>OY728121.1:1190400466-1195400466 GCA_963277665.1 Viscum album | reverse complement strand
TTCTATCACATGATCTGCTAAAACTTCATAAATGAAAAACTTCAACTTCATTTCCTTAAGAGATGAAGTGGAAATTGTTCAAAGCACCAACAATAGTGAGATTGTACCAAAATCAAGCATGTATTTCTTCTAATTCAAAATTTTCAACTTTAGGAAAATGATATTGAAGACCAAAAATGTTGTCCTAATGCCCTTATATCCAATGAATCAGATGGTACCTTAGATCATCACAAATCTATGGATTTGTGATTACTGGCTTTTCCATAGCCATGTTCTCTACCACTCTCCATCAGAACATGATGGTTAGATTTCTCTTCCATATCCATATTTTCACCTATGTGGAAACCCAGTGATTAGTTAATTTGGGTAACCGTTACGTTTCATACTTTAGCTTTTAAAGCCATGTTTTGGTATTCCTTTTTACAATGTGGGTTTCTATTAAAGAAACTTTCATGTAGTAAACCATTTATAACCCCGATGAATTTCGAGGGCGAAATTTATTTTAAGGGGGGTAGAATGTAACACCCCAAGATTTTACGAAAAATATTCTTTTTAATTTCATTAATGTCTTGTGTTGTACACTACACCAAAAGGACCTTTCAAACATGCATCCCTGACTTGGCTTTCACTACACGCAATCACGACCTTCCACGATAGTGTGTGTTGTACGCAATACCGAGTTTCACTAAACAACGATATGCTATTAAAATATTATTAAAACTAGCCATTATGAATTGTAATAACCACTTTTTAATTTTTTTTTTAAATTTCATCTTTCAAAATTGACTTCATTTTTGGATTCGGAATATCGAAATTAGCCTAGGGTGAAATTTTGGTATTTTTCTGAAAACTTTCAATTTTTGATGAATAGTGAAAACACTGGGTTACTATTTAAAAACCGACTTTTTATTTAAATAATTATTTATTTTATTTAATTTCATTTTAGGTCAAAATTGATACATAATACTTATATAAGTTCAAAGTAATTCATTGCAGTCATTTTATAATAATTTTAGATATATAAAAATTTTATTGAACTTTTCACCATCTTTTACCCACCTCCTAGGAGAATTTCCAAATTCACATAAAACCTAATTTTACCGCTTCTATGAGTGGAATTTCAAAAATCCGAGAGAAACGGTTGATGTCAGTAAGTAAAATGTGGTTCATTGAGATGAAAATAATTTTTGGTGAATAGTAACTTTTTACCTTTTTTTACCACGGTTAAAAGTAAATCGGGTAATTAAGGGTAACAATGATATTATTATTACCCTAAAACATGTCCTAATTCTATTTTATAAGTGTAATTCGACCAAAAACAACCTTAGGAATAATATATGACCATTTAGGCCCACTTGGATTAGATTAGGACATTTAATATTAATTTATTTAAAGAAGGGTTAAAATAGTTAAATCAAAGTTTAATAAGTAAATCATTTTTAATATAGAGCTATACATAGACTATAAATATTAATTAGAAAGATAAAAAGATTTCCTACATAATGGTATTTTATTTGTAATTTTTAGACTTTAAATAATTTAATTTATTTCTGACATAATGATGATACAATAATTATATTATTAATGAAATATTGACATAATTGATGTTATAAATAACCAAATAAATGTAATTTGAAACTTTTTATGAATCCCACTAATTTTCTAGGTTAATATGACATGTTATTAATGATTTAATTAACTTGGTTAGAACTAATCATTCTGTTATGATTTTCACAAAAATCAATTACCAAATAGTATCAAAATTGACATAAAATAGTTTTTAAAACAAATATTATATTATTAATTGATATTTTATTCCTAAAAAATCTAAGGTTCGGCCAAATGACTTAGATAAGGTTATATATATTAATAATAAATAACTTGGGGTTCGTGTTTCTTTTTATAGTAAGTTTATTAACCTTATAGTGTAAGAAAACAAGAAGACAAGGTAAGAGTAAAATTATTTAACTTGAAGTTAAATATAATTGATAAGGTTAAAATAGAAACCTAAACTTGTCTAAATTCTATTGGATGAGACGATTTCGATCCATACCCACCTTATCTTCGAAATAAATCAATTTGGAGCTATTTAAAACCGATTATTACTTTATAATAAAATAATATTTTTAGTTTTTCCAAAGGTGCACCTCTCCTCCCTTATAAAAGGGAACCTCTTCTCTCTCTTCCTCACACCACTTTGAGCCTTCATGCTCGGAAAACCCCTGCCAATTTCTCCCCTCCACTTCCCTAGAAACATCCTATAGGTTCTGGTCTTCTTCAAAGACCAATCTTAGTGCCCTAAGAAGAGGTTAATAAGAGGCACGTCAAAGAAGAGGTAATATCCATTACCGATCCTTTCCAATTTTTTTCTTCTTCAACTTCTTCTTCATTAGTTGTTTCATTATGAGGTAATAACATCAGTGTTTCTCATATACTAATATGTTATTATAAATATGAAACAACCCTATTTCACCTCTTATCTGTCCTACAGAAAATGAAATCACCGTGCGTGCGTACGTACGGAATACCGTCTCCACGCCATGGTGTAATCTATTTTCCACCACCACCTTACTTGGATGGGTAAAATGGTGTAAAGAATATCTTTACATAGTTATTATAACATCATAATGATTCTGATATATTGTATCATCCACTCCAATTCAATTCAATAATTATGGAAACGATATCATCGCTCGTGCGTACGTACGGACTTCCGTCTCCACGACGCGATGAGATTCATTCTCCATGTTAACCATTAAAGAATGATTATAAAGTATATATAAGATATAATAATTAAATATATTACATTATAAAGCTACTGGATTTATGTATATATATATATATGTATTTCATCTACTTAATTCGATTATACTCAATAAGGAAACGAAAACAGCGTTCATGAGTACCTACGGCCTACCGTCTCCATGAACGGTGTATTTCTTTCCATTTATTGATCTATTATATATATGTATATTCTTAACATATATTATATATAAATCATGTTTTATATTCTGGAATTATGTAATCATGATCTAAGTAATCATATGAATAATTATAACTCAAAACACGGACGAAAAATGAAACGATTTTACCCAAAATGCTCTTTAACATGGAATTTACAAAAGAATGGGTAATATAAAGTCATAAGTGAACCATATATGATATCATAACAATGAGTATGATTCTGGAAAAGGTCAGTGACATTATTTGAATCACTATACAGGAGGTTAGGACACATACGATGCAAATCAGACCTAAGGTAAGGGATAACTTTTCCAATCTCGTTCTTATCCGAGATTGTTTATTCGTAAGTATTTATGGGGGTTATCTTTATCATCCAATACCATGTTTTCTAAAAATGGTTTCATGTATGTTTAATGTCCTTTTTACCCATTTTTGACTTTTACTACATGTTATGTAAGGAATCTTTCTTTTTTTACATTACAAGGTACTTTTTTACTTTTCTGACAAAAGTACGAGGAGATTGTTATTTTTAACTTATACAGCATGAACAGATTTTTATGGTTTTATAAAGCCTTATTTTCATGAAGCTTCCTCAAAAATATTTCATGACTATTTTCAACAAAATACTTTTCTTTTAATATTGCATGAAGTTTTGTGAAAAGAAATTTGTTTTGAAGAAGAAAGGATATTTTCCTCAATAATTCATTTCAAGTGTTTTATCAAAACCATTTTCTATCTAAGATAACATTATTTCATATGTGTATGTTTCAAGTATAATGTCCTTATGATTTACATGGATTCAATTTTCTTATGATGAAATATCCATTTTTTTGTATGGATTATGTGAAGATGTGATGATGTTTATGAAACCCATTTTATTCTTTGGGTTATGATGAATGTTTTAAGTTTATTTTGTGGAACAAGTAAGAATGATTTCACTATGAGATGGGTGGGACCTATATCCCCCTCCAATGTATTGGGTAAATATTTATATCTCATGAGATAGACATGGCTGGAACGGCAAATTAAACAGGTTCAGTAATACATAACTGGAATGAGGAGTGAACTCGATTCAGAAAGGGACTTTGTCCACTAAGATGGTCTTGGCCGCAATGCCTTGGCTAATATGGAAATCATATCATGTGCTTAATGGTTTCCACAATTATATATTTATTTCCATGCTATTTTATCATTCTTAATGTTTCTTTATGATCTATGCCATACGTACTTCCATGTTTTATGTCATTTCTCAAGATTTTGATGTTTAAACATTATGTTCATGTTTTTAAGTTCAAATGTATATGGTATGTTTTATTTTATCCATGCTTACTCTTACTGATCATTTGAGCTCACACTTTTTATGTTTTCTTTTCCCCAGGATATAAAGAAAGATTTTAGGTAAAAAAAAATTAAGATCTTTATGGGAGATGTTGAAGATATTTCACCATGGTTAGAAGATTACATTCCAAGTTTCCAAAGACACTAAACTATTACGGTCCTTGTGTGTCTGTTTTTTTTATGTATTAAGTATTCTGCAAAAGTAATGTAATGTTCATGTACGTTATGCTTTGGGTCTCTACAACAACAACATACTTTACTAGCACAACAACTATCACAACAGCATACAAATCCTAATGCACCTACATGGAATGGAAACTATGCATGGAATGTGATATCTAGCATGTGCCTATATGATGCATGAGATGGAATACCCTCAT
Organism: Viscum album; assembly: GCA_963277665.1. NCBI lineage: Eukaryota > Viridiplantae > Streptophyta > Magnoliopsida > Santalales > Viscaceae > Viscum > Viscum album. The sequence goes on along the minus strand of OY728121.1, from coordinate 1,195,395,784 downwards.
CTCATTAGGTTAGAACTAAATAGAACCCATAGATAAAATATAAATAGCACAATCCAAGTGCGTCACCCAACGGTGAAAATATATCAACTGTAAAATTGCAAGATCAAAGAATGCAAAGTATGAGGTAGACTGGCTTTTCCCTATACACAGGTTAGCTACGCCCGGGCACATCTTATTACCAACTACCGTTCATCCTAACTCTGACTACGGCTCTAAATAGTTAGTCAAAGAAAAGAAACCCCTCTGATACCACTTTGTAACATCCCAGACCCAGGTGCCACGAAACGGGTGCCCTGAGCCCGGTTCTCCACGTGACCTCAAGCGAATTTCCCCAAACGCCAGAGGCTGCCGACTAGCAGCAAGGGCCTAGGTCTGATAGTGGGGAAACTATGCCCTCATTTATCAAATTGTAGTGTAGCGGAATACCAAAATAAACATACAACAAATATCAGAAGTAGTAAACATACACAACTGAAATAACTACAGCATTGGATATAACCAATAGTATATAAGTGATGATGCTACATGTTTCAAGTTCTAAGAAAACAGCCAGAACATGTTATACATCAATACAGTATAGCAGAAAACAGAGTACAGCAAACAAGAAAACAGCTAGCAGTGGCATCGCAAGCCTAGGCTCGGTCCCATTCCCTCCTACTCCTCAACAACAGTCAAGTACTTGTATAGGGACTCTTTCCCCTATCTACACCTGCAGCAACATAATCTATTTGGGCCGAAAATCATGACCCAAACAGGGTGTGAGAAATATATCTGAATAGGCACCCACCAAAGGCCTATTCTCAACAGTGTGAAAAACATGCAACAAGTGTGCAGTAGTAAAATGCAATAACTAATCAGAACTAATAAGTAACTAACTTAATAGTTAAATTTCCATTTTATTATTCATTTAATTCCTTTAATTTTGTAACATTTTTGTGCTCAACAGCACCAACACCTCAAGCCAACTAGAACCGCACCCACAGGCTAAAATAGTAACCACTCCCTCAGGCTTTCCCTCAGGCCAAACAGAATCCAACCCGCAGGTATTGCCCTCAGGAGTAACAGAAATTCTCGCCCTCAGGCATACAAAGTGTCTCCCTTAGGCACAGAATTCAAGCCCTCAGGCATGAAAGGTTTCCCTTAGGTGGAATAACGGCAGCCCTCGGGCTAAAATAGTCACTCCCTCAGGCCAATCACTACAACGCCCTCAGGCTAACAGGTAACCGGGAAATGCCCAACATATCAAAATGCCGTAAACAAGAAATTCCTCTCAAGGAAATTCTACACTTACTACATCTAAGGCATACCCTCAGGTATCCTGGCCAAACGGCTAAATAGAGGAACACACCCCTTGGGATGGTCCTGGATCCAAGAAATTATCCCAAACAGCATTTCATTATCACAATTTAATCACCTATTCAATTCTAGGCATTAAATATAGCAACAGCATCAGCCACATGACACCCCAACATGGGTTCGTGGCACGAAAACGCACAAAAACACACGACAGTTGTAAAGTGATCACAAAGCCACCTACCTTAAACACCAACGAACGCTATACCCGAATGCCGACTCCAAAAACGCCCAAGAACAGTGTAGATCTGATGAAGAACAAAACCCATTCAAAAGTAAATAAATTACGTTAGGAGAAGAATTGTCAAGAATGGTACCAGGAGGAGGAAGGGCTTACCTGTGCGGTTCCAACGAAATCATCCGAAGCCGAATCGAATTCTATACAAATGCCCGGTGGATCTTCAAAGATCTGGCCTCCTCCTTTGGCTCCAAAACGGCTCAAGTGCCTCCTCTTCCAAATGAGGAGGCTACTGCCTATTTTAAGCTGAAAAAACAAAGTACACGACGTGTACTTCAAATTACACGGCATGTAATCCTTTCATTTAACTGTTCAAATGGCGGCACTGCCACACTGTTCATCTGCCGACAAGAGTACACGGCATGTACTCCCAAGTACACAGTGTGTACTACCACCCAACTGGCGACGACTCCACCGCCTTACTGTTTAAGCCTGCCGACTGACAACACGGCATGTAAGGTACCACTACACGCCGTGTAATCGGTTCTTACATCCTTCATCGTCGGCATGGCCACACGCCCTGTGTACTCATCCCAACATGGCCAAAAGTACATGGAGTGTGGATAAAGTACACGGTGTGTAGTTCCAAAAAAACATTCTTTCCCATTTTCTATATTTTCTCAAAAACACTTAAGGAAAAGGAAAAGGAAGAAGCCCGTACCTCGAAAATAAGAACTGGGTTCTTACAATTTTTTTCTTTACCACCTCTCATGGTTGGGTATAATGACCCATACTTTACATACATGGTTATTACTTCAGAATTTAAGCACACTTTTTACAACATATAAGAAAACCATGAAAGGACCCTATAGTTATAGTGTCTTTAGAAACTGGGAAACATAAATAACTGGTTGATAAAACATCTACATTGTCTCCCTTTTATTTTATCATATCTAGAATCCCTTTTGGCATATCTTACTTAATATCCTTCTTCCTAACCTAGGGAAAAGAAAACAATACAAAAGGGTGAGCTCAAATGCTCAGTAAGGGTAAAAAAAAGAAATATCAATCACATCACATTCATAATAACACAACATTTTGGAAATATTAACCTGCAAAAGAGATCATAATTTCATAACATGGGATAAATCATAGTAGTGAAATGTAATCTCAATAATCATAACATAAAACATGAAACTTTGTGGCATACACACATAATTATAGAGAATATTTTCTTAGTAGTCAAGACTCATTGCCAATACTATCTTAGCGGACAAAGTCCATTTTTTAACTGAGTTCACTCCTCGTTTCAGTCTGTTTCACTGAACTGGTTTAACCTGCCGTTCTAGCCATGTATATCTCATGAGATATAAATCTTTACCCAATAAGTTAGAGTAAGATATATGTCCCACCCATCTCATAATGAAATCATTCTTACTTGTGCCACCAAATAAACATAAAGCATTCATCATAACCCAAAGAATAAAATGGGTTTCATATACATCATCCAATCATAACATAATCCATATAAAACAAATGGATATCATTTCATCATAAGAAAATTGAAACCATGTAAATCATAGAGACATTATACTTGAAACATACACATATGAAATAATGTCATATTAGATGGAAAATGGTTTTCATAAAACACTTGAAATGAATTCTTGAGGAAAATATCTTTTCTTTTTCAAAATCATTTTCTTTTCAAAAAATGGCATGCAAATTTAAAAGAAATGTATTTTGTTGAAAATAGTCATGAAATCTTATAGATTAAGCTTAATTAAAATAAAGCATTATGAAATTGTAAAAATCCATTCATTTCGTATAAGTTAAAAAAACATTCTCCTCGTACTTTTGTCCGAAAAGTCAAAAAGGTACCTCGTACTAAAAACGACAAAAGATTCCTTTCATATCTTTTACTAAATACTCACCAATGGGTAAAATTGGATTTAAAAAATTGTAGGTGGATGGAAATAATATTACATATTGAGGAAACATGGATGTGGATGATAAATATTCCCCAGTAAATATACCTGTATAGGAGGACTATACCTGTATAGGAGGACTATTTTCTCATGTGTGCATTAGTATTCTCTTTTCACATGTGCATGGGAGGATTTTTTTTTTCTACTGAGTGTACTTGTATGCTCATCCTACATATATAAAACTATTTTCAAGTCTCTAGGAGGACTACATGGACTGTGTTTGACATTACTAGCTCGGATATTTGGATAGTTACTATATCTTTAATTTAGCTTCACTTTGGATATTTACTTTGGAAACTTTTATTTGTATCATTTTTATTTATACATGCATCATGGGATGGTTTTTGGATTTATTTTCTTTAATGTTATGGAGTTTCTTACAGTAGATTCATTTTATCTTCATATCCTACTAAAATTATAGAGGGTAATGTCTCACATACAAGGTATTTTATTCACTTAGTGCTAGTCTCCAACCCTGGGCTAACTGGAGTTGGGTCTTGAGGGTCATTATATCTCTCCCATAATTAAGGTAACTTTGGTGGGAGAGGGTTGTGAGAATAAACAAAAACGTAGCCCAAACTGTGGGTGTTACATTTTTTTAATAATAAATAACAATGAATACAAAACAAAAGTAAATAAATTATTATTTCATATAACATCACAACTAAATTTAATCATCAATGAAACATTAAATAACATTATTAATAACATAAATCATGATATATTTAAAACTTATATACATAAATTAACATGTTGATAATAAAATAAATCAATTAAATTTTACATGTAAAAAACTGGATTTTGAATCCTTATACATTATTAAAATCTTGTGAATATATCAATGTCTGTATCGTTTTCTAACATGGAAGCCTTTCAATGATTAATCATTTTATTTTATAAATTGAAAAATGATTCAGAATCCATTCTAGAAACTAGAATGGATAAAAAATAGAAAGACAAATTTTTATGTGTTTGGATTGTGAAGCCTCTTCAAGTCCCAGATTCAGTCGACCAAAAAAATATTATTTGGAAGATAGTATTGAGGAGATGAAGGAAGAAGGATCAAGTGACTTTAGTGGTTCGGTAGACTTAATTGAAGATTCAAATCATTATATGGGATTTATGGAGACAGGTATTGAGTTTATAGGAAGGAGGACCAAGCCTGAAGTCAGATGGACTGAGGGAGGTGATGTGTTTAATTTACTAAATATGTAACGACCCAAAATTTTTAATAATGATTGTTTCTTGAAAACAAGTTTTATATTATATTACAAAACAAAAATATATCCCTTTAATAATTATGTGAATATAATTGAATGTGGCATTGGGTTTCGACCGTTATATGATTATTTTTCACTTATGACCATGGGTCAATTTGACTGTTGGAAACAATACTCTTAATAATAATTTTTACGTTATAAATAGAAATGATAATGGTTCATTAATACTGAAAGAAGAGTTGATGGCCTCATCCAGTGAAATCATGCCATATAAAACCCATTTTTCAGAGCTTGTTAAGGAGGTAGCATCACTGGGATTTTCTCTAGACCAAGACCAAGACGAGCTTCAACATTTTAATCTTGAACCAAATTTCCTATGGGAGAAGTTCAGGTTAGAGGAGATTACCACTCAGGAAAAGTTATCTAAGTCACCCGAAGAGTCTATCATCATCGCACACCATACCCTTAGGTTGTATACAGATGTTATAAGGGGTTATGTGTCAAGACCTTAGTCACTTAATGTGTCATCCCTTAGTTTAAAAACAATTTTTATTCCATCATTTCCTTTTTAAGAATTTTTTTTCTTAATAATTGAGTTGAAATTTGATAAATTGTTTTTTGGGGTAAAAATTATACATTTCAAGGAGATTTAAATTATTATATTAAATTAAGGTTTTGTTAGTTTTTATTATAATGAAATATAATTATAAAAACACACTTGTTTAATTACAGATGATAAAATAATTTTATTTTTTAGTGTCAAAAATTTTACGCTGCATTTTACTATACATTTTATATCTGCTATTATTTTTAATAAATAAGTATTTTCCAAGTTAAAAGTTAAATTTATCATATTTAGAGAATTATTATGATAAAATAAATGTTATTTTTTAATTCATAATGTTGAAATTATGTTATGGATAATTTATGATAATTTTATAAAATTCTTTAGTTTTTTGTGAATAGTAAAAATACAGTTTTGAGTATTTGATATGTTTAATTACATAATTATTGATGTAATGATGATTTAATGATTATGGTAGACTCTTAAGGATTAAATTATGATAATAGGTGTCCTATGTGTCCAATACCATGGTAACATACCATGGTAAAGCTCATAGTTTTGTAAATACCACTAATGAGTTGTCCTCAGAAATTAATAACAAATTCCCTCACTTTTGCTATAATTACCCACCCATTTCTTCCATTAAATTCATTCAAGATTCATAATACTATAATATATAATATTATTACCTCACAAGGAGTCCTCCCAAGGTGTCCTAAATCCCCCAAGGTCTCTATCCTCACATTTTAGAAGTCACCCTTCCAGGTATGGGAAATCTCAAACTTCTCTATTCCATTCAAGTTCTTTTTTTTGTGGTATGTCTTTAAAATTTCAATATATTGTTCTTACATCAATTTTATTCTATCCCTATACATTATTTTGAGTTTTTATGAATGGGATACCCTTTTACCCTTTATTTTAAATGTTTTTAAACCATGTTTCATACCCATTATGTTGTAGAATTTTCTTCTCCAAACTCTCTCTTTTTATCATGAAATTATTTTTATTTTCATTTGTGAATACCCAAACCTTTTGATTCTCCAGATTTATTCACATAGATGTGAAAATTATCTATTTTATTCTTTTATTAACATACATGAAACCCACCTTCCTTTTCATGCATTTAAAATGACAAAATCATCACGTTTTTAAGAACTTTTTAAAACGCCATGATTTTGATATGAAACTAGTTTCTTTTACTCTCCATGAGTTATTTATGAGATTTTTTGTTATGATATATGTGACTCAAGTTAAATTAATACATATTAATGGTGCACCTGGATAGTGATCCAATTCATTGTGTAATGAATCTAATCTCTAGAGATGACATGTTTTATGATACCTTGGTGAATAAATTTGATAATATTTATGACACCTCGGTGATAAACCTTGGTGATATGATTATGAATGAAACAATTAAGTTTTTTAGAAACATTTAAAAGTTATGATTCATGTTATTATTATTATTTAATGTCTCTTTCTCAGGCCTTTATGTCTTTTATCACGTTCTTATTGATATTCCTCAAGATCGAAAGTAAATTGTTTCCCTTATTTACCCTTACTGGGCCTTCTAGTCACCCTTTCTTTTGATGTATGTCACCAAGTTATGAGATGCAGTAATTAAACATATGATGAACCTATGATGAAGCCTTTAAAATATATTAGAATAATTTTATCATATTTTCATGTATTATGTATCTTTTTTTCAAGACACTAAACTTTAAAATATCCTATGTTTGTAAATTGTATTGAAAAGTTGTGTAATAAAAAGGAAAGATGTCCTAGTTGGTATCAATGGATGGTTTAGTAATTTGTGGAAATTAGGATTTGAAAACATTATGTATAACCTAAGGGAAAAGTTTAAATATAAGAAAACTTCCTGGTATTTTGGTAAAATATTAATTGTTTTCTGATCAAATAAATACCTATCTAGATACGAATAAGTGTATGTGGCTCTAACATAGATGTATCTAGGGGTAAAACCTGAAAACACCACTTTGAGATAGACTTGAATGGGAACTGGTGCATGATAATGGGCCTTATTTCACTTCTATTTTGACACTCTTGGAGAATATGTTTGGTTAATCACAAACATTTTATGAATCATTATGAATGATTTGTAGAAAAATTAATTGTTTTTAAGGAATAACATGTTTAAGAATAATGTTATATGAAATAAAAGTTTCATTGGAATTATAAGATTATGAAACATTTTTCTCACTGAGGATTCATTATTTTAGAAAATGGAAAGAAATTGGAGAAATTGTGTAATTGGTTAGTGCAATATACCAGGGGATGATGGCCTTCCTATGGAAGCTAGAATGGAAACCTTCATGGGAATGATGAATAAACTGACTCGAGTTATGGGAAATAACTTGAGTCAAGCCAAGATACCAGATTCACCACAAAGGAAAAAAAACTATTCGTTGAGTCCTTTATGTGTCAAATACCACCAAAATTCTGTTGATATACCAACCAATTGATTGTGGAATAGTGGATAAGCTCTACAAAAAATATATTTTATGTACTTTTTTGTTCAGAGCAAGAGAAAGTTACCATGGATGTGTACCTCTTAGAGGGCTAAGCTGATCAATGGTGGAAACTATTTAAAAAATGAATCCAATAGGTTATATTGAACAAATGCAGTGTGATGTTCTCATGGGAACCTTTTTCAAAAAATAATTCCCCATTTCAATGCTAATGAAAATAGAGGAGGAATTCTTTGAGCTGAAACTAAAGGAAAAAAGAATATGTGGGAAGTTATGAAATGAATTTAAAAAAACATTCATGTTACACCTCTAGATTTATCTTGGATCCTACTGGGATGTTTGATATATTCTTTAGTGGACTAAGACCTCATATATGGAATAATATTTATAACTATGACTATAAAAACTATGAGGAGATTGGGAGGAGTGCTATGAAAGTTGAGCAAGAGTTTGGTGAGACACAGTGGTCTCAAAAGTCGAATAAAAATAAAGTATCCCTGGATCCAAACATGGGGAGGATCTTGGAACAAGGAAGAGGAGGAAAGAAAGTGAAACATTCAACATGCAACAAATGTGGGAAGAAGTATTCGAGATATTGCCTACTTAGGAGAGGTAAATTTTATAGGTGTGGAAGAGAAGGCCATATTTTTTGTAATTTTCATAGTGAGGTGAAGCCTAAACTTCCCAACACAATAGAAAAAAGGGAATATGGTAAAATCCCTACCTGAATTTCAATGATTCAAGTGTAAAAAACATGGGAACATTTCCAATCAATGTCCAAATTTGAGCTCAGTGGAGGGGAATCACAATCAACCTCAGTATAAGACAAGAGAGTAAGTTTGTTCTTGTAACAGCCCATGATTTTATGAAAAATATTCTTTTTAATTTCACTAATGTCTGGTGTTGTACGCTACACCAAAAGGAGCTTGCACAACACGCATCCGTTACTTGCCTTGTATTACATGCAATCGCGACCTTCCTCGATAGCGTGTGTAGTACGCAATACCGAGTTTCATTAAACAACAATATTCTATTAAAATATTATTAAAACTAGCCGTTATGAATAGTAATAACCACTTTTTAAAATTTTATAAATTTTATTTTTCAAAATGGAATTCATTTTTGGACTCAGAATATCGAAATTAGCCTAGGGTGAAATTTTGGTATTTTTCTGAAATCTTTCAATTTTTGATGAATAGTGAAACTACTAAGTGGTTGTTAAAAAAACTGAATTTTTCATAAAACTTAATTTTACCGCTTCTGTGAATGAAATTTCAAAAATAGGAGAGACACAGTTGATGTCATTAAGTAAAATGTGGTTCAATAAGATGAAAATAATTTTTGGTGAATAGTAACTTTTTGCTTTTATTTACCACGGTTAAAAGTAAATAGGGTAATTAAGGGTAAAAATGATATTAATATTACCCTAACACATGTCCTAATCCTATTGGACAAGTTTATCTCGACCAAAAACAACCTTAACTGTAAAATATTATCATTTAGGCCCACTTGGATTAGATTAGGACATTTATTATTATTTAATTCAAAGAAGAGTTAAAAGAGTTAAAATCAAATTTTATTTACTAAAACATTTTTAATATAGGGTTATACATAATATAATTTCGACTATAAATATTCATTAGAAAGAAAAAAAATATTTCCTACATAATGGTATTTTATTTGTAATTTTTATAGTTTAAATAATTTAATTTATTTATGACACAACGATGATGCAGTAATTACCTTTTTAATAAAATATTAACATAATTGATGTTATAAATGCCCAAATAAATGTAATTTGAGACTTTTTATGACTTAAACTAATTTTCTAGGTTAATATGACATGTTATTGTTGATTTAAGTAACTTGGTTAGAACTTATAATTCTGTTAGAAATTTCATAAAAATCATGTACCAAATAGTGTCAAAATTGACATAAATTAGTTTTTAAAACAAATATTATATTATTAATTGTTATTTAATTCCTAAAAATATAAGGTTCGGCCAAATGACTTAGATAAGGATAGATATATTAATAATAAACAACTTGGGGCTTTTTTGGCTTGATATAGTATGTTTATTAACCATATAGTGTAAGAAAACAAAAAGACATGGTAAAAGTTAAATTATTTAACTTAGAGTTACATCTAATTGATAAGGTTAAAATAATAACCTAAACTTTCCTAAATCCTATTTGATGAGAGGCTTTCGACCCATCCCCACTTTATCTTCGAAATAAGACCATTGGGAACCATTATAAACCGAATTTGACCTTAATATAAAATAATATTTTGAGATTTTCCTAAGATGCCCCTCTCCTCCCTTATAAAAGGGCACCTCCTCCCTCTCCTCCTCACACCAATTTGAGCATTCAAGCTTGGAAAAACCTCCCAAAATATCTTCTCCACTTCCCTAGTATCATCCTAGTGGTCCTGGTCTTCTTCATAGACCATCCTTAGTTCTTTAAGTGGAGGTTAAGTGAAGGCGCGTCAAAAAGAGGTAATATCCATTACCGATCTTTTTCAATTTCTTTCTTCTTCAAATTCTTCTTCTTTAGTTGTTTAATGATAAAGTAATAACATCAGTATTTCTTATATACTGATATGTTATTATAAATATGAAACAACTCTAATTAACCTTCTATCCATCCTACGGAAAAAGGAAATCACCGCGCGTGCGTACGTACGGAATACCGTCTCCACGCCGTGGTGTAATCTGTGTTTCCACCAACACCTTACATGGATGGGTATTATGGTGTAAAAAATAACTATACATAGTTATTATAACATAATAATGATTCTGGTATATTGTATCATCCATTCCAATTCAATTCAATAATTATGGAAATGATATCATCGCTCGTGCGTACGTACGGACTACTGTCTCCACGACGCGATGAGATTCATTTTCCATGTTAACCATTTAAGAATTATTATAAAGTATATATAATCAATAATAATGAAATATATGACAATATAAATCTACTGGATTTATGTCTATATATATGTATGTCATCTACTTAATTCCATTCAACTCAATAAGGAAACAAAAATAGCATTCGTGCGTACGAACGGTCTACCGTCTCCATGAACGGTGTATTTCTTTCCATTTACTGATCTATTATATATATATATATATATATTCTGAATATATATTATATATAAATCATGTTTTATATTCTAGAATTAATTAATCATTATCTATGTAATCATATGAATAATTACAAGCTAAAACACGAACGACAAATGAGATGATTTTACCCAAAAACGCTACTTTAACATGAATTTACAAAAGAACGGGTAATATAAAGTTATAAGTGAACCATATATGATATAATAACAATGAATATGATTATTTAATAAGTCAATGACATTATTTAAATCATTATACAGGAGGTTCGGGCACTTACAAAGCAAATCGGACCTAAGGTAAGGGAAATATCACAATCTCATTTTTATCCGAGATTGTTTATACTTTGGTATTTACTGGGGTGTATTTTATCATCCACATCCATGTTTCCTCAATATGTAATATTATTTCCATCCACCTACAATTTTTTAAATCCAATTTTACCCTTCGGTGAGTTTTTTGTAAAAGATATGAAAAGAATCTTTTGTCGTTTTTCATACGAGGTACTTTTTGACTTTTCCGACAAAAGTACGGGAAGAATGTTTTTTTAACTTATACGGCATGAATGGATTTTTAAAACATTATTTCCAAGAAGCTTCCATTACAATTTTTCAAGTTTATTTTTAGTCAACTTATTTTAGTTTAGAATTGTATGACATGTTAAGAAAGGAAAATGTTTTTGAAGTAGAAAGGATATTTTCCTCAAGAATGGAGTTCAAGTGTTTTATCAAAATTATTTTCCATCTAAGATAATAAAGGGTTCTATTTTATCCCTATTATTACATTGACTTGATTATGTTGTGATGGAATTATTTTTATGAATTCTTTTATCTTATAGAAATTGTTTTATGATGTCATGTTGTTTAAGAATCCCATTTTTATTACATGGGTTATGCTATGATGTATGGTTTATGATTTTGTGGCACACATAAGAATGGTATCGTTATGAGATGGGTGGGACCTATATCTCCCTCCAATGCATTGGGTAAAGATTTTATATCTCATGAGATAGACATGGCAGGAATGGTAGGTTATACCGGTTCAGTGAAACAGGACTGAAACGAGGGTAACTCGGTTCAGAAAGGGACATTGTTCACTAAGATAGTATTGGCAATGAGTCTTGACTAACAAGAAATGATTCTCTATGATTAAGTGTGTATGCCACAAAGTTTCATGTTTTAAGTTATGATTATTGGGATTTCATTTCACTACTATGATTTATCCCATGTTATGAAATTATGCTCTCTTTTGCAGGTTAAGATTTCCAAAAGTTCTGTTCTTACGAATATGATGTGATTGATTTTTCTTTTGTTTACCCTTACTGAGCATTTGAGCTCGCCCTTTTATGTTTTCTTTTCCCCAGGATATAAAGAAAGGTTTAGGTAAAAAAAAGGAAGATCTTAATTGGAGATGTTGAAGATCTTTCACCACGATTAGAAGATTACGTTCCGAGTTTCCAAATACACTAAACTATTACAATCCTTGTGTGTGTGTTTTTGTTATGTACTAAGTATTCCGCAAAAGTAATGTAATGTCCATGTACGTCAAGCTTCGGGTCTCTACAGTTGGTATCAGAGGAAAGGTTTAGTCAACCTTTGGAAACTAGGATGTGAGAACTTTAGTGAGATCCCTAGAGATATTCATAAGTTATGTCTAGGGATGTCCCTAAGGATAAGTATACGTATAGGATACAGTCCTAGAACTACGGTAACGATCATAGAATTTAACCTAAGATGTTAGATATTGAGGATACTCCACCTTTATTATGTTGTTTTCCCCAGCATGATTTTTTCCTCTCACACTATTTTTTTTAGGTTTAGAAAATGGCTGGAAACAAGATGATTCACGATAATGGAGGATATGATGGACAATGGAATGATATTCTTCATGAGAAACCAAATGAAATGGGATTTGGAACTCCAAACATCATTATTATGTCGAATCAGCAATCTCATAATATGATCAATAAAGTAAAATTTGGTAAGTTTCTTGACTCCGCTAATAAGAGAAAGATGGAGTTTCATGATGATCCTAGAGGAAAGAAAGTTCAATTTCCCCTTTGTAAATCATGTGGGAAGAGGCATCAAGGAGAATGTTTCAAATGAACTGGAAGATGCTTTGGGTGTGGAAAATAAGGACACAAAGCCAGTAAGTGCAAAGGAAAAGGTTCAGTTAACACCAGGGATGAGGATAATGGTATTGCTACGACATCAACAATGGTTAAATGTTTTAAATGTGGAATGTACGGGCATTATGAAAACCAATGCCCTAAGGGAAAGTCTCATGAAGAGAATCAGTATGGTCGTATGGGAAGTATTTATATTGATGATGATGAAGAGACTACAAATGATATGTGAGATGAAAGAATTGTTGAAGCTCGGTCAATGGTTTAAGAAGGTAGTGGAATGATTACATGTTTATCATGTGTAATGTTGTATAAGTAATCTCATGGTACTATGGAATAAATAGACATCTAAGGATTGTTACACTGTTGTCTTTCCTTGAGTTTTTAGAGTGTATGATTAATAGTACCAGTATCCATGAAAGGTTATTCAGATATTTTTGGAATGTAGATGATATGCGCATAATGAAGGGATAAGACGATAATCAGATGTTTGATTGTATTCATGAGCTCATGATTGATATAAGGACTAAGTTATATAATGGTTTGAGTATAAATAATTTTGAGGATTTTGGTTTGTGGAAAGTGTTAACTTTTAACTGCATTCATGTTTTCACTAAGGTTCAATGGGTATTCATTCTTCAAGAGAATACATGATTAAGGCCTTTGAATGTTTGGAATGTGATCAACAAGACATATCTTATGATATATGGGGATCAACGACAGTATTAAATCTCTGGTAATCATTTTCAATATATTATGAGAGTGGACTGCAGTATTATGGATAAACCTTAAGATTAGAATGGATTATGTTGGACATAAGTTAGTATTGTTTAAGGCTAGAAGATTTTCGATATTATTGATGGGATGTTATAGTAATGTAGTTTTAGAAAAAGGACAACCTACAAGACGGGCGACAGCCCATCGCGTCGGACAAGGCTGTGGGAATCGAACCCACAACCGAAGTGTGACTGGCCTTTATCGCCTACCACTGGCCTACAGGAAGTCCCTATTTAGTAGAAACTAGTTTCATTATATTAAGCGGTATGATATAAGAAGTATAAGTCCATTTTAGGAACTATATATGATTAATCTCACTATAGATTGACTTATGTAATTTTTGATAACTTTTCTGACCTTTTGTTTGAGACAGATGGAATGACCCATCATTATATCACATGATCTGCTAACACATCACAAATGACGAATTCAACCTCAAGAAATGAAGTGGAAATTGTCCAAAGAACGACAAACGGTGAGACTATACCAAAATCACGAAAGTATTTCTTCTAATTCCAATTTCATCAACTTTAGGGAAATTATCTTGAAAACCAAAAATGTTGTCCTAGTACTCTTATATCTGATGAATCAGATGGTACCTTAGATCGTCAAAAATTTATGGCTTTGTGATTGTTGGCCTTTCCATAGCCATGTTCTCTACCACTCTCCATCAGAACATGATGGTTATATTTCTCTTCCATATCTATATTTTCACCTATGTGGAAACCCAGTGATTAGTTTATTTGGGTAACCGTTACGTTTCATACTTTTGTTTTTAAAGATTGGTTTTGGTATTCCTTTTTACGATGTGGGTTTCTATTAAAGAAACTTTCGAATAGTAAACCATTTATAACCCCGACGAATTTCGAGGGCGAAATTCATTTTAATGGGGGGTAGAATGTAACAGCCCAAGATTTTATGAAAAATATTCTTTTTAATTTCACTAATGTCTTGTGTTGTACGCTACACCAAAAGGAGCTTGCACAACACGCATCCTTGACTTGCCTTGTATTACACGCAATCGCGACCTTCCTCGATAGCGTGTGTAGTACGCAATACCGAGTTTCATTAAACAACGATATGCTATTAAAATATTATTAAAACTAGCCATTATGAATATAAATAACCACTTTTTAAAATTTTATGCATTTTATTTTTCAAAATGGACTTCATTTTTGGACTCAGAATATCGAAATTAGCCTAGGGTGAAATTTTGATATTTTTCTGAAAACTTTCAATTTTTGATGAATAGTGAAACTATTAAGTGGCTATTAAAAAAACTGAATTTTTCATAAAACTTAATTTTACCGATTCTGTGAATGGAATTTCAAAAATCCGAGAGACACGGTTGATGTCAGTAAGTAAAATGTGGTTCAATGAGATGAAAATAATTTTTGGTGAATAGTAACTTTTTACTTTTATTTACCACGGTTAAAAGTAAATAGGGTAATTAAGGGTAAAAATGATATTAATATTACCCTAACACATGTCCTAATCCTATTGGACAAGTGTATCTCGGCCAAAAACAACCTTAAGTGTAAAATATTATCATTTAGGCCCACTTGTATTAGATTAGGACATTTATTATTATTTAATTCAAAGAAGAGTTAAAAGATTTAAAATCAAAGTTTATTTACTAAAACATTTTTAATATAGGGTTATACATAATATAATTTCGACTATAAATATTCATTAGAACGATAAAACGATTTCCTACATAATGGTATTTTATTTGTAATTTTTATACATTAAATAATTTAATTTATTTTTGACACAACGATGATGGAGTAATTACCTTTTTAAGAAAATATTAACATAATTGATGTTATAAATGCCCAAATAAATGTAATTTGAGACTTTTTATGACTTACACTAATTTTCTAGGTTAATATGACATGTTATTGTTGATTTAAGTAACTTGGTTCGAACTTATCATTCTGTTAGAAATTTCATGAAAATCATGTACCAAATAGTGTTAAAATTGACATAAATTAGCTTTTAAAACAAATATTTTATTATTAATTGCTATTTAATTCCTAAAAATCTAAGCTTCGGCCAAATGACTTAGATAAGTATAGATATATTAATAATAAACAACTTGGGCTTCGTTTGTCTTGATATAGTAAGTTTATTAACCATATATTGTAATAAAACAAAAAGACACGGTAAAAGGTAAATTATTTAACTTAGAGTTAAATCAAATTGATAAGGTTAAAATAATAGCCTAAACATGCCTAAATCCTATTGGATGAGAGTATTTCGACCCATCCCCACATTATCTTAGAAATAAGACCATTTGGAACCATTATAAACCGAATTTGACCTTAATATAAAATAATATTTTGAGATTTTCTTAAGATGCCCCTCTCCTCCCTTATAAAAGGGCACCTCCTCCCTCTCCTCCTCACACCAATTTGAGCATTCAAGCTCAGCCAAACCCTGCCAAAATATCTTCTCCACTTCCCTAGTATCATCCTAGAGGTCCTGGTCTTCTTGAAAGACCATCCATAGTTCTTTAAGTGGAGGTTAAGTGAAGGCACATCAAAAAGAGGTAATATCCATTACCGATCTTTTTCAATTTCTTTCTTCTTCAACTTCTTCTTCTTTAGTTGTTTCATGATAAAGTAATAACATCAGTATTTCTTATATACTGATATGTTATTATAAATATGAAACAACTCTAATTAACCTTCTATCTATCCTACGGAAAAAGGAAATCACCGCGTGTGCGTACGTACGGAATACCGTCTCCACGCCGTGGTGTAATCTGCTTTTCCACCAACACCTTACATGGATGGGTATTATGGTGTAAAAAAATAACTATACATAGTTATTATAACATAATAATGATTCTGATATATTGCATCATCCACTCCAATTCAATTCAATAATTATGGAAATGATATCATCGCTCGTGCGTACGTACGGACTACCGTCTCCACGACGCGATGAGATTCATTTTCCATGTTAACCATTTAAGAATTATTATAAAGTATATATAAGCAATAATAATGAAATATATGACATTATAAAGCTACTGGATTTATGTGTATATATATGTATGTCATCTACTTAATTCCATTCAACTCAATAAGGAAACGAAAACAGCGTTCAAGCGTACGAATGGTCTACCGTCTCCATGAACGGTGTATTTCTTTCCATTTACTGATCTATTATATATATATATATATATTATTAATATATATTATATATAAATCATGTTTTATATTTTGGAATTAAGTAATCATTATATAAGTAATGATATGAATAATTACAAGCTAAAACACGAACGACAAATGAGATGAGTTTACCCAAAACGCTACTTTAACATGAATTTACAAAAGAACGGATAATATAAAGTCATAAGTGAACCATATATGATATAATAACAATGAATATGATTCTGTAATAAGTCAATGACATTATTTAAATCATTATATTGGAGTTTCGGACACTTACGAAGAAAATCGGACCTAAGGTATGGGAAATATCACAATCTCATTTTTATCCGAGATTGTTTATACTTTGGTATTTACTGGGGTGTATTTTATCATCCACATCCATGTTTCCTCAATATGTAATATTATTTCCATCCACCTACAATTTTTTAAATCCAATTTTACCCTTCGGTGAGTTTTTTGTAAAAGATATGAAAGGAATCTTTTGTCGTTTTTCATATAAGGTACTTTTTGACTTTTCCGACAAAAGTACGGGAAGAATGTTTTTTTAACTTATACGGAATGAATGGATTTTTAAAACATTATTTCCAAGAAGCTTCCATTACAATTTTTCAAGTTTATTTTTAATCAACTTCTTTTAGTTTAAAATTGTATGACATGTTAAGAAAGGAAAATGTTTTTGAAGTAGAAAGGATATTTTCCTCAAGAATGGAGTTCAAGTGTTTTATCAAAATTATTTTCCATCTAAGATAATTAAGAGTTTTGTTTTATCCCTATTATTACATTGATTTGATTATGTTGTGATGGAATTATTTTTATGAATTCCTTTATCTTATATGAATTGTTTTATGATGTCATGTTGTTTAAGAATCCCATTTTTATTACATGGGTTATGCTATGATGTATGGTTTATGATTTTGTGGCACACATAAGAATGGTATCATTATGAGATGGGTGGGACCTATATCTCCCTCCAATTCATTGGGTAAAGATTTTATATCTCATGAGATAGACATGGCTAGAATGGTAGGTTATACCGGTTCAGTGAAACAGGACTGAAACGAGGGTGACTCGGTTCAGAAAGGGACATTGTCCACTAAGATAGTCGTGGCAATGAGTCTTGACTAACAAGAAATGATTCTCTATGATTAAGTGTGTATGCCACAAAGTTTCATGTTTTAAGTTATGATTATTGAGATTTCATTTCACTACTATGATTTATCCCATGTTATGAAATTATGCTCTCTTTTGCAGGTTAAGATTTCCAAAAGTTATGTTCTTATGAATATGATGTGATTGATTTTTCTTTTGTTTACCCTTACTGAGCATTTGAGATCACCCTTTTATGTTTTCTTTTCCCCAGGATATAAAGAAAGGTTTAGGTAAAAAAAAGGGAAGATCTTAATGGGAGATGTTGAAGATCTTTCACCACGATTAGAAGATTACGTTACGAGTTTCCAAAGACACTAAACTATTACGATCCTTGTGTGTGTATTTTTGTTATGTACTAAGTATTCTGCAAAAGTAATGTAATGTCCATGTACGTCAGGCTTCGGGTCTCTACAGTTCTTCTGTTATCATGATAGATGAAGTTGAAGCTCTGAATGATGTGATGGTAGGTACTCTCATTGTTCTCTCAAAGCTATAAATTAATTTGATTGATTCTATTTCTAATCATTCCTTTATTTCCTCCCTGTTTGAAAAGAATATTGAATCAACCCCTAAGCTGCTACAAATAGAGTTATAATTCAAGACTCCTAGAGGTATTACCCAAGCATAAACAGCATATAGATACTCTAGCATTAACTTTGGTGAGCATAATCTCATCAAAAATCTAGTAGTCATTCCCATGATGGAATTCAACATTATACTAAGGATGGATTGGATCACAAAGTATAATGGTAAAATCAGCTACAGAAGCAAGGAAATTTCGGTAGTGTTGATTGGAAAACCTAAAAAGGGAAACTTCTATAAATAAACCACAATACAAAAGTTCATAGTAAAAAGAAAAGCAAAGGGAAACTGCTATAAATAAACCACAATGTGCATCGACCTCTAAAAGTACAAAGAAAGTGCTAAAGGTAAACTGAAAAGAAAAGGGGAAAAACACGTGCCCAACCAGAAAATTGCCACAACCCGGCAACATTTAAACAAAAAGAAAGAACTGGAAGTGTTCCCCACCTGAAACCTGACTACGACCACCGCACGCGATCCAAGCTCCCGGCTCCTAAGCTCCTCTGACGTCACGACCAACATGTCTGTCGTCTGCAAGGGCACACCAAGTGCGGGCAAAGCCCAAGTAGGGGTGAGTATAAAAATACTAAATAGGATACCCAAAAGGCTCGAGGGAGCAAAAAAGGAGGTACCAAAGGGTGATCAGTAGAGAGAATATGAAAAGTAAAGGAGTACAACCAAGAGTGTGGTAAAGAGTAACAGTAGAGAGTCTAGGTCAACCCAAAAAGAGGAAAAAAGGTAGACTCGTCTAGACACAAGGAGCTGGAAATGGTGAGAAGATAAACTTCCCGTCGAGTCTTTGCTACCTATAGCAGGAGAGTAGACTCGTCCAACCATGAGAAGCTAGACACGGAAAGCACGTGGCATACCCCGCGCGTCTTCGCCTATCCTGGAAGGAGAGTAACCAAACCCAAGAAGTGGGTACTAGAATAAGGTATATACAAGTCCATATGCTCAAAAAGAAGCCCGAACAAGGTCGTAAGGGGATCTCCATCCCATAGCTCATCCCAAGAAAAGAGTATCCAACAGTCCCAGAAGTAACACCATCGATGCCCAGCATCCCGCACGTCTGCCCCGAACTACAAGTCAAGGGCTCAATCACCACACCTCAACAATATCCGCTTTGGGCGGCACTGACTCGCCCGCACGGTATTAGGTCATGTCAAAAGGACGCGTCTTGGTGGGGAAAGCGCTCCTCATACTTGAGAGTTCTGGGGGAACGTCAAACCACACCACGTCACTGCCCCGCAGTCGAGAGGTCTGCTCAAAGTCGACAGGCAACCCCCTGCCTAGCCCCGCTGGAGGGTCCCTGGAAGTCGACGGGTTCCCACTACAGGGAGACCCAGAAACTCGACGGGTGCCACACTGCTTGGTCTCGTAATAGGGTAATCCACTGGAGGGCGACTCGGCTAAAGTCAGCGACGGGACCACTGCCCAGCCCAGCTAGAGGTAACACAGCATCGGGGATGACTGCCCAGCCCGGCTGGATGTAAGCCCGGCATCAAGGACCACTGCCCAGCCCAGCTGGAGGTAAGCCCGGAACTGCTCTGGCCATCCCTACTGGATGGTACATCTCGGTGAACACCAATGTACTAGCCATCCCTGCTGGATGGTAACCCACTGGCCAGCTCTACTCGAAACAACCTCAGACCTGCTGGTAACAACCTCAGCCCTGCTAGAAACAAACTCAGCCCTACTAGAAACCACCTCGGCCCTGCTGGAAACAACCTCCTGGGTAGAGGATCGGTTCCCGTGTAATGTGTTGGTCACACCGAATCCACAGGAACTTTAACAGGGAACACAAAGCAATGGGAGAAACTCCCCAGGCCTCTCAAGGTGATTACTCTCCAATCCACTGAGTCACTGTCGAAGTGGACCGAGTAAACTCATCCCAAAAAGAGGGGAATACACCCACACTATATGAACACCCGTAGTTGTAAATGGTGTCACAGTCTGGTGAAAGGGAATGGTACTAAAACCCCTCACAGCTGAAGAAATAGAGAAACAAACCATCTCTGTCGGCCAAACGAGAACAGGACCTGGGGAAAAATCTACCCTGCTGGTCAACTAACGAGAAGAAAAGAGACCCTCTACGTCACGAGAGGTCAAAAGTACGCAAAGCAGATCACGACACGCAAGTGGGGACCACACGACATGTGGCCCCAAGTCAACCCCAACCGAGCGCAGAAATGTTCTCAGGTACAACCATCCACATGTACCTCCCGGCATTCTCTCATACTCCCAGATTATGCCACATCTCCATCCCAAAGGCTAACGTGCACCCGGCACCCAACGTCAACGCAAAGGTGTGAACGTAACAACTCCACCTCAAAGGCCCAAGCATGGCCAACCACATATTGTGAATCATTTATATCACTCTCCCAAGAGTGCACGATCACACACCAAGGGTTCTCTGCAAACACTACAGGAAGAACCTCAACTGGCACACCTTTCGTGCTTCCACATTTAATAAGATCGCGTAAGAGGCTCCGCCGGCCTGAACAGATTACACCTTTGTAATCCTTGTGGAAAAAAACGTGAGATCGACTACTTACTCGCCTCAAACTGAAATTTGACGGAAATGTCAACAACACCGCCTCACGCCCGAATGGCATCTGGTGATCCCGAGCCTCGGCCCCGCAAACAGTCGGGCACATTGCACCATTGTGATCCCCTCAGGAAAACACGTCAAAAAGACTGATCACTTGAGCACAACAGATATCCGGTGAAAAATATGCATTTCGGCGCACCGCACACGAGCGGTGCTACGTGGGACCCACATCCCGGTCCCGAAACACAATGAACGGATTACACCGTTGCGATCCTCTTGAAAAAATCACACATGATGGACTAATCACTTGTCCAAAACAGACACTCGGTGATAATGCTGAAAACCACCATCAACTCCCAAAATGGACCTCACGAGTCCTGCACCAGCGTGTGGAATTAGAGCGGGCAGATTTCCCCATTGCAATCTCCTCGGAAAAACATCCAGAGACGGCTGCTCATACGCCTCGAACAGGCGTCCGATGAAACATTCGTGAAATGCTGCACGCAGCTCGAAAGACGGGTCATCAGGCTCATGCCTCAACTTCATCCTCAACGCCTGAAACCACCCTGGAAAGCTACGCCATGGTGGCAGGGTTCCAACGCCAGTAACAGCGTTCAAAACGGACGTCTGACGTGTCCGCATAGTCCAAAACAAGATCCTCCGGAAAAACCTCAAAACACTTAAAGACGTGTCGCGCCTCTGAGGCCCCTCGTTTCGGGAATTAAAAATTCCAAAAACCATCTCAAAAGGTCCGTCTCGTCGATACGGTTCCACTGCCACAGACAACACTCAAAACGGACACCCGTAGCGGAAAATACGGGCGTCCCAAAACCGACGGGGCAAGGCCCCTTGGCCTGGACCGGCTAGTCCGCGGCTTAGCCACGTGGGCCGGCCGCGGACTCGCGGTCTGCGCGCAGACCGGCCACGGGGGCCAATCGTGGCAGCTATGTAAAGACCTGAATGGTGAGGGTCTTTGTCGCCGTAAGGGGGTCGCGCGCCGCGACCCCGCGTTCACCGCACCCTGGCGACCCGCCGCCGCGCCGAGGCGCTCCGCCTGAGCCCCGACCTCCTCCTGAAGATGCCCCCTCACCCTGGCCAGCCGCTACCTCCTGACATGACACCCGCCTGAGGCCGCCCGCACGTCGCGACACCCTCCAGAAGCCGCCCGCGTTCCACCGCTTGCCACCGCCCTCGGACCGCCAGAAGCCCTCAAAACTGGCCGGAAAAACCCAAAAACCTGCAACTTTCCCCGGATGACCCCGGCCTCGCCCGAACTCCGATTTACAAACCAAAAAGAGCGATGGAAAGCTCATAAAATGTACTACACGATCATGGGCTTCATGTGCAGATTCGACATCAATTCAATAATGTAAATTTAGGACGAACATGGTGCGGGAAACTAAAATGGAAACACGATCCTACCTTGCTGGGCGTAGCCCAAAGCTTCTCGATGATCTGCCAGCCGCCACGCCTTAGAGAGGAGAGGAGAGGAGAAGGGATCCTCCTTGGTTGAGCTCATCCTCCAGGGGGAAGGGAAATGGGGAAGGAGATGGGTGGGGTTAGGGATTAAATAAAGGAGAAATTAAATTAATTTAACCCCTAATTTATCTCGTGCCCAAAACTCTCGACAGGGTCAAGGTTAAGCCTCTCCTAGGGTAAACACCACCTGCCCAGCACAACGGAAATATTGTAATTTTAATCCAAGGCCTCGTTCAAAAGTTATAAAGCTTAACGCACGAGGCCGCCAAATTACAAAAATGCCCCTGGGGCCATTTTTCACTGACGGCCCGCGCCCGCAAAACTTACACCTCTCCTAGGGTAAAAGACATGATTCGAACTTAACGGCGCCCTCGGTTTTCCAATCCGAGCTACCGTTTAAGCGATAGTTGCGTTTCAACATTAAACGAATAAATTAATTAATTAATTTATCCGTTTAACGTTATGAAAGCGAGCGAGGGGTCCAAACGTCCCGCACTGACATGTTTTATGTCATTCCTATGGTAAACACCCCATTACGGATGCATCCGTACACTTGGATTACCAATCCGGATCACCGTTTAGGAGTTATCGCATTTATTTGGCATTTCTAGTGTGAACGCACTGAAAATTTAATTCCGGCCACACCGGGGCTCAGAATCGCACGCCGTCTGAAGGCGCCCCTCTGGAATAACATCAAGAATATTCCAAAGTATTTCGCAGCAAAAACTAGATTCTTACATCATTCCATACTTCAAGATTTTCATACCCGAAAAGCAAAACCAGGGAAAAACTCAGGGTACTCAGCCCGCTCTCGACTCCTCCGTACCTAGAAGAACTCATGCACATCTATGCACCACCGCAAATAGACCAAGGGACTTATCCATTCATGTGAGGTCTACCCTCGCCGATGTCATGCATAGGATCACGCACACCTCTTCTCGAGTGAGTTACGTGGGAGACGTCATGCACCCAAACCAGCCATTGGGGTTAGGGAAAGGTGGTATGGAACCTCACCATCCCTCTACACTGTCTCAAATGGTCCAAAGGACCTCAGGGGAATCTCATGTCCCCGACCAAACCTCTACATCGCATGTCGCGAATGGAATCACTGCCCGCACCTAGAACAAGGCCCGGTGATTCACTCCTTCAGAATATCCATATGGTGAAACACCCAAGGATATCTGGTCACACAAGATTCCATGGTTGATGTCTCAGAGCCAAGGCCCTCTTACATGCTCGGAAGCAAAGGAGTCGACACCATCGACTAAAGGAAACGGTCCCATGCCTTTTATCATACCAACACAGGGTTACACCGATGCCCCGCACCACCCTGGTAACACCTCAAGCAAGGAGAAGGGAGGAAATAATTCCACACACAGAGTCTAACAATTCTACTGCAAGAAGTAGAAGAGCTACATAGCGTACCTCTTATCACCCCATGCTCTGCAAGATCGTAGACATCCAAAGCTTGCGGCTATCCGTGGTCCCTAATGTCAGCTCCCGGAGCCTAACTTGGACTGCCTAGTAGTGATGGGAAGACCTCGTAAAGTCATCCCCCACTACCAGCTCCTCCTTCTCCTCTACTAGCACCACCTCCCTGGATACTACTCTGATCACGGCGCTGCCTCTATCATGGTGGCGCACCTGATGCCTGCCCGAAGCTCTCTGTATGCCTGGTCGGGCAATCCTGTTCCAGGTGACATCACCCATCGCAAGCATAGCACCGACTCTCTTTAGGCTGCACTGGAGCCCTCCTGCGCCACTGCGGTGTACGACCATGCCCCTGAGTCCGGTTGTCAGAAAGCCACCTATGTCGAGGTTCTGCTTTCCGGTGCCCGCTAGCTGCAGCAGAAGTCTCGGCTCCAACATGCCTACTGCCACCACCAAATCCAGCACCTCGACATATGTGGAAATTCCCAAGGGTATTATGACAGCACGAATCTCTCATCGGAGACCCTGCTTAAACTTCCACGCTCGGAGGTTGTCGTCATTGACCATGTCCGGGTAAAAGCGTGCACAGTCTGCGAAACTAGCCGCGTACTCGGCCACCATCATCCCTCCCTGCTGAAACTGTAGGAGCTCCTGAATCTGAATAGAGTGCAAGCAGGAGGGGAAAAACTCCTCACGGAACAACAACTAGAATTCCCCCCATGAAAGAGAAGACTCGTCAAGAAACTGAGTTACCAGACTCCACTAATGCCAAGCTACTCCACGAAAAAGGTTGGCTACGAAAGCCACTCTCTGATCTGTCGGTGTCTGCACAAGCCTGAAAAGGCTAACCACTATCTCGAGGCAAACCTCTGCTGCCTGAGGGTCTGGCTCACCACTAAACCTCTGCAGTCTCTGCCGCTGGAACTCACGGAGCACGCTCAACCTGCGCTCAAGCCCCGCTTGCTCTACTGAAGCAGCCTGCTGCTCGACAGGTGGGGGTGCTGCTACCGGCCCACCCAGAGAAAGGGGATCGCATGATGGGTCCGGGACTGAGGCTTCATAGCTCACAGGGTCGTCGTCATGAAACAAAGTTGGTATCTTGGCTAGCTGTCTTCGTAGAGACATCCTGAAAATTATCAAGGAGTGCCGCGGTTAGATGATCATATATGTTTATACCAATAACAACAAAGATGGGGAGCTGACTCAAGAAGGACATTCAAGGACTCAATCCTATGTGATGCACAAACCAATTTACCTACAACAAGTGTCTCATCATGCTGAGTCGACAAGAGGGTTATCAAGGTCCTGGTGAATGGATATGTTGGCCACCGCACCATCACCGGACTCCCTAGCCTGAGAGCCGCTCTCGAGACACGTTAACATTGTTTCCCTAAATCCCAAAAAATTCCTTTTATTTTAGGGACGTCCAAACAGCATCCCAAGGAACGAACCACCTATGATACCACTTTGTCACGACCCGACCCTACCCGAGCTCGAGCCGCAACTACCCCAAGCCCGCCTCCATAGGCCAGGGGCTGGCGAACAGCGCCGAAGGCACAATAACTCAGGGAGGCCTTTACCTAAGTACCTGTACACACACACGCAACACACTCAATGAAAAAGTTCAGAGTAAAAAAGAAAAGAAAAGGTAAATAGCTATAAATAAACCACAATGTTCATCGACCTATAAAAGTACAAAGAAAGTGCTGAAGGTAAACTGAAAAGAAAAGGGGAAAAACACGCACCCAACCAGAAAGGTGCCACAACCCGGAAACAGGTAAACAAAAAGAAACAACTGGAAGGGTTCCCCACCTGGAACCTGACTACGACCACTACACGCGGTCCAAGATCCCGGCTCCTAAGCTCCTATGACGTCATGACCAACCTGTCTGTCGTCTGCAAGGGCACACCAAGTGCGGGAAAAGCCTGGGCAGGGGTGAGTATAAAAATACTCAGTAGGATACCCCAAAGGCTCGAGGGAGCAACAAAGGAGGTACCGAATGGTGAGCAGTAGAGAGAAAAGAAAAAGTAAAGGAGTACAACCAAGAGTGCAGTAAAGAATAACAGTAGAGAGTCTAGCTCAACCCAACAAGAGGAAATAAGGTAGACTCGTCCAGACACAAGGAGCTGGAAATGGTGAGAAGATGAACTTATCGTCGAGTCTTCACTACCTATAGCAGGAGAGTAGACTCGTCCAATCATGAGAAGCTAAACACGGAAAGCACATGGCATACCCCGCGTGTCTTTGCCTCTCCTGGAAGGAGAGTAACCAAACCCAAGAAGTGGGTACTAGAACAAGGTATATACAAGTCCATATGCTCAAAAAGAAGCCCAAACAAGGACGTAATGGGATCTCCATCCCGTAGCTCAGCCCAAGAAAAGATTAGCCAACAGTCCCAGAAGTAACACCATCAATGCCCAGCATCCCGCACGTCTTCCCCAAACTACAAGTCAAGGGCTCAATCACCGCACCTCGACACTATCCGCTTTTGGCGGCGCTGACTTGCCTGTACGGTTTTAGGTCACATCACAAGGATGCGTCTAGGTGGGGAAAGCACTCCTCCTACTTGAGAGTTCTGGGGGAACATCAAACCACACCACGTAACTGCCCCGCAGTCGAGAGGTCTGCTCAAAGTTGAGAGGTGACCCCCTGCCCAGCCCTGCTGGAGGGTCCCTAGAAGTCGACGGGTTCCCACTACAGGGAGACCCATAAACTCGATGGCTGCCACACTACCCAGTCCCGTAATAGAGTAATCCACTGGAGGGAGACCCGGCTAAAGTCAGCGACGGGACCACTGCCCAGCCCAACTGGAGGTAACCCGGCATCGGGGACAACTGCACAGCCCAGCTAGTGGTAAGCCTGGCATCGGGGACCACTGACCAGCCCAACTGGAGGTAATCCCAGCATCGGGGACCACTGCCCAGCCCCGATGGAGGTAAGCCCGACATCGGTGACCACTGCCCAGCCCAACTGGAGGTAAGCCCAGAACTGCTCTGGCCATCCATGCTGGTTGGTACTGCTCAGTGAACACCGCTGTACTAGCCATCCCTGCTGGATGGTAACCCACTGGCGAGCTCTGCTCGAAACAACCTCAGCCCTGCTGGAAACCACCTCATCCCTACTGGAAACAACCTCCTGGGTAGAGGATCAGTGCCCGCGTAAAGTGTTGGTCACACTGAATCCACATGAACTCTACCAGAGAACATAAGGCAACCAGAGAAACTCCACAGGCCTCTCAAGGGGATCACGGTCCAATCCGCTGAGTCACTGTCAAAGCGGACCGAGTCAACTCATCCCAGAAAGAGGGGGAAACACCCACACTATACGAAAACCCGTAGTCGTAAATGGTGCCGCAGTCCGGGGAAAGGGCACGACACTAAAACCCCTCATAGCTGAAGAAAAAAAGGAATAAACCATCTCTGTTGGCCAAACGAGAATAGGAACAGGGGAAAACTCTACCCTTCTGGTCAACAAACGAGAAGAAAATGGACCCTCTACGTCACGAGAGGTCAAAAGTATGCAAATAAGATCACAACACGCACGTGGGGCCCACACGACGTGTGGCCCCAAGTCAACCCCAACCGAGCGCACAAACGTTCTCAGGTACAACCATCCACATGTACCTCCCAGCATTCTCGCATACTCCCAGAGTATGCCATGTCTCTAGCCCAAAGGCTAACGTGCACCCGGCGCCCAACTTCAACATGAAGGCGTGAACGTAACAACTCCACCTCAAAGCCCAGGCATGGCCAACCACATCTTTTGAATCATTTATATCACTCTCCGAAGAGTGTGTGATCACACGCCAAGGGTTCTCTGCAAACACCGGAGGAAGAACCTCCAATGGCACACCTTTCGTGCTTCCACATTTAATAAGATCATGTAAGAGGCCCCGCCCACCTGAATAGATTACACCGTTGTAATCCTCATGGAAAAACACGCGAGATGAACTACTTACTCGCCTCCAACAGATATCCGACGGAAAATTCACAAACACCGCCTCATGCCCGAACGGGGTCCCGTGATCCCGAGCCTCGGCCCCGAAAACAGTCGGGTGCATCGCACCATTGTGATCCCCTCAGGAAAACACATCAATAGATTTCTCACCTGAGCGCAATGGATATCCAAAGAAAAAGATGCATTTTGGCGCACCGCACACGAGCGGTGCTACGTGGGACCCGCATCCCAGTCCCGAAACACAACGAACGGATCACACTATTGCGATCCTCTCGAAAAACGGACACAGGATGGATTAATCACTTGTCCAAAACGGACACCCGGAGATAATGCTGAAAACCACCGTCAACTCCCGAAATGGCCCTCATGGGGCCCACACCAGCATGCGGAGTTAGAGCGGGCGTATTACACCATTGCAATCCCCTCGGAAAAAATTCCCGAAATGACTGCTCGTAAGCCCCGAACAGACGTCTGAAGAAAAAGTCGTGAAACGCTGCACACAGCTCGAAAGACGGGTCGTGGGGCCCACGCCTCAACTACAGCCACAATGCCTAAAACCACCCTGGAATGCTCCGCCTTGGTTCCAGGGTTCAAATGCCACTGACGGCGTTCAAAACGGACGTCAGACGCGTCTGCGCCGTCCAAAACAAGATCCCCCAGAAAAACGTCAAAACACTTAAAGACGCGTCGCGCCCCCGAGGTCCCTCGTTTTGGGAATTAAAAATTCCCGAAACCATCTCAAAAGGTCCATCTCTTCGATGTGGTTCCACTACCATAGACAGCACTCAAAACGGACACCTGTAGAGGAAAATACGGGTGTCCGAAAACCGAGGGGGCAAGGCCCCTTGGGCTGGACCAGCCTGGACCGGCAGGTCCGCCGAGCCTGGGACGGCCCGCGGTCTAGCCGCGCGGGCCGGCCACGGACTCACGGTCCGCGCGCAGACCGGCCGCAAGGGCCGGTCGCTACAGCCATGTGAAGACCCACGCGGCGCGGGTCTTTGTCACCGCACGGGGGGTCTTGTGCCTCGACCCCGCGGCGCCGGTCTTTGTCGCCGCACGGGGGTCGCACGCCGCGACCCCACGGTCGCCGCTCCTTGGCGACCCACCGCCACACTGAGGTGCTCCGCCTGAGCCCCGACCTCCTCCTGAAGCCAACCCCATGCCCTATCCAGTCACCGCCTCACGCCGTGACACCCTCCTGAGGCCGCCCGTGCGCCTCAACACCCTCCTGAAGCCGCATGCGTGCCACCGCCTGCCCCCGCCCTCGGACCGCCAGAAGCCCTCAAAACCGGCCGGAAAAACCCAAAAACCAGCAACTTTCTCCGGACGACCCCAGCCTCCCATGAACTCCGATTTACAAACCGAAAAGAGTGATGGAAAGCTCATAAAATGCACTACACGATCATGGGCTTGATGTGCAGATTCAACATCAATTCAACAATGTAAATTTACGACGAACATGGTGCGGGAAACTAAAATGGAAACAAGATCCTACCTTGTAGGGCACAGCCCGAAGCTTCTTGGTGATCCGCCGGATGCCATGCCTTGGAGAGGAGAGGATAGGAGAAGGGATCCTTTTTGTTTGAGCTCGTCCGCCAGGGAGAAGGGAAATGGGGAAGGAGAGGGGTGGGGTTATGGATTAAACAAAGAAGAAATTAAATTAACTTAACCCCCAATTTATCTCACGACTGAAACTCTTGATGGGGTCATGGTTAAGCCTTCCCTTGGGTAAAAATCACCTCCCGAGCACAACGGCAGTCTCAGAATTTTAATCCGAGGCCCCGTTTAAAAGTTATAAAGCTCAACGCCCAAGGCCACCAAATTATGAAAACGCCCCTGGGGCCATTTTTCACTGACAGCCCGCGCCCGCAAAACTTGCACCCATCCTAGGGTAAACGACATGCTCTGAACTGAACGACGCCCTTGGTTTTCCAATCCGAGCCACCATTTAAGAGATACTTTCATTTCAACATTAAACGAATTAATTAATTAGTTAATTAATCCGTTTAACGTTCCGAAAGCGAGCGAGGAGTCCAAACGTCCCGCGCCGACATGTTTTATGTCGTTCCTAGGGTAAACACCCCATTCCGGACCAATCCGTACACTCGGATTCCCGATCTGGATCACCGTTTAGGAGTTATTGCATTTATTTGGCGTTTCTAGTGTGAACTCACTAAAAATTTAATTCCGACCACACCGGGGCTCGGAATCACACACCGTCTGAAGGCGCTGCTCTATAATAACATCAAGAATCTTCCAAAGTGTTTCGCAGTGAAAACTGGGTTCTTACGGTGGAGGCATGGCCTCAGCCTACAAAAATAACTAACATTCATAGTTTCCTTGGATTAGAAGGATATTATTGGAGGATTGTGAAAAAAATATCATGAATATCTAATCCATTAAAAAAGTTAACTCGAAAAGGGGTCAAGTTCATCAAGAAAACGGATTGTGAAGAATGTTTCCAAGAGCTTAAGAAGAGAGTGGTTACTGTACCCATTTTAACTCTACCCTTTATCAAAGAAGGATTTGTTATTTTTAGTGATGAATCTTTGAAAGGGATTAGTTGAATCCACATAAAAATTGACAAGATGATTGATTATGCATCTAAACATTTGAAGCCTCATGAATAGAACTATCCTACACCTAATTTTGAGATGGATATAGTTGTTTTTTCTCTACAGATATGGAGGCACTATCTATGTGGGGAGAAATGTGACATATTCACACAAAAGTAATTGAACATAAGATATTTGATATGGTTGTAACTTCATAAATACTATGATTGTTCAATTCATTATCATCCTGAAAGAGAAATAAATTTCACTAATGTATTAAGTAGGAAAGAACCTTTTATGCTGACAATGATGAGGATTCAAAAAGATCCTTTGATCAAAGACCTAGTAAAATTGTACATAGTAATCGTAAGGGAAGGGATGTCATTAAACCTATCCAAAATGGTTTATCAACCATCATTACTAGAGAAGATCAGGAAATCTAAAATATATGATCCTTTTTTTCAAAATAAGTTTTAGGATGTGAAGGTTGGGAAGTTTCCTGATTTCAATATTGATCAAGAAGGTGTATTGAAATTTCATACTAGGTTGTGTGCTCCATCTATTCTAGAAATAAATACGTAGCTGATGGATGCAGCTTATAGCTCTACTTTCTCTATACATCCTAGAAGCACTAAAATGTATAGGGAACTTTATGATCATTATTGTTGGGTTAACATGAAAAGGGAGATTTCTAATTACACTACTAGGTTCATTGTGTGTCAATAAGTGAAGGAAAAATGATAAATTCCAAAAGGGGTATTACAACCACTTCCCATACCGGCATGGAAGTGGTAAAATATCATTATGTACGTTTTCACTGGTCTCTTAAGAACATCCAAAGGAAACAATGTGATATGGGTTACAGTGGACCATCTCACCAAGACTAACAAATTTATCTCTATTCAGTAAGATTTCTCTTTTGGCCAACTTTCCATGTTATACATGAAGGAAGTGGTAAGGCTTCATGTAGTTTCACTTTTCATTCTGACTAATTGTGATCCAAGTCTCACATAAAAATTCTGGAGAAGTATTCAATATGATCTGAGTACCGAATTGAATTTCAATACAACCTATCATCACTAAACTAATAGACAATCTTAAAGGAATATTCAAACACCTGAGGACATGTTGATAACATGTTCAACTAAATTTAAAGGTTGATGGGATCAACATCTCCCACTAGTTGAGTTCTCATACAACAAAAAATTTCATTCTATCATTCAAATGGAACCCTATAAAGCTCTATATGGGAAGAGATTTAGAACCCCTACTTTTTGTGATGAAGCAGGTGAGATAAATATCTTGGGTCTAGTCTTGAGGAATAGATGACAGAAAATGTTCATGCCATCCAACAACACCTAAAGGTTGTTGAGGGTCAACAGAAGATTTATGTTGACAACCATTGAAGGGAATTGAAGTTTGATGTTGGTGACAAATTATTCCTTCAAATTTTAACTTGGAAGAGATTCATGAGGTTCGGAAAGAAAGGGAAGCTCTGTGCTAGGTACATTATCCCCTATGATATCATTGATCACATAGGAGCAGTTTCCTATTAGCTTGCACATCCACCAAATCTTGCACAATGTCATGATGTTTCCACATATCTCTCTTAAGGAAGTACATACCTGACCCTTCACATGTACTAAATTTAGATGTGGTACAACTAGAACATGACTTATCTTATGAGGAGAGACCTATGGAGATCTTGGATTGTAGAGACAAGGTTCTAGGCCACAAGACTATCCACATCGTTAAAGTGTTTTGGAGGAACCAAAAATATGAAGAAGCAACGTGGAAACCATAGGAAACAATGTGGTAGAAGTATCCAAACATTTTCTTGATTGAGAGAACAATTGGAAATTTTGGGGAAGAAATTTCTTAGTAGTGGAATAATGTAACTACTTGAACTTTCTAATAATCATTATTTCCTTAAAATGTGAGTTATATTATATTACACAACAAAACAATATCCCTTTAATAATGATGTGAGTATAATTTAAATGTGACATTAGGTATTAACCATTATATGAACATTGGCCACGTATGACTATTAGTCAACATGACCATTGGAAATAGTACTCTTTGTAATAATTTTAATGTTATAAATAGAAATTATAATTGTACATTAATGCAAAAAAGAAGAGTTGATGACCTCATACAGTAGAATCGTTCCATATGAAGCTCATTTGTAAGATCATGGGAATGAGTTAGAATCACTGAGATTTTCTCTAGACCAATCACAATCTAAGCTACAACATGTTAAGATTGAATGAAATCTCTTTCAGAAAAAGTTCAAGTTAGTGGAGATTACCACTCAGGCAGTGTTATCTGAGCCTCCCCAAGAGTATATCACTATCGCACACCACACCTTTAGGTCGTATATGGGTGTTATAAGGAGTTATGTTTCAAGTCCTTAGTCACATAATGTGTAATCCTTTTTGTCTAAATAAAATTTTCATTCCATCATTTTCGTTTTAAGAATAGTTTTTCTTAAAAATTGAGATGGAATTTAATAAATTGATTTTTGTAGTAAACATTGTATTTTTTAGTGAGATTTATATTATTATATTAAAATATGTGTTTATTAATGTTTATTATAATGAAATGGTATTCTAAAAATACTTTTCTTTAATTAAAAATGTTAAAATAATTTTTTTAGGTGTCCAAAATTATACTATACATTTTATATCTGCTGTTATTTTTAATAAATAAGTATTTTTCATAATGAAAGGGTAAATTTTTCATATTTAGAGAATTATCATGATAAAATAAAACTTATTTTTTAATTCATAATGTTGATATTAGGTTATGACTAATTTATGATAATTTTATAAAAATCTTTAGTTTTTCATGAACAGTAAAAATACAGTTTTGAGTTATCAGTATGTTTAATGACATCATTAATGATGAAATGACATTGTAATAATTTTGGTAGAATATTAAGGATTAAATTATGATAATAGGTGTCCCAATTGTCCAATACAATGGGAAAATACCATGTACAAGCCCATGTTTTTTCAAATACCACAACTGAGGTGTCCTCGAAAATTAATAAAAAATTCGCTCACTTTTGTTATAAATACCCGACCATTTTTTCCATTACATTCATTAAAAATTCAACATCCTAAAAGATAGGATATTTTTAACTCCCAAGGTTTCCTCAAGACCCCATGTTCCCAATACTCGTGTTTTAGAATTCATTCATCAAGGTAAGGGAATCGCTAACTTCTCTTTTCCTTTCAAGTTCCTTTTTATGTGGTATGTCATTAAAATTTCCATATCAAGTTATTATGTCCATTTTATTCTATATATATAATGTATTATGAGTCTTTTATGAATATTAGACCCTTGTACCCCCCCCTCCCCACAAACCTTTTTAATTTTTTCTTAAACCATGTTTCATACCTGTGATGCTGCATAGTTTTCTTCTAAAAACTCTCTTTTTTTATCAAGAAATTCGTTTTATTTTAATTTGTGAATACAAAAACATTTTTATTATATAGTGGTATTCATATAGATGTAAATATTATATATATAATTCAGGTATTAACATACATGAAACCAACCATCATTTTTTATGTTTTTAAAATGACAGAAGCATCATGTTTTTAAGCACTTTTTAAAGTGCCATGATTTTGATATGAAACCCGTTTATTTTCCTCTCCATGATTTATTTATAAGATTTTTTATTATGATCTATGGCTATCATATTAAATTAATACATATTATTGGTTTCCCCTTATTACACTTCAATGCATTCGGTAAATAATTTAATCTCTAGAGATGGAAAGTTTTACGATACCCTGGTGAATAACCTTGGTAATTTTTATGACACCTTGGTGATAAATCTTGGTTATATTATTATGAATGACTCAATTAAATGTTGTAGCAAGATTTAAAAGTAATGATTAATGTTATTATTATTATGATATTCCTCTTTCTCATGCCTTTATGTCTTTAATCAAGTTATTATTGATATTCCTCAAGATCAAAAGTAAATTGTTTCCCTAGTTTACCATTACTGGGCCTTCTGCTCACACATTCCTTTGATGTATGTCCCCAAATTATGAGATGTAGAAATTGAACTTATTATAAACCTATGATGAAGCCTTTAAAGTGTATTTGAATAATTTTTCCATGTTTTTATGTATTATGTACCATTTTTCAATGACACTAAACTTGAAAAGATCCTATAAATGTAAAATGTATTGAAAAGATGTGTAAAAAAGGAGGGATATCATAGAATACATGAAAACAATGTGAGGACTATAACCCCCCAGAATGATAAAGTGTTAAATGACTAAATGATATGACTCATGTCAATAAGGTGCACCTTCCTTTTAGGGGGAATATCTGATTAGAACTTCACAGTTAAGCGTGTCTGCCTTGGAGTAGTGATCTGGATGGGTGACCTTCTGGGAAGATTACCACGGTGTGTGTGAGTGAGGAAAAAACACACTGGAAAAGACATGTGTTGTCCTGTGGGGACAGTCATTAGTCAGATGACCCATTCGGGCACGTGGGTGTCCCCTAGGGTGGGGACCATGTGTCTGCGGGGAAACTGGTGGTACCTGGCCAGCCAGGACCCGACGTCCATGTTAAGGCAGGGTGGTTGTGCTATCACTGGGACCCAGTTGTTAAATTTGGTATCAGAGGTGGTACCCAGCCTTAAGTGTGGTGCACTACCTAGGTGGAGATGTAGGGCCCAAAATGGAAACGTTGTGCTCTAAAGGGGGGGTGATTGTAACACCCCAGAATGATAAAGGGTTAAATTACTAAATGATATGACTCGTGTCAACAAGGTGGACCTTCCTTTTTTGGAGCCTATCTGATTAGAACTCCACAGTTTAGTGTGTCTGGCTTGGAGTAGTGATCAGGATGGGTGGCCTTTTGGGATGTTTTCCACGGTGTGTGAGTGAGGACAAAACACACTGGAAATGACATGTGTAGGCCCGTGGGGACAGTCATTAGTCAGATGACTCATTCGAGCATGTGGGTGGCCCCTAGGGTGGGGACCACGTGTCTGCGGGGCAACTGGTGGTACCTGGTGGGCCAGGACCCAACAACCATGTTAAGGCGGGGTGGTTGTGCTATCACCGGGACCCAGTTGTTACAAGGATTGATATAAGGAATCAATAGTCCCTAAAATTAGCAGATGGACCATCATGGAAGTCATAGGTCAATGAAACTGATTTATTGGTTGGAACCCTCTATAAAATGTGGGTGGGAAAACATGTTGATGTGTTGTATGATCATTGATTTTAGTGATCTACTTGGATATCAAATCAAAGGGATTTTAAAATTATTTTGCATTTATGATGAAATGAAATGTGTTGGCCTATGGGGACAGTCATTAGTCAGATGACCCATTCGGGCACGTGGGTGACCCCTAGGGTGGGGACCACATGTCTGTGGGGCAACTGATGGTACCTGGAGGGCCAGAACCCGACGACCATGTTAAGGCAGGGTGGTTGTGATATCACCGAGACCCAGTTGTTACAAGGATTGATATAAGGAAATAATTGTCACTAAAACGAGCAGATGAGCCATCATGGAAGTCCTAGGTCAATGCAACGGATTTATTGGTTGTAACCCTCTATAAAATGTGGGTGGGAAAACATGTTGATGTTTTGTACGATCATGGATTTTAGTGATCTACTTGGCTATCAAATCAAAGTGATTTTAAAATTATTTTGTATTTATGATGAAATGAAATGACACAGTGCTTCATCCATGGATGTAGTACTAAATATTTGAACCATGAAAGTCATCTTGTGACTTTAATTTCTTTTGTTATCTCTGATGTTTTCTTGAATGTTTTTTGAGTAGTGAGTGAATATGTCAGAGTAGTGTGAATTAGTTTAGTGGTTAAGATAATTTTTTCTTCTTAGATTTGATACATCAATATTTGAAAGAATTATTTTATGAACCTACTTTTTCAAATGTTGTTTTTTGACCTATCTTCCAGTGGGTTAACTTGGTATAAGATTCTAAATAGAAAATAAGGACACCTTATATAACTTTTACTGAAAAAATATAAAATTTAAAATCAACACATATATTGAATTTTTTCCCTTCTAGATAAACCTAAAAATATGATTTTTTTAATCTATAAAATAAATTGTATATGATTTTTTCAAATTCATTAGAACAATACATGTCAATTGTTCAAATCAATTTATTTTCATTCTATCCAAATTGTACGACATGATAAGTTTGATAAGTAAAATAGTATTTTTTGTAATACTCATAAAACTGGAATAGATTCCAAAAAACTCAAAATGAAAATACACATCAAATGCATCATATATTTCAACAAAACTCTACTCCGTATATCATGGATTGATTCTTGGATCTAAAACAAGAAATAATAAAATTATCAAAATACAATCATCCTAATATATTGAAATTTTCTCATCATGTACATAACTGTATCAACCATGAAATAAGTAGTATTGTTTCATTCTTATTTTTAGCTAATATAAAATTTCAAAATCCCTTAATTTGAAGATATTGAATTATCGGTAGTGGAATATATGTAATGTTATAAAATTGTTTAAAACACTTTTGAATTGTATAAACTTTATATCATTCATTATTCGAATGCGTAAATATTTGAAAATTATGATCTTATTACCCACAAAATATGAACATTTATTTTATGTAAGTTCCACAATCAAGTATAAAATAATTTTAATTCCATAAGGTATAACCATCAACTCTAACTTCTTTATTACATTTAAATAAAAAATTCAAAATATTTTATAATTTTTTAAATTATAATCAGAAAGAAGTTTCATATACCTCATACCAATTGAAATTATTATCAACATAGTCAATTTTTTAAGAAAATTCCCATGTTTCAAAGAATTTATTACATTATTATAGACTGCATTATCTAATGTAATGAAACAAACATTCCAGTCAATTTTTTATATACTTAAAACACGATCACTCCATCTGCTAAAAAATCCTTGTAGTATAAACAATCAAGATTTTGAAAAGAATGATTCTTTATTCATTATTCAATATTTACCAATATAATGTTGCATTACAGAAATAAATTCATTATAAATATATATTTCATATTATTAAATGTTAAATAAAATTTTTCAAGGTGAATTACCTAAATCATTCATCACAACATATTTCTCTCTATAGGAATGAAATCATTCTGAATGCACCAAACCATAAAGTTAAACGTTGTTTGGATATCATTACATCCCAGAATACTTTTCTATTACACAATTTCTGACTAATAATCATAATTATTCTAAAAAAGTAAAACACGAAAAACAACTAATGTCATTCTAATGAACACACTTGAGCTTGCTTAACCCATAAGTTGAATACTAATAAATAGAGATTTATTCTCTATGTTTCATACTATTGTGATGAGGTTGGAATACTAATATCAATCTTGAATAATTATTTTTATACTTAAATGGAATGGGACATCCCATTTTTTATTCCACAATTTAACTTAAATTAAATAACCATGAATGATAAATATATGCTCATAAATGGAAAATAACAACAAAGAAACAAACGTATGAATGCTTTGGTTCAAAAATCATTCAAATTATTTAATAGAAATATATTATATAAAAATAATAATATCGATCTCCAAATTTATAATTTTTTAAAATAAAACAAATCATTTAAGAAATGCAGATGACAACCTAAATTCTTCCATAATATGAGCCCTTCAAAAAAGATGAACATCTTCAGTTTCATAAATGTCAGTGCCACTAGCAGGTTTTGAGGCCTCAAGTGTGATATTAAAGACAAAATTAGCCACAGTTATTGTTTTTACATTAATAAACTTCACCATGAAAGCTTCTCAACCTGTACCATATAAGCTATTTATTAGCAACCCTCAAAGTGTTGAAAATGTCTATAAATGAATAGATTTCAGTATATTTATGCATGCAATAAAAAAATAAGAATAATATAGGCATACCATATTATTTATTCATGTAGAAATTATAAGTGTAATCATCCCATGGGTTGATAGGTATAAAATTAGATGCATAAAAAATGATCATTATGCTCATCATCTATCAACTAAACTATTTATAACAAGTTTTATGTTATATTCCATGACTATAAAACATTCGGCGTCAAGGATGTATTCATTATTTAGGTAGAAATTTACAACACCATGAAAGAGGTCTCTTCTATATTTAGAGGAAATATCATAGCACTGAACCATGAGATAAGTTCCAGCATTAACCCAGTAAAAGATGCATTACATGATGAAATTAAATATGTACACTCTTTTATATTTCAATATATTAATTATATACATCTTTAGGTTTATTTTCATCTGCATATTCACTCTCCAAGCATGGATTTATCACACAAGTGGTTTATTTGGAAAAAAATTGTTAGCAATAATATGGATAATTATAATGTGCATGGGATATCATCTGGATTTTTCTTATGCCTTTTATCCTTGTGCACTTCATCACTTTCAGAAGATGCATTTAAAATTAATATCCAATAATCCCCATCAAGACCATCAGTTAATTTTTTCTATGCATTATGAATAAAAAGTTAAAATAAGTGATATATTAGTGCATATTTTCATGGAAATTCAATGAAAATAGTCCACATAATCCCAAGGAAAATGAAATGAAACCATTGAGGTAGAAAACCAAATGATAGACCACCACCTGATAGTAAAAAAAATAAAAACCAAAATAAAACGAGGTGGAAAAGAATATCATGTTGGGAAAATACTTGAAATCATCGTGATAGAATATTTCAGTGATAAGACTTATTGAATAAAATAGGAAAGGTAAATAGTGTAGTTACAATATAGGACCGATCAACAATTTAACACCAAATATAAACATGAATTAGAAATCATTGGGCATAAATTAAATTGATTTAGAAAAAAATGGATACAACTTAAGTGAAGATAAGACCTTACAATGATGATGAGGAACCTAGGGATAAGAAGGTATAAATATGGCATGAAGATTTAGAGTGTGTGTAGCAACACGGGTCACCCCAACAATAATAAGGGATAAAGATGGAGTAAAGAATTGGAGGGTTTGTAGTAATGTGGGTACATAAAAGAATGAATTCATTTCAATCCTGTCATAAATCATAGGAGACTATTAAAATTTGTGTTTAATAAAATTATAAAATAAAAAGTAATTAATTTGGAGAATATAGTACTATTGTACATAAAAATGAAATGTTACACGAAACAAAATACATGTCAAGTATATAAAAAAAAATTAAATTATGTCAAAATGTGTATAAATGAATAATTTGAAGAAATGCACTTTAAAATTATAGATTTGATAAACTAAATAGTATTAAAAGGAATTTGAAAATTTGAAATAGTAAATGAATCAAAGATAATTTTGATATGAGAGAACAATAACTATAGTAAGAGAGAACATAGAAAAAGTCTTGTGTAGTATAAAATGTTTTCTGAAACTGAAATTGAATTAAAATTCCATAAAATGTTAAAGAAATAGAACATCATTATAAACTAAAATATAATGTTCTATTTAAATTTAATTATAATATTGAATATAAACTAA
Organism: Viscum album; assembly: GCA_963277665.1. NCBI lineage: Eukaryota > Viridiplantae > Streptophyta > Magnoliopsida > Santalales > Viscaceae > Viscum > Viscum album. Next base: position 1,195,355,511 of record OY728121.1, on the reverse strand, counting down.
AATTTAAGATGTACAAAAATAATGAATTTACTGTGAGGAGAATTCTAAAAGAAGATATGGAATATATGAAATGATTTAAAGTATCAGCATCTGTATCAGTAAAATTAATATATGAAAAGTTAGGGGAATCAAATGAATAATTAATGGGAACAATATAAATTATTTGGATAGGTAAAAAAATTATACATAATCATGCAAAGTGATAGTATACAGTAATACTAGAAATTGTACTTTACAAAGGCTAAGGAATCTACTTTCTAGTAATAATTTTCAACGAATATTATAAAAAAGAAGATAGATTGAATATAAGTTGGAATTTCATGTATATTCATAGTAAAACTACATATTTATATGCGGTATGATTGAAATTACATACTGAATATGCATGTAATATTGTAAAAGGCTACTGATTAATTATTGAAATTGCATAGTTATAACAAGAAAGGTTAAAATTGGGTAAAACAAATTAAAAAAGGAAAATTAAAATAATAATGACTGAATTTTTATTTTGTCAAATTCATTGAATAAGTCATTTAGATTAAATTGAAAATATTTCATTGAAAACATGTAAAGAATAACTGATCATTATTGTAGTCTGTTTATTGAAATCTACTGATTGCAAACAATGATTATAGACTACTTATTAAACATGTCACTATTGACGAAGTCATCATTGGTGGCCACTGATTGACCTTTTAATGGTATGAATTTTTGAAATATGAATATTCTACTAGAATTGAAGACAAGATTTAAGAATAATGGATACCAAAACTAAAATAAATTAATCTCAAATTATAGAATAAAATAGACATGAAAATTCAGCATGATAATTGAATCCTTATAATAAAAATATTAAAATGGAAACACCATCAAATAAATTAAAAATATATACAAATTTTAAAAAAAAATTACAAAAATTGGAAAATTAGCCAAGATTTATCAACCATTTTTTAAAATTGATACATGTAATGCTTGAAGATGTTAGAATGTTTCAGAACATGTTTGTCAACGTAAAACAAAAGATGAAAAGGGAAACTGGTCGGGAGAAGAGAGATGAAATTTGATAATGGAGGTAAATAAATTTAATGAGGAAATGAAATTATGGAAAGTTGAAAATTGAAGATAAAAAATCTTGATTATTCATTTCACCTGAAATCAAATAAGAAGAAAAATGAAAAACAATTTGGAAGATTTAGTGATGGAGGAGCATTTATTAATAGAAAAACATACCGTAGGAAATTTATATGAGGAATTGTTTAGTTGCAAGGTTAAAGATGAATGTATAAGAAAGTGCAAAAGGAAGGAAACAACCTAGGAGAGGCTATAAAGGAATCCCTGGGTTGTATATTGGGGAAATGAGAAGAGCATAGTGATAGGGAGTAGAGGGGTGAAAAGATGAAGGATCTGGAAGGAAACCCTAGGACAGAGGCTGATGTGGGAATCTAATATTCTAGAGAAATGGAGGCTGAAAGGAAGTGGTGGTGAGGCTAGGGCGTAGGTAGAGATGAGGAGGTAGGGAATAAAAGAGGAATGAGATGTGAGAGAAGAATGCTGGGATGGGAGGAGTGGTAGAAAGGAGATTAAATATAGAGGGATTAAAATACCTGATGGGATGACACGTGTTCATTGGGTAACCTATGTTTAATATGTATAGTATAATATATTGTATATGGTATATGTTTAATTATTAATGATTATTTATGATAACAAAAATTATTATTTACCATTATTTTATTATTTTCTATATCATTATATCATGTTTACCATTATTAATTTCAGTGTAATATGATTTGATTTGATTTTATTACAAAATATTATTGTAATATATGAATTAAGATTTTTTTACATCTTTTAGTTAGAAATTCAATCAAGATTCTAATAAAATATTAAAAAATCAAATCTAATAGTTTAATGTTTAATGAAATAAATAAGAGTGTAAAAATAAAAAAATTAGGTTGAAGTTGTTTAGGAACATTTTGATCCCTACTCAACTCTTTTTAGACTCATCCCCAACCCTATGTTATTCTTAATAAGTGTCAAGATTGTATGTATATCATCAATTCATTGGATGTATCACAATAAGTCTTCACTATCAATGAACACTCAAAGTGTGTGCATAAAGAGTGAGATTTATTTCCTCTAAACCCTTTATAATTTAGTGAAGACTAAAAAATTCTATAATATAAATGTGGTTTTTTATCCATAAAAAATAATATTTAAAAAGAATTTTAGAAAAATTAAGAGTAGTGTTATAAAAAATTAAAAATGTATGATCAATAGTACCTTCCTCATCATTCTCATTTGTTTAATATATTTTGGTTCACAAAGAATAGAAATAATTATTTTAGATTCTATTTCTCAATGTGTTTCATTCTTTATAGCACTTCATTTAACTTTATTGAGATGTGTCTTGTACATTACTATTGATTCCTTTTTATAAACTCAAAATTCAGGGTTCCTTACCATTCATTGGATGAAAAATATCCTTGATTTCCATGTTAGAAAGGGAAAAGTTTTTTTTTCAATTGGTGAATCAAATAACCGAAATGAGAAATGTAGAATGTTAGGACACCCTCGATATTTACACATGTGACAAAATGGGAATTCAATGGTGACAGGATACTCATGTAACATCTTATACATTTAATTTTTATTTTTTCAGGGCTTGGGGGTCGAGTGGGGAATTTTGGTGGCATTATAGAAGATCAAATTTGAGTTTTGTCAATATAAAGGTACACCACATTGTGGTAGTGGGTTTGGGGGTGGCCATTTTGATGTTTGGTTGGGGCTGAGGGTGTGTGTGACCATTTGTAGTTTATGGTGTGGTTCTCAATGCACCAAGACTAGTGAAACAACTTGTATGAAAATTTTGGTGGATGTGTTGGTATGGTGGTCAACCTATGTAAAACAAGATCTATAAAAATGTCCTCAGTGGGCATAGAGTGGGATGTGGTGCCTCATAAGTTCTCCTGTGATAAACGAGGAAGCAAAGAGCTCTCCAAATTGTCGTACTTCGCGTAGTGAGGAGAAAAAACTTGGGTCATTACCCCATGATGTGGTGAAAGGTGTGGTTCTGGTCAAATTGTTTTTTAAGGTGTTTTAAAAATACCAAACATTTTGAGATCTCACATGGAGAGCTGGGTCTGAATTTGACCCGAGGCCACCATGGCCTGAACAGAGGTCACCCTACCTTTAGTGAAGGACACATGATATTTTTCTATAAATATGGGACTCAGCCACCTTTGGTTCATATTATTTTCCATTCCTTTGACCCTTATCCAATCTCAATTCCTTCCCCCATACTCTATTCATTTACTTTAGATATTTAAACCCCTTGGTTCATCCAGATCGATATTCCTTAGATTGAGGTATCACTTTTGTAATGAACATGTTTGGGTGGATCAAAACAGATCACTCGAGATGGTCCATGACAAGGTGTGTATCATTAAACAACCAAAAAAGTCACATGTATAACCAAAAGAAGTAAAAACAACAAAGTAAAACATGGAAGAAAATGATAAAAATATATGACACATACATCATCAATCCAAAGAAGCTAAACCAGAAATAGAAACATCACTTGACTAAAATGAGTATCTGTGTGACCATTCGTTTCCCCCAACCCATCTCATAAAGAAGGCAAGGGAACTCAAGAGAATCTAGTGAAATACATGACACCCTTCCATTCACCTGTTTTCTATAAAACCACATCTAAGAATTCCAAAATTAAAAATTAGGTTGTGGGCACAAATACTTGTAGGATTTCACCAAAGAATATATATAAAGTATAATCTCATGAAAACCTTATCTCTAGCTTTAAAAATTCCAATTTATAAATCAGTTTCATAAGCTAAAACCATTCCATATAACATCCTTTATTTTTTCATAAAATCATTTCATATTCAAAAACTCATGTAATATGAAAAGTATGTAAGAAAACATGTGAGAATAATAAAAACCATCCATGGATACACCATAAGATAAACTAGTGAGTAGTAAACCATGAAATATACCTTCATGTGTAAAACCATGTATAAATGAAAAAGCACAACATTTGGGATTTATCCTAGGGGAATAAGCACTCATACACAAAAATAATCCTAAAAAAAGGATGACATGGATACAAACGATATTGAGTCCCACCATATTCTATTGATATCGAGCTACTCATCCGTTAGTTACTATGTAATGATCACCTATAGAAAACCCCCAGTGGTGAGACACACACACACTAAGGGGACATGTCCATTTCTCAATGCACCCTAGGCTCCCAATGTGATAAGTTTCAAAAAAACATTTAATGACCTTGATCATAATTTATAAAACATTTTCATAAAAAATAATTAACACTTCTATGCTCAAAAATTCTTTTCCATTTCAAAACCCCCCTTAAGGCATTTCACAAAACATTCACAATGAAGCATTACTGCTCCTATACTTAAAAACATATATTTGAATCAAAACCACCTTAAGTAATTTCATCACATCACCAAATAAAATAAATTTAATTTTTAAAGAAAAAATATATAGATCCGACTTTTATTTTGTAAGACTTTGAAATACATGAAAGAATATTTTTAGACTCAGGCACTAAGACAGCATGTAATTATGGGGCTGAGTGAGTCTAGAATTAATCTTATATAAATATTATATACTTCATATATACTATAGATTTTAATTTTTCCTTCCACGTGTCATTACCACATTGATTTAGATGAAGTAACCTCATCTTCATGGCTCTGCCTCTACCTCCTCACAATTTCTATTCTATCTCCTCCCTAGTTTTATCTCCACTATATTCATCTACCTCCATATCCCTCTATGACTTCATCACCTCCCCCTTCATCTGCTCCTCTACCTCGATCACTACTTATGCCTCCTCATTTACATCATCCCCTGACTCCAACTCCACCTCGACCCCCTCCTCCACCTCCACTTTCACCTCCACCTCAGTCTCTTCCTCCGACTTCACCTCTGCCTCATACTTCGCCTATACCTCTACCACTACCTTGGTTTCTGCCTCAACCTCCTCATATGACATAATAAAATTCATTCCACTCCTTCACACATTTTCCACTACCTCCACCTATGAATATTATCCTCCGCCATTACCTCCTTTCTCTACCATAGCCTCCCATATCAATTGAAAACCCTAATCAATTTTTCTCTCATGTTGAGCAAGATTTTTTTTTCTTCATGAACCGTAGTCATATCTAACCATTCCTCAAGTTATATCAACAAATAATTATCTCCATATTCTATATGTTCTATCTATGTTCACTTAATGTTCATGTTCAATACCTTGGTGATTCACCATCACCAATCAAGGCTATCAATTTCACAATTTTCTAGATATGAGTCCATTTTTTTCTTACCAGTCGAATGGCTCTAGTAATTCTAATGTTTAGTTAGTAATGCAATAACATGTCTTTGTGATTTTCAAAGATTCACTTTTAAATTTTCTTAAATAAAATTTTATGAATATCATTCCTATTAACATAAATTATATCATATTCAACTATCTCTCCATATCTAAGTAAAACCATCTAATTCTCACCAATAATAAGAGCATAATCTCGAATCCTCATACTCTTATTAACCCAAAGTGTATTCCACACAAGTCAAAGACCTATGGTAATCTTTCACCATCTTATTATAGTTTCTTTGTGATATTTTAACTTATATTTATTTTCTATGAAATTAATTTCACTTATTTTTTATTTCCATAAACTTTCATACATGTATATCCTTACTAAACAATGATCTATCTCAATTCCCTCATTGATCTAGCTTTGTTATCTCCATCATTGATTCCCATGGAAACTTTATATTTATAAATATTTTAGCTACATACACAATCCATTTGTTTTCTACTAGTCAAATGACTTTGGTAATTTTAAATTTTATTCAATAATGTAATAACGTGTATTTGTGATTTTCATAGCTTCATTGTTAAATTTCCTTAACTATAAATTTATGAATACCATTCCTATAAACATAAATTATAACCTACTCAACTATCTCTAAATCTCCAGGTCAATCCTACTAATTATCACCAATACCAAGAGTGTACTCTCAAATCCTCATACTCTTCTTAACATGCAATCTATTCCACAAAATTTAAATACCTCTGGTAATATTTCACCCTCTTATTGTAGTTTCATTTTGATCTTGAAACATCTATTTATTTTCAATGCAATTGACTTCACATATTTTTTACTTCCATCAAATTTAATATGTGTATATCCTTACTAAGCATCGATCTAGCTTGGTTCCATCATTGACCATTCTTGGTTTTCTCCATTTTTTATTCCCAAAGAAACTTTATATATAAACATATTTTAGTTACATACTCATTACATCAAACCTAATTGATCAACATGACTTTTTACTTTCACCAGACCCATACAATTTATTATTTCATCAATTTCCCTCTTATAATTACCAAAACAAAATTATATCTGCTTTGAATGCCCTTATAATAATCGAAATTTATTCAAATATTTAGCAGTGACAATTGAGTTTACAAGTATAATTGCTGAAATCATCTATTTTTTTTGAAATTATAATTTTTTTTACCATTTTCTTCTTTTGAACAACAACTATGTGACTTTTTTTTATCCTAAAATTATTTTCTATAAACATGTTTTCCTTTATGAGATGATGTATCACCATGTTATCACCACTCTAGTGATAAGGGTATATTATATTTCAAGGTTCTTCAAGATTGGTGCATTTTTTCTTACCCTTCTTGTCTCACAGTGACTGATATTTTTACCCATTTGTAAAATTATATGATTTATAAGCTATGATTTGTGAATTTATTTGGATATGTATGATTCCAATCCCAAATTGTTATACTTCATGGTCAATTCATTTTTTTGTGATGTTGATGGTGTTTTATTTTTTGTTTCGATGGGGAAGATATAATATCAAAATCAAATATGGATGAGGAGAATAATGATTAGGTAGATGGTTACATGGATAGAGGGATACAAATTTGATTCTTACTATATTTGATTGTAGTTTATATATGATGGTTTCTCCTATAAGGATGTTTTCTCTTCAAGCATCCATTTTCCATTATTGGATTTTGACTCTATAAACCAAGAAATTCCTCCCCTTCAATTCTAAATTCTAACTTATATTTAAGTATATTCAAATGTGTTATTATTTTTTAAGGAATTAAATGTTTCCATGAGATTATTTTTTAAAAACTATGGTTCCCTCTCTATGATGAGTATATCCTACTTAATTCTATATAATTCCTTCTATCTAATTAGTGTAGAATTCAATGTATTAAGGTAGGGTTTTTTATTTTACATCTTGATATATGTATTAATTCCATTCATCTAATTGGTTTGTATTTCAACACATCTTTTATATTTTTTTACATTTATATTCAATGTATCCATTTTTTGCATTGATAACTGTTTGTTTTTTATTATATATTGACTCTATACATGTTATTTATATGTAATTTCTCATTTTTATAGGTTCACTATATGTTATAATACCAACTCTATAAATTTCTCATTTTACCTTTGTTTTACATATTAATAATTTAATCGTTCAATGTATGCATTATTTTCATACATTTTTTTCAATATCGCAATCATTAATAGTTCATTTAAAATAATTAAACTACCTTCTATAAATTAAAATAAAATATGAAATTCTATATTTTTTATAAAATATTTCCAGTATTTTTTTCAGATTACAATTCAATATAAGCTATTTATATAAATAACTTCAGAAACATAGTATACAAATATATTTAGTTTCCTCAATTATTCTTTTCATGTAATCAACTGATGCATATCCTTATAAATTTTGTAAAAATAATCATATTAGTGTATATAACATATGATTTGTTACATGAGTTTTCATTGATTTTCAGACACAAAGATACACGTGAAAAAGAAAATAAACTTTACAAGTGAAATTTTTATTAAGTTCATTCATAAAGAAGTAAAATATTTAGGTATGTTTAAAAATTTCTAATTCATGTTTCTTTTTGATAAATTAAAACTTATAAAATAATTTCTATTCATATATCATATTATTTTTTATCAATATTATGTATTCATATTATATTTACCTTCAATTCATTTTATACAATTTTTACATAGTAGATATTTCCAAATTAATGTTAAAATCTGAATCTAAGGAGTTAGTATTAAACATATCATCAATAGGTGAGTGAGGATGTAACATCCACTAGTTTAAGGTATTTTTGGATTTTATTATGTGTTTTTTATTATAAGAGGTTTTGAATTGGTTTTAGGAAGTTCTGGGGGTTTAGATGTTTTGTGGGGGAGATCAATTGTAGAATTAATTACTATATCTCTGGGATTAAAAACACTCATGGTTTATACCATATTGGAGGAGTTTTAGTGTTGTTGGATTGGTAAGTTTGGTTTTTTAGAGGATCATATTTTTTAATAGGTTTGTATTTTTTCTATTTTTTCATATTTTTTACAAACAGGTCCATATTTTTTCCATATAGGATCCTATTTTTCTATTCATAATGGTAAATATTTTATAATTTTTTCAAAGTAGTTGTTTATATTTTTTTATAATTTATTAAAATTCAGTATACAGGTTCATATTTTTCTAATCTATTCATATTTTTACCACCTTTTTTTATCTTTAATCAAATTTGTTCGTACAAGTTGATATTTTTTAAAATAGGTTCAAAGTTGTTCATATTTTTTAACACTTATTCATATTTATTAACAAACTAATAGATTTAACTGAAATATGAAGGCTTAAATTTGTTTATTATTATATTTTTTTGGAATAAATAATTTATATAGGGTATCATGTTTGTTTTTTATTGTAGGTACAAGTTCATATTTGGTTGTTTTTTATATGAACTTGTTTGTTATTTGTTTGTTACTTTGAATGAAGAAACTAATACTTTTTCAGAGGTGTGTAAGAATAAATTTCATAAATTAGGATGCTTTTTCTGAACAAATGATTTGTATCTCTAATGAAGACTCACCATCAAACAGTATAGTGATTCAACTAGTTCATACTAAACAGTTTAGTAGTAAGTTATTGAAAATATCAATGTCCCGTTTATTTCCACTAATATAAAAAAATTATTCAATTGGATCTTTTTCAAATGATGTATTATTGATTATGAAATTTTTATAACAAGTTTATATGGGATGAAACTAATGCTCAATTCTAGCATTCCATTTATAGAAACATTAAAATCCAAGTCATTTATTTTGTATAAACTAATATATAAATTATATGTAACCAATGATCATCTAATTGGTTATTCATATTCTTTAGATTCGGTTCTACTATATAAAAAACATATATTTATAAACTATGTAACAATTGTTCTTATATTTATATATTCATGATATTAAATTCTAGGTGAACACGACTATAATCTTCCCAACTTATAAATCTGACATCAATGTCACTTGCAACTACATGTTTGACTCCACTAATATTTCATATTAACAAGATTATGAGACATGGAATTAGTAGATGTTTAGAGGTAATTGATATCTTCATGCAGCTTTCAATTCTTATAAATTACCAATCCTACACTTATTTCTTTTTCTATTTTTAATATATTTTACTTTTCTATAACATCTTACAAATTGTTTATATAAAGTGCTAACTGAAAAAATCTAGTCATGTTCCATTTAATGTATACATAAATTTTTTATCTACAATTATATTTATACCACTTATTGATATATTGTTTTTCTACCCCTTTATTTTAATAAAAATTTTAATTACAATTTTTTTAAGATTAATAAAAGAAAGACCATTGATTATTATTTTTTATTTCTAAATTATTATATCTTTTCTTAGTTTCTAGGATTAGATATTAGGATAAATTTATATTCAACCCCATCCATATTAAATATGTGGATATCATGGATAAATAATATGGAAATGTTTAGTATATGACATTTCTAGTTGAGGTTTTGGTCTCACACGATGATGGAAACATTATTTTAAAACCATACACCCCATGTCACTTCATGTGTTATATTTAGTGTTTTCAAATACTCATTCATCAAGTTTATACCAGAGTTCATCATGAAAGAAACCCCATTATATTTCCAAAACTCTAGTGTTTATACACTTTTGAAGGAACTAGTGAGCGGAACCTCCTATTGGAAGTTTGATATCTAATTTTACAAGTCCAAGAATATAATAGAAGATTGACAATGGAAAATTTGAGTGAAATATAAAGGCAGCCAAGGATCCAAGAGGACCCACTAAAATGATTGTAGTGGTGAATGATCAAATTAGTCACCATGGTTAGGGAGGAATAATTTGAATGTACTATTAGTATATTTTATTTGTATAGTTTTTATTTATTTGTATAGTTTTTTCCTACTAAATTTTAAATTATTTTGTGGCTTTGCATACATATATCTCACAACATGCATATTATCTCTCTAAAATGTACTAGAATATATTATTTAATACAATTATTTGGGAAAAATCAATCAGGATTTCATCTTGGTATGTTTTGGGTGTGATTGTGTTTATTGAAAAGGCCAAATGGCCGCAAATGAGTATTTTTGGTGTTTTATGAAGACACATTTTTTATGCTGGTGCAGTTTGGAAAAGGAATGTTTTTATGTTAGAATAAAATGGTATAATGAACTATGAATAAAATCAGTAAAATAAGGAAACTGCATACCTCATAACATGGTTTGTGTACCATGTCTGGGAATGGTTTACGCCCATGTACTATGCATAAGGAACATTACGTAGGATAGGTTCGCGAAACCAAAATTTTTTTGCAGTGATGATTTTCAGAAAAGGGAGTTTAGTATATAGAAGGCATGATGGTTCGTGGGATGGGGGAATAAAATGGTGTCATGTAAGAGTAAAGTCATTACACAGACTGCATATAAAAAATGGTTTGTAGAAGGCATGTGGTTCGTGACAAGAGAAGCAGTATGTGATGAAGGTGGTGTTGCACTAATGATTTGGTAAATCATGGGTAAGAGGATTTTGTGGGTATATTTTCCTATATAAGGAGTGTTAATCCCACTAATTATATGTGATAGAAAATATTATTAGAGAATATCTCTTGGCTCCATGAATTCGGTGAAATATGAAAGTGGTTCTCGAGGAGGATTTCCCTAAGGAAAATTGGTTCACGTGAAAGAAATTATGCCAAAGATTTTTGTAGGAAACAATATCCATAAAAGGACGTGGTATGAAGAGGAAGACGGTGAGGTAATTTGGTGGTTATTGAAGGCATCCCATGATCATAGAACAGTTTTCCAACAGAGGGTGGTTCACAAAAGAGGTTCACAGAGTCGGTACACGGAGACAGTACGCGACTGTGAAGATAGAGGCAGTCCACAAATGAATGTTGGTTTGTGGAAGAGGAAGTGATACATGAAGGAGGTGTTTCACATACCATACCTAGTACATAGTACCTGAAGGAACATGGGGGTTTTCAGTTTTCACAAGGAAACTTCCAAAATATTTAAATCAGTTTGTGAAATTATTTTCTGGTATCTAATAGTACCCAGGAAGGTAGATGTCATCTATGGGTGAAAAAGGAACTTCAATAGAGCATCTACCTAAATTTTAGGATTCACGAATTCATGAAAATAAAGAGACTTATATGTCCATAAACTGTGTTTGACCTACAATTCTATAATATTTGAGTGGATTCCTTTCCTAGAGTAGTGAGAGAAGTAAGAGTAAGATGGTGAACCTTTCCACTGGTAGTGATCCAGAGGAAGATTCATAGGGAGTGTCCCTTGGGAATGTTGTGAGAATACCTGAAACCATGTAAAGGTAGTGATAATGGGCATAGAAGATCTATCCCAAACATTGTACTCATTATTGGTAGTGAGCCTTAGTGAATTTGGTACAATGGAACATCATCGTTGTATGCTTCTTGGATGTAGCCCAGTGAGGTTGAACTAAGTAAAAATATTTGTCTCCTTATGCATGATTTACTACTTTACTTTCATTGCATCATCATCAGAGAAAATTGGATTGGACATTAACATTATAGAGAATAAAAAGTTACCCTTGTAATAAAGAGGTCAAGATCCAGTGGGGAAAAATAATTTTGGAATAAATATCCATACCCTGATTCACCCCCCTCTTAGGGTATCTAGGCCCCTTTTGGACCTAACACATTATATCCCATATAGAATTGTATCTCACTAAAATGTATTGTAATATATTTTGTTCAATAAAATTTATTTAACACTATATTGTATTTATTTTAATTTATTTAATGAAATGTATATAAAATCCATTATTTTCATTTATATCCTGTGAAATTTTCAGTTTTAATTTATTGTATTCACTAATAACTCCAAAAACATCCTTCTACAAGATTACTCTAATATTTCTATTTTTCAATATCATTTAATTGGTGTATTTAATTAGTTAAAGAATGAAAATAATTTAATAAGAGACATGAAACACTTGAAAAATATATCTTATCTTAACTGACAAGTAATGTGCGCACTTTTTTACAAGTTTTCTTAAACACAACCTTGGTATGATGACTATTATACTCTATTGAAAAACTATTTTATTGTTTGCAGGCATATGATTAGTGGTAATACATCATACATTTCCACTCTTATGAACCATAGTGGTATGTGGTGATCTTTATCTACATCTTTCTGTCTCTCCTTATTATGTTTGCTTCTATGTTTGTAGTTAATTTCTTCCTTCTATTCAAACCTTATTTCAATTTTTTCCACCTTAATGTTATGTTGCATTCAACTAATATTAATTTTTATTTTTTATATGGATTTTCAATTTTCATCTATCATTGGGTTCTTGTCATGTTTTTGCTATGATACACTGTCATGATACACCACATGGAACTGATGCCTATTAATAATCCACACAAACATGAACTAATCCAAAAATATAGAATATATATATATATATATCCTTTTTTACTTTTATTAAATCCATTATCTATACTATAGAGAATAACTTTAAGGACACATGTCCCCTCATATATCGGCCACATATGTGTCCATTATCACTTTATTTGTCTTTCTATATTGAATTTGTCTAAATATTTTAATAACATTGAATTATGATTATGTGTGTGTGTGTGTGTGAATTTGTAATTAAAATGATTATGCCAGGGAAATACATTGGTTGGGTACTAGTATATTTTATATCATGCGTATAATTTTTCATAAAAAATGAAATATATCCTAAAAGGAGTCTTGGATCAAAAATCTAAGAGCACTATTGAGTTTGGAGTGTGGGATTTACCCTATGTGTGACCTATTGTTAGTCAGCATAGGATATTCAAATAAAGAGACCATTGGCAGGTGTGTTTAAATTAAATTAACTGATTAATTTAATTATTTAATTTAAATGACCTAAATATAAATCCTTTATAAATATGCGGTTATTGAAAATTTCTAGGGTTAGTCGCATAACCCTGGGATCATTGATAGGAATATCTACTACCCATTGTTGGAAAATTTAGATCGAACGACAATGAGATTCCCTATCCAATTAAACCAATCCACAGCGATTACAATGGAACTTCTCCCATTGTTGGCAAGTGCATTCTTCACCAACGATCAATCCAAATCTAGGAAGGACTCGTAATTTTTGGATTCCACACCATTTGATTAAAATATTGAGCATGATCAATTCTATTTCTTTGATCAATATCTGATTTATATCTTTTTCATGATTTCATGTATCATATTTTAGTTATTTTTTCAATTTATTCTCACTGTGCCATGTTTATATCGCTGATTATCCCCAATTTATGTTCGTTGGTTGAAAATTCTTGGACATTGATTATTGACCTTCGTTTTTGTGTTTTCCCCTTATTATTCTGTATGATTTTTCATAGTTGACCGATGGGGACACATTTTTACTTTTCCAGATGAGATCGGTTTCCCTTTGACCCATAGATTCATCTAAGATTCATGTGCGATGAACAGATTGATGATTTGAGGGTGGATTTTGATTATTTTTATGATACAGGTGATTCCACCAAGGATAGATAATCCAATGAGCCAACAAGAGATGTATGTAGATGTGACGGCATGTGAAGACTTCTTGCGGGAGAATTCGAATTTGATTTTTGGCTACTAGAGGTCTGGATTCGATGAATAGAGGTATTCCCCATCAATTTCGGGTATCCTACATGTGTGTTTCATTGGAATAGGTGGATTTGGGACCCACACAATGGATTTAGAATTATATTAAAAACTCAACGGCAGGTCGTGTAGTGTGAAAAAACACATGGTGTAGTCCCTAGCTATGGCGATTAGGGTTTTAGGTGAGTTAAATATCACATGACACATGGGGCCCCCAAACACCATATGAAAAATTTTTGGGATATATACATCTGCTCTAGGAAAACATGGACACAAATATAGTCAAACAGGTGCTATTTACTAGCACACGACTAGGTACAAAGACAGGGCACAAAGGACATTGGCACGACTAGGAGAACACATCTTAGATCTAGGTGGATGATACATGTTGTGCAATACTCTAACATGTTGTTTAGTATTGTATGGACATCAAACCAAGTGATGGATAAGAAATGATGAGGTAGCAGAGTAGGACCACACACTGTGTGGGTACCTTACATGTTGTGTACCTCCTTTGGATGAAACTTATATTGCTTGTATCTCCTACATTTAAAATCAAATTTTAGCCTATGAGTATTCCCTCCTGAGTGTTTTTTAACCTACTACACAATGATATCCTTTATAGTGTTTATATAGAGATGATACATGATGTTACAATCATGAATCTTCTTTAGGAAATGCTCTATGATGGTAGTGATCAGGCAAGATCATCATAGAGTTCAGATAAAGGTGGTACTCCCTTGTGGCATCAGGGTGTGTGTCCTATATATATAGAGACAATAACCACTATCGTGATAGGGTGTGAGTCCTCCATACTCATTGAGAAGATATAGATATGAAACTCCACTAGAGTGACATTTTGTGGGTCCTCAATCCATGTATATGGTACTCTATTGTTATATTAGCATTCAAATCCTCCATACTACTCATCATAGAGTTGCTACTCCCCAATGCCATCAGATCACGAGTCCTCTATTGATGAAGATGGTAATCCACTATCGTACTTGGGAACCAGTCCTCTATATTTATTGTACTTATCATAGAGGTGGTACTCCATTTTTTCATCAAGGTGAGGGTGCTCTATCGATGGAGATGGTACACCCCTATCATACTAGGGAATGGGTCCTCCATAATTGTTGTATAGACATAGAGAAAATACCCCACTATCGTGAAAACATGTTGGTCCTCCATACTACCTATCATAAAGGTGGTACTCCCTATCATACCAGTTTATGAGTCCTCTATAATCAAAGAAGTTATTTCCCTATGGCAGCATGGGGCAGGTCCAATATAGGACTTCTTAGATAGACACATGAGATGCTGAGCATTATTGATAGAACTTTGGAGCTACTTGAAAAATCATCATCACAAGGTGGGATGTGAGATGAAGATCCCATTATTACTCTCAAAAGATCTTTTTTTATGATAATATATATGTAAACCTATGTATTTGGTTTTCTTATTGTGGGTTGAGTTGACTACTTCTATTGTGTCTCATATTTCTTTCCCCTTTCAACTTTTGGGGAATCCTACAAGGTATGTATATACTCACCCCTGCATGGGATTTTCTACACATGTTTTGTCTTACATAGATGATAGATAGGTCGGTGGTTATTAAAGTGGAGAATATGGGATAATTTGGTGTATTTTCCAACACATAGTTTTCAGGGCTTGGAGATCCACAGCTAATATCTCTCAGAATTTACTTTATTTTCCAGTTATTTTAAGGTCGGGACATCTTTTTGGTTTGGGAAATCATTTCTAGTTGGGTGTGTATTTTTTCCCTTTCCTTTTAAAATTATCATGTCATACTTTGTTGTATTCCCAAGAGGTTGTTATATTCATGGTCATTACCGTATATGTTACTATCTTTTCTTTTCTTTTCTCTAAACTTCTAAATAGAGATATTTGGGTGTGTGTGTGAAAGTAATTCGAAAAATTCCTCCCATTATAGTTATGCCTTCCATTGCTGGTCACCAGCCACTAGCTAATGGAGGTAGTCTTGGGGTATTCATGGCTCGGCCTTCCACCAGCCAAGTGGGCCTCTGTGGGTTTGGTCATGACAGATAGAGTGAGGTTGACCTTGGGATTATTTTTGGAGTTATGTCCCCTTTTGAGGTTTTATTGGGAGCTTAGGGAAATAATTTCAAAGTGGATCAAGTGTAGTTATCAGCCCAGGGAATCCAATGGTGATGTATCAACTAACTTATCTATTCACCAGGACTCTGACTACCTACTTGTCAACTTGGAATTATGAGACATTGGTTCCAGGGAACAATTTGTCACATGCATCATATATGATTGAGGTTTTTGACGGTCCTTCTTGATTCATCTCCCCATATACATATATTATCATCTGACCATGGAACATCTTGATTAAATTTTAAGGATACCTCTGCAAAGAAATCCTTCCATCCTACCAACTTAGAATTGTGATGATGATTCGATTAGTGATGAGGCCTTAGTTCAGGATCCATCACATGATATCTTTCCTCTATGTGGGAAGGTAAAAATATCCATGCCAATCAAAATAGTAGATTATAGTAGAACAACAGGATGAGGATATGAACAGGCTTAGTGCACTCCAAGTTTTCTAGTGCTAGAGGCTGTTGAGGTTATATGGCGATTCAGATCCCCAAGTAGTGGAGGATTATATATATTTGATGATCCAAGATTTCAGACTTATCTGGACACTGATTGATCAAGTGGTTTCACTGATATCAAGTGTTTTCCCTAAAGAATCAAGGAATTGGTGGAGTCTAGTCATGGAGATGCATGATTAGTCAACACTCTCTGACTTACAATAGCTATTTTGTGAGGAGTGCTACCACGCATGCTTGTGCTCAGTTTAGATTCAGGAGCTAATAGAGCTATAATAGGGAGGGATGATATTTTCTAAGTATGCCCCAAGGTTCTCTGACCTTATGCGATACTCCCTCAACATGAATCATAATGGATACTTCTAGGTAAAAAATTTTAAGCAGGGTCTCGACAAATATATTTTTTCTAGTGTGGTACCCCTATGCATACCCACATATACTGGAGTTTTGTAGTAGGTACTAGTGAAAGAGAGATTCCCATCTGAGGGATTCCATGTAGTTTGTGTCATCAGTAGTCATTACAGAGCTAAGTCATCTTTAGTGGCTAACAGGAAATAGGAGGCAAGGCACATGAGGCATTCCCATGACAGGACTCGGGCACATGTACATGAAATTCAGGGACCACATAGAGGACCATAGAACCCTAGATATGGGTGGTGCTATGCATGTGATGGGTTAGGTCAAAAGAAATATGATTTCCCAACCAGACATACTGAGGTTGGTAGAAAAATATCAGATAGACCACCAAGGTAGTGGAAACACCATGATCATGGTCTCTAAAGTGAGACCAGGTCGACCCCTAGGTATGTGGTGCTAGCATAGGAGTAGTTGGGGATCTCAAAGGAGGTGATATGGGTGGTGTTTGATGTTATGAGATACTTCCACCACCACCAGTAGGTAGCCCACATCATTCTCAGGGAGCTAGAGGTTGGGTTGTGGGTAGCTGTAGGCTATGGATGCTTTTGAATCGGTAGCTCACAAGATGATTATAGGTATGATATATTTTTATTATACTCTTTATTCAGTACTATTAGACACAGGTGTGATTCATTCCTTCAACTCCTTACTTCTAGTGTGAGAGATGGAGCTCCTAGTTGATACTTTAGCTCAACATCTCTAGCTTGAGGTTCCACCATGGAACACTTCTTCGATATCATTTATCCACCAACAGTGAATGTTATTTTAGTGGAGAGAGTTTCTTATATGACCTTTTGGTTTTCATGATGAGTTTTTATGACATCATCTTGGATATAGAATGTTTTTCCATGGTTCAAGGCCAAATTCACTCTCACTACTGTCAAGTCGGATTCCTTTGGACAAATGGGACGAGTTTCTCATTTGTGGGTGATAGAGATCTCATGGTGAATCAAGTGGGTCTTACAAGCAAGAATATATATCCCATCACCTATCAGTTGGTGAGTTTAGCCCTTGTCATATTAGGATATTTAGGAATCTAGATTCCTTCAGTCGTGGAGAATTTTATGGATGTATTCCTCAAGGACATTTCAAGACTACCTCCATGGAAGGAGATAGAGTTTTTCATATACTTGAACCTCGTGACCACTTTGATATCTTATGCGGCATAATAGATAGCCCCTATCTAGATTTGGGTGATGAGGGTGAAGTTTGAGGTCCTTTAAGAGAAGGATTTTATCAAACCCATTGTTTCCCCATGGTAATATCCGGTGTTATTCTTGAAAAAGGTAGAAATGAGATTATGAATTTATGTGTATTATCACTACTTGAACCATACCATGATAAAGAAAACGTACACATTATCGATGATTGATGACCTATTTGATCAGTTTCAATGTGCAATATCGTTCTCCAAGATCGATCTCAGGTTTAGATGCCACTAGTTCAGAGTTTCTAAGGTTGATATTTTGAATCTGGAATACCAATGTCGCTATGGACACTATGAGTTTCGGGTGATTCCCTTAAGTTTGAAAAATTCACTTTCTGTGTTTATGGATTTGATGAATCATATATTACATCTATACATGGAATGAGTTTTATTTGTATTCATTGATGACATACGCATTTACATTGCATCATAGGAGGAGCATGAAGTGCACTTGAGTATGGTCCTATAATTTCTTCAAAAGCACCAGCTTTTTGGTATACTCTCAAAGTGCCAGTTTTTGATCCATGAGGTTCACTTTCTAGGGAATGTAATTTCCGAGAATGAATTATATGTAGAACCAACAAATATTGATGCATTACATTATTGGGAGGCACCCAAGAGCATGATATAGGTGAAAAATTTTCCTATCTTGGGGGGACACTATAATAGGTTCATGGTATAATTTTATAGGATTGAAGCCCATTTGAATTCCTTGATGTTGAAATGGAATCTGTTTACCCAGATTGAGTAGTGTTAGAGAGTCTTTGATGAGTTTATGTTGAGGCTAAAGAGTGATTACATTTTGAGGCTACTGGAGGAGGGTGTGCAGTATGTAGTATATTGTGATGACTCTAGATGTGGGATCAGTTGCATGTTGATGTAGAGTTGGATAGTGATTAAATATGTTTTTAGGTAGCTGATATCCGATGAGAAAAACTCTGCGAATCATGACCTAGAGTTGGAAATGGTGGTCTTTAAATTGAAGAAGTTGTTGAACTATATTCTTGGAGAGTTCTTTTTGTATACTCAAACCATCAAAGACTTGGGTATTTCTTCATTTAGAGAGACCTAAAACTAATACAAATGTACTATTTGGAGTTTATGCATGACTTTGACTTTGAGATAGTATATACTCTTATGAAGGGAAACATGTTATAATATTCCATTAGTAAAAAAGTCCCATTTTAACTTGGTGGAGGATGTTTCTAAGAAGTTAAATTCCTTATAGCTAACCATGTTAGAGGAGGAGGGTGAAGCTTTCCTTTAATTTATGGTGTTGACCACTCTGCTTCTCGATCATTTGAGGGAGGAATTGTTAGGAGACATCAAATTTGAGGACCTATGTGACCATATATCCTTAGAAGATTCACTAGATGGATTTTTTGAAGGATGGAATCACATTATCCTATTCTAGGGATGGACTGTAGTCTTAGTCATGATGAGGGAGAACGTTATGAGGAGTTTCAAGCTTACCCTTATTTTGTACATCCCAGTGTGGGAAGATGTATAAAGACCTTCAGTAGAATTTTTGGTGGGTTGGAATGAGGTAGAGTGTGGCAGAGTTAATATCCCAGTTCCTCAC
The DNA here is from genome assembly GCA_963277665.1 of Viscum album. NCBI lineage: Eukaryota > Viridiplantae > Streptophyta > Magnoliopsida > Santalales > Viscaceae > Viscum > Viscum album. The sequence continues at coordinate 1,195,335,591 of OY728121.1, read as the reverse complement.
ATGTCAGTAGGTGAAGGATGAGCACCAGGTTTCAATAGGTTTTTTTCAGCCTCTTAAAATCCTAGAGTGGAAATTATATGTAATATATGTGGAATTCATGATAGGGATTCCACTTATATAGAAATTCCATGATTCCATTTGGGTGATAGATGAATTTCATATGAAGTCAGTGCACTTCCTTCCTATCAAGGAGTAGAGTTCAGTAGAGAGTTTGGGTAAATTGTATGTGCATGAGACCATTTTCCTTCATGGGGTTCCCTTTATGATTATCTCTGATTGTGATGTGCAGTTTACATCACAGTTGTGGAGAGGCTTGAAGGAGGCATTCAGGACCTAGTTGAAGATGAGTACAACCTTTCACCCACAGACATATGGGTAGATTGAGCATACTATCCAGGTATTGGAGGATATTCTGAGAGCTTTCATACTATAATTATTCCAAATATAGGAGGATCACTTACCCTTAATAGATTTTTCTTATAATAATAGCTATCACTCTACTATCGACATAACATCTTTGGAGGCTTTGTATGGAAGGCATTGTAGGATACCCTTATACTGGAATGAGATTGGTGAGGCATCTCTTGTTGGACCAGAGATGGCATAGGTGATAACGGAGAAGGTCTACGTGACCCATGATTGGATGATAAAATCTCATATTAGGAAGAAATCTTATGCAGAATGGCATCATAGGCCATTGGATTTCGAGCATAGAGAACATGTTTTCCTTAAAGTCTCCCTATGATGAGGATTGTATAGATTTATCTAGGGAGGTATGTTATCCTTGAGATTAATCGGGACATTCAAGATCATGCAGAGGGTTGGTGAGGTTACTTAACACCATGATATACCAACACATTTGGATCAGGTGCATGACATCTTCTGTGTGTCACAGCAATGGAGATACATGCATGATCCCATGCACGTCATTGAATGGGGTGATCTGGACATCTATGATTGACCCACCATTGTAGAGAACCCATTTATGATTGAGGATTGGCATGATTGGATCCTGCATGGATAGGAAATTACTTTTTTTTTGTGTTTTGGCTGTTTGAGAGCATGTAGGGGAGATTCTCAGAGTGGGAGAGCCAGATACAAGCTCAGTATTTTGACTTTTTTGTATAGTTTTTTCTTTTTAGGGATGAAAATATTGAATGAGGGAATAAAGTAGAGACCTTTTTTCCCTTTTATTATTTTGAAATATATCATGGAATATTTTAGGATCCATTCAAAGAGACGACACTCAATTCTGAGGCTTGTGGAGCCCATTATTATTTTTTAAAAAATATTAAATATATTTTATATCACGCGAAATTTTTTTTTAGAAAAAATGAAATATCTACTAAATTGAGCCTCAAATAAAAAATTTAAGGCCATGACTAATTCTGTATATAGAGATGGTAACCCCAATCATACCAGGGAGTGGGTCCTCAAAACATTCTATAAATATCATAGAGTTGGTACTCCACCTTGGCATTAGGGTGTGGGTCCTCTATTGATGGAGATGGTACTCCCTTGTCATACCAAGGCATGGGTCCTCCATACTTGTTCTACAGACATAGAGACAATACTATGTTGTCATGAAAACATGTGGTCCCTTCATACTTGTTATCATAGAGGTGTTAATCCCCAACCGTACCAGGGCATGAGTCCTCAATACACATAGATGGTACTCTCATGTGGCACTAGGGTTTTGGTCCTCTATACAACTTATTCAGACAGACATGTGAGATTCTGGGAATCATTAATGGATCTTTGGAGCTATAGGAAGGTTAATCGTCCTGGGATGGGTTGTAGGATAGATATCCCCTTTTCTCTCTTGAATGGGATTTTTTATAAGAATATATATATATACGTGTGTATTGGGTTTTATTTCTATGGGTTGAGATACCTACTTCTATCATGTCTCTTATTGCTTTCCCCCTCCAGATTTCAGGGCATCCGACTAGGTATGAATATTCTCACGCATGCATGGTTTTTTTCCCACACATGTTTTGAATTATATAGAGGAAGAACATGTCGATGATGATTACAGAGGAGCATAAAGGATACCTTGGTACTTTTGGCCATGTATAGTGTTCGAGGCTTAGATATTTGGAGTTGGGAACATTCATCATTTACTTTATTTTTTAGTTATTTTTATGTTGGGACAACTATTCTAATTTGGTTAGTATTTTTTTCACTTTTCTTTTCAGATTATGTGGTCGTACTCTGTTGTATTCCTTTGAGGTTGTTACATGGATGGTCATTACTCTAGATTTTATTTTCTTTTCTTTCCATTCCTCTACAATTCATTAAATATTTCATTAGATACTTGTATACATGTACTTAGGTAAAGGAATCTCATTGTAGTTGTGTCTTTTAATACTGGTCACCAACCCCTGACTATGGAGGTGGGCTTGGGGTTGTTGTGGCTTGGTCTTCTGTCAGTCAGGCAGACCTTAGTGGGTCATGTCGTGTCAAAACCCCTTTAAAAACATATATATTAAGAATAAAATATATTTTGATATCATATTAATAAATTTCATACCATATCTTAAAGTAATTAACTATAAAATCACATAATCTATGAATTAGAACCTTTTTATAGAGACACACACCTCAAGATCATAGAGGAAATTTATCTCCCAAAGATTGGGGTTGTATCTGATCAAGAAGGGCTTCATAGGCCTTTAAAATACTATCTTGGGAGAAAAGGTATTGATAGATAAATCTAGAATATTGAATCAATTTGAAGGTATTTAAACATTTTTAGGTGGTCTGAAAGTTCAAGACCACAACGCACCCTCCTGAACCACACCAAAGAACCACCAGATCACGCTGCAGAGCCTCTATCCATACTGTAATCACCCATAATCAAATAATCTCCAAAAAACATGATTCATAACTCACCCAAATCCTATTATCCAAATACAATTCTATGATGTTCCTCAATAACTGTGTCGCAACTACCCCCCAAAATAGAAGAACCACTGAAAACAGAGTCATGGAACTCCACACCGTAGCCTATTCCCCCACACTATAGGGCTAAACTTAGTAGTAAGCCTATGCCATAACCTCTTCTCCATGGTTTACTATACTGAAATTGGCAATAGCTCTAAAATATTTATCCAAGGGATCCATGTCATAGTCATGTCCCTACAATACATCCATACCTGAATTCGTAGAGGCATCAAAATGCTTTCTCTAGGTCACTACACCATATCCCACTAGTCCATGCTATAATGAGCCCACTCTATGCCACAACTGATACCCTCTAGGCAATAGTCTTGTAAAATTACTGAAAAACTAAAAATCACTTAAGAAACTCTTAATACTCAAAGTACCAACTCTAAAACATCAAAAAGAGATCATACCCAAACTTATATGGTGTCACAATTCTACCCATCATAAAAGATTTGTGCCCCTAGATAGCCTCAAATCAAAGTACAGCTCCAAAATGGAAGGATACCAAGAATCAATCTCCCCACCATTTAGAAATGAACTAAAATGATGGAATAATCATAAAATTATTACCATAAACAATATAAAGTCACTAAGAAACCAAATTCCCAAAATATCTAATGGGAATTCATGAAACATCACTGGATAAATCCAACCACACACAATACCTTCAAACCCACAAGGAGAGCACTACTCCTAGAAATTCCAAAAAGGATCCCAAAACTGGATCAAAAAAACATGGTATCTGCACAAGGATTTCACCATTAAAAACATACCTCGGCAAGAAATTACATGGCTCTAACCTAACGGCCACAACTAGAAAATGAGGGTGTTTAGATCCAACTCCCTGGAGCACTTCCCCATGGTAACTTCAATAGAAAATGGATGGTCACATTCACATCCCTATCAGAAACAAAACTACACCCCAAGTATCCAATCATGCACCCTAGTTCCAACCCATATCCAATAAAACTAGTATAAGCCAACCCATGGTCAACACCACACAATGGTGAAAAAGAATATCTACCTCAATGAGAATCCAAATAAGAACCCCAAAAGTATTTGGACATAGCTTCGTTAAGCCAAAACTACTCCAAATACAATGAGAAAAAAATAAAAAATGGAATGTCGTCCATAAATAATCAAACATCCCCAAAAAAAACACAAGGAAACATTATCAACTCGAGCTCACACAGGAGTCTCCAAGAAAAGTTGATCCCCACAGATCCAACCATCAAGCCAAAGCTCATGGTTCTAAACCACTAGACCCAACAATCTCTAAAAGAGACACTAAAGAAGCACTACCTCAGAAGAATATAGGCCACAACACTCCAAGAAGGATTAAAAACACATACATCACTAAAATAATAAAGTTTTTACCAAAATCCTATTTTGAAAACAAAGGCACCATTAAAATATTTCCATCATTCATTCAAATATAAATGGAAACCATTTCAAAAATTCAAACCCCAAACCCTTTCTCAACTTGGTTAATTTTAAAAAAGTTTCTAAAACAAATTTCACAACAAACACTGCTAGTTTAAAAATAAAAAAACCATTTATGTTTAAAAATAAATCAATAACTTTCCTTTCTGAAATAGTTTCCAAAACACTTACCCATTTAAAATACACTCAGTAAGGTTACAAGCCCAAACATGCCACAAAATTAATTTTAAAATCACCGGTTTCAATTAAAATAACAAACACATCATCTATACCACCTTGTTCACTTTATTAGAATAATAAATCACACCTAGAAGGATTTCCAAATACCTAAATGAAATTAACTACTTTCAAAAAAAATTATGAAACCAACCCCATTTTACAAATAATCCCATAGTAATTTCTTTAAAACCAAAAACATTTCCTAGTGAAACCCATTTTTAACTAACACAAATTAATTTAAAATAACATGAAAAAAATCATAAATAATTTCATAATTGGTGAAATCCTTAAGCCATCACCCATCTTTTGACATCATGGAATACTCCAACTCCCTAACTGAGGATTCACAGTGACATATAAAAAAACCAACTGTGATTAGCATGAACCAACATTAGGGATGAATCTAATTCTACTTCCAACCTCTCAAAGGAGTCCCAGGTTCAAGAATATTCTAACACAAGTCTCTAATTTAAATAAAGACCTCACATAGGTTTCCTCTCCATTTATATTCAATACAAATTGGTGCAAAATCAAGTAGTTTCATCAATACAAGGAATCATTAATAAGGAAATTGAGGTACCACATTTTACATAAAGGAAAACTCCTATATATACACCAATAACCAAGGGAAACCCCTACTATTATAGGGTGAAAAAAAATGAACAGAAAACTTGGTCAAGCCTATGAAAAGTCATTATACCCATGAAACATCTAAATGATCATTAGGTTGAACCACCCAGATAATGATTGGAAATGAGAAATCCAGATCACCTAATCAACCACATCTCACATAAATTAATGGTGATTCTAATTAAGATGAACCTTAATAAGAAATGAAAAGCATATATACTTGGTTCATGAAGTTGCATTTAAGGTAACTCGGGAGTAGAAATCGCAACCTAGTGGTCCCCACTATCCAACTGATAAAAAATATTAACAATGGATCTCTCAGCCAACCATTCGTGAAACTATACCTTATTACCCATGAACATACATAAGGTTCACTAATTCTAGGGTACTATTCCAAATACTATGGAAAATATTTCACCATAAAGTTAGCTCATAGAACAAAGTTCATATAGTAAAAAGAAACAACTAGATATAAGAAATTTAGGATGACCAAAGCCCTCAATAGAGAATCCAAATGAGGATATCAATATCTCATACAAACAAGGTTATCCTAGAACTAAAATAAATCATAAAATTATGTGTGAGAACTTGAAGGGATCAATACACAAAACTTAGGATACACTCGAGATTCCACTCTTCCCAAGGATTATAAGAAACTAGGAAAACTGGTCCTTAAAGACCCATCGACTCAATCACACTTATACGATTCTCTTATTAGGTCATAGAATAAAATCATTTAGATTCATCACAAAACCATCCCTCACTGAAACACTGAGAGAGAAATGGTAACACTCAACACTCCATTTAGAGTCTTTGAAATTATAAAGAGAAAAGGAAAATGGACTACTCTCAAGGATGGAATTACACTGAAACTCAAGAAATATCTGGAAGGCTCACTAAAACCACACAAGAGGGTATCTCTATCTAGTCATGTTCTTTATAGTACATAAAATAACCCCTAAAAACAAGAATGGGTCAGGATTAACATATACATCAACAAAGTAAGAACAAACTTTCAAAGAGGTTTCAAAGAAAACCCACTCAAGGAGTAGAAACCACTTTAAAAAACTGTTCATTTTTAAAACCTCTAAAAGTCACTTGATAGGATTTTCACAAAAAAAAAATTGGTTTCATAAATAAACATATTAAATTTCTTTATAAAGGAATCCAAAAGAGTAAAATTTCACAAATTCTCAATTAGAAGGTGAAACCTGTTACCTTTCAAAAAATCATTAAATATGATTCATTTTCCACTTAGGTTTTTTTTATTTGAAATTATTTAAATAAAACCACCATTAAAACACCCAAAACATTTAATTCACTAAAAATTTATAAAACTAATTTTACTTAATTTTATAATAATATTTTTAATATAGAATTCATCTTCTAGAAACCATTCACCTTCTTTATTACAAGTTGAAAAAAAAACATTTTTTCCATTACAATTAAAGCTTATTGAAATAATTATTCAAGAATGTGAAATTAATTCATGAAGAATATTTAACTAGATTAAAAACCAAAACATTTTTTTAGTTTTCCATGAGTAAAAAACCATTTCCAAAAATATTTTCTAGTGACCAAGATTCATTTCATAGGAAATCAACAAATATTCACTTTTAAAACAAAATAATTCTCATGAAATTAGTTTTTACACAATAAATGGGTTATTCCATCCCATCACAAAACAATCATTCCATAAATTTTAGTCAACCTGATTCTTGATAACAACATATCCCATAGACCACCTCGATTCCTTTCCCTTAAGTGAGATAAACTCAAATAATCTAAGAATCAGGGGTTCTAAACCAAAAAATCAATGGGTTGAGGAGTCCTTCTTGACCAAAAAATGTGGTTGGAGACCATGTTCTAAGAATGCCACAACCCCTTTAATTATTTCAAATCCAAGTGCCTAGTTACATAATGATTTTCCAGGACATCTTGATTAACTTCACCACTATATTAATTTTTTAGTTTACACCCCAAATCTATTATAACTCCCAAGGAAACCAACATGTTCTAATGAGGATCATAATTTAGTACACCAAACCATAAAACATGGAAAACATCAAACAAAGAAAATAAGTCTCAATGGCCCATGGTAACTCAAGTGGAAGTATGAAAGGTAGTGATCAAGAACCAAATTTCCATGTACTCCTTGATCCCTGAAATTTCCTAGATCTAGTTTACAGGACTCCCAGAACCAAACCCAAGAAGTGTCGCATAATTTTTAGTTAAGTAATTCCTATAATACCAATTTGAAACAAACCAGCTCGGTTGGATCAAAACACGTCACCTGAGATGGCCAACCAAAAGGTGAGTATCATGAAGCAACCAAACAAGTATCATGTATGACCAAAATAAGTCAAAATAATAAATTAAAATACCAAAGAAAAATATACAAATCCATGAGACATACAACATCAATCCAAACCAGCTAAACCCAAAAGGGAAACAACAAAGGACTAAAACAAGCCTCCATGTCACCATCTGTGTAATAGCCCAAATCTATGTAGTCTGACCCTATGTGTGTTTTAGATGCTTTTGGTACTTGGTGGAGGCTTGGAGTGAGTCTGGAGGGGTTTTTATGCTAAAATATGGACGCTAGGAGAATTCACATCATGTATATATTTCACACATGTATTCTTAGTTCACATATTGAGAGGGCAATTCATAGGGTGTTGTGTGGTGTGTAAATTTTCAGGATTAAATCCTTTAATGAAAAATGTTTTTCAGCTTGATCTGAAGCCCAACATTTACATTATGTGAAATGGTTTCACTCCATGTAAATACTCTCTGTATAGTATCTATATAAATAAAAGTGACCTCTATTTTTATCAAATCCTATGACCTTCCTCTCAAATTTCTAGTGATTATCAATAATTCCTTTATTAATTTTTTATTCCTTCAAAGGGTATCGATTATTGGCTTCTTGTCTTTAATATGTGGTGATCTGAGTTATGTTATACCTCTTATTTTATTGTTCTTTGATCTAGTTCCTCCCATTTTATATTTCCCTGAAATGGAGGATCGTCTCCATGTTTATAATGGAGTTTTTCATGGTTTTTTATTGTTGTGGTTGTGTTGTGGTATCCTTAGAGAGATGGAACTTATTGCAAGATAGGGGATTGGGATCCACAATGTTGGTCTATTATCATGGAATGAATGTTGACACCTTCAAAGTTGGGGATTTATTGCCTCTCTATTTTTTTATGTGAATCATAAATTGATCATGGTTTATCCCTTTGGATGGGAATGGAATTAACCTAATAATTATCAAACCATATTAATAAAGAATTGGGTTGTAGAAATCGCAAGTTGTTTCTTAATACCCTGATAAGGGTTTGCATCTTTATTTTCTTGATAGTTTGATTTCAATTCTATGATTTATAAGAATGTTATTATGCTTTAATTAGTGTTTTGAAATTGTTAAAGAACATAAAACTAGAATTAATTGATAATTAATTGGCTTAATAATTAAGAAAGAGGAATCGTTGAATTGGGTGTTTGATATAATTTGATAATCATCAAATTGATTAAATGCACTTGTGTAATTTAATGTTCTTTTATATGATTAATGGAATTATTAAAGAATGTAGAGAATGATAATTCTTGTTGAGAACATTAATAATAAATTAACGGTGTGTTAAATTTGAATAACACTTATCATAGTTTGATGAAATTGGTTTAAATGATGGAGTGAATGTTTAATCTTTAGATAGCTTGTCATAGATTGATGTCTTAAGTTTCTTATATTTAGAACCTATGAATAATGAATCATTATTTCAAGATGTAATAAGAATTGGTTGTGTGATAAAAATAGTTTCTGTGGAATTAGTTTCCTATCTTTTTGAAAATGTTGAGTGTCTTGAGTCTTGAGGTATGATAGATCTTTTATGTGTGAAGGATGGATAACTTTTTTAGGGCCTAGATTCCCCCATTGGCTATACTTGTTTGTCTCCTTATACTTTTTTGATGTGATCCAGATGTGATATTCTCTATGTGATGTGATATGGGGGGAGGATGGGATGTGATATTATCCTGGGATGGCTGATCCAAGGATGGATGATATGATGTGGGTAGGGAGGCCAAGATGATGTTTCAGTAGTTGATGCCTTTGATGGAGTGATGCATCAGGATAATCATGTGGGTGTTGAAGATGACACTAGATATGAAAGAATGGGTTGAAGCTATAATTACTCATTTATGTTATGATAAGAGTTGGGATGCTCTCTAATGAATCTGTTAAATGGTCGATGGTCAGTTTTCTTGTTTTATCTGTATTTATTTCCCCATTACTTGAGACAGGTCGATGTTCTTGGTTTCATGTTTTTTCGTGGAGGTATATTAGGATGGTTTTCTTAGAGTATCCAGTTTATGGAATGATGCTAATAAATAATAAGTAATTCCTAACCCATGGGGTCAGTGTTGATGGAATGAAAATGTTGAAAAGATGTTACTCTTGATAAACCATGGAATTGTTGTGGATTATTATAGGAGGGCATGGACATTACTCTAATTATTAATGTAATGTAATGTGGAATGATGTTAATGGTTAATTAATGGAAAATAATTTAATTAACAAAAGTAAATGATAACAAGGAAATATTTAATTATTGTTTATTTTTAAAATGTTTGTGTACTTAGAAGTTATCTGGTCTTAGAAATGGAATCTAGGATTTTAAGCGATGTTAGCTATAGTTGAGTCTAATACTAGTTATTCCCATATGTTGGTTGTGTTCTATGTTATATCAAGTATATTTTGTGATTTAATTCACTGCCCCGCCCATGTTAGTTAGGGAGATTGATACCTAGTGGACTATGGTAGGGTGTTTTCCCTAACATCGTAGTGGGAGGATGGATAGATAACTACCCCTCTGGTCCCACTCTCTTTTCTTGGTAGTTACTTGTGCGAGTATGCAAGGTAGTTATTCTTCCCAAATATGTGTGTAGAGGGATGTAATGGATTGTGTTTACTTCACACACATGTATTACTAGATATAGTATTCAAATGATTATTATTTGTATGATGTGTACTGGATATGATGGATTGAGGTACTAACTCAGGGTATGAGCTGTAATGGGTTCAGGTATAATACCTTATGTGTGATACATGACATAAGAGCTATGGTGGATCCCAGAAAAAACATAGTTACTATATATAGATATATGGATTGCATGATGTGATGCATAAGTTTCATGTTGGGATGCCTTAACCATGTGTCTTAGGGATGGCCAATTTTTGGAGAGAGATGGCTGAGGATGGGCGATGTTGGGGTAGAGTGGAAAAATAATGGGGAAGCAAGATTAGGGTACCTTTTATATTTCTTTTCTATATCATATTATCTCTTCTATGTGATACATTTTTAGAGTTATCCATGGTGATGCTGGAAACATAGTAAACCTGTTTAGGTGACGAGTTAGTTTTACTATAGTTCACTGTGCTTGAGCATGTTTTATTTATCTTTTGCACAAGAGGCTGAAGGGATTATCCTACTGACTATACTTTTATGCTCATCCTATCTATATATAAACTTTTTTTCAGGTCATTTAAAGAATGTTGAATTTTAGGATGGGTATTTCTAGATCTTGGTTTAGTAAGAGTTTTATGGGATTTTTGGTTTCTCTGGTCCTTACCTTTTTTATGCTTGTAGTTTTCCTTTTAGTTGTTATAGTATTGTATGTAATTAAATGTTTGCACTTAGGATTTTTTTATATATAAATATATATATTTCTGAGTGGGTTTTGATTGGTGTATTTGTCTTATCTCTCTCTTTCTCACATTCTCTTAGAGGGAAATGCCTCCCATATGTATTTATATTATACCCTTGGTTCTAGTCACTAACCTAGGGCCTACTAGAGGTAAGACTCAGGAATTCACCATCTCCCTTCCCCCATTTCTCACCCTAAAGCGGTACACTCTAGGGGGAGGGGGTCTTAACAGAGTGGTATCATAGGTTCTGGTTGGGCGATAGGATGGATTTTTGAGTTAGGCATAGGTGGGAATACATGGAATGATAGGGAATTGGTGTCAGATTAGTTTATTGAGTAGTAGAGACATGGGTTTTTAGGGACCCTTGTGATATGATGAATAGACCTTTAAGTTTACTAGGCCTACTAAACGAATTGATAATGGTTATAGGGTAGATATCTAGGAAAGGTTCATAAATAATTCTTCTTTTCATCTATGTTTGAAATGGGAAGACCTTGAGATAGGTTAAAACCTTAATAATATAATAAAATAATTAATTAAATAATGTTAAATATTCAATATTCCAAGTTTAAGAGATCTAAAATTTTATTCTTTTTGTAGGTATGGATCCAAGAAAATTTTATCATCAGGTTTTCATAGAATATGTTAAGTAAGATGTGCCAACAGATCGCTGTAGAGTGGAGGTAGATGACTACGACACTTAGAGGAGGACACTTAGTGAGTTTTAGTGCCATATTTAATATAAGTATAATCTTTTTGTTTCAGATTTAGTTATGGAATACCAGTTGAAAGCGGATGAGATATCCTTCTATTTGATCTGTACTCAGAAGGACCACTCGGTTCGTTGCCTTTGACGATGCTGTAAGGAGTAGCATGGCAGTGGTGGTTCTTATTCCTTAGGGATCGTGAGGAGTCGGCAGTCTTATGGGAGAAGTTTTGAGACTATTTTGGAATATATTTTATTTCCTTGACCATGATGTTTCCCAATCACCTTGATCTTATTACCCTTCGATAGGGGAGTTCCAACATGAAAGATTTCAGGACCCTTCTACGATATGTGTCAAACCAATTTCCAGATGAGGAGGCTATGGTAAATAATTTTGAGGAGTCTTTTCATCTAGGGATATTGTGGTAGGTCTCCCCATTTATGTTGAATACATGTCTTGAGGTGCTATAAAGGATAGAGGTTATTGAGAGGAAACTATTCAAAACAACATCATCATGATAGGATAGTCATCAATATTCCCCATGAAGTAGAGATATGGTCCATAGTTCCCAGTTGAGAGTACCTGATCTCTTCATTTCCAATCTTTATTTTCAAATGTGACATGATTTCCATTATTGTCAAGGTAGTTGTCTCTATAAAATGAAATTTCCCAAGGAATGCCTTATATTTTTAATTTTTCCTATGGTTTTGGTCTATGAAATTGAATTCTTTGAGGTCCATGATGGATAATATTTAATCATTTATGAAAAAGGAAAGTGTTTTTGAAATAGAATTTTCTTTAAAATTTTTTTTATACAAATAGAATATTTGAGGAAATTACTCAAAGGTGATTTTGAAAAGGAAATGCTTTTCATACATAGAAGAGGTATATAATTGCTAATGGAAAATATTTTACAAATTGTGGGAATAGTTTCTTTAACATAATGGTCGATTATAGAACATTGGGAAGATCTTGGGGAACACAGTAATGCATTCACTTATATATGCCTTAGTTGGGGTATATAGACCTCTAGGGTAGGTTATCATTAGGTTATGGAGCTAGTTATTTTCCCTAATTGGGGAGCCCCTCCAAGACTTCAAACAGACTATGCTAGCTATTGATCCTTACATGTCTTCTTTATATACACCCCATGTTTCTATCTCATTTAGTTTTTAGTTCGAAACATTACATTAATGGTTATTCCAAGCTTTACAGTTGGTTTTATAATGCATGATTACTTGGATACATCCCTTTATTTATATATCATGGATTTAATTTTACATTCTCTATTTATGTTGAATATGACCTATTTTAAAGAACTAATGGATGTATGGTGATAGTCACTGTATAGATTCATGGTGGTATCTAATTGGGATTTTGTGCTCACACCCTATATGTTCACTCAATCATATGTTGACATGGTTTTTTTTTTGACACAGATAAAGGGGAGGGCAATGCTTGTAAGGATGGATTCACATGTCCAGTGTTTCTATCTAGTGAGTTTGGGATGGTGGTGATGAAAATTCATGTAGATTTAGGTTCATGGAGTTATTGAGATCCTTATTGTTGATATCTTGACTATTTTGGGTTATGGAAGTTTGGATTTATTTATATTCATCATATATTGTAGCTCACCCATGAGTTATTTTGTTATATTTGGGACTTCAATGATATTATATATTATGTTTATCATATGGTTTATTTTGAGGGTGAAATTGTTCCCATGTTTGTATATTGATACCCAAGTGCTTATAACCAGCCCATGGTGATCAAAAACTTCTTTGATCCTTATGGTGATCCATTTTGGGTGGTGTATCAGGTTGACCCAGGATGGTTTGTTTCACTTATCAAAATCTTCAAATCATCTTTAAACATCATGTAACAACCCAATGTTTTTCAATAGAAATTCCTTTCCCATAAGTATGTCATAAAACCACATGAAAACACAACATAATGAACTACTAAGTGCTAAGTGACATTTAAACATAAGTTTTCCACTTCTGTGTTTGGAATTTCGAAAATCTGGCATACACGGTTGTAATTACTAAGTTATTTGGAGTCTGATAAGGAAAACTTAATTTTTAGGTGAACAGTAACCTACCCTAATGAATAGTAACATACCCTTATGAATAGTTATATACCCTAATGAATAGTAACCTCACCTATGGTGGTATAAAAATAATATTCAAGTTGGAAGTACAATATACCTATATTTGTGAATAAGTTAATGAATGTTTTAAAACTGGTTTTGATAATAAATTATTATTTTAATTAAATATTAAAATAATCATATTTAGAAAATTATTTTTGAAAAATGGACTTTATTTTTTGATTCTACACATCAAAAAATGGATAGGGAGAATTTTTGGGATTTTTATGAAATACTTGAAATTTTTATGAATAATAGAATCTGATAATTCACAATAAATGCTAAATAATGGATTAATTGAGTCATTGATGATGTTATGATGATTTAAGCCCACTTGGTTCGGGATAAAATGATAAAATCACTATTCTTGGTCATGGAATACTTACTATTCCTTGTCTTGGGAAGAAATAATAAATTAATGATTATAATATTATGAAATCCCTCCTCTCCTCCACTAAACCCCCCCCCCCCACTCCCTCTTCTCTCCACTCCTCTCAAGCTTTGTGTCTTGCCATTATTCTGCCCAAATCTCTCCCCAAGGTCCTCCCCCATGTCCAAAAGCTCTCAGCCTCCTCAAAATACCAGAACCTCTCTCCTTAAGAGGTTCTCAAAGGAGGAAGTCCCACGAGGTAAATTCATCTTCCCAATATCTTCTTTTCTTTTAAGTTCTTTTCTTTTTTATTTCTTTCCTCACCTACCTTCACAATAATAGTATGATAAATATAGTAACATACATATACTGTAATGTCTTCATTCTATTGGTATATCTCATTATCTTCTCTCCTTTACCCACCCTTTTATTTGAAAGAAATGAAAGCACCGTTTGAGATGTGCTAATGTAGCACATTCAAGGACAACGATTTATCATTTCTATTATTATCATTAATTATGGTCATGAAACAATTTTTGTTATGTTTGAAACATATTATTTTATATTTAATATATCCTATTTTTGGTTATGTAATCCTTCGGTAGAAATGGAATGAAGTTATAAAGCAAAACACATTCTTTGTAATCAAATCCACTGATTAACAAAAAAGACTATCACTATGGTTATATATATAATAATTTGACTTCAATCTAAGTAACCTAATTAAAATTAAAACCTTTAAATCTCCTGGATATGAACAAAATATTATAACTTCAATTATGTACAACCACTTTCATCTTTTATATAATCCAAACTTGAATATAAGTGAACCGATCTTTTAAATAACAAGTGACGGGGTATGTTTATAAACCTTCCCCATACTTTTAAAATGTTTTATATTTGATGACAAACCCCTTATCTCTCTCATCAATCCCTCTTAGTTACACCTGATACCATGCCGATAAACCATAATGGATTCTACTCGAACTTCCTTTATTCCATCAGGTTGATCTATCTTTCTTTATACCAAAATATAGTTGTCCTTTTTTTATGTAGAACTTAAAAATTCTGTTTATATTCTCCAAACACATGTTCTAATATCCATCTCTCATTCTCTTTCAGGGATATACATGCTTTTAAGTGAATCTCTCTTCAATACTTCACAATAAGCACACTCGTTTTAAAGGAACGTCCTGAACTTTCACCCAATTTCAAGTGCACTCTATCTTCTGTTTGAAGACACCATTATCTTTTTAAATTCAATATTTTTATTATGAAAAACTTCTTGGTTCAATTCTTGTTTGATATAAAATAATGTCTTCTTTACTACTTTAAAATCTCTATAGTAATTTCCTTAAAACCGCACAAAAATGTTTTATTGCTAATGTTTCTCAAATACATTTCTTATGTGATGTAACTTATATTTGTTACCACATACCATGTTATATTCCTATATTACCTTATGAACATCCATGTATGTTCTAATCCTTTTCTTTCATGGACGTTTTCAGGATATTCCCATTGGTTATGATTTATGTTAAGATTGTGGTACCCAATTCTTTCCATGGGTACCCTTATGTTTATGTATGGTTGATTATATATGATTGTATATGTGGTAAGAATATTTATGTGGAAATAATATTAATGAAAATGTTGAGATGGGTGTGCCCAGATAGTACTCCAATGCATTGGGTAAAGATAAGTCTCTTGAGATGTGATGTGAAATAGGATTGGCGGTTAGCCTTGACCAGTACTGAAATGGGAAACGGGATTGGCGGTTAGCCTCAACCCGTACTAAAGAAATGTTTTTTGATTCTACCAAATTTATATGATTCCATGATTATATGATCTCATTCTTATGTTAAATGATATTATAAGTTTCATGCTTTGGATATCATTATGTCATGCCTCCTAAATCATGTTCTTGAGATGTAGCCTTATATTCATTGCCTTACGAGGATTTTTAGCTCATCCCTTTGTTTATGTGTTCCCCAGGGTACCCTATACAGATGTAAGGGCTCAAAGGAAGTTAGAAGCTCTTTATAGAGATTAAATAATGTTTTTTTAGACGTATGTTTTATGTTATATGTACCTAGTCTTCCAAGACACTAGACTTAATGATCCTTGGCTTATACTCTGATGATTAATTTTGCTTAAAATCAAGAAATGTCTTATGTAAAAGGCTCGGGTCGCTGTAGTTGGTATCAGAGGATGTTCTAGTTATTTTTTGAGATTAGAAATAGAGCACCTTAGTGAGAACCTTAAGGATGAGACTAATTATAAGAAAATAGTCCTAAATTTTGGTGAGTATAAACTAAGTGGTTTATCAAGAAAATATATCCATGTCTGGATACGAGCAGATAGAGGCAGCTCTGGCACAGATGTATCTGTGGGTAAAACCTAAAAACACATCTTTGAGCTAGACTCATAGAAGAACTAGTGCATGATAATGGGCCTTGTTGCAATCTTGGTTATGACACTCCCAGGGGATATGCTTTGGTAGATTCATGAGCTTAGTATAAACCATTATTAAGGGAAAAAAGAATCCCATAAGAATATAAGTTATGAAATAGATCAAGGATAACCTAGATATAAACCTAAGGAATCACATGTCAGGATATACTTCTTCTTTATAAGTTCATAATTTAATGTTCAAAGTTTCTCTTTATGCTCAATATATATGTATTCAAGACCTCTAATTATATGTTATTTTTCATAGTTAATGGCGGGAAATTGAAGAACACGTTCCAACAACCAATGTTATAGGAAATGTGATGATTTCCTTAATGACATGCCTGATGTGACGGAAGCGGGTGCTCAAAACATCATGGAAGTACTTGCTTAGCTGGCTCAATTTATGAATAATAACTTGAATTATGTGGAATGTCCCACTCCTCCAAGGAAAGAGAAAGTTGTCGTAGAATCCTTCATTCGGAAAAGGCCTCCCATGTTTAGCGGGTCTTCTGATCCCCTCCTCACAGAACAATGGATTAACTCCATTGAAAATATTTTCACTATCCTCCAGTGCTCGAAAGAAGAGAATGTTGTACTGGCAGTCTGTCGTTTTGATGGGGAAGCTGATTAGTGGTGGACACTAATCAAGAATACAAATTCCCAAGAGTAAATTGATTCCGTAGAATGGGAGGAATTTATGAGGATGTTTTTCAACAAATATTTTCCTCAAACCCTCCGTCTCAAGATAGAAAGAGAGTTCCTTAGACTCATGCAGAAGGAAGATTAGTCCATCGGGGCGTATGAAGTGAACTTTACAAGGCATGTAATGTACGCCTCTGGCTTTGTCATGAACACTGAAAGCAATGTGGATCACTTCTTTAGCGGACTAAATCTGATTCTATGAAAAGTGTTGGCGATTTGAGACTTCAACAGCTATGAGGAGATTGTCCATTATACCCTCAAGGTTGAAATGGAGATTTGAGACTCTCAGTGGTCTCATGGTCCTAGTGACAAGAAGTAGAAAATGGAGAACAACATGGGTGGTTTATCAAACAAATCCCATGATGGAAAGAAGCCTCTCTTTCCCCTTTTCAAAAATTGTGGGAAGAAGCATATTGGTGACTGCCTCAAGGGAACCAAGAATTGCTTCAAATATGGAAAGTTTGGTCATCTGGCCAAGAACTACCAAAGGGATATGAAAAATCCCACTAATGTTGAAAAATAGAGGAAGGTTCAGATCAACACTCAGCTTGCAATGCAGTGTTATAACTATAAGGAGCTTGGTCATTATGCGAACAATTACCCTAAGTCAGGGGTTGTAGGAGGCAATCAGCAATAACCTCCAAGGTAACAAGGAAGGTCTTATTCTATCACTACTGTTGAGGTGGAGCTGGAAAACGATGTGGTGATAGGTATTCTTGTTATTCATTCAATAATAGTGAACTTACTATTTGATTCTGGTTCTACGCATTCTTTCATATCTTGCAAGTTTAGTAGAACTATTCAAACACCACCTCAAAATTTGGAGGAAAAGTTATCTTTGAGAACATCGAATGGGGAATTTATTTCATCCATGGTTTATAACTCCTCCATGGTTAATGTTTTTGGACTGAACCTCCCAGGAAATCTTGTCATACTTCCTTTAGTGGAGTTTGATTCTATCTTGGGCATGGATTTTCTAAATTTGTACAAGGCCAACATCAATTGTAGAGAAAGGGAGATCACTTTTCACATCACGAAGCATCCTCTGATTCTTTACAAGTGTAAGGAGGAAGATGAGTCTCCTTTTGAATCTTTTTCTCAAGTTTGGATATTACTTCCTTGTGAGAATGCATATCTAGCTCAAATGATTGGGAAAAATGACATAATAATTCTTGAAGACATTCCCATCATGAGGGATTACACTAATGTATTCCCCAAAGAGTTGTCTGGTCTTCCTCCTGACCGAGAGGTTGAGTTCTCTATTGTACTTATCCTTGGATATCTTCCAATCTCAAAGACACCTTACATAATGTCCACCATAGAGCTAGTAGAGTTGAAGAAGCAATTACAGGAGAATAGGGAGAAGGGTTTTATACACCCGAGTGCTTCACCGTGGGGTGCTACAATACTCTTCATCAAGAAGAAAGATGGATAAATGTGCCTCTGGATTAATTATCATGAACTCAATAAAATGACTATAAAGAACAAGTATACCCTTCCACTGATAGATGACTTGTTGGATCAGCTTCGTGGGGATAATTATTTCTCTAAGGTGGACCTTCAGTCGGGATATCACCAACTAAAGGTGAGGAAGGAAGATATTCCCAAGACTTCCTTTCGAACGAGGTATGGACACTATGAGTTCATAGTGATGCCCTTTGGACTCACTAATGCTCAAACAATTTTTATGGATTTAATGGATAGAGTCTTTAGATATTACCTTGGAAAATTTGTGGTGGTCTTTATAGATGATATTCTGATATACTCCAAGAGCAAGGAGGAACATGAGGAGCATTTGGAAACTGTGTTAAAGACTTTTTGTATGGAGATGTTTTATGAAAATTACAGAAAATGTGATTTATGGATGGAGGAAGTATCATTCTTGGGGCATGTTATCACCAAGAAAGGCATATTTATGGACCCTTCCAAGACAAAGTCAATTGAATAGTGGTTGAGGCCAACTTCTGTAATGGAGATCCACAGCTTTTTAGGTCTATCTGGGTATTATCGATGATTCGTGAAAAACTTTTCACGATTGTCAAACCCAATTACCAAGCTGACACGGAAGGGGGTAATGTTCGTCTAGACACAGGAATGTGAATACTATTTCAAGGAGTTGAAAAAGAGGCTTATCACTGCACTGGTACTCACACTCCCTTCAAGTTGATAACACTTTGGGGTGTATAGTGATGATTATAATAAAGGATTAGGTTGTGTGCTCATGCGAAATGATAAAGTGATAGCCTATGCCTCAAGGAAGCTGAAAATCCATGAGAAAAACTATACCACGCATGATCTGGAGTTAGCAGTTGTGATCTTTGCGTTGAAAATCTGGTGGCATTATCTTTATGGGGAGAAATGTGAGATATATACTGAACACAAGAGTCTCAAATATATATTCACACAGAAAGAGATTATTATGCGCCAACTAATATGGATAGATCTCATCAAGGATTATGACTGCTCAATCCACTACCATCCTAGTATGGCAAACAAGGTGGAAGATGCTCTAAGTAGAAAGGATCTTGCATCTTTATCAATGATCAGAATTGAAAAGGATCCGATCTTCTTAGATTTTCAAAGGATGGACATGGAAATCATTAAGGGAGGAGCATCATTAATCCTTTCTCAAATTATTTCTCAACCATCCCTCTTGGAGAAAATAAAGGATGCTCAAAGAAAGGATGTGGAAATTCAGAAAAGGATGGAAGCTGTTTGAAATGGGAAACCCTCCGATCTCAAAATTGATGAGGAAGTAGTTGTAAGATTTGGGACATTATTATGTGTACCATCTGATCCAAAGATAAAGAAGGAGCTATTGACTGATGCACATAGCTCGACCTTCTCTATTCATCCTGGGAGTACCAAAATGTATAGTGATCTCCAAGAACACTTCTGGTGGGATAACATGAAGAACAAGATTGCGGAGTATATATCAAGGTGGTTGGTATGTCATAAAGTTAATGTTGAGCGACAAAATTCCAAAGGTATGATGCATCCATTTCCTATACCCATGTGGAAATGGGAAAATGTTACTATGGACTTTGTTACAGGTCTCCTAAAGACATCAAAGGGATATAATGTGATATGGGTTGTGGTTGACCGACTCACCAAGACATCCCATTTCATCACTATTAAGGAAGATATCTCTCTTAAACAACATGAAAAGATATATGTGAAGGAAGTGGTGAGACTTCATGGTATTCCGCTCTTAATTGTCTCTGACCGTGATCCAAGGTTCACATCTAAATTTTGGAGGAGCCTTCAACATTCTTTGAGAACTAAATTAAATTTCAGCATGGCCAATCACCCCTAAACTGATGGCTAGTCTAAAAGAACTATTCAGACGCCTGAAGATATGCTTAGAGTCTACTCTCTAGAATTCAAAGGTGGATGGGATCAGCATCTCCCATTGGTTGAGATCTTATACAACAATAGCTTCCACTCGAGTATTCAGATGGATCCCTATTAATCTCTATATGGAAATCGATGCAGAACACCAACCTATTGGGATGAAGTTGGAGAATGAAAGCTACTTAGACCTGATCTTTTTTAAGAGATGATAGAGAAAGTTCAAGTCATCCAGAAACACATCAAAGCTACTCAAATTTGGAAAAAGAGCTACGCTGACAACCGTCGAAGGTACTTGGAGTTCGACGTTGGAGATAAAGTCTTCCTTCAAATATATCCATGGAAGAGAGTCATGCGATTCGGGAAGAAAGGGAAGCTAAGCCCAAGGTATATTGGCCCCTTTGAGATCCTTGACCACAAAGGAGCCATGGACTATTGGCTTGCACTTCCACTGAATATGGCTCGTGTTCATGATGTTTTTCACGTATCACTCTTGAGGAAGTACATACCTGATCCATCACATGTACTAAACTCAGAGGTGGTGCAGTTGGAAGATGATCTCTCCTATGAGAAGAAGCCAGTAAAGATTTTGGATCTAAGAGATAAGGTTCTACGCAACAAGACAACCCATCTTGTCAAATTGTTTTGTAGGAACCATAATTTTGAGAAAGAAACATGGTAATTGGAGGGAGCAATGAAGGAAAAGTACCCACACCTGTTTTTGGCTTAGAATGTAAAACTAAATTTCGAGGGTGAAATTTCATAAGGGGGAAAGAATGTAACGACCAAATGTTTTTAAATGGGAATTCCCTTCTCATAAGTAGGTCATAAAACCACATGAAAACACAACAAAATGAACTAATAAGTGCTAAGTGACCTTTAAACATAAGTTTTTCACTTCTGTGTTTGGAATTTCAAAAATCCGGCATACACGGTTGTAATCAGTAAGTTATTTGGAGTCTGATATGGAAAACATAATTTTTTTGGTGAATAGTAACCAACTCTAATGAATATTAACATACCCTTATGAATAGTGATATACCCTAATGAATAGTAACCTCACCTATGGTGGTATAAAAATAATATTCAAGTTGGAAGTACGATATACCTATATTTTAGAATAAGTTAATGAATGTTTTAAAACTAGTTTTGATAATAAATTATTATTTTAATTTAATATTAAAATAATCATATTTAGAAAATTATTTTTGAAAAATGGTATTCTATTTTGGATTCTACACATCGAAAAATTGTTAGGGTGAATTTTTGGGATTTTTCTAAAATACTTGACATTTAGATGAATAGTAGAATTTGATAATTCACAACAAATGATAAATAATTGATTAATTGAGTCATCAATGATGTTCTTATGATGTAAGCCCACTTGGTTTTGTATCACATGATAAAATCACTATTCTTGTTCATGTAATTCTTACTATTCCTTGTCTTGGGAAGAAATAATAAATTAATGATTATAATATTATGAAATCCCTCCTCTCCTCCACTATAAAAACCCCCCCTTCACCCCCTCTTCTCTCCACTCCTCTCAAGCCTTGTGTCTTGACATTATTCTGCCCAAATCTCTTCCAAAGGTCCTCCCCCACGTCCAAAATCTCTCAGCCTCCTCAAAATACCAAAACCTCTCCCCTTAAGAGGTTCTCAATGGAGGAAGTCCTAAGAGGTAAATTCTTCTTCCCAATTTCTTCTTTTCTTTTAAGTTCTTTTCTTTTTTATTTTTTTCCTCAACTACCTTCACCATAATAGTATGATAAATTTAGTAACATTAATATAATGGAATTTCTTCATGCTAGTGGTATATCTCATTATCTTTTCTCCTTTCCACACCCTTTTATTTGAAAGAAATGAAAGCACCATTTGAGATGTGCTAATTTAGCACATTCAAGGACAACGGTTTATCAATTCCTATTATTATCTTTAATTTGGGTAATGAAAACATTTGTGTAATGGTTGAACCTGATTATTTTATATGCAATATATCCTATTTTTGGTTATGTAATCCTTTGGTACAAATGGAATTAAGTTATAAAGAAAAACACATTCTCTGTAATCAAATCCACCGTAAACAAAACGGTTATCACTATGGTTATATATAGAATAATTCAACTTCACTCTAAGTAACCTAATTAAAATTAAAACCATGAAATCTCCTGGATATTAAATAAATAATATAACTTCAATTCTGGAAAACCACTTTCATCTTGTATATAATCCAAACTTGAATATAAGTGAACTGATCTTTTAAAGCCAAGTAAACAAACGATCCAGAACAATGAAATTGAACCTTGTAACTAATCAAAAAGGATTTAAATTAACTAAAAAGGGTTATAATAAATAAAATTAATATAGAAGAGGCTATGTAATTATTAATTAATAAGCCTAATTTTTTTATTCAGGTCGTTAATAAAAAGTGGAGAACACTAATGGATTTAAGGTAAGGGATCCTCCCCTTTTCACTCTTAATCAAGATTTTTCTCTATGCTATGCCTTTTTGTGTAATACAAAGTGATGGGGTATGTTTATACACCTTCCCCGTACTGCCCTAATGTTTTATACATGATTACAAACCCATTATCTCTCTCATCAATCCCTATTATTTACACCTGATACAATGCCGAGAAACCATAATGGATTCTACCCAAACTTCCCTTATTCCTTCGAGTTGCTCTATCATTCTTTTTACCAAAATATAGTTGTCCTTTACTTTTATTTAGAACATAAAAATTCTTTTGATATGATCCAAACTCATGTTCTACGATCCCTCTTTCATTCTCTTTTGGGAATATACATGCTTTTAAGTGAATTTATCCTCGATACTTCCTAATAAGCACACTCGTTTTAAAGGAACATCCCGAACTTTTACCTGATTTCAAGTTCACTATATCTTCTATTTTAACACACAATTTTCTTTAAAAATTCAGTATTTTTATTATGAAAACGTTCTGGGTTCAATTCTGGTTGATATAAATGAATTTCTTCTTTACAACTTTAAAAGCTCTATAGTATTTTCCTTAAAACCGCACAAAAATGTCTTATTGCTAATGTCTCTCAAATACATTTCTTATGTGATGTCACTGATATTTGTTACCACCTACCATGTTATATGCCTATATTACCTTATGAACATCCATGTATGTTCTAATCCTTTTCTTTCATGGACACTTTCATTATACGCCCATTGGTTATGATTTATGTCATGATTGTGGTACCCAGTTCATTCCATGGGTACCCTTATGTTTATGTATGGTTGATTATGTATGATTGTATATGTGGTAAGAATATATATGTGGCAATAATATTCATGAAAATTTTGAGATGGGTGTTCCTAGATAGCTCTCAAATGCATTGGGTAAAGATAAGTCTCATGAGATGCGATGTTAACGGGATTGGCGGTTAGCCTTGACCCGTACTAAAGAAATGTTTTATGATTCTGCCACATTTATATGATTCCATGATTATATGATCCCATGATTATGGTAAATGATTTTATAAGTTTCATTCCTTGGATATAATTATGTCACACCTCCAAACTCATTTTCTTGAGATGTATCCTAATGTTCATTCCCTTAATGGGCTTTTTAGCTCATTCCTTTGTTTATGTGTTCCCTAGGGTACCCTATGCAGATGTAAGAGCTCAAAGGAAGTTATAATCTCTTTATGGAGATTAAATAAAGTTGTTTTTTTAGCCCCATTTTTTATGTTATATGTACCTAGTCTCCCAAGACACTATACTTAACGATCCTTGGCTTGTACTCAGATGATTAATTATGCTTAAAATCATGAAATGTTTTATGTAAAAGGCTCGGGTCTCTATACATCATCCAAAGGTTCTCCTTCTCTAGATAAATTATTATGTACTCCTAGTGAACCACGTATGTATTATCTAACATGAAGTCAATACTTTTTTCAAAATAATAGCTTATTCAAAGCAGAACATTTGGGCTCTATCCTAGAGGAATAATCACTCATACACAAAATAAGTAAACAATGAATAATGTGGATCCAACCGATATTAAGTCCAATCATATTTTTTTCAATATCAGTCTACTCATAATCTAGTTAAAACATAATTATAACCTTTATAAAATCCCTATCATTGAAACATGCACATGCTAAGGTGAAAATTTCATTTCCCAACCCACCCAAGTTTCCCAATGTGTTAAGTTTCAAAAACCATTTAAAAACATTCCCCACAATTTATAAAAAATTTCATATAAAATAATTATTGCTTCCATGTTTCAAAATCATTTTCCATTTCAAAACCACCCTTATGTAATTTCACAAAACATTCACAATTAATCATTATTGCTCCCATTCTTGAAAACATGTTTTAGAATCAAAACCACCTTAAGGAATTTCATTGCTTCACAAAATGTGTTAAGTTTCATTTTTAAAGAAAAAACCATTTAAAAACATATATCTCAATAATTAAATCCTTTTTTATTTAAAATAAATCAATTTAATACCATAACAAAAATTAATTTACAATAGAATCATGTAATTCATGAATTAGAACCTTTGTATAGAGACAACCACCTCAAGAAAAAAGAGGAATTACCAAGAATCAATCTCCCAATCCTAGGAGTTTTATCTGATCATGAATGGATTCAATGAACATCAAAATAGTCTCTTGGGTTCCTAAGGTTAGAGATATAAATGTGTATGATCAAAAAAATTCAAGGGTATTTAAAAATTTATAGGTATTCTAGAATCTAAAGACCATGATGCAGCCTCTTGAACCATGTCTTAGAATTACTAGACCACATTTCAATGTCCTTATCCATGTTCTATTCACCCCTAACCTACTAGACTCTAGAAACCATGGTTCATACCACACCCAGATCTTATTTTCCCAAGACAATTCTATTATTCCAACCATGAACCATGTCGTAGCTACCCCCAAAATAGAAGAACTGTAACGCCCCGACCCCAGTTACCCAGAGTCGGTGCATTAATTACATAACATTGGCATGATCACAAGAAAGATCAAATCCCGAAAGACCGATTGGTTTAGTAGCCTTGGAAACACTAGATATAATCATAAAGTTTTACATTACATTTCAAAGTGAAAAACTACTACAACAAAAAAGTCTTCATATCCACACTATTAACCCCTCATAATATCCCTGCAAGTCATTCATAATTTACTTCTTCACTACCTGGGAAAAATAAAACATAAAAAAGGGGTGAGCTCAAATGCCCAGTAAGGATAACAATATAGCGGAACATTCAAAATAAGTGTAAACATTTAAGGCAGTGAATTACTAAAACAAAAGCCTTTTAAAATTGAACTTCAACATAGTATGGAAAAAGTAAAATGAAATAATGCCATTTACTTGTTCACATGGATATTCTACTAATCGAATAATCACATGCAATATCAATAACCACTTTCATAATTATGGAATGCATAATGCCAGACTATCATAACCACATAGCCAAGGCCTCGTGCCAAGACTACAAATAAGATTTTGTCAAGGCCTTGTGCCAAGACACTAGTTTGTCTCATGAGACCTACCGACGCATCGAGGAGCTATAGCGGGCTCCACCCGTCACTTAATAAGTCCAATGCATTCCCATATGAAAATGGTTTAAACATAACATAAACATTCGTATTAAAACTAGCATACGAAATGTCAATAATTTCACCATAAACTATGAATGGTATAAAAATAGCACATCCACAGTCAAACATATCACAAAACCTTCAATACAATATAAAAGTTTTGTATCATAATAAATCAACTTCAAATAATCTTAAAATCCATCAAAGGATGTTGACATAGATGAAATCAAAATTCTTTTTAAAGAAATATCTCCTTTAATTTTGAAATCATTTAAGATCCATATAAAATAAGGCATTTTCTTTGAAAATATTCTTATAAGCTTGTAAGGAAAGCTTCGATGATTTATAACGGCGGAAAATAACCGCACCCGCCGTATAAGTTAAAAAAAACATTCTTACCTCAATTTTGTCGAAAAGGTTAAAAAGGACCTTGTTTTGAAAACGACAGAAAGATTCCTTTATAAACCTCTTATAAAAAGTCAAACAAGGGTATAAATGACTTTAACCCATATTCTTGTAAATAGTAAAAATATTTTGAAATACAATTTTTAAGAAACATGGATGTGGATGATAAAGAGAACCCAGTAGATTATTACGTATAAACAACCTCGAATAATGAAGAGATTGTGAAATAACCCTTACCTTGTACTTTTCCTTTGTTGGGGTAGGTTAACCTCCTGTATAATGGTGAAATAATTGTTATTAAATTATACAAGAATCATATACATTAATATGATATCATATATGATCTTTTAATATTGGTATCTTAGTATTATCGTTGTTTCGGGTGTTAACTTACTTGTTTTCTTTCATATGTTTTGTTACGTAAGACATGTTTGTAAAGGATAGGTTGTATATTATTCATATCCAGAATGATATCAAGTCCTTAAACATCATTTTTAAATCATCAAATGATAATTATACTTTAATGGTTACGATGGAGAATGAATCTCATCGCGTTCGTGGAGACGGTAGTCCATACGTACGCACGAGCGACAATATCATTATTTTGATATTAAAATAATATATAAATGGATGTTATATCATATATACAGAATCATTAACATGTTATATTTATTATTTACATGAGTTACACATCATTATTATACCCATCCAAATAATAATATATTGAATAACAATTACACCACGACGTGGAGACGGTAAGCCGTACGTACGCACGTATGGTGACATGTTATTCAAAGGGTGGATAGAATACTGAATATGGTTGTACCATATTTATAATAACATCACAGTATATGTAAGATACTGGAGTTATTATTTTAGAATGGTAAGAACAAAGAAAGAGGAAGTGGAAGAAGAAAGGAACTTAGAAAAGGGTGGTGAAATCATTACCTCTTCTTCGGGTTCTTCCTTTAGATTTGATCAAAAGGGCTCCTTAGGTTGGCTTTCTGATCAAACTAAGTCCTCTAGGTTGTATTGAGGGATGTTGGGAGAGTATTTGGGCAGAGTTTGGCCGAACCAAAAGGCTTTAGAGGTGTGAAGAAATGATAAGGAGGAGTGCCCTTTTATAAGAGGGGTGAGGGGCACCTTTGGAAAAGCTAGAAATATTAATTTATAATAAATTCATAATCGGTTTCCAATGGCTCCAAAGTTGACTATTCAAAGGATAAGGTGGGGATGGGTCGAAAACAACTCAACCAATAGAATTTAGACAGGTTTGGGTACTTATATTAACCTTATCTTTAAGTATTAACTCTAAGTTAATTAGTTTCACTTTTACAATGTCTCTTTGTATTTTTATATAATATGGTTAATAAACTTACTATATACATACAAGAGACCCCCAAGTGGTCCATTAATGATTAACCTATCATAATATATGTCTCTTGACCGAACCTTAGATTTTTAGTAATTTAATATCAATTAATAATATAATATTTGTTTAAAGAACTCTTTTATGTCAATTTTGACACTATTCAATAGTTGATTTTTGTGAAACTCATAACAGATTTATTACTTCTAAAAAAGTCAATTAAATCAATCCTAATATATCATATTATCCTAGAAAATTAGTTTAATTCATTAAAAGTTTCATATTATATTTATTTGGGTATTTATAATATCAATTATTTTAATTTTTTACTATTATAGTAATTACTGCATCATCATTGTGTCATAAATAAAATAAATTATTTAATGTCTAAAAATTATAAATAAAATATCATTATGTAGGAAATCATTTTATCTTTCTAATTAATATTTATAATCGAAAATCCAACATGTATAACCCTATGTAAAAATTGTTCTTCTAAAAGATGTAAGCTTATGTCATTTTTATTTTTATTTTAGCTTTATTAATATAATGTGTCATTATCACTTACAAGTGGATCCATGGGGTCCCAAAATAGACCCAAAGATTCCCATGGTCGACCATGTATCAACCAATAGGGTTAAGACACGTTTTAGGGTAATTTAGTATTATTATAATATTATTTTTTAATCCTTATTTACCGGATTTACCCTTAACCATGGTAAATAAAATATTTACCGCAGTAATTATTCAAAATGTCTAAAAATAAAAGTTGCCTATTTACACAATTTGAACATCCTGATTCCAAATATGGAATCCATTTTTATAAATTCAAAACACAGAAGTGGTAGAAATTAATTTAAAATTAATTCCCGCTGTCAAAACAAAAAGCGTGTTTTTAAGAGATAATAACTATCAAAAGATTGACACTTGTTTATGTTCGGTTTAATTGTAAAATTATGTCCAATGACCAACATTATATGAAATGGTAAAAATATATTCTTAATATACTTTAAAACCACTCAAATTCATAATTTATCACTATTAATTATTTTGATTAAAAAAAAGTTGTTTTTAATTAAAATTTAGTAATTTTCACTATTCATCAAAATATAAAAGTTATCCGAAAAGTACCAAAATTTCACCCTAGGATAATTTCGATATTCTGAATCCAAAAATGAAGTCCATTTTGAAATATATATGATTTCAAAAAGTAGGTATTACTATTCACAACGGCTAGTTTAATTAGTTGTGGTGTGTGTTAGAACTCGAGGTTGCGTACAACACACGCTATCGCATTATTCGAAGGGAAACGTACCGTAGAAGCTTGGGGTGTTACATTCTCCCCTCCTTCAAATAATTGCATCCTCGCAATTTCTAGGGTATTACTGCATAAAAAGACTCGGGTGGTTCTTCATCATAAGTTCCTCGGGTTCCCACGTTGCCTCTTCCATCTTATGATTTCTCCACAAAACCTTTACCAGACGCGTCGTCCGGTTTCTCAGCACTTGTTCTCTTGTATCAAAAATCCTGACGGGCTCTTCACAATAGGAAAGATCGGGTTCCAGTTCTAAATCTTCATAGGTGAGTACATGCGTTGGGTCAGTCATGTATTTCCTCAACAGAGATACGTGGAACACATCGTGAACTTTGGAGAGACTTGGCGGCATTGCCAATCGATAAGCTACAGCCCCAATTCGTTCTAGAATTTCGAAAGGTCCGATGTACCTGGGACACAATTTACCTTTCTTACCAAAACGTATGACTCCCTTCCATGGAGATACCTTCAGGAAAACATGATCACCGACTTGGAATTCCAAATCCTTCCTTCGATTATCGGCATAGCTCTTCTGCCTACTTTGAGCTGCTTTGATGTGATTTTGGATTACCTTCACCTTTTCCACCGTTTCCTCCACCAGTTCTGGGCCTACAAGTTTTCTTTCACCAATGTCATCCCAACAGGTTGGTGTACGAAATCTCTTTCCATATAACGCTTCATATGGTGCCATCTGGATACTCGAATGGAAGCTATTGTTATAGGAAAATTCTACCAGTGGTAAATATTGATCCCACATACCCTGAAAATCAAGTGAGCAAGATCTCAACATGTCTTCTAAGGTCTGAATAGTCCGTTCTGATTGTCCATCTGTCTGAGGGTGGTAAGCAGTGCTCAAATGAAGTTCAGTATCCAGGGATTTCTGAAGACTTTTCCAGAATCTTGAAGTAAAATGGGGATCACGATCAGAAACAATCGATAGGGGTACTCCATGAAGTCTTACAACTTCATTAATATATAGTCTTGCTAGACGTTCCAGGGGTAGATCTTCTCTTATAGCAAGAAAATGTGCTAACTTGGTAAGACGATCAACAATAACCCATATTGCATCGTTCCTTCTAGGAGTCTTTGGTAGCCCCATGACAAAGTCCATCGTAATATTGTCCCATTTCCACTCCGATATGGGAAGAGGTTGCATGACTCCTCCAGGCTGTTGCCTTCCAGCTTTCACTTGTTGACAAACCATACATCTTGACACAAAATCAGCAATCTCCCTCTTCATGTTGTCCCACCAAAAATGTTCCTTCAAATCTCTATAAATTTTGGTGCTCCCAGGGTGTATAGAGAAATTGGAACTATGAGCATCATCCAGCAATTCCCTTTTTAGATCAGGTAAATCGGGAACACAAAGTCTCTTCCCGAATTTCAAAATTCCATCTTCATACACAAAGTCTCTTAATCTCCCATCACTCACAGCTTTAATCTTCTTTTGGAATTCTTCATCATCGTCCTGAGAACTCTTAATCCTTTCTAGTAAAGATGGTTTGGCAACCATTTGAAAAAGCATTGATGTTTCACCTTCCCTGGTTATTCCCATGTCCATCTTCACTAGATCCATGAAAATTGGATCCCTTTCAATTCTCATATTGTTCAAAACTCCATGGTATTTTCTACTCAAAGCATCTGCCACCTTGTTTGCCTTCCCCGGGTGGTAGTGTATCGTACAATCATAATCCTTGAGTAATTAAAGCCATCTCCTTTGCCTCATGTTGAGTTCTTTTTGTGAGAAAATATACTTCAAACTCTTGTGATCAGTATAAATCTCACATTTTTCACCATAGAGGTAGTGCCTCCATATCTTCAAAGCAAAGATCACAGCTGCTAACTCAAGATCATGAGTAGGATAGTTTTGTTCATGAATTTTCAACTGTCGTGATGCATAGGCAATAACTCTATCATTCTGCATAAGGACACAGCCAAGCCCTTTCTTCGATGCATCACTATAAATAAAGAACCCATCATTCCCCGATGGTAGAGTCAATATAGGAGCATTGACTAATATTCTCTTCAGTTCTTCGAAACATTCTTCACACTCTTTTGTCCAAACAAATTTAACCCCTTTACGTGTGAGCTTCGTTAATGGGTTAGCCAATCGGGCAAAATTCTGGACGAAACGTCGATAATAACCTGCCAAACCAATAAAACTGCGTACCTCAGTTATACTCGTAGGTGCTGGCCATTCTTGGATTGCCTTGGTCTTAGAAGGATCAACAGAGATTCCATATTTAGAGACAATATGGCCAAGAAAAGAAATCTCTTGAATCCAGAATTCACACTTGCTAAACTTCCCATATAATTCATGCCTCCTCAGAGTCTTCAAGATAATGCGCAAGTGATTTTCATGATCTTCGTAGGTTTTGGAGTATACCAAGATATCATCAATAAATACCACCACAAATTCATCGAGATACTCCTTGAAAACTCTATTCATCAGATCCATGAATACTGAGGGTGCATTAGTCAATCCAAAAGGCATTACAGTAAACTCGTAATGCCCGTACCTGGTTCGAAATGCTGTCTTCGGAATGTCTTCCTTCTTTACACACAACTGATGGTATCCAGATCGAAGGTCAATCTTTGAAAAGTATTGAGCTCCATGCAGTTGGTCAAATAAATCATCAATACGAGGTAGGGGATACTTGTTCTTTATCGTTATAGCATTGATCTCCCTGTAGTCGATACATAACCTCATAGATCCATCTTTCTTTTTAACAAAAAGAACAGGGGATCCCCATGGACAAACACTAGGGCGAATAAATCCCTTATTACTCAATTCCTCTAGTTGTTTCTTTAGTTCGACTAACTCTACAGTGGCCATTCTATAAGGGGTCTTCGATATAGGCCTTGATCCAGGAATCAAATCAATGGGAAACTCAACTTCTCGTTCTGAAGGATGTCTAGGTAAATCTTCTGGAAATACGTCTACAAATTCTTTCACAACAGGTACATCCTCTATTTGAACATTCCTTTCCTCACCGACAGTTATTTCATTCTCTTCCTCCCCAATAATTGAATTAAGTTGAGCTACTGGGGGTGGATCTAAATAAGAATTAGGTGGTGACGATTCTGCTCTAAAAATAAGGTGTTCCTTATCATTATCATCAAGAATCGTAACCTCTTTCTTCTTACAATAAATCTTCGCATCATAGTTCGAAAGCCAGTCCATACCGAGGATTATATCAAACTCAATCATAGGTATGACGATGAGATCAGCAGATAAAGAAAATTTATGTGCTCTAATGGGGACTGATTCGCAAAACTTTGTTGCAATGATACTTCCCTTAGGAGTTTTGACTGACAACTCCCTTATTAAATCAAATTGGAAATATCTAATTTTCTTAGCAAACTGGGAAGATATGAAACAATGCGATGATCCAGAATCAAATAATGCATTTGCTAAACTTGAGGAAACCATTAAATTACCTACCACCACGTCTTTCGGAGCTTCTACCTCAGCAGTAGTGATAGCATAAGCCTGTCCTTGATCCCTTGGCCTTTTCTGAGGTAAGTTCTCCTGACGCTTAGGACATGCATTTGCATAATGCCCCATCTCCCTACAATTGTAGCACTGAACGTTGGTAGCTTCCTTCTTCCCCTTGCAATTATGAGCTTGGTGGCCTTTTTCACCACACTTGTAACAGACTCCCATTCCCTTCAAGCAAGTACCAGGATGTTTCTTCCCGCATTTACCACAAGATGGATATTCAACCTTTCCCTTCTTCCCCTTATTTCCATTCCCAGATTGATCAGCAGGTCTCTTCTTCTCTTGCTTTGATTTAAAGTCATAAGACTTAGAGAATTCCTTTTCAGTCTTGATAGCACATGAGACAATGTCTTCGTACGATGAAAAGGATTGTGAGACTAATGCTCGACGGAGAAATGGTTTTAACCCATCAAAGAAACGATCAATCTTACTTCTTGGGTTGCGAATATAATCACCAGCGTACCTCGCTAACCTTGTAAAGTTAGCCTCATACTTTGTGACATTCTCATCCTCCTTTTGTCTCAGACTCAGAAATTGCCTTTCCATATCCGCTTGATGGTCACGAGGAAAGTATTTTTCTAAAAACAGATCTTTGAACTCCCTACATTCCATATTTGATACTTCATCATCTTCCTTCGTATTTTGAATCAATGACCACCATTGATCAGCATCTCCAGTGAGGCGGTAAACTGCCATGATAACTTTTTCCCTTTCACTGCTCCCCAAAGCCTGAAATATTTTCTCTAGGGAATTTATCCATTGCTCAGCTACTAAGGGATTTGTACTCCCATTGAACGTTGGTGGTTGTTGCCTCATGAATCGATCTAACATTGATCCTCCATGCTGCGGATCAGGGTGCTCCATACGGGTAAGGTTATTATTCATAACCGTAGCTGATCGGCACCAGTTGCATCAACAGCCCCACTATAATTATCTTGAGCAGGAGGGCAATCCCTACATGGAGTGCGTGCTTTGATACGGTTTCCATTTCTTCCACTAGGCGCCATTTCTAAATAATGGCATAAACTAGATCAGTTTATGAATCAAAATACATAATCCCATACTTATAAAACACTTAACATAAATTGAACTATTTATGGATATAATCCATAATCATAAAAATGTTTTTCTTTGAGGAAGTATATACTCATAAACCCTTCATAATGATTTGTAAAGAAAGTGAGAGTTATCCTAAGCATATCCCCCGGGAGTGTCGTAACCAAGAGTGCAGCAAGGCCCGTTGTCGTGCACCAGTTCCCGTTCGAGTCTAGCTCAAAGCGGTGTTTTCGGGTTTTACCCCTAGGTACATCTGTGCCAGAGCCGCCTCTACCTGCTCGTATCCAGACAGGGATGTATTTCTCGGAAAACTCACAAAATCTCTACAATACCAAAATTCTAGGAAGTTCTTCTATACTAATCCTCAAAGTTCATCTTAGGTCTACGTGCTCTAATCAGAGTTTATCTAAATCTAGCTTCCAAGGTTTGTACTAAACTTCCTCTGATACCAACTGTAACGCCCTGACCCCAGTTACCCAGAGTCGGTGCATTAATTACATAAAATTTGCATGATCACAAGAAAGATCAAATCCCGAAAGACCGATTGGTTTAGTAGCCTTGGAAACACTAGATATAATCATAAAGTTTTACATTACATTTCAAAGTGAAAAACTACTACAACAAAAAAGTCTTCATATCCACACTATTAACCCCTCATAATATCCCTGCAAGTCATTCATAATTTACTTCTTCACTACCTGGGAAAAATAAAACATAGAAAAGGGGTGAGATCAAATGCCCAGTAAGGATAATAATATAGCGGAACATTCAAAATAAGTGTAAACATTTAAGGCAATGAATTACTAAAACAAAAGCCTTTTAAAATTGAACTTCAACATAGTATGGCAAAAGTAAAATGAAATAATGCCATTTACTTGTTCACATGGATATTCTACTAATCGAATAATCACATGCAATATCAATAACCACTTTCATAATTATGGAATGCATAATGCCAGACTATCATAACCACATAGCCAAGGCCTCGTGCCAAGACTACAAATAAGATTTTGTCAAGGCCTTGTGCCAAGACACTAGTTTGTCTCATGAGACCTACCGATGCATCGAGGAGCTATAGCGGGCTCCACCCGTCACTTAATAAGTCCAATGCATTCCCATATGAAAAAGGTTTAAACATAACATAAACATTCGTATTAAAACTAGCATACGAAATGTCAATAATTTCACCATAAACTATGAATGGTATAAAAATAGCACATCCACAGTCAAACATATCACAAAACCTTCAATACAATATAAAAGTTTTGTATCATAATAAATCAACTTCAAATAATCTTAAAATCCATCAAAGGATGTTGACATAGATGAAATCAAAATTCTTTTTAAAGAAATATCTCCTTTAATTTTGAAATCATTTAAGATCCATATAAAATAAGACATTTTCTTTGAAAATATTCTTATAAGCTTGTAAGGAAAGCTTCGATGATTTATAACGGCGGAAAATAACCGCACCCGCCGTATAAGTTAAAAAAAACATTCTTACCTCAATTTTGTCGAAAAGGTTAAAAAGGACCTTGTTTTGAAAACGACGGAAAGATTCCTTTATAAACCTCTTATAAAAAGTCAAACAAGGGTATAAATGACTTTAACCCATATTCTTGTAAATAGTAAAAATATTTTGAAATACAATTTTTAAGAAACATGGATGTGGATGATAAAGAGATCCCAGTAGATTATTACGTATAAACAACCTCGAATAATGAAGAGATTGTGAAATAACCCTTACCTTGTACTTTTCCTTTGTTGGGGTAGGTTAACCTCCTGTATAATGGTGAAATAATTGTTATTAAATTATACAAGAATCATATACATTAATATGATATCATATATGATCTTTTAATATTGGTATCTTAGTATTATCGTTGTTTCGGGTGTTAACTTACTTGTTTTCTTTCATATGTTTTGTTACGTAAGACATGTTTGTAAAGGATAGGTTGTATATTATTCATATCCAGAATGATATCAAGTCCTTAAACATCATTTTTAAATCATCAAATGATAATTATACTTTAATGGTTACGATGGAGAATGAATCTCATCGCGTTCGTGGAGACGGTAGTCCGTACGTACGCACGAGCGACAATATCATTCTTTTGATATTAAAATAATATATAAATGGATGTTATATCATATATACAGAATCATTAACATGTTATATTTATTATTTACATGAGTTACACATCATTATTATACCCATCCAAATAATAATATATTGAATAACAATTACACCACGACGTGGAGACGGTAAGCCGTACGTACGCACGTATGGTGACATGTTATTCAAAGGGTGGATAGAATACTGAATATGGTTGTACCATATTTATAATAACATCACAGTATATGTAAGATACTGGAGTTATTATTTTAGAATGGTAAGAACAAAGAAAGAGGAAGTGGAAGAAGAAAGGAACTTAGAAAAGGGTGGTGAAATCATTACCTCTTCTTCGGGTTCTTCCTTTTGATTTGATCAAAAGGGCTCCTTAGGTTGGCTTTCTGATCAAACTAAGGCCTCTAGGTTGTATTGAGGGATGTTGGGAGAGTATTTGGGCAGAGTTTGGCCGAACCAAAAGGCTTTAGAGGTGTGAAGAAATGAGAAGGAGGAGTGCCCTTTTATAAGAGGGGTGAGGGGCACCTTTGGAAAAGCTAGAAATATTAATTTATAATAAATTCATAATCGGTTTCCAATGGCTCCAAAGTTGACTATTCAAAGGATAAGGTGGGGATGGGTCGAAAACAACTCAACCAATAGAATTTAGACAGGTTTGGGTACTTATATTAACCTTATCTTTAAGTATTAACTCTAAGTTAATTAGTTTCACTTTTACAATGTCTCTTTGTATTTTTATATAATATGGTTAATAAACTTACTATATACATCCAAGAGACCCCCAAGTGGTCCATTAATGATTAAACTATCATAATATAAGTCTCTTGGCCGAACCTTAGATTTTTAGTAATTTAATATCAATTAATAATATAATATTTGTTTTAAGAACTCTTTTATGTCAATTTTGACACTATTCAATAGTTGATTTTTGTGAAACTCATAACAGATTTATTACTTCGAACAAAGTCAATTAAATCAATCCTAATATATCATATTATCCTAGAAAATTAGTTTAATTCATTAAAAGTTTCATATTATATTTATTTGGGTATTTATAATATCAATTATTTTAATTGTTTACTATTATAGTAATTACTGCATCATCATTGTGTCATAAATAAAATAAATTATTTAATGTTTAAAAATTATAAATAAAATATCATTATGTAGGAAATCTTTTTAGCTTTCTAATGAATATTTATAATCGAAAATCCAACATGTATAACCCTATGTAAAAATTATTCTTCTAAAAGATGTAAGCTTATGTCATTTTTATTTTTATTTTAGATTTATTAATATAATGTGTCATTATCACTTACAAGTGGATCCATGGGGTCCCAAAATAGACCCAAAGATGCCCATGGTCGACAATGTATCAACCAATAGGGTTAAGACACGTTTTAGGGTAATTTAGTATTATTATAATATTATTTTTTAACCCTTATTTACCGGATTTACCCTTAACCATGGTAAATAAAATATTTACCGCAGTAATTATTCAAAATGTCTAAAAATAAAAGTTGCCTATTTACACAATTTGAACATCATGATTCCAAATATGGAATCCATTTTTATAAATTCAAAACACAGAAGTGGCAGAAATTAATTTAAAATTAATTCCCGCTGTCAAAACAAAAAGCGTGTTTTTAAGAGATAATAACTATCAAAAGATTGACACTTGTTTATGTTCGGTTTAATTGTAAAATTATGTCCAATGACCAACATTATATTAAATGGTAAAAATATATTCTAAATATACTTTAAAACCACTCAAATTCATAATTTATCACTATTAATTATTTTGATTAAAAAAAAGTTGTTTTTAATTAAAATTTAGTAATTTTCACTATTCATCAAAATATAAAAGTTATCCGAAAAGTACCAAAATTTCACCCTAGGATAATTTCGATATTCCGAATCCAAAAATGAAGTCCATTTTGAAATATATATGATTTCAAAAAGTAGGTATTACTATTCACAACGGCTAGTTTAATTAGTTGTGGTGTGTGTTAGAACTTGAGGTTGCGTACAACACACGCTATCGCATTATTCGAAGGGAAACGTACCGTAGAAGCTTGGGGTGTTACAAGAACCATCTAACACCCCCTCATAGAACTCCATTTTTTAGCCACTGCCTCCACTTTGTAGGGATCAACTAAGCTGAAGGCCTATGCCAAATCCTCTAATCCATGTTGTAACTATGAATAAATTGGATGTAGCTCCAAAATATCTATCCTAGGGATCTATGTTGTAGTAATCTCCCTACGTTTCATCCATGCCTGAATTGGAAGAGGTGTAAAAATTCTTCCTCTGTGGAAATATACTATATACCAATAGTTTATGCTGTAGTGAGTCCACTCCACATCACAGATGATACCCTCCATAGAATAGTCCCCTATAAAATTCCATGAAAACACCAATTTACCTAAAAAACACAAGCTAAATGAAGTAACAATTCTTAAACAAAAAAAAGATAGAATACCCAAACCAATAGTGTGTCATAATTGTCCCCATAAAAAACCTTTCTATTCCTAGAAAGTCTCATGTCAAATTATAGGTCACAAAGGGAATTAAATCAAGCATAAATCTCCCCACCATTTAAAAATGAAATAAAATTATGGAAAAATGGAAAAATTCTTTAAAAAAATAATTAAAAGTCACCAAGAAAACACATTCCCAAAATAAAACAAGGGAATTAATGAAACGTCATTGCCCAAATATGAAAACACATAATAGGTTACAAGGAGATGACTACTCTAAGAAACAACCCAAATGATCCCAAAACTAGATGAGAACAACATGGCTTCCACAGAATGTGATTGCAATGAAAAACATACCTCAATAAGAAATGATATGGTTATAACCTAAGAGTCACAACAGGAATATGTTGGTGTTTAGATCCAACTCCCCGAAGCACTTCCCCATGGTAACACTAATAGGAAACATATCCCGATCTCATTCAAATCCCAATGAAAACTCAAACTACATCCCATGTATCCAAGAATTTACCCTAGGTCCTACCCATATCCAATGAAACTAGCATAATAAAAACCATGATCTATACCACACAAGGTTGAAATGGAAAACTGCCTGCAATGGGAAACCAAAGAATAACCCCATAAGAAATGGTTTATAGCTTCCTCAAGCCAAAACTAATCCAAAATCAATAATAAAAAAACCAAAATGTTCTGTCATCCAAAAAACATCAATAATCTCCAAAAATAACCATGGAATCATTTACAAATTAAGCGAACATAAGAGTCTCAATGAAAATATGATCCTCACTGATCTAAATGTCAAGACAAAGCTCACAGGTCAAAACCAATGGACCTAGAAATCTCCAAAGGATCCACTAAAGAAGAACTAACATGGAATAATCTAAGAAACAACACTAAAAGAAGGAATAAAAACACATTAATCACTAAAAAATAAAGGTTTTACCAAAATCCTAATTTAAAAACCAAGGCCCCATTAACATTGGTCCTTCCTTCACTCAAAACTAAATGGAAATCATTTCAAAAAATAAATCCCCAATCCCTTTCTTGAATTGGGTAATTTAAAAAAAACTTATTTAAAAAAACACCACTTTTTTTAAAACCAAAACACCATTCTAAGTGTCTAAATAAATCAAACACATTCCTTTTTGAAATAGTTTCCAAATAACCTACACTTTTAAAATAAACTCACCAATGGTACAAGTCCAAAAAATCCACAAAATAAATTTAGAAATTTCTAATTTCCCTTTAAATAGGAAGCCCATCTTTTACACCTCCATGTGAAATTTATTGGAAAAATGAGTCACTTGTAAAAAGATTTCCAAATCCCCAAATTAAATAAACCCAAAACATATCATGAAACCAACCTAATTTTACAAAAAATACCCAAGGCCTTGAATTAAAACTGAAAGAATTTCTTCATGAAACCCATTTATAACTAACACAAATGAATTTTAAATCACATGATCAAAATCATAAACAAAGGCATAATTGGTGAAATCTTTAAGCCATCACCGATCTTCCAAAATCAAGGCATACCACAACTCTCTACCTGAGGATTCATAGTGGCATAGAAAACCCCAAATGGGATTAGAATGAACCAAAAATAGAGATAAATCTAACCCCACTTCCAAAATTTCAAAGGAGTCTCAAGTTATAGACTATTCCAACATAAGGCTCTAAAGAAAATAGAGACCTCACATAGATCTCCTCACCATATTTACTTGATCTAAAATGGTGCAACCACAGGAAGATGTATCATTATAAGAGAGCATAAATAAAGAAACTGAGGTTCCACATTTCACATAAAGTAAACCTCATAGATATTCAAACCTAATAAATGGGAAAAACCTAATATCACAGGGTGAAACTAACCATGATAAAAAATGGTCAAGCCTATGAAAATTCACCATCCCTAAGAAACATCCAAAAGATCATTGGGTTGAACCACCACAGAAATATTTGGAAACTAACACGATAGATCACCAGATCCACCATGTCTCACATAACCCATATACAATTCCAATGAACACATGCCTCAATGAAAAATTATAAGGCTTTATTCTCAGTTCATGGAGTCACATTTATGGTAACTCGGGTTTTTAAATCTTAACCTAGTGGTCCCCACTATCCAATAGATAAAAATATATCATCAATGGATCTCCCCGCCATCTAGTCATGTAACAAAATCCTATTACCCATGCACATACCTAAGGTTCACCAAGTCTAGAGAACTATACCTAATAACATGGAAAATATACCACTATAATGTTAGCCCGTAGAAAAAAATTCATAGAGTGAAAAAGAAACAATGAGAAAGAAGGAACTAGGGATTACCAGAGCCCTCAACAGAGTAACCCAAGGAGGATATCAACATCACATCCAAACAAGGTTATCCAAAAACTATAATCAATCTAAAACTTGGGAGTGTGAACTCAAAGGGATCAACACACCAAACTCAAGATACTCCCAAGATTCCACTCATCCCAAGGAACATAAGAAAACCAGGAAAACTAGTCCTTAAAGACCCATCTACTCAATAAAACATATATGATTCTATTATCAGGTCATAAAAGAACATCATTTAGATTCATCTCAAAACCTTCCCTCATAAAAACACTGATAGATAAAGGATAACACTCACTAATCCATTCAAAGTATATAAATGACTAAAGATATAAGGAAATAGGAATACTCTCAATAAAGGCATTATGCTCCAACTCAAGACATATTTGGAAGGATCACTCAAACCACATGAGGGAAATCTCTATCTATTTATGTTCATTATAACACATAAAATAACCCCTATATAGAAGAAAGGGTCAAGATGAACATAGAATTCAAAAAACTAACCAAACACTTTCAGAGAGGAATCAAAGAAAACCCAATAAAGGAGAATAAACCTCTTTTAAAAAGTGTTCTTTTTAAAAACCACAAAATATCACTTGAAAAGGAGTTTCACAAACAATTGGTTTCATAAATAAAAATATTTCCTTACTTTGGAAAGTAATCCAAAAAGGGAACATTTCAAAACTTTCCAATTACAATGTGAAACCTTCTACCTTTCAAAAAAAATAATTAAACCAGATTAATTTTCCTCTTGGGTTATTTCATCCATGTTTTAAATAATTTAAAGGAAACCGCCATTCAAACACCCAAAACTTTTCATTCAATGAAAAAGTTATAAAATTGGTTTTCATAAAAGTTAGAATCTTATTTTAAATTTAGAATTACTATTTAAAAAACAATTCCCTCTTCTAGATTACAAGTTAAAAACATCCATTTTATCATAATTTTTTAATCTTATTGAAATCATTCATTAATCATGTGAAATTTTTTCATGAGAAATCTTTAAATATTTTTTAAACCAAAAAAATTATAGGTTTTCATGAGTAAACAACCATTTCTAAAAAAATTTGGTATATACCAAGAATAATTTCGATATTCAACTTCACATAATTAACTAGTTATCCCATCCCTGCACAAGAAAAAAGCATTCCATAATTTCTAGTCAAACTGATTCTTGATATCAACAAATCCCTAGAACCACATTGATTCTTTTCACTTCAGTGAGTTTCAATGAAAAAAAATCCAAGAATCATGGGTTCTAAAAAACAAAAGAAAAGGGTTGCGGAGTTGTGTTCGACCTAGTAACTTGGTTGAAGACCATGTGCTAAGTATGAAAAACCCCCTTTAATTCATTCAAGACAAATTTCCAAGTCACTGAATGTTTTTTTGGGAAATCAAGATGAACTTCACCACATGATTCCTAATTAGTCACTAAAAGTGGCTAATATTCATTGTTAAGATCTTAATATTAATGTGTTTAAAAATTCATAGACATCAATTTTAGTCCAACTCAGAAATTGAACTTCATTTCCCATCATTGAGCAATTCATGCTTAAAGTGTCAATTTGGGACTTCTCAATAATTTTCTTTTGTAAATTACAATATTCATCATTTTAATTTGATATTTTTATATATGATTCATCACTTTATTTGGAACATTTTTTCTTTTAGTTCTGATGGATGAATCACAAGGGAAGATGGATATTGTTTCACCTGAATGCAGAAACTTGCTGGAAAAAGCATAATGGGCCTAAGGCCCATCAAACAAATGTGGGGCCCACAACCCAAGCCCAATGAAGCTAAAATTTATATAGTATAAATATAATAATATGTGTATAATTTTAGGAAACTGTGTCCAGAGCTAATTCTGATGTTTTCATGATGATAAAGGGATCTGAATTTGAGATTTAAATGGTGGACCCGACATTAATGCACATAAAGCCATCCCACCATTTCGACCATAACATCCAAAAGGATGAGCCAAATTTCCTGAAATTTTTACATATCATAGAGGTCAGATGGAAGAAGATATGTATCTTATATGACACCTCTGTATTCTGCATTCTTCAATTATGAATTCACACATCAATATGGTGGACGAATATGGACAGTTTTCCGTGTCAACTTCGAAACGTCAATTTCCTTTTGATTATTCACCCACCTTTTGACTCTATTAATTGTTGGGGGGTGAATTGATTGTGGGGGGAGGATCGAAAGCTTCTAATATTCCAATATAAGGAGCTGGTGGTGAATGAAATTATCATCTAACATTCTTCATTGGAATCGAAGTTTTTCTTTCATTTGTATTGTCATGCTTTCATTTTGTAATCAATTTGTCAATTTCTACCATGTATGTTTTTCGTTCACCTTAATTTAATTAATAAAAAATCATCATATTCTTCTTATTAATTTATTATTTCATTTTCCATATCATTTTGATACCATTGCCATAGGGAGTGAGGTTATTCACATAATCTTTTGTGAAACTCTTCACACAACGGTGGAGTGATTTTTATTTATTTTTCTTCTTCTCCAATTCTACCATCATAAGTATACTACCCGCTTTCATTGATATAATATCATAAGTGGAGGGCAAATACTCTAAAGGTTTGATCCAAGGGAGTAGAAAGGGGATTAATTGGATGTTATTTCTTAATTTAATAATTCCTAATCAATTCTATTTTTGATATTTTCATTCAATGATTTATGTTCTCTTTTAAACTCACCAATTTTAAGGATACACATCCCGAGTGCTAAAAATGATCCTCTACCTTGGAGTGATCATAAATATGATCCTCCAAGTGTATAGATGATTAGCCTTAGGACAGTTGAAACTCTAAATCGGTGAGTGATTTGTGATGTTTGTATTTTGTTAAAGGAAAAGCCCAAACTTAAGACATTGAAATAATTTAAAAAGAAATTCATCCAATTCACCTCATGCGATACCCAGGGATCAACTCATGATTTTAAATTGAATTAACATAGGCCTTTAAAATATAAAATAATCCAATCAATTAAAACCAAAGTTGGCCAC
The DNA here is from genome assembly GCA_963277665.1 of Viscum album. NCBI lineage: Eukaryota > Viridiplantae > Streptophyta > Magnoliopsida > Santalales > Viscaceae > Viscum > Viscum album. The sequence goes on along the minus strand of OY728121.1, from coordinate 1,195,291,670 downwards.
TTTATATCCAAATCAACACCATCAAATAACCTACTTAGAATGCATGTTTCTTAGGTTTCTTATTAGGTATCTGAGGATCGATAACCCAAGCCATACTACAATGACCACTTACACCATACAACTTGGATAAATTTGGGCGCAACCAAATTTTGGCGCCATTTTCGAGGACCAAGTAAGTACCTTAGACACGCATCTTCTTTTCTCACCCCAAATTCTCTATTCTCACCCTAATTTCTCTTCTCTTTTCCCCTTTCTGTTTCTACGTGTCCAACGAATCCCAAAAACAACTTTCAATCAAATCCAATGGATTATATTAAAATATACCAAGGCTATAATCAACTGAAAAATTAATATTTTGAATCATATCACCTAGGGAATTTCATTGACCAACCCTTAATTGAATACACCACACCATATGAGATGTACAATCAATGGGATGATGAATGTTTAAAAGATCAATTTCCATACCTATCAAGCATGATTGAAAAGATAATTAATGAGGAAGTCCATGATGTACAAACATATATCAACCCTAATCCTGAAAAAATTCTTGGACAATTGTGTGAACAAATGGATAAAATGAATTCAAAATTTTCATCTTTCAGATTAGAATTACAAAGCTTTAAGACTTTTGAGGAACCCGTTCCCACTCAAGATGTCCTTTCTACATCATTGATAGATGAATATTTTATCCCAAAAAACTCCCATGAATTGAAAAAAGAACTAACCTTTGGTTATGGGATAACTGAACAAGATCAAGAAAATGTTGAAGGGTATTCAAATTAGGAGTAAATTAATTTTTTGGATTCACAAGGGGAAAATTTGTCTTCATGGATTGAGTGTTCAGAATATTTCTCCAATAACATTTTTTTAGAATCACCGATCATTGAACCATTGGGAGATATAACGAATAGAGAGTCCATATCCACTCTTGAAACTCAAATGGAAAATTTTAGGGATGAATCATATTTTAAAAAGGAAAAATTCATTCAAAATGTTTTATAGAAGAAACAAATTTGGATTCAAATTTCCATTCATCTTTGGGAAAATTAAATGAAAATGAACTCAATATTATAATCCTTCCTTCCCCACTCATGAATCCCTCTATTTATGAAAACGTACACCATTCAATTATCATCCATTTTCATCAAGAATCTCACAAAGTAGGAATGAACCTTGAAATCTTAGGAAATACTCCAAATGAAACTCAATCAACCATTACTGAAATTCCTTGGAATTTCACACTCATTGTTAAGCATGGGATTTCACATGGAAAAAATTATAAAAAAATACTTAATCTAAATCTTGTTGAGGTGGATAAAAATGGTGTCCTAAAAATGTTGAAAGAGGGAATTGGATAAGTTTGGGGGTTCAAGTCGAGCTAACGATGTTAAACAAAATCACTTCATGGGAGGAAACCCATGGTTTTTATGTTTACAATCATTTTTTATCATTAAAAAAATACCATAAGCTGTTGACCTATTATTCTTTTATGATTAAGGATGGGTATGAAAGGGGATCTCCATATTCATCTGTGTCACGTGTCTTAATCTCTGAGTAATACCTTACCCAAAAAATCTAAATAAGATAATGTATCATCAGTTTATTTTGTTTTGTTTTGTTTCTATGTTTTTATAAGTTAAAAAAATAAAATCACATGTTGTATGTCATAAGGAAAATCCATTCACCACCATCCAAGACACTAAGACTCAAATCAAGGATTGAAGGGAGACTATGGCATGCACTATCATCATCAACCACCAAGTGACTTCATTCCACGATTATCGTTTTAAATTTCTTCTTTGAACAACTCCCCCATACCCCCTTCTATGTTTTCTTTAAACACTGGGGACAGTGTTATCCTAAGTTGGGGGAAGATAAAAAATGATTTTTTTTGGGAATAAAAACATGCATGAAAAGAAAAATTCAATTAACCTTGAACATGATAACACACATTACATACTCTGAAATTGGATATCAAATAATTTTGTATTCTTGATTATGATTTTAATGCAAGTTTAAGTTCATGAGCATAGATTTTGGAAAGTACGGTTGTCCGATGTGATTTTTCAAAGTTTACATTTTCATCCTCTTAATAAAAATGCCACAATGCACGTCTATTGGATCGTGGGTGTAAATTTTAGTTCTTGGGTCCCTTTCATTATAGCATAGGGTTCTAGGGTCACTTTTAGTTTAATTTGAGTATCCAAAAAAAAACAAAAACAAAACAAAAACAATTGACCACATATAGCAATGTTTTGTCCAAATGTGTGGTGTCCGACACTTGGGGATCGCGACTCCATAGTTTTCTTGCCCAGAGTTTGGCTTTATATCTCTATTGTAGAGCATGGAATTGACAATATGTGTAGCGTCTGGCACTTGGGGATCATGAATCCATAGTTGTCTTTCACAGAATTAGTCTTTTCATATCTATTGTGGTTAAAAAAACAAAAAAAAATTGGATACTCTTATTAAGGTTTAATGTGATTCCCACCTATCACTTCCATTTTTTTCCCCTTGAACAATAAAATGGGCCCCATATCTATTGTGATGCACAATAGTTTATCATGCTTAATTGGAATTGGATTAAATGTGGCAATAAATTTGAAGAAAGGAATGGTCTTGGGCTTGGGATATGCTTATGGACCTAGCTTGTTTTAAATGATTTTGATGGGTTTCATAATTTTTTTGGTATGGGATATTTGGTTGAGTAATGTGTATTAAATTTTTTTTGGAAAAGTGGATTTGAATTTCATATTTGTAATATATTTTGCTCGGGACTATCAAAACTCAAGTTGGGGGATGTGATTAGTCACTGAAAGTGGCTAATATTCATTTATAAGATCTTAATATTAATGTGTTTAAAAGTGCATAAACATCAATTTAGTCTAACTCATAAATTTAACTTCATTTCCCATCATTGTGCAATTCATGCTTAAAGTGTCAATTTGGGCCCACTCAATAATTTGCTTTTGGAAATTACAATATTCATCATTTTAATTTTATATTTTGATATATGATTAATCACTTTATTTGTAACATTTTTTCTTTTAGGTCTGATCAATGAATCACAAGGTAAGATGGATATTTTTCCATCTGAATGCAGAAACTTGCTGGAAAAAGCATAATGGGCCTAAGGCCCATCAAACAAATTTGGGGCCCACAACCCAAGACCAATGAAACTCAAATTTATACATTAGAAAGATAAAAATATTTGGATCATTTTATTCAATTGTGTCTAGAGCTAATTCTGATGTTTTCATGATGATAAAGGGATCTGAAGTTGAGATTTAAATGGTGGACCCGACATTAATGCACGTAAATTCGTCCTACCATTTCGACCATAACATCGAAACGGATGAGCCAAATTTCCTTAAATTTTTACATAACATAGAGGAAAGATGTAAGAAGATATGTCTCTTCAAATAATCCTTTGTATTTGGCTGTCGTAAATTAGGAATTCACACGTCAATATGGTGGACGAATCTGGATAGTTTTCCGGGTCAACTTCGAAACATCAATTTCCTTTTGATTATTCACCCTCCTTTCGACTCTATTAATTTTTGGGGGTGAATTTATTGTGGGGGGGGGGGGCGGATATAAGTCTCCTAATATTCATATATAAGGAGCTAGTGGTGAATGGAATTATCATCTAACATTCTTCTTTGGAATTGAAGTTTTTATTTCATTTGTATTGTCATGCTTTCATTTCGTAATCGTTTTGTCAATTTCTCCCATGTAAGTTTTTCGTTCACCTTTATTTAATTAATAAAAGATCATCATATTCTTCTTATTAATTTCTTATTTAAATTTCCATATCATTTTGATACCATTGCCTTAGGGAGTGAGGTTATTCACATAATATTTTGTGAAACTCTTCACAGAATGGTGGTGTGATTTTTATTTATTTTTCTTCTTCTCCAATTATACCATCATAAGTATAATACCCACTTTCATTGGTATAATATCATCAATGGAGGGCTAATAATTTAAAGGGTTGATCCAAGGAAGTATCAAGGGGATTTATTGGATGTTATTTCTTAATTTAATAATTCCTAATCAATTCTATTTTTGAGATTTTCATTCAATGATTTACGTTCTCCTTTAAACTCACCAATTTTAAGGATACACATACTGAGTGCTAAAAATGATCCTCTACCTTGGAGTTCTCATAAATATAATCCTCCAAGTGTATAGGTGGTTAGCCTTAGGATAGTTGAAACTCTAAATCAGTGAGTGATTTGGGATGTTCGTATTTCGTTAAAGGAAACGCTCAAACTTAAGACATTGAAATAATTTAAAAGGAAATTCATCTAATTCACCCAATGTGATACCCAAGGATCAACTCATGATTTTAAATTTAATTAACTTAAGTCTTTAAAATATCAAATAATCTAATCAATTAAAACAAAATTTGGCCACTTTATAGCCAAATCAACACCATCAAATCACCTACTTAGAATGCATGTTTCTTAGGTTTCTTATTAGGTATTTGAGGTTCGATAACTCAATCCATACTACAATGACCACTTACACCATACAACTTGGTTAAATTTGGGCACAACCAAATTTTGGCGCCATTTTCAGGGACCAAGTAAGTACCTTAGACACTCATCTTCTTTTCTCACCCCAAATTCTCTATTCTTACCCTAATTTCTCTTCTCTTTTTCCCTTTCTGTTTCTGTGTGTCCAATGAATCCCAAAAATAACTTTCAATCAACTCCAATGGATTATATCCAAATATACCAAGGCTATAATCAACTGGAAAATCAATATTTTGAATCATCTCACCTAGTAAATTTCATTTACCAACCCTTAATTGAATAGACCACACCAGATGATATGTACAATCAATGGGATGATGAATGTCTAAAAGATCAATTTCCATACCTATAAAGAATGATTGAAAAGATAAATAATGAGGAATTCCATGATGTACAAACATATATCAACCCAAATCCTGAAAAAATTATTGAACAATTGTGTGAACAAATGGATAAAATGAATTCAAAAGTTTCATATTTCAGATTAGAATTACGAAGCTTTAAGACTTTTGAGGAACCCGTTCTCACTCAAGATGTTCTTTCCTCATCATTGATAGATGAATCTTTTATCCCAAAAAACTCCAATGAATTGAAAAAAGAACTAACCTTTGGATATGGGATAACTGAACAAGATCAAGAAAATGTTGAAGGGTATTCAAATCAGGAGGAAATTAATTTTTTGGATTCACAAGGGAAAAAATTTTCTTCATGGATTTAGTTTTCAGAATATTGCTCCAATAACATTTTTTTAGAATCACTGATCATTGAACCATTGGGAGATATAACAAATAGTGAGTCCATATCCACTCTTGAAATTCAAATGGAAAATTTTAGGGATGAATCATATTTTCAAAAGGAACAAATTATTTCAAAATGTTTTTTAGAAGAAACAAATTTGGATTCAAATTTCCCTTCATCTTTGGGAAAATTCAATGAAACTGAACTCAAAATTATAATCCTTCCTTCCCCACTCATGAATACCTCTATTTATGAAAATCTAGACCATTCGATTATCATCCATTTTTATCAAGAATCTCACAAAGTAGGAATGAACTTTGAAATCTTAGGAAATACTCCAAATGAAACTCAATCAACCATTACCGAAATTCCTTGGCCTTTCACACTCATTGTTATGCATGGGATTTCACATGTAAAAAATTATAAAAAAATACTTAATCTAAATCTTGTTGAGGTGGATAAAAATGGGGTCCTAAAAATGTTGAAAGTGAGAATTGGATAATTTTGGGGGTTCAAGTCAAGCTAACAACTTTAAACAAAAGCACTACATGGAAGGCAACCCATGGTTTTTATGTTTCCAATCATTTTCAATAAATTTTTATCATTAAAAAAATACCATAAGTTGTTGACCTGTTCTTATTTTTTTAGTAAGGATGGGTATAAAAGGGGAGCACCATATTCATCTGTGTCACGTGGTGTAATCTCTGAGTAATACCTTACCCAAAAAATCTAAATAAGTTAATGTATCATCAGTTTATTTTGTTTTGTTTTATTTTTATGTTTTTATAGGTTAAAAAAATAAAAGGACATGTCGTAAGTCGTAAGGAAAATCCATTCACCACTATCCAAGATGCTGAGACTCAAATCAAGGATTGAAGGGAGACTATGACATGCGCTATCATCATCAACCACCAGGTGACTTCATTCCATGATTATCATTTTAAATTTCTTCTTTGAACAACTCCCCCATACCCCCTTATATGTTTTCATTAAACACTGGGGACAGTGTTATTCTATGTTGGGGGGAGATAAAAAATGATTTTTTTTGGAATAAAAACATGCATGCAAAGAAAAATTCAATTAACCTTGAACATGATAACACACATTGGAAATTATGAAATTGGATATCAAATAATTTTGCATGCCTTGATTCTGATTTTAATGCAAGTTTAAGTTCATGAGCATAGTTTTTTGAAATTGCGGTTGTCCGATGTGATTTTTCAAAGTTTACATTTTCATCCTCTTAATAAAAATGCCACAATGCACATCTACTGGATCGTGGGTGTAAATTTGAGTTCTTGGGTCCCTTTCATTATATCATAGGGTTCTGGGGTCACTTTTAGTTTAATTTGAGTATCCAAAAAAACAAAAAAAAACAAAAAAAATTACCACATAGAGCAATGTTTTGTCCAAATGTGTGGCATCCGGAACATGGGGATCACGACTCCATAGTCGTCTTGCCCAGAGTTTGGCTTTATATCTCTATTGTAAAGCATGGAATTGACAATATCTGTGGCGTCTGGCACTTGAGGATTGTGACTCCATAGTTTTCTTGCCCAGATTTAGTCTTTTCATATCTATTGTGACTCATATTAAGGTTTAATGTGATTCCCACCTAGCGCTTCCATTTGTTTCCCATTGAGCAATAAAATGGGCCCCATATCTTTTGTGATTCACAACACTTTATCATGCTTAATTGGAATTGGATGAAATGTGGCGATCAATTTGAACAAAGGAATGGACTTGGGCTTGGGATATGCTTATGGACCTAGCTTGTTTTAGATTATTTTTAGGGGTTTCATAAATTTTTTGGTATGAAATATTAGGGTGAGTAATGTGTATTAAAATGTTTTTGGAAAAGTGGATTTTAATTTCATATTTGTAATATATTTTGCTCGGGACTAGAAAAACTCAAGTTGGGGGGTGTGATTAGTCACTGAAAGTGGATAATATTCATTTTTAAGATCTTAATATTAATTTTTTTAAAAATGCATAAACATAAATTTTAGTCCAACTCAGAAATTGAACTTCATTTTCCATTATTGTGCAATTCATGCTTAAAGTGTCAATTTGGGCCCACTCAATAATTTGCTTGTGGAAATTACAGTATTCATCATTTTAATTTGATCATTTGATATATGATTAATCACTTTATTTGGAACATTTTTTCTTTTAGGTCTGATGCATGAATCACAAGGGAAGATGGATATTTTGTTCACCTGAATGCAGAAACTTGCTGGAAAAAGCATAATGGGCCTAAGGCCCATCAAACAAATGTGGGGCCCAAAAACCAAGCCCAATGAAGCTCAAATTTTACAGTAGAAAGATAAAAATATTTTTATCATTTTATTCAACTATGGACAGAGCTAATTCAGATGTTTTCATGATGATAAAGGGATCTGAAGTTGAGATTTAAATGGTGGACCCGACATTAATGCACATAAAGTTGCTCCACAATTTTGACCATAAATTCCAAATGGATGAGCCAAATTTCCTGAAATTTTTACATCTCATAGAGGATAGACGAATGAAGATGTCTCTTCAACGAACCCTCCAAATTAAAATGTCTTCAATTATTAATTCAGACGTCAATATGGTGGACGAATCTGGACAGTTTTCCGGGTCAACTTCAAAACGTCAATTTCCCTTTGATTATTCACCCTCCTTTGGACTCTATTAATTGTTGGGGGGTGAATTGATTGTGGGGGCGGATCTAAGGCTCTTAATATGAATATATAAGGATCTGGTGGTGAATTTAATTATCATCTAACATTCTTCTTTGGAATAGATGTTTTTCTTTCATTTGTATTGTCATGCTTTCATTTCGTAATCGTTTTGTCAATTTCTCCCATGTAAGTTTTTCGTTCACCTTCATTTAATTAATAAAAGATCATCAAATTATTCTTCTTAATTTATTATTTCATTTTACATATCATTTTGATACCTTTTCCTTGGGGAGTGAGGTTATTCACATAATCTTTTGTGAAACTCTTCACACAACAGTGGAGTGATTTTTATTTATTTTTCTTCTTCTCCAATTCTACCATCATAAGTCTACTACCTGCTTTCATTGATAGAATATCATCATTGGAGGGATAATACTCTAAAGGTTTGATCCAAGGGAGTATCAAGGGGATGAATTGGAAGTTATTTCTTAATTTAATAATTCCTAATCAATTCTATTTTTGAGATTTTCATTCAATGATTTACATTCTCCTTTAAACTCACCAATTTTAAGGATACACATCCCGGGTGCTAAAAACGATCCTATACCTTGGAGTGCTCATAAATATGATCCTCAAAGTGTATAGGTGATTAGCCTTAGGATAGTTGAAACTCTAAATCAGTGAGTGATTTGGGATGTTCGTATTTTGTTAAAAGAAATGCTCAAACTTAAGACATTGAAATAATTTAAAAATAAATTCATCCAATTCACCCCTTGAGATACCCAAGGATCAACACATGATTTTAAATTTAATTAACTTATGTCTTTAAAATATCAAATAATCCAATCAATTAAAACCAAATATGGCCACTTTATAGCCAAATAAACACCATCAAATCACCTACTTAGAATGCATGTTTCTTAGGTTTCTTCTTATGTCTCTGATGATCGATAACCCAAGCCGTACTACAATGACCACTTACACATACAACTTGGGTAAATTTGGGTACAACCAAATTTTGGCGCCATTTTCAGGGACTAAGTAAGTACCTTATACACTCATCTTCTTTTCTCACCCCAAATTCTCTATTCTCACCCTAATTTCTCTTCTCTTTTCCCCTTTCTGTTTCTGTGTGTCCAATGAATCCCAAAACAACTTTCAATCAACTCCAATGAATTATCTTCAAATATACGAAGGCTATAATCAACTGGAAAATCTATATTTTGAATCATCTCACCTAGGGAATTTCATTGACCAACCCTTAATTGAATACACCACACTAGATGAGATGTACAATAAATGGGATGTTGAATGTTTAAAAGATCAATTTCCATACCTATCAAGAATGATTGAAAAGATAAATAATGAGGAAGACCATGATATAAAAACATATATCAACCCTAATCCTGAAACAATTCTTGAACAATTGTGTGAACAAATGGAAAAAATGAATTCAGAAGTTTCATCTTTCAGATTAGAATTACAAAGCTTTACGACTTTTGAGGAACCCGTTCCCACTCAAGATGTTATTTCCTCATCATTGATAGATGAATATTTTATCCCAAAAAACCCCCATGAATTGAAAAAAGAACTATCCTTTGGATATGGGATAACTGAACAAGATCAATAAAATGTTGAAGGGTATTCAAATCAGGAGGCAATTAATTTTTTGGATTCACAAGGGGAAAATTTGTCTTCATGGATTGAGTGTTTAGAATATTGCTCCAATAACATTTATTTAGAATCACTAATCATTTAACCATTGGGAGATATAACAAATAGTGAGTCTATATCCACTCTTGAAATTCAAATGGAAAATTTTAGGGATGAATCATATTTTCAAAAGGAACAAATTCTTTCAAAAATTTTTGTAGAAGAAAAAAATTTGGATTCAAATTTACATTCATCTTTGGGAAAATTCAATGAAACTGAACTCAAAATTATAATCCTTCCTTCCCCACTCATGAATCCCTATATTTATAAAAACCTATACCCTTCAATTATCATCCATTTTCATCAATAATCTCACAAAGTAGGAATGAACCTTGAAATCTTAGGAAATACTCCAAATGAAACTGAATCAACCATTACCGAAATTCCTTGGACTTTCAAACTCATTGTTAAGAAAAGGATTTCACATGGAAAAAATTATAAAAAAATACATAATCTAAATATTGTTTAGGTGGATAAAAATGGGGTCCTAAAAATGTTGAAAGTGGGAATTGGATAATTTTGGGGGTTCAAGTCGAGCTAACGACGTTAAACAAAAGCACTGCATGGGAGGCAACCCATGGTTTTTATGTTTCCAATCATTTTCAATCATTTTTTATCATTAAAAAAATACCATCAGCTGTTGACCTATTCTTCTTTTATGAGTAAGGATGGATATGAATGGGGAGTTCCATATTCATTCATTCACGTGGTGTAATCTCTAAGTAATACTTTACCCAAAAAAATCTAAAGAAGATAATGTATCATCATTGTATATTGTTTTGTTTTATTTTTATGTTTTTATAGGTTTAAAAAATAAAAGGACATGTCGTAAGTCATAAGGAAAATCCATTCAACATCATCCAAGCCGTTGAGACTCAAATCAACGATTGAAGGGAGACTATGGCATGCGCTATCATCATCAACCACCAGGTGACTTCATTCCATGATTATCATTTTAAATTTCTTCTTTGAACAACTCCCCCATACCCCCTTCTATGTTTTCTTTAAACACTGGGTACAATGTTATTCTAAGTTGGGGGGATATAAAAAATGATTTTTTTGGGGAATAAAAACATGCATGAAAAGAAAAATTCAATTAAACCTGAACATGAAAACACACATTGAAAACTCTAAGATTGGATATCAAATAATTGTGTATGCCTTGATTCTGATTTTAATACAAGTTTAAGTTCATGGGAATAGTTTTTGGAAAGTGCGGTTATCCGATGTGATTTTTCAAAGTTTACATTTTTATCCTCTTAATAAAAATTCCACAATGCACATCTACTGGATCGTGGGTGTAAATTTGAGTTCTTGGGTCCCATTCATTATAGCATAGGGTTCTGGGGTCACTTTTAGTTTAATTTGAGTATCAAAAAACTAAAAACAAAAAAAATTGAACACATAGAGCAATGTTTTTTCCAAATTTTTGGCGTCCGGCACTTGGGGATCGTGACTCCATAGTTGTCTTTCCCAGAGTTTGGCTTTATATCTCTATTGCAGAGCATGGAATTGACAATATGTGTGGCGTCTGGCACTTAGGGATCATGACTCCATAGTTTTCTTTCCCAGAGTTAGTCTTTTCATATCTATTATGGTTAAAAAAATAAAAAAAAACAAAAAAAATTGGATACTCATATTAAGGTTTAATGTGATTCCCACCTAGCGCTTCCATTTTTTCCCCTTGAACAATTAAATGGGCCCTATATCTTTTGTGATACACAACACTTTATCATGCTTAGTTGGAATTGGATGAAATGTGGTGATGAATTTGAACAAAATAATGGGATTGGGCTTGGGATATGCTTATGGAACTAGCTTTTTTTAAATTATTTTGATGGGTATCATAATTTTTCTGGTATGGGATATTTGGGTGAGTAATGTGTATTAAAATGTTTTTGGAAAAGTGGATTTGAATTTCATATTTGTAATATATTTTGCTTGGGACTAGAAAAACTCAAGTTGGGGGTGTGATTAGTCACTTAAAGTTGCAATTATTCATTGTTAATATCTTATTATTAATGTGTTTAAAAGTTCATAATCATCAATTTTAGTCCAACTCAGAAATTGAACTTCATTTCCCATCATTGTGCAATTCATGCTTAAAGTGTCAATTTGGGCCCACTCAATAATTTTCATGTGGAAATTACAATATTCATAATTTTAATTTTCTATTTTGATATATGATTCATCACTTTATTTGGAACATTTTTTCTTTTAGGTCTGATGGATGAATCACAAGGGAAGATGGAGATTTTTTCACCTGAATGTAGAAACTTGCTGGAAAAAGCATAATGGGACTAAGACCCATCAAACAAATGTGGGGCCCAAAAACAAGCCCAATTAAGCTCAAATTTATACATTAGAAAGATAAAAATATGTGGATCATTTTATTCAACTGTGGATGGAGCTAATTCTGATGTTTTCATGATGATAACGGGATCTGAAGTTGAGATTTAAATGGTGGACCCGACATTAATGCACATAAAGACGTCCCACCATTTCTACCATAACATCCAAACGGATGAGCCAAATTTCCTGATATTTTTAAATCCCATATAGTATAGATTGAAGAAGATATGTCTCTTCTATAAACCCTCTGGATTCAACCATCTTAAATTAATAATTCACACGTTAATATGGTGTACGAATCTGGACAGTTTTCTTGGTCAACTTCAAAACGTCAATTTCCTTTTGATTATTCACACTCCTTTTGACTCTATTAATTATTGGGGGGTGAATTTATTTTGGGGGGGAGGATCTAAGGCTCCTAATATACCTATATAAGTTGCTGGTGGTGAATGTAATTATCATCTAACATTTTTCTTTGGAATCGAGGTTTTTCTTTCATTTGTATTGTCATGCTTTCATTTCGTAATCATTTTGTCAATTTCCCCCATGTAAGTTTTTTGTTCACCTTAATTTAATTAATAAAAGATCATAATATTCTTCTTCTTAATTTCTTATTTCATTTTCCATATCATTTTGATACCATTTCCTTAGGGAGTGAGGTTATTCACATAATCTATTGTGAAACTCTTCACACAACGGCGGAGTGATTTTTATTTATTTTTCTTCTTCTCTAATTCTACCATCATAAGTCTACTACCTTCTTTCATTGATAGAATATCATCAATGGAGGGATAATACTCTAAAGGGTTGATCCAAGGGAGTAGCAAGGGGATGAATTGGAAGTTATTTCTTAATTTAATAATTCCTAATCAATTCTATTTTTGAGATTTTCATTCAATGATTTACATTCTCCTTTAAACTCACCAATTTTAAGGATACACATCCCGAGTGCTAAAAACGATCCTATACCTTGGAGTGCTCATAAATATGATCCTCCAAGTGTATAGTTTATTAGCCTTAGGATAGTTGAAACTCTAAATCAGTGAGTGATTTGGGATGTTTGTATTTTGTTAAAATAAACGCTCAAACTTAAGACATTGAAATAATTTAAAAAGAAATTCATCCAATTCACCCCTTGCAATACCCAAGGATCAACACATGATTTTAAATTGAATTAACTTAAGTATTTAAAATATCAAATAATCCAATCAATTAAAACCAAATATGACCACTTTATAGCCAAATAAACACCATCAAATCACCTACTTAGAATGCATGTTTCTTAGGCTTCTTCTTAGTTCTCTGAGGATCGATAACCCAAGCCATACTAAAATGACCGCTTACACCATAAAACTTGGGTAAATTTGGGCGCAACCAATTACATTTTAATTTTACACCCCAAATCTATTATAAATCCAAAGGAAACTAACATGTTGCAATGAGGATCAGAGGCCCTTACACTAAACCAAAACACATGGAAAACATCAAATAAAGAAAATAAATCTGGACTACCCAAGCCTGAATGGCCTGAAGGCCTTCTTTTTTATTGATTTTTTATAACCCCCCTTTCAAGGGATGACGGGGAACCCTTACAAGGCCCGTATTCTTAGAGATTACATGACTTTTTGGTCTTAGGAAATATACATACTATACTTGGAACTCCTCCTCTTAGCTTCTTCATCATGATATCAGCTCTTCACCTTCACATGGATGTTCGACTAGGCTTCTCTTGCAAGCACAGTTTGGTCCCTATGGCAATGTCAAACCCTATCTTTCTAAAAAATCCTTTTAGCTACTTCTCTGGTGAAAGTGCCTACTATGAATCCCCATATGGAGGCTTCTCCTTGTGGAGTTTTTCTGATCATTAAAGCACCATTTCAAGTGGCCCGAAGGCCTTGAGGTGACCCGAAGGCCTTGAGGTGGCCCGAAAGCATTACTGGCCCAAAGGCCTTGGGTGGCCCAAAGGTTTTAATAGACTCGACGCCCAAACCGTTTTCCCGAAATCCCAAACTGATGGATAGTACCAGCTTTTAAAATACCGAGCAGTGGATGCTACAGTACTGCTATAGTACCTCAGAAATATGTCTCTACCCGGTTTTGATCTCGGGTCTCTTGTATTCACTTTCCGAGTCCTCACCAACTGGGCCGAGTCTCTTGTGAGACTACCCATGGTAACTCAAGTGGCATTACAAAAGGTGTCAATATAACACTTACTCATCATGTAATCCCTAAACCCCAATATGTCCTTGCTATAGTCTACCAAATTCCCAAAATTGAACCTAGATAGTTTCACATCACTTCTAGTTGGGTAATCCTGATGATTACATTTTTCGAAGAACCATCCTATTTTGTTCACAACACATCAACTGATAGGGCTCACCACAATGTTAGTATCATCAAATAACCAAAAAATTATCATGTATAAAAAAAGAAGTAAAAAAATAGAGTACAATATAGATGAAAAAGATGCAAATATGTGAGGCATACAACATCAATCCAAACCGACTAAACCAAAAAGAGAAACAAGACAATAATAAAATGAGTCTCCATGTGATCATATGTGTAAAGGCCTAGATCTGTTTTGTCTAACCCTTTTCATGTTTCTGAATCTCATGGTTCTTGGAGGAGGCCTAGAGTGACTCTGGAGGGGTTGGGCTGCTAAAATATGGATGGATGGAGAATTCATAGTGTGTAAATATTTCACATTGCATATTCATAGATCTTGGGTTGTGAGGCCATTTCATAGGGTGTTAAACAATGTGTAAATTTTCAACATTAAATCCTTCGAGGTGAATCATTTTTCAGTGAGATATGAAGCCCGACATTTACACAATTTTAAATGGTTTTATGTCATTTAAATCCCCTATACTATGTGGATTTATAAATACCAGGGGCATTAGGTTTTCTCAAACCCTAAAACATTACTCTCGAATTTCTAGCAATCAGTATCCCTTCCTTTGGGAATTTTTGATTCCTTAAAATGGGATTGATTCTTGGATTCTCATCTTCAATTCATGGTGATATTAGGTACATTATACTTCTTCTCTCATGGTTCTTCCATCTAGTTCCTCCCATTTAATCTTTTCATGCATTGTTGGGTCATATCCATGTTTATAATGAAGTTTTGTTTTTGTTTTTTTTTGTGGTTGTATCGCAGCATCCTTGGAGGGATCCATCTTCATGCATGAGAGGTGATCGGGATCCAAAATGTTGGTCCATTATCATACGTAGATGGTTGACACCTTTGAATTAGGTTATTCATTGCTTCTCTATTTATTTATGAGAAATTTTAAATTGATAATGATTTATTCATTTGGAAAACAATTTAATTAATCTAATAATTATCTAACCATATTAATAAATAATTATGTTGTAGTGATCAAATGTTGATTCTTTAATACCATGATAACAGTTTTCCTCTTGATTTTATAGATAGTGTGATATCTATTCAATGCTTTTTCAGCATATTCTTATTCTTGGATAAGCATATTGAAATTAGTAAAGAAATTAAATATGGAATTAATCGATAATTAATTAGACTAAGAATTAATGAATAGGCTTGTTTGAATCTAGTGTTTAATGTAATTTTATAATGATCCAATTAATACAATGTGCATGTGTAATTAAATTTTCTTCCATATGATTAATCTGGTTATTAAATAATTTGAAGCATGATAGTTCATATTGGGAATGATGATAATAAATAAAATTCATCTTAAATGATAATGGTACTTCTAATAGATTGATGAAAATGATTTAAATTATTGAGGGCATGTTTAATTGTTTGATAGCTTGTTATAACTTGATTTCTTATATTTCCTATAGTTGGAACCTTTCAATAATTAATTGGTTAATTCAATATGGAATAAGAATCAGTTGTGTGGTAAAAATAATTTATAGGCCCTAAGTTTCCTATCTTCTTGAGAAGGCCAAGTGACTTTAGTTGGATCCCTGAGAGATCGTTTATGTGTAAAAGATGGATGCCTTGATTTTAGGGCCTAGATTTACCTGTTGGATATTCTTGTTTGTTTCCTTATATATTTTTTATTTGATCCATATTTTAACTTCTATATGCAATGTTATATGGGTTGGGGAGGCCTAGATGTGATATTATCCTGGAATGGCTGAGCTATTGATGTTTGATGTGATGTGGATGGGGAGCCCCAGATGATGTGGAATTAGTTGATGTCTGTGATGGAGAGATGCATCAGGATATGAATGTTTGTATCAGGGATGACACCATAGGTGATGGAATGGGTTGAAACTAGTATTACCCATTAACCTGATGTTGATAGTTTGGATACAAACTTATGAATATGTTAAATGGTTTATGGTTAGGTTGCATGTTTTATATACATTCATTTTCACACTACATGAGGTAGCTGGATGTGTTTGTTTTCATGTTTCCTCTTGATGGTATCTTAGTATGGTTTTACTATAGTACCTAGTTTATGGAATGATGCTAATAATGAATAAATTATTCATAACCCATGGGGTTGGTGATGATGGAATGAAAATTCTGAAAATATTTTACTCTTGATAAACCGTGGGCTCAATTTGGATTATGCCTAGAGGGAATGGAATTTACTCTGATGATTCATGTAATGTAATTTGGAATGATACTAATGGTTAATTATTGTCTAATGAATTAATTAACATAAGGAAGTGATAAAAAGGGAAGAAGGAATTGTTGTAGCTCTTTAAAATGTGTGTGTGCTTATAGGATATCTGGTCTTAATAGTGACAGTCGAGAGTCTGAGAGACATTATTTCCAGTTGAGTCTAAGACTAGGTTATGGCCAGAGTGTGGTTATGAGCTATATTATATCATTTATATTCTATGATTTCATAAGCTTCCCCACCCATGTTGGTTAGGGTGACTAACACCCAATGGACTATGGGAGAGTGTTTTTTCCAACAACTCGGTAGGATGATGGATCGATAACAACCCCTATAGCCCTTATCTCTTATCTTGGTAGTTACATGTGATGATAGGAATGACGATTAGTTTTCCCATATATGTGTATAGAGGGTTGTAATGTATTTTGGTTATTTCGCACACATGTATTATCAGATATAGTATATGAAGGATTATTATAGGTACGACATGTATAGTTTGTGATGGATTAAGGTACATACTCTATGTATGGGTTGTAATGTCTTGAGGTATAGCAGCTGATGTATGATACATGTCATACAGGCTGGGGTGGCTCCTATATATTTTTGGTTACTATATATTGATATGTGGATGGGATGATGTTATTCATGGGGTTCATGTTGTGATGCCTTTCCCATGTGTCTTCTGGTTAGACAATTTTTTGAGGGAGATGGTTTAGGACATGTGACGTTGGGGTAGATTGGAAAACCAATGGGGAAGTGGGAACGGGGTACCCTTGAAATTTAATTACAATATCATATTATCTCTTGTTTTCAATACTTGGTGAGAGTTATCTATGGTGTGGCTGGGAACATAGTATACCCATTTAGGTGATGAGTTAGTTCCACTATTTTTCACAATGCTTTAGCATGCTTTCTGCATCTTTTTTATGAGAGGATTTCAGGGGGGGGATCCTATTGAGTATACTATTATACTCACCCTATGTTTATATAAACTATTTTTCAAGATAGTCAGAGTATTTTGGAGATCGGGATGGATATTACAGATCATGTTTTTTCAAGATCTATTTTGGATTTATGGTCATTGTCGTATTTTCTTTTTTTGTACTTTTAGTTTTACTTTCAGTTGTTATAGTACTATATAGCATTTCAAGTTTTCACTTGGGATTCCATTATATGTGTGTGTGTGTGTGAGCAAGTTTTTATTGGTGTATCTATCTTACCTCTCCATCATTTACATGTTCTCTTAGAGGGAAATTCCTCCCATATGTATGTCTATTATACCCTCAGTGATAGTCTCCATCTTGGGGCCTACTAGAGGTGGGACTCAGGTAGTCACCATCCACCTTCCATTATTTCTAGAATATGAGGGGTACACTTTGTGGGGATGGGGTCATGAAAATATGTTATATCCAACTAATCTTACAAATAAGTAGATGAAACTCAAGAGAAGCTGGTGAACTAAATGACACCCTTCTCTTTACCCATGTACTGTAAAACTACATCTACATACACTCAAAGTAAAAAAAATTGTGTATGAGAAAAAATCCTTATAGGATTTCAAAAAGAATCTATAAAAATTATAATACCATGAAAACATTATCACTATCTTTAAAACAAATAATGTTTATAGATCATTTTCATAAGATTAAACCAATCTATAAAATATCCTTTGGTTTTTTTATAAAATCCTTTCATATTCACAAAAGTAAGGAATATGAAAAGTATATAAGAAAATAAGTGACCATAATCAAAACCATCCATGGATACGCCATAATATAAACCAATGAGTAACCAAATATGAAATATATCATCATGTGTAAAACCAAGTATAAATAACAAGAACAATAATTATGCTCAAACCTAGGGGAATAAGCACTCGGGCATGAAAAGAAACCTAAACCAGGAACAATGTGGATCCAACCAACATCAAGTCCTACCCTTGACTATCAATATCAATATATTCATTAGTAATTCATCATATAATGAGAACCTATAGAAAAATACTAGTGGTGAATCACACACACACTAAGGTGGCATGTCCATTTCCTGGTGCACCCATGGTGCCCAATGTGCTAAGTTTCAAAAACCATTTAAAAAACTTACTCATAATTTATAAAATATTTTCCCAAAAAATCAGTACCACTTCCATTCTTGAAAATCCTTTTCCATTTTAAAACCTCCATTAATGAATTTTACAAAATATTTCACAATGAATCATTATCACTCTCATTCTTAAAAACCCATTTTAGAATCCAAACCACCTTAAGTTATTTCATCGCATCACAAAAAGTGCTCAATTCCATTTTTAAATACAAACCCCATTAGAAACATAGATAATAATTAATAATCCATTTTATGTCAAATAAATCAATTTTATACCACAACCCAATGAAATTTTCAAGAACATCTATAATTCATGAATGGGAACCATTGTATAAACAAACTTACCTCAATAATAGAGAGGAATCACCAAGAATCTATCTGACAAAGCCAGAGGTTGAATCCAATCAAGAAGGGATTTAAAGTACTTCAAAATACTCTCTTGGGTTCCTAAGTTTCTAGATAAAAAGGTGGAAGATCGATTTAATTTGATGGAATTTAAAAATTTATAGCCAGTCTAGAAGTTAAAAGACAATGATGTAGCCTCCTGAACCATACCATAGAAATGAAATACCAGGCCACAAAGACCCCATCCACACCACAGTCACCCCTGATCAATTTTCCTCTAAGAAGCGTCATGTAGGACTCACCCAAATCCTATTCTCCAAGGACAATGCTATGACGTAGCCCATACACCTTGTTGTAGCTAACTCCCAAAGTGGTAGAACCATCAAACACACCCTCAAATAACTCCACATCATTGCCTTTACCTCCATTCTATAGGGATCAATCGAGTAAAAGTCCTACACTGTAGCCACTTCCCTATAGTGAAACTATGTCGAAACATTAAGTAACACAAAAATCATTATCCTTGATTTCCGTGTAAGGAATGTCGAAGTTTTTTTCTAGGTGTTGACTCAAACAAGAAAAATGAAAAATATCTATTTTTTTCTTACCTCTATATTTATACTAGTGACAACATTGTACTTCAATGGTGGTAGGATTATCATGTAATGGATTGAACTGTTTTGGCCATTCCATTGTATTTTTATGGGGTTTGGGGGTCTCATGAGGGAGTTTAATGTCATTATAGAAGCTCAAAGTTGTGTTTTTTCCATTGAAGGGCACACCATGCTGTGGTAGTTGGTGTGGTGTTGGCTGTTTTGACTTTTAGTTAGAGTTGAGGGTGTGTCTGGCTGTTCTGAGTTGGTTGTGTAGTTCTTAGTGCACTAGAACTGGTGAAATGGATTTTCTTGGCCATTTTTGTGGGTGCGTTGTTATGGTGGCCACCTTATATAAAAATAGCTCTAAAAAAATTACCTATGTGGGAATGGTTTCATACATGGTTCCTCAGAGCTTCTCCTGTGAGAAACAGTAAAGAAAAGAGCTCACCCTGTCATGGTACTTGATGTAGTAATGTGAAACTACTTGGGTCTTTACACCACACCATGGTGCAAGGTGATGTGCCAATGAAAAAAAAATATTATTTTTATAATTCCTAGTATTTTAGAATCTCACATGGATATTTGGGTCCATGTTTGACATGTGGATACCATAGAGTTCTTAGAGGTTTCCATATCATAGGGAAGGCCACATAATATTTCTCTATAAATAGAGGACCCAACATACTTTGGTTCAAATTCTTTTCCCTTCCATCAACCCTTGGCCATCCTTACCCCCTTCCTCCATCCTCTCTTTATTTTATTTGGAGATTCTAATACCTTGGTTCATCTAGATTGAAGTTCATTAGTTTGAGGTATTAATTTCTTCTCCTTTATCTCCTTTTTTATTATTCTTATTTCTTTCAATGGTTCGTTGATTTGAGAAACCTCTATTTGGGAGTGATTATTAATAGCGGTTAACTATTCATAGTCTTTGGTGGTGTTTCTTTCAAATCTGATGGTGTTTGATCCTTGTTTCTTGTGAGGTGATTCCTTGGGTAATCAGAATTGATGTAGGGGATTTTATTTCTCTCTGTATTTATATATAATTGTGAAAACATCATAATTTTTCATTCTATTGGGGGAATGGTATGAATTTTATTAATCAATTATAATGATTGGACTAAATAAATTGTATGGTAATTGTGTGAACTATAAGATGTTATGAGTTTTATTAATGATTTTGTTGTTATTGATATCCCATGTTACACCTTGTTGTGATGGATTAACTGTAAATAACCTTTAATTGATTAAATTTTTAAATTTGTTAATTGTTAAAGACTAATCTTTATGTGCTTTTCCTATGTTTTTTATCTCAAGTGTGGCTTAGTGGCTTGGTTGGTTATTGTGGATTGTTGTCCTTAGTGGGTTGTTGTGGCTTGGTGGCCTTGGTTGTTGTGTCTTGATGGGTTTTTAATGTGGTAGTTTTTTGTGGTTGATTCTTGGAAATAGTTTGGTGTCATTGGAATGATAATTGGATGGAATAATATGAATTTTCATAGGATTAACTTATATTAATGAAAATGGATGTATATGAATGTAAATGGAAAATGGATCATGGGATGTGGCCCTTATGTGATGCTTGATTATTATTTTTTGTTTCTCATTAGTGGAATGTAATGATGGATTGGTACGAGTGACACCCTATTGGTGATCATAGTATTATGATTATGTTAGTATGAACTCATAAGTGTGGGATTGTGTGGGATTTTATTATATGTTGTGTTCTTGTGTTTCATTATGCACCAAACCTGATTTGAGTACTATATCCCAACACAAAAATATTCTAGGAAATGTTTTTTTCTCAACATCCATGATGGGCAGGATATTGATGACTGACTACCCCCCTCCCCCACTCTCTCTTCAGCAGTGGTTCAAGATAATATCAATGATACACAGTTGGGGGTGGTACCTGGTGGTTGATAGGGATATATGTGGTGGGGTTCATGGAAATTATCAACAGTGGTTCCTATAATCCTCGGGGAGTCGATATCATTTGGGAGGCCAAGATCCTTTCAACTAACAACATTGATAATTTACCTTGAGAAATTGTTGATATATGGACATGAAAATTCATGTTTAGTAGCCTCTCTAGTAGAATTATGCTCATATAGGAGGTGGTGGAGATTTTAGGGGGCATCCCCTAGATGTTCCTTTTCATCAGGGGCCCAATCTAGTGTGTAGATGTGGAGTTCATCAAGAGCGAGGAAGATGACTTGTCCAAGGAAATATACATGCGATCGAGGGGCCCACTCTAGAGGCTCCATAGGTTGTTCATGGTATGATCAATTTAGCATATAACTTGGTTTCTTCTTTATTTGACTATAGATATTTTCACTCTTTTTTACGCACACTTTTGTATGAACATTGGGATTGATTGTTGAGAAGCTTCTTATACCCTTGGTATTATCAAAGATAGTTGGAATTCATGCCATATTTGATTGATGTGTGTTAGGGATATAGACTAATTATGGTAAAACATCATTCATTAGGGTATTTCTTATTACTATAGATACAACCATACAATATCGTTCTTGGAATAGATTGGTTATATTATCTACACATTGTTTTTGATTGTTTCCAAAGGATATTTGAGTTTTTTGATGAGTAAGGGATACATGTGGTGTTTTTTGGTGATCAGGGTTTTCATATAGAAAATTTTTTGTGTGGATCCCCTATTGATTTTATGGATGAATCATTAGCATTGTCAATAGGAGCTCTAGAAGTGAAGGTTCTTAGAGTTTTTAAGAAGTTTTTGGATGTTTTACCAGAGGATAATATGACCCTACACCTTGGTGTGAAATTGAGTTTGGGAGAGAGTTATACCTAGGTACTTCTTCAATTTTGAGGGATCCTTATATAATTTCATATTCACAATTATGGGAGTGGAGAATCTAGGTTGATGATAAGTTGAAAAAATGTTTTATCTGACCCAGTGTATCACCATAGGGAGCTCCAGTTATTTTCACTAATAAGAAAAACGGTAGTTTGATGTTGTGAATAGACTACAATAGGATTAATTTGGTGATGAACAACAATCATTACCATCTTATAAGGATATATGATCACTTTGACCAGTTGATAGGGTCTAGTTGGTTTTTTAAGATTAATATGCAGTTGGGATATCATCAGTTGCATGTAAAGAAGGAGGATATCTCAAAGACTACATTCTAGTTTAGGTATAGACATTTCAAGTATGTATTTATATTCTTTGGTATCAAAGAATCTCCAACTATGTTTAGGGGACTCATCAACTCCATTTCTTTTAGTTCTTGGATTAGTTCATAGTTGTGTTTGTCGATGACATTCTCATATAATCTAAGTTTGAGGGGGATCACATGAATCACATGAGGATTGTTTTATAGACTCTTTAACACCACCAATTTATTGTAAATTGACCAAATATAAATTATGTATGTGATAGGTGCATTTTCTAGGATATCTAGTGTCTTGACTTGGAGTGTTAGTGGATTCAGTGAATGTGAAGTAGTTATTTCTTGGGTAGCATTCAAAAACATTGGAGAGGTTCATATATTTATTGGTCTCATAGGTTATTATCAATGGTTTATATCTATATTATCCCATATTGAACCACATTAACATCCCTGGTAAAGAAATATTGAGCCTTTTTTGGACCAATCGGTTCCAGGAAACATTTGAATACTTGAAAGAGTAGCTAATTAGTTCCCTGGTTCTTCAACTGCCTAAAGAAGGTGTGATGCATTAGGTGTTCTATGATTCTTCTCACTTGTTCTTGTGATGTGTCTTGATCTATTAGTGGTAAATGATCTCTTATGGGTTGAGACAATTACATCCTCATGAATGTAATGACACCACCCATGACCCAAGGATAACTAAAATGGTGTTTTCACTAAATCTTTGAAGGAATTACCTCATCAAGGGATGCTTTATAGTCTTTATAGATAACAAGAACTAGGGGTATAATTTTTCTAAGTGTGACATGAATCTATAAAATTTATGGTTGATAGAGTTTCTCTAGGAAAATGGATTTGAGATCTCCTATACATCAAACACATGATATGTTGAGGAAGATGTGGTGAGTAGGAAATATCATGGAGTAGTTCAAGAGTTAGATGATGTTTGTAGGGTGACGGAGGAATTATAATCTATGCATCCTAGAGAAGAGGTGTTCGATTATAGAGTAATCTTTATTTACAAGATAGTGGTTATCACATTGTCGCAGCAAGTATAGGAGTCTCAGAGTGGATACCCAGAGGTAGAGGTGACATGGGACCAGATCATTCATGGAGATTTCCTAGAGGGATTTTCAAATGATGGTCACCATCCGGTTATATTCCAAGGATGTTTGTTCCATCGATAGTGAATGTGGGATTCCTCTATGAGTTATATAACTCACATTTTGTCATACATAGTTTCATAACCATGATGTATAAAAGTTTTAGGATGTAGATTTGGTAGGGAAACATGAATCAGATAATGATGGAGTTTGTGGTGTGATTTTTCGTATATTAGTAGGTTAAGGCATATCATCATGTTCCTAGTGTTTCATTGTAACCCTTATATATCCCTAAGTGTAAGTGGGATGACATCTCAATGAATTTTTTCACTATGTTGCCTCGATCTCAGGGAGGAAATGATGTTATATGGTTGATCTCCGATTGATTGATAAAGTCTAATCACTTTATAGAGATTTGAGTGATGAGTACCCTGGATGTTCTAGAGAGATATCACATGGATGATGTGGTGTGACTTTATAGAGTTTTGAGGACCATCTTTTAAAAATGAGACTGATTCACGCTCAAATTTACCCGAGAGATGAAGGTAGAACTATCCTTGTAGTTTAGCTTGGGTTATCGAATCCTCAGAGACCTAAGAAGTAACCTATAGACATGTACATTCTATGGATTGTTTCTAGATATTAAGTAGACAACTTTGGTTAATTTTAGATGGGTTTATGGTATCACTAACATATTTAAGATAATTCAAATTAAGAGAATGAGTTGATCCTAGGTTATCACTTGGGGTGGATTGGATGACTTCATTTTTTAATGATTTCAATTTATTATATTTGAGATGGGTTCATTTAAGAAGATCAAAAAACATCATCACTTACTATTTTAATACAAACACCCTTTAATACTAATCACCTATACACTTAAAGGATTAAAGTTTTGAGCACTTCAAGCAAAAGGTTTGTTTTAGCACTTGAAGTGTGTGGCCTTAAATTCTACAAGGATGATGGAGTTTAAAAATCATCAAATAAAAATCTCAATTAAAGAAGTGATTAGAAATGAATAGGGTGATAAATAAAATCTAATACAGCCCCTTTCTACTCCATTGGATCAACCCATAAGTGTTTTATCCCACCATTGATGCTATGGTTTCAATGGAAGCGGGAAGTACACTAATGAGGGAGGAATTGAAGAAGTAAATAAAACAATAAAAAGAAAATGATCACTCCACCGTTGTGTGAATAATTTCACAATGTTTGGTGGGAATAAATTAACACCTTGAGGCCAAGATATCAAATTGAGATGCATAAGAACATAATAATAATATAATAAAAACTTTTATTAAGAAACAAGGATAAATTAAAACAACTTACATGTGGAAGACAAACTTGAGACAACAAAATCACAGCATAACATTACAATGAAAGAAAGCTCAAAAGATGAACAATCCTCCACCAAAACTTCCTTAAATAGGAATTTTTGAAGACTTGGGTCAGTCATACAATATTACAAGTCCCCTAAATTAATTTTATTAGGCCATAGGTTGGTGGAAAGTTGAGGGAGAGTTAATTTTTCCACCCTTGACCCGAGGTGGCAGCCAGCTTTCATCCACCGAACAGACTCGTCTGAAAGGCCTTCTAGATGGAAAAATTGGAGTGGGACATAGAAGAAAAGATTGAATATAAGTAAATCTAATAGATCTATGTAACATTTCAGCCCAAATTGATATGTGTTTGATGAGATATTATTAAATTGGTGGGCTGTTTTTCTTGACAGCCGAATCTGGCCCAGAATTTTATCTCTAAATTGGGTCGCCTTAATAACCACAATAGAGGCCGAATTATCACTGGCTTATGAAGAGTTATCTGTTACTATATAAGTATTCTATAATCCCACTAAATTTGGGATTCATTGGGCTTGTATGTTGGGCCCAAAATTCACATCAGTGGGATGGTGTCCAATCTTCCTTCTCCAGAATTGTTTGCATGAAATCCCATTTTGGTGGTCTTCCAATGTGAATCTTCCAACACTCCACAAGTATGAATTGTTCCAAACATAATTAGAAACCTGAAAATTAAATATGAAAATAAAATCATGATCATGGGGTATTTTAAATGATGTTCAAAAATGTACCACATAATAGTGTATTTTAAGAATGAAGTACAATCATAATGTGAAATGACATTCAAAGTGAAAAATGCACTAAAATGGTGTTTATGAATAATAAAGAACATGAATATTATATATATTAACAATGAATATTATACTAATTTAGTGGCTAATCATAACCCCAAACTTGAGTTTTTCTTGTCCTGAGCAATATATATCTCAACAATATAAAATTTGAATTCCCTTTTCCAAAAACATTTTAATACACAATGATTCCCAAAAACCCTTATACAAAACAATCACGAAACCTATAAAAATATTTTAATACATGATAGTTTCATAATAAAATCCCAATCCCAATCCCATTCCTTTGTTCAAATTCATCTCCATATTTCATCCAATATCAATTAAGAGTGATGATGTGTTGTGCATCGCATTAGACATGGGGGTTCATCATTATTCAGGAGGGAAATGATGGAAGCGCTAGGTGGAATCACATTTCAATATTAAGATGAGTATTCAATTTTTTTATTGTATTTTTTTTTGTTTTTGTTTTTGTTTTTGTTTTTTTTTTCAATTTATCCATGGTAATTGAAATTTCACTCAAAAGAGTCAACCCCTGTAGTGAGACTTTTTCGATGACTCCCAAGCTCAAAGACCTTAGGGAACCAAGTGAAACTCACATACTCAGGCATCATCTCTAGTTAACTAAATCAAAAAAATTCAAATTACTAATATAGAGATAAAATTACTAACTCTGGGCTAGAAAACTATGGTTTCACGATCCCCAAGTGCCAAAAGCCATGCATTAGGTCATTTCATTTCTCTACGTGCAAGTTTATTGTTTTTTTTAATTTTTTTATTTAATACTCATATTAAAACAAAAATGATCACCAAACCTATGATATTTATTTGGGGGAACCCATGAACTCAAACTAATACCCCACTATCTAAAGGACATGCATTGTGATCTTTTTTTATTTGGATGAAAATATAAACAATGAAATATCACATTTGACGGTCACACTTTCCAAAATCAATTCTCATTAAATTATACAATGATTAATAGAAGAATCGGGGCATGCAAAATTGTTTGATATTCAGTTTCAAAGTGTGCAATATATATAACCATGTTTAATGTTAAAGGAATTTTTCCTTCCATTTACACACTTTTTTTTCAAATAATTCATTTTTTTACACAAAAGCATTTTTTATTTTATCTCCCCATCCCCAAACATAAAATAACATTGTCCCCAGTCTTTAAAGAAAAGAAAATTTAGAAGGGGGTAGAGGTAGAGAATGAGAGTTAAAAAAGGAAATTGAAAATGAGGATCATGGAATGAAGCCACCTGGTGGTTGAAGTTGAAATTCTTGCTTCTCCCTTTTAATCCCTTGATCTCGATGTCACTCTGAGAATTCCCTAGTGGGAAAAAAAGAAAAACAAAAAAACAAAAAAACTATATATATATATATAAGAAATAAAGTAAAATATAAGTATATATATAAAAATTATAGAATAAGGAAGCACAAAAAGTCATAGGTCCGTGGTAAGAGCGCACCCCTGTCTCCCTTCAATCCCGGGTTCGATTCCCTACGGCTTCGCTGGTTATGAAGGGGTTTGACCCACGACCTATGACGTATCCTTTTTTATTTATTAATTTTTTTTTGTATTTTTATTTTAACCTACAAACACATAAAAATAAAATGAACTGATGATACATTGTCTTCATTTTAAATTTCTGGGTAAGGTATTACTCAAGGATCATGCCACGTGACACAGATGAATATGGTTCTCCCCTTTCATATCCATCCATACTCATAATAGAAGAATAGATCAACAGTCTATTTCTTTTTAAATATCAAAAAGATTAATTAATCCTATTTGAAGAAAAAGATGATTCGCAAAGATGAAAACCACAGTTTTCCTCCTATGCAGTGCTTTGGTTTAATGTCGCTAGCTTGACTTAGACCCTTAATTATTTAAGTATTTTCCTCATTTAAGGATGGTTCACACAAGTTTTCATCAACTTCATTTTTTTAGAATGGTTCAATTAATGGTTTGACTCTATTAACATTAACTTTAAAGGTTTTACCATTGGTTGGATCTTGACATTCTATATCCCCATGGGGGTATACCTTATGAACTATGTATGGACCTGACCATCTAGACCTTAACTTTCCCCGGTGTAAATTAGGTTTTGAACTATACAAGAGCATGAATTTTCCTGGTTCAAAATGTTTGAATTTGATATTCCTATATTGGTAGGCTTGAACTCTAGCTTTATTGATCCTTGAATTTTCATAAGCCTCCATCCTTAGTTCCTCAAGTTCATTGAGATCTAATTTCTTTTTTGTTTTCGCCAATGACAGGTCATAATTCATTTTCTTAATTTCCCAAAAGTACTTATGTTCAATCTCCA
This sequence comes from Viscum album, assembly GCA_963277665.1. Lineage (NCBI taxonomy): Eukaryota > Viridiplantae > Streptophyta > Magnoliopsida > Santalales > Viscaceae > Viscum > Viscum album. The sequence goes on along the minus strand of OY728121.1, from coordinate 1,195,263,254 downwards.
CTGGAAAATGGCATGCTTTACCATAAACCAACCTATATGGGGACATTCCTAAAATGGTTTTATATGCGGTTCGATAGTCCCAAAGAGAAACCAACAGATTCTTGGACCATTCTTTCCTAGAAGGATTGACAGAATTTTCATAAATATTATTAATCTCCCAATTTCCTTACTCAGCTTGACCATTGGTTTGAGAATGGTACATAGTGGAAACTTTATGAGAAATCTCATACTTAGACATGAGTGAAGAGAATGGAAGGTTACAGAAATGGGTTCCTCGGTCACTGATTATAGCCCTAGGAATTCCAAATCGAGAAAATATGTGCTCTTTCAGAAATCGGATCACAGCATGATGGCCATTAGACTTGGTGTGAATGGCTTCAACCCATTTTGAGACATAATCAACAGCTAAGAGGATGTAGAGGTATCCCCTGCTGTTTGGGAAGGGACACATGAAATCAATTCCCTTGCGGTCAAATATTTCAATCACTAAGATGGGAGTGAGTGGCATTTGATTCCTTTTTGTGATTGACCCTAATTGTTGACACTTAGGAAAGCTTTGAAAAAATGTGTAGGATTTACTTGAGAGGGTGGGATAGAAGGGACCACACTGAAGTATCTTAGCAGATATTTTCTTAGAGGAAAATTGACATCCACATGCCTCACTATGACATAATTTATGGACTCTTGTTCAGATTCTGGGACACACCTCTTAATGAATTGGTCAGGGTAGAACTTATAGAGGTCTGGATCATCGAACACATAGTTTCTAACATCATAAAGGAATTTCCTTCAAGCTTGAGTCCCTAATAATTTTTTAATGACTCCTATGACTAAGAAATTGGCTATGTTGGCATACAAAGGGTAGTCACTCAAAGAATATAGGTGTTCATCAGGAAATTAATCAGACACGGAAAGGTGATTTGAGTGGTCTTTGAATTCCATCCTAGAGAGGTGATCAGCTAAAACATTTTCAACACCCTTTTTAACCTTGATTGTGAGGTCAAATTCTTGTAAGATAAGGACCCACCTATTCTATCTATCCTTTTCATCTTGTTTTTAGAAGAGGTATTTTAGTGCAGAATGGTTAGTGAATACAGTGATGGGGTATCCTAAGAGGTAGGACCTAAACTTCTCTAGGGAAAACACAATAGAAAGTAACTCCTTTTTAGTGGTGGTGTAGTTGATTTGGGCATCATTTAAGGATTTTCTTTCATAATAAATGACATAAGGAGTTTTATCACAACGTTTTCCTAACAAAGCTCTAAGAGAAAGGTCACTGGAATCACACATATGTTCGAAAGGAAGGTTCCAATTTGGGGATTTCATAATGGGAGGAGACTTGAGAGAGGATTTGAGGGTTGTGAATTAACCCTCACTGCTTTCTGTCCAAACAAATGGAGCATCCTTTACTAGGAGAGAACAAAGGTGGCAGGAGATTGAACTAAATTCCTTGATGAATCTTCTATAGAAACCACCATATCCTAAGAAATACCTCACTTCCTTGACAGTTTTGGATGATGAAAGGTGATTAATGATGTCAACCTTTTCTTTATCAACTTCAAACCCCGTACTCGAGACTAGATGGCCTAGAACTAGTCCCTCTTTAACCATGAAATGGCATTTTTCCTAGTTTAGGACCAGATTCTTTTCTTCACATATTGACAAGACTCTCTCCACATTCCTCCGACATCCCTAAAATGTATCTCCAAACATAGAGAAGTCATCCATGAAGACCTCCAGAAAATCCCCTACCATGTCTAAGAAGATTCCCATCATGAACCACTGTAAGGTTCCAGGGGCATTGCATAACCTGAAGGGAATGCGTTTGAAGGCAAAGGTGCTGAATGGATAAGTGAATGTAGTCTTACCTTGATCCTATAGGGATACCTCAATCTAATTGTACCCCAAGTACCCATCTAAGAAACAGTAGAAGGCATGACCTGCCACTCTCTCAAGGACCTGGTCAATGAATGGTAATTGGAAATGGCATTTCTTGGTAAATGAGTTTATCTTCCTATAGTCGATGCAAACTCTCCAGCCACTACTCACCCTAGTTAGAAAAATCTCTCCATCCTTATTGGTTATATCTGTGATTCTTGACTTCTTGGGAACTACTTGGATTGGGCTGACCCACTCACTCTCAGCTATGGGATATATAATACCATCTTTTAACAATTTCTGAAGTTCCTTCCTTACTACCTCCATTAGATTTGGATTGAGTTGCCGTTGAGGTTGACGACATGTCTTCGAATCAGACTCTAGAACAATCTTATTAGTCCCGATAAGTGGTCTAATCCCAGGAATATCATACAAGGTCCAACCAATGGATTTCTTATGTTTTCTAAGGACATCTAGAAGCATCCTCTCATGTTTGGCTTCAATAATAGAATAAATGACAATAGGATTTGTTTGATTTTCCCCTAGGAAGGCATACTTGAGTGCAGCGGGAAGTTCCTTCAATTCAAGATTAGGTTGGTTTATAATTTCAGCAGAAGATTGGGACATTGGATCAAGATCAATTTTGTTTCCTATATTTTTAGATAGGATTGATTTCCCACATGTAGAAGGTTCAACTACTATATTTTCTTGATCATATTTAGGGAAGGATGTTGGACTGGTCTCCATAAAAGTGGTTTCCTAAAAGGTTTCACTAATTTTTGGACCTAATACTTCATCATAAGAGTAATTTGAAAATGATTCAAGCCAAGAAGATAAACTTCTTTCATGTGAACAAAGGAATTCAATCTCATCCTGACTTAAACATCCATCAAATGATCCTTGATGTTCTATGGATTCATTATCAATTATTCCTATCATTTTTACTTCATTAATTTCCTCATCATCCCCTATTTGTGAGATTTAATTATAGATGTTTAATTCTGGACTCGTGTTTCCAAAGTTGATGGTCATGTTCTCATTTCGAACTTAGATAAGAGATTTGATTGTTGCAAGGAAGGGACGACCAAGGATAATTGGGGTTTATTCATTATTTCCTAAGTTTGTATGGTTTTAAAGGACAATGAGTCAGCAAGGTAGATGAAGTTTTCAACCTTTACCAGAACGTCCTTTAAAATCCCCTTTAGAACCCTAATGCTATGATCAACAAGTTTAAGTGTGACAGTTATGGTTTGGAGCTCTTCTAGGACTAACAGGAAGTACACAAGATAGGGGGTGAGATTGACACTAGTAGCTAGGTCACACAAGGCCTTGACAACTTTGTTGTCTCCTATTTCAACATTGATGTAAGTGAAACCCGGGTGTTTCAACTTAGGAGGAATGGTCCCTTGAATGGTGGTACTCACATTAGCTTCCAAAAGGACTTGGTTATTATGTGAACATTTTCTTTTAAAATTGCACAAGTCCTTAAGGTACTTTGAGTAGGAAGGTATGGTTTGGATTGCATCGAGAAGGGGAATGTTCAACTTGACTTGTGAGAATATTTCCCTTAAAGTTTCACTCAATTCAGTCTTGGTTTTCCCCCTCATGCATTGAGGAAATGGTGCAGGTTGTGGGGTTTTTTGTTGAAGAGTTGTTTATTTGACATTGTTATCATATTTTTCAGTTTGATCATTTGGTTCATTTGAATTTTCATCCAAGTTAGAATCTTCAGATGGGTTCTGAATTAGTTTTTTAGGTTTCTCATTTGATTTCCCACTTCTTAAAACAGTCACAGCCTTTAGTTGTTCATGAGTTGTTGGACTACAACTTGAATCTCCCCTTGAATTTGAGGATGGTACTACCTGAGTAGGCATGGGTGACTTCCCAGTTTTGATGGTTTGAAGCTTTTGTTTAAGGGAAGAGACTTCCAAGTTCATTCGTTCCATTTTTTTGCACCGTTGTTCTAGTAGGATTTTTGGAATAGTTTGGGTTGCTTCTTGAGAAGATTGGTTTATCCTAGGGGGATATTTTGAAGGTGGGATGGTTTGTTGAAAATGGACCGGTGGCTGTTGGTATTGGATAGGTTGGGTTTCGAACTGGTTACGGGTTTGGTAGTTTTGATGGGGGTAAGGATTTTGTCCCTGTCATTGTCTAGGTTACTGGTAATCTTTCCAACTAAAGCTTTGGAGGTCATTATACCTTGGGTTGAAGGTGGTTTGGTATTAAGGCTTTTAAATGTTCAAAGAATTTACTTTTTATGGGGGTCCTCCTAAAAGAACATCTTTTATGGATGGAATGGTTGGGAATTTATCTATCTTATGGTCATGTTTTTCACAAATTGTGCAAACAGGGTCAACAGTTTGGATTTCATGGACTTTCATAAGGTCTATCTCTTCAACATTCCAAGAGAGTGATGTGAGTTTAGCCCTAAGGCTTTCCTCTTCTCTAAGTGCATGAATTATAGTAGTTCTTTGTGGATTTTCAGAATAAGGTGAAATTTCCCATGTTTGGTTTTGTTCAGAAAGGCTTTCTAGATACTCATAAGAATCATTTGGGTCTTTGTTTTTAAAGGTTCCATTACACATCATGTCAATGAATTGTTTGTTCACTGGACCCAACCCTTCATATAAAATTCTCACTTGTTCAGGAATAGAAAAACCATGGTGTTGAACCATGTTTAGAGTGTCTTTTAACCTCTCCCATGTTTTCTATAATGACTCTCCCTCTTTTTCAAAAAACTTTTGGATGCCCTTTTTTAAAGAAATTGTTTTATGGTGGGGAAAGTATTTTTTGTAAAATTCTATTTGTAGTTGGTCCCAAGAGTTGATGAATGATGGTCTCAAATTTTTTATCCATTTTTTATCTCGATCCTTTAATGAAAAAGGAAATAGCCTTAACTTAGCTGATTCTAGTTGATGTGGTCGACACATGGTTTCTACAATGTCATTGAACACCTTCAAGTGAAGGTAAGGCATCTCGGACTCCATTCCATGGAATGTGGGATGGTGGTTTAGGACATGGAATTTAAATATGTAGTTGGAATATCCAATGGAATTTTGTCTAATTCATGATGGTTCATTGGTCTAGGAATGTGTGAGGTAGTTATTCATGGATTGATCAACTGCATTCCCCATGTTTGGGGCTGCTTCATTTGGGTTTCCATTTTGGTTTCCACCCGGGTTTATGAGTTGGTTTCATTGAAGACCTTCCATTGAAATGGGCTCAATTTTGGACTCTAGAATATCAATAGGATTAGGATCTAATGGAAATAATCCCCTAGGTTCACTTGACTTCCCAACCCTAGGACTTTCCGCCCTAACAAGATGGTTTGATTGATCACTGGTGTAGGCGGACATGCGCCAAAAGAAAAAAAAATGATAAAGGTACAAGATAAGATATCTTGGGTGAGAATAGAAGAAATGGCGGAAAATAGAATGGGTGGTGAGATGAATTACTTGGATTCCAGGCAATGGCACCAAAATTTGATTCACGCGCAAATTTACCCAAGAGATGAAGATAGAACGGTCCTTGTAGTTTAGCTTGGGTTATCGAATCCTCAGAGACCTAAGAAGTAACCTATAGACACGTACATTATATGAACTTTTTTTGGATATGAAGTGGCCAAATTGGGTTGATTTTAGATGGGTTTGAGGTATCACTAATAGATTTAAGTTAATTCAAATTAAGATAATGATTTGATCCTAGGTTATCGCTTGGGGTGGATTGGATGAATTCCTTTTTTAATTATTTCAATTTCTTATATTTGAGATGGGTTAATTTAAGATGCCCGAACAATATCATCAATTTTTGGTTTAAAAACAAACCCCTTTAATACTAATCACCTATACACTTGAAGGATCAAATTTTTTAGCACTTCAAGGTAAAGGTTTGTTTTATCACTTGAAGTGTGTGACCTTAAATTCAACAAGGACGATGTATTTTAAAAATCATCAAATAAAAATATCAATTAAAGAAGTGATTAGACATTAATGGGGTGATAAATAACATCCAATAAAGCACCTTGCTACTCCCTTGGATCAACCCATATGTGGGTTAGCCCTCCATTGATGCTATGGTTTCAATAGAATTGGGAACTAGACTCATGAGGGAGGAATTGAAGAAGTAAAGAAAATAATAAAAAGAAAATGATCACTCCACCGTTGTGTGAATAATTTCACAAGGTTTGGTGTGAATAAATTCACACCTTGAGGTAACGTTATCAAAGTGAGATGGATAAGAATATAGTAATAAGAGAATAAGAACTTTTATTAAGAAACAAGTATGAATTAAAATAACATACATGTGGAAGACAAACGTGAGACAACAAAATTGCATCATAACATTACAATGAAAGAGAGCTCAAAAGATGATCAAATACTCCACCACCACTTCCTTAAATAGGCATTTTATAAGCCTTTGATAGATCCTCCAATAGTCCAAGTCTCCTCAATTAAATGTGGTAGGCCATAGATGGGTGGAAAGTTGAGGGATAGTTGATTTTTCCACCCTTGACCCAAGGTGGAAGCTAGCTTTCATCCACTAAACAGATGCATCTGAATAGCCCTCTAGATGGCCGAATTGGAGTGGGCCATATATTAAAAAAGTGAATATACGGATCTATCCTAGATCTCTGTAAAATGTCAGCCCAAATGGATATGTGGTTGCCGAGATATGATTAAATTTATGGGATGTTTTTCTGGGCCACAGAATCTGGATCATAATTTTATCTCCAACTTGTTCTGCCTTAATAACCACCATGGAGGCCGAATTAGCACTGTATTTAGAAGAATTATTTGTTCCTATATATGTCTTCTAGAATCACACGAAATTTGGGCTTCATTGGGCTTGTATGATGGGCCCCACGCTCTTATCAGTAGGCTAATTTCCAATCTGCCTTCTCCAGAATTGTTTGCATGAAATCCCACTTTGGTGGTCTTCCAATGTGAATCTTCCAACACTCCACAAGTATGAATTGTTCCCAATATAATTAGAAACATGAAAATTAAATATGAAAATAAAATCAAGATCATTGTATATTTTAAATGATTTTAAAAAATGTACCACATAATAGTTAATTTTGAGAATGAATTACAATCATAATGTGAAATGATGTTCAAAGTGTAAAATGCATTAAAATGGTGATTATGAATAATAAATCATATGAATATTATATATATTAACAATGAATATTATCCTCATTTAGTGGCTAATCAGATACCCTCACTTTACTTCATTAGTTTAGATCATATTTTGATAGATCTAATATTTAAATTATTTTTCATATGTATTGTAATGATTGAAGCCATGCCAAATTATCAATTTTAGCGGAATTTCATTATTTTGGGATTTTAGGTATATTTTGTTCACAAATTTTAGTATTGATTAATTATATAATTTTAATTATTTTATATCACTTATGAATTTTAAAAATATATTATTAAATATTAATCCAAATTTATGAATTCATTTCTTAGAGGATTTATTTATTTTTTGGATTCATATTCATCAACTGGACTCAGTGATAATTATAATTTTATAGGGAATAAATAAATCAGTCAATATGGAAAATCTTTTTTACCAACAGAATTGACCAATCCGTATTAAATAAGGCATATCCTGGGATAAATGATAGAAAATGAGGTAATTATATTTAGATATGAAATAGTACTCCAAGGTATATGTTCACATTAAATTTCAAGGAAAAATTATATCACTAAAGCATTTATTTCACATGTTAAAGAGGAGGAAGATAAAGAGTTTCTTCATTTAGAAAATGAGAGATTCAATGATTCAGGTATAAATTTTGTTTTCACATATAAAAATTCTTTGAAAATTTTAGGATAGATATAACAAAATAATAATAACTCTTAAGAAGAACTCTTAGCATGTTTCAACTAGATTGTGGGTATAAAATGATCAAAATTTCAACATACAGATTCTGGTGAAGAAATTTTTTGTTTTCCCTTTTCTATTTTCTTGGTTTTGTAAGGGATTATTCTTCATAATTCCTCTCATATACCCTTCACATGTAGAGATATAACTATGTGGTATTGGGGAAGGTGAGGTTTTCTTTTTTTAATTCTTGAGTTCTTACACTTCATGGTACAAAATCTATTTATTTTTTCTATTAAGTTGGTTTAAATATTCTAATAGAATTTTTTATTATCAAGTACAATCATATTTGGTTTTATATTCTGTCATTTTTATTGTCTTTATCAATGATAATTATCTCCATTTACAAGGTTTTGGTTTATATATGATGGAATAGACTACGGTTTAGTGGTATATTACTCGGTGATCATTGTTATTTGTAGGAGGGGTAGTGGGCACTCTATATTGTTTGTGATAAACAAGACCTAATTGGGTATTTCATAAGTAAATTGAGGGTATTCTATAAAGATCTATCACATGTTAGAATAAGGTTATACCATGCTGATATCTTGGAAAGGTTTATTCTCATGATCACCATTTAATTGAGGTAGTGTCAGAAATCAATTATGGAATATCACTTTAATTGATTTAGAAGAATAGTAATGGATAACTTGGAAATAAGATAACATTAAAATTGTAAATCCAACCCTAACCTGATATCCCTTCTAATGTCATTGTCTTTAACAGCTTGTTTCATAAATTTATTTTTAATCTTGTGTTTCATTACTTTCTTTTGTTTTCACAATCAAATAATCTCAAAAACACCCCACTTTTCCACTAATTTAAAGTGAAAACCTTGATTTTTGTTCACTTATCTCCCGTGAAAACCAAGGATTACCACTATAATACATTTTATCATAAGAAATTATTTTTTTTACCACAACCCATGATAGAAAAATGTCAAAACTTGTATTTTTTTTAGGTGGGCATTACTAATAACTACCACTCAACACTAAGAATTGCATTCCTCTAAACAAACAATTGAATCAAAACTAATTCAGGGTTATGATATTTTCTTAAACTCATTTTCATTCATTTTTATTGAAACTAAATTAAGTATCATGTCTCATTCTTTTTAATTTTCAGATTCATCCAACCCATGTTTTTTCATGGAGGAAGATGAAGAAAAAATGATTCACTTGATGAGGGATATATGGATATCCTCAAACATGTTGAATATTTATTGGAGGGAGTCCATGAGGATATCCGGGATATTTTACCTAAGGAAACTAAGAAACATGTTTCCTAAATTAAAGAGGACGATTTTGATTTTTATCCATCATGTTTATTTCAAATAGAATTAAACTCTGACTTTCACTTTTATTATTCCATTAATGTATCATACCTGAAGCAATCATTGGATAAAGAAGACAAGTTTTTGAAAGAGATAACCATGAAGGAGGACTCAAACTTTATCATACCCCCACCAAAAAGTTTTACTTATTTCTAAAGGGGTGAATTTAATATACTCTATCCATGGATTCCACAATTACAATGGAGAATTAATGAAATCTAGAATAAGAAATTTTTGGTGGATTAAATCAAAGAAACTCCACCCACCATCAAATTTCAAATAATAGCTGGTACTGTTCTTTTAAAAGAATTTGAAACCCAAGTCCTATTTGGGGGGGTCAAACCTGAAGAACCCAAGTGATTTGTTGAATTTTAATTTTTTTAATAAGTTTAGATGATGAAATTTCAATGAGTTTTAAATGTGAATATTTTTGAACTATTCTTAATGTCCAAGACATTTTCTAAAGGTGCTTTTTGTGAGAAAATTGTTTACAATAATGTTTTTATGGATTTGAGGAAGGATTGATGTCATAAATTCTATACATATATTTCTCTATGTATTATTTGTAATTTTACTTACCAAAAAAAATTTCCCAACCTCATATAAGATAGGATATAGCTCAACCCCACATTTTGGGTGGAGGTTCGCAACCACACTAGGGAGTTGAATCACACAACTTTTATAGAGGCATAGAAGAGGTGAGCTGCATAAGGTCTATATGAGTGTGATCTTATGAGAGTGAACAGGAGGATTTGGTAGGTGGACCAGTGCATGGAAGCATAGCATGTGAGATGCCTGTGTGTCTAGGATCTGACCTCAGTGTTGCTGCTTGAAGCTGTAGCAGCATGGCTTGTATTATTAAGAAGAATGTTTTGAATTAATGATTAATGTGGTATTGGCAGCATTCAATTATTGTTTATCTATCTTTAAAACATTTTTAAAGAAATTTTACCATCTAATCTATTGTTTCTATGCCATTTGATCAAGATTCTTGATTTCATCTTCATCCTCGACTACCCAAGGGTGTTCTGCATGTGTTAGAAGATCTGTATGTCATGATATCATCAAGTTATTATTATTAAACTGGGCCCATGAAAATGTTGTGTTTCATTATTAGAATACATCTCATTCTGAGAACTGTTGTTTGAGCTACGATATTTATTTAATCATAATATCAAGTGGATAAATCATGTGATTTCATGATCATCGAGTCATCATGTGAATTCATTTTGTGTAGAAATGATTCGGTGTGAAATTTACTTAGACTCAAGAAAATGAGTGGGTGTTTGTGAATTTCATAACTTTAGGTTGGTGGAAGTTTTCTATAAATACCCATAGACCTCATCATTTTTTAGTTGTATATAAAATAATATATGGTAGGGAAGTTTGAGAGTGAGAAATAAAGATGAATCACTCTATATTCACGAATATATTCCATGCATTCATGCTGATTCTTTTTAGACCTTCACATTCGAATGATGATTTTTTTATTTGTTCATGCGAAGGAGAAGGAAACATGCATGATTTGAGTATGAATTATATGAAGTGTAGATTTTAGTTTGAATAAGATTCATAAGATCTTTAGATGTAAAAGTCTACATCTACTCCAGATGTTATAACTATTGAATTATTAGTCAAGTCTCAGAAAAATATGAAGAAAATAGTGGCAAGGAAGCTAAAGAAGATGAATGAATATCAATTTATAGCTTAAGGCACTCTGACTGGTAATTTATCAGTAAGGTTAGTTGATTATAATTCTGATGAATCAACTTCAAGTTGTGATGAATATGTGTTCAATTATGAAATCAAATATAATTTGATGAAAGTTACCGTATATGTGGTCACATATATGATCATATTTTTCAAGGAACTCTAGGATGAAAAATTATTTCTTGAAGAGGAAGATGATGCAATGAAAGAAGAATTGTGTAGGAAGGTTCAAAACTAGAACACTCTTAAAACATAAAAATGAAAAAGAGGATAATTTTATTATGTATAAAGAAAAATTCTCCATGTTTGAAGAAGAAAAATAAAAATTAGTCTCACTTTTCAAGAAAAAACTTTCTATGATTGCAGAATAATAACAATGGAGTGTGTGTGAGAAGTATGTGTGAGAAATGGTTTTTATAGAAGTTTTACAAGAACTGGAAAAGTGGATAATATATCTGTGAATGTAAAATATGATTATATGGAGGTTAAATCATAAATAATTAAGAATCGTGATATTTTTTTACTGAATGAAAATCAAGTGCATGAAGATGAGATTCAGAAGATAGCGATTCAATGGGAAGAAAGCATGAAATAAGTTGAATATGAGAAGATTTATCTCAACATAAAATGCCTAGAATTATAAGTGAAACATGTATATATAGAATAGACATAACCTGAGACTTCCCAATCTACTTTGAAAATAATTACTACTAAGAATTCTTTAGATAAGTGTCTTATACTTGAAAATACTTGACCTAGTTTCAAGAAGAGCTTGAGATTTTATAAGGATAAATATTCTGTAGGATCACAAATAATCGTAACAAATTTTCCTAATAAATCTATGCATAATATTTATATTTTTATGAATAGTGTACATACAACTTTGAAATATGTAAAATCATGGGTGAAGCAAAAAATAATTAGGAATCTACTGCATCTTTAAAGATGTATGTGAAGAAGTGTAAGAATTATTGTTCCATAGTGAAAGTATAAAAGAATAAATCAAGATTTGTTTGGATATTGTTGGTTTTGTTTGAAATTGGGGAATCATGTAATAAATTGTTGGAATGAAATTTCGTTGTATTAAAATTATATAATTATTTCATTTAGGGGGAGAAAATTTTAATAAAAGAGGAAACATACACAACAAAAGTTGAATACATACGAAAGGAATAATTTTTTCGTTAAAAGATAAGAATATTTTAAAGATTTATGTGAGTATTGAAATATAAATGTTCACTTTTATGATGATTTATAGTATTTAAAATTCATGTGTAAATCATTTGTTGATGTGAAGAAGATGTGACAAAAAAAGGGGACCAAGCAAGAAAACAAGATTACAAGTGAACCTTGGGATGTAAACACAAGACAAATATTGTTAAACAAACTCCCAAGAATTTTATGAAGAATTATTTGAAGAGTGTCACAATAAAGAAAATTTTCTTCAATTATGGTAGGAAAGGTCACATCATAGACCATTTTTAATTTTCTATAAGCATCAGTAATAAAGGAAGAAATCTGGAATTAAAGAAAGAATCAATCCTAAAATTAAAAAACAAGATTTATTTGGTGAAAAACATATTTGATAAAGAATATGAAAAGTTTCATAAAAGGGTAACTTTGTGAATGATAAATATGTGTGTGAAAGGTTTTATAAGTCTTATCTTTCATCTAGAAAATGATTAAGATGTTTTCCTATACAATAACAATTATTAAAGGGCAAAGGTAATGCACCTGTGACTACTAGAATTTAGAAGATGGAGTCTAAAAACAATGTAAAGATTGATCATGTTCCTAATCAATGCATTATCATATAGAAAAAATAGTTTTAAGAGGAAATAAAGATGGATAAATCATAGAAAAATGAAGCTAATTTGTTAGAATATATGAAGAATCCTTTTTCATCTAAGAAGATAGCTCGGTTGAGAAGCAACTATCAACCATGTTGCTTTAATGATGAGCATTTAAGAACCACCATATTCCAATATAAACATTATGTTTGTTTTTCATATAGATAATTAAAGGTGAAGCATATATTTAGGGTGAGACGGGAATTTGATGAAATCTATGAACATTTTACAGCTAGAAAGTTATCCATCATGGAGGACTATTGGAATTATGTTACCCTTTTGAAACATTTCAAATAATATTAGAATATGCTTATATTTTATTCTTGAAAAAATAAAATCATGATAAACAAGTATAAAGTTAATATCATGAGGGGAAGTATAGAAGAACATACACTGCATATCTCTATCTTAGTTGATATCTTATGAATATATGAATTTCAAGTGAGGAATGCATCTGGAAATTTTATATGTTTAAAGGTTGTCATCACTGAGGTATGTTGGTTATATTCTCTTATTTTCATGCTGAAAAATAAATTCTAAAAGGGAGATACATATTAATTGATGGAAAAATAGAAAGGAATTTTGAAAAAGAGGAAGGATATTTTTTTTATCTTGAATGTTTCTAATTTTTTTGTAGAGATGAATACATGATATTAGTTGAATTTTTTTGAATGAACACTGAAAGAAGGTTTCAGTATTGGTATCACATAAAAGAAATTTATTAACATCATTGATGTTAAATTTTATCACTCATGTTTTTTATACTGAGCATGTCTCAAGTAGGATTAGAGTTAATTAATTTTAGCTATTTGTTATGTTAGTGGTGATTCTATACCTATCTAGAGTAAATCAAACTATAAGTTTAATTCATTGTGCCTTACTGGACTGTTGGTTAGTTTTGTGGTATGAGGGTGTTTGGAGGAGGTTTCAAGTGTGTTCGGTGGTTTCTAGATCTGTAGTAGTATTGTAGTGAGTGATTCACGTCAGAAAAGGGGAATTCACAATGTCAGTCAGTGATTTACAACAAGTTTATTCTCCAAACTCATAACTTTTGTGTAGTAGTGGAGGAGTCCATGAAATGTATTCATGTCGTTAAAGGGTAATTCACAAAAAGTGTTAATTTAGGATGAGTCGATTTAATTTTTAGTGGAAACCAAATATATGGAAAATTTAATACCTATAATGGTTTCATAGCTTGTATTTCAAGGGCCCTATGGAATTCTTGTCATGAATATGGAATTCACAATGTGAGTCAGGTGAATTCCATTTTTTTATAATGATTGTTCAAAAATTTCTTCTCATATTCATCTATTAATTATCTCTATTTTGGGAAGAAACCTTGGTATTTTGGGAGTAATTCTAGCTCGTCTCCCCTCACTTCGATTCTCAGGTTCTGATGGTTTAGTTTGGGAAATCTGTGGTGAGTTTTTCTATAACAACTATTGTTTTTCATGCATTATTCCTTGGAGAATCACTATGGTGATGTTGCTTTGATATAGGTGTGTGTTGGAATGTGTTTTTGACAACCCTTTTTTGTGATCAAGGTTTCTTTAGATTTCCTAGTGTGGTTGTGGTTTCTAGGTAGTTTCTTATTATTTTCTATGGTGCGTAGTGAGTTGGAAAATCTTTCTTGATGTAGGGGATACTCATTCTCACTTGTTTATGTGTTATGTGTGATATTTTCATGGTTATGATTTCCTTTGGGTGTATAGTAATGGTTGGAATAATCATATAATAAATTATCATAACTTAAAATGAGGTGTATGGGAGAGATATATCATGTTTTACTACTTTGATATTTGTTGTTGATGACATTGTGAATTCTTGTTGCCAATACTAAAAATATCAGTTGTTAGGAGCCTTTATTGCACTATATATGATATATTCTAAGATAATTGATGTGTTTTTGTTTAATCACACCCTAAATAAAAGTTTAATGAATGAATTTGTGGGTAATAAAATGGTTTCCCATGGAATACTGGTCCATTTGATAATTCCCATTCTAAAGTAGGAAGTAATGTGCTCAAATCATTGAATAATTGTGGAATACAGAATGTGTTGTGGTTTCATGTGGTTTCCTTGGTGTGTGTCTTGTGTGTTATGTGATATCATGTGGTAGTGGTGGTGATTGTATAGGATATGTGATGTTTCTAGTTGTTTCATGGTGTCTGGTTGGCATGGATGTGATTTGGGAAATTGAGCAATGTTATGTGCAATGGTTATGGGGCACGGTGGTTGTGGTGTATGAGGTTGGTGTGTTGTGTGTTGTGGTTGCAGTGTATGATGTGGTTTTTGTTGTGGTATGTAGTGATGGAGTTGTGTGTTGGTTGTGTTTTGTGGTAGTGGTGGTATCCAGAGGATGAGACATGGGGTTGTTATAGTGATATGGCTTGGTTGACAAGGTTTAGTGATGACGGTTGATGTGAGTTGGGATAGTTGTGATGTGGCATGGTTGTGCTAGTTTCCTATATGACAATAGAATAAAATATGAATAAATTAATTAATTGGTTTGAAATTGGATATAATGATATGGAAATTGGTTTTAGTAAGTGGGATAAGTGAATTGAAAAAATTAATGAGTTGTGTAAACATGAAATGAAGTGAATTAACAATGAAATTTAGCATAACTTGGTTAATTCAGAAAGTGGTGAACTTTTAAATAAAAGTGGGAAATATTTTGTGCCTTGTGTGGTGTTGATATGGGGTGTTTTATATAGTGGTGGCAGTAGTTCCAATGGTTGATGTGTGGTATGGTGGGGGTGATGTGGTGTGTACTAGTGCAGTTTACATGAACCCATAGGTTGGGTATTTTGTGTTGTATATATATCATGTATGTTTATGTTATTTCTTTACACACCCCGCCTAAATTGGATAAACTTTCCAACCCTAAAAGGTTCTGAGTTCTGGAAATTTTCCCTAACATCTAGATTTTCGATGATACAGATGGATGGCTATTCCCTCCTCCCCACTCTTACTTTAGTAGTGAGGACCTTGGTGTCTTTGGGAAAGATGTGCAATGATGGACCATGTGTTTTTAGGTGAGGTGTGATGTGGTGAGAAGTGGTGATATGTGATATATGGTGGGGTTCATGCATGTTATTGAGAGGGAATGAGGTTTTTGTCCTTCATAATCATGATACTTTACTACCCAATCTATATGATGAGATATGATATGATGGACTAGGTGTCTTTAGGAGAGATGTGATGCAATGGCCTAGTATATTCATGAAAATGTGTTGCTTTGCTGGTATTATGTGATGATTCCTGATGATATCACCAAATACTAGAACTTTTCAGGGTAGGGTAGGTAGGGATTCATCCCGATCCATATCAAAGATGGTTGGTATGTGTGTGAAATGTACTAAAGGTATAGAAGCACATGACATTTTACGTTGGGGTCTGAGAGCATAAAATGAATGGGGAAGTAGAAATGGTGTTCATTTATTTATTATGATCTTGATGCTATATGATTATATTAGATGATTGATTTTTGGAATGATTCATGAGAGGTTAATATTGGTTAGATGGAATTTATAGGTGCTTCTTGGTTCTAGTGTTTGTTCACTAGCACATTAGCATTCTCTTTTCACATGTGAACTTGAGACCATGATTATTTCTCTAATGAGTATACCAGTTATGTTCACCCTATATATAAAAACTTTCTTTTGTTTTACAAAAGGATTTTAGGGACCAAGTAGTATTTTCTAGCTTGGTTTGGAGCTATTGTTGAGTCATTATCAAAGAGTTATCTTTTGGTATACTTAGAGACTTTATTTGTGTTGGTTTATTTTTCTCGTGCATTGTGGGATGGTTTTTGTTTTACCATTATATTATATATTAGTGTTTCTTATTGATTTATTATCCTATCTCCTGATCTTGTTTTATTTATAGAGGGTAATGCCTCTCATTTTTGATATTTTTATACCATATGTGCTAGTCACCAACCTGGGGCCTACTAAAGGTGGGACTCATGGTTCAATATCTCTCTTCCTACATTACAATATCTTTGGAGGGAGGGGGACCTAATATAGTGGTGTCAAAGGTTTTCATTGAGAGATAGGATGGAGTATAGGGTAAGGCACTGTGAGGTTTTCATGGGTTGATATGGATGTTATGGAAGTTGATCTTGGTGAAAGACATTGTCTAGGGAGACCGGTTAGGGAATAGGATTCTTGGGCCCCCATCATCTAATGCATGAACTCTACACTTTGTGAATGACCAAATGAGGTGGGCCAGTTTTTAGGTTAAACACCTATGATAGGTACATGCATCATGATTGTTTGTTTTCATGTTTGAAATGGGTTATTTTGGGAAAATAAAATGAATGGATTAAATATTATTTTATAAATTCCATGCTATTAATCTTTTTGATTTTCTTATTTCTTTCTAGGAATGGACCATATTCATCATTCCTGAGTAGATCAGGTAGTTGAGGTTAAATAGGGTAATCCAATTGATCATAATAGGATTGATCCAATAGAGGGGGATGAGGCATGATAGATGGATTTGTGTGCCTTTCAAAAATAGAGTTTGGGACATTATGAGGGGAGTGTCACTGACCTAGAGACAGTGCACTGATTGGAGGAGATTGATATTTCCATTGTTCTGATTTGAGAACTAACTAATTTCTAGGTTTCATTAGCAGTTATTCAAATGTGGGGAGCTACACATCTGTGGTGGATGATTTTTCTTAGTGACCTTTAGGAGTCAGAAGTTTTATTTCCCAACCTTCAGAGGGAGTTCTGGGAGGATTTCCTATCATCGATGATGCGGGAATCCTAGAGGTAGGAACTAGCCTTACTTTAGTAGTGGAGTTTGAGTGTGTAGGAGATTTGGATCAGTTTCAAGGAAATCCTTCACTTTCCTCTGATGTTTTCTGTCACGACCCGCCCTCGGGGTCCGTGCCGTGACTACCCCAAGCCCGCCTTCCATAGGCCAGGGGCTGGTGACTAGCACCAAGGCGTAAATCCCAGTAAAAAGGGAAGGCATTGCCTTTGTAAAGTAAATAAACACCACAGAGTAAGCAAGCAGAAAGTAAACACTAAGTAAAAACAGAGTACAACTGAAAGTGCGGAAAAGTAAGTGGGCCAGTATACAAACCCAAACTGAAAGTAAAGTACAACTCGAAAGGGAAAAACAGCAACTGTAAGTAAAAGCCGCTACACCGAGCTGTCCACTGGAGATCCCACCTGAAGGGTGGGTACAGATAGCTCCACTACTCCTCGGGTCCCGTCGTCCACTCTGAACACGTCCCGCCTAGTGGTCCACCTCCAGGTACCGTCCTGCTCTGCAAGCCTCGGCCAAGATCAATGTTGTCTGTCATCTGCAACCAACACAACGTAGTGTGGGCAAAGCCCGTGCAGGGGTGAGTATAAGCTACTCAGTAGGGACCCCGAGACCCCTGAAGGTCTCTCAAAATCCACAAAGGATAAACCACAAAGAAAGGTACAAACATGAAGTAACAACCGACATTGCTTAGGTATATTCCCATACATATACCTAAGTCATCAATTTCAAATACGCTCCAACCTCCGAGCCCAAGTACAACTCAGTCCACACAGGAAAGTAAACGTATTCCACACAGGAAAGCAAAACGTAATCCACTCAGGATAGCTCAACACAATCCACACAGGAAAGAAACAGGATTCAGCTCACACAGGTATACTTCTTCAAAGGACGATAAGATGATCACTGATCCATCTAAGTCGTCGGACCCACGAAGGATCGATAGGTAACTAACCCCCGCAAAAGACCCACACAGGATCGGGCCCACACAGGACCTGTAGGCGCTGGTTCACACAGGACCGCTGAGCGTAAAGACCCACACAGGATCGGACCCACACAGGACCTGTAGCACTGATCCACGTAGGATCGCTGAGTGTTGTAGTCGTCGTCGTCGAATCCACACAGGATCTCTGTACTGTCGTCGTCGCAGTCACAGTTGCAGTAGCAGCAGTAGTAGTAGTAGTAGTCACAGTCGCAGCCAGCACTAGGGTTCCCGCACACAGCAAGCTCGTTCGGAGGGTCTGCTCCACGAGCCGAGAGGCTGATACATCAACTGTCACAAAGTCCAGAGTTGATGTATCCAAAAGTTTCGTATCAACAACAGGAACTCAACGCAACAGACGGTGTGTCGATCGGACGCCCGGTCTGAGAGTTATTGGCATTTTCGTCCCCAGGGCCTGGTTGGTTTTTAAGGAAAAACCAACCCGAACGTACTCCACCTGCGTCCAAACCTCGGGCGGAGTATGTCAAAAGATCCGTCTCACTAAGAGGAACACAACAAAACTGACGGCACGTCAATTGGACGTCCGTAGCTCAAGATATGAGTGTTTCCGCTCCGAAGGCCCGGTTGGTTTCGTGAACGAATCAACCCAGCCGAACTCAAAGTATTCCGAAACTTTGAGTGTGATATACCGAAACGACCGTCTCGATCCAAGGATCGTGTTGCCGTAGACAGTTCATCATTCGGAGGTCCTTGGCTCAAGTTATGGTCAAAAAACCGAATTTGTCTCGAAAACGGGGGGTCCGGGTCCGGGTCCGGGCCGATCCGGCCCGACCCCCCCCCCCCCCTGGGTCGGCCCGAACCGGGTCGACCCGACCCGGGTCCGACCCGGCGCGGCCGGCCGGCCGGCGGCGCGGCGGCCTGGCGCCGCACGGAGGCAGCGTGCGGGGGGCTAAACCCCCGCTCCTTCAAATTGGCGGCACGGCATAGCCACGCCTTTTTGCCAATCAACGGCCCCCCTCTTGGGGGCCCGCTTTGAGGAGGAACCGGGGGGCCGCTTACCCCCCCTCAAGGAAACCCCCCCCCCCCCCAATTAAATGGGGGGGGTTTTAGAGGGTTGACCGGGGGAATTTATTCCCCCGGTCTTTGACCTTCCGGCCGGCCACCTGGCCGGCCGGTTTTTCTCCAACGGGACCGGCAAGCCGGTCCCCTTTCCGGCCTCCGACGTCGGAGGCCCGGCCGCCGGTCTTCTCGTCCCACCGCGGCCCGGAACCGGCTGCGGTGTTCGTCGTCTGGCGCGGTGCGACGGCACCGCGCCCCTCCGCCGCGCCTTTGATTCCCTTCGACGCGGCGTGATGGCGTCGCGTTCTTGATGATCCTTCCACGGCACGGCGCGATGGCGCGGCGCAATATAATCGAGCGATTATCCGCGTGGTGCGACGGCACCACGCCATCTTGTTTCACCCGCAGGATAAATCAATCAAGAACAAAGGAGGGGGTTCGGTCGTGTTCATGCGGTCCAGCCCCCTCACGTTAAACAATAACACATTTTTAAAATCCTCACGTTAGTCATGCTAGAACCACGAACAAGGATAAATAAATAAACAAATAATAACAACCCCTACCTTGGGTTCAAGTTCGAAGATTGTCAACGACCCGCGGAAGACAACGTCGCGGAGGTCGGGCGTCGCGGTAATCGTTCGTCAAATCCGATGACGAAGAGGTACGTCTGAAGAGGTACGTCGTTGGCGAATCTTCGTATGCTGACAAAGGAAGTCCGAGGAGGAAGCGGCGTTCCCTTTCGTTGACACGGAAGATGAAGAAGAGAGGAGCGGCGTTCTTCGTCGGAGCTTGAGCGTTCTTCGCCGGAGCTTGAGCGTTCTTCGTCAAAGTTGAAGAAGAAGGAGAAGAAGCCAAAAGCTCTCAAGATGGCTAAACAATTCTAACCAAATAAAATAAGATGGAGTCTTATTTTATTCACAAACATAACAAAAAGAATTTCAAAGGTTTGAAATTCAAAAAGATAACTCCAAAATTAAATAACAATTGTCATGTCATTTAAAGAGGGGTTAAAGGGAGTTTGAGAGAAGATGGAAGGTTTAGGTTTGTGTGGGTCCCACCACACTTAATCCTCTCAAGGGAGGTTAAGTGGGTGTGGGTCCCACCCCTAACTTCCTTTGAGAGAAGTTAACCGACAAAAGTAAAAATAAAAAGTGTTCCACATTTTTATTCAACTTTTTATAATTCTCCCAAAAACTAACTTTCGTCCCGCAACAAACGAAACTTAGGAAAAGGTCTCCTTAAGCGAATATCGACGTTGCGAGTTCATCGGTGTCCTCGGATTTCAATTCCGAGTACCGGATTAAAAGTTAGAAATTCCCGCTCGTTCGTTCACTGAACGTACCCGAGCCAAACTTCGAAAATCGATTTCGGGCACTCCGGGCCTCGGAATCAGGTGCCTTCAGAAACCGCGCTCTTGTAAAATTCCAAAGAAAATTAAGAAAAAAATTCCCTTGAATTTTACGGGTCTTTACATTTTTTGAGATGATAAAACTAGAGTGAAGCATTTTGTGGAGAATTTACACCTAGTTATTGGGTAAGTGATCAACCCATTCAAGATTTTTATGAATCTGTAATTGAAGAATAATGTATTGGTGGTTGAACGGATGTTTTATCATGGAGTTTATCCATGGGATATTGGATAGTGTGGTGTTTTGAGGAGCATAGATTTATGCATTGGGTCACAGGTGTTCAAGCAATCAGGGTTCCATTTAGTGGGGAAGCAACTGTGATAGTTCCTTCCCCTTTCATCAGAGATAGATCATTTCAAAGACCCTACAAAGGGATTTTATTTTTCATGATATGTATTTGGGGGACATGGTAACATCTATTATCAGTATCTGAAAACTCAATGAAGCTATTTTTAGGTGGGAATTCAGACCCATTTTTAGAAATAGTTGTTTCTATCGAGGCATTTTTAGCAGTAAGACCCCCTAACACTTGTTCAGTAGCTGAGGATAGGTGGAGTTGGATGAGGGTACCCTTGTGGTGGTCCCTATCCATAGGTACCTAAGCTAGAGTATGGTCATGGAGGATGAGAATAGAGGATCACTAGAGATGGGTGTTATTAGGTGCATTCATTAGAGGCGGTAGATCCAGCAGATCCAGGAGATGTTCGAGGCATGATTAGCTTATCATCTACCCTTTTTTTTACTTTGTTTGATTTGGGATCCCCACACTACTTTTTTTCTCCTACGTTTTTATATTCTTTGGGATTGTACGTGGATAGGCTTCTAGTGCCTCGGGTGTTATCTACACTAGTTTTAGGTCACACTTATTTTTTTTATGTGTTATAAGGATATGGACTGGTGATTACGTGACACTGGTCAATGGGATTCTTCTTCTTGTTTGAGATATGACTATATTTTTTTATCGTCAAGATAAATTGATTTTATTTTGTGTGTGTATTCATTGACTACTTTCAAAGGATTGTTTTTTTCTGATGTGTAGGGATATTGAGTGCCATTCCTTAGTGAGAAAGTTTATTGGGTAGGGGTTTGTAGACGAAGCCTCTTTTGTCTATGTTAGTGGAGTTGTCAGTGGTAGCACTGATAGAGGGTTTCTACAAGGTTTTGGAAGAGTTCTTAGATTTTTTTATATGGTTTTATGACCCTACCACCACAAAATGATGTCAAGTTTGGGATAGATCTACAACTGGATTTATCTTTGATTTTGATGGCTCCCAACAGGTTGGCACCCATAGAGTTGTTTGAGTAGAGGTTGTAGGTGGATGATATGGTACATAGGGGTTTCATTCAACCCAATGTGTCTCTATAGGTTGCACCAGTTTTGTTCTCCAAGAAGGATGATGGTAGTTTGAGGCTGTTTATAGACTATAGCAGAGGTTAAATCAGGTAACATTCAAGAACTGTTACCCTCTTATGAGGATCTATGATCAATTTCACCGGTTTAGAGGAAATAGTTGTTTCTCAAATATTGATCTATGATCTGGATATCACTAGTTGAGGGTGAGGGATGAGGATATCTAGAAGACTGAATTCAAGTGATGGTATGGTCACTTTGAGTTTTTATTCATGATGTTTAGTGTTACGAATGCACCATCCATGTTAATGGGGATTACAACCTCCATGTTTTGTGAGTAATTAGATCTGTTCATCATTGTATTAATTGATGATATCATGATCTAATTGTAGTTAGAGGATGAGAAAACTGAGCATCTCATATCTATTTTTTAGCTCCATTAACACCACCATCTCTATGGGAAGTTATACAAGTGTTATTTCTGGACGAGGGAGGTTCAATTACATAAAAATTTGGGGTTGTATTAGGGTGTGACAATAGAAACATCACTGGTTTTGGTGTTTTTTTCTTTGGAATCTCCCAAGAATGTGGAATAGGTTCACAATTTCCTTGGTCTCATAGGATATTATTAGAGTCATGTTCATGATTTCTATCAATTTGTAACTCAGATATAAACTTTTACTAAGAAATACCAGGATTTTTTGTAGAGTAATCAATTGTAGATAGAATTTGGTTTCTTAGAGGAGAAGTTATTCAGTGCTTCAGTGCTTTAGTTTCCTAAGGAGGGTGTGTTGTTTAAGGTTGTTTTAGCATTTCCTTAATAGGGTTGGGATATGAATTGATGCATCAAAGGGAAACAGTATCATAGGTAATAATATACCCATGAACATAACTATTCCACCCATGATATATATCTAGTATAGATTTTTTTATAATAAATTTGTGGCATAATTATCTCATCAGTGAGAAATTTTTGGTTTTCATAGACCATAAGAGCTTGAAATATGTTTTCACTCAACAAGATTAGAATCTATGACAATAGAGATGGATGGAGATTCTTCAGGATTAAAAAATTGATATATCTAACACCCTGGTATAGGTTAATTTGGTTTCTGATGCATTAAGTCATAAATATTGAAGAGATGTGACTCATGAGTCTATGGTTTTTTAGAAAGTAATGGACGAGTTTCTAGTAATGCATCTTGATTTCATAGGGAGGAGTGTCCAAGGTTTTCATTATCATATGATCATGGAGTTTTCTTTGTTTTAGTTTTTGGAGGATTCTATGTGGGGGAACTCATAGGTAGAGGTGATTTGTAATCATATTGGCCTTCGGGATGCTCTTAATGGATTTTCAGAGGGTGGTAAAAATTAGGTGTTTTTTAGGGGAGGTTGTTTGTTCTGCATGAGATGTGTGAGGGGGTTCTCTATGAGTTTCATAGCTCACCATTAGTTTTACATCATAGTGTGATGAATATTTATCATGCCTTAAGGAGGTATCTTTGGTGGAAAATGATGAAATAGTCAGTGGTAGAGTTTGTGGTGAGGTGTCTTGTTTGTTAATAGGTGAATGTGGAGAACCATGTTCCTGGAGGTTTTTTATGGTCCTTGGATGTTCCCTAGTGTAAATGGGAGGACATCTTGATATATTTTTTCACAATTTTACCCTAATATTAGGGAGGATGTGATTTAGTTTGGGTGATAGTGGACTGACTGCTAAAGTTGGATCATTTTCCAGAAATCTGTGAATCGAATGTCATGGATTTTTTATCAAGGCAGTATGTGGATGATGAGGTTAAGATTCACGGGGTACCGAGGACCATAATCTGTGATTTGGATCTTCATTTTACATCATGATCCTATAGGGGATTAAAACATTATTTTGGATCCAATCTGTGCTTTAGAACTATTTCTAACCATAGATAAATGGGCATATAGAGAAGACTATCTAGTCAGTAGAGGATATATTGAAAAATTATGTCTTGAACTTTGGAAGACAAGGGGATGAAACTAACCTTTATCTTATTTTCCTAAAACAACATCTATCACTCATCCATTGGTGTGGCCTCATTTGAGGTACTGTATGAGAGGCTATGTCATTCTATGTTGTGTTGGACAGAGGTCAGGGAGTCTATAATTCTTAGTCCTGATGTGGTGTAGAGCACGAGTGTGAAGATCCAGTTGGTTTAGGAGAGGATGATGGTGGTTTAGGACCATTATAAGGCCTATTTTGATTATAGTTGGAGTCCCTTGGAGTTTTAGTTTAGACACCACGATGTGTGTGACTATCACTAGATATGGTCAAACGGAATTTCTACTCCAAATGCAGCCTGGTAGCTAGTCATGGTCATCTCTCAAGGACAAAGCATAGGAAGTATCACTATCCTAGAACTTATGTATTTTTCATATGTTTTATTAATTATGAAAGTATAAAAAGTTTTTTGTTTGGTTTTTGATTAAATATAAAGAGGTATATAAAAAAGAAAACACAACAGTGGTTAAAAGGGGTTTGGATCCAGGGTTAATCACACAGATTCTTCATTTTCCTTCGGTTATCATCCAACAATGGTTTTAATATCATTATTACATTGCTCTCCTATATTTAAATTTTATTTATGAACATACAAAAGAGAGGTATCCCTTGATACATTCAGTTCCACCACCTCCACAGTGAAGAGGTAGTAAACACACTCAATGGAGGCATTCACTATCTCGAGACCCACCACTATCATGTTTTGTCCATCCCTCAATTCACAGCGCTCCACTAGTGTGGAATATGAATTGAGAGAGGGAGTAAGAAAAAATTTGATATATTTGAGAATAAAACAACTGATCCGAGAGAGAAGATGAATATTATCAATATACTTCTTCCTATTTTGCTACTACATCAAGGGTAGGATTCATATTATAAATAAATAAAAGGGTGCATTGTAATATCCCCTGGGGACCAAGAACTAAAGTTAGTTCTCCTTGGTTTGGAATTAAAATATCATGTTATAGTGTGGGGGTTAAATAAGAACATGAATAATTGGTTAAGATTAGAACAACATAATAAAGTTAACAAAACATAGTGAACATTAAGTTATAAATGAATCAAATAAATCACATGGAATAAAACAAAAGCTAATTGGTAGAGGTACGAATATAGTATGCATATTCTGAATATTTACAATGGGAGAAAGTGAGATATATTTATACAAAGTAGGTGAAATGATAAATTCTTTCTAGAATTTAGTGTCGAAGTGAGATTTGGATGGATTACATGTGTTTCAACAAATATTTAGTATTAATCCTCCAAAAACATATTCTTCCTTCAATCATGAACATGTTTAAATTTTTACCAGTGATTTGCAGTGGCAATTTCATGTACTAGAAATTAGTCTTGGTACTGGATGAATTTTGACTTCAATTTTGGGCTTCAAATGGTGGGCTCGATCATAGATTTCGCTTCTTTTCCACGAGATCTAGCAGTTGGGGCATGTCTTCATTAGTGAGGTTGATGGTGGTTCTGATGATACTCAATCAGAAGCATGAATAGGGTGGTTTTCTCCTCTTTAAGTGGCATAGTATCCCTCTTTGTGTGGTAGATCTAAATCGACACAGTGGGTTTCAGCTTCACAGGTTATGACAGTAAGGTGGATGACGGTGAGTAGATCCCACAATCATCTCAGGATGGGAGCCACAGTCAGGTGGGTGACTGTGGCTGCTTCTTCTGGTAGGGTATGTCATGGTTAGTCAGTCAGTAGACTGACCATGAGTGATTTTTTGCAGTAGGAAGAGGCACCAGGTGTGGTTTGGTTTGCCTGGTCAGTCACTTGACTATACCTAGACTATGTAATTTTTTTCCTCCTGAATTACATAATAATATCATTCAGTGTAGTATTTTTCTTCAATAAATTTCTAAAAATGATAACCCAAATAAATTTTTATTTGTAGCCTCATATAAGTTTCAATTAACTGTATGTATTTGATAAATTAATTCCAGAGATGAATATAGATATAAAACCAATAGTTTGATTCATTTAACACTTAACTACAAAATTAATAAAATGTGCAAAAAAAATTATTTTACCTGGGAATTGGAATTAATTCATGGATGGTATTTTAAATAAGTAATATATATATAAATAATTTGGAAAAATATATCTTTCATCACCCCCCCCCCTCACTTATTCTATTTCTCTCCTAGGAAAATGATCATTTAAGTTAAATTTATTTAAAAAGAAAAAAGAAAAGCATCATCTTGTCAATGTTAAAATTAATAGACATAGAAGAACAAAATCACAAATTGTTCCACTGTGAAAAATTTTAATTCCTTATAAGTGAGTCAATTCACTTCTTTAATTAAATTTAATCCAAGTTTCTAGGTCAGGAGTGGATCGAATTATAGTTGATTGGAAGAAAACTTTTAACAAAAAATCACATCTATTCATCCATCTTTCTTAAGATTCTTAAACCACATCTTGGTGTTCTAATTAGTTAATAAAACATAAATGAATGTGAAATAAGTCAATTTTGACTCTTTCTATGGGTTTAATATCCTCCTCACTTAAATGGACTCATTTTTTACAAGGGTCCTTAATTTAATTTATTTTCCCAACCATAATTGTGTGCAAAGTACAATACATATCAATTATTTAAATAAAATTATTTAATAACAGAGACACACCCAGTTCCCCTTGTCTTAGAGACCCATTATAGGTTCTCAATTGCCTATGTGTATTCCATGTTCAAAATACTTATCTCATTTTCACTTAAGTTGGATCCCTAAGGTTTTTTGTATTACAAAGGTTTAAGTTACTTAAATCAAGTTCAAAATCCAGTGACTTAAAGTTATCAAATTGATTCCATTCAATTATATTCACTCACACTCTATCCCCTAATTATATGACCAAATTTTCAATAAAATAGTGACTTATTCACTCAATAATCACTTAATACTTAGAACATTAGAACTAATGAATTCAATCAAATCTAGCGTGGAAATTAAAACAAGGCAGGGAAAAATTGAGTTTTAGGAAAATGTGGAAAAAACAAAACAAAAATTGTACAAAGTAATATTTACAATACTGTATTTACAAAACAACATTTTTTTAAAGGAAATAAAATCCTATTGTATGTATTTCCAAATTAATATTTTTTTTGGATTTTGTTTTGTTTTGTTGTTTTTTTAATAAATAATAGATTGAAAAAATAAAGTTATTTATAAAACATTTACAAATATAAAAATATTTTTTTATTATTTTTTTTTTATACACATTAAAAATAGTGAACAAGATTTTTTTACTTTTAGATTTTTAAACATTAACTAAAAATATATAGTAAAAACTATTATAATTGGTTTGGATTACTCCCCCACACTTATTTAACACATCTGATTTAAGGTTCCATAAGAATACAAAACAAATATAATGCATAAATAGTGTAAAAAGAGATATACAACCTGGTGGTTTATTGTTGAGAAATTTTGAGTTAGTCTCTCCCCTGGGTGAACTGTGGATAGTGGAGCTAACATCCTATGTTTAGTCTACCTAGGGGAAACTATAAAAGAAAAAATTGAAAAATTGTTCGAAATTATTTTTGAATTAAGTAAATAAAATGGAAAAGAGGGGGGAATCTTGGGTTATACCCCCCTAAGGGGTGCTATATTTAGATTTTCCAGAGTCGGATAGTGTATTTATTATCCCCAATCTATAAGGGGATTTAGCTTGTGTGATTCTAACCACCACATGTGGTTCCTTCAAAACTAGTTCAACTCCACTTCCTAGAGGTCCCCATAGACAGGGTTCTATATACACAGTGTGTCCTAACCCTCGAAAATGTGGTGTATCTCATAAAGTGGGGTGGCAGGATCAAAATTGGGATCTCCTTAGGTTGTTCCAAGTTGATTGTGAATTTCTCTTCGTATAGTTGTAAGTTCACTCGTTTTGCTTCATAAACAACCAAATGAGAGTCAGTAAAAATTAAAATTTGAATAAAACAAAAACAATATGAGTTCAAATCAGAATATCCCCCTTTATATGCCACAACTTCCTCTATTTCCTCATGAGAAATAGTCATTGGGTATTATATTTCAATACTCCCACCCTCTCAATTATGTTATGTATATTGTTGAAGGATTACGAGCTTCACCACAGGTCTCGAAGCTTCTTTATCTTGAGAATCCACTCGTCTTGTGGAATTTTATTCATAAATAGACTCAAGTAGTATATCAAAGTACGATTCATACATCTCCTCTTACTCATCATCCTAGGAAACTTCATCTTTAATTTCTAGTAGGTATAGTTCCATTTTTTATTTAAGGGGTTTGTGGAATGTTATTTATTTTTTTTCATCCATGGAAGCAATCAGTGGTACTAAGTCTGTAAAATTGAAATTAGGGAGATTAGAAGATAATTAATTTTTTCAAAATTGATAATAAAATGAGTCCAGATCATGGGTAACTTCCTCATTTATTTCAACATGTTGATATTTTTATTGGTATAATGCATCATTAATGGTGTCTTCTATGGATGAGGGAAGTAGTGGGAATTATTGATTTTCAATAAATGTAGTCTCATTCACTCCACTAACATCCTCAATATCCTATAGGTCTTGCAATGTCTCTTTTGATTGTGTGATTTCACTATTAAAAAAACGGTAATTATGAGACAATTGATTTTCAATAAAATCACAAAAAGTGAAGTTTAAAAGAAATTCTCCCTATAATACTTCCACTTTATGTTTCTTTTCCCAATACACCAGCTCTGAGAAGATGTTCTCAAGGGTGAACAGGGGAAGATCATATGATTCTAAAAATTCACCCTCCACTTCTTGGATATCTTCTTTGGAAAACATTTGGGTCTCTATATTTTTAGATTCTTGTTCCATACTTTGATCCATAAGTTCATATAGGTAAGTGGCTATTGGGTATTGCATATCTTTTAATTCCTTAATCATGTCTTTGTGTTCCTCTAGTTTTTGGTTCACTTGAAAATCTTTCAACATGGATGAGTAGCTCTAAATTTCTTCTAGTGTAAGTTATTATTCACATTGATAGTGTGGGGGCATGTTTTGTTGATGGTTATTGGGTAAATTCATGTTTCAGCTTCCATCCTCTCACCCACTAGTGTGTTCTGAAGGTTTTTGTTGGTGTTGAATTTAGAAATTCATATCTTGAGATTCCTTTGGGAATGTATAGTGGTAATATGGGTGATAATCTATTAAAGAATGGTCTCAATGGGATTCTTATCCCATGTTGAGAAAAAAAGAAAGTAGAAAAAAATAAGGAAAGATAGAAAAACAACTAAATAATATTTAAAAATATGTAAAATATAGTGGGAAATACACCTCTCCTTCCCAAAAATGATTCCAAGTTGATGTGTGTGACTTTCATGGGTTGTAGTCAAACCAAATTTCTATATCTAATGTAGTCTATTGGATGAACAAGGTCATATATCAAGGAGAAAGGGTAGAGAGTCTCACTATCCTTGAAATGATGTATTTTTCTTTTGTGTTATTAATTATGAAAGCATCTAATTTTTTTTGGTTTTTTATTAAATAGAAATAGTAGAAGAAGAAATAAAATACAGAACAACAAGGGGTAAAGGGGGTTCTGATCCCAGGTCAATCACATAGATTCTTCATTTTCCTGTGGTTCTCATCTAAAAATGGTGTCAATATCATTCTTCTATTTATCTCTTCTATCTAAATTGTTGTTATGAACATACACAAGAGATATCTCCCCTGATACATATAGTTCCACCTCCTCTACAATGAATAGGCTATAAACACACCTAATTGAGACATCCACTATCTCAACACCCAACTCCATCATGTGTTGTTCATACCTCAATTCACAGAGCTCTACTGGTATGTAATACGAACCGAGAGAGTGAGGGATAGAATATTTGATATATATAATAATAAATAAGTTCATCATAGAGATAAGATGAATATCATCGATCTTATTCACCCCATTTTGGTGCTGCATCATGTTTACAATTCATATTAT
This sequence comes from Viscum album, assembly GCA_963277665.1. Classification (NCBI taxonomy): domain Eukaryota; kingdom Viridiplantae; phylum Streptophyta; class Magnoliopsida; order Santalales; family Viscaceae; genus Viscum; species Viscum album. Next base: position 1,195,233,051 of record OY728121.1, on the reverse strand, counting down.
AAATAAAGAACATGGTGCCCATGTGATCTCCCCTTGGGTCATAGCCTTTGGGTTAGTTCTCCATGGATTGGAGTTAAAAGATATTGTTATTGTGTGGGGTTGAAGAAGAACACAAATAATTGGGGAAGAGAATAACAAAACAATACAACTAACAAAATAGAGTTAATTTTATGTTAGAAACACTGAAAAGAAATTATAGGGAAAGAAAACAAAAGATAATCAGTGGAGGGATGAATATAGTCAATAGAGGATGAATAATTAAAATGTGAGAGAGTGATAGATATTTATATAGATTAGGTGAAATGAAAAATTCTTTCTAGAATTAAGTGTCAAGGTGGGCTTTGGATGGATGCCATGTGTTTTAGCTAATAGTCAAGATTAATCCTCCTAAATCTTTCTCTCCCGTCAATCAAGGATGTATTTAAATTTCTTACAATGATTCATGGTATTAGTTACATGTGCTGAAAAATGTTCTGGGTCCTAGATGAATTTTTACTTTAATTTTGGTCTTCAAATGTTGGGTCTGAGCACCGACGTCACTTCTTCTCCACCTGCTCAAGCGACAAGGCATCTTCTTCTTTAGTGAGGTGTTCGGTGGTTCTGATGGTGCTAGAGTGGTGGGTCATATAGGATGGTGTTCTCCCCTACAAACATTTCAGTGGATCTAATCATGTGGGAGATCTAAATCATCATGGTTGGTTTTGTCTTCATAGGTTTTCATGGAAAAGAGTTGTTTTATAGGATAATGATAGATCCAACCGATAGATCACTAAAGTAGAAGTATATGGAATATATTGTCATGAAATGTAAAATTTATTATGATTTGAAGATGATTTTGTTGTCTAAGGTAGACCCTAGGTCGTCTCTCAAGGATATTTGGTGGTTTATAGTGTGAAATTTTAATAAAAATGACTAATATATGGGTGGTTTTGAAAATGGTGTTATGAAAATAACTAAATTTAAAGAGCTTAGAAGTTGAAAAACCAAGTTTATTTTGATAAATATGACATAAATGGGTTGTTTTTATTTCACTAAAGGCATTTCAAGTTCATTATTCTTAGAGATTCATTCAAATTTGTATTAATTCTTTGGATGAAATTAATTGGAATCTCGATTAATTCCTAAGCTCTTATATTAATTATTGAAGAACCAAACCTTGACATAAAAATCATATTTATAAGGTATATAACTTATTAATGGAATAATAACTTTCAAATAATATTGAAATCTCATGAAAGTGGGTAAGAAAATGATTCTTATGTTGTCCAATTTGAATGACTCAAGTCACGCACTCAAAACCTCGCACTGATCAATTAGAAATTTAGAACATATCAATATAATTTATCAAAAATAGCATTAAAATATAAAATAAGGTATTATACATGGAATTAAATGTTTTAACACCCAAATTAATCCAAACTCGTAGCTAATATAATCATCATAATTCCCTTTACATGTGTGTATCTCCTTCATAATGAATTCCCATATTTTAGCCCAACATCGAGAGGAGGAGGAAGCTTAGATGGATATCCTTTTTCATCCTTGATACCCCTATGAGGATAGAGGCCTATAGAACTTCTATGATGAGGAGGAGAATCCTATAATACTCCAAAATATCATAACATTTCCTCCTGATCAAGCATTCAAATGAGGATCCCATAGTATCATTTTATCGGAAAAGTGAAAGGTGGTTTTGTGCCCCCAGATTTTGAGAGACCACTTGGAACATGTTTTTGAGTGTCCATAAAGTCTTATCTCACTATGGAGAAAATTAAAAAGTTTTTTAAACACCTATTTAATATATCCACTGAAAATTTGGCACCATTTGGAAAACTACATCTCGAGATATGAATGAAATACAGATCGTCACTTTTGACTTTGTTCAGATTTGATTCTCTGGATAGATCATCTCCTTTGTGTAGATTGATGGAGGAATTAGGATTTTGTGTCTTCATAAAATTTGAATACCACCTAATTTTGGACTAGTATGTAAAATATCAGACTATTTGATTCAATTTTTAGTTTCAGTGCTCATTTGAGTTCATTGGTATGGTTGGAATCATGCATAGTTTGGCCCATTCTTCTTCAACTTCATCTTGGGCCCTCCAAATCACCTACACCTACAATTAAATCATTAAAAAAAGTGAAATTACCCTTTTCAACAGTTATTAACACAAGATATTGAATAAAACATGAAGTGAATTTTTTTAAAAAATTGGTAATTTATGAAACCAAATCAGTTTATCAAAGTTGTATAAGGGTAGAAATTAATAGTGAATCACTATGTGATCACACCCCCACACCTAAACATCTACACTCATAGGAAAAGTCACATTTCAAAAAATTATTCATGGAGATATTCCCATATTCATGAAGATTTAATATTCAAAATTAAATTCTTGATAGTAATGTGATCCAAGTCACACAAAGAAGTTACTCTCAGTGATCATGGAAAAAGATGACTCATAAATTATATCAGAATAAAATTATAGGATATGTATGATAACAATTTGAGAAAGTAATTCAATATTAAAAATGTCATTAAATATCAATGTGTTTGTGTGAAAACCATTCCATCAAACTCTTTCCACTTTCTATCTAGTAAATATAGGTTATTTTAATAAAATCTAATTAAATGATTTGGTCAACTGAACCAACCCCACATATTTTGCAATAAAACATTAATACCCACTCAATTAAGAATTTATAGAAGTAAAACCTTAATCTCCTGACCTAGATATACACATATGTTTTATATTTCATCACTCCCCTCAATTTTTTTTTTTTTTTGTTTTTTTTTCAAAAGTTGTATTTGGAACAAATATCACACTCATATCTCAACCCTTGTTTGATCTCATCATGACACTAATTATATTAGTTATAACATGATCAAATTTTAAGGAAGGGTGGTTTTTGACTTTCCCAAGATACAACCCATATTTTTGTTTTGTGTTTTTTTTGTTTTTTTAAGGGCGTACAATAGTGGAATAACAACTACAAAATCATATATCAATCCAATACAGTATTGAAGAATATTGAATAAGGAATGAATGTATAGAAAAATCATTTTGGAAATCAAAAAAATATTAACATATCTTATATTAAACTTCCACTGAGTAATAAAAATTCACACTTCGTGGTTGGGTGAAAAGATGTGTGGAGATATTTAGTGAAACAAATTCCCCATAAATTACTTACACAAAGGGTTCCACTCTTCGCAAAGGTTTCAAAGTGATATAACCATTTAAATCATCAAAAAACAACCAATTTTCAAGAAAGTCATACCTTAATGTTAAATTTATGCTGAAACATGCATTTTTTCATTGAAAATATTTTTTTTAATGATAAAACCACATGAAATAGTGAAATTCTACAAGAATTTTCAATAACATTCATGATTAAATGGGAATCATTTTCCATGACTGAGTGGGTATAATTTTCCATGATAAATTGGGAATAAAAAATTACCATTCTTGTGAAAAAGTGAGGGGGGAAATGGTGGAGGGTAAGTTAAAATACCATGAAACAAATAAAAAAGATAAAAATAAATAAATATGAAAAAAATTCAATGAACTCAAAAAGGTGGGGAAAAGTAAAAAAAACTATGAAATAAGAGAAAAATAAAAGGAAGAAAGATGATGAAAATTCCAAAATAAATCATGAATTTACCCATCCCCCCCACACACACCTAGAGTATTAATTTTCCTAACTTTAATAAAAGATAATGTGGGAAGGAAGGATAAAACCTGGTGGGTGTCATTATTAAGTCACTTCTTAAACATCTAGTTCCTATACCGAGGACTCTAGAATGGATTTGTGAATGTTCTTCAACCACTAGCCATTGACTATGAAGGGTTTTTTTTTGTTTCTTCATTTTGAACCTGAAAAAAATCAAAAGGATAAAATATAGAAAAAATGTATGGTCCAAACTAGTGGTAACAAAGCATACCTAGATGCAATTTCATCCTGGCATTGAAAAGGAGGACCTTCCACCCAATGTAGAACTAACGATGAAGAATAAGGTGGTCATGGGATACCTTGGTTCACTCCTTATAGATCATTGAGTTCTCATATTAATCTCTTCTCATTTCCTCCATCTCATGAATTGGTAACTTCCTTTGACCACCTGTATAAGAAATATTAGAATTTAATTTTTTAATGGCCTAGTAGGCCCAATGCTCTATATCAACAGGGAGGTAAAAGCTCTTTCCCAAAACAATAAGATAAGGTGACATTCCAATGGGAGTTTTGAAAGTAGTATAGTATGCCCATAATGAATCATCGAGTCTAAGACTCCAATATTTCTATTGGGATGAACCATTTTTTCATGAATTTGTTTTACCTATCTATTTGACACCTCATCATAACCATTGGTCTGTGGGTGATATGTAGTAGACACTCAAAGCTCGACCCAATACCGGCACATTAGTGATTACATTTTTCAGATACAAAAATGAGAACCCTGGTAACTAATGGTGAACCTGGGTGATCCAAACCTATGTAAAATTTGGTTTGTCAAAAATTGCACAATTGTCTTGGAATCATTTTTCTTAGTGGCTCATGCCTCTACCAATTTTTACACATAATCCAATCCCAAAAGAATGTACAAGTTCCCAAATGAATTGGTGAATGGTCCAATAAAATTAATTCTCAAGTCATCAAAAATTTCATGAAAGATCAGGTGTTTTGTAAAATTTCATTTATTTTAGAGAAATTCCCCATTCTTTGATAGTGAGGACAAGATTTACAAAAAAAATGTGAATCCAAAAATAGTGTTGGCCAAAAGAGACCAGAATCATGGTCCTTCCAAGTAGTACATTGGGGACCAAAATGGCCTCCACAAGCAAGAGTGTGGTATAATCTAAGGATAGACTAAAACTCTCTATCAAGAACACAATGCTAGAGAACATGATCACAACATGTGACCCAATGGTAGGGGTCATCCCAAATGTACCAATGGGACAGGTGTTTTAGGTGGTCAGCTTAGTTTTTGTGGAAATCAGTGGGAAAGAAAGATGCTACCAAATAATTTGCAATTTCAGAATACTAAGGATTTTCATCTTTCACATGGTACAATTTATTATCAGTAAACATATCATTTATGGGAATACAGTGGGTGATTCAGTGTCTGGGGGTGGTAGGATCATACTGATATGGTCATCCACCACATTCTATGATCCTTTTATGTATCAAATTTTTAGATTAAATTCATAAAGGAGTAGTATCTAGTGAATGAGACATGTTTTGGCTTCTGGTTTCTTAAGGAGATATAGGAGGGATGTATGGTCTGAGAACATAATGACTTTGGAACCTAAAAGGTGTGACCTGAATATATCAAAGGAAAACACAATGGAAATGTAGTATTTTTTAGTTTTGGTCTATTTTTCTTTGGAAGGGTCCAGTTTACATGAGTCATATGCTATGAAATATGGAGCTCGATCAACCCTCTGTGATAAGACGACCCCAACAGCATATTTAGAGGAATCACACATGAACTCAAATGGTAAATCCCACTGAGGTGGTTGGATCACCGGGGGTTATGTGAGACTCTATTTCAATTTATTCAGAGATTCCCCACATTCTTTATCAAAAACAAATTCTTTTCCTTTTTGGAGTAATTATAATAGGGGAGGGATATGTTAATAAAGTCATGAATGAAACAACGATAGAATCTATCATTACCTAAGAAAGACCACACATCCCGCATATTTTTAGGAAATGGTAGGAAATAAATGACATACACTTTTAATTTATCTACTTGGATACCATCCCCATAAATTAAATATCATAGTACTATATCTTGTCTCCGTATAAAATGGAATTTATAATAATTTAGTACAAGATAATTTATAATACAGTGATGTAGGACCGAACCAATACTACTAAAACATTCATCAAATGAGGATCCATAAACAGTGAAATCATCCATGAATACTTCCTTGAAATTCTCCAGATAATCTGAAAAAATACTAACCATGCATCACTGGAAAGTATTCGAAGAATTGCATGAAAAAATGGCATCCTTATATATGAGAATGTGAAAAAGGAGAAAGTGAAGGTTGTATTTTATTGATCCTTAGTAGAAATATGAATCTAAAAGTATCTAGATTATCCATCAAGAAAATTGTAATGGGACTTCCCTACTAGCCTCTCTAGCATCTGGTCAATAAATGGCAATGGAAAATAGAATTTCCTAGTGTGTTGGTTTAGTCAAAGATATTTTATACAAACGTTCCAACTCTTCTACACATGAGTTAGAACCAATTCATTGTTTTTATTTTCAATTTCCATAAGACTAGTTTTATTAGGAACAAATTTCACTAGAATAACCCATTGGATAACAGATATAGGTTAAATGATTCTAGAAGCCAATAATTTTGATACCACCTTTTTAACAAAATTTGGGAGGTTTGGGTTCAGTCAACATTGTGCCTGCCTCACTAATTTATCCTCACAATTTAATAATATATGATGTGTGGAAATTGATGGGATAAAATCATGATTTTCAGAAAGTGTCTATCCCAAATCTTTTTTATACTCCTTAAAAAGTTAAAGAACTCACAATTAATGCTAATGAGGGAGTGAACTAGAAACTATGACAGAAATCGTGTTTCCATTATCTAGATAGGAATATTTTAAATCATAATGTAGTTATTTAAATTCCAATTCAAGTGGTTTTTTTATTGATTTGAGTGAGTATGAAATTGAGTGATCACTGATCTCATATAAATGCTTAATGGTAACATCCTCATATCAAGAATGATCTTTAACAATCTTAGCAGTATCATCGACGGCCATGGGATCCTCAGTGATCAAGAAATTATCAATTAATAATCATGCATGACATTTTTCTAGACCACTAAAACATTCAATCCATGAATCATTACCTAGAATGGATATCAATGATGAAAACATGGAAATTGGATTAAGGGAAAGAAAATAAGTTGTTTCTAGGGAAGGGAGATGTAACTCCCCGATCCTAGTTACCTGGAGTCGGCGCATTATTACATAACATTGGCATGATCACAAGAAAGATCAAATCTCGAAAGACTGATTAGTTTAGTAGCCTTGGAATAACTAGATACATTAATAAAGTTTACATTACATCATAAAATGAAAACTACAACAATATAGTCTCTATAGTCCACACTCTTATCCCCTCATACTATCCCTACAGGTCATTCATAAATTACTTCTTCACATCCTAGGAAAAATAAAACATTTAAAAGGGGTGAGCTCAAATGTCCAGTAAGGATAAAAATATAGCGGAAACTTTTATAAATAAGAATAAACATTTAAGGAAATGTATAACTAAAACAAAATCCTTTTAAACTTGAACTTCAACATAGTATGGAAAAAATAAAATGAAATAATTCCATTTACTTACTCACATGGATATTCTACTAATCGAATAATCACATGCAATATCAATAACCACTTTCATAATGATGGAATGCATAATGCCAGACTATCATAACCACATAGCCAAGGCCTCGTTCCAAGACTAAAAATAAGATTTTGTCAAGGCCTTGTTCCAAGACACTAGTTTTTCTCATGTGACCTACCGATGCATCGAGGAGCTATATCGAGCTCCACCTGTCACTTATTAAGTCCAATGCATTCCTCATATGAACAGGTTGAAACATAACATAAACATTCGTATTAAAACTAGCATATGAAATGTCAATACTTTCTTTATAAATCATGAATGGTATAAAAATAACACATCTGTAGTCAAACATATCACAAAACCATCAATAAAATATGAAAGTTTTGTATCATAATAAATCAACTCCAAATAAACTTAAAATCCATCAAAGGATGTTGACATAGATGAAATCAAAACTCTTTTTAAAGAAATATCTCTTTCTATTTTGAAATCATTTAAGAGTCATATATTTATAAAATAAAACATTTTATTTGAAAATATTCTTATAATCTTGTAAGGGAATCTTAGAAGATTTTATAACAGTGGAAAATAGCCGCACCCGCCGTATAAGTTAAAAAACATTCTTACCTTAATTCTGTCGAAAAGGTTAAAAGCACCTTGTTTGGAAAACGATGGAAAGATTCCTTTATAAAACTCTTATAAAAAGTCAAAAAAGTGTATAAATGACTTTAACCCATATTCCTGTAAATAGTAAAAATGTTTTGAAATACATTTTTAAAAAACATGGATGTGGATGAAAAAGAAATCCTAGTAGATTATTATGTATAAACAACCTTGAATAATGAAGAGATTGTGAAATAAACCCTTACCTTCTACTTTTCCATGGTGGAGGGTAGATTAACCTCCTTTATAATGTTGAAATAATTTTTATTAAATTATACAAGAATCATATACATTAATATGATATCATATATGATCTTTTAACCTTGCTTTGTAAATAATATCTTAGAATTATCGTCATTTCAGGTGTTAACTTACTCGTTTTCTTTTATATGTTTTGTTACGTCAGCCATGTTTGTCATGGATATTTTGTATCTTATTCATATCCATAATGATATCAAGTCTTTAGATACTATTATTAATCACCAAATTATAATTATACTGGAATGGATATGATGGGGAATGAATCTCATCACGTTCATGGAGACGGTAGTCCGTACGTACGCACGAGTGACAATATCATTCTTTTGATATTAAAATAATATATAATTGGATGGTATATCATATATAAAGAATCATTATCATGTTATATTTATTATTTACATGAATTACACATCTTTATTATACCCATCCAAATAATAATTTATTGAATAACAATTACAACACGACGTGGAGACGGTAAGCCGTACGTACGCACATATGGTGACATGTAATTCAAAGGCTGGATAGAATACTGAATATGGTTGTAAAATATTTATAATAACATCACAGTATATATAAGATACTGGAGTTATTATTTTAGAATGGTAATAACAGAGAAAGAAGAAGTTGAAGAAGAAAGGAACTTGAATGAGGCTGGTGAAAACATTACCTCTTCTTTGGGTTCTTCCTTTTGATTTGATCAAAAGGGCTCCTTAGGTTGGTTTTCTGATCAAAATAAGGCCTCTAGGTTGAATTGAGGGAAGTTTAGAGAGTAATTGGGTATGGGTTTGCCGATCCAAAAGGCTTTTAATGTGTGAATTAGTGATAAGGGGGAGTTCCCTTTTATAAGAGGGGTGAGGGGAACCTTTGGAAAAGCTAGAAAGATTATTTTATAATAAATTCATATTCGGTTTCTAATGGCTACAAAGTGGATTATTTAAAGTTTAAGGTGGGTATGGGTCGATAAAAACTCAACCAATAGGATTTAGAATGGTTTGGGTCACTATATTAACCTTATCTTTAAGTATTAACTCTTTGTTAATTAGTTCCACTTTTACAATGTCTCTTTATATTTTTATATTATATGGTTAATAAACTTAATATATACATCCAAGATAACCCCAAGTGGTCCATTAATGATACACCTATCATGATATAATTCTATTGGCCGAACCTTAGATTTTTATGAATTTAATATCAATTAATAATATAATATTTGTTTTAAAAACGCTTTTATATCAATTTTGACACTATTTGGAAAATTGATTTTTGTGAAAACCATAACAGAATGATTACTTTGAAAATATTTAATTAAATAAATTATAACATGTCATATTAACCTAGAAAATTAGTTTAATTTATAAAAAGTCTGAAATTATATTTATTTGGGTATTTATAATATTAATTATTTTAAGTTTTCACTATAAAGGTAATTACTGCATCATCATTGTGTCATAAATAAATTAAATTATTTAATGTCTAAAAATTATAAATAAAATATAATTATGTAGGAAATCTTTTTATATTTTTAATGAATATTTATAATCGAATTTATCTTATGTGTAACCCTATATTAAAATTTTTTTAGTAAATAAGCTTTGATTTTAACTCTTTTAACTCTTCATTGAATTAAATAATAATATATGTTCTAATCTAATACAAGTGGACCTAAATGATAATATTTTATTCCTAAGGTTGTTTTTGGTCTAGATACACTTGTCCAATAGAATTAGGACATGTGTTAGGGTAATATTAATATCATTTTTACCCTTAATTACCCTATTTACTTTTAACCGTGGTAAATAAAAGTAAAAAGTTACTATTCACCAAAAATTATTTTCATCTCATTGAACCACATTTTACTCCTTGATATTTACCGTGTCTCTCGGATTTTCGAAATTCCACTCACAGAAGTGGTAAAATTAAGTTTTATGAAAAATTCATTTTTTTAACTACCACTTAGTGGTTTCACTATTCATAAAAAAATGAAGTTTTTCAGAAAAATACCAAAAATTCACCCTAGGCTAATTTCAATATTCTGAATCCAAAAATGAAGTCCATTTTGAAAAATAAAATTTATGAATTTCAAAAAGTGGGTATTACTATTCATAACAGCTAGTTTGATTGGTTGTGGTGTATTTGAACTCGATGTTGCGTACAACACATGCTATCACGTTATTCAAAAAGAAGCGTACCGTAGAAGCTTGGGGTGTTACAGGAGAACATCAATATAATTAACAGAATGTGAGGAATGTTCTTCTAAGGGGTTCTTCCTGGTGTCAACGATGTCTAAGAGGACAATTTTACCACCAAATTCCATATAAAATGTATCATTGTGGACATTAATTATGTTTTTGGCAGTTTTCAAGAAAGGGATCCCCAATATAATTAGGGAATTCCCATTTATTTTCTCATCTTCCATTTTATGCACATAATAATCAGCAGGAAAATTTTTATTTTGTGCCCTCAGAAGAACATTCTCTAAAACACAAGAAGGGTTTGGTGTACTTATATTTTCTATTTGAACAAAAATTATAGTGGGATTCAGTTCCCTAACATTAAATGAGGCGGAAATAGAGTGATGAATTGCATTTATAGAGGATCCCAAATCAAGCATAGCATTAGAAAAGAAATACTTCCCTATGGTGTACAGAATCTGGAATGTTCCAGGATTATTTCATTTAGTGGGAAGTGATATATCTATCAATGCTAGGTCATTTCTCCCCAAGATAAAATTTTCACCACCAAAAATCCATCGTTAGTGTGTATATATCTCCTTCAAAAACCTGGTGTATTGTGGTGTTTGATTCACGGAATCAATCAAAGGAATCTTCACTGACACTTTTTTGAAAGTTTCCAAGATTTCTTTATCAAGTTTCTTTTTATTTTATCTCCTTGGTTGGGTGAACCTTTGGGAAAATTTAATAGGAATGGTTTGGCTTTGTGTTTCATCTAATGTAAAACTCTTTCCTTTGGTAGGGCTTCTCTCGAGAAATGGTTTTCCATTATTTAGACCATTCTCAGTGGTTTGGATGGTGACTACATTTTTATGGGATGACTCTAATCGAGCATTATTTATTAATTTCATTTGGGTTCCACTCTTAAGGGTGATGAAATTAACATTTCATTTATCCCTAGGGTTTACTAGTGGTTGAGAGGGTAGTTTACCCAACCCATGACTTTGGATTTCCACCACTGAGTTGTAATGTTAGCCTAATTAAGGTTTTAGGTCATGTATGTCTATATTGGTGGTTTTTTAAAATTAGATATTTTTTCATCGATTTTTTTCATCATGTATTCTATGCTAGGCTCAGGTTTTGGAGGGGTTTTTGGAAATGCCTTTCTAGTAGATCAGGATTTCTAGGTGGTGGTTTTAAATGAATACTCTTCCTTGGTTGGTTCCATTGTTTATGAGGTTGGTTTTAATGACCCCTTACTTATAATCTTGGTTGTCTTTACACCCAAGGTTGGATGGATAGTATGGTTCTTTCCAAATGGGTTGGATATAGGGGTGTCTAGGAAATATTACTTCGCAACTCTCATAAGTTTATCTCAATTGGGGGAATTGGTCAAAATAGTGGGTGTTGGAAGAATAGATACCATAATGTATTGGAGGAGGAGATAGTGATTTCCCTTTAGAAATATAAATTTGTCTAAGAAGTTTACTTACCTCTTCAAACATCGTGTCCACCTTCTTCTCAAACTCAGAACTTTGCACCTCATGGACACCTCGACTGGGTTCACTGGACCTTGAACTAAAATACTGAGTTTTCGGTGTGTTTTTCTCAATGAGTTTCGTTTAATATATTGGATTTTAATCAACTATAACACCACTTATAGCATCATCAATCATGTTTCGATCAATAGGAATTAAACCATCATAAAAATAATGTATTAAAAGTTGTTCACTTATTTGATGGTGTGGGAAACCTGAATAGATAATTTTAAATCTTTCCCAGTATTCCTGAAGTTTTTCCCCTTGATATTGTATTATCCCACAAATTTATTTCATTATTGTTGCAGTTTGAGAGGCTGGAAAATATTTTCAAGAAAAAGGCATTTCATGTCTGCCCAGCCTCTAAAAGGGGAATTAACGTAATACAACCAATATTTCACAATTGTTTTATAATGAAAAAGAAAATTACCTAATATTTAATTTTTCTTCATCCAAATTATCAAGTTTTAATTTAGAACACATATTTTAAAATTCATTTAAGTGCTTATGTGGATCTTCTCCCACGAGTCCATGGAATCTTGATAATAAATGAATTAAAATTATTTTTTCATCTAATTTAATTATATAGTAAAATAATATCTTAAATTGGTTTTAAAGTATAATTAGTTTAATTATACATGAATAAAACCAATTTATTTCATTTTATTCAATTTCACATTGATATTGGATATAAAAAAATTTCAATCATTTGAACTTTTCACTTTAAAAACACGCTTTTTTCTATCAGTGGGATTTATTTTAAATCTAATTTTTTCAATTATATGAATTTAATTTGGTAAAATTGATTAAATATTTGGAATAATAAGATAAAAATTACTTTGTAATTTTATTTTCATTTTTAGGCATAGAACAATTTACTATGGTAATAAAATTATTTACCGCAGCATAGGTAAAAAAATGAAACAGGTTAAAAATAAAATATTAAAGGATTAAAATACCAAAAAACTACAAATTTTAATGGTTTTTTGAGGTATTTATAGAACCTAAACAACCTCTAAAATATTAATTTTCAACCAAAGTCATGAAAATAAATCCCACATAAATGTGGTTGGCTTTAAATATAAAATAAGTATTATTTTAATCACTTAAACTCATCTCTCCTCAAGTATAAATACCACCCCATTTCGACTCACAATCCTTAAATCCCATAAAATATCTTCTAAGATATCTCCTACTTACTCTACCCACGTACAAGTTCTAATGGTCTCATAAAAATACCAAATCCAAGGTCCTCAAGGGGTCCTCCAAGGAGATGATATTCAAGAGGTAATTTTCTCAAAAACACCTCTCATATTTTATTTTCTTCTTCAAATTTATCCTCATCTCTTTCATCCATCAAGAAGTAATAATTAAAAAATAATTTACATACATTAATTTTATGTTTCAAATGGAATATCTTATATACACCCCTTTTATTACCTCCTCTTATTCAATGAAATGAAAATATTGTCCAAGTAAAGTCGGTTAATCACATTTTTGAATAATGTTTTTGATCATTATCTGTTACCACCTTAATGGATAGTAAAAAAATTATTATTATAGTTAAATAAGATTTTAATTGTTGTATAATAACCTTTTTCATGTTTTGGGAAAAATATATTCTCATAATAATGAATAAAATGAAACTAGTTCTTGGTGTTTGGAAAAACTGCCAAAATAAACTAAACGTTTATCATTAACATTTTATCAAATGAATCATCTTCATGTAAGAAATAAAAATGATATATGGGACCATTTATAGTTTTGGAATTTCTTAATTCTATTTTATTCCAATTCTGGAGTTGTAATCTCATTTTACAAGAACATACATGATTTTACACAAATGAATCGATCATGAAACCATGAAACAAATGCACCTGATGCCATAAAAATAATGAAATACTATTAATGAATGGGTCATAATATGTTATAAAATCATCATATAAGTTATTATAAATATTAATATGGTTATATAATATGTTAATAACACTATTTAAAACATTATAAAGGATGTTAATGTGCACACCAGTAAAGGGAAGTGTGAGGTAAGGGTTTCTCATCTCACATTTACTTCTGTGAGATATATGCCTTATTCACCACTTAATCTTTGTGTGTGGAGTATATAATTTCCTTTGATATATAATATAAAAAACATTTTAGCTTCATGGTATGAAATGTTTCATCTGATAATTATTTATTTTATGGGCATATGATTTGACTGATTATAAAGTGGTAAGGGAATTCCTAACCCAATTTCCATTCTTTGGGTTAAAGTTCTAATTCCTTGATTATTTCATACTATGCTTATCTGTGAAATTTATTTTTTAATATATAATGTTTTATTTTCAATTTTTTATGTTTATTTACAATTAATACACATATTCTATTCATTTTATTAATTCTTACATTAATGATATGATATTTATAAGGTACATTCTGTTAAGAAAATTATCTTCTTAAAAATTTCTCTTAAATATCTCTTTTTATTTTATGTCTATGTTTTATAAACTTGATTCCAAAAAAAATTACTATCCTCCTATGATTTTTTAAATTCATTTATACTCATGCTTTAATTTTTAAGAAATTATTTGAATGGTATATTTTTTTCTAAATAATGTTCTCTGATAATTTTCTAACAAAAGTATAAAAGGACTGTTTTCAACTTCTATAGCATGAGAGGATTTTCCCACCATCATAATGATCTAATTGTTTAAATATCAGTTTGAAATTTTACATTTTTATTTTTAAATAAAATTTTTCTTTTTATAGTTGTGCATTATTTTAAAAATAAATTTTTTTTAATGTGGAAAATGGTGTTTTCCTCAAGAATTTTTCAATGATGTCATTTAAAGTGTTTTCATCTATGTCAACATCATTTATTGAATCATGTGATTCATTGAGTTTAATATATTATGATACCATCTACCATATTTTATTAAATTTTTATTGACTATTTTGTCTAGTAATGTACTATTTTGATACCATTCACCATATTACTATGAATGGTTTGTGATTATGTTCACTTAATGGGGAAAGTTATTAACATTTTTTATGTTGGTTTCAATACAAATTTATAAGTTGATTATGTTTCACCCTACTCATATGGGGAATAAATTAGACTTTGTCTGTGATAGGAGGGGACCACTATATCCCCTCGATGCATTGGTGGGTCTCATGAGAGAAACTAGTTTTAGTATTGGATGATTTCTTACCCGATTATGTATGGTGTCTTGGACGAAGACTTGATGATATGTTTATAATGTCCCACATTATGCATTCCTTCATTATGAGATTAGTTATTTATTTCCATGTGATTATTCTATTAGTATAATATCCATGGTTATTGTAACACCCCAAGGTTTTGAAAATAAATATAGAATGAAATTTTATAATACAGCCATTAAAACACAAATTTTCCTCTTCCATGTTTTGAATTTCGAAAAATGGTCATCTAGAGTTGTGTTCAGTAAGTCATTTGGAGTTTGATAGAACAAACTTGATTTTTTTAGTGAATAGTAACATACCCTTATGAATAGTAATATTAATAGTAATATGACCCTAATGAATAGTATATTTTATTATTATTTTATTTTCTTAAGGATAGAAGATAATAACATCTTGGTTAGTTTTTCAGTGTGATAAAGAAGTAGTTATAAGATTAGAACTGTTAATTTTTGAATTAAGTATGATTTTATTTAAAAATTAAATTAATAATATTTAGAAAATTGTTTTTCAAAAATGGATTTCACTTTTGAATTCTACACGTCGAAAAATGGTAGGAGTAAATCTTTGGGAATTTTTTGAAATTCTTGAATTTTGGATGAATAGTAAAATATGGTAAAATACTGTATATTAATTTTATCAGTTAAATACACTATTCATGACATCACAAGTGATGAAAGGTCACTTGGTTCGAACTCACATGATATTATTAATATTGAGGGTCACTCGCATTGAGATTATTCATAGTCTTGATAAAAATATTATAATAATGATTAAAATAATCTAAAATACCTCCTCTCCCCCACTATAAATACCACCCTCACTCCCCTCTTCCTCCCACACCTATCAAGCCTTGAGCATTGTCTAAATTCGGCCAAATTCCCTCCCCTATCTTATTCCCCACATCCTATAGCTGCTGGTCTCACCAAAAGACCAAAACCAAAGCCCTTAATGAGGATCTCAAGGAGAAGTGATCAAGAGGTAAACATCCTCTTTTATTTTCTTTCTTTTCTTTCATTTTATTTTATTCTATTCTTTTCCCTTTGGCTTGAGTTGGGATATTTCATTAAATATTACCCCTTACTGTCCATATTATGTATGAATGATGAGATATTCCATTACTATCATCAAACTATTTTTATGAAATTTTAAGAGACGCAGTTAGGCTGCCGAATTTTCGAGAGAAATTTATCAAGTTTTATTTCATTTTAAGATTCCTTTATTTTCTCCTTCTTTCCTCACCTCCTCTGTTAAAATGATCATGATAACTCCCATAAACATCTATATACTGGATTTATATCAAGTTAATGGAAGAACCGTCAAAAATATTCTTACTCCCTCCCTTTTATTTTAAACGAAATCAACGTCCATGAGGATCCAATTTATTACCTTCATGGATGATGAAGTTTCATTCATCAATTTATTCTTAATTACTGGTCATAAAACCATATTTATGGTTGAACAAAACTATAATATATTTATTATAACCTAATTAATATTCAATAACAAGAATATGTAAATATAATTAAGTTATATGACAAAACTAGTTAATAATAATCCAAGTACCGTCGAATAATCGAAGTGGTTGTCATCTAATGATTCAACCTCATTCCATGTAACCAAATGATAGAAATTGAAATTAACAATTCTGTATGTTCATAAATAATATTTAATTTCAATTCTGTTGATTTACATCCATTCAAATTCATTACTTAAAATCAAGCGAACCGAATATGAAAATCAAGAAAACAAACACCTTGAAACAACAGAATTCAATATAATAACTTATAAATGATAACATAAATGAACTAAACAGAAGTTTGATGAAATAAATACATGTATATTAGGTTCTGAAATAAGTCATTGATATTTTTAATTTCACCTTCCAGGACCTAAAGTTTAAGAGGAGAACACATTCGGATTTAAGGTAAGTATTTTCCACCCAAACATCCATTTTCATTCTCTATACTTTCATTGTATAATTAACTCAATTAAATTCTTATGTATTGTTATGTACTCATCGTATATTCTGTTTGAGTATCATATATATTTTTACAAACCATAACACTTCCTTATTTTATGGATAGTTACACATTTTAAAAGGAACTTTCAAAATTGTTTCAAAAATACAAGCCCAATTCAAGGGAATTTCTCAAATTATTACCTATTTTCACGGGCACTCTGTAATATATTATTGGAAACCATTATCTTTAAAAAATCAATAATTTTATTATGAAGATACTATCTTACTTAACTTATGGTTTTATACAAATATTTTTTCAAAAGAACTCTTCTTTTCAAAATAAAAGAGTATTTATCTCCGGAATTGCTGAATGATTTTATAAGATTGTTTTCGTCTAATTCAACACTCTTGTTGATTCCATGGTATTATTGGGTTTAATCATTTATGAATCCATATACCATATTTTATTGAATGGTTTATGAAAAAAATCTATTTTGGATGATCTATCCTAAAACCATTCAACATATTATTCCGAATGGTTTGTGTTTTAAGTTTAATGATTGGGGAAAGTTAGTTACATTTCATATGATAGTTTCAATATGAATGTATATATTGTTTATGTTGATCCCCACTCAAATTAGGAATTCATTGGACTTATTATGTGACGGTTGGGGCCTGCTATAGCCCCTCGATGCATTGGTAGGTCTCATGAGACAAACTATGGTCTTGGCATGAGGCCTTGACAAAATGATTATTTATGGTCCTAGTATGAGGCTTTGACGGTATGGTTATGATGTCCGGCATATGCACTTCCCTAATTATGATGCTAGTATTTTGAAGTTCATGTGGTTATTCAACTAGTAGAATACCCATGATTATGTTTTATTATGGAATTATTTACTTAGCTCATATTCATTCCATAAATGTGTACAAGTTTATTATTAAAGGCATGTGTTTTCAATTACTTACCATGTCTTATGTTTATTCTATCTTCTGGATTATTTCTTACTCTTACTGAGCATTTGAGCTCACCCCTTTATTATTTTTCTTTTCTCAGGACATGAAGAAGTTTATTATGAATGACATGTTGAAATAACCTAGGAATTATGGATGTTTTCTAATGAGTTTCTATGTCATTTTTCTTTTCAAGATATAATATCGAACTTATATATGTATCTTGTTTCAAATAATACTAAACTACTTGGTCCTTCAGGATTATTATTCCATGTATGTATGCCAATATAATCAAATATGGCACCAAATCTGGACAAGTGGGGTGGGGTCCTTACAATTGGTATCAGAGGAAGTTTGGTAGAATACTTGGAAACTAGATTTAGAAAAAAGTAGAATTAGGGAAGAGTCCCTAAGATAGTCTTTGAGGATAAACATACAAGAACGACTTGGTATTTTGGTAAGGAATAGATTATGTGGATAATTTAAGTAATACATACCTTCCTGGATACGAGCCGGTAGAGGTGGTTCTGGCACAGATATACATAGGAGTGAAAGCTCTGACAATGAGTTTCAGGCTTAACCCGGGGTATCCTGGTATACGACAACGGGCCTTGCTGCACTCTTTGTTATGACACTCCTAGGGGATATGCTTAGGATAATTCATATTTTCTTTACAAGCCATTATGAAGGAGTTTAATGTAAATATTCCTCAAAGAAATCATTTTTGTGAATATGTGATTATCCATGCGTAGGATCTCAATTTTTCTAATTATTTTTAAGTTAAGATTATACATTATGATTCATAACCTAATATAGTGTATGCCATTATCTAGATATGGTGCCTAGTGGACAGAATAGAAACCGTACGAATGCATCTGTTCCCTTTAGAGATTTTCCTTCAACGCAAGATAATGTTGTTGGCTCTGGTGCTGTGACTGGTGCTGAGCAGCTCATAACTATACCGGGTCAACTCACTCAGGTTATGAATAATAACCATACCCGTATGGAGCACCCTAATCCATAGTATGGAGGATCAATGTTAGATCGTTTCATAAGGAAAAAACCACCAACATTCAATGGGAGTACAAATATACTTGTAGTGGGGCAATAGATAAATTCCCTAGAGAAAATATTCCACGCCTTGGGGAGTAGTGAAAGGGAAAACGTTATCATGGCAGTTTACCGCCTCACTGGAGATGGTGACCAATAGTGGTCATTGATTCAAAACATGAAATAAGATGATAAAGTATCAAATATGGAATGGAGGGAGTTCAAATATCCTTTCTTAGAAAAATACTTTCCTCGTGACCATCGAGCAGATATGGAAAGGCAATTTCTGAGTCTCAGATAAAAGGAGGATGAGAATGTTGCAAAGTATGAGGCTAACTTCACAAGGTTAGCGATTCATGCTACAGATTATATACATAACCCAAGAAGTAGGTTTGATCATTTTTTTATGGGTTTAAACCATTTCTCCGTCGAGCATTAGTCACACAATCCTTCTTGTTGTACGAAGATATTGTCTCATGTGCTATCAAGACAGAAAAGGAATTCTCTAAGTCTTACGACTTTAAAGCAAAGCAAGAGAAGAAGAGATCTGCTGATCACTTAGGGAATGGAAATAAGGGGAAGAATGGAAGAGTTGAATTTCCACCATGTGACAATTGTGTAAATAAACACCATGTTGTATGCCTAAAATGAAAAGGATTACGCTACAAATGTGGCCAGAAAGGCCATCTTTCTGGTGATTGCAAAGGGAAGAAGGAAGCCAATGATGTACAATGATATAGTTCTCAGGAGATGGGACACTATGCTAATGATTGTTCGAAACATCAAGGAAATATGCAATAGAAAGTCCAAGGGATCAGGGACGAGCTTATGCAATCACAACTGCAGAAGTTGAAGTTCCTAATAACGTAGTGGCAGGTACTTTAATTATTTCCTCAAGTTTATCCAATGCTTTATTTGATTTTGGATCATCACATTGTTTCATATCTTCCCAGTTTTATAAGAAAATTATATACTTCCAATTTGATTTAATAAGGTATTTTTCAGTCAAAACTCCTAAGGTAAGTATCATTGCTACAAAGTTCTGTCAATCAGTTCCCATTAGGGCATATAAATATTCTTTATCTGCTAATCTCATCATCATACTCATGATTGAATTTGATATAATCCTCGGTATGGATTGGATTTCAGACCATGGTGCAAAAATTTATTGTAAGAAGAATGAGGTTACAATTTTTGATGATGATGATAAAGAACGCCTTATTTTTAGAGCAGAATCGTCACCACCTTATTCTTATCTAGATCCACCCCCAGTAGCTCAACTAAATTCAATTATTGGGGAGGAAGAGAATGAAATAACTATGGGTGAGGAAAACAATGTTCAAATAGAGGATGTACCAATTGTGAGAGAATATGTTGATGTGTTTCCATAAGATTTACATAGACATCCTCCAGAATGAGAAATTGAGTTTTCCATTGATTTAATTCCTCGTTCAAGGCCCATATCGAAGACCCCGCAGAAAATGGCCAATGTGGAATTAGTGGAACTAAAGAAACAACTAGATGAATTGAGTAATAAGGTATTTATCCACCCTATTGTTTCTCCTTGGGGAGCCCCTGTACTTTTTGTTAAGAAGAAAGATAGATCTATGAGGTTATGTATCGACTACAGGGAGATCAATGCTATAACAATAAAGAACAAGTATCCCCTACCTCGCATTGATGATTTATTTGACCAACTCCATGGAGCTCAATACTTTTCAAAGATTGACCTTCGATCTGGATATCATCAGTTTTGTGTAAAGAAGGAAGACATTCCAAAAATAGCATTTCGAACCAGGTACGGGCATTACAAGTTTACAGTGATGCCTTTTGGATTGACTAATGCACCCTCTGTCTTTATGGATCTAATGAATAGAGTTTTCAAGGAATATCTTGATGATTTTGTAGTGGTATTTATTGATGATATCTTGGTATACTCCAAAAGCGGAGAAGATCATGAAAATCACTTGCGCATTTCCTGAAGACTCTTAGAAGACATGAATTATATGGTAAGTTTAGAAAATGTGAATTCTAGCTTCAAGAGATTTATTTTCTTGGTCATATTGTCTCTAAGGATGGAATCCTAGTTGATCCTGCAAAGACAATGGCAATCCAAGATTGGGCCACGCCAACAAACATAACTGAGGTACGCATTTTTATTGTCTTAGAAGGTTATTATCGGCGTTTCGTGCATAATTTTGCCCGACTTTCTAACCCGCTAATGAAGCTCACACGTAAAGGGGTTAAATTTGTTTGGACTAAAGATTGTGAGTAATGTTTCAAAGAACTAAAGAGAAGATTAGTCAATGATCTTATATTTATGATACCCTTGGGGAATGAAGGGTTTGTTATTTATAGTGATGCTTCAAAGAAAAAACATGGTTGTGTCCTTATGAAAAATGATAGGGTTATTGCTTATGCATCAAGACAGCTAAAAATTCATGAGAAAAACTATCCTACCCATGGTCTTGACTTAGATGTTGTAATCATTACATTGAAGATATGGAGACATTATCTCTATGGTGAAAATGTGAGATTTATACTAATAATAAGAGTTTGAAGTATATTTTCTCACAGAAATAACTCAACATGAGGCAAAGGAGATGGCTTGAACTACTCAAGGATTATGATTTCATGATACACTACCACTCGAGGAAGGAAAATAAGGTGGAAGATGCTTTGAGCAGAAAGAATCATGAAGTTTTGAACAAGATGAGAGTTGAAAGGGATCCTATTTTTATGGATCTAGTAAAGATGGATATGGGAATAACCATGGAAGGTGAACCATCAAGGATTTTTCAAATGGTTGCCAAACCATCTTTACTAGAAAGGATAAAAAGTTCTCAGGCTAGTGATGAGGAGTTTCAAAAGAAGATTGAAGCTGTGAATGATGAAAGATTGAGTAACTTCATATATGAAGATGGAATTTTGAAATTTGGGAAGAGGATTTGTGTTCCCGATATAACTGATATAAAAATGGAATTGTTAGATGATGCTCATAGTTCCAATTTCTCTATACACCCTGGTAGCACTAAGATGTATAGAGATTTGAAGGAACATTTTTGGTGGGACAACATGAAGAGGGAGATTACTGATTTTGTGTCAAGATGTATAGTTTGTCAACAAGTGAAAGATGGAAGGAAACAGCCTGGAGGAGTATTTCAACCTCTTCACATACTTGAGTGGAAATGGGATAATATCACGATGGACTTTGTCATGGGACTACCAAAGACTCCTAGAAAGAACGATGCAATATGGGTCATTATTGATCGTCTTACCAAGTCAGGACATTTTCTTACTATAAGATAAGATCTACCACTTGAAAATCTAGAAAGACTATATATTGATGATGTTGTGAGACTTAATGGAGTACCCCTATCAATTTTTTCTGATCGTGATCTGCGTTTTACATCAAGATTCTGAAAAAGTCTTCAGAAATCCCTAGATACTGATCTTCGTTTGAGCATTTCCTACCACCCACAAACTGATGGACATTCAGAACGGAATATTCAAACATTGGAATACATGTTGAGGTCTTGTTCACTTGATTTTCAAGGCATGTGGGATCAGTATTTACCTCTCGTACAATTTTCTACAACAATAGCTTCCATTCAAGTATACAGATGGCACCCTATGAAGCATTATATGGGTGGTGATGTCGTACACCAACTTGCTAGGATGATGTTGGTGAAAGAAAGCTTTTGTTCCCATAACTTGTTGAAGAAACAATGGAAAAGGTGAATAATATCCAGAACCATATCAAAATAGCTCAAAGTTGGAAAAAGATCTATGCTGATAACCGAAGGAAGGATTTGGAATTTCAAGAAGGTGATCATGTTTTCTTAAAGGTATCTCCATGGAAGGGTATTATATGATTCGGTAAGAAGGTAAAGTTAAGTCCCAAGTACATCGTACCTTTTTAGATTTTGGAATGAATTTGAGCTGTAGCTTAATGTTTGGTAATGCCGCCAAGTCTCTCCAAAGTTCACAATGTGTTCCACGTGTCAATGTTAAGAAAGTGTGTACCAGACCCATCACATGTACTCACTTATGATGAAGTGGAACTTGAGCCTGATATATCTTACTGTGAAGAGCCTATCAAGATTTTTTATACTAGAGAACAAGTATTGATAAATCGGATGACTCGTCTAGTGAAGGTTCTATGGAGGAACCATAATATGGAGGAAGCAACAAGGGAGCCCGAGAAGCTTATGTTAAAGACATACCCGAATCTTTTTAGGTAATATTCTGTGAATTTCAGGGACGAAATTTTGGTATGGAGGGGAGAATTTAACACCCCAAGGTTTTGAAAATAAATATAGAATGAAATTTTATAATATATCAATTAAAACACAACTTTTCCTCTTTTATGTTTTGAATTTCGAAAAATGGTCATCTAGAGTTGTGTTCATAAGTCATTTGGAGTTTGATAGAACAAACTTCATTTTTTTAGTGAATAGTAACATACCCTTATGAATAGTAATATGAATAGTAATATGACCCTAATTAATAGTAAATTTTATTATTATTTTATTTTCTTAAGGCTAGAAGATAATAACATCTTGGTTAATTTTTCATTATGATAAAGAAGTAGTTGTAAGATTAGAATTGTTAATTTTTGAATTAAGTATGCTTTTATTTAAAAATTAAATTAATAATATTTAGAAAATTATTTTTGAAAAATGGATTTCACTTTTGAATTCTACATGTCAAAAAATGGTAGGGGTGAATCTTTGGGATTTTTCTGAAATTCTTGAATTTTTGATGAATAGTGAAATACGGTAAAATACCGTATATTCATTTTATCAGTTAAAGACACAATTCATGACATCACAAGTGATGCAAGGCCACTTAGTTCGAACTCACATGATATTATTACTATTTAGGGTCACTTTTATTGAAATTATTCATAGTCTTGATAAAAATATTATAATAATGATTAAAATAATCTAAAATACCTCCCCTCCTCCACTATAAATACCACCCACACTCCCCTCTTCCTCCCACACCTCTCAAGCCTTGAGCATTGTCTAAATTCTGCCAAATTCCCTCCCCAATCTTCTTCCCCACGTCCTAGAGCTTTTGGTCTCACCAAAAGACCAAAACCAAAGCCCTTAAGAGGATCTCAAGCAGAAGAGATCAAGAGGTAAACATCCTCTTTTATTTTCTTTCATTTCATTCATTTTATGTTATTCTGTTCCTTTCCCTTTGGCTTGAGTTGGCTTATTTCATTAAATATTACCCATACTGTCAATATTATGTATTAATGATGAGATATTCCATTCCTCTCATCAAACTATTTTTATGAAATTTTAAAAGATGTTGTTAGGCTGCCGAATTTTCGAGAGAAATTTATCAAGTTTTCTTTCATTTTAAGATTCCTTTCTTTTCTTCTTATTTCCTCACCTACTCTGTCCAAATTATCATGATAACTCCAGTAAAAATATATATACTAGATTTATATAATGTTAATGGAAGAAACATCATAAATATTCTTAATCCCTCCCTTTTATTTTAAACGAAATCAACGTCCATGAGGATCCAATTTATAGCCTTTGTGGACAATGAAGTTTCGTTCTTCAATTTCTTCTTCATTACTGGTAATGAAACCACATTTATGTTTGAAAAAAACTATAATATATTTATTATAACCTAATTAATATTCAGTAACCAGAATATGTACATATAATTAAGTTATATGACAAAAATAGTTCAAAATAATCCAATTACCGCCGAATAATCGAAGTGGTTGTCATCTAATGATTCAACCTCATTCCATGTAACCAAATGATAGAAATGAACATTAAAAATTCTTTATGCTCATAAATAATATTTAGTTTCAATTCTGGTGATTTACATCCATTCAACTTCATTACTTAAAAGCAAGTGAACCGAAAATGAAAATTAAGAAAACAAAAAACCTTGAAACAACAGAATTCAATATAATAACTTATAAATGATAACATAAATGAACTAAACTGAATTATGATGAACTAAATAAATTTATATTATGTTCTGAAATAAGTTATTAACATGTATAATTTCACATTCCAGGACCTTAAGTTCAAGAGGAGAACACATTCAGATTTAAGGTAAGGGTTTTTCCACCCGAACATCCATTTTCATTCGGGATACTTTCATTGTCTAATTACCTCAATGAAATTCTTATGTATTGTTATTTACTCGTCATATATTATGTGTGAGTATCATATATATGTTTACAAACCATAACACTTCCTTATTTTATGTATTTTTACACGTTTTAAAAGGAACTTTCAAAATTGTTTCAAAAATACAAGCCCAATTCAAGGAAATTTCTCAAATTCTTACCTATTTCCAGGGCCACTCTATAATCTATTTTTGGAAACCATTATCTTTATAAAATCACTCATTTTATTATGAAGATACTATATTACTTCACTTCTGGTTTTATACAAAGATTTTTCCAAAAGAACTCTTCTTTTTAAAATAAAAGAGTATCTATCTCAAAAATTGCTAAATGATTTTATAAGAGTGTTTTCAACTAATTCAACACTCTTTTTTATTCCATGGTATTATCAGGTTTAATCATTTATGAATACATCTAACATATTTTATTTAATGTTTTATGACTAACTCTATTGTGGATGATCTATCCTAAAACCATTCAACATATTATTCTGAATGGTTAGTGTTTTATGTTTAATGATTGGGGAAAGTTAGTTAAATTTTATATGATAGTTTCAATATGAATGTATATATTGTTTATGTTGATCCCTGCTCATATGAGGAATGCATTGAACTTATTATGTGATAGGTGGGGCCCACTATAGCCCCTCTATTCATCGGTAGGCCTCATGAGACAAACTATGGTCTAGGCATGAGGCCTTGACAAAATGATTATTTATGGTCCTAGCACGAGGCTTCGACGGTATGGTTATGATGTCCGACATATTCACTTATCTCATTATGATGCTAGTATTTTGAAGTTAATGTGGCTATTCAACTAGTAGAATACCCATGATTATGTTTTATTATGGCATTATTTACTTATCTCATATTCATGCCATAAATGTGTACAAGTTTATTATTAAAGGAATGTGTTTTCAATTACTTACCATGTATTATGTTTATTCTATCTTCCACTATATTTATTACTCTTACTGAGTGTTTGATCTCACCCCTTTATTATGTTTCTTTTCTTAGGACATGAAGAAGTTTATTATGAATGACATGCTGAAATAACCTAGGAGTTATGGATGTTGTCTAAGGAGTTTCTATGTCGTTTTTCTTTTCAAGATGTAATATCGAACTTATGTATGTATCTTGTTTCCAATAATACTAAACTACTTGGTCCTTTGGGATTTTAAATCCTTGTATGTATGCCAACATAATAAAATAAGGCACCGGCTCTGGAAAACTAGGGTTGGGTCCTTACAGTTATGTTTTCTAGCTTATGTGATTATTTATATGGAATTATTTAATCATCTTTTATTCTATCCATATTATATTCAGATTATTGATTTAATGACATTGGTTTTAGTTATTTGTCATTCCATGTTTTTTATTTATTATTTATCATAGATTCATTTGTATAAATAATCCTTACTAAGCATCTGATCTCACCCTTTCCTTATGTTTTATTTTTCCCCAAGATTTCAAGAAGTTTATAATGGGTGATATGCACGGTTAAGATAGAAGATTAATAGTGTTATAAAAGGACTCACTGTGTTGTGTTTTATATTTAAAATTATAATGAATGGTTCAAGAATGTGTCTAGTTTTCCAAAAGTACTAAACTATTTGGTCCTTTGGGATGTTATTCCTTGTATCTTATACCAATGTAATAATTTAAGGCACCAGATCTGGGCTACTGGGGTTGGGATCATTACAGTTCCTTTCTATGACTATGAAGGTTCCGGGTCACTAGGAGTTGCTTACCCTTCGATTGGAGAGTTCCAAAAACTAATATTTCAGGATACCTTTTAAGACCCTTCTATGATATGCTTCATACATTTTTTCAGACGTGGAGGCTAGGGAGAGGCATTTTGAGGAGGATTTTCATCCAGATATCCTACACCAGGTAACCTCATTTATGTTGAAGACGTATCTTGAGGTGATGGGGAGAGTAGTGGTTATTGAGGGGATTCTGGCCATAACTAGATCATCATGAAAGAGGAGTCATTAGTATTCCTCACAAAGAAAAAGTTGTGGTCTAGGATTCCCAGTTGAAAGGACCAAATCACTTTGTTTCCAATCTCTATTTTCAACGGTGACATGATTTCCATTTTCTTAAAATTATTTTTCTCTATCAAATCGAATTTCCCATGGCATGTCTTATGTTCATATATTTTTTCTTTGGTTTTAGTTTATGAAATTGAATTCTTTGATGTCCATGAGGGATAATCTTTGATCTTTGATTGAAATGGAATTTATCTTGAAAATTCTATTTTCATTAAAAAAAATTATACAAATAACATATTTGATGAAATTTATAAAAGGTGATTTTGAAAATAAAATGATTTTTCATGCTTGGAAGCTGTATAGAATTTCTCATGGAAAATATTTTACAAATTATGGGAATATTTTCTTGAACATATTTGTTGATTATATAACATTGAGAAGATTTTGGGTCACATGGTTAGACTTTCACTTATAAAGGCGTTAATTGGGGTATATATACCTCTAGGGTAAGTTTTAATTAGTTTATGGAGATAGTTAGTTTCCTTAATAGGAGAGCCATTGACATAGGATAGAATATGTTGGATAGTGTTCATTACATGTCGTCATTATATAAACCCTCATGTTTCTTTCCCATTTGGTGATTTTTTGAAAACTTTATGTTGATGGTTATTCTAATCATTTCCCACTTGGTTTTAGGATGCATGATTACTTGGATATTTATCTTAAATAATATATCATGGATTTAATGTCATATTCATTATTTATGTCTAATATGTCATGTTTTAAAGAACTGGTTGATGTATGGTGACAATCATTGTATAGATTCTTGATGGTATCCAATTGTTTTTTAATTATCATACCCTATATGTTTGTTTGGGTGTATATTGAAATGGTTTTTTGGACATATATAAAGGGGAGGGTGTTTTTTTAATGATGCATTCTCATGTTTGGTGTTGCTTTCTAGCATTTTTTTGATGGTGGTGATGACAAGTCCTGTGGATTTTGGATCATGGATTTGTGGAGATCCTTATTATTGGTATCTAGACTATTTTGGGTTATGGATGTTTGGGTTTTTTTATATTCATAATATATTTTAGCACACCTATGAGTTGTAATGTTATATATGGAACTTCTATGATTTGATATATTTTGTTTATCACATTTTTTCTTTTGAGGGTTAAATTGTTCCCATGTTTGTATATTGATACCCAGGTGCTTATCATCATCCCGTGGTGATTCAGAATGCTCTTTGGGCCTTGTGGACATCCAATTCATGTGACATATCATGTTAACCATAGATGGTCTGTTAGACTTCTCAAACACTTCAAAATCATCTTCAAACATCATCCAAAGGTTTTACTTCACCTAATACATCAGTATGTATGCTTGGTGAACCAAAAATGGATTCTCTAACATCAATTTATCTCTTTCTTTAAAAATAATATCTTCTTAAAAGAACAACATTTGGTCTCAATCCAAGGGTAATAAGCACTCATACACAAAAAATAAGCCTAAACTAGGCATGATGTAGATCCAAACAACATCTAATATCACCACAATATGTCGATATCAAGCTAATCATCATCCAGTTACCACATAATTATCACCTATATAAAACCCCTAGCAGTGAAACACACATGCTAAGGTGACATGTCCATTTCCCAATTCACCCAATGTTCCCAATGTAATAAGTTTCAAAAACCATTTAAAAACCATTCTTAGAATTTATAAAACATTTTCATAGAAAATAATTACCATTTTCATACTTGAAAATCCATTTCCATTTCAAAAACTCCCTTAAGGAATTTCAAAAAACTTCAAAATGAATTATTACTTCTCCCATGATTTAAAACCTATTTTTGAATCAAAACAAGATTAATTCATTTCAAAGAATCTCAAAATGCACTCAATTGTGTTTTCAAAGAAAACATCATTTAAAAACATATATATCAAGAATAAAATCCATTTTATGTCAAATAAATCAATTTCATACCATAATAGAAAAGAATTTACAATAACATCATGTCATTAAGGAATTAACACCTTTGTATAGAGGCACCCACCTTAAGAACGGAAAGGAATCACCAAGAATAAATCTCCCAAATCTTGGGGTTGTATATAATTTAAAAGGGCTTTGAATGACTTTGAATTACTCTCTTGGGTTCCTAATTTTTGAGTGAAAAGGTATATGATCAACTCAATTCAATGGGATGTAAACATTTATAGGTAGTATAGAAGTTAAAGACCATGGAACAGCCTCCTGAACCATGCTGAAAAACTGCTAGACCACACTACAGTGCCCCCTTTAATGCCACAGTCACCCCTAACCAACTAGCCTTCAGAAACTCGTGTGAAACCCCCACCCAGATCCTATTTTCTCAATGCATTGATATGATGTAGCTGATGAACCATGTCGTAGTTACCCCTCAAGATGTATGAACAATCAAACACACCCTCATGGAACTCTATGCCACATCATATGCCTCCACACTGTGGGGAACAACTAAGCAGAAGGCTTATGCTGAAGCCATTTATCCATGGTGAAAGTTATACCAAAATTGGTATTAGCTCTAATATTTCTATCCCAAGGCTCAATGTATTAGTCATCTACCAATGCCACATCTTTTCATTAATTGGTATAGGTGTGTAAATTCTTACTCCATAGAAATACAACATATCCCACTAGTTCATGACTCAATGATCCCACTCTACACTTTATCTGATACCCTCCATGGAATAGTCCTATATAAGATTCTAGGAAAACTCCAAATTGACTAAATAACTCTTGGGAATCAAATTAAAAACTCTTAAACATAAAAAATAAATTATACCCAAATCGAGAGGGTGTCACGATTCTCCCCACCATTAAATATTTTTGTCCCCATAAAGCCTTAGGTTAAAATATAGGTCAAAAACTAAAGGAAAATAAGCCTCAATCTCCCCAAAATTTATAAATGTACTAAAATGATGTAACAATTGGAATATTCTTAACAAAAACAATAGAATTTCACAAAGAAACAACATTCTCAAAATAACCAAAGGAAATTCTTCAAACTTCACTGGAAAAACCAACCAGACATAATAGGTTCAAAACCACAAGGAGAACACTACTCTAGAAACATCCCAAAGGATCCCAAAACCGGATCAAAAAAATAGTGCATCCATAGAAGGTGATTGCAATGAAAAATATACCTTGGCAAGAAATGGCAGGGCTCAAACCTAGGGGTCACAACTGGAATATGAGGGTGTTTAGATCCAACTCCCTATAGAACTTCCACACAATAACTCTTATAGGAAATACAACCCAACCACATTCCTATCCAAAATAGAAACAAAACTACACCCCAATTATCTAGGAATGAACCCTAGGTCCTACCCATATCCATGAAAATTAGCATAAGCCAACCCATGGTCTACACCACATGAGGGTGAAAAGGAAAACTACCCATAATCAGCAACCAAAGAGGAGCCCCAGAAGCACTGGTCCATATATTCCTCAATACAAAACTGATCCAAACTCAATGGTTACAAAACAAAAAAAAATATCCTATCATCCAAAAACACTCAAACATATCCAAAAAGAACCAAGGAAACATTCTCAACTCGAGTTCACATAACAGTCTCCAAAAAAGGCTAATCTCCACTAATCCAACTGTCAATCCAAAGCTCACTGTTCTAAACAATTAGACCCAAAAATATACAAAGGAGACACGAAATAAGTACTAACTCAGAAGACTATAAGGAAAAACACTCTATGAAGGAAGGAAAACACATGCATAACTAAATCAAGATAGTTTTAAGAAAAATATTATTTTTATAACCAAGGAACCATTAAAATTGGGCTTTCCTTTATTCAATACTAAACAAAAACCATTTTAAAAATTCAAACCCCAATCCCTTTATCAATTTGGTTGATTTTAAAAAGATTTTTAAAATTTATTTCAAAACAAAC
The DNA here is from genome assembly GCA_963277665.1 of Viscum album. Taxonomy (NCBI): domain Eukaryota; kingdom Viridiplantae; phylum Streptophyta; class Magnoliopsida; order Santalales; family Viscaceae; genus Viscum; species Viscum album. Next base: position 1,195,201,722 of record OY728121.1, on the reverse strand, counting down.
ACAACTTATTTTAAAACCAAAACACCATTCCAAGTTTCTAAATAAAAAAAATCATTTTTGAAACAGTTTCCAAATCAATTACCCTTTTAAAATATACTCACCAAGGGTACAATCCCAAACATGCCATAAAGTCAATTTGGAAATTTATGGTTTCCCTTAAAATTGTAAGCCCATATTTTATACCACTGTGTGAAATTTATTAGAAAAATAAATCACACATAAGAAGCTTTCATAATCCCCAAATGAAATAAACTATTTCCAAAACATTTCATGAAACCAACCTTATTTTAAAAATAATACCTAAGGCCTTGCGTTAAAACCAAAAATATTTCCTCATGAAATAAATTTTTCACTAACACAAATGAATTTAAAATACCATGCACAAAATCATAAAAAAAGGAATAATTGGTGAAATCCTAAATCCATCATCCATATTTCGACAATAAGGCATACCCCAAATCACCACCCAAAGTTTCACAGTGACATAAAAAAAACTCAACTAGGCTTAGCATGAACCAACCCTAGAGATGAAGCTAACCCCAATTATAACTTTTAAAAGTATTAATAGTTTCCAAAAATTCCCAAAACAATGATATAAAGATAAAATAGACTTTGAATAGGTCTCATCATCATTTTTATTTGATCTAAAATGGTGCAAAAACAAGATGTTGCATCAATATAAGAGAGAATCAATAAGGAAACTGAGGTTCCACATTTCATATAAATTAAACCTCCTAGGTCTACACCCATAATAAATTGAAAAACACTATTCTGATAGGGTCAAACCAACCATTCGAAAACATGTTCAACCCTATTAAAAGGAACCATTCCCATGAAACGTTCAAAAGATCATTAGGCCGAACCACCCAAGTAATATTTGGAAAGGAACATGCCAAATCACCAGATCCACCATGTCTCACATAACCTAGATATGGTTCCAATGAAGATGTTACTCAATGATAAATGATAATTATTTATTCTTAGGTCATGAAGTAACAAATATGGTAACTCGAGTTTAGAAATCTCAACCTAGTGGTCCCCACTATCCAACCAACAAAAAAATATCACTGATGGATCTCTCAGCCAACCAATCATGATAATAAATCTTGTTACCCATGAATATACCCAAGGTTCACCATGTCTAGAGAACTATGTATAATACTATATAAAATATTCCAGTATAAGGTTTTCCTATAAAACAAAGGTCATAGAGTGAAAAGAAAAAATGAGATATAAGAAACTCAAGATGACCGCTGCCCTCAATGGATCAACCCAAGGAAGTTATCAAGATCACATACAAACAAAGTTATCCAAGAACTTAAATCACTCTAAAACTTTTGAGTAAAAACTTGAAGGAATCAGCACACAATACTCAGGATACACCTGAGATTCCATTCTTCCTGAGGAGTATAAGAAATATAGGAAAACCAGTCCTTAAAGACCCATCTACTCAATAGAACATATAATATTCTATTATCAGTTCATATAATAATATCATCTATTTTCATCTAAAAACCTTCCCTCACTAAAAAACTTATAGAAAAATGATAAAACTTACCACTCCATTTGGATTCTGGGAAATATTAAAGAGACAGAGAAAAAGGACAACTCTCATGGAAGGCATTACACTCCAATAAAATACATATCTAGAAGGATCACTTAGACCACACAAGAGGAGATATCCATTTGGTCATGTTCTTTAGAACAAATCAAATAACACTTAAAAATGATAAAGGGTCAATCCAAACATAGAGGTCAAAAAATCAAGCAAACACATTTAGAGATGATTCAAATCAAACCCACTCAAGGAGAATAAACCTCTTTAAAAACAATTCAATTTGAAAACTTCCAAAATTTAGTTGAAATAGAGTTTCAAAAAAAAAATGGTTTCATAAATAAAAATATTTCATTACATTGGAAAGGAATCCAAAAGAGAAACATTTAAAAACTTTTCAATTACAAGGTGAAACCTATTACCTTTCAGACAAATTAATTAAACAAGATTGATTTTCCTCTTGGTTTATTTTGTCTGTGTTTAAAATCCTTTAAAGAAAACCACTATTCAAACACCAAAAACATTTCATTCAATGAACGAGTTATAAAATTGGTTTTACATAATAATTGGAATGTTATTTTAAATTTATAATTCCTCTTTCAAAAACAATTCACTCTTTTAGATTACAAATTTAAAACAACCATTATTTTCATAACATTTAAATCTTATTGAAAATATTCTTCAAATATGTGAAATTCATTCATGAAAAATATTTAACTAATTTTAAAACCAAAACATTTTCTAGGTTTTCATGAGTAAAAACCATTTCACAAAACATGTTCTATAGAAAAAGAATCATTTCATAGAAAAAAACAAATCTTCACTTTTCAAATAAAAAGCATTTTCATGAAAAAAATCACAAAATAAACTGGTTATGCCATCCTTGCATAAAAAATCATGCGATAATTGTTATCCGAACTAATTATTGATATCAAAATATCCTAATAATCACCTTGATTCCTTTCCCTTTAGTGAGATTCACTCAAAGAATCAAGAATCAATGGTTATAAACAACAAAATCAAAGGGTTGAAGAGTCTTTCTAAACCTAGAAACATGGTTGGTGGCTATGTGTTAAGTGTTCCACAACCCCTTTAATACATTCAAAACTAAGTTCCAAGTCATTGAATGGTTTACCAAGCCATATTTATGAAATTCACCGTTGGATTCCCAAATATAGTATAACTCCCAAGGGAACTAACACTTTCCAATTAGAATCATAGGTCATTTAACCAAACCATAACACATGGAAGAAATCAAATACAGAAAATAAATCATGAATTACCCTAGTAACTAAAGTGGAATTATGAAATATGGTGATCAAGAACCTACTCTCAATGTACTCCTTGATCCCTAACATGTCCTAGCTCTAGTATACCAGACTCTCAGAACTGAACCTAGGTATGTCACAACACTTCCAGTTGGGTAATCCCACTGAAACCATTTTTCATATAACTAACCTAGTTTGATCAATACACATTATTAAATATGTCCCACCATAAGGTTAGTATCATCAAACAACCAAAAAAGTCTCATGTATAACAAAAAGAAGTCAAAATAATAGAGTACAATACAAAAGAAAAAGATACAAATTTCTGATACATATAATATCAAGAAAAACTAACTAAACTAGAAAGAGAAACAAGACTAAAATGAGTCTCCATGTGACTATCGATGTAAAGGCCCAAATCAGTGTATTCTAACACTTTGTGTGTTTTTTAAGATCATGGTTATTAGAGGATACAGAGAGTGAGTCTGGAGGGGTTTGGATACAAAAATGTGGATGTAGGGAGAATTTAAAGTGTCAAAATATTTCCCTCCATCTATTCTTAGTTCATGGCTTGTGAGGAAAATTCATAGGGTCTTGCATGGTGTGTGAATTTTCAATATTAAATCCTTCAAGGTGATTTGTTTTTTAATGAGATCTAAAGCCCAAAATTTACATGATGTGAAAGGGATTCACACAGTGTAAATCCCCTATGATGTGTGGAATTATAAATAGTATGGGCCTTTGTTTTTCTCAAACCCTATGCCCTTCCTCTCAAATTTTTGGTGATCAGCAACCCTTCCTTTAGGTGCTTTGTATTCCTTCAATGGGGATCGATTCTTGGATTCCCATTTTTGATTTGTAGTGATCTGAAGTATTTTCTACCTATTCAATCATGGTTATTCAATATGGTTCCTCCCATTTCATATTTCCATGTGATGGTGGATCATATCCAAGTTCATAATGAAGTTTTTCTTGGTTTTTTTGGTGTGGTTGTGCCATAACATCGTTGGATGGATGTGTATTCTTGTAGGAGAGGTGATCAGGATCCACAATGTTGGTCCATTCTCATGTGAAGAAGCTTTATTCCTTTGAATTATAATATTCATTGCTTATCTGTTTATTTAGGTGAAATTTTAAATTTAATAGTTTACCCCTTTTGATGTCAATGGAATTAACCTAATAATTATCAAACATAATTAATAAATCATTGGGTTGCAGTGATAGCATGTTGTTGCTTAATATCATTATTACGGTTTGCATCTTGATTTTATAGGTAGTGTTATATCTATGTTATGATTTGTTATCATGTTCTTATTCTTGGATTAGCATGTTGAAATTGGTAAATAATTTAAATCTAGAATTAATTAATAATAAATTAGATTAATAATTAAGTAAGAGTCATGTTTGAATCCAATGTTTGATGTAATTTGATAATGATCAAATTGATGCAATGCGCATGTGTAATTAAAAGTTATTCTATATTATTAATGAAATTTTTAAAGAATTTAAATCATGATAATTATTGTTGAGAATGTTGATAATAAATAAAAGGCATGTTAAATGAGAATGGTACTTCTCACTATTTGATGAAACTGGTTTAAATGCTTGAGATCATGTTTAATATTTTAATAGATTGTTATGGATTGATGAATTAGGTTGAACATAGTTGAAACCTATGAATAATTAATCAGTTAATACAATATATAATAAGAACTGGTTGTGTGATAAAAATAATTACTATGCCCTGAGTTTCCTATCTTCTTGAGAAGGCTGAGTGCCATGAGTTTGGATCCATGAGATATTATTTATCTGTAAAGGATAGATGCCATGTTTTAGGGACTTGATTTCTCTGTTGGCTATTCTTGTTTGTTTCCTGGTGATTTTTTAATGTGATCCATATGTGAGCTTCACTATGTGATGTGATATGGGGTATGGAAGCCTGGATGTGATATTATATTGGGATGGATGAACTAGGGATGGATGATGTGATGTGGATGAGTATCTCTAGATAATGTGGTAGGACTTGACTCCTATGATGGAGAGATTCATCAAGATATGCATATGTTTTTCAGGGAATGACACCAAAGGTGATGAAACATATTTAATCTAGGCTTACATGTTGATGTGATTTATGAGATATGGGATGTCCGCTTATAAATATATTAAATGGTTGATGTCTAGGTTTCTTGTTTTATCTTCATTCATTTCACCACAACTTGAAGTAGTTTGATGTGGTTGGTTGCATGTTTCCTCTTGGTGGTATATTATGATAGTTTTCTAAGAGTGTCTGTTTTATATAATGATGCAAATAATGAATAAATTAATCTGACCCCATGGGGTTGGTGCTGATGGAATTTAAATGTGGAAAAGATGTTAATCATGATAAACCATGGACTCAGTTTGGATTATTCCTAGAGGGAATGGACTTTAAACTGATGATTAATGTAATGTAATGTGTATTGATGTTAATTATTAATTAATGGATAATGAATTAATTAATATAAGTAAATGGTAAAAATGGAAGCGGTGATTAATTTAGATCATTAAAATGATTGTATGATTACAAGATATCTGGTCTTAGTAGTGGAAGTTGGGAGTCCGAGTGAAATTTTCTTCAGTTGAGTCTAATACTAGGTTATTACCATAGTGTGGATTTGATCTATATTATATATTCTATATTCTATGATTTCTTACTCTTCCCTATCCATGTTAGTTAGGGATAATTACACTCAGTGGACTCTAGGAGGGTGTTTTCCTCAATATTCTGGTGGGAGGACAGATGGATAACTACCCCCTCTGGCCCTACTCTATTCTATTCATAGTTACCTATGATAATATGCAAGACAGTTAGTTTTCCCATATATGTGTATAGATGGATGTAATTTCTTTTGGTTATTTCACACACATGTATTACCAGATATAGTATACAAAGGATTATTATAGGTATGACATGTATAGGCTATGATGTCTTAAGGTACTTACTTGGTGTATGGGTTGTAATACCTGGGGGTATAATACCCAATGTATGATACATTACATATAGGCTATGGTGGATCTTGGAAACTATTTAGTTAACATATATGTATGTGTGGATGGGATGATGTGATTCATGATGTGCATATTTTGATGCCTTGCTCGAGTGTCTTCAGGTTAACTAATTTTTTGAGAGAGATTGCTCAGGACATGTGATGTTGGGGAAGAGAAGCAAAACAATGGGGAAGTGGGAGAATGGTAAACTTGAGGTTTCATTTCTATATCATATGTTCTATTTTATGTGATACTTGGTAAGAGATATCCATTTTGAGTTTGGGAACATTGTATACGTATTTTTGGGATGGGTTAGTTTCAGTATTATTCATAATTCTTTAGCATGCTTTCTTTATCTTTTGTAATAGAGGCTTCGGGGAGGATCCTACTAAGTATATAGTTATGATCACCCTATGTATATATAAAATATTTTTCATGTCAGATTGTATAGGTTGTAGATCAGGATGGATATTACTAAATTCAGGTTTTACAGGAGATTTTTGGGCTTCATGTTCATTTTCATCTTTACCTTTTTGGTACTTGTAGTTTTCCTTTTAGTTATTATAGTATCATATAGTGTTTCATGTTTTCACCTAGGATTTCTTTATATATATATATATATGATATAGTTTTGATTGGTGTATCTATATTATCACTCTCTCTTATCTATGTTCTATTATATGGAAATACCTCCCATATGTAGTTCTATTATACCCTCAATGCTAGTATTCATCCCGGGGCCTACTGGAGGTGGGACTCGATCATTCACCATTTGTCTTCCCTCATTTCTGGCCCTAGAGGAGTGCACTTTAGGGGGAGAGGGTCGTGAAAATATTTCACCTCCAACCAATCTTACAAATAAGGTGATCAAACATAGGAGAATCTGATGAACTACTTGAAACCCTTCCCTTTACCCATGTCCTAAAAAACCACATCTGCATACACCCAAAGGAAAAAATTGGGGTGTGAAAACAAAGACCAGTAGTATTTGACGAAAGAATATATATAATATCTAATTCCAGGAAAACATTATTTATAGATTTAAAAAAATCTAGTTTATAAATCATTTTCATAGGATAAAATCAATCTGTAAAACAACTTTAGTTTTTTTATAAAAGCCTTTCATATTCAAAAAATTAAAGAATATGAAAATTATATAATAAAACAAGTGAGAATAATCATAACCATCTATGTATACACCATAATATAAACTAGTGAGAAACCAAACATTAAATATACCATTATGTTTAAAACCAAGTATAAATGAAATGAACAACAATTGGGCTTGAGTAATAAGCACTTAGACATGAAAAGAATCCAAAACCAGGTACAATGTAGATCCAACCGATATTGATTCCTACCACAATCTATCAATATAAATCTATTTATTAGCTAGTCAATATATAATGAGCACCTATAGAAACCCCTAGTGGAAAAACACACACACTAAGGTGACACTCCCATTTCCCGATGCACCCAAGGTGCCCAATGTGCAAAGTTTTAGAAACCATTTAAAAAACTTTCTCACAATTTATAAAATATCTCCACAAAAAAATCATTACCACATTCATGATTGAAAATAATTTTCCATTTCAAAATCTCCCTTAAGTCATTTCACAGAACATTTCATAGCGAATCACTACCACTCACATGCTTGAAAACCCACTAAAGAAACAGAACCACCTTAAGGCATTTCATCGCATCATAAAATGTGCTCAATTTTGATGATAAAGAAAAATCCCATTAAAAACATATATCTTAAGAAGAAAATTCATTTTAATTTCAAATCAATCATTTTCATACCACTACCTAGTGACATTTACAAGAACATCATGTAATTCGTGAATGATAAATTTTGTATAGATACACTTACCTAAATAATGTAGAGGAATCACCAAGGATCAAACTCCAAAATCCTATGGTTGAATCCTGTCAAGAAGGGCTGCAAAGGCCTTCAAAATACTCTCTTGGGTTCTTCAGGTTCTATAGAGAAATGTGGAAGATCTACTGAATTTGATAGGATTTAAACATTTATAGGTAGTATGGAATTTAAAAGACCACAATTCAGCCTCCTGAACCAGTCCATAGAAATGCTAGACCAGGACAAAGAGCCCCCCATCCTCACTACAGTCACCCCTAACCAAATGGCCTCTAAAAACCACAATGTATACCTCCCCTAGATCATATTCTCCTAGGACAAATCTATAGTGTATCTGAAGCACCATGCTGAAGCTACCCCCATAAATGGAATAACCATCAAAAAAACCCCATATAACTCTATACCATTGACTCTTCCTCCATGTTGTAGGGATCGACCAATTAAAAGGCCTACACAGTGGCCTCTACTCCATAGTGAAACTATGCCGAAATTGGTAGTAACACCAAAATCACTATCCTCAAATTTCATGTTAGGAATGGTGAAGTTTGATTGTCAAGTGTGGACTCAAACAACCAAATGGAGAAATATCAAATATTTAGAAAACTCAATATTCATATTAGTGAAAACATAGGATTTTAATGGTGGAAGGATGCTAATGTAATGGATAAAACATTTTTATCCTTTTCATTGTATTTTTCCAAGTCTTGGGGGTCTCATGAGGGAGTTCTGTGGCATTATGGATTCTCAAAGTTGATTTTTTTCCATTTAAAGGTACATCATGCCATGGTATTGGGTGTGGTGCTAACCCTTTTGAAGTTTAGTTATAGTTGAGAGTGTGTCTGGCTATTTTGAGTTGGTTGTGTGGTTCTTAGTGAACCACAACTAGTGAAATGGATTTTATATCCATTTTGGTGGGTGTGTTGGTATGGTGGTCTCCTTATGTAAAATGATCTCTCCAAAAATTCTCTAAGTGGTCATGGTTACATATGTGGTTCCTCATAGGTTATCCTATGAGAAATGGTAAATCAAAGATCTCACCTTGTCATGGTACATGGTGTAGTAACATGAAATGACTTGGGTATTTACACCACACCATGGTTCAATGTGTGTACCAACGAAAATAGTTTTTAACTTGTTTTTAGAACACTTTATATTTGAGGATATCACATGGAGAGTCAGGTCTGTATTTAACCTGAGGCTACCATAGAATGGTAAAGTCCACATAAGATTTGTCTATAAATATATGACCCAACCTCCTTTGGTTCAAATTATTTTCCCTTACTTCAACCATTGGCTAATCTTAAGCCCTTCTACTATCCTCTCTTCATTTACTTGTAGAGTCTAATCCCTTGGTTTATCCAGATCGAAGTTCCTTAGTTTGAGGTATTTATTTCTTCTCATTTATCTCCCTTGTTCCTATACTTATTTATTTCAATGGTTTTTTGGGTAACAAACCTCTATTCAGGGCATAGTATTAATGGTGTTTCACAATGCATAGGATCAATGGTATTTATTTCAAATCCATTGGTGGAAGATCCTTATTTCTTGTGATTTTATTCTCTAGTGAATCCGAATTGATGTAGGGGATTTTAGTTCTCTTTGTATTAATATATAATTTTGAAAATATCATACTTTTTCTTTCCATTGGTTGAATGGTATGAATTGGCCAAATAAAATATAATGATTGGACTAAAGAAGTTGCATGGTAATTGCATGAATTGTATGATGTTACCAGTTTTATTAATGATGTTTTTGTTATTTATATCCCATATTACACCTTGCTGTGATGGATTTATTATAAATACAATTAAATTTATTAAATTTTTAAATTCATTAATTGTAAAATACTGATCTTGTTGTTCTCTCCCTATGTTTGTTATGTTGTGTGTGGAGTGGTGGCTTGGTTGTTTGTTGTGGATTGGTGTCTTTGGAGGGTTTTTGTGGCTTGGTGACCTTGGTTATTGTGTATTGAAGGATTTTTAATGTGGTTGTTTTTGTGGTTGATGATTGGTAGTGGATCGGTGGTAGTGGAACAATAATTGGCTTGAATAATATGAATTTTTATAAGATAAAATTTTACTAATGAAAATGGATGTATATGAATGGAAATGGAAAATAGATCATGTTATGTGGTTCTTATGTGATTCTTGATTGATATTTGTTATTTTTCATTAGTGGTATGGAATGATGTAGTGCTACTGGTGACACCCTATTGGTGATCATAGTCTTGCGATGATGTTATTATGAACTCATAAGTGTGGTCTTTTGTGTGAGATTATTATATTTCATGTTCTTATGTTTCTTCACACACCCCACCTAATTCTAGTACTACATTCTGATACCTAGATGTTCTGGGAAAGGTGTTTTTTCTAACATCCAGGATGGGGAGGGTATGGATGACTAGCTACCCCCTCTCCCCTGCTCTCTCTCTTGTAGCAGTTCATGATGATATCAGTGATACATATTTGGGGGTGGTTCCTAGTGGTGGATGGGGATATATGTGTTGGAGTTCATTTTTAACACCCCAAGCTTCCACGGTACGTTTCCCTTCCAATAATGCAATGGTGTGCATTGTATGCAACTTCGAGATTTTAACACACCACAACCAATCAAACTAGCCATTATGAATAGTAATACCTACTTTTTGAAATTTTATAAATTCTCTCTCTCAAAATGGACTTCATTTTTGGATTTGGAATATTGAAATTATCCTAGGGTGAAATTTTGGTACTTTTCGGATAACTTTCATATTTTGATGAATAGTGAAAATTAATAAATTTTAATTAAAAACAACTTTTTTAATCAAAATAATTAATAGTGATAAATTATGAATATGAGTGGTTTTAAAGTATATTTAGAATATATTTTTACCATATAATACAATGTGGGTCATTTAACATAATTTCACATTTAAACCAAACATAAACAAATGCCAATCTTTTGATAGTTATTATCTCTTAAAAACACGCTTTTTGTTTTAACAACGGGAATTAATTTTAAATTAATTTCTGCCACTTCTGTGTTTTGAATTTGGAAAAATGGATTCCATATTTGGAATCATTATGTTCAAATTGTGTAAATAGGTAACTTTTATTTTTATACATTTTGAATAACTACTGCGGTAAATATTTTATTTACCATGGTTAAGGGTAAATCTGGTAAATAAGGGTTAAAAAATATTATAATAATATAAAATTACCCTAAAACGTGTCCTAACCATATTGTTGGATACATTTCCAACCATGGGAATCTTTGGCTCAATTTTGGGACCTCATGGAGCCACTTGTAGGTGATAGGGACACTTTATTTTTATTAAGTTAAAATGAATACAAAAATGACACAATCATATATCTTTTAGCAAAACAATTTTTACATAGGGTTATATATGTTTTAGTTTCGACTATAAATATTCATTAGAAAGATAAAACGATTTCCTACATAATGATATTTTATTTATAATTTTTAGAAATTAAATAATTTATTTTATTTATGACACAATAATGATACAGTAATTACCATAATAGTAAAAAATTAAAATAATTGATATTATAAATACCCAAATAAATATAATTTAAAACTTTTAATGAATTAAATTAATTTTCTAGGATAATATGATATATTAGTATTGATTTAATTGACTTTTTTCGAAGTAATAAATATTTTATGAGTTTCACAAAAATCAACTATTGAATAGTTTCAAAATTGACATAAAAGAGTTTTTAAAACAAATATTATATTATTAATTGGTATTAAATTCCTAAAAATCTAATTTTCGGCCAAGAGACTTATATCATGATATGTGTCTTATTAATGGACCACTTGGGGGTCTCTTGGATGTATATGGTAAGTTTATTAACCATATAATATAAAAATACAAAGAGACATTGTAAAAGTGAAACTTATTAACTAAGAGTTAATACTTAAAGATAAGGTTAATATAAGTACCCAAACCTTTCTAAATTCTATTGTTTGAATGTTTTGCGACCTATCCCCACCTTAAACTTTTAATAATCAACTTTGGAGACATTAAAAACCGAATATGAATTTATTGTAAATTAATATTTCTAGCTTTTCCAAATGTGCCCCTCACCCCTCTTATAAAAGGGAACTCCTCCTTCTCATTTCTTCACACCTTCAAATCCTTTTGGTTCGGCCAAACCCTGCCCAAATACTCTCCAAACTTCCCTCACTACAACCTAGAGGCCTTATTTTGATCATAAAATCAACCTAAGGAGCCCTTTTGATCAAATCAAAAGGAGGAGCCCGAAGAAGAGGTAATAATTTCACCACCCTTTTCCAAGTTCCTTTCTTCTTCCACTTCTTATTACTTTGTTGTTACCATTATAAAATAATAACTCCAGTATAATATATATACTGTGATGTTATTATAAATATGGTAAAACCATATTCAGTATTCTATCCATCCTTTGAATAACATGTCACCATATATGCGTACGTACGGCTTACCGTCTCCACGTCGTGGTGTAATTGTTATTCAATATATTATTATTTGGATGGGTATAATGATGATGTGTAACTCATGTAAATAATAAATATAACATGATAATGATTCTGTATATATTATATACAATCCAATTATATATTATTTTAATATCAAAAGAATGATATTGTCGCTCGTGCGTACGTACGGACTACCGTCTCCATGAACGCGATGAGATTCATTCTCCATCATATCCATTCAAGTATAATTATAATTTGTTGATTTAAAAATATCATCTAAGGACTTGATATCATTCTGGATATGAATAATATAAATCCCATTAATAACGAATATGGCTCACATAATAAAGAATATAAAGTAAAATGAACCCGTTAACACCCGAAATGACGATAATTCTAAGATATTATTAACAAATGAATGTTAAAAGATCATATATGATATCCTATTAAAGTAAATTATTATTGTATAATTCAATAACAATTATTTCACCATTATATAGGAGGTTAACCTACCGTCGACCAAGGAAAAAGTACAAAGTAAGGAGTTTCTTAACTCACTCTTAATTTCGTGAGAATTCCATTGTTCACCACTTAATTATTGCATGTGGTGTATGTGTACTGCCCATGATTTTATTCATTGTGAAACATACATTAATTTATAGTTATTTACATCATAATGGTATGATCCTTCTTTCATGGGTGTATGTTTTTTAAGTTACCTAATCGATAAGGGAATTTGAGATTTCAATTTCCACTCATTTGGCTTTACGCATATTTCATTGATTATATTACCCCAAGATTATGTGTGGAATCACTATTCATTTGATTATGTCATAATTTCCACTCCCCTTCCTATGGATATACTTTTGATACACATAATCACTCCATTGATAATTCTCAAGTCATTGATATGAATTTGATAAGAGTAATTTTAACTCATTCTCCATTTGTTGAGTTAAACATCCAATTCATTGGTGATGTTTTTACAAGAATATGTGTGAATGTCCTTTGATTGTTTTACACTGAATATCCAATCATATTTAGTGTATTTATATTTGTCACACATAATTATGTCGTTGATTTATCCTTAACCTAAGGATACAACCTTTATGAGAGATTTCATCTCAATTTACATTCCATTGAGACTTCTTTGATGATATACACCAAATCACTTTTATGTGGGGTATATAATGTACTTTGACATAGTATATCATGAATCCCTTTATTCTCATGATATTACAAAGTTTTGATTACCTCGATTATTTGTATTCAAGTGTCTCTCTTTTGGTTAGAATCTCTAACTAAAATACCATTTTTAAATGTTTTAAAGACTTATTCATCTAAATCTTTCTCATTAATGTCCATGTTTCAAAAATGGTTTTAAGGATTTATTTATATGGACATTAAAGTTTAGAAATTAAAACTCCTTTTAAAAAGTTTCAAAGTGGTATGGGACACTTTGATTCAAAAATCTATTTTCAAATGGCTTCTTGACAAATAGTGTGACTTTTAAATGATTTCAAGAAAAAGGGTGATATTTCTCTCAAATAGTTTTGATGATTATATTCATTTATGTCAACATCCTTCATTATTCTTGATTGAGGTTAATGTGATACAATACAATCTTCCATATTGTATCGAATGAGTTATGTTTGACTATGGATGTGCTATTTTTATACCATTCATGGTTTGTGGTTAAAGTATTGACATTTTGTATGCTAGTTTTAATATGAATGTTTATGTTATGTTTAAACCTGTTCATATGAAGAATGCATTGGACTTAATATGTGACGGGTGGAGCCCGCTATAGCTCCTCAATGCATCGGTTGGTCTCATGAGACAAACTAGTGTCTTGGCACAAGGCCTTGGAAAAATCTTATTTGTAGTCTTGGCACGAGGCCTTGGCTATGTGGTTATGATAGTCTCGAATTATGCATTCCATCATTATGAAAGTGGTTATTGATATTTCATGTGATCATTCGACTAGTAGAACATCCATGTGAGTAATTAAATGGCATTATTTCATTTTACCTTTTCCATTTTATGTTGAAGTTCAAGTTTAAAAGGCTTTTGTTTTAGTTATAAATTGCCTTAAGTGTTTATGCTTATCTATGAAAGCTTCTGCTATAATGTTATCCTTACTGAGCATCTGAGCTCACCCCTTTCAATGTTTTATTTTTCCCAGGATTATGAAAAAGTAATTTATGAATGACCTGCAGGGATAGTATGAGGGGATATGAAGACAAGATGTTTTTTTCATGAAGTAATGTAAAATTTTATGAATGTATCTAGTGTTTCCAAGGCTACTAAACTAATCAGTTTTTCGAGATTTGATATTTCTTGTGATCATTCCAATGTTATGTAATAATGCACTGACTCTAGATAACTAGGGTCGGGGCGTTACAGTTGGTATCAGAGGAAGTTTAGTACAAACCTTGGAAGCTAGATTTAGATGAACTCTGATTAGAGCACGTAGACCTAAGATGAGCTTTGAGGATTAGTATAAAAGAACTTCCTAGAATTTTGGTATTGTAGAGATTTTGTGAGTTTTCCGAGTAATACATCCCTGTCTGGATACGAGCAGGTAGAGGCGGATCTGGCACAGATGTACCTAGGGGTAAAACCCAAAAACAACGCTTTGAGCTAGACTCGAATGGGAACTGGTGCACAACAACGGGCCTTGCTGCACTCTTGGTTACGACACTCCCGGGGGATATGCTTAGAATAATTTAGATTTTCTTTACAAACTGATTTAAGTAATATATATATAAGATGAGATTAAATGACCTTGGTTAATCCTAATATGTTTCAAATTGAGAATATGGTGACATGTTAATATCTAAATGATTTTACGACTACTGTTACTCACACAATGCTTTCTGGTTTTAGTCAATGGATGGATTCCAAGGAAGTCATGGTGACTTTGAGAATGATGTACAAGGTGGGAACAGTGGTGGCAATGAGCAACAAAATGGAATGTTGATAGGCATAAAAGATATCGTCTTTATGCCAAATCAGTTTTCCAAAAATATGATCAACAAAATATATATTAACCAACTCCCAGACTCAACAAGGAAGAGAAAGGTGATGAATGATAAGAGCTCCAGCAATGGAGACCATGGAGAAAAGAACCCTCAATTTTTATCATGCAGGAAATGTGGAAGGAGACACCTAGGAAAGTGTCTCAATGGGACAACGAAATGCTTTACATGTGGTAAGGAAGGACATAAAGTGAAGAATTGCCAAAGAAAAATGAAGAGTACTATGGAAGAAGATAAAAATGGTCCCAAGAGTCCATTTACAGTCATTTTCCGTAAATGTAGGGGACCTAGCCATTCCCGAGTGAATGTTCTATTCTATAGGATATTTTCTTGGTCAATGAAGAAGCTATGTGGAAATAAATAGTTGGAGAAATGTTTAAAAAGTATTAGCGCTCCTTGTTGATGGGTTTACTTTGGAATAATTTTCTCTTGTATTTGTAACCCCGCAGTTTGCCATGTGAGAATGATATTTGAGGAAGAATTGTCTCTTCTCTTGTGGATATAGGTATAAATAACCATTTGGTTTTATATGATCATTGGGGTTTGAGAGAATTATAAGTTATTATAATTTGGGATGAAAATGCAAGGTATGATATAACATTTGTGGTTAAATTATGTTATTTTGAGGAATTTATCTCATTTTGGTAATATTATAAAATATAGTTTTTGAACAAGGACAACACGTAGACAGTGTGACAACCCGTCGCGTCGGACAAAGCTGTGGGAATCGAACCCACAACCAAAGTGTGATTGGGATTTATTGCCTACCACTAGACTACGTGAAGTCCCTGGTTAGTGTGACTATTTTTGATCAATAATATGTTGATTTTGGTTCTTATGTCTTATCAAATGAATACCCTTATTATAGAAAAAATGATTTGGTGATTAAGTGATAAATGTTATTTTGGAAGATGTTAACTTTGTTGGGAACACTATATGTCCAAGGAAAATAGAATACTATGGGATGTCATTAGAGGAGTAATGGGGGATTTTTATCTATGTTTTTATTGTGGATCTATAGTGATTTGGGTTATTTATGTAAATGATTAACCTATAATAAATAATATGTGATTATGTTAATTACATTTAAGTATGTGACATTAAGAGTAGATGATATCATTTGGAGATACAATTTAACATGGAAGACTACATTCTTATAAGTTTTGGGTTTCAATATTAGTTTGGATTATATTGAAGTATTTTAAGGAAAATTTATTATTGAATGGTATTTATTTAACTTTGGGGTATTGTTGGTTTAATTTTAGAAATTAATATTAGTATTTTTTTTCTCTAATGGAATATACATTTGGGGGATCATCAGATCTTATACTAACCATTTTGGTTTTGATTAATCTCTAAAGACAAGTTAAATATATAGTTTATCCTACATGGATCATGTATTTCTATAGAAGTTTATTCTAGATCTTTTATTGTGACCAAGTCTTCTTGAATACTCATTGTTCAAAAAAAATAAGCTAGTGGTAAAAAGTTATTAAATAATGAAACTCTACTTAAAAAGTAAGTATATCTCTTTATGTTCTTATTCAATATCATAAATTAATTCCTCATCCTTATGTAAAGTAACTTAAAACAAAAAAAAATGTTGTCCATTTACTTTCCTACTAGGAGACTAATGATCGTTTGTCCCAACACAAGTTTGTGGTTTTCTTATTGTTAAATTTATCCTGATCATGATTTCTATCCCTCTCCATCAGAACTTGACACTTAGTTTATCATCCATATCCATGTTTTCCTACATGGAATCTGAGTATGGGTTATCTTGGATGACCTTTATACCACTCTTTCTTTCTTTTAAAGTGATAGTTTTATTGACTCTTTTTCCGATGTGGGACTTTCCATTATATTCCCAAGCACAATTTTAAAAATTGAAAGGACACAATTTATTGAATGAGGGGAGAATGTAACACCTCAGGCTTCCACGGTACGTTTCCCTTCGAATAATGAAATGACATGCACTATACGCAACTTCGAGATTTTAACACACCACAACTAATCAAACTAGCCGTTATGAATAGTAATACCTGCTTTTTGAAATTTTATAAATTCTATCTCTCAAAATGGACTTCATTTTTGGATTCGGAATATCGAAATTAGCCTAGGGTGAAATTTTGGTACTTTTCGGATAACTTTCATATTTTGATGAATTGTGAAAATTACTAAATTTTAATTAAAAACAACTTTTTTAATCAAAATAATTAATAGTGATAAATTATGAATATGAGTGGTTTTAAAGTATATTTAGAATATATTTTTACCATGTAATACAATGTGGGTCATTGAACATAATTTCACTTTTAAACCAGACATAAACAAGTTCCCATCTTTTGATAGTTATTATCTCTTAAAAACACGCTTTTTGTTTTAACAACGGGAATTAATATTAAATTAATTTCTGCCACTTCTGTATTTTGAATTTTGAAAAATGGATTCCATATTTGAAATGAGGATTTTCAAATTTTGTAAATAGGTAACTTTTATTTTTAGACATTTTGAATAATTACTGCGGTAAATATTTTATTTACCATGGTTAAGGGTAAATCCGGTAAATAAGGGTTAAAAAATAATATTATAATAATATAAAATTTCCCAAAAACGTGTCCTAACCTTATTGGTGGATACATGTCCGACCATGGGCATCTTTGGGTCAATTTTGGGACCTCATGGAGCCACTTGTAGGTGATAGGGACACTTTATTTTAATTAAGTTAAAATGAATACAAAAATGACACAAGCATATATCTTTTAGAAAAATAAATTTTACATAGGGTTATATATGATGGATTTTAGAATATAAATATTCATTATAAATCTAAAAATATTTCCTACATAATGATATTTTATTTATAATTTTTATACATTAAATAATTTAATTTATGTATGACACAATGATGTTGCAGTAATTACCATAATAGTGAAAAATTAAAATAATTGATATTATAAATACCAAACTAAATATAATTTGAAACTTTTAATTAATTAAATTACTTTTCTAGGATAATATGATATATTAGGATTGATTTAATTGAATTTTTTAGAAGTAATAAATCTGTTAAGAGTTTCACAAAAATCAACTATTGAATAGTGTCAAAATTGACATAAAAGAGTTTTTAAAACAAATATTATATTATTAATTGGTATTAAATTCCTAAAAATCTAAGTTTCGGCCAAGAGACTTATATCATGATAGGTGTCTCATTAATGGACCACTTGGGGGTCTCTTTGATGTATATGGTAAGTTTATTAACCATATAATATAAAAATACAAAGAGACATTGTAAAAGTGAAACTAATTAACTAAGAGTTAATACTTAAAGATAAGGTTAATATAAGTACCCAAACCTGTATAAATTCTATTGGTTGAATTGTTCTCAACCTATCCCCACCTTAACCTTTGAATAATCAACTTTGGAGCCATTAGAAACCGAATATGAATTTATTATAAATTAATATTTCTAGCTTTTCCAAAGGTGCCCCTCACCCCTCTTATAAAAGGGCACTCCTCCTTCTCATTTCTTCACACCTTAAAATCCTTTTGGTTCGGAAAAACCCTAGCCAAATACTATCCAAACTTCCCTCACTACAACCTAGAGGCCTTATTTTGATCATAAATCCAACCTAAGGATCCCTTTTGATCAAATCAAAAGGAAGAGCCCGAAGAAGAGGTAATAATTTCACCACCCTTTTCCAAGTTCCTTTCTTCTTCCACTTCTTCTTCCTTTGTTGTTACCATTATAAAATAATAACTCCAGTATCATATATATACGGTGATATTATTATAAATATGGTACAACCATATTCAATATTCTATCCATCCTTTGAATAACATGTCACTATACATGCGTACGTACGGTTTACCGTCTCTACGTCGTGGTGTAATTGTTATTCAATATATTATTATTTGGATGGGTATAATAATGATGTGTAACTCATGTAAATAATAAATATAACATGATAATGATTCTTTATAAATGATATACCATCCAATTATATATTATTTTAATATCAAAAGAATGATATTGTCGCTCGTGCGTACGTACGGACTACCGTCTCCACGAACGCGATGAGATTCATTCTCCATCATATCCATTCAAGTATAATTATAATTTTATGATTTAAAAATAGCATATAAGGACTTGATATCATTCTAGATATGAATAATATACATCCCATTAATAACAAATATGGCTCACATAACAAATAATATAAAGTAAAATGAACCCGTTAACACCCGAAATGACGATAATTCTAAGATATTATTAACAAATGAATGTTAAAAGATCATATATGATATCCTATTAAAGTAACTGATTCTTGTATAATTCAATAACAATTATTTCACCATTATACAGGAGGTTAACCTACCGTCAACCAAGGAAAAAGTACAAAGTAAGGGGTTTCTTAACTCACTCTTAATTTCATGAGAATTCCATTGTTCACCACTTAATTATTGCATGTGGTGTATGTGTACTAGCCATGATTGTATTCATTGTGAAACATACTTTAATTTATGGGTATTTACATCATCATGGTATGATCCTTCTTTCATGGGTGTATGTTTCGTAAGTTACCTAATCGATAAGGGAATTTGAGATTTCAATTTCCACTCATTTGGCTTTACGCATATTTTATTGATTATATTACCCCAAGATTATGTGTGGAATCACTATTCATTTTATTATGACATAATTTCCACTCCCCTTCCTATGGATATACTTTTGATACACATAATCACTCCATTGATAATTCTCAAGTCATTGATATGAATTTGATAAGAGTAATTTTAACTCATTCTCCATTTGTTGAGTTAAACATCCAATTCGTTGGTGTTGTTTTTAAAAGAATACGTGTGAATGTCATTTGATTGTTTTACACTGAATATCCAGTAATATTTAGTGTATTTATATTTTTCACACATAATTATGTCGTTGATTTATCCTTAACCTAAGGATACAGCCTTTATGATATATTTCATCTCAATTTACATTCCATTGAGACTTCTTTGATGATATACACCAAATCACTTTTATGTGGTTTATATAATGTACTTTGACATAGTATATCATGAATCCCTTTATTCTCATGATATTACAAATTTTTGATTACCTCAATTATTTGTATTCAAGTGTCTCTCTTTTGGTTAGAATCTCTAACTAAAATACCATTTTTAAATGTTTTAAAGACTTATTCATCTAAATCTTTCTCATTAATGTCCATGTTTTAAAAATGGTTTTAAGGATTTATTTATATGTACATTAAAGTTTAGAAATTAAAACTCCTTTTAAAAAAGTTTCAAAGTGTTATGGGACACTTTGATTCAAAAATCTATTTTTAAATGGCTTCTTGACAAATAGTGTGACTTTTAAATGATTTCAAGAAAAAGGGGGATATTTCTCTCAAATAGTTTTGATTATTATTTTCATCTATGTCAACATCCTTCATTATTCTTGATTGAGGTTAATCTGATACAATACAATCTTCTATATTGTATTGAATGAGTTATGTTTGACTGTGGATGTGCTATTTTTATACCATTCATGGTTTGTGGTTAAAGTATTGACATTTCGTATGCTAGTTTTAATACGAATGTTTATGTTATGTTTAAACCTGTTTATATGAGGAATGCATTGGACTTAATAAGTGACGGGTGGAGCCCACTATAGCTCCTCGATGCATCGGTAGGTCTCATGAGACAAACTAGTGTCTTGGCACAAGGCCTTGGAAAAATCTTATTTTTAGTCTTGGAACGAGGCCTTGGCTATGTGG
This sequence comes from Viscum album, assembly GCA_963277665.1. Classification (NCBI taxonomy): domain Eukaryota; kingdom Viridiplantae; phylum Streptophyta; class Magnoliopsida; order Santalales; family Viscaceae; genus Viscum; species Viscum album. The sequence goes on along the minus strand of OY728121.1, from coordinate 1,195,180,708 downwards.
TTATGATAGTCTGGCATTATGCATTCCATCATTATGAAAGTGGTTATTGATATTACATGTTATCATTCGACTAGTAGAATATCCATGTGAGTAAGTAAATGGAATTATTTCATTTTACCTTTTCCATTTTATGCTGAAGTTCAAGTTTAAAAGGCTTTTGTTTTAGTTATAAATTGCCTTAAGTGTTTATGCTTATCTATGAAAGCTTCTGCTATAATGTTATCCTTACTGAGCATCTGATCTCACCCCTTTCAATGTTTTATTTTTCCCAGGATTATGAAGAAGTAATTTATAAATGACCTGCAGGGATAGTATGAGGAAATATGAAGACAAGATGTTTTTTTTATGAAGTAATGTAAAATTTTATGAATGTATCTAGTGTTTCCAAGGCTACTAAACTAATCGGTCTTTCGAGATTTGATATTTCTTGTGATCATGCCAATGTTATGTAATAATGCACCGACTCTAGGTAACTAGGGTCGGGGCGTTACATCATGTGTTGTATGATGAGGGAATGGTGTTGATTTTCTATACATTTTTTATATAATACTACCCCAATTTTATGGTATGATGGTTGGGTATAAGGAACAAGATGAGAGCAGGGATTTCCTGTGGTGATGATGTGGTTTATGAAATAGGTTGGGAGTTGGGATTTCCCATTGAGATGGTGATTTTTATGGAAGGGATGAGAGTGAAGGATTTATTCTCAATGGGTGAGAGTAGAAAACCATCATGGAAAGTGGTTTAGGGGTGCCTTTCTATATTCTTTTGATACTACTTCATAATTTTTGGTTTAGAGATTTGGAGTGATAACATTAGTGAGGTTGGGGGAATTAGTTTACCCATTAGATACTTTTTTTGTGGTTTATTCTATGATCTCGAGAAATATTCATGGGTAATTCCTCCTATTATGGGTGATTTACCCTTAGTTCTAGTCATCAACCTAGGGCCTACCAGAGGTGGTCTTCGAGGGCCACTCTCCTTTTAAACAGTGAACTATGAGGGGTTCCTAGCAGGGGTAGGTTATAACAGGGTGGTATTAGAGTTCTTGGTTGAGAGATAAGATGGCGACTTCAGTTAGGCACTGGTGAGGACTATATGGGTTGGTAGGGAATTAGTTTCAACTTACCTTAATAAATGATGTAGGAAATGGAAACTATCTTAGATACGGGATTTTAGAGATCCCTATTATTCAATGAAAGGACCTTAATCTTTCTAATCATTCCAAATGAAACAAATCTACTTACGGGGTAAAAAACTTCGATAGATACATTCATTATGATTTCTTGAGTTCTATTTGTGTTCTGGGATGTTCGTGTGATGAGTGAGTGAAATGATAAAATGAATCAATTTAAATTTATTACCAAAAAAGGAGTTTCTATTTCACTTTCAATTATGTCAGTTGGTCTTCATCTGCATGTTGTTCGGGTGGGATTGGTTTAGTAGGTTGTCTCTATTAATCGATATAGTGTTGATCCAGATCAAGTGGATAAGAAGTGGAAGGAGTCGTTGTGTGCTTTTTATCTTTAGAGATTGGAAAATTATGGGGTTGGAATCTTAGATTTGGAAATAGAGAACTAGTTGGAGTAGTAATAGATTTCTTTTGGCCTCATTTAAGCCTGAAGTTAGTATTGGGTTCCCCTAGAAATCAGTCAATTATGGGGAGATTCATGTTAGTGGTGGATGTTCTATCTCAGGGATCATAAGGAGGATAAATTTCTATAGGATGATTTCCAACAGTATTTCAGTGTTTAGTTCTTATCAAATATAGGAAAGTTGGTGAAGAGGTAGGAGTTTTTATCTCTCAAGTAGAGGTTCATGAGTGTTTTGGAGCTGGACATCATGTTTAAGGATCGTATACAATTTTCTTATGAAATATTTCTAAATGAGTAGTCTCAAGCATGTCATTTGGAGGAGGCACTATGTCTCTCCCTTTATTTTGTAGTTTCTCCATTTATGTTACCCACATATTTAGAGGTTTATAAGACTTTTAAGGTGATAGTGAGAGTTCATGAGTGGTCTATAATGTAACACCCCAAGGTTTTCTAAAAATAAATTGAAATGGATGAAACTTTGTTTAAAGTATATATTTATAACTATCCTTTAAAAATAACTTTCCTATCATAGTGTTTTGAATTTCAAGAAACTGTCATCTAAGATTGTGTTCAGTAAGTTATTTGGAGTCTGATGAAACCAACCTGTTTTTTTTTTTTTGAATAGTAACATACCCTTGTGAATAGTAATATGACCCTAATGAATAGTAAATTTTATTATTATTTTATTTTCTTAAGGATAGAAGATAATAAAATCTTGGTTAATTTATCATTGTGAAAAAGAAGTAGTTGTAGAATTAGAACTGTTAATTTTTGAATTAAGTATGGTTTTATTTAAAAATTAAATTAATAATATTTAGAAAATTATTTTTCAAAAATGGACTTCATTTTTTAATTCAACATATTGAAAAATGGATAGGGTAATTTTTTGGGATTTTTCTGAAATTCAAGAATTTTTTATGAATAGTCAAATACGATAAAATATGATAAATGCTAAATACTTGATTTACTACATCATAGGTGATTCAAGGATGATGTAATCCCACTTGGTTCGAACTCAAATGCAATTATTAATATTTGGGGTCACATTAATTAATATTATTCATAGTCTTGAGAAAAAATATTATAATAATGTTTAAAATAATGAAAAATACTCCCTCTCCACCACTATAAATACCACCCTCACTCCCCTATTCCTCCCACACCTCTCAAGCCTTGGGAAATTTATAATTTCTACCAAATTCCATCCCCAATCTTCTTTCTCACGTCCTAGAGTTTCTGGTCTCACCAAAAAACCAAAACCAAATCCCTTAAAGAGGATCTCAAGGAGAAGAGATCAAGAGGTAAACATCCTCTTTTATTTTATTTCTTTTCTTTCATTTTATGTTATTCTCTTCCATTATCTTTGGCTTATGATGGGATATTTCATTAAATATCCCCCATTACTGCCAATATTTTTTATGAATGATGAGATATCCCCTTCCTCTCATCAAACTATTTTTATGAAATTTTAAGAGACGTCGTTAGGCTACAGAATTTTTGTGAGAAATTTATCAACTTTTCTTTTATTTTAAGATTCCTTTATTTTATTCTTATTTCCTAAAATCCTCTTAACCAAGAGGCATTAAATCTTCAAAATATTCTATATTATGTATGATATCATTTTAATGTAAAATTCATCATCATTATTTTCCTCCTCCCCCACTTATTCAAGGAATTAAAATATTGTATGTGATGTGTCGAATTACAGACATCGTGAACGATGTGATTTCAATTTGCATTAGTTCCTTAAAGTATGGTCATCAAAACATTTTTATGATTGAAACAGGTTATAATATATGTATTATTTCTCATCCATGGTTCTGGAATTCTTTTGTACTCATGGTTCTAAATTATAAGACAAAATGAGGTTGTTGTTATCGAAGAACCACTAGAAGATCTAAACGAACATCAATAATGTTTAAACTTATGAATAATCCTCATATAAAACATCAAAATGATAAATGGTATAATTTATGGTACTAGAAATATTTAAATACCATTTCATTCCAATTTTGTAATTTTACTTCCAATCTACAAGAACATCCATCATGAACCAATCATGGAAATCATGTAAGGAACTCACCCAAAATAGTGCAAGAACAAAATACTAACAATTAAGGGGTGAAATGATGTTATTAAATGATAATATAAGATGTTATAAACATGAACATGTTTCTATAAAATATTAATAACACTATTTTAACTATTATACAGGAGGTTTAAACAAGTTTCAAGTAAGACAAACCCAAGGTAAGGGAATTCTTAACCTGATTTCCATTCTTTGGGTTAACCTTCTACTTTATTATTTATGTGCTATTTAAATTTATTGTGTGATGGTTTATAATTATATTATGTTTTATTATTTTTATTTAAATTATATATACATACTCTGTCCACTCTATTAAGTCTCTCTTAAATTGTATCATATTTGTAAGGGGCTTTTCTTTAAAAATCCTCTTTTTAAATTCGGTTTTACGAAATTCCAAAGCAATGTTTTTATGGAATTATTAATGTTGTATGATTGTGTTTTTGTTCTTGGGAATTATTTATGATGAAGTTTGGGACCTATATATCCCTCAAATGCATTGGTTATGAGTAATTTTGAGGTCATCTATATGGTTACTCCAAGTGTAACTGCGATGGTTACACAAAGTAAGGTAGTTGTGGGGGTTACTGATTATAAGGTATCCAAGAATGGTTACAAGATTATATAAGTAATGCCCCAAGATACATTTATGATTATATTTATGTTCTCATGTTTTGTGTGGATCTTTTGTAAAACTCATGTTAAACAAATAAATTATATATGGATGACAAGAATGTCTTTTGAAAATGCTTTCATACGTTACGAGTATTCATGGACTAATGTGATCTTTCCTTATTTTCCATCCCTTACTGATCTTTTGTTACCATCCCAAGTTTTTAAATGATTTTCACAGGTTAATGGATGTTTAAGACAAGGAATGAATCCATGTTAAATGTTGAATAATTGTCAAGGAGTCTTATTTTATGTTTAGAGAATTAGAGAATTAGGACAATACATTCATAACATTACACATTATTATAGAGTGGATACCATAAAAACAGTTTGAATTAGGACAATACATTCATAACATTACACATTATTATAGAGTGGATACCATAAAAAAAGTTTCCATTTTTTCAAAAATATAAAACATTAAAACTTGAAAAGATCCTCAATGTAAAAGGAATTTTTTTCTTGACTAAATTCAATATTAAGTATTTAATAAGGTCGGGTCCTTATAGTTGGTATCAGAGGATGGTTTAGAAAACTTTAGGGGTTATGGTGATGTTAATAGAATACCATAAATGATTTTCACTCTATGTTTAATTTTAAATGTTATAGAATTTAAAGATTACCATGTTGCTTCATCTAAGACATGTTTGTTCAAAATGATCGTCCATATAAGGAACATGGATGCTGAAGAGGAGAGGCACTGACAGAATGACATCCTTCCAGAACTATAGCCCAGAAAGGTAGGGATTGGAACCGAGCAGTTTGTGATAGTAATGGATCAGCTAACACAGGCAATAAATGGTGGTGTCATCCAAGAAAAATAACCAATAGAGGTACCACAATGAAACATGACAGTAGTGGAATATTTTATGAGACAACATCCTCCTACATTCAACAGATCTTCTGACCCAGTAGCAGCTGAAGGATGGATCAATTCCCTTGAAAAGATATTCGATGTTATGGGATGTTTAGACAATCAAAAGGTAAGACTTTCCATTTATCGTTTCAAAGGGGAACATGATCAGTGGTGGTCAATGGTAAGGAATATTAGGGGTAGAGAGGATTTTGATGCCTTAGAGTGGGATGAATTTAAAAGTCTTATCCTTGAAAAATATTTTCCTAAGGTGGTGCGACATAGGATGTAGAAGAAATTCCATAAATTTAAACAGAAGGAGGAAGATTCAGTGATCGTGTATGAAGCGAACTTCACCCGACTGGTGAGGTATGCTCCAAAAATTATTCTGGATCTTGATAGCAAAATCAACCGCTTTTACTCAGGATTGAAGCCAAGGTATCGAAGGGCATTGGCCTCCCATGAATTCAAAAGTTATGAGAAACTTATCTGATGTGCTGAGAGGGTAGAGATGGAGTTTTCTGATGATCACATGCATTTTGGTAACAAAGAGAAGAAGAGGTCCAATTGGCAAGCAATGGGTAAGAATCAACCAAAGAAATCTGATGGTAAGAAAATCCAATTTCTAGTTTTTGAAAAGTGTGGCAAGAAGAACCCTGTGGAATGTCTTAGAAAAACTGGGAAGTTTTTAAAATGTGGTAAGTTTGGACATATGGCCTGATATTGTAACAAAAATGATCCAAATACTAATCCTGATAAGCAAACTGTAATGTGTTTTAAATGTGGTGAGATGGGTCATTATGCAAATGCCTTCCCAAAGAAAGATCTGAATGATGCAAAGAAGCTAGACTACAAGCAGAAAGGTGTGGTGAGATCCTTTACGACTACGTCAGCAGATGTCTGACCATCCAATGAAGTTGTATTAGGTACTTTTTTTGTTCACTCAAATTTTTCTAAAGTTTTGTTTGATATGGATTCTACACATTCCTTCATCTCTAAGAAATTTTCTGGTAAATTGGAAATATCACCTCAACAAATGAGACCCGAACTTATTGTTAAAACACCAGGGGGAAATGTTATAGCATAGAGGAATTATAAGAATCTTTCTATGGTGTTCTGTGGAAATACTTTACCTGCAAGTAATGTTTTTTTACCCTTAGTTGATTTTGATGTTATTCTGGGAATGGACTGGCTTTCTGATTATCATGCTAAGATTGATTGTAGAGCTAAGGAATTTGATTTTTAGAAAGAGTTTTATTTTATATACAGTAATGAACCCATACAATTGATAACATATCAGGAATCTGAGAAACTTCTGAAAGATGGAAATGAAAGTTATGTTTCTCATATTTTTGAAAACAAGGGAACTATTCAAATTAATGATGTGGCAGTGGTAAATGAATACCTTAATGTTTTTCTAGATGAGTTACCCGATGTCATACCTGATCGAGAAGTTAAATTCACAATTGACTCAGTTCCTGATGCTAAGAAAATTTCAAAACCTCCCTTATCGTATGGCTCTTATAGAACTTCTTGAATTGAAAAATGAGTTGCAGGATTTTCTTGACAAAGGCTTCATTCTTCCTAGCACCTCACCATGGGGAGCCCCTGTTTTGTTTGTTAAAAAGAAATATGGTTTCATGAGACTTTTCATTGATTATATATCTTTGAATAAAATCACTGTTAAAAACAAGTATCATTTTCCTCATATTGATGACTAGTTTGATCAGATTTAGGGAGATCAGTACTTTTCCAAGTTTGACTTGAGATCCGAATACCATCAGCTGAAGGTGAAGGAGGATGACATCCTGAAAATAGCCTTTCATACTAGATCTGGGCATTATGAATTTGTTGTTATGACGTTTGGATTAACTAATTCACCTGCTCTATTCATGAATCTTATGAATAGAGTATTTCATGAGTTCTTGGATAAGTTAGTGGTTGTATTTATTAATGACATTCTGGTATTTTCTAAAAATAAAGAGGAGCATGAAAAACATCTAAGGGTTGTTTTGAAAACTTTAAAAGAAATGAAAATATATGTAAAATTCAGAAAAAGTGATTTTTGGTTGCAACAGATTTCTTTTCTTGGGAACATTGTAAATAAGGATGGAAAAACACTTGATCCTACCAAAACCAAACTAATTGATGAATGGCCAAGACCCACAAATGTTATAGAGATTCGTAATTTTCTTTGGTTAGAGGGTTATTACTGATGGTTTGTTAAGAACTTTTCACAGTTATCTATCCTGATAACTAAGATAACACGGAAAGGGGTTAAATTTGTTTGGATAGAAGAATGTGATGTTTTTTAAGAACTGAAGAAGAGATTGTGAATGATCCAGTATTGGCCTTACCTTCCTAAAATAGTGAGTTTGTCATCTGCAGTGATGCTTCATTGAAGGTACTTGGTGGTGTTTTGATGTAGAATGATCAGTTAATTGTCTATGGTTTGAGACAACTTAAAACTCATGAGATAAATTATCCCACAAATGATTTGGAATTGGCCGTTGTGGTTTTTGATTTGAAAATATGGAGGCATCATTTATACGAAACTAAATGCCAAATATATACTGACCATAAAAGTCTGAAGTATATATTCACTCAAAATGAATTAAACATGAGGCAGAGAAGATGGCTTGAACTTATAAAGGATTTTGATTGCACGATCAATTACCATACTGGAAAATCAAACAAAGTGGTGGATGCCTTGAGTCAGAAAAATCATGCATCACTAACCATGTTACGTTTGGAACATGATCCCTTGATTAATGATTTGTTGAATTTTGGCTTAGAATTTGTTGGTGCGGGGAATACATCTATTTTGTTTTAGGTTTCAGTGCAGTCTTCATTGTCAGAAAGAATTAAGTGAGCACAGAAGGAAGACTGTGAGCTATAGAAAAAGGTAGAATTGGTTAAAATGGGTAAGTTGCTAGAATTTAACCTTGATAAAGATTATGTTTTAAGATTTGGAAAAAGGTTGTGTCTACCTAGTGATTCTTAGTTGAAGAAATATTTTTTGTGTGAAGCTCATAGTTCTCCATTTTCGGTTCATCCTGGAAGTATTATGATGTATAGACACCTTTGGGGGTATTACTAGTGGGATGGAATGAAAATGGATATAGCAGATTTTACCATGAAATTTCTGACATGTTAGTAGGTTAAAGTAGAGCAGTAGTTGCCGAAGGGGATGCTTCAGCCTTTTCCAGTGCTAGAGTGGAAATGGGAGAATGTATCCATGGAATTTTTTGTGGGAAAACCAAGGACTTCTCAAGGTTATAATGCGATTTGGATTATTGTTGATCGGCTAACAAAGTCTGCACATTTTCTTTATATTCGAGATACAATGACTTTGGTTCAGCTTTCTCTATTGTACCTCAAATAGATTTCCAGGTTACATGGATTCCCTCTTTCCATTGTATCTGATCAGGATCACAGGCTCACTTCTAACTTTTGGAAGGGACTTCAGAATTCATTGGGCATAGATTTAAATTTCAGTACAGCTTTTTATCCTCAATCAGATGGGCAGTCAAAACGAATTATTCAAACTTTGGAGGATATGCTTCGATCTTGTTCAATAGACTATTAGGGAAGTTAGGATCAGATTCTTTCTTTAGTTGAGTTTTCTTATAATAAAATTTTTCATTTCAGTATTCAGATGGCACCTTTTGAGTAATTGTATGGGAAGTGGTGTAGGACTCTAGAATTTTGGGATCAAGTCAGTGAAAGAAAGTTGATGGGGATAGAATTTGTAGAAGAAGTGGCTGAGAAAGTGAGGATGGTCTAGCAGCACATGTGGACAGCTCATAGCAGGCTGAAAAGTTATGTAGATAATAGAAGGAAAGACTTCTCTTTCGAGGTAGGTGACCATGTTTTCCTTAAAATCCATCCTTGGAAAAGTGTGATGCATTTTGGTAAGAAATGTAAGTTAAGTCCATGGTTCATTGGTCCTTTTCAAATCTTGGAGAAAGTTGAAACAGTTGCATACCGCATAGCTTTGCCTCCGAGCTTGTTTTAGGTACACAATGTTCCTCATGTTTCGATGTTGAGAAAGTATGTGCTAGATTCATCACATGTCTTGAGCCCAGAAGTAGTTCATCGGGAAGAGAACCTTTCTTATGAAGAGAAACCAGTTCAGATTCTTGATCGAACGGAACAGGTATTGCAGAATAAGGTAATCCACCAGGTAAAGGTTTTGTGGAGAAACCGCATGGTTGAAGAAGCAACATGGGAGTCCGAAAATGCTATGAGGGAAAGGTAACCTCATTTGTTTAATATGTAAATAAAATTGCGAGGATGCAATTTTCAGAAGGTGGGGATAATGTAACACCCCAAGGTTTTCTAAAAATAAATTGAAATGCATGAAACTTTGTTTAAATTAGATATTTATAACTAGCCTTTAAAAATAACTTTACTACCACAGTGTTTTGAATTTCAATAAATTGTTATCTACAATTGTGTTTAGTAAGTTATTTGGAGTCTGATGAAACCAACTTGTTTTTTTTTGTGAATAGTATCATACCCTTTTGAATAGTAATGTGAATAGTAATATGACCCTAATGAATAGTAATTTTTATTATTATTTTATTTTCTTAATGATAGAAGATAATAACATCTTGGTTTTTCATTGTGATAAAGAAGTAGTTGTAAAATTAAAATTGTTAATTTTTGAATTAAGTATTCTTTTATTTAAACAATAAATTAATAATATTTAGAAAATTATTTTTGAATAATGGACTTCATTTTTGAATTCTAAACATTGAAAAATGGTTAGGGTAATTTTTTTGGATTTTTCTGAAATTGAAGAATTTTTTATGAATAGTAAAATATGATAAAATACGATAAATGCTAAATACTTGATTTACTACATCATAGGTGATGCAAGGATGATGTAATCCCACTTTGTTAGAACTCACATGCCATTATTACTATTTGGGGTCAAATTAATTAATATTATTCATAGTCTTGAGAAAAAATATTATAATAATGATTAAAATAATGAAAAATACCCCCTCTCCTCCACTATAAATACCACCCTCACTCCCCTATTCCTCCCACACCTCTCAAGCCTTGATCATTGTCTAATTTCTGACAAATTCCCTCCCCAATATTCTTCCCCACGTCCTAGAGCTACTAGTCTCCCCAAAATACCAAAACCAAATCCCTTAAGGGGGATCTCAAGGAGAAGAGATCAAGAGGTAAACATCCTCTTTTATTTTCTTTCTTTTCTTTCATTTTATGTTATTCTCTTCCATTACCTTTGGATTATGATGGGATATTTAATTAAATATCCCCCCTTATGGCCCATATTATTTATTAATGATGAGATATCCCCTTCCTCTCATGAAACTATTTTTATGAAATTTTAAGAGACGTCATTAGGCTGTCTAATTTTCGTGAGAAATTTATAAAGTTTTCTTTTATTTTAAGATTCCTTTCTTTTCTTCTTCTTTCATCACCTCATATTAACCAAGAGGAATGAAAGATCCATAATCTTATATATTCTGGATGATATCATGTTAATGTAAAATTCATCATCATTATTTTTCTCCTCCACCACTTATTCAAGGAATTAAAATATTGTCTATGATGTGTCGAATTACCGACATAGTGAACGATGTGATTTCAATTTTCATTAGTTCCTTCAAGTATGGTCATCAAACCATTTTTATGATTGAACCAAGTTATAATATATGTATTATTTATCATCCATGGTTCTGGAATTCTTTTGTACTCATGGTTCTAAATTATAAGACAAAATGAGGTTGTTGTTATTGAAGAACCACTAGAAGATCTAAACGAACATCATTAATGTTTAAAATTATGAATAATCCTCATATAAAACATCAAAATGATAAATGTTATAATTTATGGTACTGTAAATATTTAAATACCATTTCATTCCAATTCTGTAGTTTCACTTCCAATCGACAAGAACATCCATCATGAACCAATCATGGAAATTATGTAAGGAACTCACCCAAAACAGTGCAAGAACAAAATACTAACAATTAAGGGGTGAAATAATGTTATGAAATGATCATTTAAGATGTTATAAACGTGAAAATTTTTCTATAAAATATTAATAATACTATTTTAACCATTATAAAGGAGGTTTAAACAAGTTTTAAGTAAGGCAAACTCGAGTTAAGGGAATTCTTAACCCGATTTCCATTGTTTGGGTTAACCTTCTACTTCATTATTTATGTGCTCTTTAAATTTTTCATGTGATGTGTTCTATTTATATTATGTTTTATTATGTGTATTTAAAGTATATATATATACTCCATCAACTTTATTAAGTATCTCTTAAATTTTATGATATTTATAAGGGGATTTTCTTTAAAAATCCTCTTTTTAAATTCAGTTTTAGAAAATTCCAAAGCAATGTTTTTATGGAATTATTCATGTTGTATGATTGTGTTTTGGTTATTGGGAATTATTTGTGATGAAGGGTGGGACCTATATATCCCTCCAATTCATTGGGAATGAGTAATTTGGTGGTCATTCGTATTGTTACTCCAAGTGTAACTGCGATGGTTACACAAAGTAAGGTAGCCGTGTGGGTTAAATATTATAAGGTAGCCAAGAATGGTTACAAGAATATGTAAGTAATTCCCAAAGATACCTTTATGATTATATTTATGTTCTAATGTTTTTTTTGGATCTTGTGTAAATATCATGTTACACAAATTAAGTATATATGGGTGACAATATTGTCTTTTGAAAATTCTTTCATACGTTACGAGTATTCATGGACTAATGTGATCTTTCCTTCTTTTCCATCCCTTACTGAGCTTTTGTGCTCATCCCATGTTTTTAAATGATTTTCATAGGTTGATGGATGTTTAATAAAAGGAAGTAATCCATGTTAAATGTTTAATAATTGTTAAGGAGTCTTGTTTTAAGTTTTAATGTTTTATATTTTAGAAAAAATGGAAACTGTTTTTATGGTATCCACTCTTTAATAATGTGTAATGTTATGAATGTATTATCCTAATTCTCTAAAGCTCTAAAATTGAAAAGATCCTCAATGTAAAAGGAAGTTGTTTCTGGACTAAATTCAAGATTATTTATGTTATAAGGTCAGGCCCTTATATTTAACATCCCTATTAGAGGGTCAGAAGGGTCCTATGTGGAGTAAGGTGTCAAATAGAGGTTACTAGATGTTTCGACGGTAGAGATTTTGGTTGGCGGGGAAGCAGTCTCAATAATAATCCTCACATTTCTCTAGGGAAGGTAATTCTAATATGTATACCAGTATTTATTTGGTTTGGTGTTATGGATGTGGGGCTTCATGTACATTATCAATAGAAGTTCCTATTATCCTTAGGGATTCATATCATTTGGGAGCCTAGGATCTTTTCAAGTAGCAGTAGCAGCAACAGTAATTGCCCTCAAGGCAGTATCGATATCTAGGTTTTCTAATGTATTTTTATCATCCTATCTAGTAAACTTATGCTCAACTAGGAGGATGTGGAGTTGTTAAACGGAATCCCCATGGTGATCCTCATCATCAAGGGAATAGTCCAGTGCACAGACATGGAGGTCATCAATAGTGAGGTAGAGGACCCAGCCCAGGGAAGATGTATCTGATCGAGGGGTTGACACTAATTGAGTCAGAGGTTATTCGTTCTATGATTATTTTTTCACCTACCTTGGTTTATGATTTTTTTATTATAAATATATTCACTCCTTTATTGCATGCACTTACATCAGAACATTGGGATTGACTATCGAGAGGCTTCTTGTATCCTTGGTGTTATCAAAGCAAGATGAAAGTTAGTTCAGATTTGTTTGGTGTGTGTTGTGAATGTGGAATCTTGATGGGGAAACATCATTATTTAGGTAATTTCTTATTTTTATAGATACAACCATACAATTTCATTTTTGGAATGAATTGGTTATATTCTCTATGAATATTCAAAGATTGTTTCCAGAGGAGAGTTGAGTTTTCTAATGAGGAAGGGCTACATGTCGCGACTTCTAGTGATCAGGGTTTTCATATGGGAAATAGGTGTGTGGATCCCATCCATTATTTCACGTCTAAATCATTAGTATGGATAATGTGATCACTATTAGTGGAGGCTCCTAGAGTTTTTACTGAGTATTTGGATGTTTTCCCAGAGGAGTCTATAAACCTACACCTCTATGTGACGTACAATTTTGGATAGATTTATAGTTGTATGCTTTTTTGATTTAGAGGGATCATTATTGAATTTCATATTTAGATTTATGTGAGTTTAGAATCTAGATTTATGATGTGTTGATAAAAGGTTTTATCTGACCTAGTCTATCACTATAGGGAACTCTAGTTATTTTTTTTAATAATTCAAATGGTTGTTTGATGTTGTGCTTAGACTACTAGAGTATGAATTAGGTGATGATCAAGAATTTTTACCCTCTTCTGAGGATAGATAATCACTTTGACTAGTTGGGAGGGGCTTTCTTGGTTTTTTCAATCGATATTTGGTTTGGATACCATCGGTTACAGGTAAAAGAGGAGGATATCTGAAAGAAAAATTTCTAGTTCATGTATAGTCATTTCAATTTTTTAGTTATGTTGTTTAGTATCACAGACTCACCATCTATGTTTAGGATAATCATGAACTCCATTTTTTGTGAGTTCCTAGATTAGTCAATAGTTGTTTTCATCAATAACATTCTGAAGTACTCAAACATTGAGGAGGATCATGCTAAGTACATGATGATTGTTTTAATGACTCTTTGACACTACCATTATTATGGTGAATTGACCAAGTATAAGTTATGAATGTGATAGGTGAATTTACTAAGATATGTAGTTTCTCAACATGAAGTGGATGTGAATTTAGTGAAAATTTAAGTAGTTATTTATTGGGTAGCATTCAAAAATGTGGGATAGGTTCATATATTTCTTAGTCTCACAGGTTATTATCAGTGGTTCATGTCTATCTTCTCTCAGATTTAACCCCATTAAAATCCCTCATCAATAATTACTTGGCATTTTTTAGGACTGATCAGTCCTAGGAAACATTAAAATACCTAAAATAGCATATAATCAGTACCCTAGTTATTCAAATGGATAAAGAAGGTGTGATGATTGAGTTATTCTACAACACTTCTCATTTAGTATTGTGATGAGTCTTGATGTGGTAGAGGTAAATGATCTCTTATGGATCTAGATAGTTACATCTACATGAATGTAAATATACCTCCCATGATCCAAAGATATAAATAGTGGTGTTTTCACTGAAACATTGATGGCATTGCCTCATCATGGGATGCTATGTATTCTTTATATATTACAATAGATTGGGGTATATTTTCTCTCAGTGTGGACTAAATACATAAAATTGATGGTGGATAGAGTTTCTCTGGGACTATGGATTTGCGATATCTTATACACCAGGTAAATGATTTTTTTTGGTAGATGCGATGAGAAGGAATTCATGTGGAGTATTTCACGAGTCAAATGATATTTTTAGGGTGATGGAGGAATTGGAATCTATGCATCTTGAAGTAGAAAATATTGATGATAATGTATTCTTGTTTTATAAGATAGTTGAGCCTATCTAATCACAACAAGTAGAAGATACTCTGAGGTGATAACCAAAGGTAGAGGTGACATGGGACTAGATTTTTCATGAAGATGGCCTAGAGGTATGGTTAAAGGATGGTCACCATCAGGTTATATTCTAAGGAAGGATGTTTGTTCCATTGATAGTGCATGAGGGAGACCTTAGTGAGTTCTATAGCTCACTTTTTCAAGTAAATCATAGCATAACCATGATTTATAATGGTTTTAGGAGTCATATTTGGCAGATAAGCATGAATCATCTAATGATGGAGTTTGTGGTGTGATTTCTTATCTATCATATGGTTAAGGTGGAGCATCATGTTCTTGGTGGCATGTTGTAGCCCTTAGATATCCCTGAGTGAATGTGGGAAGACATCTTGATGAATTTTGTTACTAGGTCACCTAGACTTTGGGGAGGAAATCATGCTATATGGTTGATATTAGATTGATTGATAATGTCTATTTACTTTTTTGTGATCTAGTAGATTATTAACCTAAATTTTCTAGTGAGATGGTACATGGATAATGTGGTGAGGCTTCATGGAGTTCTGAGGACCATTGTTTCCAAACAAGACCCTTAGTTTACTTCATGAATTTAGATAGGATTATGATAGAGATAATAATTAAATTATTATTCATATTTATTTAAATGATTTAATCCATTCCAATTTATCAATTCAATATTAATTGCATCATTTTTGGATTTTAGGTATATTTGTTGCGTAAATGTTAAAATTGCATAATTCTATAATTTTAATTATTTTCTATAACTTATATATTTCAAGAATAAATTCTAAAATATTGATCCATATTGAGGAATTATTTTTTATAGGCTTTATATGTTTGTGGGATTCTACTTCTTCAACTAGAATCAGTGATAATTATAATTTCATGGGGCCCAAATAAATCGGAAAATATGGAAAATATTTTTGGATAATAGAATTAACCATCCCTTATTAAATGAGGAATATCTTAGGATACATGAAACAAAATGAGGTTAATATATAATTATATTAAATATTACTCAAAGTTACATGTGCACATTAATGTTCATAGATAAATTCTCTCATTAAAGTAGCTATTTCACACTTTGTAGTGGAGGAAGATGAAGAGTCTCTTCACTTAGAAAAAAGAGAGATTCAGTCATTCAGGAATAAATTTCTTTTAAACATGTCCAAAATTTTTGATATTTTTAGGATATAGAGAAAAATAATAATAATAACTCTTAATAATACCTATTAGAAAGTTTTGAATGGCTAGTGGGTAGAAAATGATAAAACTTTCAGCAGATAGATTCTAGAGAAGAATTTTTTTTCCTTTTCTCTTTTCTTCTTTTTTTAAAGGATTATTCTTCCTAATTATTCTAAAATACCACTCACATAGACGGGTAAACTTATGTGTTATTGGGTAATGTGAGGTTTTATTTTTTTAATGATTTAGTTCCTACACTTCATGGAATAAAATCTGCTTATTTCTTCAGTTAAGTTGGTTTCAATTTCTAATAGTAGTTTTTATTATCAAGTACAATCATATTTGGTTTTATATTATGTTATTTTTATTTTATTAGTCAATTATAATTATCTCCCTTCACTATAATTTTATTTATATATGATGTAATTTAATGGGTATTAGTGGTGTAGTACTTGGCGATCATCGTTATGTGTGGGAGGGGTAGTGGACACTCTTTATTATTTAGGATAAACAAGACCTGATTGGGTATTTCCTAAGTCAATTAAGGGTATTCACTAAAAATATATCACACATTATAAGTAGGGTCAAAAAATATGATATCTTAGAAATTTTTATTCTCACCATCGCCATTTAGCAAAGGTTTTGTGAGGAAGCGATAGTGGAATCTCACTTTCATTGATTTAGCATAAGAAGATTGGATTACTTGGAAATAGGATAACATTGAAATTTGAAAACCAACCATGTACTAATGTCTCTTCTCATATCATTTTTTTAATCACTTGGTTCATAAATCTATTTTTAATATCTTTTTCATTAATTGATTTTGTTTTCATAATAAAATAATTTCAAAAACACCCCCTTTTCCTTTAATTTATAGACACAAACATAAATATTGTGCACTAATATCTAGAAACAAGAAAGGTTTACCACTATAATACATTTTAACTTAGGAAATGATTGTTTTTTCCACACTCTATGATAAGAAAATGTCAAAATATGGAGTCATTGTTGGAAAGGCAGTTCTAATAACTACAACTCAACTCTAAGAATCACTTTCCTCTGAAGAATAAATTAAATACAAACTAACTTTGGGATATGATATTTTCTCAAACTCATTGTCATCCAATATTATTTAAACTAAATTGAGTATCAACCCTATTTTTTTAAAGAAAATTAGATTCATCCAACTCATGTTTTTCCTTGGAGGAAGATGAAGAAAAAGAAGATGTACCTGATGAGGAACATTTGGAGATCCTCAAACATGTTGAACATTTATTAGAGTGATTCCATGAGTATATACAATCTAGTTTACCTTAATAAACTGAGACACATGCTACCTATATTAAATAGGAAGATTTTTATTTTGATCTATCGTGTTTAGTTCAAATACAATTACACTCAGACTTTCCATTTCATTATTCCATCGATGCAGTATACCTAAATCAATCATTGGAGAAACAAATAGGTTGGTCAAGTGATAACAAAGAAGGAGGACTCACACTTTATGATACCCCCACCATGAATGTTGTACCTTATTGATAAAGGGGTTGATTTGGTATACTCTTTCCATTGATTCCTCAGTAACAATAGAGAAGTAATGAAATATGGAAGAAAAAATTGTTGGTGGTTCAAATAAAAGAAACTCCACCCACTATTATATTTTGAACAATATCTGCTACTACTCTTCTAGAAGTAGTAAAAACCTAGGGATCACTTGGGGGTTAAACTTTAAGTACCCAAGTGATTTCTTGAAGTTTAATTTTTTTCAATAAGTTGATATGATGAAAAGTCAATGAGTTTTAAAGGTGAATATTTTTGAACTATTCTTAAAGTCCAAGACATGTTCCAAGGGTGTTTGGTGTGAGAATTGTTTTTAATAATGTTTGGAATATTTTTAAGAACTCTTGGTGTTATGAATTATATACTTAAATTTCTTTAAGTATTATTTCTAATTGTCCTTACTAAAAAAAATTGTCCAACCACATATAATCTAGGAGGAATCTCAACCCCACATTGTGTGTAGAGGTCCTCAACCACACAGGGGAGCCAAATCACATAGACTATATAGTGGTATGGAAGAGGTAGGTCGTATAAGGCCCATGGGAGTGTGATCTCATGAGATAGCCCAAGCAGCTTGGGTAGGGGAACAGTGCATGGAGGCATAGCCTGTGAGAAGTCCATGTGTCCATGTGTGTCCAGGAGATTCCCTCAATGTCACATCTTGTATTTTTAGTGATATGGATTGTATTATTAAGAATCTTGTATTTTAGTGAACGATAAATGTGGGAAGAGCAACATTCAATTATTGTTCATCTGTTTTTAAAACATATGTAAAGAATTGGTATCATCTGATCTATTTTTTCAATTCCATTAAATCAATCCACTTTATGTCATATTCATCCTATACTACACAAGGATGTTCTTCATGTTTTATAAGTTTTGTATGTTGTGATTTCATCAAGCCATTGTGACCAAACTTATCCCATGATAATGTTGTGTTTCATCAGTAGAAGACATTTCATGCCAAGAACTATTGTCTGAGTTATGAAAAATGTTTGATTGAAAGATAAATTTAATAAATAAAGTTATCACATGATCATCGATCCATTAGTTGAATTTATTATGCATAAAAATTAGTCAATGTGAAAGTTAGTTGGAGTTAATGAAATGAGTGGATTTATGTGAATTTCATAACTTTAGGTTGGTGGAAGTTTTTTATAAATACCCATGGACCTCACCATTCTTCAGTATAAGATAAATTCCTATATAATAGAGAAGTTTGATAGTCAAACAGATAATAAGAAGCACTATGTATTCATTAATATATTACATTCATTTTTTCTATGTCTTTCAAGACCTTCAAATTCTCATGATAGTGTTTTGATTTGTTCATGAGAAGGAGTACGAAACTTGCATGATTTGAGTTTAAATTATTTGATGTATAGATTTGAGTTTAAAGAAAATTCAAATGATATTCATATGAAAAAATTTATATCTAATATTGATGTTAGAAATGTTGAAGTTTTAGTCAAGACACAGAAAAATAAGAATAAAAGATTGTCAAAAAAGCTAAAGAAGATGAATGAATATCAATTTCTAGCTGAGGGAACTCATAGTGGTAATTGAATAGTAAGGTTAGTTGATTATAATTCTGGTGAATAAACATCAAGCTATGATGAATATGTGTTCAATTCTAAAATTAATGATAATGTTAAGAAAGTTACAATAGAAATGTTCATGTGTATGATTAGAATTTTTAAGGAACTTCAGGATGAAAAATTATTGATGGAATATAAAGTTGATGAAATAGAAAAAACATTGGATAAGAAGGTTTAGAACTGCAAAACTCTCTTAAAATTTAAAAAAAAGTAAAGGAAGATAATTTTATTATGTATAATTAAATATTATCCATGGTTAAAGAAGTAGAATAAAAATCAGTTTCAATTTGCAAAAAAACACGTTCTTTGATTGTAAAATAATTTCATAGGAGTCTGTGTAAGAAGGATGAGTGAGAAATGGATTTTAGAGAAGTTTTACATGCACCAAAAAGTTTACATAATATATCTATGAATGTAAAATATGATTATATAGAGGTTAAAATAAAAAATAATTAAGGATATTGATAGTTTGTTATAGAAGGGGAATTAGGTTCAGGAAGAGGATATTCAGAAGATGAATATTCAATGGGAAGAAAGGCTAAAATAAGTTGAATGTGAGAAGATTGATCTAAAATTAAAATTACTTGAATTATAAGTGAAATATATAAATATTTAATAGGCACAATCTAAGGCATCCCAAGATACTGAGAAAAGAAATGATTCCAAGAATTATTTAGATAAGAGTCTTATATCTGAAAATACTAAACCTAATGGTAAGAAGAGATTGATATTTTTTAGGATAAATCTTCTACAGGATCACTAAAAAAAGAAACTATTTTTCATGATAAATATATACATACTATTTATATTTTTATGACCAATGGAGATTCAAATTTAAAATCTATACAAAATTGGGTGAAGAAAAATTATAATGAATCTACTATATCTTTAAATATGGATATTAAGAAGTGTAAAAATTATTGTCCCCCAAAGAAATTATAAAAGAAAAAATCAAGATTTGTTTTCTATTGTTGGTGTTTTTGGAAATTTGGGAATAATGTAATAAATTTTTGGCACAACATGTAATTTTATGAAAATTATAGAATGCCTATATTTAGGGGGGAAAATTTGATGAAAGGAGGAAACCTACACAATAAAAGCGAACTACACAAGAAAGGAATCAGCCTTTCAAGAATAGATAAGAATAGTTTTAAGATTACTATGAGTATTGAAATAGAAATGTCCATTGTAATGATGAGTGATATTATGTACCATTCATGTGTAAATAATTTATGGATGTGAAGTGAATGTGATAACAAAAAGTAGAGCAGGAAATAAAACAAGATGAAAAGTCAACCTTGGGATGTAAACAAAAGAATAATATTGTTAAAAACTCACAATAAGTTTGTGAATAATGATGTGAATAGTGTAACACAAAATAAAATATGATTCAATTGTGGTAGGAAAGGTCACACCATAGACCATTTTGAGTTTTCCATAAACATGAATGCTAAAGGAAGCAAGATGGAATTGAAGAAAGAACCAATCCTAAAAAGAAACAATATGATTGATTTGTTGAAAAAATATTTGATAAAGAATATAAAAATATTCCTAAAAGGGTAACTTGATGAATGATAAATATGTTCATAAATGTTTTAATAAGTCTAGAAATTTATCTAAAAAATGGACATGTTTTCTTAGATAATAAAAATTATTGAAGAAGAAAGGTAAAGCTCCTTTGACTTCTAGAATTGAGAAGGAGTCTACACAAAAATTAAATACCAATCATGTTCCTAAACAATGCTTGATCATATGGACAAAATAGTTGGAAGAGGAAATAAATATAGAGCAATCATATAAAATTAAAGCTGATTTTCAAGAAAATGTGAAGAATCATATTTCATCTAAGAAGATAGTTTGGTTGAGAAGAAACTCTCAACCTTGTTGCTCAAAATGAGGAGCATTGATGAACCTCATTATTCACATATATACATTGTGTTTTTTTTCATACATATAATTGAAGGTGAAGCATATATTTAGGGGGGATACCTAAATTTTATGAAAGTTGCAAACATATTACAACTAGAAAGTTATCCATCAAGGAGGACTACTGGAATTATGTTGCCTCCTTGAACAAATTCAAATAATATATAAAGATTCTTGGAGTTATTTCTTGAAGAAATAAAATAATGATAAATAAGTATAAAGTGAATCTCTTGAGGGGGGCATAGAAGAAAAATCACTAGATATCTCTATCTCAGTTATTATCTTATGAATATTTTAAGTACTAGTGAGGAATGCATCTGAAAAATTTATTTGTTAAAAGTATAAAGTATAAAGCTTATCATCATTGGGGTATATTGGTTAAATTAGAGGAGGCAGCTCTATCTAATCTGGTATTCATTCAAGGTGTGATAATTTTATCATCTAATTTTTTTATTTGTTTGATTTTGTATCCTCGTACTCCTTTTTTGTTCCTATTTTATTCTTGGATTTGTGACTGGAGATAGAGGGGCTTCTAGTTCCTATGGTTTTATATACACCAGTTAGAGGTCTAAAATATTTGTTTTGTGTGTTTTAGGGATGTAGAGTGGTGATTTCACAACACCGGTCAGTTGGTAGATTCTTCTTGTTGTAGATAAACCTATATATTGTTACCCTCAACATGGATTGGCTATATTTTTTGTGTGCATTCATTAAATAATTCTAAAGGAGAGTTTTTTTATGAGGAGGTCTAGTGAGAGGAATTCATTGGAGAGAAAGTTTATCAGATAAGGGAAGGTATATAAAGCCTCTTTTCCCTCAGTTGGTGTATTTTTTTATGGATTCTCTGATAGAGTGTGTCCCCATGGTTTTGGAGGAGTTCTTTGTTGTTTTATTTGGTGAGGTTATAACCCTACCCCCATGAAACATTGTCATGTTTGGGATAGAGCTCTAACCGGATGTATCTCCAATTTCGATGGCTCCCTATATGATGGTTCATAGGTAGTTGTGTGAGTTGAGGTTTTAGGTGGATGATTTGATGCAGAGGGGATTCATTTGACCTAGTGGGCCTCTATGGGGTGATCCAGTATTATTATCTGAGAAGGCGAATGGTAGTTTGAGGTTGTGTATAGACTACCAAAGGTTGAATCAGGTAACTGTCAAGGACTATTACCCTCTTATGAGTATCAATGATCAGTTTGACCAGTTGATAAGAGATAGTTAGTTCTCAAAGATTGATCTATGATCTAGATATCACCAGTTGAGGGTGAAGAATGAGGATATTCAAAAGACTACCTTCAAGTGATGGTATGGTCACTTCAAGTTTGTAGTCATGATGTTTGGTGTCACGAATTCACTATCAATGTTTAGGGGTATTATGAATTCCATGTTCTGTGAGTTCTTATATTGGTTCATCATCGTATTCATTGATGATATCATGATGTACTTGAAGTAAGAATAGGATCATGTTGAGCATCCCGGAGTTATTTTATAGGTCCTTCAACACCACCATCTATATGGGATGTTGTAAAAGTGTAAGTTATAGATGTGGGAGGTTCACTTCCATATAAATTTGGTGTCACGGTAGGGTGTGATAGTTGAAACGTTGAATGTTGAGGCAATTATTTATTCTTCATCACCTAAGAAGGTGTAATAGGTTTACAGTTTCCTTGGTCTGATAGGTTATTATCAAGGGTTTGTACCTAATTTCTATCAATTTGTATCCTTGATAAAAATATTGACCAGGAAAGAAAATTATGTTTGTGTATAAATTATTATCAGGTAGAATTTAGTTACCTCAAGGAGAAGTTATTCGGTGCTCTAGTTCTTCAATTTCCTGAGTAGAGTGTGTTGTTTGAGGTTTTTTTGGTTTGTCATGTCTTGGATTGGGTTTCTTGTTGATAAAATAGAGGGAAAAGGTCTCATATGAGTCTATAAAATTACATTCCTAGGATAATAACTATGCCATCTGTGATATATAGGTGGGGTTGATTGTTATTGTGATAAATTTTTTGTAGAATAATCTCATTGGTGAGTATTTTGTGGTGTTCATAGACCATAAGATCCTGAAATATTTTTTCACTTAACAGGATATGAATCTTTGAAAAAAGAGGTGGATGGAGTTTATTATTAATACTTTGATATCTCCTACACCTCAGGAAATGGGAATGTAGTTGCTGATTCATTGAGTTATAATTCTTAATGAGATGTGACTCAGGAGCCTATGGTTGTTTTGAATGGAACGGAGAAGTTTGTAGTGATGTATCTTGACATCATAGGGAGTAGTGAACAAGGTTTTCATTATTATATGATCATTGAGTTGTCTTTTTTTGTATTATGTGGAGCCGTCTTAGTTGATTAACTCAGATATAGAGGTGATGTGTGATCATATTGTCCATGGGAAAGCTCATGAGGGATGGTCAAATGATGGTTGGAATTGATTGTTGTTCTAGGGGAGGTTGTTTGTACTGCCAGTGATGAGTGAGGGGGTATTTCCATGAGTTTCATAGCTCATCCTTAGTGGTACATCCTAGTGTAAAAAATAGGTATCATTTCTTGAGGATAAAGATTTGGTGTCCAGGGATGAAATGGTTAGTGGCAGAGTTTATTTTGAGGTGTCTGGTTTTTCATCATGTGAAGGTGGAGCACTATATTCCAATAGGTTTGTTGTGGTCCTTGGATATTTCATAGTGGAAATGGGAGGAAATATTGACTGATTTTTTCATATGATTACCTTGAACAAAGGGGTATGTGATGTAGTTTGGGTGATAGTGGACCGACTAATGAAGTTGTCACATTTTTTGAAAATTCATGTATTGTATGTCATAGATGTTTTGGCAAGGCAGTATGTGGATGGTATTGTTAGGATTCATGGGGTACTGGGGAAAATAATCTCTAATAAGGATCCTTGTTTTACCTTATGATTCTATAGTGGATTTCAACATTATTTTAATTCCCAATTGTGCCTTAGCACTGCTTTCCACCTTCAGATAGATAGAAAGATGGAGCAGACTATCCAGACACTGAATGATATATTGAAAACTTGGGTCTTGGACATTGGAATAACATTGGCATGACACCAAAATTGAGAAAATTTTTTGTACAAAAACATCTATCACTAATGAATTGGAATGGAATCATTTGAGGCATTTTTTGGGTGACTGTGTCATTCTACGTTTGTTGGATGGAGGTCTGGGAGCCAACAGTTCTTAGTCCATATGTGGTGTAGAGCATGACTGAGAAGATCCAATTTGTTTAGGAGAGTATGAGAGTGGTGAAAAACCTTAAAAAGTACTATGTTGATTATAGATAGAGGAAATTGTAGTTTGAGGTTATATACCATGATGTGTGTGACTATTGTGGGACATGTTCAAATAGAATTTCGAAATCTAATGCATGCCTAGTAGCTGGACAGGGTCATCTCTCAAAGAGAAAGTGTAGGGAGTCTCACAATCCTAGAAATTATGTATTTTTTATTTGTTTTTATAAATATGAAATAATACAAAGTAGTTTTTCTGTGGTTTTTCATCAAATATAAAAAGGAAAAAAAAGAAACAAAAGACAAAATAGTAGTGCGTGAAAGGGGTTTGGATCCAGGTTCAATCACACTGATTCTTCATTTTCCTCTAGTTCTCATCTAAAAATGGTTTCAATATCATTCTTAAATTTCTATCCTATATATAAATTTTGGTTATGAACAAACACAAGAGAGGTATACCCTGATACATCAAGTTCCACTTCCTCCACTATGAAGAGGTAGTAAACACATTCAATTGAGGCTTTCATTGTCTCAACACCCAACTCCATCATGTGATGTCCATCCCTCAATTCAGAGCACTCCACTAGTATGCACTATAAATTGAGAGAGGTAGGGAGATAATATTTGATAGATTTGAGAATACATAATCTCATTAGAGAGAGAATATTAATATAATTGATATTATTCTCCTCATTTTTTCTACTACATCAAGGATGGAATTCAGATTATCAATTAAGAACATTGAGACTGTGTGATGTCCCCTGGGGAACTAGATCTCAGGTTAGTTCTCCATGGTTTCAAGTTAAAATATCGCGTTACATCATGGGGGATAAATAAGAACATGAAGAATTAGGGAAGATAATAACAACACAATACAGTTAACAAAAAAGAGTAAACATTATGTTAGAAATGTAGAAAAGAAGTTATAGGGGAAGAAAACTAAACATAATCAATGGAGGGATGAATATAGTCAGTGGGGTACAAATATTAAAAATGGGATAGAGTGAGAGATATTTATACAGAGATAGTGATATGAAATCATATTTTTATAATTTAGTGTTGATTTGATCTTTCAAGGTATTTCAAGTGTTTTAGAAAATCGTCAGGATTAATCCTCCTGACATGTCTTCTTCCTTCAATCTTGTACATATTTAGTTTTGTCCCAATGATTTATGGTTGTATTTTCATGTACTAGAATTTGGTCTTGGTACGGGATGAAGTTTTAATTCCATGTTGGGATTCAAATGGTGGGCTAAATAATGAATATCACTTCTTCTCCATAGGCTCAAGTGGAAAGGGATAATTTACTTTGGTGAGGTGGCTGGTGGTTCTGATGGTGCTTGAGAGGTAAGGAACACATGTTAGTTTTCTCCTCTGAAAGAAGCACAATGGCTCTTGTAATGTGGTAAATCTAAACCAAAATAGTGGGTTTCGACTTCACAAGTTTCTGTGAGAAGGTGGATTATCAAGAGTAGAGCTCAAGGTCGGCTCCGGATGGGATCCACAATCAGATGGGTAATAGTGGATGATTCTTATAGTAGGGTGTATCAAGGTTAGTAAACTAACCATGAGTGATTGTTAACAGTAAGAAGTGGCATAGGGTTCATTTAGCTATGCATGGTCAGTCACCTGACCATACTTGGACTTTGTGATTTTTCACCCACCTGTATTACAAGATAATATCATTCAGTATATTATTTTTGTTTAATAAATTTAAAACAATGATAACCCAATTAAATTTATATTTTTAACCTTCAATAAATTTCAATTTACTATATGTCTTTTATATGTTAATTTCAGGTATGAATATAGAAATAAAACTGATATTATGATCCGTTTAACAATTAAGTCCATAATTAATAAAATTCACAAAAAAAAATATTTTGACTTTGAATTGGAATTAATTGGGGGTATTTTCAATGAATGATAGATAAAAATATGGAAAATTGTGTCTAGAGTAACTCTCCCACACTTAGTCTATTTATCTCCTGGGAAAATGATCACTAAAGTTTAATTTATTTGAAAAGAAAAAGAAAAGGCATCATCCTACATAGATTAAAATTAATAGATAGAGAAAAAGAAAATCACATATTATTTCACTATGAAAAATTATCATGCCTCATAAATGAATCAAGACACCACCTTACTTTAATTTAATCCAAGGTTTTAGGTCAAGACTGGATCGAATTAGATTTGAGTGGAATAAAAAATTTTAAAAATAATTTATTCATCCCTCTTTTTTAAGTTTAATAAAACACATATTGATGTTCTAATTAGTTTATACAACTTAAATGAATGTTCTATAAGTCAATTTCCCCTCTTTATATGGGTTCAATATTCCCCTCACCTAAATAGACTCATTTTTTACAAGGTCCCTTTATTTAATTTATTTTTCCCAGCCATAATTGTGTGCAAAGCACTGTCAATACCTCTTATTTTGATGGAATTATTTAATTATAGAGATACACCCAATGCCCCTAGTCTTAGAGATCCATTTTGGGTTCCGAATTCCCATGGGTATTCCAGGTTCAAAATACTTATACCATTTTCATTTAAGTTGGATCACTAAGGTTTTCTCTCTCACATAGGTTAATTTTCTTAGATTAAGTTTAAAATATAGTGATGTAAAGTTATCAAATTGATTTCATTCAAATATTTTCAATGACAATCCATCTGCTAATTCTAATACCAAATTTCTATAAAACAGTGACTAATTCACACAAAAATCACTTAAGTCTTACTTCTTCAAAACCAATGAATTCCCTCAACTCAAGCTTGGAAATTCAGCCAAGTAAGGTCAACATTTATGATTAATAAAATGGTGAAAAATAAATATAAAAATAGTACAAAGGTATATTTACAATACTATATTTACAGAACTAATTTTTTTAAAGGAAACAGAATCATATAGTGTGTATGTATAGATTAATAATTTTTTGGAATTTGTTTTGTTTTGTGGTTTTTTATAAATACAAAAATAGATTGAAAAAAGAATAAGGTTATTTATAAAACATTTAAAAATATAAAAACATTTTTTTATATTTTTACAATTTTTTTTGTTTTTTCTATACACATTAGAAATAGTGAATAGACTTTTTAAAATTTATAGATTTTAAAATATTAACTAAAAATATATACGAAAAATTATTAAAATAGGTTTGGTTTACTCCCACACACTAATTAAACACTTCTCATTTAAAGTTCTAGTAGAATAAATAATAGATGTAATGCATAAATAGTGTAAAAAGAGAGATACAACATGGTGGTTTATTGTTAAACAAGTTTGAGTTAGGCTCTCCCCTGGTTTCACTATAGGTAATGGAGCTAGCCTCTTATGTATTTTCCAATTAGGTAAAACTTTAGAATAGGTAGAAAAAACATTAGAAATTATTTATAAAGTAAATAAAAAAGTAAAATACGGGGAGATATTGGATTTACCCCCCCCCCCCCAATTGTGTTATAGTTAGATTTTTCAAATTTAGACAATATTTTGATTATCCACAATCCATATGGGGGTTGGGGTTGTGTGATGTGAACCACCACATGTGGTTCCTTCAAAAGAAGCTAAACTCCACTTCATATAGGTCCCCATAGACATGGTGTTGTATGCAGTATGTGTCCATCCCCTCAGTAGTGTGGTGTATCTCATAAATTGGGGCTGGTAGGATCGAAATTGGGATCACCTTAGGTTGTGCCAAGTTTATTGTGTCTTTCTATTCATCTAGTGGTAACTCTACTAGTGATTATTCATAAACATCCAAAGGATTTTCAGTAAAAATTTCAATTTGAATAAAATTAAAAAAAATGTGATATTAAATCAAAATACCCCCTGTATATGCATCATCTTACTCTGTTCCCTCATGAGAAATAACCATTAGGTATTCTAGTTCCATAGTTCCTCCACAAAATTTATGTTCTATATATTTTTGAAGGGGTAGGGGCTTCACCAAAGGTCATGAATCTTCTTCATCTTGAGTAGCCACATATCTTATGGAATTTTCTTCATAAGTAGACTCAATTAGTCGATCAATGTACTCCTAATCCAGCTCCTCCTTCTCATCATCCTAGGCAATTCCATCTTCAATTTCCAGTATATTTAGTTCCATTTTCATTCCAAGGGGTACTAAGGAAAATTCATTATTTTCTGCATCTAGGGAAGGAATCAGTGGTACCGAGTTTATAAAATTGAAAATAGTGAGATTATAAGATAAAACATTTTGTCAAAATTGAGAAATAAATTATTCCAATTCAGGGGTAACTCCCTCATCAGTTTCAACATGTTTATCTTTTTCTTTCTATAATTCCTCATTAAAGGTGTCTTGTGTAGATGAGTGCAATTGTGTAAAATTTATCTTTTCTTCAAATGTAATCTCATTCACTCCATTATCATCCTCAACATCCTCTATGTCCTATAAAAGATCTTCTAATTCTTTAATTTCATTAATAACAAGAGGGGAATTATAAGAGAACTGATTTTAGATAAAATCATAAAAAGTAAATTTTGAAAGGTAGTCTCTCTCAAGCTCTTCCACTTTATGCTTCTTTACCCAGTACACTAGATCTGGCTAGATTTTCTCGAGGGTGAACATGGGAAGATCTTATGATTATTCAAAATCACCCTCCTCTTCTTGGATAACTTATTTGGAAAATATTATGGGTGTTATATTTTCAACTTCTTATTTCTTCCTTTTCTCTATAAGTTCTTGAAGGGAAGTGGCTATTATAGCTTCCATAACTTTTACTTATTTACTCATGTATTTTTGTTCCTATAATTATTGGTTCACTTGAAAATAATTCATCATTGATGAGTAGCTCATAATTTCCTCTGGTGTAAGTTCTTCTTCCCATATATGGTGTGGTGGAATGTATTATTGACGGTTGTTGGGTATGTTTAGGTAGAAGCTTCCATCCTCCCACCCATTTTTGTGTACCAAAGGTTGTTTTTGGTGTTTAATTTGTAAATTCATCTCCTAGGAAACCTCTGGGAATGTACACTAGGCATATGGGTGATAATCAATTAAATAATGGTCTCATTGGAGTGCTTATCCCAATTTGACAAAAAAGAGAAAGTATAAAATGAAAAATAAGTAATGATTGAAATGAAAGGAAATAGTATTTAAAAATGTATCAAAGATAGTGGTAACTCCACATATTCTCCCTAGAAATAGAACCAAGTTAACGATCATGACTATCATATGTAATGGTCAAATAGAATTTCTACTCTTAATGTAGCCCAGTGGCTGGTCAAGATCATCTCTCAAGGAGAAAGGGCAGGGAGTCTCACTATCCTATAACTTATGTATTTTTCATTTGTTTTATTAATTATTAATGCATCCAAAGTTGTTTTATTATTAAATATAAATAGGAATATATGAAATAAAAGAAAACATGATAGTGGGTGAAAGGGGTTTTGATCCAGGGTCAATCATTCAGATTATTCATTTTCCTCTAATTAACATTCAATAATGGGGTCAATATCACTCTTCCATTTATCTCTTATATATAAATTATGGTTCTAAAAATACACAAGATAGATCTATCCTGATACATCCTGTTCCACCTCCTCCATAGTGAAGAGGCAGTAAACACACTCAATCGATGTATTCACTATCTCAACTCCCATCTCCATCAGGTGTTATTCATCCATCAATTTATAGCACTTTATTGGTATTCACTAGGAAACAAGAGAGGAAGGGAGAGAATATTTGATATATTTGAGAATAAAGTAGCTCATTGGAGAGAGAAAAATAATATCATCGATCTGCTGCTTCCCATTTCACTACTGCGTCAAGGATGGGATTTAGATTATAAATATATAATAGGGTTCCTGTGTGATATCCCCTAGGGGCCTAGCCCTCAAGTTATTTCTCCATGGATTATAGTTAAAAGATCATGCTATAGCATGGGTGTTTAATAATAACATGAATAGTTGGGTAAGATAAGAACAATACAATACAATTAACAAAACAAATTGAACTTTATGTAATAAATGCAT
Source organism: Viscum album (assembly GCA_963277665.1). Lineage (NCBI taxonomy): Eukaryota > Viridiplantae > Streptophyta > Magnoliopsida > Santalales > Viscaceae > Viscum > Viscum album. Next base: position 1,195,150,417 of record OY728121.1, on the reverse strand, counting down.
AAAATAAATTAAAGGGAAAGAAAACTAAAGATAATCAGAAAAGGGACAAATATAGTCTCAAAAGGATGAAAATTTACAATGGGAGATATATAGATTAGGTGAATCCTCAACTTATTTCTAGAATTCAGTTCCAAGGTGTGTTTGGATGGATGCCACATGTTTCAGTGATCAGTCAAGATTAATCCACCTGAAATGTCTTTTTCCTTTAATTGTTCACGTATTTAATTTTTTTCCAGTGATTCATGGTGGTAGTTTCATGTTCTGAAAATTATTCTTGGTCCTATATGAAGTTAGATGTTAATTTTGGGATTTAAATTTTGATCCTAAGCAAATACATCACTTCTTCTCCATGGGCTTGAGCGGAAAGGGCTCTTCTTATTTTGTGAGGTGGCCGGTGGTTCTGATGGTACTCGAGCAGCAAGGCTCATAGGGTGATTTTCTCCTATGTAATTGGTATGATGGATCTCAACATGTGGTATATCTGAACCAGCACAATGGGTTTCATCTTCACATGTTGATGTAAAAAAGGGGGTGTTTTAGAGGATAAAAGTAGATCCTTGTGGTAGATCACCAATGGTAGTTCATGAAATTGTTAGCAGATCACTAAACTAATGGTAGGTCACTTAATTGTAGGCAGATCACTAAACCAATTTTATATCACTAAACCAATGGTAGATCATTAAAATGGTGGTAGATCCCTAAACTGGTGATAGATCACTGAATTGGAAGTGGATCATTGAACCAACAGTAGATCACTAAACCAATGGTAGATCCCTGAACTGGTGGAAGATCACTAAACTAGTATTAGATCATTGAACTGGCATTAGATCACTGAACTGGTACTAGATCACTGAACTGGCAGAAGATCACTGAACTGGTGGTAGATCACTAGTTTTGATAGTGGATCACTGAACTGGTAGCAAATCATTAAACCAATGGTAGATCATTAAACTGATAGGAGATTATTGAACTAGCAATAGATCACTAAACTAATGTTAGATCACTAAAGAAATGGTATATCATTGAACTGGTGGTAGATCACTGAACTGGTGATATATCACTAAATTGGTGGTACATCACTGAAATGTAGTTAGATCACCAAAAAAATGTTATATCACTGAACTAGTGGTGGATCATTGAACTAGTGTTAGATCACTAAAATGGTGGTAGATCACTTAACTAGGAGTAGTTCCCAATAGTAGTTCACTAGCAGTTGATCTACAGTGGATCTTGTTTTTTTCCACAATTTCCAATTTTCCCTTTTAACTTCTTTATTGATGAAAAATAGTTTTAATACCTTTATTAATGGTGGATAATTATATTTTAAATTTATTAAATGTATATAGATTATTTAAATAGTTATACCACATGGATTGATCATATCTGCCTTTAATGTTCAACTAAACCTTATCAAATCCTACTAGTTTCATATATGATATTTCTAAAGAGAATATCCTTCCTTTATTTTTTCTGGATTACTTTTTATTGAGACGGGAGGTTCGAGAGGCTTTTTTCCTTGTATTTTTGGATCTCTATGACTACAGGTTGATCTATTTCCCTATAGGTGGATTCCTTCAGTGCACACACCCCCTGTTTCTTGTGTAGCAAATTGTATAAATATTCTTTCTTCTAGGTAGGTAATTCCTTTATTTCTCATTAGTTGTAACATGTGGGAGGGGTTCATGGTTTTTTTGTATTTTTGGAATATATTATAAACCATATTAAAAAATATAATAAATCATTTTAACTGAATTAAAGGGTAAAGGTAATGTTTTTAATGATTTTATAGCATTTTGGTATTTCGATATTGGATCCATTTTTATCGTATCATTGAAAATAATGGTGGTTGTTATCCCCCTTTTTTGGAAGTTTTTATATATGTTTTTATTCCCATGTTGTGTGATTGTTTTTGACACCACTGTAAATAATTGGCCATCCACTTATACTCCACTAATGAATTGTTTTCACCAGGATATATGGATTTTGTGATAAATCCATTTAATAAATAAGTGGAATTGAATGAAAGCATCTATACCTAATCTAGAAAATGCTATGTGTGTGGTGTGGAATGTTTTTGTGGAAGTTTATGTGTGTTATGTCTTGGTTGTGTAGATGTGATGCTTGGATGGTGGCTATGTTGTGATATGTTTACAACAGGGATGTGATAGTGGTTGTTGTGAGATTGTGCAGTGGGGTTGTGAAAGTGGAGGTCAACGGGTTGGTATGTGCAAGTTGTGATGTATGTCGGTATGATATGATGTGTTATGCTAGTTTCCTAAGTAGTATTGGAATTAACATGGTTTTGATAATGGGTTATAAATAATAAAATGAATTGGAATAAACTATAGTAGGATGTGTGTTTAAATGGTGGTCTATTAAATATGAATTAATGGGCTGAAAATTGTGCAATAAATTTTTTATTTTAATTGAAATGGGTAGATAATATAAATATGAAAATTGGGTTAAATTCTAATGAGAATATGAAAAGTTTCTTGTTCTTTGCAGCTTGTGGTGTTGTGTGGTGCATTTAGATTTAATAGCAAAGAGAGGTAAAGCCATGATTTCATTTATACTCTTGTTGTAAACTCATAGGTTGGGATCATGTGTTATGATATTATATGCCATGTATATTCTTGTGATTTTCTAGGCCCCATCCATGTTGAGTACCTAGTGCGGATGACCATATTTTTTGGGATGTTTTCCCAACATCGTGGTGGGAGGATGGATTATTGGCCACCAACTCTTCCCCACTCACTCTTCCAGGTGTTGGTGACATTCATAGGATGTGATGGATAGAAGTCAAGAAGTGTCATTTTCTAGATGTGATGTGAGGTGGTTTGATATCCTAGGAGTCTTCAGGTGAGATTTGATATAATGGATTATAGTGGGGGTCGTGCATGGTAGGAGGAGGGCACAAGGTTTATGTCCTTCATGCTCACGATGCCCTACTACACAGGTTATGAGATTCGATGTGATTTGATGGTCTAAGTATCTTCAAGAGATATTTGAAGTTATGTGATGTCCAAGGTGTCTACAGGGTAGAAGTGATTTAATGTGTTGTGATGTTATACGGAAGGCTGGGAGCACAGAGACATCTACCATTGGGATGTGAGAGTGAATAATCTGCGAAAAAGTGGAGTGTGTGCCTTTCATCAATATTCTTCAAATTACGTTATTATACTTGGATGTGTTATTTGGTGAGTGGTACATGGTAAGGATGGTTTTGGTTAGTATACTTGTATAGGTTCTTTTTGGTTCAACTATTTTCTAAATGATGCATTAGTATGCTCTTTTCACATGGGCCTATGAGACTTTTGTTTTCCTACTGAGTATACTTGTATACTCACCCTACATATATAAAAAAATTAGGTCTCCAAGAGGACTATGTGGACCATGCTAGACATTACTAGCTTGGATATTTGTATATTTGTTATATGCTCCCTCCTTTTCCCCAAATTTTGATTGGTCTAAAAGCTTCAGAGTTTCTCTATGGGTGTCCTAACCTTCAGTTATTGTTGGTGGAATTCTCAGAATCATATAATGTTCTCAGGCACACCTTAGTGGCTAGGTTTTATCAGCAATGACCTTCTGGGGATTCGTTCGATCGACACATCTTTGACTCTTGGGGTTTTCAGGATTGGGCGATTGTGGGTCTGTTGGATAATCGACACATGATGATATGCTTTTCCTCGAAGGATGGTCTCTTCAAGGCCAGGTCAAGGGCTCATCGTTTCTTCAACGACTTCAAATTATTCCTTTTTTTGTGGTCCTTTGAGTGGCATATGAAGCGCGACCCTCCAACTATGGAAATCTGGGTAAGTTTTCCCAATCTTCCCTATCTGTTTTAGAATCCATCAGTTATTTGTATTCTAGGGAACCTTATTGGTATGTATATGTGTTTAGAAAGTCAAAAGGAATACCTTTTTCATCCTGTTAATCCTTGTGTCTGTGTCAAACTGGATGTGTTTAAAATTCTGTTTGAGTATGTGTGGATCACTGTGGGCGAAGATTACCGATGCAAGTAGTGTGTGGTGTATGAAGATTAGACCAATTGTTTTCTCTAGTTTCAAGTGCCTAGGTCACTCGTTGGACGCCTATTGTTGGGGGTTTCAGGCTACTAATAGGAGGAGAAATGGTAGAGAGGAGGATCCTGAGGTGCATAGTGAGGAAGATGACTTGGTGAAGAGACTCATTGTAGTGGAAGATCAAATTTAATGGGGGGTTTCGTCGGTATTAGGTGAGTAGAGGAGACCAATCTGGCCAGGATAGTGGCTAGTGATGCGTAAATTGAGGCAGGGTCAGGACAAATGAGGCAGGACATGGTCAGAACTCCAACTACGATGCCTCACATGGATAGGGTGATGAAGGATTCTATGGTTTAATAAGATGTGGCTAGAACGGGAAGTTAAGAGGATGGTAGTAATACTATGTTGGTATAAGTGTAGGATAGATTGGAGAATGGATTTTTTGAGTTTACTGAGTTAGGTAGTGGTGTGTTGCGGAAGGGGACTCAGAGACCTTATATGGAGGTGGCTAATAAAACTAGTGTTGGGAAGGCAGGGGGTTTGGAATCAAGGTAACAGACCTCAATCTAGCTGGGAAACAAATTTGAAGTGATTTTAGTGGAAGTCTTGAGTTTTAGCCTTTCTAATTCTTTAGATATAGACTAGGGATGCATGCATGAGTGCAATGGAGACATTCACATCCATTCTACAGGTGAAACATCAAGTCCAAAGAGGAACTAGAGTAATAAGAGGGGGAAGGGCTAGAGGGATTACTCCTCCTTGACACCTCCGATTGAGACTCGTTCATCATGGAAGGCTAACTTCGATAAGGTCCACAATTAGGATGTGAACCACTAGGGACATGTAGTCTAGGGTGATCAAACTTCAGATTTACTATTAATCTCGGAGGACAAACTGGTAGGGTAGGTTCTTCTTCTTAATTATTCTGAGGAGGAGGAAGCTAAAATGATGGGGAGGTATTTAAGGGTGACCCTTAATGAGAAGAAATAAACTTGGGTGGGAATATAGGACCTCATTCTTGTTGGGGGCTTCACAAAAGGGAAGATTAGAATCAAGGAGTATATACAATCATGGGACTAGCTTTCCGTAGCATTTCATAATCTGGGGATGGAGGCTCTAGACACCCAAGTAACATCTATCACATGGAAATTTCTTAAGTAAAAGGAGTATGGTAATATCAAATTACTCTGGTTAAAGTGGTAAAATATTTTGTTTCGGTTGGAATGGTTTTTGATTGTCAACTTCTAGTTTTGTTTTTCATGTGCATTTTTTTCTTTGATTTGACACGTCTATCATTTCATGGATCTTCTTCAAATGGGGTTCAGAGCAAAAATCCTTTAACTATTCATGAAATTTGGATTTGGAAGTTGAGAGGGTATGAATGCGCCATCAGTTCAAGGCTCGTCTTTGCACTGGATAGCTAGCCGAGTGGTCATGCATTAGTTGGGTTTGTTGACATGAGGTTAATGATGGGGTGAGGCAGATCCAGTCTATGCTTGGATGTTTTCTATTTTTACTTTGTGGTTTTATATTGGACTTTGTGGTTCTCACTTTCCCCTTAAAGTGATTTGATAATAAAAAATTAATTTTCAGTCAGTTTTATTTATACATGCATTATGGGATGGTTTTGAGATTTATTTTATTTTATGTACTGGATTTTCTTTTAGTTTATTCATCTTATGTCCAGATAATATTTATATTATAGAGGGTAATTTCTTCTATACAAGAGTTTTTTATACCCTCAGTGTAATTAGCCAACCTGGGGCCTACTAGAGATGGGAATCGAGGTCATTATTGCTCTCCCTTTATTACGATATCATTGGTAGGAGGGGGAATGATATAGACTGATGGTTGATTGATAAAATGGAGTTTGAAGTTAAGAATAGTGATAATTTCATGGTTTGGTATGGAAAAAATTTTAGTGGACCTTGTTGCATGATGTGGGATAGGGAGATCGGCTTTGACGTGAGATTTTAGGGGCCCTATTATCTACTACACAGACTCTAAGATTATTGACCAACCAATTTAGGTGGACCTATTTACCTATTAGAGCAATATTAGAGGTACATTCATCATGAATACTTGTGTTCTTATATGAGTTGGATTTTTTGGGATGGTTAAAATGATTAAAGTAAATTAAAATGAATCAAAATAAAATTTCATACTACCTAACTTAGGAAATATTTGCTTCCATTTTTAGCTATGGCTCTTGGTCATTATCTGCATGTGGATAAGGTAGTATAGGTTCATAAAGATGACCCATTTGATCATTGGAGGGTTGATCCGGTTGAGGATGATGATTAGTGGTAGAGGAAGTTGTGAGGTTTTCAACGATAGGCTTAAGGGAACTACTAGGGTAGCATTTCTGATGTAAAGAGAGGGAGATGGCTAAAAAAGCTAGTGATTTCGTTCAATTTGATCTAGGTTTTGATAGAGTATTGGGTCCCCTTGGTATTTAGTCAAACTTGTGGAGACACATTTCAATGGTGGAGAATGTACCTTGGTGAGCATGAGGAAAATGTTTCATGGGTCGAATTCCTGAAGGATTTTAGGGTATATTTCATTTAATCAGCCATGAAGGCTATTAATATTCATGAGATACTCTCCCATAAACAAGGGATTATTTCTATGTGGGATGTTGGGAATAAGTTCAAGGAACTTATGAAAATTTACCAAGATCTATTTCCAAACAAGGAGTCTTGTGCGAGTCATATTGAGGAGTCACTCTATCCTTCAATCTTGTATGCAGTTACTCCTTTTATGTAGCTAACATATTTGAATGTTGAGAATAAGGTGTAGGTGATCGATCGAATGCACCCATGAGGAGGTATACAGTGATAGGGGAACTAGTCGGGTTCTTTGAGGAGTAGATTTTTAATTGGTAGGTCCTATATTCTAGGGCCTTTGAAGTTTTGACTTGTTATGAGTTGACCTCAGCAGCTTCCCTTTCGAACTTCTAGGGGAAGTGGTTTCTATGATCTTCCTGGGGACTTAAAACCAATGTGTTTCATATTTGGGGTTTTTGGACATCGTTGGTATCAGTGCCTAATGGCTACACGATCTTAGTTTGGTAGGGGTGGATAGGTTTAACTCAGCCACAATATTAGTTACTAGAGATGGCATTTCTATAGTAGGGGCACCAGGTTTATACTCTAGACAAATAAGATGGGGTAGGTAGAAGTTTACCTTAGGATGTTCCTCAAGTTTAGGGACCTTGACCTGATCATAGTCTTGGAGTCGATCTTCAGTAGATAGGTAGAGAAGATGGGTGTGTTCAGTTGCATGTAGCAGAGGCAAGAACACCAGAGGGGATAGAGATCTTTGTAGGTAATATTAGTTTATTATCTTCCCTTATCTATTATTTTTTTTATTCAGGAGATTTGTACTTATTTTTTACACCCACTCTAGTCCTTTCATTGGAATTAGAAAAAGAGAGGCTTCTCATTCCCCTAGTTTTGACTACGCTAGTCGAAGGCCATACCAGCTTATTTGATGTATGTTGGAGGTGTAGACTAATGATGGGGCCACATCAGTCCTATGAGGATATTTTATTACTATAGATACATCCATACAGTGTCATTATAAAAATTTATTGGTTGTATTTGGTATGTTCTATTATCGATGGATTCTAAAGGAGAGTCGTTTTCTCGGATGTGTATGGACAGTCCGTGGTTTTCATTGGAAAGCGTGGTTCTCAAGTGGGAAGTCATCATGTGGAGCCCCTTGATTATTTAATGATAGAGATATCAGTAAAATTCCATGTTGGGGGTGTTTCCAGGGTTGTGGAGGAGTTCCTAGATATTATCCCATAGGAGGTCATGACACCACATCCTAGACATAAAGTTGAGTTTGGGACATATTTTCATCTTGGTGCTTCTTAGATTTTTATGGATCCTTATTAGATGTATCATTCTAAGTTGTGGGAGTTAAGGATTAATATTGGTGATCTGATGTATAAGGGGTTCATTCATTCTAGTGTATCACCATAGGGTGCCCCAGTTTTATTTTCTAAGAAGGTGTATGTTAGTCTTAGGTTGTGCGTAGAATATCAGAGGTCAAACCAAGTGATGATCAAGAATCACTATCCTCTTCTGAGTATTGATGATTTTTTTGATCAGTTGAGGGGAGCTAGTTAGTTCTCCAAGATTGATCTGTGGTCTAGATATCACCAGTTGAGGGTGAAGGATAGATATATCCAGAATACTGCCTTCAAATACATGCATGGGTACTTTGATTTCAGGGTCATTCCCTTCAGTGTCACTAACGCACCAACTGTGTTCATGGGGATCATGAACTCTATGTTTTATGAATTACTGGACTAGTTTTTAGTTATGTTCAACAATGAAATATTTATCTACTAAAATTCAAAGGAGGAGAATTATGAAAATCTCAAATCTATTTTACATGTTCTTTGATGCTAACATATATATGGAAAGTTGTACAAGTGTAAGTTTTGGACATAATTGGTTCATTTACTTGGGCATGTGATGTCTTATCAGGGTGTGTTGGTAGACAAATTGAAGGTCAAGGTAGTTGTTTCTTGGAAAACACCCAAGAACTTGGCAGAGTTTGGTAGCTTCCTTGGTCTCATGGGCTATTATTAGAGGTTTTTGCTCAATTTATCTAGAGTTGCAACCCCATTTATAGAATTTACCAAGAAGTATTAGGATTTCATGTTGAATTATCAGTTCTAAGTCGCATTCGGTTACCTAAAGAGGAAGTTGGTTAGTGATCTTGGGGTTCAGTTTCCTAAGTTGGTTGTGATGTTTGAGGTGTTTTGGGACACTTTCCATATGGTCTTAGGATACATGTTAATGAAGCATAAAATTATGATGTCTTATAGGTATAGGCATTTGTTCCCCCATGAGTATAACTATACCACCCATGATCTGATGTAAGAAGTGGTTGTGTCTACACTAAGTTTTGGAAGCATTACCTCATTAGGTAGTGATTTTTAGTCTTTATAAATCACAAGAGTTTTAGGTATATATTTTCACTGCGTAATTTGAATATGTAATTGCATAGGTGGATGGAGTTTCTTTAAAATTATTATTTTGAGATATTCTATACCTCAGGGGAATTTTTTGGCTAATTATCTAAGAAGAAATTAGTATAAGGATGTTGTTCAGAAGTCTAGGGATGCTTGGATAGAAATGGGGTAGTTGACAACCTTACATGTATATTTAAGGTTGGTTGATGGAGGATGTTGCATGTTTCAGATGATGATGTGGACTTATCTGATGTGGAGGGAGGAAGAGTCTCAGTGTGGTGACTTAGAGATAGAGGTAATGTGTGATGGCGTTGTCCATGGTGATGCTCTAGAGGGATGTTTAGAGGATGGGAAGAACCAAATGATGTTACATGGTATGTTGTTTGTTCCAGTAGTAATGAGTGAGGGAGTCCTTCGTGTGTTTTATAGATCACCATTATCAGTACACCTGGGAGTTTTCAAGATGTATCATGGCTTGAGGGCATTATTTTTGTGTCCTGGAATGAAATGAGTAGTGGCGGAGTTTGTGGCTCAGTGTTTGGTTTCCCATAAATTAAAGGATAGGCATCATGTTCTTGGTGGGTTGTTGTAGCCATTGGATGTTCTTGAGTGGAAATTATACTATATCTCAACGAATTTCATCATAGGGTTGCCCTGAAGTCAAGGAGGTTGTGATGTTATTAGGGTAATCATGGGTCAATTGATGAAATCATCTCACTTCCAAGTGATCAAGGAGTCAGGCGTAGTTTTTTATTTCACAAAAAATTATGTGGATGAGGTGGTGAGAATTCTTGGAGTCTCAAGGTCCATTGTTTGAGATCAGAATGAACATTTTACCTCATGATTCTAGAGGATATTTCAGCATGATTTTGGGAATTAGTTATTCCTTAACACTACTTTCCACCCTCACATGGACGGGAAGTTAGAGTGGACTATAAAAATGTTGGACACGTTTTGGGTGTGTGTCTTGGATTTCATAAGATCATGGTCATGAAAACTTCCCATGGATAAATTCTCTTATAAAGAAATATATCACTCATTAAATTACATGGCCCCATTTGAGGATTTTTATGGGAGTCTATGTCGTTCTTCATTATGCCAGGCTGAGGTTGGGGAGTCAGTAGTTCTGGTACTCGATGTGATGTAGAGCATGATAGAGAAGGTTTGGTTGGTTTGAGAGAGGATTAAAGAAGCATAGGACCAGAAAAATTCTTATGTTGAATGCAGGAAGAGGCCTTTGGGGTTTTAGAGGGTGATGATAGATCCTAGTGGTGGATCGCCAAAAATTGGTCACTGAACTAGTGGTGGATCACTGAAACAATGGTATATGATTGAACCAACAGAAGATCACTGAAATAATGGTAGATCACTAAACCAACAATAGATCAATGAAACGGTAGTTGATCACTGAACTGGAGGTAGATTATTAAATAGGTGGTAGATCACTAAACTTACGGTAGCTCATTGAATCAATGGTAGATCAGTGAACTAGTGGTAGATCACTGAACTAGTAGTAGATCATTGAACTTGCGGGAAATCATTAAACCAATGGTAGATCAATGAACTGGAGGTATATCACTAAACTGAAATTAGATCATTGAACTAGAAGTAGATCACTAAACTTTTGGTAGATCACCAAACTGGTGGTAGATCACTGAACCAATAGTAGATCACTTAACTAGCTATAGATCACTAAGCATGATGTAGATCACTAAATTGGAAATATATCACTAAAATAGTTTTAGATCAAGGAATTTTTGGTAGATCACTGAATCAATGGTAGATCAATGAACTGATGGTGGATCACTGAACTGATAGTATATCACTGAACTGGTGGTAGATCACTGAACCGGAGATAGATCACTGGACCAGAATTAGATCACTGAATTGGTGGTAGATCACTAAACTGGTAGTAGATCACTGAATAAGTGGTATATCACTGAATTAGAAATATATCCCAATGGTAGTTCACTGGTGATAAATCTACAATGAATCTTTTTTTCTAGAATTTCTTTTTTTCCCCATTTGATATATTTTTTAAGAAAAATGGTTTTAGTGACTTAATTAATGGAATTTAAAGAAGTATTAAATTTGTATAATTATAAATTATTTTTATTAAAAATATAGATACTTTTTAAATGGTTATACCAAGTGGAATTGATGAGATCCTCCTTTAATGGTCAACTAAACCATATCAAATCACACTATTTTCAGATCAAATAATTCTAAAGAAAAGACCCATAATTTGTTATTTCTATATTATTTTCTCTTGATATGGGATGTTCTAGATGATTTTATTCCTCAGATTCAGGGAAATATGTCACTGCAGTTGGATCGAGTTCCCTGTAGGTGGTTTCTTATAGTGCACACACCCCTTTTTTCTGGTGCAGCAATTTGTGTAAATCTTCTTTCTTCAAGGTAGGGAATTCCTTCATTTCTCATTAGCTGTAACATTTATGAGGGGTTCATGTTTATTTTTTATTTTGGGAAGATAGTATACACCATATTAACGAAGATAATATAGTTGTTTAATTAAATTGAAGGGGAAGGGGAATTTTTTTCATGCATTTACAAATTTTTGATATTTTGATATTGGATCTAGATTTATTGTATAATTGAAAATAATGGACATTGATAGCCTCCTATTTTTTTATTTTTTATACATGTTATAATTACCATGTTGTGTGATAATTTGACACCACCGAAAATAATTAGTTAACCACTTATACTTGGATAATGAATTAGTTTCACCGGGATATACGGATTGTGTGATAAATCCCTTTAATAAATAAGTTGAATTGAATGAAATCCCCTATTCCTAATCTAGAAAATGCTATGTGTGTGGTGTGGGATGTGTTTATGGAAGAGTATTTGTGTCATGTATTAGTTTTTTTATCTTAGACAATGGTTATGTTGTGATGTGTGTGCAGTAGGGCTATGATGGTGATTGTGGTACAATTACGTAGTGGGGCTGTGAAAGTGGAGGTTGGCAGGTTAGTATGTGGATTTTGTATTTTATGTTTATATGATATGATGTGTAACACTAGTTTATTAATTAGTATTATAATTAATATGGCTTGGATAATGGGCTAGAAATAATAAAACAAATTGGAATAAACTCTGACAGACTGTGTGTTTGAATGGTGGGATGTTAAATACGAATTAAAGGGATAGAAATTGTGTAATGAAATTGATATTTTAATTGAAATAGGTTGGTAATAAAAATATGAAAATTTGGTTGGATTATAATGAGAATATGAAAAGTGGCTTGTGCTTTGTATCTTTTGGTGTTGTATGGTGCATTTATATACAGTAACTAAGTGAGGGAAAGTGGTGAGTTGGTTGATAATATTGTTGTAAGCCCATGGGTTGAGATCGTGTGTTATGATATTATATTCCATGTATATTCTTGTGATTTTCTATACACACCCAACCCATGTTGAGTACTTAGTGATGATGACCAATAGTGTTGTGGGTGTTTTTCCCAACATCCTAGTCATGGGATAGATGGTTGGCCACCCACTCTTCCCCACTCCATCTTTCAGGTGTTGGTGACATGCATGTGTTGTGATGGATAAAAGTCAAAAGTGCCATTTTCTAGATTTTATTTGATGTGGTTTAATGGACCATGATTATTTGGGAAAGATGTGATGAGATAACTTATGGTGGAGGTCGTGCATGGTAGTAGGAGAGAAAAAGGTTGATGTCATTCATGTTCATGTTACCCAACTAAATTGTTTATGAGATGTGATGTGATATAATGGAAAAGTTTCTATAGGAGGGAAATTATTTTATTTGTTGTGATGTTATATGGAAGGGGTGGGAGTGCCAAGATGTTTGTCGTTGGTTTGTGAGATTAGCTAATTAGTTGGAAAGTGGTGCGGGGTACCTTTTATTGAGATGCTTCATATTATGTTATTATACTTGAATTCTTTATTTGTTGAGTGATCCATGGTACAGATGGGTTAGGTTAATATACCTGTATAGGTAATATTTGGTTCTACTATTTTATATGGGTTCATTAGTATGCTCTTTTCACATGTGCATGTGAGACATTGGTTTTCCTACTGAGTATATTATATGCTCACCCTGTGTAAATAAATCTGTTTTCAGGTCTCCATGACAACTATATGGACCATCTGAGACATTATTAGTTCGATTATTTGGATAGTTCTTACATCACTGATTTAGCTTTACTTTGGGTATTTACTTTGGATACTTTTATCTATATCAGTTTTATTTGTACATGCATTGTGGATGGTTTTTGGATTTCTTTTATTTTATGTCATGGAGTTTCTTATAGTTTATTCATCTTATCTCCAAATAAAATTTATATTATAGAGGGTAATGTCTCCATTTCATGATATTTTTATTCCATAGGTGCTAGTCACCAACTGTTCTCCCCCAAATTTGCCCAAGATTTTAGGGTTAAGCTGTCGGTTGTAGATTAGCTTGGGATGTCGAATCCTCAGAGACCTAAGAAGAAACCTATAGACATGTTCATTCTATGGACTTTTTTTGGCTATGAAGTGGACAAATTGGGTTGATTGTATATGGTTTTAAAGTATAACTAAAATATTTAAGTGAATTCAATTAAAAATAATGAGTTCATCCTAGGTTATTGCTCGCGGTGGATTGGATGAAAATATTTTTCAACTATTTCAATTTCTTATATTTGAGATGGGTTCATTTAAGAAGATAAAACAACATCCTTACTTACTAGTTTAATACCTACACAATTTAATACTAATCACCTATACACTTGAATGATCAAAGTTTTTACAACATCAAGGTAAAGTATCATATTAGCACTTGATGTGTGTGGCCTTAAATTCAACAATGATGATAGAGATTAAAAATCATCAAATAAAAATCTCAATTAAAAGAATTGATTAGACATTAATGGGGTGATAAATAACATCCAATTAAGACCCTTTATACTCCCTTAGATCAACCCATAAGTGGGTTATCCCTCCATTTATTTTATTGTTTCAATGGAAGTGGGAAGTAGACTCATGATACAGGAATTGAAGAAATAAAAAAAACAATAAAAAGGAAATGATCACACCACCATTGTGTGAATAATTTAACAAGGTTTGGTGTGAATAAACTCATGCCTTGAGACAATAGTATCAAAGTTGGATGGATAATAACATAATAATAGTATAAAAAGAACTTTTATTATGAAACTAAGAAGAATTAAAACAACTTACAATTGAGGAAGAACATTACAAAGGAAAAGTGGCAGTATAACATTACAATGAAAGAAAGCAGCCAAGATCAATAAATCCTCCAACACCACTACTTTAAATAGAAATTTTAGGATCCTTTGGTTGAACGCTCATCTTTACGAGTCTCCTTAATTAATTTTGGTAGGCCTAGTGTAGTGGAAAGTAAGGGAGATGAGACTTTTCCCCCCTTAACCCGAAGTTGCAGCTAGCTTGCATCCACCAAACAAATCCATCTAAATAACCATATAGATGAACGAAATAGAGTGGGACATAGAAGAATAAAATGTATCCCTTGATCTCTAATAACATCCTTTAAAGGTTCATCCCAAAATAATTTTTTGTTTCAGAGATATGATTAAATTGGTGGGTTGTTTTTCTAGGACACAAAATTTGGCCAAGAATTTCATCTCCAACTTGGGCCGCCTAGAACTCCATTAAAAAATCAGAATTATCTTTTTTCCACTGTTCATTTAAATGTTCTCCATGATTTCATATATCTCCAGTTCAATTTTCATAGTTATTGGGCTTGGATATTGGGCGATACAGTAGTTTTATTGGGCTGTTGTCCAGTTCACTTCACCCAGAATGTTGTTTGTTCAAGGCCAACTTTAGTGGTCTTCCAATATGAAACTTCAAGTCCTCCAAAAGTATGAATTTTTACCAATTTAATGAGAAACATGAAAATTAAATATGAAAATTAAATCAATATCATTGGGTACTTTATATTATGTTCAAAAATGTACCATGTAATGGTGCATTTTAAGAAGGAATTACAGTTATATTATGAAATAATGTTCAAAGTGTAAAATGCACTAAAATGGTGTTTATGAATAATAAATCACATGAATATTATATATATTAACCATGAATATTATCCTCATTCAGTGGCTAATCACACCCCCAAACTTGAGTTTTGCTAGTCCCGAGCAAAATATATCTCAAAAATGTGAAATTTGAATTCCCTTTTCCAAGAACATTTTAATACACATTGATAACCAAGAACCCTTATACCAAACAATCATGAAACCCATAAAAATATTTTAATGAAAGATATTTTCATAAGCGGGTCCCAATCCCAAGCCCATTCCTTTGTTCAAATTCATCTCCATATTTCAACCAATTTCAATTAAGTATGAGGATGTGTTGTGTATCACAATAGACATGGGGGTTCATATTTATTCAAGGGGGAAATGATGGAAGCGCTAGGTGGAATCGCATTTTAATATTAAGATGTGCATTCAATTTTTTTGTATATATTTTTTTTATTGTTTTATTTTTACTATTTTTTCATGGTAATTGAAATTGCACTCAATAGAGTCAACCCGTGTAGCGAGACTTTGCCGATGACTCCCAGGATCAAAGGCCTTAGGGCGCCAAGTGAAGCCCACATACTCGGTCATTATCTCAAGTTAACTCAGCCAAAAACAAATTCAAATTACCAAATATAGAGATAAAATTACTATATTTGTGTAAGATAACTATGGAGTCATGATCCCAAAGTGCTGAAAGCCACGCATTGGGTCATTTCATTTCACTACGAGCAAATTTATTGTTTTTTTTATTTTTTTTATTTTGATTTTTTTAATACACGTATTAAAACTAAAATGATAACCAAAACTATTCTATTTATTTGGGAGACCCCATGAACTCAAACTAATACACCACTATCCAAAGGATGTGTGTTGTGATCTCTTTTTTTAGGATGAAAATATAAATGATGAAATTTTACATTAGACAGCCACACTTTACAAACTTTATGAACATGAAAATATACATGGATTAAAATTAGAATCAGGGCATGCTAAATTTTTTGATATTCAATTTAAAGGTGTAAAATGTCTATTATCATGTTCAAGATTAACGAAATTTTTCCTTCCACACATTTTTTTATGCACACGAAATTATTTAATTTTTTTCTTTCTTTTCACCCACCCCCCCCCCCAACTTAGAATAACATTGTCCCTAATGTTTAAAGAAAATAAAATTTAGAAGGAGGTAGAGGTAGATGAGATGAGTTCTAAATGGAATTTAAAATATGAGGATCATGGAATAAAGTCACCTAGTGGTTGAAGTTGAAGTTCTTTCTGCTCTAATTTAGTCCTTTGATATCCATGTCACTTGCAGAGTTCCCTGTGGAAAAAGGAAAAAAACAAAAAAACAAAAAAAACAACACAATATATATAGATATACTAATAATAATAATAAAAGTAAAATATAAGTATATATACAAAAATTATAGAAAAAGGAATCACTATAACCTATATGTCAGTGGTAGGCGCACTCCCATGTCTCCCTTCGGTCCTGGGTTCGAGTTCTCGTGGCTTCGCCAGTTGTGATGGGGTTTTCCCCATGACCTACGATGTGTCCTTTTAATTTTTTTTTATTTTTTTGTATTTTTATTTGAACCTACAAACACATAAAAATAAAATGAACTGATGATACATTGTCTTATTTTTAAATTTCTGGGTAAGGTATTACTCAAGGATCACACCACGTGACATTGATGAATATGGTGCTCCCCTTTCATACCCATCTATACTAATAAGAGAAGAATAGGTCAACAGTCTATATTTTTTTATATATTTTGTTTAAATATCAAAAAGATTAATTAATTATATTTTAAAAATAAAGATGATTCAAAAAGATTGGAAACATGAAAACCATGGGTTGCCTCATATGTAGCGCTTTTGTTTAACATCTCTAGATCGACATGAATCCTCCCAACATACCCAATTCCAAATTTAAACATTTTAAGTACTGCATTTTTCTCCACTTATACTAGGTTGAGATTGATTATTTGTTTATAATTTTTATTTTTTACAAACATTTGTTCTAAAATGAGTGGGTAAATCCAATGAATTTCCAAAATGGTTGATCTAGTTGCTTCTCTAGTCCTTCGTAAGACATCAATGATAATTATTGAATTTTTAGTTTCAAGAGAAGAATTAATTCTATCATAAAGTTCATGGTTATACACTATAAAGGTATACTTAATAGAGTAAGCAAGAACAATAATTTTGAGCTCTGTTTGGATAGGAAATTCAGACATCGGTTGGCATTTTGAATCAAACTCAATTTCATTTTCCAAATTTCTCATCATAATTTGTTCCTTTTGAAAAGAATATTCATCCACCAAATTGGACATATCAGTTTTAGGAATGGATTTGGACTCAAATTTTTTTATTTCTCCCAATGGTACAATGATTTTTGGTTCTGAAAGATCATCAATGGACCAATATTCAGGACACTCAATCCATGATGTCAAATTTCCATCTTTTGAACACAAAAAATCAGTTTCCTCTTGATTTAAAAAACTATAAACAATTCATTAATGTTCTTTAGGTCTCTTAGATTCAAAGGATACTTCTTTATAATTTTCATGAGAAGTTGGTGTGTAACAAGATTGTTCTATCAATGACGAGGAATGGATAACCTGAGTGGAAATGGGTTCCAAAACTATTTCAATGATTTGTAGTTTGAATATCAATGATGAAACCTCAGAATTAATTATCTCCATTTTTTGACACAATTTCTCATGTAATGGTTGCAGATCAGGATGGGTAAGGGGTTGAGACATATGGTCTATTTCCGGAGGATAATTAAGTTGTTGGAATTCCATAGAAGGATGTTCAGATTGGCCTTGTTGTGATTGGAACTCATTATTGGAAGGAAGTTTTTGTGGAGAATAGGAGTTAAAACATTGTGGCTCAATAGGTTGTTGATTATACCACAAATATAAACTAGGATGGTCATTGTAAAACACACTTGGTGTGGGGTATTCAAAGTAGGGAGAGGTTCCCCATATTTGGATTTTTTCAAAAGGGATTTCCATAGGAGTGAAATCAGGGATGAGAAAAGATATGTGGGGTGAGAAAAGGAAGTTAGTGTCTATGATAACTTACTTAGGTCCCTGGAAATGGCACCAAAATTTTGTCTCACCCAAATTAACCCAAGATTTTATTGTTAAGCAGTTTCTTGTAGTTTAGCTTGGGTTGTTAAATCCTCGGAGACCTAAGAAGAAACCTATAGACACATACATTCCATGGACTATTTTTGGCTATGAAGTATCCAAAATGGGATGATTGTAGATGTTTTTAAAGGATAACAAAAATACTTAAGTGAATTCAATTTAAAATAATGAGTTGATCCTAGGTTATCGCTCGGGGTGGATTGGATTAAATTCTTTTTCAACTATTTCATTTTATTATATTTAAGATGGGTTCATTTAAGAAGATCAAACAACATCCTCACTTATTGGTTTTATACCTAAAAACTTTAATACTAATCACCTATACACTTGAAGGATCAATGTTTTGATCACTTCAAGGTGAAGGTTCGTATTAGAACTTGAAGTGTGTGGCCTTAAATTAAATAAGGATGATATAGTTTAAAATCGTCAAATAAAAATCTCTATTAAAAGAAGTGATTAGACATTAATGGGGTGATAAATAAAAACCAATATATCCCCTTTATACTTCCTTGGATCAACCCATAAGTGGGTTAGCCCTCCATTGATGTTATGGTTTCAACGGAAGCTGGATGTAGACTTATGAGGGAGGAATTGAAGAAGTAAATAAAACAATAAAAAGGAAATGATCACTCCACCGTTGTGTGAATAACTTTACAAGGTTTGGTGTGAATAAATTCACAACTTGAGGCAACATTATCAAAGTTAGATGCAGAATAATAGAATACTAGTGGAAGAATAACTTTTATTATGAAACTAAGATGAATTAAAACAACTTACAATAGAGGAAGAACATTACAAAGGAAAAGTGGAAGCATAACTATACAATGAAATAAAGAATCAAATATCAATAAATCCTCCAACACCACTTCCTCAAATAGAAATTTTAGGGTCATTTGGTTGAGCCCCCATCTTTCTAAGTCTCCACAATTAATGCTGGTTGGCCTAGGGTTGTGGAAAGTAAGGGAGAGGAGACTTTTCCACCCTTGACCCGAAGTTGCATCCTACTTTCATCTACCAAACATATCCATCTAATTGACCTTCTAGATAGCTGAATTAGAGTGGGTCATAGAAGAAGAAAACGGAGTCCCAGATTTCTACTAACGTCCGGTAATATTTCAGCCCAAAATAATCTTTGGTTTCAGATATATGATTATATTGGTGGGATATTTTTCTGGGACATAGAATTCGGCCCAAAATTTAATCTCCAACTTGGGCTTCTTGGAACTCCATTCAAACATCAGAATTAGCTTTTTAAACTATTCAAATAAATGTTCCCCATGATTTCATCTATCTTCAATTCAATTTTATGAATTATTGGGTTTGGAAATTGGTTTCTATAGTAGTTTTTTGGGCTGATGTCCAGTTCACTTCACCCAGAATGTTGTTTGTTCAAGACCAACTTCGGTGGTCTTCCAAAGTGAATCTTCATGTACTCCAAAATTATGAATTGTTACCAATGTAATGGTAATAATGAAAATAAAATATGAAAATAAAATCAATATCATTGTGTACTTTAAATTATGTTAAAAATGTACCATGTAATAGTGCATTTTAAGAAGGAATTACAATTATATTATGAAATAAAGTTCAAAGTGTAAAATGCACTAAAATGGTGTTTATGAATAATAAAGCACATGAATATTATATATATTAACCATGAATATTCTCCTAATTCGGTGGCTAATCACACCCCCCCAACTTGAGTTTTGCTAGTCCTGAGTAAAATATTTCTCAAAAAAGTAAAATTTGAATTCCCTTTTCCATGAACATTTTAATAAACATTGATAACCAAGAACCCTTATACCAAAAAATCATGAAACCCATAAAAATATTTTAATAAAAGATAGTTCCATAAGCAGATCCCAATCCCAAGTCCATTCCTTTGTTCAAATTCATCACCATATTTCATCCAATATAAATTAAGTATGATGATGTGTTGTGTATCACAATAGACATGGGGGTTCATATTTATTCAAGGGGAAATGACAGAAGCACTAGGGGGAATCTCATTTCAATATTAATATGAGTATTCAAAAAAAATTGTAAATATTTTTTTTATTTTTTTATTTTTTGCAATTTTTCCATGGTAATTGAAATTGCACTCAATAGAGTCAACCCATGTAGTGAGACTTTGCCGATGACTCCCAGGCTCAAAGACCTTAGGGAACCAAGTGAATCCCACATACTCGGGCATTAACTCGAGTTAAATAAATCAAAAAAAATCAAATTATCACAAATAGAGATAAAATTACTAACTCTGTGCCAGACAACTATGGAGCCACAGTCCCCAAGTGATGAAAGCCACGCATGAGGTTATTTATTTTATCTATGCACAAATTTGTTGTTGTTTTTTAATTTTTTGATTTCGATTTTTTTAATACTCATATTAAAACTAAAATGATCACCAAACTTATGATATTTATTTACGGGACCCCAAGAACTCAAAATAATACCCCACTATCCAAAGGACGTGCATTGTGATCTCTTTTTTTTGATGAAAATATAAATGATGAAATTTAACCTTAGACAGACACGCTTTCCAAAATCAATACTCATGAAATTATACATGGATTAAAATTAGAATCAGGTCATGCTAAATTATTTGATATTCAGTTTCAGAGCATATAATTTCTATTATCATGTTCAATGTTAAAGAAATGTTTCCTTCCATGTATTTTTTTTATGCACACGAAATTAATTAATTAATTTTTTTCATTCTTTTCACCCCCCCCCCAACTTAGAATAACATTGTCCCTTGTGTTTAAAGAAAATAAAATTTAAAATGTGGTAGAGGTATATGAGATGAGTTCTAAAAGAAATTTGAAATTTGAGGATCATGCAATGAAGTCACCAAGTGGTTGAAGTTGAAGTTCTTGCTTCTCCAATTTAGTCCTTTGATATCCATGTCACTTGTAGAGATACCTAGTGGGAAAAGGAAAAAAATGAACAAAAAAACAAAAAATATATATAGATATACTAATAATAATAATAAAATTAAAATATAAGTATATATACAAAAATTATAGAAAAAGTAAGCACTATAACCTGTAGGTCAATGGTAGGCGCACTCCCCTTTCTCCCTTCGGTCCCGGGTTCAAGTCCTCGTGGCTTCATCAGTTGTGACGGGGTTTTCCCCACGACCTACGATGTGTTCTTTTAATTTTTTTTATCCTAAAAACACATAAAAATAAAATGAATTGATGATACATTGTCTTATTTTTAAATTTCTGGGTAAGGTATTACTCAAGGATCACACCACGTGACATGGATGAATATGGCACTCCCCTTTCATACCCATCCATACTAATAAGAGAAGAACAGGTCAAGAGTATTTATTTTTTATGTTTTTTTAAAATATCAAAATTATTAATTAATTCTATTTGAAAAAATAAATATGATTAAAAAAATTGGAAACATGAAAACCACAGGTTGCCTCCCATGCAGCGCTTCTGTTTAACATCTCTAGCTCGACATGAATCCCCCCAACTTACCCAATACCATCTTTAAACATTTTAAGTACCACATGTTTATCTACTTCTACTAGGTTGATAATGATTATTTTTTTATAATTTTTATCATTTACAAACCTATGTTCCAAAATGAGAGGGTAAATCAAATGAATTTTCAAAATGGTGGATCTAGTTTCTTCTCTAGTATTTCCTAAGATATCAAGGATAATTCCTACATTATTAGTTTCAAGAGAAGAATTAATTCCATCATAAAGGACATGGTTATACACTATGAAGGGATAATTGACCGAGGATGGAAGAACACTGATTTTGAGCTCAGTTTGGATAGGAAATTCAGACATCGGTTGGCACTTTGAATCAAACTCATTTTCATTTTCCAAATTTATCAACAGAATTTGTTCCTTTGGAAAAGAATATTCATCTACAAAATTGGTCATATCAATTTTAGAAATGTATTTGGACTCAAATTTTTTATTTCTCTGAATGGTACAATGATTTTTGGTTCTGAAAAATCATCAATAGACCAATATTCAGGACACTCAATCCATGATGTCAAATTTCCATCTTGTGAATACAAAAAAATCATTTTCCTCTTGATTTAAACAACTATAAAAAAATTATTCTTGTTCCTTAGGTATCTTAAATTCAAAGGATACTTCATTATCATTTACATGATAATATGGTGTGTAATAAGATTGTTCTATCAATGACGAGGAATGGATAATCTAACTGGAAATGGGTTCCAAAACTGTTTCAATGCATTGTAGTTTGAATCTAAATGATGAAACCTCGGAAGTAATTATCTCCATTTTTTGACACAATTTCTCACGTAATGGTTTCAGATCAGGATGGGCAAGGGATTGAGGCAGATGGTCCATTTCAGGAGGATAATTAAGTTGTTGAAATTCCATTGGAGGATGTTTAGATTGGACTGTTTGGGATTGGAACTCATTATAGGAAGGAATTTTTTCTATAGAATAGGATTTAAAACATTGTGGCTCAATAGGTTTTTTATTATCCCAAAAATAGAAACTAGTATGGTCATTTTACAACACACTTGGTGTGGGGTATTCAATGTAGGGAGAGGTTCCCCATGTTTGGATTTTTTTCAAACTGGAATTCCATAGGAGTGAAATCCGAGATGAGAAAAGATATTTGGTGTGATAAAAGGAAAGTAGTGTCTAACTTACATAGGTCCCTGGAAATGGTACAAAAATCTTTTCTCACCCAAATTTACCCAAGATTTTAGGGTTAAGCGGTCTCTTGTTTTTTAGCTTGGGTGGTCGAATCCTTAGAGACCTAATAAGAAACCTATAGACACGTACATTCTATGGACTTTTTTTGGCTATGAAGTGGCCAAATTGGGTTGATTGTATATGGGTTTAAAGTATAACTAAAATATTTAAGTGAATTCAATTTTAAAGAATGAGTTGATCCTAGGTCATCGCTCGGGGTGGATTTGATTAAATTCTTTTTCAACTATTTCAATTTCTTATATTTGAGATAGGTTTATTTAAGAAGATTAAACAACATCCACACTTACTAGTTTAATACCTACACACTTTAATACTAATCACCTATACACTTGAAGGATCTAAGTTTTGAGCACTTCAAGGTAAAGGTTCATATTAGCACTTGAAGTGTGTGGCCTTAAATTCAACAAGGACGATAGAGTTTAAAATTCATCAAATAAAAATCTCAATTAAAATAAGTGCTTAGAAATTAATGGATTAATAAATAACATATAATCCAGCCCCTTTATACTCCATTGGATCAACTCATAAGTGTGTTATCCCTCCATTGATTCTATGGTTTCAATGGAAGTGGGAAGTAGACTCATGAGGATGGAATTGAAGAAGTAAAGAAAACAATAAAAAGGAAATGATCACTCCACCGTTGTGTGAATAATTTCACAAGGTTTGGTGTGAATAAATTCACAACATGAGGAAATGGTATTAATGTGAGATGGATAAGAACAGAATAATAATATAAGAATAACTTTTATTATGAAACTAAGATGAATTAAAATAACTTACAATTGAGGAAGAATATTACAATGGAAAAGTGGCAGCATAACATTATAATGAAAGAAAGAATCCAAGAACAATAAATACTCCAACACCACTTTATTAAATAGTAATTTTAGGAGCATTTTGTTGATCCCATATCTGTACAAGTCTCCTCAATTAATAGTGGTAGGCCTAGGGTGTTGGAAAGTAAGGGAGAGATGACTTTTCCACCCTTGACCCGAAGATGCAGCCAACTTTCATCCACCAAACAGATCCGTCTAAATTACCTTCTATATGATTATATTAGAGTGGTACATAGAATAAGAAAATGGATCTATGGATGTCTACTAACATCCAGAAAATTTTAAGCCCAAAATAATTTTTGGTTTCTGAGATATGATTAAATTGGTGGGCTGTTTTTCTGGGCCATAGAACTTGGTCCAAAATTTCATCTCCAATTTGGGCCGCCTGGAACTCCATTAAAACATAATAATTAGCTTTGTCCACTATTTAATGAAATTTTCACCATGATTTCAGACATCTTTACTTAAATTTTCAGAATTATTGGGGTTGGATATTGGTAGCTACAGTAGTTTTATTGGTTTTTTTCCCAGTTCACTTCACCCAGAATGTTGTTTGTTCAAGGCCAACTTTGGTGGTATTTAAATATGAATCTTCAAGTACTCAAAAATTATGAATTGTTACCAATGTAATGAGAAACCTGAAAATTAAATATAAAAATAAAATCAATATCATCGGTTACTTAAAAATATTTTCAAAAATGTACTTTTTAATAGTGCATTTTAAGAAGGAATTACAATTATATTATGAAATAATGTTCAAAGTGTAAAATGCACTAAAATGGTGTTTATGAATAATAAATCACATGAATATTATATATATTAACCATGAATATTAGCCTCATTCAGTGGCTAATCACCAACCCTGAGCCTACTGGGGAAAGACTCGAGGGGTCATTATCCCTCTCCCTTCATTGCGGTATCTTTGGTGGGAGAGGTTTGTGACAACAAAAAATGGTGTACCCCAAACTAGGGGTGTTACATTATCAATATGAAATAAAAATGAATAAAAAACAATAGTGAATTAATTATGATTTCATATAGCAATCCAAATCTTTTTAATCATCAATGAAACTTTTACAAACATTATTAATAACATAAATCATGATATATTTTAAATTTATATAAATAAATTCATATGTTGGTAATAAAGAAAATAAAGTAAATTTTACCTATCAAAAAAATAAGAAAAAATATGATTAGAAAATGTATGCATGATAAAAATCTTCTAAACATATCAATATGTGTATAGTTTCCTAACTTGGTAGCCTTTTAGTGATTAATCATTCTCTTTGATAAATTAAAAACTGATTTAGAATCCATTCTAGAAACAATAATGGATAAAAATTTGAGAAGAAAAATTTGTAAGCATTATGATGGTGAAGCCTCTTCAAGTCCCTGATTCAGTCAACCAAAAGAAGTGAATTTGGAATACAGTCATAGTCATATGAAGGAAGTAGAAACAAGTGAC
This sequence comes from Viscum album, assembly GCA_963277665.1. Taxonomy (NCBI): domain Eukaryota; kingdom Viridiplantae; phylum Streptophyta; class Magnoliopsida; order Santalales; family Viscaceae; genus Viscum; species Viscum album. The sequence continues at coordinate 1,195,125,171 of OY728121.1, read as the reverse complement.
TTTAGTGGTTCAGTATATTGAATAGAAGATGTAAATCTTCTTATGGGATTTATGTTGTCAAGTCCTGAGTTCACTGCAAAGAGGAACAAGCCTGTAGTAAGATGGGCATGTGGAGGTGAAGTGTTTGATTTACTGAATACATGAAATCAATATGATTATATCTATAGGGAATCTATAGTCACTAAATCCAACATATAGACTATCATTGAAGTCGTAGGTTGATGCAGCTGGTAGATTGGATGGAACCCGCTATAAAAGGTGGGTGGTACCACATGTTGATGTATTGTATGATCATTGATTTTAGTGATATATGTGGATATAAAATCACTATTATTGTAAAAATATTTTTTATTTCTAATGAAATGAAATAACACAATGATCATTTCATAGATGTAGGACAAAAATTATAAACCATGAAAATCATCTTGTGCCTTTACTTTATTTTATTATCTCTTATGTTGTTTTGAATATTTTGTGATTAGTGAATGAATGTTCTAGAGTAGTGTGAGTCAGTGTGATGATTAAGGCGATTCTTTCTTATTAGATTCAATACATTGATGTTCAGAAGAATTACATTATAAACATAATTTTTCCAATGTGGTTCTAGTGACCTTGCTTCCAGTGGGGGGAAGTTGGTGTAGGATTATCAATAGAAAATTGAGGCCACCTTATAGAATTTTTAAACAAAAAAAATTAAAATTTATAAATAAACACTTATATTGAATTTTTTCCCTTTCAAATAAAATAAAATATGATTTTTTTTAGTCACTAAAATAAATTTTATACTTAGGTATTTTTCATATTCATCAGAACAATCCACGTAAACTTTTCAAATAAAGTTATTTTTGTTCTATCCATATTTTACAGCAGGAGAAGTTTGAAAAGTAAATAAGTCTTGCATGTAATACTCATACAAATGTAATAGATGATACCATTATTAACATGAAAATAAAAATAAAATGCATCATATATTTCACTAAAACAATACTCAATAAATCTTAGATTGATCCTTAGATATAAAACAACAACTAATTGAATTATCAAAATATAATCATCCCAATATATTGTGATTTTCTCATCATTTACATAACCATATCAACCATGAAATAGGTAGTCTTTTTTTATACTTATTTTAAGTAAATATAACATTTAAAATTACCTTTAAAAATATGTTGAATTATTGGTAGTGAAAAATATGTGTGATGTTATAAAATGGATTAAAACACTTTTTAATTGTATCCACCTTTTCTCTTTCATCCTTAAAAAGAGTAAATATATGAAAATTATGATCTTATTACCCACAACATAAGAACATTTATTTTATGTACATAACATTATCAAGTATAAAATAAGTTTAATTCCATATTTTATAACCATAAACTCATAACTTCTTTATTACATTTAACTAATATTTTTCCAACTATTTTATAAATTTTTTAAATTTTAATCATGATTTGGTTTCATATACCTCATACCATTGAATATATTATCAAGATCAACATTTTTTAAACTATATTTCAAAAGAAAATTTAAATATGACAACAAAAAACTTGAAAAAATATCCCATCATGAAACGTTTTTTTAAGTAAATTCCTATGTTTTGAAGAAGTCATTATATGATTATATCTTTCACTATCTATTATAATGAAACAAACATTGCAGTAAATATTTTATATACATAAAAGAATGGTCACTCAATCTACTAAAAAATTCCTTGTAAAATAAATGACCAAGATTTTGAAAAGAATGATTCATTTTTTTTAATTATTCAATATTTATCAATCTAATGTGGATTTATACCCATAAATTCATCTTAAATATGTTAATATTTAATATTATCTAAAGTTAAATCAAAATTTTCAAGGTGCATTAACTAAATATTTCATCACCACATCTTTCTCTCTATCATATATGTCTCTTTTGTATGTATCTCCCTAAAACACTTTACTTGAAGATTAACAATATAATAAAGAAGTCTAAAAGTATTATTTTTCAACAAAAGTAAATATTTGTTTTCCATACACAAAAAATTGAATCAAGGAACTACAAAATTATTCCTAATTAAATCTAAATGTACCCAAATAAATACTCTATCACTTTTAAGATAAAATTATCATCCATATTTTTTTATAAATTTTATTGGAAATATTCAACAACAAGATAAATGATGACTTAAATATGATATTTAATGTGTTGAATCACCTAATATAATTTATTTAAAATTATTTTATTTAGAACATTCATCTCTAATACTTGTCATTTCTATACGCATATTTAATGTTTATATCTGTATCTTAAATATGATGTGTCATATGACAACTTAAATGTTAGGTGTCATATATTTGTTTCATTTTTATCTTACCAATACGTTGAATATTTTTATCCATATTAATATATAATCCTATAAAATAAAACTTACATTCATAAAAATATCATTCAAAATATTTATGGTTGGATCAGAACAAGTTCTATGTCATTACATTCTATGTTTATCAATATAAAATTTTTTATGAGGATATAATAATACATATATTCTTTTTTAAAATATTGATTTTTTTCTTTTATTCATTGATATGTTTTGTATTTTTTCCAGTTATATTGAAATTTTTAGCACATAAAGGTTTCTAGGTAATGATAATTAATGTAAAATACACTCCACCACCAAACAATTTTTTTTATTTTCCAAATAAATTCACTTTATGGTTAAGTGATAAACAAAAAATTATGTGAGGTAGCGATCCCCAAGAGAAACACCATACAAAACAATAAAAAGCAGGCCATCCAAGGAGCCCAGCCCAAGACTAGACCCATCCCAAAAATATGAGGGAATGCAATAGGCCCCAAGAACCTGACCATCACAACCATGCACATACCCCAATCACCCAAAACCCTACAACATAATAATATGGATCACCTCGAAATCAGGTGAAAGCCTTAAGCAGTGACTCCCATGCACACTCATCACATCATCACTCTGTACACTTCCCATGACACCCATCCCATGACTGTGCCATGGGACCACTAGTGTCCACATGAAACACCACATCAGAAACTGGATAAGGGGTCACTGTAGAGGCTATAGTGATAAAATCCAATGAACAAAAACCAAATCAAACCAAAAAAGGAGAGTAAAAACCAGACACCATTAAGAAACAATTGCATCAAATTCTACTACAACACCATAAATAGACCATCCACAAACCACAACTAGAAAATTTATAGAGTCCTCCATCATAGTAGAGACACCACAAACATCACCACCAAGAAAAAAGTGTATCACGACAGATATTTCACCACTTTATCCTCCAACACAGTCCAAAACTTCACAAATTCCATTGCACCCAACCAAGATGGGGTCGTGTGTGACGGAGAATGAAAAAAATAGAAGAGGAAACCAAGGGTAGGTAGATCTATATGGGTATGAAATCAAATAGAAATGGGTCCAAAAACAAAAATCGATACCTTCACTAAACTGTAGGAGGAGATTGAACGACGATGAAGTCTTCATTGACAGAGCTCTAGAACACAGAACAATAGGACTGAGAATAAGTGGAATCCTATGTATAATATCCACCAAGAGTTAGGGATCCCATAATAGATTATATGATTAGTTTTATTCCCTACCTAAATTTTTAATTGAGGTTTTCATGAGCTTTATTTCAGCCACAACATGGGTGAATAATCTCCACTTAGTGATTTATAAGATATTTTCAAGCTCTAATTTTGTAGGCAATGGATCGGGGGGTGTGGAGATAACCTAGAAGATACACAAACACTAGAGTTGATTTTGATTCCATAAATTTTTAGAAAATGTTGTATAACTTTCACAAGTGAATCCCATTGAGAATACATCTTCATTTGTAAGATAATTTTTTATACCATAAATGGTTCTATAAATCTTATTATAATATAGAGATATTCATATTGTTTTTACTGTTATTAATTTTAAGGTAATATGGTTTGATTTTAAAAAAATCTTATTGTAATATATGACGTAATAATTTTTTACTTATTTTAGTTATAAATCCTATCATAATTCTAATAAAACATTAATAAAAAATTAAATATAATAGTTTAATGTTTAATAAATGAAATAATATTTTGATAATAATAAATAAATAAAAGTTTATAGTTTTATAAGATTATTTTTATCCCTAGTCAACTCTTCTTAGACTCATCCCCAACACTAAGATAATGCAATAAGTGTCTAGATCACAAGACTGTCTTCAAGTCATTGTGTGTATTATAATAAATCTTCACTGTCAATCAACACCCAAAGCATGTGCATAAAGAGTGGGATTTATTTCCTCTAACCCCTTTATAATTTAGTGAAGAGTAAAAAATTCTATAAAATAAATGTTTTATTCTCCCCTAAAAATAATATTTGAAAAGTGTTTTAGAAAAATTAATAGTAGTGTTCTATAAAATTTTAAATTTATAAGAAATAATAGCCTCCTCATCGTTCTCAATTACTTTCATTGGTTTGTTTCTTCAATAAGAATAGCAATAATGATTTTTATTATGATTCTCATTGTGTTTATTACTTGATAGTGTGTCATTTAATTCTCTTGAGATGTGTCTTATTCATTACTACAAATTCCTTTCTATTACCTTGAAATTTATGGTTCCTTACTAATCATTAGAGGAAGAATATCCTCAATTTTTATGTTAGGATGGGTAGGGTTTGTTTTTAAAGTGGTTACTCAAACAATAGAAAAGAGAAATGATGAATGTTAGGACAACCTATATATTTAGAATGGTGACGACATGGGACTTAAATAGTGACAGGATTCTTGTTAGGGTGTGTTTGGAAATTTTGTGTTAGTGGTGTGGTGCTTAGTACCCCAAAACCAGTGAAATGACTTGTCTAGACATTTTGGTGTGCGTGTTGGTATGGTGGTCACACTATGTAAATCAGGCTCTATAAAAATGTCCTATATGGGAATGGTGTCAGATGTGGTCCCTCTGAGGTGCTCTGATGTGAAATAGTGAAGCAAAGATCTCACAATGTTTTGGTACTTGGAATAGTGAGGTGAGATAACTTGGTTATTTACACCCTGGAATGGTGAAAGGTGTGGTGCTGGTCAAAATTCTTTTTACGGTGTTTCTAAAATACCCAGGATTTGAGGATCTCATATAGAGAACTAGGTCTGCATTTGACCGGATGCCACTATGTCCTGGTCAGAGGTCACCACGTCATGGTGAAGTCCATGTGTTATTTCTCTATAAAAAGGGGACCTGACCTCCTTTGGTTCAAATTATTTTCCCTTCCTTCAAACCTTAGAAAACCTCAATCCCTTCCCCCATCCTCTCTTTAATTATTTTAGAGAGTCTAACCCATTGGTTGATCCAGATCCAAGTTCCTTGGATCGAGTTATCACTTTTGTAACGAACCATCCTACGTCGATCAAAATACATGACATGATATGTCCCACCATAAGGTCAGTATCATTGAACAACCAAATAATCCACATTTATAACCCAAATAATTCAAAACAATAGAGAAAAACATGAAAGAAAAATATACAAATCCATGAAAAATACAGGGTCATTCCAAAATGGATAAACCATAAAGAAAAACATGAAAAGACTAAAATCTCCATGTGACCATCTCTTACCCTCAACCCATATCACAAAGAAGGTGATGACGCTCAAAAGAAGTCGGTGAACTACATGACACCCTTCCCTTTACCTGTGTCCTGTAAAACCACATTCACAAATTCTCAAAGGTAAAAGTAGGGTGTGAGCACAAAGACCAATAGTATTTCACCAAGGAATCTATACAAAGTTTAATACCATGAAAATGTTAGCTTCATCTTTAAAATAAACCTAATTTATAAAGAATTTTCATATGATAAAACCATTCTCTAAAACATACTTTTGTTTCTTTCATAAAATCCTTCTATATTCACACAAGAAATTAATATGGAAAGTATGTAAGAAAAAATTTGAGCATAATCAAAACCATATTTGGATACTCTAGAAGATAAAATAATGAGAATCCAACCCTGTAATATACTATCAAGTGTAAAACCAAGTATAAATGACAAAGCACAACATTTGGGCTCCATCCTAGGAGAATAAGAACTCATACAAAAAAAGTATCCTAAACCAGGCACAACATGGATCCAACCGATATCGTGTCCCACCATATTCTCTTGATATCAAGCTACTCATCACCTAGTCACCACATAATCAGAACCTATAGAAAACCCCTAGTAGTAAAACACACACACTAAGGTGACATGTCCATTTCCCGATGCACCCAAGGTTCCCAATTTTCTAAGTTTCAAAAATAATTTAAAAACCTTGATCACAATTTATAAAAAAAATTACAAAAAATAATTATCGCTTCCATGATTGAAAAACCTTTTCCATTTCAAAACTACCCTTAAGGAATTTCACAAAAACATTCACAATGAAATATTACTGCTCCCATGCTTGAAAAACTATTTTTGAATCAAAACCACCTTAAGAAATTTCATCACATAAAAAAGTGTTCTAAGTTTAATTTTTAAAGAAAAACCTATAGAGAAACTTTTTTCCTTGTAAGACATTGAAATATATTAGGAATATTTTCAGAGCTAGGCACTCAGATGGTGCATAATTTCGAGGACCGGTGAGTCTATAATTAATTTTATAAAAATATTAAATATATTTTATATCATGGGCACAATTTTTCCTAAAAAATTAAATATCTCCTAAACATAGTCTCAAATCAAAAATCTAAGATCATTGTTGAGTTTGAAACATGAGATTTACTCTAAGATAGACATAAAATTGGTCGGTGTGGGATGTTCGGATAAAGCGACTATTGGAAAGTGCATTTAAATTAAATTAATTAATTAATTTAATTATTTAATTTAAATAAAATAAACTTAAATACCATATAAATATGCTATTATAGAAAATCACCAGGTTTATCTACATAACCCTAGTACTTTGAGAGGGGAATCCACCACCTATTATTGGCGAATTGAGATCAGATGATGAAAAACTTCCTTATCTAATTTAACTGAGGGGCATTAAACACAACAGATCTTCCCCCCATATATGGAAAGAGTTTTATTCACCAAAAAATAATTTAAGACTAGTTAGGACTTTTAATTTTTGGATTCCACCCCTTATGATTAAAATATTGAGCATTATTGATTTTATTTCTTTGATCTACATCTAATTTATATTCTTTCCATGAGCCTATGTATCATATTTTAGTTATTTCTTCAATTTATCTTCATTGTGCCATGTTTCTCACCTTGTTTATCCCAAATTTATATTACTTTTTCAAGAAAAATTGGCGAAAGATTATTTCACCTTTGTTTTTTTGTTTTTCCCTAATTTCTCTTCAAAAATTTTTACTGTTGGCCCATGGGCCCATGGTTTCACTTTGTCAGGTGGTATAAAGTTTGATTGAACCCCCGGATTCATGATAGATTCAGATGAAATGAACATATTTGTGATTTGGGGGTGGATTGTGATGCTTTGTAGGATATTAGTGATTCCACCCTAGATCAGGAATCTGGTGAGGCAATGGGAGATAGTTTGAGACATGACGACTCGTGCGGGCTTCGTTTGGGAGAATTAGAATCTTATTTCCAACCACCGAAGGGCCGGATTCAATGAATAGAGGCCTTAACCATAAATTTTGGGTGTCCTAAAGGGATGTTTAGATGTTAGAGGTAGACCTGGGATCCACACAATGGATTTGGGATCCATATAATGGATCTTCAATTCCATGAAAATCCCAACTACACATTGTGTAAACTTAATAACACATGGCATGTATCCCCCTAGCTGTGAGGACTAGGGTTTTGGATGAGTTAAATATCCAACAAAATGTGGGGCCCCTACACAGCATGTGACTATGTTTTGGTGGACCATCATGTACTCCTGGAATACATGGACACGGACACAACTAGGCACACTCCATGTATTGGCACATGACTAAGTACACGAACGTGACCCATATGAGGGCATGGCCAGAAGAACACGTCTTGGCCCCATGTGTCCTAAACACACTAATTAGTACTATATGGAAATTTATCCATGTACTTGTGAAGGCATGACCAGGCATCAAAGCAGGACCACACATCGTGTGGGTCCCTTAAATGTTGTGTGCCTCCTTTTATGGAAAATTATACCGCTCTTATATCCTTCACCTGGACTCATATTTTAGCTCACGAGTAGCCTATACTGAGTGTTTTTTCACATAGAATATGATGACATCCTTTTTAGTGTTTTTTTAGATATGATGTGACATGTTTTGAGCATGACGATTCTATAAGTGGTGATCAATAATGGAAATGATCTCCCAAGAGAATCAGAGAGTTCAGATAGAGGTGGTACTCCCCTATGGAATAAGGTTGTGAGTCCTATATATATAAATATGGTACTCCACTTCCATACCAGGGTGTGAGTCCTCTATACACATTAAGTAGATATAGATATGGTACTCTGTTAGAGTGATAGTATGTAGGTATCCTATCAATAGAGATGGTAATCCATTATTGTATCAGCATACAGGACCTCTATACTACTTATCATAGAGGTGGTACTCCCCTAGGGAATCATATAATAGTTCCTCTATTGATGGAGATGGTAATACCCTATCATACTGGGGCATGGGTCCTCCATAATTTTTGTACTTATCATATAGGTGGTACTCCAATGTGGAATCAAGGTGCATGTCCTCTATCGATGGAGATGGTATTCTCAAATCATACCAGGGTACGGGTCCTCTGTATTTTTACTACATATATAGAGATAGTACACCACTATTGTGACAACATTCAAGTCCTTTATACTACTTATCATAATGGTAGTACTCCCCTATCGTACCAAGGCATGATTCCTATATAATCAAAGATGGTACTCCCCTATGGCACCATGGTGTAGGTCCTCTATATGACTTATTTGTATAGACAAGTGGGATGATAGGCATCATTGATGGACCTTTGGAGCTGCAAGAAGACTCATCGTCCTAGGGTGGTCTATGATATAGAGATTCCCTTTACTCTCTCAAATGGGCTTTTTTTATGAGAATATATATATATGTTTTGGGTTTTCTTGATGTGGGTTGAGATGTATACTTCTATCATGTCTCTTATTGCTTTCCCCCTTCATATTTCGGGATGTCTTATTGGATATGTATATACTCACCCCTACATGGGCTTTTATGATATGTTTCATGTCATGTTTAGATGATAGATATGTCAGTAGTTATTATAGATCATAGAGGATACCTAGGTTCATTTTTCTATGTATATTTTTTAGGACTTAGAGATCTATAGCTGATATCTCTCATAATTTACTTTATTTTCCAGTAATTGTTAGGTTGGGACATCTTTTCAAGTTTGGTGTGTATTTTGAACCTTTCCTTTTCAAATTATGTTGTAGTCCTCTATTGTATTCCCTAGAAGTTGTCACATTCTTGGTCATTACTCTAGATGTTACTATGTTTTCTTTTCATTCATATGCACTTCACAATAGTTATGGTTAGGTGTGTTCATACAAGTACTTAGGAAAATTCCTCCAATTGTAGTTATTCCTTTTAGCACTGGTCACCAGCCCTTGGCCTATGGAGGCAGTCTTGGGGTAGTCACGGCTCAGTCTTCTAATGGCCAAGTGGGCCCCGATGGGTTTAGTCTTTACTTATATAGGGAGGTTGACTGTGGGATTTTGGATGGATTTATGCCCTATTGTGAGTTTTGATTCGAAACATAGGAAAATGGTGTCAATGTGTCTCAAGTGTAGATTCCAAGTCATGGAATCCAGTGGTAATGCGGCATATGATGAATCTATTCACTATGAATCTGACTACTTGTTTTTCAACTTGAAATTCCAATACATTCATTATAGGAAAAAATTTGGTACATACATCATATAGTATTGAGTCTTTTGATAGTGATTCTTGAGTCATCTCCCAATATACATATTTGATCATATGACCATGGTATGTCTTGATTAAATTTTCAGGATACCTCTATAAATAAATCCATCTAGGTTGTCGATTTTTTATTTTGAATATTAAATAATGAGTGATGAGGCCTCAGTTCAAGTGTCATCACATGAGATCCTTCCTCCAAGTGGGTAGGTTATAGCACCCCTACCTTTAAAGCAATATATTTTACCAATAAAGTAGGAAAAGGATGCACATAGGCATATCCCACTCAATGAGTTCTAGTGCTATAGTGAGCCAGATCCCTAGGTTGTGGAGGATTAGAGAGAGTTTATGATCCATGTTTTTATAGTTATCTGGACACCAACTAATTGGGTGGTTGAACTGGAAGCTGGTATTTTCCCCAGAGCAACAAGGAATTTGTGGAGTTTAGTCATGAAGATTCATGATGAGTTGAAACTCTCATGAATCAACTTCCAATAGTTATTTCATGAGGAGTACTACCCCTCATGCTTATAATCAGTTCAGATTCAGGAGCTACTAGAGTTGTAGTAGGGAGGGATTATAGTTTCTGAGTATGCACTGAGGTTCATTGACCTTATGCAATACTCCCTCGACATGATTTGAGATGGATACTTTTGGGTGTTAATGTTTGGTAAGGGTATTCATAGAGATATTTATGTCAGTGTAGTTCCCTTGTGCATACCAACATTTGTTGTAGTGTTAGAGTGGGAAATAGTTATGGAGGTTTTCCAATCTAAGGGATTCCATGTAGCCAATTCCATTAGTAGGAATTATAGCATTGAGTCGTCTTTAGCAGCTGACAGGAGACAAGAATTGAGGCATAGGAGGCATTCCCATAACAAAACTCAGGCATGTGGTCATGAAATTTAGGGAACACACAAAGGACCAAGGAAACCCTGATAGGGGTAGTGTTATGCATGTGAAGGGTGAGGTCACATTATGTGTGATTTTTTGACTCGATGTACTAAGGATGATAGACCGATAGCGGATATACCACTACAACAAAGGAATCATCGTAATCATGGATCTTTTAGGCAAGGCTAGGGAAGCCCCTAGGGAGGTGTAGTTGGAAGAGGAGTGGGTGGGGATCCTGAAGGAGGAGATTAAGGTGGTGGGTTATGTTATAAGTTACTTCCACCACCACTACCACCAGGTATCCCACATCAGGCTTAGGGTGCTAGCGGTCAGGTCTATGGGAAACTACTGTCTATGGATGCTTATGACTCAGTAGCTCACAATATGATTACAGGTATGATATGTGTTTATTATACTCTTGACTCAATACTAGTATACATAGTTGTGATTCTTTCTTTCATCTCCTTACTCCTGGTGTGAGAGATGTATCTCCTAGTTGAGACTTTAGCTAAGTAGCTCCAGCTTGAGGTTTCTATAGGGAATGTTTCTTCGATATTGTTTATATTCTTGTAGTGAAAGATATATATTAGTGGAGATAGTTTCTCATGGTACCTCTTGGTCATCACGATGAGGCCTTATGGTGTCATCTTGGATATAGACTATCAGTCCACATTTTGAGCCCATATTGGCTATAACCATAGTCAATTCATATTCCTTTAGACGGATGGGATGATTTTCTTCTTTGTGGGTGATATAGATCTCATGGTGAAGCAAGTGTGTCTTGATATTAAGAAGTTGTAACCCATAACCCATAAATTGGTGATTTTATCCCTTGGTATAGTTGGATCTTCATGCATCTAGATTCCTTTAATCATGGAGTATTTTATTGATGTATTCCACAAGGATGCTTTGGGACTACCTTAGAGGCAGTAGATGGATTTGTGCATAAAATTTCACCCCTAGACCACTTTGATATCTTCTGTGGCATATCAAGTGTCCCCTACCAAACTCTGATAAATTAGGGTGTAGTTGGAGGACCTTTTAGAGAAGGTTTTTCTCACACCCATTATGTCACCCTAGGTAGATCTGGTGTTATTCATGAAAAAGGTTGATGGGATCTTACGGATTTATGTGTATTATCATCACCTAAACCAGGCCATGATAAAGAAAAAATTTTACCTTGTTGAGGATTAATGACCTCCTTGATCAGTTTCAAGGTTAAAGATGTTCTTGAAGACTGATATAGGGTCTCGCTACCACCAGTTTAGAGTTTGTGAGGCTGACATTCCAAAGATGGCATTCTGATGACGCTATAGACAATATGAGTTCTTGGGGATTCCCTTCAATGTGAAAAATTCCCCTACTATGTTTATGGATCTGATGAACCAAATATTCCATCCATACATGGACTTATTTATAGTTTTATTAATTGATAACATACTCATTTATTTTGCATTGAAGGAGAATATAGAGCACTTAAGGTTGGTCCTAGAGTTTATTCACTCAAAGTTCCAATTTTGGATCCATGAGGTTCACTTTCTGATATGAAACTGGTAGATTACATTTACTTTATGTAATATATAGAGTTGGAGTTGTAAGTCCTACTTATAGAAGAAATATTAAAGTGACTACAAGAAGAAATGGGATCCCATCTTGCTGTATTAAAAGTCCCAAACCAAAGATGCATGCATAGAAGTATAAAATGGGATTATTATCACTTTTATTTAATCCCAAATGTGATTCATAAATCCCAAGACACATGGTTGCATAAATTTTGGAATCCTTTCCCACATGGAGATTCTAGAATGTAATCCTTGTACACCAAAGTCAAATCCAATGGGCTATGTACTCAAAGTCAAATCTGTTGGGTTATGGGTGGAAAGTCATGTTCTGATTTTCCCAAAAGTCTTTGTTAGATTTTATATTTTTGACTTTAAGGGGACAATGTAGGTTTAGACATTATGAATTTAGGGTATTATACCTTTGACTATAGTATCAAACCTTGGCTATAAATAGCCACCCCATGGCATTGCATTTTCATTAAATATTCTAATAGATAGGTTATGATTTATTTCTCTCTATTGTGTGAGGATTTTCCAGTTTTCCCCTTGCTATTATTCATTCTTGCCTTGTCAATCTATAAGTTAGATTAGTGATCCAAGATCTAAATGCATCCAATTTCATGCCTCAACCCAAGTGAATTCTTGTGTGGATTGGCTATCGCATCCCTCCCTTGAGTGTGTTGTCTAAATAGTAGGTCTCACACCTTATAGTATTGGTTGACTACTTGCATCCACTATCCATACCCATTGTCCTCCACATAGCTCCAAATTGCATCCTTCATCTACCACCATATGTCATGAAGATCGGTCCACCCCATGCATCTTGCATAAGTTGGTATCAAAACTATAGTTAACATGGTAGTCATATAACCCTTAATTTACATTAATTTTACCCATTTCCCTATTTATCTTTCCATATTATCCACGCATTCAAAAAAACAAAAACAATCTTTGAAAACCTCTAGAATTGGCCTATGATTTGAAATATTGAAATATTTTTACATTAATTCAATTATTAATCCATCTTATTTCTATATTTATTTCACTTTATGTGTTTTTTATCAAAAAAACAAAAATAATCAAATTCTCTCAACTCATCATTTTGTGATTTTAAAAATTAAACACATCCTTTCTTTGAGAGATTTCTAAAAAAACGACTTAATCTCTATTCATTATCTTGTGCATTAAAAATGTAATCAAAATAGTTTTTTGGCATATTTTGCAAAAAAAAGAAGAAAAAAGTGGATATAATTACTTCATCTTCATGTTTTACATTATTATCACTTTCCATTTACATACATCACTTTCTCCAACATTTTACTTCATCACTGTATCATATTGTCTCATATCATTATTAAGTTTTATTATCTTTTATAATTAGTAAAAACCCAAATACTAAACCTTTTCTGTAACACCCCAAGCTTCCACGGTACATTTCACTTCGAATAATGCAATAGCGTGTGTTGTACGCAACCTCGAGCTCTAACACACACCACAACGAATTAAACTAGCCGTTATGAATAGTAATAACCACTTTTTAAAATTATAGAAATTTTATATTTCAAAATGGACTTCATTTTTGTATTCGTAATATCGAAATTAGCCTATGTTGAATTTTTGGTATTTTTCTGAGAACTTCTAATTTTTTATGAATAGTGAAAAATACTTAAGACAACTTTTTTAATCAAAATAATTTATAGTGATAAGTTATACTATTGAGTGGATTTAAAGTATAATTAGAATATATTTTTACCATTTTATCCAATGGTGGTCATTAGAATTAATTTGACATTGAAATTGGACATAAACAATTGCCAATCTTTTGATATAAATTGTTTCTTAAAAACACGCTATTTGTTGTGACAGCGGGAATTAATTATAAAATTAATTAATGCAACTTATATGTTTGGAATTTTGTAAAATAGACATCATTTTTGAATTTGTAATATCAATTATAGCTTAGGGTGAAATTTTGGCATTGTTCTGAAAAACTTCAATTTTTGATGAATAGTGAAACCACTAAGTGGTAGTTAAATAACTGATTTTTTTCGTTTAAATGAAATTTTACCACTAATGTGTATTGAATTTTGAAAATCCGACATACATGGTTGTCATTAGTATGTAAAATGTGGTTCAATGAGATTATAATAATTTTTTGGTGAATAGTAACTTATTAAGTTCTTAATCGTGATTAGTGGTAATTAGGGTAGTTTAAGGTATAAATAATACTTTAATAATATTAAATGACCTAGACACATGTCCCAACCTCATTGTTTGTGTCATGGCCGACCAAGACAAGCCATGGGTCAACTTGGGGACCCCATGGATCCACTTTTGTTGGGAAATGACATAAATTAGTTTTTATTTAATGTTAAAGTGAAAATGACACTAACATAAATTGTTTTACTAAAACAATTTTTAAGTGGGGTTATACAAGTCCAAATTTTGATTATAAATAGTCATTGGAAAGATAAAAAGATTTACTACATCATAGTATTTTTTTTATAATTTTTAGACATTAAATAAATTAAATTATTTATGACATCATGATGATGCAGCGATGACCTCATTATTTAACGATTTAAATAAAATGGGAAGATAATGCAAAATCCAAGGCTTACACATGTCCAAAGCCAATTGGATGAATATATTTCGAACCCTTATCACCTTAGACACGAATTATATAATTTTGGGACCTTTAGAAACCGAAAAGCATTGTATAATTGAATAACATTTCATTACTTTCCAAAAGTGTCCCTCCTCTCCACTTATAAAAGGCCCCCACCTCTCCCACCTCATTTACACTTTCAAGACATTTGGCTCGGCCAACCTCTGCCCAAATACTCTCCCAACATTCCTCCCTTACTTCTAGAAGCCTCACTTTGGGCAGAACTCTTCCCAAGGAAGCCTTTGGCTCAAATCAAAAAGAGTTACCCGATTTTGAGGTAATGTCTTTTATAATGTTGTTTTGTTTTATTTTTCTTCTCCAACCCCCTAAACTCTTTTTATTCATTTCTTTTGTAACAACACCAGTATACTAAATATACTAGGATTTTGTTATAAGAAGTATTCGAGCTACACTTACACACACCTACATCTAATGGTTAAAGAACATACAGTTTCTGTGGATGGCGGATTTCTGTCTCACGAAACGATGATTGTTCAACACTCATATAACACCTTCAAAGGTGGCCATTAAGATGTCACTATTTTTATATATGATATATAATATATTTATGTTTTAATTATGCTTCTGTATTTCTCATTTATGGCATACTTTATGATTTCCATTATGGGTAAAACGCGATAATTTCATTTTAGGAAGTGCGGACTACCGCCCCCTCAAAGTGATTTGAATCGTTAATGCCATATGTGGGATGTATAAAGGATATATTAAATGGTATTATACACTATATTATATTGTAATTATATTATAAATTTATATCATTATGATTTCATTCCATTAAATAAGAAATAGAAATGAAAGTAGCGTTCATGCGTACGTACGGCTTACCGTCTCCATGAACGGTGCATTTCATTTCTTACCTCTAAATGTTACGTAATATTATAAATGAATGTATATACTGGATATATATGATATATATGATATCTAAATCATGAATATAATTCTGGATATAATGGATATTTCACCACATGAACAACTTGTAATTATAAGAAGTTTATTTTTGACTCAAGTACCAAAGATCGACAAAACGACCGTTATTAACTTAAATAATTACATAATGTTCATAACATTGTAATAAGTGATATAAAAAGGATAATGAAATTGAAAATGGTTCTTAATAAGGTAGATATTAACTCTAGTTTATTATTCAGGAGGTTAAAGAACGGTTGAGTCAAGTCAGACACGAGGTAAGGGAACTTCTTAACCCAACTTCCATTCTTTGGGTTAATCTCCTACTTTCAAATTATGTCATGATATTATTATATCCTATTTTGTATTTTTACTTTCTTTATGTGTACCTATAGTGAATACACATAATAGATCTATTTTATTTTAAAAATGATCTTTTTATGGACTTCGTCTCTATCCCCTTTCATTGAGGCATATTTGGCTTTATACACAACTTTATTTTATACGGTGTATAAACCCCTTTGACTTTTACGTTTATTCAAAAGGAATCTTTTTTTATACGAAGCGTTTTACTAAACAACAAAAAGGGAATGTTTTTCTTTCCGTACTTATGCGGCGACAACGACTTCTCCGCCGCCGTGACCATTATTTGAGTTTCGGCTTCCTCTACAAGCCATCATTTTTTTAATGAAAAATAAATACAAAGTTTTAACTTTCTTTTATTTTGGTATTGAAAATGGTTTTGAAAGCGTTTTTATTATATCAATGTGTTGTATTGATATCTTGTGATTGAAATATGGAAATGTTATGTTTCCTTTATGCATGTTTTATGTGATACGATTATGTTATGGTTTATGATATGTTTAAACCTATTCATATGAGGAATGCATTGGACTTAATAAGTGACGGGTGGAGCCCGCTATAGCTCCTCGATGCATCGGCAGGTCTCATGAGACAAACTAGTGTCTTGGCACAAGGCCTTGACAAAATATTATTTGTGGTCTTGGCACGAGGCCTTGACTACGTGGTTATGATAGTTTGGCATTATGCATTCCATCATTATGAAAGTGGTTATTGATATTGCATGTGATTATTCGACCAGTAGAATATCCATGTGAAGAAGTAAATGGCATTATCTCATTTTACTTTTGCCATATTATGTTGAAGTTCATGTTTAAAAGGCTTTTGTTTTAGTTATACATTGCCTTAAATGTTAATGTTTATTTATGAAAGCTTCCGCATTATTGTTATCCTTACTGAGCATCTGAGCTCACCCCTTTCAATGTTTTAATATTTTCCAGGATGTGAAGAAGTATTTTATGAATGACCTGCAGGGATAGTCGGAAGAGGATATGAGTGTGGACTATGGAGACTTTGTTATTGTAGTTTTTCACTTTTTGATGTAATGAAAGACTTATGAATGTATCTAGTGTTTCCAAGGCTACTAAACTAATCGGTCTTTCGAGACTTGATCTTTTGTGATCATGCCAATGTTACGAAGTAATGCACCGACTCTGGGTAGCTGGGGTCGGGGCGTTACATTTTCTATCCCTTTTCCACATTTTACCCTTTTTTTATAACCATTACCACCCTTTACCATGTTAAACCCTTTACTACTAAAATAGGTTGTGTTAAACCATCCCCTTACACAATGTTGATTGTGGAAGTATTAGTGGAATGTGATCACCCTAAACGAGGTATTATATTCCATATGATCATGGGATTTGAATTGAGTTTAGATAGTGGAGAGGAATTAAAGAAAATATCCTTGTGTTTATGAGTATGTATATCTTATGTGTGTGAGTGTGTATACTGGTGTGCGTGAGTGTGTATCCTTGTGTGAATGAGTGTGTAAATCTTTTGTATGTGTTTGTATACATCTCATGTGTGTGTGTATCCTTGACAGTGTGTGTGTGTATTCTTGTGTGTGTGAGTGTACATATATTACATGTGTGATTGTGTAAATCTTGTGTGTGTGTGTGTGTTTGTATCTTCACGTGTGTGTGAGTGTGTGTGTGTGTGTAACATTGTGTGTTTTTATCACCGTGTGTGTCTGTGTTAATGTTATACATCATGACAGAAGATCATGGGAAGAGAAATTCTCATGATAGTAATGAAGGAAGTAAAAGTAGATCTCTCACACCGAAATATACGCCACTCCAAATGAAAGATTTGGTGATCCATTTTGAGAAGCTTATTAATAGGATTTTGGAGGTGCAACATGAGAGGATTGACAACCTAGAGAATCAACCAAGCCCAATAATGATGTATGGTAACCCACAGTGTGCTCTGACACCACATCAAACCCACATCATGGGGGAGGAGATGGAAAACTTTAATGGTGATTTAGAGGATTTCCCATAAAGGGGGAGGTTTTACCAACAACCTAGAAGAGGCTAAATGAGACCACATGATGATGACATGCCTGGAGGGATCAATTTGAATCTCCCTTATTTTCAAGGAAAAAAGTGATTTGGAGGCATTCTTGGAGTGGGAGATGCAGATCGAGAAAGTTTTTTCATGCCATACATATTCCAAGGAGAAAAGGTAAAATGAGATTCCCTTGAATTTTATGATTATGTTTTAATTTTGTGGGATCCAATTAAAAATTAGGGGGATAGATATGGTGTATTCCCCATCAACACTTGGGAATACATGAATTTTTTCATGTGGAAGTGGTTTTTTCCCTCACACTACCATAGAGATCTTCACAACAGGATTTCATGGCTCACCCAAGGGAGTAAGATCATAGAATATTACTACAAGGAGATGAAAATTGCTATGATTCGAGAAAACATTGAGGATGATTCAGAGGAAACCATGGAATGGTTTTTATATGGGCTAAATAGGGAGATTTTAGATCAAGTGGATATGTACCACCTCATGGAGATACAAGATATGATCCACCAATCCACCAAGATCAAGAAAAAAATAAAAAGGAGGAGCAACATGAGGAAACCCACTTCTCCATTCACTTCCTAGAGGAATTCAAGGAAGGATATTGGAGAACCATAAAAGGAAAAATAGGTGGTTTATTGAAAAAGTGATAAGATAATTCATAAACCTAATAATCCTACTTTTAAGCCTAACCAAATGGGGAATCAGGATATTTGATGTTTCAAATATCAAGGAATGGGTCACATTGCTAGTGAATGTCCAAACTGACACACCATGATCATAAATAAGTTTGGATAATGGGAGACTAATGGGGAGATCTCAGAGGAAGATGTGGAGGATTCCTTGAAAATTGATAATGGATAATTTGTTGAAAAAGGTGATTGTTTCATCATAAGGTGGGTTTTGAGTGCTCAAATGATGACCAATTAGTAGAAAAGGGAGAACCTTTTCCATACCCGGTTATAAATCAATGGGAAGGTATGATCATTTAAATGGGATGTTGTAGTAATGTGGAAAGAACCAAATTGGTGGAGAAGTTGGGTCTCCTGTCATTGAAGCGCCAATATCCATACTGGCTTTAGTGGTTGAATGGTTGTGAAGAGTTGAAGATCACCAAATAAGTGAAGGTGTTATTTTCCATTGTAAATTATAATGTGATATACTATGTGATGTGGTACCAATGAAGTTGTGCCACTTACTTCTAGGTCAGCCATGGAAATATGATCGGTTTGTATAATGTTTTTCAAAATTTTCATTCTTCTTTACACCAAGGGGAACCTGTATCCCTCAACCCCAAGTCTTCAAAACAAATTTTGGGAGATGATGTTTTGAGAGAGAATAAAAAAATGAGTGATCAAGAAAAAATTAGAGAAATATAAAAAGGAGAGAATAAGGGGAGTGTTCAGAATGAGAGAATAAAATATATCAAGTTTATAGAAAAATAAAGTGATAAAAGATAAGTAATTGAGTGGAAAATGTGATGATATAGGAGAGAGAGAGGTTAAGGGTGCATTTATTTCTTAGAAAAATCTTTTAGTACTTATATAGAATGAGGTTATGTTGAACACTAATGACTTAACATATTCATTTCCAACTATTGTGAAGTATTTTTCACATGTTTATGATGGAGTCATTCTTGAGGAGGCACAACCTTGTTTTCTACCTATTAGAGAAATAGAAGAAATTCAAAGATACACTAAAAACATCTTGGGTCAAAATTAATGGAATGAGTTTCTAACACATGCAAAGTATTCATACAAAAGGTTAGATCACTCTATAACATGATTTTATCTATCTGGAACTCATTTTGGATTTATCCACATTACCCCTATTGATCAGGTTTAATTACCTTTACATGAAAGTGGAAATATTAAAGGAAAACAACATGTTAAGTAACAGCATGGGAAAAAATAATTTCAAGAGCCTTAAAAGAAATGGAGTTCAAATATCAACATACATGGAGAGGAACCATACTTAGTGCTTGATATGATTGATTACAATATCACATTACAAGGTGAGTACCAGGTTATTTTTAAATTCAATTTTTTTAATCATTCCTCGTATTTGGATGAATATGATGAAGAGTATAGGATTACTCCTTTTCAAGAGGGGTGATATGAAATAGGTAGATGACATTGTCTTGATGGCATGTGCGGAGTTGGAGTTGCAAGGCCTAATGATTCAAGAAAGATTAAAGAGAATACAAGCAGTGATAGGAGCCCATCTCACTGCATTAAAAGGCCCAAACCCAAGGTTCATATATGGAAGTGGAAATGGGCTTATTATCACTCTTAGTTAAGCCCAAATGAGATGCATAAAGCCCAAGACACATGTTTGCACAAATTTTTGAATCCTTTCCAACATGGAGATTCTAGAATGGAATCATTGGACACCAAATTCAAATATGGTGGGCTAGGTACTTAATGTCAAATTTGGTGGGATATGGGTGGAGAGGCATGTGCTACTTTTCCCAAAAGTCTTTGTTATAATTTATCTTTTTGACTTTAAGGGGACAAGGTAGGTTTAGCCTTTATGACTTTAGGGTATTATACCCTTGGCTATTTTATCAACCCTTGGCAATAAATAGCCACCCCATGGAATTTTATTTTCATTAAATATTCTAATAGAGAGATTATGATTTGTTTCTCTTCATTATGTGAGGATTTTTCCAGTTTTCCTCATTACTCTTGTGCATTTTTTCCTTGTCAATATACAGGTAGATTAGTGATATAAGATCACAAATCCCCAATTTCATGACCCAAATCAAGTGTGTTATTGTGTGGATTGGCTATCACATCCCTCCCTTTAGTGTGTTGTATAAGTAGTAAGTTGTGATTCTTATAGCATTGATTGAATACTCGCATTCACTATCCATACCCATCATCTACCACTTGTCCCCAAACTGAATCCTTCATCCACCACCCTATGCCGTAAAGATATGGCCTCACCATGCGTCTCACATCACATTCTAGGAAATTTTATTTCTAAACATGAATTAGATATAGACCCAGAAAATATTTATGTAATGATTTATTGGGAGCCACCCAATGGCATGATGGAGGTTCAGGGATTTTTTGGTTTGGTGGGGAACTACATGAGGTTTATGGAGGACTTATCTATGATTTGATCCTCTTTTACCACCCTAACTTGAAATGGTAATCTTTTTACCCATACTGGGCAGTGCAAGAGAGCCTCTAAGGAGTTGATGTTGAGCCTAATGAGTGCTTGTGTTTTGAGGATACTAGTGGAGGGTGTGGAGTATGTAGTATATTGAGACGCCTCTAGATTTGGGCTGGGATGCGTGTTGTTGTAGAGGTAGATAGTGATCACATATGTTTTGAGGCAGTTGATACCCCATGAATAGAACAACACGAATCAAGACCTAGAGTTTTTAGTGGTGGTATTTTCTCTAAGGATGTATAAGCACTATCTTCTAGGAGAACACTTTGTTATTTACTCAAGTCATCAAAGTATTGGGTATTTCTTCACAAATAAAGACCTGAAAATAATAAAAAGGTGTTGGTTAGATTTCCTACAAGTCTATGGCTTTGAGATATTCTATACTCCTAGGAAGGGAAACGTGGTGG
Source organism: Viscum album (assembly GCA_963277665.1). NCBI lineage: Eukaryota > Viridiplantae > Streptophyta > Magnoliopsida > Santalales > Viscaceae > Viscum > Viscum album. Next base: position 1,195,103,253 of record OY728121.1, on the reverse strand, counting down.
CATATTCCCTCAGCAGGAACTCCAATTTTATCTTGGTGGAGGAGGCATCGGAAAAGTTTGTCTCCTTGTGGCTAACCCCAGTAAATGAGGAGGGTGCAACTTTTCTTTAGTTGATGGTGTTAACCTCTCCACTTTTCTAGTGTGTGAGGGATACATAGTTAGGAGACATCAACTATGAGGTCCTACATGACCAGATATCATCAGGAGATTCACTAGATGGATTTTTTGAAGGAGGGAGTCACATTATCTGATTTTAGGGATAGACGATGATCCAGGTCACGATGTGGGAGGGGGTGATGCGTAGTTCCATGCTTCCCCTTTGGATTTTTTTGGGAAGATGTATAGAGACCTTTAGTGGAAGTTTTGGTGGGTTTTCATGAGACAGAGCGTGGTCAAGTTTGTTTCTTAGTGCCTCACATGTTAGTAGGTGAATGATGATCACCGGTTTTTGGTGGGTTTTTTGCAGCCTCTTGAGATACTAGAGTGGAAATTAGATGTAATATCCATGGAATTCATGATAGGAAGTCTAAGGAAAGTGAGAGGCTATGATACCATTTGGGTGATAGTTGATCGACTTATGAATTTGGAACACTTTCTTCCTTGTAGTGAATAGAGTTTGGTGGAGAGTTTGGTGTAGGTGTATGTATAGGATATCGTCTACCTTCTTAGGTTTCCCTCGACAATTGTCTCTGATCATGATTTTTGGTTTATATCACGGTTTTGGATAGGACTATATGAGTCATTTTAGACCTAGATAAGGATGAGTACTGTAAGAACTCGGTTTTTGCTGAGAAAGACTTTGTAATATTATTGATATTATTCCAGAGCAGTGCCTTCAGACGGCGTGCGATTTCAAGCCCCGGGGTGGCCGGAATTAAATTTTCAGTGCGTTCACACTGGGCACGCCAAATAAAAGAGATAACTCCTAAATGGTGATCCAGATCAGAAACCTGAGAGTATGTATGGATCCGAAATTGGGTGTTTACCCTAGGAACGACTTAAAATGAGTTGGCACAGGACGTTCGGACCCCTCGCCCATTGACGGAACATTAAACAGATAAATTAATTTATTTATTTGTTTAATGGTTAAACGTAAGTACCTCTTAAACGGTGGATTGGATTGGAAAACCGAGGGAACCGTTGAGTTCATAATGTGTCGTTTACCCTAGGAGGGGTATAATTTTGGCGGGCGCAGGCCGTCAGTGAAAAATGGCCCCAGGGGCATTTTTGTAATTTGGTGGCCTCAGGCATTGAGTTTAATAAATTTTGAATGGGACCTCAGATTAAAACTCCGAGACCTCCATTGCACTCAGAACGTGGCGTTTACCCCAGGGGAGGCTTAATCTCGACCCTGCCGAAAGTTTGGGTTCGGGCTGACGGGTGGGTGGTTAAGTGTTTTCTATTTAAACACTTAACCCACCCCCCTCCTATCCCCTTTCTTCCTTGGTGCCAATAGCTCCCAACGACGAAGGAGGAAGCTCCTCCTCTCCTCCTCCCCTCCAGAAAGGCAGCAGTGTGGCGGCAGACCCTCTGTGAAGCGTCGGGCAACACCTCAGCAGGTAGGAGTTTTCGGTTTTGCATTTTAAATTTCTGAACCCAACTTTCATGCCAATTTTAATGTCTAAATACTATTTGATTGTCAAACAAATCCCATAATCACGTAGCTTATGTTCTAAGATTTCCATCACCCTTTTCGGATTGAAAATCCAAGTCCCGACGAGCCTGGGGTGGTCCGTTGAAGATTCCGGTGGTTTTGGAGCTTGTTCGGCTGATTTTGGGAGTTCCGGCAGTCCGAGGTGCGGCGGCATGGGCTAAGGCAGTGGCGGATCCTCTTGGTGGAGGCGGATCCTCTTCCAGGTATCGGTAGGGCATTCGTCTTTGGTGGCTGGAGTGGCGTCCTGAGGCAGGGCGAGGTGGGGATCACCGGGGCACAGGGGAGCGCAGGGGCGCGGCGACCGCGGGGTCACGGCGCGCGACCACCGCATGGGGACAAGACCTGCGAGACGCGGGTCTTCATGCGGCAGGCACAACCGGCCCTCGTGGCCGGTCTGCGTGTGGAGCATGAGTCCATGTCCGGCCCACGCGGCTAAGTCGTGGGCCGGTCCATCCCAAGGGGCTTTGCCCCCTCAACTCGGACACCCGTAAATTCCGATACGGGTGTCTGTTTTGCGTGCCATCAGTGGCAACGCGTTCCTTAAGTCAAGTAAAATGTTTTGTGATGGTTTTGGGGATTTTTAATTCCTGAGAAGAGGGGTTTGGTGGTGCGACATGCCATTAAGTGGACGAGCGTTCTTCTCGGGGGTTCTTGTTTTGGGCGGCGCGGACACATTCGACATCCGTTTTGAGCGCTGTTAGTGGCGTTGTGACCCTGATGTTGAGACGAAGATTTCTAGGGTGGTTTCAGTCATTGAAGCCGGAGTTGAGGCATTGGCCCCATGGCCCGTCTGTTGAGCTACGAGCAGCGTTCTGTAACTTTTTCATCGGACGTCCGCTCGGGGCATGTGACCAGTCGATTTTGGGTGTTTTTCCAAGGGCATTGCATTGGTGCAGTTTGCCCGCTTTAATTCCACACGCTGGTGCGGGTCCCATGAGGGTCGTTTTGGGAGTTGACAGTGAATTTCCAGCTTTATCACTGGGTGTCCGTTTTGGACAAGTGATTAGTCAAACTTGTGTACATTTTATAGAGGATCGCAACGGTGCAAACCGTTCATTGTGCTTTGGGACCGGGATACGAGTCCCATGTAGCACCGCTCGTGTGCGGTGCGCTAGAATGCATCTTTTTCTCTGGATATCTATTGCACTCAAGTGAGCAGTCCTTTTGACGTGTTTTCCCGAGGTGATTGCAATGGTGCGATGCGCCTGATTGTTTTCGGGGCCGAGGCTCAGGACCACGGGACGTCGTTTGGTCGTAAAGCGGTATCGGACGACTTTTACGTCGAATATCCGTTGGATGTGAGTAAGTAGTCTTTCTCGCATGTTTTTTCACAAGGATTACAATGGTTTAATATGTTCAAGCATGCGGAGCCTCTTGCACGATATTATTAAATGTGGAAGCAAGAAAGGTGTACTAGTAGAGGTTCTTCCTGCAGTGTTTGTAGAGAACCCTTGGCGTGTGATCGCGTTCACTCTTGGGAGAGTGAAGTGAATTCTTGAAGAGATTTGGCTGGTCGTGCCTCAGCCATTGAGGTGGCAAGTTTGAGTTGTTACGTTTACGCCTTCGCATTGACGTTAGGTGTCATTTGCATGATAGCCTTTGGGCTGGAGACATCGAATACTCTGAGAGTATGCAAGAACGTTGGGAGGTACATGTGGATGTTGGTACCTGAGAATGTTTGTGAGCTTTGTTGGGGTTGACTTGGCTTCACACGTTGTGTGGTCCCCATGTGCGTTTCGTGTTCTTCTTTACGTACTTTTGAACTCTCGTGACGTAGAGGGTCCCTCTGTTCTCATTTGTTTGACCAGCAGGGTTGAGTTTTCTGCTGGTTTTGTTCTTCTTTGTTGACTGGTAGAACTGAGTGTTTTCCCCTGGTTCTGTTCTCGTTTGGCTGGCAGAGATGGTTTGGTTCCTCTGTTTCTTCAGCTGTGAGGGGTTTCAGTACCATGCCCCTTTCACCGGAATGCAGCACCATTTACGACCATGTGTGCTCATATAGCATGGGTGTTTTCCCACTTTCTAGGATGAGTTGTCTCAGTCTGCTTCGACAGTGACTCAGCAGATTGGAGGGTGATCACCCTGAGAGGCCCGGGGAGTTTCTCATGTTCCTTCATGTTTCCCTGGTAGAGTTCTTGTGGAATCGGTGTGACCAACACATTACACGGGCACCGATCCTCTACCCAGGAGGTTGTTTCCAGCAGGGCTGGCTAGTGAGCTACCATCTAGCAAGGATGGCCAGTGGGTTACCATCCAGTAGGGATGGCCAGTGGGGTACCATCCAGCAGGGATGGCCAGTACAACGGTGTTTTCCGAGCAGTACCATCCAGCAGGGATGGCCAGAGCGGTTCTGGGTTTACCTCCAGTGGGGCTGGGAAGTGGTCCCCGATGCGAGGTTTACCTCCAGCTGGGCTGCGAAGTGGTCCCCGATGCCGGGTTTACCTCCAGCTGGGCTAGGAAGTGGTCCCTGATGACGGTTCCGAGCCTCCCTCCAGTGGATTACCCTTTTACGGGACTGGGTATTGGGACTCATTGATGACTTTATCCGGGTCACCCTCCAGTGGATTACCCAGTTACGAAATTGGGCAGTGCGGCACCTGTCGAATCTTGTCGGGTCTCCCTCTAGTGGGAACCCGTCGACTTCCAGGGATTACCCTCCAGTGGGGCTGGGCAAGGGGTTGCATGTCGACTTTTAGGAGACCTCTTGACTGCGTGGTAGTTACGTGGTGTGGTTTGAAGTTCCCCCAGAACTCTCAAGTACGAGGGGCGCTTTCCCCACCGAGACGTATCCTTGCGACGCGACCTAAAACTGTGCGGGTGAGTCAGTGTCGCCCAGAGCGTATAGTTTCGAGGTGCAGTGATTTGAGCCCCTTGACTTGCAGTTCTGGGTAGACGTGCGGGATGCTGGGCATCGATGGTGTTTACTTCTGGGACTGTTGGATACTCACTTTCTTGGACTGAGCTACGGGACTGAGATCCCCTTATGAACTTGTTTGGGTTTCTTGATAGAGCATATATATATGTATATACCTTGTTCCAGTACCCACACCTTGGGTTTTGGTTACTCTTCTTCCAGGAGAGGCGAAGACGCGTGGGGTATGCCACGTACTTTCTGTGTCTAGCTTCTTGTGGTTGGACGAGTCTACTCTCCTGCTATAGGTAACAAAGACTCGACGAGAAGTTCATCTTCTCACTATTTCCATCTCCCTGTGTCAGGATGATTCTACCTCCTTTCTCTTGTTGGGTTGAGATGGACTCTCTACTGCTACTCTACTACACTACTTGTTGTACTCCTTTACTTTTCCCTATTCGATCTACTGCTCACCCTTCAGTACCTCCTTTGTTTCCCCCTAGAGCCTTCGGGGTACCCTACTGAGTATTTTTATACTCACCCCTGCTTGGGATTTGCCCGCACTTGGTGTTCCCTTGTTGATGATGGACAGTTTGTTCGTGACTTCAGCAGATCTTAGGAATTTGGGAGCTTGGACCATGTGTGGTGGTCAGAGTTGGGTTCCAGGTGGGGGACCCTTCCAGCTATTTTTCTTTTGTTTACCTGTTGCCAGGTTGTGGCACTTTTCTGGTTTGGCGCATGTTTATCCCTTTTTCTTTTCAGTTTACCTTCAGCTTTTACTTTTTAATGTTAGAGGTTGATGAAATTTGTGGTTTATTTATAGCAGTTGGTACTTTGCTTTTTTTTTTACTCTACACTTTTTCATTGAGTGTGTTGCGTGTGTGTGTACAGGTACTTAGGCAAAGGCCTCCCCAAGTTGTTGTGCCTTCAGTGTTAGTCGCCAGCCCCTGGCCAATGGAGATGGGCTTGGGGTAGTTGCGGCTTGAGCCCGGGTAGGGTCGGGTCGTGACAAAGTGGTATCAAAGGTGGTTCGTTCCTTGGGACATTGTTCAGACGTCCCTAAAAGGAATTGGTTGGGATATAGGGCAATAGTGTTAATGTGTCTCGAGAGCGGATCTCAAGCCAGGGAGTCCAGTGATGGTGCGGCGGCTGACGTATCCATTCACCAGGACCTTGATAACCCACTTGTCTACTTGGAATGCTAAGACACTCGTTGTAGGGAAAATTAGTTTGTGCATCATATAGGATTGAGTCTTTGACTTCCCTTCTTGAGTCAGCTCCCCATTTTTGTTACTATTATATACATATATGCTCATATGACCGTAGCACTCCTTGATAATATTAAGGATGTCTCCGTGAAGACATACCACCAGGATACCATATTTGGTTCATTACGAAGACCCTTGGAGCTACGAGGCCACATTCCATGACCCATCATGCGAGCCCCTTTCTCTAGGTGGGCCGGTAGTAGCACCCCCCACCAGTTGAGCAGCAGAAAGCTTCAGTAGAGTAGACTGAGCTTGAGCGTAGGTTGAGCGCGCTCCTTGAATTTCAGCGATAGAGACCGTTGAGGTTTAATGGTGAGCCAGATCCTCAGGCAGAAGAGGTTTTGTTAGAGACAATTGTTCTCCTCTTCAGACTTGTGCAGACGCCAACAGATCAGAGAGTCTCTTTGGAAGCCAACCTTTTTTGTGGAGCATCTTAGCATTGGTGGAGTCTGGTGACTCAGTTTCTTGATGATTCGTCGCTTTCGTGGGGCAACTTTCAGTTGTTGTTCCATGAGGAGTTTTTCCCCTCCTACTTATGCTCCGTTCAGATTCATGGGCTCTTGCAATTTCAGCGAGGAGGACTGACGGTGTCTGATTATGCGGCTAGTTTCACAGTCCATGCACGATTTTTCCCAGACTTGGTCCATAACGACAACATCCAAGCACGGAAGTTTGAGCAGGGTCTCCACCGAGAGATTCATGCTGTCATAGTACCCTTGGGCATTTCGACATATGCCAGGGTGCTAAAGGAGGTCCTGGTGACAGAGAGCTTCCTGTCACATTCTAGAGTTGGTTGTGGTAGCATGCACGTTGGAACCGAGACGTCTGCCACAGCTAGCGGGCATCGGCAAGTAGAACCTTGACGCAGGTGGATTTCTGACAACCGGACTCAGGGGCGTGGTCGTACACCACAGTGGCATTTTAGGGAAAAAATGTAGCCCAGAGAGAGTCGGTGCTATACTTGTGGTGAGCAAGGTCACCTGGCGCGGGACTGCCTGACCAGGCTGCAAAGAGCTTCAGGCAGGCAGCAGGTGCACCACCACGATGGAGGCAGCGCCATGATTGGAGTACCGCCCAGAGAGGTGGTTCTAACAGAGGAGTGAGAGGAGCTGGTAGTGGGTGAAAACCTTATGAGGTCTTCCCATCACCATTAGGTGGTCCACGTCAGGCTCCGGGAGCTGACAGTTGGGACCACAGACAGCCGCGAGCTTTGGATGTCTATGATCCTACAGATCATGAGGTGATAAGAGGTACGCTCTAAAACTCTTCTACTTTTTGCAGTAGAATTTTTAGACTCTGTGTGTAAAATTCTTTTCTCCCGGCTTCTTGTTTGAGGTGTTACGAGGGTAACTCAGGGCATCGGGTGTAACTCTGTGTTTGTAGAGTAGATGGTGTGTAACCTTCCCCTTTAGTCGATGGCGTCGACTCCATCGCTCTTGAGTGTGTAAGAGAGTCTTGGTCGAGGGACATTGACTGTGAAACCTTGTGTGACCAGATATCCTTAGGTGATTCACCATATGGATATTCTGAAGGATAGAATCACTGGGGCTTGTTCCAGGTGTGTGCGGTGATTCAGGTCACGGTGTGCGACGTAGAGGTTCGATCGGGGAGGTGAGCTACCCTCGAGGTCCTTTGGACCGTTTGAGAATGTGCGAAGGGATGGCAAGGTTCCCTACCACCTTTCCCTAACCCCAAAGGCTGGTTTGGGTGAATGACGTCTCCCATGTGACTCACCTGAGGGGATGTGTGTGTGATCCTATGCACGTCATCGGCGAGGGCAGACCTTGTGTGAACAGATCAAATCCTTTGGTCTGTGTGCGGTGACGCAGAACTGTGCATGAGTTCTTTTGGGTAGGGGAAAGCCAGGTGTGGGCTTAGTACTGTGAGTTATTCCCTGGATTTTCATTTCGGGGATGAAAATCTTGAAGGAGGGAATGATTTAAGAACCTGTTTTTTGCTGCGAAAGACTTTGGAATATTCTTGATATTATTCCAGAGCAGTGCCTTCAGACGGCGTGCGATTCCGAGCCCCGGTGTGGCCGGAATTAAATTTTCAGTGCGTTCACACTGGGAACACCAAATAAATGGGATAACTCCTAAATAGTGATCTGTATCAGAAACATGAGTGTATAGATGGATCTGAAATGGGGTTTTTACCCTAGGAACGACTTAAAATTAATTGGTGCGGGACGTTCGGACCCCTCTCCCTTTGACGGAACATTAAATGGATAAATTAATTAGTTTATTTATTCGTTTAATAGTTAAACTTAAGTATCTCTTAAATGGTGGCTCAGATTGGAAAACTGAGGGCACCGTTGAGTTCGGAATATTCCGTTTACCCTAGGAGGTGTATAAGTTTTGCGGGCGCGGGTCGTTAGTGAAAAATGGCCCCAGGGGTGTTTTTGTAATTTGGTGGCCTCGGGCGTTAAGTTTAATAACTTTTGAATGGGGCCACAGATTAAAATTCTGATACCTCCATTGCACTCAAAACATGGCATTTACTTCAGGGGAGGCTTAATCTCGCCCACGCTAGAAGTTCGGGTTCGGGCCAACGGGTGGGTGGTTAAGTGTTTTCTATTTAAAAACTTAACTCACCCCTCTCCTCTCCCACTTCTTCCCTAGTGCCAACAGCTCCAAACGACGAAGGAGAAAGGTCCTCCTCTCCTACTCCCCTCCATCAAGGCAGCGGCATGGCAGCAAACCCTACGTGAAGCGTCAGGCAACGCCTCCGTGGGTAGGAGTTTTCGGTTTTGTGTTTAAAATTTCTGAACCCTACTTTCATGCCAATTGTAATGTCGAAATGTTGTTTGATTGTTGAACAAATCCCATAATCACATAGATTATGTTCTAATATTTCCATCGCCATTTTAGGATCAAAAATCCATGTCCCAACAAGCCCAGGGTGGTCCGTTGAAGATTCTGGTGGTTTTGGAGCTTTTCCGGCCGATTTTGGGTGTTCCGGCGGTCCGAGGCGCGGCGGCGCGGGCTAAGGCGGCGGCGGCTCCTCTTAGTGGAGGCAGCTCCTCTTCCCAGAAGCATTGGGGCATTCGGCTTCGGCGGCTGGTGTGGCATCCTTAGGCGGGGTAAGTCGGCGATCGCCGGGGTACAGGGGAGCGCCGGGGTGACGGGACCGTGGGGTCGCGATGCGCGACCCCCGCGCGGGGACAAGACCCTCGAGATGCGGGTCTTCACGCGGCGGGCGTGACCATCCCTTGTGTTCGGTCAATGCATGGACCGCGAGTCCACGGCCGGCCCATGAGGCTAATGTCACGACCCGTCCTCGGGGCCCGTGCCGTGACTACCCCAAGCCCGCCTTCCATAGGCCAGGGGCTGGCGACTAGCACCAAGGCGTAAAATCCCAGTAAACAGGGAAGGCATTGCCTTTATAAGTAACAACCACACAGAGTCAGCAAGCGGAAAGTAAAGTGCAGAAAAGTAAAGGGGGCCGGAAATACAAGCCCAACTGTAAAGTACAACTGAAAAGTAAAGTACAGCAACTGAAGAAAAGACGGCGGCCTCGTGTCGTCCACTGGCAATCCCACCTGAAGGGTGGGTACAGATAGCCTCCAGGCTCCTCGGGTCCCACGTCCGCTCCGAGCACGTCCCGCCCAGTGGTCCACCTCCAGGTACCGTCCTGCTCCACGCCCCAACCGTGATCAGCGCTGTCCGTCGTCTGCAACCAACACAACAAGGTGCGGGCATAGCCCGTGCAGGGGTGAGTACAAGCTACTCAGTAAGGACCCCGAGACCCCCGAAGGTCTCCCGAAATCCACAAAGGATATAGCACAAAAGAAAGATGCAATCACGAAGTAACATCTGACTCGACTTAGGTATATGCCCATACATATACCTAAGTCCCCAATTCTAGCTCTGGTCACGAGCTCAAGAACAACTCAATCCACAAAGGAAAGCAAGACTCAAATCCACAAGGAGAGTAAACAGTAAAATCCACATAGGATAGTTCAACACAATCCACAAAGGAGAGTAACATACGATTCAGCTCAACCAGGTATACTTTTTCAGATGACGTCAAAGATGATCACTGATCCATCTAAGTCGTCGGACCCACAAAGGATCGATAGGTACTAACCCCCGCAGAAGACCCACACAGGATCGGGCTCACACAGAACCTGTAGGCAGTGGCTCACACAGAACCGGTAGTAAGGACCCACATAGGATCGGGCTCACACAGAACCTGTAGCACTGATCCACGTAGGATCGCTGAGTGCAGTAGTCGACGCAGTCCACTGAGGATCTCTGCACAGTCGTCGCCGCAGTCCACGAAGGATCTCTGCTCTGCCGTCGTCGCAGTCCACGAAGGATCTCTGCCCTGTCGTCGAAGTCACAGCCAGCGCTAGGGTTCCCGCACAAAGCGAGCTCGTTTAGGAGGGTCCGCTCCACGAGCTGAGAGGCTGATACATCAACTGACACGTAGTCCGAAGTTGATGTATCCAAAAGTTCCGTATCGACAACAGGATCTCAACGCGACAGACGGCGCGTCAAACGGACGCCCGGTCTGAGAGTTATTGGCATTTTCGTCCCAGGGGCCCGGTTGGTTTTTAGGGCAAAACCAACCCGACCGTACTCCGCCTGTATCCGATCCTCGGGCGGAGCATGCCAAAAGTTCCGTCTAACTTAGAGGAAACTACCACAGCTGACGGTACGTCGATCGGACGTCCGTAGCTCAAGTTATGAGCGTTTCCGCTCCGAGGGCCCGGTTGGTTTCGTGTACGAACCAACCCGGCCGAACCCAAAGTCTTCCGAAACCTTGAGTATAATATACCGAAACGACCGTCTTGATCCAAGGATCGCGTAGCCGCTGACGGTTCGTCAATCGGAGGTCCCAGGCCCAAGATATGGGCAAAAGACCGAAGAGGGCCCGAAAACGGGGGTTCTGGGCCCGGGGCGACCCGGCCCGAACCCCCCTGGGGTCGGCCGAACCGGGTCGGCCCGAACCGGGCCGGCCGGGTCCGGTTCGGCCTGGGCGCGGCCCGGCCGACCGGACCGGCCGGCTCGGCTTCGGCCGAGCGGCCGAACAGGCCGCCGCCGCGGGTTTGACCCGCGGCATTTGAAGAAACGCGGCCCCCGCGGGGGGCCGCCTGTCACGCGGACGCGGCCGGGCCGCCGCATCCGTTCCCGGTTCCGCGCGGCCGCGGAACCGGCCGCCACCGCCGCCGCGGCTTCAGCCGCGGCGGACTTCCTCTACGGCGGCGCGCCGGGCGCCGCCGCCTCCGGTCGCCGGCACCGCCGCTGCCTTCCGCGGGCCGCCGGAGATGCTCCGGTGGCCCGTTTTGCCTCCCGTCTGCGCCGATGCCTCTCCCGGATGCCGACCTTCACTGCGGAATCAACGGATCGCCCCTGCCGCGCGGTTTGTCGTCGTCCGTCATATCCGCACAACAAAAGAGATCGGCGGAGGGTTGTCGGGTCTTGTTCGTTAGACCCGCACCCTCCGCGTTAGCCATAATTAACGGGAGAAAAGAAAAAGATGATCAACACATGATCCAACAATTTTATTTAAAGATAAAATTGTTCGTTTGAAACCGACTTTTTAAATTTTCAAGAACGTTCACGAGAAAATTTAAAAAGGGGTAACTTTTCCAAAATAAATCCCTACCTTGATGATCGTCGAGCGCGGGCGTTCTTCGCGGAAGAGATCGTCGCGGAAGAGATCGATCGTTGCGTCGTCGCGGGAAGGTGTCGCGTCGTCGCGGAAACCGTCGTTGAGCCGGCGAGCTCAACGAATCAAGAACAACAGATTTAAATTATTAATATTTAAATCTGTGTTTCGTTTAAAACCAAAGAAAAGAACTTGAGAGGAAATCCGAAAGCACTCACCTTGAATGGTCGGTGATCGGAGATCGGAAATCGGAAGAACGTCTCGGGCGAAGGCGTCGTCGACTTCCGGGTTCGGCGTTCTTCGCGTTCTTCGCGTTCTTCGCGTTCTTCGCGTTCTTCGCGGAGAGGGTGGAGGCTCAGAGGAATTGCACAACGATAGCAATCCTCCAAAATAGACAAGTTTGTCTATTTTATTATTTTTGCCAACAAACGTAAAACGCGTAAGTAACGACCCATTTAATTCGTTGAATTAATTCAACGAGCGAAACAGCCCATTTAATTCACGAAAGAAACAGCCCATTTAAATGGTCTGTTAAGAATTAAAGAAACGCGTCGGTTGACTTTTCAGTTTCTTTGACGGGTTTTCGCGGGTGCGTTACTTAGCGAAAGAAACGGCGGGGCTCGCGCGGGCCCCACCTCACAAATATCCTATCAAGGGGGTAGGATATTTCTGGATAGCATCCTATCCAGTTCAACACAGTTCAAGCTGCCTTTAAGTGGCTTCAAGTGGCTTCCAAGCAGCTTAAGTGAAATAAAATAAAGTTGTCGCACAAATTTATTTTATTTCTGACTTAAAGCCGCAAAATTTAAAAACCACGTCTGAGCAAACGCAACTCCGGAAGAGGCGTTTCTAAGCAAATACCGGCGCTGCGATTTCATCGGTGCCCTCAGAATTTGATTCCGGGCACCGGTTCAAAAGATAGAAAAACCCGCTCGTCCGTTCACTGAACGTACCCGAGCCAAACTTCGGAAATTGATTCCGAGCACACCGGGCCTCGGAATCAGGTGCCGTCTGAAGCTGCGCTCTTGTAAAATTCCAAAGAAAATTAAGAAAAAAATTTCCTTGAAATTTGTGGGTCTTTACATTACTCCCACCTCAGGGCTTTACGTCCCCGTAAAGATACATCAAAAACTAGGGGAACAAATGGGGGTACTGAGCACGCATCGGAGCCTCCCGCTCCCAAGTGCTCTCCTGGAGGTTCCCGTGCTGCCATCTGATGCGCACAAGAGGAATCGACCGCCCACGTAGGACCCGCTCCTGTCGATCCTCGATCTCTACTGGGACCTCCGCAAAAGTCGCCCCATCGTCCACGTCCAGCTCCCCAAAGTCGATGATGTGCGTCGGGTCGTGCACGTATCTCCTCAGCTGAGACACGTGGAAGACGTCGTGCACCCGGTGCAACTGAGGTGGTAGAGCCAGGCGATAAGCCACCTCTCCTATCCTGCTGAGGACCTGGAAAGGCCCGATGAAGCGTGGAGACAACTTGCCGCCTCGGCCAAATCTCCGTAAACCACGTCGAGGTGAGACACGCAAAAAGACGTGGTCGCCATCCTCGAACTCTAGTGGCCTCCGCCTCCTATCAGCATATGACTTCTGCCGGCTCTGAGCTGTCCTCATCCTCTCCTGGATGATCTGGACCTTCTCTGTCGTGGCTCGGACCATCTCTGGTCCCACGAGTGCTGACTCCCCAGGGTCTGTCCAGCACAACGGTGATCTGCAGGGTCTGCCGTACAACGCCTCGTATGGTGCCATCCCGATGGTGGAGTGGTAGCTGTTGTTGTACGCGAACTCCACCAAGGGTAGGTGGTCCTCCCAGCTGCGACCAAAGTTGAGAACACATGCACGGAGCATGTCCTCGAGTGTCTGTATGGTCCTCTCCGTCTGACCATCCGTCTGAGGGTGGAAGGCTGTGCTCAGATGGAGCCGCGTCCCGAACGCCTCCTGCAACCCCTTCCAAAGCCGGGAAGTGAAACGAGCATCTCGATCGGAGACGATAGACGATGGCACACCGTGAAGCCGTACGATCTCCTGGACGTAAAGACGTCCCAAGCTCTCCACTGAGCCCTGCTCTCTGATGGGTAAGAAGTGTGCCGACTTGGTGAGTCGGTCGACAATCACCCAAATGGAGTCGTGACCTCTGGAAGTGCGTGGAAGTCCAGTCACGAAGTCCATAGATATGCCGTCCCACTTCCACTCTGGGACCTCCAAGGGCTGTACCAAGCCTGCTGGTACCTGATGCTCTGCCTTCACCTGCTGGCAGGTGAGGCATCGCGAAACGAACTCTGCCACAGCTTTCTTCATGCCCGGCCACCAGTGCTGTCATCTGAGATCCTGGTACATCTTCGCCACTCCGGGATGCACCGCCAAGGGAGAAGTGTGAAACTCTCTCAGCACCTCCTCTCGTAAAGCGACTGGTACGAAGGTACGTCCTCTGAAAAGGATGTCGTGCTCTGCTCCAAGGGAGAAACCATCAGGCGCCTGACCTGAGGATATCAGTGCACGCCGGGTCTCACAGTCAGCGTCCCCACGCTGAGCCTCTCTGACCCGCTGTAGAAGTGGAGGAGAGACTGTGAGAGACTGAAGAAAGGCTGCTCCGTCTCTATCCACGAAGGATATCTGCAAGGAGGCTAGCTGCTCCGTCGCCTCCTCAAGTAGCTGAATGCCCGTCCTCCTGCTGAGGGCATCGGCTACCACGTTCCCCTTCCCAGGAGTATAGACTATCTCAAAGTCATAGTCCTGGAGGAACTCAAGCCATCTCCGCTGTCTCAGGTTCAGGTCCTTCTGAGAGAAGATATACTTGAGACTCTGGTGGTCAGAAAAGACTGTGAAGCGCTCGCCCATCAGATAGTGCCGCCAAGTCTTCAGAGCGAAGACCACTGCTGCTAACTCCAGGTCATGAGTGGCGTAGTTCTGCTCATGCGGCCTCAACTGACGTGATCCGTAGGCGATCACGGCCCGCTCCTGCATCAGGACGCACCCGAGTCCAGTCCCTGACGCATCGCAGTAAACTACGTATCCAACTCCCTCCTCAGGCAACCTCAAGATAGGTGCGCTGGTCAACCTCTGCCTCAGCTCCTGGAAGCTCTGCTGACATCTGTCTGACCACACGAAGGGTTTCCCCTTCTTCGTCAACGCTGAGAGTGGTGCTGCGACTCTGGAGAAGTCTGGCACGAATCTCCGATAGTATCCGGCTAGGCCCAAGAAGCTCCGCACCTCTGTCACGCTCTTGGGTGGCTCCCAAGCTAGCACTGCCTCGATCTTTGCGGGATCCACTGCAACTCCCGCCTCAGAGATGACGTGTCCCAAGAAATGGACCTCACGTAACCAGAACTGGCATTTTGAGAGCTTGCCATAAAGCTGGTGCTCTCGGAGCGTGTCTAGCACAACTTGCAGGTGGTAGGCATGCTCCTCCTCAGTCGTCGAGTATACCAAAATGTCGTCAATGAAGACCACGACAAAACGGTCGAGGTATGGCTGGAAGATCCTGTTCATGAGGCTCATGAACACTGCTGGAGCATTGGTTACGCCGAACGGCATAACCAAGAACTCATAATGGCCATACCGACACCTGAAGGCCGTCTTCTGCACGTCCTCGTCTCGAACTCTGAGCTGATGATAGCCTGACCGGAGGTCTATCTTTGAGAACCACCGCGCTCCCTTGAGCTGATCGAAGAGGTCATCAATCCGTGGCAGCGGATACTTGTTCCTCACCGTCACCTGATTCAGGCGACGATAGTCGACACATAGTCGCAAGCTCCCGTCCGCCTTCTTGGCGAACAAAATCGGGGAAGCCCAGGGTGAAACACTGGGTCGGATAAACCCCTTGCTCTGCAAGTCCTCCAACTGTACCCGCAGCTCCCGAAGCTCGGCGGGGGCCATCCGATATGCTGGAGTAGATATCGGGGCTGTCCCGGGGTACAAGTCGATGTAAAAGTCTACCTCTCTACGAGGAGGTAGCCCTGGAACGTCGTCGGGAAAGACGTCTACGTACTGGTCCACCACTGCAGGAAAAGCTGGACTCCGCACGTCCAATGCTCCTAGGATGAGGCTAGCCAACTGATGAGAGATGGGCTGCACTCTCCTCCGCGGAAGTCCATCCTGTGCTGCAAAGGTTCCCTTCTCGCCGGTGAAGGTAAACCTGCTCCCGTCGATGCGAACACATCGCACCTTGCGCCTAAAACAGTCGATCTGGGCATGAACCGTGGATAGCCAATCCATGCCCAAGATGACGTCGTAAGGCCTCGACGCTGCTACAAGGAGATCCCAGCCGAAGCTCTCGCCTCCTAGAGTAAGCTCACACTGCCGGCACCAGTGCGTAATCGTCGAGTCTGCTCCCGTAGGAGTCTCTAGCCGTAAGGATCGAGCCAACGGCTCAGTCGGAATCTCCGAGCTCCGAACAAGGGCAGAGGCTATGGAAGAGTGACTCGCTCCTGTGTCTATAAGTACTGCAGCAAGGGTGGAATAGACACAGATCGTACCTCAAATCATCTCTGGCAAGTCGGGGTCGTAGGCCTCCACTGCCTGGAGCTGGGCCTGTCCCTGCCCGCCAGCTCCATGTGGTCGAGGTGGCCCTCCTGGTGGTGGTGGGGGTAGAGCCTGGAAGCGTCGCCCACCACCCGCTGCTCGGCCAGCTCCTCTGCCTCGTCCGCCTCCTCCCTGCGGACCGCCACGGTCGACCCTCTGCCTCTGCCTGGGTGGCCCCTCCACCGTTTGCTGCTCCTCTGGTCGGCGAGTCGGGCAATCACGAGCCATGTGACCCTGCCCGCCGCAAGAGTAGCACAACCTGCCTCTCGGAAGGCTGGCACTCCGCTGTGTGTCCCGCACTGCTGAGCCGGTGTCCTGAGGCCGTCTGCGTGGGGGTCTGGTCTGCCTGGACCCGAGAGTCATCCGTCGGCTACCTGCTGCCGAAGACTCAGCTACCTGTCGCCCTGTGCTAGGTCTCGCCGCTGAAGAAGGCTCTGCCAGGAAGCTCTCGATCAGGAGGGCCCGCTCCAGCACTCCTGCCTGGGTCGGAATGCTGAGGGAGATCAGCGACGCCCGAATCTCCTGTCGCAAGCCCTGCTCGAAGGTCCGGGCCCGGAAGAAGGGGTCCCGTACCATGTCGGTCGAGTAGCGAGATAGGTCCGTGAACCTCGCCGTGTACTGAGCGACCGTCATGCTGCCCTGGCGCAGCTGGAGAAGCTCCAGGATGCGCACCGCTCGGAGGGTGGCCGGGACGAACTCAGAGCGGAAGAGGCTCTCGAAGTCCGCCCAGAGCAGGGATGCCTCATCGTGAACCTGGAGCATCAGGCTCCACCATCGTCCTGCCGCCGCCTGCAGGAGGCTCGCTGCGAGAATCACCATGAGATCCGCTGGTGTCCTCACTAGCCTAAAGGTCCGCACCACCGCCTCTAGCCAGTCCTCGGCGGCCTGGGGGTCCGCCTCACCGCGAAACCTGGGCGGTCGCTGGCCCTGAAACTCGTGCAGTGCCCTGAGGCGACGTGCATCGTCAGCGTCTGGTACTGGCAGCATCGGTGTCTCGGCGGGTAAAGCTACCGCCGGTGCCACTGCTGGCAAAGGGCCCTGCACCGAGGCCTCGTCGCTCGGTGGGCTGTCGTCGCGCCCTACACTCGGAACCCTAGCTGGCTGTCGTCGCGGGGCCATCCTGAAAAGGAGAACAAGAGCACCACAGTCAGAACAGTATACCTGGTGAGCTGGCACAAGTAATCACAAGGAAAACTTGAGACTTTCATAAAGCAGATCAGTATACCCGGTGAGCTGACACAAGTAATCACAAAGAAAACTTGAAACACACACGCAATCAATGTTTTCATGCATTAAGTCGGAAATCAGGAGTCAGGGTCCTGGTGTACGGATACGTCGGCCGCCGCACCAACACTGGGCTCCTTGAACTGATAACCACACTCAATACACTAAACACTATTGCTTCATATAGAAAGAAAGGACGATCAGAGTTTGCGGTAGAACCGACCACCTCTGATACCAATTTGTCACGACCCGTCCTCGGGGCCCGTGCCGTGACTACCCCAAGCCCGCCTTCCATAGGCCAGGGGCTGGCGACTAGCACCAAGGCGTAAAATCCCAGTAAACAGGGAAGGCATTGCCTTTATAAGTAACAACCACACAGAGTCAGCAAGCGGAAAGTAAAGTGCAGAAAAGTAAAGGGGGCCGGAAATACAAGCCCAACTGTAAAGTACAACTGAAAAGTAAAGTACAGCAACTGAAGAAAAGACGGCGGCCTCGTGTCGTCCACTGGCAATCCCACCTGAAGGGTGGGTACAGATAGCCTCCAGGCTCCTCGGGTCCCACGTCCGCTCCGAGCACGTCCCGCCCAGTGGTCCACCTCCAGGTACCGTCCTGCTCCACGCCCCAACCGTGATCAGCGCTGTCCGTCGTCTGCAACCAACACAACAAGGTGCGGGCATAGCCCGTGCAGGGGTGAGTACAAGCTACTCAGTAAGGACCCCGAGACCCCCGAAGGTCTCCCGAAATCCACAAAGGATATAGCACAAAAGAAAGATGCAATCACGAAGTAACATCTGACTCGACTTAGGTATATGCCCATACATATACCTAAGTCCCCAATTCTAGCTCTGCTCACGAGCTCAAGAACAACTCAATCCACAAAGGAAAGCAAGACTCAAATCCACAAGGAGAGTAAACAGTAAAATCCACATAGGATAGTTCAACACAATCCACAAAGGAGAGTAACATACGATTCAGCTCAACCAGGTATACTTTTTCAGATGACGTCAAAGATGATCACTGATCCATCTAAGTCGTCGGACCCACAAAGGATCGATAGGTACTAACCCCCGCAGAAGACCCACACAGGATCGGGCTCACACAGAACCTGTAGGCAGTGGCTCACACAGAACCGGTAGTAAGGACCCACATAGGATCGGGCTCACACAGAACCTGTAGCACTGATCCACGTAGGATCGCTGAGTGCAGTAGTCGACGCAGTCCACTGAGGATCTCTGCACAGTCGTCGCCGCAGTCCACGAAGGATCTCTGCTCTGCCGTCGTCGCAGTCCACGAAGGATCTCTGCCCTGTCGTCGAAGTCACAGCCAGCGCTAGGGTTCCCGCACAAAGCGAGCTCGTTTAGGAGGGTCCGCTCCACGAGCCGAGAGGCTGATACATCAACTGACACGTAGTCCGAAGTTGATGTATCCAAAAGTTCCGTATCGACAACAGGATCTCAACGCGACAGACGGCGCGTCAAACGGACGCCCGGTCTGAGAGTTATTGGCATTTTCGTCCCAGGGGTCCGGTTGGTTTTTAGGGCAAAACCAACCCGACCGTACTCCGCCTGTATCCGATCCTCGGGCGGAGCATGCCAAAAGTTCAGTCTCACTTAGAGGAAACTACCACAGCTGACGGTACGTCGATCGGACGTCCGTAGCTCAAGTTATGAGCGTTTCCGCTCCGAGGGCCCGGTTGGTTTCGTGTACGAACCAACCCGGCCGAACCCAAAGTCTTCCGAAACCTTGATTATAATATACCGAAACGACCGTCTTGATCCAAGGATCGCGTATCCGCTGACGGTTCGTCAATCGGAGGTCTCAGGCCCAAGATATGGGCGAAAGACCGAAGAGGGTCCGAAAACGGGGGTTCTGGGCCCGGGGCGACCCGGCCCGAACCCCCCTGGGGTCGGCCGAACCGGGTCGGCCCGAACCGGCTCGGCCGGGTCCGGTTCGGCCTGGGCGCGGCCCGGCCGACCGGACCGGCCGGCTCGGCTTCGGCCGAGCGGCCGAACAGGCCGCCGCCGCGGGTTTGACCCGCGGCATTTGAAGAAACGCGGCCCCCGCGGGGGGCCGCCTGTCACGCGGACGCGGCCGGGCCGCCGCGTCCGTTCCCGGTTCCGCGCGGCCGCGGAATCGGCCGCCACCGCCGCTGCGGCTTCAGCCGCGGCGGACTTCCTCTACGGCGGCGCGCCGGGCGCCGCCGCCTCCGGTCGCCGGCGCCGCCGCGCCGGCGACCCGTGCCGCCGCTGCCTTCCGCGGGCCGCCGGAGATGCTCCGGTGGCCCGTTTTGCCTCCCGTCTGCGCCGATGCCTCTCCCGGATGCCGACCTTCACTGCGGAATCAACGGATCGCCCCTGCCGCGCGGTTTGTCGTCGTCCGTCATATCCGCACAACAAAAGAGATCGGCGGAGGGTTGTCGGGTCTTGTTCGTTAGACCCGCACCCTCCGCGTTAGCCATAATTAACGGGAGAAAAGAAAAAGATGATCAACACATGATCCAACAATTTTATTTAAAGATAAAATTGTTCGTTTGAAACCGACTTTTTAAATTTTCAAGAACGTTCACGAGAAAATTTAAAAAGGGGTAACTTTTCCAAAATAAATCCCTACCTTGATGATCGTCGAGCGCGGGCGTTCTTCGCGGAAGAGATCGTCGCGGAAGAGATCGATCGTTGCGTCGTCGCGGGAAGGTGTCGCGTCGTCGCGGAAACCGGCGTTGAGCCGGCGAGCTCAACGAATCAAGAACAACAGATTTAAATTATTAATATTTAAATCTGTGTTTCGTTTAAAACCAAAGAAAAGAACTTGAGAGGAAATCCGAAAGCACTCACCTCGAATGGTCGGTGATCGGAGATCGGAAATCGGAAGAACGTCTCGGGCGAAGGCGTCGTCGACTTCCGGGTTCGGCGTTCTTCGCGTTCTTCGCGTTCTTTGCGTTCTTCGCGTTCTTCGCGGAGAGGGTGGAGGCTCAGAGGAATTGCACAACGATAGCAATCCTCCAAAATAGACAAGTTTGTCTATTTTATTATTTTTGCCAACAAACGTAAAACGCGTAAGTAACGACCCATTTAATTCGTTGAATTAATTCAACGAGCGAAACAGCCCATTTAATTCATGAAAGAAACAGCCCATTTAAATGGTCTGTTAAGAATTAAAGAAACGCGTCGGTTGACTTTTCAGTTTCTTTGACGGGTTTTCGCGGGTGCGTTACTTAGCGAAAGAAACGGCGGGGCTCGCGCGGGCCCCACCTCACAAATATCCTATAAAGGGGGTAGGATATTTCTGGATAGCATCCTATCCAGTTCAACACAGTTCAAGCCGCCTTTAAGTGGCTTCAAGTGGCTTCCAAGCAGCTTAAGTGAAATAAAATAAAGTTGTCGCACAAATTTATTTTATTTCTGACTTAAAGCCGCAAAATTTAAAAACCACGTCTGAGCAAACGCAACTCCGGAAGAGGCGTTTCTAAGCAAATACCGGCGCTGCGATTTCATCGGTGCCCTCAGAATTTGATTCCGGGCACCGGTTCAAAAGATAGAAAAACCCGCTCGTCCGTTCACTGAACGTACCCGAGCCAAACTTCGGAAATTGATTCCGGGCACACCGGGCCTCGGAATCAGGTGCCGTCTGAAGCTGCGCTCTTGTAAAATTCCAAAGAAAATTAAGAAAAAAATTTCCTTGAAATTTGTGGGTCTTTACAGCTAAGCCGTGGGCCGGCCCAGGCTGGGCGGACCGGTCGGTCCAGGCCGGTCCAGCCCAAGGGGCTTTGCCCCCTCGACTCGGACGCCCGTAAATTCTGATACGGGTGTCTGTTTTGCGTGCCGTCAGCGGCGACACGTTCCTTAAGTCGAGGCGAATGTTTTGTGATTGTTTTGGGAATTTTTAATTCCCAAGACGAGGGGTTAGGTGGTGTGACACGCCTTTTAGTGGACGAGCATTCTACTCGGGGGTTCTTGTTTTCGACGGCGCGGACACATCCGACGTCCGTTTTGAGCGTCGTTAGTGGCGTTGAGACCCTGACGTTGAGATGAAGATTTCAAGGGTGGTTTCAGGCACTGAAGCTGGAGTTGAGTCATGGCCCCCACGGCCCGTCTGTTGAGTTGCGAGCAGCGTTCTGTAACTTTTTCATCGGACGTCTGCTTGGGGCGTGCGAGCAATAGATTTAGGGTGTTTTTCTGAGGGCATTGCATTGGTGCAATCTGCCCACTTTAATTCCGCATGCTGGTGCGGGTCCTGCGAGGTCCGTTTTGGGAGTTGACGGAGATTTTCCATCTTTATCACCGGGTGTCCGTTTTGGACAAGTGATTAGTCAAACTTGTGTACTTTTTTGAGAGGATTGCAATGGTGTGATCCGTTCATTGTGATTTGGGACCGGGATGCAGGTCCCACGTAGCACCGCTCATGCGCGGTGCACTGAAATGCATCTTTTTCTCCGGATATCTGTTGTGCTCAAGTGAGTAATCCTTTTGACGTGTTTTCCTGAGGATATCGCAATGGTGCAATGCGCCCGACTGTTTTCGGGGCCGAGGCTCGGGTCCACGGGACGTCGTTCGGGCGTAAAGCGGTATCGGATGACTTTTACGTTTGATATCTGTTGGAAGCGAGTAAGTAGTCTTTCTCGTATGTTTTTTCACGAGGATTACAATGGTGTAATCTTTTCAGGCAAGCAGAGCCTCCTTCGTGATCTTATTAAATGTGGAAGCACGAAAGGTGTACCGGTGGAGGATCTTCCTGTGGTGTTTGCAGAGAACCCTTGGCGTGTGATCACGTTCACTCTTGGGAGAGTGAAGTGAATGCTTGAAGATATGTGGTTGCCCGTGCCTCAGTCATTGAGGTGGCTAGTTAGAGTTGTTACGTTTACGCCTTCATGTTGACATTAGGGGCCGTTTGCATGATAACCTTTGGGCTAGAGATGTGGCATACTCTGGGAGTATGCGAGAACGTTGGGAGGTATATGTGGATGTTGGTACCTGAGAATGTTTGTGCGCTTTTTTGGGGTTGACTTGGGGTCACATGCCGTGTGGGCCCGATGTGTGTGTCGTGTTCTAATTTATGTACTTTTGACCTATTGTGACATAGAGGGTCCCTTTATTCTCGTTTGTTTGACTAGCAGGGTTGAGTTTTCCCCTGGTTTGGTTCTCGTTTGTTGACCAGCAGGGTTGAGTGTTTTCCCCTAGTTCTCTTCTCATATCGCTGGCAGAGATGGTTTGGTTCCTCTATTTCTTCAGCTGTGAGGGGTTTCAGTACCGTGCCCCTTTCACCAGACTGCAGCACCATTTACGACCACGTGTGCTCGTACAGTGTGGATGTTTTCCCACTTTTTGGGATGATTTTTTTGGTCTGCTTTAACAGTGACTCAGAAGATTGGATCCTGATCACCCTGAGAGGCCCGGGGAGTTTCTCTCATTCCTTCGTGTTTCCCTAGTAGAGTTCTTATGGAATAGGTGTGACCAACACATTACGCGGGCATCGATCCTCTACCTAGGAGGTTGTTTCCAGCTGGGCTGGCCAGTGAGCTACCATCCAGCAGGGATGGCCAGTGGGTTACCATCCATCAGGGATGGCCAGTGCGGTACCATCCAGTAGGGATGGCCAGTACAGCGGTGTTTTTTGAGTAGTACCATCCAGCAGGGATGGCCAGAGCAGTTTCGATTTTACCTCTAGTGGGGCTGGGAACTGGTCCCTGATGCCGGGTTTACCTCCATCTAGGCTGGGAAGTGGTCCCTGATACCTGGTTTACCTCTAGCTGGGATGGGAAGTGGTCCCTAATGATGGTTCTGAGCCTCCCTCAAGTGGAGTAACCTTTTACGGGACTGGGTATTGGGACTCATCGACGACTTTAGCCGGGTCGCCCTCCAGTGGATTACCCTATTATGGGAATGGGCAGTGTGGAACCCGTCGACTCTTGCCAGGTCTCCCTCTAGTGGGAACCCGTCGACTTCCAGGTATTACCCTCCAGCAGGGCTAGGCAGGGGGTCACCTGTCGACTTTGAGGAGACCTCTCGATTGCGGGGCAGTGACGAGGTGTGGTTTGACGTTCCCCTAGAACTCTCAAGTATGAGGGGTGCTTTCCCCACTGAGATGCGTCCTTGCGACACAACCTAAAACCGTGCGGGTGAGTAAGTGCCCCCCAAAGTGTATAGTTTCGAGGTGCGGTGATTTGAGACCCTTGATTTGCAGTTCGTGGAAAACGTGCGGGATGCTGGGCATCGATGGTGTTTACTTCTGGGACTGTTGTCAACTCACTTTCTTGGGCAGAGCTACGGGATATAGATCCCCTTACGAACTTTTTTAGGTTTCTTAACAGATCATATATATATATATATGTGTATATACCTTGTTCTAGTACCCACTCCTTGGGTTTTGGTTACTCTTCTTCCAGGAGAGGCGAAGACGTGCGGGGTATGCCATGTGCTTTCTGTGTCTAGATTCTAGTGTTTGGACGAGTCTACTCTCCTGCTATAGGTAGAGAAGACTCAACGAGAAGTTCATCTTCTCACCGTTTCCAGCTCCTTGTGTCTGGATGAGTCTACCTCCTTTCTCTTGTTAGGTTGAGCTGGACTCTCTACTGTTACTCTACTGCACTCCTTGTTGTACTCCTTTACTTTTACCTGTTTGATCTACTGCTCACCCTTCAGTACCTCCTTTTTTTG
Organism: Viscum album; assembly: GCA_963277665.1. Taxonomy (NCBI): domain Eukaryota; kingdom Viridiplantae; phylum Streptophyta; class Magnoliopsida; order Santalales; family Viscaceae; genus Viscum; species Viscum album. Next base: position 1,195,079,469 of record OY728121.1, on the reverse strand, counting down.
CTTCCTCGATCCTTTGGGGTATCCTACTGAGTATTTTTATACTCACCGCTGCTTGGGATTTTCCCGAACTTGGTGTTCCCTTATAGACAACAGACAATTTGGTCGTGACTTCAGCGAAGCTTAGGAGTTTGGGAGCTTGGACCGCATGTGGTGGTCGGAGTCCAGTTCCAGGTGGGGGACCCTTCCAGCTATTTTTATTTTGTTTACCTATTGCCGGGTTGTGGAACTTTTCTGGTTGGGTACATGTTTTTTCCTTTTTCTTTTCAGTTTACCTGCAGCTTTTACTTTGTACTATTAGAGGTCGATGCACTTTGTGGTTTATTTATAGCAGTTGGTACTTTTCTTTTCTTTTTACTCTGCATTTTTGCATTGAGTGTTCTGCGTGTGTGTGTACAGGTACTTAGGAAAAGGTCTCCCCGAGTTGTTGTGCCTTCGACACCGGTCACCTGCCTCTGGCCTATGGAGGCGGGCTTGGGGTAGTTGCGGCTAGAGCCCGGGTAGGGTCGGGTTGTGACAAAGTGGTATCAAAGGTGGTTCCTTCCTTGGGAAATTGTTCAGACATCCCTAAAAGGAATTGGTTGGTATATAGGTAAACAGTGTTAAAGTGTCTCGAGAGCGGCTCTCAGGCTAGGGAGTCCAGTGATGGTGCGGTGGCCGACGTATCCATTCACTAGGACCTTGATAACCCGCTTGTCGACTAGTCATTCTGAGACACTCGTTTCAGGGAAAATTAGTTTGTGAATCACATAGGATTGAGTCTTTGACTATCCTTATTGAGTCAGCTCCCCATTATTGTTACTGTTATATACATATATGCTCATCTGACCACGGCACTCCTTGATAATATTCAGGATGTCTTCACGAAGACAGCCAGCCAGGATACCAGCTTTGGTTCTTGACGACGACCCTGTGAGCTACGAGGCCACAGTCCAGGACCCATCATGCGAGCCCCCTTCTCTGGGTGGGCCGGTAGTAGCACCAACACCTGTTGAGAAAAAAAAGCTTCAGTAGAGCAGACTGAGCTTGAGCGCAGGTTGGGCGCGCTCCGTGAGTTTCAATGATAGAGACCACTAAGATTCAGTGGTGATCCATATCCTCAGGCAGCAGAGGTTTGGTTAGAGATAGTGGTTCACCTCTTCAGGCTTGTGTAGACGCTAACAGATTAGAGAGTTTCTTTGGTAGCCATCCTTTTTCCTGGAGCAGCATGGCATTGGTGGAGTCTGGTGACTCAGTTTCTTGACGAGTCGTCGCTTTCGTGGGGCAACTTTCAGTTGTTGTTCCGTAAGGAGTTTTTCTCCTCATGATTACGCTCTGTTCGGATTCAGTGGATCCTGTAGTTTCAGCAGGGAGGGATGATGGTGGCTGAGTACGTGGCTATTTTCGTAGACTGTGCATGCTTTTACCCAGACTTGGTCCACCCTTGGGAATTTCCATATATGTCAGGGTGCTAGAGCAGGAATTGTTGACAGAGAGATTCCTGTCACATTCTAGAGTTGGTGGTGGCACCAGGCACGTCGGAGCTGAGACGTCTGCTGCAGCTAGCGGGCATCGGCAAGTAGAACCTCGACACATGTGGCTTTCTGACAACCGGACTCAGGGGCGTGGTCATACACCACAGTGGCATCGGAGGTCACCAGTGTAGCTCGGAGAGAGTCGGTGATATGCTTGTGATGAGCAAGGTCACCTGGCATGGGACTGCCTGACCAGGAATGCGGAGAGCTTCGGACAGGCAGCAGGTGTACCACCACAATGGAGGCAGTGCCATGATCGGAGTACCGCCCAGAGATTACCCTCCAGTGGGGCTGGGCAGGGGGTCGCATGTCAACTTTGAGGAGACCTCTTGACTGCGGGGTAGTGACGAGGTGTGGTTTGACATTCCCCCAGAACTCTCAAGTAAAAGGGGTACTTTCCCCACCGAGACGCATCCTTGCGACGCGACCTAAAACTATGCGGGTGAGTCAGTGTTGCCCAGAGCGTATAGTTTCGAGGTGCGGTGATTTGAGCCCCTTGGCTTGCAGTTCGGGGCAGACGTGCGGGATGCTGGGCATCGATGGTGTTTACTTTTGGGACTATTGGCTACTCACTTTCTTGGGCTTAGCTACGGGACGGAGATCCCCTTACGAACTTTTTTGGGTTTCTTGACAGAGCATATATATATGTATATACCTTGTTCTAGTACCCAGTCCTTGGGTTTTGGTTACTCTTCTTCTAGAAGAGGCGAAGACGTGCGAGGTATGCCACATGCTTTTCGTGTCTAGCTTCTCATGGTTGGATGAGTCTACTCTCCTGCTATTGGTAGCAAAGACTCTAAGAGAAGTTCATCTTCTCACCGTTTCCAACTCCTTGTGTCTGGACGAGTCTACCTCCTTTCTCTTTTTTGGTTGAGCTGGACTCTCTACTGTTACTCTATTTCACTCCTTGTTATACTCCTTTAATTTTCCTTGTTCGATCTACTGCTCACCATTAAGTACCTCTTTTATTGCTCCCTCGAGCCTTCTGGGTATCCTACTGAGTATTTTTATACTCACCCATGCTTGGGATTTGTACGCACTTGGTGTTCCCTTACAGAAAACGGACAGGTTGGTCGTGACTTCAATGGAGCTTAGGAGTTTGGGAGCTTGGACTACGTGCGGTGGTCGGAGTTAGGTTCCAGGTGGGGGACCCTTCCAGCTATTTTTCTTTTGTTTACCTGTTGTCGGTTTGTGGCACTTTTCTGGTTGGGCGCGTGTTTTTCCCTTTTTCTTTTCAGTTTACCTTCAGCTTTTACTTTGTACTGTTATAGGTCGATGCACTTTGTGGTTTATTTATAGAAGTTGGTACTTTTCTTTTCTTTTTACTCTACACTTTTCCATTGAGTGTGGTGCGTGTGTGCGTATAGGTACTTAGGCAAAGGTCTCCCCGAGTTGTTGTGCCTTCAGAGCTGGTCGCCATCCCTTGGCCTATGGAGGCGGGCTTGGGGTAGTTGCGGCTCAAGCCCGGGTAGGGCCGGGTTGTGACAAGTACAGCCTTTCACCCACAAATAGATGGCCAGACCAAGCGTACTATCCAGGTATTGGAGGATATGTTAAGGGATTTTATATTTTACTTTGGATATATATGGGAGGATCACTTACCCTTAGTAGAGTTTTCTTATAATAATAGATATCACTCTACTATTGACATGAAATCCTTTGAGGCCTTGTATGGTAGACCCTATAAGTCACTCTTATGCAGGAATAAGATTAGTGAGGTATCTCTTATTAGTCCAAAGTTGGTGTAGGAGATGGAAAAATAGGTCCAATTGATCTTTGATCAGATGAGTATGTCTCATACCAAGAATAAATCTTATGCGGATCAAAGATTTATTCCTTTAGAGTTCGAGTAGGGAGACCATGTTTTCCTGAGAGTCTCCCCACAAGGAGGATTTTAGAGATTCGGCTGGGGAGGTAATCTATCCCAAAGGTTCATCAGTACATTTGACATCATACATAGGGTTGGAGAGTTTTTTTACCACCTCTCTTTACCCCCATTATTGGAGCGGGTTCATGACATCTTCTATGCTTCACAATTGAGGATATACGTGAATGATCCCATGCACATCATTGACTGAGGTGAGATAAACATTGACGATGGAAGAACCTTTGAAGATCACTTGATGATGATTGAGGATCAGCAAGAAAGGATAGTAGATAGATGGACCATTCCTTTGGTTTCTGTTCTGTGGTAGCATGGGAGCATGTAGGAGAGCTCCTCGGAGTAGGAGAACCAGATGTGGGCTCATTATCCAGACTTGTTTGTTTATTTTTTCCTCTTCCGGGACAAAAATATTGATGTAGGTAATAAATTAGAGACTTTATTTTTGCCTTGTAGGACTTTCAAATATATCAATAAATATTTTTGGATCCATATGCTCAAAAGGAATGTAATTCTATGTCCTGGTGATTCCAGAATTAATTTTATAAAAATATTAAATTTATTTTATATCACAAGCACATTTTTTCTGAAAAAATGGAATATATCCTAAGAAGAACCTTAAATCAAAAATATGATACCATAGTTGAGTCTGAATCATATTAGTTACCCTAAGTGTGACCTAAACTTGGTCAGCACAGGGAGTTTGGATAAATCAAATGCTGGAAGGTGCATTTAAATTAAATTCATTGATTAATTTAATTATTTAATTTAAATACCTTAAACATAAATCCTCTATAAATATGTTGTTATGGTGAATTTATAGGGTTATCTGCATACCCTTGGTATCATTTATAGAAGGATCTACCACCCATCATTGGAAAATTGAGATCATACAATGATGAGCTTCTGAATCCAAGTGAACCAAGGTACAGTGAATGCAATGGATCTTCCCCCATCATTTAAAAGTACATTCTTCGCAAACAATTGATCAAAATCAAGTTAGTACTCTTAATTTTTGGATTTTACCCCTTATGATTAAAATATTGAGCATGATCAATTATATTTCTTGGATATTGTTTGGATTGATATCCTTTACATGAGCTTGTGTATCAAATTTCGGTTATTTATTCAATTTATCCCCAATTTTTCATGTTTCTCACCCATTTATCCACAATTTATACTCATTGGACAATAATTCTTGGGAAATGATTATTGAACCATCTTTTTTTATTTTCCCCAATATTTCTTTGTGATTCTTGTATATTAGACCATAGGGTCATAGTTCGACTTTGCCGAGTGGTATCGAGCTCGATCAAACCCCCAGATTCATGGAAAATTTGCATGAAACAAATGGATTGATGATTTCGGGTGGATTGAGATGCTTTATGGAATATAGGTGATTCCACCATGGATCTAGAATTCAGTAAAGAAATGGGAGATGGTTGGAGATGCAACGTTGCATGCGGGATTCATGCAGGAGAATCAGAATCAAATTTTTGTCAGTCAGAGGGTAAAATTTGATGAACAGAGGCCTTCCCCATAAATTTAGTACATCCTACAAATGTGTTTAGATGGAGAAGGTCGATCTAGGATCCACATGAAATATAAATAATTATGTGAAAACTCAACTATACGCTGTGTAGTATAATGAACACATGACGTGTATCCCCCTACATGTGGTGACTAGGGTTTCGGGTGAGTTAAATATCACATATCGTGTGGGTCCCCCACATGTCGTGTGACTTAGTGATGGCATCCTGATGTGTTATCCAGGATTATACAAACACAAACACCACTAGGAACATGCTATGTAATGTCACAAGACCAGGTTCACGGATAAGGCCCAAAGGAAACACGCATGGCTAGGAGAACACGACCTAGCCCTGGGTGGCTGAGACACGTCGTGTAGTACACTTACATTCTCTGTAGTACAACATGTCCAACGAGACATGTACGGGAGAGGAAACCGCTAGGTAGCGGAGTGGGACCACATGTCGTGTGGGTCCCTTATATGCTGTGTAACTTCTTTTAAGGAAATTTATATTGCTCATATCTACTTTTTTGGACTTCGATTTTTTCCCATGAGTAGAATATCTTAATTTTTTCACATAGAATGTGATAACAACCTTCATAGTGGTTTTTGAGATACAATGCAAGATTTTTTTAACATGGTGCTTCTTTAGGAGGTTCTTGCTGATGGTAGTGACCAGGAAGGATCATTAGAGAGTTCAAATAGAGGTGGTACTCCCCTATGGTATCGAGGTATGGTTCTTTTATATACAGATATGGTACTCCAGTGTTGTATTGGGGTGAGGGTATTATATACACATTTAGTAGATATAGATATGGTACTCTAACGGAGTAACTATGTGTGGGTCTTCTATCTATGGAGATAGTAGTTGGCTTATGTATCAGTGTACGGGTCCTCTATACTACTTATCATAGAAGTGGAACTCACCTATGGAATTAGGGTGTGGGTTCTCTATTAGTAGAGATGGTACTCCCCTATAGTAACATAGTTTGGGTCCTATATACATTATATACTTATCATAGAGGTGGTACTCCCATGTGGAATCAGGATGTGGGTCCTCTGTCAATGGAGAGAGTACTCCCTTGTTGTACTAGGGAATGGGTCTCCCATACTTGTTATACTGACATAGAGACGGTACTATGCTATTGTGATAACATTTAGGTCCTCTATACTACTTATTATAGAGGTGGTACTCCCCTTTCGCACTAGGGTGTGAGACCACTATACATGGAGACGGTACTCCCATGTGGAACCAGGGTGTGGGTCCTCTATACGACTTCTTTAGAGAGACATGTGAGATATTGGGCATCATTGATGGACCTTTGGAGCTACATAAAGACTCATCATCTTGGTTTGGGCTATAAGATAGAGATCCCCTTTTCTTTCCCAACTATTATTTTTTTATGAGCATATATATGTATATATGTGTATTGGGTTTTCATTATATGGGTTGAGTTGTATACTTATATTGTGTCTCCTATTGCTTCCCTCTTCAACTTTCAGGGAATCCTACATGGTATTTATATACTCAACCCAGCATACGATTTTCCCACACTGCATGGGCTTTTCCCACACATGTTGTGTCTTATATAGATGATGGATAGCTTAGTGGTGATTAAAGAAGAGCATAGGGGATACCTTACTGCATTTTACTACATACAGTGGTTGCGACTTGGAGGTCCAGAGATGGGTTCTCTTAGAATTTACTTTCTTTTTCGGTTATTTTCAGGTTGGGACATATTTTCTAGTTGAGCTTGTATTTTTTTCCCTTTCCTTTTTATATTATGATGTTGTACTCTTTTGTATTCCCTAGGGGTTGTTACATGCATGGCATTACTCTAGATTTTACTGTACTTTATTTTCATTACTCTTCACTTTTTCATAGATATAGTTGGATGTGCGTGTATAGGTACTTAGGTAAATGCCTACCATTGTAGTTATACATTTTGATGCTGGTCTCCAGCCCCTGGCCTATAGATTCAGGCTTGGGGTAGTCATAGCTAGGCCTTCCGCTAGCCAAGCAAGCCCCGATGGGTCGGGTCATGAAAAAACTCATTTTAAAACAAATATATCAAGAATAAAATCCATTTCGATGTCAAATAAATAAATTTCATAACATAAAAAAAAGAATTTAAAATAAAATCATGTAATTCATGAACTATCACCTTTGTATAGATACACTCACCTCAAGATTGGAGAGGAATCACCAAGAAAGAATCACCCAAAGTTTGGGGTTGTATCTAATTGTGAAGGTCTTTGTAGGCCTTTAAAATACACTCTTGGGTGCATAAGGTTTGAGAGAGAAAGGTGGAATATCAACTCAATTTCAGGGTCTTTGAATATTTATAGGTAGTTTGGAAGTTAAAGACTGTGGCACCACCTCCTAAACCACACCGTAGAACCACCGAACCATGATGTAGATCCCATGTCCATACCCTAATCACCCCTAACCAAATAGCCCCCAAAAATCATGATGAAGACCTCACCCAAATCCTATTCTCTCAAGTAAAGGCTAAAATGTAGCCCATGAACCATGTTGCAACTACCCCCCCAAAATTAAAGAACCATCAAACACACCCCCATGGAACTGCATGTCATAGCTAATGCCTCCACACTATAGGTCTCAATCGAGCATCAAGCCTACACCTCATCATTTTCTCCATGCGGAAACTATGGTTAAATTAGCAATAACTCCAAAATCTCTATCCTATGGAACCATATCATAGTCATAAATCTATGCCACATCCATACATGAATTAGGATAGTCGTCAAAATTCTTCCTTTAATTCACTACACCATAGCCCACTAGTCCACACCATAGTGATCCCACTCCATGCCACAGCTGATACCATCCATAGCATAGTCCCCTGTAAACTTCTAGGAGAACTCCAAATTACCTTAAAAACTCCTAAGACTCAAAGTAATAACACTTAAACATCAAAAAGAGAAAATAACAAAACCTAAAGTGTATCACAATTCTCCCCACCATAAAATCTGTCTATCCTTAGAAAGCCTCAAGTAAAAGTATAGGTCAAAATGGGAAGGAGAACAAGAATCTATATCCCCGCCATTTAGAAATAAACTAAAATGATGGAACAAATGAAAACTTATTACCATAGAAAATAGAAAGTAACAGATAAACCACATTCCCAAAATATCTAAAGGGAATTCATGAAACTTAACTGCCCAAAGGAAACCATGCATAATAGGTTCAAACCCATATGGAGATAAATACTTTTAGAAACACCCAAAAGGATTCCAAAACATGATAAAAAACACATCATCCACACAAGGAAATCACAATGAAAATCATAGATTGAAAATAAATAAAATATTTGCAATGAACCAGACTTATTGAATGATAATTGTTTCCTGAAAATGTCTGTTATATTATTGTATACTCAAAAAAACTATATCCCTTTAATAATGAAGTAAGTATAGATGAAATATGAACTTTGGGTTTTTACCATTATATGATTGTTGGTCAATTATGACCATTGGTCAATTATGACCGTTGGTTAATATAACTGTTGGAAACAATACTCTTAATAATAATTTTAACATTATAATTAGTATTATAAAGAGAAATTATAATGGTTAATTAATGCCGAAAGTATATTTGATGGCCTAATCTAGTAGATTCATGTCATACGAAGCCCATTTTTTGGAGATTCTTAAGGAGTTAACATCACTAGGATTATCTCTTGACCAATTCAAAGCTAAGCTTCAACACATTAGGCTTTAAAGTAATCACCTATAGGAGAAGTTCAAGTTAGTGAAAATTAACACTCGGGTGATGTTTTTTGATCCTCCCCAAGAATCTACCACCACTTCACACCTATTTACTTAAAATGTAATCCTGTGTTTTAAATAAAATTTTTATTTCATGATTTCTGTTTTAAGAATAGTTTTTCTAAAAAATTGAGAAGGATTTTGATAAATTGATTTTTTGGGTAAAATTTTAATTTTCATTGAGATGTAAAACATTATATTAAAAAAATATTATATTAATTTTTTTATGATGAAATTGTATTATTAGAAAACTCTTATTTAATTACAAATGATAAATTAATTTTATTTTATTTTTTCAAGTGTCGAAAAGTTTACTACGCATTTTACTATGCATTTTCTATCCACTTTTATTTTTAAATAAATAAGTATTTTTATAGTTAAAAGTTAAATTTCACATATTTAAATAATTATTATGATAAAATAAATTTTATTTTTGAAATCGAAATTTCAATTTTAGGATAGGGTGAATTTATGAGAATTTTATAAAATACTTTAGTTTTTCGTGACTAGTAAAAATACAGTTTGAGTTTTTTGGCATGTTTAATGACATTGTAACTATGTAATAATGATGTCATGAGTAATATAAAATCATGGTCGACTATTTTGTATTACAATAATATAATAGGTGTCCCATGGGGACAATAACATGAGAAAATACCATGGGCAAGCCCATGGTTTTTCAAATACCACTACTAAGGTGTCCAAGGAAATTAATATAGAACTCCCTCACTTTTTCTAAAAATATCCTTCCATTTATCCATTATATTTCATTAAAAATTAATTATACCTAATTATATGATAGTATTACCCCCAAATTAGTCAACCAAGGTGTCCTTAATCCCCCAAGGTCCCAATCTTCATGTTTTAAGAGTCACTCTTCAAGGTAAAGGATATCTCAACTTCTCTTTTCCTTTCAAGTTCGCTTTTTATGTGGTATGTATTTCAAATTTCAATACAATTTTATTCTATAAATTTTATTATATACCTTTAATGTGTTAATAGTATTTTATTAATTTTATACCCTTGTCCCCACTCTTTTTAAAGTGTTTTAAAACCATTTTTCATAGCCATTAGGCTGTCGTATTTTCTTCTCAAAAATTCTCTCTTTTTATAAAGAAATTCTCTTATTTTATTTTATGAATACCCAAACCAATTTATTTTCCAATAGTATTCACCTAGATTTCAAAATGATATATTTTATTTAGTTATTAACATACATGAATCCCTATTTCCTTTTCCTTGGTTTTTAAAAAGACATAAATATCTTGTCTTTAAGAACTTCTTGAAAAGATCATGATTTTGATATGAAACCTATTTATTTTTTTCTAAATAGGTTATTTATGAAATGTTTTATTATTATATATGTTTCTCACATTAATTAATACATATTAAGGTTGCTCCATGATAGCTATCCAATGAATTGGGTAAAGAATTTAATCTCTAGAGATAGCATGTTTTATGATACCTTGGTGAATAACCTTGGTAAATTTTCTCACACTTCAGTAATAAACCTTGGTGATATGCTTATGAATGACTCAATTAAATGTTTTAGTCACATTTACATGTTATTGTTAAAGTTATTTTTATTATTATATTTCTCTTTTTCCATTTCTTATGCCTTTATGATATACCTCAAGTTCTTATAGATATTTCTCATGATCACGTGTAAATTTTTTCTCTTACTTTCCCTTATTAGGCATTATGCTCACACTTTACTTTGATGTATGTCCCTAGGTTATGAGATGCATTAATTTAACTTTGGATGATCCTATTATGAAACCTTTCAACTAGATTAGAATAATATTTTCATGTATTATGTATCTTATTTCCAAGACACAAAACTTTAAAAGATCCTCTATTTGTAAAATGTTATGTGAAGATATGTAATAAAAAGGTGGGATGTCATAGTTGGTATCAAAGGATGGTTGAGTTTTTTATAGAAATTATGATTTAAAAAATTTAGGAATAACCCTATATAAAAGTTTAAATATAAGAAAATTTCCTGGTATTTTGGTGAAATATTAAGTAAGTGGTTTCTGAATAAATAAATCTTTTCTTAGATATGAACAACTAGATGTGGCTCTGACATAGAAGTACCTAGGGATAAAATCATTAACAAGGTGCATCGTTCCTGACTTGATGTAACCTAGTACATGACAACGAGCCCTGTTTCACTTCTGATTTGACACTCCTGGGGGATGTGTTCAGTTAATCATAGGATTTGATTGAACCATTATGAAGGATTTATAGAAAATTTAATTTTTTTTAATGAATAACATGTTTAAGAATGATGTTATATGACATAAAAGTTCCCTTGGAATTATATGATTATTAAATGAACCACATTTATCACTAAAATTTTCTTATTTTATAAAATGGAAGTAAATAGGAGAAACCATGTAAATGGTGAGAACAACGGAATAGGAACTTACGACCTTATGATGGAATCTAGAATGGAAAACATCATGAGAATAATGAATCAAATTACTTGAGTTATGAGTAATAACTTGAATCAAGATGAGAGACTAGATTCACCTCAAAGGGAAAAAATTTCTATTGATTCCTTCATGAATCAACTAGTGTCAACTTTTAGTAGATCAATTGATCCATTAATTTTTGAATAGTGGATAATCTCTATAGAAAAGATCTATTTTGTACTCAATTATTCAGAACAAGATAATTTCAGCCTGGATGTGTACCACTTAGAGGGAGAAGCTCATTAGTGGTGTACACTTGTTAAAAACAAAAATCCAAGAGGATAGATTAAAGATATATAGTGGAAAGATTTCATGGGAACCTTTTTCAAAATATATTTCCCACGTTCAATGTGAATGAAAATGGAGAAGGAATTCCAAGAGCTGAAGTAGAAGGAAATTGAATCTGTGGGAAACTATTAGATGAACATCACAATACTTTCACGTTATACCTCTAGCTTTTTCATGGATCCTAATGGGAAGGTTAATATATTTTTCAGTGTTCTAAGACCCAATATATGGAAGAATCATTCCAATCGATATTATGAAAGCTATGAGGAGATAGTGAGAAGTGCTATGAAATTTGACCTGGAGTTAAAATAGATGTAGTGGTCCCATAGATGAAATGAAAAGAAGAGATATCTAGAGCTAAACTTGGGGAGGAACTTTGATCAAGGAAGAGGATCAAATAAAATGAAACTTTCCACATGAAAAAAATGTGGGATGAAGCATTCAGGGAAATGGTTTCTTAGGAGTGCGAAATGTTACAAGTGTGGATAAGAAGTCCATATTTCTCAAAACTGTTATAGTGAGATGAATCCTAGACTTCTCAACACTAATGACAAAGGGAATATGGTTCTGGACCAATATTAAGTTCAATGCTTCAAGTGTGGAAAACCTGGGAACTTTTCCAATCACTATCCAAATATGAAGTTAATGGAGGGGAATCACCATCAACCTCAACATAGAATGATGGAGAAAAGTTGTTATTTTTCTATCACAATGGATGAATTCAAATCTCCAAATGATTTGGTGCCAGGTACTCTCATTGTTCCCTCAAATCTATCAAGTGCTTTGTTTGATTTGTGTTATACGCATTCCTTTATTTCCTCCTAGTTTTCAAAGAATATAGAATCAATCCCTAAACTGATAGAAGTATAACTATTAATCAAGACTCCTGGAGGGATTATCCAAGCATCAAAAGTGAATAGAAACTCTAGTATTTACTTTTCTGAGAACAATATCAATGAAAATATAGTAGTCATTCCCATGTTGGAATTCAACATTATACTAGGGATGGAATGGATCTTAATGTATAATGCCAAGATCAAATATAGAAGCAAGGAAATATCATTAGTCTTGAATGGAAAATCAACAGTTGTCATCAAATGAGAGATATATCGACCTGATCTTTGTCTAGAAGCACAACCAGAGGCCTTATTTGTGGAAATGATCAGTGAAGTTGAAGAAGGAAATAAAATTACACAAATAGAAAATTTCCCCTTTATTTAAGAATACATTGATGTATTTCCTAAGGAGTTACTTGGACCTCCCCCAAAAAGAGAGGTAGATTTATCCATTGAACTTACGCCTAGATCCAAGTAGATATAAAAAACCATTTATAGAATAGAAAATGTGGAGCTTGAGGAATTAAATAACTAACTCCAAGATCTTTTATAGAAGGTATTTATCTGATCAAGTGTGTCTCCTTGGGGATCACCTATTCTCTTTTTGAAGAATAAGGATAGATCAATGCAGCAATGAATTTACTATAGAGAACTTAATGGGATCACAGTGAAGAACAAGTACCCTCTTCCAAGAATTAATGATTAATTTTAATAGCTTCTTCAAGATCAATTCTTCTCCAAGATTGATCTTTGATTTGGTTGTCATCAATTGAGGGTGAAAAAAGAAGATATTCCAAATATTTCCTTCCATTAATGATATGGGCATTATTAATTTGTTGTTATGCCCTTTTTATTGACTAATTATCATGCTACTTTTATGGATTTGATGAATATATTATTTAAGGACAACCTTGATAACTTTATGGTAGTTTTTATTGATGATATTATGACATATTCTAAAAGTCACAAGGAGCATAAGGATCATCTAAGGGTTATATTGGAAACTATGAGGAAGGAGAGGTTATTTGGAAAGTTAAGAAAATGTGAATTTTGGTTACAATAAGTTTCTTTGTTGTGTCACATTGTAACCAATGAAGTAATCTTAGTTGACCCTAAAAAGACAATGGTTGTAGATGAGTGGCCTCGCCCTACAATAGTAACTGAGATTCATAGTTTCCTTTAATTAGTGGGATATTATAGGAGTTTTGTGAAAAAAAATTCATGAATTTCTAATCCACTAACCAAGTTAACTCAAAAAGGGTTCAAGTTCATATGGAAAAAGGAGTGTTAAGAAAGTTTCCAAGATCTGAATAAGGGATTGATTACAACACCCGTGTTAACACTACCCTCCATTAAAGAAGGATTCGCTATTTTTAGTGATGCATATATGAAAGGGATTGGGTACATCCTCATGAAAAATGAAACATGATTGCTTATAAATATTGATATTTGAATCCTCATGATCAGAATTATCCTATGCATGACCTGGATATGGTTGCGGTTGTTTTTTCAATGAAGATATGTAGGCACTATATTGATGGGGAGAAATGTAATATATACATAAAAAAAGTTTGAATTATATTTTCATGCAAAAAAAATTAAACATGATACATAAAAGATAGTTGTAACTTCTTAAAGACTATTATTTTTCAATTCATTATCATCCTGGAAGATCAAACAATGTCATTGAGGAATTAATTAGGAAAGACCATGTTATTCTGGAAATGGTGAGGATTCAAAGATATCATTTGATCAAAGACCTAGTACAACTGGATATGGGAATCATAAGGGAAGGTAAATCTTAAACCCTATCCCAAATGATTTCCCAACCAACATTACAAGATAAGATCAAGAAATATCATAGATAAGATCCTTTGTTACAAACGAAGATAGTGTATGTAAAGAATAGGAAGTCTCTTAAGTTCAATATTAATCTAGAAGGTGTACTAAAATTTAATACAAGGATATGTGTTCCATTCTATTCTGGAAATAAAGGAGTTGATGGATGAATCTCATTGCTCTACTTTCTCTATACATAATTAAGCACTAAACTTTATAAGGAAATTCATGATCATTATTGGTGGGATAACATGAAAAAGGGAGATTGTCGACTACACTATAATGTTATAGTGTGTCAACATGTGAAGGAAGAGAAAAAAATTCCTAAATGGGTATTACAACTACTACCCATACTATCATGGAAGAGGGAAAATATCACTATGGACTTCGTCACTAGTCTCTTGAAAACATCCAAAGGAAACAATGTGATATGTGTTATAGTAGACCATCTCACCGAGATTGCCCATTTTATCTCAATTCCAGAAGATTTATCTCTTGAACAAATTGACAAGATTTACATTAAGTAAGTGGTGAGGATGCACGGGGTACCCATTTCTATCATTTCTAATAATGATCCAATGTTTACATACAAATTCTAGAGAAGACTTAAAAATTATTTAGGTACCAAATTGAATTTCAGTACAACTTATCACCATCAAACTTATGACCAATCTAAAAGTACTATTCAAACACTTGAGGACATTCTTAGAACATGCCTGATGGAATTTAAAGGTGGATTAGATCAACATCTCCCATTGGTTGATTTCTCATACAACAATAGCTTTCATTCGAGTATTCAAACGGAACCCTATGAAGATATATATGGAAAGCTATGTAGAACTCCTATTTTTTGGGATGAAGTTGGTGAGAGAAAGCTTCTTGGACCTGATCTTGTGCAAGAGATGACATAAAAGGTCCATGCCATCCAACAACACATAAAGGATGCTCAGAGTTGGCAGAAGAGCTATGTTGATAATCATCGAAGGGACTTAGAGTTTTATGTCGGTGATAAAGTATTCCTTATAATTTAACCTTGGAAGAGATTCATGTTGTTTATAAATAAAGGTAAGCTCATTCCCATGTACATTGGCCCCTATGAAATCATTGATTTCATAGGAGCAGTGAATTATCGTCTTTCACTTCCTCCAAATATAGATCTAGTTCATGATGTATTCCACATATATATCTTAATAAATTACATACCTAACCCTTCACATGTACTAAATCTGGATGTGGTATAACTAGAACATTACCTCTCTTATGAGGAGCAGCCAATGGAGATCTTGGACTATATAGACAAGGTTCTACACTAAAATACTACCCACTTTATTAAAGTGTTTTAGAGGAACCAAAAATATAAATAAGTGATGTGGGAACCAGAGGAAACAAAGCAGAAGAAATATCCTCACCATTTCTCAAATGAGGGAACAAGATGAAATTTCAGGGATGAAATTTCTTAAAGGGGAACAATATAATGACCCAAAATTTCTGAATGATAATTTCTTCCCAAAATGTGTGTTATATTATATTTTACTCAACAAAACTATATCCCTTTAATAATGAAGTGAGTATAATTAAAATGTGACCTTTGGGTTTCAACTGTTATATGAATGTTGGTCAACTATAACCACTGGTCAATTATGACCATTGGTCAATTATGACTGTTGGTCAATATGACCATTGGAAATAATAATCTTAATAATAATTTTAAAGTTATAATTATTATTATAAACATAAATGATAATGGTTAATTAATGAAGAGTAGATGGCATCATCTAGTAGATTCATGTAATACAAATCCCATTTTCTAGATCTTGGTAATGAGGTAGCATCCCTGGGATTTGCTCTTGACCAATACCAAACTGATCTTCAATGTGTTATGCTTTAACAAAATCACCTACAAGAGAAGTTCAAGTTAGTAGAGACTATCACTTGAGAGATGTTGTCTGAGCCACCCTAAGAATCTATCACCATTACACATCTTACCCTTAGGTCATATACAGGGTCTATAAGGAGTTATGTGTTGATTCCCTAGTTATTTAAAATGTAATCCCTTTTTTTAAATAAAATTTTTATTTCATCATTTCTGTTTTAATAATCGTTTTTCTTAAAAATTGAGATTGATTTTCATAAATTGATTTTTCAGGTAAAAATTATACTTTTTAGAGAGAAATAAATCATTCTATTCAACTAAGGTTTTATTAATGTTTATTATAATGAAATAGTATTATCAAAACACTCTTATTTAATTAAAAATGATAAAATAATTTTTTTTCAAGTGTCAAAAATTTTACTATGCATTTTATATCCACTGTTATTTTTAATAAATAAGAATGTTTATAGTTAAAAGTTAAATTTCTCATATTTATAGAATTATTATGATAAAAAAAAGGCAATTTTATAAATTAGAACTTACATATTAGGTTAGGGTGAATTTATGAGAATATTATAAAATGATTTAGTTTTTCGTGAATAGTAGATATACAGTTTCATTTTTTTGGTATGTTTAATGACATCATAACTCTATCATAATGATGTGATGAATAATATAAAATTATAGTAGACTATTGTGGATTATTATAACGTAATAGTTGTCCCGAGTGGCCAATACCATGGGTAAATACCAAGGGAAAGCCTATGGTTTTGTAAATACCACTACTGAGGTGTCTAAGGAAATTAATATAAAACTCCCTCATTTTTTCTATAAATACATAGCCATTTATACATTAGATTTCATTCTAAATTTATTATCTAATAATATCTAATATTATTACCTCCCAAGGGGTCCTACTGAGGTTTCATTAATCCCCCAAGGTCCCAATATTTTATTTTTATGAGTCACTCTTCAAGGTAAGGGATATCTCAACTTCTCTTTTCCTTTCAAGTTCCCTTTTTTACACGGAATTTCTTTAAAATTTCAATACTATGTTATTTTTTCCATTTTATTCTATACCATTAATTTATTAAGAGTATTTTATTAATGGCAGACCCTTATCACGTCTATTTTTAATGTTTTCTAAAACCAGGTTCCATGGCTTTTATGCTGCCGAATTTTCTTCGCAAAACATCTCTTTTTTTCTCAAGAAATTATTTAACTTTCTTTTTTGAATAACCAAAACTCTTTATTTTATAAGGTTATTCACCAAAATTTCAAAATGATCTATTTTATATAGGTATTAACATACATGAAACCCTCTTTCCTTTTCTATGTGTTTTAAAAAGACATAAAGATATTATCATTAATAACTTCTTGAAAAATGTCATGATTTTGATATGAAACCTATTTATTTTATTGTAAAAGGGTTTTTTATGAAATCTTTTATTATGGTATATATGGAAAAAATTAATTAATACATATTAAGGGTTCACCCTGATAGTACTCCAATGCATTGGGTAAAGAATTTAATCTCTAGATATGACATGTTTTACGATAACTTTCTGAGTTGTAGCCGCATTTACATGTTATGATTAAATTTATTTTTATTATGATATGAATCTTCTTTCATTTCTCATGACTTTATGATATACCTTGAGTTATTATAGATAATTCTCATGATCACATGTAAAAAATTTCTATTACTTTCCCTTACTGGGCCTTATGCTCACCCCTTTCTTTGATGTATGTCTCCAGGTTATGAGATACAGTAATTGAACTTAGGATGAATCTATGATGAAGACTTTCAAGTGTATTAGAAGAATGTTTTCATGTTTTCATGTATTATGTACCTTATTTTCAAGACACTAAACTTTAAAATATCCTATGTTTGTAAAATTCAATGTAAAGAAATGTAATAAAAAGGTTGGATTCCATAATGGCTCTAACCTAAGGGTCACAACTCGTAGATGAGGGTATTTAGATCCAACTCCCAAGAGAACTGTCCCATGGTAACTCCAATAGGAAAAAAACCCCAGTCGCATTCATATACCTACCAAAAACAAAACTATACCCCAATTATCAAATCATTTACCCTATATATTACCCATATCCATGGAAACTAGCATAATCCAACCAATGGTATACACCACACAAGGGTGAAAAGGAACACCACCCACAATGGGGAACCAAAGAAGAAACCTATAAGCATTGTACCATAGCTTCCTCAGACAAAAATTTCTCCATACTCAATGATCACAAAACCCAAAATGTTATTTCATCCATCAAACCTAAAAAAATACAAAAAAACCAAGGAAACCTTATCAACTTGAGCACACACAAGATTATCCAATAAAATCTTATCCCCACTAATCCAAACATCAAGGAAAATCTCACAAGTCTAAACCACTAGACCCAATAGTCTTTAGAAGAGACACTAAATAAGAACTACCTCAAAATAATCTTGGCCATAACACTCAGAGAAGGAATCAAAATACATACATCACTAAAAAAATATTTTTTTTACCAAATTCCTATTTTTAAAACCAAGGAACCATTAAAATCGGGCCTTAATTCATTCAAAATTAAATGAAAACCATTTTAAAATTTCAAACCCCAAACCCTTTCTCGTCTTGGTTAATTTTCAAAAAAAAATTAATACTAATTTCCAAAATCTACTTTTCAAAAAAACAAAACACCTTTCTAAGTTTCAAAATAAATTAAATACATTCCTTTTTGAAAGAGTTTCCAAATCACTTACCCTTTTAAAATAAACTTACCAAGGGTAAAATCCCAAACATGACACAAAATTAATTTGGAGATATTTGGATTCCCTTAAAATTGGAAACTCGTATTTTATACCACCATGTGCGCCTAATTAGAAATATAAATCACACCTTAAAATATTTCCAAACCCCAAAATGAAATCAACTATTTCCAAAACATTTAATGAAACCTACCTCATTTTAAAAATTATCCATAAGTCCTTGATTAAAAAGAAAAAATATTTCCTCGTGAAATTTATTTTTCACTAAATCAAATGAATTTCAAATAACATTAAAAAAAATTATAAACAAAGGCATAATTATTGAAATCCTTAATCCATCACACATATTCTGACATCATGAAATACGCCAAATCCTTACCTGAGGCTTTATAGTGACTTAGAAAAAACTCAATTGGTATTATCCTGAACCAAAATTAGAGCTGAATCTAACCAAACTTATAACCTTTTAAAGGAGTCCTAGGTTCCATAATTTTACAACATGAGGATCTAATGAAAACATAGACCTCACATGGGTATCCTCACCATTCATATTTGATCTAAAATGGTGAAACAACAAGTAGTTGCATCAATACAATAGAGCATCAATAAGGAAACTGAGGTTCCATATTTCACATAAAGGAAACCTCTAAGATCTACACCCCTAATCAAGGGAAAAATACTTCCTCTCACAAGGTGAAACCAAACAAGAGAAAACTTCTTCCATCCTATGAAAAGCCACCATCCCCATGAAACATGTAAAATATCATTAGGTCAAACCACCCCAGTAATATTTGGAAAGAAACAATCCAAATCACTAGATCAACCACATCTCACAAAACTAAGAAATAGTTCCAACAAATATGTTCCTTAATGAGAAATGACAAGGCTATAGTCTTAGGTCATAAAGCTGCATTTATGGTAAATCAAGTTTAAAAATATCAACCTAGTGGTCCGTACTATCCAACCAATACAAAAATCACCAAAGGATCTCTTAGCCAACCATTCATGAATCTAAATCATGTTACCCATGCACATACCCAAGGCTTACTAAGTCTATGGAACTATGCAAAATCCCTTGGAAGATATTCTACCATAAAGTTAGCTTGTAGAACAAATTTCACAGAGTGAAAATAAACAATGAGATATAAGAAACTTTAGATGACCACTTCCCTCAACAGATCATCCCAAGGAGGATATCAATATCACATCCAAAAAAGGTTATCCTAGAACTGAAATAAATCTAAAACTTAAGTGCAAACTATAAAAACCCTAATCTTTATTCCACATTAATGTAGGATTTATTATATAATATTTGTAACGACCCAAACTTTCATTAATGTAAATCCCTCTTGATCTAATTAAAGGTCTCATTATGTAAAAAATTTTTGAATTTCTTTGGTTTTGTGATTTGGATTTTTAAAATACCGTTAAGAAATGTGATTTTTGCAAATATAGTCGTTGAACAGTGATCACATGATTAGTATAAATATAGGGCTTTAACAAATCTGATTTACTCAGAAAAAGGAAGTGATGGCCTCATCTAGTAGACTTTCCCCATACGAAGCCCATTTTTCGGAGCTCAGAAAAGAGGTGGTGTCATTGGGCATCGCTCTTGACCAAGCCCAAGATGATCTTGAACACATTAAGCTTGAGCGGAACTGACTACGGGAGAAATGGAAGTTAATAGAGATTACCACACGAGCAATGTTATCCAAGCCACCCCAAGAGTCTGTCACCATCTCACACCATACCTTTCAGTCTTATACGGGTGTTATAAGGGGTTATGTAACAAGAACCTAGCACTATGAATATGTACATTATTTTTGTATAAATAATGTGCATTCATTTTATTATTGTTACTTTGTAAATAGTTTTTAATATAAAAATAGTATTTTTAGTTAATATTAAACTAAGAAATAAATTTTTATGAATTAATGGATTTTTTAATTAAATAATATTTTAACAAAATATTATTATTATTAAATAAATTTTTATTAAATATAAATTATTGTATAATTTTATGAATGCAATTGTAATTTTTATTAAGGTTTGAAAGTTGTTTTTGTCAAAACCCGTGAATTTTTTATAAATGATGGTTTTTATTTTAAAATAAAAAATCCACATATTTATAAAATTATTTAGATAAAATGGATATTATTTTTGGAATCAGGATTTCGAAATTATCCAATGGTGAGTTTTTCATAATTTTCTGAGATAGTCGAATTTTTGGGTAAAAATTAAATACCGTTTAAATATATAATGTGTTTTATGACATCATAATGACCCAATAGTGATGTAATAAAATAATATAAACATTATGTTAGGTCAATATATATTTTACCATTAAAATAATGTGATTTTATATTTGTTTGATTTATTTTTCAAAGCTTTAGTGGACCCTCAAAAACTTATAAAACATTTTGCCTTTTTAAATTGTTTTCCTTGAGAGTGTGACTCACCTCTACATAAGTACCCTCAATATTTTAAGAATTTCGGCCATTGGACTTATAAAATATTGTTTTCCACTCGCCTTTGTCAAAAATCATTGGAAAAAACCATGGGATGGTTTTTGTTTTTGATTAGTTTAATGTGAGGTGTCCCAATCCTAAACAATAAAGAATTCCCTCTTATTTCCTATATAAATCCACCCAATATCCCACTTACTCTTCACTCAAAGCCTTTTTAGTTCCTCCAACCTATGCCATACTCTCTCTATAATCCTCCCAAGGTGCCCCAAACTCTCAAGAAGCCTCTCTCAAGCCTCTCCAAAGCCTTTGGGATTGCACTTCCAAGTAAGGGATTTCCTCTTTTCTCATTTTTGTCTCAATTTCATTATGTTTTTATGCCCTTTTTTCTCAATTATAAATGTTGGGGTATGATTTATCACCTCCCCCATACTTCCCTATCAATTATTGAATGATTAGATATCCCTTTCTCTCTCATTAAATTCCCATCATGTACACCCGTTACCATGCCAAAATTCCGTAAGGAATC
Source organism: Viscum album (assembly GCA_963277665.1). NCBI lineage: Eukaryota > Viridiplantae > Streptophyta > Magnoliopsida > Santalales > Viscaceae > Viscum > Viscum album. The sequence goes on along the minus strand of OY728121.1, from coordinate 1,195,057,679 downwards.
TCTCTCTTCTCATTTACATTCAAGAAATTATTTTGTATTGTGAATATAAATTCCATTAATTATGTTGGGACATGTATATATATGACCCCCTTACTATAACTTTCAGATACATATGATGAGACACCCATTTCTCTCTCATCAACCATTTTTATGAATTCCTATGTCACATCGTTACGCTGCCGAAATTGCACCACGGTTTTCCAAGCCAATGTCATTGTGTAGTGAATACCATGCCCATTTACCTATCAAGGGTATTAACCTTTATGCACATTTACTTATTGATTATAGTGTTTCATGTATTAATTCCACATTTCCTTTATCGTCGAATAAATTATGAGGTTTAATGAATCCATTTTATATGATCCATGTGGCACATTTATGCATGAAATGGAATGTTTAAGGGTGTTCCCTGAGAGCGCTCCAATTCATTGGGTAAAGATTAATATCATGATACATCAAGTTAAATGAGGGTTTATTCATGCTAATTCAAGTGCAATGAGGGTTTACTCATGCTAATACAAGTGCAATGAGGTTTTACTCATGCTCCATGTGTAATGAGCCTTGGCTCATGCTAAAATCATGTTAAATGTTGTTGCCACATTTCCATGTTATGATTATCATGATTTATCATACCTTTATGTTAATGTTTCTCTTGTGCTCCATTGATATACCTATTTTCTAACATGTATTATATTCCTCATGTTATTCCATGTTTATTCCCTTACTGGGCTTTATATCTCACCCTTTTCTCATGCATGTCCTCAGGTTATCCAATGAAATGCTAAGTACAGGGGAATGTAGTGGTCATGTAAAGGAAGTTTTCAATAAAGATGTTATCTTTCATGTTTTAAGTTTTTATGTAATGATCCTAACCCCCAAATACACTAGACCTCCCGGTCTTCTATGTTTTATCAAGTGAATTTTATGTAATAAATCATGTTTAAGCGTGAAATAAAAGAGAAGGGTTGTCATAGTTGGTATCAGAGGATAGGTTTAGTTATTTTTTGGATTAGGATTATAAAACCCTATTGAATAGTTAGAGACAATAATAATTATAATAAAAACATTCCTAAGTATTGGTGAGTATTGAGTAAGTGGTTTATCAAGAAAATACATCCCTGTCTGGATACGAGTAGGTAAAGGCAGCTCTGGCACAGATGTATCCTAGGGTTAAAACTCGAAAACACCACTTTGAGCTAGACTCAATAAGAACTGGTGCATGACAATGGACCTTGAGGCACTCTTAGTTACAACACTCCCGGGGGATATTATTTGGTAAAATCATAAGCTTAGTATAATCCATTATTAAGTAAAAAAATTCCCCTAAGAATATATGTTGGAATGTAGATCATGGATAACATAGATTGAAGCCTATAGATTCCTGAGTTAAGGAAATAAAAGTAATGTATATGTCATCCGTTTTGTATTTGGATTACCCTTTATGTGTTACCCTAACTTTCCTTTTATTCCATCCAATAGCCGGTAATAGAATCACTCGGGATAACAACCAATTTGAAGACCAATGTGATGATTGTTCAAATGAGATGTCCAATCTGATGGGAGTGGTAATCACGAACTTTGTCATGCTTCTCTCTCAGTTAACTAAAGATTTGAATAGAAACATGGATCAAGAGGAATGTCCAACCCCCCTAATAAAGAACAAGTTGCTATCGAGATCTTTATGAGACAAAGGCCTCCTACTTTTTTTGGATCATCTGATCCCTCAATCGCTGAATAATGAATCAACTCTATTGAAAAGATCTTCTCCATCCTTCAATGTTCCGAACAAGAGAAGGTTCTCCTGACTTCTTATCATATGGAGGGTGAAGCTGATCAATGGTGGACATTGATCAAAAATACGAAGACTAAGGAGGAGATTGAGGCATTGGAATGGAAGGATTTTTGGAATATTTTTTTCAATAAATATTTTCCGCACACTCACCGACTTAAGAAGGAAAGGGACTTCCTTTCCCTAAAGCAAAAAAGACGATGAATATGTTGGATTGTATGATCAAAACTTCACAAGGCTTGCACAATATACCTCCATCTTTGTTGTTACCCCTGAATGCAAGGTTGACTGCTTCTTTGGTGGGCTGAAACCTAGCCTACGGAAAGCGCTGACGACCAGTTACTTCGACAACTATGAGGAAATTGTCCGATGTGACCTCAAGGTCGAAATAAAGATCATAGAATCTTAGGGGTATCCTTGGGATAAGAAGTATCAGGAGAAATTCAATGTTTCTAGTTAGATGGATAAATCCAATGATGCTAAGAAGATCCATCACCCCACTTTCCAAAGGTGCGGAAAGAAGCACCTTAGAAATTGCCTGAAGGGGACGAGAAATGATTTAGGTTTGGAAGATAAGGGCACCTAGTTCTTAACTATCGGCAAGAAAAACCTACGGCTATTATAGAGGAGAGGAATTATCCTCTCAACCCTCAATGCATTGTTCATTTCTTCAACTACAAAGAATTGGGGCACTCTGCAAATTAGTGCCCTAAGCCAAGGGTTTTTGGAGGCAACCCACAACCTCCAAGGCAGCAAGGGAGATCTTTTTCCATCACTACTGCTGAAGTGAACCCTGACAACGAAGTGGTGGAAGGTACACTAGTTATTCATTCAATAATAGAAAAATTACTTTTTATTCTGGTCCTACACATTCTTTTATATCATAAAAGTTTAGTAGAACAATCCCAACAACACCAGAAATCATAAAAGTAAAGATGTCAGTGAGTACGAAAAATGGGGCAATCATTGCATCCCATGAATATAACCCCTTCCCTATCATAATTTGTTAATTTAACTTCCTAGAAAACCTTTTCATACTCCCTCTGGTGGAATTTGATGTAATTCTTGACATGGATTGGCTTTCCTTATATAGAGCCAATATAAATTTCCATGAGAGGGAAATCACTCTCCATATGGAGAATCGACCCCCAATTCTATACAAGTGAAAATAGGAAGATGAATCTTCTTTAGCTCCATCATCTCAAGCATGGATATTAATACCCTATGATCATGTGTATTCTGCTCAGATGATTGAGTCCAAGGAAGAAACCATCCTTGAAGACATGCCTATTGTGAGGGAATTTGCTGAAGTGTTTCTCGAGGAATTACCTGGTCTTCCTCCAAGAAGATATGTTGAATTCTCAATTGATCTTATACCTAGGGAGTTTCCAATATCCAAGACTCTATATATAATGGTTTTTGTGGAGCTTGAGAAGCTGAAGAAACAACTACAGGAGAATCCAGATAAAGGGTTTATATTCCCAAGTGTTTCAACATGGGGTGCACCAGTCTACTTTGTCAAGAAGAAGGATTGATCAATGTGTCTTTGCATCAATTATCATGATCTTAACAAAATCACAATAAAGAACTATTATCCTCTCCCATGAATTGATGACTTGTTCGATCAGCTTCATGGAGCACAATACTTTTCCAGGGTGGATTTGCGGTCGGGTTATTATCAAGTAAGGGTGAAAAAGGAAGATATCCCCAAGACTGCTTTTTGTACAAGACATAGGATCTTTGAATTCATAGTAATGCCTTTAGGACTCACTAATGCTCCAAAAAATTTCATGGACTCGATGAATAGAGTCTTTATAGATTACCTCAAAAAATTTGTGGTAGTCTTTATAGATGATATTCTAATATACTCCAAAACTAAGGAGGATCATGAGGAGCATCTAAGAACTGTACTAGAGACCTTGCGGAAGGATAAGCTCTATGAAAAGTACAGAAAGTGTGATTTCTAGTTTAAGGAGGTCTAATTCTAGGACCATATCATCACAAGTAAGGGTATATCTATGGATCCCTCCAAGAAAGCTGCAATAGAGGGATGGATGAGGCCAACATCGATAGCAGATATCTGTAGATTTTTTGGGTTAGATGGATATTATCAATGATTTGTGATAAATTTCTCATGATATTCTAACCCTCTTACCAAGATGACTCAAAAGGGAGTAAAATTTTCTTTGATTGATGAATTTGAAGAATGCTTCGTGGATTTGAAAAGGAGGCTTATCATTGTGCATGTGCTCACTTTACCCACAAGTGGAGAACTTTTGTGGTATTTAGTAATGCTTCGAAGAAGGGCCTAGGATGTGTGTTGATTCAAAATGACAAATTCATTGCCTATGCTTCAAGGAAATTGAAATTTCATGAGTAGAATTATCCAACACAAGATCTGGAGTTGGTTGTGGTGATCTTCACTTTAAAAATTTGGCGGCATTATCTCTTTGAGGAGAAGTGTAAAATATATATGGACCACAAAATCCTCAAGTATATATGCATGTAGAAAGAGTTGAACATGCACCAACAAAGATGGTTAGAGATGATCAAAGACAATGATTTCTAAATCCATTACCACCCTAGAAAAGAAAACAAGGTGGTGGATGCTCTAAGTAGAGAGGACCCATCAATTCTATCATTGATGAGAATTTAGAAGGATCCAATCTGCTTAGATTTTATGAAGATGGACATGGTAATCATAAAGAGGGGAACATCTTCAATCCTTTCACAAATGATTGCTCAACCGTCTATTTTGGAGAAAATAAAGGATGCTCAAATAAAGGGTGTGTAAATTCTGAAAAGGATGGAAGCTATCAGAAATGGGAAATCCTCAGAGTTTGTGGTTGACAATGATGGACTTGTGATATTTGGGTCACGATTATGTGTACCATCTGATCCAGAGATAAATAATGAGCTTCTGGATGACTCACATATCTCAAGCCTCTCTATTCACCTGGGGAGTACAAATATGTATCAAGATCTCTGAGAAAACTTTTGGTGGGACAATATGAAAAGGGAGATTGCGGACTATACATCAAAGTTCCTGGTGTGTCAACAGGTGAAGGCAGAGAGGCAAAAGTATAAGGGTATGATGAAAACATTACCCATACCATCATGGAAATGAGAGAATATCACCATGGACTTTGTCATCGGACTTACGAATACATCCAAAGGAAACAATGCAATCTGGGTTCTTGTGGATCGTCTTACCAAGTCTACACACTTTATTTCTATTTGGGAGGATTTTTCACTGGATCAACTGGCACAGATATATATCAGGGAAGCAGTAAGGCTGCATGGAGTACCACTATCTATTATATCTGTTCAAGATCCAAGATTCACCACTAAGTGTAGGAAGAGTCTTTAACATTCTCTGGATAGTGAACTAAACTTTAGTATGGCCTATCATCCTCAAACGGATGGCCACTCAGAGTAGACTATCCAAACACTTGAGTACATGTTGAGAGCTTGTTCAATGGACTTCAAAGGAGGATGGGACCAACATATTCCACTGGTTAAATTATCTTACAATAATAGTTTCCACTCAAGCATCCAAATGGCACCATATAAATCCATTTAAGGGAAAAGGTGCAGAACACCGGCGTTTTGAGATGAAGTCAGTGAGCGTAAGCTGCTAGGACTAAAAATGATCGAATATATGGTGGAGAAGGTGAAAACCATTCAGTAGCATGTCAAGGTAGCCCAGAGTTGACAGAAGAGTTATGCAGACAACCATTGATGAGAGCTTGAATTTAAAGTCATAGATATGGTATTTCTATGCATATCTCCATGGTAGAAGATCATGAGGTTTGGAATGATAGGGAAGTTAAGTCCTAGGTACATCAGCCCCTTCGAGATTTTTGATCATGTCGGGGTAGTGGCCTATCGACTAGCACTTCCACCTACCATAGCCAGATTACATGATTTCATTCATGTATCCCTCTTAAATAAGTACATACCAAACCCTTCACATGTACTCTCTTCATAGGTGGTATAGTTGGAGGATGATCTTTCTTACGAGAGGAGCAACCAGTTAAGATCTTAGATCATAGAGAGAAAGTTTTATGAAATAAGACAATGCCCCTCGTCAAGGTGTTATGAAGAAACCATAAGTTTGAAGAAGCGACATGGGAATAGGAGGAAGTAATGAATCAGAGTTACCCACATCTGTTTTAGTGTGGGAAAAGTAAATTTGGAGGGTGAAATTTCTTAAGAGGGGAAGATTGTAATGACCCAAACATTCATTAATGGAAATCCCTATTGATCTAATTAAATATCTCATTAGGTAAAATTTTTTGTAAAGTTATTTGGTTTTATGATTTTTATTTTTAAAATACTATTAATAAATGTGACCATTGCTAATATAGTTTTTGAACAGTGATCACATGATTGGTATAAATATAGGGCTTTAACAAATCTGATTTACTCAGACAAAGGAAGCGATGGCCTCATCCAGTAGACTTTCCCCATATGAAGCCCATTTTTCGGGGCTCTAAAAGGAGGTGGTATCATTAGGCTTCACTCTTGACCAATCCCATCCCAAGCTTGAACACATTAATCTTGAGCAGAACCGACTATGGGAGAAATGGGAGTTAATAGAGATTATCACCCGAGCGATGTTATCCAAGCCACCCCAAGATTTTTTCACCATCTCACACCTTACCATTCGGTCTTTTGCGGGTGTTATAAGGGGTTATGTAACAATACCCAAGCACTATGACTATGTACATTATTTTTTATAAAGAATGTGCATTCATTTTTTTATTGTTACTTTGTAAATAGTTTTTAATGTACAAATAGTATTTTTAGTTAATATTCAACTAAGAAATCAATTTTGATGAATTAATGGATTTTTGAATTAAATAATATTTTAATAAAATATTATTATTATTAAATAAATTTTTATTAAATATAAATTATTGAATAATTTTATGAATGCAATTGTAATTTTTATTAAGGTTTGAAAATCGTTTTTGTAAAAACCCATGAATTATCGATAAATGACGGTTTTTATTTTAAAAGTAAAAATTCACATATTTAGAAAATAATTTATATAAAATGAAAATTATTTTTGGAATAAGGACATAGAAATTATCCAGTGGTTAATTTTTCATAATTTTATGAGACAGCCGAATTTTTGGGTAAAAATTAAATACCGTTTAAATAAATAATGTGTTTTATGACATCATAATGACTCAATAGTGATGTAATAAAATAATATAAACATTATTTTCGGCCAATAAATGTTTAATAATTAAAATAATATGATTTTATATTTGTTTGATTTATTTTACAAAGCTTTTGTGGACCCTCCAAGATAAAACATTTTGTCTTTTTAAATTGTTTTCCTTGAGAGTATGACTCACCTCCACATAATCACCCTTAATATTTTAACAAATTTATCTATTTCCCTTATAAAATAATGTTTTACAATCCCCTTTGGAAAAAACCATGGGCAAAAACCATGGTCTGGTTTGTGTTTTTGATTAGTTTAATGTGAGGTGTCCCAAACCTAAATAATAAAGAATTCACTCTCCTTTCCTATATAAACCCACCCAAGATCCCACTTCCTCTTCACTCAAAGCCTTTAGAGTTCATCCATTCTCTTCCCTCCTCTCTCTATAATCCTACCAAGGTGCCCTAAGCTCCCAATAATCCTCTCTCAATCCTCTCCCAAGCCTTTGGGATCACACTTCCAAGTAAGGGATTTCCTCTTTTCTCATTTTTGTCTCAATTTCATTATGTTGTTATGCCCTTTTGTTATCAATTATAAATGTTGGGGTATGATTTCTCACCTCCCTGATACTTCCCTATCTATGTTTTAATGATGATGTACCCATTTCTATCTCATTAAATTCCCCTCATGTACACCTGTTACCATGCCGAAATTTCGTAAGGAATCTCTCTCTTCTCATTTACATTCAAGAAATTATTTTGTATTGTGAACATAAATTACATTACTTATGTTAGGAAATGTATCTATATAACCCCATTAATGTCCATTTCATGTATATATTATGATACACCCATTTATCTCTCATCAACCATTTTTATGAATTCCTATGTCACGCTGTTACGCTGCCGAAATTGCACCGCGATTTTCCTAGCCAATGTCATTGTGTAGTGAATACCATGCCCATTTTCCTATCAAGGGTATTCACCTTTATGCACATTTACTTATTGATTATATATTTTCATGTATGAATTCCACATTTCCTTTATTGTGGAATAAATTATGAGTTTTAATGAATCCATGTTATTTGATCCATGTGGCACATTTATGCATGAAATGAAATGTTTAAGAAGGATTCACCCTGATAGCGCTCCAATGCATTGGGTAAAGATTAGTATCATGATACATCAAGTGCAGTGAGGGTTTACTCAAGCTAATTCAAGTGAAATGAGGGTTCACTCATGCTAATACAAGGTCAATAAGGGTTTACTCATGCTCCATGTGCAATGAGCATTGGATCATGCTAAAATCATGTTAAATGTTGTTGCCACATTTTCATGTTATGATTATCATGAACTAATATGACTTTATGTTAATGTTTATCTTGTGCTCCATTGATATGCCTATTTTCTAACATGTACTATATTCCTCATGTTATTGCATGTTTATTCCCTTACTAGGCTTTATAGCTCACCCTTTTCTCATGCATGTCTTCAGGTTATCCTATGCAATGCTAAGTACGAGGGAATGTAGTGGTCATGTGAAGGAAGTTTTCAATAAATATGTAGTGTTTAATGTTTTAAGTTGTTATTTAATGATCTTAAGCCCCAAAGACACTAGACCTCTCGATATTATATGTTGTATCAAGTGAATTTTATGTAATAAATCATGTTTAAGTGTGAAATAAAAGAGCAGGGTTGTCATAATATTACACTTATTACAAATCAAAATATTACACATAATACAACTCAAAATATTGTGAAGTCTACTATATTTGGGAACTAGGTAATTTACATAACAACTTAAAACATGAAAAACAATATATTTATTGAAAAATTCTTAAACATGATGAAAACATTCATTCATACATTACATTGCATGGGATAACCTGGGGAAATACATAAGAAAGGGATGAGTTATAAATCCTATTAAGGGAATAAGAAAGGAATAACGTAATAAATGTTGGATAATAGGCACATTAATGAGGAATAAAAGGAACATGAATAATAAGGCATGATACTGCATGATAATAATAACATGGGAAATGTGGAAACAACTTAAAACACTGCATCATAATCGTAGGTCAAGGCTCACTTCCATGAAATAATGACATTAAAAGTCCCATTTCCTATAATTACCCCCCTCATACCTTCATTAAGGAGGAGAAATCCTTGGGTTTCACCCTTGAGCTCTCAATTTGTGGAGCTCAAGTGCTCCATGAAGACCCTTTTTCGTAGAGCCCCCATTCTCTATGAAACCTCCTTTCTTATGTTATTGAGATACTCCACCCCAATTGTATTTGATCTTCAAAGAGCCCCCGACCTCTCTCTGTCACATATTCTCTTAGAGGGAAATTCCTCCCATATTTATATCTATTATACCCTTAGTACTAGTCACCAACCCAAGGCCTAATGGAGGTGGGACTCAGGTAGTCATCATCTCTCTTCCCCATTTCCGACCTAGTAGGGGTACACAATGGGGGGAGGGAGTTGTAACAGATTGGTATCAAATTTTCAAGTTTAGGGATAGGATGGAGCTTGGAGTTAGGAATAAGTGAGATTATATGTTATGGTTGGGAAACTATGTCAAGTGAGTTTATTGGGAAATTTAAACATGGGAGACCAGCTAATACATGGGTATTTAGTCCCCCTGTTATTTGATTCATGGGCCTTTATGTTTATTGATCCTACTAAAAAAAGGGATACTAGTTTCAGGGTAGATACTTAGGAAAGGATCATGAATCATTATTATTTGTGCCTATTTTTGAAATGGTTAGACCTTGGTATAGGTTAAAAACTTAATAATATAATAAATTAATTCATTAATTAATGTTAAATATTCCATATTATAGGTTTAAGAGCTCTAAAATTTTGTTCTTTTTACAAGAATGGATCCTAGTCAACATCCTCATTAGGTTTGCTCTGAATATTTTTAATAGGATGTGGCAAAAGACTGTTATAGATTGGAGGTCAACAACGATGAAACTTGGAGGAGGAAACTCTAAGAGTTTTAGTGCCATATTCTATAGAAGTATAAGGGTTCCATTTTAGATTTTGTTAAAAAATAGTGGTAGGAATTGGTTTAGATATACTTCAGTTTGATCTATGATCAGAAGGAGCATTGGGTTTCATTGGCTATGATGGTGTTACATGGATAAGTGATGTAGTGGGGGTTATTATTCCCTAGGGATCACGAGGAGTTGGTAGTCTCATGGGAGAATTTATCAGACCATTTTTTATCAAAGTTCCTTTCTTCAACCATGAAGGTTCCCAGCCACCAGGAGTTCCTTACCCTCTGACAGGGGAGTTCCAACATGCAAGATTTTAGGATCCCTTTTAGGACCCTTCTACAATATGATTCTGACCTGTTGTTGGATGAGGAGGCTAGGGAAAGGAATTTAAAGGAGGTTTTTCATTGAGATATCTAAAACCAGGTCACCCCATCTATGCTGAAAATGTATCTTGAGGTACTAGAGAGAGAAGAGGTTATCGAGAGTATGATGGCCATAATTGGATCATCATGACAGAGGATTTGTTAGTATTCCTCATGAAGTAGATCTATGGACCGGGGTTCCCAGTTAATAGGACCTGATCTCTTTGCTTCCAATCTTAATTTTCAAAGGTGACATGATTTCCATTATTTTCAAGGTAGTTGTATCTATAAAACAAAATTTCCCAAGTAATTATTTATGTTCTTATTTTTTTCCTTTGGTTTTTGTTTATGAAATTGAATTATTTTATTTCTATGAGGGATAATCTTTGATCTTTTATGGAAATGGAAAGTGTTTTCAAAATGAGATTTTATTTAAAAAAATTATTCAAATAACATTGTTTGATGAAATTCCTAAAAGGTGATTTTGAAAAGGAAATGTTTTTTATGCATTGAAGTAGTATAGAATTGATCATGGAAATTATATTACAAACTATGGGAATAGTTTCTTGAACATAATGGTTGATTATAGCACATTGGGAAGATCTTGGGGTAAACAGTTAGTCTTTAACTTATATAGTCCTTATATGGGGTATAAAGACCTCTAGGGTAGGTGATCATTAGGTTATGGAGCTAGTTAGTTTCCTTGACTAGGGAGCCCCTCCCAGACTTAGGAAAAACTATGACAGCTAGTGTTCCTTACATGTCTTCATTATATACACCCTCGTGTTTCTATCCCATTTTTACTTTTTTGGAAACTTTACATTGATGGTTATTTTATTCTTTACCACTTGGTTTTATGATACATGATTACTTGGATATTTCCCACTATTTATATATCATGTATTTAATTTCATATTCTTTATTTGTGTTAAATATGACATGTTTTTAAAGAACTAGTGGATTTATGGTGATAGCCATTGTATAGATTCATGGTGGTATCCAATTGGGATTTATTGCTCACGCCCTATATGTTCCTTCGAGCATATATTGACTTGGTTTTTTTGGAAACGTATAAAGGGGAGGGAATTGATTATAATGATGGATTCTCATGTCAGGTGTTTCTTTCTAGTGATTTTGGCATGGTTGTGATGAAATTTCATGTGGAGTTTAGATATAGAGTTTTGGATATATTTATTATTAGTATCTAGACTATTTTGGGTTATGGATGTTTGGATTTGTTCATATTCATTATATATTGTTTCTCACCCATGAGTTGTTATGTTTTATTTGGAACTACTATGATTTGATATATTATGTTTATCACATGTTTTATTTTGAGGGTGAAATTGTTCCCATGTTTTTATATTGATACTAAAGTGCTTATTTCCAGCCCGTGGTGATCGAGAAAGCACTTCAGGCCTTGTGGAGATCCAATTCATGTGACGTATTAGGTTAACCTAGGATGGTTTGTTACACTTCTCAAACTCTTCATATCATCTTCAAACATCATCTAAAGGTTCTCCTTCACCTGTTCATCATTATGTATTCTTGGTGAACCACATATGTATTCTATAACATCAAGTTATCTCTTTATTTTAAAAAAAATATCTTCTTAAAAGCACAACATTTGGGATATATCCAAGGGTAATAATGATTCATACACAAAAAGAATCCTAAATCAAGCATGATATGGATCCAATAGATATCAAGTCCCACAATATTCTATCAATATCAGGATACTCATCATTTTGTTACCGTATAATGAGAACCTAGAAAACCTATAATAGTTAAAAACACACACTGAGGTGACATGTCCATTTCCCAACGCACCCAAGGCTACCAATGTGCTACATTTCAAAAACCATTTAAAAGCCTTGCTCATAATTTATAAAACATTTTCACAAAAAAAACATTACCTCTTTCCTTCTTGAAAAACCTTTTCCATTTAAAAACATTCCTTAAGTAATTTCACAAAACATTCACAATAAAAAATTACTACCCCCATGATTGAAAACATATTTTAGAATCAAAAACTCCTTAAGGAATTTCATTGCATCACAAAATATGATCAATTGAATTTTTAAAGAAAACCCATTTTAAAAACATAGATCTCAAGAAGAAAATACATATTTATTTCAAATTAAACAATTTCATACCATAACCCAAATGAATTTACAATAACATAATGTAATTCATGAATTAGAACCTTTTTATAGAGATACCCACCTCAATAACGGAGAGGAATTGCCATGAATCAATATCCCAAATCATGGGGTTGTATATGATCAAGAAGGGATTCAAAGGCCATCAAAATACTCTATAGGGTACTTAATGTTTGAGAGATAAAAATGGATGATTCAATCTATTAAATGGTATTTGAACATTTACAAGTAGTTTGGAAGTTAAAGACCAAGGTGAAGCCTCTTAAACAGTGTTGTAGAACCGCTAGACCATGTTGTAGAGCCCTTGTCCGTGATGCAGTCACCCCTAGCCAACTAGCCTCTAGAAACAATAGTGAAGACCTCTCCCAAATCCTTTTTTCCCAGGGTATGGCTATAAAGTATCCCATGAACCATGTCAAAGATACCCACCAAATTGGAAGAACCATCAAACACACCCTCATGGTACTCTACACCGTAGATTCTCCCTCCACACTATAGGGATCAACCGAGTAGAAGTCTTATGTAGAAGCCTCTGCTCCATGGTGTTACTATGAAGAAATTGGAAGTAGCTATAAAAATATATATACAAGGTATCCATGTTGTAGCCTTCTCCCTATGCCTCATCCATACATGAATTGGAAGAGGCATCAAAATTCTTCCTCTTTGGAAATACACCAGGGCACACTAGTTAACGCTGCATTGAGCCCACTCCACACCGCAGTCAATACCCTCCATGGAGGAATCCCCTATAAAATCCCAAGAAAACTCCAAATTACCTAAAAAGTTCCTAGGACTCGAATTAAAAAATCATAAACATCAAAAATAGAGCATACCCAAACTGAAAGGGTGTCACAATTCTCCCCCCAATAACATATTTCTATCCCTATGAAGCCTTAGGTGAAATTATAGGTTAAAAAGGCAAGTAAACCAATAATATATCTCCCAAACATTTAGAAATGAACTAAAATGATGGAAGGTTTATAAAATTATTAACAAAAACATTAGAAAGTCACCGATAACCCATATTCTTAAAATATCCAATGGGAATTCATGAAACTTCACTGGCTAAATCCAACCACACAAAACGGGTTCAAAACCACATGGAGAGCACTACTCTTAGAATCATTAAAAATTTTGAAAAAACTGGATCATCAAAACATGGAATCCACATAATGTGGTCACAATGAAAAACATACCTCAACAAAAAAAATTATAGGGCTTTAATCTAAGGGTCACAACAGGAAGATGGGGGTGTTTGGATCCAACTACCTAGAGCACTTCCCCATGGTAACACTGACAGGAGACACAAACTGATCACATTTACATACCAACCTAAAAAAACTACAGCCCAAGAATCCAATCATGCACCCTAGTTCCTAACCATATACAATGAAATGATTATAATAAAACTCATGGTCTACACCACACAAGGGTGAAAAGGAACACCACCTGAAAAAAGAAACCAAAGAAGAAACCCAGAAGCACTGGGCCATAGCTTCCTCAAGCCAAAACAGATCCAAACTCCATGAGAATAGAACCAAAAATGGTATTTCATCCCAAAAAACTAAAACATATCCAAAAATAACCAGGGAAACATTATCAACTCAAGCACACATAGGATTCTCCAAGAAAATATGATCCCCACCGATCCAACCATCAAGAAAATATCATGATTCTAAATCATTGGACCCAAAAATATCCAAAGGAGCCACTAAATAAGCACTAACTTTGAAGAATATAATCCAAAACACTCCACGAAGGAAGAAAAACACATGCATCGCTAAAAAAATCATGGTTTTACCAAAATCTAATTTATAAAACCAATACACCATTAAAATCAGTCTTTCCTTCATTTAAAACTAAATGGAAACCATTTTAAAAATTCAAAACCCATTCCCTTTCTTGATTTGGTTAATTTTAAACATGGTTTTAAAACTGATTAAAAAACAGTGCTTATTTTAAAACCAATACATCATTTTAGGTTTTTATAAAAATAAAACATATTCCTTTTTGAAATAGTTTCTAGATCACTTACACTTTTAAAATACACTCACCAAGGGTACAATCCCAAACATGCCACAAAATATATTTGGAAATAATTGGTTTCCCTTGAAATTGGAAGCCCATATTTTATACCTCCATATGAACTCTATTAAAAAAATCAATAATGCATAAAAATATTTCCATATCCCTAAATTAAATCTAATGTTTCCAAAACATTTCATGAAACCAACCCCATTTTACAAATGATCCCTAAGGCCTTGTGTTAAAACCAAAAACATTTCCTCATGAAACCCATTTTTCACTAACACAAATGAATTTCAAATAACATTCCAAAAAGAATAAACAAAGGAATAATTGGTTAAATACGTAACCCGTCACCCATATTTCGACATTAAGGAATACCCCAACTACCTACCCAAGTCTTCACAATGACATAGAAAAAACCTAAATGGGATTAGCATGAACAAACACTAGAGATGAAGCTAACCCCAATTCCAACCTTTCAAAGGATTCCTAGTATACTTAAATTTCCAACACAAGTATCTAAAGAAAATATATTCCTCACATAGGTCTCCTCACCATTTATATTTAATCTAAAATGGTGGAAAAAAAAAGTAATTGCATCAATACAAGAGAGTTCCAATAAGGCAACTGAGGCTCCACATTTAACATAAAGTAAGCCTCCTAGATCTACACCCCTAATAAAGGGGAAAACCTAATCTCATAGGGTGAAACCAACTATGTGAAAACATGGTCAAGCCTATGAAAATGTATTATCCCCAAGAAACATCCAAAATATCATGGGGTCGAACCACCCCAGTAATATTTTTAAATAAGTAAGCCAGATCACTAGATCCACAACCTCCAACATAACTAAGAGATAGTTCCAATGAAGACATGCCTTAATGATAAATGATAATGATTTAGTCTCAGGTCTTGAACTTTCATCTATGGTAAATTAAGTTTATAAATATCAACTCAGTAGTCCCCATTATACAACTGATAAAAACATATCACCAATGGATATCTCATCTAACCAGTCATGAAACTAAATCTTTTTATCCATGCACATACCCAAGGTTCACCAAGTCTAGGGAACTATAACTAATCCTATAGAAAATATTCCACTATAATTTTATCCCATAAAACAAAGTTCGTAGAGTGAAAAGAAACAATGAGATAGAAGAAGCATGGGATGACCACTGCCCTCAACAAAGCAGCTCAAGGATATCAAGATCACATCTAAACAAGGTTATACCAGAACTAAAAGAACTCTAAAACATGTGAGTATGAACTTTAAGGGATCAAAACATAAAACTCAGGATACACTTGAGATTCCTCTCTTCTCAAGGAACATAAGAAAACTAGTAAAACCAATACTTAAAGACCTATCTACTCAATCAAAAATATATGATTCTCTTATCAGGTCATAGAAGAAAATCACCTAGATTCATCTCAAAACCTTAACTCACTAAAACACCAAGAGAGAAGTTATAACACTCTCCACTCCATTAAGAGTCTTTCCAAGACTAAATAGACAATGGAAAAGGACTACTCTCAAGGAAGGTGTTATATTCCAACTCAATACATCTTTAGAAGGATCACTCAAACCATAAAATAGGGGATATCTATCCCATAATGTTATTTATAACACATAAAATAACCCCTATATACTAGAAAGGTTGAATCCAAACATAGAAGTTAACAAAGAAATAAAACACTTACAGAGAGGTTTCAAATCAAACCCACTCAAAGAGAAGAAAACACTTTCAAAAAATGTTCATTTTGAAACCCTCCAAAAATCACTTGAAATATAGTTTCACAAAAAATTGTTTTCATAAATAAAAAAATTCATTAATTTGGAAAGGAATCCAAAATAGGAACATTTCACAACTTATCAATTACAAGGTGAAACCTATTATCATTAAAATAAAATCATTAAATAAGATTAATTTTCCTCTTAGGTTATTTTGTTTATATTTAAAATCCTTTAAATGAAACCACAATTCAACCACCAAAAACATTTCATTCAATGAATAGGTTATAAAATTGGTTTTACCTAAAATTTCTAATATTATTCTTAATTTAGAATTCCTATTTCAAAAAAATCACCCTTCTAGATTATAGGTTGAAAACAACCATTAATTTCATAACATTTAAATATTATTGAAAAAATTATTCAAGTGTGTGGAATTTATTCATGAAAAATATTTAACTAGTTTCAAAACCAAAACATTTTCTAGGCTTCCATGACTAAACAACTATTTCTAAAAACATGTGTTATTGACCAAGAATCATTAAACAAGAAAGTAATAAAGTTTCACTTTTCAAACAAAAATAATTTTCATGAAATTCATTTCCATGCAATAAATTGGTTATTCCATCCATCCACAACAAAATCATGACATAAATGTTAGTAAAATTGATTCTTCATATCAAAATATCCCAAGAACCACCTTGGTTCCTTTCCCTTCAATGAGATTAACTCAAAGAATCCAAGAATAATGTGTTCTAAAAAAAGGGTTATGGATTCATTATTGACCTAGAAACATGTTTGGAGACCATGTTCTAAGTATGAAACAACCCCTTTAATGCTTTCAAAACTAATTTCCTAGTCACTGAATAGTTTTCTAGGCCATCTAGATGAACTCATCAACCTTATTCCTTTTTCATTTTACATCCCAAATCTAGTATAAATCCCAAGGAAACTAACACATGCCAATGAGGATCATAGGTCATTACATCAAACCATAGCACATGGAAAACATCAAATAAAGAAAATAAATCTCGAATGGCCATGGTAACTCAAGTGAAATTATGAAATGTGGTGATCAAGAACCTACTCACCATATAATCCTTGTGCCCTAAAATTTCCTATATCCAGCCTACCAAACTCCAAAAATCAAGCCCAAGTGGTGTCACATCACTTCTGGTTGGGTAATCCCTCTGAAACCATTTTTCAAAGAACCAGCATGGTTCAATCAAAATGCATCACCTAAGATAGCCTGCCACAAGGTGAGTATCCTTAAAAAACCAAAAAAGTATAATTTTTAACAAAAAAAAGTCAAAATTAGAGTACAATTCATAAGAAAAATATAAAAATCTATGATACATACAAAATCCATCCAAACCAACTAAACCAAAAAATTGAAACAAGAAAAAACTAAAAAGAGACTTCATGTGGCCATTTGTGTAAAGGCATGGATGTATGTAGTCTAACTCTTTTCATGTTTTTGAAGCTAATAGTTTGTAGAGGAGTCCTAGAGTGAGTCTAGAGGGGTTTGGATACTAAATGTTGGATGCATGGATAATTCATAGGTTGTAAATGTTTCACATTGTGTATTCTCAGTTCATGGTTTGTGAGTCTAGTTCATGGGGTGTTATGTGGTTTGTAAATTTTCAAGATTAAATCCTTTGAGGTGATTCATTTTTCAATAAGATATGAACCTCAGTATTTAAATGATGTGAAAGGGTTTCATTCCATGTAAATACCCTATGCAACATAGCTTAATAAATAGTATGGGGCTCAGGTTTTCTCAAACCTTATAGCCTTCCTCTCTAATTTTAGGCAATCAGCATACCTTCCTTCAGGTGTTTTGGATTCCTTCAATGTGGATCAATTCTTAGCTTCCCATCTTCAATTCATGGTGATATGAGGTACATTCTACATCTTCTCTTATGGTTATTTGATTTGGTTCCTCCCATTTCATCTTTCCATGTGATTTAAAACTGTGTCCACGTTTATAATGAAGTATTTGTTGGATATTTTTTGGTGTGGTTGTGTCGTAGAATCCTTGGATGGAAGATTCTTCTTTAAGGAGAGGTGATCTGGATCCACAACATTGTCTCATTCTCGTGTGAAGAAGGTTGACACCTCTGAAGTAGGGGATTCATTACTTCTCCTTTTATTTAAGTGAAATTGTAAATATAGAATGGTTTATCCATTTATATGGAAATGGAATTAACCTAATAATTATTTAACCGAATTAATAAATAAATGGGTTGTAGTGATCGCATGTTGATGCATAATACCATGATAATAGTTTGCCTCTTGATTTTATAGATATTGTGATATCTATTCTATGCTTTGTTATCATATTATTATACTTGGTGTAGAATGTTGAAATTGGTAAAGAATGTAAATTTGGAATTAATTGATAATTAATTGGATTAAGAATTAAGTTAGAGGCATGTTTGAATCTGGTGTTTGATGTTATTTGATAATGATCAAATTGATGCAATTGGAATGTGTAATTAAATGTTCTTCCACGTGATTAATGGAATAGTTAGATAATGTGAAGCATGCTAATTCTTTTTTGAGAATTTTGATAATAAATAAAAGGAATGTTAAATGAGAATGGTACTTATCATAGTTTGATGAAACTAGTTTAAATGCTAGAGAGCGTGTTTAAAATTTTGATAGATTTTTATAACTTAATGTCTTAGGTTTCCTATAGTTGGAACCTGTGAATAATGAATATGTTAATTCAAGATATAATAAGAATCGGTTGTTTGATAAAAATAATTTATAGGACCTGAGTTACCTGACATCTTGGGAAGGCAAGTGTCTTATGTTTGGATCCATGAGAGATTGTTTGTATGTAAAGGATGGATGCCTTGTTTTTAGGGCCTATATTTCCCTATTGAATATGCTAGTTTGTTTCCTACTGCTTTGTGATGTGATCTTCTCTATGCAATGTGATATGGGGTGGGGAGGCCTGAATGTGATATTATCCAGGGATGGTTGAGCTAGGAATGGCTGATGTGATGTGGGCAAGGAGCCCTGAATGATGTGGTATCAATTAATGACTATGATGGTCAGATTCATCAGGATATGAATATAGATCCAAATAATATCAAGTCTTAACATAATATATCGATATCAAGCAATTCATTAGCTAGTCACCATATAATGAGAACCTATAGAAAACTCCTAGTGGCAAAACACACACACTAAGGTGAAACTCTGTTGAAATTTTCAGTAGCACCAAAATCTCTATCCTCAATTTCCATGTTAGGAATGGAGAAGTTTTTTTTTCAAGTGCAAACTCAAAAAACTGAAAGGATGGAAAAGGAATGTTTGGATGAACTTGATATTTAGATCGATGAAAAAATGGGAATTCAATGGTGTAAGGATCACTATGGGAAAAACATGCTTTTACGACGGGAATTAATCTTGTCGCAAAAGGACCCTCCCAGAGGTTATTTGCGACGGGCGGTTCTCCCCGTCGCAAATAATTTTTTATTTGGACGGGTTTTGGGATCATGTCACAAATAAGAATGTGCGGTTTGGCGCGGGTTGCACGCCATAGCGCGCGAAAGGTTATTTGCGACGAGATTTCGGATCCCGTCGCAAAAAGTATTGTGCGGTAGGTTATTTACGACGGGGGGACCCCCCGTCGCAAATAGTGTGTGGGTCGAAGGGTATTTGCGACGGGACCTGTCGCAAATACCAGCGGCGGTAAATGGGTTATTGCGACGGGATGTTGCCCCGTCGCAAATAGTGTGTCGGCAGGTCCCTTTTTGCGACGGGGCCCGTCGCAAATACCCTTTTAACCACCGACGGCAATTAATGCGGGCAAAGGTATTTGTGACGGGGCTCGTCGCAAAAACTACCTTTTGCGACGGGAATACCGTCACAAATAGCCATGTCGCAACTTATCTGACCTATATATACCCCCCCTCCGTTTTTCATTCTTCTCCTCTCATTTCACACTTGCTCTCTCTCTCTTTAAACTATATTTTTAGAGTGAAAAGTTTTCTGATTTAGTTTTTTTTTTGCGGAGAAGTTGTGAAGTTGCTTCTATCAATAGAAGATCAAGTTTAAAGGTATTTATATTTTATTTAATTTAATATTTATTTCACTTTTTTATGTTAATTTTGACTATTATTGATTAGTTGTAATTAAATTAGATTTATATTGTTTTGTTATATGTATTTAGTTGTAATAATAAATTGAAATTATTAATACTAATTCATAATAATTAGTAACAATTATGAATAAATAGGAATAATTAATAATAATTAGAAATAAATATGAATAAATAGAAATAAATAGGAATAATTAGAAATAATTAGGAATAATTAGAAATAATTAGGAATAATTAGGAATAATTAGTAATAATTAGGAATAATTAGTAATAATTAGTAATAATTAGTAATAATTAGGATTAATTAGTAATAAATAGGAATAATTAGTAATAATTAGCAATAAATAGGAATAATTAGCAATAAATAGGAATAATTAGCAATAAATAGGAATAATTAGGAATAAATAACAATAAATAGGAATAATTAGCAATAAATAGGAATAATTAGCAATAAACAAGAATAATTAGCAATAAATAGGAATAATTAGTAATAAATAGGAATAAGTAGCAATAAATAGGAATAAATAGGAATAATTCACAATAAATATAAATAATTAGTAATAAATAGCAATAAATAGTAATAAACAGCAATAAATAGGAATAAATAGTTATAAATAGTTATAAATATTAATAATTAGGTATAATTAGGAATAATTAGGAATAATTAGGAATAATTAGTAATAATTAGGAATAATTAGGAATAATTAGGATTAATTAGGATTAATTAGGGATAATTAGGAATAATTAGAAATAAATATAAATAATTAGGAATAATTAGAAATAAATAGTAATAATTAGTAATAAATAGTAATAAATAGTAATAAATAATAATGATTAGTAATAAATAGTAATAATTAGTAATAATTAGTAATAAATAGGAATAATTAGTAATAAATAGGAATAATTAGTAGTAAATAGGAATAATTAGTATTAAATTGGAATAATTAGGAATAAATAGTAATAATTAGGAATAATTAGGAATAATTAAGAATAATTAGGAATAATTAGGAATAATTGGGAATAATTAGGAATAATTAGGAATAACTAGTAATAATTAGTAATAATTGGTAATAATTAGTAATAATTAGAAATAATTAGTAATAATTAGGAGTAATTAGGAGTAAGTAGAAATAATTAGTAATAATTAGTAATAAATAGGAATAATTAGTAATAAATTGGAATAAATGGGAATAATTAGTAATAATTAGTAATAAATAGGAATAATTAGTAGTAATTAGTAATAAATAGGAATAAATAGTAATAATTATTAATAAATATGAATAATTAGGAATAAATAGGAATAATTAAGAATAATTAGTAATAATTAGGAATAATTAGGAATAATTAGTAATAAATAGTAATAAATAGAAAGAATTAGTAATAATTAGTAATAAATAGTAATAATTAGTAATAATTAATAATAATTAGTAATAATTAGTAATAATTAGTAATAATTAGGAGTAAATAGAAATAATTAGTAATAATTGGTAATAATTAGTAATAATTAGTAATAATTAGTAATAAATAGGAATAATTAGTAATAAATAGGAATAATTGGTAATAATTAGTAATAAATTGAAATAAATAGTAATATTTAGTAATAAATAGGAATAAATAGTAATAATTAGTAATAATTAGTAATAAATAGTAATAAATAGTAATAATTTGAAATAATTAGTAATTAATAGTAATAATTAGGAATAATTAGTAATAAATAGGAATAAATGGTAATAAATAGGAATAATTAGTAATAAATAGTAGTAAATAGTAATAATTATTAATAATTAGTAATAATTAGTAATAATTAGTAATAATTTTTAATTATTAGTAATAATTTGTAATAATTAGTAATAATTAGTAATAATTAGTAATAATTAAGAATAAATAGGAATAATTAGTAATAATTAATAATAAATAGGAATAATTAAGAACAAATAGTAATAATTAGTAATAATTAAGAATAAATAAGAATAAATAGGAATAATTAAGAATAAATAGTAATTATTAGTAATTATTAAGAATAAATAGTAATAAATAGTAATAAATAGTAATAAATAGTAATAAATAGTAATAAATAAGAATAATTAGTAATAAATAGGAATAATTAGTAATAAATATGAATAATTAGTAATAAATTGGAAAAATTAGTAATAAATAAGAATAATTAGTAATAAATAGGAATAATTAGTAATAAATAGGAATAATTAGTAATAAATAGTAATAAATAGGAACAATTAGGAAGAAAATAATATGTAATAAATTGTAATAACTTGTAATAACTTGGCACAATTTCCAGTGGATTGGCGGCACTCCTTTTTCTCAATGACTCTTCTCCTTTCAACTTTCACCAACTTAAAACATTATAAAATCTATGCTTCTATGTATGCATATCCAATATTGTATGCCCTAGTTTGAATATTCATTCATAGGACCATGTTTTTTATAATGTGTTCAGGTGGTGACAGTTGCAAGAAGATGATTCATCAACGAAAAGGGGGCTCTTTTGTCTGACGGATCATTTACTTGCATCTTTCTCACACTAAAATCACAATGAAGAATATGCTCGAAGGTACATTTATTCATACTCATATGCACGAGATTGAATAAGCGTACCTCCGAGCATATTCTTCATTGTGATTTCAGTGTGGTAAATATGCAAGTAAATGAGCCGTCAAACAAAAGAGTAGTCGTCAATCCAATGGAAATTGTGTCGCCCAAATTTAATGGTAATTATTAAGGATTTGTAATTATTTATCTTCTTTTTTCAAATATTGTTTTTATAATTTTAAATTATTCAAAAAAAATGATGATTTTATATTTTGTAGAAAAATATGGAACAAGGAAATTGATATCATTCATTATTAGATGATCGTGCTTGGATAAATCAGTGCAGAAATCCAAATGGTTTTGGTTTAAATCCTATATATATTGTGGGTGTTGAAGCTTTATTATCATTTGCATAATCAAAACCATAATATGTTTCAAAAGGTACAATAAAGTGTCCTTGTAAAAAATGTGCTTTGAGAACGTTTGACACATTTGACAAGGTTGGGGGGACATCTCTTGCGGTCTAGTTTTGAACCAGATTATGTATTTCGGTATCAACACGGTGAATGCAGTTCTAGAGAAGATATTAATAATTTGATTCCGGATCAATCATAGTTTCAAAATTTAGTACATGATGTTGCAGGTCCATTTGTTCAACAAACTGGAACTCAAGATGATATTGATTTAACTCTTGAGTTGGCACTATTTGAATTTTATGAGTTATTGAGGTCTACTGAGGATGCATTATATCCCGGTTGAAAGATAAGAAAATTAGAAGTGGTTGCAAAATTTATGGCTATTAAATCAGATAATGCATTGTCAAACAACTGTTTTGATCATATATTTTCTTTGGTTAAAACACTGTTACCTGAAAGAAATGTGTTGCCTACAAATTATTATGAGAGAAAGAGGCTGGTTCGTAATTTGGGCCTTAGTTATCAGAAGATTCATGCATGTACAAATTATTGCACCTTATATTCTGGTGAAAATGAGTCATTGGATAGTTCTCCCACATGTGGAAAATCGAGGTATAAAGAAGCTCAACCAGGGAAGTCTGGAATGATTCCAGTAAAATAGTTGACATATTTCCCCCTTACACCCTGGTTGCAGCATTTATTTATGTCTCAGAACACAGTGTCAATGATTTCATGGCATAAAAACAATATTTATACTGATAAAAGATTGAATCATCCATCTGATGGTGATTCATGGAAAAAATTTGACCGTCTGCATCCGTCTTTTGCTTTAGAAGCCCGAAACATGCGATTGGGTCTTTCTATTGATGGTTTCTGTCTATTTTGTTCTTATTATAGTCAGTATTCATGTCGGACTATCTTTATAACTCCATAAAATTTACCTCCATGGATGTTGATGAAGGAGCCCTATATCTTTTTGACTTTATTAATCCCAGGTCATCTGAAAAAGAATATTGATGTTTATTTGAAACCATTGATTGATGAGTTAAATGCAGTATATAATGATGGTGTTAGTATATATGATGTTGCTGCGAAACAAAATTTCATATTAAAAGATGCATTGATGTGGACGATTAGTGACTTTCCGGCATATGGCATGTTATCTGGTTGGAGTACACATGGTCTGAAATCATGTCCTTAATGTATGAAAGACAACAAAGACTTTATGCTTGTTAATGGAAAAAACCTTTCTATTTTGACTATCACCATAGATTTCATCCAACCGATCATCCTTTTCGGAGGAACAAATTTCATTTCATAAAAGGTACAATTGAAAGGGTCCAAAGATGATCTTAGGTACAGAGTTAAAATAAGTTGTATTTTCATTACCTCCCATCACATTTGGTCCAACAGTAAACCAACAGAAAATTCATGGCTTTGGGAAAAAAAACATAATTGGATAAAATGGAGCATTTTTTGGGATCTTCCGTATTGGTCTGATTTGTTGGTCCACCACATGTTGGATGTTATGAATATTGAGAAGAACTATTCTAATAATTTATTTCATACATTTTTGGATACACCAGGTAAGACCAAAGATACTGTAAAGGCACGATTAGATCTTACCCAAATTTGTAGGCGACCAGAACTTGAACTATTTGAAAATGTCAGATCATAGAGGTTAATGAAGCCAAAAGCAGTTTATACACTGTCCAAAGAGAGTCGCTTATTATTTTTTCAGGGGATTGCATATTTGAGACTTCCATATGGCTATGCATCCAATTTGGGAAGATGTGTTAAGAATGGTTATATTACCAGATTAAAAATTCATGATTGTCATGTTATAATGGAAATACTTATTCTGATTGGATTTAGAGTATTGTTGAATTCTATGATTTGGGATTCGATAACAGACATATCATATTTTCTTCGAGACATTTGTAAAGTGACAAAAAATTATGATGTGCTAAGAAAACTGGAAGAAGATGTTGTTATAATTATATATAAACTGGAAAAAATCTTTCTTCCATATTTATTTGACTCAATAGAACATCTGATATTACATTTTATACGTGAAGATAAATGTGGAGGTCTAGTACAGTTTCGATGGATGTACTCATTCAAGAGATTCATGTAGAAATTTAAGAAAAAGGTACGTAACAAAGCATCAGTTGAAGGCTCAATTGCTGAAGCTTATTTGCGAGAGGAAATTACTTTTTTCTGCTCTCATTATATTGAATCTCAATATCCCTTAAAACAAAATTACATGTGATGAAACAAGGGGAATGTTAATAAAAAAATGGACAATCAATTAGCAGTTTTTAATCAGCCCAATCTTGTTTTCGGTGGAGTTCATGAATGATGGATTTCAGATGATGAACATCACAGAGCTCCTATATATGTTCTGCTCAACTGTGAAGAAATGACATCATTTTCACTGTGAGTGATTCTATCACGTATTCTATAATTTATGGTACATTATGTAAATTTGTTTTATTTGTAGGTTATATGATAATCTTATCAAGAAAAAACTTCCACAAATTACAGTAGCTGCTCTTGAAGAACGCAGACAAAAAAAATTCTCAATGGTTTTAAAAACTGGTAACATAAATTATTTATGGTTTAATATCAATTCCGTTTATTATTTATTATATTTATAGTTGTTTTAAAAAATTTCAGGTGTCTCAATATGTTGATAAAATTGATAAGCGACTGTGTATATTAAGTAACCCACCACCCAAGATGGTTAAATCTTATAATGCATATGTGGTGAATGGTTTTTGATTTCATACACGTGCATATGGGGAATCAAAAAAACAATGAACAGTGAAGTTTTCTTGAGAGAATCACATCACAGAAAAACTAAAGTTGACTTTTATGGAATTCTGGATGAAATTATTGAGCTGTGTTATCTAGGACAGAATTACATAACAATGTTTAAATGTCAGTGGTTGGATACTGAGAGAGGCTTGTGTGTTCATCCGACTCATGGAATCATCGATATTAAATATAAAATTTTTCTTGCAGTAAATTAACCATTTTTACTAGATCAACAGGCACATAAAATTTATTACGCAAAGTACTTTGCTACTTCAAGAGACTTGAGCAATTTATGATGTTGAGGAGGAAGATCATGACATTGACATTGATAGCTATGGAGAAGAGGATGAAGATGAACATTGACACAGTTAAATGATGGTTATAATCATAACTAATATATATCTATATATAATAGTTATTTTCAACTATCTGCTAACATCAATAATTTTGTGTTTCAGATGGATCCTGATATATTTCACAAGTTGAAGGAGGCTGATCTACCTTTGGATGAGGGGGATTTTTGATTATCTGACCCTCATCCTACTGGCGGTTCAGGGGGTATGTAGAGGGGGTGCGGTCTTGCACGACTCATGATTCCAGACCCTATCCCCGAGCGATTTCCACTTCTTGGCTTCGATCCATGCACATGGAGGTATAGTAACCTGTATATTTTAGTTAGCTTTCATTAATTTATTTATATATATACTAATTATTAGATTATTTATTCCTTTTTCATAGTTTTGCGTATGTATCTATTGGACAGGGGAGTGCTATCTTGCGTGATTATTTTTCTCAGCAATGGATCACATGGGAATAGATTCCTGTTGATGTGCGGTGCAACATGTTCAATCATTGGTTGGTATGTAAATAAATAATATTTATTTTGAAATGTATTTCATTAATAACTTGATATTATAAATTATTTGTAGGGTTTATGGTATCCCATAGAAGATAGCATGTGTGTTGTTATCTACACGGTATGGCAGGTGTCTATGCATGATCGTTTCCGTCAGTTTTTGCACAATTTGAGAAGAGTAGACATTAAGAAAGTAGGAGTGACAGAATTTGATGAGTCATGTAGATCCCACTGACCAGAGTACATATCATCTCACATTTGGGATGGATTATGTTTACACTAGTCGGGTGGTGGATTTCAGAGGAGATCTTTAGTGGGATGACAGAACCAGGGGAGATAGGAGGTGACACATCGAGAAGGTATCCATACATTCAGTTCACATAGAGAGCATCTGGTAAGTATATTTTTTAAATATTTTATATAACTTTAAATATAAATAGTTTATTTTATAATTCTGTAGGCAGTCGAGCATCCCGATATTACGGAGTTCGACATTTATCGGAGGATGTACAGTGATCTAGCCACAGGAGATATTAGAGGTGATCACCAGCGTCAGATTGTGGTTAGTATTATTTTTTCAGTTTGACAATTAACTGTATATAATATTTTCACAATTTTAAATTCAAATTGGAATTGAAGGAGTCATATGAGGTTGTGACCTCTCAGACACTGGCTGAGGGTCAGGACGAGACGACTGAGCAGACCAGTGCCCACCATTTCTATGAGACGACATGGATGCAGGCAACTTAGTCTAGATTTGATAAGGGTCTAGTAGTTGGTACCGGCTATCATTTGACTCCTAGTACTTATTATGGTACTGTTGCGATATCAGCATCTAGTATGAGAGGAGCTCATGGAGAGGCATCATATTTTGGCTCATAGTATCAGGAGCAGTTGCAAACTCAGGCTGAGCTTATAGAGACTTTATAGAGGCATCATGAAGAGATGTGTCGGCAGCAGCAGTAGCAACATCATGAGGAGGAGATGCATCGATTGGGGCAGCAGCGGCAGCAAGAGCATCACGAGCAGATGGAGTACATGCACCGTCTGAATCGTAGTTTAGGGATGGAGTTTCCTCCACCTCCTCCAGAAGATGACCCCCCCCCCTCATTATTTTTTTTATGTTAAAAACATTTGAATTCTAGATTTGTAATAATATGATCTATTTACAGTTTCTGTCTTTTATATTGGTAGAAATATTGCATAATTTATTTATTTTTTATTTTTAATATTTTACTATTTATTATTAGTATTATATTTTTTAATATTTGTTTATTTTACTAATAATAATAATATTTTATGATTTTTTTATATTTTTTTTAAATATTGATAATTTTAATAATTTTTTATTATTTTAAAAATATTAATATTAATTTTTTATTAATCATAATTTTATTAAATATATTTTTTTTAGTATTATATTTTTTAATGTTTATTTATTTAACTAATAATAATATTTTTTATTTTATTATTATTTTAATAATAATAATATAATTTTTTCACAAATCATAATTTTATTAATTTTTTTTATTATGTTTACTATTTGTGATGGGGTCTTTTGCAACGGGTTCTCATCGCAAATAAGTTAAATATAATTTTTTATGATTAATTTTTGTGACAGGACAATGGACCCATCGCAAATACTAGTTGGGACGGGCCCGTCACAAATGATTATATATATAATGTATATAATCGGATGTTTATTTGTGACGGAGAACATACCCATCGCAAATATTAATTTCGATGGGCTCATCGCAAAAGTTTTATGGATATATAATGTATATAATTGGAAGTTTTTTTGTGATGGGAAACTTTCCCATCGCAACTACTATTTTTTGTGATGGGCCCATCGCAAAAAATTGTATTTGCGATGTCGTTTTCTGCAACGGGCTATTTGTGATGGGGCCCCATCGCAAAAGCATATTTTAGATGGGATCCTGTCATAAATAGACCATTGAAAATACCTCTAATTCCAGTATTGGATGCTCATGTAATGGATAAAACCTTTTATGCCTTTCCTTTGTATTTTTTCCGGGCTTGGGGGTCTCATGAGGGAGTTTGGTGGTGTTCTAGAAGCTCAAAGTTTAGTTTTTTCAATTTAAGGGTACCCCACACTATGGTAGTGGATGTGGTATTGGTTGTTTTGAAGTTTCGTTAGAGTTGAGGGTTTTTATAGCTATTTTGAGTTGGTTGTGTGGTGCTTAGTGAACCACAACCAGTGAAATGGTTTTTTTGGACATTTTTGTGGGTGTGTTGGAATGGTGGTCTCCTTATGTAAAATGAGCTCTCTAAAAATTCCATAAGTGTACATGGTTCCATAGAGGTGTTCCTGTGAGAAATAGTAAGAAAAGGGATCACCATGTCGTGGTACTTGGCGTAGTAATGTGAAATATCTTGGGTCTTTACACCGCACCATGGTGCAAGTTATGGTGCCGATGAAAATAGTTTTTAAGTTATTTTTAGAACAAATGATATTTTTGGATCTACCATGGAGAGTCATGTTCTTGTTTGACCTGAGGCTACCATGGTTTGGTAAGAGGTCACCACATCATGGTGAAGGTAACACAAATATTTCTCTATAAATAGATAACCTAACCTCCTTTGGTTAAAATTATTTTCCCTTACTTAAACCTTTGACCAACCTTAATCCCTTCCCCCATCCTCTCTTCATTTACTTTGGAGAGTCTAATCCCTTGGTTCATCTAGATAAAAGTTACTTAGTTCATAATATCACTCTATTGTTCTTTATCTCCCTTGTTCTTATTCTTCTTTCTTTCAATTTTTCATGGTGTGAGAAACCTCTATTTGAGAGTGAGTATTAATGTTGGTTCACTATGCATAGGATCAGGTGGTGTTTCCTTAAATTCATTTGGTGGTTGATCCTTGTTTCTTGTGAGGTGATTCATTGGGGCATCATAATTGATGTAGGGTATTTGAGTTCTCTCCATATTTATATATAATTGTAAAAATATCATAATTTTTCTTTCCATTGGGTGAATTGTATGAATTGGACTAATCAAAGATAATGATTGTACTAAAGAAATTAGATGGTAATTACATGAACCGTAATATGTTACCAGTTTTATTAATGATGTTGTTGTTATTTATATCCCATGTTATACCTTGTTGTGATAGCTTGATTGGAAATACCCTTAAATTACTTAAATGTTTAAATTCAATTTTTTTAAAATACTAAGCTTGATGTGCTTTCCCTATGTTTTTTATGTTTTGTGTGGCCTGGTGGATTAGTTGGTTGTTGTGTCTTGGTGTCCTTAGTGGGTTATTGTGGCTTGGTGGCCTTGCTTATTATGTCTTGATGTATTTTTAATATGGTTTTTGATGTGGTTGATTCTTGGTAATGGTTTGGTGGTAGTGGAACAATAATTTGATTGAATGATATGAATTTTTATATGATGAACTTATACTATGAAAATGGATGAATATGAATGGAAATGGAAAATGGATCATGGAATGTGGGCCTTATGTGATTCTTAATTGATATTTTTTGTTTTTCATTAGTGGTATGGAATAATGGAGTGGTACTGGTGACACCTTATTTATGATCACTGTCTTAAAATGATGTTATTATGAAATCATAAGTATGGGATTTCGTGTGAGATTATTATATGTTATGTTCTTGTGTTTCATTACGCACCCCATTTGATTCGAGTACTACGTATCAACACCCAAATGTTCTAGTAAAGGTGTTTTTTTCCAAAATCTAGGATGAGGGGGATATGGATGACTAAATACCCACTCTCCCACACTCTCTCTTCAGTAGTGGTTCATGATGATATCAATGATACCTAGTTGGGAGTGGTACCTTGTGGTGCATGGGGATATATGTGGTGGGGTTCATGGAAATTATCACTGGTGGTTCCTATCATCCCTAGGGAGTCGATATCATTTGGGTGGTCATACTCATTTCCAATAACAACAATAGTAATTTCCCTTGAGGAAATATCGATAGACGGTCCTTCCAATATATTTTCATCATCCTTTCCAGTATAATTATGCTTAGTGAGTAGGAGGTGGTGTTATTAGAGGGAATCCTCCATATATTCCTCTCCATTAGGGGGAACAGTCCAGCATATAGACATGGAGGTCATCAAGAGTGAGTTAGAGTACCTATCAAAGGGTAGATGCATGCGATCAATGGGAAAACTCTTGATGATCTAAAGTCTGTTAAAGGTATGGTTAGTTTATAATCTACCTTGGTTTATGATTTATTTGTTTATGGATATTTTCAATACTTTTTTGCACACACTTAGGTCTAAACATTGGTATTGAATGTCGAGAGGCTTCCTATACCCTTGGTGTTATCAAATCTAATTAGAAGTCTTGCCAGATTATTTTTATGTCTGTCGAGGATGTAGACTAATGATGGGGAAAAATAATTCTTTAGGGGATTTCTTATTTCTATGGATACAACCATAAAATTTCATTCTTATCATGGATTGGTTATATTATCTATTCATAGACATAGATTGTTTCCATAAGAGAGTTTATTTTTCTTATGAGGAAGGGATACATGTGGTGTTTTCCAGTGAATGGGGGTTTTCATATGGGAACCAGGTGTGTGGATCCCCTCATTCCTTTTATGACTAAATTATCAGCATGGTTAATTGGAGCTCTAGTATTAGAGGCTCCTAGAGTTTTTATAGAGTATTTGGATGTTTTTTGAGATGATTCTATGGCCCTATGCCTCAGTGTTACATCGAGTTTGGGATTGAGAATAGTTGAGTGATTTTTAGATTTCAATGGCACATTATCAAATTTTATATTCAAAGTTATGGGAGTTGATAATCTATATTGATGATTTGTTGAAAAAAGTTTTTATCCAATATATTTTATCACCATGGGGATCTCTAGTTATTTTTTCTAATAATTAAAATGGTAGTTTGATGTTGTAAATATACTACCATATGATGAATTAGGTGATTATCAAGAATTGTTACCCTCTTCCAAGGATAGATTATCACTTTGACCAGTTTATAGGGGATATAATGTTTTTTAAGATCAATATGTGGTATACATATCATCAGTTGTGGGTAAAGGATGTGGATATCTCAAATACTACTATCTAGTTTAGGTATATACATTCAAGTATGTAGTTATGTGTTTGGTATCACGGACTTAGCAACTAAGTTCAAGGAACTCATGGAATTAATTTTTTGTGAGTTCTTGGATTAGTTCACAGTTGTGTTCATCAATGACATTCTCATGTACTTGAATTTTGAGGAGGATCATGTTGAGCACATGTGTATTATTCTAATGTCTCTTTGACACCACCATCTTTATGGTAAATTGACAATGTATAAGTTATGGATATGATTAGGGTATTTTCTAGAATATTTAGTGTCTAAAAATGGTGTGGTAGTGGATTTAGTGAATTTGTAAGTAGTTATTTCTTTGGTATCATTAAAAAATGTGGGAGTGGTTTACAGATTTCTTGGTCTCATAGGTTATTACCGGTGGTTCATGTCTATCTTTTCTCATATTTCTCCCCATTAATATCCCTGATCAACAATGATTGCGCCTTTATTTAGACATATCATTTCTAATAAACATTCAACTAAATGAAAGAGTATTTGATCAGTTCCCTAGTTATTCAACTACCTAAGGAAGGTGTGTTGTTTGAGGTGTTCTATAATGCTTCTCATTTAAGCTTGTGATGTGTCTTGATATAGTAGTGAGCAATGATATCTTATGGTTCCAGACTGTTATATCATCATGAATGTAACTATACCACCCATGACCCAAAGATGGAAATAGTGGTGTTTTCACTTAATCATTGACAACATTACCATATTATGGGTTACTTTTTAGTCTTTATATATTATAAGATCTTGGGGTATATTTTTTCTCAGTGTGACCTGAATCTATAAAATTGATGGTGGATAGAGTTTCTCTAGGACTATGGATTTGATATCTCTTATACACTAGGGAAATGATATTTTGTGGTAGATGTGCTGAGTAGGAAGTCACTTGGAGTATGTTAGGAGTTAAAGTATGGTTTTAGGGTGATGGAGGTATTGGAATCTATGAATCTCAAAGAAAATGAGGTTTATGATATAGGATTCTTGTTTTATAAGACAGTGGATCCTACCTTGTTGTAGAAAGTAGAGGATTCTCAGAGAAGATACATAGAGGTAGGGGTGACATGGGACTAAATCCTTTATGGAGATGACCTAGATGGATGTTCATCATAAGGTTATATTCCAAGTAAGGATTTTTTTTCCCATCGGTAGTGCATTTGGGAGTCCTTAGTGAGTTATATAGCTCACTTTTAGCAGTACATCCTAGCATAACCATGATATATCATGGATTTAGGAATCATATTTTTTGGTAAATCATAAAGTGGATAATGATGGATTTTTTGGTGTTATTTCTTTTTTATCAGCAGGTTAAGGTATAGAACCATGTTCCAGGTGGTCTGTTGTAGCCCTTAGATATCTCTGAGTATAAGTGGGAAGAAATATTGATGAATTTTTTCACTGGTTTAACTTGAGCTCAGGGAGGAAATGATTATATATGGGTGATCATGGATTGATTGATAAATCCATCTCACTTTCTAGTGATTTGAGAGATGAATACCCTATATTTTTTGGTGAGACAGTACATGGATGAGGTGGTATGGATTTGTGGAGTTATGAGGGACATAATTTCCAAACGAGACCCTCAGTTTACTTCCTCGGTTTAGAGAGTATTATAATAGAGATAATATTTAAATTATTTTTAATATTTATATCAAGGATTTAATCAGTTTTAATTTATCAATTTGAGTTGAATTGTATCATTTTTTGGATTTTAGGTATATTTTCTGTGTAAATGTTAAAATTTCTTAATTCTGTAATTTTAAATATTTTCTATCACTTATGTATTTCAAGAATAAATTCTTAAATATTGATCTAAATTGAGGAGTTCATTTTTAAAGGCTTTATTTATTTTTGGGATTCAACTTCTTCAACTGGACTCAGTGATAATTAGATGTTTATGGGGACCAAATAAATCAATCAATATGGAAAATCTTTTTGGCCAATAGAATTGACCACTCCTCATCAAATTATTCATATATTGGGATACAGGACACCAAATGAGGTGATTACATTTGGATATAAAATAATAATAAAATGTACATGTGCACATTAAATTCCATGGAGAAATTATCTCACTAAATTATTTGTTTCACATGTTAAAGTGGATGAATATTAAGATTCTCTTCAGTTTGAAAAAGAAAGATTCTATAATTTAGGAATAAATTTTTGTTAGACATGTCCAAAGTCTTTGAAATTTTTAAGATATATAAAAAATTACTAATATCTCTTAAGAAGACCTCTTGTCAAGTTTTTACCATCTAGTGGGTATAAAATGTGAAAAATTTTAATGTACAAATTCTGGAGAAGAAATTTTTTGTTTTTACTTTTCTCTTTTTTTTTTGTAATGTATTATTCTTCCTAATTATTCTCATATAACCATCCCATGGAGGGTTAAACTTATGTGTGATTGGGGAAGCTGAGTTTTTCTTTTTGTAATGTTTGAGTTCCTACACTTCATGGAATAAAATATATTTCTTTCTTTGGTTAAGTTGGTTTCAATATACTAATAGTTTTTATTATTATCAAGTAAAATCATATTTTGTTTTAGTTTCTCTTATTTTTATTTTATTTGTTAATGATAATTATCTCCCTTCACAAGATTTTGGTTTATATACTATGGAATATACTAGGGTTGTGTGGTGTATTACTTAGTGATCACCATTATGAGTGGGAGGAGTAGTGGTCACCCTTTATTGTTTGAGATAAACAAGACTTGATATGGTATTTCCTATCTCAATTAAGGGTATTCACTAAAAATCTCCCACACATTAGAATTAGGGTAGAACAAGTTGAGATATAGGAAAGGTTTTATCTCACCATCACCATTTAACTAAGGTAGTTTGAGGAAGAGATTGTGGAATATCACTTTAATTGATTTAACCGAAGAGGATTGGATAACCTGGAACTAGTATAACATTATAATTGATAAAAAAACAGACTTGATATCCCTTCTCATATCATTATTTTTAATCACTTTATTCATCAATCTATTTTTAATCTCTTTTTTCATTACTTTCTTTTTTCAAAAACACCCCCTTCCTATAATTTAAAGTGAAAAACCTGATTTTTGTGAACAAGTCTCTAGTGACAACCAAGGTTTACCACTTTAATGCATTTTAAATTAGGAAATGATTATTTTTTCCACACCCCATGATAGGAACATGTCAAATCTTGTCATTGTTTTGGGGGAGGAAATGCTAATAACTACCACAAAACTCTAAGAAGAACTTTACTATGAAGAAAAAATTAAATCCAAACTAACTCAGGTATACGATCTTTTCTTAAACTCATTTTCATACAATTTAATTTAAAATAAATTGAGTATCACCTCTCATTTTTTCTGAATTTTTAGATTTAGAAAAATCATGTTTTCCTTGGATGAAGATGAAAGATTCACTTCGTGAGGAACATCTAGAGCTCCTTGAACATGTTGAACATTTATTGGTAAGATTCCATGAGGATATCCAAGCTATTTTACCTGAAGA
Organism: Viscum album; assembly: GCA_963277665.1. Taxonomy (NCBI): domain Eukaryota; kingdom Viridiplantae; phylum Streptophyta; class Magnoliopsida; order Santalales; family Viscaceae; genus Viscum; species Viscum album. The sequence continues at coordinate 1,195,022,083 of OY728121.1, read as the reverse complement.
AACTGAGACACATGCTTCCTACATTAAAGATGAATATTTTGATTTTGATTTATCATGTTTAGTTCATAAAAAATTACACACTAACTTTCCCTTCGATTATTCCATTGATGCATCATACACAAAGAAATAATTGGGGAAATAATAAGAGGTTGTGCAAGTGAAACCAAAGAAGGAGGACTCACACTTGATCATACCCCCACCATGAAAGTTGTACCTTATTGCTAAAGGGGTAGATTTGGTATACTTTTTTCATGGAGTTGTCAGCAACAATAGAAAAGGAATGAAATATGGAAGAAAAAATTATTGGTGGCTTAAATCAAAGAAACTCCACCCACCATTGGATTTTCAATAACATGTGGTACTACTCTTCTAGAATCAGTTAAAACCTAGGGCCCACTTGGGGGGGTTAAACCTGAGGAACCCAAGTGATTTTTTGAAGTTGAATTTGTTTTCAATAAGTTGAGATGATTAAAAGTCAATTATTTTTAAATGTAAAGATTTTTAAACTATTCTTAAAGTTAATACATGTTCCAAAGGAGTTTGGTGTGAGTAAAATGTTTAAAATAATGTTTAGAAGAATTTGAGGAAGGCTTGGTGTCATGAATTATATACTTATATTTCTATAAGTATTATTTATAATTGGAATTACAAAAAAAATGATTCCAAACACATATAACTTAGGTGACTGATTAACCCCACATTGTGGGTGGAGGTCCTCAACCACAAAGGGGAGCCGAATCACACAGCCTTTATGGCATCATGGAAGAGGTGGTCCACATAAGGCCCATAGGTGCGTGATCTCATGAGAGAGCACATGAGGCTTGGGTAAGTGGACTAGAGCATAGAGTAATAGACCATGATAATCCCGTGTGTCCAAGTGTGTCTAGGAGATGATCTTGGTGTCATAGATTGCAACTATAGCATCATGGATTGTATTATTAAGAAGCACATATTTGAATGAATGATCGATGTGCGATGAGCAATGTTTAATAACTATTCATCATTATTTAAAACATATATAAAGAACTGAAGTTATGTGATCTATTATGTCTATTCCATTTGATCAAGCCACACAATGTCACATTTATCATTTAATACCCAAGGGTGTTATGCATGAATTATAATTTTTGTATGTCATGATGTCATGAAGCCATTGTGATCAAACTAATCCCCTGAAAATGTTGTTTTTCATCAGTATAAGTTGTATCATGCCGAGAACTATTGTCTGATCTATGATAAATGTTGAACCACAAGATCAAGTGAATTAATCATGTGATTGCATGATCACCAATCCATATTGTGAATTCATTGTGTGAAAAAATGATCTGGTGTAAAAATTAGTTAGAGTTATTGAAATGAGTGGATGTTTATAAATTTTATAGATTTAGGTCAATGGAAGTTTTCAATAAATACCCATGGACCTTACCATTATTTAGTATGAGATAAATTCATATCTAATAGATAATTTTAAGAGTGATATATATAATAGGAATCACTCTATATTCATGAATAGATTCCAGGAATTTTTTCGGATTCTTTTTAGTCCATAATGTTCCCATGATGATGTTTTTATTTGTTCATGAAAAGTATAAGGAAGCTATCATTATTTGTTATTTAATTTTATAAAGTGTATATTTGAGTTTGAAGAAGATTTAGAAGAGCTTCATATAGAAAATTATATATCTACTTCTAATGTTAAAAACATTGAAGTTTTATTCAAGACTCTGAAAAATAGGAAGAAAAGGGTGGTAAATAAGTTGGAGAGGATGAATGGATATCAATTTATAACTGGAGGAACTCAAAGTGGAAATTTCTTGGTAAGGTCGGATGTTTATAAATCTAATGAATCAACTTAAATCTATGATGAGGATTTGTTCAATTCTAAAATCAAAGAGAATTTGAAGAAATTTACCATAGAGTTGGTCACATGTATAATCAATGTTTTCAAGAATCATTAGGATGAAAATTTTCTACTAGAATAGGAAGATGGTGCAATGAAAGAATCATTTGATAAGAAGGTTCAAAACTAAAAAACTCTCTTAAAACTTAAAAAAGTAAAGGAACATGATTTTATTATGTATAAAGAAAAATTATCCATGGTTGAAGAATAAAAATAAAAATTAGTTTCACTTTGAAACAGAAAAACTTTCTTTGATTGTAGAAGAATTACAGAGGATTTTGTGTCAGAAGGATGTATGAGAAATGGTTTTTATGAAATCTTTAAGTGCACTATAAAAGATAAATATTATATATATGAATGTAAAAAATGATTAGATGGAAGTTAAAGAAAAAATAATTAAGGATCTTGATAGTTTGTTACTGAATTAAAATCAGGCTCATGAAGAATAGATCCAAAAGATGAAGATTCAAAGGGAAGAAATCCTAAAATAAGTTAAAGATGAGAATAATGATCTCAACATGAAATTCCTTGAATTAGAATTGAAATATAGAAATTTTTAACAGACAAAATATGAGACTTCCAAGCAGTTGAGAAAATAATCAATTCCAAGAATTCTTTAGAAAAGAGTCTTATATCTAAAAAGACTCAACTTAGTGGTAAGAATAACTTGAGATTTTATAAGGATAAATATTTTTTAGGATCACTAAAAAAGGTAACCCTTTGTCCTGATAAATCTATGCAAACTATTTCTATTTTGATGACCAGTTCATATTCATATTTAAAATTTGGATGAACATGGGTGAATAAAAATTCTTAGTAATCTACTATATCTTTAAAGGGGGATGTGGAGATGTGTAAGAATTATTGTTCCCTCCAGAAAGTATAAAAGAATAAATCATGATTTGTTGGATATTGTTGGTGTTTTGGGAAATTTGACAATCATTCAATAAATTGTTTCCACAACATTTCATTATATGAAAATTATATAATTACTACATTTAGGTGGATAATATTTGAAGAAAATAGGAAACCTGCACAATATAAGTAGAATACATAGGAAAGGAATAAGTATTTGAAGAATGGATAATAATATTTTCAATATTTTTGTGACTATTGTAATATAAATGGTCACTATTATGATGAGTTCTTGTACGTACCATTGATGTGTAAATTTTCTGTTGATGTGAAGAGGGCATAACAACAAAAAGTTGAGTAGGTAATAAAATAAGATGACAAGTTAACCATGGGATGTAAAAAAAAGAATAATATTTTTAAACAAACAACTCCCAAGAAGTTTGTGAAGAATTATGTGAAGAGTGTCACACTAAAGAAAATATTCTTCAATTGTGGTAGTAAAGGTCACATCATAAACTAGGGGTGTCTAGACCTAAATCAACCTGATGGGTTCAACCCGACCAGACCCAGTCAGGTCGGGTTAGGTTCTATTGGATTGACTTGTACATGGGTCAGGTCGGGTCTTGGGTTGGGAAAATATAGACCCAACCCGACCCGATGACCCGATGAGTGTACCATGAATGAAAAAAAATGCCTCGCTCAGTACACGCCATACCCACCCCCAGCTATCCACCTTCTATCCATTCCCTCACACTCAGCTCCTCCTCTTCCTCCCCAACCCTGACCATCCCTCATGACTAAAAAACCATACTCCCTCCCCAATTCACCTCCTCTCCTACTCAATTCTCTAATCCACCTTCCTCCTTCCCCAACCTTACTTCGTGATAAAACCCCAACTCGCATTCTCTCTTCTTCTTCCCTCATGAGAAAACCCTAATTCTCCTCTTACTTTTCTCCCACCCCCACTAACACCACGATACCCATCCATATCTACCCTCATAACTCACCTCCTCCTCCCCTGAGCTTCCCTTATGAGTGATCGATAGAAACCCTAATCACTTAATTCACCCCGTCCTCTTGGTGTCATGTGTGTGTTGTGGTACGTAGATATTTTTTTATCATAGTCTTTATTATTATCTTCCCCCTTAATTAAAATTGTGGTGTTGATACCCCCCCCCATCACTAAAATTTTATTTTTTCTTCTTATTCTAGGGGTGTTCTGCATCTAGATACTCCCCAATGGGCATGAGTGGGAGTATTTTTCAAATAGAAGTCCATCCAATCTAGCTAGAAATTCATGGAATGTGGTACAATAAGTGGTTATAATCCTCTAGTTTTCATAGTAACTCAAATTCACATGGGTTCTACTCCAACTACACATTCAATTGCAGAAATAGGAGGGGAATTGTAACAAACTAGTTAAAGAAACTGAGGGTAATCAGCCTCTTAAAAAGGTAACAATTCCTAAAGATCCTACTTGTTCTAGAGTTTCTCAATCTTGGGATCATTTTCATAAGAAAAATGAAGGGGTTGTTCATAATTATTATGGTAATGATTAAGCTTGCATGTTTGGTCGGCATGGAACTAGTAATTTGAATAGTCATCTGACAAGGTGCAACAAAAATCCTCACAAAAATATTTTGAAAAGTCAAACCACTATTGGTATTAGAAAGAAGTGTGAAGATGAGGATGATGGAACGGTTAAAATTTTAGTAACTCATTTTAACAAAGAATAGTGAAGAATAGATCTTTCTAAAAAGATAATAATTGATGAGTTATCATTTATATATGTTGAGAATAAAATATTTAGAGAATTTAATGAAGTTTATCAGACTCAATTTCAAGTTCCATCTAGATAAACATTTTCTATTGATTGCTTGTAGTTATATTTGACTGAGAAAGAAAAATAGAATTATATGTTTGATATGTTCTCTTGTATTTTATGTATTACCACTGACACATGGACTTCAATTCAAAATTTGAATTATATGTGTGTGACTGCGCATTTTATTAATGACAAATAGATCATAACTAAATAATAATAATCGGTTTTTTTCTTATTGGGGATGATAAAGGGGAAATAATTAGTCGAGTAATAGAATATACAATGAAACAATGGGAGATTTAAAGAATTAATATTGTTACTATGGATAACGATAGTTCTAATAATATAGTGATCATTTATTTGATGAGGATTTTTAATGATTGGAATGAGTCTATTCTTAAATGACAGTATATTCAAATGAGATGTTGTGCACATATTTTAAACCTTATTATTAGTGATGGAATAACAGAAATATCAACATTAATTTCTAGAATCATATTTTCCTAAAAATTTATGAGAAGTTCGCCTTCTAAATTGGATATTTTCAAGAGAATTACCAATGATTTAAAAATTCTTAGTAAACAGGCCATCATTATTGATGTACCTACTAGATGGAATTCACATTACATGATGTTGGATGTTTCAGTGAAGTATGAGAAAGTATGTATTCGTCTTGATGAATATTCAATTTTTAGGATTGATTTTATATATGTAGGTTGGGATCATATAGAATATGATTTGGTGCATTATCATGTACTTTTAAAGTTTTTAAAAATATTTTATGATAACACTATTGAATTTTCCAGTTCTATGCATGTGACATGTCACACTTTCTATCATACTCTTTGTAACATATATAGAAAAATCAAGAAATGGATAAAGAGTAATGATATTGGGCGAACAAATATTTTGCATAATTTTAAATTTAATTTCAATTTTTTTAGACCCACCATAATTTAATCTTGTTGGAAATTATCACATTTTTATGTTATTGTGGAATTTTGAGATTAATTGTAAAAATGGCCTAATTTTTGGATTTAAATATTTTATTTGTATTATTTACTTTAGTCATAACTTTTTATAAACTAATTAAAATTTTGAAATTTATTTTTTTTAAGATCCCAAAAATCATGGGATACATTTCATCCTTCTGGACCACAAGCTCAATCCATCAATTGGAGGGCCAAAATCAGCTCACAAAACAGTCCTCAAAAATTGTTCACTGATCTGGAATGTTTATAATATGAGATTATATATTGAATTTAGATGACCAAATGAATCTGAAATTCTACATAGAGTTGTATAAGGAATTTATTAACAACTTTTATTAAGGAGGAAATTCATTAATCGTCCATTTGGATTTCCATTAATGCATGGGAAACCGGATATATGGAATATCAAGAGGCTGTCTCGGAAGATTAAATTCTCAGAGTGAAATGGTTATAACATTCACTAAACATAGAAAAATACCTTGAAAGTTTTAGTGAATACATGAAATAGAATGGAGAACAACTTTTAAGTAGGGTTCCACAAGTGAATTGGTCATTTAATATGTCTAACATGCGGTGCATTTCGAATGGAAATCTGACCTATAAAAGGAGGAGAGCTCCTACTTCCCAAATCATTCCACTCCATCCCATCCCATCTGAGGCACCAAGGAGGAGATCTCCACCGAGGGAGGCCGACCTCAATTCTCCTCCATTTCTTCTTCTTCATTTTTTTAGTTTTATTTATTTTAGTTTTATTTTCAATTGTAATTTAAATTTTACTTATATTAAATTAATCTATGCATTTGTGTTTCTCCATCCATCCCACAATTCTTCTTCTCAATTTTCTTCTTTTAATTCTAAGTATTATTATTATTATTGGTATTGATATTAATATTAATTTTAATATTAATTTTAATTTTAATATTAATTTTAATTTTAATATTAATTTTAATTTTAATATTAATTTTAATTTTAATATTATTATTATTATTATTATTATTATTATTATCACAGTATTATATTAAAATTATTTTATTATTTTCCTCTCTCCTTTTTCAAAAACTAATTCTCTTGATTATAATTATTATTATTATTATTATTACTATTATTATTATTATTCTTGTTTTAACATTCATTATATATTATATATTTTCTTTTTTTAACTTTTACCCCTCTCTCTATCTTCTTATCCATCTACTCAACCATTATGATATCTCACTCTCGGAAATGAGAGGATGACCTCGAGGCTTGGCCCAGGGGGAGGTCAAGCTATTATTGAATTTTCTTTAATGTTTGTTTTATGTTTTTGGTAGATTTGAGCAGCATGCATGGGTGAGGGGAATGCCCCCAATATAGTGACTTCCCCCAATGACATGCAACTCAAACTATTTCTATTCTGGAAAAGAATAGTAATTAAAACAAGATATTTCATGTTTGGATTATCAAATTGGAGATAAAAAATAAAGGATAATGATTATTGAACCCAAAATTGAACCCAAGAACTAGTTCTTTATTCTTAAATCATTCTATTTAGTATTGTATGATAGTTTAGATTTCTATATTGCATAAGTAATCAAAAACACAAAAATATTGTAATTGCTTTCTAAAATTACTTAAGACAACCAAAAAAATAAGTGGTTTAGGTGAATTAGATTAAGTGAGTGAACAACTGAGAAATATCTTCAATAGAGATGACCCTGGTTAGCAACTGTGTTGCACTAGGAAAAATATAATTGCTTTTGACCACACCCCGAGACAAGTATTGTCAGATATTACTATGAATGCAATGGCTATTTCAATGAAGGTGAAGTTGGACAAGTATTTGGGTATTAGTTCTAATTTTAATTATCTATTAATTGTATAAATTGCTCTTGATCCTTGATATAAATTATAATATGTTCAGGATAGTTTGGAAATGACGTTTGATGATGATGACAAGAATGAGTTGACCAGAAAATTAATAGATGTTATGAATAATCTCTTTGAGTTTTAAAAATGTAAATATCTCATCCTTATTGATCAATGTGGGCCAAGTTCTCATAAATATCCACATATTTATGATTCTAGTAGCGGTAGTGAGGATGATTAGAAAAGGAAAGATGAATGTAGATTAAATAAAAGGAAAAAAAATTGATGCAACAAAGGAATGAATTAGAAATATATCTAGAGATTGAATATTTTGAGTATTATTTCAATGAATTTGATATTTTAAGATAGTGTAAAGGAATGGAAATCAAGTATCATGTTCTCTCATGATTTTCTAGATATATTATACAAATTATATTAACTACAGTATCTTCAGAGTCCATATTTAGTATAGGAGGATGAGTCCTTGATCTCTTTTGTAGTTGTTTGAATTCCAATATCATTGAGGCATTAATTTTATCCCAAAATTGGTTTAGAAGGTATAAACCAATTTAAATTGTAAATTAATTAGAATAAGTTGAAATGATTGAATCAGGTACCATTAAAAATATTTTGAATTTTTATCATTAGACATTTATCAATTATAAACCTTTGTTTGAAAAAGAAAAATACTGATTTGTTTCTTCTTTTGTTTTGTTTTTAAGATATTCCATTATCCATTATTCATGATAAAATTTTAACTATCTAAAATATAAGAAGTAAGGATAATGTATCACTCTTCATTAAGGTATAAATTTCTAATTTTTTTACAAATTCTTTTTATCACTGTCCCATTAAGATAACTCATTCTGTGACCATATTCCATAATATTCTTCAAGACCTACATTATTTAGATCATCAATATTGAAATTAAATCCAATTACCATTAGATTATAACAATCAGTTATCTTATGATTCTTCTAATCCCTTAAACTGTATCCTTTTCAATTATAAATGTATCCCAAAAAGACACATTCCATTACATTATCCTCAAAATTCACTAAATTTTAGTTCTTAATTTTCATCAAACATATACTATAAAAAACAATGAAATAGATCATAGTTGATTTCTTTTTAAACCATATCTCATGAGATGTTATGTAGTAATTAAATCATAGATAAATCCTATTTTTAATCTACACATTTATTAATAATCCTTCTTCCTAGAAAAACATTAACTTATTAAAATAAGTAAGAAACGTTCTTCACATTTCAAAATTACTTCTATTCATTATTTTAGAAAAAACATTTTATTAATAAGTGTATGAATCATTATATTGATGGTTTATTACTTTTTATTATGATAAGATTCAAATTAATTCATAGAATACTACCTTGAATTAATTTTTTTCAATGTTCTGATATGAACCATCGACTATCTCTCAAATATCTTTATAAAAATTCAACACAACTACATAATGTATCACTTATGAAGCTTAAAAAAATTGGACATTCTTGATAAATCATCAATAAATTTGATGAATTATATGTGAACTCTAGAGTATTTTTTTTCTTCAATGTTATCTAAAATCATAGAATCCCTAATCACAAGTGACAAGTGACCACTATCAAGGATCAATTTCTTTTTCGCATTGAAATTATCATGTGTTAAGTTGATAAGAAATGATTTTTTTGCTTCTATTTTTATTTTTCCTATTTTCAAAAAAAAAATTCTTGAAGAATTTAGGTCCATTCCTTAGAATAATGACCTATTTAGTCACACATCCCATGGATATCCTTCAAACAATCAAATTTTATTTGTATGGGTATGTAATATAAATTTATAATCTCTATGTGATTATTATTTGACTTTCACCCTATTTACATTGGATAACTCCATTTTAATTGATTCCTTCTATGAATCTATGTAGGAGGATTATTCTTTCTGGAAACATTGTATTTATGCCCTAAAACTCAATAGCAAAAATAGTAGACTCCAGAACTATTTATTCAATGAATATGTGGAGTCAATCAATGATTTTCAGTATGTTTTATTTATATAATTAATGATACATTTTATTTGTATTTTGGGGTACCTTTCCTACTTATGATTTCCTTAGAATCCATTTTAGTAGGAGTGACTTTATCCTTTTTTCAACTTAATTCTTCCATGATTTTATTTTAGGACCAACACTGTTAGATACAATATATTTAACAATATCTTGTGTAATAGTTACCTGTTAAACCTGATTTTATGTATAATATTTCAAAACATGCTATGATTACTCACACATTATTTTACACAATTTTATCATAATAAATAATCTCTCAGTTTTCTTAGGGTTTTATTTTCCTGAAAAAATATTAACTGAGTCAATTTTAACTCTACTTAAATTGTAGAAATGTTTTTATTAGATACTTAAAACATTATTTCTGGACTATTATTGTGTTTGAAAACTATGTTATATTTATTAGTTCATGGTTTTTTATTGATAATGATAGGGGTATAGCTAATGGAAATGGAACACACACATAAAATGTTCCACTTCAAACCCTTATTACTAAAAGGTATAATATTGTTTTAAAGTGTTTTAAATTGAATTTCGATATCTTATTCTCCAATTACCAACTTAAAATATTTTCTAGGTTATAATTTCTAATTCAATTAGAATAGATGGGTGGGAGTGTTATAGTATTTTGTTAAGAGTTCATGAATTTTATACCACTCATATGATTTCATTTTTTACTTCTGAATCATTTCCAATTGTCATCAAGAAGTGGGGGATTACCAAGTTTAACTACATCGATTACTTGAAGGTGTTAATATAAAGCTGCTGGAAATTTGGGATCACATTTCAGAATGTTTTTTATTAGGTTGTCTAGATTCTCTTCCCCCACATTATTATTCACTTTACCTATGTTATTCCCCTACTTTTTTATGTTTGGAATTGGATTCCACTGTATATTTGTTTGTTTGTTGGATTTTTTTTAAGATTTTATGGTTATATTTATGGGGTTATTTACTTCCTGGTTAATTAAATTTTTTTCTCTTTAATTTTCATTGTTATTGTCCTGTTATATTTTTTTGAATTGGCTACATTACTAAATTTTGCTACATTTTGGATTCCATTGTCTGTTTTTGGATTCCACTCTATATTGGGAGGATGCTACTGGGTGCTAGGGGTTGTTGCTGAGGGCTGGGGGATGGGGAGTTGTTGTAAGGGATGAGGGGATATAGGGGGCTAGGGTCTAATAGGGTCTGGTGTATGGGGTGGGGCCTGTTGGGGAGCTAGGGGTGGGGGATGGGGGATGGGGGATGGGGGATAGGGGCTGGGGGATGGGGGATGGGGGATGGGGGTTAGTGCTGGGGCTGGGGCTGGGGCTGGGTCTGGGTCTGGATCCAGGCCCGGGTCCATCGAGTTAGGTTGGGTTTTACACATATAACCCAATTTGAACTAACCTGACCCATAGTGAGTGGGGTTAGGTTAGGTCCATTTTACATGTTTCATGATACTTTCCCCCAATGAGTTGGTTTGGGTTGGTTTAGCTACTCATAAATCATATGACTTGAACTGACCCAACCCAGTCTTTTTTAGTTATGTCGGGCCCTGAAATTCCCTCTACCCGACCCAACCCCACCCATGGACACCCCTATCATAGACCATTGTGAATTTTCAATAAACATCAATGATAAAGTATGAAAACTATAATTGAATAAATAATAAATCCTAAAAATAAACAACATGATTTATTTGGTGAAAATCATCTCTGATAAAGAATATGAAAATTTTCCTAATAGGGAAACATGATGAATGATAAAGATTTTTGTGATAGGTTTAATAAGTCTGGGTATTCATCTAAGTACTTCACATATCTTCCTAGACAAGAACAATTCTTAAAGAAGAAATGTAAAGCACCTTTGACATCTATAATTGAGAAGGATTCTCCACACAAATTCAATACCAAGCATGTTCCTAAACAATTCTTGATCATATGGCCAAAATAGTTGGAAGGGGAAAGAAGAATGGAGCAATCATAGAAAACTAAAGATAATTTTCTAAAAAATGTGAATAATAATTTTTCATTTAAGAATATATCTAGGTTGAGAAGAAACTCTTAGACATGTAACTCTAAATAAGAAGCATTGAGGAACCTCATTTTTACCATATATACATTATGTTTTTCTTTCATATAGAGAATTTTTGAAGGTTAATCATGTATTCTGGGGGATTCTTGAATTTGATGAAATGTGTGGAAATTTTACAGCTATAAATTTATCCATCATGGAGGACTATTGAAATTATATTTCCTCCTTATAACATTTCAAATAATATCAAAATATTCTTGGATTTTATTCTTGAAGAAATCCAATCATGATAAAGAAGTATAAAGTGTGTATCTTGAGGGGGAGCACACAATAACAACCACAAAATATCTCTTTATCAGTTTATATCTTATGAATATCTAAATTTTTAGTGAGGAATGCATCTAATAATTTTATATGTTAAAAATATGATTTTTAAATCTTATCATTACTAAGGTATGTTGGTTATAATATCTTATTTTCATACTGAAAAATAAATTCTACTTGATGAAAAAAGTGAAATGAAATTTGAAAACAGAGAAGTAAATTATTACTCTTGAATGTTTTTAATCTATATGTTGAGATTAATACAAGATTTTAGTTGAAATTTTTTTGAACGACCACTAAAAGAAGGTTTTGGTGTTGGTATCACATACCTAAAATTTATTAACAACATTGATGTTAAATTTGATCACTCTTGTTTTCTATACCAAACATGGCTCATATAGAATTAGATTTAATTCATTTTATCTCTTTATTATGTTAGTGGTGATTCCATACTTCTCTAGAGTAAATCAAACTATAAGTGTAATGTCCCATGCCTACCCATCCCGTTTGTTGGTTTTGTGGTTGGAGGGTGTTTGGATGAGGTTTTAAGGTTATTTGGTAGAGGTTAGAGCTTCATATGTACTATAATAGGCAATTCACATCGTGGAAGGGGAATTTACAATGTGAGTTACTGATTTATAGCTTGTGTATTCAGTGAACTCATGGATTATGTGCGGTGCTGGATGATTTCTTGAAATAGATTCACATCGTGAAAGGGTAATTCACGACATGTATTAATTCAGGCTGAGGTGACTTGATTTTTAGTTGAAACCAAATATATGGTAAATTCAATCCCTTTAATGGTTACACAGGATCTCGGGAATTCACATCGTGAATATGGAATTCATGATGTGAAACAGAAGAATTATTGGTTGTTTATAATTATAGTTTGGCTGATTATCCTCTCATCCATGTGTTTCTTCTCTTGGTTGTGGGAATAATCCTAGGTGTTTTGTAAGTTATTCCATCTCGTAACCCCTTTCTTCAATCCTCGGTTTATGATGGTTGATTTTGGGTTATCTTTGGTGAGTTTCTCTCTAATCACCATTGTTTTTCTTTCATTATTCCTCAGAGAATCACTATAGTGGTGCTATTTTGATCTGGGTGTGTGTTGGACTACGTTTTTGAAAACCCTTTGTTGTGATCAAGGTTTATTTATAGTTCCTATTGCGGTTTTTTTGAGTAATTTCTTATTCTCTATATGGTGTGTAGTGAGTTGGAAAAGATTTCTTGAGGTAGGGGATCCTCATTCTCACATGTTTATGTTCTATGTGTGATATTTTCATGGATCTTCTTTCCATTGGATGGATAGTAATGGTCAGCATAATACTATAATAAATTTTTATAACAAAAATTGATGGGTATGGGAGAGATATCATGTGATTTACTACTTTGATATATGTTGTTGATTATATTGTGCATTCTTGTTGTAAATATTGAAAATAATGGTTGTTGGGAGCCTTGTTTGTGCTATAGATGATATGTGATAAGACCCTTGTGGTGTTTTTTTATCACATCCTAAATAAAAGTTTAATGAATTAATATTTGGATAATAAAATGGTTTCCCATTGAATACCAATTTGTGTGATAATATTCATGAAAAATTAAGAAGTAATGTGATAAAGCCACTGAATAATTATGGAAGCTAGAATGTGTTGTTGTTGCATGTGGTCTCCTTGGTGTTTGTCTTGTGTGTTGGGAGCTGTCATGTGGTGGTGGTGGTGATCGGTTAGTCTATGTGATGTGTGGGGTTGTGTCATGGTGGTTGGTTGGGATGGATGTGATGTGGGCAGTTGTGCAATGTGGTGCATAATGGTCATGGTTTATGATGTGGTTGTGGTGTGCGATGTGGTTGTGGTGTGAGATGTGGTATCTTTATGGTATTCAGTGATGGATTTGTGTGCTGGTTGTTTTTTGAGGTAGTGGTGGTATGCAAAGGATGATACTTGGGGTTTTTGTGGTTAGATGGCTAGGTTGATGAGGTGTAGTGACGATAGTTGATGTGAGTTGGGATAGTTGTGATGTGGCATGGTTGTGCTAGTTGACTAGATAACAATGGAATAAAATATGAATAAATAAATGAATGGGTTATAAATTAGATATAATGATATGGAAATTAGTTTTGGTAAATGGATTAAGTGAATTGAATAAATGAATTGGTTGTGTAAATGTGAAATGAAGTGAATTAGCAATGAAATTTAGTGTAACTTGATTAATCTAGAAAGTGGTGAAATTGTAAATGAAAGTGTGAAATATTTTATGGCTTATGTGGTGGTGTTGTGGCATGTTTCATATAGTGGTACTATAGATTGTAACATTTTATGTGTGGTACAGTGGTGGTGATGTAGTGTGTGCTAGTGCAGTTGATGTGAACCTGTAGGTTGGGTATTGTCTGTTGTCTATATATCATTTATGTTTATTTTATTTCTTTACGCAACCCAATAGAATTGGATAACCTTACCAATTCTCATAGGTTCTAGGTTCTGGTTGTTTTCCCCAACATCCAGGTTGGTGGTGATATATATGGATGTATACTCCCTCTTCCTCACTCTTCCTTTAGTAGTGATGACCTAGGTGTCTTTAGGCGAGATGAGAAATGATGGACCAGGTGTTTTTAGGTGAGGTCTGATGTGGTGGTAAGTAATAATATGTGATATATGGTGGGGGTTCATGCATGGTTAGAGGAGGGAATGAGGTTTATTTCCTTCACATTCATGATACTTTACTACTTTGGTCATATAATGAGATATGATGTGATGGACTGGGTGTCTTTAGGTGAGATGTGATGTGATGGTCTAGGTTTATTCAGGAAAGATGTGTTGTGTTGTGGATATTATGTGATGATTCTGGATGTTATTAGCGAATGCTAGACCATGCAAGGTTGGGGTAGGTAGGGATGCTTCCTGACCCATATCAGAGATGGCTGTATGTAATGTGAAATGTATAGAAGGTATATGACAAGATGATGTTTGATGTTGGGGTGTGAGAGAAGAAAATCAATGGGGAAGAATCAGTGGGGTACCTTTTATTATTATGATCTTGATTCAATATTATTATATTAGATGTTTAATTTGGGGAATGATCCATGTGAGGTTGAGATTTCTTAAATGACATGTATAGGAACTTGTTGGTTTTTTTGTTTGTTCACCGGAACATTAGAATTATCTTTTCATGTCACACCTTGACCTCGAATACTCCTTTATTTTCTTCTTTTCTTGGTCTTGGATATTCCCAGTTGAGGTTCAAGATTGGTTCCTATTTAAAATTTTCAATTTTTGGATGTCCAGGTGAATTTTGGTTTGCGCACAGGTAGCGCACGGTTAGTAGAGACCGTGCGGCCCAAACCAGGTAACTGTGTGGTAGGCCCTAGAATTGGATAGAAGCTACCAAATAGTCTATGCATGGTCACACAAACCATGTGTATTAGTTCCACAATCACTCTTTTTTGGAATAGTAGTTTCTGTATGGTTGGCATATGGTTTGATAAACTGTGTGGCCAAACCAAGTGAGTTGCCCATAAATTTTAAAAATTGACATTCCTAATCTACCCTCTCCCTATATTTACCATATTTTATACCCCATCCCCTTGGTTAGACCAAGTCACATGAAGGGATCCCCCTAGGACCCTCTCCTTGGTTCTCCTCCCTCCCGGGTGCCTCTCCTTTGATTCCAAGGTATGTTTTTAGGGTTTTTGGTCATTTTTCCTCTCCTTTATCTCTTCCCCTCTCTATTTATTGCTTTCCCTTGGGTGGGATATAATTTTTCCAAACCCTAATGGTTAGGTTTTGTGTGTGGGTTGTGTTTTATTTTAATCTTGGGTGTAAATATCATCTATGGGGCCATAATCTCCCTTCTCTAAGAGTTTCATCACATTCACACACTATCGATGTAGGTGTTTCCATGTTGTTTCTTTATGATGTAACTTATTTATTATTTTATGCTTTCAATTAATTTTTAAATATTATTTTCACCTTTATGATTCATGTAATTATACAAGATTTTTGTGTTGGTAGAATTTTCTAAAAATAGGTTTTAAAGTGAAATATTTTTTTATACCCTTGTGAATTTATACAAAATGGGTTTGATAAAATTCCAATTTTTTATGTAAATGTTAGCTAATTTGGATTTTGTTTCCCATGGAAATATTTTATTAAATTTATTGGTTTAAGGTTATCTTTTCTATCTGAAACATGGTGGTTTTCATAAAACAGTTTTTTGTGATAGTTAGAAGCATGTGTTGTCTCTTGAAAATTGTTTGGGGGAAAACTAATTGTGGTATGCCATTAGATGTGGTCACATCCATGGGTACACAGAGTGCACACATGGATGGGCCTTAAAATGATAATGGTATTGAATTTGGTTCTTTATTTGAACATTGGTTTCCTAAAAAGTTTATTCCTCTTCTCTTATTCCTTCTTTTCTTATAAAATGGTTCCATGTTTTCCAAATGAGACAATGTGGTTTTGATATTGTATTGGAGACTATGGACCATTTGGAATTTTATAAAAGAGATTTGGTTCCTAAATAGTTTTGAAATCTTGTTTGGAAATACTTGGTCATTTTTTGTATGTTTTTAACTGTGGTTTTGAAATGGTATTTGGAAAGTTAGGGCTTGTTTGGCATCTTTGATTATCTTGTTAAATTTTATCTTAGTTTTGGAATATCATGAAAGTGGAATTGATTTTGAGAATGTAAAGGACTGTTTGGAAAGAATTTGTGAAAGTGGCATTTCACTTGGTTTTGGAAATGATCTTTGAAATGTTTTGAGTAGAGTGAATTGGGTGTGTAAATCCAAAGGCATGTTTGGGAACTTGAATGTTTTAAGGAAGAGGGTAAATGTTATATAATGTGATGGCCTAATTGGAACCTTTGAAGATGTTATATATATATAAACACACACAAATATATATATATAGTGGTCACCTCTATAGGATGGATTTCTCTTTATGGGTTACTTTATAGTGGTGTCCATGTTTGGGGTAGGAAAGTGCGGTGATGGCAGGTAAGGTGAGTCACATGTGTGGGGGCCTCCTTCTTACATAGTATATTATTACCATGGGTTCCTTGGAATATTTTAGATGGTTGAGTGGAAGTTCCTAATAATATTTGATTAGATGGGTTGGTACCCCCTGGATCATTGAGAGGCTAGGTGGGTTGTTCTATTGGATTGGTTAGTTGAGGGCGGCCAACTAGTTATAGACTAGGGAGCTTCACCATATGCTAAAAGGTTGTTCTGAACTGTGTAAGTCTAAGGATTTATCTAGGGATTTTTAGGAAATCGCATGGTTACTATCTATGATTATTTTTTTGTATTTTTTTACACTTTATTTTCTACTTATACTAGTTTATTTTCTGCACAACACAGTATTATTTTACTTAAACATTTAGTTTGGTTTTTGGTATTAAAATGATAACTGGTTTTGGAAAGTTTGATGTGGCATGTGCTGGTTTTTAAAATACGGAAAACTTTGTTTTCTTGATAAAATGTGAAAACCCCTATTTTTATAATTTTATTTCAAACTAGTGTCAATTGATTGTTTTTTAGAAAGGAAACATGTGGATTCTTTGGTGATTTCCCACTGAGGTGTGAAGATCACACCCTACTTATACCATTCAGTGTCGGTAGACCCGATCTTTTTTTCAAGTTCTGATCGCCATTTAGGTTTTTTTGGTTCGAGCTTGCTCTTGGATTGGTTCGTTCTTCTGGAAAATAGTGACATTGAGGTTACAAGAAGATCATGGTAGATTGTCTCTATTTCAGTTTTGTTTTCAATTTTGTATTTTGGGTTTCTATATGGTTCGGTTGTATCTTGTAACTGAATATTTTTGTGTATTTATTTCATATTCTATTGGTGTTGGTTCTTCTTCTTATTCAGTTTAATTTATAGATCCTGGTTATTCTTTATGCTGAAATCATTCCATATTATATTGATTTTGAATCCCAACACTAGTTTCCAACCTATGGATATCGAGAACACACTTCGGTCCATGCTGCGGACCGGGTCGGGTGTCTGGTTGGACGGAATCCTAGACTATCTCATGAAAAAATTGTATTAGAGTAGGACCTTGTTATTTGGGGTGTCTAATAGTTGGAGATTAGGATTTTTAGGGCTTAGGAGATAGGTTATGGGTCAATTCTTGATCACAACTACTCATGAAAGGACCTGAGTTACCAAGGGTAGTCTATGGATTGAGTTCTTATCTTTGCTTTGCTTGATTTATTTTAAGTGATTACAATGAAGGTGATCCAGTGTTATGTTGTGATCTCACATGGATTAGTGACCCATGTGGAGTCTGAGTACACAGTTCAAGCAACTCCAAGTTGTTGATGCTTACTTTGGGAATGGCCCACTACTATGTCACTGAATTAAGAATAACTACTAGTTCTACATTCCAGTGGTTTGGTACGAGTGGGTTTTCATCTTGGTCTTGGTTTTTAGTAAGTGTGTTTTTGAAAATGAAAATGGTTTTGAAATGAAAATTATTTCTTTCAAATGTATTTAAATTAGTAAAATGGGTTTTAAATGAAATTGTTTTGGTTTGAAAATTTGGTGGGTGTTTGGGTTTACAAAGGAAATGGTTTGGGTGTCCCCTTGGTATTCCTTATGAACATTTGCATGTTTGAGGGTATGTGTGTGGAATGTGCATGTTGGAATGTATGGATGAAAATAGGTGCACACATGTGTGACAATTCATGGGATTCGATGGGTTGGTAATTGAAATTAGAGGCTTGGACTTGTTTTTCTAAAAGTGAATTTAAAATAAGGAAATGGTTTCAAAAGTTGGTTTTCATTAAAGGAATGTGGGTTTTTTTGTGAAAAGTGGCCTTATAAGATGGTGGTTTTTAAATTTAAATGAAAATGATGTCTATTGAAAGGAATATTTTTTGTTATGTTTGTATTTTTTTTGGATTATAATCCAGTTGTTTTTTGCTCAAGGTGTCGCTTTTTATTGTGCTTTGGTTTGATGTCGGTTTTGGTTTATGTTTTCCGTTTTGTTCAAAAATTCCACCCATAAAGGTCCCCAAAATTTATGATGAGTCATGCCTAGTTTCTGATTATCCTCAAGTGTTTCCTACCCTTTGAGGTGATAGAGTTCCATCAAAAGTAGTGAAGTGGCTTGAAGAAGTCGAGGGTGTCTTCAGATTGTTCGGAAGTCTGAAATTTTTCATATAGTGTGATGTTTTGGTTTTTCTTGTGGGTCCAGATTTGGACCAATGGAAGTTGGTTGTCCCATCATCATTGGAAGTTAGGATGACATGGGAATTTTTTAAGACCACTTTCTTCCAAAGGTTTTTTCTATAGGAGGTGAATTTGAGGAAGGTGGCAGAGTTGTGGGATGTTCGACAGGGCCAGTGGACCGTAGATTCTTATGTTGATCACATTAGGGAGTTGGTTTCTTACTCTCTAGAAGTGGAATTAGAGGATTAGTTAAGGTGTCCTATTTTAGTTTGGGGTATTCATCTAGATATCATGGAAAATTTTCTATCTTCTGGTGAATTTCATTTTGGAAAGTTGGTGGATATGTCATTTTTAGCCGAATTAGTTCTTAGAAATAAGTTTGTTGAAACTAATGAACCAGATCCTATTTTTGTTCATAAAGGTTCCCCATCTGGTGAGAGGCAGGTACATTAGGAACCTATTTCCAAGAAGTCACTCTTGTTGGCTTCTACTTCTCATTCATTGTACCACTCACTTGTATGCTTCCAATGTGTTAGGTTAAGGTATTCGAAGTTGTCTTATCTCAACCCTCTGAATATATGCCATCATAACAGTTTTTCTATGTCATCTGGAAAGTTCTTTTAGGAATAAATTCCTAAAGAAGTAGTTTTAAATGGATAATTTCATTATCTGACTATGAGGAAGGAGATTCTTCAGTCACCAAGTCTCCATACATAGGCCTTAGAGTGAATCTCGCATGTAGTTATGTGTTTCTAAGGGTGTGTGAAACCTTTTCCTGGATTTTGTTCCCATGTTGGGGTGGAGATATTTAAAGTTATCCTAATATTTTTTTCCTACTTTTATAGTTTTTTTATATCGTAATTTTATCATTTCATTATAAAGGTGTGATGGACTTATTCGATCGTAATCTAAGCAGTTGTGTTTATCTGAATGTGGATTCTGAATCATGCACTTTCTTTGAGTTTTTAACCCTTATGTGGGTTAGTTCGAGTTTTGGTTTTAGTTGTTCTCATTTGGAGATGTTTATGTTTTGTGGAATTGATGGCTTATGTTTCCGTTTTGTTGTTTGGTTTTAGTCTCTTTTCATGAGTTTCCCCTAGCATTGGGGTTTTTCGATGGTTTGGAAAGTTTCTAATTTGGGTGGTGGTGTTTTTTTCACTCATGATAAGGAATTTGGTTTAGTTCGGGTTGGGATTTCCCTAGTTACCAGTTCCAGTGAGGGTGGTTTCTGGTTAGTATGGAAAAGATGAGTCTGTTTCTAGGGTCCTGGTTTGCTGGGTTTCCCATAGCAGTTTTTCATTTAAGTCTTGGTGGTGTTGGTTGGATTTTAAAGTTTTTGTATTAGTTGAGTTCTTGTGGTGGGGATAACCCCCTCATATTCTTCCCTCACTCTTATGTTGTGTTTTATTCTTGATCAGTCGGGTGTTATTTGTGGAGTGAATGGTCACCCCGAGGTTCATGGTTTTCCTCGATTTTGATTAGGCATGGATTCGAGTTTTATTCATCCTTTGGCTTGGTGTCTTTCTAGGGGTAGAAAGTGTATGTGGTGGGGATAATTGTCACATGACAACCTTGAATACTTATTTATTTTCTTATTATCTTGGTCTTGGATCTTCTAGGCTGAGTTTAGGGATTGGATCCTGGTTAAAATTTTCAATTTTTGGATGCCTCAGTGAATTTTGTCATGTGCACAGGCAGCACATGGTTAGTAAAAACCATATGGCCCAGCCCAGGTAACCATAAGGAAGGGCCTGGAATTGGATAAAATCTACCACAAGGTTTTCACATGGTCACAAAAACCATGTGGCTTAGTCCTATGGTCACTCTTTTTTGGGAAACTAGTTTCCCCATGGTTGGAACACTGTTTGATAAACTATGCAGCCAAATTGTGTGAGCTATCTAGAAATTTTAAAAGTTGAAATTCTTAATCTACCCTCTCCGTTATTTACCCTATTTCAGACCCCCTCCCCTTGGGTTGACCAAGGTGCACAAAGGGATTCCCCTAGGTCCCTCTCCTTGGTTCTCCTCTATCCTTGGTGCCTCTCCTTTGATTCCAAGGTATGTGTTTAGGGTTTTTAGTCATTTTTCCTTGCATTTATCTCTTCCCATCTCTACTTATTTCTTTCCATTGGGTGATATATCGTTTTTAAAAACCCTAATGGTTAGTTTTTGTGTCTGGGTTTTTTTTTTCTTCGAATCTAGGGTGTGAAGATAGTCCATGGTGCCCTAATCTCCCATCTTTGAGAGTTTTGATGCATTCACACCATTGAGGTAGGTGTTTCCAGGTTTTTCCATTCTGATGCAACCTATTTATGATTTGATGATTTTAATTAATTTTTAAATACGACTATAACCTTTATTATACATGTAATTAGTTTTTATGGTGGTTTTGTGTTGGTAGAATTTGTTAAAAATAGGTTTTGAAGTGAATCTTTGCTTATTCCCTTGTGAATTTATATGAAATAGGTTTGATAAAATTCCAAATGTGTTTTTATGGAAAATTTGGATAATTTGGATGGTGTTTCCCATGGAAATATTTTATTAAATTTATTGGATTAAGGTTAGGTTTTCTATGTGAAACATGATGGTTTTCATAAAATGTTTTGTTGTGATAGTTGGGAGGCATGTGTTGTTTCTTGAAAATTGTTTGGAGAAAAACTACTTGTATTATGCCATTGGATGTGGCCACATCCATGGGTGCATGGAGTGCACACATATATGGGATTTCAAATGATTATGGTATTGAAAGTATCTCTTTCTTTGAACTTTGGTTTCCTAAAATGTTTCTTCCTCTTCTATTTTTTCTTATTTTATTGTAAAATGGTTCTATGTTTTTCAAATGAGACAAAGTGGTTTTGAGATTTTATTGGAGTCTATGGCCCATTTGGAATTTTAAAAAAATAGAGTTGGTTCCTAAATACTTTTTAAAGCTAGTTTATAAATCCTTGGTCATTTCTTGTATGTTTCAACCTTGGTTTTGAAATGGTATTTGGAAAGTAAGGGCATGTTTGGAATCTTCAATTATCCTGTGAACTTTTATCTTGGTTTTGGAATAGCATGAAACTAGAATTGATTTTGAGAATGTAAATTTATGTTTTAAAAGTGTTTGTGAAAGTGTAATTTCAGTTGGTTTTGGAAATGTTCTTTGAAATGTTTTGAGTAGAGTACACATGGGTGTGTAAAGCCAAAGGTTCCTTTAGCAATGTGAATATTTTTAGGAATAGGGTAAACATTATATGTTGTGATGGCCCGGTTTTAACCTTTGACAATGTGATAGATATATATTAGGAACCTCTATAGGAGGGATTTCTCTTTATGGGTTATAATTTTAGTGGTGTCTGTGTTTGGGGTAGAAAAATGTGATGATGGTAGGTAAGGTGAGTCACGTGTGAGAGGGCCTCCTAATTACACAATATATTATTACCATGGGTTCCTGGGAATCTTTTAGAGGTCAAGTGATGGTTTATGATCAACCCTAATTAGATGGGTTGGTACCCCCTGGATCACTGAGAGGCCAGATGGGATGTGTCACTGGATTGGTCAGGTGGGTTGTGTCACTGTATTGGCCAGGTGGGCTATGTCACTGGATTGGTACCCCCTAGATGGGTTGGTGTGTCCAGGGATTTCTCTAGGGATGTTTAGGAAATCCCATGGTTACTATCTACGATTGTTTGTTATACACTTTATTTTCTTCTTATACTACTAGTTTTTTTTTTCAGCACAGCCCAGTATTATTTTACTTAGGAATTTGGTTTCATTTTTGGTATTAAAATGATAACCGGTTTTCGAAAATGGGATATGGCATGTGTTGGTTTTTAAAATGTGGAAAACTATGTTTTCTTGGAAAAATTTAAAAAGCCCTATTTTTATATTTGTGTTTCAAACTAGTGTTAATGGATTGTTTTCAGGAAAGGAAATGCATGGATTCTTTGGTGATTGCTTAATGAGATGTTAATATCACACCCTACTTATACTATTTGGTGCATGTAGAACCGATCTGTTTTTCATGTTCTGGTCCTCATTTAGGTTCTTCTTGTTTGATCTGGCTCTTGAAGAAGTTCAGTCTTGTGGACAGTGGTGAAATTGAGGTCACAGGGAGATAATGGTAGAGTGGATCTTTTTTAGTTTTGTTTTTAGTTTTGTATTTTAGGTTTCTATCTTGTTCAATTGTATCTTGTAACTGAATCTGTTTGTGTATTTATTTGAGATTAATTTATTATTGGTTCTTCTAATTATTTAGTTTAATTTATTTATCCTGGTTATTCTTTGGGAGGAAATCATTCCCTCTTGTATTGGTTTTGATGCATGATACTAGTTTCCATCCCGTGGGGATCAAGAATGCCCTTTGGGCCATACCGGGGATCGGGTCAGGTGTCGAGTTGGATGGTATCTCATTCTGGATCATGACATTTCACATGTTCACTTGAGACCATGTTTATTTCCCTAGTGATTATACATTTTATGTTCACCTTGTGCATATAAATTATTTTTCAGAATTCTAGGAGGATGTTATGGACCGAGTTGGATATTACTAGCTTGGGTTGGATCTATTATTGAGTCGTTGTCATAGACATATCTTTTGGTATACTTGGAGACTTTCTTTGTATTAGTTTATTTTTCTCATGCATTTTGGGATATATTTTTTTTACCATTATATTATCTATTGTATTTTATTGGTGATTTCTTATCCAATCTCGATATTTTATTTTATTTATAGTTGGTAGTTCCTTCCTTTTTGTGATATTTTTATACCCTCTGTTCTAGTCACTGACTTGGGGCTTACTTGAGGTGGGACTCATGGGTCATTATCTATCTTCATTCATTACAATATATTTGGAGGTTGGGGTCATAATATAGTGGTATTAATGGTTTTGGTTGAGATATTGGATGGAGTATAGTGTTAAGAATTGTGATGTTTCCATGGTTTGGTAGAGAAATGATGGTTGTTGATCTTGGTGCATGATATACGCTAGGAAGACTGGTTAGGACATAGGATTTTTATTTCCCCCTTGATCCAATTCATGGAATCTGTACTTATTTAATGGCCAAATTAGGTGGACCTATTTTTAGGGTAGATACCTAGGAGAAGTAAATACATTATGATTGTTTGTGTTCATGTCCAAAATGGTTTGTTTTGGAAAAATAAAATGAATTAATTAAATATTGTTTAAAAAATTCATGATACCAAGATTTGGATGTTCTCCTTGATTTTCAGGAATGGATCATATTTTTCATTCTTGAGTTTCCCAAACAGTTTAGGTTTAGTATGATGAACTAGATGATCATCAAAGGATCGATCAAATATAGGAGGATGAGTCATGGTAGATGGATTTGTGTGCCTTTCAATGGAAGAGTTTGGGAAAGTATGAGGGGATAATCTATGATCTGGAGACAGTGCACTGGTTAGAGGAGATCGATATTTCTTTCGGCCAGATTTGAGAATAGGTTGATTTTTGGGTGCCATTAGCAGTTAGTCATATGTGGGGAGTTGCACATCAGTGTTGGATGCAATTTCTTGGTGACCATTAAGAGGAAGATGTGTTGTTGCCTGAATTTTAGAGGGAGTTCGGAGCAAATTTCCTATCATTGATGATAAGGGAATCCTAGAGTAAGGAGTTAGTCTCCCTTTAGTATGGGATCTTGAGTGTGAGGGAGTTTGGGATCAGGTTCAAGGACCTCCTGCACTTTCCCTTGATGTTTTCTCAGATGAGGAAACCAGAGTTTAGCATTTGGAGAAGGCTTTACTCCCAGCGATTAGGTATGTGATCACCTCATTCAAGATTCTTATGCATATAGAATTAAAGAAGAAGGAATTGGTGGTTGAGAGGATGTTTTCTATAGGATGTTATCCCTGATAGATTTTCGAGTGGAGTTTTTTTAGGAGTAGAGCTTTAGGAAGTGGGTCATGGGTGTTTAGGCAGTCATGGTTTTGTCCAGTGGGGAACTAGCAATGATAGTTTTCCCCCCCAACCGTCAGGGATAGATGGTTTCCAAGACCCTTCCAAGCGATTTTTTAATATTATATGACTTTGGGGGACATGGTAATGTCAAGAATTATTATCCTACCACTTAGGGAGGCTAGTTTCAAATGGGAGGACAAGCCCCTTTTCAATATCAGTAGTTACCATCGCGACAGTTTCAGTGTAAAGGACCCCTGACACTTGTTCATTAGCTGAGGAAAGGTGGAGTTGGCCGAGGGTAGCCTTGTGATGATCCATTTTCATAGGTACCTAGTCCAAAGGGTGGTCATGTATGATGATAGTGTAGTGGAAGAGGATTTGGGTATGGTTAGATGCTTGCATTAGAGGCGGAACCGCCAACAGAGCTAGGGGTTGTTTGAGGAACGATCAAATTATCATCTACCATTGTTTTTTATTTTTTTATTTGGTAACATCATGTTCCTTTTCCCTATAATTTATTCTATTCTATGGTACTGGATGTGGAGAGGCTTCTAGTGCCTCTGGTGTTATCTACACTGGTTGGAGGTCATACTTCTTTGTTTTATGTGTTTTGGGGATGAAGACCGGTGATTGCGCAACATTGGTCAATGAGGGACTTATTCTTGTTGTAGATAAAACCATATTATTTTATCCTCAACATTTATTGGATTTATATTGTGTGTTTATTCATTAACTACTTCAAAAGGATCATTTTTTCTGATGTGGAGGACCATTGAGTGGCATTTGTTGGCGAGCAAGGTTATCAGATAGGGGGTAGGTAGATGAAGCCTATTTTGTCTCAATTGGTGGAGCTATCAATGGAAGCTCTAATAGAGGGTTTTCCCAAGGTTATGGATAAGTTTCTAGATGTTTTTTTAGATGAGGCTATGACCCGACCTCCACAACATGATGTCAAGTTTGGGATAGAGATGCAACTAAAATCATCTCTGATTTCAAGGGATCCTTATAGGATGGTTCCAATAAAGTTTTGTGAGTTGAGGTTATAGGTGGATGATATAATGCATAAGGATTTTATTTGACTCAGTGTGTCTCTGTGGGGTGCTCCAGTATTGTTCTCCAAGAAGGAAGATGGTAGTTTGAGGTTTTGTATAGACTACCAAAGGTTGAATCAGGTAATGTTCAAGAACCTTTAACCTCTTATGAGGATAGAAAATTATTTTAACCAGTTGAGAGGGGATAGTTAGTTATCAAAGATCAATATGTGATATGGATATCACCAGTTGAGTTTGAAGGATGAGGATATCCAAAATACTTCCTTCAAGTGATGGTATGACCACTTTAAGTTTTTAGTCAAGATGTTTGGTGTTACAAATGCACCAGCCATGTCCATGGGGCTTATTAAATCCTTATTCAATGAGTTATTAGATTGGTTCATCATTGTATTAATTTGTGATATTGTGATCTACTCTATGTTAGATGAGGAGCACACTGATCATCTCAAATCTATTTTTCAAGTCCTTTAATGCCACCAGATCTATGGGAAGTTGTACATGTCTTAGTTATAGACACGGTAGGTTCACTTCCTTAGACATGTGGTGTCATGGTAGGGTGTGAGAGTGGACACATAGAAGGTTGAGGTAGTTTTTTATTGGGAAGTACCCAAGAATGTGGTATAGGTTCATAGTTTCCATGGTCTCGTAAGCTATTATCATAGTTTTGTGATAGATTTTTGTCAAGTTGTATCCCCACTGAATACTTTTACAAGGAAATACCAAGATTTTGTGTGGATTGATAGTGTCAGGAAGCATTCTGTTACCTAGAGAAGAAGATAGTTAGTTCTCTATTTCTTTGGTTTCCTAAGGTGGGTGTGTTGTTTGAGGTTTTTGGGTGTGTCATATCTGGGCTTAGGATGTGTATTGATGCAATAGAGGGAAACAGTATCATATGGATTTAGGTAATTACATAACTATGAGAGTAACTATTCCACCCATGATATAGAGCTGTTGGAAATTGTTTTTTCACTAAATTCATGGTAAAACTATCTCATTGGTGGTCATTTTGTGGTTTTCACAAACCAAAATAGCATGAAATATGATTTCACTCAACAGAATATGAATCTATGACAATAGAGATGGATGGAGTTTCTTTAGGATTATAACTTTGAGATCTCTTATACCCTAGTAAAGGGGAATGTGGTTGCTAATGAAATTAGTCAGAAGCCCTGAGGAGATGTGACTGGGATTCTGCATATGTTTAAAAAGGAATAGAGGATTTTGTAGTTATGCATCTTGATGTCATAGGGAGAAATGTACAAGGTTGTTATTATACGATGACCATGGGGTTTTATTTTTTGTAGTATGTAGAGGATTATTATTGGGGTAACTTAGAGGTATAGGTAATGCAAGATCATATTGTCCATGGGGACGTTCCTAAGGGATAGTGGGAGGATGGTCAGAATTGGGTGTTGTTGTACGGGAGTTTGTTTGTTCCACAAACAAGTGTGAGGGGGTTCTCCATGAGTTTCATAGCTCACCCTTAGTGTTACATCCTAGTGTGTTGAATATTTATCATGGATTGAGGATCCAGCTTTTGTTTCCAATGATGAAATGGTTAGTGGAAGAGTTTTTGGTGAGGTTTCTAGTTTTTCAGCAGGTGAAGTTGGAGTATAATGTTTATAGAGGTTTGTTATGGCCCTTATATGTTCCCTAGTAGAAATGGGAAAACATATTAATAGATTTTTCCATAGGGTTACCTTGGTATTAGGGAGGATGTGATGCAGTTTGGGTGATAGTGGACCGACTAATGAAGTTGTCTCATTTTCTAGCAATCCATATATAGAATTTCATGGATGTTTTGGAAAGGAGATATATGGATGATGTGGTTAGTCTTCATGGGGTACCAAGAACCATAATCTATTATTGGTATCCTTGTTTTACCTTACGATTCTAGAGGGTATTTCAACATGATTTTGTCTCACAACTATGCCTTATCACTTCTTTCCATCCTCAGATATATGGGAAGATGGTGCAGACTATCCAAACACTAGAGGATATATTGCAAACTTGCATCTTAGACTTTGGAAGAACTTGGTAATGTCACCAACCTTTAGAAGAGTTTTCATACAACAACATATATCACTCATCCATTAGCATTTCCACATTTGAGGCATTGTATGGGTGATTTTGTCATTCTATGTTGTGTTGTATGGAGGTTAGGGAGTCAATAGTTCTTAGTCCCGATGTGGTGTAGAGAACATCTAAGAAGATTCAGTTTGTTTGGGAAAGGATGAAGGTGGTGTAAGACTATTATAAGGACTATTTTGAACATATTTCGAGGCCCTTGGAGTTTTAGGTTAGATACTATGACACATGTGACTATCATAGGATGCAGTCAAACATAATTTATACTTCTAATGCAGTATAGTAGCTGGTCAGGGTCATCTCTCAAAGAGACAGGGTAAAGAGTCTCACTATCCTATAACTTATGTATTTTTCCATTATTTTATTAATTATTAAATCATTAAAAGTTGTTTGTTTGGTTTTTTATTAAATATAAATAGGAAAATAAGAAACAAAAGACAACACAAAAGTGGGTTAAAGGGGTTTGGATCCTGGGTCAATTACACAGACTCTTCATTTTCCTCTGGTTCTCATCTGACAATGGTGTCAATATCATTCTTCCATTTCTCTCCTCTATATAAATTTTAGTTATCATAATACAAAATAGAGGTATCCCCTAAAACATCTAATCCACCTCCTCTATAGTGAAGAGGTAGTAAACACACTCAATCGAGTCATTCATTGTCTCAACACCCAACTCCATCATGTGTTGTTCATCCTTCGATTCATAGGGCTCTACTGGTATGAACTATGAACCGAGAGAGGGAAGGAGATAATATTTGATAGATTTGAGAATGAATCAAATAATTAGAGAGATCATATGGATTTCATTGATCTGTTTCTCTCCATTTCACTATTGCATCAAGGATTGGATTTATATTATAAATAAAGAAGAGGGTGCTTGTGTGATCTCCCCTAGGGACCTATCCCTTAGGTTAGTTCTCCATGGTTTGGAGTTAAAATATCACATTATATCATGGGGTTAAATATGAACATGAAGAATTGGGGAAGATAAGAACAACACAATAAAATTTACAAAATATATTGAACATTAAGTTAGAAATGTAGAAAAAAGTTATAGGGAAAGAAAAAGAAATCTAATCAGTGGAGGGCCAAATATAGTCAGCAAAGACCAAATATTTACAATAGTAGAGAATGAGAGATATTTATATAGATATTGGGAAATGAAAAAATCTTTCTATAATTCAGGGTCAAGGTTATATTTGGATGGATTCCTTGTGATTTAACAAATAGTCATGATTAATCCACCTGACATGTCTTCTTCCTTCAACCATGCATGTATTAAAAAATATTCTTGTGGTTCTTGGTGGCAGTTTCATGTGATGTCAATCAGGATTGGGACTCGATGAATTGTTACTTTAATGTTTGGATTTAAATGGTGGGATTGATCATATATGTCACTTCTTACCCATGGGATCGAGTGACAAGGGCTCTTCTTGTTTGGTGAGGTGGTTGGTGGTTCTGATGGTGCTCAAGAAGAAGGATTAACATGGTGGTTTTCTCCACTAAAAATGAGGTGAAGAATCTTGGAATGTGGAAGATTTGAATCGGCACTGTGAGTTTTGACTTCACAGGTTGTCGTGATATGGTGGATGACCATGAGTAGAGCTCATGATTGGCTCAGAATGGGATCCACGGTCAGGTGGGTGAATGTGGATGCTTCTCATGGAAAATTATATCATGGTTAATAGACTAACCTTGAGTGATTATTTTTGATAGGAAGAGGTGCATGATGTGGTTAGATATGCATGGTCTGTCACCTGACCATGCCTGGAATTTGTAATTTTTCACCCACCTGCATTAAAAAATAATATCATTTAGGGTAGTATTTATCATTAATAAATTTCAATCAATGATAAGCTAATTAAATTTATATTTTTATCCTTAAATGAATTTTAATTAAATGTATAGATGTGAAAATTTAATTAAGGAAATTAATATAGCAATAAAATCAGTACCTTGATCCATTTAACAATTCATTCCAGAATTAATAAAACTCAAAAAAATATTTTTTTACCTGAGAATTAGAATTAATTAGTGGGTATTTTCAATGAATAATAGATAAAAATTGTGGGAAATTATAGCTCACATCACACCCCAACACTTAGTCTATTTCACTCCTGAGAAATTGATCATTGAATTTCAATTTATTTTAAAAGAAAAAGAAAAATCATCACCTAAAAAATTCTTCCAAAGAATAAGAAATAAAAAATTCTTCCACTATGAAAAATTATCATGCCTCATATGTGAATCAATTCACTACCTTACTTCAATTTAATCCAATTTTTCAGGTCATATGTGGATGGAATTAGAGTTGAGTGGAAGAAAAATTTTAAAATAAAGTACATCTATTAATTCCTATTTTTTAAGTTTTTTAAACTATATCTTGATGTTCCAATTAATTGATACAACTTAAATGAATGTTCTATAAGTCAATTTCCCATCTTTCTATGGGTTCAATATTCTCCTCACCTAAATGGACTCATTTTTTACAATGGACCTTTATTTAATTTATATTTCCCAACCATAATTATTTAAAAATCACAGTGCATATCACTTATTTGGATGGATTTATTTAATTACAGAGGCACACCCAGTGCCCCTTGTCTTAGAGATCCATTGTGGGTTCCCAATTTCCTAGGGGTATTCTAGGTTCAAAAGAGTTATCTCATTTTCATTTATGTTGGATCCCTATGTTTTTCTATCTCACAAAGGTTAAGTTACTTATATCAAGTTCAAAATCTAGTGATTTAAAGTTATTAAATTTATTTCATTCACTTCTATTCACTCACACTCCATCCCCTAATTTTAAGAACACATTTCCATAAAACAATGAATAATTCACTTAGAAATCACTTAATTCTTATAGCTTCAAAACCAATTAATTACCTCAACTTTATCTTATAAATTCAAATAAGGTAATTAAAAATTTATTTTCATAAAAATGGTGAAAAGTAAAAAACAAAAATTATAAAAAGGTATATTTATAAAACTTTATTTACAGAGAATCATTTTTTAAAGGAAACAGGATCCTATAGTATGTATGTACATATTAATATTTTTTTGGTTTTTTTGCTTAATTGTTTTTTTAATAAAAAAATATATTGAAAGCATAAGAAAGGTATTTACATAATATTAACAAACAAAAAATCATTTTTTTATTTTTACATTTTTTTTGTTTTTTATACACATTAAAAATAGTGAATTAACTTTTTTGTTTATAGATTTTAAAACATTAACTAAAAAACAATAACAAAAACTATTCTAATAGGTTTGGATTACTCCACCACACTTACTAAACACTTCTCAATTAATGTTATAGTAGAATACAGAACAAATTTAATGCATAAATAGTATAAAAAGTGATATGCAACCTATTGGTTTATTTTCCAATAGGTTTGATTCAGGCTCTCCCATGGGTGCACTGTGGATAGTGGAGCTATTCTCCTATGTTATATCCACTTAGAGAAAACTATTAAAACAAAAACTGAAAAAAAAAATAGAAATTATTTAAAAATTAAGTAAATAAAAAGGAAAAGAGGGGGAGAATCTTTGGTTTAACCCTCCAAGGGGTGATATAGTGAGATTTTCCACAACTGGATAGTCTATTGGTTATCCCCAATTTATAGGGGGGTTGGGATTGTGTGATATGAACCAATATATGTGGTTTCTTCCAAAGTATCTCAAATCCACTTCCTGGAGGTCCCTATGGATAGGGTGTTGTATGTGTAGTGTGTCCATCCCTTCGGTGGTGTGGTGTATCTCATAAAGTAGGGGTGGAAGGATCAAAATTAGGATCTCCTTAGGTTGTGCCAAGTCAATTATGGATTTATCTTCTTCCAATGGTAACTCCAATTGTGATGTTTCATAAAAAACAAAAGGAGATTCATTAAAATGTTCAATTTAAAAAAATTAAAACAATTTGATTTTAGATCAGAATATGCACCTTTATATACAGCAACTTCTTATGTTTCCTCATGAGAAGCAGCCAATGGGTATTCCAATTCTATATTTCATCCCTCCAGTTGATGTTCTGTATATTATTGAAGGAGTATGTGCTTCACCACATGTCCCAAAGATTCTGTATCATGATCAACCAATTATATTATGGAATTTTTTTAATAATTAGACTCAAGTATTATTTCAAATTACTCTTGATCTAGATCATATTGCTCATCATTCTATGTAACTTCATATTAAATTTATAATAGCTCTGGTTCCATTTTCTCTTCAAGGGGGGATGTAGATGTTTCTTCTTTTTCTACATCTAGGGAAGTCATTACTAGAACTAATTATGTGAAATTGAAATTAGGGAGATTATAATATAATTCCTTTTTACAAAATTTAGAAATAAATGAGTCCATTTCAGGGGTAACTCCCTCATCAATTTCATCATGTTGATCTTTTTCTTAGTATAATGTGTCATTGAAGGTGTCTTGTTTGGTTGAGTGAAAAATGGCCATTCTAGATTTTCTTCAAATGTAAGCCCATTCACCCCATTATCATCCTCACCATCTTCCAGGTCCTACAATAGTTCTTCTAATTTTATGTTTTCATTAATAGCGAGATGGGAATTATAAGACAATTGATTTTTAATAAAATAAAAAAAAGTAATGTTTGAAAGAGAGAATACCTTAAGTGCTTCCACTTTATGTTTATTTTCCTAGTACATGATATCTGGGAAGATGTACTTGAGGGTGAATAGGGGAAGATCCTATGATTCAAAAAAATCACACTCCTCTTCTTGGATATCTTATTTGGAAGATATTAGGGGATCTATATATTCAGCTTATTTTTTCTTCATTTAATCGGAAATTTCATGAATGGTAGTGGCTATTGAAGCTTCCATACCTTTTAATTACTTAATCATGTCTTTGTGTTCCTCCAGTTGTTGTTTCACTTTAAAATATTTCAACATGGACGAGTAGCTCTGAATTTCCTCCAGTGTCAGTTCTTCTTTGATTTAAAGGTTTGGGGGAACATGTTGTTGATGGTTGATAGGTACATTCATGTAGAAGCTTCTATATTCCCACCCATTAGTGTGTACCTAAGGTTGTTGGTGGTGTTGTTATTGGAAATTCATCTCTTGGGATACTTATGGGAATGTACACTAGGCATATGGGTGACAATCCATTAAAGAATGGTCTCACTGGAATGCGTATCCCAGGTTAAGAAAAAGAGTAATTAGAAAATGAAAATAAGGAAACATAGAAAAATAAGGAAATAGTATTTAAAATGTTTCAAAGACAGTGGGAACTCCACATATCCTCCCCATAAATGGTTCTGAGTTGATGTATTCCGCTGTAGTGAGTCTCAGTCAAACATAATTTCTACTCCTCATGCATCCTAGTGGCTGACCTGGGTCATCTCTCAAGGTGAAAGGGTAGGGATTATCACTATCCTAGCACTTATGTATTTTTATTTTGTTTTCATAATTATGAAATCATACAAAGTTTTTTTTTGGTTTTTCATTAAATATAAATAGGAACATAAGAAACAAAATACAACACAACAGTAGGTGAAAGGGGTTTGGATCTATGGTTAATCAGATAGATTCTTCATTTTACTCTAGTTCTCCTACAGAAATGGTGTCAATATTATTATCCCATTTCTCTTATATATCTAAATTTTGGTTTTGAACATACACAAGAGATATTTACCCTGATACATCTAGTTCCACCTCCTCTATAGTGAATAGGTAGTAAACACACTCAATTGAGGCATTCACTATTTCAACACCCAGCTCCATCGTGTGTTGTTCATCCCTTAATTCACAGAACTCTACTGGTTTTTACTTTGAACAAAGAGAGGAAGGGAGAGAATATTTGATTGATTTTATAATGAATAAGTTAATCAAAAAGATAATATGAATATCATCTATCTTATTATCCTAATTTCTCTATTTTTTCAAGGATGAGATTCAGATTATAAATAAATATCAAGGTGCTTGTGTGATCTCCCCTAGGGACCTAGCCCTTAGGTTAGTTCTCAATGTATTGGAGTTAAAATATCATGTTACAGCGTGGGGGTTTAAGAGAAACATGGTGAGTTATTGAAGAGAATAACAACATAGTTCATTTATGAAAATAAAGTGAACATTAAGTTACAAATGCAAAAAAGAAATTATAGGGAAAGAAAACTAAAGCTAATTGGTAGAGAGAAGAATATTGGTTTTAGAGGCTGAATATTTACAATGGGAAAGAGTGGAAGATATTTATATAGAGTAGGTGAAACCAAATATTATTTCTGTAATTTAGTGTTGAGCTGATATTTGGATGGATGCCACATGTTTCAATAAATAATCAGGATTATTCCTCCTGAAACATCCTCTTCCTTCAATCACATGTATATTTAAATTTGTTCTGGTGCTTCATGGTGTAATTTCCATGTGATGTAAATTTTTCTTGGTATTAGATGAATTTTTAATTCAATGATGGGATTCAAATTCTATTCCTGAGTGTAGACATCACTTCTTCTCCTTGGGATTGAGCGGTGGGGGCTCTTCTTCTTGGGTGAGGTGGTCATTGGTTCTGATAGTGCTCTAGTGGTGGGGCACACTAGGTGGTTTTCTCCTCTGAAAGTAGTGCAGAGGCTCTTAGTATGTGGAACATATGAACCAGAATGGTGGGTTTCATCTTCATAGGTTTTATTAGAAAAAAGTTTGTTTTAGAGGATAACAGTAGATCATGGTGGTAGATCATCAATGGGAGGACACTGAACTAGTGGTAGATCACTAAACCAATAGTAGATCACTAAACCAATAGTAGATCACTGAACCAATGGTATATTACTAACCAATTGTGGATCACTAAACCAATGGAAGATCACTGAACTGGTGGTATATCACTAAACTAGAAATATATCACTAAACAGATAGTAGATCACTAAACTAACAGTAGATCATTGAACCAATGGTAGACCACTAAACTGGTGGTAGATCACTAAATTGGGGGTATATCACTAAACTAGTATTATATCAATGAACCAATGATAGATCACTAAAATGGTAGTAGATCATTGAACTATAGGTATATCACTAAACTAGTGATAGATCACTGAACCAAAGGTAGATCACTGAATGGGTATTAGATAACTGAACTAGTGGTAGATCACTGAAATGGTGATAGATCATTGAACTAGAGATATATAATTTAACCTATGGTAGATCAATAAAATGGTGTTAGATCACTAAACTAGTGGTTGATCACTAAACTGTTGGTAGATCATTGAACTGATAGTAGATCCCAATAGTAGATCATTGGAAGTAAATCTATAGTGAATCCTTTTTTTTCCAAAATTTCCATTTCTTACCTGTTGAGGTATTTTTTGACAAAAAATGGTTTTAATGCCTTAATTAATGTAATTTAAATATATTTTAAATGTGGATAATTATATCTTATATTTATTAGAATTCTGGAGACTTTTTAAATGTTTATATTGCATGGATTTGATGAGATTCGCCTTTAATGGTCAACTAAATCATATTAAATCCTACTTTTTTTTATTTGATCATTCTAAAGTGAATATCCTTAATTTTTTCTTTTTAGATTTATTTCTCTTGAGTTGAGATGTTCTAGATCATTTTTCCCTTAGCATTTTGGATCTTTTTCACTATAGTTGGATCGAGTTCCCTGTAGGTGAATTCCTCTAGTGCATGCACCTCTGTTTCTAGTACATTAAATTGTGTAAATATTCTTTCTTCTAGGTAGGTAATTCCTTTGTTTCTCATTAGTTGTAGCATGTGTGAGGGGTTCATTATTCTATTCTCATTTTTGAAGACACTATAAACCAAATTAACAAATATAATAAATTGTTTTAATTGAATAGAATGGGAAGGGAACTGTTTCATATGCTTTTATATATTTTTGGTATTTTTATATTGGATCTATGTTTGTTGTATCACTGAAAATCATGGTCATTGGTAGCCCCTTGTTATTGTGATTTTTATATATGTTGTTATTCCCATGTTGTGTTATTGTTTTGACACCATCATAAATAATTGGTTAACCAATTATACTCAGATAATGAATTAGTTTCACCAAGATATATGGCTTGTGTGATAAATCCCTTTAATAAAGAAGTGCAATTGAATCAAATACCCTATGTCGAATCTAGAAAATGCTATGTGTGTGGTGTGGAATGTGTTTTTGGAAGTGTATGTGTGTCATGGGTTGGTTGTTTTGATGTGATTTTTGGACAGTGGTTATGTTGTTATGTGTGTGCAATAGGGATTTGATGTTGGTTCTGGTGCAGTTGTCCAGTGGGGATGCGAAGGTGGAGGTTGATAGGTTGGTATGTGAAAGTTGTGTTATCTGTTTCTATGATATGATGTTTTACACTGGTTTTCTGGTTAGTATTGGAATTAACATGGTTTTGCTAATGAGATGAAAATAATAAAATTAATTGGAATAAATTGTAACAAGTTGTGTGTTTAAATGGTGGGATGTTAAATATTTATTAATGGGCTATAAATTTTGTAATAAACATGCTGTTTTAATTGAAATGGGTTGGTAATGAAAATCAAAAAATTGGGTTGGCGTGTAATGAGAATATGAAAATTTTCATGTTCTTTGTAGCATGTGGTGTTGTGTGATGCATTTAGAGGCAGTATAAAAGAGAGGGAAAGTCATGAGTTGGTTGATACTATTATTATAAATCCACAGGTTGGGCTTGTGTGTTATGATATTATATTCCATGTATATTCTTTTGATTTTCTATATGCACCCCTCCCATGTTTATTACCTAGTTTCGATGACCAATATTTTTGGTGGTGTTTTCCCAATATCCTAGTGGAAGGATGGAATGTTGGTCACCCGTTCTTCCTCACTCCCCCTTCTAGTCATTGGTGACATGCATGGGATATGATGTCTATAAGTCAAAAATTTTCATTGTCAAGATGTTATGTGATGTGGTGTGATGACCCAGGAGTCTATGGGTGAGATATGATGAGATGTCTTATGGTGGGGGTCAAGCATGGTAGAAGGAGGGCATGAGGTTGATGTCCTTCATGTTCATGATACCCTACTAAAATAGTTATGAGAAGTTATTTTATGTGTTGGACTAGGTATCTTAGGGTGATATTTTATGTGATGTGATGGCCTAGGTGTCTGAAGGTGGTATTTTATGTGATGTGTTGTGATATTATACAGAAGGGTGGGAGCACTGGCACGTTTACCATTGGTATGTGAGGGTAGGTAATCAATGGGAAAGTGGTGTGAGGTGCCTTTAATCGATATGCTTCATAAAATGTTATTATACTTGGATGTTTTATTTGGTGATTGGTCTATGGTGAGGATGGTTTTGGTTAGTATACCAATATATGTGATTTTTGGTTCTATTATTTTCTACCAGATGCATTAGTATTCTCTTTTCACATGTGCATGAGAAACTTTGGTTTTCCTACTAAGTATATTTGTATGATCACCCTATGTATATAAAATTGTTTTCACATATTCAATATGACTACATAGAACATGATAGACATTTAGATCTTGGACCTTTGGATAGTTTTTTTGTCACTGCTTTATCTTTACTTTGGCTATTTACTTTAGAGATCTTTATTTGTATTAGTTTTATTTATACATGCATTGTGGGATGGTTTTTGGATTTCTTTTATTCTATATCATGAAGTTTCTTGTGGTTTTTTCCTCTTATTTCCCGATCATATTTATATTATATAGGGTAATTCCTCCCATACATGAGATTTTTATACCCTCAGTTCTAGTCACCAACCCAAGGCCTACTGGAGACAGGACTCGGGGTCATTATCTCTCTCCCTTCATTACGATATCTTTGGTGGAAGGATGTCATGATAGAGTGGTATCAGAGACTGATGGTTGAGAGATAGGATGGAGTTTTTATTTTATTATAGCGAGGATTTAATGGGTTAGTATGGAAATGGAGACCAACTAGGACATGGTATTTTAGGGTCCCCCGTGATCTAGTGCAAGGACTCTAAGCTTATTGAATGACCAAGTGAAGTGGACCTATTTATAGGGTAGAGACCTAGGAGAAGTACATGTATCAAGATTATTTTTGTTCTTAATTAAGTTGGGTTGTTTTAGGAAGGTTAAAATTAATCTAAATAAAATTCCATACTACCGGGCTTAGTAAATTATTATTTCCTTTTTAGTTGTGGCTCCTGGTCGTCATCTGTGTGTGGTGAAGGAAATGGAGTTTCAACAGGCTGACCTAGTTGATCACTAGAGGGTTAATCTAGTTGAGGATTATTATTAGTGGTAGAGGATATTAATATATTTTCAACACCAAGATTAAGGTAAGTATGAGGCAAATTTTTCTAATATAGAGAGATATCTGGCTAGAGTAGATGGAGATTGCTTTCAATTTGATATGGGCCCTGATGGAGTATTGGGTCCCCTTGGTAGTTAGTCAAATGTGAGGAGATATACATCAATGGTCGAAGTTTTACCTTGGTGAGAGGAAGGAGGGAGAAGTTTCATGGGTTGACTTCCTG
This sequence comes from Viscum album, assembly GCA_963277665.1. NCBI lineage: Eukaryota > Viridiplantae > Streptophyta > Magnoliopsida > Santalales > Viscaceae > Viscum > Viscum album. The sequence continues at coordinate 1,194,983,563 of OY728121.1, read as the reverse complement.
AAGGATTTTTGGGAAGAGCTCCTTTAATCGACCATGAAGGATATGAATATTTAGGAGCTATTATCTCTTCAGTAGGAGAGTATGATTGTGTGGGAGCCCTGGATTTGGTCTCAGGAACTTTTTAATTTTTTTCAAATCTTTTTCTAGATGAGGAGTCTCATTAAAGATGTATTGAGTAGGCACTCTATCCTTTGATCTAGTATACAGTTACTCCTTTAATGTTTCTAACATATATAGAGGTTCAGAAGAAGGCATAGTTGATTTAGAGGATGCACTCACGAGGAGGTTTACTATGAGAGGGGAACCAATAGGGTTACTCGAGGAGTATATTTTTCAATGGTGGGTCTCAGGAGCCAGGACCTTTGTGGTTTCAACCAGTAGGGAGTCAACCTCGGTAGCTTCCCTTTCTGACTTATAGGGCTAGTGGTTTCAGTGCTCTTCTTAGGGACTTCAAACTAGTGTGTTTCACCTATGTGGTTTATGGCCATTATTGGGATCTGATTCTAAATGCTGCTCAACCTCAGTTTGGTAGGGGTGAAGAGGTTCAACGTCTGCCTTGACAGTAGTTACTGGAGACTCTGTTTCAGCAACAGGAGCACCTAGTTTATTCTCCAAATAGATCATATGGGGTAATTAGAGGTCGACCTCAGGATGTTCCTAGAGTTTAAGGACCTTGACCTGAGTATGGTCATGGAAGAAGCTATCATAAGATAGGTATAGGATTGGTTATGGTCTATTGTATGTAGTAGAGGCCGCAGCACTAGAGGCTCCAGAGATCATTAGAGGTATGGTCAGTTTATTATCTACCCTTATATGTTATTTTTTTATTTAGGAGATTCATACTCATTTGTTACACGCACTCTAGTTCATGATTTGGAACTAGATATAGAAAGGTTTCTCATGCCCCTAGTGTTTACTAGACTAATCGAATTCCAAACCATCTTATTTGATGTGTGTCGGGGGTGTAGACTGATGATGGAGCCACATCAGTCTGGTGGGGATCTTTTATTTATACGAATACTGACATACGATGTCATCCTAGGAATTTATTGGTTGTATTCTGTATGTGCTATTATCTATGGCTTCCAAAGGTTATTTGTGTTCTCATATGTGGATGGCCATTGTGTGGTTTTCATTGGAAAGTGGGGTTTTCAAGTGATAATCCAACATATATAACCCCTTATTTATTTGATAGAATAGATTTCATTATATTATTAGGTTGGGGTTTTTCCTATGGTTTTGGAGGAGTTCATGGATGTTTTCCCATGGGATGTTATGACACTACCTTCTTAACACGATGTTGAGTTCGGAAAAAACTTATAGCTTGGTGCTGCTCTGATTTCGATGGATCCTTATCAGATGGAACCTTCTAAGTTGTGGTTGTTGAGGATTCAGATTGATGATTTGATTTAGAAGGGTTTCATACATTCTAGTGTATTTCCATGGGGTGCTCTAGTTTTATTTTCAAATAAGTCTGATGGTACTCCGAGGTTGTGTGTAGACTATTGGAGTTCAAACTAGATGCTTATTGAGAAACATTATCCTCTTCCAAGGATAGATGATTTTTTTAACTAGTTGAGGGGAGATAGTTGGTTCTCCAAGTGTTGGGAAAAAATCCCTCAATGTGTCCTCTCAGTATGTTTTGGGTGTGGTTGTGTTTGTTGACAAAGCCAGATGACCGAAAATGAGTATGATTGGTGTTATCCGAAGACATGTTTTTAAGGTAGCATAGTTTACCAGTGTTTGCCAAATTTTTTGGCCTCAAAATCAGGAATTTGATGTTGGAAAATTAAGGATTTCTTCATAGTATTGAACTTTATGAATAACGTTGAAGAAAATCTGCAAAGGATGAGAACCACGTACCACAATTCATGGACCATGTACCATGTTCCGGGAATGGTATGTGGAGTGGAAGAAATGGTACGCCAGAGCGGTTCGCGAAATTGAAAATGGTTTGTGATGGAAGACGGTGTGGTACACGGGTGGCTTGATGAGGGCAGAGGATATCAACTACATAGAAAAAAATATAGTGTGTGGATGACGTGGGAAAACGGTTTGCAGAATGGAAGCAATTCATGATGGTAGAAGGATCGGTAAGCAGTGAAGGCTGGATTAAAGATTTAATAAATCTTGTATTAGCAGATTTTGAGAATATCTTTGCCTGTATAAGAATTTCTAATCCAAAAATTAATGTGGAGATCGAATATCATGGGAAAACAACTTTTTGATCCATGATTTCAGCAAAGTCTGAAAGAATTTTGTGAAAGAGAATCCCATGAAGTCTACAGTGGTTCGCGTGGAAGAAATTACGCCAAAGGATTTAAGCGGAGGGATGTAACCCGAATAGGACTCAGTACACGGAGGAGGAATCTTTGGTATGTGAAAGGGATAATTATACAAGCGGTACGTGGAGGGGGAGCTCCGATACATGGAAGCGAAGACAGTCTGCAAATAGAGAATAGTATGCAGACAGGAGGTATTTTGCAGAGGAGGTTCGCAAAATTGGTACAGAATAGTGGTACGCGATCGCAAAGGCGGAGGTAGTCCACGGACAAAGTTCAGTTCATGGAAGTGGTAGCAGTATGCGAAGGAGGTGTTCCACATACCCAACCTAGTACTCAGTACATGATAGAGAAATTCGGTTCATGATTTTCACAAGGAAGCTTGAAAAAGCCTCAAATCATTTTGAGAAAGGAATTTTTGGTACCTATCAGTACCTGGGAAGGTGGAATTAATTTGTGGGTGAATAAGGGACTTCAACATAGCATCTATTTATAGTTACTGATGTAGGAATTTATGAAAATGAATAATCTTACATGTCCATAAACTATGTTTGGCCTACACATCCATAAACTGTGAGTTGATTCCTTTCCAAGAGTAGTGAGAAAAGGAAGAGGAAGAAGGTGACCCTTTCCACCAGCAGTGAGCCATATAAAGAGGCATAGGGAGTGACCCTTGGTAATGTAGTGATCAGACCCTAAACTTTGTAAAGGTAGTGATTCTGGGCATAGAAGTTCTAGCCTGAACATTGTACTCATTATTGGCAGTGAGCCTTAGTGAATTTGGTACATCGGCACATTATCATTGTATGCTCCTTGGACATAGCCCAGTGAGGATGAACCAAGTAAAAATCGATGTGTCTCATGCATGATTTCATATCGTTTCATATATTGGTAAGGGATGAAGGGATAATTTAGTTTTCTCTAATAATGAAACAAGATCTGAATGGAAGAAAGTTTTAATCTGTTATACCATGATTCAACCCCCCCCCCCCTCAGGGTATTCGACCTAGGGGACCTAACACCAAGATCGATATGTGGTCTAGATATCACCAATTTAGGGTGAAGGATGGAGATATCTAGAAGACTACATTCATATATAGGCATGGGAAATTTTATTTCATGTTAATTCCCTTCGGTGTCACTAATGCAGCAACTATGTTCATGGGGCTCATAAACTCTATGGTCCATGAATTCTTGGAATAGTTTGTAGTTCTATTCAATAGAGACATATTGATCTACTTAAATTCAAAGGAAGAGAATGCCTATAATCTCATAGCTATTTTACAGGTTATTTGATTCCATTAGCTCCATATAAATTTGTCCAAGTGTAAGTTTTTTACATGAGTGTTGCATTTCCTTAGGTGTGTGGTGTCTTAGTAGGGTGTGGTATTAGACCCATCAAAGGTTAAGACAGTCGTTACTTGGGAAACACCCAATAATGTGGTAGAGGTTTATGTATTCCATGGTCTCATAGGCTATTATTAGAGGATTTTTCTTGATTTCTCTCAAGTTGAAACCCCATTGACAACATTGATTTGTGTAGACTAGTCTATTCTAGGAAGTGTTCAATTACCTAAAGAGGAATTTGGTTAAAGCTCCAGTGCTTCAGTTCCTTGAGGAGGGTTTGATGTTTGAGTTGTTTTGTGTAACTTCCCATATGGGATTGAGATGTATATTTATGTATCAAAATATGGTGATCTCTTATAGGTCTTGGAATTTGTGGCCCCACGATCATAACTATGCCACCTGCGATTTGTAGCAAGAAACGGTTGTGTTTGTGCTGAAGTTGTAGAGGAATTACCTAATTGGGGAGCACTTTTTAGTCTTTATGAATCATAATATATTGATTTATATCTTTTATCAGTGTGATTTGAATCTATGATGGAAGATTTGGATTGAATTTATTTTGGATTATGATTTTGAGATCTCCTACAGATCAGAAAAGGGAATGTTTTTAGCCAATGCATTGAGAAACAAAGTCATAGAAAGATGTCATTTAGGAGCTTGGGGATGCTTGGATAGAAATGAGGAAGTTGATATCATTACAATTATATGTAAGGGTGGTTGATGGAGGATGTTTCTTACTTAAGATTATGGTATAGTATTATCTTATGAAAAAAGTGGAGGATTATCAGTGGGGAGACTCAGAGGTAGAGGTAATGTGTGATCGTGTTGACCATAGCGATGCTCTGGAGGGATGTTCAAAGGATGGTCAGAACCAAATTATATTTCATGGGAGGTTGTTTGTTCTGGTAGAGATGCATGAGTTATGCCTTTGTGAGTTTCATATCACACCCTTAGTGGTACACCTAGTAATTTCCAAGATGTACCGTGGCTTGAGGGTACAATTTTGGTGTCCTAGGATGAAATAAGCAGTGGTGGAGTTTATGGATCAGTGTATAGTTTTATAGCAGGTAAAGGCTAGGTGCCATGTTCTCAGTGGGTTTTTGTATCCATTGGATGTTCCATAGTATAAATTGGAATACATATCAATGGATTTAATCACAAGGTTACCCCAATATCAAGGAGGTTATAATACTATCTTGGGAATCATGGACTCATTGATGAAATTTTATCACTTACTAGTGATAAAGGAGTCGGTTGTAGTTATTTTTTTAGAAAAAAGGTAGGTGGATGAGGTGGTGTGACTGTATGGACACCCAAGGTCCATTATCTCATATCAGGAAGCACATTTTACCTCATGATTCTGGAGGGTATTACAGCATGATTTTAGAACTTAGTTATGCCTGAGCACTACTTTCCACCCTTAAATAGATGGGAATAAAGATTGGACTATCCAAAATATATAGGTCATGTTGTGGGAATGTGTCTTGGAATTTGGAGAATCATGGGAATGATACCTACCCTTGGTTGAGTTTTCATATAACAACTGTTATCACTCATCCATTGGCATGGCCCCCATTTGAAGATTTGTATGGGAGGCCATTTCATTCTCTATTCTGATGATCTATCTATTTTGATGAGCAAAGGTTGGTGATTTAATAGTTCTTAGACTTAAGGTGGTGCAGAGCGTGACAAAGAAGGTTCAATTGGTTCGAGAGAGGATGAGAGAAGTGCAGGACTGTAAAAAGTATTATTTTGATCATAGGAAGATACCCTTGTTGTTTTAGAGGATGATGGTAGATCCTAGGGGTAAATCAACAATATTAGGTCACTGAAATGGTGGTAGATCATTGAACCAGTGGTAGATCACTGATCAAATAGAATATTACTAAACTAACGATAGATCACTAAACCAATAGAAGATCACTAAACCAATAGTAGATCACTGAACCAATGGTAGATCAATAAACTAGAGGCTGATCACTAAACTAGAGGTAGATCACTGAACTTGCGATATATCACTAGACTGGTGATAGATCACTGAACCAACGGTAGATCACTAAACTTGAGGTAGATCACGGAACTGATAGTAGATCACTAAACTGGTATTTTATCACTAAACTAATGGTAGATCAAAATACTGGTGGTAGATCACTGAACTAACTTTATATCACAGAACTGGGGTTAGATCACTGAATAGAAGATAGATCACTAAACTAGTGGTAGATTACTGAACTAAATATAGGTCAATGAATTGGTGAGAGATCACTGAACCAATGGTATATTAATTAACTATTGTTGGGTCACTAAACTAGTGTTGGATCACTGAACTAGTGGTACATCACTAAAATAGCAGTAGATCCCAATGGTAGATCACTAGCAGTCGAACTATAGTGAATCCAATTTTTTCTAGAATTTCCAGTTTTTCCCTTATGATGTCTTTTTGATCAAAAATGTTTTTAATGCCTTAATTAATGTAATTTAATGATGTTTCAAACATGGATAATTATATATTCTATTTATTAAAATTATGGGGATTTTTTAAATGGTTATACCATGTGGATTTGATGAGATCCACCTTTAATGGTCAACTAAACCATATCAAATCCTATTAGTTTCATATTTGATCATTCTAAAGCTAGGATCCTTCATTCATTCATTTTAGATTCATTTATCTTGATATGGGAGGTTTCGAAGTATTTTTTCCTTTTTATCTATGGAAATATGTCACTTTAGTTGGATTAAGTTCCCTGTTGGTGGTTTCCTCTAGTGCATACACTCCTGTTTCTGGTGCAGCAAATTGTGTAAAGATTATTTCTTCTAGGTAGGGAATTCCTTAATTTCTCATCAGTTATAACATGCAGGAGGGGTTATTGCTTCTATTTTATTTTTTGAAGATAGTATAATCCATATTAATAAATGTAATTAATAATGTGGTTTAATTGAATCTAAGGGGAAGGGGAATGTTTTTCATTATTTTACAGTTTTTGATATTTTGATATTGGGTCTATGTTTGTTGTATCACTAAAAATCATATCCCCTAATAGCCCCCTATTTTTTTAGTTTTTATATATGTTCTGATTCCCATGTTTTTTTATTATTGTGACACCACCATAAATCATTTTTTAACCACTTATAATTTTTTAATTTATTGGTTGCACAAGGATATATGGATTGTGTGATAATTCCCTTTAATAAATAAGTGGAATTGAATGAAATCACCTCTTCCTAATATGGAAAATGGTATGTGTGTGGTGTAAAATGTGTTTGTATTAGATTATGTGTTTCATGTCTTGGTTGTGTTGATGTGATTCTTGGATAGTGGTTTTGTTGGTATGTGTGTTCAATGGGGCTGAGATGGTGATTGTGGTGTGGTTGTACAATGGGGCTTTGAAAGTGGAGGTCAAAAGGTAGGTATATAGAATTTGGGTTGTCTTTTTTTAGGATATGATGTGTAATTATAGTTTCTGAATTAGTATTGTAATTAACATGGTTTGTCTAATGGGATGAAAAAAATAAAATGAATTGTAATAAACTAAAAGAGGCTATGTGTTTAAATGGTGGGATATTAAGTATGAATTTAATGGGATAGAAATTTTGTAATGAACTTTATATTTTAATTTAAATAGTTTGGTAATAGAAATATGAAAATTGGGTTGTCTTATAATGAGAATATGAAAAGTTTATTGTGCTTTGTAGCTTGTGGTGTTGTGTGGTTCATTTAGAGGTAGGAAAGTGAGGGAAAGTTGTGAGTTGGTTGATACTCTTTTTGTAAGCCCAGGGGTTGGGCACATGTGTTATGATATTATATTCCATTTATATTCTTATAATTTCTATACATTCCACACCCATGCTGAGTACTTGGTGCCGACAACAAATATTTTTGGGGGTGTTTCCCCAACATCCCAATGGGAGGATGAATGGCTGGACACATACTCTTCCATGATCCCCCTTCTAGGAGTTGGTGACATCCACATGTTTTGATGGCCAAAAGTCAAAATTTTTGCTTTCTATATGTGATTTGAGGTGTTGTGATGGCCCAGGAGTCTTCATGAGAGATATGGTGAGATGGCTTATGGTGGGGGTCATGCATGGTAGGAGGAGGGCATGAGGTTGATGTCCTTCATGTTCACAATACCCTTCTACACTGTTTATGAGATGTGATGTGATGTGATGGTCTAGGTTTCTTTAATCTATATGTGATGTGATGTGATGGACTAGGTGTATATGGGTGGGATGTGATATGATGTTGTATGGAAGGGGTGGTAATATCAGGACGTTTTTCATTGTGGTGTGAGAGAAATTAATCAGTGGAAAAGTGGTGCAGGGTAACTTTAATCGATATGCTTCATATTATGTTATTATACTTGGATGAATTATTTTGTGAGTGATCCATAGTGAGGATAGATTAGGTTAGTATACTTGTATAGGTGTTGTTTGGTTCTTTTTTTTCTCACGGTTGCATTAGTATACTCTTTTCACATATGTATGAGAGATTTTGGTTTTCCTATTGAGTATACTTGTATGATCACCCTGTATATATAAAACTCTTTTCAAGTATCTAGGAGGACTACATAGACTGGGTTGGACTTTACTAGATCAGGTATTTGTATAGTTTTTGTGTCACTGATTTAGCTTTACTTTGGTTATTTACTTTAGAGACTTTATTTGTATCAGTTTTATTTTTACATGCATTGTGAGATAGTTTTTTTATTTTTTTAGGTAATGGATTTTCTTATAGTTGATCCATATTATCTTTGGATCCTATTTATATTATAAAGGGTAATTTATCCCATACATGAGATTTTTATACCCTCGGTGCTAGCCACCAACCCTGATCCTACTGGAGGTGGGACTTAGGGGGTCATTATCTCTCTCCCTTCATTACGGTATATTTGGTGGGAGGTATTTGTGATAATAAACAATGGTGTACTCCAAACCAGGGGTGTTACATTATCAATATGAAATAACAATGAATACAAAATAATAGTAAATTAATTATTATTTCATATAACAATCCAAATCATTTTAATAATAAATGGAACTTACACTAACATTATTAATACCATAAATCATGATATATTTCAAACTTCTGTACATAAATTAATATTTTGTTAATAAAATAAATAAAGTAAATTTTACCTATAAAAAACAAAAAAATGGGATTTGAAGCCTTGTACAAGATAACAATATTTTAAACATTTCAATACATGTATGGTTTAATAACTTGTTATCCTTTAAATGATTAATCATTATCTTTTCTAAATTGAAAACTGATTTAGAATCCATTCTAGAAACTAGAATGGTTAAAAAAATTAGAAGACAATTTTGTAATTGTTGGGATTGTGAAGCCTATACAGGTCCTAGATTCAGTTGATTGGAAGGAGTTCCTTTGGAAGATAGTCCTATTCAGATTTAGGAAATAGTATCATGTGAATTTAGTGGTTCCGTAGATTGAATGGAAGATGAAAATCTTATGATTGGCTTTATGCAGTCCGGACATGAGTTCACTCGAAGGAGGACCAAGCTCGAAGTCAGATGGGCGGATGGAGGTGATGTGTTTGATTTACCGAATACAGGAAATCTAGATGAGTATTTTTATAAGGAATTGATAGTCACTAAACCCAATAGATGTACTGTCATGGAAGTTGGAGGTTGATGCAACTAGTTGATTGGTTGGAACTCTCTAAAAAGGTGGGTGGGACCACATGTTTATGTGTTGTACGATCATTGATTTTAGTGATCTACATGGATTTAAAATCATATTTATTTTATAATTATTTTGTATTTATGATGAAATAAAATGACATAAAGATTCTTCCATGCATGTAGGACTCAAAGTATGAACCATGAAAATCATCTTGTGCCATTACTTACTTTTTATCTCTTTTATGTTTGCTTGAATGTTTTGTGAGTAGTGACTGAATTTGCTAGAGTAGTGTGAATTAGTGTCGTGATTAAGGTGATTCTTTCCTCCAAGATTCAATACATTGATGTTCAGAAGAATTACTTTATGATCCTACTTTTTTTAATGTGGTTCCGGTGACCTTGCTTCCAGTGAGTGAAGTTGGTGTAGGGTTCTCAATAAAAAATTAAGGCCACCTTATAGAACTTTTAATCAAAAAATATATAATTTAAAAATAAACAAGTATATTGAATTTTTCTATTCTAGATAAATATAAAAATATTATTTTTTAATCTATTAAATAAATTTTACACTTAGGAATTTTTTTTATTCATAATAACAATCCATTTAAACTTTTAAAATCAAGTTATTTTTATTCTATCCATATTGTCCAACATAATAAGTTTGATAGGTAAAGGATATTTTTTCGTAATAATCATAAAACTATAATAAAGGATATAATTTTGAACATGAAAATACACATCAAATGTATCAAATATTTCAATAAAACAATACTCCATAGATCTTAGCTTGAGCTTTGGATCTAAAACAACAACTAATGAAATTATCAAAATATAATCATCCCAATATGTTGAAATTTTCACATCATGTATGTAACCATATCAACCATGAAATATTTAGGATTGTTTCATACTTATTTTAAGCTAATATAAAATTTCAAATTCCCTTAAAATAAATATTTTGAATTACTGGTAGTGTAAAATATGTGGTGTTATAAAATGGTTTAAAACACTTTTTAATTGTATCCAATTTCTCTCATTCATCATTCAAAATCCTAAATATATGAAAATTATGATCTTATTACCCACAACATATGAACATTTCATTTATGTAAATAGCACTATCAAGTATAAAATAAGTGTAATTTAATATTGTATAACCATCAATTAATAACTTCTTTATTAAATTTAACTAAACTTTTTTCCAGATATTTTATAAATTTTTTAAACTCTAATCAGTAATTGGTTTCATTTACCTTGTACCATTTCAAATTTTATCAACATAATCATTTTTTTAACGCATATTTCATAATAAAATTTAAATTTGACAATAAAAAATTTAAAAAATAGCCCATCATGAAACAATATTTTTAAGAAAATTCCTATGTTTCAAAGAAGAAGTCATTACATGATTATAACTTGCATTATCTAATGTAATGAAACAAACATTCCAATCAATTTTTTATATACTTAAAAACAGGGTTGGTCCATCTGCTAAAAAATTCCTTATAAAAGAAATGATCAAGATTTTGAAAAGAATGATTATTTTTTCAATATTCAATCTTTATCAATCTAATGTGGAATTACACCCATAAATTCATCATAAATATCTTAATATTTCATATTATCAAAATTTAAATTAAATTTTTCAATGATATATTCTTTGTTTGGGTCAAATTTTATAACCCCGTGAAAGTGGTACATTCCATATTCAAAGGAAATATCATAGCATTACACCATGTGATAAGTTCCACCATGAACCCAGCATAAGATGAATTACATGATGAAATGAATTACATACACTCTTGGATATTTCCATTTAATACTTCTCTGCTTATTTATCTTTATCTTCATCTTCATCTTCACTATACAGACAAGGCTTTATCACAAAATTGGATAATCAGGACCATATTGGTTAGAAACAATAGTAATTAATATAAAGATCATGGGATTAAAACTGGATTTTTCTTATGCCTTTTATCCTTGTGCACATCATCACTGTCAGAAGATGTATTGAAAATTGATATCTAGTAGTCGCCATAAAGACCATCAGTTAAAGGTTTCTATGTATTAAGAATAAAATGTTAAAATAAGTGATGAAGATGATCTTAGGGTATATTTTCATGGAAATGAAATGAAAATATTACACATAAGCTCAAGGAAAATGAAATGAAACCATTTAGGTAAAAAAACTAAATGATAGACCGCCACCTGATAGAAAAAAACACAAAATAAAATGTGGAGGAAAATAATCTCACGCAGGTCCATTCAAGGATTGTAACTAGAGCCATATATCTATGAATATATGTTTTTGTGTGTGTGTTCATGTGCACACAAGATACAATGGTTAAAAATGGGTGAAAACAAATTAATAAGAGAAAACAACATTTATAACATGCTTTTCTAAATCTAAAACATGTTGATAATATGTGCAACAAAAAAATCAAAACTTTTAAAGGATGTCATAAAGAGTTTCAAAACAACTATAACTATTAATAGGCAGAAATGACCAAACTCTTGGAAAACCCTAGGTTAAAAAAATATCTAACAAACAATCATCATACATGCATATATACATATATTAAGCCTACTTAATGAACCACTAGGGAACATACCTAAACTCATAATTATAGTATATTTGAGTGATTGATCCCTATTGAAAGAGATTGGAAAGATAAATAGTGTATATATAACGTAGGTATGACCAATAATTTAACACCAAAGAACAACACGAAGCAGAAATCATCGGGCATCAATTAAATTGATTTTGGGAAAAACTATTACAATGGAAGGAAATTGAAGGCCTTACGATGAAGATGAGGCACCCAATGATGATAGGGGATGAATACTGAGTGAATTTTCAGATTGTTTCACCCAATGATAAGAGGGGATGAAGATGGATTAAACCATTGGAGGGTTTGTGGCGACACGAGTACATAAAAGAACGAATTTATTTCAATCCTATCATGTGTCATGGGAGACTATTCATATTTGTGTTTAATAAAATTAGAAAATAGAAATTAATTCAGAGAATACAGTAGTATTGTATATAAAAATGAAAATTTATGTGAAACAATATACATTCCAAGTATATTAATAAAATTTTAAATTAAATTAAAATGTGTATAAATGAAAATTTTGAATAATTAAACTTGAAAATTATATATTTAATATAATAAATAATTTTAAAAGTAATTAGAAAAAATGATATAGTAAAATATTCAAGTAAAATTTTGATATGAGAGAATAGTAACCCCACTAAGATATAACATTACAAAAGTGTTGTGTAGTATAAATTGTTTTCTAAAACTGATATTGAATTAAAATTCTATAAAATGGTAATGAAATAAAACATAAATATAAAATAAAATATAAAGTTTAATTTAAATGTAAATATAAGATTTAATATAATCTAAAATTTAATATCTAAAACAATAATGAATTCACTATGAGGATAAAACCAAAATTAGATCCGGAATATGTGAAATTATTTAAAGTAGCTACATGGGTAGTAGTAAAATAAAAATATGAAAAGTTAGGGGAATAAGATGACTAATTAAGAGAAACAATATAAATTATTAGGAGAGGTAAAAATTATACATAAGAATGCATATTGAGAGTACATAGTAATACTTAAAAATGTGCTTTATAAAGGTTAATGAATCCATTTTCCAATGATATTTTTTCAGTGCATGTTATACAACAGATGAGAGATTTAATATATATTGAAATTTCAAGTATAATCAGAGTGAAACTACATAGTTATATGCGGTGTCATTGAAATTCCATAGTGAATATGACTGTAATAGAATAAAAGGTTACTGATTAGTTAGTGAAATTTCATAGTTATATGCAGATAGATTGAAATTAGGTAAAATAATTAAAAGAGGAAAATTAAATGAATGATGATTGATTGGTTATGTAAGCCAAGTCATTATAGAAGGTAGCGTGATTAACTAGAAAAATATTTCATTGAAAACATGGAAAGAATAACCGATCATTATTGCATTCGGTTGATTAAAAGCTATTGATTATAGACTACTGATTAACTATGTCACTATTAACCAAGTCATCATTGGTGGCCACTGATTGAACTTAGAAATGGTATGAATTTTTTAAATATGAAAAATACCATGGCATTGAAGACAATATTTAATAATCATGGATATAGAAATTGAAATAAATTATATACAAATTAGAGATTAAAATACACACAAAAATTCCACATGATAATTGAATCCTTATCATTCAAATATTATAATAGGAAAAATTTTAAACAAATTAAATAAAAAAAAATCCAAATTAAAAAAAACAAAAATATTTATAGAATTAGGAAGATTAGATAAGCTTGATTAGAAGTTGTTTGAAATTGATACATGCAATCCTTAAAGTAGTCATAATTTATCAAAACATGTCTGTCATCATAATTCTAAGGCCCGGTGAGTTTGGAATTAATTTTATAAAAAATATTAAATATATTTTATATCACTCAGAAAATTTTTCTAAAAAAATAAATACCTCCTAAATGGAGTCTTGAATAAAAAACATGAGAGAACTATTGATTCCGAAGTGTGGGATATACCATAGGCACAACCTAAAGTTGGTCGGTGCAGGATGTTTAAATAAAGCGACAATTAGCAGGTGCATTTAAATTAAATTAATTAATCAATTTAATTATTTAATTTAAATGATCTAAACATAAATCATGTATAAATATTATATTATTGAAAATCATTAGGGTTAGCTACATAACCATGGGATCATTTAGAGGAGTATCTACTATCCATTTTTTGGTGAATTGATAATGGAGGAAGACAAACTTCCCTATCCAAGTGAACCAATGTGCAGCAAATGAAACTGATCTTCCCCCATTATTGGTGAGTATGTTCTTCCCCAATTACCAATCCAAATACAGTAAGGACTCATCATTTTTTTATTCCTCCCTTTATGATTAAAATATTGAGTTTTATCAATTCTATTTCTTTGATCTGCATCTGATTTACATCCTTTGCATGAGCCCATGTGTCTAATTTTAGTTATTTATTCAATTTATCTTCACTGTTTCATGTTTCTCACCCCCTTTATCTCCAATTTATATTTTTTAGTCAAGAACTATTATTCAATGATTGTTACACCATCGTTTTTGTGCTTTTCCCTCATTGTTCTTCATGATTTTTCACTATTGACCCATGGGACCACAGTTCGACTTTTCCTAGTGGGATCGGGCTCAATCAAACCCCCAAATTCATGGAATATTTTTGTGTGATGAATGGATTGATGATTTGGGGGTGGATTGTGATGATTCATGGGATATGGTTGATTCCACCTTGGATCGGGAATCTAGTGAGTCAACATGAGATGGTCAGAGACGCAACGATGCATGCGAGCTTCATGTGATAGAATTGAAATCTGATTTCTAACCACCAAAGGGATGGATTTAATGAATTAAGGCCTTCCCCATTGATTTTGGGTAGCCTGTTGGTGTGTTTTGATAGAAGAGGTAGATCTTTGATCTTCACAATAGATCTGTAATTATGTGAAAAACTTGACTACACCTCATGTAGTCTAAAGAACACACATCATGTAGCCCCCTGGATGCAATGACTAGGGTTTCAAGTGAGTTAAATATCACATGCCATGTAGGGCCGCACACATTTTGTGACTAAGTGATAGCTGACCAGTGTGTACTATGGGAGTACACGAACACAGACATAGCCAGGAACACACCATGTACTAGCACATGGCCAGGTACACGGACATAGCCCAAAGGACACCAGCATAGCCTGGAGAACACTGCTCAACCTTGGGTGGTTGATACATGTTTTGTAGTAATCTTACATGTCATATAGCACTATATGGACATCAATACATGTTATGGTGAGGAAATAACCAAGTAGTGGAGTGGGACCACATGTCATGTACCTCCTTTTGATAAAACTTATATTTCTTATATATCCTTCATTTGGACTTAGATTTTAGCCCATGAGTATACTATCCTAATTTTTTTCCGCATAGAAAATGATGATAGAAAAAAATTATTTTCAGAGATGATGGGAGATGTTACAAGCATGATGCTTCTTTAGGCGGTGCTCGATGAGGGTAGTGATCAGGAAAGATCATCAAAGAGTTTAGATAGAGGTGGTACTCCCCTATGGAATCAAGGTGTGGGAACTTTATATATGGATATGGTACTCCCCTGTCATACCAGGGCATGAGTTCTCTATACTCTCTGAGCAGATATAGAGATGGTACTCAACTAGAGTGGAAGTGTGTAGGTCCTTTATCCATGGAGAAAGTACATCGTTATTGTATCAATGTGTGGGTCATCTATACTACTTATCAAAGAGGTGGTACTTCCATGTGGAATTAGATCACAAGCCCTCTATAGATGGATATGGCAATCCCCTATCATACTAGGGTGTGGTTCCTCCATAATTTTTGTACTTATCATAGAGTTTGGACTCCACTGTGGCATGATGGTTCGGGTCCTCTATTTATAGAGATGTTACACCCTTATCATACTAGGATGCGAGTTATCTATACTTGTTGTACATACATAGAGATGGTATACCATTGTTGTGATAGTATGTGGGTCCTCCAAACTACTTATCATAAAGGTGGTACTCTATTGTCATAACAAGAAGTGATTCCTTTATACTAGGATATAGTACTCCCTTGTGGAATAAAGGTGCAGTTCCTATATACGACTTCTTCATATAGACAAGTGAGATTTTGGGAATAGTTGATGGACCTTTGGAGATTCAGGCAGACTCATCATCCTGGGGTGGGTTGTGAGATGGTGATCCCCTTTTCTCTCTTTAATGGTATTTTTTTATGAGCGTATATATGTATAATTGTGTATTGGGTTTTCTTACTATGGGTTGAGATATCTACTTCTATCATGTCTCCTATTTCTTTCCTCTTTCAGCTTTTGGGGTGTCCTATTGGGTATGTATATAATCACTCCGGCATAGGCTTTTCTTGCACATTTTGTATCTTATCCAGATGATTGAAAGGTCGAAGGTGATTACAAAAGATCATATGGGATACCTGAGATATTTTTCCACTTACGTTGGTCGGGGATTGTAGATCCAGAGCTAAGCTCGCTCAACATTTTCTTTATTTTCTAGTTATTTTTAGGTTGGGGCATCTTTTATTGTTTGGAATGTATTTTTTCCCTTTACTTTTCAAATTATGATGTTGTTCTCTATTGTATTCCCTTGATGTTGTTACATTTATGGTCATTAATCTATAGGTTACTATCTTTTCCTTTCATTCCTCTACACTTCTACATGGAGATGGTTGGGGATGTGTGTACAAGTATTTAGAAAAATGTCTCCCATTGTAGTTATTCCTTTCATCATTGGTTTCCATCCCCTGACCTATGGAGGTAGGATTGGGGTAGTCGTGGATTATCCTTTCGCTGAGTAGGAGGGCCCTTCAGGGTTAGGTCATGACAGATAGAGGGAGGTTGACCTCAGGATGATTTTAGAGTAATTTCCCCCTGTGAGTTTTGATTGGAAAATTAGGTTAATGGCGTCAAAGTGTCTCGAGTGTAGTTTACATGCCAGGGAATACGGTGGTGGTGTGGTAGTTGATGTATCTATTTACTAGGACTCTAACTACCTACTTATTGACTTGTTTTACTGAGACATAGGATGTAGGAAAAAATTTGGTACATGCATCATATAGGATTGAGTCTTTTAACAGTCTTTCTTAATTCATCTCCATATATACATATATGCTCATCTGAATGTGGTATGTCTTGATTAAATTTTCAGGATTCCTATGAAAATAAATTCATCTAGGTTACCAATTTAGGATCATACTGACGATCCGTTGAGGGATGATTACTCAGTTCAGGGTCCTTCACACGAGATATTTCCTTTAGGTAAGTAGTTAGTATCACTCCTACCTGTCGAGCAGCATATTGTACTAGTAGAGCTGTAAAAGTATGTGCACAGGCTTAGTTCACTCCACAAGTTCCAGTGCCAAAGGACACTAAGGTTCAAGTGAAACAAATCCGCAGGCGGTGGATGATTGGCTAGGGTCGATGATCTAAGTTTTTAGACTTATGTAGACACCGACTAATCTGGTGGTTGCACTAGGAACCTATATTTTCCCCAAAGAAGTTGAGCATTGGTTTTGTCTAGTCACGAAGATGCATGATGAGTCGAAACTCTCATGAAATAACTTCCAATATTTGTTTTGTGAGGAGTACCACCCCTCATGCTTGAAATCAGTTTAGATTTAGGAGCTACTAGAGCTATGATAGGGAGGGATGATAGTTTTTGAGAATTCAGTGAGGTTCACTAACCTTATGCGATACTCCCTCAACATGATTCAGGACAGATATTTTTGGGAACATAAGTTTGAGCAAGGTCTCTGTATAGATATCCATGCTATTGTGGTACCTCTGTGCATACCCACATATACTAGAGTATTGGAGCGAGAACTAGTGATGGAGAGCTTCCTATATGAGGTATTACATGTAGCTGGTGTCATTAATAAGAATTCCAAGGCTGAGTCGTCTATAGTGGATGACAGGTGATAGGAGGCGTACCCATGACCAAACTCAGGCATGTGTTCATGCAATTCTGGGACTACACAGAGGAATAGGGCACCCCAAAGAGGGACGGTTCTATGCATGTGATGGGTGAGGTCACATGGCACATGATTTCCCAAATTGATGTACTATAGAGGGAAAAAAGATAGTAGATAGACCACCATAATAGAGGAAGAGCCTAATCATGGATCTCTTAGGTAAGGCCAGGGCATCCCTTGGGCAGGTGAAGTTGGCAGAGGAGTATGAAGGGATCCTAAAGGAGTAGCTATGGGTGGTGGGAGATGTTATGATCTACTTACACCACCACCACCAAGCGACCCACATCAAGCTCAGGGAGCTAGCAGTTGGGGTCATGGGCAGCTACAGGATATGGATTCTTATGAATCATCATCCCACAAGATGATTATAGGTATGTTCTATGTTTATTATACTCTTTCTTCAGTACTAGTAGACACAGGTTCAAGTCATTCCTTCATCTCCTTACTCTTGGTGTGAGATCTGAATTTACTAGTTAAGACTTTAGCACAACAGCTCCAACTTGAGGTTCCTATAAGGAACACTTATTCAATATCATTTATCTACTGAAAATATGAGCTATACCTTAGTATAGAGAGTTTCTCATGGGACCTCTTGGTCATCATGATGGGGCCTTACGATGTCATCTTGGATATAGACTGATTGTCCAAGGTTTGAGACCAGATTGACTATCACCACATTCTAATCAAATACCCTAAGACTTGTGAGATGAGTTTTTTAATGACTCGAATTTTCCATATATTATTTTTGTATATTTTATGGATTATTTTTTAGACTAGTAACTAAGATTTCATGGGATTCTGAGGCCCAATGTTCCCAGAATAAATGTTTGAAATATATTAAATAGTACACATGCACAATTTTCCTAAAAAAGTGTAATAGATTCTAAATAGGGGACCATATCAAAAATCTAAGGGTGTCGTTAAGTTCAAAATGTGGGTTTTACCCTAGGTTCCACTTAACATTGGTCGGCATAGGGTGTTTGGATAAAATTCATCACAAGCATTAAATGAATAAAATAATTAATTGAAAAATATTTTATTTGTCTCATCAACACAATGACCTAACCCTTTATTTAAATACACACTTATGGATAATTTTTAGGGTTAGCCACATAACCATAAAAATTATTGGATAGGCATTATAGAGTGTGGAATGAGGTTCCATTGATGGTCGATGACCGGATTGAGGATCGATGACTAGAATGAGACGGGATTGAAGGATCCCACCAGCCACTATGAAACTACATCATTCTTTTTTAGCGATCAATCCAAATTGAGGCAGGTCATTTTTTGGTTGGATTCTTTAACCATTATTAATTTCTATGATGAACACGAATCAATTGACCAATAGATTGATTTTTGGATCAATCGTCTTGCGGGATGGGCTTATTTATGGGAATTTTATCAGGAGGATTACTTTATTATTATTGATTCTTCGTTGTTATTCTAATGGTGAAGGATTGGTTCCAACATGAACATTGGTTGAGGTTCATTCCTCATTTTTTTTATTGTTCATTTCTCCCCCAATTCTTCATTTATCATGGGAATTCTTCACTTGGACCACGGTTCAACATATCCTAATGAATTGATCATTTCACACATATTTCTTGGTGCAATGATCTGATATCATAGATCTGGAA
Source organism: Viscum album (assembly GCA_963277665.1). NCBI lineage: Eukaryota > Viridiplantae > Streptophyta > Magnoliopsida > Santalales > Viscaceae > Viscum > Viscum album. Next base: position 1,194,964,047 of record OY728121.1, on the reverse strand, counting down.
TCAGCATGACCTGATGGTGGTGTGATGATGGGGTGGAATCCTATCAGATAGTTTTAAATACCTAATTTTGTGTTCTTCAGTGTGCAATAAATAACAAAAAATGAGGCTGATTTTCAAAGGGATCAAAGGGCCTAATCTTGTTATGCAGTGATGGAAATATTCATCAGGGTTTGATTCACAACTTTCTAGCAAGGAAATTTCTAGATATAAGGTTTATTGAATGGTTTTCAATACAGATTCTAGATCTATAATTCTAAGAAAAATCACACTACAAGGCATGTAACTCGGAGCCACATTCCGTGTGGACCCCCTTTGTGGTGACTAGGGTTTAGAGAGATAGTTAAATATCACACACTATGTGACCCTATCATACAATATGTGGTCTCTCCCTAGAGACTCTTTGTGTGCCTTATAGGGTACACAAACATGGGTTGGAGTACCCGGGTTGAAGAATACAGTGTACTCCTCTACACAGACATGGATTGGACCAAAGTACACAGGCTAAGATATGTATTGGTACACGGTCACAAGTACATGGGTTGAGCCGTGTACTAGAACATTGGTATAGTATATTAGAATCCAACATTCTGTGCACTTCTACACAGACAGAGGCATGAGACACGGGATTTTTACATAGGCAGGACCTGGGATCAAGGGATAATGGGTGTAACCCCTTCTATATGTCGTGTACTTTTTTTAGCATGGATGGGATCCCTTATCCTCTTTATCTTGGAAAAGTTTCATTAGGGTAAGTTCCCATTATCCATTCCCTAATGGTTATTATGTAATTGTCTCCTACTCCTGGGATGTAACGTCCTGACCCGGGTTCCACTCATCGGTGTCCTAATCTAGTCCGCTACGTGACCTCTAGTGCGCCTCTCTATACTCTAGAGTCTATTGACTAGCAATGAGGGTATAATATCAGTCATGGGAAGACTATACCCTCTTTTTTAGAGTAAAATACTAGCAGAAAATAAATAAACAATAACCAAATATATAACCATAACCAAAAGGATTCCAATATCACCTAATAACCAAAACTAGAAATAGAATATCAAAACCAAATAGTAGATATTCCTTGCTAGAGTACATGTCAAGTTTCAAGATGAAACTCAAAATTAAAGACACTAATGACTCCCAAGTGGGTCCCAAACCATGTCTACTTCCCTCATACATACTCCATCCCAACTCTTATATCTAACATTGGTCCATTTCTCTTGACCTTTCATACAATCATGTAATCCATTCAGGTGCTCTTTAGGAAGCCCAAGTAGTGTGTAAGTACAACTCATTAGGCCACCACCAATGGTATCTAAAACAATATTCTGTCAAATAAGAGTGTATTTATTTATATAAAGAAATAATTACACTGCATAATTAAATAGTTATCACATTATCAATAAATATTTATTTAACTACATAAACCCCTAGGTTCTTGTGGACACCTGTATCTCAATACCTACTTCAACCTGTGTCGGAGTCTGAACCAATCCCAGAGAATATCATATTTTAGAATGCCATTATTACCATTAATTAATTCTCACAATTGAATGACCATTTTACCATTCATTAATTCACACAATTGAATGACCATGTTACCATTCATTAATCCACATAATTGAATGACCATGTTACCATTCATTAATCTACAAAATTTAATGACCATGTTACCATTCATTAATCCGCACAATTGAATGACCATGTTACCATACATTAATCCACACAATTGAATGACCATGTTACCATTCATTAATTCACACAATTGAATGACCATATTACCATTCATTAATCCACACAATTGAATTACCATGTTACCTTTCATTAATCCACGCAATTGAATGACCATGTTACCATTCATTAATTCACACAATTTAATGACCTTATTGCCATTCATTATTTCATACAAATTGAATGACCATATTACCATTCATTAATTCATAAAATTGATTCAACAATTAATTATCCAAATTAATTGCATTACTAATTCAACAATTAGTCATCACATAATCCCCTTAATTAACTCCCTGGTTAATTAAGAACAATAATCCCTTTAAATAACTCAAAAATTAATTAATCACAATCTCCAACAATTAATTATCTCAAATAAACTATATCAATATTTTATAATTAATTAAACAATTAATTACCTTAATTAAAAAATATCAATAAATTTTAATTAACTAATCATTTAATTATATCAATAAACTATCTCATTTTTTTCATAATTAATTCAAAAAATAATTATCCCAAATCTATAATATTAAATATCCCTAATATCACATCTCCCTATATTAATTAATTCTCCAAATTAATTAATTCAATTAATAAATCAGTTGATAAACATAAAATATCCATCCTATAGTTACATACACATAATTTCAATCAAGACTGTGGGATATGAATTATTGGAACCTACCTCAACTTGTTGACAAACAATCGCCCAACAGAAATCATCAATTTCGACTGAATAATGACATAGCATGAAATCTAGATCTAAAACCTAAATCTAAGATCAAATAAATCAAGATCTCTTAAATTTTGATCTAGATCTACAATCCTATATCTAGATCCACAAAACTGAGTTTTTATATAACTGAAATAAGAAGGAACATCCCAACAAAATAATGGGAGAAGAATGGAAGATCATTCGGGAAGAAACCACATACCCAAAGAGGTGAAGATCTACCAATTCGTGAGTATTAAATAGGGGCTCAGGAAATATTTTAATAATTTTAAGGGGAATTAAATCCTATATGCATGGTTTTTAGCTCTGGATGCACAGTTTCTCCTAACTATGAACCTAATCATGCACCTATAGTAGGGGTCATGGTTTCTACTTTTATGAATCATGGTTTTACAAACAATTTGCTAACCATGTAAATGCTCATTATCTAAGGTTGCACGGTTTGCTAGGATGGGGTGCATGGTTTGGGAAAACTATGCGCCAACTGTGCACTTGCCTATTTCCTTCCAAATTTTCAAAATTTCACCCAAATGCACCCCAAGGTAAAACCAAAACAAAAAATACTCAACACAAGACAAAAGAATACTTGAAAATGAGCCCAATAAATCTCTAGAAAAGTTCTAGGTTTTACAATCTCCCCACCTTATAATATCTCATCCTCAAGCTATACTCCCATGAGTCTCTAAGATTTCGAGTCAAAAAGATCAATCCATTAAGCCCTCATATTTTCTCCCCTTTCCTAAGTTTCCTCCTAAACATGTCTATATTATCACAATACTTGAAGTATCGGCATGGTCTTTCCCTACAACACTTTCTCCCTGTGATCCAACACACGTATAGAATTCTCCTCATAGGACGCATCTAACTCAAGCTAAACCTCGTCCACATAGATAACATGATAAGTTTTTTTTGTTATACATCCATATTTTTGACACATGAAAAACATCATGCATAGCACTATATCTCTATGGAAGATCCAATCAGTATGCCACCGGCCCGATTCTCTCCACAACCTCAAATGGTCTAACAAACTTGGGAGATATCTTGACCTAACTTTGTATCTTGTGGTGACCCAATCTAGGAAACACTTGAAGGAATTCATGATCACCCTCTGTAAACAATAGGTTTCATCATCATCTATCATCATATGACTTCTGTCTACTCTGAGCCATATCCATATGCTTTCGAATCAGTTGTACCTACTCCATGTCTCCTACATGATACTCGTTCTGAATAAATCTAACTCACCAGTCTCCATCCAACATAGAGGTGATCTATATGGAATACCATAAAGATCCTCATATGGTGTCATCTGATAGTTACTTGATAACTATTGTTATAGGTAAACTCCACTAAAGCCAAGTGTTTCTCCCAAGACCCACCAAAGTCAATAATACATGCTCATAGTATATCCTCAAGCACCTGTATAGTAATCTTTGACTTCCCATCTATCTATGGTTATAATTTCATAAACCTTTGTACCAAGTTCCTTTTGTAATCAGTGCTAGAAGTGCAAAGTAAAATGTGAGTTGTAGTCTGAGACAATATTCTGTTTCACTCCATGTCGATAGACTATCTTCTGAATATACAGTTCTCCCAACTGCTCCATTGAGAAAGTCTCTCATGCTGATAAGAAGTGTTCTACCTTCATCAGTCGATCCATAATCACCTAGATTGTTTCAGTCCTTTGAGGTGTTCTAAGGAGACCCACCACAAAATTTGTAGTAACTTCATCCCACTTTCATTTTGGAATAGACAATGGCTGTAGTAAACCACCAAGTCATTGATGCTCAGCCTTCACCCACTGACAGGTGTAACATCGTTTCACAAACCGTACTATATTCTTTTTCATGCTCGACCACCAAAACTATCATCATAGGTCATGTACATTTTGGTCACACCAAAATATACCTCCCACTTAGAGGCATGAAATTCATGCATAAGCTCCTCTTGTATGCTTGTAGGCACAACAACCTGATTCCTGACATAGATGATCTCATCCTCATCTATAGTCCAGTTTGAAGATGTCTCCCCACCTTCAAGGCTTTCTCTCAAGGTCAAATATTCCAGATCCTCATAATTTTTATCCTTCATCTACCTCAAAAGTGTATACCCCATTGAAAATAATACAAGAGTCATCTCTTCCTAGCTCTCATGAACCACAACATACATCTTAGTTAGTAAATTCATCATCTTCCACTCAACACTAGACTCCTAAACCACCTAAGTCTGATTTTTCCTACTTAAAGTATCAACCACACTATTTCCCTTCCCAATCATATATTCTATCTCAAAATCAAAATATTTCACATACTCAACCCATCTTCGCTACCAAATATTCAAATATCACTATGAAAATATATACTTCAAGATCTTGTGGTCCATATACATAGTAAACTTTTCACCCATAAGATAATGTCGCCAACATTTCAAATCATAAACCACTAGATCCAACTCTAGGTCATTAATAGGGTAGTTTCGATCATGAGGCCACAACTGCTGAGACCCATTTTCCAAAACACAATCTCCCTGCATCAACACTAGTCAAAGACATATCCCAAAAGAGTTACAATACACCATGTACTTCTCACCTGGATCAGGTAGGATCAATATTGGTGATGATGTTAAACTCTTCTTTAACTCCTAGAAAATAATCTCACAAGATTATGACCATTCAAAATCTATCCCCTTCTTGGTCAATCTTGAAATGGAACTGTTAAATGGGAAAAGTCCTAGATGAATCTTTGATAATACCCAGCTAACCCCAAAAATCTACATATATCGAAAAACTTCTTGGGATTCTCCTAAGAAACCAATGTATGCATCTTATTTGGGTCCACCGACACACTTTACTTTGAGATGATGTGACCCAAGAAGTGTACCTGATCAATCCAAAATTGACACTTAGATTTCTTGTTGTATAGATGATTCTATCTTAGTGTACTTAAGATGATGTCAAGATATTGGGAATGATCGTCATGGATCTTGGAGTACACCAAGATTTAATCCACAAACAATAACACAAAATGATCTATGCATGGATGGAAGATTCACTTCATTAAGTACATAAACACAACTGGTGAAATCCTCAACCCAAATAACATTACAATGAAATCATAGAAGCTATACCTACTTCTGAAAGCAGTCCTCATTATATCAAAAGTTGAAGCTCTCAAATGATGAGACCTCGATCTCATGTAAATATTTAGGAATACAAAAGATACCCTAAACTAGTTGAACAAATCATAGATATGAGAAAGAGGATACTAGTTCTTCACAGTCATCCAGTTCAACTTCAGGTAGTAGACACACAACCACAGAGTCCCATTAGTCTTCTTAGAAAAAAACTGGTGAACCTCAAGGAAAAGTACTTTATCGGATAAATACCTTATATTCCAACTCCTCCAATCGATTCCTGATCTCTTGATGCTCTGTAGTTTCCATTCTATATGATATAATAGAAACTAACTCAGCCCCAAGAATCAACTCAATTTTAAATTTTACATCTCTCTCAGGTGTCAGCCCTGATAAGTATTCTGGAAACACATTCTGAAAATGATCCAATACTAGTATAATGATACCATGCTTTACTCCTATATTGTCCAATAGAATAATTTAAACATGGGCTATGATCTCTCCCAATTGCTGGTGAATTGGCCCAGCATGGCCTACCTGGATATCCCACTCTCCACAATGGCTATAGTTGTCACCCTTAAGAGACATAAAAGTCACTCTGTTGTAATAAAAATCAATGTGGGATCGGTATTCTACTAACCATTCCATAACCATAATTAGTTCAAAGCCAGAAATATCTATAATATAGAGATCCCAAAGAAATAGATACTATTCAACCTCGATAGAACGCCCCTTGCACAAGTATATGTCTCTAGACCGTACTCCCAATGGTGTATCTATCGTTATAACTCCACTCAAAAACTCCACCGCTAGGCTCAAACCATTCAAAAGTTGTGAAAAAATAAATGAATGAGTGGAACCAATATTAAATAAGGCACTAGATAAAGTAGAAACTACAAGAATAGTAATTATCACTATTTATGGTCCATCTTTGTTGTCCACAAGTGTAGGTTTCACCACATAGAACTATCCTACCCCTCTTCCCTGTGATGCAACCTAAGTCTCATGTTCTTCACCACTATATTGATATGGGAACTCTTTCCCAAATGCCTAGTTTCCACTACCTCTACTTCCTTGGATAGTAGAACTTTGTATTCTAGACTGATATGGTGCAGAAGACCCACTTCTCACACCCTAGTTCTATCTACCTCCTCCATTACTGCCCATTTGTCACAGGTTCCTACAGAAATTCTATAGATTTCCCATCCTAACACAAGATCAGTATTCCACTGGTGGTTGGGGACACTATCTTCAAAAGTTTCCCAACCTACCACACTGGTGACAGATCACTCAAGTAAGATCCTAAGAATCTGATCCCTCTGTATGTGCACCTTTCTTTTCACTACCCTAACTAACATTTTCATATCAATGCTTCCTAGTCTTAGAATTCATACCACCAGATCATCTAGCTGAAACTATCTATCCAACACTGTAATCCTTCTTTAGGTTCACCTCATCTATAAGATTCTAATACACCACCTCATCAATCTTCTTTAACTGAAATAGGTTAACTTGGGACTTAATCTCACATTTAAATATATCCTGGAAATGCCTCACCATAGACATCTTATCCCTTTACAATGCTATAGAAAACAACTGAAAGTATGTAAATCGTACAACAGAGTCCATCACATACATTATCCCCTGATTCAACCACATGAACTCAGCTACTCTCTCCTACCTCAGCATCTCTAGATTGAATTTCTCCATGAACTTATTCAAGAAGTCCTTCCATAACATGTCATCATCTTGTCCAGTCAACGTATAAATATCCCACCAGCGATTCACTAATCCTTGTAGAATATAATCTTCCAACTTGACTCTTTTATTATCCAAATTCTCTAAATGGTCAAGTATTGTCTAGATAGACTCAACCCAGAACGCATCTCCCTCAGGTATACACTCTCTAGTAAAAGTCAGAGGGTTCTGTAATTGGAACTCCTGCATGAGGTTAGATATACTCTTCATAACCCAATTCGGGTATCTTCCCATGAGTTTCATTAAGTGAAAAAAGTTCTCTTAGAACTAATCTCTTGTTTCTTTACCCGGCACTATTGGTTCCTTGGGTTCCACTACTGGTAGGTCACCTCTAGACATAACCTCTTGTCATCCCCTCAAAAAGAATCTTTGTGGAGGAATATCTCTATAATTACAAACAAACATATCAGGAAACATAACACCACTTTATCACATTTATGTTAGAGGAAAATCACAACATGTCATAAAAAATATTTTCCCAAAACCTCACCCATGGTCAAAACTAAGGCATTATCACTACCCTTAACCATCCTACACCTAGGTCCTAGTTAAAAAGGGTAAAAACATTATAATTATTCATTTTCCTTATTCAAACACCCATTTATTCTAAAATTTCATCATTTTAGAATCAATTTCATGTTAGGAGCCATTTTTCATTTCAATTTCACAAGCATGGAAAAATAGTTCAAGTTCAACAACTTACCCAAAACCCATTTTACTATGAGTTCCTAAAATGATTCATGTCAAAAAATAATCCTGAGTACCTAGAATGATGCGTGCATACTCAACCCTAATTCCATACTAGTCCATGAGTCAATTCACACAAAAAAAATTATAAATAGTTATCACATCACACAATAAGTGTGTCACACCAGGTGAAATAATATTCAACTGTAACAATAATAACAATAATCCCACCCCAGGTACTTGGGTTTCCCCCATACATGGGTTTGTGAATCCCATGCATGAGCTCATAACCAAGGCCTAACTCTTCCTAGTCCCAATCTAAATTTCCCAAATAGTAATACAAAAGAAAAAAAAGAAAATTGGGCTCTGATACCACTTTATAACATCCCGACCTGGGTGCCAATAACCGATGTCCGGAGTTGGTCCTCTATGTGAACTTAGGCATGCCTCCCCCTATTCCAGAGGCTACCGACCAGAATCAAGGGTCTAATATCATTCATGGGTAGATTATACCCTCTTTATCAGTGTAAAACACCAATGGAAAATAAATAAACAATAACCAAATATATAACCATAACCATAAGGATGACAATGTCACCTAATATCCAAAATTAGAAATGTAATATCAAAACCAAACAATAGATATGACATGTTAGATTATGTTCCAAGTGTCAAGATTCAACTCAAAAGTAAATAAATAAACTACTCCCAAGTGGTTCTCGAACCATGTCTATCTCCCTCATCCGTGCTCCATCCCAACTCATCCATCTAACATTGGGCCTTTTCCCTTGACATGTCATGTAATCATGTAATCTATTTTGGTACAGTTTAGGCAACCCAATTAGGGGGTGAGTACAACTCATTAGGCCACAAAAAACGATGTCTAAAACAATATATAGTTAAATAATAGTGTATTAAGTTATATAATTAAATGATTACAATTCATATATAAATAGTTATCACATTATAAATAAATATTTATTTAACCACATAAACCCTCAGGTTCCCATGGACACCTGTATCCTAATACCTACTTTGGCTTGTGCCAAAGTCTGAACCAATCCTAGATAATATCATATTTCATAATGTCACTGTAATAATTCATTAATTCACAAAATTGAATGACCATGTTACCATTCATTAATTCACACAATGGAATGACCATGTTACCATTCATTAATCCATGCAATTGAATTACCATGTTACCATTCATTAATCCACACAATTGAATTACCATGTTACCATTCATTAATTCACACAATTTAATGACCATGTTACCATTCATTAATCTACATAATTTAATGGCCATGTTACCATTCATTAATTCACAAAATTGAATGACAATGTTACCATTCATTAATCCACACAATTGAATGAACATGTTACCATTCTTTAATCCACACAATTGAATGACCATTTTACCATTCATTAATCCATAAAATTGAATGACCATGTAACCATTCATTAATTCAGACAATTGAATTACCATTTTACCATTCATTAATTCACACAATTAAATTACCATGTTTCCATTTATTAATTCACATAATTGATTCAACAATTAATTATCCACATTAATTGCATTACTAATTTAATAATTATTCATCACATAATTCCCCTTAATTAATTCTCCAATTAATTAAGCACAAAAAATCCATTTAATTAACTCAACAATTAATTAATCACAATCTCATAATTAATTCAACAATTAATTATCTCAAATCAACAATCTTGATATTTTATAATAAATTCAATAATTAATTACCTCAATTCAAAACTCTCAATATATCATAATTAATTCATTAATTAATTATCTTAATCAAATATCTCAATTTTTCATAATTAATTTAACAATTAATTATCTCAAATCTATAATCTCAAATATCACCAATATCACATCTCCCTATATTAATTAATTCACCAAATTAATTAATACAATCAAGAACTCAATTGTTAAACATAGAATATCCATCCTAAAATTACATACCCATAATTTCAATCAAGACTATTGGATTTGAATTATAGACCGCCTACCTCAACTTGTTAATGAACGATCAGCCAATAGAAATCCTCAATTTTGATGGAATAATGACATAGTGTGGAATATGGATCTAAAACCTAAATGAAAGATCGAATAAATAAAGATCACTTAGATCTATATCTAGATCTACAATCCTAGATCTAGATCTACAAAACCAGGTTTTTATCTAACTAAAACAGTAAGGAAAAATCCAACAAAAGAATGAGAAAAGGACGAGAGATCATTCGGAAAGAAACCATATACCTAAAGAGGTGTAGATATGCCAATCGGGATTCAAATCACCAAGAACAGAAATCAAGTGGACTTGGAATCATTCCTAGAGGCTTCAGAATCGATAGAAAAAAAATTATGGTTCGATCTAGGGTGTTCAGGGTTATTAAATGGGGGTTCGGGATACATTTTAATAATTTTCAGGGAAATTAAATCTTGTAGTAATAGTTTGCTACTCAGGGAACATGCTTTCTCCTAACCATGCGCCTAACCATGAACCTCTAGTAGGTGGTCACGGTTTATACTTTTAGGGCACATGGTTTGACAAACTGTGTGCCAACCATGAAAATCTCCACTATCCATGGTTTCACGGTTTGTTGGGGTGGCATGCATAGTTTGGGAAAACCAGGCACCAACTGTGCACCTGCCCATTTCCTTCCAAAATTTATAATTTTCACCCAAAAATACCCCAAGATAAATACCAAATAAAATTAACTCAACAAAAGATAAAATAGTACCTGAAAAATAGCCCAATAAATCTCCAGAAAAGGTTGGGGTTCAAAGATGATGATCCCTTTAGCAGGACTTCTTGGATAGAGTTGTTGGAACCTTCCTTGAGGCCTAGAGTGTGATCCTCTATTCATATTCATTCCATAGGTAGAGTTCTTGGTATCATAATGACCAACCCTATATAGGCATTGATCCTCTACATAGAGGGTTAATCCAGATTGAGTTTTGGGTATCACCCCATGGCCTTGGGTGTGATCCTCATATGTGTATTGTATCTCTTAAGAACCCTAGTGTATAATTATAATGGGGATTCCTGATGAGAACTACCTCTCAATCAGATGTTATCAGTAATATCAGAATCAAGAGTGTTCTCTCCTAGATGACTACTTTATGGAACCTTCGAGCTGGAATCCTAGGCTAGCATACTATGATTGTGACTTACCTTTTTGGCTATGTGTCTTTATTGAGTATATCTGGATATTATTATTATATGTGATTTAGAAATATACCTATGTAGATTTGAATTTATTTTTCCTTTTTTGTATGATTTATGGTTTTAGGGTGTCCTACTGGGTATTTTTATACTCACCCCTATATGGGATTTGCCTGAACGTGTCATTTCTTGCACAGACAATCGATCCTTTGATAGAGTCCTTGATAAACCAAGACCAGATGGTGATTAGTGAGACCGGATAGAACAATGTGTGTTCTTAAGGTATTCTGATAGTAGCCCCAATTTTAATTTTAGGTTAGACTTGTGTTTTAGACTCTTTTTGGGGGGCTTGTATTTGGACCTGTTTACTTTCCTTTTCTTCCTATCATACTCTAGTTGTGGGATTTAGATATATTCATGCATGTTTGTTTAGTTGTTTTTACATTTTGAAATTTTATAGGCTTGGAGATGTGTGTGTATACAAGTACTTAGGATAAAGCCTCCCATTTTGGTGATATACCTACTAGGTGCTAGTCTCTAACCCTTATCCTATTGGAGGAAGGCTTGGGGAGTCATGGAACAGGCCCCTTTGGGATGGGTAACAATAGAGTGGTATCATGGTGGTTGTTTCTACTTTATGATCGAAGTCTGTGAGATTGGTTTGGGGAAATAGTGTTAAGTTTTTCGAGTTTTTCTTCCAGGCTAAGGACTCTAATGTTGGTGCAGCGGCTAACATATCCATACACTAGGACTCTGATCACCTATTTTTCCACTCAATACATGAGAACATTGGTTGTAGGGAAAACAATGGTACATGCATCATATAGGAATGGGTTGTGGTTTCCATGTCCTTATTGAGTTAGCTCTATACATATACTCATTGACCATGGTACATCTTGTTTACTTTCAGGATGCCTCCATGATGTGTTCTATCTATGATTCTGCATCATGATCATGAGGATGATTCCATTAGTGATGAGGTGTCGATGCAGGGACCAATTCCCAAGATGTTACCTTTAGGTGGTGTGCCATAAATACCACCTCCTATGGAAAATAACGTGGTACTCGCAGTACCAGTAGATAAGGTGTGTAGGTTGAGTGCACTTCACGAGTTTCAGCAACAGATACCCCTCGAGTTCTAAGTTGAGCCCAACCCAAAGGCAACTAAGGACTGGATTGAGGTGGTGACCCAAGTTTTCTGTCTGGTTAGGACACCAGCAAAACAGATGGTGGCCCTAGTAGTGATCCTTCTTCATGGCTCGGTAGGAAGATAGAAGGGGTTAGTGACCTAGTATTGTGATAAGGTGACTCTTGCATGGATAGAGTTTTAGTTCCTTTTTAGAGAGGAGTTATCACTAGATACATTGAGAGATGTATGTATCCAGAAGCTTCTACAGCTCTAGGAGTGTATCATGATAGTAGCTGAGTATTTATCAAGGTTTACCAACCTCTACTGGTACTTGATGGATATGGTTTGCAACCAGTTCATTAGGGATAAAACCTTTGAGATAGGTTTATGTAGAGACATATGGGCTAGTGTTATCCCTATATGCATTCCTACTTATGCTAGGGTGCTAAAGGGGGAATTGGTTTTTGATAGTTTCTGGAATGAAAATATACAGCCAGTGGTTGCCGATAATGGGAATATATGAGAAGATTCCCTGGAAATAGGGACCTTATGTCAGTCTCAGGGACCTTTATATGTGAGGCATTTTAGGAGGTCCCAATATTTAGGGCCTACGGTTCAGGGCTCATGGGGCGGGTCTATTCTTCCCAAAGAGAGGCGGTGCTACTCGTGTGATATTAGGGGAAATCTTACATGATATTTTCTGACCCACCGTACAGCTGATTGAGAGACCATGGATAGGCCATCAAGTCAGATTAAATAGCAGGAGAAGATAGTTTCTCAAGGAGATGGAGGTGGAAAATGATATGGGAGAGTAGTGGTAGGTGGTCAACACTTTGACTTGTTATAACCACCACCCCCATGTGGTCCATTATAGGATTAGTGAGCTGGAGGATGGGGGCAGGGATAGATACAGGCAGTCAAATATTATGACCCAGAGGCTTTAGGAATGATTCGAGGTACGAATTGTGTCTCTTCTACCTTAGCTACAGTATTGATAGACATAGGTGTTAGTCATTACTTTCTTTCTATATACCTTGTACAAGACTTGGAGATTTTGGTTGAGCCATTGGCTCGGCCCTTGCACTTGGATACTCTTACTGGAGAAAACTCAGTAATCACACACTTGTTCCGACGGTGTGACTTTACTATTGGAGGTGAAAGTTTCTAATTGGAATCTCTTTGTATCAGTGGTGAGGCCTTATGACATAATCTTCAGTATATAATGTTTGTCCAAGTTTCATGACTAGATTGACTATTTCATGTGGTGGATGTTTTGTGTCCATAGTGATGGAACTAGGTTCTCCTTGGTTGGTGAAAAGGAAACCCAGGAAGTGCAGGAGGGACTCATGCATAGGAGGGTGCATCTTATTACTCATCAGTTGACTAGCCTAACCCTTGGTGCAGTCGATGTTATGAGTTCACAGTTTCCAACTGTGGTGGTAGAGTATGAGGATGTATTACTTGATTATTGTATAGGTTTACCTCCTAAATGAGTGATATAATTCTACATTTATGTACACCCCATAATGACATTGATTCTACACCAGCATATTGGATGGATCCCACATAGATTTGCAAGATGAGGGTGCATTTGGAGAACTTTTAGAGGAATGGTTTTGTTAAAACCAGTGTTTCACACTAAGTAGTACCATTTATGTTCATCAAGAAGGAATATGGGAGCTTGAAGTTATGTGTGTAATATCAACACTTGAACTAAGTGACCATGAATAATAATTTTCCACTACCAAGGATCAATGACCTCTTTGATCAATTGAGAGGGGCACGATGGTTCTCAAAGTTTTACCTAAGGTCAGGCTCTCACTAGTTGTGAGTAAAGTACAAGGATATATCGAAGATGACATTAAAATGTCATTACAGTCTCTATGAGTACTTGGTGATGCCATTTAGCATGATAAATTCCCTATAAGTGTTCATGGGACTCATGAACCATATCTTCCAGCCTTTCTTAGATGAATTTTTTCTAGTCTTCATCAATGATATCCTAGTGTACTCATCATCTGAGGAGGATCATGTGAGACATTTGAGGATGGTCCTTGATATACTCTGAGAGCACCATCTTTATGAAAATCTCTTTAAGTTATAGTTCTGGATTCTTGTGTTCCACTTTCTAGGACATGTTATCTCAGCAGATAGTGTGGCAATGGACTCAACCAAGGTCGAGGTAGTGTTAACTTGGGAGCCACCCAAGATAATGATATAGGTATGGATATTCCTTGGTTTATTAGGATATTAGCAAAGATTCATACCTGATTTATCTAGGATATCATCACCCATGATAGTTTTGGCCCAAAAGGGGAACCTTTCGTGTGGACAGAGAGGTGCTAGAAGGCTTTTCAATAGTTGAGGTAGAGTTTGATGAGCACTCTCATCTTGAGATTTCCATAGGAGGGTGTCAATTGTGTAGTGTTATATGATGTATCGGTAACTGGGCTTGGTTGTGTTATGATGCATAGGCAGGTGGTGATTGCCTTTGGTTCACGTCAGTTGAGACCATATGAGCAGAACTACGCGACCCATGATCATGAGTTAGTAGTTGTAGTTTTCTCACTAAAGACATGGAAAAAATACTTGATGGATGAGTGGTTTATCATATATTATTATCATAAGAGTCTCAAGTATATCTTCTCTTAGAAGGATCTTAACTTAAGACATAGGTTATGGTTAGATTTCCTTTAGGATCACAACTTCAAGATTTTCTATACTTCTGGAAAGGGGAACATGGTAGAGGAATCTCTTAGTAGAAGATCTTGTTCACAGTTTCTGAATGAGGCATCAGATTAGTTGGCCTTGTTTCAGTTATCCTTTGTGTATAGAGATAGAGTATCTTACCTCCAGTCAATGGTTTTCACCCCTCTTCTCTTGAATAAAGTCAGGGGGACACATCTTAGGGATGTCAATTTTGAGACCCTATATACTTGGATATCCACTAGACATTCTCCTAGTGAATTTTCTAAAGGTGGGGATCATGTTGTTCTTTTCATAGGATGCACTATAGTACCAGTGATGTTATTGGAGGACGTTTTGATATATTTTCTTACATATCCTTTGGCATTACATCCAGGTGTGTTAAAGATGTACCAGAATATTAAACTTTAGTATTGGTATCCTAAGATAAAGAAGGGATTTGTAGAGTATGTATCTTGATGCCTTACTTGTCAGAAAGTGAAGGTTGTGCACCAGGTTTCAGTGGGTTTAGCTAAACCCCTTGAGGTTCCAAAATAGAAGTGGGATAGGATATCCATGGACTTTGTGATGGTTATACTAATATGGATAGGGGAAATGATTCCATATGGGTGTTCGCAGACCAACTCACCAAGTTGGCCCACTTCTTAGAAATTCAGGAGCAGAGTTTAGTAGAGGGATTGGGATGCCTCTATGTGCAAGAGATATTCTGATGCCATATAGTTCCACCGACGATCATTTTTCACTATGATTATTTCTTCCAATCCTAGTTGTGGAAGGGATTACAAGAGTATTTCGGAACTCAGTTACACTTGAGCACAACATTTCACCCCTAAACTGATAGGCAGACTGAGCAGACCATTCAAGTTATGAAGTACATTATATGGTGTTTCATGTTGGACTTTGTCTATAGTTGGGAGGATCACCAACCTCTGGTGGATTTTTCGTACAATAACAGTTACCATTCCACCATCAGTATGGCACTATTTGAGGCTTTGTATGAGAGACCCTATAGGTCACCACTTTACTAGACTGACCCAGGAGAGTCAGCACTAATGGGCCCATATTTGGTGAGAGAAACTACTGAAAAGGTGTAGATCATATAGGATTGGATGAAAATTGTGCAAATTCATCAGAAGTATTATGCTGACAGAAGATGGAGGCCTTTAGAGTTCAAATAAGGGGACCATGTGTTCCTACGGGTTTCACCTCAACGTGGATTGTGGATATTTTTTTGGTGAGGAAAGATATCTCTAAGGTTTATTATCTCTTTATAGATACTGCATAGATTTGATGAGTTGGAATACCACTTAGCTCTACCTCCTAAGTTATACCAAGTACACGAAAGCTTCCACATGTTGTAGTTGAGGAGGTATGTGCATGATCCATCACATGTTATCGACTAGGGTGAGCTGGACATTAAGGATGGATCTACCTTTACTGATTAACTAGTAGAGATCAAGGATCAGAGGGATAGGATCCCTCATGGATGATCAATTCCTTTAGTGCGTGTCTGGTGTCAATATAGAAATATTTAGGAGAGAACATGGTAGGGGGGATTAGATTCATGCTCAGTACCCACATCTCTTTGTGTAGCCCTTGATTTGGCTTTTCAGGATGTAAAGTTCCAAGGTGGGGAGAATTTAATGACTTATATTTCCCATGAATTATTTTTGGATATTTTATGGATTATTTTCTAAAATATACATTGTTACAACATTCAATTCTAAGGCTCAGTGTGCTTGGAATAAATATTTTAAATATATTAAATATATTAAATAGAACATGAATAAAAATTTCCTAAAAAGGTAGAATAACTTCTAAATGGGGACACAAATCAAAAATATGAGGGCACCATTGAGTTCAAAACATGGGTTTTACCTTAGGCATGACTTAACCTTGGTCAATTTGGGGCATTTGGAGAAAATTCATTGTAGGTGTTAAATGAATAAAATAATTAATAGAAATTTACTTTATTTGTTTCATCAACATAGTGACTTAACCCTTTCTTTAAATAAAACCTTATGGATAATATGTAGGGTTAGCCACATAACCCTACAAATCATTGGACAACCATTGGAGAGCATGGAATGAGGTTCTGTTGATGGACGATGACCAGATCAAGGATAGATGATTGGAACAAGACAAAATAGAAGGATATCACCAACTACTAAGATGCCACATTGTTCTTCATTAGTGATTAATCCAAATCAAGGTAGGATATTTTTTTGGTTGGATTCTTTCCCTGTTAATAATTTATATGATGAAAATGAATCAATCGACCAATGGATTGATTCACAGATCAGTCATCTTGAGGAATGTGTTTATTTAAAGAGATTTTTTCGGGAGAATTACTTTTTGATTATTGATTCTTCATTTTTATTCTAATAGTGATGGATTGAGTCCAGCACAAATATTGGATGAGGTTCATTCCTTGTGTTTTTTATTTTGAATTTCTCCCTGATTATTTGTTCATCACGGGCGTTCTTTGCTTGGCCCATGGTTTGAAATATCCCAATGAATCGATCACTAAACACCCATTTATTGGTGCAAAAATCCAATATCATAGATCTAGAATCATCATTACATGATGGTGGAGTGAAAATGGGAGTAAAGACAGATCAGATGGTTTTGGATACCCAATTTTGTGTTCTTCGGCATGCAATTAAAAATGACAAATGAGGGTGATTTTTGAATGGATCGAAGGGCCGAATATTGTTTTTCGATGATGGAAAGGTTCATTAGGGATTGATTCATGATTTTTAAGTAATTTGATCACTAAATAGAAGGTTGGTTGAATGGACATCAATGCGGATTCTAGATTTGGAATCTGGGAAAAACCGCACTACACGACATGTAACTCAAAACCAAACGTTGTGTGGGCCCCCATGTTCAGCGACTAGGGTTTCAAGAGATAATTAAATATCACATATCATGTGACCCTACCATATGGTTTTTG
Organism: Viscum album; assembly: GCA_963277665.1. Classification (NCBI taxonomy): domain Eukaryota; kingdom Viridiplantae; phylum Streptophyta; class Magnoliopsida; order Santalales; family Viscaceae; genus Viscum; species Viscum album. The sequence goes on along the minus strand of OY728121.1, from coordinate 1,194,946,018 downwards.
GTCTCTACTTAGAGACTCAGCATGTACCTTTTAGGGTACACAAACACAGGTTGGAGTACATAAGTTGAATCACCCCATGTACTCCCCTACACGGACACGTCTTGGACCAAAGTACATGGGCTATACTGGTACAAGGGTATAGGTATATAGGTTGAGCTGTGTACTAGCATGCAAGTAGAGTATATTGGAAACTGACATGCTATGTAATCCTACATGGACACAAGCATGAGACATGAGCCATTTACATGGGCAGGATCTAGAGTCAAGGGACACATCATGTAACCCCTTCTACACGTCATGTACTTTTTTGAACATGGCTGGGAGACCTTTTCCTATATAGCTTGGAAAAGTTTAATTAGGTTGGTTTCCCCGTATCTATTTCCTGAGTGTTAGTATTGAATCATCCACTAATCCTAGGACAATGATCCCTTCAGTAGGAATTCTTGGATAGAGTTGTTGTAATCCTTCTGGGAGGCCTAGAGTGAGATCCTCTATTCATATTTTTTCCCTCTATGGAGTTCTTAATATCATCATTACAAAAACTATCTAGGAACTGATCCTCTACTTAGAGGGTTAATCCATATTGAGTTGTTGGTATCACCCCAAGGCCTTGGGTGTGATCCTCATTTGTGTATCATATCTCTTAAGACTTCCATCAAATACTTATAATGGAGAGACTCGAAAAGAACTACCTATTGTATGAACATCATCAGTAATATCATACTCTACAGTGTGTTCTCTCGGAAGAGTGCTTTGTGGAACCATTGATCTGGAATCTTAGGGTAGCATACTATGGTTGTGAGTTACATTTTTGACTATGTTTCTGTATTGAGTATATATGGATATTCTTATTATATGTGTTGTATACATATACCTATGTAGAGTTGACTGTATTTTTTCTTTTTTGTATGATTTTTGGTTTCAAGGTGTCCTACTAGGTATTTTTATACTCACCCATGTACAAGATTTTCCTACACATGTTGTGTATTTTACAAATGATCGACCCTTTGAAAAATTCCTTGAAGGACCAAGACTAAATGGTACTTAGTGAAACTAGATAGATCGATGTGTGTTCCTATAGTATTCTGAAAGTAGTCCCAGTTTTACTTTCAGGTTGGACTTGTATTTCAGACTCTTTATGGTGGGCTTGTATTTTGCCTTTTGTAATTTCATTTACTTCCTATCGTACTATGGTTGTGGTATTTAAATGTATGCATGCATGGTTTTTTATTTATTTTTACATTTCATCATTGTATAGGCTTTGAGATCTGTTTGGGATCTATGTGAGAGAATCATAATCTGATTTTTGGCCACTAGAGTGCCGAATTTGAAGAACGGAGGCCTTCCCCCATTAATTTTAGGAATCCTATAGGCATGTTTCGAAGGAATGGGTGGATCTAAGATCCACATGATGGATATGGGATTCTATGAAAATCCTAACTACTTGGCGTGTAGTCTGAAGAACACATGACATGTAGCCCCATAGCTGTGGCGGCTAGGGTTTCGGATGAGTTAAATATCACACACCATGAGGGGGCCCCACATGCTGTGTGAATTAGTGATGGAATCCCAATGTGTAATCTGAGAGTATATAAACACAATAATGGCTAGGCACATGCCATGTACTGACACACAACCAAGTACACAGATGCGGCCCGAAGGACATGGGCACAACCAAGAGAACACGTCTCAGCCCCAGGTGGCTGAAACACACCTTATAGTACCCTTACACACTATGTGGTACTTCATGTCTAGAAAACCATGTGTTGGATAGGAGATGGCCAGGTAGTGGAGTGACACCACATGTCATGTGGGTCCCTTACAGGTTGTGTACCTCCTTTTAAGGAAACTTATACAGCTTGTATATCCTTAGTTTGGACCTGGATTTTGGCCTATGAGTAGCCTATCCTAAGTGTGTTTTCATGTAGAATGCGATGAAACCATTCTTAGTGTCTTTTTAGATACAATGTGAGATTTTATGTTCATGATGATTCTTTAGGTAGTGATCGATGATGATAGTGATTAGGAAGGATCGTCAGAGAGTTCAAATAGAGGTGGTACTCAACTATGGCATCGGGGTGCAGATCCTCTATATATGGAGATGGTAATCCCGTGTCGTGCTAGGGTGTGGGTTCTCCAAACTCTTTGATATTATATATAGATGGTACTCCACTAGAGTGATAGTGTGTGGGTCCTATTTCCATGCATATGGTACTCTACTATTGTATCAGTGTGTGGGTCCTCGATAATACTTATCATAGAGGTGGTAATCCCCTTGTGTCATTAGGGTTTTGGTCCTCTATTGATGTAGATATTACTACCCTATCATACCAGGGTGTGGGTCCTATATACTTTCTATACTTATCATAGAGGTGGTACTCCCCTGTGGAATCACGATGTTGGTCCTCTATTGATGGAGACAATACTCCCTTGTCATACCAGGGCATGGGTCCTTCATACTTGTTATACAGACATAGAGAGGCTACTCCACTATCATGATATAATTCGGGTCCTCTACACTATTTATCGTAGAGTTTTTACTACCCTGTTATACCAGGGTGGGAGTCCTCTACACATGGAGATGTTACTCCCCTATGGCACCAGGGTGCAAGTCCTCCATACAAATTCTTCAGATAGACCCATGAGATGTTGGGCATCATTGATGGACCTTTAGAGATATAGTTAGACTTATCATCCTAGGATGGGTTGTGAGATGGAGATCACCTTTTCTCTCTCTATTGGGATTTTTTTATGAGTGTGTGTGTGTGTATTGGGTTTTCTTTTTATGGGTTGAGCTGTCTACTTCTATCGTGTCTCTTATTTCACACCCCCTTCAGTATTCAAGTTATTCTATTGGGTATCTATATACTCACCCCTACATGATATTTTAACACACGTGTTGTGTCTTATACAGATAAAGGGTAGGTTGGTGATTATTACAGAGGAACATAGGGGATACCTAGGTGCATTTGGCTGCATACAGTGGTTGGGGCTTAGATATTTGGAGATGGGCTCTCTCATAATTTATCTTCTTTTCCATTTATTTTCAGGTTGGGACATTTTTTCTAGTTTGGTGTATATTTTTCCTCTTTCCTTTTCAGATTATGTCATTGTACTCTATTATATTCCATAGAATTTGTTACATGCAGGGCCATTACTCTAGATTTTACTGCCTTTTATTTTCATTCCTCAATATTTCTACATAGAGATGGTTGGGTGTGTGCATACAGATACTTAGGTAAAGGCCTCCCATTATATTTATTCCTTTTGGTGTTTGTCTTCATCCCTTGGCCTATAGAGGTGGGCTTGGGGTAGTCATGGATCGACCTTTCACCAATCAGGTGGGCCCCAATGGGTTGAGTTGTGAAAAAAAATCCCTTTAAAAACATATGTCTTAAGAATAAAATCCATTTTGATGTCAAATAAATCAATTTCATACCATAAACCAAAAAACATTACAATAAAATCATGTAATTCATGAATTAGAACCTTTGTATAGATACACCCACCTCAATATCAGAGAAAAATCACCAAAAATCACTCTCCCAAAGTCTGGGGTTGTATTCGATCAAGAAGGGCTTCGTAGGACTTCAAACTACTCTATTGGTAACCTAATTTTTTAGAGAGAAAGGTGGAAGATCAACTCAATTTGAGGGTATTTTGACATTTATAGGCAGACATGAAGTTAAAGACCACAGTGCAAGCTCCTGAACCACACCGCAAAACTGCCAAACCATGCTGCAGAGCCACTATCCAAACCACAATCACTCCTGACCAAATAGCCTATGAAAACCATGATGTAGACCTCACCTAGTTCATATTCTCCCAATACATGGATACAATATATCCCATGAACCATTTCGCATCTACCCCCCAAAATAGAAGAACCATCAAACACACCCTCATGAAACTCCATGCCACAGCCTTTGCCTCCACACTGTAGGGATAAACCGAGTAGTAGGCCTACACCGTAGACTCTTATCCATGATGAAACTATAATGAAATTGGTAGTAGCTCCAAAATATCTATCTCAGAGACCCATGTTGTAGTTGTGTCCCTATGTCGTATCCATGCCTTAATTGGAAGAGGCATCGAAATTCCTCCTCTAGTACACTACACTACAGCCCACTAGTACACACTATAGTGAGCCCACTCCACACCACATCTGATACCCTCCATGGTGTAGTCCCCTATAAAATTCTAGTAAAACTGAAAATTACTTAAAAAAACTACTGAGAATTGAAGGAACAACACTTAAACATCAAAAATAGAGTATACCCAAACCTAGAGGGTGTCACAATTCTCTGCGCCATAAAATATTTCTGTTCCCAGAAAGCCTCAATTCAAGGTATAGGTCAAAAATTGAAGGAGACCAAGAATCGATCTCCCCAGCATTTAGAAATGAACTAAAATTATGGAACAATTGGAAACTTCTTACCACAAACAATAGAAATTCACCGAGCAACCACATTAACAAAATATCTAAAGGAAATTCATGAAACTTCACTATCCAAAATTCAAACACACACAATAGGTTCAAACCCACAAGGTGATCACTACTCCAAGAAACATCCCAAAGGATCCCAAAACTGGATTAGAAAAACATCAAATCCACAAAGTATATCACAATGAAAAACATTTCTTGATAATAAATGAAAGGGATCTAACCTAAGGGTTACAACTGGTAGATGAGGGTGTTTAGATCCGACTCCCTGGAGCACTACCCCATGGTAACTCCAACCAGAAACATATCCCGGTCTCATTCACAACCCTACCAGAAACAAAACTAAACCTAACGTATCCAAGCATGAACCCTAGTTCCTACCCATATCCAAGTAAACCAATGTAAGTTGAACCATTATCTACACTAGACAAGAGTGAAAAGGAACATTGCCCACAATTGGAAATGAAATAATAACCCTATAAGCACTGGTCCATAGCTTCCTCAATCTAAAACTACACCGAACTCAATGAGAACAAAACCCAAAATGGTCTATCATCCATCAAAACTCAAACATCTCCAAAAATAACCAATGAAACATTCTCAACTCGATCACACACAAAAATTATCCAAGAAAATTTGATCCCCACTGATCCAAACATCAATCCAAAGATCACAGGTCTAAGCCACTAGACCAAACAATCTCTAAAAGAGCCACTAAAGAAGCACTAGCTTAGAATAATCTAGGCCACAATGCTCCAAGAAAGAATAAAAACACATGCATCACTAAAACAAGAATGGTTTTACCAAAATCCTATTTTGAAAACCAAGGAACCATTAAAATTAGGCCTTTCATAATTCAAAACTAAATGGAAACCATTTTAAAAATTCAAACCCCAAGACCATGATCGACTTGGTTGATTTTAAAAATGTTTTTAAAACTAATTTCAAAATAAACAACACTTTTTTAAAACCAAAACACCATTCTAGGTTTCAAAATAAATCAAACACTTTCCTTTTTGAAACTATTTCCTAATCACTTATCCTTTTAAAATACACTCACTAAGGGTACAAGCCGAAACATACCACAAAATCAATTTGGAAATCAACAGTTTCCCTTAAAATAGGAAACCCAAATTTTATAGCACCATGTTCACTTGATTAGAAAAATAAATCACACCTAAAAATCGTTCCAGAACCCTGAATGAAATTAAATATTAATAAAACATTTCATGAAACCAAACTCATTTTTCAAATAATCCCTAAGGACTTACTTTAAAACCAAAAACATTTCCTAATGAAACCCATTTTTCACCAACAAAAATTAATTTCAAATCACATGCACAAAAGAATAAATAAATGAATAATTGATAAAATCCTTAAGCCATCACTCATCTCCCGACACCAATATATACCCCAACTCCCTACCTCAGGCTTCACAATGACATAGAAAAAACCCAACTGGGATTAGTATAAACCAACACTGGAGCTAAATCTAACCCCACTTCCAACCTTGCAAAGGAGTCCCAGGTTCAATACTTTTCCAAAACGAGTCTTTAAAGAAAATATAGACATCACATAGGTCTCCTCTCTATTTAGATTTGATCTAAAATGGTGAAACAACAATCAGTTGCATCAATACAATAGAACATCAATAAGGAAAATGAGGTTCCACATTTCACATAAAGAAAACCTCCTAGATCTAAAACCCTAATCAATCCAGATCAACCATGTCTAAAATAACACAAATATGGTTCCAATGAAGATGTGCCTCAATGATAAAATACAAGGATCTATTCTTGGGTCATGAATCATCATATATGGTAACTCAGGTTTAGAAATCTCAACCCAATGGTCCCCAATATCCAACTGATAAAAACATATCATCAATGGATCTCTCATCCAACCAGTCATGAAAATAAATCATGTAACCCATTAACATACCCAAGGTTCACTAAATATAGGGCACTGTGCCTAATACCATGGAAAATATTACACCATAAGTTTAGCCCATAGAACAATGTTCATAGAGTGAAAAGAAACAATAAGATAGAAGAAACTCAGGATGACCATTGCCCTCAACAGAGAATCCCAAGAAGAATATCAATATCGCATCCAAACAAGGTTATTCCAGAACAGTAAGCACTCTAAAACTTATGAGTGTGAACTTGAAGGGATTAGTACACAAAACGTAGGATACACCCAAGATTCCACTCTTCCCAAGGAACATAATAAAACTAGGAAACCTAGTCCATAAAGACCCATATAATCAATCAAACCTATATGATTGTCTTATCAAGTCACAGAATAATTTCATCTAGATTCATCTCAAAACATTCCCTCACTAAAACACTGAGAGATAAATAATAACACTCTCTACTCCATTCAGATTCTGGGAAAGGCTAAAGAGATGAGGAAAAAGTACTACTCTCAAGGAAGGAATTACACTCCAACTAAATACATCTCTAGAAGTCACACTCAAACCACACAAGAAGAGATATATATATTTATATGATTAAGATTACATCAAATAACCCCTACTCATAAGAAAGGATCAAGATGAACATATACGTTAATAAAGAAAGAAAACACTTTCATAGAGGTTTCAAAGAAAACCCACTCAAGGAGTAAAAACCTCTATCCAAAAAGAGTCATTTTGAAAAACTCTAAAAATCACTTGAAAATGAGTTTCACAAACAATTGGTTTTATAAATAAAAATATTTCATTACTTTAGAAAGGAATCCAAAAGAGGAACAATTCATAACTTATAAATTAAAAGGTGAAACCAATTACCTTTCAAACAAAATCATTAAACAAGATTCATTTTCCTCTAGGGTTATTTTTTCCATGTTTGAAATACATTAAAAGAAACCACCATTCAAACACCCAAAACTTTTCATTCAATAGACAAGTTATGAAACTGGTTTTCCTTAAAAGTTGGAATATTCTTTTTAATGTAGCATTCCCATTTCAAAAATCATTCACCTTTCTAGATTAAAAGTTTAAAACAACCATTATTTTTTTAATATTTAAATATTATTGAAAACATAATTAAAGTGTGTGAAATTCATTCATAAAAAATCTTTAAGTAGTTTGAAAACCAAAACATTTTCTAGGATTCCATGAGTAAACAACCATTTCCCAAAACATGTGCTGGAGACCAAGCATCATTTCACAGGCAAGCAATAAAGAGTCACTTTTAAAATAAAAATAATTTTCATGAAATTATTTTTCACATAATAAACTTATTATGCCATCACTTCACAAAAAAATCATTCCATAATTTTTAGTCAAACTGATTCTTGATATCAACATATCCCAAGAACCATCTTGATTACTTTCCCTTCAGTGATATACACTCAAAGAATCCCATAATCATGGGTTCTAAAAAACAAAATTGAAGTGTTGAGGAGTCATACTTGACCTACTTTCCATGTACTCCTTGATCCCTGACATATACTAGATCTAGTTTACTAGACTCCTGGAATCAAACCCATGAAATTCCACATAACTTTTGGTTGGGTAATCCCACTGATACAAATTTTCAATGAACTAGCCCAATTTGATCAAAACACATCACCTAATATGCCTCGTCGCAAGGTGAGTATCATCAAACACATAAAAAATTATAATGTATAACCAAAAGAATTCAAAATAATACAGTAAAATACGTAAGGAAAAGATACAAATACATGAGACATACAACATCAAGACAAATAGAATAAACCAGAATGAGAAATAAGACAATACTAAAATGAGTCTCCATGTGACCATCCATTTAATGGCCAAAATCCATGCAGTCTGACCCTTTTGTGTTTTTGAATTTCTTGGTGGTTGGAGCAGGCCAGGAGTGAGTCTGGAGGGGTTTGGATACTAAAATCTAGATATAGGGAGAATTCAAAGTGTGTAAATATTTCACACCATGTATTCTCAATTCATGGCATGTGAGTCTAGTTTATAGGGTGTTACATGGTGTGTAAATTTTTAGGATTAAATTATTTGAGGTTATGTGTTTTTTGGAAATATTTGAACCCCAACATTTACATGATTTTGAAGGGTTTCACACCATGTAAATTTCCTATACAAATCAGCTTTATAAATAGCAGGTGCCTCAGGTTTTCTCAAACCCTGCGGCCTTCCTATCAAATTTCATGTGATCAACAACCCTTCCTTCAGTCATTTTGGATTCCTTCAAAGGGGATTGATTCTTGTATTCCCATCTTTAATTCATAGTGTTCTGAGGTACGTTCTACCTCTTCCCTCATGGTTCTTCAACCTAGTTCCTCCCATTTCATCTTTCAATGCAATGACAGATCATATCCATGTTTATAATGGAGTTTTTATTGTTTTTTTGTTAGTTAGGTTGTGTCATGGAATCCTTGTAGGGATGCAAATTCTTATGGGAGAGGTGATAGGGATCCATAATGTTATTCTGTTCTCATGAAAAGAAAGTTGACACCTTTGAAGTAGGGGATTTATTTCTTTACTATTTATTTATGTGCAATAATAAATTGATCGTGGTTTATCCCTTTGGATGCTAATAGAAATAACCTAATAATTATCAAACCATATTAATAATGAATTGGGTTGTATGAATTGCATGTCGATGCTTAATATCATGATAACGGTTTGCCTCTTGATTTTTTACATAGTTTTATTTAAATGCTATGCTTCATTAGCATATTCTTATGATTGAAGTATCATGTTGAAATTGGTAAAGAATGTAAAGATGGAATTAATTAATTATTAATTAGATTAAGAATCAAAGAAGAGGCATGTTTGGAGGGAAGAGACAATGATAGAGTGGTATCAAAGGTTTTGGTTGAGATATAGGATGGAGTATGGAGTTAGGAACAATGATTTTTTCATGGGTTTTTAGGGAAATGATGGAATCTAATCTTGGTGTGTGACATAGGTTAGGGAGATCGGTTTGGACATAGGATTTTTGGGCCCCTATGATCCAGTGCATAGATGCTATGCTTATTGAATGACCAAATGGAGTGGGTATATTTTCAAGGTAGAGGCCTGGGATAGGTACATGCATCATATTTTTTTTGTTCATATCCAAAATGTTTTTTTTTTGGAAAATAAAATGAATTAATTAAATATTCTTTAACAAATTTCATGTTATCGAACTTTGGATGTTCTCCTTGATTTTTAGGAATGGATCTTATTCATCATTCCTGAGTAGCTCAAGAATTTTAGGTTCATGAGGTTGATCCAATATTTCTTTTAGTTTTATTTGACCATAGGATGATTTATGGGTTCCATTAGTAGTTATTCTGATGTGGGTAGTTTCACGTCAGTGGTGAATGCTATTTTTTGGTGACTATTAGGGGGAAGATGTCTTGTTTCTCAACTTTTAACGGTAGTTCTGGGTGTAGTTACTATCGTCAATGATGAGGTAATCCCAGAGGTAGAATCTAGTATCCCTTTAGTTTTTGGTAGCTTGTGATCAGGTTCAATGACCTCTTACACTTTCCACTAATGTTTTATCAAATTAGAAAAGTAGATTACATCCTTTAGAGGAGGCTTTACACCCAATAATTGGGTATGTGGTCACCCCGTTCAAGATTCTTATGCATCTAGAAGTGAATAAGAAGACATAGGTTTTTGATAAGATGTTTTCTCTATGATTTTATCCATGATAGATTGGATAGTAGGGTGTTTTGAGGAGAATAGCTTTAGGAAGTGGGTCATGGTTGTTCATGAAATCAGGGTTTCATTTCATGAGGAACCAGCTACGATAGTGTCTTCCCCATATGTTAGGGATAGATGGTTTCCAAGCCCATACTAAGGGATTTTATTTTTTTTATATGTATTTGGGGTACATGGGAATATCCAATCTCAGTATCCAACAACTTAGGAAGGCTATTTTCAGATGGGTGATTAGACCCCCTTTTAGTATTAGTAGTTTTCATCAAGCAGTTTCAGGGGAAAGGACCCCTGAAACTTGTTTATTAGCTGAGGATAGGTGGAGTTGGAAGAGGGTATCCTTATGATGGTCCATTTCCATAGGTACCTAGGACAGATTTTGGTCATGGAGGATGAAAATAGAGGGGCATAGGATCAGTGTGTGGTCAGATGCATTCATTAGAGGCGGTAGCTTCAGTAGAGCCAGTAGTTGTTCGAGGCGTGATTAGTTTATTTTTAACCCTTGTTTCTACTTTGATTGGTTTGGTAGCCTCATGATGATTTGTTTATCTTAATTTTTTCTATTATTTGGGACTTAAAATGGATAGGATTATAGTGCCTCTAGTGTTATCTATACTAGTTGGAGGTCATACTTCTTTATTTTATGTGTTCTGAGGATGTAGACTGCTTATTGAGCAACACCGGTCAATGGGGGACTTCTTCTTGTTATAGATATGGCCATATGATGTTATCCTCAACATGTATTGTCTATATTTTGTGTGTGAATTCAATGACTAATTCGAAAGGAGAGTTTTTTATGTAGAGGTCCAGTGAGTGTAATTCATTGGCAAGCAAGGTTATCAGATAGGGGGAAAGCAGAAAAATCCCCTTTTGTCTCATTTAGTGGAGCTGTTGGTAGAAGAACGGATAGTGAATGTTCCCGGTAGTGTGGAGGAGTTCCTGGATGTTTTTTTGGATGATTTTATGACCCTACCCCCATGACGTGATTTCAAGTTTGGGATAGATCTACAACCGTATGCATCTCTAATTTCGATGGCTCTCTATAGAATGGTGCCTATGAATTTGTGCCAGTTGAGGTTATAGGTGGGTGATCGGATGTAGAGGGGTTTCATTTTACCTAGTGTATCTCTGTGGGGTTCTCCAGTGTTGTTCTCCAAGAAGGTAGATGGTAGTTTGAGGCTGTGTATAGACTACTAGAGGTTGAATCAAGTAATGGTCAAGAAATGTTACCCTCTTATAAGGATCTATAATCATTTTGATTAGTTGAGAGGAGATATTCAATTCTCAAAGATTGATCCAAAATCTAGATATCACTATTTGAAGGTGAAGGATGAGGATATCCATAATATTACCTTCAAGTGGTGGTATGGTCACTTTGAGTTTGTAGTCATGATGTGAAGTGTTACGAATGCACTGGCCATGTTCATGGGGATTATGAACTCCGTGTTCTCTGAGTTCTTAAATCAGTTCATCATCGTATTCATTAATAATTTTTTAATCTACTTGAAGTTATAGGAGGAGAACATAGAGCATCTCAGTTCTTTTTTGAAGGTCCTTCAATACTACTAGCTCAATGGTAAGTTGTACAAGTGTAAGTTTTAGATGTGGGAGGTTCACTTACTTATATATTTGGTGTCACAGTAGGGTGAGACAATGGAAACATTGAAGGTTGAGGTAGTTGTTTCTGGGGAAGCACCCAAGAATGTAGAATATTTCATAGTTTCATTGGTTGCATAGGATATTATCAGAGGTTTGTGCCTAATTTCTATTGATTTGTATCCCTGATAAAAACTTTGACCAAGAAAGGCAAGGATTTTTTTTCAAATTATCATTATCGGGAAGCATCCGGTTACCTAAAGGAGAAGTCGCTTGGTGCTCCACTGCTTCAGTTTCCTAAAAAGGGTGTGTTGTTTGCATTTTTTTAGTTTATCATATCTAGGATTGTGATGATTATTAATGAAGGAGAGGGAAACAGCCTCATATGGGTCTAGGATATCACATACCCATGAGCATAACTATGCCACCCATGATATAGATCTAGCACCAATTGTGTTTACACTAAATTTGTGGCAGAACTATCTCATTTGTGAGTTTTTTGTGGTTTTCAAAGACCACAAGAGCCTGAAATATGTTTTCACTCAACTGTATTTGAATCTATGACAATATAGGTGGATGTATTTTCTTCAAGATTTTGACTTTGAGATCTCTTACACCCAAGGAAAGGGGAATATGGTATCGATGCATTGAGTCAGAAGTCCTAAGGAGTTGTGACTCAAGAGTCCGTGTATGTTTTGAAAGGAATGGATGATTTTGTAATGATTAATCTTGACATCATAGTGATAATTTTCCAAGGTTTTCATTATCATATGACCATGGAGTTGTCTTTGTTGTAGTAGGTGGTGGAGTCTTAGTGGGGGAAATAAAAGGTAGAGGTGATGCATGATCATATTATCCATGGGGACACTCTTGAGGGATGGTCAGAGGATGGTCTAACCCTAGTATTATTCTAGGGGATGTTGTTTGTTCTGTAGGCAATGCATAAGGGGGTTATCCATGAGTTTCATAGCTCACCATTAGTGGTACATCCTTGTGTGATGAATATGTATCATGGATCGAGGAGGAATCTTTGGTTTCCAATGATGAAATGGTTAGTGGTAGAGTTTTTAGGGAGGTGTCTAGTTTTATAGTAGGTGAGGGAGGAGCAACATGTTCTTAGAGGTTTGTTATAGTCCTTGGATGTTACCTAGTGGAAATGGGTGTACATATCAATAGATTTTTTCATAGCGTTACCCTAATATTGGGTAGGATATGATGTAGTTTGGGTGAAAGTAGATCAAATGATGAAGTTGGCTCATTTTCTAGCAATCTGTGAATCTAATGTTGGGGAGGTTTTGGAAAGGAAGTATTTGGATGATGTGGTTTGGCTGCATGGTGTACCAAGTACCATCATCTCTAATAAGGATCCTCATTTTACCTCATGATTCTATAGGGTATTTCAAAGTGATTTTGGCTCCCAGGTGTGACTTAGCACTACTTTCCACCCTCATATAGATAGAAATATGGAGCAAACTATCCAGACACTGGAGGATATACTACAAACTTTCATCTTAGACTTTGGAAGAACTTGGTTATGACACCAACATTTATCCATGTTTTTGTAAAATAACATCTATCACCCATATATTGGCATGGCCTTGTTTGAGGCATTGTATGGAAAACCATGTCATTCTATGTTGTGTGGGACGAAGGTTAGGGAGTCAACATTTATTAGTCTTGATGTGGTGTAGAGAACGAATGAGGAGATCCAGTTAGTTCAAGAGAGGATGAAGGAAGTTCAGGACTTTTAGAAATCATGTGTTGATCTTAGGTGAAGTCACTTGGAGTTTAAGGTTAGAGACCATGACATGCATGACTGTCAAGGGACACAGTCAAATAGATTTTATAATTCTAATACAGCCTTGTAGCTGGTCGGGGTCATCTCTCTAGGTGAAAGGCTATGGAGTCTTAGTATACTAGAACTTATGTATTTTTCATTTATTTTATTAATTATGAAATCATACAAAGTTGTTTTTTTTATGGTTTTTTATTAAATAGAAATAGGAAAATAATAAACAAAAGACAACACAATAGTGGGTGAAAGGAGTTTGGATCCAGAGTCAATCACACAGATTCTTCATTTTCCTCTGGTTCTAATTCGACAATGGTGTCAATATCATTATTCCATTGCTCTAATATATCTAAATTGTTGTTATGAACATAAATAATATAGGTATCCCCTGATAAATCCAGTTCCACCTCCTTCATAGTGAAGAGGCATTAAACACACTTAGTCGAGTCATTCACTGTCTCGAAACCTAGCTCCATTATGTGTCATTTATCCCTCAATTCACAGCACTCCATTGGTATTCACTATGAACTGAGAGAGGTATATAGATAAGATTTTATATATTTGATAATGAAACATCTCATTGAAGAGAGAATATGAATATCATCGATTTTCTTCTCCCCATTTCATTACTGCATCAAGGATGGGATGCATATTATAAATAAAGAACATAATACATGTGTAATATCCCCTAGGTACCTAGACCTTGAGTTAGATATCCATGGTTTAGAGTTAAAATATCATGTTACAGTGTAGGTATTAAATAAGAACATGAAGAATTGGGGGAGAGAAGAACAACAAAATACATTTAACAAAATATAGTGAACATTAAGTTAGAAATGAAGAAAAAAAGTTACAAGGAAAGAAAACTAAAGATAATCAGCGAAGGGATGAATATAGACGGCATAGGTTTAATATTTACAATGGTAGAGAGTAAGAGATATTTATACATAGTAGGTTAAATGACATATTCTTTCTATAATTTAGTGTTGAGGTGATCTTTGGATGGATGCAACATGTTTCAGCAAATAGTCGGGATTAATCCTCCTAACACATCTTCTTCCTTCAAATGTGTACATATTTAAAAAAAAATCTAGTTCTTCGTAGTGGATGTTTCATGTGTTATAAATCGATCTTGGGATTGGAAAAATTTGGACAACAATTTCAGGATTTAAATGGAGGGCTCAAGAACGGACATCACTTCTTCTCCATGGGTTTGAGTGGCAGGGGATCTTCTTCTTTGGTGAGGCGGTCGGTGTTTCTAATGTTGCTCGAGTAGTAGGGAACACAGGGTGGTTTTCTACTCTAGATGGAGTGTGGAGGCTCTTGGTGTGTGGCATATCTGAACCGGCATAATGAGTTTCAGCTTCACAGGTTGTCACAATAAGGTGGATGATTGTGAGTAGAGCTCACGGCCATCTCACGATGGAACCCACTATTGGGTGGGTGACCATGGATGCTTCTTATAGTATGGTGTCTCACATTTAGTAGACCGACTTTGAGTGATTTTTTTTGGTAGGAAACGGCATAGGGTGTGGTTAGCTATGCATGATCAGTCACTTGACTGTGCCTGGACTTTGTAATTTTTCACCCACCTATATTATAAAATGATATCATTCGGTGTAGTATTTTTCTTTAATAAATTTAAAACAATGATAACCCAATTAAATTTATATTTGTCGACTTCAATAAATTTCAATTAAATGTATGTCTTGGAAAAATTAATTCCAAATATGAATATAGAAATAAAAATCATAGTTTAATCCATTTAAAAATTAAGTATAGAATTAATAAAAAATCACAAAAACAATTGTTTTACCCGGGAATTAGAATTTGTTGGGGATATTTTCAATGAATAATAGAAAAAATGTGGAAAATTTTGGCTCACATCACTCCCCCACACATATTATATTTCACTCCTATTAAATTGATCATTGAAGTTTAATTTATTTGAAAAGAAAAAAGAAAACACATCATTATGCTTAGATTAAAATTAAAAGCTAAAGAAGAATAAAAGCATAGATTCTTCCATTGTGAAAACTTATCATGGATCATATGTGTATTGAGTAACTACCTTAATTAAATTTAATCCAATGTTTCAGGTCAGGATTTAATCGAATTAGAGTTGAGTGGAAAAAAAATTTAACAAAAGCCACATCTATTCATCCCTCTTTCTTAAGTTTCTTAAACCACTCCTTGATGTTCCAATTAATTGATACAACTTAAATGAATGTGTTATAAGTCAATTTTACCTATTTCTATGAGTTTAATATTCCACTCACCTAAATGGACTCAGTTTTTACAATGGCCCTTTATTTAATTAATTTTTCACATCCATAATTGTGTGAAAATCACTATACATATTTATTTGAATGGCTTTATTTAATTATAGAGACACGCCCAGTACCCATTGTCTTAGAGATCCATTTTGGGTTTCCAATTACCCATTTTTATTCCAAGTTCAAAAGACTTATCTCAATTTCATTCAAGTTGGAACCCTAAGGTTTTATGTCTCACATAGGTTAAGTTATGTAAATCAAGTTTAGAATCCAGTGACTTAAAGTTATTAAATTGATTTCATTAAATTCTATTCACTCACACTCCATCCCCTAATTCTAAGACCAAATTTCTATAAAATAATGACTAATTCACTTAAAAATAACTTAATTTTTATAGCTTCAGAACCAATGAATTACCTCAGCTCTAGCTTAGAAATTCAAACAAGGTAGGGAAAATGAGGTTCAATAAAATGATGAAAAATCAAAACAAAAAATTTACAAAAGTATATTTACAATATGATATCCATAAAACTAAATTTTTGTAAAGTAAATGAAATCTTGTAGTATGTATGTATAGATTAATAATTTTTTTGGATTTTTTTTGTTTTTTTAATACAAAAATATATTGAATACATAAGAAAGGTATTTGTAGAACATTTACAAATAGAAAAATATATTTTGACATTTTGACATTTTTTTGTTTTTTTATACTCATTAAAAATAATGAACTGAATTTTATTTATTTATAGATTTTAAAACATTAACTAAAAATATATACTAAAAACTATTCTAATAGGTTTTTATTACTCCCTCACACTTATTCAACACTTCTCATTTAAAGTTCTACTATGATAAAAACATATGTAATGCATAAATAGTGTAAAAAGATAGATACAACCTGGTGGTTTATTTTTCAGTAGGTTTGAGTTAGGCTCTCCCCTAGGTGCATTGTGGATAGTGGAGCTAGCCTCCTATGCACTTTCTACTTAGGGAAAACTATAAAAACAAAAATATAAAAACATTAGAAATTATTTATAAAGTAAATAAAAAGGAAAAGAGGGGGATAATCTTGGGTTTAAACCCCCAAGGGGTGATATAGTTAGATTGTCCACAACTAGACAGTACATTGGTTATCCCCAATCTATAGGGGGATTGGGCTTGTGTGATGTGAACCACAACATGTGGTTCCTTCCAAAGAATCTCAACTACACTTCCTGGAGGTCCCCATTAATAGGGTGTTGTATGTGTAGTGTGTCTAGACCTTTGGTAGTGTGGTGTATCTCATAAACTAGGGGTGGCGAGATCAAAATTGGGACTCCTCAGGTTGTTCCATGTTAAGTGTGTCTTTCTCTTCATCTAGTGGTAACTCCAATTGTTCTTCTTCATAAACAACCAAAGGAGAGTCGGTAAAAAGTTCAATTTGAATAAAACTAAAGCAATGTGAATTTAAATTAGAATATCCAAATTATATGTAGAAAATTCCTCTATTTCATCATGAAAAAAAACCACTAGGTTTCTCAGTTTCGTATTCCATCCCTCCAGTTGATGTTCTATATGTTTTTGAAGGAGTAGGGGCTTCACCATAGGTTCTGAAGCTTCTTCATCTTGAGTATCCACTTCTATTATGTAATTATATTCATAAGTAGACTCAATTAGTCTATCAAAATACTCTTCATCCAGATCCTCTTGTTCATCATCCTAGGAAACTTCATCTTTAATTTCCAACAACTCCAGTTCCATTTCCTCTTTAAGGGGGGTTGTGGAAGATTAGTCCATTTCTAAATACATAGAAGGCATTGGTGGTACTGAGTCTGTAAAATTGAATGTAGAGAGATTAGAAGATAATTCATTTTGTCAAAATTGAAAATGAAATGATTCCATTTCAAGATTAACCCCCTCAACAGTTTCATCATGTTGATCTTTTTCTTTGTATAATGTCTCATTGAAGGTGTATTGTGTGGATGAGGGAAGTAGTGTGAATTATATATTTTCTTCAAATGTAATCCCATTCACTCCATTATCATCCTCAAAATCTTCCAGGTTCTACAATAGTTCTTTTGATTCTGTGATTTCATTAATAGAAATAGGGGAATTATAAGACAACTGATTTTCAATAAAAATATAAAAAATGAATTTTGAAAGAGAGTCTCCCTCTGGTGCTTCCACTTTATGTTTCTTTTCCTGGTAAACCATATCTAGGAAGATATGGTTGACGATGAATAGTGGAAGATCCTATGATTTGAAAAAATCACCCTCCTCTTGTTGGATATCTTCTTTGGAAAATATTAGGGGATCTATCTTTTCATATTCTAGTTTATTCCTATGCTCCACAAGTTCTTGATGGTCAGTGGCTATTGCATCTTTCATACCTTTTAATTCTTTAATCATGTCTTTGTGTTGCTCCAGTTGTTAGTTCACTTGAAAATCTTTCAATATGGATGAGTAGATATAAATTTTCCCTGGTGTAAGTTCTTATTCACTTTAATGGTGTGGGACATGTGTTGTTGGTGGTTGTTGGGTGCATTCATGTAGTAGATTCTACCCACCCACCCATTGGATTGTACTAAAGGTTTTTGGTGGTGTTGCATTTGGAAATTCACCTCTTGGGATACCTCTAGGAATGTACACCGGGCATATGTATGATAATCCATTAAATAATGGTCTCACTGGAATGCTTATCCCAGGTTTATAAAAAGAGAAAGTAGAAAACAAAAATAAAAAAAGATAGAAAAACAAGGAAATATTATTTAAAAATATGTCAAAAAAGTGGGAACTCTACCTATCCTTACCAACAATAGTGCTAAGTTGTTGAGTGTGACTGTCACAGGTTGAGGTCAAATAGAATTTCTACTCCTGATGGAGCCTAGTGGCTAACAAAGGTTATCTCTCAAGGAGAAGGGGTAGGGAGTCCCACTATCCTAGAACTTATTTATTTTTATTTTATTTTCTTAATTATGAAAGTGGCCAAAGTTTTTTTTTGGTTTTTGATTAAATGGAAACAGGAAAAAAAGAAACAAAAGACAACACGAATGTGGGTGAAAGGGGTTTGGATCTAGGGTCAATCACACATATTATTCATTTTCCTCTAGTTATAATCTTACAATGGTATCAATATCATTCTTCCATTTATAACCTCTATCTAAATTGTGGTTCTAAATATACACAAAATAAGATCTCCCCTGATACATCCAGTTCTACCTCCTCTATAATGAAGACGTAGTAAACACACTCAATTGAGGTATTCTTTATCTCAACACACAACTCCACCTTGTGATGTTCATCCCTCAATTTACAGCACTCTACTAGTATACACTATAAACTGAGAGAGGGAGGGAGATAATATTTGATAGATTTAAGAATGAAACAGCTCATTGAAGGGAACAGATGAATATCATCAATCTGCTTCTCTCCATTTCACTACTATATCAAGGATGAGATTTAGATTATAAATAAAGAACATGGTGCTTATGTGAGCTCCCCTAGGGACCTAGCCCTCATGTTAGTTCTCTATGTTTCGAAGTTAAAATATAATGTTATAGAGTGGTGGTTGAAGAAGAACTCAAAGAATTGGGGAAGAGAAGGAAATAAATACAGTTAACAAAATAGAGTAAACATTGAGTTAAAAATGCAAAAAAGAAATTACAGGGAAAGAAAAATAAATCTAATCGGTGGATATCCAAATATAGTCAGAAGAGGCAAAATATTTAAAATGGTAAAGAGTGATAGATATTTATATGAAGTGGATGAAATGGAAGCTTATTTCTGAAATTCAGTATCGAGGTGATCTTTGGATGGATGCCATGTGTTTCAGCGAACAGTCGGGATTATTCTTCATGACACGTCTTCTTCCTTCAATCATGCACATATTTAAATTTGTTCCTGTATTTCATAGTGGCAGTTTCATGTGATGGAAATTGGGCTTGGTCCTAGATGAAGTTTGAATTCAATGTTGGGATTCAAATGTTGGGCCCGAGCATATACGTCACTTCTTCTCCATGGGCTCTAGTGGCAAGGGATGTTCTTATTTGGTGAGGTGGTCAGTGGTTCTAATGGTGCTTGAGTAGTGGGGAAAACATGGTGGTTTTATTTTATGTAAGCAGTGTAGAGGATCTTAGTGTGTGGTAGATCTGAAATGGCATAGTGGGTTTTGACTTCACAACTTCCCATGGAAAAATGGGTTTTTTTTAGAGTATAACGGTAGATCCTGGTCATAGATCACCAATGATAGATCACTAAACTAATGGTATATCACTGAATTGGTGGTGGACCACTAAACCAATGGTAGATCATTGAACCAATGGTAGGTCACTAAACTAGTGATTGATCACTGAAATGGTGATAGATCACTTAACTTGTAGTAGATCATGGAACCAATAGTATATCATTGAACCAATGGTAGATCACTAAACAAGTGGTAGATCACTAAACTTGAGGTAGATCACTGAACTAGCCGTATATAACTAAACTGGAGGTAGATCACTAAACTGGTGGTAGATCACTGAACCAACAATAGATCACTAAACTAGTGGTAGATCATTGAACTTGTGTTGGATCACTAAACTAGTGGTATATCATTGAACTGATGATACATCACTAAAATAATAGTAAATCGCTGAATTAGTAGTAGATCCTTGAAC
This sequence comes from Viscum album, assembly GCA_963277665.1. Classification (NCBI taxonomy): domain Eukaryota; kingdom Viridiplantae; phylum Streptophyta; class Magnoliopsida; order Santalales; family Viscaceae; genus Viscum; species Viscum album. Next base: position 1,194,925,620 of record OY728121.1, on the reverse strand, counting down.
CTGTGGTAGATCACTGAACTGGTGGTAAATCGATGAACTGGTGGTAGATCACTGAACAAATGGTAGATCATTAAATTAGTGGTAGATCACCGAACTGGTGCTAGATCACTGAACTGGTAGTAGATCCCAACAGTATATCACTAGAGGTAGATCCATAGTGAATCAAATTTTTTTCAAAATTTTCAATTATTCCCTTTTAACATATTTTTTGATGAAAAATGGTTTTAATTCCTTAATTAATGGAATTTAAAGATGTTTTAAAGGTGGATAATTATATCTTAGATTTTTTAAAAGTATAAATACATTTTAAATGGTTATACCACATGGATTTGATGAGATCCACCTTTAATGGTCAACTAAACTATATCAAATCCTACTAGTTTCATATATGATATTTCTATAGTGAAGATCCTTCATTCTTTATGGATTTCTTTCTCTTGAGATAGGAAGTTCCAAATCCTTTTTCCCTAGGAGTCATGGAACTCTATCACTACAGTTGGATCGAGTTCCCTGTATTTGGATTCCTCTAGTGCATGCACCCCCTATTTCTAGTGCAAAAAATTGTGTAAATCTTATTTATTCTAGGTAGGTAATTCCTTTATTTTTCATCAGTTGTAACAATTGGAAGGGGTTAATTCTTCTATTGTCTTTTTGGAAGATAGTATAAAAAAATATTAACAAATATAATAAATCATTTTAATTGAATTGAAGTGTAAGGGTAATGTTTTACATGCTTTTATAGATTTTTTAGTATTTTGATATTGGATCTATGTTTGTTGTATCACTAAAAATTGTGTCCATTGGTAGCCCCCTTCTTTTTCAGTTTTTATATATGTTTTGATTCCCATGTTGTGTGATTATTTTGACACCAAAATAAATAATTGGTTAACAAATTATACTTAGATAATGAATTAGTTGCACTAGGATATATAGATTGTGTGATAACGCCCTTTAATAAAGAATTAGAATTGAATGAAAACCTATATGAATAATCTAGAAAACATTGTGTGTGGTGTGGAATGTTTTTATATAATTGGATGTGTTTCATGGATTGATTTTGTTTATGCGATGCTTGGATGGTGGATATGTTGTCATGTGTGTGAAGTAAGGTTGTGATGGTGGTTATGGTGTGATTGTGCAGTGGGGCTGTGAAAGTAGAGGTTGATAGGTTGGTATGTAGAAGTTGTGTTGTTTGTTACTATGATATGATGTGTTGTGCTAATTTCCCAAGTAGTATTGGAATTAATATGGTTTTGATAATGAAATGGAAATAATAAAATGAATTGGAATAAACTGTAACAGGTTGTGTGTTTAAATAGTGGGCTGTTAAATATGAATTAATGGGCTATAAATTGTATAATAAACTTGATGCTTTAATTGAAATGGGTTGGTAATGAAAATATGAAAATTGGGTTGGCTTCTAATGAGGATATGAAAAGTGGTTTTTTCTTTTTAGAATGTGGTGTTGTGTCACTACCACATAAATGGGTTTTCGTAGTGCCACCCTTTAACAGCGCTAAAAAAAGTGATGATAAAGGGGGTACCTTTATTAGCACTATTAAAAGTACCCCTTTATCAATACTTTTTTTAGTGCTGATACAGGTACCCCCTTTATCAGCATTTTTTTTAGTGTTGTTAAAGGGACCCCATTTATTAATGCTTTTTTTAGTGGCGTTGATAAAGGGGGTCTTTATCAGTATTTTTTAACTAGCACTCATAAAGGGTATTTTTTCAAAAAAAATATATTTCATTAAAAATAATATATTAATTTATAAATATATTTATATTGATATAAATATAATATATATTTTTAAAAGATGTTTTATATAAGGCTAAATAGACATTTACACATAATATATAAGATATTTAGTGAAAATGGATTATAAAATAATTTAAAAAATATTTTTAATTAATAATTTGTTAATTATTATTAAGTAATAGTCATTTAATAACAATTTGAAGATAAAAAAATCAAAAAATTAATAAAATATCTAAAATAAGTTGAAAATGTAACTTGAACTTCAAATGACCATAACTTTTGATCTGGGTGTCCATTTGGGCTCTACCACATATCAAATCGAAGCCTGAAATGAGCTCTATGTACTAATGATATAAGGAAACCCTTTGTCACATTTTTTAGGGGAAAAAGTCCTATATGGCCTCCAAAACTAAGTTTTTAGTTGGGGTACCCCAATTTTTTAACATTCAATGGAATTTCAACCTCATTTAAGGGGGTCTTTTTTCCCATTTTCAATGGGGACTAAATTTATTCCTAGGTATTACATTCATATTGATATTATGGTTTGGAAATTTTTATCATTTTTCACAATAAATTGTTATTTATAATCAATTATATAACAAAATATACATATTTTTTATATATTCACACATAACAATTTAATTTTATAAATAAATAATTAAACATGTTTACATATAAAATATATTTCCCCATATATAAAACTTATCTAAATAAAAAATAATATATACAAATAAATATAAATATATATAATTATATTTATAGATGCACACATATATATAAATATGTATGTATGTATGTATGTTTGTATGTTTGTATGTATGTCTGTATGTATGTGTTTATAAACACACATACACACACAAAACATATTTTATATAGGTATTTAAATATATATATATATGGATAAAAAATGTAAATATATATATATAAATATATAAATATATCATAAAATAAAGAAAAAAACAATATAGGTGAGTTGAAAAGGCGTGGGATTATGAGGGGGAGGTCTCGGGTTAAACATATATATATATAAATATATATAGATAAAAAATGTAACGAAATATATATAAATATATATATATATATATCATAAAATAAATAACAAAACAATATAAGTGAGTGGAAAATGTGTAGGATTATGAGGAAAAGGTCTTAGGTTCAAAACTCACAAAAGGCAGGGGTTCATGCGGGTAGGTGAGGCAGTGCATAGCATTGTTAAAGGGGGTGGGGTTCCTAGCACTGTTGGGGGGGTCAGGTACTGTTAAATGGGGGTTTGGTCCTCCTTATGAATTTGCAGGAAAGGGGATATTTTTAAAAATTAAATTTTTTGACTTTTATCAATGCTTTTTTAGCACTTATAAAAGGGGTCTTTATAAGTGCTTTTTTAACACTTATAAGTGACCCCTTTTATTAGTGCTTCTTTTTAGAACTGATAAAAGGGGACTTTATTGGTGCTTTTTTTAAAGATGATAAAAGGGACCCCCTTTTAATAGTGCCTCGATTATCAGTGATTTTTTAGCGCTGTAAATGCCCTTTTTTCATGATTTTAAAGGTCATATCTATAATAGTGTGTGGTTCATTTAGAGGCACCAGCAAAGATAGGGAAAGTCATGAGTTGGTTGATACTCTTATTGTAAACCCATAGGTTGGACTCACATATTATGATATTATATTCCATGTATATTCTTTGGATTTTTTATATGCACCCCACCCATTTTGAGTACCTATTGTTGACGACTAATAGTTTTGGGGGTGTTTTCCCAACATCCTAATGGGAGGACAGATTACTGGCCTCCCGCTTTTCCCCACTCCCCCTTCCAAGCATTGGTGACATGCACGAGCTGTGATAGATATAATTCAAAAATTGTTGTTTTTTAGATGTGATGTGAGGTGGTGTGATGGACTAGGAGTCTTCAAGTGATATTTTATGAGATGGCATGTGGTGGAGGTTGTGCATGGTAAGAGGAGGGTTCAAGGTTGATATGCTTCATGTTCACAATACCCTACTACACTGGTTATGAGATGTGATGTGATGTGCTAGCCCAAGTGTCTTCAGTCAAGATTTGATGTGATGTGATGGACCAGGTTTTTGCAAGCAGTATGTGATGTGAGGTGATGTGATATTATATAGAATGGTGGGAGCACCGAGATGTTTACCATTGGGATGTGAGAGTGTCTAATCATTGGTAAAGTGATATGGGGTGCCTTTCATCGATATGATTCATTTTATGTTATTATACTTGGATGAATTATTTGTTTAGTGGTTCATGGTGAGGAATATTTTGGTTATTATACCAATATAAGTGTTTTTTGGATCTACTTTTAGCTCATGGGTGCATTAGTATGCTCTTTTCACATATGTACAAGAGACGTAGGTTTTCCTATTGAGTATACTTGTATGCCCACCCTGTGTATATAAAAAAAATCAGGTCTCCAAGAGTACTATGTGAAGCATACTAGACATTACTAACTCATATCTTTGGATAGTTTTTGTGTCGCTGCTTTAACTTTACTTTGGGTATTTACTTTAGAGAATTTTATCCATATAAGTTTTATTTATACATGCATTATAGTATGGTTTTTGGATTTCTTTTATTTTATGTCATGGAGTTTCTTGTGTTTGATTCATCTTATCTCCAAATCCTATTTATATTATAGAGGGTAATTCCTCTCATACATGATATTTTTATATCCTTGGTGATAATCACCAACCCAGGGCCTACTGAAGGTGGGACTTGAGGCCATTATCTCTCTCCCTTCATTATGATATATTTTGTGGGAGGGGGTCATGACAGAGCAGTATCAGAGGTTAATAGTTGAGAGATAAGATGGAGTTTAGAGTTAGGCACAATGAGGATTGCATGGGTTTTTATATAGTGTCAGTTGACCATGGTGCATGACATAGGCCATGAAGATTAGATAGGACATGGGATTTTATATCCCCTATCATCCAGTGCACAAACTCTAAGATTATTGAACGACCAAGTGAGGCGGACCTATTTGCAGGGTGGAGACCTTGGAGAGGTACTTGCATCATAATGACTTGTGTTCCTATTTGAGTTGGGTTGTTTTGGAAAGGTTAAAATGAATAAAGTAAATTAAAATGAATCTAAATAAAATTGCATACCATCAGGACTAGGAAATATTTATTTCCCCTTTCAGCTATGGCTCCTGGTCATCATCCGCGTGAGGCTTAGGCAGTGGAGGTTCAGCAGGCTTACCCAGTTGATCGCTATAGAGTTGGTCTGGTTGAGGATGATGATCAGTGGCAGAGTATGTTGTGATCTTTTCAATTGTAGGCTTAAGGTAAGAATGAGGGTAGTGTTTATAATATAGAGAGAGAGTTAGATAGAGGAGCTGAATATTGCTTTTAGTTTGATCTGGGACTGATATAGTACTGGGTCCCCTTGTTAGCTTGTCAAATGCGAGGAGCTGGGCATCAGTGGTGGATGTTATACCTTGGTGAGTATAAGGAGGAATATTTTTCATGGGTCTAATTTCAAAAGTAGTTCTGGGAAGAGCTCCTTTTTTCAACCATAAAGGCTATGAATATTCATGAGCTAATCTCCCTTCAGTAGGGGAGTATTTTTATGTGGGATCTTGGGATCAAGTTCAATGACCTTCTATGTTTTCCTCGGATCTTTTTCCTGACGAGGAGTCTCATGAGAGATGAATTGAGGAGGCACTCTATCCTTTGATCCAGTATGCAATTACTCTTTTACATTTCTAAAGTATCTAAAGGTTTAGAAGAAGGCATATGTGATCAAGCAGATGCACTCATGAGGAGGTTTACTGCAAGAGTGGAACTAGTAGGGTTCCTCGAAGAGTAGATTTTTCAGTGGTAGGTCTCAGGTTCCAGGGCCTTTGAGGTTTTGACCAGTAGGGAGTCGACCTCAGTAGCTTTCCTTACAAACTTTTGGGGACAATGGTTTCCATTCTCTTCCTAGGGACATCAAACCAATGTGTTTCATCTATGGGGTTTGTGGCCATCATCGGGATCAATGCCCAATGGCTTCTTGAGCTCATTTTGGTAGGGGTATATAGGCTCAGCATAATCCTAGAAAGTAGTTACTAGATATGTCATTTCAGCAGTAGGGGCACCAGGTTTATGCTCTAGACAAAGCAAATGGGGTATATAGAGGTTAAACTCAGGATGTTCCTTAAGTTCAGGGACATCAACCTGAGCATGGTCATGGAGGCGACCATCAGTAGAGAGGTATAGTAGCTAGGTGTTTTTAGTTGCATGTAGCAGAGGCAGCAACACTAGAGGGTCCAAATATGGTTAGATATATAATCAGTTTATTATCTACCCTTATCTATTCTTTTTTTTATTTAGGAGATTCATACTCCTTTGTTACACCCACTCTAGTTCATGCTTTGGAACTGTACATAGAGAGACTTCTCATGCCTCGGGTGTTGACTAAGCTATCCAAAGGTCATGTTGGCTTATTTGATGTGTTTTGGGGGTGTAAACTGATAATAATGTCACATCAGCCCCATGGGGATCCTTTATTACTACAGATGCATCCATACGACATCATTCTAGGCATCGATTGGTTATATTTTATACATGTTGTTATTAATGGATTCCAAAGGAGAGTTTTGTTCTTAGATGTGGATGGACAGTGTGTGGTTTTCATTGGAAAGAGGGTTTGTCAAGTGGGAAGTCATCATGTGGAGTCCCTTCTTTCTTTGATAGAATATTTTTCAGTAGAAGCTCAGGTTGGGGGTGTTCCTAGGGTTGTGGAGGAGTTCCTGGATATTTTCCCAGAGAAGGTTATGACACTACCTACTTGGGGTGACATTGAGTTTGGGATAGACTTGAAGCCTAGTGATTCTCAAATTTTGATGGATCCTAATTGGATAATGCCTTTTGAGTTGTGGAAGTTTAGGATTCGGATTGATGATCTGATGCATAAGGGTTTCATCCATTTTCATGTGTCATCATGGGGTGCTCTAGTGTTATTTTATAAGAAGGTGGTGTTAGAGTTGGTGTCCTGAGAACCAATTGTTTATACTTTGATTACATGAATGTACACTTATTATATATTTTTCATTGTTCTGCATGACTATAATATAATAATGTCCTGGAATATTTGTTTCATTAATAAGGTCATGGAAGATTCCCGTTATGATGAGAACCTAGAAATGCTATAACAATATTCTTATGTAAAGTTCTATGGTTGGATGACATACTATGATAGGACACATAGTATACAGACCATCATGTGTGAGTACTCGTAAGAAGATGAGACTCTCTCTCATGAAGTTAGCACTTGGTAATCTCCAAGATAAGAGATTATGAGAACAGACCCACCAGTAGTAATTCTGCATGTCTTGGTGTCATCGGACATTTCTATCTACGAGCATGTGTAATGGTCCTTAGACTGGAAGATTATCATTAACTCATGTCATGACTCACGCACTTAGATTTGCTAACAAAAATCATCACGAAGATAGTTGGCGGGAAGTAGGGTACGTTGGGTGTGTCACAAATGACATGTTGTTAATGGATAAGTCGAGGAAGGATTTCTCCCTTCCATGTTTATGGAAGTAGATATCTCGGGCCCTTAGATTGAAATAGAACTATCACCCAAATTCCATGTCTATGGTGTCATGATGAGTTTATTTCTGGAAGTTAAAGAATGACGGATCAAGCATATAGGTTTATGACACTTCCATGAAACCTTCTTGATGAGATATTGAGACAAAGGGATTAAATTACACGGTAAGCATTCATATGAGGTGACACATCAATGCGGCGTCAACTTCTTTCTCTTGTGTGCCTTGACCCATTGTTAGATAGTAATCTTGGACTTTAGGCAAGCCCGCCTAATGCCAATGAGAAAGAGGCATAGAGGGTCACACACTAAGTGTATCCAAGTATCTCAAGTAGAATAAATATTATTCTCGTATGTGGTTTGATAATTATTCAAGGAAGCCTAAATCATTTTAATGTTAGAGGAAGAATAAAATAAAAACAAGATATACACGCCGTGTACATTGAATGTACACACCGGGTAGTTTTCATTTTGGAAAGGAAATTAAAAATGAGTACACGCCATGTATTACTGATTACACGCCGCATATTTTTCCAGTCGGGATTTTTAGGAAATAATATCGTTTTATTAAATGATATTTATTATAATCAGCATGGGTGCATGTCAAGAAATTAATGATTTGACATGGGGGTTTTTCAATAAGAGTTAGTGAAATTAATAAAATGTGTAACACGTTTATTTATTGTCATAACTCTATAACCTCAAACCCAATTATAAATATCTTCACAACCCCAATAATTTTCCCTAATGGTTTTGCACAACAATTTAGGAGAATTCTCTCAAGGCCGAAAGAACTCCTTCCTCCAAGAACGCTCTCAAGACTGAGATAGATCCTCATCCATCTAATCAAGGTGATCTAAGGCGGACACGCTAGCACCCAGAGATTCCTTTGGCAACATCCAGAGATACGTGGTTCACATGTGGATCACCACTAGAGGAAGTCTACACTTGGCTTCTACAATGCAACGACAAATCACATCAGAACGTGATCAGAAATATCAATGAAGAAAGAACACCATAAAAGGTAATTCTTGTCAATTAATTAAATTAATTATAATCAATCTGTGATGATCCTCCTTTGTGGTTTCGGGACTATTCTTCTTATTTGTCTATTTCTATGATTCGATCTATGGAGTCTGGTGTTTATCATTGTATTGATCCTGGATTGATCATCGCTAATGACAAAACGTCAAGTGGGCACATCCACCCATGAGCTTCCACTACACCCAGGACCTTCAAGTGGTATTATAGGGTTCACAACGTTGATTATAGTTATTTTATTTTCATTGATAATTTATGCATTTATATTTGATTCAATTCAAGATAAATCGTTCTATAAAACTGAATGAACGAGATCTGTTCTTCCTCCTCCGTTTCTCAATTCAAATCACAGAAATGACCTTTTAATTTTAATTTTGATTAAAATAAAAATGAGGAACCCTTCCGAAGGAGCCACTAATTCTGTCTATACAAACATAGGAATACACTGCATTTAGAAAAATCTACACGCCGTGTACTTAGGTTCAACGAACTGGTACTGGTCCGCCAAACCACGCCGTGTGAATTGAGAATACCTAAGTTTTTTAATACACCATATTAACCAGAACTGAATGGCGTGTATAAACCGGAATACACAGCATGTATGTTGAATCAACACATCGTGTAGTTTGATCCAGCCCAAGTGAAACCGTGTACAATGAGAATTCGTGTAACCACGTACACAGGATTGCCAGGTCGGTAACCGCGTAACAAGGAATTACATGCCATGTTAGATTAATCTACATGTCGTGTACTCCAAAATTTCCAAAGTACAGAAAACACGCCAAATCCCCTGTCATGTACTTTGGATAAAGGGTGAAAACAAATACATGCCGTGTAATATAGCCTACACATCGTGTAATTTCCAAAAATGGAATTTCACCAGGTTTCCTGCAAAGTACAAAGACCCGTACAAGGAATACGGATGAGAAGAATCTCAAGGAAATTCATAAATAAATTTAAGATAAAGAATTGATTAATTATAAGATCATAATTAATTGAATTCAAGTGCGACTTATCTTGAATAAAATAATGATTAAAAGAATTTGAATACTAAATATGCGTAAATGTCGTTTTATGCTATGGATAATCATAATCTAGACCAAAGACCCTTTGTGTGTGTGGTTTCATTTAAATTTATTTAATTTAAATTCGTTGTCCTGCGAGCCTTCTTCTAATAAAATGTAGGGTCTGCATGCTCATGGTTTCTTTAATGTAAACCCCATGTAATGGAGGATCTCCCAAGCCAGAGGAGATGGTTCAAAATCTGAAGCTGAGGCAAAACTAACCCAAGAAGATGAAAAGGTGGATAGGTGGGAGCTGAAAAACACGAACCATCAGGTTCAAGGTATTTTTCCCTAGGTTAGGGTTAGCTTATCAAAACCACTAGATAATCTAACCAATAGAAGCTCATGATCATGCCATATTATTTTATTTCTGTCTTATTTCATGGTTTATTTATTATGTATGTGTTTTCATGATCACATAGTAAATGAAATAAACAAGCATGCAAATATGGAATAAAATAAAAATCGAACTATGTGTAAACATTATCAGAACATGGTTAATCATTAAAGCAATCATCACTTAATATTAACAAGCATGTGATAATGTGAAACTACGCATACAGGATTAAAATCCCTCAAATAACATATTAAGTCAGACAAATCCTTTTGTTACTTGATTAAGGGCACGACTCAATAAAACTATGTGTTTGACCAACCCTTGTGGGGACACTTACTTTTATAAAGGAAGCTCTTATGAATGTTTCGAGTTGACTTAAACATTTTATATCAAGAGGAGTATACCTTGTTGGACTTGTTATAAAAGGAAGGAAAGTGTTGAGGAAATCCAAGTCATGATTTCCGGATTGGGGAGTCCACTCAACAGATCAAGGAACTGTAAGCTCACAATTGGCAAAGACCTACCTACCTAAATACCATTATATAGCTTGACCAACCCCTGTTCGGGTTATGCGAAGGGGAATATGGATCCTTTCCACTAGAATGTCATAGAAACTAGGAATTCCAAGTTCAATGGTGGGGTCCGTTAGGACATGATAAAATAGTGGTAGAATTAATAGATTCATTTATTATTTTTCATAAAATGTAATCAAAAGGCACTGATAAATTTTCTCTTTTAATTTGTAGAATCAATATGACAAACTCGCCAACCACATTTTCTCTACGATAAATTTTGGATAAAGACAATATCATCACCGGTAATAACTTTCAAGAATGGTTTAAGCGCCTTCAGGTTATCCTACACCATAAACGAAAGTTTTACGTGTTGGAGTCCTCACTTCCTGATTCGACTGCCCAAGGGGAAAGTGATGAAGATTTCCAGGTCTATGATTAACATTTGAACGATGCACTCAACGTTCAATGTTTGATGTTTTCATCAATGTCTAGTGAGCTCATGAAGTCTCATGAAGAAATGGATGCCTATAGCATGCTCGAGCACCTCCGTGGTCTATACCAGGAGAGAGAAAGATAGGAAAGGTTTGAGATCTTCAAGGCTCTATTTTAGAGCAAGCTCAGAGAGGGTGCCCTAGCAGGGCCTCATGTAGTCAAGATCATTGGATACATTGAGTGCTTGGAGGTTCTAGGGTTTAAACTCCCTGAAGAACTGGGTACCGATCACATTCTTGCATCACTCTCCCAGAGCTTCTCTAACTTTGTTATAAATTTCAACATGAACAACATTGAGAAGTATCTATCTAATCTTATTATCCTCATTCTCCAAGTGGACAATGAAATGAAGCATGAAAATCCTTTTGTCCTTATGGTGAATAAAAGGAAAGGTGTCACGAACCAGGTCGGGTCGTCATCCGACCCGGGGCCCGACACGGTCCGTGACATGGCTCGAAGGGCGTTCCTGATCCCCACGGGCTGACACAAGTTCCTGGGTATCAAACATTACATGGGAACGATTTTCCTGAAATAAAAGACAGAAAAACAACTAACCGGATAAATAAACTGAAACTATAAATAGACAACCAAACACGCCTTTAAACTATGAACATGTTTAAAGTCTACAACTCGAACCAATAACTAAAAACAAGGACAACGGCGGAAACAAAAAAAACACTTACTCAAAACCTCCCAGCAAAAGAGAGGCCACTCAACACCACTCTGCATGAAAAGACCAACTGCAACCTGAACCACCATCACTGAGCACGATGTCAAGACCTGGAATACACAAGAAACAAAGTCTGCATACACCCAAAGGTGTGTGTAGGGTGTGAGCCAAGATCCCATTAGGACGTCACCCAATAAAAAGGTTCCACGTATAAACATTAAATGGAAAATACATTTGCAGGCTAAATAAAATAAAGGGACACCAAAGCTATTTTTTTTTAAAGAAACAGTTTCTATAAGGAAAACACTTTTCAAGAAAATAACTTAGATAAAAGAAAAGACCCTTGCATAAAAGAAAAACTCAAACCTTCACAAAAACCCAAAATTTGCACTGTATGCTGATGGTGGGTGTATATTAGTCCAGGAGCACCAAAAGTGGGAGAGGCCCTAAAGTACTAAAGTTGTGTGGGGCCCTAGAACCTTACATCTCGGTGAACCATATCATACATTCCCGTGCACGAGCCACTGGTAAGGAAAAACCACCTACCGTAGTGGTCTCCAGTCATCATCCAATGTTTAGTTAGTGTTGTAAGCATCAATCCAGCTAATTGAAACTAGGCCGGAGCCACTCCCGTATCACTAGAACGCTAGTCTAGTCCACCCATCTAGTACCCAGGCTTCCCCTTTTTGTGCTCAACGTTGTTCAAATCTCACATTTCATGTCAAACTCAAACAATTAAAACAACTAGGGTGTAACATAAACCAAATGCCACACTTTCACACACACAGAAAACCATTTGGAAAAGGACGCACTCCAAAAGACTTTACTCAACTCAATTAAAACAATTTCTGCATTGCTAATAATTGTTTATTAAAAACATATTAAATTTTCATCGTTAATAATTTTATTAAAACATATTAAATTCTTTGTAAAAAAATTCTTTAAAAAGAAATATAACATGGCTTTAACACACAAAACCACTCAACCCTCTTTCATGACCAAACACACCCAACACCACATCAAGAACACAAATTGTACACTTTGCACATTTTCACAAAACAAACACAAACTTTATAAAAACACTAGAACAAAAACATTGCACTTTGCACATATGAAAAACTAACTGCAAACATTAATAAACACTAGAAATTGACTAAAAACAAGTTTCCAGACAAAGAACGCACCAACTTCAAACATTAATAAACACTAGAAATTGACTAAAAACAAGTTTCCAAACATAGAATGCACCTGCACCCCATAAACATACTGCTAAACGAAAATAATGCATATACAACTTCAAGATAATCAGATTCGCACCCATAATAATTAATCAAGTAATATTATAAATTAACTAAGAAAGAAAATTAACTTATCAAACAATGTTTAAACACGGAACCACCTACCTCGGGTGTCGAAGATCCCAATACTCGGTGCGAAACTTGAATTTCTCATTAAACGCACCACAACAATTCCAAAACGCACCTTAGAAACAAAATATCGACAAATTCATCGAAATAGAATCAAAATCAGCACAAATTAAGCCCCAAACGACATGAAAACTCACCCCAAGTGAAAAGCAGTTGCGGCGAAGGGGTAAACGGGTGGAGCCAAGGCTTCGGAAGTTGGTCGCGTGAGAAGTGGATCACCGGAGGTGAGCTCGAGGGTGGAGGGGCGCTGGTCGGGAGGTCGGGGTTCAAGGGGGAGGTTGTGCTTCTAGCCGGACGAGAGGGAGGGTGCAGGCTGCCGGCGTGGCAGTTTCCCGAGAGCGGCGCTGCAGTTCGCTGGAGTGGGAGGCTGGCGAGGGCGACGTCGGCTGGTAAGGAGGCCGGTGGTGGTGCGTCGCCAAACGGAGCAGGTTGGAGTATCTTGGGGGGGGGGGGGGGGGGCGAGTTGCCGAAGTCATAGGGTTTTGGTCGGCCGAGGGCTAGGTGTGACTAATGGAGGGCTGGTGCGACGTGAAGGAGAAGCGCGCAAGGGAAAGGGAAGCCAACAGCCATGGGAGAGGGGAGTTCAGTGCGATGGGAATGGGGGAAGAAGGGGGGTGCAGTGGCTTGGGTAGGAGGGTACCGAAAACAAAGAAAAAAAGTGAAACCCTAAACAAAAGGGGGGGGAATAAAATAAATAAAAGATAAAAAAAACAAAATAAAACTAATAATGATATTAACATTAGTAATAACATTATTCTTAAACTAAAACTTTAAAGAAAATAATAATAAAAATAAGAATAACAATAACAACAATAGCCTAATAAAAGTTACATCCTTAAAAAGATAACGTCAATTAGAAAGTTAACAATTTTAATGAGAATAATTAAGAATAATGATGATAATAAGTTATGGTGATAGTAATAATGAAAATTACAAGCTTTTAAAAAGAATAATTATGCTCTTAATAATGACAATGAGATTAATAATATTAGTAATTATATTAATATCCTAACGCAAGTAATAATAATAAATAGAGTAACTTAATTATCATCATTAATATAAATAATAATAATACACAATAATAATTAATAATATTTTGAATAATAATATTACTATTATTATTAAAACAATCAATTAAGTTTTTATCTAACTCTTATTATTTTGTTTTACTTTTATTTTAAGACTCCCTTAATTTTATTTCTTTGTTGTTAATTAACATCATTTAATTAATTGGACATCGGTGGGTCACCCGGTGGACCAGGCGAGGCCGCGCGGTTTCAAAATTGTGCCTCGCTTGAGTCGCGCGGTCTCAAACTTTCATTGCATTATCATTTTATTAATCATCGCGTAATTTTTATCTGCCTTGAACACCGGGAAGGCCATGCGGTGGACCAGACGAGGTCACGCGGCGACCCAGGTGAGGCCGCGCAGCTTCGACCGCGTTGCGCTGGCTGCAACCAAGACCAAAACACAAAGAACTCGAAAACTTAAGTCAGGTTTCGACCCAAACTACCCGACTCAAAGAAAAATAATAAAATAAATAATGGGAAATAGATGGGTGTGAAAATTCTCCCCACAAGAAAGCTTTTCATCTCCGGAAAGCCACAACTAAGGGAGAGACTCACATCAGAAAACAATACCCCCTTAAAGTCCAAAGAGGATCCCCACAATCCACAAGTGAAAAGAGGCAAAAGCATCGTGCTCAGAGAAAGTGACTCAAAGGAATCTTTGAGAAACTCATAAAAAGACTTTCTGATATGTGTCGCCCGCCCAAAAGAGCTAGAACGCCTCCAGTTGACTAGTCAAGGAAAATGACTCTCACACCCGCGGAAACCAACCTCACAAGACAAAACAACTCAAACATTATTAAATGAAAACCACACCATTTGGTTAGAATGAACAAACAAGGTAAAACCACATCCAAGGAACACTCTTATCACATATCACCAAGCCATGTTTAAAAAAAGAAGCAAAAGATCAACATGGGGAGGCCCGAGGGGCTCCCCACCATTAGGAACTCACTGACGCTTGAGACGAGACTGGAAAAATGACACGGGGAGGTCCGGGCAGACTTCCCACCATTAAGGAAAGGCCAACACCGATTTATTCCAGAGACCTTTGTGCGAGACCCATCGTGGGTCTCTCCTCCATTAGAACGAACAAAGGATACATAACTTTGAAAAATTCTCGATGGTGACCAAACACCCCACCACAAGGGGTGGGGAGGGAGGGGCCCGACCACCCGGGTGTCAAAACCACAACCTAAGACCCGACCAACACATCCACATCTCGGGATGAGCATTATACAATTTTGGGACTAATTTTCCCAACAGACTCTCAAGGACCACTAAAAGTGATTACATCCAGTGGGATGCTACCCCCAAGACTTCAAGGCATCGAGGTGGACATGCCTCCACATAGTCACTGAAACCTTATGCAACCAGATGGTTTGTTCAAAACGGAACAACCATAGAAAACAATCTAAGCTGCTTTCACTTTCAACACTGATGACAGAAATAAAGTCGGGGTCCCATACACACCCGTGGTTCCTGACCACATGTCAGCTTCACTCCGAGGCCTATGGCTGGAGCCCTGATGTTTGAAGCATCTCCTGCCTCGCAGTCAGGTATGGAAGACTCCCGAGCGGAGCTCCTCCTTTTGGTGTCACACGCAACCACGCTGCTACCGAGACAACACCAGCAAACACAACACATTAAGACATCCAACTAATCATACACGGAACATTCACTAACACCAATGCTGAAATGGTGCATGCGCATCACCCTTTGTCACACTGAATGATAACACGACACCACGAATCGTCACCTGAACGTGACCATTGTTGTAGAGAGGAACATTATATTTAGAGGGACTTAAAACTGAGTCTTAGACAACACATGACTCCTGAAATTGACCGTAGCATCTCCATGCGACTGGGTCTGCCACACTAGTGGCCTAACGTAGACCCCTTTCTTAAAGGAAACCACTGAAGGACCAAAGGTCATTTAGAATAGTGGTCAGCACTGACCATTCTAGGATTCTTCCACCTTTCCCCATTGGAATATCCCTCACTGTTTCCAAACAGAACATTCAAATTAATGAGGTCAAACTTCACCCTTGACAATCAAAGAGAACTCACATTACAAGACATCACTGAACATGACCCTTGCAACCGATGAAAATACTACAAAGCCCTTCAAGACTCTGGTCAACACTGAAAATTCTGAACCGCCTTCACCCTTCCCTGCTGGATTTCCTTTCTCCGTTTCTAGGGGAAACCTTCAAACACGACGACGTCAAACTTCATACTGATGAGTCAAGACGCTCAAAAGACCAAAACTCCCTTCAACTCCCATCGCTTCTGTCATCCCACTGCGAGAGGATCCGCTTAGTTGTAAAAAGGAGAGGTGGGTTCAATTCTAGAATTCAAGAAGAGATTCCTTTAATCAACTGGAGGGTCGGCCAACGGCAATTTGCCTGTGGCCACACTTCAATCACCTGCCAACGCTTTATGGGGGGGCATACACTAGTCAAGAAAGAAAACCATGGACCCAACTGAACTGGTCCAATGGTCAAGGCATACCACAAGTGAACACCAAATGTGCAGGGGGAACCACTGCAAGGGCTCCCTAATGTATTCTTCAAAAGAGACCATCAACCACACGCTTTCACACCAACTGACCAATAAGAATTCAAACTCAAGACACAAATCAGTCAAAAAGGATTCTCGGCTCAAAACGTCTCACATCCAACCATTCAAAATTACAAGGACACACCACACAATCACCAGTTATTTAAATACACCAAATTTTCCTTTAAAAAACATTTTGAAAATAAGCAAAGACAGTGGGTCACACAAACACCAATGGTGCCCCATGGGTCTCGCACATGCATGTTCTTGTGCCTCATTGGAATCCACCTCATATCCATCCAGGAATTCACCTGCTCATGCCATTAACCATTTCTTTTTCCATATACATTCATGCATGTGGTTTCCCATGAGAACACCAAGGATCAAAACCAAACCTTTCCATTTTTTTCAAAACCAAAGCATCCAACCCACACTTTTCAAACCTCACACACCATTTCATTTTTAAAGCGCTTCATTTGAAAACATTTTTCAAGACCAAAACATTTTTACATAAAAACCAAATTTCCATGAATCCAAAACAAAGAGACGATAAATGACACAAGAGAAAACTTGTGTCAATGGGTGACTGGAACGTATGGTTGGCGGCCATACGCCAGTCACGCCACCGCCACGGAGGGTATTCTAGGACAGCATCCCCGGCTCCACATGGCTTGCCAGACCCTGTGATCTCACTGGGACCACTGACCTTACCCCTTTTTCATTTCCCTTAGACAAGATTAACTACAAAGACCAAAAACTCAGACAAACCTCAACATACTTTGGTAACTTGAGTCCCGCCACGAGCTGTGCTAGCCAGGAACCTTACCCGTAGCCAGGACATCGAGTCCCGACAATCTTAACTAAAGTCTATCGTGACTCTATCCCAAAAGAAAACAACCCAAGAGAGCAAACATGCCCCCTTTGATACCATTTTGTCATGAACCAGGCTGGGTTTCCATCCGACCCGGCGCCTGACCCGGTCCGCGACATGGCCAGAAGGGCATTCCCAATCCCCATGGGCTGACATAAGTGCCCGAGTATCAAACATTACATGGGAATAATTTACCCAAAATAAAATACAGGAAAAAAACTAACCGGATAAATAAACTGAAACTAGAAATAGACAACCAAACACGCCTTTAAACTATGAACATGATTAAAGTCTACAACTCGAACCAATAACTAAAAACAAGGACGACGGCGGAAACAAAAAACTCTTACTCAAAACCTCCCGGAAAAAGAGAGGCCACATCAACACCACTCTACATGAAAAGACCAACTGCAACCTGAACCACCATCACTGAGCACGATGTCAAGACCTAGAATATAGAAGAAACAAAGTCTACATACACCCAAAGGTGTATGTAGGGTGTGGGCTAAGATCCCAGTAGGACGTCACCCAATAAAAAGGTTCCACGTATAAACATTAAATAACAAATACATTTGCAGGCTAAATAAAAGAAAGGGACACCAAAGCTAAAAAATAATTAAAGAAACAGTTTCTATAAGGAAAACACTTTTCAAGAAAACAACTTAGATAAAAGAAAACACCCTTACATAAAATAAAAACTCAAACCTTAACAAAAACCCAAAAGCTGCACTGTATGCCGAAGGTGGGTGTATAGTAGTCCAGGAGCACCAAAAGTGGGCGAGGCCCTAAAGTACTAAAGATGTGTGGGGCCCTAGAACCTCACGTATCGGTGAACCATATCATACATTCCCGTGCACGAGCCACTGGTAGGGAAACACCTCCTACCGTAGTGGTCTCCAGTCATCATCCAATGTTTAGTTAGTGTTGTAAGCGTCAATCCAACTAAGTGAAACTGGGCCGGAGCCACTCCCGTATCACTAGCACGCTAGTCTAGTCCACCCACCTAGTACCTAGGCTTCCCCTTTTTGTGCTCAACGTTGTTCCAATCTCACATTTCATGTCAAAATCAAAAAAGTAAAAAAACTAGGGTGTTACATAAACCAAATGCCACACTTTCATACACATAGAAAACCATTTGGCAAAGGACACACTCCAAAATACTTTAATCAACACAATTAAAACAATTTCTGCATTGCTAATAATTTTTTATTAAAAGCATATTAAATTTTCATCGTTAATAATTTTATTAAAACATATTAAATTATTTGTAAACAAATTCTTTAAAAAGAAATATAACACAGCTTTAACACAAAAAACCACTCTACCCTCTTTCATGACCAAACACACCCAACACCACATCAAGAACACAAATTGCACACTTTGCACATTTTCACAAAACAAACACAAACTTTATAAAAACACTAGAACACAAACATTTCACTTTTCACATATGAAAAACTAACTGCAAACATTAAAAAACACTATCAATTGACTAAAAAAAAGTTTCCAGACAAAGAACGCACCAACTGCAAACATTAATAAACACTAGCAATTGACTAAAAATAAGTTTCCAAACAAAGAACGCACCTGCACCGCATAAACATACTGCTAAATGAAACTAATGCATAGACAACTTCAAGATAATCAGATCCACACCCATAAGAATTAATCAAGTAATATTATAAATTAACTAAGCAAGAAAATTAACTTATCAAACAATGTTTAAACGCGGAACCACCTACCTCGGGTGTTGAAGATCCCAATACTCGGTGCGAAACTTGAATTTCTCATTAAACGCACCACAACAATTCCAAAACGCACCTTAGAATCAAAATATTGACAAATGCATCAAAATAGAATCAAAATCAGCACAAATTAATCCCTAAACAACATGAAAACTCACCCCAAGTGAAAAGCAGTTACTGCGAAGGGGAAAACGGGTGGAACCAAGGCTTCGGAAGTTGGTCGCGTGAGAAGTGGGTCGACAGAGGTGAGATCGAGGGTGGAGGGGCACTGGTCAGGAGGTCGGGATTCAAGGGGGAGGTCGCGCTTCTAGCCAGCCGAGAGGGAGGGTGCAGGCTGTCGGCGCGGCAGTTTCCCAAGAGCGGCACTGCGGTTCGCTGGAGTGGGAGGCCGGTGAGGGCGACATCGGCTGGTAAGGAGGCCGGCGGTGGTGCGTCGCCAAACGGAGTAGGCCGGAGCGGCTTGGGGGGGGAGAGTTGCCGAAGGTGGAGGGCACTGGTCGGTCGAGGGCTAGGTGCGACTAATGGAGGGCTGGTGCGATGCAGAGGAGAAGCGTGCAAGGGGAAGGGAAGCCGGCAGCCATGGGAGAGGGGAGTTCAGCGCGACGGGAATGGGGGAAGAAGGGGGGTGCGGCGGCCTGGGTAGGATGGTACTGAAAACAAAGAAAAAAAAGTGAAACCCTAAACAAAAGGGGGCGGAAATAAAATAAATAAAAGATAAAAAAACAAAATAAAACTAATAATGATATTAACATTAGTAATAACATTATTCTTAAACTAAAACTTTAAAGAAAATAATAATAAAAATAAGAATAACAATAACAACAATAGCCTAATAAAAGTTACATCCTTAAAAAGATAACGTCAATTAGAAAGTTAACAACTTTAATGAGAATAATTAAGAATGATGATGATAATAAGTTATGGTGATAGTAATAATGAAAATGACAAGCTTTTAAAAAGAATAATTATGCTCTTAATAATGGAAAAGAGATTAATAATATTAGTAATTATATTAATATCCTAACGCAAGTAATAATAATAAATAGAGTAACTTAATTATCATCATTAATATAAATAATAATAATACACAATAATAATTAATAATATCTTGAATAATAATATTACTATTATCAGTAAAATAATCAATTAAGTTTTTATATAACTCTTATTATTTTGTTTTACTTTTATTTTACAACTCACTTAATTTTATTTCTTCATTGTTAATTAACTTCATTTAATTAATTGGACATCGGCGGGTCACCCAGTGGACCAAGAGAGGCCGTGCGGTTTCAAAATTGTGCCTCGCTTGAGTCGCGCAGTCTCAAACTTTCATTGCATTATAATTTTATTAATCATCGTGTAATTTTTATCTTCCTTGAACACCGGGCAGGCCATGCGGTGGACGCAACCAAGACCAAAACACACAGAACTCGAAAACTTAAGTCAGGTTTCGACTCGAACTACCCGACTCAAAGAAAAATAATAAAATAAATAATGGGAAAGAGACGGGTGTGACAAAAGGGAAGTAAAAGATCTTTAATCCCAAAGCTTCTTCAAGGCCTTCCAAGAAAAGGAAGATCAAAGGGGAGGCAAGAGAATAAGAGGTTGTTTGTTTCGCATGTAGAAAGAAGGGCCACTGGAAGAAAAATTGCACCAAGCCAAGGAAGCAAGGGGAAGCTTCAGGTGCATTTTTTATCAAATGAAATATATCTATTTCTACCAATTGGGTATTAGATACTGCTTATGGTGCTCACATATGTATCCAAATACAGGAACCAAGTAGATTCAGAAAGATTGACTGAGGTTAGGTGGATTTGAGAGAAACCAATGGATCCAGACTCGTTGATGTAGTTGTCGAAGACTGCCACCTCACATTGCCTACTGGGATGGTCTTGGTATTAAAAGGATGTTATTATGTACCCTCTGTAACCAAAAACATTATTTCAGTATCCAGATTAGATACTAATGGATTCATCTTCATGTTTGTAAATGAATGTTTATAATTTTATAAAGATATCATTTGTTTTTGTAGGGCACATTTATATAATGACCTTTATGTGTTAGACTACACAAACCAAGTAATGGAAATCGATGACAAAGTTAATTCACATGACTCATACCACACCCAACTTTGGCATCACTGGCTAGGTCATGTCAATGAGAAATTTTTGAAAAAATTACATCAATATGGGTATTTAGATTCTTTCGAACTAAAACCACTTGGTGTATGTCATGCATGTCTACAAGGCAAAATGGCCAAAGCCCCATTTAGTGGGAAAGGTGAAAGGGCTAAAGAGATTCTAGAATTATTTCACACAGATGTGTGTGTACCATTTCAGTTGAAGCAAGGGGTGGGTTCTTGTACTTCATAACTTTTACTGATGATTTTAGTAGATATGGATATATTTACTTAATGAGGTATAAGTCATATTCTTTTGATCGGTTCAAATAATACAAGAATGAAGTTGAGAACCAGTTTGGTAAGAAGATTAAGAAACTCCACTCAGAAAGAGGAGGAGAATATCTTAATCAGGACTTCATTGATTTCTTACAGGATTTTGGGATTATATCTCAACTCACTCCTCCTTACATGCCTTAGTGGAATGGTGTGAGTGAAAGGAGGAACCGCACCCTATTGGACATGGTGAGATCAATGATGAGTCATGCAAGTCTTCCATTATCCTTTTAGGGATATGCATTACAAACTACAGCACACATACTAAACCAAGTACCAACTAAATCGATAAATGGTATTCCATACGAGTTATGGAGTGGACGCAAATCCATTTTATCAAATTTACATGTGTGGGGTAGCGAAGCATTTGTTAAGGCCTCTTCAGGTAACAAACTTGCACCCCGAGGCACAAAGTGTACCTTTATAGGATATCCCAAGGAAAAAAGGTAATATTACCTATACAAACCCTTAGATAAAAAGGTTACAGTGGCAAGACATGCCATATTCCTTTAGAGGGATCACATCTCCAAAAGAGATAGTGGGAGAAAGATAGACTTTAATGAAGTCGAGGCTCAAGATACATAGGAGTTGGTATAAGAACAGATTCCACAAAGCCCCATGGAAGAACAATCTATTCCAGAGACACAAGAACTACATAGGAGCATGAGAGAGGTGAGAGAACCAGAACGATATGGTTTTCTTGTCACTGAGGATGGTGACTCATTATTGGTTGATAATGATGATCCTCTTACCTAAAAGGAAGTTGTTGGAGGCATAGACGTTTCCAAGTGGCAAGAAGCCATGAATTCTGAAATGGATTCCATATACCTAAAACAAGTCTAGATTTTGGTATATCCTCCAGTTGATGTAAAGATTATTGGTAATAAATGGGTATTCAAGAATAAACTGGACATGGAGGGACAAGTCATCACCTATAAGGCATGACTGGTTGCAAAAGGTTTTAGACACTGTCAAGGAATTGAATATGATGAAACCTTTTCACCAGTTTCGATTCTGAAATCCATCAGAATCCTATTGTCCATGCCCGCTTACCATGACTATGAAATTTGAAAAATGGATGTCAAAATAGTATCCCTTAATGAGAACCTATAGGAATATGTCTACATGACACAACCTGAAGGGTTTGTGACTCCAAAGGATGCCAACAAGGGATGAAAGTTGTAGAAATACATTTATGGATTAAAGCAAGCATCAAGGTCATAGAACATTCTTTTTGATGAATCCATAACAGAATTTGGATTCGTTAAGAACAACTGTGAGACTTGTGTCTACAAAAGGTTTAGAGGAAGTGCAGTCATTTTCCCAATAGTATATGTTGATGAAATATTACTAATTGGAAATGAATTACCTGTCTTACAGTTAGTTAAGGCATGGTTTGATAAATGCTTCTCTATGAAAGACTTGGGCGAGGCAATATATATTCTTGGGATCAAGATCCAATGTGACAGACCCAAGAGAATGTTGGGCCTGAGTCAAAGTACATACATTGACAAGATACTGAAGAGATTCGGTATGGAACAGTCCAAGAGGGGATTGTTGCTAGTGTCACATGGCATTCATCTTTCTAAGAAAATGTGTCCTCAGACACATGAGGAAAGAAATAAAATGGCAAGGATCCCTTATGCATCCGTGATTGGGTCAGTCATGTATGATATGCGATGTACAAGGCTAGATGTTGCTTACGCATTAAGTGCGGTAGGAAGATATCAGGATGATCCAGGAGACCGCCATTGGATGGCAGTCAAGACTATCCTTAAGTATATGAGGCGCAATAAGGATATGTTCCTGGTTTATGGAGGAAATGAGGAACTAGTCATCAGAGGACATGTAGATGCTAGTTTCCAGACTTATCAAGATGGCATGAAGTTTTATACTGGATACATCTTCAGTTTTAATGGAGGTGCAGTGAGCTGGAAGAGCTCAAAGAAAGGTGTGGTCGCAGATTCTACAGCAAAGTCTGAGTATATCGCAGCTTCTGAGGTAGCTAAAGAAGCATTATGAATGCAAAGATTTGTCCAAGATCTGGATGTAGTACCTAGCAGTAAAGATCCTATCACACTCTATTGTGATAATACTGTAGCGGTGGCACTTGAAAAAGATCCAAGGTCACATCAGCGGAAAAAGCACATACTTCGGAAGTATCATGTATTGAGGGATTTTTCTCAGAGAGGTAAAGTTGCAGTGAGCAGTATTTCCATGGAAGACAACGTAGAGGACCCCTTGACTAAAGTTTTGACTCAGCAAAAACATGATCATCATGTGAGGTCTAGCAGACTAAAAGTTGTAGGTAATTGGCTCTATTCCAAGTGGGAGTTTGTTAGAGTTGGTGTCCTAATAACCAACTTTTTATACTTTGATAACATTAATGTACACTTATTATATATTTTTCATTGTTCTTCATGACTATAATATAATAATGTCTTGGAATATTTTTTGCATTAATAAGGTCATGGCAGATCCCCGCTATGATGAAAACCTTGAAATGCTATAACAATATTCTTAAATAAAGTTCTATGGTTGTATGACATACTATGATAGGACACATAGTATATAGATCGTCATGTGCGAGTACTCGTAAGAAGATGAGACTCTCTCTCATGGAGTTCACACTTGGTAATCTCCAAGATGGGAGATTATGAGAACAGACCCGCCAATAGTAATTCTGCATGTCTTGGTGTCATCAGACATTACTATCTAAGAGAATGTGTAATGGTCCTTAGACTGAAATATTATCATTAAATCATGTCATGACTTGTGCACTTAGATTTGCGGACGAAAACTATCATGAAGACATTTGGTGGGAAGTAGGGTACGTTGGGTGCGTCACGAATGACATGTTGTTAATGGATAATTCAAGGAAGGATTTGTCTCTTCTATATTTATAGAAGTAGATATCTTTGGCCCTTTGATTTAAATAGAAGTGTCTCCTAAATTCCATGGCAATAGTGTCACGACGAGTTTATTTCTGGAAGTCAAAGAATGAAGGATCAAGCATATAGGTTTATGACACTACCATGAAACCTTCTTGATGAGATATTGAGACAAAGGGATTATTACACAGTAAGAATTTGTATGAGGTGACACGTCAATACGGTGTCAAATTCTTTCTCTTGGTTTCCTTGACCCATTGCTAGACAGTAATCTTGGACTTTAGGCAAGCCCGCTTAATGCCAATGAGAAAGAGGCCTAGAGGGTCACACATTAAGTGTATCCAAGTATATCAAGTAGAATAAAGATTATTCTCATATGTGGTTTAATAATTATTCAAGAAATCATAAATCTTTTTAATGTTAGAGGAAGAATAAAATGAAAATAAGATATACATTCCATGTACATTGAATGTACACACCGTGTAGTTTTCATTTTGGAAAGGAAATGAAAAACAAGTACACGCCGTGTATTAATGATTACACGCCGTGTAGTTTTTCCAGTTGGTATTTTGAGGAAATAATATCATTTTATTAAATGATATTTATTATAATCAATGTGGGAACATGTCAAGGAATTAATAATTCGACATGGGGGGTTTTTCAATAAGAGTTAATCAAATAAATAAAATGCGTAACACGTTTATTTATTTTCATAGATCTATAACCTCAAACCTGATTATAAATATCATCACAACCTAAACACTTTTCCCTAATGGCTGTACACAACAATTCTGGAGAATTATCTCAAGGCCGAAAGAACTCCTTCCTCCAAGAACGCTCTCAAGACCGAGAGAGATCCTCCTCCATCTTATCAAGGCGATCTAAGGCGGACAATGCAAGCAAAGGATTCTCCATGCTAGTGCCTAGATATTCCTTTGGAAATATACAGAGATACGTGGTGCACGTGTGGATCACCACTAGAGAAAGTCTACACTTGGCTTTTGGGACACAATGAAAAATCACATCAGAACGTGATTAGAAATATCAATGAAGAAAGAACGCCATAAAAGGTAATTCTTGTAAATTAATTAAATTAATTATAATTAACCTGTGATGGTCCTCCTTTATGGTTCATGGGCTATTATTAGAGGTTTGTGATTGATTTATATAGAGCTTCAACCCCATTGAAATTATTTATTATGAAGGACCGGGATTTTTTGTGGAATAATTAGTGTCAGGTAGCATTTGGTTACCGAAAGAGGATGTTGGTGAGTGCTCCAGTGATTTAGTTTCCTGAGGAGGGTGTGGTGTTTGAGGTTTTTTGTAACTCTTTACATTTGGGATTTATATGTATGTTTATATATTAGAATATGGTTATATCTTATAGGTCTAGAAATTTGTGACCCCATGAGCGTAACTATGCCACCTGCGATCTTGATCTTGAAGCAGTTGTGCTGAAGTTGTGTAGGCATTACCTCATTGGGAAGCAATTTTTAGCCTTCATGAATCAAAAGAGATTGAGGTATATCTTTTCTCAGTGTGATTTTAATCTATTAAAGTAGAGGTATATGGATTTTATTTAGGATTATGATTTTGAGATCTCCTACACATTAGAAAAAGGGAATTTTTATGGTCGATGCTTTGAGAAGAATGTCATGGGAGGATGATGTTCAGGAGTCAGGGGATGCTTGGAGAGCAATGGGGGAGTTGACAGCCTTACACTTATATGTAATGTTGGTTGATGGAGGATGTTTCTTATTTCAGATGATGTTGCAGTCTTCTATGATGCGGCAGGGGAAGGAGTCTTTATGGGGAGAAATAGAGGCAGAGGAAATGTGGGATAGTGTTGTCCATGGAGATGATTGGGAAGGATTTTCAAAGGATGGTGGGAACTAAATGATGTTTCATGGGAGGTTTTTTGTTCCAATAGCGATGTGTGAGGGATTCCTTCATGCTTTTGGAACTTAATTATGCCTTAGCATTGCTTTCCACCCTCAAACAGATGGGAAAATGGAGGAGAATATCCAAATGATGGAGGACATGTTTCAGGTGTGTGTCTTGGACTTTGACGGATCATGGGAATGACACCTGCCTTTGGTTGAGTTTTCTTATAAAAATAGGTATCACTCATCCATTGGCATGACCCCATTTGAGGATTTGTATGGGCGGCCATGTCGTTCTTTGTTCTGATGGGTTGAGGTTGGGGATTTAGCAGTTCTTAGACTTGACGTGGTGTAGAGCATGACAGAGAAGGTCTAATTGGTTGTAGAGAGGATGACAGTAGCATAGGACTATAAAAAGTCTTATTTTGGTTGTAGGAAGAGGTCCTTGATGTTTTAGAGGATGACGGTAGATCCTAGCGATAGATCACCAATAGTAGGTCACTAAACTGGCAGTAGATCATTGAACCAATGGTAGATCTCTAAACCAATGGAATATCACAGAACTAATGATAGATCACTAAACAAAAGTAGATCACTGAAGTGACAGTAGATCAATGGACTAGAAGTAGATCACTGAACAAGAGGTATATCACTGAATTGGAAGTAGATCACTGAACTAGTGATAGATCATTGAACTAGCGGTAGATCACTGAACTAGAACAAGATCACTGAAATAGAGGTAGATCATTGAACTGGAGGTAGATCACTAAACTTGAGGTAGATCACTAAACTGGTGGTAGATCACTGAACCAACAATAGATCACTGAACTGGAGGTAAATCATAGAACTGACAGTAGATCACTGAACTGGTAGTAGATCACTAAACTGGCAGTAGATCGTTGAACCAATGATAGATCACTGAACAGGTGGTAGATCACTGAACTGGAGATGGATCACTAAACTTGAGGTAGATCACTGAATGAGTTGTACATCAATGAATTAGTGTTAGATCACTGAACCAATGGTAGATCACTAAACTAGTATGGGATCACTAAACTGAAGTTAGATCACTGAACTGGTAGTATATCACTGAACTGGCAGTAGATCCCAATGGTAGATCATTGGCGATATATCTACAATGAATCTAATTTTTTCCATAATTTCCAGTTTTTCCCTTTTGACGTCTTTTTCTTTATAAAAAATGGTTTTAATGTCTTAATTAATGGAATTTAAATATGTTTTAAACATAGATAATTATATCTTCTATTTATTAAAATTACATAGACTTTTTAAATGGTTATACCTTGTGGATTTGATGATATCTATCTTTAATGGTCAACCAAACCATATCAAATCCTACTAGTTTCGAATATGATCATTATAAAGCTAAGATCCTTCATTATTTCTAGATTCCATTCTCTTGATATGGGAGGTTACAGAAGCTTTTTCCACTTGGAGTCATGAAAATCTGTCACTATAGTTGGATCAAGTTCCCTGTAGGTGGTTTCCTCCAGTGTATGCACCCCCTAATTCTGGTGCAGCAAATTGTGTAAATCTTCTTTCTTCTAGGTAGGGAATTCCTTTGTTTCTCATCAGTTTTAACATGCGGGAGGGTTTCATGCTTCTGTTCTCTTTTGGTAATATAATATACACCAGATTAACAAAGATAATAAAGTGGTTTAACTGAATCAAAGGGGAATGGAAATGTTTCATATGCTTTTATGGATTTTTTTTATTTCGATATTGGATCTATGTTAGTTGTATCACTGAAAATAAAGGGTGTTGATATCCCCTACTTTTGTAATTTTTATATGTGTTGTGATGTCCATGTTGTGTGATACCACTGTAAATAATTGGTTAACCACTTATACTCGACTAATGAATTGGTTGCACCAAGATATATGGCTTGTGTGGTAACTCCCTTTAATAAAGAAGTGGAATTGAATGAAAGACCCTATGCTTAATCTAGAAAACGTTATGTGTGTGGTGTGGAATGTTTTTGTGAAAGTGGATGTGTGTCATGTCTTGGTTGTGTTGATGCGATGCTTGGACAGTGGTTATGTTGTGATGTGTGTTCAGTGGGGCTGTGATGGTGATTGTCATGTAGTTGTGCAGCGAGGATATGAAAGTGGAGGTTGGTAGGTTGGTATGTGGAATTTTTGTTGTTTATTTTTATGATATGATGTGTTATTCTAGTTTCCATATTAGTATTGTAATTAACATGATTTGGCCAATGGGCTGGAAATAATAAAATGAATTGGAATAAACTATAAAAGGATGTGTGTTTAAATGGTGGGTTGTTAAATATGAATTAATGGGCTGGAAATTTTGTAATGAACTTGATATTTTAATTAAAATAGGTTGGTAATAGAAATCTGAAAATTGGGTTGGCTTCTAATTAGATTATGAAAAGTGGCTTGTGCTTTGTAGCTTGTGGTGTTGTGTGGTGCATTTAGAGGTAGCAACAAAGTGAGGGAAGTCATGAAATGGTTGATACTCTTGTTGTAAGCCCATGGGTTGGGTTCATGTGTTATGATATTATATTTCATGTATATTCCTGTGATTTTCTATACATGTCCACTCGTTTCGAGTACTTAGTACCAATGACCAATAATTTTGGGGGTGTTTTCCCCAACATCCTGGTGGGAGGATGGATTGATGGCCACCCGCTCTCCCCCGCTCCCTCTTCCAGGCATTGGTGGCATGCATGGGTTGCAATGGCTAGAAGTCAAAAGTGTCATTGACTAGATGTGATGTGAGGTGGTGTGATGTCCCAGGAGTCTTCGAACGAGATGTGATAAGATGGATTATGGTGGGGGTCGTGCATGGTAAGAGGAGGGAGTGAGGTTGATGTCCTTCATGTTCATGATACCCTACTACACTATTTATGAGAAGTGATGTGATGTGATGGTCCATGTGACATCAGGCGAGATGTGATATGATGTGGTGAACCCGGTGTCTATGGGCGGGATGTGATGTGACGTGTTGTGATGTTATACGAAAGGGGTGGGAGTGCCAGGACGTTTGTCGTTGGGGTGTGAGAACAACTAATCAGTGGGAAAGTGGTTTGGGTTACCTTTCATCGATATGTTTCATATTATGTTATTATACTTGGATGCTTTATTTAGTGAATGATTCATGGTGAAGATGGGTTAGATTAGTACACCTATATAGGTGGTGTTTGGATCTACTATTTTCTCACAGGTGCATTAATATGCTCTTTTCACATGTGCACGAGAGACATTGGTTTTCCTACTAAGTATACTTTTATGCTCACCCTGCACGTGTAAAACTATTTTCAGGTCTCTAGGAGGACTACGTGGACTGTGTTGGACATTACTAGCTCGGATCTTTGGATGGTTGTTGTGTCGCTGATTTAGCTTTACTTAGGATATTTACTTTGGAGACTTTTATTTATATCAATTTTATTTATACATGCATTGTGGGATGGTTTTGGGATTTCTTTTATTTTACATCATGGAGTTGCTTGCGGTTGATTCATCTTATCTTTGGATACTATTTATATTTTAGAGGGTAATATCTCCCATACATGAAATTTTTATACCCTCGATGTTAATCACTGACCCCAACCTACTGGAGGAGGGAATCGGGGGTCATTATCTCTCTCCCTTCATTGTGGTATCTTTGGTGTGAGAGGGTTGTGACAGTAAACAACGGCGTATGCCAAACCAGGAGTGTTAAATTATCAATATGAAATAACAATGAATACAAAACAATAGTAAATTAATTATGATTTCATATAATAATACAACTCATGTTAATCATCAATGAAACCTTCACTAACATTATTAATAACATAAATCATGATATATTTGAAACTTGTATACATAAATTAATATGTTGTTAATAAAAAAATAAAGAAAATTTCACCAGTTAAAAAAACAAAAAAAAAGGATTTGAAGCCTTGTACATTATAAAAAACTTCTAAACATATCAATGTGTGTATGGTTTTCTAACTTGGCATCATTTTAATGATTAATCATTCTCTTTTCTAAATTGAAAACCGATTCAGAAGCCATTCTAGAAACTAGAATGGATAAAAAAAATATGAAGACAAATTTGTAAGTGTTGGGATTGTGAAGCCGCTTCAAGTCCTAGATTCAGTCAACTGAAAAGGAGTGGCTTTAGAAGATAGTCTCGTTTAGATGAAGGAAGTAACAGTAAGAGACTTTAGTAGTTCGGTAGATTTAATGAAAGATGAAATGCAGTCAGAGTTCACTAGAAGGAGGACCTAGCCCAAAGCCAGATGGGCAGATGGAGGTGATGCGTTCGATTTACCAAATACATGCAATCAGGATGAGTCTATAGGGAATCGATAGTCATTAAACCCAACAAATGGACCATCATGGAAGTCAGAGGTCGATACAACCGATTGATTGGATGGAACCCGATATAAAATGTGGGTGCGACTGCATGTTGATGTGTTGCACGATCATTGATTTTAGTGATCTATGTGGGTGTCAAATCACAGTGATTGTAAAATTCTTTTGTATTTCTGATGAAATGAAATGACATAGTGCTTCTATGGATGCAGGACTGAAAGTCTGAACCGAGAAAATCATCTTGTGACTTTACTTGCTTTTATTCTCTCTTATGTTTGCTTGAATGTGTTTGTGAGTAGTGAGTGAACGTGCTAGAGTAGTGTGAATCAGTGTGGTGATTAAGGTGATTCTTTCTTATTTAATTCGATACACTGATGTTCAAAAGAATTCCTTTATGAACCTACTTTTGACAATGTGGTTCCGGTGACCTTGCTTCTAGTGGGTGAAGTTGGTGTAGGATTCTCAATAGAAAATTGAGGCCACCTTATAGAACTTTTACTCAAAAAAGTCTAAAATTTAAAAATCAACATGTATATTGAATTTTTTTTCTCTTCTAGATAAACCTAAAAATGTGATTTTTTAAATCTCTGAAATAAATTTTATACTTAAGAATTTTTCATATTCATCAGAACAATCCATGTCAGCTTTTCAAATCAAGTTATTTTTATTCTATCAATATTGTCCAACATGAGATGTTTGATAAGTAAAGGAGTCTTGTATGTAATACTCATACAACTCGAATAGAGGCTAACATTCTCAACAAGAAAATAGACATCAAATACATCATATATTTCACTAAAACAATACTCCACAAATCTTAGCTTGAGCCTTGGATCTAAAACAAAAACTAATGAAATTATCAAAATATAATCATCCTAATATAATGAAATTTTCTCATCATGTACATAACCATATCAACCATGAAATATATAAGTTTGTTTCATACTTTTTATAAGCTAATATAAAATTTCAAATTCCCTTAAAATAAAGATGTTGAATTATTGGCAGTGGAAAATATGTGTGATGTAATAAAATGGTTTAAAACACTTTTGAATTGTATCTACTTTCTCTCATTCATCATTTGAAAGCGTAAATATATGAAAATTATGATCTTATTACCCACAACATATGAACATTTCTTTTATGCACTATCAAGTATAAAACAAGTGTAATTCCAAATTGTATAACCATCAACTCATAACTTCTTTGTTACATTTAACTAAACTTTTTTCCAACTATTTTATAAATTTTTTAAATTCTAATGAGCAATTTGTTTCATATACCTCGTACCATTGCAAATCTTATCAACATCATCAATTTTTTTAAACCATCTTTCACAATAAAATTTAAATATGACAACAAACTTGAAAAAATAGCCCATCATGAAACAGTTTTTTTAAGCAAATTCCTATGTTTCAAAGAAAAGGTCATTACATGATTATAGCTTGCAATATCTTATGTAATGAAACAAACATCCCAATCAATTTTTTATATACTTAAAAACACAGTCACTCCATCTGCTAAAAAAAACCATGTAAAAGAAACGATCAAAGCTTTTGAAAAGAATGATTCTTTTTTCATTATTCAATCATTATCAATCTAATGTGGCATTACACCCATAAATTAATCATAAATATGTTAATATTTCATATTATCAAAAGTTAAATCAAATGTTTCAAAGTGCATTGCTTAAATCTTTCATCACAACATCTTTCTCTCTGTCATATATATCTCTCTTTTATATGTAGCTCCACTCATACACTTTACATCAAGATTAACAATATGATAAAGAAGTCTAAAAGTAGGATTTTTCAACAAAAAAAAAATAGAGCTGAGTTTGTTTCCATAATAGAGTATATGATGAGGTTTTTGTCCTACCTTCATTTAGAAGTGGGGTTGTGAGCACCTTTATTCCCACCACAACAAGGGTGAAGAGTCTCCACATGGTGGTTTAGAAGATATTTGCAAGCTCTGATTTGGTAGGCAATGGATCGAGGGGTGTGGAGATAACCAAGATGAGGCACAAACAATGGAGCTGAGTTTGTTTCCACAACTGTTAAGAAAATGTTGTATAACTTGCACAAGTGAAGCCCATTGAGCATATATCTTTGATTGTAAGAGACTTTCTTAGGCCATAGAAGGCGCTAAACACTATCATCACAAATCCCCTCGTATCAAGAACAATGTCACCTCCTCTCATGATACCCTGGTCACATGAGACATCAATTTTGAGCTTCATGCCTGCGTTGGGAGGCATGAAGCTATGTGATGAGTGACCTCACTTTCACGTTCATGTAAAGATAAGAACAACTTCTTCCTTAATTCTTCCTCTTGTTCTTAACTTCCCAAATAGTCAAACAACCCTCAACAAAGACCATGATGTGCGCCCTAGCTTCCACAAAGGTATGATCACACCCCTGAAACCACATAGCAAGAATGTTCTAGACAAAATCTCTCTAGATCACGATGTCCATGCACTCTCTTAGTTTTCATATTATGCTCACTCACTACACTTCAAAAAAGATGTCAAATGCAGTTCTCACTTCTAGGATTTCAAAAGCTAAGTAGATACATTTTCATCCTTTTCATTGAACTTTGTTGACCGTGGGAATGAAATCATTCTAAATGCACCAAACTATAAAGTTAAACTTCACTAGGATGTCATTGCATCAAAGAAGACTTTCTCATTCATTAATTTCCTACGAATCATCATAATGATTCCAAAAATGTAAAACACTGATAACTAATGTCATTTTGATGAATATGCACTAGCTTTGTTCTCCCATAAGTTGAATACTATTAAAGATAGATTTATGCTCTATATTCTGTTGTGATGAAGTTGGAACCGCTACTAGCAAACTTGAATAATTATTTTTATACATAAACCCAATGAGGGATACCATATGGGTTTCAGATGTTGCATTTAAATTTTATAGATGGCAAATTCTCCTTGACTTAAAAGTGAGGTGGATACATCCTTTTATAGATAGATTAAAAATATTACAAGATGGAGTAACCCGATGTGGGAACTCGAAAATACCTTTAAACCAAAAACATAATAAGCCGGATTCAATTATCTTGTATATCGGAAATTATATTAATTTTATAAAATTATTCTAATCTAAATTTAAAATTTGAACAATTTTTTTTTCAGTAAAAAAAAAACCAATACACGACCTTACCCAGCCCAACCCAGGCTAACCATGTCCGGTTTTAAAACAATGACTACTGGTTTTTATTTTTATTTTAAACACCAAGTACTGTCGAAAATTAAAATTCAAACACACAATGAAGAGAGAAGGCACACAAATAAATTTAAGGGAAAGTAAAAATAAACTACCGCACATCCCTAGTACAACAGAATGTTACGAGCCATAAAAAGGGTGTGAAACAAACTGGTCTTAAACCATAATCCCAGAAATGTGTCGATTCAATGGTCTGGTAAAGCCTTTGGCCTAAATTCCTTCAGAATATGAGGCTTTCCATAAAGATGAAGAACTTTAGTTTCGTAAATGCCAGTACCACCATCAGGTTTTGAGGCCTCAAGTGTGATATAAAAGATAAAACCAGCCACAAGTACTATGTTTACTTTAAGAACCTTCTCCAATGCAAGCTTCTCAACCTGTACCATACCAGTTATTTATAAACAACCATCAAAGTGTTGAACATGTCTATAAATGAACAGATTTCAATAGATTCATGCTTCCTGGACAAAAATAAGCACCCTATAGGCATACCCTATTCTTTATTCGTGCAGATATCACAGGAGGAATTGTCTCATGGGTTGGTTGGTAAAAAATTAGATGCATAACATAAATGATCATTATACTCATCATCTATGAACTGAAATATTTCTTACATGTTTTGTGTTATATTCCATGACTGCAAAACGAGCCGCATCAAGGACACATTCTTCATTTGGGTTGAATTTTACAACTCCACTAAAGAGTTCTCGTCCATAATCAGAGGAAATATCATAGCACTGCACCATGAGATAAGTTCCACCATGAACCCAGCATAAGATGCATTAAATGATGAAATGAAATACATACACTCTTGGCTATTTCCATATAATACTTCGCAGCTTCTTCTTCATCTTCTTCTTCTTCTTCTTCTTCTTCTTCTTTATCTTTATCTTGATCTTTATCTTGATCTTGATCTTGATCTTCATCTTCATCTTCATCTTCACTATCCAGACATAGCTTTATCACACAAGTGGTTAATCAGGACAGTATTGGTTAG
The DNA here is from genome assembly GCA_963277665.1 of Viscum album. Classification (NCBI taxonomy): domain Eukaryota; kingdom Viridiplantae; phylum Streptophyta; class Magnoliopsida; order Santalales; family Viscaceae; genus Viscum; species Viscum album. The sequence continues at coordinate 1,194,890,696 of OY728121.1, read as the reverse complement.
CAACAATATAGATTAATATAAAGAGCATGGGATATCAACCTGATTTTGCTTATGTCTTTTATCCTTGTGCGCATCATCACTGTCGGAAGATGAATTGAAAATTGATTTCCAGCGCTCAAGACCATAAGTTAAAGGTTGCTACGCATTAAGAACAGAAAGTTAAAAGAAGTGATGCAGATGAGCTTAGGCCAGCTTTTCATGGCAACGCAATGAAAACAGTCCACATAAGCCCAAGGAAAATGAAATGCAGACATTGAGGTAAAAAACTAAATGATAGACCACCACCTGACAGAAAAAAAAACCCAAAATACAATGTGGAGGACAAGAATCTCATGCAGGGCTATTCAAGGATAGCAGCCAGAGCCATATATCTAGGCATACATGTGTTTGTGTGTGTGCGCACGTGGGCGCAGGATACAATGGTTCAAAAATGGGAGCCAAACAAATTAAGAATAGAAAACCACATTTCCAGCACGCTTTTCTGAATCCGAAGCATGTAGATCATCTGCACAACACAAAAAACAATAACCAAAGGTTAATGAACCCGTCAAGGATTTCATAAACAGTATCAAAACAACTGTAACTATTAATCAGCAGAAAGGACCAGACTCTTGGAAACCCTAGGATAAACAAATATCCAATATACAAGCATCATACATGCATGAAGCCCGTCTAATGAACCACTAGGGCACGTACCTGAACTCATCGTGATAGAATATTTGAGTGATTGCGCCTTATTGGAGGAAACGGGAAAGAGAAATAGTGCAGCTACAACCTAGGACCGATCAACAATTTAACACCAAAGAACAACACGAAGCAGAAATCATCGGGCATCAATTAAATTGATTTGAAAAAAAAAACTGCTGCAATGGAAGGGAGACGTAGGCCTTACGATGACGACGAGGCCAACGATGAGAGGGGATGAAGATGGAGTGAAGCGTCGGAGGGTGCGCGGCGAAGAGGGGCACCAAACGAAAAGAGGGGATGAAGATGGAGTGCAGCGTCGGAGGGTTCGCGGCGATGAGGGAAAATAAAAGAGCGAATTTATTTCAATCTGGCCGTGCGTCGCACTGGAATATTCTACTTTGTGTTTAAAATCAGAAAATAAAAAGTAATTGGGATAATAAAGTAGTATTAACTGTTTTCTAAAAGGGAAATTGGATTAAGAAGTGTGGTAAATTTTGCACAAATTAGAGAATAAAATACGCACTACATGATAATTGAATCCTTATAATACAAAAATTCAACATGATAATTGAATTCTTATAATATAAAGATGAAATGGGAAATTCGTTGGGAGAGGCCGATGAAATTTGAGAATGAAGATAAAGAAATTTAACGAGACAATGAAATTAGGAAAAGGGGAAAAATTAAAGATAAACTAACCTGATTATTCCTTTCACCTGAAATCGAAGAAGAAGAAAAATGAAAAATAATTGGGAAGATTTAGTGATGGAGGAGTCATTCTTAATAGTAAAACATATCGTAGGAAATTTATGTGAAGCATCGGCCAGTTGCAAGGTTAAATATGAACGTATGAGTGAGCACGGAAGGAAGGAACCAGCAGAAGAGTGGTCGTGAAGGAAACCCTAGGATGTAGATCAAGGAAATGAGAAAAGTGTAGTGGGAGGGAGCAGAGAGAAAGGAATAGGAAGGAAACCCCAAGACGAAGGCAGATGTGGGGATAGAAGGTTCTGGGCGCAGCGGAAGCGCGGTTGGGCCGACACCCAACTTTAATTTTTATCACGATCAATAATTATTCCGAGATCAATACGATGATGAACGCTAGTCTCCACGAAATAGAATCAAGAATTTAGATAAAGAAGAGAAATGCCCAAAACCTTTAAAGATGATCTTGCACATCATGTTTATAATTAATTTAATTAATTTCATAAAGAAAACGATGTTGTTAATATTTTCATGACTTATTATATACTCTCTTTACTGATTTTATATGAAATGTGCATAATTTGTGTGAAATATTAATGTTTTAATACTAAGTATAATTTTTGAACATTTTTAGAAGTAGTCCAATTGAGTCAGTTTACTATTTTATTTATAACTCTCACCCTAATAATCCAAATTGTGTGGTTCTTATTTTGTAGGATTCCTAATTAAATATACAACATTTCATTAGAAGGGATCATGAACCAATTCTACCATTTGAAAGATCACATTTACCACACAATATGACCTACATAATTTGTGAAGAAACTGGACCAGCCATGATGATTGAGTTCCTGGTCTAAACCCCGAAGCCCAAATTTTATGAAACTCTACCATATATTCGTGATTATCCAAAAGAATCATGGATACAAATTTCAGGGCCCAACTCCAAGAACAAGGGGCCCAACATATGCTTTGAAGTCCAGCCTGCCATTCTGGCCGAGAAATAAAATCAGTACAGTATGCATGACATATCTCATGATGTAAGCATGCAATCAATCTGAGATTTTGCAGTGTGAAAGAGGAGATATAGGCGGCCGACTTTGTTGAAGAAATAATTTGACTTTGAAGGCATATTCCTATTAAAAAACCCTTTCACATTTTGGACTTCAAAAAGATTGGATTGAAATGGACAAATTAAATTTGTTTAATCAACCAGCCATAACTTTGGCTACATAGGTCCAAATTCTTCCAAATTTTGAGAGTAGTCGGACAACTTTATTATCTACAACTTTGAAGAAGGAGATTTCTCTAGATTCGGCTATCTGAATAGCCAACATGGCGATTCAAGTGGAGGGACAGATTGGGAATGCAAACAGTCAACTCCTTGGGCTATAAATACTCTCCCCTTCTCTCCTTGAGAGAGGTTGACATTTCAGAAGAGAGGAGATCATATTGGCATGAACAAAGCCTTTACAAAGGATTGAGAGGATCTTCCATACTCAAGTTTTTACTTGAGATACCTTTCCTCCTCTCTTTGTTTTCATTTACTTTTATGTTCTTCATTGTTGTAATTTTGTAAGTCATTTCCTTTATAATTATATTTTAATGCAAGTTTCTTCTTCAATATATCTTATTATCATCCACCTTATTTAGTATAATATTAATTTTCTTAAAATAGTATAAATATAGTTTAATCCCCTTCCCTTATTTTGCTTTCTAATTCAATCTAAAGTTCGTTTTTAATTCTCATCATCGTTCGGGTGTGTGTGTTCGGCGCACAAATCTTTTCTTATCCCTTTATTTATCTTATCTTCTTAATTTATCATCATAATCATTATAACCATATTAGTAATCATTTTAATGGATGAGTAAATCTTTAATTGGGGTGAGTTATAATTTAGGTATGTTAAGCGATTGAGAGCTTTTGCTCGACGAATGTTCTTTAAATTAACATTGTGTATGTTGGACTTAACATGTCATGGATTAATGACTTGTTTTGTTTAACATATGGATTCCATGGATTATTGGAACCATAAATACACTACCACAATCAAGTACTGATTGAGATTATAATCCTAGTTAAGTTAAGCCTTGGATTAAATCCTTAACACTTAGGAATTCCAATCAACGTCAACTTGTGACATAGGTGTTAATTCAATGCAATATAAATCAAAGCTCAAGGATATCATAAGCTTAACTACCTAATGATGAAATTATCCCAATATTTATCAAATTATTAAATCAATCTTAATCAATCAGCCATTTCAATTAAGCTCTGCAAACAAACCCCCCAATCAAAATACAATTAACTAAAAACAAATGACTATTACAAAGTATCATCGCAGAGGATTCGACCCGAGTGCTGCTATACACATTAGCAGAGCACCGGAACCTTGACCGGTCGATAGACGAAAATCAGCCATGCGTTTCAGAAAACAATACTTGGATCTTTGGTACTTTCTTCATTGATGATGTTGATCGTCTGGAATGACCTTTTCGGGTTATCTCGCTGCACTTGCAAGGATCCAAACTAGAATCCTTCTAGTGGTGATCCACACGTGCTCCAATAGCCTCCGATCGACATCACTTGTTCTTTGGGTGCTAGCACAGTGAAGTGAATGTCTTGTGTCATTCATTCTTGATCGCTTGTTCTTTAACCTTGAAGAACGTCTCTCGTTCTTGAGAGGGGCGGGAAGAGGATTCGAAAGAAATTATTTAGCTCAACAATTCTCAATTCACCGGGTGTGCAGTTTGGTACATGGCACAATAGACGTATGTGTATATTTATCAACATGAGGTTTCAATTACAATATTTAATTGCGTAACAACAATTAAATACATTCATAACCTTAGAGAAAACTCATGCTATTAATAATAATACTGTGTCATTATTTATAGTGCGCCAACTTGCGCAATATGGAATTATAAATAAAATTTCATGTCACAAAATAATAGGAGTGTTATTTTAATTTATGTCAACTAGTTAAATAATTATTTATCATCTTGCAAATAATTATTTTACTACCAGACCAGCCTTGATCCTCTCAAACTCAACTTCCATTTATTGAACACCCAAATAAATAAATAAATAATTTATCCTCTTAAATAAATATTTTATTTACAAACTAGTAAAAAAATATTTATTAAATGTTCAATAAAATAAATAAATATATTTTACCCTCAATCCGGTGAATAAATATTTACTTAATTTATGCAATCATTTTAACTTGAATAAAATTATTCCATTTTCTTGAGAATAATATTTATTAATTAAATTCAAATAGAATTTAACTGATACCATCAGAAACACTTAGTGTGTGACCCTCTAGGATTATTTCTCATTAACATTAGGCGGGCTTGCCTAAAGTCCAAGAGTACTGTCTAGCAATGGGTCAAGGCACCCAAGAGAAAGAACATAAAGTCGAAACAACGACATCCACATGCGAACACTCACTGTGTAATATAATCCCTTTATCGCAATATCTCATCAAGTAGGTTTCATGATAGTGTCATCAACCCTTGTGTTTGATACATCATTCTTTGACTACCTGAAATAAAATCATCGTTACACCATGACCATGGAATTTCGCGTGACGATTCTATTTCAATCAAAGGGTCGTGATATCAACTTCCATAAATGGAAGTGAAAAATTCTTCTTCGACTTATCCATTAATAATATTCCACTCGTGATGCACCCAACGTACCATACTTCCCGCCAACTGTCTCCATGACGATTTTCATCAGTAAATCAAAGTGCACGAGTAGTGATGCGTATTAATGATAATCTTTAAGTATAAGGATCATTACACATTCTCGCAAATAACAAATATCTGATTACACCAAAACATGATGAATTCCTACTAGCGGGTCTACTCTCATAATCTTCTGTCTTAGAGATTACCAATTGTGAACTTCATGAGAGGAAGCCTCATCTACTTACGAGTACTCGCACCTGACGGTCTGCATGCTATGTGTCCCATCATAGTATTTCATCCAACCACAAAACTATATTTAAGAATATTGTTATAGCATTTAAAGGTTCTCATCATAGTAGGAAACTGCCATGAACTTATCAATGCAATAAATATTCTAGGACATTATTACATCATAGTCATGCAGACCAATGAACAATATGTAATACATTAAATATCCATGTAATCAAAGTACAAATAGTTGGTTCTAGGAAACCAACTCTAACAAACTCCCACTTGGACTAGAGCCAACTGCCTACGACTTTCAGTCCGCTAGACCTCACTTGATGATCATGTTTATGCTGAGTCAAAGCTTTAGTCAAGGGGTCCGCCACACTATGTTTCGTGGAAATACTACTCACTGTAACTTCACCTTTCTAAGAAAAATCCCTCAAGATATGATACTTCCGAAGTATGTGCTTTGTCCGCAGATGTGACCTTGGCTCTTTTGCGAGAGCCACCGCTATAGTATTATCACAATACAGTGTGATGTGATCTTTATTACTAGGTATCACATCTTTCTCCTAGATGATGTTTCACAACCAAAAAACTTCTTTAGTTGTCTCAGAAGATGTGATATACTCAGAATCTGTTGTAGAATCTGCAACCACACTCTACTTCGAGCTCTTCCAGCTCACTTCACCTCCATTCAAAGTGAAGATGTATCCCGTTTGTGACTTCATGTCATCTTTATCAGTCTAGAAACTAGTATCTGCATATCCTATAATGACTAGTTCATCATCTCCTCCATAAATCAGGAACATATCCTTAGTACACCTCATATACTTTAGGATAGTCTTGACTGTCAACCAATGACCGTCACCTGAGTCAGATTGATATCTACCTACCACACTCAATGTGTAGGCAACATCCAACCTAGTACAGAGCATGACATACATGACTGACCCAATCGCTGATGCGTATGGAGTCCTTGCCATTATCTTTCTTTCCTCATGTGTCTAAGAACACATTTTCTTGGAAAGATGAATGTCATGTGATGCTGGCAGTAATCCCCTCTTGGATTGTTCCATATTGAATCTCTTCAGTATCTTATCAATGTATGTACTTTGACTTAGGCTCAACAATATATTGGATCTATCACGATTGATCTTGATCCCAAGAATATATACTGTTTCGCCCAAGTCCTTCATGGAGAAGTATTGATTCAACCATGCCTTAACAGACTACAAGACTGGTATCTCATTTTAAATAAGTAATATGTCATCAATATATACTATTAGGAAAACGATTGCACTCCTACTAAATTGTTTATAGACACAAGGCTCACATTCATTCTTGATAAAACCAAATTTTGTTATGGCTTCATCAAAATGAATGTTCCATGACCTGGATGTTTTCTTTAATCCATAAATCGATTTCTGCAACTTGCATACCTTATTGGCATCCTTTGGAGTCATAAACTCTTCAGGTTATGTCATGTAGACATCTTTTTAAAGGTTCCCATTAAGAAAAGTTGTTTTGATATCCATTCTCCAAATCTCATAGTCATGGTAAGTGGCAATGACCAATAGAATTCTGATGGATTTCAACATTGCAATTGGTGAAAAGGTTTCATCCTAGTCAATGACTTGACGCTGTTTGGACCCTTTTGCAACCAGTCATGCCTTATAGGTACTGACTTGTCCTTCCATGTCCAGTTTCTTCTTGAATACCCATTTTCAACCAATAGGCTTTACATCAACTGGAGGATCTACAAAAATCTAGACTTGGTTTTGGTATATGAAATCCATTTTAGCATTCATGGATTCTTGCCACTTGGCAACATATGTGCCACTTGCTGCTTCCTTATAGGTTATAGGATCATTATTATCAACTAATAATGAGTCACCATGCTCAATAATTAAAAAAACATACCATTCCAGTTCTCTAACCTCTCTTGTACTCCTACATTGGTCTTGTGTCCCTGGAATAGTTCTTTCTTCCATGGGGCTTTGTGGAATCTGTTCATGTACCAACTTTTGTGTACCTTGAGCCTCAACTTCATTGAAGTCTATCTCGCTCCAACTATCTCTTTTGGATATGTGCTCCCTCTCAAGGAATATGGTGTCTCTTTCCACTATAACCTTTTTTTGAGGGGTTTTATAGGTAATATCCCTTTGTTTCCTTGGGGTATCCTATAAAGGTACACTTTGTGCCTCAGGGTGCAAATTTGTTACCTGAAGAGGCCTTAACAAACACATCGCTTCCCCACACATGTAAATTCGATAATATAGATTTCTTTCCACTCCAAAACTCATATGAAATACCATTTATCGATTTAGTTGGTACTTGGTTTAGTATGTGCGCCACTGTTTGTAATGAATATCCCCAAAAGGATAATGGAAGACTCGCATGACTCATCATTGATCTCACCATGTCCAATAGGGTGTGGTTCCTCCTTTCGCTCACACCATTCCACTGGGGCGTGTATGGAGGAGTGAGTTGGGATATGATCCCAAACTCCCATAAGTAATCAATGAAGTCTTGATTAAGATGTTCTCCACCTTGGTCTGAGCGGAGTTTCTTAATCTTCTTACCAATATGGTTCTCAACTTCATTCTTGTATTCTTAGAACTTATCAAAATAATCCTACTTATACCTCATTAATTAGATATATCCATATCTACTAAAATCATCAGTAAAAGTTATGAAGTATGAGTACCCTCCCCTTACTTCAACTGGAAATGGTCCACACACATCAGTATGAACCAATTCAAGAAGTTCTTTATCCCTTTCACCTTTCCCAATAAATTGGGCATTGGTAATTTTTCCTTGTAAACATGCACTACATACACCAAGTGGTTTTAGTTTGAAAGAATCTAAATATCCATCTTGATGTAACTTTGTCAAGCATTTCTCATTTACATGACCTATCCGGTGATGCCAAAATTGGGTGTGGTTTGAGTCATGTGAAATATCTTTGTTATCAATTGACATTACTTGGTTTGTGTAATCCAACACATAAAGAACGTTGTATAAATGTGCCCTACCAAAAAAAATGCTATCTTTGTAAAAGAAGAAACATTCATTTCCAAACATGAAAACAAATCCATCTGTATCTAATCTGGATACATAAATAATGTTTTTAGTAACAAACGACACATAATAACAACCCTTTAACACCAAGATCATCCTAATTGGCAATGTGAGGTGGTATTACCCGACATCTACAACAAAAAGTATGGCTTTGTTGGCTGCTCATAGATCTACCTCACCTCAGTCAATCTTCTTGAATCTACTTGGTTCCAGTATTTGGATACATATGTGAGCACCACGAGCTGTATCTAATACCCAATTTGTAGAAATAGATAGATTGAATTCGATAAAAAATTCACCTGAAGCTTCCCCTTGCTTCTTAGGCTGGGTACAGTTCTTCTTCCAATGGCTCTTCTTGCCACATGTAAAAAAAACAGCCTCTTGTTCCCTTGCCTCCCCTTTGATCTTTCTTTTCTTGGAAGGTTGTGAAGAAGCTTTGGGCTTAAATCATTTCACCTTACCTTTCCTCTTATTCACCATAAGGACATAAGGATTTTCATGCTTCATATCTTTGTCCACTTAGCAAATGAGGATAAGAAGTTCAGATAGAGACTTCTCAATGTTGTTCATATTGAAATTTACAACAAAGTTAGAGAAACTATAAGGGAGTGATGCAAGAATGATATCGGTGCCCAGTTCTTCGGGGATTTTAAACCCTAGAACCTCCAGGTGCTCAATGTAGCCAATGACCTTGACAATATGAGGCCCATCTAGGGTACCTTCTCCAATATTACTCTGAAAGAGTGCCTTAGATATCTCAAACCTTTCCTATCTTTCTATCTCCTAGAAAAGACCACAGAGGTGCTCGGGCATGCTATAAGCATCCATGTTTTCATGAGATTTCATGAGATCACAATACATTGATGAAAATATAAAACATTGAACGTCGACCACGTCATTCATATATTTCTCATAGACCAGAAAATCCTCATCACTTGCCTCTTTGGAAAGCGGATCAGGTAATGATGACTCTAGCATGTAAGACTTTCATTCATGGAGTAGGATAACCCGAAGTCATCTAAACCATTCCTAGAATTTATTTGTCGGTGAGGATGATGTCTTTATCTAGAATTGATCGTAGGGATAGTGTGGTTGACGAGCTTGTCATTTTTATTCTACAATTAAAAGAGCATATCATTAGTACTTTATTGATTACATTTTATGAGAAATAATAAATTTTTATTAAGTCTCCCATTATTTTATCAAGTCCCAATGACCCTCACCGTTGAACTCAGAATGTAAAGTTTTCATGACATTCTAGTGGCAAGGATCCATATTCCCCTTCACATAACCCCAACAAGGGTTGGTCAAGCTATTAGAAGGTATTTAGGTAGGCAGGACTTTGCCAACTGCGGGCTTGCAGCTCCTTAATCTGTTGAGTGGACTCCCCAATCCTGAAATCATGACTTTGTATTTCCTCAACTCTTGCCTCCAATATTACACAAAGTCTAGCAAGGGATACTCCACTTTATGTAATATGGTTAATTCAACCCAAAACCTTTCATAAGGGATTCCTATATAAAAGTAAGTGTCCCAACAAGGGTTGTTCAAACACATAGTTTTATTGAGTTTTTCCATTAATCAAGTAACAAAAGGCTTGGTCTGACTTAATATTTTGTTTGAGGGATTTTTATCTCTTATGTGTGAATTTATTATTATCATTATCACATACTTATTAATATTAAGTGGAACTTACTTAAGTGATTAACCATGTCTTGATAATATTTACGCATAAGCCTGGTTTATTTTAGTTCCATATTGCATGCTTATTTAATTAATTAATTATGTGATCATGACAACACATCCATAATGATAAACTATGAAACTGACATAAATAAAATAAAGCAAAGGACATGATCATGAGTTTTTCTAACAGTTAGTTTATCCATCATTTGATAAACTAACCCTGGCCTAGGGGAGAATCACCTTGAACCTTTTGGGTTCATGTTTACAGCTTTCCACCTGTCCACCTCTGTATCTCTTGGGATTGGTTTCGTCTCAGCTCTTGCTTGAACCACCTCCTCTAGCTTGGGATTTCCATCCATTACATATGCTTTTAAACTCACATATAGGTGAGGGGTAAAAAGGGGTTTCACATAAAAGAAACCTTGGGCACGCATGCCCTACATATTAATGAGGGAAGGCTCGTAGGCCAAAAACTTTAATTTAAATAAATAAATTAAAAGAAATCATCCACATACAAAGTTCTTGGTCTAGATCATGATCATCCATACATGCAACGATATTTAAACCTAAATAAAATTTTCATTCAATTTATTAATCATTCTTGTTTATGATAAATCACACTCGAATCAATTAATTACCATCTTTAATTAATCAATCCTTTTATCTTAAACCCTTTCTGAATTTCTTAGAGATTCTCATCCATCATAATTTTAAACAAATAAATTCATTTAAAATTATCTTAGTACGTAACTTGTACCTTGGAGGAAACCTGGTGAATTATTATTCATAACTACCCAATGAGTAGAAATGAACATTACACAGATGTTAAATTAAACACACACACACACACACACACACACACACACATATATAACACCTATCACGTGTTGTGCCTCAACTTTACGCATACACGATGATACAAATATCAAGGGTTTGTATAATATAATAATAAATTTTAATAAATCTGTGTAATTTGGATGAGTAAACAGTGTATAGTTCTAACTACATGGCGTGTACTATTGTTCATTGTCCATCCAAAGTACACACCCGAGGAAATGGCTTGTGAGTGTAATTTGGAAATCTTCAGAGTACACGACGTGTCCAGTGGGCCACACACCATGTAGTTCCTTGTTACATAGTCTCTAGCTGGGAAAGCCGTGTATGGGGTACATGGTTCAACCCTAACCCAAAGGGACTACACGCCGTGTCTAGTGGGCCACATGGTGTGTAATCCAGAAATCATGTGCCACCTGTTCCTAGTCAACACATGGAGTCATTAAGACTTTGACAAACTCCAATGACATGGCTTGGTTTGGAGGACCATACCCGGTTCATTGAACCTTGGCTACACTGTGTGTACTACTGAATACATGTTGTGTGTTCTTATGTTATATGTCCAGGAACCTTTGTCATCTCTGGATGAGATCCTCCTTTTTATTTTAATCAAAATTAAATGAAAATATCATTTCTATAAGGTGAATGAGAAATGAAAGAGGAGGAACAGATCTCGAGATTCAGATTTGTAGAACAATTAACTTTAATTGAACTAAATTATTAAATGCGTAAATCATCAAAGAAATATTTAAATAATTATAAACTATGATGTAACCCCTCTGATGCAACTTGAAGGTTCCGGGCACATCAGAAGCACAGTTGGGCCGACACACAACTTTAATTTTTACCATGATAAATGATTATTCCGGGATCAATACGATGATGAACACCAGTCTCCATAGAATAGAACCAAAGATTTAGATAAATAATAGAGATTCCCGAAACCTTTAGAGAGGATCTTGTACATCATGTTTATAATTAATTTAATTAACTTCATAAAGAAAATAATACCTGGATCTTCGGTATTTTCTTCATTGATGATGTTGATCATCTGAAATGACCCTTCCAAATTATCTCATTGCGCTTACAAGGATCCAAACTAGAATCCCTCTAGCAGTGATCCACACGTGCTCCAATGGCCTCCGATCAACACCACTCATTCTCCGGGTGCTAGTGCGGCGAAACGAGTGTCTTGTGTTGGTCGTTCTTGATTGATTGTTCTTTGACCTTGAAGAACGTCTCTTGTTCTTGAGAGGGGCGAGAAGAGGATTCTAGAGAGAAATTGGTTACGTCAACGATTCTTAATTCACAGGGTGTGCAGTTCGGTACATGGCACAATAGACGTATGTGTCTATTTATTGACATAGGGTTTCAGTTACAATATTTAATTGCATAACAGTAATTAAATACATTCATAACCTTAGAGAAAACCCACACTATTAATAATAATACCACGCCATTATTTATGGTGCGCCAACTTGCGTAAAATGGAATTGTAAATAAAATTCCGCATCACAAAATAATAGCAGTGTTATTTTAATTTATGCCAACTAGTTAAATAATTATTTATCATATTACAAATAACTATTTTACTACTAGACCGGCCTTGGTCCTCTCTAACTCCACATCCATTTATTGAACACCCCAATAAATAAATAAATAATTTATTCTCTTAAATAAATATTTTGTTTACAAACTAGTAAATAAATATTTATTAAATGTTCAATAAAATAAATAAATATATTTTACCCACAATCTAGTGAATAAATATTCATTTAATTTATGCAATCATTTTAACTTGAATAAAATTATTCCATTGTCTTGAGAATAATATTTATTAATTAAATTCCAATAGAATTTAACCAAGACCATCATAAACACTTAGTGTGTGACCCTCTAGGATTCTTTCTCGTTGGCATTAGGTGAGATTTCTTAAAGTCCAAAAGTACTGTATAACAATGGGTCAAGGCACCCAATAGAAAGAACTTAAAGTTGTAACAATGACATCCACATATGAATGCTCACTATGTAATATAATCCATTTGTGATAATATCTTATCAAGCAGGTTTCATGATAGTGTCATCAACCTTTATACTTGATACGTCATTCTTTGACTACCTGAAATAAACTCATCATTACACCATGACCATGGAATTTCGTGCGACAGTTCTATTTGAATCAAAGGGTCGAGATATCAACTTCCATAAATGTAAGGAACAAATTCTTCCTCGACTTATCCATTAATAACATGTCACTCATGACACACCCAACGTACTCTACATCCTGCCAACTGTCTTCATGACGGTTTTCGTTATTAAATCAAAGTGTGTGAGTCGTGACACATATTAATGATAATCTTTAAGTCTAAGGATCATTACACACTCTCACAGATAGAAATATTTGATGACACCAAAACATGCGGAATTCCTACTAGTGGGTCTATTCTCATAATCTTCTGTCTTGGAGATTACCAAGTGCAAACTTTATGAGAGGAAGCCTTATCTGCTTATGAGTACTCGCACCTGATGGTCTGCATTCTACGTAGCATGTCATCCAACCTCAGAACTATATTTAAGACATTTCAAGGTTATCATCATAGCGAGAAACTACCATGAACTTATCAATGCAACAAATACTCTAAGACATTTTTACATCATAGTCATGAAGAATAATGAAAAATATGTAATACATTAAATATCCATGTAATTAAAGTACAAATAGTTGGTTCTAGCACACCAACTCTAATAGTAATCTGGGGAGTCGGAGGTCAGGAGGCGGAGGTGGTGAGGCTAGGGTGCGGGTGGAGAATGTCAGGATGGGAGGAGGTAGGGAATCAGAGAGGAAGGAGACGCGAGAGAAGAATGTATGGATGAGAGGAATACATGTCTAGATTGCAAGACTATCATCAAGTCATCAGGTATATTACAATAAGTTTTCACTATCAATGAACACTTAAAACATGTGCATGAAGAGTGAGATTTATTTCCTCTAACCCCTTTATATTTTAGTGAAGAGTAAAAAATGATATAAAATAAATGTAGTATTCTCCCCTAAAAAAATATTTGAAATTTTTTTAAGAAAAATTAAGAATAGTGTTCTACAAAATTGAAAATTTATGAGCAATAATAGCCTCCTAATCATTCTAATTTTTTTTCATTAGTTTGTTGTTTCACTATGAATGGAAATAATGATTTTGGATTCTGTTTCTCAATGTGTTTCTTGCTTGATAGTGCCTCATTTAATTTTATTGAGACGTGTCTTGTACATTACTGTGAATTCCTTTTTATAACCTTGAAATTCAGGGTTCCTTACTAGTCATTAGAGGACAAATATCCTCAATTTCCATGTTAGGAAGGGTGAAGCTTGTTTTTCAAGTGGTGAATCAAAAAATATAAAGGAGAAATGTTCAATGTTAGGTTAAACTCGATATTCATACTAGTGAAAACATGAGACTTCAATGGTGAAAAGATGCTCGTGTAATGGCTCGAACCTTTCCTCTGTATTTTTTCGGGTCTTGGGGGTTGTGTGAGAGATTTTGGTGGCGTTATGGAAGCTCAGTGTTGAGTTTTGTCCATTTAAGGGTACACCACACCATGGTAGTGGGTGTGGTGGTGGTCGTCTTGATGTTTGGTTGGGGCTGAGGGTGTGTCTGGCCATTTTGAGTTAGTGGTGTGGTTCTTAGGGAACCAAAACCAGTTAAATGAATTGTATGGCTATTTTGGTAGACGTGTTGGTATAGTGGTCACCCTATGTAAAATGGGCTCTATAAAAACTACCTAAGTGGGGATGGTTCCAAACGCGGTGCCTTGGAGGTGCTCCTATGAGAAATGGTGAAGCAAAGAGCTCACCAGGGTGTGGTACTTAGCGTAGTGAGGTTAGACAACTTGGGTCTTTACACCAAACCATGGTGAAAGGTGTGCTTCCGATCAAAATGATTTTTAAGGTATTTTTAAAATACCTAATATTTGAGTATCTCACGCAAAGAATCGGGTCCACATTTGACCTATGGACACCACAGCCTGGTCAGAGGTCACCATGTTACGGTGAAGGCCATATGAGATTTCTCTATAAATAGGGTACCTGACCTCCTTTGGTTCAAATTATTTTACCTTCCTTCAACCCTCGGCTGACCTCAATCCCTTCCCCCACCCTCTCTTCATTTCCATCAGAGAGTCTAACCCCATGGTTCATCTAGATCAAATTTCCTTAGATTGAGGTATTGCTTTTGTAACGAACCATCCCAAGTCGATCAAAACACATCACCCGAGATGGCCCACCATAAGGTGAGTATCATCAAACAACCAAAAAAGTCTCATGTATAACCAAAAGAAGTAAAAAAAAACATAGTACAACATGGAAGACAATGATACAAATCCATGATACATACAGCGTCAATCCAAACCAGCTAAACCAAAAAGAGAAATAGATAAGACTAAAATGAGTCTCCATGTGACCATCTGTTACCTCCAACACATCTCACAAAGAAGGTGGTGAAACTCAAGATAAGCTGATGAGCTAAATAACACCTATCCCTTTACCTGTTTCCCACAAAACCACATACACAAATTCCTAAAGGTAAAAGTAGGGTGTGAGCACAAAGACCGGTAGGATTTCACTAAATAATTTATACAAAGTCCAATAACATGAAAAGGTTAGCTATAAATTTAAAAAAAAATCCACTTTATAAAGTATTTTCATAAGATAAAACCATTCTATAAAACAAAATTTTGTTTTTTTCATAAAATCCTTTCATATTCACACAGGCAAGAAATATGAAAAGTATGTAAGAAAACATGTGAGCATAATCAAAATCATCCATGGATACACCATAAGATAAACTAGTGAGCATCCAACCATGAAATATACCATCATGTGTAAAACCAAGTATAAATGACAAAGCAAAAAATTTGGGTTCTAGCCTAGGGGAGTAAACACTCATACACAAAAAGAAGCCTAAACCAGGCACTACATGGATCCAAATGATATCAATTCTTACCACAATATATTGATATCAAGCTAATCATCAGCTAGTCATCATATAATGAGCACTTATAGAAAACCCCTAGTGGTGAAACACAGACACACACTAAGAAAACATGTCCATTTCCCAATGCACCCAAGGTTCCCAATGTGTTAAGTTTCAAAAACCATTTAAAAACCTTGATCAGAATTTATAAAACATTTTCATAGAAAAATATTATTGCTTATGTGCTTAAAAATCCTTTTTCATTTCAAAACCCCCCTTAAGGCATTTCACAAAACATTAACAATGAAGCATTACTACACTCATGCTTGAAAACCCATTTTAGAATCAAAACCACCTTAAGGCATTTCATTGCATCACAAAATGTGAAAAATTTCATTTTTAAAGAAAAACTTGAAGAATCCCTATTTTTTCCTTTTAATAATTTGAAATATATTAAGAAATATTTTCAGAGATAGGTGCTCAGATGATGTGCAATTCTGATACCCGGTGAGTCTATAATTAATTTTATAAAAATATTAAATATATTTTATATCACACACACAATTTTACATAAAAAATGAAATATCTCCTAAACGGAGTCTTGAATAAAAAACATGAGAGCATTTTTGAGTCTGAAGTGCAAGATTTACCCTAGGATCAACCAAAAATTTGTCGGTTTGGGACATTCAGATAAAGCGATCGTGGGTAGGTGCATTTAAATTAAATTAATTGATTAAATTAATTATTTAATTTAAATGATCTAAAATTATATCCTATATAAATAAGTTGTTATGGAAAATCTCTAGGGTTATCTACATAACCCTAGGATCATTGAGAGGAGGATCTACCTCCCATTGTTAGTGAATTGAGATCAGACGATGATGAGCTTCCCTATCCAAGTGAACTAAGGTGCATTGAACACAACAGATCTTCCCCTATCATTGGCGAGTGTGTTCTTTACCAATGATCGATCCTAATCTAGGTAGGACTCATCATTTGTGGATTCTTCCCCTTATGATTAAAATATTGAGCATGATCAATTATATTTATTTGATCTAAATCTAATTTATATCCTTTGCATATTCCTGTGTATTATACTTCACTTATTTATTAAATTTATCCCCATTGTGTCATGTTTCTCACCCTAGCTATCTCCAATTTATATTCATTGGTCAAGAATGATTAGCTAAAAATTTTTTCACCATCATTTTTGCGCTTTTCCCTCATCATTCTTCGTGATTTTTCATTGTTGTTCCATGGGGCCACGATTCAACATTTCTGGGCAGGATCGAGTTTGATCGAATCCCCAGATTCGTGACAGATTCACATGTGATGAACATAGTGATGATTTGGGGGGGGGTGGATTATGCTACTTTACAAGATATGATTGATTCCACCATGGATCAGGAATCTGTTGAGGCAACGAGAGATGACTAGAGATGTGACGATGTGCATAGGCTTTGTGTGGGAGAATTAGAATCCGATTTCCAACCATCAGAGGGACAGATTCGACAAATGGAGGGATTAACCATCGATTTTGGGTGGCCTACAGGATTGTTTCGATGACAAAGGTGGATCTGGGACCCACATGATGAATCTATAATTATGTGAAAAACTAGAGTATATGTTTTGTAGTCTGAAGAACACATGGAATGTAGCCCTCTGACTACAGTGACTAGGGTTTTGGGTGAGTTAAATATCATAGTCTGTGTCCCCCCCCCACACCATGTGACTATGTTCTAGTGGTCTGAAGTGTTCTTTGTGAGTACACGAGCACAAACATAGCTAGGAACACACCATCTATGGGCACACATCTAGGTACATGAACATGACCCGAAGGTCACAAGCATAGTCAGTAGAACACGGCTCATCCCTGGGTGGCTGAGACACATCATGTAGTACTCTTACACATCGTATAGTACTACATGTCTAGCGATCCATGTGATGGTAAATACACGACCATGTAGTGAAGCGGGACCACATGCCATGTGGGTCCCTTATATTCCATATGCCTCCTTTTGAGGAAACTTATAATACTCATATCTACTTCATTTGGAATCATATTTTACTCCATGAGTATCCTATCCTGAGTGTTTTTCCACATAGAACTTGATGATAGCCTCTATAGTGTATTTTGAGAGATGATGAGATATGTTCGGAGTGTGAAGCTTCTTTAGGCGGTGCTCAAAGATGGCAACGATTAGGAAAGATCTTCAAGATGTTTAGATAGAGGTGGTACTCCCCTATGGTATCAGGGTGAAAGTCCTCTATATATGGAGATGGTACTCCCCTATCATACCAGGGCGCAAGTCCTCCATGCTCATTGAGCAGATATAGAGATGGTACTCCACTAGAGTGACAACATGCAGGTCATATATCCATGGAGACGATACTCCATTGTTGTATTAGCATATAGTTACTCCATAATACTTATCATAGAGGTGGTACTCCCCTATGGCATCAGAATACAGGTCCCCAATCGATGGAGACAGTAATCCCCTGTTATACTAGGGCGCATGCCCTCCATACTTGATGTACTTATCATAGACGTGTGACTCCAATGATGCATCAGGACGTAGGCCATCTATCCATAGAGATGGTACTCCTTTTTCGTATCTGGGTAGTGGTCCTCCATACTTGATGTACAAACATAAAGATGGTACACCACTATCGTGACAACATGCGGGTCCTCCATACTACTTATCATAAAGGCAATACTCTATTGTTGTACTAGGGAATGAGTCCTCTATACTCAAAGACAATACTCACACGTGGCACTAAGGTGAGTTTCCTTCATATGACTTCTTCAAAGATACACGTGAGATGTTGGGCATCGTTGATGGAACTTTGGAGCTTCAGGCAGACTCATCATCCTGGGGTGGGTTGTGAGATGAAGATCCCCTTTTATCTCTCAAATGGGATTTTTTATGATCATATATATGTATACCTATGTATTAGGTTTTCTTGCTATGGTTGATCTATCTAATTCTATCACATATCCTATTGCTTTCCTACTTAAGCTTTAAGGGTTTCCTATTGAGTAAGTATATACTCACCCCTACATGGTCTTTACCCACACATGTCATGTTTTATGTAGACGAAGGATAAGTGAGCCGTGATTAATGAGGATCTTAGGGGATACCTGAGTGCATTTTTTTCATGTACGGTGGTCAGGGATTGGAGATCCATAGCTGAGATCTCTCAGTATTTACTTTTATTTCTGATTATTGTCAGGTTGGGACATCTTTTCTAGTGGGGTGTGTATTTTTCCCATTTTATTTTCAAATTTTGATGTCATCCTCTATTGAATTCTCTAGAGGCTGTTACATTCATGGTCATTACTCTATATGTTACTGTCTTTTATTTTCATTCCTTTTCACTTCTATATAGATATGGTTGGGTGAGTGCATAAAAGTACATAAGAAAATGCCTCCCATTGTAGTTATGCCTTTCGACAATGATATTAAGCCCCAGGTCTATAGAGGCAAGCTTGGGGTAGTCATATCTCGTCCTTCCATTGGCTAGGGGGGCCCGGTTGGTCTCGTCACAATAGATATAGGGAGGTTGAACTTGTGATGATGTTTAGAGTTATGTACCCTTATGAGGTTTGATTGGGAACTTAGGGAAATAATGTCAAAGTGTCTTGAGTGTATATTTCAGGTTAGGGAATCCAATGGTTGTGTGGTAGTCGATGTATCTATTTACCAGGACTCTGAATATCTTCTTATCAACTCGGCATGCTGAGACATTGTTTTTAGGGACAAATTTGGTAAATGCATCATACATGATTGAATATTTTGATGGTAATTCTTGAGTTATCTCCCCATATACATATATGCTCATCTAACCATGGTACATCTTGATTAAATTTTCAAGATTCATTTGAAAATATAGTTGTAAAGGTTACTGATTCAGTATCATAATGATGATCCGATGAGTGATGAGGCCTAAATTCAGGGGTTGTCACATAAGATCTTTCATCTAGGTAAGAAGCTAGTGGAACCCCTACCCGTCGAGTAGTAGATTGTACCAGTAGAGTATATTGAGGATATGCATAGGCTTAGTGCACTCTACAAGTTCTAACACTAGAGGCTGCTAAGGTTCTATGGTGAGCCAGATCCCTAGGAAATAGATGATTGGCTAGAGTCGATGATCTAAGTTTTAAGACTTATCTGGACACCGAATGGTCAAGTGGTTGCACTAACATCTAGTATTTTCCCTGGATCATCTAGGCGTTGGTGGATTCTAGTCATAGTGATGCATGGCGAGTCGACCCTCTCATGAAACAACTTCCATCAGATGTTTCATGAGTAATACCCCTCGTTCTTGCACTCAGTTAGGATTCAGGTGCTACTAGAGTTGTAGTAGGGAGGGATGATAGTTTCTATGTATGTCACAAGGTTCACCGACCTTACATGATACCCCCTTAACATGATTCAGGATGGCTACTTCTAGGTGTGAAAGTTTGAGCATGTTTTCTATAGAGATATCCATGCTAGTGTGGTACCCCTGTGCATACCCACATATGCTGGAGTGTTGGAGTAGGCACTAGTGATTAAGAGCTTCCTATCTAATGGGTTCCATGAAGCTGATGCTGTTATAAGGCATTATAGGGATGAATTGTCTACAACAAATGACAGGCGATAGGAGGCAAGGCATAGGAGGCGTATCCATGACCAGACTCAAACACATGGTCATGTGATTCATGGACCACATAGAGGACCGAGGCACCATGTAGAGGGGAGGTGTTATGAATATGATAGGCAAGATCACGTTCCATGTGATTTCCTGACCTGATGTATTGAATAGGGAAGATAGATAGTGGATGGACCACCATGACAGAGGCAGTGTCGTGATCATGGATCTCTTAGGCGAAGCCAGGGAGCCCCTAGGGAGGTGGAGCTAGTAGAGGCAATAGGTGGGGCTACCGAAGGAGGATCTGCAGGTGGTGGGTGATGTTATGAGATAATTCCACCACCACCACCACCACCACCACCAAGAAACCCACATTAGGCTTAGGGAGCTACCAGTCAGGGTTATGGGAAGCTATAGGTTATGGATTATTATAACTTGATAGTTCATGAGATGATTGGTGGTACAATTTGAGTTTATTCTACTCTTTCTTCAGTACTAGTAGATAAAGGTGAGAGTCATTCCTTCATATCCTTACTCCTAGTAAAAAATATGAAGCTCCCAATTGATATTTTAGATCATCAGCTCCAGCTTGAGGTTCCTACAGGGAACGCTTCTTCGATATAATTTATCTTTCGGTAGTGTGAGCTATAGATTAGTGGAGAGAGTTTCTTGTGGGACCTCTTGGTTATCATCATAAGGACTTACAACATCATCATGGATATAAAATGGTTGTCCACGATTCGATCCCAAATTGACTATTATTGTAGTCAAGTCAGATGACTTCAGACTAATGGGATGAGTTTATCCTTTGTGAGTGATATATATCTCATGGTGAAGTGAGTGGGTATTACAATCAAGAAGTTGTAACCCATCACTCATTAGTTGGTGAGTTTATCCCTTGATGAAATAGTATCTTTAGGCATCTGGATTCCTTCAATCATGGAGAATTTTATGGATGTATTCCCCAAAAAAGTTCTGGGACTACCTTTGAGGCAAGAGATGGTGTTTTGAATTGACTTTCACCCTGGGATCACTCTGATATATTCTTCAGCATATTGGATGACCCTTACTGAGCTCCAAGAGCTGAGGGTGTAGTTGGAGGACCTTCGAGAGAAGAGTTTTATCAGACCCAGTGTGTCCCTCTAGGCATCTCTAGTGTTATTCGTGAAAAAGGTGGACAATAGATTACAAATTTATATGTATTGTCATCACTTGAACTATACCATGATAAAGAACAAGTATACCTTGTCGAGGATTGATGACCTCTTTGATCAATTGTGATGTGCGAGATGGTTCTCGAAGATCGATCTCAGGCCTGGATACCACTAGTTGAGAGTTTTCAAGGATGATATTTTGAATATGAAATTATGATGTTTCTATTGACACTATGAGTTCCTGGGGATGCCCTTCAGTGTGAAAAATTACTACACTGTGTTTATCGATCTTATGAACCCGATCTTCCATCCATACTTGGACTGATTTTTAGTTGTCCTCATTGATGACATAAGCATTTATTTTTCATCAAAGGTGCATACAAGGAACTTTAGGATGTTCCTAGACTTGATTCAAGAGAGAAAAATTTATGGTAAGCTCTCAAAGTGTTAGTTTTGGATCCACGAGGTTCACTTTCTAGGGCATGACATTTATGAGCATGGATTAGCTGTGATCCCAAAAAATATTGATGTAGTTCTTTCTTGGGAGCCATCCAAGAGCAAGAATGAGATGTATAGTTTTCTTGTCTTTGTGGGGCACTATAAAAGGTTTATAGTAGAATTTTCCAAGATTGGATCCCATTTTAACACCCTGATTTGGAAGGGTAATTCATTTACCTAGACTGAATAGTGCCAGAGAGACTTTGAGGAGTTGAGGTTGATGAGTGCTCCTATTTTGAGGCTACCAGAGGAGGGTGTAGAGTATGTAGTATATTGAAATGCCTCTGGAGTTGGGATCAACTGCATGTTTATGTAGAGGAAAATAGTCATCACATATGGTTTGAGGAAGTTGAGACCCCTTGAGTAAAACTATATGAATCATGACCTAGAGATAGAAGTAGTGGTCTTTTCTCTGAGGATGTGGAGGTACTATCTTCTGGGAGATCCCTTTGTTGTTTAATCAGACCATCATATTTTGAGGTATGTATTCTCATAAAGATACTTGAACCTAAGTCGAAGGCGCTGGTTGAAGTTACTACAAGACTATGACTTTGAGATAGTCTATACTCCTAGGAAGGGAAATGTCTTGAAAGATTTACTTTTTTGGAAGTAATTTTTTTGCCTGGTGGAGTAGGATTCTGAGTCGTTAGCTTCCTTATAGTTGACCCTGGTATAGGAGGAGTGTGTAGATTTTCTCCAGTTGATGGTGTTGACCCCTCTACTTCTCCAGTGTGTGAGGGGGGCATAGTTAGGATACATCAACTATGAGGTCTTACATGACCAGATATCCTCAAGAGATTCACTAGATGGATTTTATGAAGGAGGAAATCATGTCATTCTATTCTAGGGAAGGATGGTGGTTCTGATCATAATGCAGATGGAGGTTATGAGGATTTTCAGACTTCCCCTTTGGTAGTACATACCTGTGTGGGGAAGATGTATAGAGACTTTTAGTAAAGGTTTTTGTGGGCTGTCATAAAGCAGAGCATGGTCGAGTTCATCTCTTAGTGCCTCACATGTCAGCAGGTGAAGGCTAAGCACCAAGTTCCAATGGGTTTGTTGCAGCCTCTTGAGATCTTAGTGTGGGAATGAGATAGAAAATCTATAGACTTCATAACAAGGATTTCACAAACAGGGAGAGTCCAAGATTCCATTTGGGTGTTAGTTTACTAACTTATGAAGTCAATACACTTCCTTATTATCAGGGAGTAGAGTTCACTGGAGAGTTTGGGGTAGTTGAACATGTGGGAGATCAACGATTGTCTCTAATTGTTATGCGTGGTTTACATCACAGTTGTGGAGAGTCCTACAAGAGGCATTTAGGACCTAGATGAGAATGAGTATAGTCTTTCACCCCCAGATAGATGGGAAAACTAAGCACACTATTCAGGTATTGGGGGATATGTTGAGGGCTTATGTACTAGACTTCAACCAAAGTTAGGAGGATCACATACCCTTAGTAAAGTTTTCTTATAATAATAGTTATCACTCTATTATCGACATGAAATATTTTGAGGTATTGTACAAGAGACCCTGTAGGCCACCCTTATGCTAGAATGAGATTGGCGAGACATCTCTTATTGGTATAGAGATGGTTTAGGCAATGTTAGAGAAGGTCCAGGTGATCCATGAGTTAATGATGATAGTTTAGATCATGTAGAAATCTTATGAATAATGACATTATAGTCCTTTAGAGTTCAAGCAGGGAGACCATGTTTTCCTGAGAGTCTCTCCATGATGAGGATTGGGGAGATTTTTCCAGGGAGGTAAGATATCCCTGAGGTTTATCTGGCCATTCAAGATCTTACAGAAGGATGGTAAGGTTTCATACCACCTCGCTTTACCCCCATAGTTAGAGTGGGTGAATGACATATTCCATGTGTCATATCTAAGGAGATACGTGCATGATCCCATGCACATCATTGATTGAGGAAATGTGGACATTGGGGATGGAGCCACCTTTGTAGAGCACCCAACAATGATTGAGGATTTATAGGAGAGGATCCTACATGGATGGATTATTCTTTTGGTTCGTGTGATGTGGAATAATGGGAGCATGAAAGAGTGATCCTCAGAGAAGGAGAGCCAAATGCGGGCTCACTATCCTGAGTTTTTGTTTAGTTTTTTCTTTTTGGGAAAAAAATCATGGAGGGAATAAAGCAGAGACCCTATTTTTTCCTTGTAAGGCTTTAAAATATATCAAGGAATATTTTTAAATCCAGACGCTGAGAAGACATTCAATTCTAAGACCTAGTGAGCATGAAATTAATTTTATAAAAATATTAAATATATTTTATATCACATGTACAATTTCTTAGAAAAATGGAATATCTCATAAATGCAGCCTAAAATAAATTATTTGAGACCATAGTTGAGTTTGGAGCATGAAATTTACCCTAATAGTGACCTAAAGTTGGTCGGTGTTGGAAATTCAGATATAGCAGCCGTTGGTAGGTGCATTTAAATTAAATTAATTGATTAATTTAATTATTTAATTTAAATGAAATAAACTTAAATCCTCTATAAATACATTGTTATGGTGAATCTTCAGGGTTAGTTGCATAACCCTAGGATCATTGAGAGGATGATCTACCACCCATCAATTGTGAATTGAGATCAGACAACGACAAGCTTCTATATCCAAGTGAACCAAGGCACAATGAACACAATTGATCTCCCCCCATCACTGACGAGTGTATTCTTCTCCAAAGATCTATCCGAATCTAGGAATGACTCATTATTTGTGTATTTCACCTCTTATGTTTAAAATATTAAGCATGATCAGTTCTATTTCTTTAATCCGTGTCTGATTTATATCCTTTGCATGAGCCCATGTATCATATTTTCCTTATTTATTCAATTTATATCCATTGTTCCATGTTTCTCACCCCAATTATCCCTAATTTATATTCATTGTACAAGAATTATTGGCTAATGATTTTTTCACCTTCCTTTTTGTTCTTTCCACCCATAATTCTTTTCAATTCTTCATCGTTGGACCATGGGGCCATAGTTTGACTCTACTGGGTGGGATCAAGCTCGATCGAACCCCCATATTAGTGGAATATTTTCATGAAATGAATATATTGATGATTTGGGGGGTGGATTATGATGATTTTTGGAATACGAGTGATTATACCATGGATCAGGAATTTAGTGAGGCAATGGGAGATGGCTGGAGACACGAATACGTGTGCACGCTTCATACGAGGGAATCATAATCTAATTTCCATCCAACGGAGGGATAAATACGAAAAATGGAGGCCCTCCCCATCGATTTCAGGCGTCCTACAAGCATGTTTCAATGATAGAGGCGTATCTAGGATCCACATGATGGATATGGAATTCTATGAAAAACCTGACTACTCACTATGTAGTATGAAGAACATATAACATGTTTACCCTTAGCTTCAACAGCTAGGGTTTTAGGTGAGTTAAATATCACATACTATGTAGGGACCCCGCACACTGTGTGACTTAGTGATGGAATCCCATAGTGTACTCTAGGAGTACATGGACACAATCACGCCTGGGCACACACCATGTATTGGCACATGCCTAGGTACAAAAAATGCGGCCCGAAGGACATGATCACATCCAGGAGAACATGGATTGACCCCATGTGGTCGAGACACACCATGTAGTACCATTACACGTTGTATAGTACTACATGGACAACAAAACATGTACTGGAGAGGACATGAATAGGTATTGGAGCGGGACCACATTCCATGTGGGTCACTTACACTTAGTGTACCTACTTTTAAGGAAACTTATACCGCTCATATATCCTTCGTTTGGAGTTGAATTCCCCCCTGAGAGTTGGATATCCTATGTGTTTTTCCACATAGAATGGGATGAAAGATTTCATAGTGTCTTTGAGATACAATGCGATATGTTCCAAGCATAAAGCCTCTTTAGGTGGTGCTCGATGATGGAAATGATCAGGCATGATCATTAGAGAGTTCAAATAGAGGTGTTACTCCCTTGTGGTATCAGGGTGAAGGTCCTCTATATATGGAGATGGTAAGCCTGTGTTGTACTATGGTGTAGTTCCTCCATACTCATTGAGAAGATATAAAGATGGTACTTCGTTTGAGTGATAGTGTGTGGGTCCTCTATCCATGGAGACGGTATTTCGTTGTCATATCAGCATGAGGGTCCTCCATACTACTTATCATAGAGGTGGTACTCCCCTGTGACATTAGGGTGTGGGTCCTCTATCGATAGGGATGGTACTCCCCTATCGTACCAGGGCATGGGTCCTCCAAATGTTTTGTACTTATCATAGATGTGGTCCCCCCTTGTGGCATCAGGGTGCATGTACTTTATCGATGGTGACGGTACTTATAACAGCCCGAGATTTTATGAAAAATATTCTTTTTAATTTTATTAATGTCTTGTGTTGTACGCTACACCAAAAAGAGCTTGCACAACACACATCCTTGACTTGCCTTGCATTACACACAATTACAACCTTCCTTGATAGCGTGTGTAGTACGCAATACTGAGTTTTACTAAACAACGATATGCTATTAAAATATTATTAAAACTAGCCGTTATGAATAGTAATAACCACCTTTTAAAATTTTAGAAATTTTAGCTCTCAAAATGGACTTCATTTTTGGATTCGGAATATCGAAATTAGCTTAGGGTGAAATTTTGGTAATTTTTGGATAACTTTCATATTTTGATGAATAGTGAAAATTACTAAATTTTAGTTAAAAACAACTTTTTTTCAATCGAAATAATTAATAGTGATAAATTATTAATTTCAGTAGTTTTAAAGTATATTTAGAATATATTTTTACAATTTAATACAATGTTGGTCATTGGATGTAATTTCACATTTAAACCAGACATAAACAAGTGTCAATCTTTTGATAGATATTGTTTCTTAAAAACACGCTATTTGTTTTAACAGCGGGATTTAATTATAAAATTAATTAATTCAACTTATATGTTATGAATTTGGTAAAATAGACTTCATTTTTGAATTTGGAATATGAAATATAGCTTAGGATGAAAATTTGGCATTGTTCTGAAAAACATAAATTTTTGATGAATAATGAAACTACTAAGTGGTAGTTAAAAAACTAATTTTTTCATAAATCTTAATTTTACCGCTTCTGTGATTGAAATTTCGAAAATCCGAGAGACACGGTTGATGTCAGTAAGTAAAATGTGGTTCAATGAGATGAAAATATTTTTTGGTGAATAGTAACTTTTTACTTTTATTTACCACGGTTAAAAGTAAATAGGGTAATTAAGGGTAAGAATGATATTAATATTACCCTAACACATGTCCTAATTCTATTGGACAAGTGTATCTCGACCAAAAACAACCTTAAGTGTAAGATATTATCATTTAGGCCCACTTGGATTAGATTAGGACATTTATTATTATTTAATTCAAAGAAGAGTTAAAAGAGTTAAAATCAAAGTTTATTTAATAAAACATTTTTAATATAGGGTTATACATAAGATAAATTCGACTATAAATATTCATTAGAAAGATAAAAAGATTTACTACATAATGGTATTTTATTTGTAATTTTTAGAAATTAAATAATTTAATTTATTTATGACACAACGATGATGCATTAATTATCTTATTAATGAAATATTGACATAATTGATGTTATAAATACCCAAATAAATATAATTTGAGAATTTTTATGAATTACACTAATTTTCTAGATTAATATGACATGTTAGTATTGATTTAATTAATTTTTTTCGAACTTATCATTCTGTTATGATTTCAAAAAAATCAATTACTAAATAGTGTCAAAATTGACATAAAATAGTTTTTAAAACAAATATTATATTATTAATTTTTATTTTATTCCTAAAAATCTGAGGTTCCTCTAAATGACTTATATAAGGTTATATATATTAATAATAAACAATTTGGGGTTCTTTTGTCTTCTTATAGTAAGTTTATTAACCTTATAGTGTAAGAACATAAGAAGACACGGTAAAAGTAAAATTATTTAACTTAATGTTAAATCTAAATGATAAGGTTAAAATAGGAACCTAAACTTGTCTAAATTCTATTTGATGAGATGATTTCGACCCATCCCCACCTTAGCTTCGAAATAAATTAATTTGGAGCTATTTAAAACCGAATTTGGCTTTATAATAAAATAATATTTTTAGTTATTCCAAAGGTGCCCCTCTCCTCCCTTATAAAAGGGCACCTCCTCCCTCTCCTCCTCACACCAATTTGAGCATTCATGCTCGGCCAACCCCTGACAAAATCTCTTCTCCGCTTCCCTAGTATCATCATAGAGGTCCTGTTCTTCTTAAAAGACCAATTTTAGTGCCCTAAAAGGAGGTCTCAAAGAAGCACTTCAAAGAAGAGGTAATATCCATTACCGATCTTTTTAAATTTCTTTCTTCTTCAACTTCTTCTTCTTTAGTTGTTTCATGATAAAGTAATAACATCAGTGTTTCTTATATACTGATATGTTATTATAAATATGAAACAACTCTAATTAACCTTCTATCCATCCTACAGAAAAAGGAAATCACCACGCGTGCGTACGAACGGAATACCGTCTCCACGCCGTGGTGTAATATATTTTCCGCCACCACCTTAATAGTATGGGTATAATGGTGTAATTAGTAACTATATATGATTATTATAAAGTGATATTGATACTTAAATAGTATACATACACTTCAACACAATTCCATGACCATGGGAACGATATCATCGCTCGTGCGTACGTACGGACTACCGTCTCCACGACGCAATGAGATTCATTCTCAATGATTAACCATTCATGAATGATTATAAAGTATATATAGTAAGTACTTATGAAATATATGACATAATAATGATACTGGATTTATTTATATTTATGTAATCTACTTACTTCCATTCAAGACAATAAGGAAAGGAAAGCAGCGTTCATGCGTACGTACGGACTACCGTCTCCATGAACGATGTGTTTCCTTTCATTTATCTATCTATTATATATATATATATATACTGAATATATATGATATATAAATCATAATTTATATTCTGGAAGTAAGTAAATCATGATATAAGTAATAATAATGTCAAGAACAACAAGTCCAAACACCTACGATAAATGAGACGATTTTACCCAAAACGCTACTTTAACATGAATTTACAAAAGAATGGGTAATATAAAGTCATAAGTGGACCATATATGATATAATAACAATGAATATGATTCTGGAATAAGTCAATAACATGATTTAAATCATTATACAGGAGGTTCGGACACGTATAAAGCAAGTCGGACCTAAGGTAAGGGAAAATATCACAATCTCATTTTATCCGAGATTGTTTATACTTTGGTATTTACTGGGGTGTATTTTATCATCCACATCCATGTTTCATAAATATGTGATATTATTTAAATCCACCTACAATTGTTTAAATCCATTTTTACCCTTCGGTGAGTTTTTAGTAAAGGATAAGAAATGAATCTTTTGTCGTTTTTCGTACGAGGTAATTTATGACTTTTCCGACAAAAGTACAAAGAATGTTTTTTTAACTTATACGTCATGAATGGATTTTTAAAACATTATTTCCAAGAAGATTCCTTTACAAGTTTTCAAGTTTATTTTTAATCAACCTATTTTAGTTTAAAATTGTATGACATGTTAAGAAAGGAAAAAAAATTTTGAAGAAGAAAGGATATTTTCCTCAAGAATGGAGTTCAAGTGTTTTATCAAAATTATTTTCCATCTAAGATAATAAAGGGTTCTGTTTTTATCCCTATTATTACATTGATTTGATTATGTTGTTATGGAATTATTTTTATGAATTCCTTTATCTTATATGAATTGTTTTATGATGTCATGATGTTTAAGATTCCCATTTTTACTACATGGGTTATGCAATGATGTATGATTTATGATTTTGTGGCACACATAAGAATGGTATCATTATGAGATGGGTGGGACCTATATCTCCCTCCAATTCATTAGGTAAAGATTTTATATCTCATGAGATAGACATGGATGGAACGGTAGGTTATACCGGTTCAGTGAAATAGGACTGAAACGAGGGTGACTCAGTTCAGAAAGGGACTTTGTCCACTAAGATAGTCTTGGAAATGAGTCTTGACTAACAAGAAATGATTCTCTATGATTATGTGTGTATGCCACAAAGTTTAATGTTTTAAGTTATGATTATTGTGATTACATTTCACTGCCATGAGTTATCCCATGTTATGAAATTATGATCTCTTTTACAGGTTAAGATTTCCAAAAGCTATGTTCTTATGTATACGATGTGATTGATATTTCTTTTGTTTACCCTTACTGAGCATTTGAGCTCACCCTATTATGTTTTCTTTTCCCCAGGATATAAATAAAGGTTTTAGGTATAAGAAAAAAGGAAGATCTTTATGGGAGATGTTGAAGATCTTTCAACAGGATTAGGAGATTATATTCCGAGTTTCCAAAGACACTAAACTATTACGATCCTTGTGTGTGTGTTTTTGTTATGTACTAAGTATTCCGCAAAAGTAATGTAATGTCCATGTAAGTCAGGCTTCGGGTCTCTACAGTACTCCCTTGTCATACCAGGGAGTGGGTCCTCCATACTATTTGTACATACATAGAGATAGTAATCTGTTTTCATGATAGCATATGGGTCCTCCATACTACTTATCATAGAGGCAGTACTCCCCTATCGTAATAGGGAACGAGTCCTCTCCATATGGTTACAGTACTCCCCTATGGAACCAAGGTGCGAGTCCTCCATACAACTTCTTTAGATAGACACGTGAGATGCTCGACATCATTAATAGACCTTTGGAGTTGTAGGCAGACTCATTGTCCTAAGATGGGCTGTGAGATGGAGATCCCCTCTTCTTTCTCAACTGAGATTTTTTATGAGAATATATATATATATCCCTTTGTATTGGGTTTTCTTACTATGGGTTGAGCTGTCTACTTTTACCATGTCTCTTATTGTTTCCCCCCTTCATATTTTATGGCATCCTACTAGGTATGTATATACCCACCCCTACATGGGCTTTTCCCACATGTGTTGTATCTTATACAGACAATAGACATGTTGAAGATGATTATAGAGGAGCATAAAGGATACCTAGGTGTATTTGGCCGTGTACAATGGTTGATAATTGGAGATCCAGAGCTGGGATCACTCTTCATTTACTTTATTTTTATGTTATTATCATTTTGGGACATCTTTTTTGATTGGTTGTGTGTTTTCCCCTTTCCTTTTAAGATCATGCTATCGTACTCTATTGTATTCCCTAGAGGTTGTTACATGCATGATCATTACTCTAGATTTTGCTATCTTTTCTTTTCATTCCTATACACTTGTGCCCAGATATGGCTGGGTGCATGAATACATGTACTTTTTTAAAGGCATCCCATTTTATTTATGCCTTTAGGTGCTAGTTGCTAGCCCCTGGCCTATGGAGGTGGGCTTAGGGTAGTTGCGGATCAGCCTTCCACCATCCAGGTAGGCCCCAGTGTGCTAGGTCATGAAAAAACCCCTTTAAAAACATAGATATCTAGAAGAAAATTCATTTTTAGGTTAAATCAATCAATATAATACCATAACCCAAAGGAATTTACAATAAAATCATGTAATTCATGAATTAACACCTTTGTATAGAGACACCCATCTCAAGATCAATGAGGAATTACCAATAATCACTCTCCCAAAGCCTGGGGTTATATCTGATCAAGAAGGTATTCATATGCCTTTGAAATTATCTCTTGCGAACCTAAGGTTTGAGAGAGAAAGGTAGAAGATCAACTGAATTAAATGGGATTTGAACATTTATAGGTATTCTAGAATTTAAAGACCATAACGCAACCTCCTGAACCACGCCGCAGAACCACCATACCATGCCGCAGAGCCCCTGTCCATACCACAATCACCCCGACCAAATAGCCTCTAGAAACCATGATGAATACCTTACCCATATCCTATTATCCTAATAAAATTATACAAAATATCCTATGAACCATGTCACATTTACCCCCAAAAATAGAAGAATCATCTAACACACCCTCATGGAACTCCATTCCACTACCTATCCCTCCATACTATAGGTCTCAACCAAGTTGCAGGACTATGCCACAACCTATGCTCCACAATGCAACTATGCCAAAATTGGTAGTAGCTCTAAAATATATATCTTGGGGCCCCATGCCATAGTTGTGTCCCTATGCCACATCTATGCCTAAATTGTAAGAGTCATCAAAATTATTCCTCTTAAGCACTATACTATAGTCCACTAGTCCATGCCACAGTGATCCCACTCCACACTATAGCCGATACCCTCTATGGTGTAATCCCCTATAAAATTATATGAAAACTCAAAATTACCTAAAAAATCCCCAGAATCTAAGGAAAAACTCTTAATCATTAAAAAGAGAGTATACCCAAACCTAGTGGGTGTCACAATTCTCTACTCCATAAATTTTTTCCTCCCAGAAATCCTTAATTCAAAATATAGGTCAGAGAGGGAAGAAGACCAAGCATTGATCTCCCCACAATTTAGAAATGAACTAAAATTATAGAACAATTAGAAACTTATAATCACTAAAAATATAAAGTCACCGAGCAACCACATTCCCAAAATATCTAAATGGAATTCATGAAACTTCACTAGCCAAATCCAACCATACACAACAAGTTTAAAACCACAAGGAGAGCATTAATCCTAGAAACATCCCAAAGGATCCCAAAACTCGATCAACAAAACATGGAATCCACACAAGGATATCACAATGAAAAACATACCTCGATAAGAAATGATAGGGCTCTAACCTAAGGGTAAAATCTAATAGAGGGTGTTTATATCCAACTCCCTAAAGCATTGCCCCATGGTAACTCCGATAGGAAACATAGCCTAGTCACATTCACAACCCTACTGGAAAAAAATACACCCCAAGTATCCAAGCTTGCACCCTATGTATTATCCATATCAAAGTAAACCAACATAAGATAACCCATGGTCTACACCACACAAGGGTGAAAAGGAACACTTCCCACAACGGGCAACCAAAGAAGAACCCCAGAAGCATTGGGCCATAGCTTCCTCAAGACAAAACCACTCCAATCTCAATGAGTAAAAAACCCAAAATGTTATTTAATCCATAAAACCTCAAACATATCCAAAAATAACCAAGGAAACATTCTCAACTCAAGCACACATAAGAGTATCCAAGAAAAATGATCTCCATTGATCCAACAATCAATCCAAATCTCACAGGTCTAACCACTGGACCTAAAAATCTCCAAAAGAGCTATTAAATAAGAACTACCTCAGAATAATATAGGCCAAAAAACTCTAAGAAGGAAGAAAATCACATGAATCACTAAAACATGAAAGGTATTTTTACTAAAATCCTATTTTGAAAACCAAGGCACCATTAAAATTAGGCCTTCATTCATTTAAAACTAAATGGAAACCATTTTAAAAATTAAAAACCCAAGCCCTTTCTCAACATGGTTAATTTTTTTAAAAAATTTAAAATTGATTTCAAATTAAACACCACTTATTTTAAAACTAAAACACTATTCCAGGTTTCAAAACAAATTAAACACTTTCCATTTTGAAATAGTTTCCAAAATCACCTACCCTTTTAAAATACACCCACCAAGGGCACAAGACCAAAAATGCAACAAAATCAATTTGGAAATTAATAGTTTCCCATAAAATAGGAAACCCATATTTTATACTATCATGTTTACTTGATTAGAAAAACAAAACACACCTAAAAAGATTTCAAAATCCCCAAATGAAATCAAATATTTCCAAAAAAATCAAGAAAACAACCTCATTTTACAAATAATCCTAAGGCCTTGCTTTAAAACCAAAAACATTTCCTCATGAAACCCATTTTTCACCAACACAAATTAAATTCAAATTACATGCACAAAAGTATAAACAAAGGAATAATTGGTGAAATCCTTAAGCCATCACCAATATCTTGACATTAAGGCATACCCCAACTCCCTGCCCAAGGCTTCACAGTGACATAGAAAAAACCCAACTGGGCTTAGCATTAACCAACACTGGAGTTGAAGCTAGCCCCACTTCCAACCTTTCAAGGGAGTCCTGGGTTCCAAAATTTTCCAACATGAGACTCTAAATAAAACATATACCTCACATAGGTCTCCTTACCATTTAGATTTGATCTAAAATGGTGAAACAACAAGCAGTTTCATCAATAAAAGAGAGCATCAATAAGGAAACTAAGGTTACAAATTTCACATAAAGGAAACCTCCAAGATCTACAACTCTAAACAAGGAAAAAACCTACTCTCATAGGGTGAAACAAACCAAGAGAAAACTTGGTCAAGTCAAGCCTATGAAAAGGCACCATACCCAAGAAACGTCAAACATATCATCAGGTCGAACCACTCCAATAATATTTGGAAAGGAACAAGACATATCACTTGATCAACCACATCTCACAAAATCCATAGATAGTTCCAATTAAGATGTGACTCAATGAGAAATGTCAAGGCTCTATTCTTGGGTCATGAAGCCTCATTTATGGTAACTCAAGTTTTTAAATCTCAACCTAGTGGTACCCAGTATCCATCTGATAAAAATATATAACCAATAGATCTATCATACAACCAGTCAAGAAACTAAATCCTATTACCCATGCACATACCCAAGGTTTACTAAGTCTAGGGAACTATTACTAATCCCATGGAAAATCTTCCACCATATGGTTATCTTGTAGAACAAAGTTCATAGAGTGAAAAGAAATAATGAGATAGAAGAAACTTGGGATGAACATTGCCTTCAACAGAGCAGCCCAAGGTGGATATCAAGATCACATCCAAATAAGATTATCCTGAAACTAAAAGCACTCTAAAACATATGAGTGTGAACTTGAAGGTACCAACACACAGAACTCAAGATACACCCGAGATTCCACTCTTCCCAAGGAACATAGGAAAACTAGGAAAACTAGTCCTTAAAGAACCATTTACCCAATCAAACCTATTCTATTCTCTCATTAGGTCACATAAGAACAACATCTAGATTCATCTTAAAACCTTCCCTCATTAAAACACTAAGAGAGAAAGGATAATACTCTCCAATCTATTCAGATTCTGGGAAACACTAAAGAGATAAGAAAAAATGAGTACTCTCAAGGAAGGCATTACACTCCATCTCAATACATATATAGAAGGATCACTCAAACCACACAAGAGGGTATCTCTATCTGGTCATGTTCTTTAGAGTCTATAAAATAACCCCTATACAAAATATTGATTCAACATGAATATATAAGTCATAAAGTAAGAAAACACTTTTAGAGAGGTTTCAAAGAAAACCAACTCATGTATCAAAAACCTCTTTCAAAAACTGTTCATTTTAAAAATTCCAAAAATCACTTGAAAAGAAGTTTCACAAAAAATTGGTTTCATAAATAAAATTCTTGCATTACTTTAGAAGGGAATCCAAAAGCAGAACATTTCAAAACTTATCAATTATATAGTGAATCCTCTTACCTTTCAAAAAAAAAAAGAATTAAATAAGATTCATTTTCCTCTTGGGTTATTTTTTCCATGTTTGAAATCCTTTAAAGGAAACCACCATTCAAACAACCAAAACTTTTCATTCAATGAACAAGTTATAAAAATGGTTTTCCTTAAAATTTATAATCTTCGTTTTAATTTAGAATTCCTCTTTCAAAAACCATTCACCCTTATAGATTAAAATATGAAAACAATCACTATTTTCATAACATTTAAAGATTATTGAAAACATTCTTCAAGCATGTGAAATTCATTCATGAAACATCTTTAGCTAGTTTGAAAACCAAAACATTTTCTAGTTTTCCAAGAGTAACCAAAAATTTCTAAAAACATATTCTAGAGACCAAACATCATTTCACAGGTAAGCAATAAAGCTTCACTTTTCAAACAAAAATCATTTTTTATGAATTTTTTTTCACACAATAAACTGCTTATGCCATTACCTTATAATAAAATCATTCCATAATTATTAGTCAAACTGATTCTTAATATAAATATATCCCAAGAACCACCTCGATTCCTTTCCCTTCAGTGATAGACACTCAAATAATCCAAGAATCACGGGTTTTAAACAACAAAATCAAAGGGTTTTGGAGTTTTGATTGACCTAGAAATGTGGTTGGAGACCATGTTATAAGTATTCCATAACCCCTTTAATGCTTTCAAAACCATGTGCCTAGTCACTAAATGGGTTTTCAGGCCATCCATATGAACTTACCCACTTTATTACTTTTTCAATTTACACCCCAAATCTAGTACAACTCCTAAGGAAAATAACATGTTCCAATGAGGATCATAAGTTAGGAAACCAAACCATAACACATGGAAAACATAAAACAAAGAAAATAATTTGTGACTACCCATGGTAACTCAAGTGGAATTATGAAAGTTATTGATCAAGCACCTACTATCCATGTACTTATCGAGCCCCAACATGTATTAGCTTCAGTTTACCAGACTCCCTGAATCGAACCCATGCAGTGTTGCATCACTTCGGGTCGGGTAATCCCTCTAATACCATTTTTCAATGAACTATCCCAGTTTGATCAAAACACATCACCTAAGATAGATCACCACAAAGTGAGTATCATCAAACAACCATGAAATTATCATGTATAACCAAAAGAAGTCAAAAAATAGAGTAAAATATGGAAGAAAAAGATACAAATTCATGAGACATACAACATAAATACAAATCAACTAAACCAGAAATAGAAAAAAAACAAGACTAAAACAAGTCTCTATATGACCATCCAAGCAATGGACCAAATACTTGTTGTCTGACCCTTTGCATGTTTTCAAATCTCATGGTGGTTGGAGGAGGCCAAGAGTGAATCTAGAGGGGTTTAGCTGCTAAAATATGAATGTAGGGAGAATTTATATCTTGTAAATATTTCAAACCATGTATTATCTGTTCATGGCTTGTGAGGCCAGTTCATAGGGTGTTACATGGTGTGTAAATTTTTGAGATTAAATCCTTTGAGGTGATACATTTTTCAACAATATATGAATCCTGAAATTTACATGACGTGAAATGGTTTCACACCCTATAAATCCCCTATGCAATGCAACTTTATAAATAGCAGTGGCCTCATCTTTCTCAAACCCTATGACCTTCCTCTCAAAATTCAGGTGATCAACATCCCTTCCTTCTGGAATTTTGGATTCCTTCAATGTGGATTGATTATTGTCTTCTCATCTTTAATTTTTGTTGATCTGAGGTATGTCATACCTCTTATCTTGTGGTTATTTTATTTGGTTACTCCCATTTCATCTTTCCGTGAAATGGTGGATCATCTGCATGTTTATAATTTAGTTTTTACTAGTTGTTTATTGGTACGATTGTGCTGTGGAATCCTTGGAGGGATGCAACTTCTCACAGGAGAGGTGATTTAAATCTATAACATTGGACCATTCTCATGAAAATAACATTTACGCCTTTGAATTAAGGGATTCATTTCTTCTCTTTTAATCTACATGAAATCATAAATTGAGCATGGTTTATCCCCTTGGATGTAAATTTAATTAACATAATAATTATCAAACTATATTAATAAATAATTGGGTTGTAGTAATCAATGTTTCCACTTAATATCATGATAACGATTTACCTCTTGATTTTATCAATAGTGTGATATCAATTCTATGCTTTGTTAGAATGTTCTTATGCTTGAAGTATCATGTTGAAATTGGTAAAGAACTTAAATCTAGAATTAATTGATAATTAATTGGCTTAAAAATTAATGAAGAGGCATGTTTTGAGGTAGGGGGCCATGAAAGAGTGGTATTAAAGGTTTTGGTTGAGATATAAGATGGAGTATGGAGTTAGGAACTATGAGGTTTTCATGGGTTGGTAGGGAAACAATGGAAGTTAGTCTTGATGTGTGACATAGGCTATAGAGACTGGCCATGACACAAGATTTTTGGACCCCCATGATCTAGTGCAACCCTAGCGGCAATTTCTCTTCACGACGATGGTTGCTTCTGCCCCGATCCCTCCCCCAATAATGGGGGAGGGACCCTTACCGTCTAGGAGAGATGCTTCTTCCCCTTTCACTCCATTCTCAAACCCGGATTTGCTGCCGACATTTCCTTAAGTCCCGCTCGGCCTGAAAGTCACAAATTTTCTTGATGGTTTCCCTAACC
Organism: Viscum album; assembly: GCA_963277665.1. NCBI lineage: Eukaryota > Viridiplantae > Streptophyta > Magnoliopsida > Santalales > Viscaceae > Viscum > Viscum album. The sequence continues at coordinate 1,194,852,339 of OY728121.1, read as the reverse complement.
TTTCCCTTTCGACTTCAGAATTTTCGGAGTCTATAGACCTTTTGAAGCACACTCTGATTGGGAGATTTATTCAGCGACGACCCTCGGTAGACTCCTTTGATAGGCACGTCTTCACTGCTTGGGGTCTGTAAGAGAGGGCTACGGTGGGTCTTATGGATAATCGTCAAATCATGGTCCATTTCTCCTCAGAGGCCGATCTCATCAAAGCCTAGTCGTTCGTTCCAAGAAACTTCAATGGTTTCCGATTATATCTTCTCTGATGATCCTTCAACTTGCATATGAAACACGATACTCATACAATGGAAATATGGGCAAGTTTCCCCAATCTCCCTCTACCGTTTCAAAATCCATATATTCTACGTATGTTAGGAAATTTGTTAGGGAGATACATGTTTTCGGATAGCCACACAGTGGCCATTTTTCATCCCATGAATCCTAGAATCTGTGTTGAAATGGATGTATCACAGATTCCTTTCGAGTATGTGTGGATAACGGTGGGCGAAGAATACCACTGAAAACAACGTGTGGTTTTTGAATCCTGGACGAACTACTGCTCTGAATGAAAATTATTGGTCCACTTGAAGGAGATTTTCCATCAAAAGTTTAAGAGTAATTACTTGGAGTCGAGTTATATTGGTGGTAGAGAAGCTAAAATTCATCATAAGGTAGATTTGAAATCCTCAAGGTTGACAGACCGTCAAGGAGGTTCAGCCAGTCCTTCCAGGGTGTGCGAGGGGTCAAGGGAGTTTTTACGTGAGTGGTCTCCATGGGTGTGTTCGCCAGTGAAGAAAATATTGAAGAATCAGGTGAATCTGATAGTGGAGAATGTGTTCAAGAGGCTGCGGCTGGATTTGGCTGGGCCATCCTCTAGCAGTAGTTCGCCTTGCAAGATTGCTGGGAGGGGGATAGATTTGGTTCACCCGGCTGCAACCCATGAAGGGACAAGGGTGGCTAGGATTTCTCCTGTACCGGAGCAACTGGGGGTTTATGTGGCGGAGGTTACTACGGGAGTGGAGGGTTCCAAACATGATGACCTGAGGAAGGGAAGGCAGGGGCTGTATATGGAGGTGGTCCCTTCAAATAGTGCGGTTATACCAGTGGTCGAGCATGCTGGTGATTCCTCCTATGAGGAAGTGGTCAGGGGGATTCAGTACTCTATAAAGGTGGGGAATCAATTTGATGGCCTCACTATGGAAGGGCTGAACAATAATCAAGAAGAATCAGAATTTGAAAATGGGGAACATGAGGAGCATTCCATGGGAGAAAGTAAGAGTATCTCTGTTGGAGAAGCAATCCCGAGGAGCAGAAGGAGTAACAGAAGGAGGAAGGGCAGGAAGGACTATTTACATAGTTACCAAGGATAGAGTTGTTGGTGTTGGTGGCCTAGAACCAACTAATTTGTACTTTATGATAAACTTCTATTCATGGATTTGAATATTAATAAATACCTTAACACATCTTGATTGTTCTTCTGCGTGATAATTCATGTGATAATGTCCTAAGGATAGTTTTTCCACTAAAGGGTCATAGCAGATCCCTTCTATGATGAGAACCCAGAAGTTCCATAACACTATTCTCGAATATATGTTCTATGACTGGATAATGTTATTTGAGGGACACAAATAATACAGTTCATTAGGGGCGAGGACTCATAAAACTTTGAGGAACCTTATAATGGTGTGCACCCTTGGTAATATCTAGGAGGATATTATGAGAATGACACCCGCCAGTAAGAAATCCACATTTTATAGTGTCATTGGATATTCCTATCTCTGGATGTGTATATTTATCCTTATACTTTAAGATTATTATTAATGGGTATTAAAAATCATTCACTTTGATGTATTGATGAAAAATTTGATGACACACTATTCGTAGCGAGATATGATATATTGGGTGCATCATGAGTAATACTGCATTAATAGATAACGCGAGAAAGGATTTGTCTCTTCTGTTTCATAAAGTAAGTTGATATATCAGGCCCTTTGATGGAATTGATATAGCCTAAATAAATCCATGGCCATGGTGAGGAATGGGTGAGTTCAATTATGGGAAGTCAAAGAGAGAATAATAGAGTACATGGGTTGATGTCACTAGCGTATAACCTACTTGATTCGAGATATTGAGACAAAGGGATTACATTACATGGTAAGCGTTTGTAGGTGGTCACACATCATTGTGACATTAACTTCTTTCTCTATGGGTTATTTGGCATGTTTTAAGATGCCAACCTTGGACTTCATGCAGGCTACACCTAATGCCACTAAGAAAGAGGCCTAGAGGGTCACACACTAAGTGTGTCCAAGTATCTCAGTTAAATATTCATTTAACAAGTTGAATAAATATTATTCCCGATTTTGGTTTAATAATTATTCAAGGATCCCTGATTTCATTTATTTTGAAACTAGTTATTCGAGAGAATATATTATGGGAGAAATAATATATTTATTAGCGAGTAATGCAGTGATATTTATTTAAAAAATAAATAATAATTATTCAAGGTCTAATAAACATGGTGGAGGAAATTAAGAAAATGGAAAAACAAAAGTACACACTGTGTATTATAATATATACATTCCATGTAGTTTTTCTGGGGATTTGTGAAAAATAATAATATTTATTTAATTAAATAATAATAGGAATAATTTTCTGGATGCATGTCAAGTGATAATAATAGTCAAATGTTATTATTAAACATGGGGTCTTACTAATAATTAAATTAAATGAATAAATTCCTTTGGGTAATTAATTTGTTTTATTATTTTAAGTAATATAAATCCCAATTACATTATTCTCATTAGTGCTAGCCATTCTTTGTGATTGTGCACAATGTATCTAGATAAATCTCTTAAGCCAAGAGAGAATTCCTTTCCTCCATGAACGCTCTCAAGTTAAGAGAGAGATCCTCCATCACCAGATCAAGGAGAGCACCATGGAAGTGGCTCTGAAGGCGATTGAAGGCGGACATCGCAAGTAAAGGATCTTCCGTGCTAGCACCTGAAGATCCCTTCGGTAACATCCATAGATACATGGAGCACATGTGGATCACTTCTAGAGGAAGCATACACTTGGATTCTATGACGTAATGACAGATTACATTGGATTGTGACCAGAAACATCAACGGAGAGAGAATTACATCAAAGTAATTCTTATATTTTAATTAAATTAATTATAACCAACATATGATGATACTCTATATGGTTTTGGGACTTCCATCTTTCCTTTTAATTCTTCATTCTATTCTGAATATCCGACCTTTTATCATCATTACAGATATCTGATTGATCATTGCTAATGGTAAAATTAAAGTTGGGTACACCCATCCATGCACTTCCTTTGCACCCAGAACCTATAAGTAGTATCAGAGGGTCATATCATTGATTATAATTATTTAGTTTTTTCATTGCTGATTTACACATTTAATAATATAGTTGTTTAAATTCAAGTTAATCATTATGTAAATATGAATCTTGAGATCTGTTCCTCCTCTTTTGTTTCTCGTTCACCTTAGAAAAATGATCATTTCTTTTAATTTTGATTAAAATAAAAACAGATTATCTCATCCAAAGGTGACAAAGGTTCCTATCTATACAAAACTAGAACACACGACACATATTTGGCAGTACACACTGTGTAGTCAAGGTTCAATGCACCGGGACTGGTCCACCAAACCAAGCAGTGTGATTAGAGTTTTTTTAAGTCTTAATGACTCCGTGTGTTGACCAGGAATAGGTGGCACACAGTTTCCAGATTACATACCTTGTAGCCTACTAGACATGGCCTGTAGTCCCTTTGGGTTAGGGTTGGACCATGTATCCCATACATAGCTTTCCCATATGGAGACCATGTAACATATATACTACATGACATGCGGCCCACTGGACACATCGTGTACTCCAAATATTTTCAAAGTACAACTACATGTCGTATCCTCAGGCATGTACTTTAGATGGATGATGAACGATAGTACACACTGTGTAGTTGGAACTACATTCCATGTACTCATCCAAGTTACACAAATTTTTTATTATATTATACAAACCCTTGAGACGTATACCATGGTGAAGGCGTAAAGCTAGGTCACAACACATGATAGGTGTTTTATATATATGTGTTTAATTTAACCTCTATATAATGTTAATTTCTACTCATTGGGTTGTTATGAATGGGAATTCATTGGGTTTCCTCCAAGGTAAAAGTTTTGTACAAATATAATTTTAAATGAATTTATTTGTTTAAAATTATGATGGATTAGAATCTCAAGGAAATTCAGAAAAGGGTTTAAGATAAATGGATTGATTAATTAAAGATAACAATTAATTGATTTGAGTGTGATTTATCTTAAACAAGAACGATTAAATAATTTAATTCTAATTTTATTTATGCATAAATATTGTTGCATGTATGGATGATCAGAAGCTAGACCATGACCATTTGTATGTGGATGGTTTCTTTTAATTTATTTATTTAAATTAAAAATTTTGGCCTATGATCATTCTCCTCATTAATATGTAGGGCCTGTGTGCCGAAGGTTTCTTTTATGTAAAACCCTGTTTTACCCCTCACTTGTGTGTGAGATAAAATAATATATAATGGATGGAGCTCCCAAGCTAGTAGAGGTGGTTCAAGTTAGGAGCCGTGGTGAAACCAACCCAAGGAGATAAAAAGGTGGATAGGTGGGAAGCTTTAAACACGAGCCCAAAAGGTTCAAGGTGTTTTCTCCCCTAGGTCTTGGGTTATTTTATCAAGCACTAGATAAAATAACCAATAGAAAAATCTCGTGATCGTACCATTTATTTTATTTCTATCAGTTTCATGGTTTATTTATTGTGGGTGTGTTGTCACGATCACACAATTAATGAATTAAACAAGCATGCAAGATGGAACTAAAATAATACTAGATTATGTATAAATATTATCTTAGACATGGTTAATCACTTAATTATATCCCAATTAATATTAATAATCATGTAAGAAAGATAATAAAATGGAAATTTACATATAAGGATAAAATCCCTCAAGGAAATATTAAGTCGATATAGCCTTCCATAATCTTGGTTAGAATCAAACCATATTTAAAAGTGCTTGAACAACCCTAGTTGGGGTGATTTCAATTATTAGGGAATTCTAATTTGAGGTTTTGGATTGAATTAACTCGGTTCACATCAAGGGTTGAATACCACAGTAAGACTTGGTGTGACCAAGAGGCAAAGGTTGAGGAAATCCAAAATAAAAGGATTTCAGGATTGGGGAGTCCACTCAGTGGATCAAGGAGCTACAAGTGAATGAAGTTGGAATTTGGAATGGCTACCTAAAACCTTTCAAGTTGATTGACCCACCATATTTGGGGTAATGATAAGGTAAATATAGATCCTTGCCACTATAATATTCAGGAAACATAATATTCCGACGTCAATGGTGGGGGATATTGGATTTTGATAAAATAGTGGGAGAATAATAAGTATTAATTAATTTATTTGTCTTAGTTTTATCACGATAAAGTAATAAATATTTTCTCATCATAATTTGTAGAAACATAAAGAAAAATAACATCAAACATATCATTTCAAACCATACTCTATAAGGAAAACCTTCTCACTGGCACCAATTTCTAGGAGTGGTAGAGGCATTTATGTGCCATACTTTTCCTCAATAAGAAATTGTATGTGCTGGAGGAGCCTATTATAGTTTCACCTGGAAATGAGGCTAGTGATGTGAAAATATCTCTCTATATAAAACATTTGGATGATGCCACAAATTTCCAATGTTTCATGCTATTGTCCATGTCAAATGAGCTCTTGAAGCAATATGAAAACATGGCCGTGTATAGCATGATGTCTCACCTTAAGGATCTCTATCAAGATAAGGAGAGACATGAGAGATATGAGATCTCTAATTATTTTTTCACAACTAATCTTGGAGATTATGCGCCAAATGGGCCTCATGTAGTCAATCTTATTGGCTACATTTAATGCCTATACATCTTAGGGATTAAGTTCCTAAATGAGTTGCATACAGATCTCATCCTATCATCACTAACCAAGACCTTATCTATATTTATTTTCAACTAAAACATGAGAAATAATGAGAAGAGTTTATCAAAACTTCTGACCTTGATTCGCTAGGTAGATAAGGACCCAGGACATGACAAACCCACAATCCTTATAGTGAATAAGAAGAGGAAGGACATGGAGAAGGTGGAAAGGGTTTATAAATGGTATGAATCCACCAAGCACTGTCCCTCCAAGAAGGGTAAGATCTAAAGGCAAGTAAAGGAATGGGAGGTGGTATGTTTTTCATGTGGCAAGCTAGGCCACTGGAAGAGGAACTTCACCCAAAAGCATGGGGATGCTAAAGGTGAATTCGTTATCAAGTGTAATCTATCCATTTCTACACATTGGGTATTAGATACAACTTATGGGGCTCACATCTGTATTCAAATTTAGGAACTAAGTAGATTTATAAATATTTTCAGAGAGGTGGATCTTAAAGCTTCCAATGGCATGAGGTTGGCTGCATTGGCCATTGGCAATTACCATATCTCATTTCCAACTAGTATGCTTTTGGTTTTACATAATTGTTATTATGTACCTAGTGTTACCAAAAACATAATTTATGTATCATGTTTGGATATGGATGAATGTATTTTCAAGTTTGGAAATAAGGGTTTTTTCTTTTATAAGAACAATGTATGTTATGGTATGGAACATTTAAATAATGGTTTGTATGTATTAAATTATGAAAACTAAGTATTGGAAATCGATAACGAAACAAACTCACCTAACTCATACAACACCTAGTTGTGGCATCACTGTATCGTTCATGTAAACAAGAGGCACTTGAAAAAGCTCTGACAAGATGGTTATTTAGACTCTACTGAGATAAAACCAACTTGATAGATGTAACACTTGTTTATAAGGGAAAATGACAGAGCTTCCTTTCGGTGGACAAGGTGACAGAGCCATAGAGATTCTAGGATTGGTGCACACTAATGTGTGTGGGCTATTTCCAGTAGAATCTAGAGGTGTATATTCTTACTTCATTACTTTTACTGATGATTTGAGTAGATATAGATATATCTATTTAATGAGGTATAATTTATAGTCCTTGGATAAATTTAAGGAATTCAAGAATGAAGTAGAGAATCAGCTTGGTAAAAATAAAGAAACTTTGATCAGATTGAGGTGGAGAATATCTGAACCAAGAATTCATTGAACTTTTATGGGAGTCTAGGATTCTATCTGAACTCACTCCTCCTTATACACCATAATGGAATGGTGTTAGTGAAAGGATAAACTGCACCTTTTTGGACATGGTGAGGTCAATAACGAGTCATGTAGATCTTCTATTATCCTTTTGGGGATATGCCTTACAAACTGCAATATACACATTAAACTGAGTACCAAATAAGGTGGAAAATGGAATTTCATCTGATTTATGAAATAGAAAGAAACCCATTTTGTCACACACATGTTTATGGGGATGTGAGGCTTTTGTTAGGGCCTTCTTAGGCAACAAACTAGCACCCCGAGGCATGAGGTGCATCTTTATAGGATATCCTAAGGAAACAAAAGGATATTACCTATATAACCCTTCAGAAAAAAAAGTGACGGTCACTAGACAAGCCATATTTATTGAGAGGGAGCAAATAATCAAAAATTATAGTGGGAGAAAGATTGACTTCAATGAAGTTGATTCTCAAGATACATAGGAGTTGGTACATGAACAAGTTCCATAGGTCCCCATGGAAGAGGTTCCAAAAGCACAAGTACTATGTAGGATCTCAAGAGAGGTAAGGGAGCTAGAGAGATTTGGTTTCCTATTCATTGAGGATAGTGAATCATTATTGTTGGAAAATGATGAACCTCTCTCCTATAAGGAAGAAATAAATAGATCAAAAGATACAAAATGGATAAAATCTATGAATTCTGAGATGGATTCCTTGAATCAGAACCATGTCTGGGTTCTGGTCAATGAGCTAGTTGATGTAAAACCTGTTGGATGAAAATGGTTATTCAAGAGAAATTTGGACATGGAAGGTCAAGTTAGAACCTATAAAGTAAGGCTAGTGTCTAAAGGATTCAGAAAATGTCAATGAATTGGCTATGATGAAACCTTATCGCCATTTTCCATGTTTAAATCCATAAGAATAATACTTTCCATAGTAGCTTACCATGACTAAAAGATTTAGGAAATGGATGTCAAAACAACATTCCTTAATGGTAACCTTCAATAAGATGTCAATATGACACAACCAGAAGGGTTTGTGACACCAGGTGAAGACAAAAGGGTTTGCATAGAAATCAATTTATGGATTAAATCAATCATCCAGGTCATAGAACATTCAATTTAATGAATCCATAAAGGAATTTGGTTTCATTAAGAAAGAATGTGAGCCATGTGTTTATAAATAGTTTAATGGGAATGCGGTCGTTATACTAGTAGTATATGTTGATGACATATTACTTATTGGAAATGATGTACCAGTCTTATAGTCAGTTAAGGACTGGTTGAAAAAGTGTTTCTCCATGAAGGAATTAGGTGAAGCAACCTATATTCTAGGGATCAAGATCAATTGTGATAGATACAAGAGGCTTCTTGGACTAATTCAGGGTACAAAAATTGGCTAGATACTAAAGAGATTTAGTATGGAACAATCCAAGCGGTGATTGGTTCCAGTGTCACATGGTCTACATTTTTCTAAGAGAATGTTTCCTCAGACACAACAGGAGAATTATAGGATGAGTAAGATCCCATACGATTCGTCTATAGGATCTATAATGTATTCATGTTATGTACCAGGCTTGATGTTTCCTCTACACTGAGCATAGTAGGTAGATATCAAGCAGATCCAGGAGAACAACATTTGACTATTGTTAAGACTATCCTTAAGTATCTGAGAATAACTAAGGATATGTTCCTGGTTTATAGAAGAGATTAAAAACTTGTCATTAGAGGGTATGATGATACTAGTTTTTAGACAGATTAGAATGATCTAAAGTCGCAATTAGGACATGTTTTCTATTTCAACGGAGGACCTGTGAGCTAGAACAGTTCAAAGAATTCAGTTGTCACTGATTCTACAGTGGAGTCCGAATATATAACATCTTATGATGAAGCTAAGGAATCCGTATGGATTCATAACTTTGTCCAAGATCTTTATGTGGTTCCTAGAAATAAAGATCCTATCACATTGTATTATGATAATATTGTAGTGGTGGATCTTTCAAAAGAACCAAGGTCACATCAATGGGCAAAGCACATTCTGCGGAAGTATCACCTCTTGAGGGGTTTCTATCAAAGGGGTGAAGTTGTAGTGAGTAGAGTGTCCATGGAAGAGAATGTGATGGACCCCATGACTAAAGTCCTATCTTAGTAGAAGCATGAATATCATGTGAGAGCTAGCAAGTTAAAGGTTGTTAGCAATTGGATCTAGTCTAAGTGGGAGTCTGTTGGAGTTGGTGGCCTAGAACCAACTACTTTTTACTTTATGATAAACTTGTATTCATGGATTTGAATATTAATAAATACCTTATCACATCTTGATTGCTATTCTATGTTACAATTCATGTGATAATGTCCTAAGGATAGTTGTTGCACTAAAGGGTCATAGCAGATCCCTACTATTATGAGAACCCAGAAGTGCTATAACACTATTATTGAATATATTTTATATGGACGAATGTTTTTATTTGAGGGACACAAATAATAAAGTCCATTAGGGGTGAGGACTCATAAAACTTTTATTCACCTTCTCATGGTGTGTGCACTTGGTAATATCTAGAAGGATATTATGAGAATGAGACCCGCCAGTAAGAAATCTAGATTTCATAGTGTCATTGGATGTTCCTATCTTCAAACATGTGTATTGGTCCTTAAACTTTAAGATTATTATGAATTGGTATTACAACTCACACACTTAGATGTATTGACAAAAACTGTGATGACACACTATTCGCAGTGAGGTAGGATATGTTGGGTGAATCACGAGTAATACTGTATTAATAGAAAACATGAGAAAGGATTTTTCTCTTCTGTTCCATAATAGAATTTGATATCTTAGGCCCTTTTATGGAATTGATATAGCCTAAATAAATCCATGTCCATAGTGAGGAATGAGAGAGTTCAATTCTGGGAAGTCAAAGAAATAATAATCGAGCACATGGGTTGATGGAACTAGCATAAAACCCGCTTGATTTGAGATATCGAGAAAAAGGTATTACATTACATGGTACGCATTTGTAGGAGGCGACACATCATTACGACGTTAACTTATCTCTATGGGTGACTTGGAGTGTTTCTAGATGCTAACCATGGACTTTAGGTAGGCTCCACCTAATACCACTTAGAAGGAGGCCTAGAGGGTCACACACTAAGTGTGTCCAAGTATCTCAGTTAAATATTCATTTAACAAGTTGAATAAATATTATTCCTGACTGTGGTTTAATAGTTATTAAAGGATGCCCGATCTCATTTATTTTGAAACTAGTTATTCAAGAGAATATATTTTGGGTGAAATAATATATTTATTAGTGAGTAATGCAATGATATTTATTTAAGAAATAAATAGTCATTATTAAAGGTCTAATAAATGCAGTGGAGGAAATAATGAAAATGTAAAAATAAAAGTACACACCGTGTATATTAATATATACACGCCGTGTAGTTTTTTTGGGGATTTGTGAGAAATAATAATATTTATTTAATTAAATAATAATAGGTGTAATTACCTGGACACATGTCAAGTGATAATAATAGTCAAATTTTATTATCAGACATGGGGTTTTACTAATAATTAAATGAAATAAATAAATTCCTTTGGGTAATTAATTCATTTTATTATTCTAAGTAATATAAATCCCAATTACATTATTCTGATTAGAGCTAACCATTATTTTTAGTTATGAACAATGGATCTGGAGAAAGATCTCAAGACAAGAGAGAATTCCTTTCCTCCAGGAACGCTCTCAAGTTACGAGATAGATCCTCTTCCACCGGATCAAGGAGAGCGCTTTGGAAGCATCTCTCAAGGTGATCGAAGGCGGACATCGTAAGCAAAAGCTCTTCCATGCTAGCACCAAGATATCCCTTCAGTAACGTCCATATATATGTGGAACATGTGTGGATCACTGCTAGAGGAAGGCTACACTTGGATTCTATGACTAAATGACATATCACATTGGATCATGACTGGAAACATCAATGGAGAGATAATTCTATCAAGGAAATTCTTGTCTTTTAATTTAATTAGTTATAACCAACATATGATGATCCTATCTATGGTTCTAGGACTTTCCTCTTTCCTTTTCGTTCTTTGTTCTATTATGAAGATCCAACATTTTATCATCTTGATGTATCTAGGATTGATCATTACTAATGGTAAAATTAAATTTGGGTACACCCATCCATGAGCTTCCACTGCACCTGAAACCTACAAGAGTTTGGTCATAGAGGATGAAAATAGAGGGGAAAAGAAGTTGGGTGTGGTTAGATGCATGCGTTAGACGTGGTAGATCCAGTAGAGTTGAGATTTGTTTGAGTCATGATCAGTTTATCTTTAACACTTGTTTGTAATTTGTTTGATTTGGTATCCTCACACTACTTTGTTTCTCTTACTTTTTTCTATACTATTAGACGTGGAGAGGTTTCTAGTGACTATGGTGTTATATACACCATTTGGAGACCAGACTTATTTATTTTATGTGTTCTAGGGATGCAAATTGGTGATTGAACAACACCAGTCAGTGGGGGACTTCTTATTGTTGCATATATAACCATATTATATTATACTCAACATGGATTGGCTATATTTTGTGTGTTCATTCATTATAAACTTCCAAAGGAGAGTTTTTTTCTAATGTGGAGGGAAAGCGAGTGGCATTTATTGATGAGAAATGTTATTGGATAGGGGTAGGTTGATGATGCCTCTTTTATCTTAGTTGGTGGAGTTGTTGGTGGAAGTTATGATAGAGGGTGTTCCTAGGGTTGTGGAGGAGTTCATGGATGTTTTTTCGGATGAGGTTATGACCCTACCTATAACAACCCAGGTAATGATAGAATAAGTTTTTTCATATTTATTAATATATTTGAAGTAGATAATAATTTTATATTAAAAAGGTATTCTATGTCTGATAGCATACCCAACATGCAGCCATGAGTTTCTTTGAAATCTTACATTGCATGCAAGACTGAGTTATACCAAAAAATAATATATTGTTAATATTATTATTTTAAGTGGTAGTTATCACCTAACCATTGTATCAATGGGAATGAATATAACTAACTATATTATGTTTAAAAATGTTTATTAAATTTTTTTACATTCGTACAATAAATTTTATAGGCTTAAAATAATAATAAATCCAATTTTAAGCATAACAAAGATCTATATTTTTAAAAGGTAGTTTTTCCGCCTTTTAATGGCGCACCTATTTTAAATTAAAATTTTGACACTTATAATTTTTATATGAAAAAATAATATTATTTTTTTGAAATATAAATATAAAAATTTACTTAAAGTGAATTTTTGGTATTTTTCTGAGAACATTCATATTTTGATGAATAGTGAATAATATTGATTTTTAGTTCAAAAATGATTTTTCATCCAATTTATTTATATAGTTAAATTATGTTATGAATTTTATTTAATATATAATTAGATAAATTTTATATAATTAAAACTAATTTAGGTAATTGAATACAATTTCACATTGAATTTAGATATAAAAACTTACCAAACTTTTGAATATTTTCACTTTATAATCCTGTTGTCACATCTCGTCCGTGGGATTAATTTTAAATTAAATTGTGACAATTATATGGTTGGAATTTTGGAAAATGAATTAAATATTTGGAATCATAATAATTTATAATTTATAATAATTTCAACTTATTTTTTTTACCAAAATTATTAGTAAAAGTAATTAAAATTAATTATAGTGATTAAGGAAAAATGAGCTTAATTAATGACTAAACTTGGAAAATAAGGTGTAAAAATGACCCTAAAATTGTCTAAAAATTATTTTATAGACATATTTAGGCCATGAAACCTATAAATATATATAATTATAAATTTTTAATCCTTTGGGGACAAGTAAAATATGGGGAGCACATAATTCTTTTCAATAATACCCAATGTGTCCTTTTCCCCTCTTATAAAAGCCCTCCTCCCCTCCCCCTCTCTTTACACCTCTAAATCCATTTTGTATTGGAAAAAAACTACCCAAATAAGCTCCCAAAATTCCTACCATCACCATATATGCCTAACCTTGGTCATAAATTCAACTAAGATGTCCTTTGGTGCAAACCAAAAGGAGTTAACCAAAGAAGTGGTAACTTTCATCAACATGCATTTTTTTACTTTTTTTCCTTCTACAATCCCTTAATTTCATATTATTACATGATTATATAATAAAATAATTATCATAAATAAACTTATATGTTGTTATTATAAGTTTTATACCTACACCTACACACACTTCCATCAAATGGGTAATGAAATTACCATTTGTGTACAACAAATTACCGCCTCACGTAATGATGTCATTCATTTTTACTTTACGAACTTTTATGGTTGTGAATTATGATGGAATATATATATATATGATATTTATTATTTATTCATACTTCTATAATTTTTATATACATATACCTTCATTATTTCCATTTTGTGTAAATACGATAACGTCGTTTGTGTACGCGTGGACTACCGCCTCCTTAAAGCGATGTGATACGTTTACACATTATATGGAATGTATTAAAGATGATTTTAATTAAAAATGTGTAACATAAATAAAATATATATGATATTAATTACATAATTACCTTTCTGTAAATATAATATATCATTTTCTTTATTACCCTTTCACACACTAAAAAAGTGATAACATCATTCGTGGACGTGTGGACTACCACCTCCTCAAAGCGATGTGATTCATTTTACATCACCATAATTATATATATAAGTATATATTATTAAATAATATGGTATATATGATATAATGATCATTATTTAAAGATAAATTGTTACTTACCTTCTTTCCATAACAATCATTGAAAAATGGGAACGTTACTCATGCATACGCACAACCTACTGTCTCAATGATTGTAATGTTGGTTCATTTTTCATTAACATATTTAATGTTTGGTTTTAAAAATAGTATTTATATATAAATATTATAATTATTTAATTATAATTATTCTTTATTTGTTTATATAATGACCCCTTTGACCATATTGGACCTACCAAAGTCGTTTTTGACACATAAACCAAATATGGTCAAAACACCCAATGTAAACATAATTGCTTAAGTAGTTGTATAAAAATTGTAATAAAAGTAATAATAAAATTGAAAAAGGTTTTGAAGTAAGTAAATAATTAACATAAGTTAATTATTCAGGAAGATAAAGACACACGTGACAAGTCGGACCCAAGGTAAGGGATTTCATCTCAATCTCCTTTCATTGTGACATTTCTTGATCATATGAACATTTATTATTTTATAAAGTTTATATAGATACCCTTTTACATCGAATATCCATATTATATCTATTCTAATGTTATTTAATGTTTTGTTAAATCTTATTCTTTCATGTGGCTATGATTTTATTGTTCAAAGTGGTATGGGATACTTTGAATGTTTAATGATTTAATCCTTTCCTCCATTTAAATATTATTGATATTATTTTAAATATTTATTTATATGGATATAAAAGTATTATAAATTAAATTTTGTGTCTATTTTGGTATTTTTATTCCTCTACAAGACTTCATGTTTTTAAAATAAAAAGAAACCCCTATTTCCCTTTTTCGGGGTATTTTGTTATTGAAAATGGGTTTTGAAAATGGATTGATTATTTAAATATCTTGAAATGTTTTCTTGTGATTGAAAATGAAATTTTATGAGTGAAAGGTTGAAAATTGAAATCTTTTTTGTGTTATGATTGTATAATGGTACTTGGACATTGGATGAGTGGTTCTGTGATAAACCAAGGACGAGTGGGTCCATGATAGACCTCTAATGAATTGGGTATGGAAGTTAGCAATATAGATATTCCATTTATAAGAGTAACATGTATGGATGTTGATCATATATTTATTCCATTTATAAGAGTGAAAAGTATAATGATGTACCAATATACCTTTATGTATTTTCTATTATTGCTATGGGTTTTGTGGTAATATTATGACTACAAAAAAGGTATGAAATGGTTTTATTTTAAAAGGAAATTATTTAATACTTATTAAGGGTGAAAGGTATTACTTTATCATAAATTTTTCATGGAATTTAATGTTTATCAATGTACTGACAATTTCCTTCTTTTATATCCATTATTGATATTTTTATAATCATCCCACATTTTTAATGTTTTTCACATGACTTAAGGATGAGCAAGGGATTGGAAGAAGTCATGTTCAATGTCGTGAAGAGTTTTCATAAAAGATATCATGATTTATTTTAAAACTTTTAGATTACGGGAAAATAGATGTTTTTTTGGAAGTGTCCACTTTTTATTTTATGGTTTTTTTATGTATGAGTTATGGATTAAATCTATAAAACTCTAAACCTAAAAATATAATCAATGTGAAATAAAGTAAAATTCTTGACTTAACTCAAGATTATGTAATGTTTTAAGTCCAGGGCCTTATAGTTTATATCAAAGGTTGATTTATATAACTTTAGAGGTTAGGGTAATATTAATAACTTTCACTTGAAATATTTTACCTTATGGTCAAGTTAAAATGTTATATCATTTAAAGATTACCATATTGCTTCATCTAAAGTATGTTTTATCAGAATGATTTTCCATAGAGGAAATAAGGAAGCTATAGTGGGAAGGCACCGAGAGGAAAATATCCTTCCAAATAATCATCTTGAGATGGTTGGAAATGGAAATAATTAGTTTTCTATAGTGATGGATCATTTAAAACTGGCTATAAATGGTGGTGGTGTCCATGCAAGAGAGGAACCAAATATACCATAGAGGAACATGATAAAAGTGGATCATTTTATACAACAACATCCCCCATCATTCAGAGGATCATCTGAACCTGTTCTAGATGAATGATGGATTAAATCTCTAGAAAAGATATTCAATGTCATTGGTTTCTCAGATTACCAAAAGGTAACTCTTTGATTTTATCATTTTTAATGTGAATCAGACCAGTGGTGGTAAATGGTTAATAATATTAGGGAAAGTGAAGAGATTAATGCCTTGGAATGGGATAAATTTAAGAATATTTTCCTTGAGAAATATTTTCCTAAGGATTTTATAATTAGTATGGAAAAAAATTATTAAAAATTGAGACAAAATGAGGAAGATTTAATGGATTCATACAAAGAAAACTTCACTCGACTGGTGAGGTATATCCCAAATTTTATCTTAGATACTTATAGTAAGATAAATTGATTTTACTCAAGATCAAAGCCAATATATCAAAGGGAATTGGATTATCATTAGTTTAAGAGCAATGAGAAATTTGTTCTATGTGTTGAGAAGGTAGAAATGGAGTTTTTATATGATCATGTGTCCCATGAAAACAAGAATAAGAAGAGATCAATTTGGTAGGAAATGAGGAAGTATTCATCAAATAAGTTTGGAGGTAAGAAAACCAAATTCCCATCTTGTGAGAATTGTGGTGAAAAGAATCCTTGAGAATGTCTTTAAATGTTTGGGAATTGCATCTGATGTGGTAATATTGGTCATATGGCACATGAATATAAGGAAAATGATCAGTAAATCAATAAAAATCCAATGGTAAGATGTTTTAGTTGAAATGAGTTAGAAAATTATGCTAATGTGTGTCCAAAGTTTATTACTTAGGATATAAACCAACAAGATCAAAAGAAAAAGGGCGTGGAAAAATCTTTTGGTACTATTATATTTGATGTTGGTCCATAAAATAAAGTTATGATAGGTATGTTATTGGTTTATTTGAATTCTGTCAATACTCTGTTTGACTCTGGATCTTCACATTCTTTTATTTCTAAGAAATATTCTAGAAAATTGGGAATATAACCTAATGAAAGTAAGATATAACTTTTGGTAAAAAATCTAGGTGGGAGTATTAGAGAAATATAGATTTATAGGGATATTCCTATTTTCATTGGTGGGATGGTATTTCTTGAAAATCTTGTTGAACTACCCATAGTCGATTTTGATATCATTTTGGGTATGGATTGAATTTTAGTTTATCAGGACAAAATAGATTGCAAATCCAAGAGAGTTTTGTTCAATGATTTCATACCTTTGATAACATACCAAGAATATGAGAAATTTATTAAATATGGAAGTGATGGTTATCTATCTCATATTGTTGAAAATAAATAAATAGTTCTGATTAGTGACATCCTAGTAGTGAATGAATTTATAGATGTTTTTCTTGATTATTTGATTGGTGTTGTTCATGACCAGGAAGTTGAATTTAATTCTGATTTAGTACATGATGATAATACTATTTTTAAACCCCCTTGTAGAATGGATCAAGTAGAACTTGTGGAATTGAAAAACTAGTTGTAATAATTACTTGACAAGGGTTTCATTCGACCTAGCACTTTACCATGGGGTGCTTCTGTTTTATTTGTTAAAAAGAAAGACGGTTCCATGATACTTTTCATTGATTATAGAGCCTTGAATAAAATCATTTTCAAGAACAAGTATCCTTTAAATTGTATTGATGATTTGTTTGCTTATCCCCAGGGAGATCAGTGTTTTTTGAAGATTGATATGAGGTCCGGGTACCATCAGCTGAAGTTTAAGGAAGATGACATTCCTAAGACTATGTTTCAAACTAGATATGACCATTATGAGTTTTTAGTTATGCCCTTTGGGTTATCTAAAGAACCTGTTGTATTTATGAATCTTATGAATAGAGTTTTCCATCAGTTTTTGGATTAGTTTGTGGTTGTGTTTATAGATGATATTTTGGTATATTATAAAAGCCATGAGGAACATGAAAGGCACTTAAGGATTGTTTTTAACCATTTTCAGTACTAAAGTGGAAATGAGAAAATATATCAATGGATTTTATGGTAGTATTTCCAAATAATTTTCAAGGTAATAATGTGATTTGGGTTATTATTGATTGATTAAAAAAATATACACATTTTATTACCATTTGAGATACGATGTATTTAGAGTATCTTTCTAGATTGTATTTAAAGGGAATTTCAGGTTACTTGGAGTTCCTCTCTCCATTGTATCAGACCATGATCCTAGGTTCACATCTAATTTTTGGAAGGGACTTTATAAGTTATTGGGTACTAAATTAAATTTTAGTCATTGGATAAGTTTCTTAGAGAGTAGAATTAATTCTGAGTTTTTACTAGGTACACAAAATATTTCATGCTTCACTATTAAGGAAGTATATACAAGATTCATCTCATTTTTTGAGCCCTGAAGTAGTTCAGTCGGAAGATAATATTTCTTATGAGAAATAATTAGTTCAGGTTCTTAACCATAGATAAAAAGTTTTTATGGATAAGATAATTCATAAGTTTAAGATTTTATGGATAAACCATATGGTTGAAGAGGCAACATGGGGACATAAAAATTCCATAATGAAAAAATATCCTCACTTATTTGATAAGTGAATAAAATTGTGAGGATATAATTTCCAAAAGGGGAAAAGATGTAACATCCCAAGTAATGATAAGATAAGTCCCTTTCATATTTATTAATATTTATGAATTATATAGAAATTTTTCCTTAAAAAGGGATGATATGTACAATATCATACCTGAAACACAACAACATGTTTCTCTGAAATCTTATGTTTCACGTAAGATTTAGTTATATCAAAAACTAATATATTGTTAATATTATTATTTTAAGTGGTAGTTATTTCCTAGTAATTATGTTAGTGGGAATGAATAGGACTAAATATATTATGTTTACACATGTTTATTATTATTTTTAAATTCATTAAATATATTTTATAGGATTAAAATAAGAATAAATCCAATTTTAAGCATTAAAAAGATTTATATTTTTAAAAGGTAGATTTACTGCCTTTTAATGGTGCACCTATTTTAAAACAAAATTTTAACACTTTTATAATTTTTATATGATAAAATAAACTTTCTTTTTTGAAATAAAAATATAAAAATTTAATTTGGGTGAATTTTTGGTATTTTTATGGGAACATTCATATTTTGATGAATAGTGAATATTACTGATTTTTTGTAAAAAACTGCTTTTTTTGTTCAATTTATTTATATATTTTAATTATTTTTTGGATTGGTTTTAATGTATAATTAGATAAATTTTATATCATTAAAACTAATTTATGTCATTGGAAACAATTTTACATTGAATTTAGATATAAAAAACTTACCAAACTTTTGAACATTTTCACTTTAAAAACCCGCTATCACATCTTATCTGCATGATCAATTTTGAATTAATTTATGCCACTTCCATGTTTAGAATTTGGAAAAATTAATTCAATATTTTTAATCAGAATAATTTATAAATTAAAATAAGGTCAAATTAGTTTTTGACCAAAATTATTAATAAAAGTAATTAAAATTAATTATAGTGATTAAGGAAAAATGAGCTTAATTAATGACTAATTTGGGAAAACAAGGTGTAAAAATGAACCAAAACTTGTCTAAAAATTATTTAATGGAAATATTTAGACCATTAAACCTCTAAAATCTATAATGGTTTATTTTTAACCCTTGGGGGACAAGTAAAACATGGGGATCACACAATTCTTTTCAAAAATACACAATATGTGTTTTCCCCTATTATAAAAGACCTCCTCTTTTCCCCTATATTTAAACCTCTAAAGAACCTTTGGATCAAAAAAATAATTCCCAAATAAGCTCCTAAAATCAAAACCCTCACCCTATATTCATAAACTTGGGCATAAATTCAACAAAGAAGTTCTTTGGTGCACACTAAAAGGAGTTACCTGAAGAAGAGGTAACTTTCATCGACATACATTTTTACTTTGTTTCCTTATACACTCCATTAATTTATTATTATTATATTATTATAAAATAAAATAATTTTCATAAATATACTAATATGTTGTTATGATTAGGGTTATACCTAAACCCACATACACTTCTATCAAATGCATAATGAAATTACCATTCGCGTACGACAAACTACCACCTCACATAATGATATCATTCATTTTTTCCATTACCACCTTTCATGGTTGGGAATTATGAAGGAATATATATATATATATATTATATTTAGTATTTATTCATACTTATTTAATTACTATATACAAATACCTTCATGATTTTCATTTTCTGTAAATACGATAATGTCATTTGTGGATGTGTGGACTACCGTCTCCTCAAAGTGATGTGAAATATTCACACATTAAATGGAATGTATTAAGGATGAGTTTAATTAAAAATATGTGACATAAATGAAATATATATTATATTAATTACATACTTACCTTTTTGGAAACATAATATATCATTTTCTTTATTACTCTTTCACACAATGAAAAAGTGATAACGTCATTCGTGGACGTGTGGAATACCACCTCCTTGAAGTGATGTGATTCCTTTTACATCATAATAATTATATATGTAAGTATATATTATTAAATAAAATGATATATATGATATAATTATCATTCTATAAAGATAAATTGTTAGTTACCTTCTTTCCATAATGATCATTGAAAAATGGGAGCGTTACTCGTGCGTACGTACGACCTACCATCTCCATGATTGTAACATTAGTTCATTTTTCATGACCATATTTCATGATTGATTTTAAATTTTTTATTTATGTATAAATATGATAATTATTTTATGATTATTATTCTGTATATGTCTATATAATGACCCCTTTAACCATATTTGACCTACCAAAGTTGTTTTTGACACATAAATAGAATATGGTCAAAACACCCGACGTAAAGTTAATTATTTAAGTAGTTTTATAAAACATTATAATAATTGAAATAAAAGTAATAATAAATTTTAAAAAGGTTATTAATCCTGTAAATAATTAATATAAGTTTATTATTCAGGAATATAAAGACACATGTGACAAGTCAGACCCAAGGTAAGGGATTTTATCTTAATATCCTTTCATTGAGGCATTTCTTGAACATATTCACCTTTATTATTTTATAAAGTGTATATACATCTCCTTTGATACCCCATATTAGAATGGCCTGAAGACCTTCTTTTTTATTTTATTATGGATAATCCCCCTTTTAAGGGTTGAAGGGGAACCCGTACATGACCCGTAGGCCCAAGGCACAAGGCTTGACAAACTCGCAATACATAACCCGAAGGCCTAGAGGCATACCATGCCCAATACATGACCCGTAGGCCCAACCCACTTGAATTTCCCCTCCCCATATTTCTACATCATTGATCACCTAGCTCCCCAACTTGAATTTCTAATCATCTAGCATTGCCCTGTACAAAGTTGCACGGTGCTTGGTCCTGATGGCAACTGCCATACCCTCTCATTCTTCCAATCCGGTTAGCTCTGCATCTAGTGGCTGCTACTCCTATTGCTCTGATCCTCTTCTGGGGAATGCTCTATGTAAACTGGGATACTCCATGGTCTACGTGACCCGAAGGCCCTATGTCCCGAAGGCCTTTGATGACCCGAAGGCCCTAGAGACCCGTAGGCCCAAACCTGTGGCTCGAAGACCCAAATCGGGTGAATAGTTCTGACTGCTACAGTACCGAACAATACTGAATAGTAACTGCTACAGTGAATACTACAGTGCTGCTACAGTAGCCCCAGAAATTCACCTCCACCCGGTTTTGAACTCGGGTCTCTTGGATGCCAAGCAGGAGCCCTTACCACTCGGGTACGGGCTCGTTGGCATACCCCATATCCACATTATATTTTTTATTATGTTAATTAATGTTTTTTTAAATGTTATTCTTTCATGTGGTTTATGATTTGAATTTTCAAAGTGGTATGGGATACTCTAAATGTTTAAAGATTTAATCATTTCCTGAATTTCAATATTCTTGATATTATTTTACATATTTATTTATATAGATATAAAATTATTATAAATGAAATTTTATTTCTATTTTGATATTTGGATTCCTCTGCAAGCATTCATGTTTTTAAAATAAAAATAAACCCCTCTTTCCCAGTTTCTGGGTATTTTGTTATTGAAAATGGTTTTTTAAAATGGATTGATTTTTTCAATATCTTGAAATGTTTTTTTGTGATTGAAAATGTAATTTTATGAGTAAAATTTTAAAAATTTAAATCTTTTTTTTGTTATTATTATATAATGGTACTTGGAAATTTGATAGGTGGTTCCATAATAAACCAATGAAGGGTGGTTTCATGATAAACCAAGGAAGGGTGAGTTTTTGATAGCCCTACAATTAATTAGTTATGTAATTCAGCCATATGGATATTCCATTTGTAAGAGTGGCATGTATATAAGTAAACCTTATTGTTATTCCATTTATATTAATGACAAGTATAATGATGTCCCAAGATACCTTTATGTATTTTCTATGATTTATATCAGTTTTATGGTAATATTGTGATTACAAAAAATATATGAAATGAGATTATTTTCAAAGTAAATTATTTAATAATTATTAAGGGTGAATGTTATTACTTTATGGTAAAGTTATCATGGGTTTTAATGTTTATCAATAAACTAAGAGTTTCATTCTTTTATATCCCTTACTGAGCTTTTTATGCTCATCCAAATTTTTTTAATGTTTTTAATAGGACATAAAGATGAGTAAGGGATTGGAAGAAGCCACGTTGAATGTCATGAAGTGTTTTAATAAAAGTGATATTTATTTATTTTAAAAGTTTTAGATTATTGAAATAATGGATAATATTCATAAGTGTCTAATTTTTATTTTATGGTTTTGTTATGTATGAGTTATGGACTAATTCTCTAAAACTCTAAAGATAAAAATATCCTGAATGTGAAAGAAAGTAAAATTATTGACTTAACTCAAGATTATGTAATGTTTTAAGGGAGGTGCCTTATACTACCCCCACTACATGATGTCAAGTTTGGTATAGAGCTACAATTGGATGCATCTCCGATTTCGATGGCTCCCTATAGGATGTTGCCTACGAAGTTGTGTGAGTTGTGGTTGTAGGTGGATGATCTGATGTAGAGGGATTTCATTATATCTAGTGTGTCTCTGTGGGGTACTCTAGTGTTGTTCTCCAATAAAGGAGATGGTAGTTTGAGTCTATGTATATACTAATAGTGGTTGAATCAAGTAATGTCCAAGACCTGTTACCCTCTTATGAGGATCGATGATCAATTTGACCAGTTGAGATGAGATTTTTGGTTCTCAAAGATCGATATATGATATTGATATCACCAATTGAGAGTGAATTATGAGGATATCGAGAAGACTACCTTCAAGTGAAGGTATAGTCACTTTGAGTTTGTAGTCATGCTTTTCGGAGTTATAAATGCACCATCCATGTTCATGGGGCTTATGAACTCTGTGTTCCATGAGTTCTTAGATTGGTTCATCATTGTATTCATTGATGATACTGTGATCTAATAGAAGTTAGAGGAGGATAATCATATAAGAGATGTTTTGAAGGTCCTTCGACACCATCAGATCTATGAGAAGTTATACAAGTGTAAGTTCTAGATATGGTAGGTTATCTTACTTAAACATGTGGTTTCATAGTAGGGTGTGATAGTGGACACATCGAAGGTTGTGTCATTTTTTTCTTGGGTAGAACCTAAGAATGTGGTAGAGGTTTATAGTTTCCTTGGCCACATAGGTTATTATAGGTGGTTTGTGACTGATTTTTATCGAGTTATGGACCTGCTGAAAAATTTGACCAAGAAAGACCAGGATTTTGTGTGGACTGATTAGTGTGAGGAAGCATTCAGTTACTTAAAGAAGAAGTTAGTCAGTGCTCCTGTGATTCTGTTTCCTGAGGAGGGTGCGTTGTTTGAGTTTTTTTTGGCATGTCCTGTCTGGGATTGGGATGCATGTTGATGCAGTAGAGGTAATCAGTCCCATATGGGTATAGGAAATTACATCCCCATGAGTGTAACTATTTCACCCATGATATAGATCTAGAGGAAATTGTGTTTGTGCAAAAGTTTTAGTTGAACTGTCTCATTAGTGAGCATTTTTTTTGTTTTCATAGACTACAATAACTTGAAATATGTTTTCAATCAATGAGATCTGAATCTATGACAATGGAGGTGGATGAAGTTTCTTCAGGATTACAATTTTGAGATCTCTTACACCCTGGGAAATGGGAATTTGTTTTCCAATCCATTTAGTTATAATTCCTGAGGATACATGACTCAGGAGTCTACAAATGTTTAGAAAGGAATAGAGGAGTTTACAGTGACGCATCTCAATGTCACAAGGAGCAGTGTTCAAGATTTTCATTATCAGATGACCATGGAGTTGTTTTTGTTATAGTAGGTGGAGGAGTATTAATGGGAGGACTCAAAGTTAGAGGTGATGCATGATTATATTGTCTATGGGGATACTCTTAAGGGATGGTTAGAGGATGGTCAGAATCAAGTGCAATTCTAGGGGAGGTTGTTTGTTCCACATACGATGCAGGAGGGGTTTCTATATGTGTTTCAATGATCACTCTTAGTGGTAAATCCTTGTGTGATTAATATATATCATGGATTTGGGAGGTATATTTGGTTTCCATTGATGAAACAGTCAGTGGTAGAGTTTGTGTTGAGGTGTCTAGTTTGTCACTAGGTGAAAGTGGAACACCATGTTCTTGGAGGTTTTTATGGTCCATGGATGTTACCTAGTGTAAATGGGTGGACATATCGATATATTTTTTCATAGGGTTACCCTGATATCAGGGAGGATGTGACATAGTCTGGGTGCTAGTGGACTGACCGATGAAGTTGGCTCATTTTTTGGCAATTTGTGAATCGAATGTCTTCGATGTTTTGGAAAGGTGGAATGTGGATGATGTGTTTATGACTCATGAGGTATTGAGGACCATTATCTATAATTAGGATCCTTATTTTAAATCATAAGTATAAAGGGGATTACAAAATGATTTTTCCTCCCAACTATTCCTTAACACTATTTTCCAGCCTCAGATAGATGGGAAGATGGAGAGGACTGTCCAGAAACTGGAGGATATATTGAAAACTTGTATCTTGGACTTTGGAAGAACTTTAGGACAACACCAACCTTTAACCGAGTTTGCATACAACAACATTTATTACTCATCCATTGGCATGGCCTTGTTTGAGTCATTTTAAGGGAGACCATGTCATTCTAAATTATGCTGGATGAAGGTCAGGGAGTCAACATTTCTCAGACCTGATGTGGTGTAGAGAATGACTGAGAAAATCCAGTTGGTTTAGGTGAGGATGAGGGCAGTGTTAGACTATCATAAGGCCTATGTTAATCATAGGTGTAGGCCCTTGGAGTTTTAGTTTAGATACCATAACATGTGTGACTATCATGGGACGTAGTCAAACAAAATTTCTACTTAAAATGCATCCTAATAGCTTTCTAGTGTCGTCTCTCAAGGATAAAGGGTAGGGAGTCTCACTATCGTATCACTTATGTATGTTTCCTTTGTTTTATTGATTATGAAAGTATCCAAAGTTGTTTTTTTTGTTTTTTTATTAAATATAAATAGGAACAAAAGAAATAAAATATGACAAAATAGTGGGTGAAAGGGGCTTGGATCCAGTTTCAATCACACAGATTCTTTATTTTCCTCTGGTTATCATAAGAAAATGGTGTCAATATCATTCTTCCATTTCTACCATCTATATAAATTGTGGTTATAAACATATAGAATATAGTTATACCCTGATACATCTAGTTTTAACTCCTCTATAGTGAAGAGGTAGTAAACACACTCAATCTAGGCATTCACTGTCTCAACACCCAACTCCATCATGTGTTGTTCATCCCTCAATTCACATTGCTCCACTGATATGTAATGTGAACCGAGATTGGTAGGGAGAGAAGATTTGATAGATTTGAGAATGATGAATCCCATTGTAGAGAGCATATGAATATCATTGATCTTCTTCTCCCCATTTCGATACTGCATCAAATATGGGATTCATATTATAAATAAGAAATAGGGTGCCTGTGAGATCTCCCCTGGAGACCCATCCCTCAAGTTAGTTCTCTATGGTTTGGAGTTAAAAGATCACATTACAACATGGGGGTTAAATAATAACATGAAGAATTGGGGATGAGAAGAACAACATAATACAGTTAATTAAACATAGTGAAAATTAAGCTAGAAATACAGAAAAGAAATTATATGGAAAGAAAACTAAATATAATTAGAAGAGGAATGAATATATTCAGTAGAGGTTGAATATTTATAATGGGAGAGAGTGATATATACTTATACAGATCATGTTAAAAAAAATTATTTTTGGAATTCAATGTTGAGGTGAGATTTGGATGGATTCCATGTGTTTCAACAAACTGTCAGGGTTAATTCTCTTGACATATCTTTTTTCCTTCAACCATGCATGTATTTAAATTTTTTCCAGTGCCTTTTGGTGGTAGTTTCATGTTCTGGAAATTAGTCATGGTACTGGATGAAGTTTGACTTCAATGTTGGGCTTGAAATCGTGGGCTCAAACATGTACATAAATTCTTCTCCAAGGGATTTTGTGGTAGGGGGTCTTATTCTTGGGTGATGTGATCAGTGGTTCTGATGGTGCTTAAGTAGAAAGGAACATGGAGTGGTTTTGTCCTTTTCAAGTGGTGCAGTGGATCTCGGTGTGTGGCATATCTGAACTGACATGGTGTGTTTCCACTTTACAGATTGTCGTGATAAGGTGGATGATCATGAGTAGAGCTCACAGTCAGCTTTGGATGGGAGCCAAAATCAGGTGGGTGACTATGTATTCTTCTTAAGGAAGAGTGTATCATGGTTAGTAGATTGACCGTGAGTGGTTTTTTTTGGATGGAAAAGAAACATGGTGTGGTTAGCTGCACATGATTTTTCACCTGACCATACGTGGATTTTATAATTTTTTACCAACTAAAATTACAAAATAATATCATTTAGTGTAGTATTTTTATTTAATAAATTTCAAACAATAATAACCCAATTAATTTTATATTTTTATCCTTTAATCAATTTCAATTAACTGTATGGATTTGAAAAATTAATTTTAGAGATGAAAATAAGAATAAACCGGTAGTTTGATCCTTTAACAATTAAGTCCAAAATTAATAAAACTCACAAAAACAATTATTTTACTTGGGAATTTGAATTAATCGGGGGGGGGGTATTTTCAATGAATAATAGATAAAAATGTAGAAAATTATGGCTTTTATCCCTCTCCCACACTTAGTATATTGAACTCCCAGGAAATCGATCATTGAATTTCAATTTATTTGAAAAGAAAATGAAAAATTATCATCTTACCAATATTAAAACTAATAGATAGAGAAAAAGAAAAGAATATATTCTTCCACTATGAAAAATTATCATGACACATATGAAAATCAATTCACTACCTTACTTTAATTTAATCCGTGGTTTCAAGTCAGAAGTGGATCAAATTAGAGTTGAGTGGAAGAAAATTTTTAACAAAAAGAATATCTATTCATCCCTCTTTATTAAGTTTCTTAAACCACAACTTGATGTTCCAATTAGTTAATACAACTTAAATGTATGTGTTATAAGTCAATTGCCCTTATTTCTATGGATTCAATATTCACCTCACCTAAATAAACTCATTTTTGAAAAGGGTCCTTTATTTAATTTATTTTTTCCAGCCATAATTGCATGTAAAGAACTGTACATATCACTTATTTGGATGGATTTATTTAATTATATAAACCCACCCAGTTCCCCTTGTCTTAGAGATCCATTATGGGTTCCCAATTTCCCATGTGTATTCCAGGTTCAAAACACTTATCTATTTTTCATTTAAGTTGGATCCCTATGGTTTTTTGTATCATAGAGTTTAGGTTATTTAGATCAAGTTCAAAATACTTGGCTTAAATTTATGAAATTGATTGTATTCAATTCTGTTCACTCACACTCCATCCCCTAATTTTAAGACCAAATTTCCATAAAATAGTGACTAATTCACTCATTAATCACTTAAGTATTACAACATCAGAACCAATGAATTCCCTCAAATCTACCTTGGAAATTAAAACAGGATAGGTAAAAATTAAGGTTCAAGAAAATGGTGAAAAATCAAAACAAAAACTATACAATGGTATATTTACAATAATATATTTACATAACTAATTTTTTAAAGGAAACCGAATCCTATAGTATGTATGTACAAATTAATATTTTTTTTTTGATTTTTTTTGTTTTTTTGTTTTTTAAAATACAAAAATAGATTGAAAATATAATAATGGTATTTACAGAACATTTACAAATAGGAAAACATTTTTTTTATATTTTTACATTTTTTGTTTTTTTATACACATTAAAAATAGTGAACATAATTTTATTTATTTGTATATTTTAAAACATTAACTAAAAATATATACTAAAATAAATTTTAATAGGTTTGGATTACTCCCCTACACTTATTCAACTCTTCTCATTTAAAGTTACAGCAGAATACACAACATATGTAATGCATAGATAGTGTAAAAGGAGTGATGAAACCTGTTGGTTTATTGTCTAGGAGGTTTGAGTTAGGCTCTCCTTTAGGTGCACTGTGGATAGTGTATCTAGCCTCCTATGAACTTTCTACTTAGGAAAAACTATAAAAACAAAAAATAAAATAAAAAACATTATAAATTATTTATAAATCAATTAAATAAAAAGGAAAAGAGGGGGGAGAATCTTGTGCTTCACTCCCAAAGCGGTGCTATTGTTAGATTGTCCATAGCTGGACAATCTGTTGGTTATGCCCAATTCACAGGGGTATTGGGCTTGTGTGATGTGAACCACCACATGTGGTTCCTTCTAAAGTAGATCAACTCCACTTCCTAGAGGTCCCCATAGATAGGGTGTTGTATGTGTAGTGTGTCCATCCCATTAGTAGTGTGGTTTATATCATAATGTGTGGGTGACATGATCAAAATTAGGGACTACTTAGGTTGTGCCAAGTTGATTGTGTCTTTCTATTCATCTAGTGGTAACTCCACTTATGTTGATTCATAAACAACCAAAGGAGAGTCAGTAAAAAGTTCAATTTGAATAAAATTAAAACAATGTGAGTTTAAATAATAATACCCCCTTTATAAGTAATAACATCCTATTTTTCCTTATTAGAAGTAACCACTGGGTATTCTAGTTCCATAGTTTCTACCTCTAGTTGATGTTTTGTTTATTTTCGGAGTAGTCACTTGACCACAGGTATGGAAGTTTCTTCTTCTTGATCATCCATTTCTCTTATGTAATTTTCTTAATAAGTAGGCTCAAGAATTTTGTTAAAATACCATTCATCCAAATACACTTTACCATCATCTTGGTAAACTTCATCTTCAATTTCTAGTAGCTATAGTTCCATTTTCTCTTCAAGGGGGTATATGGTAGGTTTTTCCTCTTCTGCATCCAAAAAAGGCATCAGTGGTACTGAGTCTGTAAAATTGAAAGTAGGGATATTAGAAGATAATTAATTTTTTAAAAATTAATAAAGAAATGAGTTCAATTCATGGGTAACTCTTTCATTAGTTTTAGTATACTGATATTTTTCTTGGTATTATTCCTCATTGAAGGTGTCTTGTGTGGATGAGGACAGTAATGGGAATTCTAGTTTTTCTTCAAAATGTAACCCCATTCACTCCATTATCATCCTCAACATACTCTAGGGAATGTAACAATTCTTATAATTCTATGATTGTATTAATAGAAAGTGGGGAATTATAAGACAATTGATTTTCAATAAAATCAGAAAAATTAATGTTTGAAAGAGTGTCTCCCTCTAATGATTTCACTTTTTGTTTCTTTACCTGGTACACTATATCTGGGTAGATGTGATCGAGGGTGAACAAGGGAAGATCTTATGATTCTAAAAAATAAACCTCCTCTTATTGGATATCTTCTTTAAAAAATATTAGGGTATCTAGCTTTTCAACAACTTGTTGCTTCCTTTAATCTACAATTTCTTGAAGGGAAGTGGCTATTAAAGCTTTCATACCTTTTAATTCCTTAATAATTTCGTTGTTTTCATCTAGTTTTTGGTTCACTTGAAAATATTTAAACATGGATGAGTAGCTCTAAATTTCCTCTGGTGTAAGTTCTTCTTCACTTTAATGGTTCAAGGGCATGTGTTGTTAATGGTTGTTGGGTACATTAATGTAGAAGCTTCCATCCTCCCACCCATTGGTATGTACCGAAGTTTGTTTTTTGTGTTTATTTTTGGAAATTCATATCCTGGGATACCTACGGGAATGTACATTGGGCATATGGGTGATAGTCTATTAAATAATTGTCTCACTAGAATAAATATACTAGGTTGAGAAAAAGAGAAAGTAGAAAACAAAAATAAGGAAAGATAGAAAAACAATAAAATAATATTTATAGATGTGTCAAAGAAAGTGATAACTCCACCTATGTTCCTCAAAAATGGATCCAAGTTGATGCATGTAACTATCTTGGATCATGGTCAAATAGAATTTCTACTTCTAATGCAGCCTAGTGTCTAACCAGAGTCATCTCTAAAGGAGAAAGGGTAGGGAGTCTCACTATCCTAGAATTTATGTATTTTTATTTTGTTTTATTAATTATGAAAGAAACAAATTTTTTGGTTTTTTATTAAATATAAATAGGAACAAAAGAAACAAAAGAAAACACACCAGTGGTGAATGGGGTTTGGATCCAGGGTAAATCAGACAGATTCTCCCTTTTCCTTTGGTTCTCATCTGAAAATGGTGTTAATATTATTTTTCCATTTCTATCCTCTATCTAAATTGTGGTTTTGAACATACACAAGAGAGATCTCCCATGATAAATCAAGTTCAACCTTCTCTATAGTGAAGAGGAAACAAACACACTCAATCGAGGCAATCACTATCTCAACACCCAGCTCCATCGTGTGTTGTTCATCCATGAATTCACAATTATCTACTGGTATGAATTATGAAACAAGAGAGGGAGAGATAAAATATTTGATAGATTTTAGAATGAAGTAGGTCATTGTAGAGAGAAGTGGAATATCATCGATTCGATTCTCCCTATTTCACTATTACATCAAGGATGAGATTTCGATTAAAAATAAAGAATAGAGTGCTTGTGTGATCTCCCCTAGGGACCTAGACCTTGGGTTAGTTCTCCATGGATTTGAGTTAAGAGATCATGTTATATCATGGGGGATGAATAAGAACATGAAGAATTAGGTAATATAAGAACAACACAATATAGTTAACAAAATAGAGTGAACATTAATTATAAATGAAAAAAAAATTATAGTGAAAGAAAACTAATGTTAATTGGCAGAGCAATGAATATAGTCGATAGTGGATAAATATTTACAATGGGAAACAATGAGATATATTTATATGGAGCAGTTGAAATAGAATATTATTTCTAGAATTTAGTGTCAAGGTGAGATTTGGATGGATGCCATGTGTTTCAACGAACAATCAGGATTATTCCTCCTGACACATCTTCTTCCATCAATTGCGTACATATTTAAATCTGTTCAAGTGCTTTGTGGTGGTAGTTTCATGTGTTTTCCTAGGTGTATTAGGGTGATATTTTATGTGATGTAATAGAACAAGTGTCTATAGGTGGGATATTATTTGATGTGTTGTGATTTTATATGGATGAATGGGAGCACTAGGATATTTATCATTAGGATGTGAGAGATACTAATCAGTGGGAAAGGGGTGTGGGGTGCCTTTTATCGAAATGATTCATATTAAGTTATTATACTTGGATGAATTATTTGGTGAGTGATCCATGGTGAGGATAGGTTAGGTTATTATATCTATATTGGTGTTCATTGGTTCTACCATTTACCCAAGGGTGAATTAGTATTCTATTTTCGCATGTGCATGTGAGACTTTGATTTTCCTGCTGAGTATACTTGTATGCTCACCCTATATATATAAAATTGGTTTCAGGTCTCAAATAGGACTATGTGGACTATGTTGGAAATTAATAGCTTGGGTCTTTGGATACTTGTTGTGTCACTGATTTAGCTTTACTTTGGGTATTTACTTTGGAGACTTTTATCTGTATCGATTTTATTTATACATTCATTGTGGGATATTTTTTGGATTTCTCTTATTTTATGCCATGGAGTTTCTTGTGGTCGATTCATCTTATCTCAAGATCTTATTTATAATATAAAGGGTAATGTCTCTCATACATGATATTTTTATACCCTCAGTACTAGTCGCCAACCCTAGTCCTATTGTCGGTAGGTCTTGTGGGTCATTATCTCTCTCCCTTTGTGGTATATTTGGTGGGAGAGGTTTGTGACAATAAACAATGGATTACCCCAAACTAGGGGTGTTACATTATCAATATGAAATAATAATCAATACAAAACAACAGTAAATTAATTATGATTTCATATAATAATATAACTCATTTTTATCATCAATGAAACCTTCACTAACATTATTAATAACATAAATCATGATATATTTAAAACTTCTATACATAAATTAATATTTTGTTAATAGAAGAAATAAAGTAAATTTTACTTCAAAAAAAATAGGATTTGAATCCTTGTACATTATAACAATATTCTAAACATATCAATGTGTGTATGGTTTTATAACTTGGAAAGTAACGACCCAAACTTTTTGAATAATAATTGTTTCCTAAAAATGTGTGTTATATTTTGCACAACAAAACTATATCCCTTTATTAATGAAGTGATTATAATTGAAATTTGACCATTGGTTTCAACTGTTATATGAACGTTGGTCAATTATGATCGTTGGTTAATATGACCATTGGAAATAATACTCTTAATAATAATTTTAACATTATAATTAGTGTTATAAATAGAAATGATAAGGGTTAAGTAATGCAGAAAGAAGAGTCGATGGCCTCATCCAGTAGAAATGGGCCATACAAAGCCCATTTGTTAGATATTAGGAAGGAGGTAGCGTCACTCAGCTTCACTATGGACCAAACCCAAGCTGGTCTTCAATATGTTAAGCTTGAACGAAATTGACTACGGGTAAAGTTCAAGTTAGTGGAGATTGCCACTCGGGTGATATTATCCGAGCTGCCGCACGAGTCTATCACCATCACACACCTTACCCTTAGGTCATATACAGGTTTTATAAGGGGTTATGTGTTAAGGCCTTAGTCACTTAAATTTTAATACCTTAGTTTTAATAAAATTGTTATTTCTTCACTTTCGTTTTAAGAATAGTTTTTCTTAATAAAATATTTTTTTAATGAGACAAATTAGATAAATTGATTTTACAGGTAAAAATTATACTTTTCAAACATTTCTCATACTTAGAGAATTATTATGGTAAAATAAATATCATTTTTTAATTTCAAATGTCAAAATTAATCTAGGGTGAGTTTTTAGAATTTTTCTATAAAGTTTTTTATGTTTGATGAATAGTGAAAAATACTTTATTTTTTATTAAATAATTATTATAATTTAAATAATTGATTTTGTGAAATGATTTTCAAAAAAAGGACATACATGGTTGCGATTAGTAAGATAATTAGAGTTTGATAGGATCAACTTAATTTTCTTGGTGAATAGTAACTTAATCCTTCAGAATAATAATTTTACCCTTATGAATAGTAATATGACCAATGGAATATTAACCTCACCTATGGAAGTATAGATATAATTTAGGAATATTAAATGGAAATATGATATAATTATATCATAGTATAAGTAAATAAATGTTTTAGAAATTTTTAGTTAAGTATTAGTATTTTAATAAAAATTAAATGTTTATTTACAAATTTATAATTAATATACTGATTTAAAAAAATAAATTTTCATAAAATAGAATAATAAATCAATATTTTTCTATCTTATGATTATAAGTTAACTTTATGAGACCTTAGTTATTTTTTTCAAAGTGTTATAAAATTAGTTATAATTTTTGAATTAGTATTTTTTAAGTAAATGATGATTTTACTTAAAAATTAAATTTATCATATTTAAAAAATTATTTTAATAAATTTGAGTTCATTTTTTAATTATAAACCTTTAAAAATGGTTAGGGTAAATTTTTGGGATTTTTATGAAATAGTTTAATTTTTAGTGAATAGTAAACATACAGTTTTGAGTTTTGGATATGTTTAATGACATCATAACTATGTCATAATGATGTAATGAGTAATATAAAATTATGGTAGGCTCTTTTGTATTATAATAATATAATATGTGTCCCATGTGGCTGTATACCATGGGAAAATACCATGGGAAAGTCCATGGTTTTTCAAATACCACTACTGAGGTGTCCTCAGAAATTAATAAAAAACACCCTCACATTTTCTAAAAATACCCACACACTTATTTATTTCCCCTCATTACTAATTCTTCCACCAAGAAGTTATTATAGTTTTACCTCACAATTAGTCCTCCCAAGGTGTCCTCAATCCCCCAAGGTCCTGATGTTTGAGTTTTAGGAGTCACTCTTTAAGGTAAGGGAAATCTCAACTCTTCTTTTCCTTTCAAATTCTCTTTTTTATGTGGTATGTCATTAAATTTCTATACCATGTCATTATATCCATTTTTTCTATCCCTTTACTATATTAATAGTCTTTTATGAATGGTATACCCCTATACCCTCTCTTTTTAATGTTTTCTAAAACCATGTTTTATACCCATTATGCTGTGAGATTTTCATCTAAAAATTTATCTCTTTTATCAAGAAGTTATTTTATTTTATTTTGTGAATACCAAAAAATATTTATTATATAGGGTTTTTCATATATATTTAAAAATTATCTATTTAATTCTGGGATTAACATATATGAAATCCTCCTTCATTTTCTATGGGTTTAAAATGAAAAAAGGATCTTGTTTTTAAGAACTTTATAAACACCATGAATTTGATATGAAACCCATGTATTTTATTCCTAAAGGGCTATTTATGAAATGTTTTATTAAGATCTATATGGATAAAATTAATTAAGACATATTAAGGGTGTTCCTTGATCGCTCTCTAATGTATTGGGTAAATAATTTAATCTTTAGAGATGACGAGTTTTACGATACCTTGGTAATTTTTATGACACATATATGATAAACCTTAGTGATATTCTTATGAATGTCTAAAGTAAATGTTGTAGCCAAATTTACATGTTATGATTCATTTTTTTATTATGATATTCCTATTTTTCTATTACTCATACCTTTATGATATTCTTCATGTTCTTATTGATAGTCTTCAAAATCACAATTAAACTATTTCACTTGTTTTCCCTTACTGGGCCTTCTGCTCACCCTTTCCTTTGATGTATGTACCTAGGTTATGAGTTTCAATAAATGTAATTAGGATGAACCTTGAATAATCCTTTCAAGTGGAATATAATAGTGTTTTAAGTTTTCATGTATTATGTACCTTTTTTCCAAGACACTATACTTTAAAATATCTTCTATTTGTAAAATGATATGTAAAGTTATGTAATAAAAAGGCAGGATGTCATATGGCATACTTTCAATGATTAATAATTCTCTTTGATAAATTGAATACTGATCCAGAATATATTCTTGAAACTGGAATATATAAAAAATCGGAAGACAGATTTGTATGTGTTGGGATTGTGAAGCCTCTTCAAGTCCCAGATTCGGTTAATTAGAAGGATTGACTTTGGAAGATAGTCCTGGTTAGATGAAGGAAGTACTAGAAAGTGACTTTAGTGGTTTGGTAGATGGAATTGAATATTAAAATCTTTAGATGAGATTTATGAAGTTGGGTCTTGAGTTCACCGAACGAAGGACCAAGCCAGAAGTTAAATGGGTGGATAGAGGTGGTGTGTTCGATTTACCGAATATAGGAAATCAAGATAAGCATTAATATAGGGAATTGATTGTCACTAAACCCAACATATGGACCATCATGGAATTCAGAGGTTGATGAAACTAGTTTATTGGTTGGAACCCACTATAAATGTGGGTGGGACCACAAGTTTATGCGTTGTATGATCATTGATTTTAGTGATCTACATGGATATCATATCACAATGATTGTATAATTATTTTATATTTATAATGAAATTAAATTACATAGTCCTTATTCCGTGGATGTAGGACTCAAATTCTTAACCTTAAAAATCATCTTATGCCTTTACTTTCTTTTATTATCTCTTATGTTTGCTTGAATATTTTGTGAGTAGTGAGTGAATGTTCTAGAGTAGTGTGAATCAGTGCGATAACTAAGGTGATTGTTTCTTCTTATATTTCATACATTAATGTTCATAAGAATTTATTTATGATCCTACTTTTTTATATTGTGGTTTTGGTGACCTTGATTCTAGTGGGTGAAGTTGGTGTAGGGTTCTTAACAAC
This sequence comes from Viscum album, assembly GCA_963277665.1. NCBI lineage: Eukaryota > Viridiplantae > Streptophyta > Magnoliopsida > Santalales > Viscaceae > Viscum > Viscum album. The sequence continues at coordinate 1,194,815,965 of OY728121.1, read as the reverse complement.
AAATTGAGGCCACCTTATAGAACTTCTACTAAAAAAAATATAAAATATAAAAATCAAAATTTATATTGAAATTTTTCTCTTCTAGATAAACCTAAAAATATATTTTTTTAATCTCTAAAATAAATTTTATACTAAATAATTTTTCATATTTATCATACCAATACATGTAAACTTTTCAAATCAAGTTATTTTCATTCTATTCACATTGTCCAACATGAGAAGTTTGTTAAGTAAATGAGTCTTGTTTTTAATACACATACAACTAGAATAGAGTCTAACATTACCAACATGAAAATACACATCAAATTCATAATATATTTCACTAAAACAGTACTCCATATATCATAACATGATCCTTGGATCTAAAACAACAACTAATGAAATTATCAAAATAAAATCACCCCAATATATTGAAATTTTCTCATCATGTATGAATCCATATCAACCATGAAATAGGTATATTGTTTCATACTTATTTTAAGATAATATTAAATTTCAAATTCCCTTAAAAAAAGATGTTTAATTGTTGGAAATGTAAAATATGTGATGTTATAAAATGGTTTAAAACACTCTGAATTGTATACACTTTCTCTCATCCATCATTTTAAAGTGTAAATATATGAGAATTATGATCTTGTTACCCATGACATAAATATTTATTTTATGTACATATCACTATCAAGTATAAAATAAGTGTAATTCCATATTGTATAACCATCAACTCACAACTTCTTTATTACATTTAACTAATTTCTTTACAATTTTTTTATTTTTTTTAAATTCTAATTGGTAATTGGTTTTATATTCCACATACCTTTCCAAATATTATCAACATCATCATTTTTTTAAAAAATATTTCACAATAAAATTTAAATATGACAAGAAAAAAATTGAAAGAATAGTCCATAATGAAACAATTATTTTAAGAAAATTCCTATGTTTCAAAGAAGAATTAATTACATGATTATATCTTGGATTATCTAATGTAATGAAATAAACATTACAGTCAATTTTTTATATACTTAAAAACATGTCCACTCCATCTATTAAAATATTACTTGTAAAATAAATGGTTAAGATTTTTAAAATAATGATTATTTTTTCATTATTAATTTTTTATCAATCTAATGTGTCATTATACCCATAAATTCATCATAAATATGTTAATATTTCATATTTATAAAATCTAAATTAAAATTTTCAAGTTGAATTACCAAAATCTTTCATCACAACATCTTTATCTATATCATATATATATATATATATATATATATATCTTTTGTATGTAGTTCCACTCATACACTTTACTTTAAGATTAACAATATAATAAAGAAGTATAAGGGTAGAATATTTCAAGAAAAATTAAATAGAGTTGAGTTTGTTTCCATAATAGAGTATGTGATTAGGTTTTTGTTGTAAATTAATTTAGAAGTTATGTTGTTAGAAAATTTATTCCAACCACAACATGGGTGAAGAATCTCCACTTAGTGATTTAGAAGATATTTGAAAGATCTGATTTGGTAGGTAATGGATTAGGGGGTGTGGAGATAACCAAGAAGAGTAAAAAACACTAGAGCTAAGTTTATTTACACTAGTATTGGGAAAATGTTTCATAACTTACACAAGTTAAATCCCATTTAGCATAGCTCTTTAGCTGTAAAAGAGTTTCTTGGAACATAGAAGGTGATAAACACTATCATCATAGATCCCCTCATATCACAAATAATGTCACCTCCTCTCATGATACCCTGACCACATGAGACAAAATTTTTGAGCTTCATGTCTATGTTTGGAGGCTTCTAGAAGACCCAATGACCCTATAAAACATTACTATCATCATCCAAGAGGTGAAGAAATTAGGGAATAATATTCCTAATCGATGGAGACTTCTCCCATCATTTAATCAAACCACCAAGATCTACGACGAGTGACCTCACTTTCACTTCCATGTAAATATGATAACATTTTCATCCTAAATTATTCCCCTTGTTCTTGGCTTCCCAAATAGTCAAACAGCCTACAACAAAGACCATGATGTGCGCCCTTGCTTCCATGAAGGTATGATAACACCTTTGAAACCACATAACAAGAATGTTTTGGATTAAATATCCCTATATCATGATGCCCAGGTAGTCTCTCAGTAGTTTCCATATTATTCTCACCCACTATGCTTCAAAAAATATATGAAATGAAAGTTGAAAATTTCTAAGCTAAGTATATAAATTTTCATTGATTTTTTTTGTCTGTGGGAATGACATCATTATGAATGCACCAAACCATAACGTTAAACTTAGATATGATATTGTTTCATTAAAGAAGACATTCTAATTCCTTAATTTCCTACTAATGATCATAATTATTCCAAAAATCTAAAACACTGAAGTCGTTCCAATGAACACACACAATCTTGTTTCTCTTGTAAGTTGAATATTATTAAAGAGAGATTTATTATCAATGTTACAGGTTGTTGTGATGAAGTTGTGATGCCTACTAGCATGATTGAATAATTATTTTCATACATAAATAGAATGAGGCATGCCATTTTAATTTTATATGTTTCATTTAAATTTAATAATCATGAATGACCAATATATGTTCAAAAATGAAAAATAACAACAAAAAAGAAAAAAATGTTTTAATGATTTGGTATGGAAAGCATTCAAATTATTTAATTAAAATATATTATATAAAAAATATATTATTTCTCTCTTAATTTTATAATTTAGAAATATAAAAAAATGATTTATGCAATGAAGAAGATAACCTAGCCTAAGTGAAACATGAGTGATGATGAAATTATGTCATGTCATAAAATCATTTTTTATATTGATAATTAAATTTATTTTATAAAAAATATTCTAATATAAATTTAAAATTTATATTATTTTTTTACAGTAAAAAAAATCCCACATAGGGTCTCATCCTGCCCTTCCGAGGCTAACCATGTTTGATTTTAAAAAAATGACTAGTTTGTATTTTTTTGTAAATAATTAAAGTACTATCAAAAATTAAAATTCAAAATCATAATTAATAGAGATGGCACAAAAATAAATTCAAGGGAAATTAAAAATAAACTACTGTATATCCCTAATACAATAGAATGTTATGAGCCATAAGAAGGGTGTGAAAAAAGGGATCTTAACCCATAATCCAAAAAATGTGTCGATTCAATGGTCTTGTAAAGCCTTGGGCTTAAATTCCTATAGAATATGAGGCTATAAAAAATATGAAAAACTTTAGTTTTGTTAATTACAGTACCACCATCAGCTTTTTAGGGATCAAGTGTGATATAAAAGGAAAAACGAGCCACAAGTACCGTGTTTACTTTTGGAACCTTCTCCAATGCAAGCTGCTCAACCAGTACCATACCGGTTATTTATAAAAAACCTTTAAAGTGTTGAACATGTCTATAAATGAATAGATTTCAATATATTCATGCTTATTGGACAAAAATGAGCACCCTATAGGTATATACTATTCTTTATTCATATAGACATCATAGGAGGAATCATCCCAGGGGTTGATTGGTAAGAAATTAGATGCAAAACATAAATGATCATTATGCTCATAATCTATCAACTGAAATATTTCTTACTTGTTTTATGTTATATTCCATGAATAAAAAACGAGCCATGTAAAGGATGTATTCTTTATTTGGGTCAAATTTTACAACCCCATGAAAGAGGTTTCTTCCATAATTAAAGGAAATACCACAGAATTGCACCATGAGATAAGTTCCACCATGAACCCAACATAAGATGCATTACATGTTGAAATAAAATACAAACACTCTTGGTTATTTTCATATAATAATTATCTACTTATTCAGATTTATATTCATATTAATCTTCACTATCTAGACATGGATTCATCACAAAAGTGGATAATCAGGATAAAATTATGTTAGGACCAAGCTATCGAGGAAGGTGTTTGTATTCAAATGTTGTCTTTTTTTCTAAATAAGTTTATAAAGAAAGGAAAAATAACACCAATTTTTATTTTGTGAAATTTGGGCTGGCCATCGTATTCAAAAAAATTAAACTCACAATGCTTGAAAAGGTACATAGTATTAGGGAGAAGCTGGCTAGAAGAAAAGTCTCATCACATTCACATTGAATCTGGAATGAAACGATCAATCATTTTGAGGAATAATCTTACTGGAATTAAATGGTCATCAGATTCATCTTGAATCTAGTATGAATGGTTTGATTGTAATAAGAGAATTAGAGTCTACATGACTATGAAAAAATAAATGTAAATAATAAGTAAGTTGTGAAACTTATGATGCAAGCTTGATGGAATAAAGGAAGAGAGAAAGAGATGATGCCAATTATATTCAATTTAATTGGATATGAATGAAAAGAAGAAAGGGTGATAGAGATTGTATTCAGGCGAATTGTATTCTGAACAATCATATTAAGTATGAGGAGGAAATAAAGTAGTTACTGAAGAATTTGGAAGTTACAATACTTTCAATTGTAAGAAAAATACTATAGTAGAAGATCATCAACGTATTCAAAGGAAAGAGGAAGTAATGTATTGGGATAAGTGAAAGAAGTTTTTAGAGGTATTATGTTCTAAAAAGAAAGAAGCTACTGATTAGACTCGGTATTCCATCATAATCAGAGGAATAATTGGTTGAGACTGATAAATTCAAAGAAAAGAAAATAATATGATCAATAATGTACTAAACCATTTTAAAGGGGTTTAATTTCTTTGTTTTTCAATCATGTGGGTAAAGATAAAGAAATGAAGAAGAAGTTGTGCATTTTAAATGGATCAAGAGAAGATATGAAGAAAATATATTGATATGATATCGAGGGGGAGATTGAAATTCAAAGATTGTTTATTTTTTAGTCATTTATACAGATATTCACATTAAAGAAATCAGATTGAGAAAATTGGATTGAGAAAATTGGATTGAGAAATTGGATATGGACCTACGATTAAAAAGAAAGTCTCAAGAAGAGATAAAGTTTTAAAAAGACTCAAAAAGATTCAAACGAGTTGATAAAGTCATAAATGTACATAAAATTAAAGGGAAATCGAGATTTTGGGTAATTTCATTGAGCATGAATGTTTTTGGGATTACCACAAAAACCACTTTTGGGTCACCTATTAAATGCAAAAGTAATTTTTACTTTCTCTAATGACGGATGTACTATTTATGTGGAAAGAGAAAAGCACCAAATTTCTATGGAGAGAATAAGTTTTCCGTATCGATATATGTTGAAGAAGTTTTTACAGATAAGTGAATGAAGATAAAATATTTCAATGTTATTTAGATGATCATCATATTTAGTGTTCATCGTATTCAGTTGACTACCATATTCTTCTTGTCATCATATTCAGATGATCACTGTATCTGGCTGGATAATCATATAGGGATTTTTATATTTGGATTTCTGGACTGAGGAAGGAAGTGTTCTAAATTGTCTCAACTCTATTCTGACAGAGACATATCTATTGTATTGGGAATTCAGATTTGAAGATTAGATTTGAATAATGGGTTTGGGAAAATCGAATCTGAAGAATCAGAGTGGGAAGATCAGATTGGGAAATCAGACTGAGTTTTTCATTCTGATTTCTAGGAGGTCCTTACTATATTTTGGTTAAGAAATTGAAGAATTGTCTCAAAATAATAAATTTGTGGAAGTTGAAAAGAATCACAGGTAACATGTGTTGTTACAAAAACATTTCTTTACCCGATTTTTGTTAAGAGGATTCACACTATTGGATTATTTTCAACGTTCTACATGAGTGAAAGGGAATATCATACTCTTTGTATTCCAAGGATTGTTTTCTAGTGGATTGTGTGGTTTGGATCATTTTCAAACCATACCAAGGATGTATCTATTATTATTGAATAATGAACCATGTAAATTTTGTGTTCCTATGGACGTGTGTTTTAATTATTTTCAGTAGGGAATGGAATATTTAATATGAGGTGAAGATTGTTTCAAGTAAACATTAAAGAAAAAAAGTATCACTGATTCACCCCCTCTCAGTGATACAATTACACTGACTGGGAACTTACAAGTGGTATCATAGCCAAAGTTTTCCTTATCTTATTCTTTGCTAATGGAGAATTTGAATTGTGTGAACAGTAAAGGTATTATGGTTTTTGATGCTAATAATTATCATATTTTTAAAGATAGAATGTTTCCTTTTATTATTTCTATTGGATACAATGTTATTGAAGCTACAATAGTTGGGTTTACCCATATTGATGATAAAGTTCCTATGACATTTTTGGACAAGAAGAATCTTGAGAATGATGGAAGGGTTAGGAATTCTATATTATCATCACTTTCTAAAAGTGAATTATTAAGAGTTAAAGGTGTTTCCAAAGCCAAAGGTATATGGGATAAATTGAAAAACATATATGAAGGTAATAAAAAATTGAATAAGGAACATTTACAAATCTTTAGGCTAAAGTATGAAGATTTTAAAATGGATGATCATGAATTTGTTGGGGTCTTCATTACCAGGGTGAATGAAATTGTTAGAAATATCATATGTCTTGGTGAAAATTTAGAAGATTCAATAATTGTTAAAAAGATCTTGAGAATCCTTCCCAACAATTTTGATGAAAAGTTTTCTTCATTGGAAGACAGAGATCCTAAAACATTATATATTGATGATTTTCATAGAACTCTTATCACATATGAAACGAGAAGGGAGGAAGATATAAAGAGAAAGAAAAAAGTTTGCAGAGAAATGTCTTTCAAGTATATAAGTAAAGAAAAGTCAAAGAATATTCTTATTAAATATGAAGCTGGTGAATCTGATTATGAAAATGAGGTATTTAGAAATCATGATGATATTTTATCCTTATTTTATAAAAATTATTGAAGAGGTATAAGGAAATACAAAGGGAAAATTACCTTGAAATGTTTTGAATGTAGAGATGTTCGTCACTTTGCAGCCAATTTTCCTCAAATAAAGAAAGAAGAGGATAGTGAAGAAGAAGAAACAAAGTGAAGAAGATTGTGGAATAAATAAGGAGATAAAGGGAAATCATTTTACATAGGGAAAGATATAAAATACTTCAAATCCAAAAGAAGAAGTTTCTTATCTAAATATGAATAAGAAGAAGACAGTGATGATGAATCTAGAAAGTAAGTTGAGTATGGTATTAAGAATAATTTTATTGAAATAGTGAATGATGAATAATTCAGAAGCAGTAGTTATGAAGAAGAAGAAACTCAACTTGAAATTCATTCGAAATAAGAGTTGAAAGGATGTTTGAGAAAAATTAGAAATCTGGAATATTGAAACAGAAATCTGAAAGATGAATATACCTAAACAAGAAATCAAGAACTATTTATTGATGAAAAGGTGAAACTGATAAAATAAATTAATGATTTGAAGAAATATCTTGTGGAAGAAAATAATCATAATGAGCATATGGAGGTTAAGTTAAGGCAAAAAAAGAAGAGTTGGAACCTATAGAACAAAAACTCTATAAAGATGAAGAGAATGGTACAAGTTTCAAAAACTCTATCATTTAAGTTGGTGAAAGTTCTCGTAATAAGAAACCTGAGAAATTTCAACAAAATTTACCTTCAAAGGGTGATAGGAAAGATGAAATTATTTATGAAAAGAAGAAATCTAGGAATGTTTTGTATGTTTCCAAGACCCACAAAATTGGGAAATCAGAAGTTTTAAAATTCTTTGAATCCAAAAAATTTCCAATACTTTTAGATTTGATAAAGGTGACAAGAAAAGGAAGACTCTGAATGATAATAAAAAGGATGATGACTTAGAAAAGAAATATAATAAGGTAGTTGAAAAATGTATTCAAAATTTTAGTTAGTATGAAAGTTTCATAGGAAAATAATCCTTCTATGGATATTGTGGTGGTATTAGACACACAAAAAATAGGTGTTGGTTCAACCAACAATATTTATATTATCCCAATGTTTATGGAAGGAAAAGATTTATGGGTATTCAATCTTCTCAATGAAAGAATTCTGAGAATGTTGTTTTGAAGAAACCTGAAAAGGCTCGTGTAATGATTGAAAATAGATTCCAACCATTGGAAATTATTTGTGAAAGATGTGAACAACCTAGAAATCTTGAAAAAGTATGTATTGTTTTGTTACCGACACGAAAAATGTTTTTTTAACAATTCTTAGAAGCTAGACGTAAAGAAAGAAAAAAAATAAAAAAATATCTTATTGTTGAAACCACATTGAAAGATAAAAAAGAAGAACAACCTTGGATTCTTGATAGTGGGTGTTCTTCTCATATGACAAGAGATTGGAAATTTTTGAATAATTTTAAATACTTTAAAGAATTAACATTGACATTTGGCAATGATGAATCCTTGAAAATCAAGGGTGTTGAATCAGCCACCATTAGGAAATAAAAGATGAAATCCAAGTAAACTTTATATGTTGATGGTATGAAACACAATTTTATAAGTGTTTCAAAATTGTGTGATGAGGGTAACAGGGTTATCTTTAGAAAAGATAGATTTTTTTGTGAAAAGTGAGGAAGATGTAAAAATTGTTACAAAGGGCCAATATACAAAAGGAATCTTGTTTCAGATTGGTGAAATAAAAAACTCAAGTTACATGAGCATTGTGGAAGAGAATCAATTGTGGAATAAAAATATGGGACACATGTGTCAATGAAGCATAAGAAAGTTATCAAAGTGAGATAGTGTTTGAGACATTCATGATTTTCCAAGAAGAAGATATCGGTGTTTCACTATTTGTCAGAAAGGAAAGATTACGAACTTAGTGCATAAGAAAGTTGAGATTTTTTCAAGACAACCCCTAGAGATGATTCATTCCAATATTTGTGGGCCAATGAGAAAAAAAAATAAAAAAATGGAGATAATTACTTCATTAATTTCATTGAAAATTTTACTCACATTAATTATGTTATGTATATGAAACTAAGTTAGATGATTTGAAATTTTTTAAAAGTTTCAGAAGGAAACATGAGACAGAATGTTAGTATTCAATAAAGAAGTTGAGAACATACAATGGTGGTGAATACAGAAGTGAATAATTTGAAAGTTATCTAGAGAAGGATGGAACTTGGTGTGAGTATAGTTCCCCATACACTCCTTAATAAAATGAGATTGTTGAAAGAAAGAATAGAATCTTGGTGGAAATGGGAGGAACTATGTTACTTAAACATGGTCTTTCTCATTACTATTGGAGGAAATCCATGAGTAATATTTTATATATTCAAAAGAATTGTTTATATAGGCCTAATTTAAATATTAATCCATATGAATTGTTTTATGAAAAAACTCCAAGTTTGAAACACTTTAGAGTTTTTAGGAGTCCATGTATTATAAAAAAGAAAGGTGGAAACTATTGAAATTTTGAGCAGAAAGGCGAAGACGAAATATTTCATGGCTATGTTCCTAAAGAAAGGGGATATATATGTATCAAAAAATAAATAGGAATAATTTTTAATTCTATTGATGTGAAAGTAATTTAAAGGTTTGAATAAGATAAATATACTCACGCAGATAAGGAAGTTGGTCATGATAAGGAAAACAATTCTGATAAGGATATAGACAATTGTAATCCTACTCAAGAAGAAGAATTAGACTCACTTATATCCAGTGATGAGTAATATCCTCTAAAATCTCATCCTAGGATGAGGGATCAAGAGTAATCTTAGAATATAATTGGTGATCAACATCATAAGGTTCCAACAATAAGAACAAAAAATCCTATTGCACCTACTTCTTTGTATTCAAAAGTTGATCTGAATGATTTGAACAAAGCTTTTGAATATCTAGAATGGGTTCAATCCATTAATGAAGAGTTGGATCAACTTAAAAATAATATTACTTGGGAACTCACACCCAAACTAGAAAACAAAAACATTATTGGTACAAAGTGGGTTTTCTGGAACAAGCTAAATGAAGAAGGGGAAGTGATAAGAAACGAAGAAATATTGGTGTGCAAGGGGTATTAAAAAATTGAAGGTATTGATTTTAATGAAACCTTTTATCCAGTGGAAATATTAGAAACAATTATAATTTTATTTCTATTTTTATATAATTAGGTTACAAGATCTTTCAAATGGATGTTAAATCCTCATTCTTGAATGGCGATCTTGATGAGTAAGTTTACATTGAATAAACTTGTGGTTTTGTTGTTGGAAAAGATGAAAGTTATGTGTGAAGATTGATGAAAGTTTTGTATGGTCTAAAACAAGATCTTAGGGAATTGTATTCCAAATTGGATACATGCTTAAGGAATATGAGTTTTAAAAAAAGGAAGAGTTGATAAAAATCTTTATATCAGAGAAAATCAAAAGTATTCCCTCATCGTAATTGTTTATATTGATGAAATTATCTTTGCTTGGAATGATGAAAGCACTTGTGAAAGATTTTTTGAAGAAATGAAAAAGTTGTTTGTAAATGAAATACTAGGGGAAATGAAATAATTTCTTAGGTTTCAAATTATACAAGGAAATAAACACATTTTTATTTCTCAAGAAAAGTATGCTAAGGAACTTCTTAAGAGGTTAGACATGGAAAACTCAAAACATGTTTCCACACTGATTTCAGTGGGAAAAAAGTTGTTTAAATATGGAGAAGGAAAATAAATTTATCAAAAATAACTTCAAAAGCTAATTGGAAGTTGTTATATTTTACTACCTAAAGACCCGACATTGTTTATGTTGTTACCTTATGTGAAATATTTCAGAGTGCTCCAAAAGAATCACATTTACTTGCTGGAAAAATGATTATCAGATACATAAAAGGCATAATAAATTTTGGAATCAGGTATGATATCACATAGAGTATTAATCTGTTTAGGTATTCAGATGCTGATTGGGTAGGAAATGTTGATAATAAAATATCCACATATAGTGGAGTATTCTTTATGGGAAATAATTGTGTTAGCTATAATTTAAAGAAACAAAATTTAGTAACTATCAGTATGGCTGAAACTTAGTATGTTGCTACCACTCAAGCCACTACTCAACTTATGTGGATGAAAACTCAATTCTAAGACTTAATTGTTGAAGTGAAGTTACCCTTTCTCTTGTTTTGTGATAATCAAAGTAAAATTAATCTCACTTGGAATATAGTTCATCAATATTGTTCAAAACATATTGATATCAAATATAATTTCATCAATGATCATGTGGAGAAGAATGAATTGAAGCTGGAATATATTCCAACATCAGAACAATTTAATGGCATTTTCACAAAACCTTTATCGAAAGAATCCTTTTATAAATTATGGTTGAACATGGGTGTCCAACCTCTTTCTCATCAAGGTTGAGGTACGTGTTTTTTCCCTCTCTCATCTTACTTTTTTATAGTGTTGTTAAGGGGGTGAATTGTTTCATAAATCTATCATTTTGAATGCATGAAAAAAGAGGGAGTTGTGGGTAAGTTGTGATTTCATCATTGTAAGTTTGTGAATTATTCTAAATATTTTTTGGGGGTGGTTTTAGGAATTTTTTTTGTATTCTAGGAAATTTGAAGAGATGATAAAGATAAGTAGAGGAAGAAAAGATGATAAATTAATATGAATAAGGTTTTCATGATCACTACTTTTGGACAACATGGTTTTTCTGTCAATAATTCTTATTTCCTATAATGAGTTTTCTCATTTAGGATTAGAGTTTTTGATAAATAATCCATTTCTTGAGGATAAAAAGATTATTGATTTATGAAATTTGATTGAAAAAAATCCAAAGGGGTAGATTGTTAGGACCAAGTTGTTGAGGAAGGTGGTTGCATTCAAATGTTGTCTTTTATTGTCAGTGAAGTTTAAAAATAAAGGAAAAATCACATCAATATATATTTTGTGAAATTTGGACTAGCCATAATATTCAAAAGTATCAGACTCATAATGCATGAAAAGGTCCATAATATTCAGGAGAAGTTGGATGGAAGAAAAGGCTCATTAGATTTACACTGAATCCAAAATGAAAGGATTGATCGTTTTGAGGAAGAATCTTGCTAGAAGTAAATGTTTATCAGATCCATATTCAATCTGATACGAACGGTTTGATTGTAATGGGAGAATCATAGTCTACATGACTAATATAATATAAACATGACAATGCTTTTATGATCTTGGAGTTCTCATAAATCATAAGTAGGTTGTGTAACCTATGATGCAAGCTTGATGGAAGAAAGGAAGAGAGAAAGCGATGCTACTAATCATATTTAGATTAATCATATCTAGATGAAAAGAAGAAAGGGTGCTAAAGATCATATTTAGGACAATTTTATTCTGAAAAATTATATTCAAGATGATAAGGAAAGAAAGAGGTAGTTTAGGGATTGAGAATTTACAATACTTTCAATTTTAAGCAAGTCACTATAGCATCCGATCCTCAACATATTCAAAGGCATGAGGAAGTCATGAACTGGGAAAAGATAATGAAGTTTTTAGAGGTACCATATTTAGAAAAGAATGAAGCTACTGATCGGACTTGGTATACCATCGTAATCAGAGGAATAATTTCTTGAGAATGATCGGTGTAAAGAAAAGAAAAAAATATGATTAATAATGTAGTCAACCATTTAAAAGGGATTGAATTTATTTATTTTTCAATCAAGTGGGTCAAGATAAAAAATGAAGAAGAAGTTGTGCATTTCAAATGGATCAAGAGAAGACAGAAGAAAATATATGGGCATATTGTCGAGGGGGAGCTTGAAATTCAAAGATTGTTTTTAAATAATTGGTATAGAGATTCATATTGAATAAATCATATTGAGAATATCAAATTGAGAAATCCAATCCAGAACATTGACTAAAAAGAATGTTTTAAGAAGTGATGAAGTTTGAAGAAGATTTTAGAAGATTCGAGAAGAGTTGAAGAAGTCCTAAATGCACCTGAAATTCAAGGTAAATTGATATTTTTGATAATTTGGTTGAGCGGGAAAGTTTTTGGTATTCCCTCCAAAACCAATTTTGGGTCACCTATAAAAGGTGAAAGTAATTTATACTTTTTATGATGACAGATGTAGTGTTCACATTAAGAGAGGGAAGATCTGACTTTCTAGGGAGATAAGATGTTTTCCATATTTATCTAAATTGAAGAAGTTTCAATATATAATCGAAAGAAGAAGAGAAAATATTGCAACATTATTAAATTGATCATCATATTCAATATTCATCATATTTATCTAACTACCATATTCTACTTATCATTGTATTCAGATGATCATCGTATCTAGGTCGATAATAATATTGGGATTTCTATATTGGGATCTCCAGACTAAGGAAGGAAGTGTTCTGAATTGTCTCAACCATATTCTAACAGAGAAATATTTATCATAATGGGAATTCAGATTTGAAGATCAGATATGAAGAATCTGAGTGAGAGGATCAGATCCGAAGAATCATAGTGGGAAGATCAGATCTGAAGAATCAGAGTGGGAAGATCATATTGGAAAATCAGATTGAGTTTTTTATTACGAAGTCTAGGTGGTTCTTACCAGATTCTGGGTAAGAAATTGAAGAATTGTCTCAAAATAATAAATTTTTGGAAGTTGAAAATAAGGATAGGTAACACGTGTTGTTACACAAAAATTTCTCTACCCTATTTGTGTTAAGAGGTTGCACACACACTATTGGATTATTTTTAAAGTGCTACATCAGTGAAAGCGCATATCCTACTCATTGTATTCCAAGGATTGTTTTTTAGTATATTGTGCAGTATTGGATCATATTCAAGCCATACCAAGGATATATATATTCTTAGTAAATAGTGAACCATGTAAATTCTTGTGTTCCTATGGATGTGCGTTTGAATTTTTTTCAGGAAGGAATTAAATCTTAAACAGGAGGCGAAGGTTGTTTCAAGGGAACATAAAAGAAAAAAAAGTCTCACTGATTCACCACATCCCCATCTCAATGATACAATTACACTCAATGGGCACTTAAATATTGTTAAGATACAATAGGTATTAATATAAAGATCATGGGATATCAATCAGATTTTTCTTATGACTTTTACCCTTGTGCACATCATCACTATTGGAGGATGCATTGAAAATTAATATCTAGTAGTTACTGTCAAGACCATTAGTTAATAGTTTCTATGGATTAAGAATACAAAGTTAAAAGAAGTGATGTAGATGAACTTAGGCCATATTTTCATGGAAATGTAATGAAAAGAGTCCATATAATCCCAAGTAAAATCAATGAAAACATTGTGGTAAAACACTAAATGAAATACTACCACCTAGTAGTAAAGAAAATAAAACCTAGAATACGATGTGGAGGACAAAAATCTCTTATAGGGCCATTCAGGGATAGAATCTAGAGCAATATATCCATGAATACACATGTTTGTGTGTGTGTTCATATGATCAGGGATACAATGGTTAAAAAATTGGATCCAAACAAATTAAGAAGAGAAAACCACATTTCAAGCATGCTTTTCTGAATCTGAAGCATGTCGATCATCTTCACAAAAAAAACAATAACCAAAGTTTAATGAACCCACAAAGGATATAATAAATAGTTTCAAAACAAATGTAACTATTAATTATTAGAAAGTATTAGACTCTTGGAAAACCCTAGGATAAAAAAATATCTTATAAACAAGCATCATACATGCATACATACATGTATGAAGCCCAGCAAATGAACCACTAGGGAACATAATTAAACTCATTGTGATATAATATTTGAGTGATGTTGCCTTATTTAAGGAAATGAGAAAAGTAAGTAGTGCAATTAAAACCTAGGACCAATCAACAATTTAACACCAAATAACAACACAAAGTAGAAATCATCGGGCATCAATTAAATTGATTTAAAAAAAACTACTATAATGGAAGGGAAGCGAAGGGATTACGATGAAATAGAGAGACCAAAAAATGAGAGGGGATAAAGATGGAGTGAAGTGTCAAAGGTTATGTGGCGATACAGGCACCCAATGATAAGAGTAGATGAAGACGGACTGATGTGTCTGAGGGTTTGTGGTGATGTGGATACTTAAAAGAATGAATTTATTTCAATCTCATCATGTGTCATAAGAGAATATTCAACTTTATGTTTCACAAAATCAGAAAATAAAAATCAATCAATTCAGAGAATACAATAGTATTTTACATAGAATCAAAAAGTTATGAAAAATGAAATACTTTCCCAGTATATAAATAAAATTTTAAATTAAATGAAAATGTGTATAAAATGATATTTTGAAGAATTACACTTTAAAATTATATATTTCATAAACTAAATAATTTTAAAAGGAATTAAAAAGAATGGAAATAATAAATGAATCAAATTGAATTTTTATATGAGATAACAATAACCTCGATAAGAGAGAACATATAAAAAGTGTTGTGTAGTTTAAACTATTTTCTGAAACTGAAATTGAATTACAATTCCATAACATGTTAATGAAATAAAGCATCAATATAAAAAGAAATATAAAGTTCTATTTAAATGTAAATATAAGCTTGAATATAAACTCAAATTTTATATCTACAATAATAATTAATTCTATGTGAGGATAACAACAAAATCTGATCTAGAATAGGATAAATGCTTTAAAGTAGCAGTGTTGGTAGCAATAAAAAAATGAATAGTTAGTGGTATCAAATAACTAATTAAGTGAAATAATTTAAATGATTATTAGTGGTAAAAGAATAATACATAAGCACGCGGATTGAGGGTAAATAATAATACTAGAAAATATACATTGAAAAGGATAATGAATCCATTTTCTAGTAATATTTTTCAGTTCATGTTATACAATAGCAGATAGGTTTAATATATATTGAAATTTAAAGTGTATGAATAGTGAAACTACATATTTATATATGGTATCATTAAAATTCCATAGTGAATATGCATGTAACAGTGTAACAGGATATAAATTAATTAGTGAAATTTCATAGTTATAAGCAGATAGATTGAAATTGGGTAAAGAAAAATCAAAATAATAATGATTGATTGGTGATGTTAACCAAGTCATTATAGAAGCTAGTGAGATTAACTTGAAAATAATTCATTGAAAACATGTAAAGAATAACCGATCATTATTATAGCCTGTTGATTGAAAGATATTGATTGTAGACTATTGATTAACCATGAAATTATTAACCAAGTCATCATTAGTGGCCACTGATTGACCTTGAAAATGGTATGAATTTTTGAAATATGAATAATCCCATGTCATTTAAGAAAATATTTAAAAATTATAGACATAAAAATTTGAAAAAAATTATACACAAATTAGAGAATAAAATACACATGAAAATTCCACATGATAATTGAATCAATATAATTAAAATATTATAATGGGAACAAATTTAAACAAATTAAAAAATAAATCCAAATTAAAAAAAATTAAAACAAACATGTTTACATAATTAGGAATATTATCCATGATTTATAATCATTTTTCTAAAATTTATAAATGCAATGCATAAAAAATTCAGAATTTGTTAGAACATGTTTGTCAGTATATTAAAAAGATAAAATGGGAAACTTGTTGGGATTATAGTGATGAAATTTGAGAATAAATATAATGAAATTTATCGAGGTAATTAAATTCAAGAAAGTAGAATAATTTAAGATAAAATAATGTGATTATTTAGTTCACTTGAAACAGAGGAAGAAGAAAAATGAAAAATAGTTTGGAAGATTTACAGATGGTGGAACGATAGTTAATAGTAAAAAATACCATAGGAAATTTATGTGAGGCATCATACATTTGAAAGGTTAAAGATGAATGTATGAGAGAACACAAAAGGAACCAACAAAAGAGTTACTATGAAGGAGACAATAGAATTTAGATTGGGGAAATGAGAAGAGCGTAGTGGGAGGGAGCAGTGGGGTGAAAAGTGGAAGTACCGAGAAGGCAACCCTAGGATAGAGGCAGATGTAGGAATTTAGGAAGATGGAGAGTTAGTGGCTAGGAGGCAGAGGTGGTGAGGCTAGGGTGTGGGTGGAGATAATAAGGTAGGAAACCGTAGAGGAAGGATCAAGAGGAAAATAATGTCAGGATGGGAGGAGAGGCAGAAAGGTAAAAAATGTGTAGAAAAAATGCATGACAGGATGAAACATGTTCATTGGGTAACCTAAGATTAATTTATATAGTATAATATATAGTAGATAGTAGATATTTAATAATTAAAGATTATTTAAAATAATGAAAATAATTATTTATCGTCTTTTTATTATTTTTTATATCATTATATCTTTTTTTACCGTTATTAATTTTAATGTAATATGATTTTATTTTATTTGATTTTTAAAAAAATATTATTGTAATATATGACATGAGAATTTTTTTTACTTATTTTGGTTATAAATAATATCATAATTCTAATAAAATATTAAAAAAAAACAAAGAAATCTAATTGTTTAATGTTTAATGAAAGAAATAATCATTTTGATCCCTACTCAAATCTTCTTAGACTCATCCCCAACCCTAAAATCCTAGAAATAAGTGGCTAGATCACATTACTATCATAAAATCATTAGGTATATTACAATAATTATTCAATATTAATTAACACCAAAAGAATGTGCATAAAGAGTGAGATTTATTTCCTCTATCCCCTTTATAATCTAGTGAAGCGTAAAAAATTGTATAAAATAAATGTAATATTCTCCCCAAAAAATAAGTTTTGAAAAGAATTTTAGAAAAATTAAGAGTAGTTTTATACAAAATTGAAAATGTATGATAAATAGTAGCCTCCTCATCATTCTCATTTGTTTTCATTATTTTTCTTCTTCAATAAGAATAACAATAATGATTTTGGATTCTGTTTCTCAATGTGTTTCTTAATTTATGATGCTTAATTTAATTATCTTGAGATGTGTCTTGTACATTATTTACACTTCCTTTTTATAACCTCAAAATTCAGGGTTCCTTACCAGTCATTAGAATAAAAATATCACTGATTTCCATGTTAGTAAGAGTGAAGTTTGTTTTCATGTGGTGACTTAAACAACCGAAAGGAGAGACATAAAATGTTAGGCCAACCTTAATATTAATACTATTGACAACACGAGACTTAAATGGTGATAAGATTATTATGTAATGTCTTAAAGCTTTCCTTTGTATTTTTCCAAGGCTTAGGGGTCATGAAAGGGAGTTTGGTTGCATTATGGAAGCTCGAAGTTGAGTTTTGGCCATTTAAGGGTACACCACACCGTGGTAGTGGGTGTGGTGGTGGCAATTTTGATGTTTGGTTGGGGCTGAGGGTGTGTCTGGCCATTTTGAGTTGGTGTTGTAGTGATTAGTTCACTACAAACAGTGAAATGAATTGTCTTTCCATTCAGATGGGTGTGTTGGTATGGCAGTCACCCTGTGTAAAAAAGGATCTATAAAAATTCCCTAAGTGGGTATGGTGCTAGGTGTGGTTCCTTATAGGTGATCCTATGAGAAAGAGTGAAGCAAAGAGCTCACAAAATTGCGGTAATTGGCATAGTGAGGTGAATGAATTTAGTCTTTACACCATGCCATAGTGAAAGGTGTGGTGACAATCAAAAATATTTTCAAGGTATTTTTAAAATACCGAATATTTTAGGATCTCATGAGGAGATCCAGATCTGCATTTGATCAGCGGACACCATGGCCTGGTTAGAGGTGACCATGTTGAGGTGAAGGCTACACTAGATTTATCTATAAATTAGGGACCCAACCTCCTGTGGTTCAAATTATTTTCCCTTCCTTTGAACCCTAGCCTACCTCAAGCCCTCCCCCTACCCTCTCTTCTTTTACTTTAAAGAGTCTAACCCCTTAGTTCATCCGAATCAAAGTTCCTTATATCAAGGTATCACTTTTGTAATGAACTAGCCTAAGTCAATCAAAAACATCACCCTAGATGGATCACCATAAGGTGAGTATCATCAAACAACCAAACAAGTATCATTTATAAACAAAAGAAATCAAAACAATAGAGTAAAATATGGAAGGAAATGATACAAATCCATGACACATACAATGTCAAGACAAAGAAGCTAAACCATAATGAGAAAAAGGAAAATACTAAAATGAGTCTCCATGTGACCATCAGTTAACTTCAACCCATCTCACAAAGAAGGTGATGATACTCAAGAGAATCTGGTGAACTACATGATGCCCTTCCCTTTACCCATGTCCTACAAAACCACATCTACAAATTTTCAAAGGTAAAAGTAGGGTGTGAGCACAAAAACCAGTTGGATTTCACCAAAGAATATATATAAAGTTTAATTCAATGAAAATGATAGCTCTAAATTTAAAAAAAATCCAATTTATAAATCCTTTTCATTAGATAAAACCATTCTGTAGAACATCCTTTGGTTTTTTTCATAAATGCCTCTCATATTCACATAATGAGTATGAAAAGTATGTAAGAAAACACGTGATCATAATAAAAACCATCCTTGGATACACCATATGATAAACCTATGATATTCCAACCATGAAATATACTATCATGTGTAAAACCAAGTATAAATGACAAAGCTCAACATTTGGGCTCTAGCCTATGGGAATAGGCACTCATACATAAAAATAAGCCTAAACTGGGCACAACATGGATCCAATTGATATTAATTCTCACTAAAATCTGTCGATATCAGGATACTAATTATCTAGTCACTACATAATGAGGACCTATAGAAAACCCCTAGCAGTGAAACACACACACTAATGTGACATGTCCATTTCCCAATGCACCCATGGTTCCCAATGTGCTAGGTTTCAAAAACCATTTTAAAACCTTGCTAAAAATTTATAAAACATTTTCAAAAAAAAATAATTACCACTTTCATGCTTGAAAATCCTTTTCCATTTCAAGACACCCCTTAAGGCATTTTTCAAAACATTCACAATGAAGCATTACTACTCCCATTCTTGAAAACCCATTTTAGAATCAAAACCACCTTAAGGCATTTCATCACATCACAAAATGTGCTCAATTGTGTTTTTAAAGAAAAACTTATAGAGAACCTATTTTTTTCTTATAATAATTTTAAATATATTAAGGATAATTTTTGAAGCCAAGAACTTAAAAAATGCACATTTTCAAGGCCCGATGAGTCCAGGATTAATTTTATAAAAATATTAAATATATTTTATATCATGCACATAATTTTTCAGAAAAAAATGAAATATCTCATAAAAAAAGTCTCAAATAAAAAATATGAGAGAACTGTTGAGTCCAGAGAGTGGTATTTACCCTAGGTGTGACCTAAATTGGTTGGCATGAGAGGTTCATATAAAGATACTGTTGGAAGGTGTGTTTAAATTAAATTAATTTATTAATTTAATTATTTAATTTAAATGACCTAAAAATAAATCCCTTATAAATAAATTGTTATGGAAAACTTCCAAGGTTTTTCACATAACCCTAGGATCTTTGTGAGGAGGATATACCACCCATTATTTGTGAATTGAGATTAGGAGACAAAATACTTCCCTATCCAAGTGAACCAAGGAACAGTGAATGCAACGGATCTTCCCCCATCATTAGAAAGCACATTCTTCATCAATGATCGATCCTAATCTAGGTAGGACTCTTCATTTTTGGATTACCAACCTTATGATTAAAATATTGAGCATTACTAATTCTATTTCATAGATCTGCATATGATTTTCAACCTTTGTATGAGCTTGTGTATCATATTTTAGTTATTTATTCAATTTCTCTTCATTGTGCCATATTTTTCACCCTGGTTATCCCTAATTAATATTATTTTCTCAATAAGGCTTGTAAAAGGATTGTTTCAACTTCGTTTTTTCTACTTTTCCCTCATAGTTATTCATATTTTTTTTTGCTTTTGACCCATGGGGCCACAGTTTGATTTTATCGGGTGGGATTGAGTTCAATTGAACCCCTGAATTCATGGAATATTTGCATTCAATGAATGGATTTATTATTTGGTGGTGTATTGTAATAATTTTCAGGATACAGTTGATTATGCTATGGATCAGTAATCTGGTGAGGCAACAAGTGATGACCAGAGATGTGACAACATGTGAAAGCTTTGTGTGGGAGAATCAGAATCCGATTTCTGGCTATTGGAGGGCTGGATTTGATGACAAAAGGCCTTCCCCATCAATTTTAGGAAACCTACAAGTGTGTTTTAATGGCTAAGGAGATTCAGGATTTGTATGATGGATCTGGAATTTTGTAAGAAACTAGAATATACATCATGTTATCTAAAGAACACCCAGAGTGCAGCCCCTGGCTATGGTGACTAGGGTTTCAGGTGAGCTAAATATCACACACCATGTGGCCCCCCCACAAATCATGTGACTAAGTGATGGTGGACTGGTGTGTAATCTAGTAGTACTTGGACATAGACATGTCTAGGCGCAATCCATGTATTAGCACACAAACAGGTACATAGACATGACCAGAAGGACACAAGTATGACCTAGAGAACATGGTTCAGCCAAAGGCGGCTGAGACATGCCATGAAATACTCTTACACATCATGTAACACTACATGGAAAATGAGTCATGTGTTGGAGAAGACATGACCAGGTAGAAGAGTGGGTCCCTTACACATCATGTAACTCCTTTTTAAAAAAACTTTACTTCCCATATATCCTTTGTTTGGACTTGGATTTTAGCCTATGAGTAGCCTATCTTGAGTGTTTTTCCATGTAGAACATGATGATATCCTTTTTAGCGTATTTTGAGAGACGATGAAAGCTGTTATGAGCATTCCACTTCTTTAGGCATTGCTCTATGAGGTTAGTGACCTAGAAAGATCATCAAAGAGTTTAGATTGAGGTGGTACTCCCCTATGGAATTAGGGTGTGATTCCTCTATATATGGAGATAATACTCCCCTATCATACCATGGAATGGGTCCTACATAATCTTTAATAAGATATAGATATGACACTCCACTGGAGTGATAGTGTGTGGGTCCTTTATACATGGAGATGATACTTCTTTATTATATCAGCATGTGGGTCCTCCATACTACTTATCATAGAGGTGGTACTCCCCCATGACATCAGAGCATGAGTCCTCTATCAATGGAGATAGTAATCCCCTATCGTACTAGGGTGTGGGCCATCCATACATTCTGTACTAGTCATAGAGGTGTTAATCCAATATGGAATGAGGGCATGAGTCCTGTATTGATGGATATGGTACTCTCTTATCATACCAGGTTGTGGGTCCTCAATAATTGTGGTACAGACATAGAGACGGTACACCGCTATCTTGATAGCATGCAAGTCCTCCATACTACTTACCATACATGCAATAATCCTCTATTGTACTAGGGTGTGAGTCCTATATACTCATAGATGGTACTCCCCTATGGTACCATGGTGCGGGTCCTCTATACGACTTATTAAGAGAGACATGTGAGATGTTGGGCATCCTTGATGAACCTTTGGAGCTGCAGGTAGACTCATCATCCTGGGGTGGGCTGTGAGATGGAGATCCCATTTTCTCTCTTGAATAAGATTTTTTATGAGCATATATATGTATACCTATGTGTTGGTTTTTCTTGATATGGTTGAGATATCTACTTCTATCATGTATCCTATTGCTTTCCTCCTTTATCTTTTAGGGTGTCCTACTGGGTATGTATATACTCACCCCTAAATGGTATTTTTGTGCACGTGTCATATAACAACCCTAATCTTTATTACACATTAATACATGATTTATTACACAACATTACACTTAATTAAGCCCATAATATCAATAAATCTAGTGTCTTTGGGAATTAGGTACATTTCATAACAAATTATAACAGAAAATACACCATCTTTATTGAAAACTTCTTTAACATGCTCGTACTTAAAACTACATGGGATAACCCGAGGACATACATAAGAAAGGGGTGAGCTATAAATCCTAGTAAAGGAAAAAACATAGAATAACATGAATAAAGTAATACGTGTTAGACAATAGTCATACCCTTGAGCATAAAAGGAGTGAGAATCATAAACATGTACAATGAGACATCATTATAACATAAAGGAAACATGGTAAATGTGGAAAGAACTTAAAACAATACATCATAAACACAAGTCAAGGATAAAATGTCAAGAATTAATGGTGGAAAAAAGTCCCATAAAGGAATAATGTTTAATCTCTATCCAAACATGATGTCTTATGAGACTAAACATTACCCAATGAATTGGAGCGCTATATAATTCTAGGCACACTCATCACTTTCATTTCATTCTCATGCTTAAGTGTGCCCCATAGACTATACAACATGGATTAATTCATCATAATATTTTATTTCATGATAAAGGAGTGTGGAATAAATACATTTAAGTACCAAGTCAAAGAATTATACATGTATAAATGTGAACACCCTTGATATGAAATGGGTATGGTATTCACTACAAAATTGTTTTGGCATGGAAAATCACAGTGAAATTTTGGCAGCATAATGACGTCACTTAAAAATTCATAAAATGGGATGATGAGAGAAAAAGGGGTCTCTCATCATTTGGAAATAAAATGGGTAGTAGTAGGGACATTTAAAGACATATATCATCATTATGAATTGCAAATGGAAGACATAAGATAATAAAGAAACTTGAATAAAGAAGAGAAGGTGAGGACCCCTTACCTTGAGAGTGTGACTCCAAATGGTTGGGAGGATATTATTGAGATATTTGGGGAACCTTTGTATGAATATAGATAGTTAAGGGAGATTAATTATGTGATCCAAGGATTTTTAGTGAAGATAAGTTGGAGCTTGGGTGGGTTTATATTGGAAATGAGTGGGGATTTCTTTATCATTTCTCAAACTTAGGTTTTGGACTCTATAATAAAATAAACAAAACCATAAACCTTACCATGTTTTTACCATGGTTTCATCCAAATGGGAGTGAGTTTAATTATTTTAAAATTATAAGTTCTGAACATAATAAAACAATACCCTTGCTTATGTGGAGGTGAGTCATACTCTTAAAGAAATGATTTTAAAACCATAAAATATATTAATGGTTTTGGAGGATTAATAAAGGACTTATAAAATTAATAAAATAAACATAAAATAACATTATTTTAAATTAAAAACATATATTTGGTCATTTATACCCTTTATAGTATTTATTACATTGCTTTTATATCATTATGATATCATAATACACACCGTATATTTATATGGTATTAATTTTTACCCGAAAATTCAACTGTCTCTGAAAATTATAAAAAATTCACTGTTGGATAATTTTGATGTTATGATTATATAAATAATATTTATTTTATCAATTTTTTATAAATATGTATATTTTCACATTTAAAATAAGAATATACATTTATTGAGAAATGTTGAGTTTTTTGGACAATAAATGTTTTCAAACCCTTAAAAAAATTACATTTGACTTCATAAAAATTATATGATTATTTAAATTTGATAAAAATTATTTAAAAATAATATTTTAATAAAATATTATTTATTTCAAAAATTCATTAATTCATCAAAAATAAATTTCTTAATTGAATTTGAATATTACCCAAAATGCTATTTGTGTATTATTGTATCAAAATAAAAATTATTTATAAAGTAATAATAATAAGATGAAAATATATTCATTATTATATAAAAAAAATTAAATACTCATATTTCTATGGTCTTGATACATATCCCTTTAATACACGAGAAAACACCCTAAGGGTAAGGTGCACAACGATGAGACTTTCATGGGGTGGTTCAGTGTACATGGTTTGGGCCATGATCTTGATGAGATTGAACTTCTCCCATATACAGTTTCACTCATACTTAATTTGTTGGATCTCAGATTGGGATCCATCAACGGAAAATCCCAGTGATTCTGTCCCCTAGAAATCTCCAATAAATGAGCGTCATAGGGTATGATCCTACTGGTTGAGGCCATCACTTCCTTTGTCCATGCCAAATGGATTTTTTAAAACCCTATATTTATACTAATCATGTGATCACTGTTCAACAACTATATTACCAATGGTAATGATTCTTAATGGTCTCTTAATTATGATTGGATATAGTAAAACCAAATAAGTGTATGTGTTTTCTATAACCATAATGCATAATAACACATTTAATTAAATTGCAAGGGGGATTTTATTTATAAAAGTTCAGGTCATTACAATCTTACCCCTTCAGAAATTTCACCCTCAAAAATTTCATTTCCCACACTAAAATAGATGAGGGTAACTTTGTTTCATCCCTTCCTCTGATTCCAATGTTGCTTCTTTAAACTTGTGGTTTCTCCACAACACTTTGACCAGGTGCATTGTCTTATTTCATAGAACTTTGTCTCTATGATCTAAGATCTTTACCAACTACTCTTCATATGAGAGATAATTCTCCAATGGTACCCCCAATGGATTGAGTACATGTGAGGGGTATGATATATAATTTCTCAAGAGGGATACATGAAATACATCATGTTCTTGAGATAGGTTAGGTGGGAGTGCTAGTCGATTGGACACTGCTCTGATGTGATCAAGGATCTCAAAGGGGCCAATGTATCTTGGAATAATATTTCCATTATTTTCAAATCTCATGAATTTATTCCATGGATATATACATTAGAATAACATGTCTCCAACATAAAAATCTAGGTATAATCTACGATTGTCAGCATAGCTCTTTTGTTAACTCTGAGTAGCCTTGATGTGATGCTGAACGGTCTTAACCTTTTCCAAAATTTCCTTGACCATTTTAGGACATAGAAAATTTTATTCCCCAACTTCATCCCAACATGAAGGTTTTATGCACCTCTTCCCATAATGGGATTCATAGGGATCCATTTGGATTCTAGAGTGGAAACTATTATTTCATAAGAAATCAACCAAAGGATGATGTAGATCCCATCCTCCTTTGATTTCAATTTAACATTACCTTAACATGTCCTCAAGTGTCTGGATAGTCCACTTAGATTGCAAATTATTTTAAGGGTGATATTTCATGCTGAAGTTCAACTCTATATTTAGAGAATGTTTAAGACTCTTCCAAAACATAAAGGTAAATCTTGGATCTCGATCAGATACAATTGATAGTAGTGTTCCATGCAGCCTCACCACTCCTCTAATGTATATGTTTGCAAGTTAATTGACTGAGAAGTACTATTGAATTGTAATGAAGTGTGTAGTCTTTGTAAGGTGATCTACCTCAACCCATATATCATTATTTCCTCTTGATTACTTCTGAAGATCAATGAAAAAGTCCATGGTGATGTTTTTCCATTTCCATGTTGGTATGGGTAATGGTTTCATCATCCCCATGGACTTTTGTCTTTCATCCTTCACTTTTGGACATACCAGGAACTTTGATGTATATTATGTGATCTCTTTCTTCATATTGTACCGCCAATAGTTCTCTTAAAGATCCCAATACATCTTTGTGCTTCCTTTAAGGATCGAGAAATTCAAACTATGTGTATCATCTAATAGATCCTTATTTAGCTCGGGATTTGATGGTACACATAGTCATGAACCAAATCTTACAACTCCCTCTTCATTACCATTGAAATCTTAGGATTTCCATTTTTTTTATAGTTTATAATTTATTCTGAATTCCCACATCATTTCTCTAAGCATCCTTTATCCTTTTTTAAGGGATGGTTGAGAAATAATTTGTGAAAGGATTGATGATGTTCCTTCCTTTATGATTCCCATGTCCATACTTTTCAAATCTATGAAGATTGGATCCTTCTCAATTTTCATCAATGATAAAATTGGTAGATCCTTTTTACTTAGAGCATCTTCCACTTTATTCACTTTCTCATAATGGTAGTTAATTGAGTAATAATAGTCCTTGATCATCTCTAACTATCTTTATTGGTTCATATTCATCTCTTTCTATGTGAATATATACTTGAGGATTTTGTTATCTTTATATATTTCACACTTCTCCCCAAAGAGACAATACCAACATATTTTCAAAGTGAATATCCATCCAACCAAATCTAAATCATGTTTTGGGTAGTTTTGTTCATGAAATTTCAAATTCCTTGAAGCATATTCTATCACTTTTTAATTTTTCATTAACACATAGCTAAATAGATTCTTAAAAGAATCACTGAATACTACAAAAATATCTCCACTTATGGGTAGTGTGAGTACTGTTTCAATGATAAGACTCTTCTTCAATTACATTAATCTCTCTTAACATTCATCATTATAAGAAAACATAACTCCATTCTGAGTTATCTTGGTTAGAGGGTTTGACAATTATGAGAATTTTTTCATAAATGGATAATAATACCTAGCTAATCCAAGGAAACTATGAATATATCTCACAAATTTTGTCCTCGACCATCCTTCAATTTCTCATATCTTTGAAGGGTCCATATATATTATGTTTCTTATGATGATATTCCCAAGAATGAGACATCCTTCAACCAAAACTTACATTTTCTATACTTAACATAAATCTTCTCCTTTCATAAGGTATTTAGCACAATGATCATATACTTCTCATGCTCCTCCTTGATTTTGGATTATATTAAACTATCATCTATAAAGACAACCAAAAATTTGTTGAATTAATATTTAAAGACTCTACCCATCAAGTCCATGATGATTTCTGGATCATTAGTGATTTTGAAAGGCATTACTATGAACTCATAGTTTCTATACCTTTTATGAAAAGAAGTCTTGGGGGTATCCTCCTTCAACCTAACTTGGTAATATATTGACCGTAGATCCAACATAGATAAGTATTGTGCCACATGTAGCTGATAGGGAATGTCATCAATCCATGGAAGATGATATTTTTTCTTTATTGTGATCTTGTTGAGTTCATGACGATCAATGAAAATGCACATTGACCAATCCTTCTTCTTAAAAAAGAGGACTTGTGAACCCCATGGTAAAGCAATTGGGTGTATGAACCCTTTATACAGATTCTCTTGTAGTTGTTTCTTCATCTCCTCATGTTCTACAACAACCATTTCCTACAGAGTCTTGGATAATGGTAATGCCCCGGGTATAAGATCGATTGAAAATTTAACCTATTGACTAGGAGGAAGTCCAAACAATTTTTCTACAAACCCATTAGTGTATTCCCTCACGATGGGCATGTCTTCAAGGATGATTATTTACTTAGACTCAATCATTTAATCTAGAAATTATTTCTTATAGGGAAATAATATCCATGTTTGAGATGTTGGTTCTAAAGAAGATTCATCCTCTTTCTTTCCTTTGCACAGAATCGGGGGTCGATTCATGATATAGAGAGTGATTTCCTTATCATGGCAATTTATATTGGCTCAATATGGGCAAATCCAATACATGACTAGAATTGAATCAAATTACACTAAATATAGCATCTCAAGGTTTTCTATGAAGTTTATCCCACACATATTTACATGATTGGAGTGATATACTTGGGATTCAATAATTTCCCCATTTTCCATTTTCACCAACAGCTATACTTTCATGCTTTGTGGTGGTGTTTGAATAGTTATACTAAACTTTTGTGGTATGAAGTATTAAATGGAACCAAAATCAAAAATTATTTTTCATATTTGTGAATGAAAAACTAGCGAACCTGCCACTAATTCATTGTTGGGATCCACCTCAACTATTGTGATAGAAAATTATCTTCCTTACTACATTGGAGGTTATTGGTTGTCTCCGAAAACCCTTATCTTAGTTCATTGGTTTTCAAAGTTTGCTAGTTCCTTATAGTTTAACTAATGAACAATTCACTGAGGGTTTACTAGAGAATTCATTTCCTCCATCGCATTAGTGGGTTTCTCCTATCACCAATCACTAGCTAGGTGTCCTTCCTTCTCGAACCTAAATCATCTACTTGTACCACTTGGGAAATTTTCAGGGTGCTTCTTTCCACACCTTTGAAAAGTGTGATGTTGAAATTTCTTAGCACCATTACATTTCTCTATCAGACTTCTAGAATTGAACTCCATTTTCCAATTATTATCCCCATGATACCATTGAGATTTTCATATCTCCATTTCTACTTTGAGGGAACATTAGAAAATTTCCTCATATATATCAAAGTCTCGGATTTCCATGGATTTTCATAGACTAGGTATTATCCCACCAAAGAAGTTATCAAACTTGTATCCAGGGTTAATGAAAAATATGGAGGTATATCATGCAAGTTTTGTGAAGTTTTACTCATACACCCCAATAGATTCGTCATCTTTTTTCTTAAGGTTAAGGAAATCCATTTCCATTTTAATTCAAAAATTGTGAGGGAAATATTTATCAAAAAACATTTTCCAGAATTCCTTCCACCCCATCACTTTGACCAATTCATCATGCTTTATATTTTTTTTGAATTTCCCCCCACTGATAAGATTATCCCTTCATATGATAAACAAATAGTAGAACCTTATTTTTCTCATAAAATTTAAGGATGTAGAAAATATTCTCAATGGATTTGATCCATTGTTCCGTGATTAAGGGATCAAATGATTCGTTGAAAGTCAGAGGCCTTTGTCATATAAAGGTATAAATTGAATCTTGTTCTCTCTTAGGGGGATTTGGACACTCCTCCTAATCTAGGTTTCTATTTATAACTTAAAGTTATATGAGAGAGTATAATCATAAATTTCATGAATCATGCTCCCATCAATTTGGAAATCTCGTTGGTGCAATCATCACATTGTCCTTCGCATTGTTTGTTTACCCGATTCCTCCTATTTATAGCCATTTTATAAAATAAAAGTAAAATTAGGGATGAGTATTTTTAAACTATTAAACACAAAAATGTGGAATCCAATGAAATTAAAGGTATTACTTATAAATTACATTTATTTCTTAACTTATTAATTTCTAGCCTTTAATCTATGTTATACATGATCTATTTCCTAACATATATTCTTATGGGTATTTTTTGTTACCTTAATAATGATTCATAATGAGATTATGAATTTACCAAAGAATATCCCTTATGAGTGTCAAACTAGGTGCACAATAAGGCCCATTATCCTGCACTAGTTCCCAATCAAGTCTAGCTCAACACAGTTTTTTTGGGTTTTACCCCTATGTACATCTATTCCAGATCCATATTCACTTATAGTATCTAGATAGGGATTTATTTTATTGATAAAAAACATACTCTATACTTACCAAAATCTAGGGATTTTTTCTTATACTTAGTCTTATCCTTAAGGATTTCACTAGAGTTTTCTAATCCTAAACCAAAAAATAACTAAACTTTACCTTTGATACCAAATTTGAAAACTATTATCATTATTACGCATTAATAAATGATTTATTATATAATATTGAACTTAATAAAACCAAAAATATTGATAAGTATAGTGTCCTGAGGAATTAGGCACATTACATAACAAATTAAAACATGAAATACATCATCTTTATTGAAAATTTATTTAGTAATAAAAACTACCTAGGATAACCTGGGGACATACATAAGAAAGGGTTGAGATATAAATCCCAGTAATGGAATAAACATGGATAACATTAATAAAGTAATATATGTTAGAAAATAGGCATACTAATGAGCATAAAAGGAGTGAAAATCATAAACATATTAAATGAGGCATCATGAAAACATAAAAGGAAACATGGGAAATGTGGAAACAACTTAAAACATTGCATCATAGACATAGGTCAAGGATAAAACTCCAATACATAATGGTGGAAAAATTTCCATAAATTAGTTAGGATTACTCCCTATCCCAAAATGACGTCTCATGAGACCAAACATTACCCAATGCATTGGTGCACTATATAATTCTGGGTGCACCTGTCACTTTCATTTCATTCTCATGCTTAAGTTTCATATTTTATTCCATGATCAAGGAGTTTGGAATAAATACATGTAATTCCCAAGTAAAATAATTATAATTGTATATATGTGAACACCCTTTATAGGAAATGGGTATGATATTCACTATACAATTGTTTTAGTATGGAAAACTGCAGTGAAATTTCGGCCGCATAACGATGTCACTTAAAAATTCATAAAATGGGTTGATGAGAGGGAAATGGGTCTCTAATAATTTGGAAATAAAATGGTAAGTAATAGGTACATGGAAATATATATCCCAATATTAGTAATTGGAAATGGAATACATAAGATAATAAAAAAACATGAATAAATAAGAGAAGGTGAGTATCCCTTACGTTGAGAGTGTGACTAAAAATTGATGGGAGGAGGTTATTAAGAGTTTGGGGGAACTTTGGGAGGACTATATAGAGGGTATCGTAGATTAAGGACATGAAAAAGTTATTTTTAATGAAGATAAGTGGGAGATTGGGTGAGTTTATATAGGAAATGAGTGGCAAATTCTTTCATTTCTCAAACTTAGGTTTTGGACTCTATATAATAAAAAAAAACCAAAAACATTCCCATGGTTTATGAAAAAGGGTAATGGTTTTAATTATTTTATAATTCAAATTTCTGAACATAATAAAATAATACCCTTTCTTATGTGGAGGTGAGTCACACTCTTAAAGAAATGATTTTAAAACCACAAAATGTATTAATGGTTTTGTAGGATTCATAAAGGCATTATAAACTTAATAAAATAAACATAAAATAACATTATTTTAATGTAAAAACATATATTTGGATGTTTATACCCGTTATAGTATTTATTACATCACTTTTGGGTCATTATGATGTCATAAAACACACCATATATTTTTACGGTATTTATTTTTTACTCGAAAATTAAACTATATCAGAAAATTATGAAAAATTCACCATTGGATAATTTTGATGTTCTGATTCCAAAATTAATATTAATTTTATCAAAATAATTTTCTAATTTTCTGTATTTTTACTTTTAAAATAAGAATCTATATTTATTGATAAATGATGGTTTTTTGAAAATAACAGTTTTTGAACCCTTATAAAAATTACATTTGACTTCATAAAAATTATATGATAATTTTTATTCGGTAAAAATTATTTAATAAATTATTTTATTAAATTATTTTTTATTTTAAAAATCCCTTAATTCATCAAAATAAATTCCTTAATTGAATTTGAATATTACGCTAAAATTCTATTTGTGTTTTATTATATCAAAATAAAAATCATTTATAAAGTAATAATAATAGGATGAAAACATATACATTATTCTATAAAGAATAATGTACATACTCATATTTCAAGTGTCTTGATACATATCCCTTTAATACACCAATAAATTCCCTAGGGGTAAAATGTGTGACAATGAGACTTTCTTAGTGTCATTCGACGTACATGGTTTGGGATATGATCTCGATTAGTTTAAAATTATCATGTAAATGTTTTCACCCATGCTTATGTTTTTTAATATCAGCTTAGTATTGGTCAAGGGAAGAGCCCAATGATACTATCTCCCTCAAAATCTCTAATAAATGGGCTTTATAGGGTAAGATCCTACTAGTTGAATCCATCACTTAATTTGTCTGTGTTAAATGGATTAGTTAAAAACCTATATTTATACTAATCATGTGATCACTATTTAATGGATATATTACTAATGGTAATGATGATTTATGGACTTTTAAATTCGATTGGATATAATAAAACTAAATAAGTGAATTTTTTTTTTCTATAACCATAATTTATACTAATAAATTTAATTAAATTTCAAGGGGAATTTTATTTATAAAAGTTCAAGTTGTTAGAAGTTGTGTCTTATATAGGCAATAGGAAAGTCAGTGATGATTAAAAATGAGAATATAGGATACTTGAGTGAAGTTTTCCACATATGATGATTGGGAATTGGAGATCTGAAGGTGAGCTCTCTTATAATTTACTTTTTTTTTGGTTATTATAAGGTTGGGACATCTTTTCTGGTTGGGCATGCATTTTTCCACTTTCCTTTTTGAATTATGCTGCCGTACTCTATTGTATTACCTAGAGGTTGTTACATTCATGGTCACTACTCGAGATGTTGCTGTCTTTTCTTTTCATTTCTCTACACTTCTATATAGATATGGTTGGGTGTTTGTATACAAGTAAATAGGAAAATGCCTCCCATTGTAGTTATACCTTTTGGCACTAGTTTCCAGCCCTTGGCCTATGGAGGTAGGCTTGGGGTAGTCACAACTTAGCCTTCTGTCAGCTAGGTGGGCCCCAGTGGGTTGGGTCATGACAGATAGAGGGAGGTTGACCTTGGGATGATGTTTAGAGTTATGTACCCTTATGTGGGTTTATTGGGAACTTAGGGAAATAATGTCAAAGTGTCTCAAGTGTATCTTTCTGGCTATGGAATCCAATGGTGGTATGGGAGATGATGTATCTATTTATCAAGACTTTGACTACCTAATTGTCAACTCGAAATACCGAGACATTGGTTATGGGGAGAATTTTGGAACATGCATCATATATTATTGAGTCTTTTGACATTCCTTCTTGAGTCATATCCCTATATACATATATTCTCATTTGACTATGGTATGTATTGATTAAATTTTTAGGGTGTCTCTGTAAAGATAGTCTTCCAGGTTACCAATTTAGGAACCTGACAATAATATGATGAGTGATGAGGCCTCAGTTCAGGGTCATCATATGAGATCTTTCCTCATGGTGGGTAGGTAGCCATACCCCTTCCTTCCAAATAGAAGATTGTACCAGTACAGTAGGTTGAGGATACACACAACCTTAGCGCACTCTATGAGTTCCAATGCCAAAGGCTGCTAATGTTCTGTGGTGTGATAGATCCCCAAGTGGAAGAGGATTGTCTATAGTCGATTAGCCAAGTTTTCATACTTATTCAGACACTGATTAATTAGGTGGTTGCACTGGATTCCAATATTTTCCCAAGAGTAGCTAGGTGTTGGTGGATTATAGTCATGGAGATACATGATGAGTCAAAAATTTCATGAAATTACTTCTAATAGCTATTTATTGATGAGTAACACCCATATTACTTGCACTCAATTTTTATTCAGGAGCTACTAGAGAGGAATTAGGGAGGTATGAAAGTTTCTAAGTATACCTCGAGGTTCACTAACCTTATGAGATACTCCCTCAACATGATTTAGGATGGATACTTTGGAGAATGGAAGTTTGAGTAGAGTCCCCATAGACATATCCATGCCAGTATGGTACCCCTGTGAATAGCCACATATTCTGGAGTGTTGGAGTGGGAACTAGTGATGGAGAGATTCCCATATGAGGTATGACATGTAGTTGGTTCCATTAGAATGCATTCAAAAGTTGAGTCGTCTATAACAATTGATAGGTGACGGGAGGTGAGGCACAAGAGGCATACCCATGAACAGACTCGGGCAGGTGGTCAAGTGATTTAGGGACTACATAGAGGACTAGGTTACCGCAGATAGGGGAGGTAATATGCATGTGACAGGCGAGGTCACATGGCACGTGATTTCCCAACCCGACGTACTAAAGAGGGAAGATAAATAGCATATAGACCACCATGATAGAGGCAGGACTGTGATCATGGATCTCTTAAGCGAGGTCAGGGCAGCCCCTAGGGTGATGAAGATGGAATAGGAGTTGGTGGGGATCCCAAAGGAGGATATTTGAGTTGTGGGTGATGTTATGATCTACTTCCACTACCACCACCAGGTGGCCCACGCTAGGCTCATGGAGCTAGCGGTCGGGGTTATGGCCAGTTGCAGGCTATGGATACATATGAATCATAATTTATGAGATGATTAGAGTTATAATCTATGTTTATTATACACTTTCTTTAGTACTAATAGAAATAGTTGAAAGTCATTCCTTCATCTCCTTACTCCTAGTGTAATAGATGGGGATCCCAGTTGAGACTTCATATCAATAGCTCCAGTTTGAGGTTCCTATAGGGAATATTTATTCAATATCATTTATCTTTCATTAATGAAAGATATATCTTAGTGGAGAGAGTTTTTTGTGGGACCTCTTTTTATTCACGATGAGGCCTTATTACATAATCTTGGATGTAGATTGGTTGTACATAGTTTGAGCCTAGATTTATGTCACCACAGTCGAGTTAGATGCTTTCATACTGATGTGGTGAGTTTCTCCTTTGTGGGTGATAGGGATATCATGGTGAAGTGCACGGGTCTTACAAAAAGAAAACTATAACCCATCACCCATTATTTGGTAAGTTTAACCCTTGGCACAATAGGATATTTTGGAATATGGATTCCTCAAGTCATAGAGTATTTCATGGATGTGTTCCCCAAGGAAAATATGGGACTAACTCTAAGGAAGGATATGGAGTTTTACATTTAATTTCACCCCAAGAACACCTTAATATCTTATGTGGAATATAATATGGCCCCTTCTGAGCTCCAGAAGCTGAGGGTGTAGTTGGAGGACCTTAGAGAGAAGGGGTTTATCATACCCAATGTGTCCCCCTAGGAGGATCTGGTGTTATTCATAAAAAAGGTGGACAAGAGATTATGAATTTATGTGTATTATCATCACCTGAACTAGGACACGATAAATAATAAGTACACCTTTCTAAGGATTGATGACCTATTTGATCAGTTGTGAGATGATACATGGTTCTCGAAGATCGATCTCAGGTCCAACTACCACTAGTTGATAGTTCGTGAGGCTGATATTCTGAAGATGAAATTATGATGTTTCTATGGACACTATGAGTTCCTAGTGAAGTCCTTTAGTGTTAAACCTAATCTTCTAGCCATACTTGGACCAATTTTTAATTGTCTTCATTGACGACATACTCATTTATTATGTATTATAGGAGGGGAATGCAGATCACTTGAGGATGGTCCTAGACTTGATTTAGGAGGACAATATTTATAGTAAGCTCTAAAAGTGTCATTTTTTGGATCCACGAAGTTTAATTTTTAGGTCATGTCATTTATGAGCATGAATTAGCTGTGGACCCAAAAAAAATTGATGTAGTTATTTCTTTGGATCCACCTAAGAGAGTGTTGAAGGTACAAATTTTTCTTGTATTGGAAGGGAAATAAATGAGTTTTTTGGAGGAATTATCTAGGATTGAACCCCTTTGACCACTCTGATATGGAAAGAGAATCTGTTTATTAGGAATGAGTAGTGCTATAGATCCTTTTAGGAGTTGAGGTTGAGGCTAACAAGTGTTCCTGTTTTAAGGCTACCAGAGGATGGTGTGGAGTACATAGTATATTGAAATGAGTTTGGATCTAGGCTTGAATACATGTTAATACAAAGGTAGATAGTGATCAAATATGGTTTGAGGAAGTTGAGACCCATTAATCAGAACTATGTGACTCAAGACCTAGAGTTGGCAGCGATGGTATTTTCTTTGAGGATGTGGTGGCACTATCTTCTAAGAGAGTGATTTATTGTTTACTCATACCATCAGTGTATCAGGTATGTCTTCATGCAAAGATACATGAACCTGAGAAAAAGGTGCCAGTTGGAGTTCCTATAGGAATATGAATTTGATATAGTCTATACTCCTATGAAGGGAAACATGTTAGCATATTCCCTAAGTAGGAAGACCCATTTTCACTTGGTAGATGAGGAATCTAAGCAGTTATCTTCCTTATAACTGACCCTAATAGGGGAGGAGGGTGAAAATTATATTTATACAATGGTGTTGGCCCCTCTGATTCTCCAGTGTGTGAGGGAGACATAATTAGGACACATCAACTGCGAGGTCCTATCTTAACAAATATCCTCAGGAGATTCACTTGATGGATTTTCTAAAGGAGGGAATCATGTAATCCTATTCCAGGGATAGATGGTTGTCCTATTCATGATGCTGAAAGTGGTGATGAGGAGTTTTACACTTCCCCTTTGGCTATACATCCCAATGTGGGGAATATGTATAGAGACCTTTAGTGGAAGTTTTGGTGGGGTGGCATGAGGAAAATCATGGACGAGTCAGTATCTCGGCGCCTCACATGTTTATAGGTGAAGGTTGAGCACTAGGTTCCAGTGGGTTTGTTGCATCCTTTTGATATCCTAAAGTGGAAATGAGATGGCATATCCATGGAATCTATGATAGGGATTCCACAGAAAATGAGAGTCTATGATATAATTTGGGTGATAGTTGAATGACTTACAAAGTCGATGTATTTCCATTCTATCAGGTAGTAGAGTTTGGTGGAGAGATTGGAAAAGTTTTATATGTGAGAGATCATATGCCTTAATGGGGTTGCCTCGATGACTGTATCAGATCATGATGTTTAGTTTACATCATGGTTGCCAAGAGGCCAGTAGAAGGCATTCAAGACCTAGATGAGGATGAGTACATCCTTTCCCCAGCAAATATATGGGAAGACTAAGCACACCATCCATATATTGGAGGATATACTGAGGGATTGTGTACTGGACTCTGGAAAGAGTTGGGAGGATAACTTACCCTTAATATAGTTTGATTATAATAATAGATATCCCTTTACTATCAACATGACATATTTTGAGGTCTTATACGGGATACCCTAAAATCTACCCATATGCTAGAATGAGATTGGTGAGGAATATCTTGTTGGTCTAGAGATAGTGTAGGTGATGGTAGAGAAGGTATTGGTGATCTTCAAGTGGATGAGGAGAGCTCAGAGTATACAAGAATCTTATGAAGATCCATATCATAGACCTTTGGAGTTTGATGAGGGAGACCATGTTTTCCTTAGAGTCTCCCCATTACAAGGATTATGGAGATTTGAATGGGGAGGTAAGCTATCCCCAAGGTTCATCGGGCCATTCAAGATCTTTAATAGGGTTGGAGATGCTTTTTATCAGATTGCTTTACCCCAACAATTGAAACGGGTTCATGACGTCTTCCATGTGTCACAGTTGAGGAGATATGCGCATGATCCCATTCATGCCATTAATTGGGGTGAGTTGTACATCAAGGTTGGTTCCACATTTTTAGATCGCCCAGTGATGATTTAGGATCAACAGAAGAGGATCCTATATAGATGAACCATTATTTTAGTTCGTGTTTCGTGGTAGCATTGGGGCATACAGGAGAGCTCCTCGGAGTGCGATAGACAAATGTAGGCTAAGTATCCTGACTTTTTTGTTTAGTTTTTTTCCTTTTGAGGATAAAAATATAAAAGGAGGGAATAAAGTAGATACCCTTTTTTTCTTGTAAGACTTTTAAATACATCAAGGAATATTTTTAGAGCTCGATGCTGAGACAACACACAATTTTGAGACCTAGTGAACCGAGAATTAATTTTATAAAAATATTAAATGTATCTTATATCATGAGTAATTTTTTTTATAAAAAATGAATATATCATAAAAGGAGCCTCAAATTAAAAATATAAGACCACATTTGAGTTCAGATCATGGGATTTACCCTAATCATGACCTAAAGTTGGTCGACATAGGATGTTCAGTTAAAATGACCATTGGTTGGTGTGTTTAAATTAAATTAATTGATTAATTTAATTACTTAATTTAAATAACCTAAACTTAAATAATCTATAAATATGTTGTCATGGTGAATCTCTAGGGTTAGCTGCATAACCCTGGGATCATTGAGAGGTGGTTCTACCACCCATAATTGGTGAATTAAGACCAGAAAACGATGAGATTTTAGATCCAACTAAACCAAGGCACAAAAAACACAAGATATCTCCCCCAATCATTGATGAGCATGTTATTCACCAACGATCAATCTGAATCTAGGTAGGACTCATCATTTTTGGATTTCTCCCCTTATAATTAAAATATTGAGCATGTTCAATTCTATTTCTTTGATTTGCGTTTGATTTATATCCTTTACATGAGTTCATGTATCTAATTTTGATTATTTATTCAATTTAACTTTATTGTTCCATGTTTATCAACCCAGCTATCCCCAATTTATATTCATTGTCCAATAAATCTTTATCAAAATTTTTACCTTTATTTTTGTGCTTTTCCCCCATCCTTCTTCACAATTCTTCGCTGTTGGCCCATGGAGTCATGGCTCGACTTTTTTGGGTGGGATCAAGCTCGATCGAACCCCTAGATTCATGGGACATTTTCATGCGATGAACAAATTGATGATTTGGGGGTGGATTGTGATTGTTTGCGTGATACAGGTGATTCCACCATGGATAAGGAATCAGTGAGGTAAAGTGAGATGTGAAGATGCATACGAGCTCTATGTGGGAGAATCAAAATCTGATTTCCAGCCACCATAGCGGAATATTCGATGAATGTAGGCCTTCCACTTTAACTTTTTGCAGCCTATAGGAATGTTTTGATGCCAAAGGTGGATCTAGGATCCACACAACAAATATAGAATTCTGTGAAAAACCTGACTACAAATTGTGTAGTCTAAAGAACACATGATTTGTAGCCCCCTATCTATGGTGGCTAGGGTTTCAGGTGAATGAAATATCACACATTTTATGGGGCCCCAAAATTTCATGTAAATTAGTGATGGAAACCTGGTGTTTACTTCAGAAGTATATAAACACAAGAACAGATGGGAACATGCCATGTACTAGAACACAACCAGGTATATAGCTGCGGCCTGAAGGACACATGCATGAATAGGGGAACATGAATCTACCCTAGGTGGATAATAAATGTCATTTAG
The DNA here is from genome assembly GCA_963277665.1 of Viscum album. NCBI lineage: Eukaryota > Viridiplantae > Streptophyta > Magnoliopsida > Santalales > Viscaceae > Viscum > Viscum album. The sequence continues at coordinate 1,194,776,630 of OY728121.1, read as the reverse complement.
TACCCTTACACATAATGTACTACTACATGGCCAACAAGCCATGTTCCAAAGGGGAAATGGCTAGGTAGTTGACTAGGAACACATGCCATGTGGGTCCCTTACATGCCATGTACTTCCTACTGAGGAAACTTATACTACTCACATATCCTTCATTTATAATTAGATTTTGGATTGAGAGTATCCTATCCAGAGTGTTTTTCTACATAGAATAGGATAACAACATTCATAGTGGATTTTGAGATACAATGTGAGATGTTATGAACAAGATGCTTCTTTAGGTAGTGCTTGATGATGAAAATGACCGTGAAGGATCATCAGAGAGTTCATATAATTGTTATACTCCCCTGTGGCATTAGGGTGATGGTCCTCTATATATGGATATGGTACTCTTATTTCGTACCATGGTGTGGATCCTCCATACATGTTGAGAAGATATAGAGATAATACTCCATTAGAGTGACAGTGTGTGGGTACTCTATCCCTAAAGATGGTACTCTATTATTGTATCAATGTATAGTTCATTCATACTACTTATCATAGAGGTGGTACTCCCATGTGGAATTAGGGTGTGGGTCCTCTATCTATGGATATGGTACTCCCTTATCATACAATAGCATGGGTCCTCCATACATTATGTACATATCAGAGAGGTGGTACTCCCCTACGGAATCTAGGTGGGGGTCCTCTATTGATGGAGATGTTAATCCCTTATTGTACCAGGGTGTGGGTCCACTGTACATGTTTTATAGACATAGAGAGGGTAATCGACTATTGTGAGTGCATGTGGGTCCTCCATACTACTTATTATATAGATGATACTCCCCATTAGTACTAGTTTGCAAGTCCTCTACACATGTAGATGGTTCTAACCTATGGAACAAGGGTGCATGTCCTCTATACGACTTCTTTAGATAAACACATGATATGTTGGGCATCATTGATAGACCTTTGGAGTTGCAGGCAGACTCATCATCCTGGGCTGAGCTATGAGATAGTGATCCCCTTTTATCTCTGGACTAAGATTTTTTATAAGAAAATATATGTATACATGTGTATTGGGTTTTCATTCTATGGGTTGAGATATCTACCTCTATCGTGTCTCCTATTTCTTCCCCCTTCATATTTTAGGGCATCCTATTGGGTATTTATATACTCACCCCTGCATGGGATTTTCCCGCATGCATTGTGTCTTACGAAGATGATGAACATGTCGATGATGATTATTGAGGAGCATAGGGGATACCTGGGTGAATTTGGCCATGTAAAGTGATTAGTTCATAGAGATCTGGAGCTGATCTCTCTCAGTATTTACTTTATTTTACAGTTATTATCTGGTTTGTACATCTTTTCTGGTTGGCATATATTTTTCCCCTTTCCTTTTTAGATTATGTTGTTGTACTCTGTTATATTCCCTAGAGTTTTTCATATGCATGGCCATTAATCTATATTTTACTACTTTTTCTTTCCATTCCTTTGTAGTTATTCATAGATATGGTTGGGTGCATGCATAAATATACTTAGTTAATGGCCTCTCATTATAGTAATGCCTTTCGATGTTTATTTCTAGTCCCTGGCCTATGGAGGCGGGCTTGGGGTAGTCGCGGCTTGGCCTTCCGCCAACCAGCTGGGCCCTAGTGTGTCGGGTCATGACAAAACCCCTTAAAAAACATATATCTCAAGAATAAAATCCATTTTGATGAAAAATTAATCAATTTAATACCCTAACACAAAGTAATTTATAAGAAAATCATGAAATTAATGAATTAGAACTTTTTTATAGAGACACCCACCTCAATATTAGGGAGAAATCACAAAGAATCACTCTCCCAAAGCCTAGGGTTGCATCCAATCAAGAATGGATTCGTAGTTATTTGAAATAATATCTTGGATTTAAACATATATAGGGATTTTTGAAGTTAAAGACAATGGCATAGCCTCCTAAACCACACCACAGAACTGCCATACAAAGCCATAGAGCCCCTATCCATTCTGTAATCACCCCTGACCAAATATCCTCTAGAAACCACGAGGCATACATCACCAAGATCCTTTTATCCCATGAAAATGATATTACATAGCCCATGGATCATGTCGCAGCTACCCCCCAAAATAGAAGAACCATCAAAAACACCCTCATGGAAGTCCATGCCATAACCTATGCCCCACACTTTAGGGATCAACCTAGTAGAAAGCCTACACCACATACTCTACTCCATGGTGAAACTATGCCAACAATTGGTAGTAGCTCTAGAATATTTATCTCAAGGATCCATGCCATAGTTGTGTCCCTATGCCACATCCATTCCTGGATTGGATGAGGAATCAAAATTCTTTCTCTAGGGAACTATTCCATAGCCCATTGGTCCATGCCATATTGAGCCCACTCCACACCATATCTGATACACTCCATGGTGTATTACCCTATAAAATTATAGGAAAACTCTAAATTACCTAAAAAAACTACCATTACTTGAAGGGCCAACTCTTAAACATCAAAAAGTTAGCATACCAAAACCTAGAGGGTGTCACAATTCTCCCCACCATAAAATCATTCTATTTAAAGATGATGTCAATTCAAAGTATAGGTCAAAAAGGGAATGAGACCAATCATTGATCTCCCCACTATTTAGAAATGAACTAAAATTATAAAAAAATTTGAAACTTATTACCACAAACAATAGAAAGTCACCGAGTAACCACATTCCCAAAATATCAAAAGGGAATTCATGAAACTTGACTATCCAAATCCAACCACACAAAATAGGTTCAAAACCATAAGGGGAGAACTACTCCTAGAAACATTCAAGAGGATTTGAAAACTAGATCAGAAAAACATAGAATCCACACAAGGATACATAATGAAAAATATACCTTGAAAAGAAACAACATGGCTCTAACCTAAGGGTCATAATTGGAAGATGAGGGTGTTTAGATCCAAATCCCTAGAGAACTACCCTATGGTAACTCTAATAGAAAACAAATCTCGATCAGATTAATAGCCCTATAGAAAAAAAACTACACACTAAGTATCCATTCGTGCACCCTAATTCCTACCCATATCCAAGTAAACCAACATATTGGAGGTTCAGGGCACAACAGAATCTCATGGGTGGATGTGCCCACTATCCTTTTTTTCATTAGAAATGATCAATCTGGGATCAATACGATGATAAATGCCAGTCTCCATGGATTGATTCATAGAAATAGACAAATAAGAAGAAAGGTCCCAGAACCAAAAAAGTGGATCATCACCGGTTGATTATAATTAATTTAATTAATTGACAAGAATTAACTTTTGGGTGTTCTTTCTTCATTGATATTATTGATCAAGTTCCGATGTGATTCTTCGTTGCTTCATAGAAGCTAAGTGTAGACTTCCTCTAGCAGTGATCCACATGTGTACTATCTCTGGACGTCGCCAAAGGAGTTTCCAGGTGCTAGCGTGGAGAAACCTTTTCTTGCGTTGTCCACCTTAGATCGTCTTGATCTGATGGAAGAGGATTTCTCTCAGTCTTGAGAGAATTCTTGGAGGAAGAGGTTCTTTAGTCCTTGAAAGAATTCTCTAGAATTTTTGTGCACAACGATTCTCTTGTGTTGGAAAAGAGGTGGGGTTATGAGGATATTTATAATCACGTTTGAGGTTGCAGAGTTATGACAATAAATAAACGCGTTATGCATTTTATTTATTTCATTGACTCTTATTGAAAACCCCCATGTCAAATAATTAATTTCTTGACATTCACCCACACTGATTATAATAAATATCATTTAATAAAACAATATTATATCCTCAAAATCTTGACTGAAAAAACTACACAGTGTGCAATAATAAATACACGGTGTGTACTTGTTTTTCATTGAAAACTACATGGTGTGTACATTCAATGTACACAGAGTGTATATCTTGTTTTCATTTATCCATTTCCTTTCCAAAAACTTCACGGCATGTACATTTAATAATACACGGTGTGTACTTGTTTTCAAAATAAAAACTATACGGTGTGTAATAATTAATACACGACATGTACTTGTTTTCATTTTATTCTTCCTCCAACATTAAAACGATTTAGGCTTCCTTGAATAATTATTAAACCATGTATGGGAATAATCCTTATTCTACTTGAGATAATTGAATACACTTAGTGTGTGACCCTCTTGGCCTCTTTCTCGTTGGCATTAGGCGGGTTTGCCTAATGTCCAAGATTACTGTCTAGCAAAGGGTTAAGGCACCCAAGAGAAAGAAGTTGATGGCACATTGACGTATCACCTCATATGAATTCTTACTGTATAATTTAATCCCTTTATCTCAATATCTCATCAAGAAGGTCTCATGGAAGTGTCATAAACCTATATGCTTGATTTTTCATTCTTTGACTTCTAGAAATAAACTCGTCGTGTCACCATGGCCATGGTGTTTATTCAACAATTCTATTTCAATCAAAGGGACTGAGATATCTACTTCCATAAATATGGAAGGGAAAAATCCTTCATCGACTTATCCATTAACAACATGTCATTCGTGACACACCCAATGTACCCTACTTCCCACCAACTCTCTTCGTGACGGTTTTCGCCAGCAAATCTAAGTGCGCGAGTCATGACATGAGTTAATGATAATCTTCCAGTCTTAGGACCATTACACACGCTTGCAGATTGTAATGTCAGATGACACCAAGACATGCAGAATTACTACTGGCAGGTCTGTTCTCATAATCTCCCATCTTGGAGATTACCAAGTGCGAACTCCATGAGAGAGAGTCTCATCTTCTTACGAGTACTTGCACATGATAGTATGTATACTATGTATCCTATAATAGTATTTCATCCAACCACAAAACTTTTTTTTAAGAATATTGTTATAGAATTTCAAGGTTCTCATCATAGCGGGGATCTTCCATAACCTTATTAATGCAACAAATATTCTAGGACATTATTATATTATAGTCATGCAGAACAATGAATAATATATAATAAGTGAACATTCATGTAATTAAAGTACAAAACGGTTGGTTCTCAAGACACCAACCCTTACAAAATCCCACTTGGACTAGAGCCAACTGCCTACAACTTTTAGTCTACTAGACCTCACATGATGATCAAGTTTCTGCTGAGTCAAGGCTTTAGTCAAGGGGTCTGCCACATTGTCTTTCATGGAAATACTTCTCACTACAACTTCACCTCTCTGAGAAAAATCCCTCAAGAGATGATACTTCTGAAGTATGTGCTTTTTTCGCTGATGTGACCTTTGATCTTTTTCAGGTGCCACCGCTACAGTATTATCACAATAGAGTGTGATAGGATCTTTACTGCTCGGTACTACATCCAGCTCTTGGACGAAGCTTCGCATCCATACTGCTTCTTTAGCTGCCTCAGAAGCTGCAATAAACTCAGACTCCACTGTAGAATCTTCCACCACACTTTTCTTTGAGCTCTTCCAGCTCACTGCACCTCCATTCAAACTGAAGATGTATCCAGTCTGCAACTTCATGTCATCTTGATCAGTTTGGAAACTAGTATCTACATGTACTCTGATGACTAGTTGCTCATATCCTCCATAAACTAGGAACATATCCTTAGTACGCCTCAGATACTTAAGGATAGTCTTGACTGCCATCCAATGGCGGTCTCCTGGATCAGCTTGATATCTGCCTACGACACTTAATGCATAAGCAGCATCTAGCCTCGTACATAGCATAACATATATGACTGACCCAATTGTGGATGCGTAAGGGATCCTTGCCATTCTCTTTCTTTCCTCATGTGTCTGAGGACACATTTTCTTGGAAAGATGAATTCCATGTTACACTAGCAACAATCCCCTCTTGGTCTATTCCATACTGAATCTCTTCAGTATCTTGTCAATGTATGTACTTTAACTTAGGCCAAACATTCTCTTGGATCTATCACTATGGATCTTGATCCCAATAATATATGCTACCTCACCCAAGTCTTTCATGGAGAAGCATTTATCTAACCATGCCTTAACTGACTGTAAGACAGGTAATTCATTTCCAATTAGTAATATGTCATCAACATATACTATTAGGAAAACGACTGCACTCCCACTAAAACTCTTATAGATACAAGGCTCACATTCGTTCTTAACAAATCCAAATTCCATTATGGATTCATAAAAATGAATGTTCCATGACCTTGATGCTTTATTTAATCAATAAATGGATTTCTTCAACTTGCATACCTTGTTGGCATCCTTTGGAGTCACAAACCCTTCAGGTTGTGTCATGTAGAAAACTTCCTGGAGGTTCCCGTTAAGGAATGTTGTTTTGACATCCATTTGCCAAATTTCATAGTCATGGTAAGCAGCAATGGATAATAGGAATCTGATGGATTTCTGCATCACAACCAGTGAAAATGTTTCATCATAGTCAATTCTTTGATGCTGTCTAAAACCTTTTGCAACCAGTCGTGCCTTATAGGTGCTGACTTTCCCCTCCATGTCCAGCTTCTTCTTAAATACCAATTTATTACCAATAGGCTTTACATCAACTGGAGGATCTACCAAAATCTAGACTTGGTTTTGGTACATGGAATCGATTTCATAATTCATGGATTCTTGCCACTTGGTAACATCTGTGCCTTCAACTAGTTCCTTGTAGGTAAGAGGATCATCATTTTCAACCAATAATGAGTCACTGTCCTCGGTGACAAGAAAACCATATCATTATGGTTCTCTTACCTCTCTCATGCTCCTATGCAGTTCTTGTGTCTCTAGAATAGATTGTTCTTCCATGGGGATTTGTGGAATCTGTTCTTGTACCAACTCCTGTGTATCTTGAGCCTCGACTTCATCAAAGTCTATATCGCTCCCACTATCTCTTTTGGAGATGTGCTTCCTCTCAAGGAATATGGCATATCTTGCCACTGTAACCCTTTTTTCTGAGGGGTTATATAGGTAATATCCCCTTGTTTTCTTTGGGATATCCTATAAAGATACACTTTCTGCCTCGGGGTGCAAGTTTGTTACCTGAAGAGGCCTTAACAAATGCTTCTCTACCCCACACATGTAAATTCGATAACATGGCTTTGCGTCCATTCCATAACTCTTATGGAATACCATTTATCAATTTAGTTGGTACTTGGTTTAGTATGTGTCCTGCTGTTTGTAATGCATATCCCCAAAAGGATAATGGAAGACTCGCATGACTCATCATTGATCTCACCATGTCCAATAGGGTGCGGTTCCTCCTTTCACTCACACCATTCCACTGAGGCGTGTAAGGAGGATTTAGTTGAGATAGAATCCCAAACTCCCGTAAGAAATCAATGAAGTCCTGATTAAGCTATTCTCCTCCTCTATCTGAGAAGAGTCTCTTAATCTTCTTACCAATCTGGTTCTCAACTTCATTCTTGTATTCTTTGAACATATCAAAAGAACCTGACTTATACCTCATTAAGTAAATATATCCATATCTACTAAAATCATCAGTAAAAGTTATGAAGTACGAGAACCCTCCCCTTTCTTTAACTGGAAATGATCCACAAACATCTATGTGAACTAATTCTAGAAGCTCTTTAGCCCTTTCACCTTTCCCACTAAATGGGGCTTTGGTCATTTTGCCTTGTAGACACGCATGACATACACCAAGTGGTTTTAGTTCGAAAGAATCTAAATACCAATCTTGATGTAATTTCGTCAAACGTTTCTCATTGACATGACCTAGCCAGTGATTCCAAAGTTGGGTGTGGTATGATTCATGTGAATTAACTTTTTAATTGATTTCCATTACTTGGTTTGTGTAGTCTAACACATAAAGGCTGTTATATAAATGTGCCCTACCAAAACAAGTTCTATCTTTATAAAAGTATCAACATCCACTTCCAAACTTGAAGATGAATCCATCAGTATCTAATTTGGATACTAAAATAATGTTTTTGGTTATAGAGGGTACATAATAACATCCTTTCAAAACCAAGACCATCCCAGTAGGCAATGTGAGATGGTAGTCTCCGACAGCTACAATAGTGAGTCTGGCTCTGTTGGTTGCTCGTATATCCACCTCAGCTCGATCAATCTTTCTGAATCTACTTGGTTCCTGTATTTGGATACAGATGTGAGAACCACAAGTAGTATCTAATACCCAATTAGTAGAAACAGATAGATTGCATTCGATAACAAAATCACCTGAATCTTCTCCTTGCTTCCTTGGTAGGGTGTAGTTTTTCTTCTAGTGGCCCTTCTTGCCACATGCGAAACAAACAACATCCTGTTCCCTTGCCTCCCCTTTGATCTTCCTTTTCCTGGAAGGCCTTGAAGAAGATTTGGGATTAAATATATTCACCTTCCCATTCCTTTTATTCACCATAAAGACATAAGGTTTTTCACGCTTCATGTCATTATCCACTTGGCGAATAAGGATAAGAAGATCAGACAAAGGTTTCTCAATGTTTTTCATGTTGAAGTTCATAAAAAAGTTTGAGAAGCTCTGGGGGAGTGATGCAAGAATGAGATCGGTACCTAGTTCTTTGGGGAGTTTAAACCCTAGAACCTCCAAGTGATCAATGTAGCCAATGAGCATGACTACATGAGGCGTGGCTGGGGCACCCTCTCCAAGCTTTCTCTGAAATAGAGCCTTCGAGATCTCAAACCTTTCTTGTCTTTCACTCTCCTGGTATATACCATGGAGGTTCTTGAGAATGCTGTAGGCATCCATGTCTTCATGATACTTAATGAGCTCAATAGACATTGATGAAAACATAAAACATTGAACGTTGGGTGCATCGCTCAAATGTTGATCATAGACCAGGAAATCTTCATCACTCGCCCCTTGGGTAGGCGAATCAGGAAGTGAAGACTCCATCACATAAAACTTTCGTTCATGGCGTAGGATAACCCGAAAACACCTAAACCATTCCTGAAAGTTACTTCCGGTGAGGATATTGTATTTATCCAGAATTGATCGCAGAGAAAATGTGGTTGGCGAGTTTTTCATTTCGATTCTACAAATTAAAAAAGCAGATTTTTCAGTACCTTTTGATTACATTTTTTGAAAAATAATAAATGAATTTATTAATTCTCCCACTATTTTATCAAGTCCCAATAGCCCTCACCATTGAACTCGGAATGTCCAGTTTCTTTGACATTCTAGTGGAAATGATCCATATTCCCCTTTGCATAACCCCAACAAGGGTTGGTCTAGCTATTTGAAGGTATTTAGGTAGGCAGGTCTTTGCCAACTATGAGCTTATAGTTCCTTGATCTTTTGAGTGGACTCCCCAATCCTGAAATCCTGACTTGGATTTCCTCAACTCTTGCCTCCAATATCACATCAAGTCTAGCAAGGGCTACTCCTCTTGATGTAATATGGTTAATTCAACCCGAAACCTTTCATAAGGGCTTCCTTTATAAAAGTAAGTGTCCCAACAAGGGCTGGTCAAATACATAGTTTTATTGAGTCTTTCCCTTAATCAAGTAATGGAAGGTTTGGTCTGAATTAATATGGTATTTGAGGGATTTTATTATTTCTATGTAGTTTCACATTATCACATGCTTGTTAATATTAAGTGATGCTTACTTAAGTGATTAACCATGTTTCGATAATGTTTACGCATAGTCCAGTTTTTATTTTATTCCATCTTTGCATGCCTGTTTATTAATCATGTGACCATGACAACACATACAACATAATTAAAATAATATGGAATGATCATGAGATTCTATTGGTTAGCTTATCTAGCGGTTTTGATAAGCTAACCCTGACCTAGGGAAAACACCTTGAACCTGATGGTTCGTGTTTTGCAGCTCCCACATGTCCACCTTTGTATCTTCTTGGGTTGGTTTTGCCTCAACTTCGGATTTCAAATCGTCTCCTATGGCTTGGGAGATCCTCCATTACATGGGGTTTACATTAAAGAAACCATGGACACACAGGCCCTACATTTTATTGGAAGAAGGCTCGCAGGACAATGAATTTAATTTAAACAAATTTAAATGAAACCATACACACATACAAAGGGTGTTTGGTCTAGCTCATGATCATCCATAACATTCAATGACATTTACGCATATTTAGAATTCAAATTCTTATAATCGTTCTATTATTATAGATAAGTTGCACTTGATTTCAATTAATTATGATCTTATAATTAATCAATTCTTTATATTAAATTCCTTTCTGAATTTCCTTGAGATTCTTCTCATCCATATTCCTTGTATGGTGTCTTTGTAAATTTGGAGGAAACATGGAGAAATTCCATTTCTGGAAAGTACACGGCGTGTAGTTTATATTTACACGACGTGTATTTCTTTCACCTTTTATCCAAAGTACACGCCGGGGGCTTTGGCGTGTTTTATGTACTTTGGAAATTTTGGAGTACACGGCGTGTGGATAAATAATACATGGTGTGTACTTCCTTTTTACGTGGTAACTGGCCTGAAAATACCGTGTACGTGGTACGCATCTTCTCCTTTTTACATGGTTTCATTTGGTGCAGATCGGACTACACGATGTGTTGCTCCAACATACACGCCATGTATTCCTGTTCCCATACACCATTCATTTCTGGTCAACACGGGGTGTTAAATGATTAGGTGTAATCAATTCACATGGTGTGGTTTGGCGGACCAGTTCCAGTTCGTTGAACCTAAGTACACAACGTGTAGTTTTGATTACATGCTGTGTATTCTCGTGTTGTACATACAGAAAGAGAGGCTCCTCCAGATGAGTTCCTCATTTTATTTTAATCAAAATTAAAATTAAAATTCCATTTCTGTGATATGTATCAAGAAACAAAGGAGGAAGAACAGATCTCGTTTATTCAAATTTATAGAACAATTTATTTCAAATTGAATCAAATATAAATGCATAAATTATCAATGAAAATTAAATAACTATAATCAACGTTGTAACCTCCCTCTGATACCAATTTAAGGTTATGATCGTAGTAGAAGCTTATGGGTGGATGTTCCCACTTGGCTTTTTGTCATTAGCAATGATCAATCCGGGATCAATACGATGATAAATGACAGTCTCCACAGATCGATTCACAGAAATAGACAAAGAAGAAGAAAGGTCCCGGAACCACAAAAGTGGATCGTCACATGTTGATTATAATTAATTTAATTAATTAACAAGAATTAACTTTTGGGTGTTGTTTATTCGTTGATATTCTTGATCATGTTCCGATGTGATTCGTCGTTGCGTCGCAAAAGCCAAGTGTAGACTTCCTCTAGCAGTGATCCACACATGTACCTCATATCTCTAGACATCACCAAAGGAGTCTCTGGGTGCTAGCATGGAGAAATATTTGCTTGCGTTGTCCACCTTATAGCATCTTGATCTGATGGAAGAGGATCTCTCTCAGTCTTGAGAGAATTCTTGGAGGAAGAGGTTCTTTTAGCCTTGAAAGAATTCTCCAAAATTGTTGTGCACAACGATTCTCTTGTGTTGGAAAAGAGTTGGGGTTGTGAGGATATTTATAATCACGTTTGAGGTTGTAGAGTTATGACAATAAATAAATGCATTACAAATTTTATTTATTTCATTGACTCTTATTGAAAACCCCCATGTCAAATAATTAATTACTTGACATGCTCCTACGCTGATTATAATAAATATCATTTAATAAAACAATATTATATCCTCAAAATCCTGACTGAAAAAACTACATGGCATGTAATAATAAATACACGGTGTGTACTTGTTTTTCATTGAAAACTACACAGCGTGTACATTCAATGTACACGACGTGTATATCTTGTTTTTATTTATTCATTTCCTTTCCAAAAACTTCACGGCGTGTACATTTAATAATACACGATGTGTACTTGTTTTCAAAATAAAAACTACACGGCGTGTAATAATTAATACACGGCGTGTATTTTTGTTCATTTTATTCTTCCTCCAACATTAAAATGATTTAGGCTTCCTTGAATAATTATTAAACCACATATGGGAATAATATTTATTCTACATGAGATACGTGAATACATTTAGTGTGTGACCTTCTAGGCCTCTTTCTCATTGGCATTAGGAGGGCCTGCCTAATGTCCATGATTACTGTCTAGAAATAGGTCAAGGCACCTAAGAGAAAGAAGTTGATGTCGCATTGACGTATCACCTCATACGAATTCTTACTGTGTAATTTAATCCCTTTGTCTCAATATCTCATCAAGTAGGTCTCATGGAAGTTTCATAAACCTATATGCTTGATCTGTCATTCTTTGACTTCCAGAAATAAACTCATCATGTCACCATGGCCATGGTGTTTATTCGATAGTTCTATTTCAATCAAAGGGCCCAAGATATCTACTTCCATAAATATGGAAGGGACAAATCCTTCCTCGACTTATCCATTAACAACATGTCATTCATGACGCACCCAACGTACCCTACTTCACGCTAACTCTCTCATGACCTGAGTTAATGATAATATTCTAGTCTAAGGACCATTACACACACTCGCAGATAGTAATGTCTGATGACACCAAGAGATGCGGAATTACTACTGGAGGGTCTGTTCTCATAATCTACCATCTTAGAGATTACCAAGTGTGAACTCCATGAGGGAGAGTCTTGTCTTCTTATGATTACTCGCACATGATGGTCTGTATACTATGTGTCCTATCATAGTATGTCATCCAACCATAGAACATTATTTAAGAATATTGTTATAGAATTTCAAGGTTCTCATCATAGCGGGGATCTACCATAACTTTATTAATGAAACAAATATTCCAGGACATTATTATATTATAGTCATGTAGAACAATGAACAATATATAATAAGTGAACATTCATGTAATCAATGTACAAAATGGTTGGTTCTCAGGACACCAACCCTTACACATATTCCAACCCATGGTCTATACCACACAAGGGTGAAAAGGAACACTGCCTACAGTGGGAAACCAAATAAAAACTCTAGAATCACTGGGCCATAGCTTCCTCAATCCAAAATTGCACTAAACTTAATGATCACAAAACCCAAAATGGTATGTTATCCATAAAACCTCGAATATCACAAAAAATAACCAAGGAAATATTCTCAACTCAAGCGCACACAAGAGTATCTAAGAAAAGTTGATCCCTACTGATTGAACTATCAAGCTAAAGCTCACAATTCTAAACCACTAGACCCAATAATATCCAAAAGATCCAATAAAGAAGCACCACCTTAGACGAATCTTGTCCATAATACTCCAAGAAGGAAGAAAAAAAAATGCATCACTAAACAATAATGGTTTTATAAAAATCCTATTTTGAAAATCAAGGCTCCATTAAAATCGGATCTTACTTCATTCAAAATTAAATGGAAACCATTTTAAAAAGTCAAACCATAAGGCCTTGATCGAATTGGTTAATTTTAAAAGGTTTTTAAAAATGATTTCAAAACAAACACCACTTGTTTTAAAACCAAAACACCATTCCAAGTTTGAAAATAAATCAAACACTTTATTTTTTGAAACATTTTCCAAATCACTTACCCTTTTAAAATATACTCACCAATGGTACAGGCCCAAACATGCCACAAAATAAATTTGTAAATCGATGGTTTCCATAAGAAAACCATATTTTATAACACAGTGTGCACTTGATTAGAAAAATAAATCACTCCTAAAAGTATTTATAAATCCCCAAATGAAATCAAATATTTCCAAAACATTTCATGAAACCAACCTCATTTTACAAATAAGCCCTAAGTACTTTCTTTAAATCCAAAAACACTTCCTAGTGAAACCCATTTTCACCAACATAAATGAATTTAAAATTATATTCACAAAATCATAAACAAAGTCATAATTGGAGAAAGCCTTAAGATGTCACCCATATCCCAACATCAATTCATAACCTAACTCCCTTCCCAAGGCTTCACAATGACATAGAAAAAACCAAATCGGGCTTAGCATGAACCAAAAATGGAGATAAATCTAACCCCACTTCCAACCTTTCAAAGGAGTCCTAGATTCCAGTATTTTCCAACATGAGTCTTCAAAGAAAATAGAGACCACACGTAGGTCTCCTCACCATTTAGAGTTTATCTAAAATGGTGCAAAAACATGATGGTGCATCAATACAATAGAGAATCAATGAGGAAACTAAGGTTCCACTTTTCACATAAATGAAACCTCATAGATCTAAAAACCTAATCAAGGGAAAAAACCTACTCTCATTGGGTGAAACTAGCCAAGATAAAACTTGATCAATCCTAAGAAAAGGAACAATCCCCAAGAAATGTATAAAAGATTATCGAGTTGAACTGCCCAAGTAATATTTAGAAAGGAAGAAGACATATCACCAGATAAACCATGTCTCACATAACCCATAGATGGTTCCAATTAAGATTTACCTCAATGATAAATGACAAGGATCTATTATTATGTCATGAAGTCTCATTTATGGTAACTCTGGTTTAGAAATCTCAACCCAGTGGTCCCCACTATCCAACCGATAAAAACATATCACTATTGGATCTCTCATACAAAAACTCATGAAATTAAATCCTATTACCCATGAACATACCCAAGGTTCAATAAGTCTAGGTCACTATGCCTAATCCCATGGAAAATATTCCATCATAAGGTTAGCCCATAGAACAATGTTAATAGAGTGAAAAGAAACAACGAGATAGAAGAAATTTAAGATGACCATTTCCCTCAATGAAGTAGCCCAAGGAGTATATAAAGATCACATCCAAACATTGTTATACCATAACTACAATCACTATAAAACTTATGAGTGAGAACTCAAAAGGATTAGCAGACAAAACTCAGGATACACACGATATTCCATGCTTCCCAAGGAACATAATAAAACCAATAAAACCAATAAAACCAGTCCTTATGGACCTATATACTCAATCAAACCCATACAATTGTATTATCAGGTCACAGAAGAACATCATCTATATTCATCACAAAAACATCCTTCACTAAAATAGTGAGAGATAAAGGATAACAATCACCACTCCATTCAGAGTTTTGTGCAAGACTAAAGAGGCAAGTAAAAAGGACTACTCTCAAGGAAGGCATTACACTCCAACTCAAGACATATCTAGAAGGCTCACTCAAACCACACAAGAGTGGATCTCCATTCATTCATATTCTTTAGGGTACATAAAATAACCCATACTCATAAGAAAGGTCTAGGCTGAACATATATATAAAAAATCAAGAAAATTATTTCAGGGAGGCTTCAAAGAAAACCCACTCAAGGAGTAGAAACATATTTCAAAAAATGGTTCATTCTGAAAACCTTTAAAAATCACTTGAAAAGGAGTTTCACAAACAATTGGTTTCATAAATAAACATCTTTTATTACTTTATAAAGTAATCCAAAAGTGGAAAATTTCACAAATTCTCAGTTAGAAAATGAAACCTCTTACCTTTCAAACAAAAGCATTAAATAAGATTAATTTTCCTCTTGGGTTGTTTTTTCCATGTTTGAAATCCTTTAAAGGAAACCACCATTAAAACACCCAAAAAATTTCATTCACTGAACAAGTTATAAAAATGGTTTTCCTTAAAAGTTGGAATCTTGTTTTTAATTTAGCATTCCCCTTTCCAAAACCATTATCCCTTCTAGATTACAAGTTGAAAACAACCATTGTTTTCATAACATTTAAATATTATTGAAAACATTATTAAATCATGTGAAATTCAATCATGCAAGATATTTAAGTAGTTATAAAACCAAATTTTTTTAGGTTTACATGAGTAAAAAATCATTTCCTAAAACATGTGCTAGAGTCCAGGCATAATTACACTAGAAATAAATAAAGATTCACTTTTAAAACAAAAATCATTTTCTTGATTTTTTTAAGATAATAAACTGGTTATTCCATCCCTTCATAACAAAATCATGCCATAATTTTTAGTCAAACTATTTATTGATATCAACATATCCCATGAACCACCTTTATTCCTTTACCTTCAATGAGAGACACTCATAGAATCCAAGAATAATGGGTTCTAAGAAAAAAAATTAAAAGGGTTGTGGAGTCGTGCTTGACCTAGAAATATGGTTGCAGACCATGTGATAAGCATGACATAATCCATTTAATTCTTTCGAAACCAAGTTCCTAGACATTGAATGTTTTTTAAGACATCCAGATGAACTTCACCACTTGATTCCTCTTTTATTTTACACCCCAAATCTAGTACAACTCTCAAGGAAACTAACACGTTCCAATTAGGATCATAATTCACGACACCAAACCATAACACATGGAAAAAATCAAACAAAGAAAATAAATCTTGACTGTCTATGGTAACTCAAGTGGAATTATGAAGGGTGGTGATCAAGAAACTACTCACCATATACTTCTTGAGCCCTCACATGTCCTAGCTATAGCTTACCAAACTCCCTGAATCAAACCCATGTAGTGTCACATCACTTCAAATTGTGTAATCCATTTGATACCATTTTGCAATGAACTAGAACAGTTTGATAAAAAAACATCACCTAAGATGGCCCACTATAAGGTGAGTGTCATCAAACAACCAAAAAAGTATCATGTATAACCAAAAGAAGTCAAAATTATAAATTAAAATATAGAAGAAAATGATACAAATCCACTAGGCATACAACATCAAGACAAATTGACTAAATCAGAAAGAGAAACAAGACAAGTCTAAAATGAGTCTCCATGTGACCATCTGAGTAATGTTATGAATCCATGTAGTCTGACCCTTTTCATGTTATTGAAGCTCATGGTTCTTTGAGGAGGCGATAAGTGAGTTTGGAGGGGTTTGGATACTAAAATATGGATATAGGGAGAATTAGAAGTGTGTAAATATTTCACACTATTTATTCTAAATTCATGGACTGTGAGGCCAATTCACAGGGTGTTACATGGTGTGAAAATTTTCCGGATTATATCCTTTTAGGTGATGAGTTTTTCATCAAGATCAAAATCCCTACATTTATACAATGCGAAAGGGTTTTACACCATGTAAATCCCCTATGTAGCACAACTCTATAAATAACAGGGCCTTAGGTTTTCTAAAACCCTATGACCTTCCTCTCAAATTTCAGGATATCAACTACCCATCCTTTGGGTGTTTTGGATTCATTTAATGGGGATCTATTCTTAGCTTCCCATATTTAATCCTTGATGATCTGAGGTCTGTTCTACCTCTTCTCTCATGGTTCTTTAATCCAGTTCCTCCCATTTCATATTTCCATACAATGGAAGATCATCTCCAAGTTTATAATGGGATTTTCTTGGTTGTTTGTTGGTGTGGCTATATCATGGCATCCTTGGAGGGATGAAGCTTCTTACCTGGAGATGTGATCATGATCCACAAAGTTTTCCCATTCTCATGTAAATAACATTGGTGCCTTTGAAGCAGGGAATTCATTACATCTCAATTTATTTACATGAAATCATAAATTGATCATGGTTTATCCATTTGGATGGAAATGAAATTAACCTAATAATGATCAAACCAGATTAATAAAGAATTGGGTTGTATTAATCACTTGTTTATTCTTAATAACGTGATAACTATTTGCCTCTCAATTTGATAGATAGTGTGATATCAATGCTATTATTTTTTTATAAATTTCTTATTCTTGAAGAAGCATGTTGAAATTAGTTAATATTGTAAAGGTGGAATTAATTGATAATTAATTGGATTAAGAATTAAGAAAGAGGCATATTTAGAGGGTGGGGGATATGAAAGAGTGTTATCAAAGGTTTTGGTTGAGATATAGGATGGAGTATGCAGTTAGGAACTGTGAGGTTTTCATGGGTTGGTAGGGAAACAATGGTGGTTGATCTTAGTGCTTAACATAGGTAAGGGATACCCATTTGTACACAGGATTTTTAGGCCTCTATGATCTAGTGCATGGACTATGTTTTTATTTAACGACTAAATGAGGAGGACCTATTTTTAGGGTAGAGACCTAGGAGAGGTAAATGCATCATGATTTTTTGTGTTCATGTCTGAAATGGTTTTTTGTGGGAAAATAAAATGAATTAATTAAATATTATTTGATAAATTACATGCTACCAATATTTGGATATTCTAATTAATTTTTAGGATTAGATCCTATTCATAATTCCTATATAGCTCAGGAAGTTGAGGTTCAGTAGGATGATCCACTTGATCAAAATAAGATTGATCTAACAGAGGAGGATGAGGCATGACAGAGGGATTTTTATGCCTTTCAAAAAAAGAGTTTGGGAAATTATGAGGGAAGCATATATGATATGGAGAAAGTGTGCTGGTTGGAGGAGCTAGAGATTTATTTTATTTTGATTCATACATAAGTTGATTTCTGGGTTCCATTATCAGTTAGTCTGATGTGGGGAGCTGCATGTAAATGGTGGATGATTTTTCTTAGTGACCGTTAAGAGGTAGATGTATTATTTCCTGACATTCAGAGGGAGTTCCAAGTGGAGTTTCTATCATCGACAATGAGGGAAGACCAGAGGCAAGATCTAGTCTCCCTTTAGTAGGGGATATTGAGTGTGTGGTAGCTTGGGATTAGGTTCAAGGACCTCCTACACTTTCCCCTAATGTTTTCTTAGATGAGGGAATAATAGTGTAGTGTTTGGAGGAGGCTTTATGCCTAGAAATCAGGTATATAGTCACCCTGTTCAATATTCCTAGGCATCTGTTAGTGAAGAAGAAGGAAGATATGGCTGAGAGGTTTTTTTCTATAAGAGGTTATCCATGAGAGATTGTATAGTTGGGTCTTTTTAGTAGTATAGCTTTAGGTAGTGGGTCATGGGTGTTTAGGAAGTCAGGGTTCCATTTAATGGGGAACCAGATACGATAGTTTCTTCCCCATCCGTTATGGATATATGGTTTCCAAGCCCATTACAAGGGATTTTTGATTTCATTCTATGTCTTTGAGGGACATGGGAACATCCAGGATCAGTATTTGACTACTTAGGGAGGCCAATTTCATATGGGCAGTCAATCCCCCTTTTATCAGTAGTAGTTTTCATTGAGGTAGTTTCAACAGCAAGGACCCTTGAAACTTATTCAATACTTGAGGAAAAGTGGAGTTAGCCGATGGTATCCTTATGATAGTCAATGTCCATCTATACCTAGGAAAGAGTGTGGTATTAGAGGATAAAAATAGAGGGAAAAAAGAGATGGGTGTGGCCAGATACATGCATTAGAGGCGGTAGTGCTAGCAGATCTAGGAGTTGTTCGAGGCACGATCAGTTTATCCTAAACCCTTATTTCTACTTTGTTTGATTTGGGAACCTATCACTCCTTTTTTTCTCCTACATTTTTCTATGATTTTGGAATATATGTTGAGAGTATTATAGTTCATTTGGTATTATCTACACCAGTTGGAGGTTAGACTTCTTTATTTTATGTGTTCTGGGGATGTAGATTGGTGATTGTGAAACACTAGTTAGTGGGGGACTTCTTCTTATTACAGATAAAACCATATGATGTTATCCACAACATGGATTGGATATATTTTGTGTGTGTATTCATTGAATACTTTTGAAGGAGAGTTTTGTTTTATGATGTGGAGGGACAATGAGTGGTGTTCATTAAAGATCAAGGATATTGGATAGGGGAAAGGTAGAAAAAGCCTCTTTTGTCTTAGTTAGTGGAGATGTTGGCAGAATATATGATAGAGGGTGTTCCTAGAGTTGTGGAGGAGTTCCTAGATGTTTTTTGGATGATGTTATAACCCTACCCCCATGAAATGATGCCAAGTTTGGGATAGAGCTAAAACCAGATGAATCTCTACTTTCAATGGCTCCCTATAGGATGGTTCCTATAAAGTTGTGAAAGTTGAGGTTACAGGTTGATGATCTGATACATATGGACTTCGTTCAACCCAGTGTGTCTCTGTGGGGTGCTCCAATTTTGTTCTCCAAGAAGGAAAATTGTAGTTTGAGGCTGTGTATAGAATTCTAAAGGTTAAATTAGGTAAAAGTCAAGAACCATTACCCTCTTATGAGGATTAATGATCAGTTTGACCAGTTGAGAGGAGCTAGTTAGTTCTCAAATATCTATCCACAATCTAGATATCACCAATTGAAGATGAAGTATTAGGATCTCCATAAGAATTCCTTCTAGTCATGGTATGATCACTTTGAGTTTGTAGTCATGATGTTTAGTGTTATGAATTCACCAACCATGTTCATGGGGATTTTGAACTCCATGTTTTATGATTTATTAGATCAGTTCATTATTGTATTCCTTGATGATATCATGATCTACTCAAAGTTATAAGATAAGCACGCTGAGCATCTTAGAGCTATTTTTTTGGTCCTTCAACACCACCAGCTCAATGGGAAGTTGTAAAAGGGTACGCTCTAGATGTGGGAGGTTAACTTCCTTAAAAATGTGGCATCACAGTATGGTGTGATAGTGGATACATCAAAGTTTGAGATGGTTGTTTCTTGGGTATCACCCTATAATGTTGTAGAGGTTCACATTTTCCTTGGTCTCATATGATATTATTAGAGGTTTTTTCAAGATTTTATATTGAGTTGAAACCTCACTGAAAACTTTGACCAGGAAAGAACACAATTTTGTGTCAACTGATCTGTTTTAGGTAGCATTCAATTACCTAAAATAGAAGTTATTCAGTGATTCGATGCTTATGTTTTCCAAGGAGGGTGCATTGTTTGAGGTTTTTTTTGGTGTGTCCTATATGGTATTGGGATGTGTGTTGATACATGAGTGTGAAACAATATCATATGGGTCTAGGAAGTTACATCCCCATGAACATAAGTATTCCACCCATGATATAGAGTTGGCGATGATTTTGTTTGTGCTAAATTTGTGGAATAACTATCTCATTGGTGAGAATTTTGTAGTTTTCATAGACCATAGGAGCCTGAAATATTTTTTCACTCAATGGGATTTGAATCTATGAAAATAGATATGGTTGGAATTTCTTCAATATTGTGACACTGAGATCTATTATAGCTCAAGAAAGGGGAATTTGGTTGTCGATGAATTGATTCAAAAGTCCTAAGGATGTACAAATTAGGTGTATGAGTGTGTTTATAAAGGAATGGAAAAGTTTGCATCGATACATATTGACGTCATAGGGAGAAGTGTCCAAGGTTTTCCTTATTAGATGACTATGAAGTTGTATTTTTTTATTATGTGGAGGAGTATTAGTGGGGTAACTCAGAGGTAGAGGCGGTGTGTGATCATATTATCCATAATGATTCTCCTGAATTATGGTAAGAGGATGGCTCAAATTAGGTATTATTCTAAGGAAGGTTGTTTGTTCTGAAGGCGATGCATGAGGGGGTTCTCCATGAGTTTCACAACTCCCCATTAGTGTTATATCCTAGTTTGATGAATATGTATCATGACTTGAGGATGTAGATTTGGTGGATAGTGATGAAACAATTAGTGGAAGAGTTTGTGGTGAGGTGTCTAGTTTTTCTAGAGGTGAAGGTGTTGCACCTTGTTCCTATAGGTTTGTTATGGTCCTTGAATGTTCCCTAGTATAAATGGAGTAAATCTAAATATATTTTTTATAGCGTTACCCTAATCCTAGGGATGATGTAACATAGTTTGGGTGATATTGGAATGACTGATGAAGTTGGATCATTTTCTAGAAATCTGTGAATTGAATGTCATGGATGTTTTGGAAAGGCAGTATGTGGATGATGTGGTTAAGCTGCATGGGGTACCGAGGACCATCATCTTTGATTGGGATCCTCATTTTACCTCATTATTATAGAGGGAATTAATACATTATTTTTTCTCTTAGTTGTTCCTTAGCATTTCTTTCCACCCTTTGATAGATGGGTAGATGGAGCAGACTATCCAGAAACTAGAGGATATATTGAAAACTTGCATCTTGGAAATTGGAAGAACTTAGGGACAACACCAAACTTTAGTTGAGTTTTTATAAAAAATCATGTACCACACATCCATTGGCATGGACTCATTTGGGTCATTGTATGGGAAACCATGTCATTCAACATTGTGTTGGATGAAGGTTAGGGAGTCAATAGTCATTTGTCTTGATGCAATATAGAGAATGACTGAGAAGAACCAGTTGATTTGGGATAGGATAAGGGTGGTTCAAGACCATTAGATGTACTATGTTGACCTTAGGTGAAGAAAATTGGAGTTTTATGTTAGATACCATGACACACATGACTATTTCAGGATGTGGTTAAACAAAATTTCTACTCCTAATGCTGCCTAGTAGCTAGCCAGGGTCATCTCTGAAGGAGAAAGGGTAAGGAGTCTCACTATCCTAGAGCTTATGTATTTTTCATTTGTTTTCTTAATTATGAAAGAATCCATTTTTTGGGTTTTTTTAAATAGAAACAAGAATAAAGGAAACAAAAGAGAACATAATAGTGGGTGAAAAGAGTGCAGATCCATGGTCAATCTCACAGATTCGTCATTTTCCTTTAGTTCCCATCTGAAAATGGTTTCAATATAATTCTTAAATTGATATCCTCTATCTAAATTGTGGTTAATAACATATATAATAGTGGTATCCCCTAATATATCTAGTTCCACATCCTCCATAGTAAAGAGGTAGTAAACACACCCAATTGAGGCATTCACTATCTCAACACCTAGATCCATCATGTGCTATTCATCCCTCAATTTACAGCACTCCACTGGTATTCACTATGAACCAAAAGAGAGAGAGGAAGATAATATTTTATAGATATAATAATTAAATAACTCATCCAAGAGAGCAGATGAATATCATCAATATGATTCTACCCATTTCTCTACTACATTAAGGATGAGATTCTGATTATAAATAAAGAATAGGGACCTTATGTGATCTCCCATGGGGACCTATTCCTCATGTTAGTTCTCCATGGTTTGGAGTTAAAATATCACGTTACAACATGGAGGTTAAATAAGAACATGAAGAATTGGAGAAGATAAGAATAACACAATACATTTGACAAAATAGAGTGAACATTAAGTTAGAAATAAAAAAAAAGAAATTACAGGGAAAGAAAAATAAATCTAATCGGTGGAGAACCAAATATAGCTGGAAGAGGTAGAATATTTTCAATGGTAGATATTTAGAGATATTTATATAGATTAGGTTAAACAATAGCTTCTTTCTATAATTCTGTGTCGAGGTGATATTTTTATATATGCCACTTGTTTTAGGAAACAATCGGTATTAATCCTCCCAAAACATCTTCTTTCTTAAACTATGTACATATTTAAAGTTTTTCTAGTGCTTTGTAGTGGTAGTTTTGTGTTATGGAAATTGGGCTTGGTACTAGACAAATTTTGACTTCAATGTTAGGATTCAAATTGTGGTATCAAGCACGAACATCACTTCATCTCCTCAAGATCGAGCGATAGGGGATCTTCTTCTTTGATGAGGTGGTTGGTGGTTCTGATGGTGCTTGAGTAGAAAAGCACACAGGGGGTTTTCTCCTCTACAAGTAGTGTGGAAAATCTCAGTGTGTGGCGGATTTGAACTGGAACAGTGGGTTATGGATTCATAGGTTTCCACGACAAGGTGGATGACCGTGAGTAGATCTCACGGGTGGCTCAAGTTGGGAGCCATGGTCCAGTGGGTGACCGTGGATGCTTCTTATGATAGGGCATCTCATGGTCATTAGACTATCCATGAGGGAATATTTGTGTTAGGAAGAGGAACATGGTACAGTTAGCTATGCACGGTCAGTCACTTGACTATGCGTAGACTTTGTAAATTTTCACCCACCTGCATTATAATACAATATCATTCAGTGTAGTATTTTTTATTTAATAAATTTCAAAAAATGATAAACTAGGTAAACTTATATTTTAAGCCGTCAATAAATTTAAATTAACTATATGGATTTGATAAAATAATTCCATATATGAATATAGAAATAAAACATGTACTTTGATCCATTTAAAAATTAAGTCTAGAATTAATAGAACTCACAAAAAGAATTATTTTACTTTGGAATTAGAATTAATTGTGTGTGTGTGTGGGGATTTTCAATGAATAATAGATTAAAATTTGGATAATTATGGATCCCTTAACTCCACCACACTTATTGTATTTAACTCATGGGAAATTGATCATTGAAGTTCAATTTTTTTGAAAATTAAAAGAAAAAGCATCATCCTACCTATATTGAAATTAACAGCCATAGAAGAAGTAAAGAATAGATTCTTACATTGTGAAAAATTATCATGCATCATATTTGAATCAAGTCACCACCTTTATTCAATTTAATCTAAGGTTCCAGGTTAGGAGTGGATCAAATTAGTGTTGAGTGGAATAATTTTTTTTAACAAAAATAATATCTATTCATCTCTCTTTCTTAAGTTTCTTAAACCACATCTTGATGTTCCAATTAGATATAATCTAAATGAATGTTCTATAAGTCAATTTCCCCTCTTTATATGGGTTCAATATTCCCCTCACCTAAATGAACTTATTTTTAACAATGAACATATATTTAATTTATTTTTCCCAATCGTAATTATGTTCAAAACACTATGCATATCAATTATTTGGATGAATTTATTTAATTACAGAGACACACCTAGTGCCCCTTGTCTTAGAGATCCATTTTGGGTTACCAATTTCCCATGTGTATTCCAAGTTCAAAAGATTTATCTCATTTTCATTTAATTTGGGCCCTGAAGGTGTTTTTTCTCACACAGGTTAAGCTACTTAGATCAAGTTCAAAACCCAGTGACTTAAAGTTATCAAATTGATTCCTTTAAATTCTATCCACTCACACTCCATCCCCTAATTTGAAGACCAAATTTCTATAAAATAGTTAATAATTCACTTAGTAATCACTTAAGTATTACAAATTCAAAACCAATGAATTCCCTCAACTTTAGATTGGAAAATTTGTGCAATACAGGGAAAAATTGAGGTTCAAGAAAATGGTGAAAAATTAAAACAAAAACTTTATAATGGTATATTTACAATACTATATTTACAAAACTACATTTTTTTAAAGGAAACAAAATCCTATAGTATGTATGTGAAGATTAATAATTTTTTGGGATTTTGTTTTTTTGTCTTTTTTAAAATAAAAAAATTGATTGAAAAGAGAACAAAGGTATTTAAAAAACATTTACAAACAATTTTTTTTTTATATTTTGACATTTTTTTTGTTTTTTATACACATTAAAAATAGAGAAATACTTTATTTATTTATTGATTTAAAAACATTAACTAATAATATATCTTAAAAAATATTGTAATTTGTTAGGACTCCTCCCCCACACTTATTTAATACTTCTCATTTAATGTTTCAGAAGAATACACAACATATGTAATGCATACATAGTGTAAAAAGAGAGATAAAACCTGGTGGTTTATTGTCCAACAGGTTTGAGTAAGGATCTCCCCTAGGTGTGTAGTGTATTGTAGATCTAGCCTTCTATACACTTTCCAAAAAGGTTAAACTATAAAAACAAAAACGTAAAAACATTAGAAATTATTTATAAAGTAAGTAAATAAAAAGGAAAAGAGGGGGGAGAATCATGGGTTTAACCCCCCCAATGGGTTCTATAGTTAGATTGTCCATAGTTAGACAATCTGTTGGCTATCTCTAATCCATAGGGGGATTGGGCTTGTGTGATGCAAACCACCACATGTAGTTCCTTTCAAATCAGCTCAAATCCACTTCCCAGAGGTCCCCAAAGATAGAGTATTGTATGTTTAGAGTGTCTAGACTCTTGGTAGTGTGGTGTATCTCAAAAATTAGGGGTGGTGGGATCAAAATTGGGATCTCCTCTAGTTTTTCCAAGTTAATAGTGTATTTCTATTCATCCAATAGTAACTCCACTTATGCTACTTCATAAAAAACCAAAGGAGAGTCAGTAAAAAGTTCAATTTGAATAAAATTGAAAAAATGTGAGTTTAAATTAGAATATCCCAATTATATGTAGTAACTTACTCTATTTCCTCATAGCAGCAACCACTGGGTATTCCAGTTCCTTATTTCCTCCCTCTAGTTGATGTTTTGTATATTATTGAAGGAGTAGGGGTTTCACGATAGGTCAAGAGGCTTCTTTATCTTGAGAATCCACTTATATTATGGATTTTTCATCATAAGTAGACTCAAGAAGTATATCAAATTTCTCTTCATACATCTCCTCTTGATCATCATCCCAAGAAACTTCATCTTCAATTTTTGGAAACTCCAGGTCCATTTTCTCTTCAAGGGGGATGCAACAGGTTCTTCCTTTTTTTTCATCTAGGGAAGGAATTGGTGGTACTTAGCATATAAAATTGAAAGTAGGTATATTAAAATATAATTCATTTTGTAAACATTGAGAAATAAATGATTCAATTTTAGGGGTAAATCCCTCAAAAATTTCAACATGTTTATCGTTTTCTTGGTGCAATGCCCAGTTGAAGGTGTCTTGTGTGGATGAAGTAGAAGGAATTAAATATTTTCTTCAAATTTAATCCCATTCACTCCATTATCAACCTTAAAATACCCCAAGGCCTACAATATTTATTATAATTATGATATTTCATTAACATCAAGAGGGGAATTATAAGACAATTGATTTTCAATAAAATCATAAAAAGTAAAGTTTGAAAGATATTCTCCCTCACGTGATTTCAATTTACATTTATTTTCCCAGTACACTAGTTCTGGGAAGATGTTCTTAAGGGTGAATAGGAGAAGATCCATATATTCTAAAAATTCACACTCCTCTTCATGGATATCTTATTGGAAAAATATTAGAGGCTCTAGATTTTCAACTTCTTATTGCTTCCTTTTCTCTGTAAGTTTTTTAAAGGTAGTAGCTATTATAGATTTCATAACTTTTATTTCTTTAATCATGTATTTTTGTTCCTAGAGTTGTTGGTTTACTTGAAAATATATCAACATGGATGAGTATCTGTGAATTTACTTCGGTGTAAGTTCTTATTAACTTTAATGGAATGGGGCATGTGTTATTGATGGTTTTTGGGTGAATTTATGTATCGTCTTCCACCCTCACACCCATTGGTGTGTATTGAAGGTTTTTGGTGGTGTTTCATTTGAAAATTCATCTCTTGGGATACCTTTGGGAATTTAAACTAGGCATATGGGTGATAATATATTAAATAATGGTATCACATGAATGCTTATCCCATGTTGAAAAAAAGAGGAAGTAGAAAAAAAAAATAATGTAAGATAAAAAATAAGGAAATGGTAGTTAAAAATGTGTCAAAAACAGTGGGAACACAACATATCCTTGCCAAAAATGACACCAAGTCTACACATGCGGTTGTAGCTATTGTGTTCAAACAAAAGTTATACTCCTAATGAAGCCTAATGGCTAACCAGGTTCATCTCTCAAGGAGAAAGGGTAGGGAGTCTCACTATCCCTACACTTATGTATTTTTATTTCATTTTATTAATTATGAATGCAACCAAAGTATTTTTTTGATTAAATAAAAATAGGAATTGAATAAACAAAAGACAACACAACAGTGGGTGAAAGGGGTTTGGATCCAGGTTCAGTCACACAGATTATTCATTTTCCTCTAGTTATCATCCAAAAATGGTGTTAATATAATTCTTATGTTTCTCTCCTCTATCCAATTTGTGGTTCTGCACATACACAAGAGAGATATCCCTTGATACATTTAGTTATACCTCTTTTATAATGAAGAGGAAATAAACACACTCAATCAAGGCATTAACTATCTCAACATCAAGATCCATCATGTATTGTTCATCCCTCAATTTACAGTGGTCTACTGGAATGAACTGTAAGATAAGAGTGGGAGGGAGCAGATATTTTATAGATTTGACAATGAATTAGCTCATCAGAGAGAGAAGATGAATATCATCGATATTCTTCTCCCCATTTCAATACTGCACCAAGTATGTGATTTATATTATAAATAATGAAAATGGTGATTGTGTAATATCCCTAAGGAAACAAGTCATTGGGTTAGTTCACCATGGATTGGAGTTAAAATATCATGTTAAAAATTAGGTGTTGAAGAAGAACAAAAATAATTTGGGAAGAGAAGAACAATATAATATAGTTAACAAAATAGAGTGAACATGAAGTTAGAAATGCAGAAAAGAAATTACAGGGAAAGAAAACCAAAGATAATCAGTGGAGATCTAGATATAGTTAGTAGAGGATGACTATTTACAATGGAAAATAGTGATAGATATTTACATGGAGTAGGTTACATAGAAGCTTCTTTCTAGAATTCAGTGTTGAGGTTGGATTTGGATGGATTCCATATGTTTTAGAAAAAAGTCATGATTATTTCTCTTGACATGTCTTATTCTTTTAACAGTGCATATATTTAAATTTGTTTCAGTGCTTCAAGGTGGAAGTTGGATGTTATTGAAATTGGAATTATTTCTAGAAAATGTTTGACTTTAATGTTTGGATTCAAATTATGGTCCCAAGAACAGAAGTCACTTCTTCTTTATGGGATCGAGCAGTAGGGGATCTTATTCTTTAGTGAGGAAACTAATGGTTTTAATGGTGATTGAGTAGTGGGGCGCACAAGGTTGTTTTACCCTATGTAAGACTTTTATAGGCTCTCAATGTGTGGAAGATATGAACCAACATTATGGGTTTTGGATTCACATGTTTCTGTAGAAAAAGGGGTTTTTTAGAGGATAACAGTAGATCCTGGTGGTAGATCCCTAATAGTAGGTCACTGAAATATTGGTAGATCACTAAACCAATGGTAGATCACTAAACCAATGGTAGATCACTAAACCAATGGTAGATCACTAAACCAATGGTAGATCACTAAATTGGTGACTCAAACAATCGAAAGGAGAAATGTAGAATTTTAGGAAAACCTCGATATTCAGACTGGTGACAACATGGGACTTCAATGGTGATAGGATGCTCATGTAATGGCCTGAACCTTTAATTAATATTTTTTTTTGGGATTGGGGGTCGTGTGAGGGAGTTTGGGGGAATTATAGAATCTAGGAGTTGAGTTTTGGACATTTAAGGGTATATCATGCCATGGTAGTGGGTTTGATGGTGTCCATTTTGATGTTTGGTTGGGTATGGGTGTGAGTATTCTTATTTTGAGTTGGCTGTGTGGTGCTTAGTGAACCACGACTAGTGAAATGACTTATATGGCAGTTTTGGTAGGCATGTTGTTATGGCAGTCACCTTGTGTAAAATGGGCTCTTTAAAGACACCCTATGTGGGTATGGTACTAGACATGGTTCCTTAGAGGTTTTCCTATGAGAAATGGTGAAGCAAAGAGATCACCACGTTGTGGTACTTGGCGTAGTGAGGTGAAACAGATTGGGTATTTACACCACACCATGGTGTAAGTTGTAGTGCTTGTCAAAAGGATTTTTATGATGTTTTTAAAATACCCAATATTTGAGGATCTCACATAGAGATTTAGGTCCATTTTTGACCAGAGGCCACCATGGCTTGGTCAAAGGTCACCATGTCATGGTGAAGGCCACATGAGATTTCTCTATAAATAGAGGAACTGACCTCCTTTGGTTTAAATTATTTTCCCTTCCTTAAACCCTTGGTCAAACTCAATCCCTTACCCCATCCTCTCTTCATTTACTTTTGAGAGCCTAAACCCTTGATTTATTCAGATTAAAGTTCCTTAGATTATGGTATCACTTTTATAATGAACCAGCCTAGGTTGATCCAAATACATCACCTGAGATGGCTCTCCATAAGGTGAGTATCATCAAATAACCAAAAAAGACTCATGTATAACCAAAATAGGTCAAAACAATGGAGTAAATCATGGAATAAAAAGATAAAAATTCATGACGCATACAACATCAACCCATCTTACAAAGAAGGGTTGATGAAAAGACTAAAATGAATCTCCATGTGACCATTTTTTACCTCCAACCCATCTTAAAAAGAAGGTGATGACACTCAAGTGAAGTCGGTGAACTACATGAATCTCTTCCCTTTACCTGTGTCCTGAAAAACCACATCTACAAATTCCCAAAGGAAAAAGTAGGGTGTGAGAAAAAAGATCATTACAATTTCACCAAATATTCTATAAAAAGTATAATACCATGAAATGATTTTCCATTTCTCAACTGACCTTCAGAAATATCACAAAACATTTACAACAAAGCATTACTGCTCCCATGATTGAAAACCCATTTAAAATCAAAACCACCTTAAGGAATTTCATCATATCACAAAATGTGCTTAATTGTGTTTTTAAATAAAAAAATGTAGAGAAACTATTTTCTGATTATAAAACTGTGAAATATATCAAAGAATATTTTTATATCCAGGTACTCAGACAACATGGAATTTCAAGGATTGTGAGTCTAGAATTAATTTTATAAAAATATTAAAAATATTTTATATTTCCCCACAATTTTTCCAAAAAAAAGAAATATTTCCTAAAAGGAGTTTTGATTAGTTTAATTATTTAATTTAAATGACAGAAACTTAAATCCTCTATAAATATGATATTATGGAAAATCGCCAGGGTTAACCACATAACCCTGAGATCATTGATAGGAGGATCTAGAACCCATTATTTTCAAATTGGGATTTGACGATGACGAGGTTCCCTATACAAGTGAACCAAGGTGTAGTGAACACAACAGATCTTCCCCCATCATTGGTGAGTGCGTTCTTCACCAACGATCACTCCCAATCTAGGAAGGACTCATCAATTTTTGATTTCACCCATTATGATTAAAATATTGAGCATGATCAATTCCATTTCTTTTATCTTCATCTAATTTATATCCTTTTCATGATATCATGTATTGGATTTTAGTTATTTATTCAATTTAACTTTTTTGTGCCATTTTTTCACCATGGTTATCCCTAATTTATATTCATTGATCAATAACACTTGGCCAAAAATTTTCGCACCTTCATTTTTGTTCTTTCCCCCATATTTCTTCACAATTTTTTTTGGCCCATGGGGCCTTGGTTCAACTTTTCTTGGTAGGATCGAGTTAGATCAAACCCCAATATTCACATCATATTTTCATATGATGAATGGATTGATGATTTGGGGGTGGATTATGATGATTTGTAGGATACTGGTGATTCCACCATGAATTGAGTATCTAGTGAGGTAATGGGAGATGGCTGGAGATGTGATGGTGCATGAAAACTTTGTACCAGAGAATTAGAATATGATTTTCGTCCATCATAGGGCTGGATTTAATGATTAGAGGCCTTCCTCATCGATTTTGGGCGGCCTAGATACATGTTTTAATGGAAGAGACAGACCTAGGATCTGCATGATGGATCTAGAATTCTGTGAAAAACCTGAATACACATCATGTAGTATGAATAACAAATGGCATGTAGCACCCTAGCTATGGAAACTTGGGTTTCAGGTGAGTTAAATATCACATGATTTGTGGGAACACCTCACACCATGTGACTAGGTGATAGTAGCCTGGAGTGTACTCCATAAGTACATGGACACAAACACAGCCAAAAACACGCCATGTACTAGCACACAATGAGGAACATGGATGAGGCCTAAAGGATACAGGCATGGCCAGGAGAACATGACTCATCCCTAGGTGTCCGAGACATGCTATGTAGTATTCTTTCACATTATATAAGACCATTGGCTAATGAGTTGTGTGTTGGAGAGGACAAAATAGGCAGTGGAGTGGGACCACACATCATGTGGGTCCCTTACACGCCATGTACCCCCATTTGAAAAAACTTATACCGCTCATATTTTCTTCTTTTAGACTCATATTTTAGCCTTCAAGTAGCTTATCTTGAGTGTTTTTCCATATAGAACATGATGATTGTCTTTATAGTATCTTTGGAGTGATGATGCAAGATGTTACAAGAATGATGTTTCTTTAGGCAGTTCTCGATGAGGGCAGTGATCATGTAATATCATCAAAGTGTTTAGATAGAGGTGGTACTCCCTTGTGGAATTAGTGCATGGCTCCTATATATATGGATACGGTACTACCCTATCATAACCGGGCGTGATTCCTCCATACGCACTGAACATATATAGATATGACACTTTTTTGGAGTGACATTGTACAAGTTCTCTATCCATGGAGATGGTACTCCATTATTTTATCAATGTGATGGTAATATATATTACTTATCATAGAGGTGGTACTCCTTAGTGGAATCAGAGTACAGGTCCTATCTATAGTTTCTGTACTTATTATAGAGGTGGTACTCCACCATGGCATCAGGACGTGAGTCCTCTATTGATGGATATGGTACTACCATATAGTACCAGGGTGCAAGTCTTCCATACATGTTTCACATACATAGAGACGGTACACCACTATCATGACAACATATGGGTCCTCCATACTACTTATCATAAAGGCGGTACTACCCTATCCTACCAAGGCGCAAGTCCTCTATACTTAGAGATGGTACTCCCCTATGGCACCAAGGTGTGGGTGATCCTCTATACGACTTCTTTGGATAGAAAAGTGAAATGTTGGGAATTGTTGATGGAACTTTGGAGATACAGGAAGACTCATCATCTTGGGGTGGACTATGAGATAGAGATCCCCTTTCCTCTCTTGAATGAGATTTTTATTAGCATATATATATGTATACCTGTGTATTGTTTTTTTCTATGAGTTTATATGTCTACTTATATCATGTCTCTTATTTTTTTCCACCGTTATATTTCAGGGAATCCTATTGGGTGTGTATATAATTACCCCTGCATGAGATTTTCCCACGTGAATCATGTCTTATGCAGATGATGGATAGGTCTATGATGATTACATAGGAGTATAGGGGGAACATGGGTGCATTTTTCTATGCATGGTGGTCAGGGCTTGGATATCTGGAGCTAATCACTCTTATCATTTACTTTATTTTTTGGTTATTTTCAGGTTGGGAAATTTTTTTAGGTTGGGTGTGTATTTTGTCCCTTTCCTTTTGAAATTATGTCTTTGTACTCTATTGTACTCCCTAGAGTTTGTTACATTCATGTCCATTACTCTAGATATTACTGTCTTTTCTTTTTGTTCCCCTGCACTTCTATATAGGGATGGTTTGGTGTGTGCATATAAGTACTTATCCAAAATACTCCAATTGAATTTATGCCTTTCGACACTGGTTTTCATCCCCGGGCCTATGGAGGAAAGCTTGGGGGTAGTTGTGTCTTAGGCATCCATCAACCAGGTGGGCCCCGATGGTTTGGGTCATGATAGATATAGGGATTTTGACCTTAGGATGATGTTTGTAGTTATGTACCATTATGAGATTTAATTGGGAACTTAGGGAAATAATGTCAAAGTGTATTGAGTGTAGCTTTTAGGACAGGGAATCAAGTGGTGGTGTGATAATCGGTATATCTATTTACGAGGACCATGATTACATTCTTGTTGACTCGGCATACTGAGACATTGGTTGCAGGAAAAAAATTGGTACATGAATCATATAGGATTGAGTATTTTAAAGGTATTTATTGAGTCATCTCCCCATGTACATATATGCTCATCAAACCATGGTACATCTTGATAAAATTTTCAGGTTTCCTCCACAAATATAGCCATCCATGATACCGATTCAAGATCATAACGATGATATGATGAGTAATGAGGCCTCAATTTAAGGTCCATCACATGAGATACTTCCTCCAGGAAGGTAGGTAGTATGAACCTTTCATGTCGAGTAGCAGATTGTACCAGTAGAGTAGGTTGAGGGTGTGCACATGATTAGAGGACTCTGCCAGTTCTAACACTAGAGGCTACTGAGGTTCCATGGTGAGCCAGATCCTTAGGAGGTGAAGGATTAGATTGAGTTAATTATCCAAGTTATCAAACTCATATAGACACTAACTGATTTGGTGGTTTCACTAGCAGCTAGTCTTTTCCCAAGAGTAGTTATCCATTGGTCGAGTCTAGTCACATAGATGCATGATGAGTCAACACTCTCATGAAATGATTTATAACTACCATTTCGTGAGGATTATTATCCCTCATTCTTGCACTCAGTTTGGATTTAGGAGATAATTGAGGTAAACAATTGAGGGATAATAGTTTTTGAGTATGCCGCATGGTTTACTAATCATATGAGATACTCCCTCAACAAGATTTGGGATGGATAATTCCGATCATAGAAGTTTGATCAGGGTCTCCACAAAGATATTCATGCTAGTGTGGTACCACTATGCATACCCACATATTCTAGATTATTGGATTGGTAAATAGTGATAGACATCTTCCTATCTAAGGGATTCTATGTAGCTGGTTCTATCAGTAGGTATTCTAAGTAAGAGTAATCTGTAACGACTAACATGAAACAGGAGGTGAGGCACTAGAGGCGTACCCTTGACTGGAATCAGGCATGTGGTTATGTGATTCATGGACCACAAAAAAGGACCATAGAACCCCATAGATGGGTGGTTATATGCATGTGATGGTAAAGGTCACATAACATGTGATTTCCTGACCTGATGTACTAAAGAGGGAAAATAGATAGTGGATGGACCACCATGAGAAAGGCAACACCATGATCATGGATCACTTAGGAAAGGCGAGGGAAACCCCTAGGGAGTTGAAACAGGAAGAGGAGTAGGTGGGGCTCCTAAAGGAGGAGATTTGGGTGGTGGGAGATGTTATGAGATACTTCCACCACCACCACCAGGCAGCCCTTGTCAGGCTCAAGGAGCTAGTTGTCGGGGCCATGGGTAGCTGTAGCCTTTGGATGCTTATGACTCAGTAGCTCATGAGATGATTAGAGGTACAATTTTTGTTTATTATACTCTTTCTTCAATACTAGTATACACAAGTTTGATTCATTCCTTTATCTCCTTACTCCTGGTGTGAGAGTTGGAGCTCCCTATTGAGACTTCAGCTCAACAGTCCTACTTGAGCTTCCTACAAGGAATGATTCCTTGAGATAACTTATCTATAAGTAGTGAAAGATATATATTAGTGGAGATAGTTTCTCATGGGACCTATTGGTCATCATAATGAAGCCTTATGACCTCATCTTAGATATATATTAGTTATCTATGGTTCAATCCTAGATTGACTGTCACCGCAGTCGAGTCAGATCTCTTAAAACTAATGAGATGAGTTCCTCCTTTGTGGTTGATAGATATATTATAGTAATGAGAGTGGGTATTGAAGGTAAGAAACTGTTACACAACACACATCAATTGGAGAGTGTATCCCTTGGTGCAGTAGGCACTTCAGGCATCCAGATTCCTACAGTTTTGGAGGATTTTATAGATGTTTTCCCCAAATACATTTTGGGG
This sequence comes from Viscum album, assembly GCA_963277665.1. Lineage (NCBI taxonomy): Eukaryota > Viridiplantae > Streptophyta > Magnoliopsida > Santalales > Viscaceae > Viscum > Viscum album. Next base: position 1,194,741,534 of record OY728121.1, on the reverse strand, counting down.
CTACCACCCCATAAGGATATGAAGTTTTTCATCGACTTACACCCCAAGAACACTTTGATATCTAATGATTCATATTGTATGGACCCTAATGAGATCTAGGATTTTCGGGTGATATTGGAGGAACTTTGAGAGAAGGGTTTTATCAGACCCAATGTGTCCCCCCGGGCAACTCCGATGTTGTTCATAAAAAAGGCGTATGAGAGATTATGGATTTATGTGAATTATCATTGCCTGAACCAGACCACGATAAAGAAAAATTACAACTTTCTGAGGATTGAACACCTCTTTGATTTGTTTTAGGGTGTGAGATGGTACTTGATGATTAATATCAGGTTCGAATACCATTAGTTGAGATTTCATAAAGGTGATATTCAGAAGCTATCATTATGATGTCACTATAGACACTATGAGTTCTTAGTGATTTCCTTCAGTGTGATGAATTCCCACACTATATTTATGGCTCTATAGAACCAAATATTCCATCCAAACTTGGAATGATTTATATTTGTCTTCATTAACGACATACACATTAATCTATGTCAAAGGATGATATTAAATAACACTTAAGGATGGTCCTAAACTTACAGCAGGAGCACAAGATTTATGATAATCTCTCAAAGTGCAAGTTTTGGATCCACGAGGTTCACTTTCTAGGTAATGTAATTTATAATAATGAATTAGACATGGAACTAGAAAATATTGATATAGTTATTTATTGGGAGCCACCTAAAATAATGATGGAAGTAAAAAGTTTTCTTTGCTTGGTGGGGCACTACAGGAGGTTTGTGGTAGACTTATCTAGGATTGCATCCCATTTGAATAACTTGATGTAGAAAGGGGATCAATTTACTTAGAATTATTAGTTATAGAGATCCTTTGAGGAGTTGAGTTTGAGGCTGATGAGTTCTCCAGTTTTGAGGCCATTAGAGGAGGGTATGGAGTGCATAGTATACTGTGATGCCTCTAGAGCTGGGCTCCAATACGTGTTGATGCATATGTAGACAATGATCACATATAGTTCGAGGTAGTTGAGACCCCATGAGAACAACTACATGACTCAATACCTACAGTTGGAAATGGTGATCTTCACTCTGAGGATGTGGTGGCACTATCATTTGGAAGAGAGACTTGTTGTTTACTAAAACCATTAGAGTATTAGGTATGTATTCAGGCAGAGAGACCTAAACCTATAAAAAAGGTGCTGGTAGGTGTTCCTACAAGACTATGACTTTGAGATATTCTATACTCTTGGGAAGGAAAATGTGGTGAAAGATTACCTGAGTAGGAAGTGACATTTTCACATGGCGGTGGAGGCATCTGAGTAGTTAGCTTCCTTATAGCTAACTCTGGTAGAGTAGGAGGGTGCATATTTTATTTAGTATATAGTATTGACCCCTCTTCTTCTCTATCATGTGAGGGAGACATAGTTAGGAGAAATCGACTATGAGGTCCTATATGACCATATATACTCAGGAGATTCACTAGATAGATTTTATAAAGGAGGGAATCACATCATTCTATTTTAGTGTTGTATAATGGTCCCAATCTTGATGTAGGATAAGGTGATGAGGAGTTTCACACTTCCCCTTTGGATGTACATCCCAATGTGAAGAATATGTATAGATACCTTATGTAGAATTTTTGGTGGGTTTTCTTGAGGCATAACATGGTTGTGTTCATCTCTTAGAGCCTCACATGTCAGCAGATGAAGGATGAGATCCAGGTTTAGGAGGATTTTTTTACAGCCTCTTGAGATCAAAGAGTAGAAATGAGACGACATATCCATGGAATTGGTGATAGGGATTATGAAGAAAACGATATTTCATGAATCTATTTGGGTAATAGTTGACAAATATACAAAGTCATTGAACTTCCTTCTATCAGGGAGTAGAGTTCAATGGAGAGTTTGGGTCAGTTGTACTTTTGGGAGATAGTCTGCCTTCATGGGGTGCCCCCGATGATTGTATATGATCATGATTCAAGGTTTATGTCATGGTTGTGGAGAGTCCTGTAGGAGGCATTCAAGACCCAGATGAGGATGATTGAAACCTTTCACCCCCAGACATTTGGGTAGAACAGACACACTATCCAAGTATTGGAGGATATTCTAAGGGCTGGCATACTAGACTTCGACTGGAGTTGGGAGGATAACTTATCCTTAGTAGATTTTTCTTATAATAATAGATATCACTCTACTATCAACATGAAATATTTTGATATCTTATATAGGAGACCCTGTAGGCCACCCTTATGATTGAATGATATTGGTGAGGCATCTCATGTTGGGACATATATGGTCTATGTAATGAAAAATAAGGTCCAGGTGATCTGTGAGATGATTAAGACAACTCAGGGTAGGAAAAAATCATATACCTATTGATATTGTATGCCTTTGGAGTTTTATGAGGGAGACCATTTTTTCCTTAGAGTCTCCCCATGATGAGTATTGCATAAATTCGTTCGGGGAGGTAAGTTATCCTCAAGGTTTATAGGTCCAGTCGAGATATAACATAGGGTTGATGAGGTTTCTTACCACCAAACTTTACCCCCATAGTTGGAACGAGTGCATGATTTCTTCCATGTGTCACAGCTGAGGAGATATGCACATGATCCCATACACATCATTGACTAGGGTGAGCTGAACATCGAGGATAGATCCACCTTTGAAAAGTAGCCAATGATGATTGATGATTGATAGGATAAAATCCTACATGGATGGAACTTTCCTTTTGTTTGTGTTCTATAGCATCACGAGAGCATGCATGAGAGATCCTCAGAGTGGGAGAGACATATGTGAGCTCAGTATCCAAACTTGTTTGTTTAGTATTTTCTTTTCTGGATAAAAATTTTAAAGAAGGAAATAAATTAGAGACCCAATTTTTTCCTCATAAGACTTTGAAATATATCAAGAAATATTTTTGTAGCTAGGCACTGAGACATTGTGCAATTCCGGTACACAGTGAGCCCAAAATTAATTTTATAAAAATATTAACTATATTTTATATTCTGCACATAATTTTTTAAAGAAAATATAATATCTCTAAAATAAAGGCTTGAATCAAAAATTCGAGTCCATGGTTGAAACTAGAGCATGATATTTACCCTAAGAATGACCAAATTTTGGTTGACGTGGGATGTTTGGATAAAGAGACCGTTGGAAGGTGCGTTTAAATTAAATTAATTGATTAATTTAATTATTTAATTTAAAAGACCTAAACTTAAATCCTAGATGAATACACTATTATGGTGAATTTCCAGGGTCAACTACATAACCTTGGGATCATTGAGAGGAGGATATACCACCCATCATTGGAAAATTGAGATCGGATAACAACAAACTTCCAAATCCTAGTGAACCAAGGTGAAAAAAACACAATAGATCTCCCCCCATCGTTAACATGCCTGTTATTTACCAATGATTGATGCAAATCTAGGTAGGAATCATAATTTGTAGATTTTGATCCTTGTGATTAAATTATTGTGCATGATAAATTCTATTTTTTTGATTTGTGTTTGATTTATATCCTTTGCATGAGCCCATGTATCATATTTTTGTTATTTAGTCAATTTATCCTCATTGTGCCATGTTTCTCACCCCGATTATCCCTTATTTATATTCATTGGCCAAGAATTATTGTCCAATGACTGTTTCACCATCATTTTCCCCATCATTTTTCACGATTCTTCACTTTTGGACCTTGGGGACATAGTTTGACTTTGTCAGGAGGGATCAAGCTCGATTGAACCCCCAAATTCATGGTATATTTTCATGTGATAAATTTATTGATGATTTGGGGAAGGATTGTGATTCTTTGTGAGAAATTGGCAATTTCACCATGGATCAAAAATACAATGAGGCAACAAGAGACAATAGGAGATGAGATGGCATGTGGCTATGTATGGGAGAATGAAAATCTAATTTCAAACCACTAGAGGGATGAATTCGGTGAATGTAGGCCTTCCTTATCAATTTTAGGTAGGATACATTAATGTTTCTATGGTAGATGTGGATCTTGGATCCACACCACAAATATGGAATTCTGTGAAAATCCTGACTACACGTCGTGTAGTCTGAAGAACACATGATGTGTAGCCCCCCTAGCTGCAACAACTAGGGTTTCAGGTGAGTTAAATATCATATACCATGTGGGGATCCCACACATCATGTGAATTGGTGATGGTATCCTGGTGTGTACTATGGGAGTACACATACACAAACATGACTGGGCACACACCATGTACTAGAACCTGACCAGGTACATAGATGTAACCCAATGGACATGGGCATGACCTAGAGTACATAGTTCGACCCTAAGTGGCTGAGAAACACTGTGTATTACCCTTACACATTGTGTAGTACAACATGGCTAGTGATCTATGTGATGAATAGGATACAACAAAGTAGTCGAGCGGGACCACATGTCATGTGGGCCCCTTACGCACCATGTACCTCCTTTTGAAGAAACTTATATTGCTCGTATCTCATTCATTTGGACTTGGATTTTGTCATGTGAGTAGCCTACCCTAAGTTTTTTTCCATGTAGAATGCAATGACAACCTTCATAGTGTATTTTCAGAAATAATGTGAGATATTCCAAACCTGACGCTTCATTAGGTGGTTCTTGATGATGACAGTGATGTAACACCCCAAGACTTCAATATTTTTATTTTTGAATAAATTTACTTTTGTTACTTACTTGATTTATATGAAACACCATGTTCAGATTACACTACACACGATAATGAGTTGGCTTGCATTACACACAACGCCGAGTTTTACCGAACAACAATATGTTATTAAAATATTACTATTTAATATAAAAATATATAACCTAGTTATTAAGTTAGAAGTTATGAATATTATTAATTAAATTACGAAAATCTATCTTTGAATTAATTGGTTAAAATTTAATTAAAAATTAATATAGGAACCAACTGAATATAGAGGAAATTTTTTTATAAAGAACCTTTTTTATGCCCACAAAGTCATTTTATCCTAATAAACTAAATTAATTACAATTAGTGAATGATATTAATGTAATATATATATATATGTATATATATTATATTCAATAAAATATTTTTTACATTCATCTAATATATTTAATAGGCATAATATAAGAACAAATCCAATATTACACATAAAAACCAATATTTTTATAAAAGTAGTTTTACTGCCTTTTGATGGAACACTTGTTTTAAATATACTTTTTGAAACTTTTATAAATTTTATTGTAAAAAATAAAATTCTTCTTTTTAAAAATATTATAAAAATTTACTTTGGTTTAATTTTTGATATTTATTTGATAAGTTTCAAGTTTTGATGAATTGTGATAAAATATTACATTTTTATTCAAAAAATCATTTTCATATAAATAATTTATAGTTTTAAATTATATTTTTAATTGGGTTTAAAGTATAATTAGATCAATTATCTATTTTTAACACTACAAGAAAACCTCCGTTTGGCGGCGGTTTTTAAAACCGCCGCTAAACGGGAAAAAAAATTATTTTTTTTAATTTTATTCGAGGATTAGTGGCGGTTTTTTAAAAAACCGCTGCGAAATAGCAGCGGTTTCAGTAAAACCGCTGCGAAATGAAATGAAAAAAATAAAAAAACATGAGAAACCCCGAAATCACTAAAACGACCATAACTTTTGATCCAAGCATCCGTTGAAGTGCCACGACTAGTCAAATCGAAGCTCATAAAGAGATCTAGAGGCATATATAATCAAAACCATGAGAAGGTCTAAGGTGTGGAAGATATTAGAGTTATAAGAAAGTTGAAAAAAGTTCTCCAACTTCAAACGACCATAACTTTCGCTCCGGGTGTCCGTTTGGGCTCTACCACATATCAAATCGAAGCCATCAAAGAGAGCTACACACTAGTTCGACACAAGCAAGATTTTATCATGTTTTTAGACCCCCAAAACCCCTCTAAAGGCCTCTAAAACCCCGTTTCCATCACCGGTGTCCCGTCGAACTTGTCTTCAAACAGACCCAACTTTCGATCCGCCTGTCAGTTCGGCCTCCTCCACCTGCCAGATCATAGATCGTTCCATGACCTTCAGTTAGACTAGTCGCGGTGCCCACATGCACTCCTAGATCATATGTTATGGAATTTTTAGTGGGTATTGAGTTTGTTATGTTTTTCAATGCCTCGTTTCTAGAACCCATTCCCCGTCAGCTGTTTTTAAATGGTCATAACTTCCGATCTGCCTGTCCATTCAGACTCTTTCACCTTTCAGGTTGAAGATCATTTCAGGATCTTTAATTTGACAGGTCGCGGATCTAAAACGGACTCTCGGATCATAAGTTATCTCCGTTAATGTGAGTCTAATGTTTTTATCTCTTTATGACCGTTTTGATGGGTTTTAACGGTAGCTCCATTTATTACTGTTTATTTGGGTTTCCATGACTTGTTATCTTTATCAATGGTTTTTTATGAGTTATTATGATGATTATGTTGAATTATTAAGGAGTTTTCCATAGTTGTCATGAGTTTTCATGCATTCTCATTCTTTCTAATGCCTCATTCTTCATATGCTTCTCCATCATTTTTCATGCTTTTTCATGATTTTTCATCCCTTATCACGTCTTTTCATACTTTTTCATGTGTTTCCTTTATTATTTATTATTTATTATTTATAATATACTTTAATTTATTTATTATCTATTATTTGTAACTGATTATTTATTATTTATTATTTATTATTTATATTTATTAATTATTTATGTTTATTTATTATTTATTATTTATATTTATTTATTATTTATTATTTATATTTATTTATTATTTATTATTTATATTTATTTATTATTTATTATTTATATTTATTTATTATTTATTATTTATATTTATTATTTATATTTATTTATTATTTATTATTTATTATATATTATATATTATTTATATTTATTTATTATTTATTATTTATTATTTATATTTATTTATTATTTATTATTTATATTTATTTATTATTTATTATTTATATTTATTTATCATATATATTTATTTATTATTTATTATTTATTATTTATTATTTATTATTTATATTTATTTATTATTTATTATTTATTATTTATATTTATTTATTTAATATTTAATATTTATTATTTATTATTCATTATTGATTATTGATTATTGATTATTGATTATTGATTATTTATATCTACTATGTATTTATTATTTATTATTTATTATTTATTATTTATGATTTATCTTTATTTATTATTTATTATTTATTATTTATTATTTATTATCTATTATTTATTATTTATTATTTATTATTTCTATTTATTTATTATTTATATTTATTTATTATTTATTATTTATATTTATTTATTATTTATTATTTATTATTTATTATTTATATTTATTTATTATTTATTATTTATTATTTATATTTATAATTTATTATTTATTAGTTATTATTTATTATTTATATTTATTTATTATTTATATTTATTTATTATTTATTATTTATTATTTATTATTTATATTTATATTTATTTATTATTTATATTTATATTTATTTATTATTTATTATTTATAATTTATTATTTATTATTTAATATTTAATATTTATTATTCATTATTGATTATTTATTATTGATTATTGATTACTGATTATTGATTATTGATTATTGATTATTGATTATTGATTATTGATTATTTATATCTATTATTTATTATTTATTATTTTTTATTTATATCTATTATTTATTTATCATTTATTATTTATTATTTATTATTTATTATTCATTATTTATTATTCATTATTTATTATTTATTATTTATTATTTATTTTTTATATTTATTAATTATTTATGTTTATTTATTATTTATTATTGATTATTGATTATTGATTATTGATTATTGATTATTGATTATTGATTATTGATTATTTATCTTTATTTATTATTTATTATTTATTATTTGTTATTTATATTTATTTATTATTTATTATTTATTATTTTTTTATTATTTATTATTTATTATTTATTTATTATTTATATTTAATTATTATTATTTATTTATATTTATTTATTATTTATTATTTATTATTTATTATTCCTTAATTATTATTTATTATTTATTATTGATTATTGATTATTGATTATTGATTATTGATTATTGATTATTTATTATTATCGAGTTTATATCTATTATTTATGTATTATTTGTTTTTTCAATTAATATATATAAGTATATTAAATTCTGTTTATTAACCACATGGTGAGCTTGCTGGAGTGGTAAAGTCTTTGGAAAATATGTAAGAGGTTAGGGGTTCAAATCTCACCAAACGCAGAATTTCTTTATATTGCATGGGCATGAATGTGCATGTGCATGTGCATGTGCATGGGCATGTGCATGTGCATGCATGGATAAATAAAGTAAATAAAATAAATACGAAATAAAATAAATAAAAAACAAATACGAAATAAAATAAATAAAAAATAAATACGAAATAAAATAAATAAATAAATAAGAAATAAAATAAATACGAAATAAAATAAATAGATAAATACATACATACATAAATAAATAATTAAATAAATATGAAAAATAAATAAATAAAATAAATACGAAATAAATATATAAATATAAAAATATATAAAATAAATACGAAATTAAATAAATACAAAATAAAATAAATACAAAATAAAATTTAGTTCATTTGAATCAATTTCACATTGAATAAGGATATAAAAACATTTCAATCTTTTGAATGATTTCACTTTAAAAAATCATTTTATCATTCGGTTAATGAGATTAATTTTAAATTAATTTTATCCAATTATATGTTTTCAATATTCAAAAATTTATTCCATATTTTGAATCAAAAGGCCCAAATTTAGTAATTAGGCCCCTTTTATTTTTGGACAAAACATGAATAGTAAATTTGGTAATTTTTATTATCACAGTTAAGGGTAAATTATGTAATTAATGGTAATAAAAATATTAAAACATTACAATAAAAATTTCTATAATTTCATTGGATTAGTTATTGTCGACCATAATCATCGTTGGGAAGATTTTTTGAGATTTTGGAGCCACTTGGAAGACTTTAAGTCATTTATAGTATTTTATTTGTAGAAAAGTCAATTTTATCACACTTTTGTTTCTAACAAGTTAAATATTTTTAATATGGGGTTATATAGGGTATCTATTCGAATATAAATAGTCATTGAAAATATAAAATTTCTATATTAATAATGATAATTTATTTTTAATTTTTAGGAAAGATATAATTAAATTAATGGCTTACACAATGATGATGCAATAATTGTTTAATTAATGGACATATCAAATAAATGTTATTAAAAATATTAAAATAAATATAACTTGATATAATTAATGTCATCCATGAATTTTATAAATTATATATACATATTAGGTATGTATTAAAGGTTTTTTTCGAGGTTATATTATGTATTGATATTTTTTAAAAAGTCAAGTAATGAATAGTGTCAAAATTGACACTAATGATATTTTAAAATAAATAATATTTTATTAAATGATATAAAATTCATAAAAATATAAAATTTAGAAAAATTATTGGTATAAAGTTAAAAAATTTCATAAATTACTCATTTATAGTTCATTTGTCATTTTATAGTAACTATATTAACCCTGAAAGAGTAAAAATCCATGTTGTCATGGTAAGAGTTAAATAGTTTAACTAAGGATTAACGCCAAAATATAAGGGTAAAAATGTTATCTAAACATGTACAAAAATTATTGGTTGATATTATTTCAACCCATACTCATCTTATCTTAGAAGTAACTCACTTTTGAGACATTTGGAATTGAAATTTAATTTATATTAATTTAATATTTTTGAGAGTTTCCAAATGTGCCCCTCACCTCAATTATAAAAGGGAACCTCCTCCCTCACTTCCTAAAAACACATTGATCCTTATATCTCAACAAAACCCTGACCATTTATAAACCCAAATTCCTTCTCTTAATCCTAGAATCCTCCCTTTAGGCTGAAATCCAACCAAATAAGTCTTTTGGTATAAACCAAAAGAAGTTTCCTGAATATGAGGTAACATTCTTCAATCTACACTTATGTTTTATTTATTTCTCCATCCCGTGATTTATTATCACTACTAAAAAAATAGGTTTATCTAGTTCTAATTAAAAACTCTATTAAATTCCCCCTTTTTAGTGCTAAAAAAAGTGTTATTAAAAGGGGTCTTTAACAATGCTGTTTTTAGTGCTGTTAAAGGGGTCTTTAACAATGCTAAAAAAAGAACTATTAAAGGGGAAAATTTATCAATGCTTCTTTACAAGCATTGATAAAATTATAATTCGAAAAAAAATATTTCATTAAAAATAATTCAATAATATAAAAATATATTTATATTAATATAAATATATTATATATTTTTTAAAATATATTTTAGATAATGTAAATTGGCATTTACACTTAATATATAAGATATTTAGTGGAAATAAATTATAAAATAATTAGAAAATATTATCAATTAATAATTTTCTTATTATTACTAAGTAATAGTAATTTAATATCAATTTAATTATAAAAAACCAAAAAATTAATTAAATATATAAAATAAGTTGAAAATGTAACTCGAACTTCAAATGGCCATAACTTTTGATCTGAGTGTCTGTTTGGGCTCTACCACATATCAAATCGAAGACTACAATGAGCTCTATGCCTTAAGTTACATAGGTAAATATATATTACAATTTTAGAGGCCAAAAATTCTCATAAGGCCTCTAAAATGAAGTTTTTAGTTTGGGTACCCTAATTTTTTAACATTCAATAGATTTTAAGCCTCGTTTAAGGGGATGTTTTTGCCCTTTTTCAGTGGCCACTAAACTTATTCCTAGGGATTACATTCATTTTGATATTATGAGTTTGAGATTTTATTATTTTTCAAAATTTACTATTATTTATAATCAAATAATATATATATATATATATATATATTATATATTCACACATAAAAATTTAATTTTATAAATAAATAATTAAACATATTTACATATAAAATATATTTATTAATATATAAAAATTTATATAAAAAATATAAACACACACACACACACATATATATATAAACATACCTAAATAAATATAAATATATAGATATATCATAAAATGAGAAACAAAACAATATAAGGGGAGTGGAAAAGGCTTTGGTGTATATCCTGGAGGTCTAGGGTTTGAAACTCACTAGTGAAAGGTGCGTGCATGGGGTAGGGGGAAGTGTTGATAAAGGGGTGGGGGTGGGAATCACTAATGAAGGTGGGGGAGGGAATTAAATTTTTTATATACCCCTTTATTAGAGGAGGATTTATTAGTGCTTTTTTAGCGCTGTTAAAGGACCCCTTTAAGAGTGCTAAAAAAGAACTGGTAAAATGGGCCTTTAATAGTGCTTTTTAGTGCTATTAAAAAGGGTAATTTAATAGAAATTTTTTAGCATTGATAAAAATTTTGAGCCTTTAATTGCACTCAAATTATCAGTGATTTTTTAGCACTCATAAAGGCATATTGTAGCACTCTTAAAGGCCATTTTTGTTGTTGTGTATTATTACATTCTTATATAATAACACTAGTATACAAAATATATGCTGAGATTTTATTATTTTAAGGGTTTTACCAACACCTACACACAATTCAATCAAATAGGTAATGAGCTTACCATTTGTGTATGGAGAACTACCGACTCGCGAAACGATGTTGTTCATTTTTCCTTTACAACCCATCATGGATGTGAATTATGACAGACAAACTATTTTTATATGATATATATATAATATTTTTTTCATACTTATGTAATTTTTATATAATACATACCTTAATTATTTTCATTTTTTGTAAATACAATAACATCATTTTTGGATGTGTGGACTACCACCTCCTTAAAGTGATGTGATTCGTTTACAGTATACATAGAACATATAAAGGATGGTTTTAATAAAAACATGAGACATATATGACATAGATAAATAATAGTATTATAATATAAATATATATAATTTACTTTTTATTCTTTTAATATGACAAATAAATGGAAGTAGCGTTCATGCATACGTACGACCTACCATCTCCATGAACGTTGCATTTCATTTCCTGTCTACAATTTCTATGGATTATACTAAATACATATATAATTAATATACATGATATTTATATCATGGTTTAAATTTTGGATATTATTAAATCATGATCTATTTAATAGGAACAACAAGTAACAAGTCAAAACATACAAAAAAACTAGGCAATTAACACCCAAAACAGTGAAAATAATGAAATATTATTAACAAACGGGTAATGAGATATTATAAGGAGATAATATATGATATTATAAATATGATTTTGGTTCTAGAATAATTTTATAACATTATTAAAATCATCATACAAGAGGTTAATGTCATTCACCCAAAAAATAAACTCAAGGAAATGGATTTCGTCTCAATTTCATTTCATTTAGGTATATTGTAATTTTATGAACCTAGTTTCTTTTATATGGTGTATATACTACCATTTTACATGTTATACCATGAATCTCAATATTTTCATGAAATTATAAGTTTCATTTAATGTTATTCCTTCATGGGGATTATGATTCAAATGTTTCAAAGTTGTATAGGAAACTTTGGAATGTTTAAAGATTATTTTCCTCAAGAATGTCTTTAATGATATTTCAATAGCATTTAAATTCATCAATGTCAACAAAAATTATTGTTACATATCCACCAATGGAGAATTATTTATAAATAGATATTTTTTATTCAATACAAATATTTGATAAGGCATTTTAGTTATTAATTAAAATGATTACTCAAAATGAGGAATGATTTAGACTGACAATGATGGGTGGGGACCAGAATTTATATAGCCCCTCAATGCAATGACAGGTTCTCATGAGACAAATAAATTGGAAAAATTATATAAGCTTCTACTTATAGTTTTAAATAATCATGTGAAAGGTCTTGACAATATATATTTTTATATTCCTTAGACATGATGTCCAATAATTAATTATTTCCCTAATAGGTATTTATATTATCATTATTATTATCCATGAGGTTTTCGTATGATAAAATATATAGATGCATTTAATTCTCAGTTTATTGAGTAAATGTATTGTGTTTTAGTTAATTACCTTTCAATATTGATTATTCCTTATCCATTTATTTAAATGGAATGTGTTCTCAGTTATTTACCTTTCCATATATATTTATTCTCATTGATTAATTATTGATTCTGTTGTACTTACCCTTAATGAGCATTTGAGCCTAACCTTATTATGTTTTCTTTCCCAAAGTTATGAAGAGGAATACTTTGAATTAGTTTCAAGGATATTGATATTTTACTTATGTTATGATTTATTTTATTTTACTAATGTATTATGGGTATCATGTATATAATCTAGTTTTCCTAAACTACTAAACTATTTGATCATTCAGGATTTGATTCTTGTAATCATGCCAATGTAATAAAATAATGCTCCGGCTCTAGGATTCTAGGGATGTGGATTTACAATTGGTATCAAAGGAAGTTTAGAAACAACATTGGAAACTACATTTAGAAAACCTATACAAGGGAACATAACCCTAAGATAGACTTTGAGGATAAGTATAGAGGAACATACTATCATTTTGGTAACATAGAGATTATGTAGGTCATCCTAGAAATAAATCCCTATCTTGATACTATAAGTGGATGTGGTTTTGGAACAGATGTACCTAGGGGTAACAACACCAAAAAAGTGCATTGGGTCTGACTCGAGCTTAACCTGGTACATGACAATGAGCCTTACTATGCACCTGGTTTGATACTCCCTGGGGATACACTTAGGAAAAATTTATTTAAAAATTATTATGAAGTATTTGAAAATAAATATAGCCCCAAATAAACCATGCTTATTATTGTCATGACCTGTCCCCCGGGGCCTGTGCCGTGACTACCCCAAGCCCGCCTTTCTTAGGCCAGGGTCTGATGACTAGCACCAAAGGCATAATTCCCTACAACTGGGAAGACATTGACTTTATAAACTATAAACACACAACCAAGCACAAAACACGATATAAACTCAAGTAAAATAAAAAGTAAATAGAGTGAGTAGAGTAAGTAAAAGGGGCCAGAATACAAGCCCAACTAGAAAGTACAAGGAAAATTGAAAGGTACAAGATGACTGATAGGTGAAACAAATCTCATGGATTTCACACCTCGATTCCTACTTGAAGGGTAGGTACGGATTGCCTCCTTATCACTCCACGTCCACCTGTCTCCTCTACAAACCAACACACCATATGGTCCACCTCCGTGCACCATCCAGTCCTGGTACCCTCGTCCTCAGTCAGTGCTGTCCGTCATCTGCATCCAATAGAACAAGGTGTGGGCATAGCCCATGTAGGGTTGAGCATAAAGATACTCAGTAGGGACCCCAAGACCCTCAAGGTCTCTCATAATCCACCATAGATAAACCACAAAGTATGAAATCAACAGATAACCCTACTTAGGTATATGCCCATACATATACCTAAGTTATCAAGTAATCCATCTCAATCTTGAGGAAACACATAGGTATTGACTCATCTCACAATAGGTATATCTTTAGGTACAGTAGGAGAGAATATTAGATGTAACTACTAAATCATCTTACTCCGTTAAGAGGCTCTGCTGCTAACCTACACAGAATCTCTAAGAGCTAACCCATACAGGATCGCTAGAGCTGACCCACACAGGATATCTAGGAGCTGACCCACACAGGATCTCTAGGAGCTGACCCACACAAGATCTCTAGGAGCTGAACCACAAAGGATCACTAGAGCTGGACCACATAGGATTTCTAGGAGCTGACCCACACATGATCGCTAGGAGCTGACCCACACATGATCGCTAGGAGCTGACCCACACATGATCTCTAGGAGCTGACCCACATAGGATCGCTGGAGCTGACCCACACAGGATCGCTAGCAGCTGACCCACACAGGAACACTAGGAGCTGACCCACATGGAATCGCTAGAAGATGACCCACATAGGATCATTTAAGATGACCCACACATGATCTCTATGAGATGACCCACACAGGATCTCTAGGAGTTGACCCGCATAGGATAGCTAGGAGCTGACCCACACAGGATAGCTAGGAGCACTCTTCTCGTCACAGCCAGTTACTGGGTTTCTGCAATAGGCTTGCTCGTCTCTGGGAGAGTCTGCTCCCCTAGCCACTATTCGATTCTCCAACTGCCACGATGTACCACTAAGAAGTATCAGAAAGGTTTTCCACGTTATAGGGGTCTCAATGCAATAGACAATGCGTCAATCAGACACCCAGTCTGTGAGTTATTAGCCTTTTAGTCCCGGGGGCCCAGTTGGATTCGTGATTGATCCAACCCAAATGTACCTCAAATTTACCCAAAAATCCAGTGGGGTATACTCAAAGGGACCATCTCGCTCCATGATTTCTAGCGTTGCTGATGGTTAGTCAAACGGACGTCCGGTGCCAAAGTTATTGCCAAAAGAGCGTAAATGGGTCATAGTGGGCCTGAGTCCGGTCTGACCCGGACCGACCCGGCCTGGGCTGACCTGGTTCTGGTCGACCCAGCCTGACCCAATGGGTCTGATCCAGCCTACTGGGAGGCCCGACTCGTTGATTTCGGCCAGGCCCGCTGGGTGGCCCGACCTGCTGGGTCCGGCCCGAGAGGCCACGAGGTGACACGGAGGGATGTAGGTAGCCCCGTGGCCGTGGAGGGATGTTGAGGGAGTGAGGCCACGAGGTAGCTTGGCCAGGGAAATTCAGCCTGAAGGGCAGTGGCGGATCGACCTGGATGACGATGATAGCTCGAACGATGGCTTGGATGGCGGCTCGGCCCGAAAGGTGGTGGCTGATCGGACGACGGCGGTGGCTCGGGTAGCGGCTCGGCTTGGCATGACAGCGGTGGTTCATCTCAGCGGCTCGTCTTGGTGGTGGCGGCTCAGGCGGTATCTTGGTTCGAACGGTAGCTCAGCTCAGCGGTGACGGCTCGGGCGGAAACTGAACTCGGCACGACAGTGGAAACTAGGCTCTGCGGCTTGGCTCAGCAGCTCAGCTCAACAGCGGAGCGGTGAAGTCCACGGGCACCATGATGCGGTGCGGTGAGGTCGTGGGTGGCGGTGTCCACGAGCGATGGAGTGCTATTGACTTCATCGCCTTCATCCATTGCGAAGAACACACCAAAGAAGCAGAACGACAGAGGGGTTGGGCCATGTTTGTTTGGCCCGCACCCTCCGCATTAGAGCGGTAGCAAGTGGTTGACAAAAAAATTGAATCATGAACGTGTATGAAAGATATTTAAAAACATCAATCCCCACAACCATCATCAATCTATATTCCCAATCCTGCAAAATAATTATAAGGGGAGAACATGGGAAGTGATAATAATATAGAAATAAACCCCTACCTTGGATTTTTTGTTGACGTTGGTGTGAGAAGGAAGTTGAAGTTGTCGAAGTTTGTCTCGTCCTCCACACACCTCCAATCCCAGGCTCATGTGCCGGTTCATCATATTAGAAGACGTTCTTCATTGGAGGGTGTCCCGAGGTAGAAGTCGAAGTCGGAGTTCTTCATTGGAGGTGCATTATTCATGGAAGAACGCATTCTTCATTGGAGAAGTGTAATCCTCTAAGGGTTTTCCTCTCACAATCCCACCCAAAAATGAAAGAGGTTCCATTATGATTAACTTAAAGGATTAATTATGTTGGCACAACCAAGTTGGCATAATTAATGTACCGCATTGGCACAATTAATTAGCTCAATTAATTGGCCCAATTTAATGGCTCAATTTAATGGGAGGGGTGGAATATTGGGGAGTTGGGAGGTTTATCCCCATTAAGAGGGGTCGGGTGGTCCCTACCTCTAAAATTCAAATTGGGGGTTTAGGATCGGGTGGTCCCCACCACCATAACCTAACAAGGGAGGTTTAGTTTCAGTGGACCCCACCTCTAAACATTCAAAGGGTGGTTTAGTTCTGGTGGTCCCCACCTCCCAACATCCACATGGGTGTTTCAAATAAAAAAAAATTGTTACACAATTTTATTTTTATTTTATTATTTCATGAAAAACCCAAAAACTAAATTTCACCCTCAACCAACTACCATCGAGGTGAAAGTATCTTTAAGTGAATACTGGTGCTGCGAGTTCAACGCTGCCCTCAAATTTCAATTCCAAGCACTGGTTCAAAATTTATAAAAACCCACTCGTAAGTTTACTGAACGTACCCAAAAAAAGTTTAGAAATTCATTCTGGGCACTCTGGGCCTCAGAATCATGCACCGTCAATTTTCGCGGACTCTTAAAATTCTCATTTATTTAAAAAAAAATTTACATGGAAATTCTTGTTCTTTACAATTATTATGAGATTATATTTATATAAATGTTTCAATTTATGTTAAGAATTTAACTATTTGTGGGATTATATATTATGTTTCATAATGATATGATCAAATATAGTGTATTCCATTATTTAGAAATATATCATGGAAGGAAGAATGATATTAATACTCATGGAAAATATATATATTTTAATGTTTAGGAAACCAATAATGTTGGTTTTGGAATGTAGAAAATTATGACCATACTAGGGTAGCTTAATCAGGTTACGGAAAATAACATTTCTTGAATGGAGAAACCTGTTCCACAATGATATTCTCTAATGTTGGACTGCTTTATGAGACATAGTCCCCCACCGTTTAGTGGGACTACTAACCCAATGATGGTTGAGTAGTGGATTAAGTATTTGGAAAATATATTTATGGAAATGGGATGTAGTGAAAATGAAAAGGTTACACTCACAATGTATTGTATCAATAGAGATACGGATCAATGGTGGTCATTAATACAAAATACCTGTGAGGAAGAATAAGTAGAAATCATGGAATGGAGAACTTTTAAAGAGATATTATTTGATAAATACTTCCCCCATGATCTACAAATTAAGATGAATATAAATTTCCTTAGTTTAAATAAAAACGAGGAATAATGTTTTGTGGATTATGAAGCTACCTTTATAAGGTTATCAATGTATGCTACATATTTCATATGTAACACAAAATGTAATATTGATCATTTCTTTGAAGGAGTTAAGACAAGTCTCTGAAGGGTGCTAGTATCTCAAACCTTTTCTTCATATGATGAAATAGTTTTATGTTCTATAAATATAGAGTATGAATTCTCCAAGTCTTATGTAATCAAAGGGAAGTAAGGGAAGAAGAGAGTGTAAGAGAAAATAATAGATAAAAGGAAGAAGGGAAAGAATGATTTTACCACAAGTGATAACTATGGAAAGAATCACCCTTGTAAATGCATGAAAGGATTGGGAGTATGTTATAAGTGTGGAGAGAAAGGCCACCAAGAAAAAGACTGAAAATTGAAAAAGGAAAACTCTTCTATTCAATGTTACAACTGCCAGTAGATAGGGAACTATGTAAATGAATACCCCAATCATTAAGGAAATATACCTCAAAAAAGCTAAGGGATCAAGGTCAAGAATATGTTATTTAAACAACTTAAGTGGAATGATTAACATTATTATGTATTTAGATATAACAAATATGTTTTAAAAGTATTTTATTGATGATGGTATCATCATATGAATTATGAAATATATAAGGATTGTACTAAAATACCTTTTAATTAAGGATTTGAGATCATATTTTGAATGGTACTAAGAAAAATGATTCGGTAGAAAGTTAAAAATTTCAGGAAACACATGGTTGAGGGAAAGATAAACCTTAATATGTTCCTGATGATCAGATAATGATGTTGGATAAGGAGATGATTGATATTAATAGAGTAAATTTGATACTACAAACTACCATGAAAATGATTATAAAGTGTTAGATTGTGATATTTTGGAAAGTTTAACCATTTATGAAATGGTTTAAGTTGAAAATTTGATGTAGTTTTATAAATTTATGTTTTAATTTAACCTATGATGCATCTTTGTCTATGATATGAAGTAGAAATAATTCAAGGTACAACTAAAGGATAATATTGTTTTTATAAAAACATATATTTGCTTATATTCTTAGAGAATGAAATAATTCCTCAAATCTAGGAAAAATGATCTTAATTTTTTTGTCCTATTATAATCATTTTTGATGATATCAATAACCTTTATTCACACCTCTAGGTTATGGTTTTGTGGTCTACAACTTTCAGCTGAGCATGTTCTCTATTAATCTACGACAGAACTTAATAGTTAGATTTATCTTCCATGTCCATGTTTTCACTAATATTCTCCTATTCAAAAGCCTAGTTTTATGGTGACATTAAAATTAAAATTTAATTATTATTAAAAAGATGTGTTATTAACCCTATTTACAATGTGGTTTTCTCAATAATTGTTTATTTTCAAATATCAAACCCTAGACTACCGAGATAAAGTTTAAATTATAGGGATAAAATTTAATAATGGTGGGGAGAATGTTACACCCCAAGAATTTATAATATTTTAATTTTTGAAAAAATTTAATTTTGTTACTAGCTTTATTTATTTGAAACATTATGTTAATCTTATGCTACACACAACAATGAGTTGGCTTACGTTACATGCAAGGTCGAGTTTTACCGAACAACAATATATTATTAAAATATTATCATTTAATATAATAGGATATAACCTAGCCATTAAGTTAGTATTTATGAATAGTATTAACTAAATTATGGAAATATATGGTTGAATTCATTGGTTAGAAATTAATTGTAAATGAATATAGGAAAAACCTGAATATATTGGAAACATTTTTATAAAGAACTATTTTTATGCTCAAAAAGTTGTTTTATCATAATAAACTAAATTAATTAAAATTAGTGAATGATATTAATGTAATATATATATATATATTATATATTCAATAAAATATTTTTGACATACATACAATATATTTAATAAGCATAAGATAAGAATAAATCCCATATTACAAATAAAAACCTTTATTTTTATAAAAGCTGTTTTACTACCTTTTGATGACGCACTTGTTTTAAATCTAATTTTTAACAATTTTATAAATTATATTTTAAAAAATAAACTTCTTATTTTAGATATTAATATATAAAATTACTTTGGTTGGATTTTTGGTATTTTTTTGATAAGTTTCATGTTTTGATGAATAGTGATAAAATATTGCATTTTAATTGAAAACTTTTTTTTATCTAAATAATTTATGGTGTTAAATTATATTATTAACTATTTTTAAAGTTTAATTAGACAGTTTTGTATCATTTAATCTAATTTAGGTCATTTTAATTAATTTCACATTGAATAAGGATATAAAAATATTTCAATCTTTTGAAAGATTTCACTTTAAACACCTGTTTTTTCATTCTATCAACGAGATTAATTTTAAATTCATTTTATCCAATTATGTTTTTTGAATTCTGAAAAATGGATTAAATATTTGGAGTTATAATCCCCAAATTTAGTAATTATGTCCAATTTATTTTTGTACAAAATATGAATAGTAAACTTTGGTAATTTTTATTATCATGGCTAAGGGTAAATTGAGTAATTATAGGTAAAAATAATATTATAAAATTACCCTAAAACTTGTACTAATTTCATTTGATGTATTATTATAGACCAAAATAATCCTTTCTCAGTTTTTGTGAGATTTTGGAGCAACTTGGATGATTTAAAGTCATTTATAGTATTTTATTCAATGAAAAGTCAATTTTTTCATGCTTTTGTTTTTAACAAGTTAAATATTTTTAATATGGGTTTATATAGGGGATATATTATACTATAAATATTAATTTTAAATATAAAATGTTTATATTCATCATTATAATTTATTTTTAATTTTTAGGGAAGAAATATTTAAATTAAAGGCTTACACAATGATGACGTGGAAACTATTTAATTAATGTGCATATCAAATAAATTTTATTAAAAGTATTAAAATAAATATAATTTGATATAATTATGTCATATAAGAATTTTATAGATTAAATTTATAGATTAAGGACATATTAAAGGTTTTTTTGATGTTATCTTGTGAATTTTTATTTTTTAAAAATTCAAGTAATGAATAGTGTCGAAATTGACACTAATGATATTTTAAAATAGATAATATTTTATTAAATGATATAAAATTCATAAAAATATAAAATTTGAAATAATTATTTTGATAAAGTTTAAAATTTCATAAATAACACATTTATTATTATTTTTACATTTTATATTAAGTATATTAACCCCAAAATTGTAAAAAGCTAAGTTGTCATTGTTAGAGTTAAAGGGTTTAACTAAGGGTTAATGCCAAAATATAAGGGTAATAATGTGAACTAAACATGTATAAAAATTATTTTATGAGATTATTTATAATTATACACATCTTATATTAAAAATAAATCACTTTGGATCCCTTTTTATTGAAAATTAATTTATATTAAATTTAATATTTTGAGAGTTTTCAAAAGTGCCCCTCACCTCAATTAATTAGGGAACCTCCTCCCTCACCTCCTCAAACCTCATTGAGTCTTATATCTCAACAAAAACTACCCATTTATCCTCAAAACTTCCCTATAATCATCCTATAAGCCTCCATTTTGGTATAAATCCAACCAAGGATGTCTTTTGGTATAAACCAAAAGGATTTACCCAAATTAGAGGTAACATTATTCAATGTACACTTATGTTTTATTTGTTTCTACACCCCTTGATTTATTATTACTCCATTATTATATAAAAACATAATTATCCTAAATATACTAATATTTTTTCATGTTATGGTTTCTACCTACACCTATACACACTTTCATCAATTGGGTAATGAACTTACCATTCGTGTATGGCGAACTACCGTCTTGCGAAATGATGTTGTTCATTTTTTCCTTTACTAACTCTCATGGTTGGGTATTATGATGGAAAAATTATTTTTATATGATATATATATATATATATGATACTTATGTTTTATTCATACTTTTGGAATTTTTAATTAACATATACCTTCATACTTTTTGTAAATATGATAACATCGTTTGTGGAAGTGTGGACTACCGCCTCCTTAAAGCAACATGATTTGTTCATACTATACATAGAACATATAAAGGATGGTTTTAATAAACATATGTGACATATATGAAATTTATATAATATTGGGATTATAATATACATATATATTATTTAATTTTCATTCTTTTAATAGGAAAAATAAATGGAAGTAGCGTTCATGCGCATGTACGACCTACCGTCTCAATGAATGGTGTATTTCATTTCCTATCTCCAAATTTTATGGATTATCCAAAAATAAATATATAATGAATATATATTATATTAAAATAATGATTTAAATTCTATATATTATTAAATCATGATCTAATTAATAGGAACAACAAGTAACAAGTCAAAACATACTTGAAAAACTAGGTAATTAACACCCAAAATAGTGGAAATAATGGAAGATTGTTAACAAATTGGTACTGATATATTATAAGAAGTTAATATATGATATTATTAATATGAGTATGGTTATTTTATAATTTAATAACATGATTAAAACCATTGTACATGAGGTTAAGGGCACTCACCCAAAAGTAAATTCAAGGTAATAGATTTCAACTCAATTTCATTTCATTGAGGCGTATTGTAATGTTATGCACATAGTTTCTTTTATATGGTGCATATACTGACCTTTTACATGTTATATCATGAATATAATTATCTTCATGACATTATATGTTTAATTTAATGTTATTACTTCATGGTTATTATGATTAAAATATTTTGAAGTGGTATGGGACTGTTTAATGATTATTTTCCTCAAGAATGTTTTAATGATCTTTAAATAGTATTTCCATTCATCATCATCAACAAAACTTTTTAGTACACATAATAAAATAAGTAATTATTGATAAATATTTATTCTTTATTCAATATAGATATTTGATAAGGCATATTAATTATTAATTAAACAAATTACTCGACATGAGGAATTATTTAGACTGGTAATGATGGGTGGGTCCTAGACTTTATATAGAACCTTGATGCATCAAAAAAGTTCCCATGAGAAAAATATGACGGTAAAATTAAACATGTTTCTACTTGTATTTTTAAATCATCTTGTGAAAGGTATCAACAATATAGGTTTTCATGTATCTGAGACAAGACATCCAATAATTAATCATTTCCTTCAGAGATATTTCAGTTATCATTGTTATTATCCATGAGGTTTTCACATGATAAAATCTATGGATGAATTTCATTCTTAGTTTATTGAGTAAATGAAATTTGTTTCAGTTAATTACCTTACCATATTGATTATTCATTATCAAGTTATTTAAATGTCATGTGTTCTCAGTTATTTACCTTTCTATATATATTTATTCTCATTCATTAATTATTTATTCCACTGTACTTACCCTTATTATGTTTCCTTTCCCTAGGTATTGATGAGAAATGGTTTGAATGAGTTTCAAGGATTTCGAGATTTTACTTATGTTATGCTTTATTTTATTTTCCCAATGTATTATTGGTATCATTTATGTAATCTGGTTTTCCTAAACCATTAAACCATTCGGTCCTTTGAGATTTGATTCCTTTTAATCATTCCAATGTAATAAAATAATGCACCGGCTCTTGGCTATTGGGGTCGGGGTGTTACAAGTGATAAGAAAGGATCATCAGAGAGTTCAAATAGAGGTGGTAATACCTTGTGGCATCAGGGTGTGGGTCTTATATATATTGAGATGCTACTCCCACATCGTATCGGGGTGTGGGTCCTCTATACTCATTGAGCAGATATAGAGACATTACTCTGCTAGAGTGACAATGTGCAGGTTATCTATCCCTGGAGATGGAACTCCTTTATTGTATTAGAATACAGGTCCTCTATACTACTTATCATAGAGGCGGTACTCCCTTGTGGCATTTGGGTTTGGGTCCTCTATCGATGGAGATGGTACTCCTATATCATACTAGGGTGTGGGTCCTCCATACTTTATCTACATATCATAGATGTGGTACTCCCATGTGGCATCAGGGCGTGGGCCCTATATCGATGGAAATAATAATCCCTTATCATATTAGGGTGAAAGTCCTTTATACTTACTTTATAGACATAGATATAATAATATTTTGTCAAGAAAACATGTAGTTCCTCCAAAATCTTTTTCATAGAGGCAGTACTCCCCTGTCAAACTAGGGCGTGAGTCCTCTATACACGGAGATGGTACTCCCCTGTGCCACTTGTTGGAGTTGGTTACCAAGAAACAACTTATGGGTACTTTATCATAACCTTTATTCATAGTTTTGAATATTACTAAACTAATTATTGCATCATGATTGTTCTTATGTGTAACATAGTATGTGATAATGTCCAAAGAGTAGTTTTCACCTTATAAGGTCATAGCATTTCCCCGATATAATGATAACACAGAAGTGATGGGGAACTATTCTTAAATATATTTTCTATATCCAGATGATTTCATTTTAAGGACACAAATGATACAAGCTATATAGGGTGGAGACTTACAGGACATTAAGGCACCTTTTGATGGTGTACACCCTTGGTAATATCTAGTGTAAGGTATTATGAGAATGAGACCCACCAGTAGGAAATTCACATTTATATGTGTCATTGGATGTTCCTATCTATAGAAATGTGTATTAATATTTAGAATTTAATATTATTTTTGGTGGGTATTATAATTCACAAACTTTAATTTATTTATGAAAACCATGATGACATATGTTCGTGGTGAGGTATGATACATTAGGTGCATCACAAGTAATATTGCATTAATGAATAATGCAAGAAAGGATTGTTCCCTTCTATTCTTTAATGGAATTTGATATCTCAGGCCCTATAAATGAAATTATATATGCTAAATAAATCCATGGATATGGTGTTCTATAGGAAAGTTTGATTTTTGGGAAGTCAAAGAAAGAGACATCGAGCACATAGTTTGATGGAATCAACATGCAAACTACTTGATTAGAGATATCACGTTAAAGGTATTATATTATAGAGTAATAATCTGTATGAGGTATTATGTCATTGAAGCATTAAATTCTTTCTCTATGGGTGCCTTGGTGTGTTTCTAGACACTAACCTTGTACTTTAGGCTACTTCACCTAATGCCACTGAGAAAGAGGCTTAAAGGGGCACACACTAAGTGTATCCAGAATCTCAGTTAAATAATATATTATTATTTATTATTTAACAAGTTGAATACATATTATTCCCACATATATTTTAATAATTATTCATGTATTCTTGATCACATATATTTCATTACGAGTTATTTGAAAGAATATAATGCGTGCATAATATTTAATAAATATTTATTTGTTATTTAGTGAATATAATATTTATTTATTTATTGGTGAATAATGTAATGATATTTATTTATTAAATAAATAGTCATTATTCAAGGCCTAATAAATATTGTGGAGGAATGACATACCATGTTTTTAGGTCTATTGAGATATAATATATATTGAATATTATTTGATTAAATAATATTTAATTTATTTCACAAAACAAGAGCATGTCAAGGAAATAAAAATAAAAATATTATTTTAATACAAGGGGTTCCTCAAGGGATTAAATAAATATCGAAGGGTGCTTGTGAAAATATTTATTTCTAAACCCCAGGGGTATTTAAAACTAATTTTATAATTTTATTAGAGAGACAATTCATTTTTGTTGTGCACAATGACATGCAGAGAGAATCCCCTCAAGCCATAGAGAGCTCCCTCTCCAAGAAAAATCCCAGGAATGGAGAGAGATATTCCTCCACCTACAACTCTCGAGTCTAGGGAGATCAAAGAGTACACATTATAATCTATTCTCATGGTGATCAAAGGAAAATGATGCAAGTGATAGGATCTGCCTTGCTAGCACCTAGATATTCCTACAGTGATGTTCATAGATTTTTGGAACATGTGTGGATCACATCTAGAGAGAATATTCTCTTGATTAATACATTTCAATGATGGTATAATGTAGATCAATTTCTAGATCCATCAATTAAGAAATAATTCACATATGGTAATTCTTTAATTAATTAATTTAATTATAAATAATATATGATGATCCTACACGTGGTTCCAAAATTCTATCCCTTGTCTATTTTCTTTGATTCAATTATGTTTATTACATCATCAATCATCATGTAAATCTTATATTGATCATCAATCATGACAAAAATAAAATTTGGCCACTACCCATCACATGCTTTTGCTACACCCAAAACCTTCAAGTGGTATCATAGGGGTCACATAATTATTTATAATTATTTAAAGATCATTGATTTATTCATACATTTTTTATTTAGTTTTCAATTCAATTATAATAATTATTTAAATATAATTGTGAGATATGATTCTTCCTCTTTTTTTTATCATAGATCTAATAAAATTGATTAATTTTATAAATGAAGTAAAATCAAAGAACTCATCCAAAGGTGCCAATGATTCTGGCCAGATAACATAAGAGTACATGCTATGTAATTGGAGTTATAAGTTGTGTACTAGTGTTCAATGAACCAGAAATTAATTCATAATTAATTCAAACCATGTGCATTGAATGCAAGTGGTGTATTTAATTTCTTACACCACATGATTACTGGGCTATCCTGGCACATTGTTAGCTAGAGTACACACTGTGTAGCTCACATATGCGGATTTTAGTCCTTTAATTCACAGACATGCCATGTATTTTAATACACAAACTAACTAAGTGGTGACTATGTAACTCAGAGACTACATGTAGTGTAGCCCTTGTACATGTCTTGTACACCAATTTTTCCTAGGAATGGTTCACACACTAAGAACCTAGGCGTGTACCTTATATAGAAATTTAGAGACATACACACCATGTAGTGAACTTATACACATAGTGTACTTATACCAAATTACAAAAAATTAAAATTAATTTATTATACTATGTAAACCTTTTTTACATGTGCTTGTGTGTGTTCATTAAGTTGACCAACCAAAGTTGGGGTAATGAGAAGGGAAAGATGGATCCTTGCCACTAGAATTTACAAGAAACAAGATATTATAAATCCAATGATGAGGGATATTGAGTTTTGATAAAATAGTTTGAGATTAATAAATATAATATTTATTTATTTGTCTCAATTTTATTAGAAAAAGTTCAAAAATTAAGCTTATATTATTTGTAGAAATAGTAATAAAATGACTTCAAACATATCACTATGATTCATACTTGAGAAGGATAACCTTCTCACTAGAACAAATTTCCAAGAGTGGAAAAGGTTCTTATGCATTATCCTTCGCCTTGAAAAGAAATTGTATGTGCTAGACGAACCAATTTTCGATGATCCTGGAAATGAGGCTAGTGATGAAGATTTGTCTCTCTTTGAGAAAAAATTGAATGATGTTATAGATGTTCAATGTTTAATGATATGATCCATAACCAATGAGGGTTTGAAGAAACATGAGGACATAGATGCATATAGAATGATGTATCACCTTTAGGATCTCAATCAAGAGAAGGAAAGACAAGAGAGATATGCGATCTCTAATGATTTGTTAAGAACTAAACTTCGAGAGTCTATGACATCTGGGACTCATGTAGTCAAGATTATTGGATACATTTAACGCTTAGATATCTTAGGGATTAAATTCCCAGACAAGTTTCATAAAGATATCATACTTTCATCACTTCCCAAGACCTTCTCCAATTTTATTTTTAATTACAATATGAGAAATAATGAGAATATTATTTCAGAGCTTCTTACTTTTATTCTCCAAGTGGATAAGGACATGGGGAATGATAAACTCATGGTCCTTATGGTGAATAAGAAAATTAAGAATAAAGAAAAGGGTCCCAAGACTAAACAAAATTATAAAGATCCTGAGTATCATCCTTACAAGAAGAGGAAGATCCAGAGACAAGGCAAGGAAAAAAGAGGTAGTATGTTTTTCATGTGCCAATCTAGGCCACATGAAGAGGAACTAAACCTAGAAGCAAGGGGAAGCTAAATGTGATTTTTTTATTGAGTTTAATCTTTCAATATATACGCATTGGGTATTTGATATAGCTTTTGGTTATCACATTTGTATCCAAATGTATGAACCAAGTAGATTATAAAATATTTCTAGACAATAGGTGGATTTGAGAGCTACTAATGGTGTGATGCTGGATTCTCTATCCCTTAGTGACTACCACATTTCATTTCCAATGGGAATGATTTTGATTTTAACATATTTTTATTATGTACCAATAGTTACTAAGAACATAATTTCTATATCATGCCTAGATGTAGATGGATTTATTTTCAAGTTTTTAAATAAAAGTTATTTCTTTTTTAATGACAACATATGTTATGGTATGATACATTTAAATAATTGGATTTATGTACTAAATTATGAAAACTGAGTATTTTCAATAGATAATGAATCATATTAACACAACTCATATAACAACCAACCATGGAATCACCATCTTAGTCATGTAAACAAGAAGCATTTGACCAAGCTATGTCAAGATGGTTATTTAGACTCATTTGAGCTAAAACCAATTGAAAGATGTCATGCTTATTTACAAGAAAAAATAACCAAACCTCCATTCAATGGATAAGATGAAAGAGACACATATATTCTAGTATTAGTGCACACTAATGTGTGTGGACCATTTCCATTATAAGCTAGAGGTTGGAATTATTACTTCATAACTTTTACTAATGGCTTGAGTAGATATTGGTATGTATACTTGATGAGGTATAAGTATGAGTCATTTGAGAAATTCAAGGAATACAAGAATGATATAGATAATCAACTTGGAAAGAAGATAAAGAAGTTTCAATCAGATTGAGGTGGTTAATATCTTAACCAAGAGTTTATCAACTTTATATGAGATCTTGGGATTCTATTTCAAGTCACTACACCTTACAAACTATAGTGTAATGGTGTTAGTGAAAGGAGGAACTGTACCTTGTTAGACATAGTAAGGTCGATAATGATTCATGAAGAACTTCCATTATCCTTTTGGGGATATGCATTACAAAATATGGTGTAAACATTAAATCAAGTACCAAATAAAGCGACAAATGGAAATCCCCTCAAGTTATAGAGTGTAAATAAACCATTTTGTCGCATAAACATGTATGGGGTTTCAAGGAATTTGTTAAGGCCTTATAAGGAAACAAACTAGAACCCTGGGGTACAAAGTGTATATTTACAGTGTATCCTAAAGAAAAAATTTGATACTACCTATACAAACCCATGAAAAAGAAAGTGATTATCTCCAAAAAATCCATCTTTTTTTGAGAGGGATCACATACTCAAAAAGGATAGTGGGAGAAAGATTGGATTTGATGAAGTTGATTCTCAAGATACACAAGAGTTTGTACTAGAAAATGTTCCATAAGTCCCCATGGAATAATTAGTTCTCGAAACACAAGTACTACATAGAAGTATAAGAGAGGTAAGATAACCATAGAGATATTAATCTGTAGTCACCACAGATGGTGACTCATTATTGGTTGATAATGATGCACCACTCTCCTACAAAGATGAAATAGAGATCTTAGAAGCTATAATAAGGGAAGAATACATGAATTCTAAAATGGAATCCATGTATTAGAACCATGTTTGGGTTCTGGTTGATGCGCTAGTTGATGAAAATCCTATAGGGTGAAAATGGGTATTCAAGAGAAAACTGGACATGGAATGTAAAGTAAATACCTATAAAGTAAGGCCAATGGAAAAAGGGTTTAAAAAATGTCAATGAATTGAATACGATGAAAAATTTTCACCTATTTCTATGATTAAGTCCATTAGAATTATACTTTCTATAGAATCTTACCATGAATATGAGATTTAGAATATTGATGTAAAAATTGAATTCCTTAATGGGAACCTTCAGGAAGACTTATATATGGCACAATCAGAAGGGTTTGTGACTCTAAGTGATGCCAAAATTATTTTCAAGTAATAGAGATCCATTTATAGATTGATGAAATAATCTAGGTTATGGAACATTCGATTCAATAAAGATATAAAATAATTTGGTTTTATTAAGAAATAATGTGAGCCATGTGTTTACAAGAGGTTTAGAAGAAATGCAGTTATTTTCCTAGTAGTATATATTGATGACATATTACTTATTGGAAGCGACATACCAATATTACACTCTATTAAGGACTTGTTAAAAAAATGTTTCTCCATGGAAGACTTAGGTGAAAGAACCTATATTATTGGTATCAATATCATTGATGATAGATCCAAGAGGTTGATTGTACTAAGTCAAATTAAATATATTGAACAAATACTAAAGATATTTATTATGGAACATTCTAAGGGTGGATTTGTTCTAGTGTCACATGGTTTACAAAATTCTAAGAAATTTTTTCCTCAAACGCAATAGGAGAAAGAGAGAATGAGTAAGATCCCATATGCTTCAGTGACGGGATCAATCATGTATTCCATGTTATGTCCTAGACTTGATGTTTCCTATACATTGAGCATGGTTGGTAGATATCAAGATGATCTAGGAGAACAATATTAGTCTATTATTAAGGCTATCCTTAAGTATCTGAGAAGAAATAAAGATATGTTCCAAGTGTATGGAAGAGATGAGGAGATGATCATCAGGGGTTATACTGATGCTAGTTTTCATATAGATCAAAATGATATTAATTCCCATTCAGGATATGTTTTCTATCTCAATGGAAGAGTTGTGTGCTGGAAGAGTTCAAAATAGCCAGTTCTCACTGATTTTACAGTGGAGACTGTGTATATAGAGGCTTCTGATGTATCCATGGAATCCATTTGGATATGCAACTTTTTACAAGATCTTTATGTGACACCTAGAAATAAAGTCCCTATCACATTATATTATGATAATACTGTAGTAGTGTCTCTTTCAAAAGAGCCAAGGACACACCAATGGAAAAAGTGTATACTCTAAAAGTATCACCTATTGAGGAATTTTTATTGTACGGGTGAATCTGTAGTATGAAGAGTACCCATGGAATAAAATGTGTCAGACCCCTTGACTAAAGGCCTATCTTAACAGAAGCATGAGTATCATTTGAGAGCTAGTTGAATGAAGGTTGTTCATAGTTGTGTCTAGTAAAAGTGTTGGAGTTGGTTCCCTAGAACCAACTTCTATGTACTTTATGAAAACTTGTATCTATATTTTTTAATATTAATAAATTTATTGTCAAATCATGATTATTCTTCTATGTAACATAGTATGTGATAATTTCCTAAGAGTAGCTGTCATGCTAAAATATCATAAGAGTTCCCCACTATGATGAAAACATAGAAGTGCTATGAAACTATTCTTAAATATATGTTCTATAGTCAGATGATATCATTTGAAGGACACAAATGATAGATGATATTAGGGGAGGAGACTCATAGGACTATGAGGCACCTTCTCATGGTGTAATCTCTTAGTAATATCCAATGTAGAATATTATGAGAATGAGACCTGCTAGTAGGAAATCCACATTTATATGTGTCATTGGAAGTTCCTATCTATGGACGTGTGTATTGATCTTTAGACTTTAAGATTATTATTGATGAGTATTATAAGTTGCGTACTTTGATGTATTTATGAAAAAAATGATGACTTATGTTTGTGATAATGTAGGTTACATTGGGTGCATCACAAGTAATATTTCATTAATGAATAATGAGAGAAAGGATTTTTACCTTTTGTTCTTTAATGGAAGTTGATATCTTAGGCCCTTTTATGATATAGCCTAAATAAATCCATGACCATGTTTTTCTATAGGCAAGTTTGATTTCAAGGAAGTCAGACAATGAGACATCAAGCACATATGTTGATGGCACTGACATGCAACCTGATTGAATAAGGATATCATGTTAAAGGGATTATATTACACAATAAGTTTCCCTATGAGGTATTATATTTTTTTAACATTAAATTATTTCTATATGGGTTCCTTGGCATGTTTCTATATTCTAACCTTTGTCTTTAGGTTTCATCTTTTAATGAAATTGAGAAAGAGGCCTAGAGGGTCACACACTAAGTGTATCTAGAATCTTAGTTAAATAATATATTATTATTTATAATTTAACAAGTTGAATAAATATTATTCCCACACATGGTTTAATAATCATTCATGTTTGATTTATCACATATATTCTGTCACCAGTTATTCTAGTGAATATTATGTGAGCATAATATTTAATAAATATTTATTTGTTATTTAGTAAATATAATATTTATTTATTTATTAGTGAATAATGTAGTGATATTTATTTTTCAAATAAATATTCATTATTCAAGGACTGATAAATATTTTGGAGGAATGACATATCAAGTTTTTAGGTCCAATGAGAAATAATATATACTGAATATTATTTGATTAAATAATATTTAATTTAATTCACAAGTTAAGTGCATGTTGAGGAAATAATAATAAAATTATTATTTTAAGACATGGGTTTCCACAAGGGATTAAATAAATATTAAAGGAAACTTGTGAAAATATTTATTTCTAAACCCTAGCAGTATTTAAACCCAATTATATTATTTTGTTAGTGATACAATTCATTTTTGTTGGGCACAATGATATCTAGAGAGAATCCTCTCAAGACCTAAAGAGCTCCCTCTCCACGAATGCTCCAAATAATGGAGAGAAATATTACTCCAACTCCAACTATTTAGTCTAGATAGATCAAGGATAATTATTTGGAAGCAATTCTCATGGTGATCAAAGGAGAATAATGTAAGAGATAGGATCTTCTGTACTAGGACCGGGAGATTCCTACGGTGAAATTCAGAGATTTGTGGAACATGTGTGGATCATCGCTATAGGGAATCTACTCTTGATTCCTAAAATGTAACTATGGTACAATATATATCTATTTTCAGATCCATCAATGATGAAATAATTCACACAAGGTAATTCTTTAATTACTTAAGTTAATTATAACTAATATGTGATGATCCTGTGCTTGGTTTTGGAATTCTATCCCTTTTTTGTTTTCTTTGATTCAATTCCATTGTTTATGGTATTAATAATAATATAAATATCATATTTACCATCAATCATGAAAAAAATTAAAGTTGGTCATGACCCATCTCACACTTTCACTTCTCCCAAAACCTTCAGCACCAGGGTGCGAGTCCTCCATATGACTTCTTTAGACAGACACTTGATATGTCAGGCATCATTGATAGACCTTTGGAGCTATAGATATACTCATCATCCTGATATGGGTATGTGATATAGATCCCCTTTTCTCTCTCAAATGGGATTTTTTATGACCATATATATATATATACTTGTGTATTAGGTTTTCTTTCTATGGGTTGAGATTTCTACTTCCATCATGTCTCATGTTTCTTCCCCCTTAAGCTTTTAGGGAGTCCTACTAGGTATGTATAAACTCACCCCTATATGGTCTTTTCTCACAAGTGTTTTGTCTTATATAGATGAAATATAGGTCATCGATGATTACATAGGAGCACATGGGAAACTTGGGTGCATTTGGCCACATACGGTGGTCAAGGATTGTAGATCCAGAGTTTATATCTCTCAAAATTTACTATCCTTTTCGGTTATTGTCAGGTTGGGACCTATTTTTTGGTTGGGAATGTATTTTTACATTTACTTTTCAGATTATGCTATCATACTCTACTGTTTTCCCTTGAGGTTGTTACACCCATGATCATTACTCTATATTTTACAATCTTTTCTTTTCATTCCTCTGCACTTTTGCATAGATTTGGTTGGGTTCATGCATATAGGTACTTATGTAATGGCCTCCCATTTTAGTTATTCCTTTCAGCGATGGTCTCCAGACCTTGGCCTATAGAAGCAAGCTTGGGGTAGTCGCGACTCAGCCTTCCACCAGCTAGGTGGGTCCTAGTGGTTAGAGTAATGACAAAAACCATTTAAAAAAATTTATATCAATAATAAAATCCATTTTGATGTCAAATAAATCAATTTTATACCATAACCCAAAAGAATTTACAAGAAAATCATGTAAGTCAAAAATTAGCACCATTGTATAGAGACACCCACTTCAAGATCGAATAGGAATCACTAAGAATAAATCTTCCAAATCTTGAGGTTTTACCCAACTAAGAAGGGATTTGTAAGAATTCAAAATACTCTCTTGGGTGCCTATGGTTTGAGAGAGAAAGTTGGATGATCGACTCAATTAAAGGGGATTTGAACATTTATAGGAAATCTAGAAGTTAAATACCATGAAAAAGCCGCCTGAACCACGTCGTAGAATTTCTAGACCATGTAGTAGATCCCTTATCCATACCACAATCACCCATGACCAAATAGCCACCAAAAACTATGTTTTAGAGATCTCCCAAATCCTATTATCCTAAGACAAGGCTACGATGTATCCCCTAAACCAGGTCACAACTACCCCCCAAAATAGAAGAACCCTGAAACATAGCCTCATGGAACTCCACACTGCATCCTATGCCTCCCCATTCCAGGTCTCAACCGAGCATTAAGACAACACCATAGCCTCTACTCCACAATGAAATCATGCCAAAATTGGAAGTAGCTACAAAATCTCTATCCTTGGGATCCATGCCGAAGTTTTGTCCCTACAATATATCCATGCCTAAATTGGAAGAGGCATCAAAATTATTCTTCCAGGTAACTACACTCTATCCCACTAGTCCACACCATTGTGAGCCCACTCCACACCACGACCGATACCCTCCATGGCGCAGTCCCCTATAAACATCCAAGACAACTCTAAATTACCTAAAAGAACTCCTAATACTCGAATTACCAACTCTTAATCATCAAAAAGAGAGAATACCCAAAACTAGATGGTGTCACAATTTTCCCCACCATAAAATCTATCTATCTCTAGAAATAATCAAGTAAAAGTTTATGTGAAAAAGGGAAGGATACCAAGCATTGATCTTCCCACCATTCATAAATTAACTAAAAATATGGAACATTACAAAACTTCTTACCACGAATAATAGAAAGTTACCGAGCAACCATATTTGAAAAATATCTAAAGGTAATTAATGAAACTTCACTTGCTAAAGCCAACTTCACAAAATAGGTTCAAATCCACAAGGAGAGAACCACTCATATAAACATCCCAAAGGATCCCAAAACTGGAACAACAAAACAAGGAATCCATATAAGGAGATCTGAATGAAAAACATACCTTAACAAGAAAGGATAGGGATCTAACATGAGGTTCAAAACTGTTAGATAAGGATGTTTTTATCAAACTCCCTGGAGCACTACCCAATATTAAATTAGATAGGAAACAGATCCCAGTAACATTCATAACCCTAATAGAAACAAAACCACACCCCAAGTATCCAATCATACACCCTATGTCCTACCCATATCCAAGGAAACTGGTATAATCCAACCCACGGTCTACACCACACAAGGATGAAAAGGAACAATAACTACAATATGAATCCAATGAATAACCCTATAAGAACTATTCCATAGATTTATCAACCCAAAAGAGCTTGAAACTCAATGATCACAAAACCCAAAATGGTATTTCATCCATAAAACCTCAAATATATCCAAAAATAAGCAAGTAAACATTATCAAAATGATTACACACAATATTATCCAAGAAAATATAATCCCCAATGATCCAACCATCAAGACAAATCTCATTGGTCTAAACCACTAGACCCAACAATCTCTAAATGATCCACTAAAGAAGCACTACCTCAGAAGAATTTAGGATACAACACTCCAAGAAGGAAAAATAACACATGAATCACTAAAATAAGAAAGTTTTTGTAAAAATACTTTTTTGAAATCCAAGGAACCATTTAAATTGGTCATTTATTCATTGAAAACTAAATGTAAAACATTTTAAAAATTCGAAACCCAAGCCCTTTCTTAACTTGGTTAATTTTAAAAATGTTTTTAAAAATGTTTTAAAGACAAAAACCAATTTTTTTAAAACCAAAAAACCATTCTAGGTTTCAAAATAAATGGAACAATTTTCTATTTTAAATGGTTTCCAAATCACTTATGATTTTAAAATACACCCACCAAGGGTACAAGCCCAAACAATCCATAAATTCAATTTGGAAATCTCTAGTTTTCCTTGAAATAGGAAACCCATCTTTTATACCATAGTGTACCCTTGATTATAAAAATAAATCACACCTAAAAGGATTTCTAAATCCCCAAATGAAATCAAATATTTTCAAAACATTTAATCTAACCAAACTCATTTGAAAAATAATCCCTAAGGCATTTCTTTAAAATAAAAAAACTCATGAAACCCATTTTTTACCGACACAAATTGTTTTCAAATAAATGAAAAAAATCATAAAAGAAGGAATAATTGGAAAAATCCTTAATCCATCACCCATCTTCCAACATCATGTCATTACCCAAATTCCTACCCGAGGCTTCAAAGTGACATAGAAAAAATCCAATCGGGCTTAGCATGAACCAAAACTGGAGATAAAGCTAACCACACTTCCAATATTTCAAAGGAGTCCTAGGATCTATACTTTTCCAATAGGAGTCTCTAAAGAAAATAAATACCTCACCTAGGTATCCTCAATAATTAGATTTTTTCTAAAATGGTGTAAAAATAAGCACCTTCATTATTATAAGAGAGAATCAATAAGGACACTGAGGTACCACATTTCACATAAATTAAACCTCTTAGATATACACCCCTAATCAAGGGAAAAAACCTACTCTCATAAGATGAATCAAACTAAGAGAAAACTTGTTTAAGCCTATGAAAAGGAACCATCCCCAAGAAATGTCTAAAAGATCATTAGGTCGAACCACCATAGGAATATCTAGAAAGGAACATGCCAGATCACCAGATATTCCACATCTCACATAACCTAAAGATGGTTCCAATGAAGATGTGTCTCAATGAGAAATGAAAAGAATCTAGTCTTGGGTCATGAAGCTAAATTTATGGTTACTCAGGTTTAGAAATCTCATCCCAATAGTCCCCACTATCCAACCGATAAAACATATCACCAATGGATCTCTCATCAAAATAGTCATGATTTTAAATCCTATTACCTATGCACATACCCAAGGTTCACTAAGTCTATGGAATTATTTCTAATCCCATGGAAAATCTTTCATCATAAATTTATCATGTATAACAAAGTTCATAAAGTGAAAAGAAACAATGAGATAGAAGAAACTTGGGATGACCACTACCCTTAAAGGAGCAGACCAAGGAGGATATCAAGATCACATCCAAACAATATTATCCTAGAACTACAAGTACTCTAAATCATATGATTGAAAACATGAAGGGATCATAAAAAAACGAAGGAGACACTTATGATTCCACTCTTCTCAAGAAACACAATAAAACTAGGAAAAGCATTCCTTAAAGACCCATCCACTCAATTGAACCTATATGATTCTATTATCAGGTCATAGAAGAATGTCACCAAGATTCATATCAAAACCTTACCTCACTAAAACACTAAGAGAGAAAGGATAATAAACTCTATTGAATTCATAGTTCAGGAAAGACTAAATAGATGAGAAAAAATGACTACTCTCAAGGAAGTAATTACACTCCAACTCAAGACATATATAGAGGGTTCACTCAAACTATACAATAGGGGATCTCCATCTGGTCATATTCTTTAGAGTACATCAAATAACCCCTAAATACAAGAACAGTTCAGGCTAAACATATACATAAACAGAGAAAGAAAACACTTTCATAGAGGTTTCAAAGAAAACCTACTCAAGGAGCAGAAACCTCTTTAAAAAAATATTCATTTTGAAAACCCCAAAAAATCACTTGAAAATGAGTTTAAAATATAACTGGTTTCATAAATAAACATATTTGATTACATTAGAAAGGAATACAAAAGAGGAACATTTAAAAACTTCTTAATTACATGGTTAAGCATTTTACTTTTCAAACAAAATCATTAAACATGATTCATTTTCCTCTTGGGTTATTTTGTTGGTGTTTGAAATCCTTCAAAGGAAACTACCATTCAAACACCCAAAAATTTTCATTCACTAAATAAGTTATAAAACCAAATTTCCTCAAAGTTGAAATATTATTTTTAATTTATCATTCCTCATACAAAAACCATTCAAACTTCTATATTTCATGTTTAAAACAACCATTATTTTTATAACATTTAAATCTTATTGAAAAAATTCTTCAATCATGTGAAATTAATTCTTGAAAAATCTTTAACTAGTTTGAAAAAGAAAACATTTTATATGTTACCGTGAGTAAATAACAATTTCCAAATACATGTGCTAGTGACCAAGCATCATTTCATATGAAAGAAATGAATATTCACTTTTCAAACAAAAATAGTTTTTATAAAATTCATTTTCACACAACAAATTGGTTATTCCATCCCTTCAAAACAAAAGTATGTCATAATTGTTAGTCAAACTAATTATTTATATTAACATACCCCAAGAAACACCTGGATTACTTTCCTTTCAGTGAGAAGAACTCAAAGAATCCAATAATAATGGGTTCTCAACAAAAAATCAAAGGGTTTTGGAGTCATTCTCGACCAAGAAATGTGGTCAGTGACCATGTACTACGAATTACACAACACCTTTAATGATTTCAAAACCAAGTCCCTAGTCATTGAATGGTTTTAAGGCCATCTAGATGAAATTCAACACTTGATTGTATTTTTGGTTTACACCCCAAATCTAGTATAACTCAAAAGAAAAAAAACACATTACAATGGTAATCATAATTTAGGACACCAAACCATAACACATAGAAAACATTAAACAAAGAAAATAAATCCTAAATACCCATGGTAACTCAAGTGTCATTATGAAAGGTGGTGATCAGGAACCTACTATCAATGTACTCCTTGATCCATGGTATGTCATAACACCAGTTTACCAAACTCCCTGACCCAAACCCATACAGTGTTTCATCACTTCTGGTTGGGTTATCCATCTAATACCATTTTGTAATGAACCAACTCAATTTGATCAAAACACATCACTTGACATGGACCTCTATAAGGTGAGTATTATCTACAAAACTGAAATTTATCATGTATAACCAAAAGAAGTAAAAAAAATAGAGTACAATATGGAAGAAAAAGATATAAATATGCAATACATACAAAATCAAGAAAAACTGACTAAACCAAAAAGAGAAACAAGAGAAGACTAAAATGAGGTTCTATGATACCATCTGTGTAAAGGACTATATCTTTGTATTCTAACCCTTTGTGTGTTTTTTGAAGCTCGTGGTTCTTGTAGGAGGCTAGGAGTGAGTCTAGATGGGTTATACTACTAAAACCTAGATTTAGGGAGAATTCACAACACGTAAATATTTCACACAGTGTATTCTCAGTTCATGAATTGTGAGGCCAGTTCCTGAGGTGTCACAAGGTGTGTAAATTTTTGGGATTAAATCCTTTTAGTTGAAGTGTTTTTCAGAAATTCATGAATCCTAACATTTACATGATGTGAAAGGGTTTCAAACCATGTAAATACCCTATGTAGTGAAGCTTTATAAATATCATGGGCCTTAGGTTTTCTAAAACCCTAAAACCTTCCTTTAAAATTTTAGGTGATCAATAGACCTTCTTTCAGGAGTTTTGGATTCCTTGAATGGTAATTTATTCTTGGATCCCCATTTTTAATCCATGGTTACCTGAGGAACGTTCTACCTGTTATCTCATGGTTCTTTGATATGGTTCCTCCCATTTCATCTTTCCATGAAATAGAGGATCATCTCCATGTTTATAATGGAGTTTTTCTTGGTTGTTTTTTGTTTTGGTTGTGTTCTAGAATCCTTGGAGGGATGAAAATTCTTGTGAGAGTGGTTACTATGATTCACAACATTGGTTTATTCTCAGGAAAAGAACATTGATGCCTTTGATGTAGGGGATTCATTACTTCTCTATTTATTTACGTGCAATCATAAATTGATCATGGTTTATCTCTTTGTATGGAAATGGAATTAACCTAATAATTATCAAATATATTAATAAAGAACTGGGTTTGAGCAATCACATGTTGATTCTTAATACTATGATAATAGATTGCTTCTTGATTTTCTAGATAGTTTGATATCAATGATATGATATTTTAGCATATTCTTATGCTTTATGTAGCATGTTTAAAGTGGTAATGAATATAAAGATAATATTAATTGATAATTAATTTTATTAAGAATTAAGGAAGAGGAATGTTTGAATATGGTCTTTTATGTAATTTAATAATGGTCAAATTGATTCAATGTGCATGTATAATTAAAATTTTTCCTACATGATTTATGGAATTGTTAAAGAATGTGAATCATGATAATTTTTACTAAGAATGTAAATAATAAATAATAGGAATGTTAAATGAGAATGGAACTTCTCATAGTTTGATAAAACTTGTTTAATTTCCTAAGAGAATGTTTAACATTTTGATAACTTGTTATAACTTGATGCCTTAGGTTTCTTGTAGTTAGAACTTGTGAATGATGAATTGGTTAATTCAAGATGGAATAATAAATGATTATGTGATAAAATAATTGCTAGGGACTGAATTTCTTGTCTTCTTGAGAAGGTTAAATTCCTTGATTTTGGATCCATGAGGGATTGTTTATGTGTGAAAGAAAGAATGCCTTTTTTAGGGCATAGATTCCCTTCTTGGATATTCTTGTTTTTTCCCGCTACTTTTGTGATGTGCTCAATATGTGAGCTTCTATATGTGATGTGATATGGGGTGGGGAGGTCTGGATGTGATATGAGCCTTGGATGACTGAGCCAGAGATGATTGATGTGATGTGGGAGAGGATGCCTAGATGTTGTTGTATCTATTAATGCCTATGATAGGGAGATGCATCATAATATGTATGTGGGTGTTGAGGATGGAACCAGAGATGATGGAATGGTTTGAAACTAGGATTACCCATTGATTTTATGCCGAGAGTTGGGATTCTTTCTTATGAATCTATTAAATCGCTAATGGTAGGGTTTCTTATTTTGTCCTCATTCCTTTATGCACTACTCGAGGTAACAAGATGTCCTTGGTTGTGTGTTTCCTTTTGGTGGTAGCTTAGGACAGTTTTCATAGAGTAACTGGTTTATGGAATGATGCTAATGATGAATAAATAATTCTTAACCCATGGAGTTTATGATTATGGAATGAAAATTCTGAAAAGATGTTACTCTTGATAAACCATGGACTTATTTTTGATTATTCTTGGAGGGCATGGACATTACTTTGATGATTAATGTAATGTAATTTTGAATGATTTTAATGGTTAATTAATGTCTTATGAATTAATTAAAAAAAGGAAATGATAAAAAGGGAATAAATAATTATTACTTATATTTAAAATTATTATTTTCTTATATAATATTTGGTCTTAGCAGTGTCATCTAGGAGTTCGAGAAATGTTAGCTGTAGTTGAGTCTAGTACTAGGTTATTCCCATAGTATGGTTGCAGGATATATTATATCCTATATATTATATGATTTCATACACTTCCCAACCCATGTTATTTAGGGTGACTGAAACCCATTGGTCTCTATGAGTGTGCTTTTCCTAATATCCTAATGGGAGGATGGATGACTGACTACCCCCTCTAGGACCACTCTCTTCTCATGGTAGTTACTTATGATGGTATGCATGACAATTAATTTTACCATATATGTGTGTATATTTATTTAATGAATTGGGGTTATTTCATACACATGTATTACCAGGTATAGTATCCAAAGGATTATTATAGGTATGGAATGTATAGGATGTGATGGATTGAGGTAATTACTCCGTGTATAAGCTTTAATGGCTTAAGGTATAATACCTGATATATGAAAAATGTCATACGAGATATGGAGACTCCCATAAATACTTATTTAATATATATGGATATGTGTATTGGATTATTTGATGCATGATGTGCATTTTTTATGCCTTTCTAAGGTGTCTTTGGGATGGACAATTTTTTTAGAGAGATGGATTAGGATGTACGATGTTGGGGAATAGTGGAAAAACAATGAGAAAGAAGGAGTGTGGTACCCATGATATTTTATTACAATATCATATTTTCTCTTGTATTAATTCATAGTGAGAGTTATTCATAGTGAGGATAATAATATATTATACCTATTTAGGTGATGAGTTAGTTTCACTGTTGTTTATTATGCTTTAGCATGATTTATTTATCTTTTTCATGGGAGGCTCCAGGGAGGATCCTACTGACTATACTATTATGCTCACCCTATGTATATATAAACTTGTTTTTAGGTTAGTAATAGAATGTTGGAGATTGTGCTGGATATTACTAGCTCATGGTTTTACTTGAGTTGTATGGGCTTTGTGGTCATTGTGGTCTTTACCATTTTTATACTTGTAGTTTTCCTTTTAGTTGTTACAGTACTATATGGAATTTCATGTTTTTACTCGGGATATATATATATATATATATATATATATATATATATATGTATAATTAGGTTTTTATTGGTGTATCTGTCTTATCTATCTCTTTCTCACATTCTGTTAGTGGGAAATTCCTCCCATATGTATGTATTTTATACCTTTGGTTCTAGTTTCCAAACCAAGGCCTACTGGAGGTGGTAATTAGGTAGTCATCACCTACCTTACCCCATTTTTAGACCAAGAGGGGTACAATTTTGGGGGAGGGGGTCATAACCGTGTTGTATAAGAGGCTTTGGTTGTGGGTTAGGATGGAGTTTGGAGTTAAGCATAGGTTCTATTACATGGGATGATAGGGAAATAGTCTTAGATAAGTTTACTTAGAAATTTAAACATGAGATAACAACTAATACATTGGTATTTAGGCCCCTCATGTGATCTGATGCTTAACCTTTAAGTTAACAAGGTCTACTAAACGATGTGATATTGGTTGTGTAACGCCTCGACACCAGTTACCCAGAGTCGGTGCATTATTACATAACATTGGTATGATCACAAGAAAGATCAAGTCTCGAAAGATTGATTAGTTTAGTAGCCTCAGAATAACTAGACACATTAATAAAGTTTACATTACATCATAAAATGAAAACTACAACAACATAGTCACCATAGTCCACAATCATACCATCTCTGCAGGTCATTCATAATTTACTTCTTCACAATCCTGGGAAAAATAAAACATTGAAAGGGGTGATCTCAGATGCTCATTAAGGATAACAATATAGCATAAGCATTAATAGATAAGCATAAACACTTAAGGAAATGTATAACTAAAACAAAGCCTTTTAAACTTCAACTTCAACATAGTATGGAAAAAATAAAATGAAATAATACCATTTACTTATTCTCATGGATATTATACTAAATGAATAATCACATGCAATATCAACAACCACTTTCATAATGATGGAATGCATAATTCCAGACTATCATAACCACATAGCCAAGGCCTCATGCCAAGACTACAAATAAGATTTTGTCAAGGCCTTGTGCCAAGACACTAGTTTGTCTCATGAGACCTACCAATGCATCAAGGAGCAATAGAGGGCTCCACCCATCACTTACTAAGTCCAATGCATTCCCCATATGATATGTTTGAAATATAATATAAACATTCGTATTAAAAATAGCATACGAAATGTAAATACTTTAACCACAAACCATGAATGGTATAAAAATATCACATCCACAATCAAACATAACTCATTCGATACAATATGGGATATTGTATTGTTTCATATTAACCTCAAATGAGAATAATGAAGGATATTGACATAGATGAAAATAATCATCAAAACTATTTGAGAGAAATATCCCCCTTTTTCTTGAAATCATTTTAAAGTCACACTATTTGTCAAGAAGCCGTTTAAAAATAGATTTTTGAATCAAAGTGTCCCATACCACTTTGAAACTTTTAAAAGGAGTTTTAATTTTAAAACTTTAATGTCCATATAAATAAATCCTTAAAACCATTTTTTAAAACATGGACATTAATGAGCAAGATTTAGAAGAATAAGTCTTTAAAACATTTAAAAATGGTATTTTGGTTAGAGTTTCTAACCAAAAGAGAGACACATGAATAAAAATAATTGAGGTAATCAAAACATTGTAATATCATGAGAATAAAGGGATTCAGGATATACTATTTCAAAGTACATTATATACACCACATAAAAGTGATCTGGTGTATAACAACAAAGAAGTCTCAATGGAATGTCAATTGAGATGAAATCTCTCATAAAGGCCATATCCTTAGGTTAAGTATAAATCAATGACATAGTTGTGTGTGACAAATATAAATACACTAAATATGATTGGATATTCAGTGTAAAACAATCAAAGGACATTCACACTTATTCTTGTAAAAACAACACCAATGAATTGGATGTTTATCTCAAAAAAATCAAGATTGAGTAAAAATTACTCTTATCAAGTTCATACCGATGACTTGAGAATTTATAAATGGAGTGATTATGTGTATAAAAAGTATATCCACAAAAATGGGAGTGGAAATTATGACATAATCAAATGAGTAGTGATTCCACACATAATCTTGGAGTAAAATAATCAATGAAGTATGCGTAAAGCCGAATGAGTGCGAATTGAAATTTCAAATTCCCTTATCGATTTGGTAACATATGAAACATGCACCCATGAAAGAAGGATAATACAATATTGATTTAAATATCCATAAATTAAAGTATATTTCACAATGAATACAATCATGGGCAGTACACACATGACATGCAATAAATAAGTGGTGAGTAATGGAAATCTCACGGAATTAAAAGTGAGATAAGAAACCCCTTACTTTGTACTTTTTCCTTGGTCTAAGGTAGGTTAACCTACTTTATAATGGTTAAATAATTGTTATTTAATTATAAAAGAATCATTTACATTAATATGATATCATATATGATCTTTTAACATTGATTTGTTAATAATATCTTAGTATTATCGTCATTTCGGGTGTTAACTTACTCATTTTCCTTTATATTCTTTGTTATGTAAGCCGTGTTTTTTATGGATAGGTTGTATCTTATTCATATCCAGAATTA
Organism: Viscum album; assembly: GCA_963277665.1. Taxonomy (NCBI): domain Eukaryota; kingdom Viridiplantae; phylum Streptophyta; class Magnoliopsida; order Santalales; family Viscaceae; genus Viscum; species Viscum album. Next base: position 1,194,696,577 of record OY728121.1, on the reverse strand, counting down.
AATCAAGTCCTTAAACATTATTTTTAATCATCAAATGAGAATTATACTTGAATGGATACGATGGAGAATGAATCTCATCGCGTTTGTGGAGACGGTAGTCCGTACATACGCACGAGCGACAATATCATTCTTTTGATGTTAAAATAATATATAATTGGATGGTATACCATATATACAGAATAATTATCATGTTATATTTATTATTTACATGAATTAAACATCATTATTGTACCCATCCAAATAATAATTTGTTGAATGACAATTACACCACGACGTGGAGACGGTAAGCCGTACATACGCACGTATGGTGACATGATATTTAAAGGATGGATAGAATACCGAATATGATTGTAAAATATTTATAATAACATCACAGTATATAGAAGATACTGGAGTTATTATAATAGAAATAACAAAGAAAGAAGAAGTGGAAGAAGAAAGGAACTTGAAAAAGGGTGGTGAAATTATTACCTCTTCTTCGGGTTCTTCCTTTTGATTTGATCAAAAGGGCTCCTTAAGTTGGATTTATGATCCAAATAAGGCCTCTAGGTTGTAGTTAGGGAAGTTTAGAGAGTATTTGGGTAGGGTTTGGCCGAATAAAAAGGCTTTGAAGATGTGAAGTAATGATAAGGGGGAGTGACCTTTTATAAGAGGGGTGAGGGGAACCTTTGGAAAAGCTAGAAATATTATTTTATAATAAATTAATATTCGGTTTCTAATGTCTCCAAAGTGGATTATTTAAAGTTTAAGGTAGGTATAGGTCTAAAACAACTCAACCAATAGAATTTAGATAGGTTTTGGTCATTTTATTAACCTTATCTTTAAGTATTAACTCTTAGTTAATTAGTTTCACTTTTACAATGTCTCTTTGTATTTTTATATTATATGGTTAATAAACTTACTATATACATCCAAGATACCCCCAAGTGGTCCATTAATGATATACCTATCATTATATAAGTCTCTTGTGAGAACCTTAGATTTTTAGTAATTTAATATCAATTAATAATATAATATTTGTTTTAAAAACTTTTTTATGTCAATTTTGACACTATTCAATAATTGGTTTTTTTAAAAATCATAAAAGAATTATTACTTCGAAAAAAGTTATTTAAATAATTTCTAACATGTCATATTATCCTGTAAATTTATTATTATTTATAAAAAGTCTGAAATTAAATTTATTTTGGTATTTATAATATCAATTATTCTAATTTTTTATTAATTTAGTAATTACTTCATCACCATTGTTTCATAAATAAATTAAATTATATATTGTATAAAAATTATAAATAAAATATAATTATGTAGGAAATCTTTTTATATTTCTAATTAATATTTATAGTCAAAAATACAACATATATAAACCTATGTAACAATTGTTTTTCTAAAAGATATATGCTTGTGTCATTTTTGTATTCATTTTAACTTAATTAAAATAAAGTGTCCCTATCACTTACAAGTGGCTCCATGGGGTCCCAAAATCGACCCAAAGATTCCCATGGTTGGACATGTATCAAAAAATAAGGTTAAGACACGTTTTAGGGTAATTTTTTATTATTATAATATTATTTTTTAACCCTTATTTACCGGATTTACCCTTTAACCATGGTAAATAAAATATTTACCGAAGTAATTATTCAAAATGTCTAAAAATAAAAGTTAACTATTTACACAATTTGAACATCCTGATTCCAAATATGGAATCTATTTTTCCAAATTCAAAACACAGAAGTGGAATAAATTAATTTAATATTAATTCCCGCTGTTAAAACAAAAAGCATGTTTTTAAGAGATAATAACTATCAAAAGATTGACACTTGTTTCTGTCTGGTTTAATTGTGAAATTATGTCCAATGAAAAACATTGAATTAAATGGTAAAAATATATTATAAATATACTTTAAAACCACTCAAATTAATAATTTATCAATATTAATTATTTCAATTAAAAAAGTTGTTTTTAATTAAAATTTAGTAATTTTCGCTATTCATCAAAATATGAAAGTTATCTGAAAAGTACCAAAATTTCACCATAGGATAATTTCGATATTACGAATCCAAAAATGAAGTCCATTTTGAGAGATAGAATTTATAAAATTTCAAAAAGTAGGTATTACTATTCATAACGGCTAGTTTGATTGGTTGTGGTGTGTTAGAATCTCAAAGTTGCGTACAATGCACGCCATTGCATTATTCAAAGGGAAATGTACCATGGAATCTTGGGGTGTTACATTCTCCCTCCTTCAATAAATTGCATCCTCAAATTTTTTTTAAAATTGGGCTTGATAATATAATGGAAAGTCCCACATCGGAAAAAGAGTCAATAAAACTATCACTTTAAAAGAAAGGAAGAGAGGTATAAAGGTCACCCAAGATAACCCATACTAGGATTACTTGTAGAAAAACATGGATATGGATGATAAAATAAGTGTTCCGTTTTGATGGAGAGGGATAGAAAACATGATCAGGAGAAAGTTAACAATAAGAAAATCACAAACTTGTGTTGGGACAAACGGTCCTTAGTATCCCAGTAGGAAAAGTAAACGGACAACATTTTTTTTGTTTTAACTTACATTACATAAAAATGAGGAATTAATTTATGATATTGACTAAGAACATAAAGAGATATACTTAATTTTCAAGTAGAGTTTCATTCTTTATTAAATTTTTACCACTAACTCATTTTTTTGAACAATGAGTATTCAAGAAGACTTGGTCACAATGGAAGAGCTAGAATAAACTTCTATAGAAATACATGATCGATGTAGGATAAACTATATATTTACCTTGTCTTTAGAGATTAATCAAAACCAAAATGGTTAGTATAATATCTGACAACCCCCCAAATGGATATTCCATTAGAGAAAAAAAACTAATCTTAATTTCTAAAATTAAACCATCAATACCCCAAAGTTAAATAAATACCATTCAATAATCAATTGTCCATAAAATCCTTCAATATAATCCAAAATAATATTGAAACTCAAAACTTATAAGAATGTAGTCTTCCACGTTAAATTGTATCTCCAAATGACATTAATTACTCTTAAATTCACATACTTAAAAGTAATTAACCTAATCATTTCCATAAACAACCCAAATCACTATAAATCCACAATAAAAACATAGATAAAAATCCACCATTAATCCTCAAATGAAATCCCATACTATTATATTTTCCTTGGGCATATAATGTTCACAAAAAAGCGAACAACTTCCAAAATAAAATCTATCACTTAATCACCAAATAATTTTCCTATAATAAGGGTATTCATTTGATAAGACATAAGATCCCAAATCAAATTATTATTGATAAATAAAATAATTTAACTAAAAATAATAGTCACACTAACTAGGGACTTCACGTAGTCTAGTGGTAGGCGATAAATCTCCATCGCACTTTGGTTGTGGGTTCGATTACCACAACTTTGTCCGACGCGAGGGGTTGTCACACGGTCTGCATGTTGTCCTTTTTCAAAAAATATATTTTATAACATTACCAAAATGAGATAAATTCCTACAAATAACCATAACATAATTTAACCACAAATCTTATCTCATACCTTGCATTTTCATCCCAAATTATGATAACTTATAATTTCCTCAAACCCAACGATCATATAAAACCAAATGGTTTTTTATAACTATATCCACAAGAGAAAAGACAATTCTTCCTCAAATATCATTCTCACATGGAAAACTGAAGGGTTAAAAATACAAGAAAAAATTATTCCAAAGTAAACCCATCAACAAGGAGCACTAATACTTTTTAAACATTTCTCCATCCATTTATTTCCACATAGCTTCTTCTTTGACCAAGAAAATATCTTATAGAATAGGGCATTCACTCGGGTAATGGCCAGGTCCCCTACATTTACGGCAAATGACTGTAAATGTATTCTTGGGACCATTTTTATCTTCTTCCATAGTACTCTTCATTTTTCTTTGGCAATTATTCACTTTATGTCCTTCCTTCCCGCACGTAAAGCATTTCTTTGTCCCATTGAGATACTTTCCTGGGTGTCTCCTTCCACATTTCCTGCATGATGGAAATTGAGGATTTCTTTCTCCATGGTCTCCACTACTGGAGCTCTTATCATTCATCACCTTTCTATTCTTTATTGAGTCTGGGAATTGGTTAATATATATCTTGTTGATCATATTTTTGGAAAATTGATTTGGCATAAAGAAGATATCTTTTACACTTATCAACATTCCATTTTGTTGCTCATTTCCACCACCGTTCCCACCTTGTACATCATTCTGAAAGTCACTATGACTTCCTTGGAATCCAGCCATTGACTAAAACCAGAAAGCATTGTGTGAGTAACAGTAGTCATAAAATAATTTAGAGATTAACATGTCACCATATTCTCAATTTGAAACACATTAGGATTAACCAAGGTCATTTACTCTCATCTTATATATATAATACTTCAAATCAGTTAGTAAAGAAAATGTAAATTATCCTAAGCATATCCCCCGAGAGTGTCGTAACCAAGAGTGCAGCAAGGCCTGTTGTCGTGCACCAGTTCCCGTTCAAGTCTAGCTCAAAGCGGTGTTTTAGGGTTTTACCCCTAGGTACATCTGTGCCAGAGCCGCCTCTACCTGCTCGTATCCAGACAGAGATTTATTGCTCGGTAAACTCACAAAATATCTACAATACCAAAATTCTAGGAAGTTATTCTATACTAATCCTCAAAGTTCATCTTAGGTCTATGTGCTCTAATAAGAGTTTATCTAAATCTATCTTCCAAGGTTTGTACTAAACTTCATCTGATACCAACTGTAATGCCCCAACCCCAGTTACCCAGATTCGGTGGATTATTACATAACATTGGTATGATCACAAGAAAGATCAAGTCTTGAAATACCGATTAGTTTAGTAGCCTTGGAATAACTAGATATATTAATAAATTTTACATTACATCATAAAATGAAAACTACAATAACATAGTCTCCATAGTACACACTCATACTATCCCTGTAGGTCATTCATAATTTACTTCTTCACAATACTGGGAAAAATAAAACATTGAAAGGGGTGAGATCAGATGCTCAGTAAGGATAACAATATAGAAGAAGCTTTAATAGATAAGCATAAACACTTAAGGCAATGTACAACTAAAACAAAAGCCTTTTAAACTTCAACTTCAACATAGTATGACAAAAATAAAATGAAATAATTCCATTTACTTATTGTCATGGATATTCTACTAAACGAATAATAACATGCAATATTAATAACCAATTTCATAATGATGGAATGCATAATGCCAGACTATCATAACCACATAGCCAATGCCTCGTGCCAAGAATACAAATAAAATTTTGTCAAGGCCTTGTGCCAATATTCTAGTTTGTATCATGAGACCTACCGATGCATCGAGGAGCTATAGTGGGCTCCACCCGTCACTTACTAAGTCTAATGCATTACTCATATGAAAAGTTTGAAATATTACATAAACATTTATATTAAAACTAGCATACGAAATGTCAATACTTTAACCACAAACCATGAATGGTATAAAAATATCACATCCACAGTCAAACATAAATCATTCGATACAATATGAGAGATTGTATTGTATCATATTAACCTCAAACGAGAATAATGAAGGATATTGACATAGATGAAAATAATCATCAAAACTATTTGAGAGAAATATCCCCCTTTTTCTTGAAATCATTTAAAAGTCACACTATTTATCAAGAAGCCGTTTAAAAATAGATTTTTGAATCAAAGTGTCCCATACCACTTTGAAACTTTTAAAAGGAGTTTTAATTTTAAAACTTTAATGTCCATATAAATAAATCCTTAAAACCATTTTTTAAAACATGGACATTAATGAGAAAGATTTAGAAGAATAAGTCTTTAAAACATTTAAAAATGGTATTTTAGTTAGAGTTTCTCACCAAAAGAGAGACACATGAATAAAAATAATTGAGGTAATGAAAACAATATAATATCATGAGAATAAAGGGATTCATGATATACTATTTCAAAGTACATTATATACACCACATAAAAGTGATTTGGTGTATAACAACAAAGAAGTCTCAATGGAATGTAAATTGAGATGAAATCTCTCATAAAGGCTGTATACTTAGGTTAAGGATAAATCAACGACATAGTTATGTGTGACAAATATAAATACACTAAATATGACTGGATATTCAGTTTAAAACAATTAAAGTACATTCACACATATTATTGTAAAAACAACACCAATGAATTGGATGTTTATCTCAAAAAAATCAAGATTGAGTAAAAATTACTCTTATCAAGTTCATACCGATGACTTGATAATTTATCAATGGAGTGATTATGTGTATAAAAAGTATATCCACATAAAGGGGAGTGGAAATTATGACATAATCAAATGAGTAGTGATTCCACACATAATCTTGGAGTAAAATAATCAATGAAGTATGCGTAAAGCCGAATGAGTGCGAATTGAAATTTCAAATTACCTTATTGATTTGGTAACTTATGAAACATGCACCCATGAAAGAAGGATAATACAATATTGATGTAAATATACATAAATTAAATTATATTTCACAATGAATACAATCATGGGTAGTATACACACCACATGCAATAAATAAGTGGTGAACAATGGAAATCTCACGGAATTAAAAGTGAGATAAGAAACCCCTTACTTTGTACTTTTTCCTTGGTAGATGGTAGGTTAACCTCCTGTATAATAGTGAAATAATTGTTATTTAATTATACAAGAATCATTTACATTAATATTATATCATATATGATCTTTTAACATTGATTTGTTAATAATATCTTCGTATTATAGTCATTTCGGGTGTTAACTTACTCATTTTTCATTATATTCTTTGTTACGTAAGCCATGTTTGTTATGGATAGGTTGTATCTTATTCATATCCAGAATTACATCAAGTACTTACACATTATTTTTAATCATAAAATGAGAATTATACTTGAATGGATACGATGGAGAATGAATCTCATCGCATTCGTGGAGACTGTAGTCCGTACGTACGCACGAGCGAAAATATCATTCTTTTGATGTAAAAATAATATATAATTGGATGGTATACCATATAGACAGAATAATTATCATGTTATATTTTTTATTTACATGAATTACACATCATTATTATACCCATACAAATAATAATTTGTTGAATGACAATTACACCACGACGTGGAGACGGTAAGTCGTACTTACGCACGTATGGTGACATGCTATTCAAAGGATGGATAGAATAATGAATATTATTGTACCATATTTATAATAACATCACAGTATTTAGAATATACTGGATTTATTATAATATAAATAACAAATAAAGAAGAAGTGGAAGAAGAAAGGAACTTGAAAAAGGGTGGTGAAATTATTACCTCTTCTTCAGGTTCTTCCTTTTGATTTCATCAAAAGGGCTCCTTAGGTTAGATTTATGATCAAAATAAGGCCTCTAGGTTGTAGTGAGGGAATTTTAGAGAGTATTTGGGAATGTTTTGGCCGAACCAAAAGGCTTTGAAGGTGTGAAGTAATGAGAAGGGGGAGTGCCCTTTTATAAGAGGGGTGAGGGGCACCTTTGGAAAAGCTAGAAATATTATTTTATAATAAATTCATATTCGGGTTCTAATGGCTCAAAAGTAGATTATTTAAAGGTTAAGGTGGGGATAGGTCAAAAACCACTCAACCAATAGAATTTATATAGGTTTGGGTCATTATATTAACCTTATCATTAAGTATTAACTCTTAGTTAATTAGTTTCACTTTTACAATGTCTCTTTGAATTTTGATATTATATGGTTAATAAACTTACTATATACATACAAGCGACCCCAAAGTGGTCCTTTAATGATACAAATATCATTATATAAGTATCTTGGCCGAACCTTAGATTTTTAAGAATTTAATATCAATTAATAATATAATATTTGTTTTAAAAACTCTTTTATGTCAATTTTGACACTATTCAATAATTGGTTTTTGTAAAAATCATAATAGAATGATTACTTCGAAAAAAGTTAATTAAATAAATTATAACATGTCATATTATACTAGAAAATTATTTGTATTTATAAAAAGTCTCAAATTACATTAATTTGGGTATTTATAATATCAATTATTCTAATTTTTCATTAATTTAGTAATTACTGCATCACAATTGTGTCATAAATAAATTAAATTATATAATGTCTAAAAATTATAAATAAAATATCATTATGTATGAAATCTTCTTATCTTTCTAATTAATATTTATAGGCGAAAATCCAACATATATAACCCTATGTAACAATTGTTTTTCTAAAAGTTATATGCTTGTGTCATTTTTGTATTCATTTTAACTTAATTAAAATAAAGTGTTCCTATTACTTACAAGTGGCTCCATGGGTTCCCAAAATCGACCTAAAGATGCCCATGGTCAGAAATGTATCAACCAATAAACTTATTACATGTTTTAGGGTAATTTTTTATTATTATAATATTATTTTTAACCCTTATTTACCGGATTTACCCTTTAACCATGGTAAATAAAATATTTACCGAAGTAATTATTCAAAATGTCTAAAAATAAAAGTTACCTATTTACACAATTTGAACATCCTGATTCCAAATATGGAATCCATTTTTCCAAATTCAAAACACATAAGTGGCAGAAATTAATTTAAAATTAATTCCCGTTGTTAAAACAAAAAGCGTGTTTTTAAGAGATAATAACTATCAAAAGATTGACACTTGTTTATGTCTGGTTTAATTGTGAAATTATTTCTAATGAAAAAAATTGAATTAAATGGTAAAAAAATATTCTAAATATACTTTCAAACCACTCAAATTCATAATTTATCAATATTAATTATTTCGATTAAAAAAGTTGTTTTTAATTAAAATTTAGTAATTTTCACTATTCATCAAAATATGAATTTATCCAAAAAGTACCAAAATTTCACCCTAGGTTAATTTCGATATTCCGAATCCAAAAATGAAGTCCATTTTGATAGATAGAATTTATAAAATTTCAAAAAGTAGGTATTACTATTCATAACGGCTAGTTTGATTGGTTGTGGTGTGTTAGAATCTCGAAGTTGCGTAAAATGCACGCCATTGCATTATTCAAAGGGAAACGTACCGTGGAAGCTTGGGGTATTACAGGTTGGAGGGAAAATACCTAAAAAAGGATCATGAACCATTCTTCTTTTCACCTGTGTTTGAAATGGGTATACCTTGGGATAGGTTAAAACCTTAATAATATAATAAATTAAATAATTAATTAATGTTAAATATTAAATATTCTTGGTTTAGGATAACTAAAATTTTGTTATTTTTGAAGGCATGGATCCAAGTCGACATCCTCTTCAGGTTTGTGACAATGATGTTCACCAGGATGTGCCAAAAAATTGTTGCAGAATGGTGGTCGAAAATGATGATACCCAGAGGAGGGAACTCCAAGTGTTTCAATTTCAAAGTGTATAGAAGTATAAGGTTTTCTTTTTAGATTTAGTAATGGAATATTGGTTGGAAGATGTTGATATATCCATTTGTTCATTCTATGTTTGGAAGGAGAAATGAGTTTTTTTGGCTATGATGCTGCTGTGTGGAGTAGCAAGGAAGTGGTGGTTCTTATTCCTCAGTGACCGAGAGGAGTCAATAATCTTATGGGAGAAGTTTTGAGACCTGTTTCAATAAGAGTTCCATTCTTAGACCATGAAGGTGCCCAGTCTCTAGGAGTTTCTTAACCTTCAAAAGGGGATTTCCAATATGCGAGATTTCAGGATCCCTTTCAAGACCCTTCTATAATATGATTCAGTTCTTTTTCCACACAAGGAGGCATGGGAGATGCTTTTAAAGGAGTCTTTCCATCCAGATATCTAGATCCATGTCACCCCATTTATGCTAAAGATGTATCTTGAGGTGTTGGTGAGATAAGAGATTATTGAGGGGATGTTGTCTATAACCAGATAATCATGAGAGTTGAGTTGTCAGTATTCCTCAAGAAGTAGGTTTTTGGTTTAGGGTTCCAAGTTTAGAGGACCTAATATCTTAATTTACGATCTATGTTTTCAAAGGTGACATTATTTTCATTATTATCAATTCATTTGTCTCTATCAAACAGACTTTCCCATGAATTACCATATATTATTATTTTTATCCTTTGGTTTTAGTTTATGAAATTGAATTATTTAATGTCCATGAGGGATAATATTTGATATTTGATTACAATTTAAAGTGTTTTTAAAATGGTATTTTCTTTAAAAATTGTTTTATACAAATAACATGTTTGATGAAATTCCTCAAAGGTGATTTTGAAAAGGAAATGATTTTTCATGCATGGAAGCGGTATAGAATTACTCAAGTAAAATATTTTACAAATTGTGGGAATAGTTTCTTGAACATAATGGTTGATTATATCACATTGGGAAGATATTTGGGCACACAGTTAGTATTTCACATATACAGGCCTTATTTGGGGTATATAGACCTCTAGGATAGGTGATCATTAGGTTATGAAGCTAGTTACTTTCCTTCAATGGGGATCCCCTCCCAAATTTTGGATAAACTATACTGGATAGTGTACCTTTCTTGTCTTCATTATATACACCCTCATGTTTCTCTCCCATTTTATTTCTTTTGGAAACTTTACATTGATGGTTATTTTAAGATTTCCCATTTGGTTTTATGATTCATGATTACTTGGATATTTCCCTCTATTTATATATCATGGATTTAATGTCACATTCTTTATTTATGTTGAATATGACACGTTTTAACAAACTAATGAATGTTTGGTGATAATCATTATTTAGATTCATGGTGGTATCCAATTCAAATTTAGTGATCACACCCTATATGTTCCTTTAGGCGTATATTGACAAGGTTTTTTTGGACACAGATAAAGGTGAGGGTGTTTTTTATAATGATAGATTCTCAAGTCCGGTGTTACTTTTTAGTGATTTTGAGATGGTGGTGATGACAAGTCATGTAGATTTTTGGATCATGGAGTTGTGGAGATCCTTATTATTTGTATCAGGACTATTCTGGGTTACAGTAATTTGGATTTTTTCATATTCATCGTATATTGTAGCTCACCCATGGGTTTTTATGTTATATTTTACACTAATATTAATTAATATATTATGTTTATCACATTTTTTCTTTTCAGAGTGAAATTGTTCCCATGTTTGTATATTGATACCCAGGTGCTTCTCACCAGACCATAGTGATTAGGAACACACTTCAGGGCTTGTGGAAATCCAATTTGGGTGACATATTAGGTTGACCTTGGATGGTTTGCTACACTTCTTAAACTCTTCAAATCATCTTCAAACATCATCCAACGGTTCTCCTTCACCTGATACATCAGTATATATGCTTGGTGAACCACACATGGGTTCTCTAACATCAATTTGTATCTTTATAACAAAATAATATCTTCTTCAATTACAACATTTGGGATCTATCCTAGGGGAATAAGCACTCATACACAAAAAAAATTCTAAAGTAGGCATGACGTGGATCCAATCGATATCAATTACCAGCAAAGTCTATCGATATCAAGATACTCATCAGATAGTTACCAAATTATGAGAACCTATAGGAAACCCCTAGTATTGAAACACACACACACACACACTAAGGTGAAATTTCCATTTCCATATGCACTAAAGGTACCCAATGTGCTAATTTTGAAACACCATTTAAAAACCTTACTCACGATTTATAAAAAAATTCATAGAAAATCATTAATGCTTCCATACTTAAAAATAATTTTTCATTTCAAAACCACCCTTAAAGAATTTCAAAAAACATGAACAATGAATCATTACTTATCCCATGCTATAAAACCGATTTTAGAATAAAAACCACATTAAAGAATTTCATAGCATCAAAAAATGTTCTCAATTTCATTTTTAAAGAAAAAACCCTTTAAAAACATATATCTCAAGATGAAAATCCATTTTGATGTCAAATAAATCAATTTCATACCATAACTCATTGTAATTTACAATAACATCATGTAATTCATGATATATAACCTTTTTATAGAGACACCCACCTCAATAATGAAGAGGAAACACCAAGAATAAATCTCCCAAATCTTGGGGTTATATCCGATAAATAAGGTCTTTGAAGGCCCTCAAAATACTCTCTTAGGTGCCTAATATTTGAGAGTGAAAGGTGGACGATCGGTTTAATTCAAGTGTATTTGAACATTTGTGGGAATTCTAGATGTTTAAAACCATGGAATAGCCTCCTAAACCACACTACAGAACCTTTAGACCATTCTGTAGAGCCCCTATCCATGTCGTAGTCACCATTGACCAAATAGCCTCCAGAAACCATGGTGTATACCTCACCCAGATCTCATTTTCCCATGACAATGCTATGATGTATCCCATAAACCATGTCATATATTCCCCCCAAAATGGAAGAACCTTCAAACACACCATCATGGAACTTCACACCAAATATTCATCCACCATGCTATAGGGATCAACCGAGCATAAGCCCTATTCTAAAGCCACTGATCCATGGTACTACTATGCAGAAATTGGCAGTAGATCCAAAATCTATATCCAGGGGCTCCATGTTTTAGCCATCTCCCTACACCCATCCATGATTGAATTGTAAGAGGCATCAAAATTATTACTCTAGGGAAATACACTATAACCTACTAGTCCACACCATAGTGAGCCCACTCCTCACTATAGTCGATACCATCCATGGAGTATTCTCCTATTAAATTCCAATAAAACTAAAAATTTTCTAAAAAACTCTTGGGAATAATAGTAATAAATATTTAACATCAAAAAGAGAGCATACACAAACCGAGAGGGTGTCACAATTCTCCCCACCATAAAAGTTTTCTGTCCCCAAAAATCCTTAGGCCAAAGTGTAGATCAAAAAGGGAAGGAAACCAAGTATCGATCTCCCCACCATTTATAAATTAACTAAAATTATGGAACAATTAGAAACTTATTACAAAACAATTTACTTTCACAGAGAAAGGATATTCCCAGACATATACAAAGGGGATTCATGAAACTTCACCATCCAAATCCAACCACACACAATAGGTTCAAAACCATAAGGAGATAACTACTTCTAAAAACATCCCAAAGGATCCAAAAACAAGATCAATAAAACATGGAATCTATAGAAGACGATCACAATGAATAACATACCTTAATAAGAAATGACATAGCTCTAACATAAGGGTCACAACTGAAAGATTATGGTGCTTGGATCTAACTCCCTAGAGAACTTCCCCATGGAAACTCTGATAGAAAACATAGCCTGATATCATTCAAATCCCGCCAGAAATAAAACTATACCCAGTGTATCCAAGAATGCACCCTAGTTCCTACCCATATCTAAGGAAATTAGCATAATCCAACCCATGGTCTACACTACACATGGGGAAAATAAACACTGCCTAAAATGAGCAACAAAATAATAACCCCATAAGCATTTGGCCATATATTCATTAAGAAAAAACTAATCCAAACTCAATGAGCACAAAACCAAAAAATGGTCTTTAATACAAAAAACCTCAAACATCTCCAAAAATAACCAGGTAAACATTCTCAACTTGAGCACACATAAGAGTCTCCAAGAAAATATAATCCCCACTAATCCAACCATCAAGCGAAAGCTTACAGATCTAAACCACTAGACCGAAAAATATCTGAAGGAGCCATAAAATATGCACTTCCTTACAAGAATATAAGCCACAACACTCCAAGAATAAAAAATAGCATTCATAAATAAAAAAAGAAAGGTTTTACCAATATACATTTTTTAAAACTAAGGAACCATTAAAATTGGGCCTTCCTTCATTTAAAAATAAATAGAAACCATTTTAAAAATTAAAACACCAAGAAATTTCTTAAATTATTTAATTTTAAAAATATTCTTAAAATTGATTTAAAAAAACACCACTTGTTTTAAAAACAAAACATCATTCTAGGTTTCTAAATAAATCAAACACATTCTTTTTTGAAATATTTTCCAAATAATTTATCCTTTTATAACACATTCACCAAAGGTAAAATCCCAAACATGACACAAAATCAATTTTTAAATAGTTAGTTTACCTTAAAATAGGAATCCGATAATTTATACCACCATATGAACTTTATTAGGAAAATAAATCACACATAAAAAGTTTTCCAAATCCCCAAATGAAATCAACTATTTACAAAACAATTCATGAAACCGACCTCATTTTACAAAAAATCCCTAAGGCCTTGCATTAAAACAAAAAACATTTCCTCATGAAACCCATTTTTCAATAACTCAAATTAATTTCAAATAACATGTACAAAAGCAAAATAAAGTCATAATTAGAAAAATCCTTAAATCATCACCTATCTTTTGAGATCAAGGAAAACCCTAACTCCCTGCCCGAGGCTTCATAGTGACATAGAAAAAACCCAACCATGATTAGCATGGACCAACAATAGAGATGAATCTAACCCCACTTCCAACCTTTCAAAGGAGTATCATGTTATATAATTTTCAAATAAAATCCTCTAAATAAAATGGACACCTCATATAGGTCTTCTAACCATTTATATTGGATCTAAAATGGAGAAACAAGTTGCAACTGAATCAATAAAAGAGAGCATAAATAAGGAAAATGAGGTTCTAAATTTCACATAAAGGAAACCTCCTAGATCTAAATACCTAATCAAGGAAAAAACCTCTCTCATAGGGTGAAACTAACCATGAAAAACATGGTCAGGCCTATGAAAAGGAACCACCCAAGAAACATCCAAAAGATCATTGGGTCGAACCACCCTAGTAATATTTGAAAAGGAACAAGACATATCACCAGATCCAATATCACATAACATAGTGATGGATCCAACAAAGACGTTACTAAATGAGTAATGATAAGTCTTTAGTATTATGTCATGAATTATCATCTTTGGTAACTCAGGTTTAGAAATCACAACTAAATGGTCCCCACTATCCAACTGATAAAAACATATCACCGATGCATCTCTCATCCAACTAGTCATTAAAATAAATCTTGTTAGCCATGAACATAACCAAGGTTACCCAAGACTAGGTTACTATGCCTAATCCCATAGAAAAGCTTCCAATATAAGTTTAGCCCATAGAACAATGTTCACAGAGTGAAAAGAAACAATGATATAGAAGAAACTCAAGATGACCATTTCCCTCAATGAGACAGACCAAGTAGGATATCAATATCATATCCAAATGAGGTTATCCCATAAATAAAATAACTCTAAAACTTATGAGTGATAACTCAATGGAATCATCACAAAAAACATAGGATACACCCGAGATTCCACTCTTCCCAAGGAACACAAGAAAACTAGGAAAACTAGTCCTTAAAGACCCATATACTTAATCGATCATATATTATTCTATTATCAAGTAATATAAGAACATCATATATATTAATCTCAAAAATTTCCCTCACAAAAATTCCAAGAGAGAAAGGACAACACTCTCCACTCCATTTGGAGTCTAGGAAATTCTAAAGATAAAAGAAAAAAGGACTACTCTCAAGGAAGGCATCCAACTCCAAAAATATCTAAAAGGATCACTAAAACCATAAAATAGGGGATATCCATCGATTCATGTTCGTTATAAAACATAAAATAACCCCTACACACAATAAAGGATTAAGCTGAATGTAGAAGTCAACAAAGAAAGCTAACATGTTTTGAGAGGTTTCAATGAAAACCCATCAAGGAGTAGAAACATATTTAAAAAACTGTTCATTTTGAAAACCAGAAAAATTCACTTGAAAAGGAGTTTAAAAAAGAATTGGTTTCATAAATAAACATATTTTATTAGTTTGTAAAGGAATAAAAAAGTGGAACATTTCAAAACTTCTCAATTAAATGGAGAAACCTCTTAACTTTAAAACAAAATCATTAAAAAGGATTTATATTACTCTTTTGTTATTTTTCCTATGTTTAAAATCATTTAAAGGAAACCACCATTAAAACACACAAAAAATTTTCATTAAATAGAAAAGTTATAAAATTGGTTTTCCTTAAAAGTTGGAATCTTATTTTAAATTTATAATTACTATTTCTAAAAAAATTCCCCCTTCTATATTACAATTTGAAAACAACCATTAGTTTAATAAAATTTAAATGTTATTGAAGACATTCTTCAAGAATGTGAAATTCATTCAAAATATTTAACTAGTTTGAAAACCAAAACATTTTATAGGTTTCCATGAGTAAATAATAATTTATAAAATCATGTGATATATACCAAGAATAATTTCATTGGAAATAAATAAAGTTTCACTTTTCAAACAAAAAACATTTTCATGAAATTCGTTTTCACACAATAAACAGGTTATGCCATCCCTACGCAACTAAATCATGCCATAATTGTTAGTTAAACTAATTAATGATATCAAAATATCCTAAGAACCACCTTGATTCCTTTACCTTCAGTGAGATTCACTCAAAGAATCCAAGAATAATGGGTTATAAAGAACAAAAAAGGGTTGTGAAGTTGTTCTCAACCTAGAAACATGGTTGGAGACCATGTGATAAGAACTCCACATCACCTTTAATTCATTCAAAACTAATTTCCTAGTAACTGAATGGTTTGTTAGGCTATCTCTATGAAATTCACCACTTGATTCATTTTTTAGTTTACACCTAAAATCTAGTATAACTCCCAAGGAAACTAACACGTTCCAATGCAGATCGTAGGTTATTACACCAAACCATAACACATGGAGAAAATCAAACATAGAAAATAAATTCTGACAGACCATGGTAACTCAAGTGTAATTATGAAATATGGTGATCAAGAACCTACTCACCATATACTCCTTGACCCCTAAAATGTCCTAGCTCCAATCTACCAGACTCCTAGAATTGAACCCAGGTAGTGTCACATCACTTCAGATTGGGTAATCCCTATGATACCATTTTTCAATGATCCAACTTGGTTTAATCAAAACACATTACCTGAGATGAAACATCATAAGGTGAGCATAATCAATCAAACAAAAAATTCCCATGTATAACAAAAATAATTTAAAACAATAGAGTACAATACAAAAGAAAAAGATACAAATCCATGAGACATGAAATGTTAATCCAAACTGACTAAATCAAAAAGAGAAATAAGATAATACTAAAATGAGCCTCCATGTGACCATTTGCATAAAGATACTGAATCTGTGTAGTCCAACCCTTTTCATATTTCCAAAGCTCAAGGTTATTGGAGGAGGGATAAAGTAAGTCTAGAGGGGTCCAACTGCTAAATGCTGGATGTAGGGAGAATTCACAACATGTAAATATTTCATGTTGTGTATTCTCAATTGTTGGATTGTTAGGATAGTTAATGGGGTGTTACATGGTGTTTAAATTTTCAAGATTAAAACCTTATAGTCAATGCCTTTCTTAGTGAGATCTAAATCCCAAAATTTACACAATGTGAAAGGGTTTTACACTATGTAAATACCCTATGTAGTGTGGATTTATAAATAGAAGCAGCCTCAGGTTTTCTCAAACCCTACAACCTTCCTCTCAAATTTCATGTGACCAAAAACACTTCCTTTAATCATTTTTAATTCCTTCAATGAGGATTGATTCTTGGATTCCCATCTTCAATTAGTGGTGATCTAAGGTATGTTATACCTCTTCTCTCATTGTTATTTGATCTAGTTACTCTTATTTCATCTTTCCATGATACAAAGGATCATATAAATGTTTAAAATAAAGTTTTTATTGGTTATTTTTTTGGTTCATGTAATCCACAACATCCTTGGAGTGATACATCTTGCAGTATAGGTGATCGAGATCTTCAACATTGGTCTATTCTCATGTGAATAAGATTGATTCCTTTTAAGTATGAGATTCATTTCTTCTCTTTTTATTTACTTGAAATTGTAAATTTACAATGGTTTATCCCTTCATATGGTAATGGAATTAACCTAATAATTATCTAACTGGATTAATAAAGAATTGGGTTATAACAATGGCATATTTATTCTTAATACCATGATTGTGGTTTTCCTATTAATTTTCTAGATAGTGTGATATCTATGATATGATTTTTTAGAATGTTCTTATGCTTATATTAGCATGTTGAAATTGGTAAATAATGTAAATTTGTAATGAATTGATAAATAATTGGATTATGAATTAAGGAAGAGGTAAGTTTTAATCTGGTGTTTGATGTAATTTTATAATGATAAAATTGATGCAATGCACATGTGTAATTAAATGTTGGAATTTATAAAGAATGTGAATCCTAATAAGACTTGTTGAGAATGTTTATAATAAATAAAATTCATGTTAAATGAGAATGGTACTTCTCATAGTTTGATGAAACTAGTTTAATAGCTTGAGAGCATGTTTAATCTTTTGATAGCTTATTATAGCTTGATGCCTTTGGTTTACTCATAGATGGAACCTATGAATAATGAATCTGTAAACTCAATATGGAATAATAATTGGTTGTGTGATAAAAATAATATCTAGGCCCTGAGTTTCCCATATTCTTGAGAAGGCTGAGTTCCTTGAGTTTGGAGCCATAAGAGATCGTTTATGTGTAGAGGCTATATGCCTTGTTTTTTGGGCCTATATTTCCTTGTTGGATATGTTTGTTTTTTTCCTTTGGCTTTTGTTATGTGATTCATATGTGAGATTCAATAGGCACTATGATATGGGGTGGGGAGGCTTAGATGTTATATTATCCTAGTATGGCTAAACCAGAGATGGCTGATGTGATGTGGGCAAGGAGCCCCAAATGATGTGGAAACTATTGACGTCTGTGATGTTGATACAAATCAGGATAAGCATGTGGGTGTCAAGGATGACACTAGAGGTGATGAAATGGGGTGAATCTAGGCTTACCCATTGATCTAATGATAAGATATAGGATTCTCACTTATGAATATGTTAAATCATTGATGGATGAGTTTATTGTTTTATCTACCTTCCTTTCCCTACTACTTGAGGCAGATAGATGTGCGTGGTTGCATGATTACTCTTGGTGGTATATTAGGATGTTTTTCCTAGAGTACTTGGTTTATGTAATTATTCTAATAATTAATAAATTATTTATAACCAATGGGGTTGGTGCTGATGGAATGAAAATTCTAAAAATAAGTTACTCTTGATAAACTGTGGACTTGGTTTGGATTATGCCTAGAGGGCATGCAATTTACTCTGATGATTCATGTAATGTAATGTGTAATGATGTTAATGGTTAATTAATGTCTAACAAATTAATTAATATAAGGAAATTATAAAAAGGGTCTAAGTAATTAATGTAGATCTTTAAAATTATTGTATGCTTATAGGATATGTGGTCTTAGTAGTGGCGGTCTGGAGTCCGAGCAACGTTAGCTGAAATTGAGTCTAAGACTAGGTTATTCCCATAGTGTGATAGTGAGATATATTATATCATATATATTCTGTGATTTCATATGCTTCTCCAACCATTTTTGTTAGGGACACTGACACCCAATGGACTCTGGGAGGATGTTTTCCCCAACATCTCGATGGGAGGATGGATGGATAACTACCTCCTTTTGCCCCACTCTCTTCTCTTGGTAGTTACATATTCTAGTATACATGATGGTTATTTTTCACATATATGCGTGTAGAGGTATTTAATGGATTTTGGTTATTTCATACACATATATTACCAGATATAGTATCCAAAGTATTATTATAGGTATGATGTGTATAGGCTATGATGGGTTGAGGTACTGACTCGGTGTATGTGCTATAATGGCTTGGGGTATAATACCTGATATATGATACATGTCATGTAGGATGTGGTGGATCCCAAAAACTAATTAGTTACTATATATATATGTGGAAGGGATTATGTGATTCATGGGGTGTATGTTGTGATGCCTTTCCTAGGTGTCTTTGGGTTAGAATTTTTTTGGAGAGATATGAATCACGTAATGCGACATTGGATAAGAGAGGAAAAATAGTGGTTAAGAAGGAGTGGTGTACCATTAATATTTCATTACTATATCATATTATCTCTTGTATGTGATACTTGGTGAGAGTTAGCCACAGTGAGGATGGGAACCTAGTATACCTATTTAGGTGATGACTTAGTTTCACTATTGTTCAGAGTTCTCTAGCATGATTTATTTATCTTTTTCATCATAGGATTTATTGGGGATCTTAATAAGTATAATTTTATGATCACCCTACGTAATTATAAACTTTTTTTTCCAGATAAATTGGAGTAGGTTGAAGATCAAGATAGATATTACTAGGTCATGGTTTTACAGGAGTTGTTTAGGATTCATGGTCACTCTCGTCTTTACCTTTTTGGTACTTATAGTTTTCCTTTCAGTTGTCATAGTACTATATATAATTTCATGTTTTCACTTGATATATATATATATATATATGTGTTTGATAAGGTGTTTATTGTTGTATCTATCTTATCTCTTTCTCTTCTTCATGTTCTTTTAGAGGGTAATGCCTTCCATATGTATGTCTATTATAAAATCAGTGCTAGTCTCCATATTGGGGCCTACTAGAGGTAGGAATTAGGTAATCACCATCTTATTTCACTAATTTTTGGCCCAAGAGGGTTACACTTTGGGGGGATGGGGTCACGACAATCCGTCACCTCCAACCAATCTTACAAATATGGTGACAAAACTCAAGAGAAACTGATGAACTACACGAAACCCTTACATTTTCCCATGTCTTAAAAAAACACATATATAGAGTGGTATTAAAGGATTATGGATGAGATATAGGTAAGATTTTGGAGTTATGAATAGTGAGGATTTCATGGGTTGGTATTGCAACAATGCTAGTTGAACTTGGTGCATGACACAGGTGAGGGAGGTTTGTAAGAACATGGTATTTTAGGGTCCCCCTAATCTAGTGCACATACTATGAGTTTATTGAATGACCAAGTGAGTTGGACCTATTTACAGTGTATATACCCAATATAGGCACATGAATCATGATGACTTGTGTTCGTATTTGAGTTGGGGGGTTTTGGGAAGGTTAAAATGAATAAATAAATTAAAATGAATCTAAATAAAATTCCATGGTACCGAGCTTAGGAAATATTTGTTTCCATTTTTAGCTATGGTTCCTAGTCATCATATGCATGTGTCACAAGGAGTGGAGGTTCATCAGGATAACCTAGTTGATCTCCAGAGGTTTGATCTAGTTGAGGACGATGATCAGTGGAAGAGGATGTTGCGAGCTTCTCAACGATAGGCTGAAGGAATATATGAGGGTAGTGTTTCTAATGTAGAGAGAGGAAGATGGATATAGGAGCTAGATATTTATTTTAGTTTGATCCAGGTCTCAATATAGTACTGGTTCCCCATGTTACTTAGTTAAATGTGAGGAGCTACTCATCAGTAGTGGATATTGTACCTTGGTGAGCGGAAGGAGGAAATTTTTTAATGGGTCAACTTCTAGAATGATTTATAATCAGAGTTCCTTTCTTTGACCATGAAGGATATGAATATTCTAGAGCTACTATACCTTCAATAGGGGAGTATGTATGTTTGGGAGATTGAGATCAAGTTTAAGGAATTTCTATTATTTTCCTTGGATCTTTTTTCTAATGAGGAGTCTCATGCGATATGTATTAAGGAGGCAATCTATACTTCGATCTAGTATGCATTTACTCATTTTACGTTGCTAATGTATCTAGAGGTTCAGAAGAAGGTGTAGGTGATCAACCAGATTTAATCATGAGAAGGTTTACCATAAGAGGGGAATAAGAAGGGTTCCTCAAGGAGTATATTTTTCAGTGGTAGGTCTCAGGCAATAATGTCTTAAAGGTTTCGACCAGCAGAGAGTCAACCTTAGTAGCTTCCCTTATGAACTTATGTGGCCAGTTGTTTCTGTTCTCTACCTGGTGACTTTAAACCAGTGATTTTGGTTTTTGGGGTTTATGGCCATCATTGGGATTAGTTACCAATTGATTATTGAGCTTATTTTGGTAGGGGTGGACAAGTTCAGCATCATCCTCAATAGCAGTTACTGGAGAGGCTATTTGAGAAGTAGGGGAACCAAATTTATGCTCCAGATAGAGAGAATGGGTTAGGTAGAGTTCAACCTCAAGAAGTTCCTTGAGTTTAGGGACCTCAACCAGATCATGTTCACGGTGGAATCCATTAGTAGATAGGTATAGGATCTAGATGTGTTCAGTTTCAAGCAGTAGAGGTAGTAACACAACAGGGGAAGATAATGTTGGATATACAATCAGTTTATTATCTACCCTTATATGTGATTTGTTTGATTCATGAGATTTATAATAATTTGTTACACCCACTCTATTTCGTGCTTTATAATTGGAAAAAGAGAGGCTTCTTGTTTCACTAGTGTTGACTACACCAGTCAAAGTCCATACAAACATATTTTATGTGTGTCGGGGGTGTAGACTAATGATGGGGCCACATAAGTCCCATGGGGGGTCTTTTATTACTATAGATGAATCCATAAAATGCCATTCTAGGTATAGTTTGGTTGTATTTAGCATGTAGTATTATTTATTTATTCTAAAAGAGAGTTGTGTTCTCATATGTGGATGGACAGTTTCTGGCTTCATTAGCAAGTAGGGTTTTCAAGAGTGAATTCAGAGTGTAGATCCCATTCTTTATTTGACAGAAGATATTTTAGTAGAAGATTAGGTTGGGGTGTTCCTAGGGTTATGGAGGATTTCCTGGATGTCATACCAAAGGAGGTTATGTCATTACCTCCTTGACATCTCATTGAGATCAAGACAGACTTTCAGCCTAGTGCTTCAATGATTTCAATGGATCCTTATCGGATGTAAGCTTCAAAGTTGTGAGAGTTGAGGATTTAGATTGATGATATGATGCAAAAGGGTTTCATCCATTCTAGTGTGTCACCATAGGGTACTCCAATGTTATTTTATAAGAAGGTAGATTGTAGTTTGCGATTCTTCATAGACTATCAGAGGTCCAACTAGGTGATGATCAAGAATCACTATCCTATTCCAATGATCAATAATTTTTTGACCATTTGATGTGATCTAGTTGGTTCTACAAGATTGATATACTTTCTAGATATCACCAACTGATAGTGAAGGATGGAGATATCTAGAAGACTACCTTCAGATGTAGGCATGCACACCTTGAATTCATGTTTATTCCCTTTAGTTTCACTAACACACCAGCTGTGTCCATGGGGATCATGAACTCTATGTTCTATGAATTCTTGGACCAGTTTTTAGTTCTATTCAATGATGAAATATTGATATACTCAAATTCAGAGGAGTATAATTTAGAGAATCACATAGCTATTTTATAGGCTCTTTGATGCTACCAGATCAATGGAAATTTTTCCAAGTGTAAGTTTGGGACATGAGTGGTGCATTTCCTTAGGCATGTGGTGTCTTAACAGGGTGTGGTAGTAAAACCATTGAAGGTTGAGGTATTCATTTCTTGGTAAATACCCAAGAATTTGGCATAGGTTTGTAGCTTTTTTGGTCTCATGGGATATTATTAGAGGTTTGTGCTTGATTTCTATTGAGTTTCAACCCCATTGATAACATTGACTAGGAAGTACCAGAATTTTGTGTATACTGATGAGTGTCAGGCAATGTTTAGTTACCTAAAGAGGAAGTTGGTAATTCTTCAGTGCTTCAGTTTCCTGAAAAGGGTGTAATGTTTGAGGTGTTTTGTGATTCTTCCCATATGGTCCTGTGATGAATGTTGATTCAATAGAAGGTTTTGATCTCTAATAGGTCTATGTATTTTTCTCCCATGAGTGTAACTATTCCACCCATGATTTGGAGATATAAGTGGTTGTGTTTATGCTAAATTTGTGGAGGCATTAGGTCAACGGGGGGGGGGGGGGTGATTTTTAGTCTTCACAAATCACAAGATCTTGGGGTATATCATTTCTCAACATGATTTGGATCTATGATAGAAGAAGTGGATGGATTGTTTTTAGGATTATAATTTTGAGATCTCCTACACCTCCGAAAAAGGGAATTTTGTGGGAGATGATTTCAGTAAAAAGTCATGAAAGGAAGCTATTCAGGATTCTAGGGATGCTTGGGGAGTAATGGGGGGAGTTTAAATCCTTACACTCATATGTAAGGGTTGTTTATGGAGGATGTTTCATGAACCAGATGATGGTGTAGACTTCTCTGATGTGGAAGATGGAGGAGTATCCATGGAGAGACTCAGAGGTAGAGGTAATGTGTGATTGTGTTGGCCATGGAGATGCTCTGGAGGGTTGTTCAGAGGATGGTTAGAATCGAATGATGTTTCATGGGAGGTTGTTTGTTTTAGTAGTTATGCATGAGGGAGTCATTATTTATTTTCATATCTCACCTTTAGCAGTACACCTAGGGTTTTCCAAGATGTACCTTGGTTCTATGGAATGATTTTGGTGTCTTTGGATAAAATGAGTAGTGGAGGATTTTGTGGCTCAGTGTCTTTTTTTCCAGTAGGTAAATGATGGGAACCGTGTTTTTGGGGTTTTTTTGCAGTTGTTGGATGTTTCCTAGTGAAAATTAGAGTACATCCAGATTGATTTCATCATAATGTTACCCCGAGCACAAGGAGGTTTTGCTGATATTTGGGTAATTTTGGATAGGTTGATAAAATCATCTCACTTCCTAGGGATCAAGGAGTTGGGTGTAGTTGATGTTTTGAAAAAAATGTATGTTGATGAGGTGGTGCGATTTCATGGAGTCTTGAGGTCCATTGTCTTGGATTAGTATGCAAATTTTACCTCATGAGTTTGGAGGGGATTACAACAAGATTTTGGAACATAGATATCATTGAGCACTTCTTTCCAACCTAAAAAGGATGTGTAGATATAGCGGACTATCCAAATTCTAGAGGACATGTTATTGGTGTGTGTCTTGGATTTTGGTAGATCATGGGAATGACACCTACCATTGGTTGAGATTTATTATAGAAATAGTTATTACTCATCCATTATAATGGCCCCATTTTAATCTTTGTATGGGGGATATGTTGTTCAGTATTGTGTTGGGATGAGGTTGGGGTGTTAGTAGTTCTTGGACTTGATGTGGTGAAGAGAATGATAAATAATGTTCAGTTGGTTTTAGATATGATGAAAATAGTGTAGGACCAAAAAAATCTTATATTGATTGCAATAAGAGGCCCTTATTGTTTTAGAGGATGATAGTAGATCTTGGTGATAGATCACCAACATTAGGTCACTAAACAACCATAGATCACTGAACTAATGGTAGATCAATGAACCAATGGAAGATCACCGAACTGAAGGTATATCACTAAACTCACAGTAGATCTCTGAACCAATGGTAGATCATTGAACTTGTGGTGGAATACTAAACTAGAGGTAGATTAATGAACTGGAAATAGATCATTGAACCAACATTATATCATTAAACCAATAATAGATATCTAAACTTATGGTAGATCATTGAACTGGAAGCAAATCACTAAACTTGGGGTAGATCATTGAACTAGAGGTAGATCACTGAACCTACAGTATATCACTGAACTGGAGGTAGATCACTGAACTTGTAGTAGATCAAAGAACTGGAATTAGATCACCAAAAAGTTAGTAGATCACTGAACTAATATTAGATCACTGAATTGGTGGAAGATCATTAAATTGGTGGTAGATCACTAATCTGGTTATACATCAATGATTTGGTGGTAGATCACTAAACCAATGGTAAATCACTGAACTAGCGGTGGATCATTGAACTAGTTGTAGATCACTAAAATGGAGATAGTTCACTGAAATGGTGGTAGATCACTGGACCAATGGTAGATCACTGAACCAGTTATAGATCACTAAACTCCCAGTATATCACTAAACTAGTGATAGATCACTGAACTAGTAGTAGATCCCAATGATAAAGAATTGGCAGTAGATCTATAATGAATCTAATTTTTTCCAAAATTTCTAGTTTTACCCTATTGATGTATTTTTTATTAAATAATGGTTTTGATTCATTAATTAAAATAATTTAAAGATAGTTTAGACATAGATAATTATATATTCTATTTATTAAATGTTTGAAGACTTTTTAAATGGTTATACCAATTGGATTTTATGAGATCCACATTTTATGGTAAACTAAACCACATCAAATACCACTGGTTTCAGACATGAACATTCTAAAGCTAAGATCCTTCCTATGTTATTTCTAGAATCATTTATCTTGAGATGGTAGGTTTTAAAGGTTCTTTTCCCTTGGATTTTTGGAAATCTTTCACTACAGTTGGATCGATTTCCCTTTAGGCGGTTTCCTCTAGTGCACGCACCCCATGTTTTTGGTGCAACAAATTGCACAAATATTCTTTCATCCAGGTAGGTAATTACTTCATTTCTCATCAGTTGTAACATTCAAGAGGGGTTTATGATTTTATTTTCTTTTGGAAAGATAGTATACACAATATTAGAGATGATAATAATGTGTTTTAATTGAATCAAAGTGGAAGGGGAATGTTTCACATGATTTTAAATTTTTTTTTATATTTTGACATTGGATCTATGTTTTTTGTATCACTGAAAATCATGGTCATTTATAGCCTCCTATTTTTTCAGTTTTTATATATGTTTTGATTCTCATGTTGTACAATTATTTTGAAACCACCGTAAATAACCAGTTAACAACTTATAATCAGCTAATGAATTGGTTGCATCGTGATATATGGCTTGTGTGATAATTCCCTTTAATAAAGAATTGGAATTCAATGAAATACCCTATGCTTAATATGTAAAGTTATTTGGATGTGGTGTGGAATGTGTTTGTGGAATAAAATGTGTTTCATGGCTTAGTTGTCTTGATGCAATGCTTAGAAAATGGTTATGTTGTAATGTATATGTAGCGGGGTTGCGATGGTGATTATGGTGTGGTAGTCTAGTGGGTCTGTGAAAGTGGTGGTCGATAGGTTGGTATGTGGAAGTTGTGTTGTTTGTTTCTATGATATTATGTGTTATGCTAGTTTCCTGAGTAGTATTATAATTAACATAGTTTGGATAATGGGATGGAAATAATAAAATTAATTGGAATAAACTATAATAGGATATTTGTTTAAATGGTGGGCTATTAAATATGAATTAATGGGTTAGAAATTGTGTAATGAACTAGCTGTTTAAATTGAAATAGGTTGGTAATAGAAATATGAAAATTGGGTATTCTTATAATGAGAATATAAAAAGTGGCTTGTTCTTTGTATCTTGTGGTGTTGTGTGGTATATTTATAGGAAACAACAAAGTGAGGGAAAGTCATGAGTTGGTTGATAATCTTGTTGTAATCCTATGGGTTAGGATTTTGTGTTATGATTTATATGCCATATATATTTGTGTGATTTTCTATATGATCCCAAACCATGTAAAGTACTTTGTTCCAAAAAACAATAGTTGGGGGGGGGGGGTTCCCAACATACCGATGGGAGGATGAATGTATGACCACCCACTCGTCCCCACTCCACCTTCCAGGCATTGGTGACATGAATGGGCTATGATGGCTATAAGTCAAAAGCATCATTGTCTAGATGTGATGTAAGGTGGTTTTATATCCCATGAGTCTTTCGTAAAAAGTGATGAGATGGATCATGGTGTGGGTTGTGCTTAGTAGGAGGAGGGCATGATGTTTATGTCCTTTATATTCATGATACCATACTACACTATTTATGAGATGTGATGTGATGTGATGGACCGTGTGTCTATGGGAGGGATATGATGTGATGTGACATGATGTTATATGAAAGGGGTGGTAGCGCCATGATGTTTATCATTGGGGTGTGAGAGAATATAATTAGTGGGAAAGTTGTGTGGGGTAATTTTCATCGATATTCTTCATATTATGTTATTATACTTGGATGCATTATTTGGTGACTGATCCATGGTGAGGATGGGTTAGGTTAATATACCTGTACAAGTGCTATTTGGTTATACTATTTTCTCATGTGTGCATTAGTATTATCTTTTTCACATGTGCGTGAGAGACTTTGTTTTTACTACCGAGTATACTTTTATGCTCACCCTGGACATATAAAACTATTTTTAGGTCTCTAGTATAACTACATAGACTATGTTAGACATTACTAGCTCAGATATTTGGATAGTTATTCTGTCACTGATTCATCTTTACTTTGGATATTTACTCTGGAGACTTTTATCTATATCAGTTTTTTTTATACATGCATCATGGGATGATGTTTGGATTTATTTTATTTTATTTCATGTAGCTTATTACAGTTGATTCATATTATACTCAGATCCTATTAATATTATATAGGGTAATGTCTCCCATACATGAGATTTTTATACCCTTGGTTCTGGTCAGAAACCTCAGGCCTACTAGAGGTGGGACTCAGGGGTCAATATATCTCTCCCTCTATTAAGGTATCTTTGGTGGGAGAGGGTTGTGATAATAAACAATGGCGTACCCCCAACTGGGGGTGTTACATTATTCATATGAAATTACAATGAATACAAAAAAAAGTAAAATAATTATGATTTCATATAACAATCCAACTCAATTTAATCATCAATGAAACTCTCACTAACATCATTAAAAACATAAATAATGATATATTTGGAACTTTTATACATAAATTAAAATATTGATAATAAAAGAAATAAAATAAAATTTACCTATAAATAAAAATAGTATTTAAAGCAGTATACATGATAACAATCTTATGAACATATCTATGTGTGTATAGTTTTATAACTTGGAAGCTTTTCAATGATTAATCATTCTATCTTATAAATTGAAACCCGATTCAGAATCCATTCTTGAAACTACAATGGATAAAAAATCAAAAGAAAAATTTGTAACTGTTGGGATTATGAAGCCTCTTCAAGTCCTAGATTCAGTCGACTAGAAGGAGAGGCTTCAGAATGTAGTCTTGAGCAAATGAAGGAAGTAGAAGCAAGTGACTTTAGAGGTTTATTAGAATGAATTGAAGATTCAAATATTCTGATGGGATTTATGCAATAAGGTATTTAGTTTACTGGAAGGAGGACCATGCCGAAAGTCAGATGGGTAGATGGAGGTGATGTGTTCGATTTACTAAATACAGGAAATAAAGATAAGGATTTATATAGGGAATCAATAGTCACTAAAACCAACAGATGGACTATCATGGAATTCACAGGTCGATGAAACCAATTTACTAGTTAGAACCCCCTATAAAAGGTGGATGGAACCACATGTTGATGTGTTTTACAATCATTGATTTTATTGATCTACTTGGCTGTCAAATAACAGTGATTGTAAAATTATTTTTGTATTTATAATGAAATGAAATGACACAATGATTCTTGTATGGATGTAGGACTCGAAGTATTAACCATGAAAGTCATCTTGTGACTATACTTTCTTTTATTATATTTTATTATTACTTTAATGGTTTATAAGTAGTGAGTGAATGTGCTAGAGTAGTGTGAATCAGTTCAGTGATTAAGATGATTCTTTCTTCTTATATTTGATACATCGATATTCAAAATCATTCCTTTATGAGCCTACTTTTTCAAATGTGGTTTTGGTGACCTTGCTTCTTGTGGGTAAATTTGGTGTAGGATTCTCAATAGAAAATGAGGCTTCCTTATAGAATTTTTACTGAAAAACTAAAAATAAAAATCAACACATATATTAAATTTTTTCCCAACTAGATAAAGCAAAAAATTTTATTTTTTAATCTCTAAAGTAAATTTTATACTTAATATATATATTTTTAAATTCATCAGAACAATCCATGTCAACTTTTCAAATCAAGTTATTTCCATTCTATTCATATTGTACGACATGATAATCTTGATAAGTAAAAAAGTATTTTTTATAATACTCATACAAATGAAATATAGGATAATGTTCTAAACATGAAAACACACATCAAATGAATCATATATTTCAATAAAACAATACTCCATATATCTTAGATTGAGCCTTGGATCTAAAACAACAACTAATGAAATTGCCAAAATACAATCATCCCAATATATTTTAATTTTATAATCATGTACATAACCTTATAAACCATGAAATAGGTAGGATTATTTCATACTTATTTTTATTTAATATAAAATTTCAAATTCCATTAAAATAAATATATTGAATTATTGGTAGTATAAAATATGTGATGTTCTAAAATGGTTTAAAAAATATTTAATTTTATGAACATTCTATCATTCATCATTCGAAAGAGTAAATATATAAAAATTATGATATCATTACCCACAAAATATGAACATTTATTTTATGCACATAGCACTATCAAGTATAAAATAAGTGTAATTCCATATTGTATAACCATCACCTCAAACTTTTTATTAAATTTAACTAAAAAAATTCCAAAATATTTTATAATTTATTTAGATTATATTTAGAAATTTGTTTCATATACCTTAGACCATTGAAAAACTTATCATAATAATAACTTTTTTAAGATGATTCCTATGTTTCAAAGAATCCATTACATGATTATATATTGCATTATCTAATGTAATGAAACAAACATTCCAGTCAATTTTTTATATAATTTAAAACATGATCACTCCATCTGCTAAAAAAATACTTGTAAAAGAAACAGTCAAGCTTTTGAAAAGAATGATTCTTTTTTCATTATTCAATATTTTCCAATCTAATGTGTAATTACACCCATAAATTCATCATAAATATATATTTCATATTATCAAATGTTAAATCAAATGTTTCAATGTTCATTGCTTAAATCTTTCATCATATAATCATTCTCTTTGGGAGAATGACATCATTCTGAATGCACCAATCCATAAAGTTAAACTTTTCTAGGAGATAATTTCATAATAAAAGACATTACCATTACACAATTTCCTAATAATCATCACAATTATTATGAAAATAAAAAACACAGAAAATAACTAATGTTATTCTGATGAAAATGTATGAGTTTGGGTATCCCGTAAGTTGAATACTATTAAAGAGAGATTTATTCTCTATGTTACAGAATATTGTGATGATGTTTGAATGCCTACTAGAAAGATTGAATGATTATTTTTATACATAAATGAAATGAGGCATCCCATTTATGTTTCAACTATTTCATTTAAATTTAATAATCATGAATGTAAAATTTATGTTCAAAAATGGAAAATAACAACTAAAAAGAACAAATGTATGAATTCTTTGGTTCTAAAATCATTCAAATTATTTAATTAAAATATATTATATAAAAAAAATAAAATATGGGTATCCTAATTTTTTAATTTTGAAATATAAAGAAAATTATTTATTCAATGAAGAAGAAAACCTAAATTCCTCTAGAATATGAGGCCTTCCAAAAATATAAACATCTTTGGTTTCGTAAATTCTACACCACCATTAGGTTTTGTGGCGTCAAGAGTGATATTAAAGACAAAACTAGCCACAAGTACTATGTTTACTTTAAGAACCTTTTCCAATGAAAGCTATTCAACCTGTACCATATATGTTATTTATAAACTACCCTTAAAGTGTTGAACATGGCTATAAATGAACATATTTCAATAGATTCATGCTTCCTATAAAAAAAATAAGCAACCTATAAAAATTCCCTATAATTTACTCGTGTGGACATAATAGGAGGAATCATCCATGGGTTGATTGGTAAAAAATTCGATGCATAACAAAAATGATCCTTATTCTCATCATCTGACAAATAAAATATTTCTAACATGTTTTGTGTTATATTCCATGATAGAAAAACAAGTCATATCGAGGACATATTATTAATTTGGGTCAAATTTTAAAACCACATGAAAGAGGTATCTTCCATAATTAAACGAAATATAATATAACTGCACCATAAGATAAGTTCCACCATGAAACCAGCATAATATACATTACATGATGAAATTAAATACATACAATCTTGGATATTTTTATATAATAATTCTATGATCCTTCATCTTTATCTTTATCTTTATATTCACTATGAAAACATGGCTTTGTCACACAAGTGGATAATTAGGACAATATTTGTTAGCAATAACAGGGATTAATATAAAGATCATGGCATATCAACCTGATTTTGTTTATGACTTTTATCCTTGTGCACATCATCACTTTCGTAACATGCATTGAAAATTGATATCCTATATCCACCTTCAAGAACATCAATTAAAGGTTGCTACAAATTAAGAATATAAAGTTAAAAGAAGTGATGAAGACGATCTTATAGAATATTTTAATACAATGAATATAGTCCACATAAGCCCAAGGAAATTGAAATGAAACCATTGAGGTAAAAAACTAAATGATAGACCACCACCTAACAGTAAAAAAAGTAAAACCAAAAATAAAATGCTGAGGAATAGAATCTAATGTAGGAAAATTCAAGGATAGTATCCAGATCCATATATCTATGCATATATGTGTTTGTGTGTATGTGCACGTGTGTGCAAAATACAATGGTTAAAAAACATGTCGATCATATTCAGAACAAAAAAAACAATAACCAAAGGTTAATGAACCTGTCACGGATGTCATAAATAGTTTCAAAACAACCGTAACTATTAATCAACACAAAGGAAGAGACTCTTGGAAAACCCTAGGATAAACAAATATCCAGTAAACAAACATCATACATGCATACATTCATGTATGAAGTCCACCTAATGAACTACTAGGGCATATACCTGAACTCATAATGATATAATATTTGATTTATTTCAACTTATTTAAGGAAATAGGAAAGAGAAATAGTGCAGCTACAACCTAGGACCGATCAATAATTAAACACCAAAGATTAACTTGAAGTAGAATCACCGGGCATCAATTAAATTGATTTGAAAAAAATACAACAATGGAAGGGAGGTGAAGGCTTTACAATGACCAAGAGGAACCCAATGATAAGAGGGGATGAAGATGGAGTGAAGCGTCAGAGTGTGTGCAACAATGTGGGGTACCCAATTATAAGAGGGGATAAAGATGGAGTGAAGCGTTAGAGGGTTCAAAGTGATGTGGGTACATAAAAGACCAAATTTATTTCAATGTCATCATGCATTGTAGGAGTCTATTCAAATTTTTATTTAATAAAATTAGAAAATAAAAAGTAAGTAATTTGGATAATACAATAGTATTGTACATAAAATTAAAAGTTACATGAGACAACATACATTCCAAGTATATAAAGAAAATTTTAAATTAAATGAAAATGTGTATAAATGAATAGTATAAAGAATTACTCTTGAAAATTACAGATTTCATAAACTAAAAAATTTAAAAAATATTTAGAAGAGTGGAATTCGTAAATTAATAAAAGAGAATTTTGATACAGGAGAACAATAACCAAAGTAAGAGAGAACATAGAAAAAGTATTGTGTTGTATAAACTAGTTTCTGAAAATGAAATTGAATTACAATTCCATAACCTATTAATGAAATAAAACATAAATATAAACTAAAATATTAAGTTATCTTTAAATGTAGATATAATCTTGAATCTAAACTAAAATTTAAGTTCTACAAGAATAATTAATTCACTACATAGAGAATACCAAAAGAAGATATGGAATAGGTGGAATTCTATAAAGTAGCAGCGTTGGTATCAGTAAAATAAATAGATAAAAAGTTAGGGGAATCAAATGAATAATTAAGGGAAACAATATAAATTATTAGTATAGGTACAAAAAATTCTACATAATCACACGAATTGAGAGTACGTAGTAATACTTTAAAATAAACCTTATAAAGGCTAAGGAATCCATTTTCTAGTAATATTTTTTAGTTCATGTTATAAAAAAGTAGATATATTGAATATATATTGAAATTTCATGTATAGTAACACTAAAACTATATAGTTATATGTTTTATCATTGAAATTCCAAAGTGAATATGCATTTAATATTGTAAAATGATGCTGATTAATTAGTGTAATTTTATAATTATAAACAGAAAGATTGAAATTGCATAAAAGACATTAAAAGAAGAAAATTAAAATAATAATGATCGATTAGTTTTTTAATCCAAATCATTATATAAGACAATGAGATTAAATTGAAAATATTTCATTGAAAACATGTAAGGAATAACTGATAATTATTGTAGTTTGTTGATTAAAATATACTGAATGCAAACAAAGATTATAAACTATGGATTAACCATCTCACTATTAACCAAGTCATCATTGGTGGCCACCAATTGAAATTGAAAATGGTATGAATTTTTCAAATATGAATAATCTCCTAGCTTTTAAGACAATATTTATGAAGAATGGATTCATAAACTTAAATAAATTATTCACAAATTTGAGAATAAAATAAACATGAAAATTCCACATGATAATTGAATCCTTATAATACAAAGATTACAATGGGAACACATTTAAACAAATTAAAAAATAAATACAATTTTTTAAAAATAAATAAAAAAACTTGTTTATAGATAAAATGAGAAAATGGTCAGGAGTAGAGTGATGAAATTTAATAATGGATGTAAATAAATTAAATGAGGCAATGAAATTAGGAAAGGGGAAAAGTTAAAGATAAACTACCTTGATTATTCATTTCACTTGAAATCAAAGAAGAAGAAAAATGAAAAACAATTTGGAAGATTTAGCGATGGAGGAGGCATTGTTAATAGTAAAACATACCGTAGGAAATTTTTATGAGGCAACAGTCAATTTCATGGTTAAAGATGAATGTATGATCATGAGTGAAATGAAAGAAACAATAGAGGACAAGCCATAATGGAAACCCTAGGTTGTAGATCAGGGAAATGAGAAGAGCATAGTGGGAGGGAGAAGGGGGTGAAATGTAACATCCTGTTACTATATTAGGTATTCCTAAATCAACCTGTGTTAAATTATTATTACCTCAAAAGGGAAAAAATGATTTATCAATGAAAAGTTGCGTTTTTTTTAAACACGTCGTGAAATGGTAAAACACCTATTTAACACTTTATAATATTTAATTAAATATTTTCTGAGTTAATCACTGAGTAAGTATGAGTTTTCGAGGCCTAGAAAAGCTCGGCGAAGAAGGAATAAAATTATTAAATAGAATATATTAAGTGGGAACTTTTTATTCAAAATATTTGAATAACTCCAAAACGATGCATTAGTTGAGAATTTTGAGACCATGGTTATATCCGAAATATAGTGTTTACCCTAGGAGGGGTATAACATTCGAAGGTACCAGACATTTGGAGGTATCGCTCATGAGATAAAGTTATTAATTAATATTTAATATATTATTTATTAAAAATAATTAAATATCTCCCAAACGATGTGACGTATGAGAAATCTAAGACCACCGATGAGTCTAGAATGATTGGTTTACCCTAAACGGGGTATATCATTTGTAATCATCAAGTGTTTGGATGCATCACTCACAAAAATAAAACTTTTTATTTTAATTAATTAATTATTCTGATTTTTAATTAATAAATCATTAATATCTCTCAAAAGGTACATCCTATGAGAAATCTGAGACAACTGTTGGGTCCAGAACAAGGTGTTTACCCTATGTGAGGTATAAATTTAATTCGCAACAGATGTTTGGTGTCATTTAATTTTTAATTTAAATAATTGATATTATTAGTTTCATTTAATAATTAAATTAATTCTAAAAATTGGATACACTGTTCACTCATCTTCAACAAGCCCGCAACTCCATTTTTGACGATCCATGATTTTAAAAACCTCCATTTCACCACTATTTCAACCCGTTTCTATTGAAACTCATTGATTAAGTTAAATTGATGACTCTGCATTAATTTTTGGCTTGATTAACGTTTAGAATTGGGTGTTTTAAAGGTTCCTCGAGGATGATGCATTTTTAGGGTTCTAAAATCACCGTAGGTCTTGATTCTTCTTATTGGTCAATCTTTTTGTCCTCCGACGATCTCAAAAGACCCTCTTGCACAACCGTTTAACACTCTGAAGCTTGGCAGTGGTTTTCCTAGATTTTCTTACCCTTGCACAATGGGAGGTTGAAGAAGAACCGTGAGTGTTCCATTTTATTTATTTCATTTATTTATTATTCTCTAATTCTTTTAAATTCAATAACTTTTTCATTATTGATCAGAATTGCGCACCATTGGTACTGTTGAATTTGTCTCGATGAGCAGAATCAAAATAATACTTTTGTTTGGAAGGAAGTAAGGTTTTTTTAATATGATTTTTCACTTTTTAAATGGATTATTTAAAATAAATAAATTTGTGTATTATCAATAGATAATTCTGCCAAAATGTCAAATAATAATTATCAAGAATCACCAAATGATAATTTCCTCCTTCTGTTGAAAGGATAATTATAAATAATTATCAAATAATTATTAAAGTGAATAATCATGAGATAATCATGAGATTTCCAAATGATAATTATTAAAAGAATTTATCAAAGTATATTTATTTAAATTATATATGAAAAATTATAAAGGGCTATGCCATGTGTTAACGTTTTATTTTAAGGATATTATAATATCGAATGTGGTTTATAATTATTCTAAGGAAAATATTATGAACATATTGATTGACATAAAATGATAATTTGGAATTTTATCAAGGATGTTAGAACTACTCTCACATGTGGTAATCAAAATGATAATTTGGAAATTATCCAAGAGAAATAAATTATTATCGCATTTAATATTTTAATTGATAATCTGAAATTATCCAAGAGAGATAAAATATTATCATATGTAATAATTTGATCAATAATTTGTAATTATCTATGAAAGAAAAAATTTATTCGCATGTAATATTTAATTTTCTTTAGAAATAAAATATAGGGATATGATTATCGAATGAGATTTATAATTATCCTTATGGATATTTCTTACGATTACATGTGTTAACATAAAACGTTATTCCAGAGATTATCTAGGGGAGAGAAAATGTAATCACATGTAATATTTTACTTCCTTGTGAAATAAAATATATGTTTGGGTTCTAGGATCCCTTGAATAACATACAGCTTTTGCGTGTCAATGTTTTCATTATTAAGGTTGTGATAAGATTTATTGAACCACACAGTTTGTTTTATCTTTGTCGTTTATATCGATGACCTTGGGGTAGGTGGTTCCGTTCTGATTAGCCAAATTGATTATCCTTGTATTGCTTGATTTATTTCAATTATTTATTGGAATTAAATTGCACAAAATTCTCTTTCAATTTAATTGATAAAAATACGATTCACATGAATTCAGATATTTGAAATTGTTTTGGCCAAGAAATTTGGAAAAACCCCCAATTCCATTGATTTGGGTGTGTTTTTCAAAATTGACTGATTTAAATTGTTTACTTTAAATTGTGGATTTGATGGAAATTATTTCAATTAAATTGTTGAATCTAATTATGGAAATAAATTGTGTAATTATGGAATGGGATTTGAATGTATTTCAAACTCGTGACAATGGCTTAAAATGATTTGATATAAACTCATTGGTTTTATCTTTTGAAAAAGGCATGTTTTGAAAAAAACCTATTTTGGTTTTTAAATGGAAAGAAATTATCACTTTTGAAATGGAAGAATGAGATTGATCATATTTTTAAGTAGTCTTAAAATAGTTAACCCATCGTGTAAGAGCTCATGCAAGCCTTAGGTAGTTAGTGAGTTAGTTGGATACACTTTACACCATGACAAATTTATAAGATATATTTGTGGTCGGTCACATCCCCGATGGGTTGGTGATGAGTCTCCTTTGGCCAATATCATAGGGACTTGTGTATACACATTTTTCTGAGTTCATATAGAGAGTGTGGAATCCTATAGCTGGTTAATACTATCGTACCTTTTGGCAGATGACCATGTTTCCCACTTTTTTTTATATTTGAGGTATAAATGTATGCCAATGTTTTTTAAATTACTTACATGACCTATGAATTTATATAAATAGTTTTATATAAATTTTTTATTTAATACATTTTTTAGAAATAATCCATAATTTTATAGCTTTTGATTAAATTATTTGTCCAACATTTTGAAAATTTATAGCATGTTTTGTTTAAAAATGCTTTTGTATTTCCAAACCTGTTTACATAAATATTGAAATGATTACTTTGGATAATCTATATTTGAAATCTATTATGGAATAATTGGTAGTACCCTACTGGGATTTTTATCTCACACCCTACTTTTTCCTTTGGGTGTTTGTAGACTTTCTCCTTCCAGGTCCGAGAAAGGGGAAATGATATTTTGGAGGTGCATCCAGCTATTGAGCATTGGGCTTGGTGAGTTGTGTTCCTTGGGACCTTGGGATATTCTCCCTATTTTTGTACTTTGGTTATAGTGGTTTGGACTGGTTTATGCCTTGTTGACTTCTGGTACATTACTCCCATTGGATATTCTTCTATTATGCATATTGTCTTGTTTTCTTTTCATCCGTATTGTTGGTGGAAAAATCGTTCCCACTTTCATGTTGTGTGATTCTAGGTGCTAGTTGTTGACCCATGGGGATTAAGAATGCCTTTTGGGCTATGTTAGGTATGGCTCGGTTATTGGGTTACCCGGGTACCCAAGTTGGTTTGTGACAAAATGGTATCAATGGGAGGTTAATAATCTTTCCTTGAATCAGGTATGAATTTATGAAATCTTGTCGGGACTTAGGAGGTTGTTGCGATTGAGTGCCTGGCTAGGTCTCACCACAATGAACCTTATGTCCCCAGGGGCAGTTAGGGAAAGATGACTTGTGGATTAGTTTTAGTCTTTTCCCTATTTTAATTTGGATATAGTGGAATCCAAATCTTCTTTATCTATTCTTTTAAGAATAGTTTTCCTCATTACTCAGTTTGAGTGTTAATCTAACATCTTTTTTTATTTGATGATGTTGTGTAGCATCATGCCTCTGAGAAGACTTGGGAATCAGATCCATAATGAGGCAACTGATGAATCTCAGCAAGGGAGTCCATTTGTGGATCTGAGTCTAGTTGAGTTGATTGTTCGCACTGTCCAAGCTCTGGGATAGGCACCGCATCCAATTCCTGTTTAGGCTCTAGCTATGGATCCTCATAGGTATGTTCTCTGAAATCTTTCTCAAGAGTTACTATGCCAGAAGCCACCAATTTTCAAATGCTCCACTGACCGACAACATACTGAGGAATTATTGAGTATGATTGAATATCTGTTTTGGTTCATGGAGACACCTGATGCAAATAAGGTGAAGTATTCCACCTTCAAGAAGGAGGGAACGAGCAAGAGATGGCGCGACATGATGGTGACGACTAGTAAACATGAGGGTTTAGAGTGGAAAGACTTCAAGGTTCTTTTCACTAACTAGTTCTATCCAGAATCAATGGTGTTGGATAAGGCTATAGAGTTTTTCAAGCTTGAGCAGGACAACAAAACCGTGAGGGAGTACTCAAATCACTTTGCTGAGTTGGTGAAATTTTCTCCTGAGATTGTATCTAACGAGAATATGAAGGCTCAACAATTCGTGATGGGACTTCGATCAGATATCCATTCTCTGGTTTTATTATTAAAGCTCCTCACTTATGCCGATGTAATGGATAGGGCGATGATGGTTGAGATAGTCCTGGTTGGAAAGTCATGGTTGAAGGGAGTTCCTTTTCCTCCTAGTGGTAGCGTTGGTTATTTCAAAGGAAACTAGAAGCATGATGACTCTCATGGTAGTTCTTGATGACAGAATCATTCCAGACCTCCTATAGCACCAGGAGGGAGTTCATTGACTTGCTATCAGTATGGAAATCCAGGTCATTATATGAGGGTTTTCACTATGTAACCCAAGAACTGTATCTCCTACAAACATTTAGGGAACTTACAGAGATTCTTCCATCACTTCTCTACTCCATGTAGTGGAAAAAGATCATCAACAACTCTGAAAAATGTGGGGAAATCAAATGCTTCATGTACAAAAGGGTTCTAGCCACATGCATCTGAAACGAATCTTCTTCACACAGTGGAAGAGTCTCCAGTGGAAGCAGACATGGGTCCTACAATTGTGAGAGGTACCATTACTATAGATTCATATTTAGTGACCACTCAATTTGATACCGGCTCATCTCACTCATTTATATCAACATATATTTTTAATCTACTTAATATATATATGAATCCTTTATCTTGTGGAATGGATATTACTACACCCCTTGGTACAAAGAGAGAGTAGGGTACCCATTGTCCTGCTTGTGTCTTCTCTCTATTAGATGTTGAACTTGTTGGAGTTTTTTGGTTCTCAACATGAAATATCTTGAAGTCATATTCATGATGGATCAGATCATTTCTAATAAAGCCCAGATTGATTTTTATCTTCAACAGGTCAACCTTACTACACCCATTGGTCTTCTTCTTGTATTTTAAGAAGAATGGGACCTAAGGTCGTGCAGAGCCGAAACCTCTTATCCGGATTTGGGGAAAGTGATATCAGTGTTTTCTTTTGATCTGGATAGGGATTCAATGTGTGGTGATGCTTCCTTCAGTCATTGCTGAGTTTCCTAATGTGTTTCCTTCTGACTTATCTGGTTTTCCACCGGTAAGGTAATTTGATTTTTCTATTAACTTAATACCAGGTACTCAACCGGTTTCGATTCCCACTTATCGAATGGATCCAACTGAACTAAAAGAACATAAGTCCTAGTTAGATGATCTTATTAAGAAAGGATTTATACACCCAAGTGTGTCTCCTTGGGAAGCACTGGTTCTCTTCACCAATAAGGCTGATGGTCATCTTTTCTTATGTGTTGATTATCAAAATATCAACCGAGTTGCGATAAAGAAAAAATATCTGTTACCAAGAATTGATGATTTGTTTGATTAGTAGAAAGGGACGAAGTGGTTTTCAATGATTTATCTTCGATCTGGTTACCATCAGTTGAGGATAAAAGAATATGAAATTCAGAAAACCACTTTTCAGAGTAGCTATGGACATTATGAGTAAACTGTCATGCCCTTCGGCCTAAAAAATGATCCTACAGTTTTCACGGATTTGATGAACAAGGTTTTCAATGTGTATCTAGATACCTTTGTGGTAGTATTTGTGGATGAAATTATTGTCTACTCCATGTCCGAGGAGGATCATGTGCATTATCTGAGAACATTTTTGAGTCTACTAAGGAATCAATTACTTTATTACAAGCTTTCAAAGTGTGATTTATGGATTCATGAAGTGAAACTCTTGGAGCATGTGGTGTCATAACAAGAAATATCAGTTGATCATGAGAAGGTGAAGGTTGTTATGACTTGGGAACAACCACGAAATGTTTTTGAGATTCAGTGCTTTTTAGGATTAACGGGATATTATCGTTGATTTGTTAAGGACTTCTCAAAGTTAGCTTCTCTGATGACTACTCTGACTCGAAAGAGAGTGAAGTATTCCTGGAGTGATAAATGTCAGAGTTCTTTTGTTGAGATAATGTTTCTTTTGACTACAACAATAGTGTTAAATCTTCCTGAGGCTGGGAAAGGCTATGCAGTCTTCTATGATGCATCGGGTTCAGGTTTGGTATGTGTCCTTATGCAAGGTAATCATGTTGTTGCCGATGGATCTTGTCAAATTAAGCCTCATGAGAAGAACTATCATACCCACGACCTTGAACATGTAGCTTTAATTCATGTAATTAAGTGTTGGAGATATTACCTTTATGGAGAAAGGTTTACTGTGTATTTAGACCACAAGATATTGAGTTATATCTTCTCTCAAAAATATTTGAATCTCTCCAAAGGTGTTGGGTGGAGTACCTGTAATATTTTGACTTTTCCATTGCATATACCCCAAGTAAAGGTAATGTCATTTCAGATGCATTAAATAGGAAATTTCCAACTTAGGCTATGAAATAATCTCTAGAATAGTGGAGTTTGATGGATCTTTTTTCTCAGTTTCATATTGGAGTTCAGTAGAAGGGGGATGAAGTTTCTGTAGCCAATTTTTAGTTGATATATGCTCTTCTCAAGTTGATTCTTCTGGAACAAAAACTTGATGATGAATTCCATAGAATTAAGGACTCTCATTATTTAGGGGAGACCGACACTCAGTGGTCATTCTCTAAAGAGGTTGTTCATTGTTATCGAAACAATTACATTATGCCATCATCGAAAAGGAAG
Source organism: Viscum album (assembly GCA_963277665.1). Lineage (NCBI taxonomy): Eukaryota > Viridiplantae > Streptophyta > Magnoliopsida > Santalales > Viscaceae > Viscum > Viscum album. Next base: position 1,194,654,598 of record OY728121.1, on the reverse strand, counting down.
GATATGATGGGGGATTTCCCTAACTCCCAGTGGTATATGCACCCAGGAACCATGAAGATATTCTATGATATGAGGCTACAATTCTGGTGGCCAGGTATGATATGGGACATTGATGAGTTTATATTCTGTTGCTATACATGCCAGCAAGTGAAAGCCGAGCACTAGAAACCTTCGGGATTTCTTCACCACTTCCAGTCCCTACATGGAAGTTGGATGAAATATATATGGAATCTTTGGTTGGGTTAGCTCGAACCCCAAGGAAGAAGAATCCGATATGGGTTGTGATAGACAGGATGACCAAGTCGGCTCACTTTATACCCATTCAAGATACAACCAAAGTTGAGGAGTTGGGAAATATCTATGTGAATGAAATTGATCATTTTCACAGAGTTCCATCTACTATAGTCTCTAATAGGTATCCTCAGTTTACTTCTCTCTTTTGGAGAGGCATTTAGGAGGCACTTAAATCACAGGTCTGTTTGAGCACTGCCTCCCATCCACAGTCTGATGGATAGACATCGAGAACTATACAAATCCTTGAGGATATGCTCCACTAATGTGTTCTTGACTTTGGTGGGGCTTGGGATGATCATTTGGGGCAGGTTGAGTTTTATTATAAAATAGTTATTAGTCCACAATAAAAATTTCTCCTTTTGAGGTGTTGTATGGTTGTCCTTGTAAATCTCTTTTATGTTGGTCATAGATTGGTGAATGTTCCTTGGTTAGACCAAGTTTAGTCCAAGAGATGACAACTAAGATCCAGTTGATTCTTTAGAGAATGTTGATAGCATAGAGCTGGTGAAAGTCTTATTCTGATCGTCATCATACACCTTTGGAGTTCCCAATTGGTGACTAGGTGTTCTTGAAGGTTTCACCCCGGTCAGGTCATCGACAGCTTGTGAGGAAAGGGAAGCTTGTTCCTCATTTTGTGGGACCTTTTGAGGTTGTTTATCAAGTAGGTAAATTTGGTTACCGTCTATCTCTAAAACCAAATATGATGTCGATACATAACGTGTTCCATGTATCACAGTTGTGAAAGTATCTCTCTGATCTATCTCATGTTTTGAGCTGGAATGATCTTGAGAATGAACAAGATTTATCTGTGACTGAATGACCAGTCATGGTTGTTGATTCTGAGACCAAGGAACTTTGTGGGAGGATGATACCTCTAGCCCGTGTACTATGACAGCATGGTTCTGATTCTCATGAGATGTAGGAAAATGAAGCACTGATGAGAGAGCATTGGCCTCATCTTTTTGATGCAGAGGACTCTTCGTAGGCTTTCTGTGGACAAAACGTTCCTATGGTGGGGAGGTTGTAACACCTCGTTACTATCTCAAGTATTCCTAAACCATATTATGTTAAATTATTATTACATTAAAAGGGAAAAAATGATTTATCAGTGAAAAGTTTTGTTTTTGTTAAACACATTGCAGAATGGTAAAACACCTATTTAAGATTCTATATTATTTTATTAAATATTTTATAAGTTAAACACTAAGTAAGTTTGAGTTTCCAAGGCCCACAAAAGCTCAGTGAAGAAGGAATAAAATTATTAAACCGAATATATTAAGTGAGAACTTTTTATTCAAAATATTTGAATAACTTCAAAACGATGCGTCATTTGAGAATTCTAAGATCACTGTTATATATGAAATATGGTGTTTACTCTAGGAGGGGTACAAAATTCAAAGGTGCCTGACATTTGGAGGTCTCAATCATGAGATAATGTTATTAAATAATATTTAATATATTATTTATTAAAAAAATTAAATATCTCCCAAACAGTGTGACATATGGGAAATCTGAGACCATCGATGGGTTCAGAATGGGGGGTTTACCCTAGACAGGGTATAACATTTGTAAGCATCAGACGTTTGGATGTATCACTCACAAAAATAACATCTTTTTATTTTAATTAATTAATTATTCTGATTTTTAATTAATAAATCATTAATATTTCTCAAACAGTGGGTCCTATGAGAAATCTGATACCACCATTGGGTCCGAAATAAGGTGTTTACCCTAGATGAGGTATAGATTTAATTCGCAATAGATGTTTGGTGTCATTTAATTTTTATATTAAATAATTGATATTATTAATTTCATTTATTTATTAAATTAATTCCCAAAATCAGATACACTGTTCACTCATCTTCAACAAGCCTGTAACGCCATTTTTGACGATCCAAGATTTCAAAAACATTCATTTCATCACCGTTTCAACCCGTTTATATTGTAACTCATTAATTAGGTGAAATTAATGACTCTGTATTAATTTTTTGCTTGATTAACATTTTGAATCGGGTATTTTAAAGGTGTATTAAGGGTGCTATGTTTTTAGGGTTCGAAAATCACCGTAGGTCTTGATTCTTCTTGTTGGTCGATCTTTTTGTCCTCCAATGATCTCAAAAGACCCTATTGCACAACCATTTAACACTCTAAAGCTTGGTAGTGGTTTTCCGGTATTTTCTTACCCTTGTGCAGCGGGAGGTTGAAGAAGAACTAAGAGTGTTCCATTTTATTTATTTCATTTATTTATTATTCTCCAAATCTTCTAAATTCAATAACTTTTTAATTATTGATCAGAATTGCCCACCGTTGGTACCGTTGAATTTGTCTCAACAAGAAGAATCAAAATAATATTTTTTTAGAAGGAATTAAGGTTTGTTTAATCTGATTTTTCACATTTTAAATGGATTATTTTAGATAAATAATTACATGTTTTATCAATAGATAATTTTTTCAAAATGTTGAATAATAATTATGAAGAATCACCAAATGATAATTTCCTCTTTCTATTGAAAGTATAATTATAAATAATTATCAAATGATAATTAAAGTGAATAATCATGAGATTTCCAAATGATAATTATTAAAAGAATTTATCAAAGTATATTTATTTAAATTATATATGAATAATTATAAAGGGATACCACATGTGTTATTGTTTTATTTTAAAGATATTATAATATCGAATGTGGTTTATAATTATTATGAGTAAAATATTGTGAACATATTGATTGACATAAAATGATAATTTGGAATTTTATCAAGGATGTTAGAACTATTATCACATTTGGCAATCAAAATGATAATTTGGAAATTATCCAAGAGAGATAAATTATTATCTCATTTAATATTTTAATTGATAATTTGAAATTATCCAAGAGAGATAAAATATTATCATATGTAATATTTTAATCAATAATTTGTAATTATCCATGAAAGATAAAATGTATTCGCATGTAATATTTAATTTTCTTGAGAAATAAAATAGAGGGATATGATTATCTAATGAGATTTATAATTATCCTTATGGATATTTCTTACGATTAAATGTGTTAACATAAAACGTTAATCTAGAGATTATCTAGGAGAGAGAAAATGTAGTCACATGTAATATTTTACTTCCTTGTGAAATAAAATATATGTTTGGGTTCTAGGATCCCTTGAAGAACATACAGCTTTTGTGTGTCAATGTTTTCATTATTAATGTTGTGATAAGATGTATTGAACCACACAGTTTGTTTTATCTTTGTCATTGATATCGATGACCTTGAGGGGAGTGGTTCTGTTCTGATTAGCCAAATTGATTATCCTTGTATTGCTTGATTTATTTCAATTGTTTATTGAAATTCAATTGGTCAAAATTTTCTTTCAATTTAATTGATAAAAACCCGATTCCCATGAATTGGGATATTTGAAATGGTTTTGGCTATGAAATTTGGAAAAACCCCCAATTCCATTGATTTGGGTGTGTTTATGGAAATTGAATGATTTAAATTGTTTAATTTAAATTTTGGATTTGATGGAAATGATTTCAATTAAATTATTGAATCTAATTGTGGAAATAAATTGTGTAATGATAGAATGTGATTTTAATGGATTTCAAACTGGTGAAAATGGATTAAAATGATTTGATATAAACCCATTGGTTTTATCTTGTGAAAAAGGAATGTTTTTGAACAAAACCTATTTTGGTTTTTAAATGGAAAGAAATTGGAACTTTTGAAATGGAAGAATGAGATTGATCATATTTTTAGGCAGTCTTAAAATAGTTCACCTGTAATGTAAGAGATCATGAAACCCTTAGGTAGTTAGTGAGTTAGTTGGATACACTTTACACTACGACAACTTTCTAAAATATACTTGCAGTGGGTCACGTTCCCGATGGGTTGGTGAAAAGTCTCCTTTGGACAGTATTATAGGGACGTGTGTATACTCGTTTTTCTGAGTTCACATATAGAGTTCAAAATCCTATAACTAGTTAATACTATCGTACCTTTTGGAAGATGACCATGTTGGCCACTTTTTTATTTAGATTTGAGATATAAATGTATTCCAATATTTTTGAAATGATTTACATGCCCTATGAATTTATATAAATAGTTTTATATAATTTTCTTATTTAATCCATTATTCTAGAAATATTCCATCATTGTAAAGATTTTAATTAAAGTATTTGTCCAACATTTTGAAAATGTATAGCATGTTTTTTTAAATATGCTTTTGAATGGCCAAACCTTTTTAAATTAAAATTGAAATCATTACTTTGGATAATCTATATTTGAAATATGTTATGGAATCATTGGTATTACCCTACCGGGCTTTTATCTCACACCCTAATTTTTCCTTTGGGTGTTTTTAGACTTTCTCCTTCCTGGTCCGAGCAAGGGGAAATGATCTTTTGAAGGTGCATCCAGCTGTTGAGCATTGGTCTTAGTGGGTTGTGTTCCTTGGGACCTTGGGCTGTTCTCCCTATCTATGTACTTTGGTTATAGTGGTTTTGGATGGTTTATGCCTTGTTGAATTCGGATACATTACTCCCATTAGAGATTCTTCTATTATTCATACTATCTTGTTTTCTTTTCTTCCGTATTGTTGGTGGAAATATCCTTCCCACTTTCATGGTGTGTGATGCTAGGTGCTAGTTACCGACCCATGGGGATCGAGAATTCCTTTCCAGCTATGTCAGGGATGGACCAGTTATCGGGTTTACCTAGGTACCCGGTTTTGTTTGTGACAAAATGGTATCAAAGGGAGGTTAATAATCTTGCCTTGAAGTTGGTATGAATTTGTGAAATCTTGTCGGGACTTAGGAGGTTGTTGTGATTGAGTTCCTGGCCAGATCTCACCGCAATGAACCTTAAGTCCCCAGGGGTGGTTAGGGAAAGATGACTTGTGGAATAGTTCTAGTCTTTTCCCTATTTTAATTTGGATAGAGTGGAATCAAAATCTTTTTTATCCATTCTATTAAGAATATTTTTCCTCATTACTCAGTTTGAGTGTTAATCTAACTTATTTTTTTATTTGCTGATATTGTCTAGAATCATGCCTCCAAGAAGACGTGGGAATGTGGTCCAGAAAGAGGTTACTGATGAATTTGAGCAAGTGATCCCTTTTATGGATCTGAGTCTAGTTGAGTTGATTGTTCTCACTATCCAAGCTTTGGGACAGGCACCAAATCTAGTTCCCATTCAGGCTCTAGCTATGGATCCTCATCGGTATGTTCTCTGAAATCATTCTCAAGAGTTCTTATGCCAGAAGCCACCAGTTTTCAAAGGCTCCACTGACCCACAACATACCGAGGAATGATTGATCAAGATTGAATGTCTGTTTTGGTTCATGGAGACACCTGATGTGAATAAGGTGAAGTGTTCCACCTTCATGCTGGAGGGAGCAAGCAGGAGATGGTGGGACATGATGGTGATGACTGGGAAACATGATGGTTTAGAGTGTAAAGACTTCAAGGTTCTTTTAAGTAACTAGTTCTATATAGAATTAATGGTGTTGGATATGATTATGGAGTTTTTCAAGATTGAGCAGGACAACAAAACCGCGAGTGAGTACTCAAACCGCTTTTCTAAGTTGGTGCAATTTTCTCCTGAGATTGTATCTAATGAGAAGATAAAGGCTCGACAATTCGATTTGAGAATTCGATGAGATATCTATTCTCTTGTTTTCTTATTGAAGATTCCCACTTATGCTGATGTGATGGATAGGGCGATGATGTTTGAGATCGACCTGGATGGAAATTCTGGGTTGAAGGGAGTTCCTTTTCCTCCAAGTGGCACTGTGAGTTCTTTTAAAGGAAACTATAATCAAGATGATTCTCATGGTAGTTCTTGATGAGAGAGTCATTCCAAACCTCATATATCACTAGGAGGGAGTTCATTGACTTGCTATAAATATAGAAATATAGGTCATTCTAAGAGGGTTTTCACTAAGGAACCTAAGAACTGTATCTCCTACAAATGTTTAGGGCACTTACATAGATTATTCCATCACTTCTCTACTCCATGTAGTGGAACAAGATCATCAAAACCTCCAAAAACTATGGGTCAATTAAATTCTTCACGTACAAAGGGGCTCCAGCCACATGCATCTGAAACGAAGTTTCTTCACACAGTGGAAGAGTCTCTAGAGGAAGCAGACATGGGTCCTATTACTATGAGAGGTACCATTACTATAGATTCATCTTTAGTTACCACTCTATTTGATACCGGTGCATCTCACTCATTTATTTCAACCCATATTGTTAATCTTTTTAATATAGCTATGAAGCTTTTATATTGTGCAATGGATATTACTACACCCCTTGGTACAAAGAGAGAGTAGGGTCTCTGTAGTCCTACTTGTGTCTTCTCTCTATTAGATGTTGAACTTGCTGAAGTTTTTTGGTTCTCAACATGAAATATCTTGACGTCATATTCAGGATGGATTGAATCATTTCCAATAAAGCACAGATTGATTTGTATCTTCGATGGGTCTACCTTACTACACACATTGGTGTGCCTCTTCTATTTCAAGGAGAATGGGACCCAAAGTCTTGTAGAGCCGAAACCTCTTATCCGGAGTTGGGGAAAGTGATATTAGTGTTTTATTTTGATCTAGACAAGTCTTCAATGTATGGTGATGTTTCCTTCATTCGTAGTTGAGTTTCCTGACATGTTTTTTCTGACTTATCTGGTTTTCCACGGGTAAGGTAATTTTATTTTTCTATTAACTTAATACCAGGTACTCAATTGGTTTCTATTCCTACTTATCAAATGGATCCAACTAAAATAAAAGAACATAAGTCCTAGTTAGATAATCTTCTTGAGAAAGGATTTATACGCCCGAGTGTGTCACCTTGGGAATCACTGTTTCTCTTCACCAAGAAGGCTGATGGTTCTCTTTGCTTATGTGTTGATTATCAAAATCTCATTCGAGTTATGATAAAGAACAAATATTCTTTACCAAGAATTGATGATTTTTTTGATTAGTTGGAAGAAGCTAAGTGGTTTTCAAAGATTGATCTTCGATCTGGTTACCATCAGTAGAGGATAAAAGAATATGAAATTCAGAAAACCACTTTTCAGAGTAGGTATGGACATTATGAGTTCCATGTTATGCCCTTCATCCTAACAAATGCTCCTACAGTTTTAATGGATTTTATGAACAAGGTTTTCGATGTTTATTTGGATACCTTTGTGGTAGTCTTTATGGATGACATTATTGTCTACTACAAGTCTGAGGAGGATCATGTGAATTTTCTGAGAATATTTTTAAGTCTACTAAAGAATCACTAACTTTATTTCAAGATTTTAAAGTGCGATTTATGTATTCAGGGAGTGAAATTCTTGGGGCATGTGGTGTCATAACAAGGAATATCAGTTGATCTTGAGAAAGTGAAGGTTGTTATGAATTGGGGGAAACCACAAAATGTTTTTGAGATTCAGATCTTCTTAGTCTTAAAAGGATATTATCATCGATTTGTTAAGTACTTCTCAAATTTAGCTTCTCTGATGACTTCTCTGACTGAAAAGGGAGTGAAGTTTTCCTAGATTGATAAATTTCAGAGTTCTTTTGTTGAGATAAAGCGTCTTTTTACTACTACACTAGTGTTAAATCTTCCTGAAGTTGGGAAAGGCTACGTGATCTTCTATGATGCATCGAGTTCAGGTTTGGGATGTGTCCTTATGAAATGTAATCATGTTGTTGCCTATGGATCTCGTCAACTTAAGAATCATGAGAAGAACTATCCTACACACGACCTTGAACATGTAGATTTAATGCATGTAATTAAGTGTTGGAGACATTACCTTTATGGAGAAAGGTTTACTGTGCATTCATACCACAAGATCTTGAGTTATATCTTCTCTTAGAAAGATATGAATCTCTGCCAAAGGTGTTGGTTAGAGTACCTGCAATATTTTGACATTTCCATTGCATATACCCCAGGGAAAGGGAATGTCATTGTAGATACATTAAATAGGAAACTTCCAACTTAGGATATGAAAGAATCTTCAGAAGGGTGGAGTTTTATGGATCTTTTTTTCTTAGTTGCATATTGGAGTTTAGTGGAAGGGGGATGGAGTTTCTTTAGCCAGTGTTCAGTTGACATCTGCTCTTATCAAGTTGATTCTTCAGGAACAAAAACATGATGATGAATTCCATATCATTAAGGACTCTCTTTATTTAGGGGAGACCGACACTTAGTGGTCATTATCCAAAGAGGGTGTTTTTTGTTATCGAAACCATTACGTTGTGCCGTCAGCAGTAAGGAAGGCTGTGATGGGGGATTTCCATAACTCTTAGTGGGATTTTCACCCAGGAACCATGAAGATATTCTATGATATGTGGTTAAAATTCTGGTGGCTAGGTATGAGATGGGACATTTCTAAGTTTGTATTCTGTTGCTATACCTGCTAGAAGGTGAAAGCCGAGCACCAAAAAGCTTCAGGTTTGCTTCAACCACTTCCAGTCCTTACATGGAAGTGGGATGAAATATATATGGAATTTGTGGTTGGGTTACCTAGAACCCAAATGAAGAAGAATCTGATATGGGTTGTGATCGATAGGCTGACCAAGTCGGATCACTTTATACCCATTCAAGATACAACCAAATATGGGGAGTTGTGAAATCTCTATGTGAATGAAATTATTCATTTGCACAGAGTTCCATATATTATAGTATCTAATAGAGATCCTTGGTTTACTTATCTCTTTTGGAGAGACCTTTAGGAGGCACTTGGATCGCAGGTCTATTTGAGCACCACCTACCATCCACAGTCATATGGAAAAATATATATAAATATTCAAATCCTTGAGGATATGATCCACGCATGTGTTCTTAACTTTGGTGGGGCTTGGGATGATCATTTGGGGATGGTTGAGTTCTTTATAAAACAGTTATCAGTCTGCAATAAAAATTGCTCCTTTTGAGGTGTTGTATGGTCATCCTTGTAAATATCCTTTATGTTAATTAGAGATTGGTGAAAGTTCCTTGGTTGGACCGAGTTTGGTCCAAGAGACGACATCTAAGATCCAGTTTATTCATCAGAGAATGTTGATAGCATAGATCTGGAACAATTTTTATGCTGATCGTCTCCATAGAACTTTGGAGTTCTCAATTGGTGACTAGGTGTTCTTGATGGTTTCACCCTGATCAGGTCATCGATGACTTGGGAGGAAAGGGAAGCTTGTCCTCCTTTTGTGGGACCTTTTGAGGTTGTTGATCAGGTAGGTAGAGTTGGTTATCATCTATCTCTACAACCACAACTGACGTCAATACATAACATGTTCCATGTATCGCAGCTGTGAAAGTATATCTCTAATCTATCTCACGTTTTGAGCTGGAATGATCTTGAGATTGAACCATATTTATCTATGACTGAATGACTAGTCAGGGATATTGATTCTAATACCAAGGTACTTTGTGGGAGGATGATACCTCTAGCCCCTGTACTATGGCAGCATGGTTCTGATTCTTATGAGATGTAGGAAAATGAGGCATTGATGAGAGAGTAGTGAACTAATCTTTTTGAAGCGAAGCATTCTTCATAGGCTTTCTGGGGACAAAAAGTTTCTATGGTGGGGAGGTTGTAACATCCGTTACTATTTCAGGTATTCCTAAACCATATTGTGTTAAATAATTATTATGTTAAATGGGAAAAAATGATTTATCAGTGAAAAGTTTCATTTTTAACCACATTGCGGAATGATAAAATTCCTATTTAACATTGTCTAGTATTTTATTAAATATTTTCTAAGTTAAACACTAAGTAAGTATGAGTTTCCAAGGCCCAAAAAATCTCAGTGAAGAAGGAATACAATTATTAAAAGAAATATATTATGTGAGCACTTTTTATTCAAAATATTTGAATAAATCCAAAACGATGCATCGTTTGAGAATTATAAGACCACTGTTATATCTGAAATATGGTGTTTACTCTAGGAGGGGTATAAAATTTGAAGGTGCTGGAAATTTGGAGGTCTCAATCATGAGATAAAATTATTAAATCATATTCAATATATTATTTATTAAAAAAATTAAATATCTCCCAAACTGTGCAACATATGGGAAATCCGAGACCATCAATGGGTCCAGAATGTGGGGTTTACCCTAGATGTGGTATAACTTTTGTAAGTGTCGGACGTTTGGACGTATCGTTCACAAAAATAACACTTTTTATTTTAATTAATTAATTATTCTGATTTTTAATTAAAAAATCATTAATATTTCTCAAACGGTGTGTCCAATGAGAAATCTGAGAACACCGTTGGGTCCGAAATGAGGGTTTTACCCTAGATGGGTTATAAATTTAATTCACAACTGATGTTTGGTGTCATTTAATTTTTATATTAAATAATTGATATTATTAATTTCATTTATTTATTAAATAAATTCCAAAAATTGGATACACTATTCACTCATCTTCAACAAGCCCGTAACACCATTTTTGACGATCCAAGACTTAAAAAACTTCCATTTCACCACTGTTTCAACCCATTTCTGTTGCAACTCATTAATTAGGTGAAATTAATGACTCCACATTATTTTTTGGATTGATTAACATTTAGAATCAGGTGATTTAAAGGTGCATTGAGGGTGCTATGTTTTTAGGGTTCTAAAATCACCATAGGTCTTGATTCTACAAGTTGGTCAATCTTTTTGTCCTCCGATGATCTCAAAAGACCCTCTTGCACAACCGTTCAACACTCCAAAGCTTGGTAGTAGTTTTCTAGGATTTTCTTACCCTTGCGTAGTGGGAGGTTGAAGAAGAACCATCAGTGTTCCATTTTATTTATTTAATTTATTTATTATTCTCCAAATCTTCTAAATTCAATAACTTTTTCGTTATTAATTGGAATTTTGCGCCGTCAGTATCGTTGAATTTGTCTCGACGAGCAGAATCAAAATAATACTTTCCATTGGAAGGAACTAAGATTTTGTTTAATTTACTTTTTCACATTTTAAATGTGTTATTTTAAATAAATAATTACGTGTATTATCAGTAGATAATTATGTCAAAATGTTGAATAATAATTATGAATAATCACCAAATGATAATTTACTCTTTATGTTGAAAGAATAATTATAAATAATTATCAAATGAAAATTACTATGAATAATTGTGAGATAACCATGAGATTTCCAAATGATAATTATTAAAATAATTTATTGAAGTATATTTATTTAAATTATATATGAATAATTATAAAGGACTACCACATGTGTTATCATTTTATTTTAAAGATATTATAATGTCAAATGTGGTTTATAATTATTCTGAGGAAACTATTGTGAACATATTGGTTGACATAAAATGATAATTTTGAATTTTATTAAGGAGGTTGGAACTATTATCGCATGTGGTAATCAAAATGATAATTTTTAAATTATCCAAGAGAGATAAATTATTATCGCATTTAATATTTTAATTGATAATTTCAAATTATCCAAGAGAGATTAAATATTATCATATGTAATATTTTAATCAATAATTTGTAATCATCAATGAAAGCTAAAATGTATTCACATGTAATATTTTATTTCCATTAACAATAAAATAGAGGGATATAATTATCTAACGAGATTTATAATTATCCTTATAAATATTTCTTATGATTGTATGTGTTGACATAAAACGATAATCCAAAGATTATCTAGGAGAGTGAAAATGTAATTTCATGTAATATTTTACTTTCTTGTGAAATAAAATAGATGTATTGGTTCTAGGACCCCTTGAGGAGGATCCAACTTTGTCGTGTCGATGTTTTCATTATTATAGCCATGAGAAGGTGTATTGAACCACACAGGTTGGTTTATCTTTTTTGTTGATATCAACGACCTTGAGCAAGGTGGTTCCATTCTGATTATCCAAATTGACTATCCTTGTATTGATTGATTTATTTCAATTGTTGATTTAAATTCAATTGCTCTAAATTTTCTTTCAATTTAATTGATAAAAATCCAATTCCATTGAATCAGGATATTTGAAATAGTTTTGGCCAGGAAAATTGGAAAAACACCAAATTCCATTTTTTTGGGTGTGTTTATAAAAATTGACTGATTTAAATTATTTAATTTAAATTATGTATTTGATGGAAATTATTTCAATTAAATTGTTGAATCTAATTGTGGAAATAAATTTTGTAATGATGGAATGTGTTTTTAATGGATTTCATACTAGTGAAAATGGATTAAAATGATTTGATAGAAACCCATTGGTTTTATCTTATGAAAAAATGCATGTTTCTGAAAAAAAAACTATTTTGGTTTTTAAATGGAAAGAAATTGGCACTTTTGAAATGAGAGAATGGTATTGATCAATTTTTTAAGCAGTCTTAAAATAGTTCATGCATCATGTAAGAGCGCATGCAAGCCTTATGTAGTTAGTGAGTTATTTGGACACACTCTACCCTATGATAACATTCTAAAACATACTTGTAGTGGGTCACATCCCCGAAAGGTTGGAGACAATTCTCCTTTGGCCAGTGTCATAAGGACATGTTTATACACATTTTTCTAAGTTTGCATAGAGAGTGTGGAATCCTATAGCTGGTTAATACTACCGTACCTTTTGGCAGATGACCATGTTGCTCTCTTGTTTATTTATATTTGAAATATAAATGCATACTAATGTTTTTGACTGCTTTACATGACTTCTGAATTTATATAAATTGTTTTATATAAATTTTTTATTTAAGCCATTATTTAAAAATATTTCATCATTGTAAAGATTTTACTTAAAGTATTTTCCAACATTTTGAAAATTTATAACATGTTTTGTTTAAATATGATTTTGAATTTCCAAAACTGTTTACATTAAAATTGAAAGCATTACTTTGGATAATCTATATTTCGCATCTATTATGGAATCATTGGTGGTACCCTACTGGGATTTTTATCTAACACCCCACTTTTGCCTTTGGGTGTTTGTAGATGTTCTCCTTCGTGGTCTGAGAATGGGGAAAGGATCTCTTGGAGGTGGATCCACCTGTTGAGCATTGGGCTTGGTGAGTTTTGTTCCTTAGGACCTTGGGATGTTCTCCATATTTTGATACTTTTGTTATAGTGGTTTTGGCTGGTTTATGAATTTTTGACTTCTGGTACATTACTCCCATTGGAGTTTCTTTTGTTATGCATACTATCTTGTTTTATTTTCTTCCACATTTTTGGTGAAAAAATCATTCCCACTTGCATGTTGTGTGATTCCAGGTTATAGTCTCCTACCCATGGGGATAAGAAATTCCCTTTGGGCTATGTCAGGGTCGAATTAGTTATCAGGTTACTAGGGTACCCGAGTTGGTTCATGACATGAAATGGGGAACGACTGAGAAGAAAACCCTTAGATAGTGGCAGATGTGGAAATCTAGGATGCTAGGGAGACGAGGGTTGGGAGGCAGAGGTAGTGAGGTTATGGTGTAGGTAGAAATGAGGTGGTTGGAAATCAAAGAGGGAGGATATGTGAGAGTAGAATGTTGGGATGGTAGGAGTGGCAGAAATGTGAAAAAATGTGGAGGAAAAAATGCATGAAAAAATGAAATGTGTTGATTGGGTAACATATGTTTAATGTATATAGTATAATATATAGTAGATAATATATGTTTAATGATTAATGATTATTTAAAATAATTAAAATCTTCATTTACCATTGTTTTATTATTTATCATATCATTATATTGTTTTTACCTGTTATTAATTTTTATATAATATTATTTTATTTGATTTGATTTTTTAAAATCTTATTTTAATATGTGAATTAATATTTTTTACTTATTTTAGTTATAAAGACTATCATAATTCTAATAAAATATTTAAAAAATTGAAATCTAATAGTTTTATGTTTAATTAAAGAAATAAGAGTGTAATTATAATAAAAATTCAGGTTTATGGTTGTTTAGGATCATTTTGATCCCTACTCAACTCTTCTTAGACTCATCCCCAACCTGATGCTATTTGCAATAAGTTTCTAGATTGTAATATTATCTTCAAGTCATTGGGTATATTACAATAAGTCTTCACTATCGATGAACACAAAAATCATGTGCATATAGAGTGATATTTATTTCCTATAACCCCTTTATAATTTAGTGAAGACTAAAATATTCTATTTAATAAAAGTGGTTATTCTCCCAGAAATATTAGTTTTGAAAATAATTTTAGAAAAATTAAGAGTAGTGTTCTATGAAATTTAAAATGTATGAGAAATAGTATCCTTCTTAGTATTTTCATTTGTTTTCATTGGTTTATTATTTCACAAATAATATCAATAATTATTTTGGATTCTGTTTCTCAAAATGTTTCTTTCTTGATGGCGCTTCATTTAACTTTCCTGAGATGTGTCTTGTAAATTACTACCAATTCTCTTTTATAACCTCAAAATTCAGGATTACTTACCATTCATTAGAGGAAAAATATCCTTGATTTCCATGTTTGGAATGGTGAAGTTTTTTTCAAGTGGTGACTCAAACAACCGAAATGATAAATGTCGAATGTCAGTCCAACCTCAATATTAAGACTGGTGACAACATGGGATGTCAATTGTGTAAGGATTCTCGTGTAACATCCTAAACCATTCCTTTAATTTTTTCTAGGGTTTGGGGGTCAAGTGAAGGATTTTGTTGCTTTATAGAATCTTAAAGTTGAGTTTTGGCCATTTAAGGGAACACTACATAATATTAGTGGTTGTGGAGGTGACCATTTTGAAGTTTGGTGAGGGATGAGGGTGTGTATGACCATTTTGATTTGGTGGTGTGGTTCTTAGTGCACCACGACATGTAAAATAGCTTGTATGGACATTTTTGTGTATGTGTTGGTATGGTTGTCACCCTGTTTAAAACAGGCTCTATAAAAACTCCCTATGTGGTCATGGTGCTAGACGTGGTGCCTTAGAAGTGCTCCTGTGAGAAATGGTGAAGCAAAGAGATCACCACATTGTGGTACTTGGCTTAGTGAGGTGAAACAACTTGTGTATTTACACCATGACATGGTGTTAGGTGTGGTTCCATTCAAATTGATTTTTAATGTATTTTTCAAATACCCAAGATTTTAGGATCTCACATGGAGAGCTGGGTCTGTGTTTGACCCAAGGCCACCATTTCCTGGTCAGAGGTCACCACATTGTGGTGAATGCCACATGATATTTCTCTATAAATATGGGACCTGACCTCCTTTCGTTCAAATAATTTTCCATTCCTTTGAACCTTATCCAATTTCATGACCTTTCCCTATCCTCTCTTCATTTACTTCAGAGATTTTAACCCCTTGGTTCATCCATATCAAAGATCCTTATATCAAGGTATCTATTTTGTAACGAACTAGCTAGGTCAATCAAAACACATCACTTGAGATGGCTTATGAAAATGTGAGTATCATTAAACAACCAAAGAAGTCTCATTTACAACCAAAAGAAGTAAAAATAATAGAGTACAGAATGGAAGAAAAAGATAAAAATCTATGACACATATATCATCAATCCAAAGTGGCTAATTGTGAAAGAGAAACATGAAAAGACTAAAATGAGTCTCCATGTGACCATACATTTCCTCCAAACCATATCAGAAAGATGGAGATGAAACTCAAGAGAAGCTAGTGAAATACATGACACCCTTCCCTTTACCTATTTTCTATAAAACCACATATACAAATTACCAAAGAAAAAAAATCAATTTGTGAGCACAAAGACCAGTATAATTTCACCAAATAATCTATAGAAAGTCTAAAACAATGAAAGCATTAGGTCTAACATTAAAAAAAATAAAATTTATAAATCATTTACATAATATAAAACCATTCTGTATAACATCCTTTGTTTTTTTTTCACAAAAGACTTTCATATTCACACAAGTAAGGAATATAAAAAGTATGTAAGAAAACTTGTGAGAATAATCAAAACCATCCATGGATACACCATTAGATAAACTAGTGAGTAGTCAATAATGAAATATATCAACATGTGTAAAATGTCATGAATTGGACCGAGTCAACCTTGAACCAGTCACCCAGGACAGCCCACGACAAGTCCTGAGAGGCATTCTTGATCCTCCCGGGGTTTTTACAAGAAATGAGGTAATCAATAGAGTACACAAGGGAATGATTTTTTTACCAAATATAAACAATAAAACAAATAGTGAAATAAAATGAAAAACCCAAAATACATTTACATAAAAATTGAACTGAACATTATTTGTACAGAAAACTGAAAGTAAAACTAAACCAATAACTAAATTGAAAAACCTGATAACAAACTAAATCCATTTGACCATATTTTTCACTCTCTAAAACAATGATCGCATGTCTCCCAAGGCATTTGAACTCATGTTGAAACCTGCACAAGGGATAAAAACAGAAGAAGACTATAGCTGTGAGTATTAAAACTTAATAGGTTATCAAAATATTCTATTACCAATTAACTTCCTTTAAAATAAAAGAAAAATAAATTTAATGTTCTAAGTACAAGATATAAAAGTATGTTTTTCAAATGAGGTTCCATGTTATAAAAATTACCAAACAAAAACTTTCTGGTTTTATAAATAAGAATGGTAGTAACAATTTTTAAAGAGTTGCAACTTCAAAATGGAAATAGTTTTCAAGAGGGATACATTAAATAATGTACACTTTTAAATAAAACACACAAAATGCTAAATTTACCAACCAAACACACCATATTCCGACAGTGAGTACAAAATAGCCAATGAGGAAAAGTCATGGGACCACCGTTAGGCACTAGTTAGTTGTGATCCCCAGGTACCTCGTATCTCGGTGAAGGTAACCACAATAAATATCCTTTCTTGAGAAAATGACCAACTAGTAGGGAGAATACCCATACATTATTGGTCCTACAGAAACATCATCATTATAGTTTAGTTATTGTTGTCATCGTCAAAATTGTTATGTGAAACGTGGGCCAAACCCCATGTGATCACTATCATACTAGCACACGTCCTCCAAACTAGATACCCAAGATTCCCTTTAGTGCTCAACAATGTTACACTTATTATCAAATACACTTTCCACATGAAAATTCAATTCCCAAACCATAAACACACAAACATCCCAAAAACATGCTTCACATTTCTTTCCCAGATAAATAAACCACTTAAAATTTTCATAAAACAATTCCAAAGAGTGTAATGAGGCTTTGCACATAAAACTCATTCAAAAACACTCTTTTAAGGATAAAATTCCAAAAAAACCATAACCAACCATATTTTTAATCCCTAAAAACATTTAATAAAATTATTCCATGGACAATAAGACAATCCCAATTGACTCAACATGGTATATACATGTAAAACACTCATTCTTTATTTTTTTGGGAAAGACTAAATGGGCCTTTAAACATTTTTACCAAATTGAAAATTTTCAAAGCCACAAATACCACATTTAATAAGTATGTGAGAACCCACAATTTAAGATTTAAAAAATTGGTAACCACTTTGAAAATATTTATATTTCTTGTCCATTACACAACCCTTTTTATAAAAGTTCCAAATGAGCCTTCCATTATCAATGCATGTCAAAATACCTTAAAACCAATACACATTATTTATAAAAACCAAAAACTGCTTGGAATAAAAATAAGTAACCAAAAAAAATTATTATTCCACTTGTAATATGATTATAAATCCAAACGAATCATTTTAAACCACACTCAACATATAAAAGAAAACTGAGAAACTTACTGAACACATGGCATGCCTTTTTTTAACAAAACAATTCATTTTAAGCACTCTAAAAGGAATAAAACATCAATGGTATGAAATATATTTATTCAAGCTACTGAATCTTTTTCAAAATACCAAAAAATAGGTGTGTAATCTAAGAAATCATTTGAACAAACACGCGGTGTGCACCATTTTAACAAAACTACACCACTTTACCAAAAACAAGGTTTTAACCGCTACTTGGAACACCAAAAAAATTATCCAAAGAATAAGTTACAATTTTTAGAGTATGAGGAAGATGAAAACAGAATGAAATAGTTTTGTCATAAATAAAAAGTTCAAGTTCAATGGGAAACCTACCTCAAATATTTGGTGGGATGGAAATGCACAATTGAAATCACCTGCTGCGGGTTTATAAACCCTTAAACTATGAAGACCAGCCCTAAATGAATATAAAACCCATAAAAACCATACCAAGAAATAAACCTAGGTTTTTCATGAACATGGGAGAAGAAATAACCCATAAATAATGAAATGAGGAGGAAGAGGGAGGACAAAGGAGAAGGAATATCACCTTAGAAACTAGAAAACTCTTCGTATTCCCTTATATCCACACTCTTGGAGGAAAGGTAATGGCTTGAAATTCAGTGGATGGTCTCCTTAGGTATTTAATAAAAATGGGAAAAAATTTGGTGGGATAAGAGTAACACATGAATGATTTATAGATGTCACAATTTACCTTCTTAAATCTAGACGATTTGAGGAACTCTGAGAACTTTCTCCCTAATATTCGATGAAAATGAGCTCCAAAGTCAAGAAATAGATACTTGGGGTGAGGATTGGGATTTTAAATTTGAGTGGGAGGTGGAATCACTGAAACATATTAAAAAAGTAAAGATATATAAAAGAACTAATTTATTTTTTTAAAACTGGAAATGTGCCCACTGGATGGCCCAATACCTAAATAAGTAACCAAAATTCACCATGATTATGAATTCTTAAGGGGTCCAAAAGGATATGGTGGTTTGAATATTTCAGGGGAGGAAAATTAGGAAGTGCAATGGGTGAAAAATATTGAGAAAAAGGAGTTATAAATGAAAAAAATTTGGTTTTTAAATCTGGAAATGGACTCACAGTTGGCCCAAATAATCTAGATTTTCAATGAGCCAGATTCAAACCAAGACATGAAAAGAAAAAAAACCAGGTGTGAAAATTCTCCCCTCCATTAAATATTTCCACCCCCAGAAAGCCATAAAACTTTACAACTGACATAACAACACCTAAGGATTACTTTTCAACATAATCCAAACTCTAATTATAAGGAAATATCATTTACCATCAACAAAAATTAATCCTCTTTCCCAAACAAAACACCAACTCACAACCACTTCTGGAGAATCAACAGAAAGATCAAGCCACCACCTCCACTACCAAGCCAAGAACTAGATTGTTGGGCATTCTCCCAATGATCCCAAAAATCACCCAAAGCATAGTTTAATCATGAAATACAATTACTTGGGGGGGGGAGTCCAGAATGGGCTCCCCACCATTAAATCAAAACTACAATCCGAAAAATCCTTAAAGGAATGATCTTTGAGACTCACAGTGGGCCTCCCCACCATTAGAGACCAACTAGAAATGAACAAAAAGAATTAAACATGAACTAGAATTGGGATTCACATGCACATGTTCACAAAAACTCTCCCAAAAAAACCTACTAACCCAAGTTAATTGGGTTATAACATGAACATTTAAACCACCCACTCCCGAATAGAGGGGACAAGAACCAGGACAATACTTTCTGCATGGATCTAGACGCCCACCACTCGAGGAGGGGAGGGAAGGGGACCCAATAATTAGTCAAATGAAACCACAAAAGAAAAAAAGGATCTACCCAACATTATCCATCTATGAATAGGTAACACCAAGACCACACCCGATTTACACAGGCGGTCCACACAGGGACATTGATCGGAAGCCCACATCCATGAAGGCATAACCATAGACACTGTGTGAGGGGTAAGTCCACCATGCTCATTGTGATAAGAGTAAATTAACAGTGACTAGGAACCACAATATAGACATAGAAACTAACTTACTGCAATGGTGGAGGCAGTATCCTTGTTGAGCTCCCCACACCTCTAGAGTTTTCCTAACTGTGTGAAAAGATTCACTTTGAGGCCTATGGATGGAGCCTTTATGTTTGCAGCATATGTTGTACCACAGTTAGGATCTATGAATCACATTATCTCATGAAATTCACTAGCTCAAAAAACACCAATAACCAATAGAGACCAATGGATACACACCACCATTCTAACTTACATATAATGAGGAGTGAAATGAACAAGGAACGCGGTGAAACACACAAAGAATCACCGAAGACAACCTCTATAACCAAGAGAATCATCATAATAGAAAGGCATTATAATTAATGCCCAAAAATCTCTCTATTTCAACAAATAGGAGGAGGAATTATATGAATATGTGGATCTAGCTTGTGAAACATGAGAAAGAATACTTAGGTTGATCAGCTACAAATCTTGAAAACATAGAAATATATGTGGCCACATCACAACATCCCACACATCTTTAGAAACCCACTAAACATTACTACAAAACTGAGCCACCAACAAGATCCCATCTCATGACACAACAAGATTATGACTTCTAGATCACACGGAAGCATACTGGATAAAAAAATATTATAAGATAAAAAAAACTTGCCACATAACCATCATTTTATAAACTAATTCCAAAATGTTTCAGCTCAAAACAATTTTGAAAAAAACAATCTAACTTGGTAGATTTCCAAATTCACTAATGTTTTTTCATCAAGACTCACTCACATTCACATTTCCATGCCACCATAGGCACCCAACCACCATTCCATATAGGATAACCTTACATATTTCAATAAAACTATGCATGTGAGCACCCATTAAAACACCAAAGTCTAAAACAAAATAACATCATTCCAAAAAATCATGTACCTTCCAAAGGAACATTAACCACCAATTCAAAACCCTTTTCATATTTCAAAAAACAAACCACACTTCCTCAAGAACCATTGGCTTAAAAACCTACCCCTTTTCATTTTTACAACTTTTAAAACAACCAAGCTACTCTAAAAAACCCCTTACCATTTTCTAAAATTCATCAAGGAATCTTTTCATAATTTTATGTCCATTAATACCAATACAATTTGTAAGAAAATACCAACCACTCAAAATAAATTTCCAAAACAAATTCATCAGATTCAAACACTTTTCAACATCCCAAAACAACCCATTTAAAAAAAATATTCAAAATCACCTTAAAATGATTCACACATTCAAAACATTTAATTCCAACAAACCACAATTTTAGATTAGTGATAATCCAATCCCGTTAAATCATTTCCACTTCCTCCTAAAAAAATTGTTTCACAAAAACACAACCTTCCAAAACCATTCTTATATTTAATTTTTGTAAACCCCCTTTTCCAATTTTTAAAATCCAATCCTTCCTTTAAAACCCATTTCCACAATTCGCACATAAGGATTTTCAAAAAAAAATCAGAATTTAAGAAAGGTCCCAGAGACCCACAAAAGGGAACTAGTGTCGGGGGGTGAATTGACTATATGGTTGGAGGCCAAATGTAAAACACAAAACCAACACAGAGAGACTTATTAGGACCACGTCCAAGATCCACATGGATTTACTAGACTTGTGAGATCACGAAGGCCATTAGTAAGACTCCCCTTGTCATATACCAACACTAAACAATCAACAAGAACAAAGGACACTAATAAAACTAGACTTCCCATGGAAACCCGAGGATCAGAATGATCAAGAGTTCATGACCCTCTTCCTGAACTTACCCCTCAAGTACAAAAAATTATAATAAATCTACCTTGACATACCCTAAATAAAAAGGGCGCTCTAAAAATCAAGGTCCGCTAAGATCCGACCTTCTTTGATACCATTATGTCACGAATCGGCCTGAGTCATCCCTGAACTGGTCACCCATGCCAGCCCGCGACAAGTCCCAAGAGGCATTCAGGATCCTTCTAGGATGGTGACAAGAACAAAGGTAATCAATAGAGTATACAAGTGAATGATTTTTACCAATTATAAACAATCAAACAAACTGTGGAAAGAAACAGACAACCCAAAATACATTTACATAAAAATTGAACTAAACATTATTTGTACAATAAATTGAAAGTAAAACTAAACCAACAACTCAACTGACCCAACCTGATAACCAAATAAATCCACGTGACCCTACTGGTCACTCTCCAATACAATTATCACACATCGCCTAAGGTGATTTAACTCAAGCTGAAACTTGCACAAGGGTTAAAAATAGAAGAAGACTGTAGGCGTGAGTATTAAAAATATTTAGGTTAGCCTGATATTCTATTCCCAATGGACTTACTTTAAAATAAAAGAAACATAAATTTCTTGTTCTAAATATAATATATAAATGTTTTTTTTCTAAATGAGGCTCCATTCTATAAATATTACCAAACAAAAACTTGCAAGTTTTATAAAAAAGAATACTAGTAACATTTTTCAAAGAGGTGAAACATCAAAATGGAAATAGTTTTCAAGAGGGATTCTTTAAAGAATGTAAAATTTTAAATAAATCACACACAATACTGAATTTACAAATCAAACACACCATATGATGATGGTGAGAACAAAATAGTCAACGAGCATAAGTCATGGGAACACCCCTAGGCACTAGTTAGTTGTGATCCCCAGGTAGCTCGTATCTCGGTGAAGGTAACCATAATAAATATATGTTCTCATGAACACGACCGACTAGTAGGGAGAATAACCATAAGCTATTGGTACTCCAAATACATCATCATCATAGTTTAGTTAATGTTTCCATTGTCAAACTTTCTACGTGAAACAGGGGCCAAACCCCACAGGATCACTAGCATACTAGTACGCGCCTACCCACCAAGATACCTGAGATTCCCTTTAGCACTCAATAAAGATACACATATTATAAAATACACTTTCCAATTGAAAATTAAATTCTTAAACCAAAAAAACACAGACATCCCACAAACATACTTCACATTTCTTTCATGGATCAATAAACCCCTAAAAATTTTCATAAAACAATTTCAAAGAGATTAATAAGGATTTGCACATAAAACTCATTCAAAAACACTCTTTTAAGGATAAACACACAAAATCACCATAACCAACCATATTTTCAGCCCTAAAAACATTTAATAAAATCATTTCATGGACCATAAAACAAAACCAATTGACACAACATGGTATATACATGTAAACATTCATTCTTCATTTTTTTAGGAAAGGCCAAACGATCCTTTAAACATTTTTACCAAACCGATATTTTTCAAAGCCACAAATACCACATTTAATAATTATGTGAGAAAAAACAATTTTAAGATTCAAAAAATTGGTAACAACCTTTAAAATATTCATATTTCTTGTCCATTACACATCCCTTTTTATAAAAGTTCCAAATGGACCTTCCATTAGAAACACATGTCAAAATACATTAAAACCAAAAAAATTTATTTCTAAAAACAAAAAATTGCTTGGAATACACATAAGTAACCAAAAAAAATATTCTTTTCCTGCTTTGAATATGAATATAAAGCCAAACCAATCATTTTAAACAACACTCAACATATAAAAGAAAACTGAGAAACTTACCGAACACATGGCATGTATTTTTTTAACAAAACAATTCATTTTAAGCAATCGAAAAGGAAAAAAACATCAATGGAATTCCATAAATTTATTAAAGATACTAAATCATTTTAAAA
Source organism: Viscum album (assembly GCA_963277665.1). NCBI lineage: Eukaryota > Viridiplantae > Streptophyta > Magnoliopsida > Santalales > Viscaceae > Viscum > Viscum album. The sequence continues at coordinate 1,194,630,854 of OY728121.1, read as the reverse complement.
ATACCAAAAACTAGTTGAGAAATCTATGAAATCATTTGAACAAACACGCGCTATGCACTATTTTAACAAAACTACACCACTTTACCAAAAACAAGGTTTTAACTGCTACTTGGCACACCAAAAAAATTATCCAAAGCATAAATTACAAATTTCAGAGTTTGAGGAATTTTAAAAAATAATGAAATATATTTATCTTAAATAAAAAGGTCATGTGAAATTTGAAACCTACCTAAAATCCGTGGCGGGATGGAAATGCACAACTAAAATCACCCACTGTAGGTTTATAAACACATAAACTATGATTACCATCCCTAAATGAATATAAAACCCATTAAAAACCATAATAAAACATAACCATAGGTCTTTATTTTTCAGGCGAGAAGAAATGACCAAGAAATAATGAAATGTGGAGGAAGAGGGAGGACAAAGGAGAAGAAATCTCACCTTGGAAACTAGAAAACTATTCGTATTCCTTTAGATATACACTCTTAGGGGAGATGAAATGGCTTGAAACTTTTTGAAGGATCTCAATAAATCTGGACTAACAAGGGGACACAAAGTTTTGGGGAAAAGAGTAATAAATTATTTATTTATAGATGACACAATTTACGTTCTCAAATATGGATGATTTGAGGAACCCTGAGAACTATCACCCTAATATGAGATGAAAATGAGCTCTAAAGAGGAAAAATCGATACTGGTGGTGATTCTAGGGAGTTTGTATTATATTGGAAGGTGGAATCATTGAGAAATATTAAATAATTGAAGAGATATAAAATAAACACATTATTTTTTTTAAAACTATAAATGAGACCACGGGCTAACCCAATACCTAAATAAGTAACCGAAATTCACCTTTATTATGAATTATTAAGGGGTAAAAAAGGATATGGTTGTTTTAATATGTAAGGGGAGGAAAATTAGGAAGTTTAATGGGGGGGAAATTTTGAAAAAAAGGAGTTATAAAAGAAAAAAATTTGGTTTTAAAATCTGGAAATGGGCTCACGGTTGGCCCAAATCATGAAGCAACCACCCTTTCTCCAAAAACTCCCCAAAAAGCAATGGGGAACCCAATGTCGGATGATTAGACATAAAAGGCAGTTAAAAACTCAAAATTAATCTCACCCAACACCCAAGAAAAGGATATGTATTTTCAATGAACTTGATCAAAACTAAGACATGAAAAGAAAAAAAAACCGGGTGTGGCATAAAACCATGTATAAATGACAAAGATAAAAATTTGGGCTCTATACTAGGGGAATATGCACTCATACAAAAACATAATCCTAAACCAAGTATTATTTGGATCCACTTGATATCAATTACCACCATTTTCTATCAATATCAAGCTACTCATCGGCCAATCACCTCATAATGATCACCTATTGAAAACTTCTAGTGATGAAACACACACACTAAGGTGACATGTCTATTTCCTAACACACACAAGGTTACCAATGTGTTAAGTTTAAAAAACCATTTAAAAAAATTTCTCACAATTTATAAAACATTTTCATAGAAAAGCATTTCCACTTCCATTCTTGAAAAGCCTTTTCCATTTCATAATCACCCTTAATGAATTTCACAAAACATTCACAATAAAGCATTATCTCTCCCATACATGAAGACACATTTTAGAATTAAAACCACCCAAAGGAATTTAATCACATCAAAAAATGTTTTCAATTTCATTTTTAAAGAAAAAATATAGGGAACCTATTTTTACCTTATAAGACATTGAAATGGATCAAAGAATATTTTTGGACCCAGACACTTAGACAATGTGAAATTCCAAGGCTCAATGAGTCCAGAATTAATTTTATAAAAATATTAAAAATATTATATATAATATAGATTATAATTTTTCCTTCCATGTGTCATTAACACATTTATTTTGATGAAGTCCCCTCCTCGTTGTGGTCCCCCCCTCTACCTCCTCACAATTTCCATTCTATCTCCTCCCTGATTCTGTCTCCACCATATCTGTCTCCCTCTATATCCAATATGACTTCATCTCCTCCCCCTTCCTCCTCTCCTCCACCATGGTCATTGGATCTACCTCATAATTTTACTCATCCTTCTACTCCACCTATGACTACACCTCTGCATCCACCCCTTCCTCCACCTTCATCTCTACCTAATACTTTACCTCTGCGTCTACCTCCAACTTTGCCTTTGCCTTGGTTTCTACCTCTACCTCCTCCTCTGACAGAGTATGATTCATTCCACTCCTTCACATATTTTACACTACCTCTTCTTATGCATCTCAGCCTCCACCTCCATGTAGAGACCCAAAGCTTGACGCACCTGGACATTACATTACTTTTTCGGAATACTTAATACATATTAAGAACCAACACTCAAGGACCTTAATAGTTTAGTGTCTTTGGAAACTCGGAACATAATCTTCTAATCGTGGTGAAATATATTAAAAATCTCCCATAAAGATCTTCCCCTTTTGTTTTCTTAACGAAAAACTTTCTTTAAATTATGGGGAAAAGAAAACATATAAAGGGTGAGCTCAAATTCTCAGTAAGGGTAAGCATTGATAAAATAAAACAAATCATATAAATTTGAACTTAAAAACATGAACATAAGGTTTAAACATCGAAATCATGAGCAATGACATAAAACATGGTAGTACATAAGGCATAGATCATAAAAGAACATTATTAATGATAAAATAGCATGGGAATAAAACATGTAATTTTGGAAAACATTAAGCACATGATATGATTTCCATAGTATCCAAGGCATTACTTCCATGACCATATTAGTGGACAAAGTCCCTTTCTGAATCGACTTCACTCCTCGTTCCAGTCTTGTATTACTGAACCGGTTTAACTTTCCGTTCTAGCCATGTCTATCTCATGAGATATAAATCTTTACCCAATGCATTAGAGAGAGATATAGGTCCCACCCATCTCATAATGAAATCATTTTTACTTGTGCCACAACATAAACATAAATCATTCATCATAACCCAAAGAATAAAATGGGTATCATAAACATCATCCCATCATAACATAATCCATATAAAGAAATGGATATCATTTCATCATAAAAACAGTGAAACCATGTAAATCATAGAGACATTATACTTGAAACATACACATATGAAATAATGTCATCTTAGATGAAAAAAATGGTGTGATAAAACATTTGAAATGAATTCTTGAGGAAAATATCCTTTCTTCTTGAAAATCATTTTCTTCTCACAAAATGCCATTCAATTTTAAAAGAAAAGGATTTTGTTGAAAATATTCATGAAATCCTGTAGATTAATCTTTATGAAAATAAGGCGTTATGAAACTGTAAAAATCCTTTCGTGCCGTATAAGTTAAAAAAACATTCTCCTCGTACTTTTGTCAGAAATGTCAAAAAGTACCTCATGAAAGAAAGATTCCATACACAACATGTAGTAAAAGACAAAAATGGGTAAAATGGACTTTAAAAATACTTGAAACCATTTTTATAAAACCGGCACATGGATGATAAATGTAACCCCAGTAAATACTTACGAATAAACAATCTCAGATAAGAATGAGATTGGAATAATTATCCCTTACCTTATGTCCGATATGCTTTTTATGTATCTGAAACTCCTGTATAATGATTTAAATAATGTCATTGACTTGTTACAGAATCATATTAATTGTTATTATATCATATATGGTTCACTTATTATTTTATACTACCCGTTCCTTTGTAAATTCATGTTAAAGTAGCATTTTGGGTAAAATTGTTTCATTTTTCATTCGTTTTTTAACTTGTAATTATTCATATGATTACATAGATCATGTTTACTTACATACAGAATGTAAAAAATGATTTATATATAATATATATTCAGAATATACATATATATAATAGATCTATAAATGGAAAGAAATACACCGTTCATGGAGACAGTAGGCCGTACGTACGCATGAACGCTTTTTTCGTTTCCTTATTGAATTGAATGGAATTAAGTACATGACATAAATATATATATACATAAATCCAGTATCATTATTATGTAATATATTTCATGATTACTTATTATATATACTTTATAATCATTTATGTATGGTTAATCATTGAGAATGAATCTCATCGCGTCGTGGAGACGGTAGTCCGTCCGTACGCACAAGTGATGATATCATTCCCATGATCGTGGAATTGTATTGAAGTGTATGTATAATATTTTATAATCAATATCACTTTACAATAATCATATATAGTTATTTATTTACACCATTGTACCCATCCTAGTAAGGTGGTGGTCGAAAACAGATTACACCACGGTGTGGATACGATATTCTGTACGTACGCACGCCCGGTGATTTCATTTTCCTTAGGATTGATAGAAGGTGAAATAGGGTTGTTTCATATTTATAATAAAATATTAGTATATTAGTGATACTTATGTTATTAATTCATAATGAAACAACTAAAGAAGAAGAAGTATAAGAAGAAATAAATTTGAAAGAATCGGTAACGGATATTACCTCTTCTTCGACACACCTCTTTGAAACCTCCTCTTAGGGAACTAAAATTGGTCTTTGAAGAAGATCATGAACTCTAGAATTTTTCTAAGGAGGTTGATAAGGGAAATGGTCAGGGTTTGTCTGAGCTTGAAGTCTCAAAGTTGTGTAAAGATGAGAGGGAGGAGGTGCCCTTTTATAAGGGAGGAGAGGGGTACCTTTGGAAATCTTAAAAATATTAATTAATAATAAATCTAAAACCACTTAAAAATATCAAAAAATAACTCATATTAGAATATTATATTAAATAGGGTTGTAATATCATCAAAAAATAAAATTTAGACTTGTAGGGAATTTATTTTAAACATTATAAACTTGATTTATCCTTATTTAATTTATTAAATTTTATTTGTGGTAATAAGATTCTAAATTTTAAATTGTATAAATAATTACTAATATACTGGAAATTATCCATAATTAGATAATTTATGACATTTTAGACTATATAAATTTCAATTTATAATTTTTAAATATTTTTGTGATTTTTAAACAATTTAATAATATGTTATGTTTATAAAATAACAATAGTTTCAATTTTGACACTATTCATTTATTTGAATTTAAATTAAATCAAAACAAAGGATATATTCAAAATAAAATATTTAATAGGTTCCTAACATGTCATAGTAATCGATAAAATTAGTGGAGAACATTAAATAGTTCATATAATATTTATTTTACTATTTGTAAAACCATTTATTTGATATTTCTCTTAATAAAATAATTACTACAACATTTTTGTACAATTATTAAATATACTTATATGTTACATAAAAATTTAAAATAAAATACTAGGATGAAGATAAATCTTATATCATTCATAATAATACATTTAGTCAGATTTATATTCTAAAACACCAAAATTTTAAAATGTTATATTTATAAAATCATGAAGGTGACAACTTTGACATCATATAAAATAAAATAATATAAGTGTCATAATCACTTTTATAAGACTCCAAACGGTCATATATTATGTCATTGAATGTTTATGATGTATATATACACTAAAAATAAGTTTTTTTCAGGTTTGTGAGCCCTTTAATATGTATTACTATTTCAATAAAAACAATATTATTGATTTGTTTACTAAATAAATAATTTCTGCATCATTAATGTATAAAATAATAAGGTAATTAAATAACACTTAAAAATTACAAATAAATTACCATGACAAATAAAAACATTTTAGCTTTCAAATGAGTATTTATAAACTAATTTATATTCTATATAACCTTATATTAAAAATACTTTAATTATTAAATTTTGAGTGAGACATATTTCACTTTCCTTTAAATAAAATAAACTAAAGGTCTTAATCAACTTCAAGTGGGTTATAATGGATTCAATTTCGACCAAAATATGAATTAGGACAAAATATAATCATCCAATTGTATTAATACAAGTGTTAGGGTAATTTTATAATATTATATTTACCCTTAATTACCCGATTTACCTTTTACTATGGTAAATAAAATTTACCGTAGTTACTATTCATAATGCCCAAAAATAAAAATTAGTCTATTAATATAATTTGTACCCACTGATTCCAAATATGGAATCCATTTTTCCATATTCAATACACAGAAGTTTCATAAATTAAATTAAAATTAATCCCATTGTCGAAAGAAAATGGGTTTTTGTTTAAAACATTGCAAAAGATTGAAACGATTTTACCTATGAATTCAATGTAAAATCAATGATAATGACATAAATTATATTAAATGGTAAAAATATATTCTATTTATACTTTAAAACCATTCAATATTATAATTTAACCATATAAATTATTACGATGAAAAAAGTTTTTTTTAATTAAAATATAGGGTGTTTTTAATATTAATTAAAATATGAAAGTTATCAAAATAATATGAGAATTTTATCCAAAGTAAATTTTTATATTTTAATCACAAAGAAGAATTTTATTTTTTAAAATTAAACTTATAAACATGTCAAAAACTATATTTAATGTGGGTGCGCCATCAAAAGGTGGCAAAAATGCATTTTTTGAAAAATACTTATTTTACCCGAAAACTTTATTTTGTTCACATAACATGTTTTAAAAAAAGTTTAAGATTAATAATAATGTTATAAAATTCAAAATTTAGCTAATACTATTCATAACGGCTAGTCCATAATAATATTATAACAATATATCGTTGTTTAGTGAAACACAGTATTGCGTACAACACACGCTATCGAGGAAGGTCGTGATTACCTGTAATGAAAGCCAGGTCAGGGTTGCGTGTAGTGAAATCTCCCTTTGGTGTTGCGTATAACATAATTCAAAACTTATTTCATTTATACATTAAACAAAATCTATACTTAATGTTGCATAGAATAATTTCTACAAAAAGAACTTGAAATTGTGTATAACACGAGCTAAGAATAGTGTTGCGTATACTGCAAGCTAATACAGTGTGGCATATAGCGCATGATAATCTTAGTGCAGCGTGAAATAGAAGATATTAAAGAGATTAAAAAGAATATATCTTATAAAATCTCGGGGTGTTACATTCTACCCCCTTAAAATGAATTTCATCCTCAAAATTTGTCGGGGTTATAAATCGTTTACTATTCCTAGAAACCCACTTCGTAAAAAGGAATAAAAAAACTTAATTTTAAAAAGTGAAGTATGAAACATATTGGTTACCCAAATTGACTCATCACTAGGTTTCCACATAGGAGAACATATGTGAAAATATGGATATGTAAGAGAAATCTAACCATCAAGTTCTGATGGAGAGTGGTAGAGAACATGGATATGAAAAGGCCAACAATCACAAAACCATAGATTTGTGATGATCTAAGGTACCATCTGATTCATCGGATATAAGGTCACTAGGACAACATTTTTGGTTTTCCAGATCATTTCCCTAAAGTTGAAGAAATTGGAATTAGAAGAAATATGTTCTTGATTTTGGTAGTCTCACCGTTGGTCGTTCCTTGGACAACTTCCATTTCATCTCTTAAATAAATGATGTTGAATTTGTCATTCATGAAGTGTTAGCAGATCATGTGATAGAATTATGGGTCATTCCATCTATTTCAAACAAAAGGTTAGAAAAAGTTATCAAATATACATAAGTCCATTTATGGTGAGGTTAATCATAGACGATTCCAAAAATGAACTTATACTTCATATATCATACCGCTTAATAAAATAAAACTAGTTTCTACTAACCAGGGACTTCCTGTAGGCCAGTGGTATGTGATAAAGGCCAGTCGCACTTCGGTTGTGGGTTCGATTCCCATAGACTTGTCCAACGCGAAGGGTTGTCGCCCGTCCTGTAGGTTTTCCTTTTTCTAAAATTACATCATTATGACATTCCATAGATAATATCGAAAAACTGTTCTAGCCTTAAACTAACTTATGTTCAATATAATCCATTTCAAATCTTTAGTCTTATCCAAAATACTTCTGTCCAATCTTATAGTATAAAGAAAACAATTACTAGAAATTTCATCTACCAAGCATGTGAATACAATCATTTATCCCCGATATATCTTGTTGATCACATTCCAATCATGTGAATACCTTAATCATGTATCTTATTGAAAAATGAATACCCATTTAACCTTATTGAAAACACGAATGCTGTCAAAAGCTAACTCTTTACAAATACCAAAATCCCAAAATTTCTTTATACTCAAACCATGATATCACTTTTTCCTTATTTTAGTCATGAGCTCAGGATTACTATCATATTATTTTCTCCTTATCCCTTCATTATGTGCATTTAATCTACTTTCCAAAAATATTTCAATCACTTTTTCATGGTTACCAGTACCATATAATTATTGAAAACCAATACATATATATTCCAAAATTCCACAATACCATAAATGGGATTCCATGATACTATTATGAAATCCCATTACATAAACACTTAATCATTACACAACATCATTTTCATACTCAACATCACAAATAGTGATCGCATGAGACTTCCCTTTATCCTTTTCCTTAAGAGGTTGCTTACGTTGATCATCATTAACCCATGGATTAGGGCATTTATTAGCATAATGCCCCATTTCCTTGCACTTGAATAATTGAGGTGTCGGTGGAGAGTTTTCTGTAGTCTTTTCTCTATTCACATCATTAGCTACCTTTTTCCCATTACTTCGACAATAAACTGCTTGATGAACTTCTTTTCCACACTTAAAACATTTTCTATTACCTTTTAGGAAATCTCCACCATGCTTCTTTCCACACTTTGAGCATAAAAAAACATTCATTTTCTTTTCACAGTTGTTCTGAGATTTCTCCTTGAACTCCATCTTTCGTTTCTTGTCAAAACCATGAGATGGATATGTAACACCAACTTCCATTTCTACCTTGATAGCACAACACACAATTTCTTCATAGCTACTGAAGTGTCTTATAGCTAATTACCTTCGAAGACTTGGTTTTACGCCACTGAAGAATTGATCAACTTTACCTTCAGGTTGGATGATAAAGCCAGATGCATACCTTGCAAGCCTTGTAAAATTCACTTCGTATATACCAACAGATTCATCATCATTTTTCTTTAGTTCAAGAAAATCCTTCTCCATATTTGTTCTAAGAATACTAGGTAATTACTTATTGAAAAATAAGTTCTTCAACTCGTCCCATTCCATGGACTCAATTTCATCTCTTGGCCTCGTATTCTTGATAAGAATCCCCCATTGATCAGCTTCACCTTCCAAACGATATACTGCTAAGATGACTTTATCATGTTCAGAACATTGAAGAACTGAAAATATCTTTTCAGTGGTACTGATCCATTGTTCAGCAACAAGTGGAGCAGAAGACCCACTGAAAGAAGGTGGACGTTGCCTCATGAAGGACTCAATAGAATATTGTTCCCTTCTATTCTCATTTGGATGTCCAGAATGATTCATAGATTGTGTAAGTGTAGTAATAAGATTTTGAACTCCATCTCTCATAACATTGGTTTGTTCAGGAGGAAAATCATTACATTTTTCATTACATTGATCAACATGGTTCCTTCGGGTTCCATTCATCGTCTAAAACCCAAAAAGAATAGTGTGAGAGGAAAAAATCATGCTAGGGAAAACAACATAATAAATGGGGAGTACCTTCAATATCTAACATCTTAGTTTTAATTATAAGATCGTTACCGTATTTCTAGGATTATAACCTATACTTATACTTAACCTTAGGGACATCCCTAGACATACCAACTATAGAGACCCAAATCTTGACGCACATGGACATTACATTACTTTTGCGGAATACTTAATAAATATTAAGAACCAACACTCAAGGACCGTAATAGTTTAGTGTCTTTGGAAACTCGGAACATAATCTTCTAATAGTGGTGAAAGATCTTCAACATCTCCCATAAAGATCTTCCCCTTTTGTTTTCTTACCTAAAACCTTTATTTAAATCCTGGGGAAAAGAAAACATATAAAGGGTGAGATCAAATTATCAATAAGGGTAAGCATGGATAAAATAAAACAAATCATATACATTTGAACATAAAAACATGAACATAATTTTTAAACATCAAAATCATTATCAATGACATAAAACATGGAAGTACATAAGGCATAGATCATAAAAGAACATTAATCATGATAAAATAGCATGGGAATAAAACATGTAATTGTGGAAACCATTAATCACATGATATGATTTCCATAGTAGCCAAGGCATTACTGCCATGACTATCTTAGTGGATAAAGTCCCTTTCTGAATCGAGTTCACTCCTCGTTCCAGTCCTGTATTACTAAACCAGTTTAACTTTATGTTCCAGCCATGTCTATCTCATGAGAAATAAATCTTTACCAAATGAATTGGAGGGAGATATATGTCCCACCCATCTCATAATGAAATAATTCTTACTTGTGCCACAACATACACATAAATCATTCATCATAACCCAAAGAATAAAATGGGTATCATAAACATCATCCTATCATAATATAATCCATATAAACAAATGGATATCATTTCATCATAAGAATAGTGAAACCATGTAAATCATAGAGACATTATACTTGAAACATACACATATGAAATAATGTCATCTTAGATGAAAAAAAATGGTTTTGATAAAACATTTGAAATGAATTCTTGAGGAAAATATCCTTTCTTCTTGAAAATCATTTTATTCTCACAAAATTCCATTCAATTTTAAAAGAAAAGGGTTTTGTTGAAAATATTTATGAAATCTTGTAGAGTAATCTTTATGAAAATAAGGCGTTATGAAACCGTAAAAATCCATTCGCGCTGTATAGGTTAAAAAAACATTCTCCTCGTACTTTTGTTGGAAAAGTAAAAAAGTACCCAGTAAAAGAAAGATTCCATACACACCATGTAGTAAACGTAAAAAATGGGTAAAATGGACTTTAAACATACTTGAAACCATTTTTAGAATAGAGGCACATGGATGATAAACATAACCCCAGGGAATACTTACGAATAAACAATCTCAGATAAGAATGAGATTGGAATAATTATCCCTTACCTTATGTCCGATATGCTTCGTATGTATCTGAACCTCATATATTATGATTTAAATAATGTCATTGACTTGTTACAGAATAATATTCATTGTTATGATATCATATATGGTTCACTTATGACTTTATATTACCCGTTCTTTTGTAAATTCATGTTAAAGTAGCGTTTTGGGTAAAATCGTTTCATTTGTCGTTCGTGTTTTAACTTGTAATTATTCATATGATTACTTAGATCATGTTTACTTACATCAAGAATGTAAAACATGATTTATATATAATATATATTCAGAATATACATGTATATAATAGATCGATAAATGTAAAGAAATACACCATTCATGGAGACGGTAGGCTGTACGTACGCATGAACACTGTTTTCGTTTCCTTATTGAATTGAATGGAATTAAGTACATGAAATACATATATATATATATATATATATATATAAATACAGTATCATTATTATGTCATATATTTCATGATTACTTATTATACATACTTTATAATCATTCATGTATGGTTAATCATTGAGAATGAATCTCATCGCGTTATGGAGACGGTAGTCCGTACTTACGCACAAGCGATGATATCATTCCCATGATCATGGAATTGTATTGAAGTGTATGTATAATATTTCAGAATCAATATCACTTTAAAATAATCATATATAGTTATTTATTTACACCATTATACCCATCCTAGTAAGGTGGTGGTCGAAAACAGATTACACCACGGCGTGAAGACGGTATTCCGTACGTACGCACGCGCTGTGATTTCATTTTCCTTAGGATGGATAGAAGGTGAAATAGGGTTGTTTCATATTTATAATAACATATCAGTATATGAGTGATACAGATGTTATTAAATCATAATGAAATAACTAAAGAAGAAGAAGAAGTAGAAGAAGAAATAAATTTGAAAGAATCGGTAACAGATATTACCTCTTCTTCGACACGCCTCTTTGAAACCTCCTCTTAGGGCACTAAAATTTGTCTTTGAAGAAGAACATGAACTCTATAATGTTTATAAGGAGGTTTATAAGGGAAATGGGCAGGTTTTGGCCTAGAATGAAGACTCAAAGTTGTGTAAAGATGAGAGGGAGGAGGTAACCTTTTATAAGGGAGGAGAGGGGCACCTTTGGAAATCTTAAAAATATTAATTAATAATAAATCTAACCCCACTTAAAAACCTCCAAAAATGACTCATATTAGAATATTAGATGATATAGGGTTGTAATATCATCAACCAATAAAATTTATACATGTAGGGAATTTATTTTAAACATTATCAACTTGATTTATCCTTATTTAATCTATTAAATTTTATTTGTGGTAATAAGATTATAAATTTTAAATTGTTATAAATAATTACTTATATGCTGGGAATTACCAATAATTAGATAATTTATGACATTTACGACTATATAAATTTCAATTTATAATTTTTAAATATTTTTGTGATTTTTAACCAATTTAATAATATGTTATTTTTATAAAATAACAATAGTGTCAATTTTGACACTATTCATTTATTTTAATTTAAATTAAATACAAACAAAGGATATATTCAAAATAAAATATTTAATAGGTTTATAAAATTTCATAGTAATATAGAAAATTAGTGGAGAACATTAAATAGTTCATATAATATTTATTTTACTATTTGTAAAACCATTTATTTGATATTTCTCTTAATAAAATAATTACTACAACATTTTTGTATAATTATTAAATATACTTATTTATTCCATAAAAATTAAAAATAAAATAATAGGATGAAGATAAATCTTATATATTTCATAATAATACATTTAGTCTGATTTATCTTCTAAAACACCCAAATTTTAAAATGTTATATTTATAAAATCATGAAGGTGACAACTTAGACATCATTTAAAATAAAATAATATAAGTGTCATAATCACTTTTATAAGACTAAAAACGGTCATATATTAGGTCATAGAATGTTTATGGTGTATATATATACTACCAATAAGTTTTGGTCAGGTTTGTGAGCCCTTTAATATGTATTACTATTTCAATAAAAACAATATTATTGATTTTTTTACTAAATAAATAATTTCTGCATCATTAATGTATAAACTAATAAGGTAATTAAACAACTCTTAAAAATTACAAATAAATTACCATGATAAATAAAAAAAAATTATCTTCCAAATTAGTATTTATAACCGAATTTATATTCTGTATAACCTTATATTAAAAATACATTAATTATTTAAGTTTGAGTGAGACATATTTCACTTTCCTTTAAATAAAATAAACTAAAGGTCTTAATCACATCCAAGTTGGTTATAATGGATTCCATTTCGACAAAAATATGACTTAGGACGAAATATAATCATCCAATTGTATTAATACAAGTGTTAGGGTAATTTTATAATATTATATTTACCCTTAATTACCCGATTTACCTTTTACTATGGTAAATAAAATTTACCGTAGCTACTATTCATAATGCCCAAAAATAAAAAGTATTCTATTAATATAATTTGGACCCACTGATTACAAATATGGAATCAATTTTTCCAAATTCAATACACAAAAGTTTCATAAATTAAATTAAAATTAATCCCGTTGTCGAAAGAAAATGGGTTTTTGTTTAAAACATTGTAAAAGATTGAAACGATTTTACCTTTGAATTCAATGTAAAATCAATGCTAATGACATAAATTATATTAAATGGTTAAAATATATTCTATTTATACTTTAAAAACATTAAATATTATAATTTAACCATATAAATGTTTACGATGAAAAAAGTTGTTTTTAATTAAAATATAGCATGTTTTTACTATTCATTAAAATATGAAAGTTATCAGAATAATATGAGAATTTTATCCAAAGTAAATTTTTATATTTTAATCAAAAATAAGAATTTTATTTTTTCAAATTAAACTTATAAACATGTCAAAAACTAGATTTAAAGTGGGTGCGCCATCAAAAGGCGGCAAAACTACATTTTTTGAAAAATACTTATTGTACCCGAAAAATTTATTTTGTTCACATAACATGTTTTAGAAAATGTTTAAGATGAATAATAATGTTATAAAATTCAAAATGTATCTAATACTATTCATAAAGGCTAGTCCATAATAATATTATAACAATATATCGTTGTTTAGTGAAACCCGGTATTGCGTACAACACATGCTATCGAGGAAGGTCGTGATTGCATGTAATGCAAGATAGGACACAATTGCGTGTAGTGAAATATCCATTTGGTGTAGCGTATAACATAATTCAAAACTTATTTCATTTATACATTAAACAAAATCTATACTTAATGTTGCGTAGAATAATTTCTACAAAAGGAACTTGAAATTGTGTGTAACACAAGCCAAGAATAGTGTTGTGTATACTGTAAGCTAATACGGTGTCACGTATAGCACAAGATAATCTTGGTGTAGCATACAATAGAAGATATTGAAGTGATTAAAAAGAATATATCTTATAAAATCTCGGGGTGTTACACTCCACCTCTTATCACTATCTTATCCTCCCATATCAATTGAAACCCCTAATCATTTTCCTCTCATTTTGAGCAATATTTTTGTTTCTTCATGAACCCTAGTCATATATAACCATTCCTATGGGTATATAAATGAATTATTATCTATATATTTAATATTTTATATCTACGTTCACTTAATATTCATGTTGAAACCCTTAGTGATTCAACATCACCAATCGAGGATATCCATTTTACAATTTTCCAGAGTTGAGGCCATTTGTCTATTAACAGTTGAATGCCTCTAGTAATTTTAATGTTTATTCAGTAATGCAATAACATGTCTTTCTAATTTTCAAAATTTCATTTTTAAAGTTTCTTAAATAAAATTTTATGAATATAATTCAAATAAACATCAGTGATAACCTATTCAAATGTCTCTCTATCTCTAGTTTAGGCCTTATAACACTCACTAATAATAGGAGTGTACTCTCAAATACTCATACTCTTATTAACCCATAGTCTATTCCACACAAGTAAAAATCACTGGTAGTATTTCACCCTCTTATTATAGTTTCTTTGTGATCTTGAAACATCTATTTATTTTCTATTCAATTTATTTCACTTATTTTTTATTTCAATAAAATTTCATATGTGTATATCCTTACTAAACATCGATCTAGCTTGATTCCCTCATTAATATTTCTTGGTTATCTCCATATTTTATTCCCAAGTAAACTTTATATTTTTATATATTTTAGTTACATACTCATTCCATTTTTTTGTTACTAGTTGAATAAATTTGGTAATTTTAAATTTTATTCAGTAATGCAATAGTGTGTCTTTGTGATTTTCAAAGTTTATTTTTTAAAGTTTCTTAACTCAAAATTTATGAATACCATTCATATAAACATAAATGATAACCTACTCAATTATATCTCCATATCCAAGTAAAGCCTAAAAATTCTCACCAATACTTGGAGTGTACTCTCAAATCCTCATACTATTCTCAGCACACAGTCTATTATACAAAATTCAAAGACCTCTGGTAATCATTCACCCTCTTATTGTAGTTTCTTTATGATATTGAAACTTATATTTATTTTATATACAATTGATTTCACTTCAATTTTATTTCCATAAAATGTAATACATGTATATCCTTACTAAAAATCGATCTAGATTGGTTCCATCATTGATCTTTCTTGGTTATCTCTATCTTTTATTCCCAAGGAAAATTCATATATAGACATATTTCAGTTACATACTCATTCAATCGAACCTAATTGATAAAGTTGACTATTTACTTTCATTAGACCATTGCAATTTTTTATATCATCGATTTCACTCATATAACTTTCCAAAAAAATTACTTCATCTTCATATGCCCTTATAATATTGGAAATTTATTCAAATAGTTAGTAGTGACAATTGAGTTTATGGGTATAATTATCAAAATCTTCTTTCTTTTGAAATTATAATTTTTTTACTATATTTTTCATTTGAAAAAACAACTAAGTGATGGTTTTAATTTTTAAAGATCCTAAAATTATTTTCTTTAAACATGTTTTCATTTATGTGATGACGTATCACCATGTTATCACTACTCTACTAATAAGGGTATAGTACATTTCAATGCTCTTCTAGATTGGTGCATTTGTTCTTACTTTTCTTGTAAAGACCTAAAAATTTCAAGGAAATTTTTTTTCTTAATTTTCTTTGGAATTTTACGAGAATGCAGTTTCTGACGGCGCCTGATTCCGAGGCCGGGTGTGCCCAAAATTAATTTCCGAAGTTTAGCTTGGGTACGTTCAGTGAACGAACGAGCGGGTTTTTATAACTTTTGAACCGGTGCTCAGAATCGAATTCTGAGGGCACCGATGGAATCACAACACTAGTATTTTCTTAGAAACGCCTTTTCCGGAGTTGTGTTTGCTTGGGTGTAGTTTTTAATTTTTGATGTTAAGTTAAGAAATAAAATAAAGTGGTGTGACAACTTTATTTTATTTCACTTAAAGCCACTTAAAATCCACTTAAGCTAAGTTAAGGGATAGGGTGGAACCCAAAATATCCTACCCACTTGGTAGGATATTTGTGAGGTGGGGCCCACAAGAGCCCCACCGTTTCTTTCCTTCTAGGTAATGCACCTGCAACCCCCCTCTTTAATGAAAGTCAACCATGCGTTTTTATGGTTAAGAAACGCCTCTTTAATTGGACAGTTAAATCGTTACAATTAATTCATTGAATTAATTGTTCGTTTATTTTCTTTTGAAATTCAAACGTGTCATGTGCGTTAATAAAATAAGATAACTCTTATTTTATTTCTGTTGGAACTTGTGGCATTGAGAGGATTTGGAGGAAAGCGTTCTTCTTCGATGAAGAACGCAAGGAACGCGAAGAACGCGAAGAATGCTCCGACCTCTGATGAAAAAGGCCAAACCCTCAGAGATCAACGACGCGACGCCGTGTACTGCGACGACAATGACGTTTCTTCCATGGCGCTCCTTCCACGATGATCCTTCTCTTCCGCGACGATCCTCTTCTTCCGCGATGGTTAATTCCACGACGAACTCGCGTTTGACGACAACGCTTGAGGTAGGGATTTATGTTTGAGAATGATTTTATTCCCTTGTTTCTTTCTTTCTAAAGAAAACAAAGAACACAGATCAACTTATTACCTAGTTGATCCGTGAACGTTTTCCAAACGGTTTTTGAATAATCTATTGTGGGGAAAAACTGTTTGGGTTGTTTCTCTTTTGTTCGTGAAATTTTTCCTTGTTGTCCTTCGTCTTTTGGGCCGCTTGTTACCAACTTAACGGGAGGAGGTCAGACTGCACGAACACGACCAACTCTCCTCCCCCTTTGTTGTTTTGATTTGTTGCGGCATGAACAAAGGTGACACAGTGCAACGGCACCGTGCAGACACGAGAAAGAACACGGCGAAGAAGCGCGGCGCCGTCGCACTGCGCCGTTGAGGCCGAACGAAACCGTGGGCGGAGTTGGGGCCAAGGAGGCGATTTAAAGACCCCGCGTTTTGTTGTCGAAGTGCGGATCGACGGATGATGGTGAGGCGGGCCGCGAAGGCGTTTTGAAGGCTTTGCAGCGAAGGTCAGGTCCCGAGATGATCTCTGGCGAAGACTGCAGGCGAATCGGACCACCAGAGCGCGTCCGGTGGTCCGCAAAAGCCCCCGCCGGCACGGTGGCGCCGGCGGTCGGGGGCGGCGGCGCCCGGAGTGCCGCTGAAAAAATCCACCGCGGCTGAAGCCGCGGTGGAGGAGCGCGGTCCCGTGACCACGCGGGACTGGAGGGGGGCGGTACGACGCGGCCAGCTGCCGTGTCCGCTGGCACTGGCGGCCCCACGTGGGGCCATGGTTCTTCACGCGGGGGCAGTGCCCCGCTCTGCTCCGCTCGGCCGTAACCGGCCGAGCCGACCCACCGGCCGGGCCGGGTCGCGCCCAGGCCGGGCCGGGCCACCCTGGCCGTGCCGGGTCACTCCATCCGGGTCGGACCCGGACCCGGGTCGGGTCGACCCGGTTCGGGCCGACCCAGGGAGGTTGGGCCGGGTCGGTCCGGGCCCAAACCCCCCGTCTTCGGACCCTTTTCGGGTTTTCGCCCATATCATGAGCTGTAGACCTCCGATCGATGCACCGTCAGCGGCGATGCGACCCCTGGATTGAGGCAGTCGTTTCGGTATATTACACTCAAGGTTTCAGAATACCTTGGGTTCGGCCGGGTTGGTTCGGATACGAAACCAACCGGGCCCTTAGAGCGGAAACACTTATATCTTGAGCTCCGGACGTCTGATTGACGTGACATCGACTTTGATGGATTCCTCTAAGTGAGACGGATCTTGTGGCTTACTCCCCTCGAGGTTTGGATGTCGTCGGAGTGCAGTCGGGTTGGTTTTCTCACAAAACCAACCGGGCCTCTCGAACAAAAAATCCAATAACTCACAGACCGGGCGTCTGATTGACGGGCCGTCTGTCTCGTTGATTTCCTCTTGATGAGACGGAACTTTTGGCATACTTATCCCGAGTTTTGGTTTCTGTTGGATAGTAGCCGGGTTGGATTGTACCCAAAATCCAACCGGGCCCCTAGAACGGAAAGACTGATATCTTTCAGACCGGACGTCCGTTTGACGAACCGTCAACGGCGTTGGTGATCACGTTGAGAAACGGTCCCTTTGAGTATACCCTATGAGAGTTCAGGGTACAGTTGAGATACGGCCGGATTGGTTCGCACACGAAACCAACCAGGACCCTGGGATGAAAGGGCTAGTAACTCACAGACCGGGCGTTCGATTGACGCGCCGTCTATTGCGTTGAGACCCCTGTGACAAGGCGGTCCTTTGGGATACTTCTTTGTGGGACTTTGAGATACTTGGAGTATCGACCTGTAGCTCATGGAGCGGACCCTCCCAGAGACGAGCGTGCGGAGTACGGAGACCAAGTAGCCGACTGAGACCTGACGACTGCTTGACCGACTCGACTTGGAGTGAGTCGACTAGCCCAGTGGACGAAGCACTAATTTGTGGGGTGCAGAACCATGGCGGACGAAGCACTACCTGTGTGACAGTGCAGACCTGCGGTACTCATCCGGAGAGTACCTCTGCAGGCTACTAGGGGGTGTACACTACTGTGTTTGGGTGGCATACCCCCATGGGAAGCACTACTGTGTTTGGGTGGCTGACCCGTGGTACTCAACAGGAGGAGTACCTCAGCAGTATTAAGTTAGTGAGCAGTACCTCGGAGTCATGACAGGACCACTGTACACTCCAGAGACGGAGCTCTTCAGCAGTTACGGTTTTGATAATGAAAATCCTAGTTTGAGCTGAGTCTATGACCTTTGTGTTTCCTCATGATTGAGATGGGTTACCTGATAACTTAGGTATATGTATGGGCATATACCTAAGTAGAGGTTATCTGTTGAGATCTTCTTTGTGGTTATCCTTGTTGGTTTTAGTGAGACCTTGAGGGTCTCGGGGTCCCTACTGAGTATCGTTATACTAACCCCTGCACGGGCTATGCCCGCACCTCGTTGTGTTGGTTGCAGACGATGAGCAGTGCTGACAGAGGCCGAGTGTTCGAGGACGAGTCAGTACCCGGAGGTAGACTACACGATGATTCAGTATCCAGAGGTGGACTTCACGGCAAGACGACACTCGGAGGAGGTTGACGGGCGAGAGCGTTGTGGAGGCTATCTGTACCTACCCTTCAGGTAGGATCCGTGGTGGATGATCCAGGAGCTGCGCCATCTATACCTACCCTTCAGGTAGGATCTGAGGAGGATGACCCAGGAGCCGCTTCCATCCTTCCAGCTGTTGTCTTTTTCTATTGTACTTTGTTCAGTTGTAGTTTTACTTTCATTTGGGTTTGTATTCTAGCCCATTTACCTTTCAACACTTCTCTTTGTACTTAGTGTTTTACTTCCGCTTGTACTATGTGGTGTTTTGTTTACTTTTATAAAGGAAATGCCTTCCCAGTTATCAGGATTTACGCCTTTGGTGCTAGTCGCCAGCCCCTGGCCTATGGAAGGCGGGCTTAGGGTAGTCACGACACGGGCCCCGAGGACGGGTCATGACATTTCTTGTCTTATAGTGACTGATATTCTTAACCATTTGTAAAATTATAATATTTTTAAGCTATGATTTGTGAATTTATTTAGAGATGTATGAGTTATATCCCAAATTTTTATACCAAATGCTCAATTCATTTTTTGTGATGCCAAGGTGTTTCATTTTTAGTGCTTATAGGGAAGATTTACAATAAAAATCAAATAAGAATGAGGAGAATAATGATTAGGTAGAGGGTTCCATGGATAGAGGGATACAAATTTGATTCTTACTATATCATATTTTAGTTCATATATGATGGTTTCTCTAATAAGGATGTTTTATCTTCATACATCCTTTTCCCTTTGTTGGATTTTGACTCTGTAAACTAAGCAATTCCTCCCTTTCAATTCGAAATTCTAACTTATATTTATGTATATTCAAATTTATTTTTATTTTTTATGAACTAAAATGTTTCCATGAGATCCTTTCTGGAAAATTGTTGTTCCCTCTCTATGATGATTGTATCCTACTTAATTCTATATAATTCTTTCGATCTAATTTGTATAGAATAAAATGTATTAAGTTAGGGTTTTTATTTTCCATCTTTCTGGATGGATTAATTCCATTCATCTAATTGGTTTGGATTTCAACACATTTATTATATTTTTCTTTTACACGTATATTCAATTAATCGATTTTTTTAATTTGATATATGTATGTTTTAGATTATATATCGACTCTCTACGCGTTAGTTATATGTAATTTCTCATTCTGATAGGTTCACTATATGTTGTAATACCAACTCTATAATTTTTTATTTTTACATTTTTTACACATTTACAATTTATTTTTTCAATGTATGTATTATTTTCATTCTTTTTTTCAATATCACAATCATTAATAGTTCATTTAAAAAAAGTACACTTTCTTCTATAAATTAAAATATAATATTAAATTTATATTTTATATAAAATCTTTCTAGTATATTTGTTTAGATTAAAATTCAATATATGCTATTTACATAGATAACTTTAGCAATACAATATTCATATATATTTAGTTTCCTCAATTATTATTTTCAGGTAATCAACACATGGTTATACTTATAAATTGTGTAAAAATAATCATATCATTTTATATATTTGATGCATTGTTACATGTTTCTTAATTTATTTTCACATGAATAGAAACAAATGAAACGGAAAAAAGGAACTTTAAAACTTAAATTTTTCTTAAGTTCATTCATCAAGAAGTAGAATATTTTGGTATGTTTACAAATTTCTAATTCATGTTTCTTTTTGATAAATTAAAACTTCTAAAATAATTTCTATTCATATATGATATTAGTTTTTTTATCAATTTTATGTATTCATATTATATTTACATTCAATTAATTTTATACTATTTTAACACAATATATGTTTTAGAATTAAAGTTAAAATCTAAATCTAAGGAGTTGGTATTAAACATATCATCAATAGGTGAGTGAGGATGTAACACACCTAGTTTAAGGTATTTCACAGTTTTATTATGTATTTTTTATTGTAAGAGGGTTTGAATTAGTTTTAGGATATTTTGGGGGGTTTTAGATGTTTTTTGGGGGAGATCAATTATAGAATGAACTATTATCTCTCTCGGATTCAAAACACCCGTTCCATATCCCATGGAGGAGGTTTTTTAGTGCAGTTGGAATAGTGAGTTTGGTTTTTTTAGAGGTTTATATTTTTTAATAGGTTTATATTTTTTCGATTTTTTATTTTATTTTTTTCAAACAGGTCTATATTTTTTTCTATACAGGTTCCTATTTTTTTCATACAGGTAACTATTTTTTAATTTTTTCTGAGTGGTTGTTCATATTTTTTTATAATTTATTCTAATTCAATATACATGTTCATATTTTTCCAATTTATTCATATTTTTTACCCCCTTTTTATCTTTAATCAAATTTTTTATACAGGTTGATGTTTTATAAAAAAGGTTTAGTTTTTTTATATTTTTTCACACATCTTCATATTTATTAACAAATTAATATATTTAACTTAAATATGTAGGCTTATATTTTTTTCATTATTATATTGAATTTTTTATCAATAATTTATATACAATTTTATGTTTTTTTGTTATTGTATGAACAATTTCATATTTGTTCATATTTGGTTGTTTTTATATAAACACATTCATTATTTTTTTATTACTTTGAATGATTTAACTAATACTTTTTTAGAGGTGTGCAACTATAAATTTCTTAATATAGGATGCTTTCACTGAACAAATGAGCTCTATATTTAATGAAAAATAACCATAAAACACTATAGTGATGAAACTAGTTCATGCTAAACAACTTAGTATTAATTTATTGCAAATATCAATGTCTCATTTATAGCCACTAATATCAAAAAATTATTATTTATTCAATTGGATATTTTTCAAATAATGTATTATAAGTTATGTAATTCTTATAACAAGCTTGTATGGGATGAAACTAATGTTCAATTTTGGCATTCCATTTGTGAAAACATTAAAATCTAGGTCATTTATTTTGTACAAACTACATGCATACATTATGTGTAACCAATGAACATCTACTTAGTTATTAATATTATTTATATTCAGTTATATTGTATAAACATATTTTATTTATAAACAGTGGACTAAATTTTTCATATATTTTTATATTCATGAACTTAAATTTCAAGTGAACACCACTATCATCTTCCCAAATTATTAATTTGACATCAATGTCACTTGAAACTGCATGTTTTACTCCACTAATATTTCATATAAACAAGTAGATGAGACTTAAAAATATTATATGTTTAGAGGTAATTTCTATCTTCATACATTTTTCAATTCTTAAAAAAAATCAATTCTACAATTATTGCTCTTTCAATTTTTAATAGATTTTAATTTTCTACAACATCTTACAAATTGTTTATCTAAAGTGCTAACAACCACAAGCCGGTCAAGTTATATTTAATGTGTAAATTTTTTTCTCTAAAATTATATTTATACCGCTTATTGATATATTGGTTTTCACCCCTTTATTTTAATTAAAATTTTAATTACAACTATTTTATTATTATTATAATAAATACCATTGATTATTTGATTTTTATTTCTAAATTATTATATATTTTTTAGTTTCTAGGATTGGATATTAGGGTCAATTTATCATCAAACCCTTTCCCATTATATATGTGGAGATCATGGATAATAACTAGGGTAGTGTTGAGTATAGGTCATGTATGATGAAATTCATAGTTGGGGTGTTGGTCTCACATGATGATGGATCCATCATTTTAAAACCATATATCCCATGCTGCTTCATGTGTTAGTTTGAGTGTGTTCAACTACTCATTAAGCTAGTTAATACCAGAGTTCATCATGAAAGACACCCCATTGTATTTCCAAAACTCTGGTGTTTTCATGCTTGTGAAGGAACCAGTGAGAGGAAACTCCCATCAGTAGTCGGTTCTCCAATTGTGCAAGTCCAAGAATATGACAGAATATGGAAAATGACAAATCTGAGTCAAATATATAGGCAACCGGGGATCCATGAGGACCCACTAAAATTGTTTTTCGGGTGAATGATATTAGGATGCACCATGATTAAGGAGGAATAATTTGTCTATACTATTAGTATATTTTATTTGTATAGTTTTCATTAATTTGTGTAGTTTTTTCTCACATATTTTAAATTAGTTGGTTGCTTTGCATACATGTATCTCACTGCATACACTGTATCTCTCTGAAATGTACTGGAATATATTATTTCATATATTGTATCCCATAGAGTGTTTTATCTCACTAAAATGTATAGGAATATAGTGTGATCAATACAATTTATTTAAAAATTTATTATATTCATTTCAATTTATTTAATGAAATTTATATAAAATCCATCCTATTGTTTTACATCATGTTCAATTTTTAGTTTAAATTCATTTGATTCATTATTAACTCCAAAAATAGCCTCCTACAAAATTACTCTACTATTTCTATTTTTCAATATTATTTGATTGGTGTATTTAATTAGATAAATAAAGAAAATATGTCAATAAGAAATGTGAAACTCTTGAAACGTGGATCTTATCTTAAGTGAAAGTGTTGTGCGTACTTTTTAACAAGTTTTATTAAACACAACCTTGATATGCTTCTCATTATACTCCATTTACCAATAATTTTACTATTTACATGCCTGTTCTTGGTGGTAATACATCATACATTGTACTCATATTACTTTTTTATTTTTTATATGTATTTTTAATTTTCATCTATCTTTGGGTTCTTTTAATGTTATTACTATGATACACTATAATGATACACTTCATGAAACCGATTCCTATTAATAATCCACATACAAATGCACTAATACCAAAATAAATATTATATATATATATATATATATATATATATATCATTTTTCGCTTGTAGGAAATCCGTTATCTATACTATAGAGTATGACTTCAAGGACACATGTCCCCTCATATATCCACCTCCTATGTGTCCATTATCAATTTATTTCTCTTTTTATCTTGAATTTGTCTAAATATATTTATAACTTAAAATCATGAGTGTGTGTATGTGAATTTTTAATTAAAATGAGTATGTTTTGAAAATGCACAGGTTGGGTACTAGTATATTTTATATCACACACACAATTGTTTTTGAAAAAATGTAATATATCCTAAAACAAGTCTTGAATAAAAAATCTAAGAGCATTATTGAGTCCGGAGCATGGGATTTATCCTAGGAGCATCCTAAAGTTAGTCTGTGTAGGAAGTTTGGATAAAGAGTCCATTGGAAGGTGCATTTAAATTAAATTAATTGATTAAATTAATTATTTAATTTAAATGTCATAAAATTAAATTATTTATAAATATGTGGTTATAGAAAAATTCTATGGTTAGCCGCATAACCTTAGGATCATTGAGAAGAAGATCTACCACCCATTGTTGGTGAATTGAGATCGAATGATGATGAGCTTCCCTATCCAACTGAACCAAGGTGCAGCAAATGCAATGTATATTCCCCCATTGTTGAAAAGTGAGTTCTTCACCAACAACTGATCTGAATCTATATAGGACTCATCATTTTTGTATTCCACCCCATATGATTAAAATTTTGAGCATGATCAAATCTATTTCCTTGATCTATA
The DNA here is from genome assembly GCA_963277665.1 of Viscum album. Taxonomy (NCBI): domain Eukaryota; kingdom Viridiplantae; phylum Streptophyta; class Magnoliopsida; order Santalales; family Viscaceae; genus Viscum; species Viscum album. The sequence continues at coordinate 1,194,605,670 of OY728121.1, read as the reverse complement.
TCTGATTTATATCAATTGCATGAGCCTATGTATCAAATTTCAGTTATTTATTCAATTTATCCTCATTGTTCCATGTTTCTCCCCCTGTTATCCCCAAATTATATTTGTTGGTCAATAAATCTTAGAAAATGATTATTGAACTTTTTTTTTGTGTTTTTCCCTCACCATTATTTTCAATTTTTAGCAGATGGCCCATGGTAACATGATTTTAATTTCTATGGAGAGATTGAGTTTAATCAAACCCCCATATTCATGGTATATTCATGTACGATTAAAAGATTAATGATTTGCGAGTGGATCAGGTGGTTTCAATGATAACAGTTTTTCCCTAGAGCATCTAGGAATTGGTGGAGTCTAATCACAAATATATATGGTGAGTCGACACTCTCATGAAATGACTTCCATTTCTATTTAGTGAGGATTAATACCCCTCATGCTTGAGATCAGTTCATATTTAGGAGCTAACAGAGATACATCCGGGAGGGATGATAGTTTTTGAGTATTCTACAAGGTTTAATGATCTTACATGATACTCCATAAACATAATTCAGGATGGCTACTACCAAGAATAGGAGTTTGAGTAGAGACATCATAGAGATATTTGTTCTAGTGGGTTACCCCTATACATACCACATATGATGGAGTTTTGGAGTAGGCACTAGTTATAGTGATATTCCTATCCGATGGATTCAATGTAGGTGGTTCCATCAGTAGTAATTATAGGGTTGAGTCATCATCAGTGGATGAAATCAATAGGAGGTGAGGCACATGAGACGTACCCATGTACAGACTCAGGCATGTCGTCATGTGATTTAGGGATAACACAGAGAACAAGAGTACCCCAGATATGGGTGGTGCTATTTATGTGATGGGTGAGGTTAAATGACATGTGATTTCCCAACCTGACACACTGAGGTGGTTAGATAGATAACAGATAAACCACCATGGCAGAGGCAACACCCTGATCATGGATCTCTTAGGCAAGGTTTGGGAATCCCCCGGGGATATGGAGGTAGTAGAGGAGTAGGTTGGGATCTTGAAGGAGGAGATATGGGTGGTGGGTGATGTTATGAGATACTTGCACCACCTCCACCACCAGACGACCCACGCCACACTTAGGGAGCTAGTGGTTAGGGCCATGGGTAGCTGTAGGACATGGAGGCCTATGAATCTATATCTCACAAGATGATTAGAGGTATGTTTTTTATTTATTTTACTCTTTCTTCAGTACTAGTAGACATGGGTGTGAGTCATTACTTCATCTCCTTACTTCTGGTGTGGGATCTGGAGCTCCTAATTGAGACTTTATCTTAGCATCTCCAGCATGAGGTTCCTAGAGGGAATTCTTATTTGATATCATTTATCTTCCAATAGTGCAAGTTATATCTTAGTGGAAAGAGTTTCTTATAGTAACTCTTGGTTTTTATGATGATTTTTTATGACATAATATTGGATATATAATGGTTTTTCATTGTTCGAGCCCAAATTGACTATCACTGTATTCAAGTCAGATGCCTTCAGACTGATGGGATGAGTTTCTCCATTGTGGGTGATAGATATGTCATGGTGAAATAATTGGTTCTTATGATTAGGAAGCTATAACCCATCACTAATTAGTTAGTGAGTTTATCCCTTGTCATAGTATGCTCTTCAGGAATCTAGATTCCTTCAGTCATGGAGGATTTTATGGATTTATTCCACAAGGACATTCCAAGAATACCTCTAAGGAAAGAGATGGATTTTTTCATTGGCTTGTACCTTGGGACCACTCTGATATCTTCTATGGTATATCAGATTGCCCCTATCTATATTTTGGAGCTAAGGATGAAGTTAGAGGACCTTAGAGAGAAGGGTTTTATCTAACCTAGTGTGTCCCTATGGGAAAATCCAATGTTGTTCATGAAAAAGGGAGATATGAGATTATGGATTTATGTGGATTATCACCACTTGAACCGGGCCACGATAAAGAACAAGTACACCTTTTTGAGGATTGAGAACCTCTTTTATTAGATTCAAGGAGTAAAATTGTTCTCAAAGATCGATCTGAGGTTTAACTACCACCAGTTGAGATTTTTTGAGGATGGTATTCCAAAAATGGAATTCCAATGTCACTATGGACACTATGAGTCCCTTGTGATGCCCTTAAGTGTGAAAAATTCCCATTCTATGTTTATGGATTTGACGAAATATATCTTTCAACTATACTTGGACAAATTTTTATTTGTCTCCATTGATGACATACTTATTTATTCTGTGTCATAAGAATAACATGGAGAGCACTTGAGGATGACCCTAGAATTTCTTCAGAAGAACTAGAATTATGGTATTCTCTCAAAGTACTAATTTTTTATCTATGAAGTTGAATTTATAGGGAATTTAATTTCTGAGAATTAATTATCTATGGACCCAATAAATATTGATACAATTATTGCTCAGGAGGCACCCAAGAGTGTGAAAGAGGTGTAAAGTTTTCTAGGATTTGAGGTAAACTATAGTAGGTTAATGGTATAATTTTATAGGATTGAATCCCCTTTGACTACCCTAACCAGGAAATGGAATCCCTTTTCCCAGACTGTTTTGTTCCTAAGAGTCTTTGAGGAGTTGAGGTTGAGGCTGATGAGTGCTCCTATTTTGAGGCTATTAGAGGAGGGTGAGGAATATGTAGTATATTGTGATGCCTCTATAGAGGGGATTAGCAACATATTGATGCAAATGTAGATAATGATTATATATCATTTGAGGCATTTGAGACACCATGAGAAGAAATACATGACTCACAACCTAGAGTTTGTAGCTTCAGTCTTTGCTTTGAGGATGTGGATGCACTATATTTGGGGAGAGCGTTTTCTTGTTTACTCAAACCATTAGATACTCAGATATTTATTCATGTAAAGAGACCTAAACCTGATTCAAATAAACTGTTTGGTGTTCCTAAAGGATTTTAACTTTGAGATAGTCTATACTCCTGGGAAGGGAAATGTTTTAGAATATTCCCATAAAATAAAGTCTCATTTTCACCTAGTGGAAGAGGTTTCTAAGATGTTAGCTTTGTTACAGCTGAGCCTGGTAGAGGAGGAGGGTGAAACTTTCCTTTAGTTGATGGTGTTGACCCCTCCACTTATCCAACATGTGAGGGAGGCATAGTTAGGGGACATAGACTATGAGGTCCTATGTGACTAGATATTCTTAGGATATTTACTAGATGAATTTTCTAAAGGATGGAATCACATTATCCTATTCCAGGGACAGATGGTGGTTTCAGTCATGATGTGGGTGGATGTTATGAAGAGTTTCACAATTACCCTTTGGTTTTAAATCCCAATTTGGGGAATATGTATAGAGAGCTTTGGTGTAAGTGTTTGTGGGTTTTCATGAGGCATATTGTGGCTGAGTTCGTCTCTCGGTGCCTCACAGGTCAGCAGGTGAAGGCTGAGCACTAGGTTTTGGTAGGTTTTCTGCAGTCTCTTAAGATCCTAGAGCAGAAATGATGTGGAATATCCATGGATTTCATGACAATGATTCCATGTATATAGATAGTCTATGATTCCATTTGGGTGATAATTAAATGTCATATGAAGTCGGTGCACTTCCTTCATATCAGGGAGTAGAGTTTAGTAGTGAGTTTTGGGTAGTTGTATGTGTGGGATATCATCTTCCTTTATGGGGTTACCTTGATGATTATATCTGATCATGATGTGTGGTTTACATCACAGTTTTGGAGTGTCTTGTAGGAGGCATTCAAGACCCATATTAGGATGAGTTCAACCTTTCACCCCCAGATAGATGGGAAAACTGAGTGCACTATCCAACTATTGGAGGGTACGCTAAGGGCTTATATACTACAGTTATCCCAAAACTAGGAGGAGCACTTACCCTTAGTAGAGTTTTCTTATAATAATAACTATCACTCTACTATCAACATGATAATTTTTTAGGCCTTGTATGGGAGACCCAAAGGATACCCTTATGCTAGAGTGTGAATGGTGAGGCATCTATTTTTTGACAAGTGATGGTATAGGAAATGATAGATAAGGTCTAGGTGATCCATGAGTGGATGAAAAAATGTCATAGTGAATATAAATCTTATGTAGACCGACATTTCATGCCATTGGAGTTCAATCATAGAGACCATGTTTTCATAATAGTGTCCCCATAATGAGGATTGCAGAGATTTGGATAGAAAGGTATTCCATCCTCAAGATTTATTAGGAAGTTCAAGATCTTATAGAGGGTTTGTGAGTTTTCTTACCACCATGATATACCCCCAAAGCTAGATAGGGTGCATGACATCTTCCATGTGTCACAATTGAGGAGATATGTGCATGATCCCAAGAACATCAATGACTGGGGTGAACATGATATCTAGGATGAATCCAACTTTTTAGAGAACCCATTGCTGATTGAGGATTTACAGGAGAGGATCCTATAAAGATGTGCCATTTCACTGGTTTATGTGATATCATAGTATGCGAGCATGTAGGAGAGATCCTTGGAGTGGGAGAGCCAAATGCAAGCTCACTATTTTGACTTTTTGGTTTATTTTTTTTTCTTTTTAGGGATGAAAAGATTGAAGGAGGTAATAAAGAAGATACTTTTCCCCCCTTTAAGACTTTGAAATATATCAAGGAATATTTTAAGAGCCATGTTCTGAGACTTCATTCAATTTAGAGGCTCGGTGAGACTGGAATTAATTTTATAAAAAAATTAAATATATTTTATATTGTACACACAATTTTTCAGAAAAATGAAATATATCCTAAATGGAGCCTCAAATAAAAAAATTTTAGACCACAATTGATTTTGGAGATAGATATAGTACTCCCCTATCATACCAGGGAGTGGGTCCTCCATAATTTCTGTACTTATCATAGAGTTAATACTGCCTTGTGCCATCAGGGAATGGGTCCTCTATTGATGGAGATGATTCTCCCCTATCATACCAGGGTGCGAGTCCTCCGTACTTGATGAACAAACATAGATATAGTACTCCGTTTTCATAAAAATATATGGGTCCTTCATACTAGTTATCATAGAGGCAGTACTCCTCTGTCGTACTAGGGCATGAGTCTTCTATACAAAAATATGGTACTCCCCTATGGTACCAGGGTGCAGGTCCACCATGTGACTTATTCAGACAGACACATGAGATTCTTGGAATCATCAATGGATATTTGGAGCTATAGGCATGCTAATCATCCTAGGATGGGCTGTGAGATAGAGATCCCCTTTTCTCTCTCAATTGGGATTTTTTATGAGCATATATATGTATACGTGTGTATTGGGTTTTCTTTCTATGGGTTGAGATATCTACTTCTATCATATATCCTATTTCTTCCCCCCGTTAGCTTTCGGGGAATCCCACTAGGTATGTATATACTCACTCCTACATGGGATTTTCCCACATGTATTGTGTCTTATATAGAGTAAAAACATGTCAATGGTGATTAGAGAGGTGAATAGGGGATACCTTGGTACATTTGGATGTGTACAATGACTGGGGATTGGAGATCCGAAGTTGGGATCTCTCAACATTTACTTTATTTTTTTGTTATTTTCTGGTTGGGTGTGTAATTTTTCACTTTTCCATTTTAGATTATGTGGTCGTACTCTATAGTATTCCTTAGAGTTTGTTACATGCATGGTCATTACTCTAGAATTTATTGTCTTTTCTTTTCCTTCCTATGCACTTATGCAAAGATATGATTTGATACTTGTATAAAGGTACTTTGGTAAATACTTCCCATTGTAGTTATTCCTATTGACACTGGTCTCTAGCCCTTGGCCTATGGAGGCGAGCTTGGGGTAGTCGTGGCTCGGTCTTCCGTTGGCTAGGCAGCCCTAGTGGGTCAAGTCATGTCAAAAACCCTTTAAAAAAATATATATATTAAGAATAAAACATATTTTTATTTCATATTAATAAATTTTATACCATAACCCTAAAGAATTTCAAATAAAATCATGTAATCCATGAATTAGAACCTTTGTATAGTTGCACCCACCTCAAGATCATAGAGGAATCTATATCCCAAATTTTGGGGTTGTATCCGATCATGAATGGATGAATAAGCCTTCAAAATACTCTATTGGGAGCATAAGTATTAAGAGAGAAATCTAGAAGATCAACTCAATTTGAAGGTATTTAAACATTTATAGGAAGTATGGAAGTTAAATACAATGAACAGCCTCCTGAACCACACTAAAGAACCACCAGACCATGTTGCAGAGCCCCTATCCATACCACAATCACCCCTTACCAAATAGTCACTGAGAACCATGATTTAAACCTCACCCAAATACTATTCTCTAAAAACAAGGATACAATGTAGCCTAAGAACCATGTCACAACTACCCTCAAAATAGAAGAACCACCAAACACACAGTCGTGCAACTCCATGCCGTAACCTATGTCTCCACACTATAGGGATCAACCAAGTTGAAAGCCTATGCCACAACCTCTGCTCCATGGTTCGCTATAATGAAATTGTTAGTATCTATAAAATCTCTATCCAAGGGCTCTATGTCATAGTTGTGCCCCTACACCACATCCATGCTTGAATTGATAGAGGCATCAAAATTCTTCCTCTAGGGAACTATAATGATGCCCACTATTTGATACTGTGGTAATCCCACTCCATGTCACAACTGATACCCTCCATGGCATAATCCTATAAAATTCTAGGAAAACTCAAAATCATTTAAAAACTCATGATACTCAATGTACCAAATATTAAACATCAAAAACAGATCATACCCAAACATAGAGGGTGTCAAAATTCTTTCCATCATAAAATATTTCTATCCCCAGAGAGCCTCAAGTCAATGTATAGTTATAAAAGGGAAGGAGACCAATCATCAATCTCCCCACCATTTATAAATGAAATAAAATGATGGAATAATCATAAAAATTCTTATCAAAAAAAAAAATAAAGTCACTAAGAAACTACATTCCCAAAATATATAATAGGAATTCATGAAACTTCTCCGTCCAAAACCAACCACACACAATAGGTTAAAAACCACAAGGAGAGAACTAATCCTAGAAATGTCTAAAATGATCCTAAAATTTGATTGAAAAAATATGGAATCCTTATAAGGATATCAGAATAAAAAACATGACTCGAAAAGAAACAACATAGTTATAACTTAAGGGTCACAACTGAAAGATGAGGGTTTTTAGATCCAACTCCCTGGAGCACTACCCATGGTAACTTTGACAAGAAATAGATGGTTTCATTCATAGACCTACTAGAAACAAAACTACACCCTAATTATCTAAGCATGCACCCTAGGTATAACCCATATCCAAGGAAACCAGCATAAGCCAACCCATGGTCTACACCACATGAGGGTGAAAATGAACACCGCCTTTAATGAGAAACCAAATAAGTACCCCAAAAGCACTGGTCCATAGTTTCCTCAAGCCAAAACTGCTCTAAACATAATGAGAACAAAACCCAAAATGGTAAGTCATCCATAAAAACTCAAACATCCCCAAAAACAACCAAGGAAATATTTTGAACTCGAGATCACACAAGAGTATCCAATAAAAGATGATCCCCACTAATCCAATCATCAAGAAAAAGATCATAGGTCTAAACCACTGGACCCAAAAATATCTAAAAGAGACACTAAAGAAGCACTACCTTAGAATAGTCTAGGCCACAAACATTCCAAGAAGGAAGAAAAACACATGCATCACTAAAAAATTAATTTTTTTAACAAAATCCTGTTTTGTTAAATAAGGAACCATTAAAATTGGGCCTTCATTCATTTGAAACTAAATGGAAACCATTTTAAAAATTCAAACACCAAGCCTTCTCTTAACTTGGTTAATTTTAAAAATGTTTTTAATGCTGATTTCAAAACAAACACCACTTGTTTTAAAACAAAAACCCTATTACATGTTTCAAAATAAATCAAGAACGTTCCTTTTTTGAAATAGTTTACAAATCACTTACCCTTTTAAAATACACTCACCCAGGGTACATGCCCAAACATACCACAAAATCAATTTGAAAATCACCGATTTCCCTTAAAATACGAAACACAACCTCTATAACACAATGTTTACTTAATTAGAAAAATAAATAACACCTAAAAATCATTCCAAATCCCCAAATTAAATTAACTATTTCTGAAACATTTCATGAAACCAAACCCATTTTACAAATAATCCCTAAGGCCTTTCTTTAAAACCAAAAACATTTCCTCATGAAACCGATTTTTCACTAACATAAATTAATTTAAAATTTCATGAGAAAAACATAAATAATGGCATAATTGGTGAAAATTTTAAGACATAACCCATCTTATAACATCATGGAATACCCCAACTCCCCACCTGAGGCTTTAAAGTGACATAGAAAAAAACCAACTAGGCTTAGAATGAACCAACATTGGGGCTTAATCTAATCCCACTTCAAACCTTTCAAAGGAGTATGAGGTTTGAGTCTTTCTAACCCAAGGCTATAAATAAAATGGAGAACTTACATAGGTCTCCTAACTATTTAGATTCAATCTAAAATGGTGCAACAACAAGAAACTACATCCACACAAGAGAGAATTAATAAGGAAATTGAGCTTACACATTTCACATAGAGGAAAACTCCTAGATCTACACCACTAATCAAGGGAAAGAAACCTGCTATCATAGGCTGAAACCAATGAAGAGAAAACCTGATCGAGACTATAAAAAAGATCCATCCCCAAGAAATTTCTAGAACCATCTCAATAATATTTGGAAAGGAATAATCCAAATCACCAGATCAACCATGTCTCACATAACTTAGAGATGTTTCCAATGAAGATTCAACTCAATAAGAAATGAAAAGGCTCTAGACCTAGGAAATTAAGCCACATTTATGGTAACTCAAATGTAGAAATCTCAACCCAGTGGTCCCCACTATCCAACCAATAAAAACATATCACCAATGCATATCTCAACCAAAAATTTTTGTAACTAAATCCTGTTACCCATGGAAATAAACAAGGTTTATTAAGTCTAGGTGACAATGCCTAATCCCATGGAAAATATTTCCCCATAATTTTATCCCATAGAACAAAGTTTTCATAGTGAAAAGAAACAAAGAGATATAAGAAACTTAGGATGACCAATTCCCTCAAAAGAGAAGCCCAAGGATGATATCAAGATCACATCCAAACAAGGTTATCCCAGAACTAAAATCACTCTAAAAATTATGAGTGATAAATCGAAGGGATCAGTACAAAAAAATCAGGATACACTCGAGATTCCACTTTTCCCAAGGAACAAAAGAAACTAGGAAACCTAGTCCTTAAAGACCCATCTACTCAATCTAACTTATAAAATTCTCTTATCAGGTAAAATAAAAACATCATTTAGATTCATTTAAAAACCTTTCCTCACTAAAAATCTAAGAGAGAAAGGATAACAATCACCACTTCTTTCGAAGTCTGAGAAAGACTAAAGAGATAAGGAAAAGGGTGAATCTCAAGGAAGGCATTACACTACAAATCAAGACATATCTGGAAGGATCACTCAAACCACATAAGGGGGTATCTCCATATGTTCATGTTGTTTAGAATACATTGAATAACCCCTACAGATAATAAAGGTTTAGGCTGAAAATATATGCCAACAATGTAGTCAAACACATTCATAAAGGTTTCAAAGCAAACCCAATCAAGGAGTAGAAACCCCTTTCAAAACTGTTCATTTTTAAAAAATCTAAAAATCACATGAAAAGGAGTTTCACAAACATTTGGTTTCATAAATAAACATATTTGATTACTTTAGAATGGAATCCAAAAGAGTAAAATTTCACAACTTCTAAATTACAAGGAAAAACCTACTACCTTTAAAAAAAATCATTAAACATGATTCATTTTACACTTGGGTTATTTTTTTTTGTATTTTAATTCCCATAAATGAAACCACCATTCAAAAACCCAAAACATTTCATTCACTAAACATTATATAAAACTTATTTTCCTTAAAAGTTAGAATCTTATTTTTTATTTATCATTACTCTTTCAAAAACCATTCACCTTTTGTTTACAAGTTGAAAACAACCATTGTTTTTGTAATTATTAAAGCTTATTGAAAACATTCCCCAAGCATGTGAAATTCACCCCTAAAAATATTTAACTAGATTGAAATACAATTTTTTTTGGTTTCGATGAGTTAAAAACCAGTTCCAAAAATATGTTCTATAGACGAAGCATCATTTCATAGGAAAGCAATGAAGCATCACATTTCAAACAAAATAAATTTTCCTGAAATTCATTTTCACACAATATACTTGTTAGGCCATCCCTTCACAAGACAATCATTCCATAAATGTTAGTCAAATTGATTCATGATATCAATATATCCTAAAAACCACCATAATTCCTTTCCCTTCTGTAAGAGACACTCAAAGAATCCAAGAATCATGGGTTCTAAACAACAAAATCAAAGGGTTATCGAGTATTTATTGACCTAGAAATGTTTTTTTTGACCATGTTATAAGAATGCCACAACCCCTTTAATGATTTGAAAACCAAGTGCCTAGTCACTTAATGGGGTTTCAGGACATACAGAAAAACTTCATGACTTGACTATTTTTTTAGTTTAAACCCCAACTCTTGTATAACTCCCAAGGAAACTAACATGTTCTAATGAGGATCATAAGTTAGGACACCAAAACATAACACATGGAAAACATAAATCAAAGAAAATAAGTCCTGAATACCCATGGTAACTCAAGTGGTAGTATGGAAGGTGGTGATCAAGCATCTACTTTCCATTTACTCCTTGAGCCCCAACATGTCCTAGATCTAGTTTACTAGACTCCTTGAACCCAACCTAGGCAGTGTCGTATAATTTTATGTTGGGTAATCCCTTTGATACCATTTTTAAATAAACCGTATCGGTTCTATCAAAACAAATCACCTAAGATGGACCAAAACAAGGTGAGTATCATCAAACAACCAAAAAAATGCCATGTATAACAAAAACAAGTCAAAAAATAGAGTAAAATATGGAAGAAAAAGATACAAATCCATGAGACATACAACATCTAGCCAAACTAACTAAACCAAAAAGAGAAACAAGAAAAGTCTAAAATAAGAATCCATGTGACCATCTGTGTAATATCCCAAATCCATATAGTCTGACCCTTTGTATGTTTTTAAATATCTTAGTGCTTAGAGGAGGCCTGAATTAAGTCAGGAGGGGTTCAACTACTAAAATCTGGATGTAGGGAGAATTCATAGCATGTAAATATTTTGCATCGTGTATTCTACATTAACATCTTGTGAGGAAAATTCACAGGGTGTTACATGGTGTGTAAATTTTTAGGATTAAATCTTTCGAGGAAACATATTTTTCAGCATGATCTCAAGCCCAACATTTTAATGATGTGAAATGGTTTCACACCATGTAAATACCCTATATATAACAACTTTATAAATAGAAGGGGCCTCTATTTTTATCAAACCCTATGACCTTCCTCTCAAATTTTTAGTGATCGTCAACAATTCCTTCAGGGATTTTGGATTCCTTAAATGGGGATTGATTCTTGGATTCTCATCTTTAATTCATGGTAATATGAGTTAAATTCTACCTCTTTTTTTATTATTATTCAATGCAGTTCCTCTGATTTTATATTAACATGAAATAGAGGATCATCTCCATGTTTATAATGGAGTTTTCCATGGTTTTTTGTTGGTACAGTTGTGCCATGGAATCCTTGGAGGAATAAAACTTATTGTGGTTTAGGTGATTGGGATCCACAATGTTGTTATGTTCTTGTGCAAATAACATTGACACCTTTTGAGTAGGGGATTCATTTCATCACTATTTATTTATGTGAAATCATAAATTTATCACAGTTTAGCCCTTTCGATGAAAATGGAATAAACTTAATTATTATCAAACCCTATTAATAAATAATTGGGTTGTAGAAATCACATGTTGTTTCTTAATACTATGATAATAGGTTTCCACATGATTTTATTGATAGTGTGATTTCAATTATATGATTTCTTAGCATGTTCTTATGATTTTAGTAGTGTGTTGAAATTGGTAATGAATGTAAAACTAGAATTAATTGATAATTAATTGGATTAAGAATTAAGTAAGACGCATGTTTGAATTGGGTGTTTGATGTAATTTAATAATGATCAAATTGATTCAATGAACATGTGTAATTAAATGTTATTTTATATTATTAATGTAATTTTTAAAGAATGTGAGGCATGATAATGCTTTTTGATAACATTGAAAATAAATTAAAGGCATATTAAATGTGAATGTAACTCCTCACAGTTTGATGAAACTAGTTTAAATGCTTGAGTTCATGTTTAGTATTTTGATAGATTTTTATTGCTTGATGCCTTAGGTTTCTTGTATTTGTAACATGTGGATAATGAATCATTAATTCAAGATGTAATAAGATATGGTTTTGTGATAAAAATAATTTCTAGGGCCTGAGTTTCTTTTCTTCTTAATAAGGCCAAGTGCCTTGAGTTTGGAGCTACGAGATATCATTTATGTGAGAAGGAAGGATACATTTTCTAGGGTCTAGATTACACTATTGGCCATGAATTTTTGTTTACTACTACTTTTTTGATGTTATCCATATGCGAGATTTTCTATGTGATGTGATATGGGGTGGGGAGTCAAGGATGTGATATAATCCTTGGATGGCTGATCCAAGGATGGCAGTTGTGATGTGGGTAGGGAGGACTAGATGATGTGGTAGTAGTTGATTCCTGTGCTGGAGATATACATCAAGATGTGCACGTGAGTGTTGAGGATGAAATTGGATATGATGGAATAGGTTGAAGCTAGGATTACCTGTTGATGTGATGCTAAGAGATGGGATAATCACTAAGGAATCTATTAAATGGTCAATGGTTAGGTTTCTTGTTTCATCTGTATTCCTTTCCCCGCTACTCGAGGCAGTTGGATGTTCTTGGTTTCATGTTTCGAATTAGAGGTATATTAGGATGGTTTTCTTAGAGTACCTAGTTTATGGAATGATTCTAATCATGAATAAGTAATTATTAACAAATGTGGCTAGTGCTGATGGAATGAAAATGATGAAAAGATGTCACTCTTGATAAACCATGGAATTACTGTGAATTAGGCTAGGAGGTCACGGAATTTACTCTGATGATTAATGTAATGTAATGTGGAATGATGTTAATGGTTAATAAATAGCTAATAAATTAATTAACGATAGTAAATGATAAAAATGTAAGAAGTAATTATTGTTTCTTTTTAAAATACTTGTGTGCCTATATGATATCTGGTCTTATTAGTGGCATATGGGATTTTGAGTGATGTTAGATATAGTTGAGTCTAATACTAGGTTATTCCCATAGTTTGGTTGTGAGCTATATTATATAATGTATATTTTTTTTATATACTGCCCCACCCATTTTTGTTAGGGATATTGATACCCAGGGGACTCTGGGAGGGTGTTTTCCACAATATCCTAGTGGGAGGATGAATGGATGACTACCCCCTTTGGTCCCACTCTCTTCTATTGGTAGTTAATTGTGTCAGTATGCACATTAGTTATTTTTACCATATATATGTATAGAGGTATTTAATGTATTTTGGTTATTTCAGACACATGTATTACAAAATATAGTATTCAAAAGATTATTATAGGTATGCCATGTATATGCTATGATGGATTGAGGTACTTACTTGGTGTATGGGCAGTAATGGATTTTGGTATAATACTTGATGTATGATACATGTCATATGATCAGTGGTAGATCCCAAAAACTACTTTATTACTATATATAGATATTTGGATTGGATGATGTGATGCATGTGGTGCATGTTATGATGGCTTGACCATGTTTCTTCAGTCTGTCCATTTTAAAGAGTGATATGGATTAGGACGTACGATGTTGGGGCAGAGTGGAAAACCAATGGGGAAGTGGGAGTGGGGTACCCTTTAAAATTATTTACTATATCAAATTCTCTCTTGTATATGATACTTTTTTAGAGTTATCCGTGGTGATGTTGGAAACTTAGTAAACCTGTTTAGGTGATGATTTTGTTTCGCTGTTGTTCACTGTGCTTGAGTATGTTTTTTTTTATCTTTTTCATGATGTGATTTAGTGAGGATCCTACTAACTATATTTGTATTCTCACCCTACATGTATATAAACTATTTTCAGGTAAATCAGAGTAGGTCGTATATTAGGATGGACATTACTAGATCTTGATTTTTTAGGATCTGTATGGGCTTTGTGGTCACTATAGTCCTTAACTATTTTAGGCTTGAAGTTTTCCTTTTAGTTGTTATAGTACTGTATGGAATTTTATGTTTTCACTGGGGATTTATTTATATATAAACACACACACACACACAGATATATATATATATATATATATATATATGTATGAGTAGGTTTTCATTGGTGTATTTGTCTTATCTCTCTCTTTCTCACGTTCTCTTAGAGGGAAATGCCTCCCATATGTATGTATATTATACCCTTAGTGCTAGTCTCCAACCTAGGGCCTACTAGAGGAAGGACTTGGGTAGTCACCATCTCCCTTCCCCCATTTCTAGCCCTGAGGGGGTACTCTATGGGGGGAGGGGGTCATAACAGAGTTGCATCATTGGTTTATGTTGGGGGATATTATGGATTTTGGAGTTATTCATATGTGAGATTACATGGGATGGTAGGGAACTAGTGTCATATTAGTTTATTGAGTAATGTAAACATGGGAGACTGGCTGGGACATGGTTATTTAGGGACCCTTATGATATGATTCATGAACCTTTCAGTTTACTAAGAATACTAAACAAAGTGATAATGGTTTCAGGGTAGAGAACTAGGAAAGGATCATGAATCATTTTTCTTTTCACCTATACTTGAAATGCGCAGACCATGGTATAGGTTAAAACCTTAATAAGATAGTAAAAATAATTATTTATATAATATTAAATATTAAACATTTTAGGTTTAGGTTCTCTAAAAGGTTATTATTTTTTGTAGGAATGGATCCAATTCAATTTCATCATCAGGTTTTCACTTAAGATGTTCAACAAGATGTGCCAACAGATTGCTTTAGAGTGGATGCCGATGACTAAGACACTTAGAGGAGGAAACTTTCAGAGTTTTAGTTCTAGAGTCTACAAAAGTATAAGGGTTTTGTTTTAGATTTATTCATGGAATACTATTTGGAAGAGGATGAGATATCATTCTATTCAATATGTGATTAGAAGAAACACACAGTTTTGTTGGTTGTGATGATGCTGCACGGAGTAGCAAGGTAGTGGTAGTTCTTGTTCCTCAGGGATCATGATGCGTCAATAGTATTGTGGAAGAATTTTTGAGACCAGTTTAAAGTAGATTTTCTTTCATTGACCATGATGGTTCCTTGATTTTAGGATTGTTTTTCCCTTCAACAGGGGAGTTCCAACGTGCATGATTTCATGATCCATTTTATATCCCTTCCACAATATGTGTTAGACCTATTTTTCGATGAGTAGGACATGCTAAGAAATTTTGAGGAGTCTTTTCATCCAAATATCCAGTGATAGGTCACCCTATTTTTGCTGAAGACACATCTTGAGGTGCTGGAAAGAGTAGAGGTTATTGAGAGGATGATGGAAAAAACTGAATCTTCAGGAGAGGTGAGTCGTCAGTATTCCTTATGAAGTAGAGATATGGTCTAGGGTTCCCTGTTGAGAGTACCTAATCTCTTCATTTCCAATCTCCATTTTCAAAGGAGACATGATTTTCATTATTTTCAAGGTAGTTTTCTTTATCAAATGGACTTTCCCATGGAATTTCTTATATTCTTATTTTTTCCTATGTTTTTTCATGAAATTTCATTTTTTGATGTCCATGATGGATAATATTTTATCTTTGATAGAAATGGAAAGTGATTTCAAAATGGTATTTTCTTTAAAAATTATTTTATATAAATAACATTTTTTATGAAATTCCTCAAAGGTTATATGGAAAAGGAAATGCTTTTTCATACATGAAATCGGTATATAATTGCTCATGGAAAATATTTTACAAATTATGAGAATAGTTTCTTAAACATAATTGTTGATTATAGCACATTTGGAAGATATTTGGGAAGACAATTAGTCTTTCAATTATATAGGCCTTAGTTGGGGTATATAGACTTTTAGGGTAGGTTCTCACTAGGTCAAGGACCAAGTTAGTTGCCTTGACTAGGGAGCCCCTCGTAGACTTTGGATAGACTATACTAGCTAGTTCTCCTTACATTTATTCATTATATAAACCCCCCCATGTTTCTCTCCCATTTAGTGCTTTGTTGGAAACTCTTTGTTAATGGTTATTCTAAGATTTACCACTTGGTTTTATGATGTACGATTACATGGATGTTTCCCTATATTTATATATCATGGATTTAATGTCATATTCTTTATTTAAGTTGAATATGGCCAATTTTAAATAACTAATGTATGTATGGGGATATTCATTGTATAGATTCATGGTGGTATCCAATTAGGATTCTGTGCTCACACCCTATATATTCCCTCGAGCATATGTTGACATGATTTTTTTAGACATAGATAAAGGGGAGGTTATTGCTTGTGATGATGGATTCTCATGTGCAGTGTTTCTTTCTAGAAATTTTGGGATAATGGTGATTAATAGTCAGGTGGAGTTAGGCTCATGGATTTGTGGAGATCCTTATTATTAGTATCTAAACTATTTTGGGTTATGGATGTTCGTATTTGTTCATATTCATCATATATTGTAGCTCACCCATGAGTTGTTATGTTATATTTGGGACTATTATTCTTTGATATATTATGTTTGTCACATGTTTTATTTTGATGGAGAAATTGTTCCCCTGTTTTTATATCGATACGCAACTGCTTATCAACGACCCATGGTGATCAGAAAATGCTTTGAGCCTTGTGGAGATCTATTTTGGGTGACGTATTTGGTTGAACTAGGATGGTTTTTTACACTTATCAAACTCTTCAAATCATGTTCAAACATCATCCAAAGGTTCTCCTACTCCTTATACATTATTATATATTCATTATGAGCCAAAAATGGATTCTCTTACATCATGTTAGAAATTTATTTCAAAATAATAACTTCTTCAATGCACAACGTTTGGGATCTAGCCTTGGAAAATAAGAACTCATACGCAAAAAGAATCCTAAAATAGGAACGACATGGATCCAACCGATATTAAGTCCCACCATAGTATATCGATATCAATCTACTCATCATCTAGTTACCACATAATGAGAACCTATAGAAAACCCATAGCAGTGAAACACACATACACGCTAAGGTTACATGTTCATTCCCTAATGAACCCAAGCTTCCCAATGTGTTAAGTTTAAAAAATAATTTAAAAACCTTACTCACAATTTATAAAACATTTTCATATAAAATCATTATCTCTTCCATGCTTGAAAATTCTTTTCCATTTCAAAACAACCTTTAAAGAATTTATCAAAACATTCACAACGAATCATTACCTCTCCCATTCTTGAATACCTATTCTATAATCAAAACCACCTTAAGGAATTCCATTGCATCACAAAATGTGTTCAATGGTATTTTTCAAGAAAACCCCTTCAAAAACATAGTTCTCAATATGAAAATCCATTATGATTTCAAATAAATAAATTTATACAGCAGTTGAATGTAATTTACAACAACATCAAGTAATTTATGAATTAGAACCTTTGTATAGAGAAACCCACCTCAAGAATGAAGAGGAATCACCAAGAATTAATCTACCAAATCTAGGGGTTATATCTGATAAAGAATGGATTCAAAGGACTTAAAAATATTCTCTTGTGTTTCTATGGTTTAAGAGAGAAATGTGGATGATCCACTCAATTCAAGGGGAATTAAACATTTATAGGATGTCTAAAAGATAAAGACCAAGGTGAAACCTCTTGAACCACGCTATAGAACTGCTAGGACACACTATAAAGCCCCTACCCATGTCATAGTCACCCTTTACCAACTATTCTCTAGAAACCATGGTGTATAACTAACCTAGATCCTATTTTCCCAAGACAGTGATATGATGCCAACCATGAACCAAGTCGTAGCTACCCCCCAAAATAGAAGAACCATCAAACACACCATAATGGAACTCCAAGTCACACCCTCTACCTCCACACTATAGGGATCAATTGAGTAGAAGGCATATTCCAAAGCCTCTGATCTATGTAACAACTATGGAGAAATTAGAATTAGTTCCAAAATCTCCATCTTGGGGATCCATGTTATAAATGTCTCCTTATGCTGCATCTATGTCGAAATTGAAATAGGTCTAAAAATTATTCCTTTAGGGAAATACGTCACTTCCCACTAGTTCACACTATAGTGAGCACACTCCACATTATAGTCTATACCCTCCATGGTGTAGTACCCTATAAAATTCTTGGAAAACTCTGAATTACCTAACAAACACATGGGACTTGATGTAACAACTCTTAAACATAAAAAAGAGAGCATGCCCAAACCTATAGGGTGTCAGAATTCTCCCCATCATAAAATATTTATATCCCTAGAAAGACTCAGGTCAAAGTATATGTCAAAAGGGGAAGGGAACTAAGCATCGATCTCCCTAACATTTATAAATTATCTTAAATGATGGAACAATCAAAAAATTCTTATAAAAAATAATTAGAAGTCACCAAGAAAACACATTTAAAAAATATCTTTATAGAATTAATGAAACTTCACTGGCCAAATACAACCACATAGAATAGGTTACAAGGAGAGAACTACTCCAAGATACAACCCAAAGGATCCAAAAACTGGATCAGAAAAACATGCATTCCACATAATGTGATCACAATGAAAAAAAACTCGATAGGAAATGAAAAGGCTCTAACCTAAGGGTCACAATTGGCATATGTTTTTGTTTAGATCCAACTCCACAGAGCACATCCCCATAGTTAATCTAACAAGAAACATAGCCCGATCTCATTCACAGCCAAACCGGAAACCAAACTACACCATAAAATATCCAATAATCCACCCTAGTTCCTAACCATATCCAAGGAAACCATCATAAGACAACCCATGGTCTACACCACACAAGTATGAAAGAGAACTTCTCCCTTAATGGGAGACTAAAGAAGAACCACATATGCACTGGTCCATAGCTTCCTCAAGCAAAAAATGATCCGAACTCAATGAGCACAAAAAAAAATGTTCTATCATCCAAAAAATCTCAAACATCTCCAAAAATAACCACAGAAGCATTATCAACTCAAGTTAACACAAGAGTCTCAATGAAACTCTAATCCCCACTGATCCAACTGTCCAACCAAAGTTCATGGGTCAAAACCACTAGACCCAAAAATATTCAAAGGAGTCACTAAAGAATAACTACCTTAGAAGAATCTAAGACACAACACTAACATAATGAATAAAAACACATGCATCACTAAAAAAGGGAGGGTTTAGCAAAATCCTATTTTTAAAACCAATGCACCATTAAAATTGGGCCTTCATTCATTCAAAACTAAATGGAAATCATTTTAAAAAATCAAACCCCAATCCCGTTCTTGAATTGGTTAATTCTCAAAACATTTTTAAAAATGATTTCAAAATAAACACCACTTCTTTTAAAATAAAAAAACCATTCCATATTACTAAATAAATCAAACACATTCCTTTTTTAAATAGTTTCCAAATCACTTACCATTTTAAAATAAATTCACTAAGGGTATTATCCCTAAAATCCCACAAAATTAATTTGGAAATTTCTTATTTCCATTTAAATAGGAATCCCATATTTTATATGACCATGTTAAATTTATTATAAAAATTAGTCACACATAAAAAACTTTCCAAATACCCAAATTAAATAAACCCAAAACATTTCATGAAACGAACCCCATTTTACAAATTATCCCTACGGCCTTGTATTAAAACAAAAAACATTTCCTCATGAAACCAATTTTTAACTGAAAAAAATGAATTTCAAATCACATACTCAAAATAATAAACAAAGGAATAATTGGTTAAATACCTAAACCATCACCTATCTTCTAACATCAAGGTATACCACAACTATCTTCCTAATGCTTTATGGTGACATAGAAAAATCAAACTTGTATTATCATGAACCAACAATAGAGCTAAATCTAACCCCACTTCCAACCTTTAAAAGGTGTCCCGGGTTATAGAGTTTTCCAACATAGGGATATAAAGAAAACAGAGACCTCACATAGGTCTCCTCACTATTTATATTTGATCTAAAATGGCACAACAACAAGAAGTTGTATCAATACATGAGTGAATCAATAAGGAAACTGAGGTTTCACATTTCACATAAAGGATACCTCCAAGATCTACAACCCTAATCAAGGGGGAAACCATACTATCAAAGGGTGAAACTAACCATGAGAAAACATGGTCAAGATTATGTAATGTCACGATCCATAAGAAACATCCAAAATAACATTGGGTCAAACCACCCTAGTAATAGTTTGAAAGGAACAAGCCAGATCACCATATCCACCACATCTCACATAACCCAGAGATAATTCCAAAAAAGAAATGCCTCAATGATAAATGATAAGGCTTTAGTATTAGGTCATGAAGTCACATCTATGGTAAATTGGGTTTATAAATCTCTATCTAGTGGTCCACACTATCCAAATGATAAAAACATATCACCAATGGATATACCATACAATTAGTCATGAAACAAAATCCTATTACCCATTAACATACCTAGCGTTCACCAAGTATAGGGAAATATTCATAATCCAATAGAAAAGCTTCCACTGTAAGGTTATCCCATAGAAAAAAGTTCACAAAGTGAATAAAAACAATGAGATAGAAGAAACTTAGAATGACCACTTCCCTCAACAGAGTAACCTAAGAGGATATCAAGATCACATCTAAATAATGTTATCCCAAAAATACAAGACCTCTAAAACTTGTGAGTGTAAACTTGAAGGGATCAACACACCAAATTTAGGATACACCTGAGATTCCAATCTTCCCAAGAAACACAAGAAAACTAGGAAAACCATTCCTTAAAGACCCATATACTCAATCAAACATATATGATTATCTTATCAGGTAACAAA
Source organism: Viscum album (assembly GCA_963277665.1). Classification (NCBI taxonomy): domain Eukaryota; kingdom Viridiplantae; phylum Streptophyta; class Magnoliopsida; order Santalales; family Viscaceae; genus Viscum; species Viscum album. The sequence continues at coordinate 1,194,584,602 of OY728121.1, read as the reverse complement.
AGAACATCATCTAGATTCATCTCAAAACCTTCCCTCAAAAAAATTGATAGGGAAAGGATAACACTCTCCACTCCATTTATAGTTTGGGAAAGACTAGAGATATAAGGAAAAATGAAAAATCTCAAGAAAGGCATTACACTCCAACTCAAGACATCTCTGGAAGGATCCCTCAAACCACCCGAGATGGGATCTCCATCTAGTTATGTTCTTTATAAAAAATCAAATAACCCCTAAATAAATGACAGGTTCAAGAAAAACATAAGAACAAACAAAGTAAGAAAACAATTTCATATTTCATTCAATCAAATACCACTGAAGGAGAAGAAACCTCTTTGAAAAACTACTCATTTTGAAAACCACCAAATATCACTTGAAAATGAGTTTCACAAACAATTAGTTTCATAAATAAACTTCTTTCATTACTTTGGAAAGGAATCCAAAAGATTAACATTTCACAACTTCTCAATTACAAGGTGAAACCTCTTACCTTTCAAAAAAATCATCAAACAAGATTCATTTTTCTCTTGAATAATTTGTCCATGTTTAAGATCCTTTAAGGAAGCCACTATTCAAACACCTAAAAATTTTCATTAAATGAAAAATTTATTCAATTGGTTTTACTTAAAAGTTGGAATCTTATTTTTAATTTAGAATTACTATTTCAAAAATAATTCACCCTTTTAGATTATAAGTTTAAAATAACCATCTTTTTGATAACATTTTAATCTTATTTAAAACATTCTTTAATCATGTGAAATTTGTTAATGAAAAATATTTAACTAGTTTGAATACCAAAGAGTTTTCTAGGGTTTTATGAGTAAAAAACCATTTCCAAAAACATGATTTATAAAACAAGAATCATTTTGAAAATTATCTTTACACAATGAACTTGTTATGTCATCTCTGTACAAAAAAAATCATTCCATAATTGTTAGTCAAACTGATTCTTGTTATCAACATATCCCAAGAACCACCTTGATTCCTTTCACTTCTGTGTGTTCCAATAAAATAATCCCATAATAATGGGTTCTAAACAAAAAAACCAAATTTTTTTGGAGTCCTGATCTACCTAGTAACATGGTTGATGACCATTTTCTAAGTGTGCCATAACTCCTTTAATGCTTTAAAAAATAAGTGCATAGTCACTGAATGGTTCTTCCAGAAATCTATAAGAACTTCACCACTTGATTATTTTTTCATTTTACACCCAAAATATTTTATAACTCCTAAGGAAACTAACACTTCCAATGAGTATCATAGGTCATTACACTAAACAATAACACCTGGAAAATGTCAAACAAAGAAAATAAATCCAAAATGCCCATGGTAATGAAAGTGGAATTATGAAAGGTGGTGATCAATAACTTACTCTCAATGTACTCCCTAAACCTCAACATGACCTAGATATAGTCTACTAGTCTCCTAAAATAGAACCTAGGTAGTTTCAAATCACTTCTAGTTGGGTAATACCTATGATACCATTTTTAAAAGAACCAACCTGGTTTGTTCAAAACACATCACCTGAGATAGACCACCACAAGGTGAGTATAATTAAAAAACCAAAAAAGACTAATGTATAAAAAAATAATTCAAAAAAATAGAGTACAATATGGAAGAAAAATATACAAATCCATGATACATATAAAATTAAGCCAAATCGAATAAACCAAAAAGAGAAATAGGGCAAGACTAAAATGAGTCTCCATGTGACCATCTGTGTAAAGGACTATATTTGTTTATTCTAAGCCTTTTCATCTCTCTGATGCTCCTAGTTCTTAGAGGAGGCCTAGATTGAGTCTGGAGGGGTTTGGATGATAAAATCTGGATGGAGGGATAGTTCATTATGTGTAAATATTTCACATTTTGTATTCTCAGTTCAAGGATTGTGAGCCTAGTTCATGGGGTGTTACATAGTGTGTAAATTTTCAATATTAAATCCTTTGAGGTGAAGTATTTTTTGAAGAGATATAAAGACCAAAATTTTCAGAATGTGAAAGGTTTTCACACTATGTAAATACCCTATTCATCATGGATTTATAAATACTAGGGGAATTAGGTTTTCTCAAACCCCATGACATTCCTCCCAAATTTTAGGCAATCAAATACCCTTCCTTTGGGTATTTTTGATTCCTTAAAAGGGAATCAATTTCCATATTTGATTCATGTTGATATTAGTTACGTTCTACCTCTTCTCTCATGGTTATTCAATCTAGTTCTTCCCATTTCATCTTTCCATGTGATGGAGGATCATATCCATGTTTATAATGAAGTTTTTATTTGTTGTTTTTTGGGGTGGTTGTGTCACATCATCCTTAGAGGGATGAATATTCATGAATAAGAGGTTATCAGGATTTGAAACATTGGTCCATTCTTGTGCGAATAAGGTTTATTCTTTTGAAGTAGGGTATTCATTTCTTCTTTATTTATTTATGTGAAATTTTAAATTTACAATGGTTTATCCCTTTAGATAAAAATGTAATTTACCTAATAATTATCAAACTAGATTAATAATTAATGGGGTTGTAGAAATAGAGTGTTGATTCTTGATATCATGATAACTATTTTCCTCTTGATTTTCTGGATAGTGTGATATCTATGCTATGATTGTCTAGACTGTTATTATTCTTGGAGTATCATGTTGAAATTGTTAAATAATGTAAATTAGGAATTATTTGATAATTAATTAGACAAAGAATTAAGGAAGAGGTATGTTTGAATCTAGTGTTTGATTTAATTTAATAATAATTCAGTTGATACAATGTGCATGTGTAATTAAATGTTCTTCTATATGATTAATGTAATTGTTAAAGAATGTGAAGTATGATAATTCTTGTTGAGAATTTTGATAATAAATAAAATGCATGTTAAATGAGAATAATACTTCTCATAGTTTGGTGAAAATGGTTTTAATTCCTAAGAGCCTGTTTAATCTTTTGATAGCTTTTTATAACTTGATGCCTTATATTTCCTATAGTTGGAACCAATTAAAAATGAATCAGTTAATTGAAGATGGAATAATAATTAGTTGTGTGATAAAAATAATTTCTAGGTCCTGAGTTTCTTATCTAGTTGAGAAGGTTGAGTGCCTTTAGTTTGGATACATAAGATATCATTTATGTGTAAAGGATGCATGCCTTGATTTTAGGGACTAGATTTCCTTGTTGGATATTCTTGTTTGTTTCTTTTTAATTTTGTGATGTGATCCATATGTGAAATTCTCTATCCAATGTGATATGGGGTGGGGAGGCCTAGATGTGATATTATCTTGGGATGGTTGAGATAGGGATGGATGATGTGGTGTGGATGGGGATTCCTGAATGATGTGGTAGTAGTTGACGCCTATGATGGAAAGATGCATTAGGATATGCATGTGGGTATCAAGGATGAAACCATAGGTGATGGAATGAGTTGAAACTAGGCTTACCCATTGAATTGATATTGATAGTTGGGATGCTCACTTATGAATATATTAAATAGTCAATGGCCATGTTGAATATTTTATATATATTCTTTTCCCATCTACTTGAGGTAGTTGGATGAGCTTGGTTGCATGTTTCCTCTTGGTGGTAGCTTATGATGGTTTTCCTAGAGTGTCGGGTCTATGAAATGATCCCAATAATTAATAAATTATTCTTAACCCATGGGGTTGTTGATGATTGAATAAAATTTTTGAAAATATGTTACTCTTGATAAACCATGGGTTTGATTTGGATTATGCTAAGAGGGCATGGAATTTACTCTGATGATTAATGTAATTTAATGTGGAAGGATGTTAATGGTTAATTAATGGAAAATTAATTAATTAACATAAGGAAATGATAAAAAGGGATGAAGGAATTAATGTAGCTCATTAGAATTTTTGTGTGCTTATAGGATATCTGGTCTTAATAGTGGTATTCAAGAGTCTGAGTGATGTTAGATACAGTTCTTTATAATACTATTTTATTCCCATAGTGTGGTTATGAGCTATATTATATCCTATATATTCTGTGATTTCATATGCGTCCTCACCCATATCGGTTAGGGTGACTGACACTTAGTGGACTATGGGAGGGTGTTTTCCCCAACATCTCGGTGGGAGGATGGATGGATAACTATCCCCTCTGGCTATTCTCTATTTTCTTGGTAGTTTCTTGTGATGGTATGAATGATGATTAGTTTTCCCATATATGTGTGTAGAGGGTTGTAATAGATTGTTGTTATTTTACACACACATATTGTGAGATATAGTATCCAAAGGATTATTATAGGCGTGACATGAATTATATGTGATGTATTAAGGTATATACTCAGTGTATGGGCTATAATGGATTGAGATATAACAGCTAATGTATGATAAAAGTCATACGGGTTGTGGTGGCTCCCTGAAATTAGTTGGTTACTATATAAGGATATGTGGATGGGATGATGTGATGCATGAGGTGCATGCTGTGATTCCTTTCCTAGGTGTCTTTGGGTTAGCCTATTTTGGGAGAGAGGTGGTTCAGGAAATGCGACATTGGGGAAGAGTAGCAAACCAATAGGAAAGAAGGAGTAGGGTACACTTGATATTTCATTACTATACCATATGTTATGTTGTTTTCAATACTTGGTGATATTTATCCATGGTGAGGCTAGGTACTTAGTATACCTTTTTAGGTGATGAGTTAGTTTCACTATTGTTCATAGTGATTTAGAATACTTTCTTTATCTTTTCTATGAGAGTATTTGGGGGTATATAATAGAGTATACTGTTATACTCACCCTATGTATATATATACTATTTTTCAGGTTAGTTGGAGTAGGTTGTAGATCGACTAGATATTATATGTCATGGTTTTATAGGAGTTTTTTAGGCTTCATGGTCACCGTTCTCTTTGCCTTTTTTGTACATATAGTTTTCCTTTCAGTTGTTATAGTACAGTGTAGCATTACATGTTTTCCCATGGTATATATATATACACACATATATATATATATATATGTCCGAGAATGCATTGATTTGTGTATCTATCTTATCTCTCCATACTTTTCATGTTCTCTTAGATAGAAATGCCTCCCATATGTATGTCTATCATACCCTCAGTGATAGTTTCCATTCTGGGGCTTACTAGAGGTGGGAATTGGGAAGTCACCATCTATCTTACCTCATTTCTGGCCTAGGAGGGGTTCAATTTTGGGGTATAGGGTCATGAAAATCTGTCACCTCCGACCAATTTGACAAATAAGGTGATGAAACTCAAGAGAAGCCAGGGAACTACATGACACCCTTCCCTTTACCCATGTCCTGAAAAACCACATCTACTGAAACCCAAAGTAAAATATAGGGTGTGAGCATAAAGTCCTATAGAACTTCACAAAGAATCTATAAAAAATATAATACCATGAAAACATTATCTATAGATTTAAAAAAATCCATGTTATAAATCATTTTCATAAGATAAAACCAATCTGTAAAATATCGTTTGGTTTTTTATAAAAGACTTTCATATTCACAGATGTATGGAATATGAAAAGTATGTAAGAAAACAAGTGGGTATAATAAAAACCATCCATTTATAAACCATAATATAAAATATCAATTAAACAATCTTGAAATATACTATCATGTGTAAAACCATGTATAAATGACAAGAACAACAATTTTTCTTGAGCCAAGGGGAATAAGCACACAAACATAAAAAGAAGCCTAAACCCAGAACAATGTGGATCCAACCGATACAAGTCCCACCACAGTCTATCGATAGAAAGATATTCATTATAAAGTCACCATATAATGAGAACCTATAGAAAACCCCTAGTGGAGAATCATACACACAAAGGTAACATGTCCATTTCCTGATTCACCCAAGGCACCCAAAGTGCTATGTTTCAAAAACCATTTAAAAAACATACTCACAATTTATAAAGTATTTTCACATAAAATTATTACCACTTCCTTCTTGAAAATAATTTTCCATTTAAAAACCATACTTAAGGAATTTCACCAAACATTTCACAAATAAGAACTATCGCTCTCATGCTTTAAAACCAATTTTAGAATCGAAACCACCATAAGGAATTTCATCGCATCACAAAATGTTCTGAATTACATTTTTAAGGAAGAACCCCATTAAAAACAAAGATCATAAGTAGAATATCCATATTTATGTTGAATCAATCAATTTTATACCACAACCGAATTAAATTTTTAGGAATATAATGTAATTCATGAATAGGAACCTCTGTATAGAGAAACTTACCTCAATAATGGAGAGGAATCACCAATAATTGATCTCCCAAAGCCATAGGTTGAATCCTCTCAAGAAGGGATTGAAAGGCCTGAAAATAGTCTCTTTGGTTCCTATGTTTCTAGAGAAAAATGTGGATGATTAACTAAATTTTATGGGATTCAAACATTTATAGGCAGTCTATAAGTTAAGAGGCAACGATGGAACCTCCCAAACCATGCCATATAAATGATAGACTTGGCCACAAATCCACCATCCACACCCCATTCACCCCCAATCAATTGGCCTCTGAGAACCATGATGTAGGAATCACCCTGAACCTATTATATTAGGACAAGGCTACGATGTATAGTATTCACCATAATGCAATTACCCCCCCCCCCAAAGTGTCAGAACCATAAAACACACCTCTATAGAACTACACATAACTACCTCTTCCTTCATTCCATAGGGATCAACTAAGTAAAATTCCTACACCATAGCCTATTATCCATAGCAAAACTATAAAATTTTATAGTAACACCAAAATCACTACCACTGATTTCCATGTTAGGAATGTAGAAGTTTTTTTCAGGTGTTGACTCAAAAAACTAAAAGGAAAAATATAGAAATTTTGGATGACCTTGATATCCAAACTAGTGACAACATAGAACTTAAATGGTGTTAGGATAATTATGTAATGGATCGAACCTTTTTGTCCTTTCCTTTTTATTTTATGGATATTGGGGTCTCATGAGAGAGTTTAGTGGCATTATGGAAGCTCAAAGTTATGTTTTGGACATTTAAAGGCACACCACATTGTGGTAGTTGGTGTGGTGTTGGCCTTTTGACTTTCAGTTAGAGTTGAGGGTGTGCCTAGCTGTTTTGAGTTGGTTGTGTATTTCTTAGTGCACTAAAACTAGTGAAATGTATTTTTTGGCCATTTTGGTTGTCATGTTTTTATGGTGGTCACCTTGTGTAAAAAGAGATCTCTAAAAATTCCCTATGTGGGCATGGTATCATACATGGTTCCTAAGAGGTGCTCCGATGAGAAACAGTAAAGCAAATATCTCACCATGTCATGGTACTTGGTGTAGTAACATGAAACTACTTGGGTATTTACATCACACCATGGTGCAAGGTGTGGTGCTCATGAAAACAAATTTTATGTTGTTTTTATAAAACCCAATATTTGAGGATCTCACTTGGAGATTTGGGTATGTGTTTGACCTGAGAGTACCAAAATGTGGTTAGAAGTCACCAAATCAAAGGGAAGGCCACACAAGATTTATTTATAAATATAGGACCTAACCTCCTTTATTTAAAATTATTTTCCCTTCCTTCAACTGTTGTCAAAACATAACCCATTCCTCAATCCTCTCTTCATTTTCTTTAGAGAGTCTAATTCCTTAGTTCATCTAGATCAAATTTTATTAGTTTGAGGTATCACTTTATTCTTTTTTATCTCCCTTATTATTATTATTATTTCTTTAAATGGTTCATTGGGTGAGAAACCTCTATTTTAGAGTGAGTATTAATGGTGTTTCACTATGCATTGGCTCAGGTGGTGTTTATTTAAAATATGATGGTGGTTGATACTTTTTTTGTGAGGTGATTACTTGGGGAATTATAATTGATGGAGGGGATTTGAGTACTCTCTATATTTATATATAATTGTGAAAATATCTTACTTTTTATTTATATTGGGGGGAATGGTACGAATTGGCATAATCAAAGATAATTATTGGACTAAATATATTTGATGGGAATAGTGTAAACCATAAAATGTTATGTGTTTTCTGGATGATGTTGTTTTTATTTATATCCCATGTTACACCTTGTCGTGATGGATTTACTGTAAATAACCTAAAATATTTTAAATGTTTCAATTCCTTAATTTCTAAAGACTAATCTTGATGTGCTTATCCTATGTTTGTTATGTTAGTTGTGACCTGGTGGATTTTTTGGTAGTTGTGTCTTGATGTCCTTGGTGGGTTGTTGTGGCTTGGTGACCTTGTTTGTTGTGGCTTAGAGGACTTGGTTTTTGGATTGATGGGTTTTTTATACGGTAGTTGATATGGTTGATTCTTGGTAATAGTTTAGTGGTAGTGGAATAATAATTGGCTTGAATAATATGAATTTTCATAGGAGAAACTTTAATTAATTAAAATTGATGTATTTGATTGGAAATGGAAAATGGATCTTGGAATATGGATCTTATGTGATTCTTGACTGATATTATTTGTTTTTCATTAGTGGAATGGAATGCTGAGGTGGTACGGGTGACACCCTATTGGTGATCACTGTCTTATGATGATTTTAGTATGAACTCATAAGTGTGGGATTGTGTGATATATTATTATAATTTGTGTTCTTGTGCTTCATTACATACCCCACCTGATTTGAGTACTACATACCGACACCCAAATGTTTTTGAAAATGTTTTTTCCTAATATCTAGGATGAGAAGGATATGGATGACTGACTGCCCCCTCACCCCCACTCTCTCTTCAGCAGTTGTTCATGATGACATCAATAATACACAGTTGGGGGTGGTACCTTGTGATTGACAGTGATATATGTTATGGGGTTCGTGGACATTATTAGTACTAGTTCTTATAATCCCTGGGGAGTCAATATCATTTGAGAGCCCCATGATCCTTTTTAGTAACAACACCTGTAATTTCCCTTAAGGTAGTATCAATATATGAACCCGCCAATATATGTTCACTAGCCTATATAGTATAATTATTATCATCTAGGAGGAGGTAGAGTTGTTAGAGGGAACCCCCCCAGATGTTCCTCATCATCAGGTGCCCAGTTTAGTGTGCAGATGTGGAGGTCTTCAAGAGTGAGGTAGAGGACCCAGACAAGGGAATTTTCATGTGATCGAGGGGCCAACTCTAGAGGTTCCATAGGTTGTTTAAGGTGTGACCATATTATCATCTACCATGGTTTATACTTTATTTTATTATGGAGATTTTCACTCCTTTATTATGAACACCTATGTCCAAACATTAGATTTGAATGTTGAGAGGCCTCCTATACCCTTGGTATTATCAAAGACAGTTGGACGTCAGACCAAATTTGTTTGATGTGTGTCAGAGATGTAGACTCCTGATGGGGAAACATCATTATTTAGGGGATTTCTTATTTATATAGATACAACCATTCAATATCAATCTTGGCATAGATTAGTTATATTCTCTACATATAGTTTTTGATTGTTTCCAATGGAGAGTTGAGTTTTCTGATGAGGAAGGGATATATGTGGTGTTTTATGGTGATGAGGGTTTTAGATGGGAAATAGGTGTGTGGAGCCCCTTATTGATTTTATGGCTAAATCATCAGCATAGTTAATGGGAGCTATGAAATTAGATGATCCTAGAGTTTTTAAGGAGTATTTTAATGTTTCCCAAGAAGAGTTTATGACCCTACACCTTAGTGTGACATCAGTTTTGGGAGAGAGTTATAGTAGGGTAATTCTTTGATTTTGATGGATCCTTATCAAATTTCATATTCCAAGTTGTGGGAGTTGAGAATCTAGATTGATGATATGTGGAAAAAAGTTTTAATACAACCTAATGAATCACCATGAGGAGCTCTAATTATTTTCACTAATAATTCAAATGATAGTTTTATTTTATGTATATAATATCATAGGATGAATTAGGTGATTAATAATAATTACCCTCTTCAATGGACATATGATCACTTTGACTAGTTGAGAGGGTATAGATGGGTTTTTAAGATTGATAGGCAGTCATGATATCATTATTTACGGGTAAAGGAGGAGGATGACTCAAAGACTAATTTATAGTTCAGGTATAGACATTTTAATTATCTAGTTATGTTTTTTGGTATCACAAAAACACTAAAAACATTTAGGGGAATCATGAACTCCATTTTTTTGTGATTTATTGGATTAGTTTATAGTTGTGTTCAATGAATAAATTCTAATACACTCAAATTTTGAGGAGAATCATGTAGATCACATGGGGATTGTTATGCAGAATATTTAACACCACCATTTTATGGGAAAATGACCAAATATATGTTATGGATGTGATAGGTGAATTTTTTAGGATATCCAGTGTCTCAACATAGAGTGGAAGTGAATTCAGTTAATGTTGGAGTAGTTATTTCTTGGGTAGCATTCAAAAACCTAAGAGAGGTTCATAGATTTCTTGGCCTCATAGGTTATTATCGCTGGTTTTTCTCTATCTTATATCAGATTGCATCCCATTAAAATCCCGAATCAATAAATATTGATCCTTTGTTTGGACCGATTAGTTATAGGAAACATTCTACTACCTGAAAGAGAAGCTAATCAGTTCACTAGTTCTTTAACTCCCTAAGGAAGGTGTGATTCTTGAGGTGTTCTATGATGCTTCTCATTTGGGATTGTGATGTGTCTTGATTTAGTAACAGGAAATGATCTCTTATGGGTCTAGAAAATTACACCCTTATGAATTTAGCTTTACCACCCATGACCCAAAGATGAAAATGTGGTGTTTTCACTAAATTTTTGAAGACATTACCTCATCTGGGAATCTTTGTAGTCTTTATAGATTATACGATCTGGGGGTATATTTTTTTCTTAATGTGACCTAAATATATAAAATTGATGGTGGATAGAGTTTCTATAGGAATATGGATTTGAGATATCTTATACTTCTAGGATATGATATGTTGAGGCAGATGTGCTGATTTGGAATTCATGTGGATTAATTCAAGAGTTAGAGGATGATTATAGGGCGATTGAGGAATTTGAATCTATGCATCCTAGAGCATAGGAGGTCGATTATATAGAATTATTGTTTTATAAGATAGTGGTGCCTGCCTTGTCGTAACAAGCAGAGGAGTCTCAGAGAAGATACCAAGAGGTATAGGTGACATGATACCATATCATTCATGGAGATGAGCTAGAGTGATTTTCAAAGGATGTTCTTCATTATGTTATATTACAAGGAAGGATGTTTGTTCCATCGATAGTGCATGTGGGAGTCCTCTATTAGTTATATAGATAAATTTTAACAGTATATCATAGCATAAATATGATTTATCATGGTTTTAGGAGGAATATTAGGTGGTGAATCATAAAGAAGATAATTATGGGGTTTATGGTGTGATTGATAGTCTATTAATTGGTTAAGGTAGAGCATCATGTTCTTGGTGGTTTGTTGCAACCCTTAGATATCCATGAGTGGAAGTGGGAAGATATCTTGATGAATTTCATCAATGGGTTTCCCTAATATCAGGGAGGAAATTATACTATATGGGTGATATTGGATTGATTGATAAAGTCAAATCACTTTCAAGAGATCTGAGTAATGAGTTCCTTGGATGTACTAGCGAGGCGGTGCATGAATGGTGTGATGGGACTTCATGGTGTTCTGAGGACCATTGTTTCCAAATGATACCCTTAGTTTAATTCTTAATTTTAGATAGGATTGTGATAGAGATAATATTTAAAATATTTTTATATGTATTTCAATGATTTAATCCATTCCAATTTACCAATTTGAGATGAATTTCATTTTTTTTGGATTTTAGGTATATTTTGTGCGTAAATGTTAAAATTTCTTAATTCTATAATTTTTATTGTATTCTATCAATTTAGTATTTCAAGAATAGCTTCTTAAATATTGATCCAAATTGAGGAATTCGTTTATTATAGTCTTTCTTTATCTGGGGAATTCAACTTCTTTAAATTGACTCAGTGATAATTAGAATTTTATGGTGCCTAAATAATTCAGTTAGTATGGAAAATATTTTTGGCCAACAGAATTGACTACTTCTCATTAAATGAGGAATATCCTAGGATACACAACAATGAATGAGGTAATTATATTTCGATATGAAATATTAATATAAGGTACATGTTCAAATTTAATTTCAAGGAAATATTCTCTCATTAAAGAAGTTGTTTCACATGTTAAAGTGGAGAAAGATAAAGAGTCTCTTCGGTTAGAAAAAGAGAGATTTAGTAATTTAGGAATAAATTTTTTTACACATGTAAAAAGGATTTGAAATATTTAGGATAGATATAAAAAAATTACTAATAACTCTTAATAAGACCTCTCATAATTTTTCAACCGGTTGGTGGGTAGAAAATGATCAAACTTTCAGCATATAGATTATAGAGAAGAATTTTTTTCCTTTTCTATTTTATTTTTTTAATGGATTATTCTTCATAATTCCACTCATATTTCCTTCACATGGAGGGAAAGAATTATGTGTTATTGGGGAAGGTGAGGTTTTATTTTTGTAATTCTTGAGTTCTTATACTTCATGGTATAAAATCTACTTTATTCTTCTATTATGTTGGTTTCAACATTCTAATTGAAGTAGTAGAATAAAGTCTTTTTTCAACCAACAAAAGCAATCGCTAAAGGGATATAGCAGCCACCAAGCATCCTCCAAATAGAGGACTCTTTAGGTCTATTGGTGTTGCCTATAGTATCTGCCATTTTGTGGATGCTATAGATGTGAAGTACATGGGCTATAGCGACTACTGTTTGGCGGTTCCTATAACTCGACAAGGTAAAACATATAGTGACCAACATGTGGAGCTATCTATAAGGTTATTTTAAAAAAAAAAATACATTAATACAAAAAAAACCACTCTATTTAAAAAATAAAAAAAAATATTTCCAAAATATCTAAACTCATGGGAATATAAATCTCTTCGTATCTTCATCTTCTAAACTCCAAATCCATAACTGAATATAACTATATTAAAAAAATTTATAAAATAAATTATAAAAAAATTATTGCAAAAAAAAAACAACCCAACTAATAATTGAAAAGCAATAAAATATTTAAATTCAAGCTTAGTACAACGATCAAAGTTATTTGATTTTGAAAATATATTAATAATTTTGAATAGATTTTTAAAAATTTAAAAGAGATTATTCTATTGTTCTATATAGACCACATGTTTGATTGATGTTTCCTATTCTTATACACATCACCAATAATAATAAGTTGGTTGTCTAGTGATTTCATGTCATTCTGAGGTCTTTTTCTATGAATTTGATTATTAAACACATGTTTTGGTGTTTTATGACATGAAAAAGGAATTTTCCAACACTACGGTCAAACGAGACCTCTGATTGATGTAATGTCTACCCAAAAATTTTAAATTTTACTCCATTATTATTGTCATCTGATTTCATGTCATTCTATGGTCGGTTGACTGGTTTTGACCGCCCAATGAACCATTTTAAAGGGAATCAAATCTTTAAAAACTACAGATTCAGTCATATCACACAGACTACACATCCAATTGACATTCCTTCTCCCCATACATATCACAAATAATAATTAGACCATTTTACGATGATTTCAAGTCATTCTGAAGTTGTCTTCTATAGACTTGACCGTTAAACATCCTATTTGGTGTTTTATGACAACAAAATTGCGTTTTCCATCACCGTGGTCAAACGACACCTATGATTGGTGTAACCTATGCCCAACCATTTCATAATTCACTCCATGGATTTTTTTTGTTTGATTTCATGGCATTACAAGGTTGTTCATATAGTTTTGACCACCTGACACACTTTTTTAAAGCGCGTCAAACCCTTAAAAGCCACATATTCAGTCGTACCGCGCACACCGCACATCTGATTGATGTTCCATCTCCTCATACACATCATGAATAATAATTATACAGTTTTACTATTATTTGAAGTCATTATAAGGTTGTTTTCAATATATCATACCTTTAAATGTTTGTTTTGGTGTTTTATAACACCAAAATTGCATTTTCCATCACTGCAGTCAAATGAAAACTCTGATTGACATGATTTATACTCGAACATTTCAAAATTCACTCCAAATTTGTTTTTGTCTAATTTCATGGCATTCCAAGGTCATTCAGTTGGTTTTGACCACCCAACACACCTTTTTAAAGGGCACCAAACCCTTAAAAACCACATATTCAGTCGCACCATGCACAATGCACGTCCAATTGTTGTGTTGTCTCCTCATACATGTCAAGAATAATAATTATACGATTTTCATATGATTTCAAGTCATTTAGAGGGTGTTTTATAAAGATATGTTTCACATAAATGACTTATTTTAAAGTCAAATTCCATTTAATTTCCATTCATGCTTTGTTTTGAGGGTTTCCCAAGCATTTATGGAGGAATGGGTGAGTTTTTATGAATTGGGCCAAACTGTGAGCCCAATTATAGATTTAAATATAAATTTTGATTCCTTTATAACTCTTTCATTTTTTAAAATTTTTCATCCATTCCAATTCCTAATTGTCATCCCCTGACCGATTAACACCACCATATTAATTTGGACCATTTATAATTCAATAATCATGGTGGATATGGATTTTTATTTAAGGGATTGGGCCTGCCCGAAAGCCCATTTTCTACATTAAAAATAAATTTTAATTCTTTAATATCTCCTTCACTATTTATGTTTTTTTGATGATTCCAACTCTCACCCAAGACCACTTACATAAGGAGAGCCCACATTCCCTCCTCCCACAATTTGTAGCTCGATTGAATCACGAAAGTGGTCGAAAATTATCTGGATTTCAGAAATCATCCAAATTTGGAGAGGTAAATTGATCCTTTCATAACTCCTTCTATTTTTACTCTTTTCCCCCATTCCAGTTCCTACAAGATCTCCTAATATTTTTTCGAACCTCCCATGAATGTTTGGATGTTTTCAAATTCAGATACTGGTGGATGTTTGGTCGTTTTATTCAAGATTATTTTGGGTATGTGTTTCTCTCTTCAAGTCTTTCCTTCTCTTTAGGGCTTCCTCTAACTTTCATAAATTTATAGAGTGTCCAGAAGTTAGGTTTCATAACTAGAGTTTGATTTGGGGTATATTTGGTGAAATATTATGGTTTAGGGTTCATTTTCACATCCTTGTGGTGTGGCAGAGGTGCAGTTGAGGTTTCACACCAAGATTCAAGGGTTTTGACTCAAAAGGTAGGTGGTTCCATGTGTAAACAACTATTGATGAGTTAGCATGATGTATTTAACCATTTTTAATATTCCTCATATGTTTGGTGTGGTGTGAAAACTATTTATGATTGATTTGGTTATGAGTTAAATTTTATAGTCGCTTTATAACTTGAAATTGGGTGTTTTCATGTGTAACTCATGGGGTTTTATTTGGGTGTAGTTTATAACTTATAAAATTGGTTTATTAAATATTTTTTGGCCTGAAAATTATGGTTTGGTAATTTTTTAGTGTCATGTTTTCCTAAAAAAAGTTTTTTGAATAGGTTTAATGTGTAAAACATTGTTATACTTTTTGAGTTCATTTTATGAAAATGTGTGTTTTCATTTGTATCTTTTGTGGTATTATTCAAGGTTATTTTATAACACTTGAATGTGTTTTTATAATTGTATATAGGGCTTCCAATTCTGTTTTTGATAGCAATTGTTATGGTTTTGGTCTTAAATGGGTGTTTTGAAATGGGTTTTGTGTGCAAGACATAGTTACACCCCTTGCGTTGTTTTATGAATATTGTGAATTTTTTGTTTGGTTAAACAAAGTAGATAAAAGGGTGTATATGTACTGTTTGGGGTGTGTGTTCACATAGTATGGGTTTTTGAAAAGTATGGTGGTAATTTAATATTTCAAATATTTTTTTAGAATGTTTTATAAAGTTCTGAAATGTTTTAGAAAATGGAAAGAGAGCTGCAAAACATGGTTGTAGGCTGTTTTGTGTGAGTCTTTGTGAAAATTGATTTTTTTCTATGACAGAGGTATTATATGTTATTTTAGTGGGCCGTTATGTGAGTTATAATGTCTTAGAATGGTTTATAAAATTTTTTTAAAGGATTTTTGGAAGTTTTAATGAAATGTGAAGAGTGTTGTGGGGAATTTTTGTGTGAGTCAGATTTCAAAATCAATTTGAATGAGAAGTGTAATTTTGTGACTTGTGTGGTATACATGTGGTCTGGTTGGTGAATTTTTGATATGGAAATGATATTTTCATGTGCAAAGTATATTTTTTGACTTTTTGAACTTGTTTGAGCACAAAGGGAAAACCCGGGTATCTAGGTGGGTGGACGTGTACTAGTATGCTAGTGAATTCGTGGGGTTTGGCCTCAGTTTCACTTAGCAAGATTGACGCTTACAACTCTAACTAAACTATGATGATGATTATTGGGGACCACTAGGTTATGGGTATGTTCCCTACTAGTGTATTGTGCACAAAAATGGATATTTGTGATAGTCACTCTCACCGAGATACGAAGTACCTGGGACCCACAGCTAGCTAGTGCCTAGGGGTTATTTCCCATTGCTTGTGCTCACTGGATATTTTGTGCTTACCATCGGCATATGGTATGAGAGGCTAGAAAATTAAGTAGCTATGGTATTTATTTTAAATGTTTTTATTCTTTAAATTATCCGACCTAAAATAGTTTTTATTTAATGTTGCATCTTTTAGAAATTTTAACTAACATCTCATGTTTTTGAAAACTTGCATGCTTTTCATCATTAAATGTTTATCACATGGAATGTATTAGTGGTGGTACCCTATTGGGCTTTTTCCACACCCTACTTACACCCTTGGGTGTAAGTAGTCTTGGTTATTTTTGTTTTCGCAGGTTGGGTACAGTTTTTAGTTCCAGTGGTTCGGGTTTCTGGTATGTCCTTGGTGGTGAAGTCTTGTGGAGATGGATTAAGGGTGGTGCCCATTGACATGAGGGTTCTTGGGTTGTCCTTATTTGATTTTTTACCTTTTTAATGGTCTTTAAACATAGTTTTGACTTATATAATTCAGTTATGAAATTTTGTAAAAGACGATTTTAGTTGAAAAATCCAGATTTGTTTTATTTAGTTTGATTGTTGTTTAATGTTTATAAAATTAGGTAAATAATTACCAATTATCATTATATGATACCTAAGAACTTGTGCCAACCCATGGGGATCAGGAACACCCTTCATGTATTGGCACGGGCCGGGTTTGGTGTTGGTTTGATGGCGACCAGATCCGGTTCGTGACAAAATGGTATCAGAGGGAGGTTCTGGTTAACTCTTTGGGTCACGTTATTTAGGGAACAATCAGGATAGTCTAGAGTTAGGATTTTTGGGACTTGGTAGTTCAGTTATGGGTAGTGTTCTTGGTCACCACACCTCATGACGGGATTCGAGTCACTAGGGGAAGTCAGGATTTATCTTAGTCCTTTGGTTTTCTTGGTTTGATGATGATTAGGGGAAATGAAAAGAGAGTTGGGTTAATCGTCTCAGTGAGCTCGCAGGGCCTGGAAAGCCATGTGGAGCTGGGAATATTCCCTAGAACACTCTCTGTGATATTTATGTGATTGGAATATGGTCACCAACCATATTTCCAAGTCACCCACTAAAACTAGTTTCCTCTCACATTGTTTTGTGCTTTAGTTTTGAAATCTTGGAACTTTGGTTTTAAAGTGACTTGGTTTTAAAGAAGTATAAAGTTTTTGTGAAATTATTTTCAAATAAAGAGGGAATGGTATGGTTTATTGAATAGAGGATCTGAATTTTTAGAATTGTTTTGAAATGGAAAATTGTGTGCTTACACCTCTTTTGAAAGCAGGAACTATATTGAAGTTGGTTTTGAAAAGTGTTTCCAATAGAGTTTTATAAACAATAAAAGTGTGTTTTAATGGGATGAGATGTTTTGAAATTGACGTGAATATCTTGAAAGTGATTTATTTTCTAAATGGTTGTGTCTTTATGAAAGGTTTTGTAAGATGTGAGTTGGGATTTTGATCTCATGGTTAGCGGTTTTGAGAAAAAGGATATGTTGGTTGACCGTTTTGGTTTTTAAAAGTGGAAAGAATTTTTGTTTTAACCTTTGGTATTTTTGTGAGAAACCAAATGCATGGGGTTATATGGGAATATGGATAGTTGATGAAATGACTGGATGAGTGTCGGGATGGATATGAGGAGGGTGCCCGGTGTGGCATAGAAAAATGCATGTGTAAGGCCTATGGGGTACCATTGGTGGATGCGCTAACCGCTGAACCATTTGTTTTCAAAGAAATTTTTTTAAAGAGAAACATGATGTCTTGATTCATTGTTTGGGATGGTTTATATTATGTGTTTTTGGAAAATTTAGATGTTGTGGGATGTTTTGAGTCCAAGAACCCCTCTTGTTCAAACTGTGTTTTGAGCTTGTGTTTGATCGGTAAGCTGGGTAGAAGGACCAGTTAGTAGTCTCCTCTGAGATATGTTTCAGGACACATTTATGGTGGATCCATTGATGTGTTTAGATCTGGTTTGTGGCACTTTTTGACCAATGGACCAGATTGGTTGGGTCTTTAGGTTCTCCTGCTGGATAAGGTATGCCCCCATTAAGGGTTAATGCATAACTAAAGTGCAACCCAGATTGTTTTTCCATTCGAAAATCCTCCAGTTGATAAATATAAGGAATTTTTTTTTCTCAAGATCTATAGATTGAGTCTACACCGATTCCTTTCTTTTATTTTTGATCCTCTTGTGACGGGAGAGTTCTCATGGAAGGTTGAAAGAGACCTTAATTTCTTAATATTCCTGATTCGTCGAAGGTGAATGTGGTCTAGGGTTGTTAGTTTGGATGAGTGTCTCGATGGTGTATAAGAGGACCTTTGGGTTCTTCAAAGTTTCTATGAATCATGAGTTCATGTTAAACCATCGGTGTGGGAAATATGGTTATTATATGATATTGTAGCCACTTTATAGAATTGTGTGTTGTTTGGGGATTTTGTATAAGGTCCCTCTCCATGCATTGTTTATATCAGTCGCAATGGTCATGTTCGGTGATGCCTTATGATGTCATGTGCTCGATTGACTGTATAGGTGAAAGTCGTGAAATCCTCTAAGAGTCCCTGTTATGTTGGGTGAATATATCCCTTGGAAAAATATCAAAATCTTCCATTTTAGATTAAGGTGAGTGTAGGTGTTCTTTACTTCTATTGTTTCTCACCTGAAGAAGCAAGGTGTGATGTGTGTGCATCTTATTAGCCCTTGTTTCAGTTAAATATTTGGATAGGGTAAAGTGAGTTTGGAATTTGTTATTTCTGGAAAACTTATCTAGGATTGCGGTGTAGTTATTGGTGGCACTGAAAGAAGAATTCTCATTCAGTGGGTTTCCAAAGACTAACTGCGAGGCTGAAGATGCTTCAATCATTTGAGCTCCAACCATAGGTCTCGGAGAGAATCTGGCTCATAGTTAGGGGAAATCACAGGGTCATTTAAACCCTTGTACAAAGTCCTATCCTAAATATGATAGATAGGAAGAGTTTAAACCTCTGGTATCATTATCTTTCTTCTGTTTTTCACGTTTGGTGGAAATAGGTGGAGGGCCTTGTACCCATGACATCGGCCAATATAATTCCCTCCCCCTTTGGTTTCCATTGAGTCTTTGGAGAATAGTTGGAAATTTGGCTTGACAGGATGAGAAAATGGTTTGTGAATGATTAAGAGAGACTGTGTGCTTGGAAGCCATGCAGGAATATTGATCAGCATAGTTAGTTCACAGTTTCACAAACTGTACGGACTAACCATGCGACCTTCCCAAATCTTGAAATTTTTGGGTTTTTCTGTACCGGCCCATGCTAGTCGGTTAAGATGGTTGGTTCTTATGGTGGGGAGAACCACTATGATTCTCATGTATGTTCCTTTGGAAATTTTGAATGGAATTCTACCCTATGTACGAGTGAGTCCATTCAGGCCTCCCCCTATTAGTGTCCTGATTTTATCTCGGAAAAAAATTATTGGTTTTCTCTTATGGTGGGGAGCGTATTTGTGTCCCCCCGTACCAGTAACTTAGATTTATCCATGGTCTTGGCTTGGTGTAGATAGCCTTGTTTGGAGTTATCTAGATACAAACATCTTCCTTGGGTAAATGTTGGGATTGGAGATCTCCCAATGGATTAGTTAAAGTAAGGTAAGTGTAACCTTGTTCAAAGTTGTTTTTCGTTTGGGTGAATTGCTTGAGTCTTGTTCGGATAGTGCTTGAGGAGTTTTCTTTTGGGATAAAGTATGAATGTGATTTATAATTTCAGGAAATTGGTGTATGTCTTGGTTGTGAGAGTAATCCTTAATTGATCACTGGAGGGGTTTTGGCCTTTGGGGGTGAAACCTGGCAAGGGAGTACCTCTTTGTTTCTCAGTTGGGTTTGGTTGTTGCTTTGGCCTTGATGTGACTTTTCGGGGTAGAAAGTTTTCATGGTGGGGAGAATTTTCACATAAATGACTTATTTTAAAGTCAAATTTCATTTAATTTACATTCATGCTTTGTTTTGAGGGTTTCCCAAGCATTTATGGAGGAATGGGTGAGTTTTTTTGAATTGGGCCAAACCGTGAGCCCAATTCCAGATTTAAAAATAAATTTTGATTCCTTTATAAATCCTTCATTTTTCAACATATTTCATCCATTCCAATTCCTAATTGTCATCCTTTGACCGATTAACACCACCATATTAATTTGGACCATTTATAAATCAATAATCATGGTGGATATGAGTTCTTATTTAAGGGATTGGGCCTGCCCGAAAGCCCATTTTCTGTATTAAAAATAAATTTTAATTCGTTAATATCACCTTCACTATTTATGTTGTTTTGGTGATTACAACTCTCACCCAAGACCACATACCTACGGCGCACCCCCATTCCCTCCTCCCTCAATTTGTAGCTCAATAGAATCGTGAAAGTGGTCGAAAAATCTCTAGATTTCAGAAATCGTCCAGATTTGGATAGGTAAATTGATCCTTTCATAACTCCTTCTATTTTTACTATTTCCCCCAATTCCAATTCCTAAAAGATCTCCTAATCTTTTTTCGAACCTCCCATGAATTTTTGGATGTTTTCAAATTCAGATACTAGTGGATTTTGGGTCGTTTTCTTCAAGATTATTTTGGGTATGTGTTTCTCTCTTCAATTCCTTCCTTCTCTTTAGGGTTTCCTCCCACATTCATAAATTTATAGAGTTTCCAGAAGTTAGGGTTCATAACTAGAGTTTTATTTGGGGTATTTTTGGTTAAATATTATGGTTTAGGGTTCATTTTCACATCCTTGTGGTGCGGAAGATGCGCGGTTGAGGTTTCGCACCAAGATTCAAGGGTTTTGTCTCAAAAGGTAGGTGGTTCCATGTGTAAACAATTATTTATGAGTTAGCATGATGTATTTAACCATTTTTAATATTCTTAATATGTTTTGTGTGGTGAAAAAACTGTTTATGATTGATTTGGTTATGAGTTAACTTTTATAGTCTCTTTTTAACTTGAAATTGGGTGTTTTCATGTGTAACTCATGGGGTTTTATTTGGGTGTAGTTTATAACTTATAAAATTGGTTTATTAAATCTTGTTTGTCCTGCCAATTCTGGTTTGGAATTTTATTAGTGTCATGTTGTCCTAAAAAGAAGGTTTTTGAATAGGTTTGACGTGTAAAACATCGTTATACTTCTTGAGGTCATTTTATGAAAATGTGTGTTTTCATTTGTATCTTTTGTGGTATTATTCAAGGTTATTTTATAACACTTCAATGTGTTTTTATAAATGTATCTAGGGCTTACAATTCTATTTTTTATAGGAATTGGTATGGTTTTGGTCTTAAATGGGTGTTTTGAAATGGGTTTTGTGTGCAAGACATATTTACACCCCTTGAGTTGTTTTATGAATATTGTGAATGTTTTGTTTGGTTAAACAAAGTGGATAAAAGGGTGTATATATACTGTTTGGGGTGTATGTTAAACTAATATGTGTTTTTGAAAGGTATGGTGGTTATTTAAGATTTCAAATATTTTTTTAGAATGTTTTATAAAGTGCTGAAATGTTATATAAAATGGAAAGAGAGCTACAAAACATGGTTGTAGGATGTTTTGTGTGAGTCTATTGGGAAAATTGAATTTTTTTTGGTGAAAGAGGTATTATATGTTATTTTAGTGTGCTGTTATGTGAGTTATAATGTCTTGGAATGGTTTATAAATTTTTTTAAAGGATTTGTGGAAGTGTCAATGAAATGTGAAGAGTGTTTTGGGGTATGTTTGTTTGAGTTGGATTTCAAAATCAATTTGAATGAAAAGTGTAATTTTATAACTTGTGTGGTATACATGTGGATTTTTGGTGAATTTTTGATATGGAAATGATATTTTCATGTTCAAAGTATATTTTTTTACTTTTTGAACTTGTTTGAGCACAAAGGGAAAACCCGGGTATCTAGGTGGGTGGACGTGTACTAGTATGCTAGTGAATTCGTGGGGTTTGGCCTCAATTTTACTTAGCATGATTGACACTTATAACTCTAACTAAACTATGATGATGATGATTGGGGACCACTAGGTTATGGGTATGTTCCCTAATAGTGGCTTGTGCATGAGAACAAATATTTCTGACAGTTACTCTCACCGAGATTCGAGGTACCTGGGACCCACAGCTAGCTAGTGCCTAGGGGTTATTTCCCATTGCTTGTGCTCATTGGATATTTTGTGCTTACCGTCGGCATACGGTATGAGAGGCTGGAAAATTCAGTAGCTATGGTATTTATTTTAAATGTTTTTATTCTTTAAATTATCCCACCTGAAAACTGTTTTTATTTAATGTTGCATCTTTTAGAAATTTTAACTAGCATCTCATGTTTTTGAAAACTTGCATGCTTTTCATCATTAAATGTTTATCACATGGAAAGTATTAGTGGTGGTATCCTATTGGGATTTGGATCACACCTTACTTACAACCTTGGGTGTAAGTAGAATTGGTTATTTTTGTTTTCACGGGTTGGGTATAGTTTTTAGTTCCAGTGGTTTGGGTTTCTGGAAGGTCCTTGGTGGTGAAGTCTTGTAGAGATGGCTTAAGGGCAGTGTCCCTTGACATGAGGGTTATTGGGTTGTCCTTATTTGGTTTTTTACCTTTTTAATGGTCTTTAAACATAGTTTTAACTTATGTAATTCAGTTCTGAAATTTTGTAAAAGACGATTTTAGTTGAAAAATCCAGATTTGTTTTATTGAGTTTGTTTGTTGTTTAATGTTTATAAAATCGGGTAAATCGTTCCCAATTATCATTATATGATACCCGGGAACTTTTTAAAACCCATGGGGATCAGGAACACACTTCAGGTATTGGCACGGGCCAGGTTTGGTGCTGATTTGATGATGACCATATTCGGTTTGTGACAATATGACTGCTAAACATCTGTTTTGGTGTTTATGGCTCCAAAATTGTGTTTTCCATGATTGCTATCAAAAAACACCTATGATTGACGTATCTTCTACTCGAACATTACAAAATTCACTCCAAAAATATCTTAGACTGATTTCATGGTATTCCAATGTTGTTTTTTTGATTTTAACTACTCGACGCACCTTTTTAAAGGGCGCCAAACCCTTAAAACCCACGTATTCAGTCTTACCATGCACACCACACGTTCGATTGATGTACTGTCTCCTCGTAGATGTAAGAAATAATAATTATATAGTTTTACTATGATTTAAAGTTGTTAGAAGGATTTATTATATTTATCTGGCTGTTGAATGTTTGTTTTGGAGTTTTATGACATTAGAATTGCGTTTACCATTACTGCGGTCAAAAGAAACCTCCAATTGATGTGTCGTCTGTCAAACCATTTCCCAATTCACTCACTGATTGTTTTAATATTGATCATATCTTGGATGATCAATATTGTAGAGACCCAAATCTTAACGTACATGGACATTACATTACTTTTGAAGAATACTTAGTACATAACAAAAACACACACAGAAGGACCGTAATAGTTTAGTGTCTTTGGAAACTCGGAACGTAATCTTCTAATCATGGTGAAAGATCTTCAACATCTCCCATAAAGATCTTCCTTTTTTTTTCTTACCTAAAACCTTTCTTTATATCCTGGGGAAAAGAAAACATAAAAGGGTGAGCTCAAATGCTCAGTAAGGGTAAACAAAAGAAATATCAATCACTTCATATTCATAAGAACATATATTTTGGAAATCTTAACCTGCAAAAGAGATCATAATTTCATAACATGGGATAAATCATAGTAGTGAAATGTAATCCCAATAATCATAAACTAAAACATGAAACTTTGTGGCATACACACATAATCATAGAGAATCATTTCTTATTAGTCAAGACTCATTGCCAAGACTATCTTAGTGGACAAAGTCCCTTTCTGAACCGAGTTCATTCCTCATTTCAATCCCATTTCACTGAACCGGTATAACCTACCGTTCCAGCCATGTCTATCTCATGAGATATAAAATATTTACCCAATGCATTGGAGGGAGATACAGGTCCCACCCATATCATAATGATACCATTCTTATGTGTGCCACAAAATATTAAATCATACATCATTGCATAACCCATGTAATAAAAATGGTAATCTTAAACATCGTGACATCATAAAACAATTCATATAAGATAAAGGAATTCATAAAAATAATTCCATCACAACATAATAAAATCAATGTAAAAATTGGGATAGAAACAGAACCCTTTATTATCTTAGATGGAAAATAATTTTGATAAAACACTTGAACTCCATTCTTGAGGAAATATCCTTTCTACTTCAAAAACATTTTCCTTTCTTAACATGTCATACAATTTTAAACTAAAAGAAGTTAATTAAAAATAAACATGAAAACTTGTAAAGGAATCTTCTTGGAAATAATGTATTAAAAATCCATTCATGTCGTATAAGTTAAAAAAAACATTCTTCTCATACTTTTGTCGGAAAAGTCAAAAAAGTACCTTGTACGAAAAACGACAAAAGATTCCTTTCATATCTTTTACTAAAAACTCACCGAAGGGTAAAATTGAATTTAAACAATTTTAGGTGCATGGAAATAATATTACATATTGAGGAAACTTGGGTGTGGATGATAAAATACACCCCAGTAAATGCCAAAGTATAAACAATATCGGATAAAAATGAGATTGTGATATTTCCCTTACCTTAGGTCCGATTTTCTTCGTAAGTGTCCGAACCTCCTATATAATGATTTAAATAACGTCATTGACTTATTCCAGAATCATAATCATTTTTATGATGTCATATATGGTTCATTTATGACTTTATATTACCCGTTCTTTTGTAAATTCCATGTTAAAAAGCGTTTTGGGTAAAATCGTTTCATTTGTCGTCCGTGTTTTGACTTGTAATTATTCATATGATTACTTAGATCAAGATTACTTAAATCCAGAATATAAAACATGATTTATATATAATATATATTCAGAATATACATATATATAATAGATCAGCAAATGAAAAGAAATACACCGTTCATGGAGACGGTAGACCGTTCGTACGCATGAACGCTGTTTTCTTTTCCTTATTGAGTTGAATGGAATTAAGTAGATGACATACATATATATACACATAAATCCAGAATCATTATTATGTCATATATTTCATTATTAATTATTATATATACTTTATAATCATTCATGAATGGTTAACGTGGAGAATGAATCTCATCGCGTCGTGGAGACGGTAGTCCGTACGTACGCACGAGCGATGATATCGTTCTCATGATCATGGAATTGTATTGGAGTGTATGTATACTATTTAAGAATCTATATCACTTTACAATAATCATATATAGTTATTATGTACACCATTATACCCATCCAAGTAAGGTGGTGGTGGAAAATAGATTACACCATGGTGTGGAGACGGTATTCCGTACGTACGCACGCGCGGTGATTTCGTTTTCTGTAGGATGGATAGATAGTGAAATAGGGTTTTTTCATACTTATAATAACATATCAGTATATGATTGATACTTATGTTATTACTTCATAATGAAACAACTAAAGAAGAATAAGTGGAAGAAGAAGTAAAGATGAAAAAATCGGTAACAGACATTACCTCTTCTTTTAAGTGCTTCTTTGAGACCTCCTTTTAGGGTACTAAAATAGGTATTTGAAGAAGACCAGAACCTCTAGGATGTTGCTAAGGAAGTGGAGAAGAGAATTTGGTAGGGGTTGTAAGAGCTTGAAGGCTCAAAGTGTTGTGAGGAAGAGAGGGAGGGGGTGTCCTTTTATAAGGGAGGAGAGGGGCACCATTGGAATAACTAAAATTATTATTTTATTATAAAGACAAGTTCGGTTTTAAATAGCTCCAAATTGAGTTATTTCGAATATAAGGTGGGGATGGGTAGAAATCCTCTCATCCAATAGAATTTGGATAATTTTAGGTCATTATATTAACCTTATCTTTTAGTTTTAACTCTTAGTTAATTAGATTGACATTTACCATGTCACTTTGTATCTTTATATTATATAGTTAATAAACTTACCATATACATCCAAGAGACCCCCAAGTTGGGTTTTATTAATATATGTAACCTTATCTAAGTCATTTGTCCGATCCTTAGATTTTTAGGAATAAAATAAGAATTAATAATATAATATTTGTTTTAAAAACTATTTTATGTGAATTTTGACACTATTCAATAGTTGATTTTTTTGAAACTCATAAAAGAATTATTACTTCAACAAAAGTTAATTAAATCAATACTAACATGTAATATTAACCTAGAAAATTAGTTTAGTTCATAAAAAGTCTCAAATTATATTTATTTGGGTATTTATAACATCAATTATGTCAATATTTCATTAATAAGATAATTACTGCATCATTGTTGTGTCATAAATAAATTAAGTTATTTAATGTCTAAAAATTTCAAATAAAATACCATTATGTAGGAAATATTTTTATCTTTCTAATGAATATTTATAGTCGAATTTATCTTATGTATAACCCCATATTAAAAATTATTTACTTATTGAACTTTGATTTTAACTATTTTAACCCTTCTTTAAATAAATTAATAATAAATGTCCTAATCTAATCCAAGTGGGCCTAAATGGTCATATTTTATTCCTAAGGTTGTTTTTAGTCTAATTACACTTATTCAATAGAATTAGGACATGTTTTAGGGTAATAATAATACCATTTTTACCCTTAATTACCCTATTTACTTTTAACCGTGGTAAAAAAAGTAAAAAGTTACTATTCACCAAAAATTATTTTCATCTCATTGAACCACATTTTACTTACTAACATCAACCTTGTCTCTCGGATTTTTGAAATTCCACTCACAGAAGTGGTAAAATTAAGTTTTATGAAAAATTCATTTTTTTAACTACCACTTAGTGGTTTCACTATTCATCAAAAAATGAAAGTTTCCAGAAAAATACCAAAAATTAGGCCTAAGATATTTTTGATATTATGAACTCAAAAATGATGTCTATTTTACCAAATTCAAAACATATTAGTTGCATTAATTAATTTAAAAATTAATTCCCGTCGTCAAAACAAATAGCGTGTTTTTAAGAGATAATAACCATCAAAAGATTGACACTTGTTTATGACTTGTTTAAATGTGAAATTACATCCAATGACCAACATTATATTAAATTGTAAAAATATATTCTAAATCTAATTTAAAACCACTCAAATTAATAATTTATCACTATTAATTATTTCTATTAAAAAAGTTCTTTTTAATTAAAATTTAGTAATTTTCACTATTCATCAGAATATGAAAGTTATCCGAAAAGTACCAAAATTTCACCCTAAGCTAATATCGATATTCCGAATCCAAAAATGAAGTCCATTTTGAAAAATAAAATTTTCAAAATTTCAAAAAGTGGTTATTACTATTCATAACGGCTAGTTTTAATAATATTTTAATAGCATATCGCTATTTAGTGAAACACGGTATTGTGTACTACACACGCTATCGAGGAAGGTCGCGATTGCGTGTAATGCAAGGCAAGTCAAGGATGCGTGTTGTGCAAGCTCCTTTTGGTGTAGCGTACAACACAAGACATTAATGAAAAGAATATTTTTCATAAAATCTCGGGGTGTTACATTCTACCCCCCTTAAAAAGAATTTCGCCCTCGAAATTCGTCGGGGTTATAAATGGTTTACTACTCGAAAGTTTCTTTAATAGAAACCCACATCGTAAAAAGGAATACCAAAACTTGTCTTTAAAAACTAATGTATGAAATGTAACGATTAACCAAATAAACTAATCACTGGGTTTCCACATAGGTGAAAATATGGATATAAAAGAGAAATCTAACCATCAAGTTCTGATGGAGAGTGGTAGAGAACATGGCTATGGAAAAGCCAGCAATCACAAAGCCATAAATTTGTGACGATCTAAGGTACCATCTGATTCATCAGACATAAGAGCACTAGCACAACATTTTTGGTTTTCAAGATCATTTCCCTAAAGTTGATGAAATTTGAATTAGAAGAAATACTTTCGTGATTTTGGTATAGTCTCACCATTTGTCGTTCTTTGGACAATTTCCACTTCATCTCTTAAATAAATGAAGTTTAATTTGTCATTCGTGAAGTGTTAGCAGATCATGTGATAGAATGATGGGTCATTCCATCTATTTCAAACAAAAGGTTAGCAGAAGTTATAAGTACATCTTATGGTTAGATTAATCGTATATGGTTCCAAAAATGGACTTATACTTCATATATCATACTGCTTAATATAATAAAACTAGTTTCTACTAAACAGGGACTTCCTGTAGGCCAGTGGTAGGCAATAAAGGCCAGTCGCACTTTGGTTGTGGGTTCGACTCCCACAGCATTGTCCGACGCGATGGGCTGTCGCCCGTCCTACAGGTTTTCCTTTTTCTAAAGCTATATTACTATAAAATTTCATCAACAATATCAAAAAAGTTTTATCCTTAAACAATACTAACTTATGTCCAACATAATCCATTCCAATCTTTAGGCTTATCTAAAATACTTCATTCCAAGATCATAGTATAAAAAAATGATCACGTGAATGCCATCATTTATCCCCCATATATCATAAGATATATCTTGTTGGTCAAATTACAAACATGTGAATACCTTAATCATGTATTCTCTTGAAGAATGAATACCCATTGAACCTTAGTGAAAACATGAATGCAGTCAAAAGTTAACTCTTTCCACATACCAAAATCCAAAAATTCTATATACTCAAACCATGATATAACCTTCTCCTTATATCAGTCATGAGCTCATGAATACTATCAAACATTTAATTTTCTCCTTATCCCTTCATTATGCACATATCATCTACATTCCAAGAATATCTAAATAACCTTTCATGGATACTGGTAACATTAATCATTCACTTTCAAAACTCAAGGAAAGACAACAGTGTAACAATCCTTAGATGTCTCTTTATTCCATAGTACCATGAGATTACTTATACAACATTACACATGATAAACATGTAATCATTCCACTACATTCTTAAACCATTGACCGAGCTTCAACAATTCTTTCATCTCTCATATCATTTGTAGTTTCTTCATCATCATCCACATAAATACTTCCCATACGACCATACTGATTCTCTTCATGAGACTTTCCCTTAGGGAATTGGTTTGCATAATGCCCGTACATTCCACATTTAAAACATTTAACCATTGTTGATGTCGTAGCAATACCATTATCCTCATCCCTGGTGTTAACTGAACCTTTTCCTTTGCACAAACTGGCTTTGTTTCCTTCTTTTCCACACCCAAAGCATCTTCCAGTTCCTTTGAAACATTCTCCTTGATGCCTCTTCCCACATGATTTACATAGGGGAAATTGAACTTTATTTCCTCTATGATCATCATGAAACTTCATCTTTCTCTTATTAGCTGAGTCAGGAAACTTACCAAATTTTACTTTATTGATCATATTATGAGATTGCTTATTCGACATAATAATGATGTTTGGACTTCTAAATCCCATTTCATTTGGTTTCTCATGAAGAAAATCATTCCATTGTCCATCATATCTTCCATTATCATGAATCATCTTGTTTCCAGCCATTTTCTAAAACCCAAAAAGAATAGTGTGAGAGGAAAAAATCATAATAAAGGGGGAGTAACTTCAATATCTAACATCTTTGGTTTAATCTAATATCGTTACCATAGTTCTAGGACTATATCCTATACGTATACTTATCCTTAGGGACATCCCTAGACATACCTTAGAAATATTTCTAGGGATCTCACTAACGTTTTCGCATCCTAGTTTCCAAAGGTTGACTAAACCTTTCCTCTGATACCAACTGTAGAGACCCAAAGCTTGATGTACATGGACATTACATTACTTTTTCGGAAACTTATTACATAACAAAAACACACACACAAGGACCGTAATAGTTTAGTGTCTTTGGAAACTCGGAACGTAATCTTCTAATCATGGTGAAATATCTTCAACATCTCCCATAAAGATCTTCCTTTTTTTTTCTTACCTAAAACCTTTCTTTATATCTTGGGGAAAAGAAAACATAAAAGGGTGAGCTCAAATGCTCAGTAAGGGTAAACAAAAGAAATATCAATCACATCATATTCATAAGAACATATCTTTTGGAAATCTTAACCTGCAAAAGAGATCATAATTTCATAACGTGGGATAAATCATAGTAGTGAAATGTAATCCCAATAATCATAACCTAAAACATGAAACTTTGTGGAATACACACATAATCATAGAGAATCATTTCTTATTAGTCAAGACTCATTTCCAAGACTATCTTAGTGGACAAAGTCCCTTTCTGAACCGAGTTCATTCCTCATTTCAGTCCTATTTCACTGAACCGGTATAACCCACCGTTCCAGCCATGTCTATCTCATGAGATATAAAATCTTTACCCAATGCATTGGAGGGAGATATAGGTCCCACCCATCTCATAATGATACCATTCTTATGTGTGCCACAAAATATTAAATCATACATCATTGCATAACCCATGTAATAGAAATGGGAATCTTAAACATCATGACATCATAAAACAATTCATATAAGATAAAGGAATTCATAAAAATAATTCCATCACAACATAATCAAATCAATGTAAAAATAGGGATAGAAACAGAACCCTTTATTATCTTAGATGGAAAATAATTTTGATAAAACACTTGAACTCCATTCTTGAGGAAATATCCTTTCTACTTCAAAAACATTTTCCTTTCTTAACATGTCATACAATTTTAAACTAAAAGAAGTTTATTAAAAATAAACTTGAAAACTTGTAAAGGAAGCTTCTTGGAAATAATGTTTTAAATATCCATTCATGCCGTATAAGTTAAAAAAACATTCTTCTCGTACTTTTGTCAGAAAAGTCAAAAAAGTACCTCGTATGAAAAACGACAAAATATTCCTTTCATATCTTTTACTAAAAACTCACCGAAGGGTAAAATTGGATTTAAACAATTTTAGGTGGATGGAAATAATATTACATATTGAGGAAACTTGGATGTGGATGATAAAATACACCCCAGTAAATGCCAAAGTATAAACAATCTCAGATAAAAATGAGATTGTGATATTTCCATTACCTTAGGTCCGATTTGCTTTGTAAGTATCCGAACCTCCTGTATAATGATTTAAATAATGTCATTGACTTATTCCAGAATCATAATCATTTTTATGATATCATATATGGTTCACTTATGACTTTATATTACCCGTTCTTTTGTAAATTCCATGTTAAAGAGCGTTTTGGGTAAAATCGTTTCATTTGTCGTCCGTGTTTTGACTTGTAATTATTCATATGATTACTTAGATCATGATTACTTAATTCCAGAATATAAAACATGATTTATATATAATATATATTCAGAATATACATATATATAATAGATCAGTAAATGGAAAGAAATACACCGTTCATGGAGACAGTAGACCGTTCGTACGCATGAACGATGTTTTCTTTTCCTTATTGAGTTGAATGGAATTAAGTAGATGAAATACATATATATAAACATAAATACATAATCATTATTATGTCATATATTTCATTATTACTTATTATATATACTTTATAATCATTCATGAATGGTTAACGTGGAGAATGAATCTCATCGCGTCGTGGAGACGGTAGTCCGTACGTACGCACGAGCGATGATATCGTTCTCATGATCGTGGAATTGTATTGGAGTGTATGTATACTATTTCAGAATCTATATCACTTTAAAATAATCATATATAGTTATTATTTACACCATTATACCCATCCAAGTAAGGTGGTGGTGGAAAATAGATTACACCACGGCGTGGAGACGGTATTCCGTACGTACGCACGCGCGGTGATTTCGTTTTCCATAGGATGGATAGATGGTGAAATAGGGATGTTTCATACTTATAATAACATATCAGTATATGATTTATACTTATTTTATTACTTCAGAATGAAAAAACTAAAGAAGAAGAAGTGGTAGAAGAAATAAAGATGAAATAATCGGTAACGGACATTACCACTTCTTTGAAGTGCTTCTTTGAGACCTCCTTTTGGGGTACTAAAATAGGTCATTGAAGAAGACCAGAACCTCTAGGATGTTTCTAGGGAAGTGGAGAATAGAATTTGGTAGGGGTTTGCCTAGCTTGAAGGCTCAAAGTGTTGTGAGGAAGAGAGGGAGGGGGTGTCCTTTTAGAAGGGAGGAGAGGAACACCTTTGGAATAACTAAAATTATTATTTTATTATAAAGACAAGTTCGGTTTTAAATAGCTCAAAATTGAGTTATTTTGAAGATAAGGTGGGGATGGGTCTAAATATTCTCATCCAATAGAATTTAGACAAGTTTAAGTCATTATATTAACCTTATCTTTTAGTTTTAACTCTTAGTTAATTAGATTGACATTTACCATGTCACTTTGTATTTTTATATTATATAGTTAATAAACATACCATATACATCCAAGCGACCCCCAAATTGTGTTTTATTAATATATATAACCTTATCTAAGTCATTTGGCCGATCCTTAGATTTTTAGGAATAAAATAACAATTAATAATATAATATTTGTTTTAAAAACTATTTTATGTCAATTTTGACACTATTCAATAGTTGATTTTTTTGAAACTCATAACAGAATGATTACTTCGACAAAAGTTAATTAAATCAATTCTAACATGTCATATTAACCTAAAAAATTAGTTTAGTTCATAAAAAGTCTCAAATTATATTTATTTGGGTATTTATAACATCAATTATGTCAATATTTCATTAATAAGTTAATTACTGCATCATCGTTGTGTCATAAATAAATTAAATTATTTAATGTCTAAAAATTACAAATAAAATACCATTATATAGGAAATAGTTTTATCTTTCTAATGAATATTTATAGTCGAATTTATCTTATGTATAAACCCATAGTAAAAATTATTTACTTATTAAACTTTGATTTTAACTATTTTAACCCTTCTTTAAATAAATTAATAATAAATGTCCTAATCTAATCCAAGTGGGCCTAAATGGTCATATTTTATTCCTAAGGTTGTTTTTGGTCGAATTACACTTATCCAATAGAATTAGGAAATGTGTTAGGGTAATAATAATAACATTTTTACCCTTAATTATCCTATTTACTTTTAACCGTGGTAAAAAAAGTAAAAAGTTACTATTCACCAAAAATTATTTTCATCTCATTGAACCACATTTTACTTAATAACATCAACTGTGTCTCTCGGATTTTTGAAATTCCACTTACAGAAGTGGTAAAATTAAGTTTTATGAAAAATTCATTTTTTTAACTACCACTTAGTGGTTTCACTATTCATCAAAAAATGAAAGTTTCCAGAAAAATACCAAAAATTAGGCCTAAGCTATTTTTGATCTTATGAACTCAAAAATGATGTCTATTTTACCAAATTAAAAACATATTAGTTGCATTAATTAATTTAAAAATTAATTCTTGTCGTCAAAACAAATAGCGTGTTTTTAACAGATAATAAACATCAAAAGATTGACACTTGTTTATGACTGGTTTAAATGTGAAATTACATCCAATTAACAACATTGTATTAAATTGTAAAAATATATTCTAAATATACTTTAAAACCACTCAAATTAATAATTTATCACTATTAATTATTTCTATTAAAAAAGTTCTTTTTAATTAAAATTTAGTAATTTTCACTATTCATCAGAATATGAAAGTTATCCGAAAAGTACCAAAATTTCACCCTAAGCTAATTTCGATATTACGAATCCAAAAATGAAGTCCATTTTTAAAAATAAAATTTACAAAATTTTAAAAAGTGGTTATTACTATTCATAACGGCTAGTTTTAATAATATTTTAATAGCATATCGTTGTTTAGTGAAACGCGGTATTGCGTACTACACATGCTATCGAGGAAGGTCGCGATTGCGTGTAATGTAAGGAAAGTCAATGATGCGTGTTGTGCAAGCTCCTTTTGGTGTAGCGTACAACACAAGACATTAATGAAAAGAATATTTTTCATAAAATCTCGGGGTGTTACAAATATGAATTTGAAAATTCTATTTAGAAGTAAACAAGAAATTAGCTTTCAATGATTTCTATCTAAAACCATCACTTCTATTTCCATGGTTGTTCTAAAATTTCTCAAATCAGTAGCATGCCACCAAGGGAAAATGTTTCTTAAAACAATAAAGACAAGATATAAAAACCTTCTCTAAAGAAGTATGTGATGAAAATTGATTATGGTGGATCTGGAAACCTTCATTAAGCTATGAAAAAGGGATGTGATTCCTTATATACAAAATTCCTTCACTTGAAATTTGTGAGTTCAAAAAAAGATAAACAGCAAAGCACATGAAAGTAGGAGGGTGAAAAAATGGGTCCATATACTCATTTAAGTCATATGAAACAGCTATATAATAATCAAAATAGGAAATATGTACATTTAAAACACAAATAGTTCAAAAATACACCAAAATGGGGGAGCAGGGAAATCCTAAGACTCTAGATTTCCATCCCTATGCTCCTTCCCAGTGTCCTCCACATGAGTGTACTGCTCATCAAATGTGGGATGCTCAATCGGGCCAGTGGTATCAATGGACCGAATAATACTCAAATTTATAAGAGGTGAAACCAAGGCATCAACCAACTACTCATTTTTAATGGGCTACTCCAAAACCAGTAAATTAAACTTAAAAGAAAGATAAATCTTAATAAATTGAAGTGTTATGTAATATATCATGATTAATAATCAAGTAAACTTTAAAAGAATGAATTAAATTAAAATAATTAAAACAATAAAACACAGAGTTTTAAATAGAACTAAAGGTTTGGGAATAATTATTAATTCCTAATTCATGTATGATATTAAAATGGTAATGTAAATTACCTCCTATCTGAGGTTCATCCTCATCTGGATCACCAATCTCACTGCGATTTCTACCAGCTATATCCAGAGCCCACAATATATATAAATATTATGTACCTTAAACATATCAATAAAAGTTAACATGAGTATCATTTTTTTTCTTTTTTAACTACGGAACCATTTTTGTACCATAAAAAAGACGTTGCATCATCACATCATCGATACATGATAACATCTGTGATAATCTCTCCACGTACTCTACTTGTAATTGCTAAAATTGCTCATTCGTATTGCACTACAAAACCTGCATAGAAGCATCTATATCAGTTTGTGTGTTCATCCCTATATATATGTATAAAACCATCACCTGTTCTCTAATAACTGCACATTGTGGGACACCACGTCCATAAGTCAAAGAATAACCATGACTGTCATGCCCCACATCACACTAGAATATCTCATCTCTTTGCATAGTACTATGACGTTGCTCCTCTGGAAACTCTACTAACTGAGTATCAAATTGAGCCTATGGAATATACATAATGAAATAATGAACAAATATAAATAATTTCTATGAAATAAAAATACATTTGTTACTAAATAATTTTCTTACTATAACACTGACAACATCGAGATCACCTACCCTACGAGTCCTCACCCATATTGACATCCGATCGGTCAGCTCACCTTTCTGGTGTAACTATAATAATTTGGTCCACCAAATACATATTTATATTCATCTTATGATATAATATTTTTAATATATGAATGAATAGTTCATTCTAAACTTATATCATGTCTGAGATGTGACAAATGTCGAATACCAAGTCTAGAAGGCATGCCTTGCATCCCCCAATTACATGAATGATGAGAAGAATCAGCCTAAATTCAACGTATTTAGTTAATATACATATGGAAAATTAGTCATTTGTAGATTCAAAGTAATAAATTTTACCATCATCACCTCACTCAACCAAAATGCAACCAAAATCCTACCACTGTATGGGATGAATACCCAGAGAGACTCGCTGTAGATTTTATGGCACACCAGAAAATGGTATCCAGTGATCTCTCTTCACAATTCCCTTGAAATCCTTAGATAATTTCAGAATTTGGCGATACATACTACCGGAAAATCATCTGAACGGGTTGTAAAATTGTCTTGTTAAAAAAATAGTCTGAAGTTGTGATAATAATAAATATAATATCATGAAAAATTAAACATTGAATTTACTGAAACATTTCTCCATAATCTGTCAATCGTATCCTAGGAAAAATAAGTCCAATCATGAGTCATTAGAGGGAATATTTGTGGGTCTCATATCATATTCCCAAACTGATGAATCAATGTAGTTTCACCTTCTCTAATTGGATGAAATGTTTCATCAAATAACACATCCAATCGGGCTCCATAGTTCTAGGATTGAACCCCTCTACCAGGA
Source organism: Viscum album (assembly GCA_963277665.1). Lineage (NCBI taxonomy): Eukaryota > Viridiplantae > Streptophyta > Magnoliopsida > Santalales > Viscaceae > Viscum > Viscum album. Next base: position 1,194,547,897 of record OY728121.1, on the reverse strand, counting down.
CCCCTTCATCAACTAGAAGACGCACCAGATCCTGATAAATATAAATTCATAATGTAAATACAATATAACATAATTTTTAATTAAAAATTAGAAACAATTAGGGAAATATTCACAAAAAATTAAAATAAATTAATTTATAAAAATAAAAACATACATATTGACAACATCAAGTGAACCACTCTAACCACCGTATAGCATACCTACATTAATAAAAAATTATAGTTAAATCAAGAAATATTTATAAATGTAACTCATAAATATTTTTACAAACAATAACTAGGAAAGTAATTACAATATTTCACTAATCATGAAAGTCTATCGTATCTCTTTCAATTTTCTCTCTAGGCCATTGTATATATTCATCTCATACAGATACTATTGTTTGGTCAAGTGATTGATCTAGAAAGGTGACTACATTAGGTTCCTCTCTGTAAATCAGAAAACGTCCTCTTCTAGATATTTTCTCTAAAACATTCCAATTAAAATCAATGTCGATAAAGTAAAATTTCTCTGCTTGTGATGTCAGTATGATGGAATCATTTCTTACCTAGTCATCATTATATAGAATATTGTTAAGTTTTACTGATGTTAATTAGAAGTTATTAACTTTCATTACATGAATTGGATCGACCCAATAACACCATAACAATATATGTTTTAATCCACAACCCTAAAAAAACTCAATAATATCCCTCAACAATCCATAATAATAACCATCATCAACAAACGAATAACCAACACCACTATTTTGTGTGGATCGGTTCACATCAGCACCACTAATACAAAATCAAGATATGTTAGCATCCAAAGTCTTATAGCAACAAGCTGTAATAAATGGGCCATTAACTTGTTAGTTGATCTCTTCTCTCACAGTATGGGTACTTAAATCATGAATCTTTTGAATCTATAAATTTTACATAGTTTAATAGATAAAGGATTGGGAAAATAAAACCAAGTTGCAATATAAAAACACTAAATCAATTATTTATACGTACATGATTCTTGAAACACTCTTAAAATATATTGAAATGATGTTTTTGGATTTTATAGTCATTTTTACGTGGCCTTTCACATCTCAACTCAAAAATATTCATCGTAAATCACAACAAAATAAAAGGTAAGTGATGAAATAAATATAGAAACATAAGACATATAAACTATGAAACTTACTGTATCAATGGAATAACTGATAGAGTGTTGGACAACATATATCGATGAGCTTGAACCCACTCATAATTGTGCATATCCAACATTATCCCTTCTCCAATTGGACCCTCTTTATTATGGGAGAGTTTATCTAACTTTGTTTCAACCTCATCAATATAGGAAGCTCAAAAATTAGTAAACTCATCCATTAAATATCCCTTGGAAATTGAATATTCCAGATGATCTTTCTTATGCACATACCATTTCAATTTATTTAAGTATATCTCTATTGGATACATCCACCTAAATTACATGGGACCTCTAGCAACGACTTCACCAGTTAAATGCACAGTCAAGTGAACCATGACATCAAAAAAAGACTGTGGAAATAGATTCTCTAGGTGACATAGTGGAAGTACAATATTATCCTACTACTTTTTCAAATCACTCATACGATGATTCCTTGAATAGATCGTTCTTAAAAAAAATTAAAAACATCAATCAACAGCTCAACTACCTGGGTAGGTAAGCAATCAGAAATTTTGATAGGAATTAACTGTTGATGCTGAATATGATTATAGTGACTTTTTAAACCCTGTAATTTCATGCCCATCATATTGACACACTTATAAGTATTATAGAAATAAAAAGATAGTACCTTGATGATCTTAAAAATTGATAAAAACATTTGTTTCTCTTTTTTACTCATTGTGTATTATGCATTTGGCATGTATTCTTGATTATTGTCACCCAACTTTAAATGTAAAGGCTTTCTCAATCCCATTTATTTCAAATATCAAAGAGTATTGGAATTGTCCTTTGATTTCCCCTTAATGCCTAAAATAGTACACAATATATTATCACCTGAATTTTTTTCAATGTGAATCACATCAAAATTATGTCTTAAAATATTATATTCTCAATAAGGAAGTTTGCAAAAATACTTTGTTTCTTCCAATTATGACTATGCTATTTATTTTTAATAGGAATAGAAGGCAATGTAGGAGCCAATAAATCTTGAAAATCATATATTGTACGGATGTTTTCTTTATCAAATTGCACATAAATTTGAACCCCATACATTATTTGTGGTGATGGGTCATGCTCCCTATTCCCATTAAATGACACTTGGTATTTTCTGAACCTATGCAATGGATGAAGAAATCCTTTGTGACCAAGATATTCCCACTTTCTAAAATACTTAATCCATATATATTTCTTACTTATATTACAATAAGGGTAGGAAAATTCTTATTTTTCACTCTAACATGATAAGTTAAAATACATTGGGAAGTCATTAATTGTCCATAAAAAAGTTTCCCAGAGTCTAAACATTTCATTTGATGCAAAGTCAAAAGTCATTACACCATCTTCCCAAAATTCTTGTAGCTCATAAATAAAAGGTTGCATATAAACATTAATTTTAACACCAGGTCCTCCCAGTCCATCAATTAGAGTCAAAGGTAACAAAAATGTTTTCTTTATACATACCTATGGGGGAAGGTTGTATAGAACCCACAACACTGGCCACATACTATGTGACACACCAACCATGGACCTACATGGGTTAATACTATCTATTTTCAAACCCATTTGAACATTAAGATCATTCTGAGAAAAGTCTGGGAGTCTTTTATCAAACTATTTCCATGCCAAAAAATCTTCCGAGTGAGTTAATTTATCAACATCTTTATTTCTCTATGAATGCCAAGTCGTCAATTTAGTAATTTTAGCTAACATGAATAATATCTTAAATCTTGATTTTAGTGGGCAATAATGGATCTTCTTAGTAGAAACATGTTTCCTTTGATTCAAGACCCTTATAGGAAGAATCTAACTACCTTGATTAATATCATTGGCCTCCCACCTTGATGTATAGAAAATAGTATAAGTATTTAATTGTATATTCTCTTTTCTGAAAAACATACAATTATTGTGGCACATATCAATGGTATCATATGTAAAACCATGATCATAGATCAAATTGTGAGCTTGATAGAATGACTCTGGAATCTTCACTCCAACAGGGAGTATCTTCTTCAACAATACCGACAACATGTCAAATGTGGTGTCTGACCACTGATTCAAAGCCTTCAAGTGAAAAAATTCAATGATGAATGAAAATTTACTAAATTTAGTACATCCATGACATAATTTTTCATGTGAATCATCATGAATTTTAATTCTTCTCCCTCTGTAGAAGAATAGGGATTACTCCATCCAACATTGTCATTTATGACATTACTGTCTTCAGGTTGAAACTAACACATCATATCACTGAGCATTATGTTCATTGGATCAACTATTCTCAAATCAACATACATATAAATACTTTCTTATTGGTGACATAAAACATGCCCTTCACCATGATGTGTCCATGTCTTATAGTTTTTCAAAAACCCATTCAAAAATAGATGTTCTCTAACACTATCTTGTTTGAAGAGATATCTATTTTCATATTTTCTACATGGAACACTAATCAAATTGCTTTTAAATCCACTTTTGAAATCCATAAATTTCTTAATCCCATCATAATATCTATTTTCATATTTTCTACATGGAACACTAATCAAATTGCTTTTAAATCCACTTCTGAAATCCATAAATTTCTTAATCCCATCATAATATTCAGCATAAAACCTATCATGCATATCAATCCATCTCTTATCCATATATGTATTTAATAGAAAGAAAATAATTAAAATATATTATTTAAATTCTAAAAAAACACATATCATTAAAACTTATGAACCAGTGAGTTCAAATATATTTTTAAGGAAAAATAAATGAATGAAAATAAAGGGATATTGGAGAAGACATTTGAATAGATTTTTTTACATTTCCAGAATATAATAGTTTCTATATTTTAATATGGGATACAAAAACATTTTTTGGATGATATTTATCCTGCATTAAATGACGATCTCAAAACCGAAATTTATAGGCTTTCAAATATTCAAAAATAGAAATTATCCCACATTATGTTAATTGAGAATATTTAAATGATGTTTCTTTGAAGAGAATTTAATTATTAGATATTGGGAAATACCAACAATGAATAACTTCTAAATAATAATGAATTGGAATTCTTAAAGGAGAGTATAATAGGTTATATAAATATGAATGATCATGACATACATTATAATTAAGAGTTATTTTATAAAATACATCTATATATTTATATATGATTGAAATCTAGGCTACATGATAATATCAATCTATTAATGACAAACCATATTGAAGATTCCTAAAGATCCTTTTCATTGGTTTTTAATGATAATGTGTACAATATGGATCTATTATAATTAAATATTCCCCTATTATCCTCACATATATTGAGAAATATTATCGCATTATACTTATTCATAAAAATAATATTTAATTTGATGAAAAGTAATGGAAATCTATTATGGTATCCCTATGAAAAAAATAATCATAAAAAAGTGAATGTATTAAAGCCTATAAAAGTCACTTAGGATAATCTTGAGAATATCCATGAAAAAATGTTAATGTAAAAAAATCTAAACTAAAAAAAGAGTGATAGTTTTGAAGATGTGAAAATGGCTAATGATGAAACCATTTATGAATTTTTAAAAAGCTGTCATTGAAATTACATAAAACATCAATAGATTTAGAGAAAAATTAGAGGACTCCACCATGTTGAAAAATAAATTATGGTTTGTTCTTAATAGATTTGATACCAATGTTTCCTCATATAAAGAAAGATATTTAATTCTACTCTCTAAATATGAACTACAAAGTACACATGCTACATATGAGATAAGAAATCACGTTCATTTAAGAAGAAGTTAAAATAAGAGAATTAAATTTCATCCAAGACAATGAGAAAACCCAAAAATGAAGTATAGTAATGAATATTTTAATAATTAAAATAAATATTATGAAGAACTATATAAAGAGTTTTAAAAAACCATGTCTCTCATGTCAAAGAATTTCGAAAAAATAACGATGAAGATACAAAGGTAAAAGTTCTTTAAAATTATTCAATTGTTTTAAAATAAGAAAATTAGTATTTAACTATCTAATGAATAAAAATATTGAAAATATAGATGAAGAGAAAGAACGTAGCATGATTGAGAAATGCTTAACATATAGATTTGTTGCAAAAGGAACCATTATTCTTGTAGAACACAAACCATACACAAGAAATTTTAGCACTATTGTCATTAAATGATTGTAGAACCTGCCTTCAAATGCCATCAAGTGTACATATTAATGTAATGGCCATAAATTTAACTTTTTTATTGATAATACATTTGTTTTCTTTGTTGTTGCGGATGAGTCAGTTGGAAGAAGTTTTCCATTTTTGTTTCTTGACCAATTGAAAGATGATTTCAAACAGCGTTATCCTAATAGTATTATGAGTGAAGGAACACACCCTCTTGGAATTTATTATGACATGATGATGATTTATTCAAGTACTAGTTTATCATTGCAAAAAATAATGATATATAATTTAGACAAAGAATTAATGATCATATAAACATTTTTGGAACCATCTAGAAGAAATGAGTAAGCTGTCCAAATTAAAAACTCAAATTGCATAATTCAAAGAGAAAATTACCTATATGGGACTCGACCATGGGTAAAGGGGTAGAATGGATTGTGGACCCATGATGGTGTAGGGACTCGATTTAAGGGGTTATACGACTGGACTTGACAGGGGCATGATGGATTAACAGGGGCGGGATGACTCAACGGAGGTAGGAGGGTTTTACGGCGGGGCATGATAGGTCGGTAGGGTTCAATGAAGGTGGGACAAGAGGGATCTATGGTGTGGTGAAACATGTACAGAATGGTTTGATGGTGGAGGGACTTTCTGATGGCGCGGTGTGTAGGGGGGGTCACGGGGTTATAGGGGTGTCTTCGGGTCGTAGGATAGTGAATGAGGGGAGAGGTTCATGGGGTCAGGTATGGGTGAATGGGTGGGGAGAGGGAAAATTAGGGAGGGGGTTAAAAAATATAGTGACCTCCAAATAGAGGTCACCTGAAATCCACCTCCATGAAAACTTAAATTTCTATCAGTGTAACTGTCACACCCCGACCACGAACGCCCATGATTTTACTATTTTCTCGGTCCTGCGACTTTGGGCAGAGTTGCGGCGGGTCTACGTTTGAATTTTCGTTGAATCGTTGATGTTTTTGGTGGGTTTCGGCCTAGTGCGCAGTCATCGTATTGCTAGCGGTCACTGCGCATTCAGTCCGGGGTGGTGCGCGGTCACCATGCATTCGGTCCGATCATGCGTTCAGACCTAGTGAGTGCACGTTTTCCCACCTGTTTGGATAAATAATAAAATTAAATTAATAAATTTAATTTGAAAATAATTTTATAAAATGTTTAATAATAATGATAATAATAATTTATAATATTGTTATTAGTATTATTATTATTATTTTTATTATCCCTTATCTTTTATTATTTATTTTATTTTCTTTTTGTTTTATTTTATCTTCTTTTCTGTTCTTCCACACGGATGTCCCCTCCCCCATTCTTTTTTTTCTTTCTCTCTTCTTCTCCCGTGCGACCTGGCCCCTTTCTCCTTCCCTGTCGCGAGCAGGAAGCCTGCAGCACCTCCGCTAACACCTCTCCACCGCACCTCTGTAGCGCCTAGCCACCCCTGTCCGTGGCCGTCTCTTGCTTCCGCCGCACAGCAGCCGGGAATGCGACCCGGCACCCTCTCCTGCTCCTGGCGCTACACATCGTCCTCCCTGTTCACCTTCTTCCCGCTCATCCAACAGCCGACCTGTTTGGCTCCCACTTGTTGCGGCCCGGTGTCACCTAAGCCCTCCGCCTAGCCTGGCCTCCCCCACCTCCTGCTCACCTGTAGTTCTCCGTACCTCCACTAGGCCTCCGTTCCTCATGCTTGCCCCCTCCTGTAGCGCGCCTACTGCACCCCCACCCGGTTATCCTTCTCCAGCAGCCAGCCCCGCTGGCCTCATCTACTCCTGCTCAGCGTGCATAGCCAACAACCCTTGCGCAGGCCCCTGGCTTCTTGTACGAGGCACCAACCACCTCGGCTCCCCCGCACCCTGCTCCCTCCCTGCCCAGCTTCCACCGCACCTGCAGCAACCCGCTTCCCTGCTCGCCCTAGACCCGCGGCCTCCCTCTTCTGCCCACCTGCAGCGCTAGCCTCACTGCCCCTCCTGTGCAGCGATTTACCTCCACCTCCAGCACCCCCTGGTCCGGCTCACCATCCCCAGCGCCTCAGCCTACAGAACCACCTCCCTGTACGGTTTTCGCCGCTGCACCCAGCAGCCCCGACGATGTCTTGGCCCCCCTGCATGCGGATCTTTCCGCACAGCATCCTGCACTCTGGCCAGCACGCACATCGCCCTCCTGTTGGATAGACCCAGCCAGTGCCGACACCTCCTGTTCTCTTTGCCGCAACAAACCAGCCCCGGCTATCCTGTCCAACAGCACCGCACCACCCTCGCCACTGTCGCTAGCTTGGGAGGATCGGGAACGCCTTTTGGGTCATCTCACAGACCGGATCGGGTGACCCGTTCAGGGTTGACCAGGGTTGGTTCGTGAAAAAATGTTATCAGAGCAGGTCGGCCCTTAGGGGAACTCACTTTTCAGATCTCCCTTTGTTATTTGGGATGTCTGATAGAAGGAGATTAGGACTATCGGAGCTCAGGAGTTAGGTTACGGGTTGGTGCCCGATCACCACCACTCGTGACGAGACCTGACTTACCAGGGTTAGTCCGAGATTTGAGTCTCTTATCTTTGGTTGCTTTGGATTGAGGGATTACAATGGAGGTGAATCGGTTCACTTTGCGGACTCACATGGGGTGGTGACCCATGTGGAGTCCAAGTGTCCGGCTCAAGGTCCTCTTAGTGTTATGCTTTACCTGGGGCATGGCTGACCACCATGTCGCTGGGTCAGACATATTGACGCACGCCTATCATAGGGTGTGGCAAAACAATTATTTCCTAAGTTAAAATGTAGTAATGTGGTTGACCTAGGATGTCTCCCGAAGAGGAGTGCACACAAAATGGGTTTTCACTTTAAAACGGGGGTAAAAATGTTGTGAAAGGAAATTTGAAATTCAAATGATTGAAAAAACAATGAAATTAAAAGGGTGATTAGGTCGGGGTCGGTTTCCTAATTATAATTCTATCCTTGTTCAATTTAATTCAAACCTCTTTTTCTTAGTTGATTAAAGTGAGTTTCCACAATCGTTTCCTCTCACTTCCTTGGTGAAATCGTTATTGTGAGAGAAAACCTTACCAAGATCTCGGTTTGGTCAACTCTCCTTCCATGTGTAAAATAGTTGTATTGAATATCCTTAATTAAAATGGGCAATTCCCGATCAGGTTTTGTTTATCCCAAACAATCAAGAACATTCACTACACCTTTTACACGTACTGACGATCGTCGAGTACTTCACCACTAATTCCTAGTTTATTCCATCGTATATAAACCAGAAATTAGTGGAGGGAGATATTGATTATTTTACCAAGGCAAAAATAAATAACGGAATTAATATTCAAGAACGATCTCACTTGATTATAAAATCCGCTATAAGAAATTGAAAACAACTTTGAAGAAGAAAGAAATTTATTCAATTACGTCCAAGAACTCAAGCATTATAATATAGAAAACCAACCCTTCCCCAATCACTCCAAAAGTTTACCCCACCATGGTAAGGGTAATCGAGTTGAATGGGGAAGAAGAAGGCATTAACAAACTATAAAAAATAAAATAAATAAAATAGAAAGCTTAAAAGTTCTCCTTCTTGGTGTCTCAGAAGGAATGGGGTGGAGAATGGATGCTTTGAGAGGGTGGAGCTCTCCTCCTTTTATAGCCAGAATTCTTCCCCCGAATGTCTACGCGTTTTAGACCCATTAAAGGACATATTCACGCGTTGATCCCTTCATGAATGTTGTTAATAATTCCCTTGGCCGTTTCCCCTCAAAATTTCAGCGGATTTGGACATGTATTACGAGAGTTATGGCCGTTTTACTATGAGACTTTATTCTGTCCAGTCAGACTCTCCAAAACGAACTCCTCCGGATTAGGGTGCTTTAATGGCCCCATAAACGGCCAATTCACTCAGTGATTCCTTCATAAAAGATTCTCCAAAACTCCTTGCTCGTCCACCTACCGCATTTCACAAGCTTTGGCCCCACAGTGGATGAGTTATGGATCCCACATCAAAACTAGGCAGAACTGAAAACAGTTTTCTTGAGCCAACTTGTGAGCTTCTTTTGAGCTTCCATATGGCCGATTCCGATTTTGGTCCAAATATATTAAATGAATCCCTGGATGTGTAGAATCTTCAAAAGAAAGAATTTTTCAATTTGGATCAGTGTAGATAATGTTATGACCAAACTACCAAAATAATTTAAAACTGTTAAAAATCCAAAATGGCCAATTTTTACTATTCAACTCAAAATAACACCATTATCATAAAAATGAAAAAATTCATCTTAGAGGAACAATTTTGTGGGTTTAAAAAAATGATATTAAATATAAATTAATTGAAATTATTTGATCTATCAATTCCCCCAGAGTTAGCACTTGGACTCCTGGACAAGTAAAAATCAAATCAAATCAAAATCAAAACACATATCAATGAGATCAATCAAATCAATTTCAAGAAACAAAAAGATATCATGCCTCATCAAAAACTGTTATTTCAAGTTATCCATTTAAGATTTTAATATATTTCCACTTCATTTCTTATCCCATGCACACAAAACACCTACCTCACATGAATTTTCTCTCATCTCACAAATGTAAAGGCTGAACAAGGCTTTTCCCATCCAAACTCACACAAGAGTCACCATAGGTTTGATAAATTCCTACTTCTCCACCCGATGTGAGTCAAGGACATGTGTTTCTCATGAGGACTTTTCAGGGTTGTTCTGTGGCTTCTGGTTGGTAGGATTTAGATGTTAAAAGTTCTGAGGCTGAAAAAGGAAGGCTTGACTCTTATTGAAGCAAAATTGTAAGATTCTAGTTTTCACTCAAATATGGTCTCCTTCACTTCCCCTTTGTTGAAAATAGGCTCCATCATCATTCAATCAGCTCAGCAGAAAACATTTCAATCTTTTCAAACATAATTTTTTTAAATCTCCAGATAGGCACAACTTTCTTTTGGAAGCACCAGAAAGGCACAGCTTCTCTTGTCATAAAAGCTCCAGAAAAGGCACAGCTTTCAACAGAATAATTTTTCAGCATCACACACATCTCTTCCACAATTTATTTTCCACCTAAAGTATAACCAAATGAGGTAGTACACCACAATACATCTTCCCCCACACTTAAGTTCAACTAGATCATGCAATTTTACTTCAAGAGTAGGTATGATAGGGAAAATTGGCTTGTAATGTGGCTAACCTAACAGGCAATTCATGGCTACTAGGGGCTACAATGAAGGATAAATGTAAAGTTAGGCCATAATGAAAAGGATTATTTTGAAAAGGGGGCTTCAAACAAAATAAATGCCTCAATCATTTAAAACACACGTACCCCAACCCTCAAGTTTTGAAAGGAATAAATCAAATTCTGGTTAAAGCAAGCATGGTCTGGTTCTCTCAAGAAATGAGGTGAATGAAAAGAATATGAAAAAAATGGTTTAGAAGCCTCACAGGAAAGTTATTTCAATGATATAGACAGTGAAATATGGCATGAGATTCAAAAATCAGTGTACTTTTCATGAATTTCCAAAATATTTGAACTTGAAACAAAGTTATTTCAGCATTCATTTAAGATCAGTTTCATGAAATAGACTGGTTCAATCATTGACATGGGTTTCAAAAATGGTATTGATAATCATTTCAGCTCAAAAATTTCAGAAACACACCAAAAATTGAAAAATAAACACAATTTTTTTTTGAAAACACACATTTTTTTTATTTTTGAAAACAAACATCAAATAAAAATCCTATACTACAAAGGTTCCCTCCCCCACACTTAAATGATGCAGTGTCCTCGATGCATTCAAGTGGATTTAACATGTAAGGCAATTTTCAAATTAATCGCAACATCAAGAAAGTGTGAAAGAGAGGTACAACCTGATTTATTCATAGTGCAACATTGAGTTAAGCTTCCAAGTGTTGCACTCTGAAAACCTACAAATAAAAGAACAAAAGAAAACATAAGATATTTATTGAAAAAAATAAAATTAGAAGTAGGATGAGAATAGAAGGATAAAACTTGGTTTAATCCCCCAAGTGGGCCCTGGGTTTTGACTGCCTCCAGAGGGGCAGTTGTAATTGATTATCCCCAATCTGATGGTGGATGATGTTTCTTTGATTTGAACCACCACATGTGGCTCCTCCCAACTTGAAGTTCATTGTTTTTGTTGATGAGGACTCCATGAATAGAGTATACCGGATCCACCCCCTTCTCCATGTGGTACACCATGCATGGTGGGGGTAGGATGAAGTACAGAGCCTCCTCCTTCTTGGGTTCCACATGAACAACATCATCTTTACTCTCCAGAGGTTGATGAAGGTATGATACATCTGGGGTAAAATCAAAGGGAATGTCAGAGTTTAATTCTATTTGAAAAAAATTAAAGCATGAAGAATCAATATCAAATTCTTCCCTTTCAAAGTAAGTATCTTGTGTCTCATTTTCCAGCAGAAAATCCACTTTGATATTCTCTTGTACTCCCTCCATTAAATGTTCAACTGGTTTGGGGAGCTCTAGATGTTCCTCTTCAGATCCATATTCTCCCTCCAAAGAAATACAAGTGTTGGATGAATCTGACAAATTAAAACAAGGGGAGGTAATACTAAATTTAGTTTTATCAAAATCAAAAGATAATGAGTTTATAAAAAGATTAACTCCCTGAGCTTGTTTGGATTCAATTTCTTCTTCAAAAGGAGGTGGCTCTTGGAGTTGAATTTCCGTAGATAGAGGTAGGTAGTCAGACTCCTCTATCTTCTCTTCAAATTCCACTACTTGGTTGGTTTCTTCCTCCAATGTTTCTGAATCATCTACATTATCAGGATTAGTTGGATCAAGAAGTTCCTCACACTCATTCCAGAAGTTATCCAGATCTTTTTGATCTCCCATATGCATTTCAATAGCTAAATCTTCTTCATCAATCTTCTCCAACATTGATTGAGATGGGATTAATGGATCTTCTTTTAATTTCATCAAGGCCTCCATGGGTTCTTCAACTTGATGGATTTGTGAGGATACTTCTTCCATCAATTTTTCTGGTTCTGGTTCTTGTTCTGGATCTAGTTGTGGATCTTGGGATGCATGTACTTGTTCCGCTATCCACTGTATTGAGGTCTCAACATTTTCAACTGTTTGACTAATTCTTTCAAATTGGGATTCAATATCCTTGTGAACTTCTTCTTCTTGGTGTTGTACATTGATCATTTCTTGATAAAATTCTGGAAAATACTCCTGAAGTTCAATTAATTCTCTTGCCAAACCCTCCAACACTGGGTATTCGAGGTTCTCTTTAAGGTTTTCAATGAGATCCTTGAATTCATCCTCTATGATGATTTTGATTCGAGCTCCTCAAATTTGTCTAGCCAAGAAAGAAACTTTATAATCTATAGACCAAGGTGATTCAATAATTGGTTCTCTCACTGGTGGGTAATTATTCCATGAATTAAAGAAATAATCATTTGAAAACAACATGGAAATTTTTTTTAAATTGAAAAAGTCAAATATTTGCAATTAGTTTGTGGCACTACCTCCCCGGAAACGGCGCCAAGTTTGGCGCACGCCTGTTGTAGGGCGTGGCAAAACAATTATTTCCTAAGTTAAAATGTAGTAATGTGGTTGACCTAGGATGTCTCCCGAAGAGGAGTGCACACAAAATGGGTTGTCACATTAAAACGGGGGTAAAAATGTTGTGAAAGGAAATTTGAAATTCAAATGATTGAAAAAACAATGAAATTAAAAGGGTGATTAGGTCGGGGTCGGTTTCCTAATTATAATTCTATCCTTGTTCAATTTAATTCAAACCTCTTCTTCTTAGTTGATTAAAGTGAGTTTCCACAATCGTTTCCTCTCACTTCCTTGGTGAAATTGTTATTGTGAGAGAAAACCTTACCAAGATCTCGGTTTGGTCAACTCTCCTTCCATGTGTAAAATAGTTGTATTGAATATCCTTAATTGAAATGGGAAATTCCCGATTGGGTTTTGTTTATCCCAAACAATCAAGAACATTCACTACACCTTTTACACGTACTGACGATCATCGAGTACTTCACCACTAATTCCTAGTTTATTCCATCGTATATAAACCAGAAATTAGTGGAGGGAGATATTGAGTATTTTACCAAGGCAAAAATAAATAACGGAATTAATATTCAAGAACGATCACACTTGATTATAAAATCTGCTATAAGAAATTGAAAACAACTTTGAAGAAGAAAGAAATTTATTCAATTACGTCCAAGAACTCAAGCATTATAATATAGAAAACCAACCCTTCCCCAATCACTCCAAAAGTTTACCCCACCATGGTAAGGGTAATAGAGTTGAATGGGGAAGAAGAAGGCATTAAAAAACTATGAAAAATAAAATAAATAAAAGAGAAATCTTAAAAGTTCTCCTTCTTGGTGTCTCGGAAGGAATGGGGTGGAGAATGGATGCTTTGAGAGGTTGGAGCTCTCCTCCTTTTATAGCCAGAATTCTTCCCCCGAATGTCGACGCGTTGTAGCCCCATTAAAGGACATATTCACGCGTTGCTCCCTTCATGAATGTTGTTAATAATTCCCTTGTCCGTGTCCCCTCAAAATTTCAGCGGATTTGGACATGTATTCCGAGAGTTATGGCCGTTTTACTATGAGAATTTATTCTGTTTAGTCAGACTCTCCAAAACGAACTCCTCCGGATTAGGGTGCTTTAATGGCCCCATAAACGGCAAATTCACTCCGTGATTCCTTCATAAAAGATGCTCCAAAACTACTTTCGCGTCCACCCACCTAATTTCACAAGCTTTGGCCCCACGGTGGATGAGTTATGGATCCCACATCAAAACTAGGAAGAACTGAAAACAGTTTTCTTGAGCCAACTTGTGAGCTTCTTTTGAGCTTCCATATGGCCGATTCCGATTTTGGTCCAAATCTATTAAATGAATCCCTGGATGTGTAGAATCTGTTAAAGAAAGAATTTTGCAATTTAAATCAGTGTAGATAATGTTATGTCCAAACTACCAAAATAATTTAAAACTGTTAAAAATCCAAAATGGCCAATTTTTACTATTCAACTCAAAATAACACCATTATCATAAAAATGAAACAATTCATCTTAGAGGAACAATTTTGTGGGTTTAAAACAATGATATTCAATATAAATTAATTGAAAATATTTGATCTATCACATATGCACTAGTTTCTCATTCCCCTGGGTTATTACTGCTTCTGTTTTGTTTTAGTCTTAGTTGGTTTGAGTGTGCGTTAAAAGTGAAATTGTTTTTTTAATGGAAAATTGTTTCTTCCAAATTGTTTTTGAAATTACTAAAGTGGGTTTTTAAAGATAAGGTGTATCGGTTTGGAAAAACTTGGTATGTGTTTGGATTTGTAAAGGAAAATAAGTGTTTGAACCTTGGCACTCCTTATAGAGGGTCACACGTGTGTGGGTATGTATGGAAAGTTCATGGGGGCACTTGTTCACAGATGATGTGAGTGGGATTGAATGAACGCACGTGTGACGGTTCATAAAGTTCCATAGGTGAGTTTTAAAAATTTTAAAGAAATAACGGTTTTGGAAAAGTGATTTCTCCTTGTGTTGTATATGTTTGGATTATGGACCTTTTGTCCTTGGCTTGTGTCATTGCTTTGATTGAGTTTTGGCCTGATGCCTGTTTCAATGGTGTTTCTTGTGTTGTCATGAGTATGCCGCCCGGAAAGCCTCCAAAAGTTGCCAATGATTTATGCTTAGTTCTCTGTTCTTTTTTTGTGTTTCTTTCTTTTCGAGGTAATCAAAGTCTGTTAGAGGTAGTTGTATTGTTTTAAGAGATTGTGTGTCTTTGGGTTGTTGGGAACTCCCAGGATAGTTAATGTTCGTACCTCCCTAGAGTCATTTGAGGGTTCAGTTTTGGACTAGTAGAGATGAAATGTCTCATCATCGTTAGAGTTTTGTGTGTGATTAACAGTGGTAGACTTCTGTGAAGGTTCCCCACCTGGAAAAGAGTGCGGTCTGGTATAACCTATCTCCAAGAAACTATCATCGTCAGTATCAGCTTCTAGTTCTTCAGACCACTCTCTTGTGCGCCACCAGTATGGCCTATCTGGACATTCTAAGTCATCATGTTGCATCCCTTTAAAAATGTATGACCATCATGGTTGTTTGAGTCATTGAACAGAAGGAGTTAGAGACCAGAAAATGAAAATTTCTGACTGTGAGGTATGAGAAGCTTCAGTCATCACGGCCCCAACCACAGGTCTTGGGGTGGATCTCATGCACAGTTTGGAGTTGCCGAGGGAGTGTTGAACCTCGGTCTAAGTAATGTTTTCAGCTTTGGGAGGGAAATATCCAAAGTTTCCTTGTTCTATTCTCATCACTATCGTAATCTTATCCTTGTTGTGGTGGCATGAGGAGCGCGTTCTCCCACAATCCAAGCGGTCTTATCTGCTCTCAGTGTGGTTTTTAAGTTGTTTAGTCTCTTTGAATGGTGTGGGCCCATGAATAAACGGACATGTTCTGTCTTTGAGTTGGTCCTAGCTGTGTTCGATAGGGGAATGTTCATTTTGTAAAGTTGATGGGTGGTTTTGAGTTAATTTCTCATCCTCAAGTTGCTGGATTGTTCCGTGAAAACCTTTCCATCAAGTCTCAGGTGTGTTGTTCAGTACATGTGGGAAAAATGAATGAGTTTGGTTCGGGAGTTCCTGTTTTCCCCCCCAGGGGATGGTTTGTTCGTGTTTCAAGGGTTTTTGTATTAGTAAATTTTTGTGGTGGGGAGAACCCTTTTATGTTCTCCCCTCAATCTCAGGTGGTGGTTTTTCTTGAATTGGTCGGGTGTGATGTTTGTTGGGAATGGTCACCCCGAAGCTCTCTATTCTCTATGATTTTTGTCTAGGAATGAAATCATGTTGTGTCAACTGTTGGCTTGGTGACTTTTTGGGGGCAGAAAGTGTCTGTGGTGAGGAGAATTGTCACACCCCGACCACGGATGCCCATGATTTTACTATTTTCTCGGTCCCGCGACATTGGGATGAGTTTCGGCGGGTCTAGGTTTGAATTTTCGTTGAAGCATTGATGTTTTCGATGGGTTTCAGGCTAGTGCGCAGTCACCACATAGCTAGCGGTCACTGCACATTCAGTCCGGGGTGGTGCGCGGTCACCACACATTCAGTCCGATCATGCGTTCAGACCTGGTGAGTGCGCGTTTTCCCACCTGTTTGGATAAATAATAAAATTAAATTAATAAATTTAATTTGAAAAGAATTTAATAAAATGTTTAATAATAATGATAACAATAATTTATAATATTTTTGTTATTATTATTATTATTGTTATTATCCCTTATATTTTATTATTTATTTGCTTTTATTTTGATTTTATTTTATTTTATTTTTTGTTCTTCCACACGGCTGTCCCCTCCCCCCTTCTTTTTTTTCTTTCTCTCTTCTTCTCCCGTGCGACCCGGCCCCTATCTCCTTCCCTGTCATGAGTAGGAAGCCTGCAGCACCTCCGACAACACCTCTCCACCACACCTCTATAGCACTTAGACACCCCTGTCCGCGGCCGTCTCCTACTTCCGCCGTACAGCAGCCGGGAATGCGACCCGACACCCTCTCCTGCTCCTGGCGCTACACATCGTCCTCCCTGCTCACCTTCTTTCCGCTCATCCGACAGCTGACCTGTTCGGCTCCCACTTGTTGCGTCCCGACCTCACCTAATCCCTCCGCCTGGCCTGACCTCCCCCACCTCATACGCACCTACAGTTCTCTGGCCCTCCACCAGGCCTCCACCCCTCATGCATGCCCCCTCCTGTAGCGCACCTGCTGCACCCCCACCCAGTTCTCCTTCTCCAGCAGCCAGCCCCGCTGGCCTTATCTACTCCTGATCAGTGCGCATAGCCAATAGCTCTTACCCAGGCCTCTGTCTTCTTGTACGAGGCGCCGACCACCTCGGCTCC
The DNA here is from genome assembly GCA_963277665.1 of Viscum album. Taxonomy (NCBI): domain Eukaryota; kingdom Viridiplantae; phylum Streptophyta; class Magnoliopsida; order Santalales; family Viscaceae; genus Viscum; species Viscum album. The sequence continues at coordinate 1,194,530,662 of OY728121.1, read as the reverse complement.
CCCGCACCCTGCTCCCTCCCTGCCCAGCTTCCGCCACACCTGAAGCATCCCGCTTCCCAGCTCGCCCTAGACCTGCGACCTCCCTCTTCGGCCCACCAGCAGCGCTTGCCTCCAGCAGCCCCTGGTCTGGCTCACCATCCCCACCACCTCAGCCTACAGAACCACCTCCCTGTACGGTTTCTGCCGCTGCACCCAGTAGCCCTGATGACGTCTCGACCCCCTACATGCGGCTCTTGCCGCACAGCAGCCTGCACCCCAGCCAGCATGCCTAGCGCCCTCCTGTTGGCTAGACCCAGCCGATGCTGACCCCTCCAGTTCTCTTTTCTGCAACAAACCTGCCCCGTCTTTCCTGTCCAACAACGCCGCACCACCCTCGCCGCTGTCCGCCAGCCATGCCCCCAGCCCGCTCACCTCCGCCAGGCCTCCGCCAGCTCTGGCTCACCCTCGACGGCGCGCCCGTCTCCCGACCTTGCTGCCTCCCTGTCCAGGACCCCGCGCCACCCTTCTGCTACCCCGGTCTGGCCTCATTTTGGCCGCCTCCTCCTTTGAGTTAGCTGCCTCCGTCGCGCGCCCTCCGCAGCCCCCTGTCAGTTCTACTCGACCAGCCCTCTGGTGTACTTTTCTAGTCGCGACCCCCCATTGGTATAACCCTTTTATTTTATGCCTGTTTGATATTTATATTTGATGCATATATATATATATGCCTTGGTTTGTCGGGAATTTTTATTAATTAAATGATATTTTGGGTCGGCTCGACGTTCTAGGACCCGCGCGGGGCTTTTCTGAGTGAGCGCCATCACCGAGCTTTGTTTCTGAGGTTGCGCCGTCGTCGTGCCTGTTTCCGAGTGAGAACCATCATCTTGCCTGCTTCCGAGTGAGCGTCGTCATTGCACCTATTTCCGAGTGAGCGCCATCGTCGCGCCTGTTTTCCGAGCTTGCGTCATCGTCGTGCCTTGGTCTTGAGGTAGGCCCCCCACTGCACTCACCTTTCAATTTAGAATTTATTAGTTGATTGATGTTTTATTAATTTTAATAAATAGAAAATAATATAAGATAATTAATTTTTAAATGATTATTTGTTGTAAAAAAACCGTTTATTTTATACCGAACTCTTGAAATATTTTCATGGCGAGCAGACACCCAGTAGTGAAAGAATGCCAGTTTGGCCTTTAAATATAATTTACGGAATTTCAAATGTGGTTCTGGTTTTAATGATAAATGATTTCTTCTGAACAAGTGTTTCGAGTTTTCTTGAGAAACGAGGTTTTTCTTTAAAATTGGTGAAGGCCTGTTTGGCACTTTAATAATATAAATTATTTTGGAAAACCCACTCAGGGGTGACTTTTGGTGTGCGTTGATTGTTTGAGATGTATGTGATGTTTGTGCATCGTGACTGATTTATTTACATTGTGGACACACCCCTTTGTATTGCATGTGTTGACATAGGAACCTGGCATAGTGAGTGAATCTTCTGAGAACGGTTGATGCACTAGTTTAGATTACGCACTAGCTAGTGGCCCCATAGTAGGGGAATACTGAGTTATTACTACTATGGGGATTGGACCCTCGATTAGGCCATCCAGGGCTATGCTGGGTGTTAGGGCGTTATGACTTCATCGAGTTAGGGCATGCCTTTAGGATGAGTCAGATGTATAGTACGTTCTGGATTGTTCACGATCTCCTAGGTTCGACCCATGTTTACTTTAGTGTGTGTTTGTGTGTGGTGGTTGATCGAGAGGTCTAGTTCGGTTGCTGGCCTATGTGAGCCACTTTTCCCATTGCCTTTGGTGTGTGTTGTGTGCTATGTGTGGTTTTCCTATGGTTAATAACTGAAGTCTAGAGTTCTAAATTGTTCATAGAAAAATGTTTTAAAAATGAAATGTATCTATTCCTTTCAAACATTAAACTTGTTTTTAAATTAAAAAGGGCAATGGACTGATACATGTTTTATAAATTAAAGTGTGTGTGTGTGAAAACTAATATTTTATATAATTTAGTTCAAACCTAAAATTGGTAAATTCTTCATTTAAAGGTAGTGCATTGGGAATAGATATCGGGCAAGACTACTGAGTTTTAATACTCACGCCTATAGTTCTTTTCTGTTTTCAGTGTGTGTGCAGGTTACAGCTTGGGTGCATTCGCCTTGGGTGACGTTTGGTCGTGGGTTGGAGAGTGACCCGTGAGGTCACACAGAGATAGTGGTTGTCTCTTTTGGTTAGTTTTATTTTCTTTTATTCTTGTTAGTTACATTACTTTATTTATTTTTTGCTGCTCTGTTTATTTTCTGCTGCTTTAATTATTTATTTTTATTGGGCAGAATCGTTCCCACTTGCTCTCTGTTGATGCCCTGGCGCTTGTTTCCAGCCCGGGAGGATCGGGAACGCCTCTCGGGTCATGTCGCGGACCGGCTCGGGTGACCGGTTCAGGGTTGACCCGGGTTGGTTCGTGGCAGTAACATTTATTACTGTCAAGTACAATCATATTTTGTTTTAGATTATGTTATTTTTATTGTCTTTGTAAATTATAATTATCTCCCTTCATTAGGTTTTGGTTTATATATGTTGGAAGAAACTAGGGATTAGTGGTGCAGTACTCAGCGATTGTCATTATGTGTGGGAGGGGTAGTGGACACTGTTTATTTTTTAGGATAAAAAAGACATGCTCAGTAATTTCCTAAGTCATTTGAGGGTATTCAATGAATATCTCCCACACATTAGAAGTAGGGTACAAAAAACTGAGATCTATGAAAGGTTTATTCTCACGATCAACATTTAAACAAGGCAGTGTGATCATGCTATTTTAGAATATCACTTTAATTGATCTATAATAAGAGGATTGGATAACATGGAACTAGAATAACATTACAATTAGAAACCAACCCTGACATAATATCCCTTATCATGTCGTTTTTTAATCACTTTCTTAATCAATCTATTTTTAATCTCTTTTTTCATTAAGTTTTTTTCAAAATCAAATAATTTCAAAAACACCCCCTTTTCCACTAATTTTAAGTGACCAACTTGATTTTTTTTCACTCATCTCTGGTGATATCCAAGGTTTACCACTATACTATATTTTAACATAGAAAATGTTTTTTTACCACAACCCATGATAAGAACATGTCAAAACATGGCTTCGTTGTCAGTTAGGTAGTACAAATAACTAACACTCTACAATAAGAATCAATTTCCTCTAAAGAAGAAATTAAATCTAAACTAATTAATGTTGATGATGTTTAAATAAACTCATTTTCACCCATTTTTATTGAAACTAAATTAATTATCAACTCTTTTTTTGGAATTTTCAGATTCAACCAACTCATGTTTTCCCATGAAGGAAGATGAAGAAAAAAATATACACTTGATGAGGGACATATGGAGATCCTCAAACATGTTGAACATTTATTAGAGGGATTACATGAGGATATCAAAGCTATTTTACCTGAGGAAACCGAGACATAAGTTTCTTACATTAAAGAAGAATATTTGGATTTTGATCCATCTTGTTTAGTTCAAATATAATTATACAATGAGTTTCCCTTGTATTATTCCATTGATGAAACAAACATGAAGAAATCATTGGATAAAGATTAAGAGGTTGTGAAAGTTGCAACCAAGAAGGAGGAATCACACTTTATCATACCCTTACCAAGAAAGTTGTACCTTATTGATAAAGAAGTGGATATGGGATATTATATCCATGGATTCCTTAGTAAAAATATAGAAGGAATTTAATATAGAAGAAGAAATTTTTGGTGGTTCAATTAAAAAATCTCCACCCACCATCAGATTTCCAATAATAGCTGGTACTTCTCTTTTAAAAACAGTCAAATACCAAGTCTCACTTGGGGGGTAAAACCTGAAGAACCCAAGTGATTTGTTGAAGTTGAATTTGATGTCAATAAGTTGAGATGATGAGAATTAAATGATTTTTAAATATGAAGATTGTAAAACTATTCTTAAATACCAAGACATGTGCTAAAGGATTTTTGTGTGAGCACCTTATTTATAATAATATTGAGAAGAATTTGGGGAAAGCTTGGTGTTATAAATTCTATATTTAGTTTTCTGTACGTATTATTTATAATTGGCCTTACAATTGTTTTTCAAACCTCATATAAGATATGATATAGCTCAACCCCACATTGTGGGTGGAGGTTCACAACCACACTGGGGAGATAAATCAGACAGCCTGTATAGTGGCATGGAAGAGGTGGGACTCATAAGGCTTGTAGGAGTGTGAGCTTGTGAGAGTGCATAAGAGGCCTGAGTAAGTGGACTAGAACATGGAGGCATAGTCCGTAAGAATATCATGTGTTCAGTATTAGACCTTGGTGTCACGAATTGTAGCTGTAGCATCATGGATTGTATTATAAAGAAGTAAATATATGAATGAATGATCGATGTGGGATGAGAAGCATTCAATTATTATTCATCTATCTTTAAAAAATATGTAAAGAAATTTTATCATATAATCTATTGTTTCTATGCCATTTTATCAAGCCACTTGATGTTTTCTTCATCCTTGACTACCCAGGGGTGTTTTTATGTGTTAGATGCTATGTATGTCATGATATCATCAAGACATTGTGATCAAATTGATCCCATGAAAATATTCTGTTTCATTTTTAGAAGAGATCACATGCTGATAACTATTTTCTGAGCAATGATAAACAATTAACTGCAAGATCAAGTGATGAAATCATGTGATTTAATGATTATCTATCCATCATGTGAATTTTTTGTGTGCAGAAATGAGTGGGTGTGAAATTTAGTTGGAGTCAATGAAATGAGTGATTGCCTGCAAATTTCATAGCTTTAGGTAGGTGAAGTTTTCTATAAATACCCATGGACCTCACCATTATTAAGTATGAGATAAAATCATATATGAGAGAGATGTTTGATAGTGAAATAAAGAAGAGTAATCACTATATATTCATGAAGATATTCCATGCATTCATTATGAGTCTTTCTAGACCTTTACATTCACATGATGATGTTTGGATTTATTCAGGAAAAGGAAAAGGGAACTTTCCTGATTTGAGTATGAATTATATGAAGTGTATATTTTAGTTTAATAATGATTCATAATATCTTTATATGGAAAAGTCTACATCTACTCCAGATATTATAAATTTTTATTTTTTTAGTTAGGACTTAAAAAAATAATAATAAAAGAGTGGAAAAGAAGCTAAATAAGATGAATGGATATCAATTTCTAGATGAATGAACTTAGAGTGGTAATTGATTAGTTTGGTTATTTTATTATAATTATTATAAATAAAATTCATGTTTTGATGAATAGGTGTTCAATTCTGAAATCATAGATAATTTTAAGAAAGTTACCATAGAGGTGGTCACATGTATGATCACAGTTTTCAAGGAACTTTGGGATGAAAAATTATTTCTTGAAGAGGAAGCTAATGAAATGGAAAAAGCATTGTATAGGAAGGTTCATAACTAGAAAATTATATTAAAACATAACAAATAAAAGGAAGAAAATTTTATTATGTATTAAAAAAGTCTCCATGGTTGAAGAAGAAAAATAATAACTAGTGTCGCTTTTCAACAAAAAATGCTCTTTGATTGCAGAAGAATTGAAATAGATTTTATGTGAGAAGGATGAGTGAGACATTGTTTTTACAAAAGTTTTACATGCAGTGGAAAAGATACATAATATATATATTAATGTAAAAGATGATTATATGGAGGTAAAATCATAAATTATTAAGGATCATGATAGTTTGTTACTGAAGGAAAATCAAGTTCATAAATATGAGATTTAGAAGATGGAGATTTAATGGGAATAAATCCTAAAATAAGTTGACGATGAGAAGATTGATATGAACTTTAAATTCCTTGAATTAGAAGAGAAGCATAGAAATATATGATAGACACATGTTGAGACTTCCCAATCTACTAAGAAAATAATTACTACAAAGAATTATTCAAATAAGAGTCTCATACATGAAAATACTTGACCTAGTGGCAAGAAGAGATTGTGATTTTATATGGATAAATATTCTATAGGATCACTAAAAAAGGTAACACTATGTTCTAATAAATCTATCCATACTATTTATATTTTGATGTCTAGTGTGGATTGAACTTTAAAATATGGAAAAAAACTAGTTTATAAAAATTACTAGGAACTTATTGCATCTTTAAAGATGGATGTGAAGAAGTGTAATAATTCTTGTTCCCTAAAGAAAGTATAAAATAATAAATCTATATTTTTTTCTATTGTTAGTGTTATTTTAAATTTGGGAATCATGTAATAATTTTTTTCCCAATATTTCATTGTATTAAAATTATTTAATTCCTACATTTAGGGGGATAAATTTTAAAGAAAATAGGAAACATTCACAATATATGCATAATACATAGGAAATGAAATAGTATTCCAAGAATAGATAATAATATTTTGAAGATTTATGTGAGTATTGGAATAGAAATGGTGACTTTTATAATGAGTTCTAGTATATAAAAGTCATGTGTAAATAATCTATTTATATGAAGAGAATGTGACAAAAAGTGGAGAAAGTAATAAAATATGATGAAAAGTCAACCTTAGGATGTAAAAAAATAATAATAAGTATTAAAAAAACTCCCAAGAAGTTTGTGAAGAATTATGTGAAGAGTGTCACAATAAAGAAAATATGATTCAATTGGGGTTGGAAAGGTCTCATCATAGACCATTGTGAATTTTCTATAAACATCTATGATAATGGAAGAAAGCTATAATTGAAGAAAGAATCAATCCTAAAAATAAATAATAAGATTTATTTGGTGAAAAACATATTCGATGAAAAATATGAAAAGTTACCTAAAAGGGTAACTTGATGAATAATAAATATGTGTGTTCAAGGTTTAATAAGTCTTATCATTCATGCACATGAGCCTTAGCCCGGTTGGTAAGGACTCCGTAAGTGAATCCAAGCAACCAGGGATCAAATCTAGGTGGAGGCAGAATTTCTGGGGCACTGTAGCAGCGCTGTAGCAGGGACTGTAGCATCACTGTAGCAGGCACTGTTCGGCACTGTAGCAGCCGAGAATATGCACCCACTTGGGCCTTCAAGCCACCGATTTGATCCTTGAGTCCTATAAGGCCTTTGGGCCACCCAGGCCTTCGGGTCAGTAAGGCCTTTGGGCCACCTCAAGGCCTTTGTGCCACCTTAAGTGCAGAGGAAAACTAGAAAACCTACAAGGTACAAGCTCTACAAGGAGGATGAGTAAGGAGATTTCACCACAGTAGAAGGTAAATAGATTGCAAGAATGGGAGGGTATGACACCTACCATTGGGACAAGCCTGTGCATGCACGGGAATGCCTAGCCAAACAGCCATGCGAAGGTGGAGAGGTGATTTCACGATGAAGATGCTGGGGAGGAGCAGTTCCAAGTAGTTAGTCTGGGTTGTATGTAATTTTTGAAGCCTATGAGCGATGAATTCCTCTAAGGCCTATGGGCCATGTAATACTTATGCCTTCGGGCCTTGTAAGGGTTCCACCTCACCCCTTGAAAGGTCGATTATCAAAAATCAATAAAAATGAAGGCCTTCAGGCCATTGGAGGGATAAGTCTTATCATTCATATAAAAAATGCTTAAGATGTTTTCCTATACAATAAAAATTATTCAAGGAGAATGGTAAATCACCTGGTTATTCTAGAGTCAATAAGAAGAGTCTATACAAAAATTATAGACCGATCATGTTCCTAAACAATGATTTATCATATGGAAAAAATAGTGGTAAGAGGTAAGAAAGATGGAGAAATCATAGAAAATTGAAGCTACTTTTCTAAAAAATGTGAAGAATATTTTTTCATCTAAGAAGATAACTGGGTTGAGAAGAAACTCTCAACCCTATAGCTGTAATTGAGGAGAATTCAAGAACCACAATATTCCCATATATAAATCGTGTTTGTTTATTTTATAAAGAATTCTAGGTGATGCATGTATTCAGGGGGAGACCTAAATTTGATGAAAGCTATGAACATTTTAGAGTTAGAAAGTTATCCATCATGGAGGAATGTTGGAAATATGTTGCCTCTTTAAAACTTTTCAAATAATATTAGAAGATTCTTAGATTTTATTCTTAATGAAATCCAATCATGATAAAAAAATATAAAGTACATCTATTAAGGGGGGAATAGAAGAACAACCAATGGATATCTCTATCTTAGTTGGTATCTTATTAATATCTGAAGTTCTAGTGAGGAATGCATCTGACAATTTTAAATGTTAAAAGTATGATGTTTAAAGCTTTTCATCACTGAGGTATGTTGGTTTCATTATCTTATTTTCAAGATAGAAAATCAATTCTAAAAGGGAGAGACATATGAATTGATCAAAAAAGTGAAAGAAAATTTGAAATGGGGGAAGGAAATTCTTTCTCTTGAATGTTTATAATTATTTTTTGAGATGAATACATGAGATTAGTTGATTTTTTTATGAAAAACCACTAAAATAATATTTCAATGTTGGAATCACATAAATAAAATTTATAAACAACATTGATGTAAAATTTTATCACTCATGTTTTTTATACCGAGCATGGTTCATGTAGACTTAGAGTTAATTAATTTTAGATCTTTGTTATGTTAGTGGTGATTCCATCCCTCTCTAGAGTTAATAAGACTATAAGTGTAATATCATGTTCCTTCTTGGCCCTTTTATTAGTTTTGTGGTTGGAGGTTGTTTGGAGGAGGTTTCAAGGGAGTTCAGTAGAGTATAGAGCTACAAGAGTACTGTAGTAGGTGATTCACATCGTTAAAGGGGAATTCACAATTAGAGTTGGTGATTTATAGCTTGTGTATTCTCTGAACTCATGACTTGTGTGCAACAATGGAGGATTCTGTGAAATGGATTCATATAGTGAAAGGGTAATTCACGACATGTGTTAATTCAGGCTAATTCGACATAATTGTTTTCCAGAAACCAAAGATATGGGAAATTCAATCCTTGTAATGGTTTCAAAGCTTGTATTTCAAGGATCCTGTGGAATTCACAACATAAATATGGAATTCATGATGTGAATCAACAAAACTCTAGGTTATTTTTAATGCCAATTTTAGCTGATTCTGCTCTTATTTATCTGTTTCCTCTCTCAGTTTTGGGAAAAAACTTAGGAATTTTAGGAGGAATTCTATCCCATATCCCCTTACTTCAATTCTCGATTTCTGATGGTGGAGTTTTGGCAATCTGTGGTGAGTTTTTCTCTAACTAATATTGTTTTTGTTGCATTATTCCTTAAAGAATCACTACGGTGATTTTGTTTAGATATGGGTGTGTTTTGGACCATGTTTTTGACAACCCTTTGGTGTGATTGAGGTTTCTTTTCATTTCCTAGTGTGGTTGTGGTTTCTTAGTAGTTTCTTATTCTACCTGTGGTGTGTAGTGAGTCAAAAAATCTTTCTTGAGGCAGGGGATACTCAATCTCACTTGTTTATGTGTTATGTGGGAGATTTTCATGGTTATTATTTCCTTTGGGTGGATAGTAATGGTCATAATAGTCATATAATAAATTAGAATAATTGAAATTGATGGGTATGGGGGAGATATCAAATGTTTTACTGTATTGATATATGTTGTTGATGAAATTGTGCATGCTTTTTTCCAATACTAATAATAACTATTATTGGGAGCCTTGTTTGCGTTATAGATGATATGTTCTAAGATCATTGTTGTGTTTTTGTTGGATCACACACTAAATAAATGTTTAGTGAATTAATATTTGGATAATAAAATGGTTTCCCATGGAATACTAGTCTATTTTATAATACCCATTCTGAATTAAGAAGTGATGTGATAAAGAAAGTAAATAATTGTGGAATTCAGAATGTGTTTTTGTTGCATGTGGTTTCATTGGTGTGTGTCTTATGTGTTGAATGATATCATGTGGTGGTTGTGGTGATTTTATAGGCTATGTGATGTGTCTGTTTGTGGCATGGTGGTTGGTTTTCATTGATGCGACATGGGAAATTGCACAATGTGGTGTGAAATGGTTGTGTTGTATGATGTGGCAGTGGTTGTGGTTTGCGATGTGGTTTTTGTTGTGGTATGCAGTGATGGAGTTGTGTAGTGGTTGTGTTTTGCAGTAGTGGTGGTATTCCTATGATGAGATGTTGGGTTTTTGAGGGGAGATTGCTTAGTTCATGAGGTATAATAATGATGGGAATCCTAGCCAAATAGACATGTGAAGGTGGAGAGCTGACATTACAATGTAGAAGTTGGGGAGGGGAAGTTCCAAGTAGTTATAGTCTAGATTAATTCTTCTAAGACCTTAGTGTTATGTAATGTCATTAAGCCTACGGTCAATTTAAGGGTTCCACTTCAACCCTTAAAAGGTTGATTATCAAAAATGAATAAAAATAGAAGGACTTCAGGAAATTAAAGTAAGGGAATTAGCAATTAAATTTAGCATAACTTGATTAATCTATAAAGTGGTGAACATGTAAATTAAAGTGGAAAATATTGTGTGGCTTGTGTGATGGTGATGTGGGGTGTTTCATATAGTGGTGGCAGTGGTTATGATGGTTTATGTGTGGTACAATAGTGGTGGTGTGTTGTGTTCTAGTGTAGTAGATGTGAACCCATAGGTTGGGTATTGTGTGTTTTAAATATATCATTTATGTTTATGTTATTTCTTTATGTGACCCATGTAAATTGGATAACCTTACCAACCATTGGAGTATATGGGTTCCTAGTGTTTTCCCTAACATCCATTTTTGTAGTGATACAAATGGATGACTACTCCCTCTTCCCTAATCTTACTTATGATTTGATGAACTATGTGTCTTCAGGAGAGATGTGAAATGATAGCCCTAGGATTTTCAGGTGAGGTGTGATGTTGTGAGAAGTGATGAGATGTGATATATGGTTGGGGTCATTCATGGTAGTGGGAGGGAATGAGTTTATGTCCTTCACATTCATGATACTTTATTTACCTAGTTATACGATGAGATATGATGTGATGGCCTAGGAGTATTTTGGAGAGATGTGAGGAAATGGACTAGGTGTATTCAGGAAATATGCGTTGTATTGTTGATATTATGTAATGATTCCTAATGCTATCACTAGATACTAGAACTTTTTAGGGTGGGGTAGGTGTGGATGAAACCCGAACCATATCATATATGGTTGGTATGTGATGTGAAATGTACAAAAGGTATAGGATCACATGACATTTGACGTTGGGGTGTGAGAGCATAAAATCAACGGGGAAGTAGCAATGGGGTGCCTTTCTTTATTATGATCTCGATGCAATGTTATTATATTAGATGTTTGATGTTTTGAATTATCCATGAGAGGTTGATATTGGTTATATGATATGCATAAGTAATTCTTGGTTATGTTGTTTGTTCATTGGAACATTAGCATGATCTTTTCATATGTGAACTTGAGTCCTTGCTTATTTACCCAATGAGTATACCTGTTATGTTCACCCAACATATATATACTTTTTTTCAGATTTCCATGAGGATGTTAGGGACTGTGATGGATATTACTATCTGGGGTTTGAGATAATTTTGAGTAACTATAGAAGACTTATATTTTTTTATAACTGGAGGCTTTTTTTGTATTGGTTTATTTTTATCATGCATCATAAGATGGTTTTTTGGTGTACCATTATATTATCTATTAGAGTTTCTTGGTGATTTCTTATCCTATATCCTAATCTTTTTTTATTTATTGATGAAAATGCCTCATATTTTTTGATATTTTTATATTCTCTGTGCTAGTCTCTAACCTAGGGCCTACTGGAGGTGGGACTCATGGGTCAATATGTCTCTTCTTACATTTCAATATCTTTGTAGGGAAGGGGACATGATAGAGTGGTGTCAAATGTTTTTGGTTGAGATATAGGATGGAGTATGGAGTTAGTCACTGTGAGTTTTTATTGGGTTGATAGGTAAATGATAATATTTGATCTTGGTTCATGACATAGGCTAGGGAGACTGGTTAGGACACAAGATTTTTGGGCCCCCATGATCCAGTGCATGAACTCTGTGCTTATTGAATGACCAAATGACGTGGACTTATTTTTAGGGTAAGGACCTAGGAGAGGTAAATGCATCATGATTTTTTTCATGTCCAAAATGAGTTATTTTCAGAAAATAAAATGAACGAATTAAATATTATTTTATAAATTATATGCTACTGATCTATGGATGTTCTCCTTTATTTTTATGAACATATCATATTCATCATTTCTGATTAGCTCAGGAAGTTGAGGTTCAATAGGATAATCCAACTGATCATCATAGGATCAATCCAATAGAGGTGGATTGGGCATGGTATAGGTATTTTTGTGCCTTTTAATGGAACAGTTTGGTAAAGTATGAGGGGAGTGCCCCTAAACTAGAGACAATGTGTTGGATGGTGGAGCTCGAGATTTACTTTAGTCTAATTTGTGAAAATTTCCAATTTCCGTTAGTAGTTAGTCAGATATGGGGAGCTATGCATATGGGGTGGATGATTTTTCTTGGTGACTGTTTGGAGGCAGATGTTTTATTGCCCAAATTTTAGAGCGAGTTCTGGGAGGAGTTCCTATCATCAATGATGAGGTTATACCAAAGGCAAGAGCTATCCTCCCTTTACTAGGGGAACCTGAGTGTGCAAGATCTTGTGATTCAGTTCAAGGACCTCTTACACCTTCCTCTAATGATTTATCTAATTAGGAAACAAGAGTGAAACATTTGGAGGAGGATTTCTGCAAAGTTATTAGGTTTGCGGTCACCCCATTCAAGATTATTATGCATATGGAAGTGAAGAAAAAGAAATAGGTGGTTGAGTGGATATTTTTTCTCTAGGAGGTGAGCTATGTGATATTGTATAGTGGGGTGTTTTGAGGAGCATAACTTCAGGAAGTGGGTCATAGGTGTTCAGGCAGTCAGGCTTGAATTCTGTGGGGAACCAATTATGATAGTTTCTTCCCCATTCATTAAGAATATATGGTTTTCAAGCCCATAACAAGGGATTTTCATTTCCTAGTTATGTCTTTAGGGGAAATTGGAACATCCAATCTCAGTATCTGACTACTCAAGGAGGATAGTTTTAGATGGGTAATTAGGCCCCTTTCCAGCAGTAGTAGTTTCCATCGAGGCAATTTTAGGGAATGATCCCTTAATTATTTTTAAGTAGCTGAGGAAATATGGAGTTGTATGAGGGTATCCTTGTGATAGTCCCAATCCATAGGTACCTAGTCTATAGTGTGTTCATGGAGGATGAAAATAGAGGAAAAATGAGCTGGGTGTGGTCAGATACATGCATTAGAGGCGGTAGCTCTAGTATATCCAAGAGTTGTTTGAGGATTGATTAGTTTATCATCAACCCTTGTTTGTAATTTGTGTGATTTGGAATCCCCACACTCCTTTGTTTCTCCTAATTTGTTCTATACTTTGGGAATGGATGTGTAGAGGCTTCTAGTGCCTTGGGTGTTATCTACACTAGTTGGAGTTCAGACTTATTTGTTTTATGTGTTCTAGGGATATAGACTGGTGATTACGTGAAACCAGTAAGTGGGGGAATTATTCTTATTACATATACAACCATATGTTTCTATCCTCAACAAGGATTGGTTGTATTTTGTTTTTGTATTCATTTACTACTTCCATAGGAGAGATTTTTTCTAATGTGGAGGGCTAGTGAGTGGCATTCCTTAGTGAGAAATGTTATTGGATAGGGGGTAGGTAGATAAAATCACTTTTATCTTTGTTAGGGAAGTTTTCATAGGGAGAAACGATAGAAGGTGTTCACACGGTTGTGTAGGATTTCTTATATGTTTTTTCATATGAGGTTATAACCCTACCACCATGACATGACTTCATGTTTAGGATAGAGATAAAATTGGACGTATCTCCAATTTCTATGGATCCCTATAGGATGGTTCCCATATAGCTATGTGAGTAGAGGTTATAGGTGGATGATATGATGCATAGGGGTTTCACTCAACCCAGTGTGACTTCATGGGTTGCACTGGGGTTTTTCTCCAAGAAAGATGATGATTGTTTGAGGCTATTTATAGACTATACCAGAGGTTGAATCAGGTAACAGTAAAGAAACGTTACCCTCTAATGAGGAATGAAAATCACTCTGACTAGTTGAGAGGATCTAGTTGGTTCTCAAATACTGATCTATGATCTGGATATCACCAATTGAAGGTGAAGAATTAGGATATCCAGAAGACATACTTCAAGTGATGGCATGTTCACTTCAAGTTTAATGTTACGATGTTTGGTGTTATGAATGCACCATCCATGTTCATGGGGATTATGAAATATATGTTCTATGAGTTATTATATTGGTTCATCATCATATTAATTCATCTTATCATGATCTACTTGATGTTAGAGGAGGAGAAAATCAAGTATCTCAGATCTGTTTTGTAGGTCATTAAACACCACTAGCTCTATGGGAAGTTATACAAGTGTTATTTTGGGACATGGGAGGTTCAATTGCTTAAAAATATGGTGTTGTAGTATGGTGTGATAATGGACACATTGAGGGATGTGGCAGTTTTTTCCTGGGAAGAACCCAAGAATGTGGCAAGGGTTCACAGTTTCCTTGGTCTCATAAGTAATTATTGGACGTTGTTCCTAATTTCTTCGACATTGTATCTTGGATGTAAAATTTGACTATGAAATACCTGGATTTTGGGTTGATAAATAAATTTTAGGGAGAATTCGATTACCTGAATGGGAAATTAGTTAGTGCTCTTGTGCTTTAGTTTCCTGAGGAGGGAGTGTTGTTTGAGCATTTTTTGGCATGTCGTGACTAGGATTGGGATGCGTGTTGATGCAGTAAAGGGAAGAAATCTTGTATGGGTCTAGAAAGTAATATCCCCATGAGCATAACTATTCCTACCATGATATATTTCTAGTGGAGATTGCTTTTATGCTAAATTTGTAGCAGAACTATCACATTGGGGAGCATTTTTTGGTTTTCACATACCACAAGAGATTGAAATTTGTTTTCACTCAATGGGATCTAAATCTATGACAACATAGGTGGGTGAAGTTTATTTAGTATTATGAATTTGACATCTCTAACACCCTAGGAAAGTGGAATGTGGTTTCCAATGCGTTGATTCAAAATTCATGAGTAGATGTGACTCATGAGTCTTTGGATGTTTAGAAAGGAATGAAGGAGATTCTAGCAATGCATCTTGACGTCATATGGACTGGTTTACAAGGTTTTAATTATCATATGATCATGGAGTTGTCATTGTTTTATTAAGTGGAAGAGTCTTAGTGGGGGAATTTAGAGTTAGAGGCAATTCATGATCATATTGGCCATGAGGACACTCTTAATGGATGGTCAGAGGAAGGTCAAAATCAGGTGTTTTTCTAAGAGAGGTTATTTATATCAAAGGAGATGTGTGAGGGGGTTCTCTGTGAGTTTCACAACTTACCCTTACTAGTAAATCCTAGTGTGATGAATATGTATCATGCCTTGGGGTGGAATCATTGGTGGACAATGACGAAATAGTCAATGATAGTGTTTTTGGAGAGGTGACTGGTTTTTCATTAGGTGAAAGTGGACCGCCATGTTCCTAGAGGTTTATTATGGTCCTTGGATGTTACCTAGTCTAAATGGGAGGACATCTTGATAGATTTTTTCATAGGGTTACCCTGATCATAGGGATAATTTGATGTAGTTTGGGTGATAGTGGACCGATAGATGAAGTTGAATCATTTTCTAGAAACCCATGAATTTAATGTCATAGATGTTTTAGCAAGGCAATATGTGGATGATTTGGTTAGGATTCATAGGGTACTAAAGACAATAATCTATGTTTTGGATCCTCATTTTACCCCATGAGTCTAGAGGGGATTGAAACATGCTTTTGGATCCTATTTGTGCCTTAGATTTCCAACCTCAAATTGATGGTTAGATGGAGTAGACTAACTAGACACTGGAGGACATATTTAGAACTTGTGTCATGGACTTTGGAAGACACTACTAGAATGGGAGGTTTTCCCCATGCTTCTTTACCAATGGTTTGCTTAAACCGTTGGTAAAGAAGGGCCAGAACACCCTTTCCAATGGATTTTAAAAACCATTGGAAAAGGAGTGTCCAACCCACCCTTTCCCAAAGGTTCTAGTGAACCATTGGGATAGGGTACCCCTTCACTAATTGTTCACTAGAACTGTTGGGAAAGGGTGGGTTGTACACCCCTTTGCCAACAGTTTTTAAAAACCATTGGAAAAGTTTTACCCCAAAAACACTCGGCCACCCCTCTCCCCCATTCGAGAGATAGAACACTAAATCTACAGTGCTCCTCTCTCGACTTCCCCCATCCGAACCGCCGAAACTCCATCCCATTCATCTCAAATCAGGTATTTTCTTCTTTATACACATAAAATATTTAAGTGCTACCGTTTTTATATAGTTATTCATCTAATATTTTAGTTTTATGTTTTGATTTTAATGTGTATACCTTTTTTTATATTTTGATTTAACCTAGACTTTATCCCTTCCAATACATTTAATTAATTAAATCTTTAACCCTCCATCGAAGATGAAACATCTCAAATTCATTGCGGTTGGATTCCAGATTTTCTAAGTATGTGTTCTTTTGCTTTTTCTTCATCTTTTAATTAATTGTCACTTGGAAATTTATTTATATGTGTTTATTAATTTTTAGAAAAGTTTCTATGAATTTTTTCCTGGAAATTCCTTGTAAAATATTATTTAACCCTATTCTCATTGAATTGAACAAGTCATGAATTTGATGACTATAATTTTGACATCTTTCAAGTATTTATGAATTATTAAATTCACTGACTATTTTGATTTATTTTCAAAGAATATTTAAAGAATGAATTGGTGAAATTGAGTCTTCGTCTCGAGTTTTTATTCAAAGAATGAAATAAATTGATTAGAATGAAATGAGTTGACCAATTTAATGTTTTCTAAGTAGTTTCAAATGATTTAATTTGTGAAATGACAATAAACCCTCTTGGAATGATTTTTTTTGAAATGATATTTCTTTGGTAATTTTAAATTAGATATTTATTCATGTGGAAATAGGTTGAAATCCCATGTTTTGAAATAATATTGATAATTTTTAATTATAAAACAACCTTTAATTCCTTTGGGATGTTTTGAAATAATGGATTTTTTAAAGGCCTGTTTAGAATTACATGTTAGTTTTTGGAAGGAAGTTGGTATAGATAACCTTTCTAAATATTGAGTTAAATAAAGGGTTTTGAATTGAATTGAAGATTTTTTACCACTCAGTTGGAAATTTATGAAGATACTCAATTGTAATAATTCATTAATTTAACTTGTTCAATTATTGTAATTACAATTGATGGATGTTGAAAATGGGATTATTCACATCGATGGGGATTAGGGTGAGATTGAGATATGATTTTAGGTCTGAATAATATGATTGATATTGATAAGGATCCTCATTGTGATCCTCATAACTTCATTATCTTACTCACCTCTTTTGACTAGTAATGGTGACTTAGATAGTTAGATGGGAATATCTAGATTTATGATTCACTAGTGGACTCATACCTCATCTAGTGGAATCCACTACTGGAAATATGGGTTTCCCCAACACTCCTATACCAACGGTTCATCAAGAGGCCTTTACCAACAGTTTCATAAAACCATTGGTAAAGGCAGACATAAGTGATTTAAAATGGATTTCGAAAGATATTTCAGAAATTATTTAATCTTGAGGAAAGTGTTTTATTAAAATGAGAATTTTTTTAATAAGGCTTGTGTAATGTAATTTGTTATAGTACACTTGTTATGTGACTATGTTTGGTATTTAGAAACACATGAGATAACCGGTGTGTGGGAATGTGTTGTGAAAGAGATTCCATGGTTGGTTCAAGATTATATTTACATTTTAAGCCTATTAATGAGTTGTTTTAAAGATATTTTGAGATATTTAACTTATGTTTATTAGTTAAAATTGGGAGCTGTAGAGGTGCTTCATGATTAAGACATATAATTACTACTAAACATGTGGATAAACCTTGCATAGTAGTGAATTATTCAAATGTTTGATGTTTTTAGTCCTTTTTTATTTGGAGTTTCTTCCGATGCTGAAGTTTCTTATTGATACCTCTGATGGGAATTTATTTTAGTTTCTAAATCGGTTGAGACTCCCCCACCATGCACAGTGTATGCAACCTCTACCCTTATTTAATCATTATGTTTACAAAGCCTATGCAACATCTACCCTCATTTAATCAGTGAACTCATGTCATTAATTCAAGCCTTCATTCTCACTAGCATGTATGAAATTGAATGATGTATACCCATCCTCACATTATTTCTTACCTTAGATAGTGTCCATCATATGGAATGCGAGCTTTTGAATTCATCAGTTAACCAGGATCATATATTCCATTTACCCCAGGATGACTGTACTAATATAACTTTAGGGTCAATTAAATATGGTTCTCATTGTACGTTGTATATTATGTGTCCTTCTTGGCCAATACTCACTTTTATGAGGGTGGGGTGCTTTTCACTAGCCATGCTGGCATGTGTAGACATCCATAAAAATGTTAGATAAGTCACAAGTTTAATTTAGTAATGTTGTTATCATTGGCATACTTTATTATTAATCTCAAATTTAAAAATAATTGTTTTTGTCTATACTTTATGAAATTAAATCTTTTTACAAGCCATGAACAACCTATTAGTGTATAACCCTAAAATTTATTCACCCATGGGGTGTGCTTGACTTGGGGAAGTAATTGGGTAATGAAAGGTATGGCCATAGAGGTGATAATAATGAGTTATTGAACATGAGTGAATGATTTGGGATGACTATAACAAATAATGGGACCTCAAGCATGTGCCTATTATAGACATAATGAAAATGAATATAAATAAATTTTAATTTAATTTTTGAGTACTTATTCTTTACATTATTTTAATAGTTCACTACATCGACTAGAAACTTCTTCCTTTATCATTTACTTAAATTTATTTTCTATTAAAGTTAAATCTTATTGAATTGTTTATGAAAAAATGACTTATATAAATTCTTTTTATAGAATGGACATAAGTTGGATGTATGAAACCGATAAGATCTCAAGCGATTTTCAAAACAATTTGGAGAGATTTATAGATTTTTCGTTTCACAATGCTTCAGATAGTGGTCGCATACACTGCCCATGTTCCAATTGTGTTGGTAGACCTTGGTTGAGCCATGAAGAAGTTATCTACCACATAACCAAATATGTTTTTCAAGAAAACTACTTTGTGTGGTATCACAATGGGGAGAAAATGAAATCTCAAATTGGTGATGATCGAAATGAAAGGACTAGAATGGAGAATTTGTTAGATGATCAGTTTCCATTTATTCGTCATCATTAAAAAGAAAGGATTTTGACTCAAGAAGACTTCAATATGAGGACAGATGATGCATCTAGTGAAAATGATGATATTTATAGGGTGAAAAAATTGATTGATGCTGCCACGACTCCAGTATATTGATAATGTGATAAAATTAAAAAGATGAAATTTTTAATCCGATTGTTTCATGGGAAAACTATGTATGGGATTTCTAATACGGAAATCGATTACATTCTTACCCTCTTGAAGGATTTACTTCCAGATGATTCAGATATTCCCTTCAAACCACTATATGGCATGGAAGTTAGCTGAGGAACTTGGATTTTCAAGAAACAAAATTCATGCTTTCCTGAAAGATTGCAATTTATTATGGGAGGAAACCGCTAAATGAAATGATTGTATAAAATGCGGCACATCCCATTGGAAGTCAAAATCTGATGGAGCACCACCCTGCATTCCACAGAAAGTAATGTGGAATTTTACATTGATCCCAAAACTCCAGAATCTTTTTCTGTCTGATGACATATCAATAAAAATGATATGGCATGATACCGAGAGAAAGAAGAATGGTGATGATTTGGTTCATCCTGCATATGGATTTTCATGTCTGATATTTGATGCTCGACATCCTTATTTTGTAGCTGATGTGCGTAATGTGAGTCTGGATCTTTCATGTGACGATTTTAATTTTTTTGGGCAGATAGTTACTTCGCACAACACATGGCCAGTTTTTATACACATTTATAATATTACCCCATGGTTGTGTATGAAAAAACCTCTCACTTTCATGAGTATACTCACATCTGGTCCTTCTGATCCCGACATTGACATTGATGTATACATGAAACCTTTAATAAAAGAGTTGAAACTTCTTTGGGATGTGGGTGTGCACACATACGATGCATGTTCGGATGACATATTTCAGATGTGTGCTATGCTTATGTGGACGATCAATGATTTTATAGCTTATTCAATGATGTCTGGATAGAGCACGAAGGGAAAACATTCATTTCTAGTTTGTATGAAGAATACACGATCCATAAGACTGATACAACGCTATAGTTTCAGTTTTATAGGACATCGACGATTCTTTCCAAAGGATCATCCATATAGAATGAATCGTCAAAGATTTGATAATACCATAGAGACCGATGATCCACCTCAGCGTATGTCTGGAACTGATGTGCTTAATGAATTGAAAGATTTCAGTTTTTTATTCGGGAAGGGTCAAATGAAATCTGGAAAGAGAAAGAATGTTTCCACTGAAACCTGTTACAATTGGAGGAATATGAGTATCTTTTTTGATTTTCATTATTGGTCAATCAATTTGTTACTTCATTGCATAGAAATAATGTGTATTGAAAAGAATATATGCGAAATGTTGCTTTCGGTTCTTCTAAATGTCAAGGGGAAGACAAAAGATGACTTACGATCTCGACATGATTTGGTGGATTGGGGCATCAGACCAAAATTGCATCTTGTGCGTATCAGTGAAAATAAATGGCAGCTTCCATGTTCTTCTTATGTGATGAAACCTATGAAAAAAAACAATTTATGGAAGTATTAGAGACTATTAGAGTTCATAATGTCTATTCAAGCAACATATCTAAACGGGTCAACATAAGAGAGTTGAAGCTAAAATCTTTGAAGACTCATGATTATCACATTATACTGCATGAGTTGCTTCCAATAGAAAGCCTTAATCCTTTTTTTCCAATAATGTAAGGGTGACTGTTATTCGGTTGTGCCATTTGTTTAGAGATATTTGTGATAAGAAGTTGTCCAAGTCTTTCTTGCAAAAAATGTTGACAAATGCCCCATTAATTTTGTGTGAGTTGGAGAAAATATTTCCTCCATAATTTTTCACATGCATGATGCATCTGACTATCCATATTCCCACTAAAATAATTCTCAGAGGACCTATTTATTTTCGTTGGATGTATCCAACTGAAAGAAATATGTACACATTAAAGTCTTATGTCCGAAACAAGAATCATCCCAAAGGTTCTATCATGAACGGTTACTTGGATCAAGAATGTATGGATTTATGCTCAATGTATTTGTCTGATCTGACTAAAAGAATGAATAGACCAATGAGAAATGAATAATAACAGTATGAGAAAATTGAACCCAGTTTTCCATAACTTTCTCAAAGAGGAGGGATTCCTGGATCATATACATTGAAGACATTAAGCCATGAAGAGCGGTAGATGGCACATCGCATAGTTTTGTTCAACTGTGGTTTTTTCGATGACTATATCTGGTAACTAAATTTAATATATATATCTTACATATATATTTGTTAAACTATTCATATTTTTTATCTATAGGGAACCTAAAACAATGACAAATAGAAAGCATCATTCTTTATCTGTGAGAAGGAGGGAGACACTGTATATCAAAAAGTTTTCTTCTTGTTTAAAATTGAAGGTAAAAATATTACTGATTAAAATAATTATATCAATATTTAATTAACTTTAATATTCATTTATATTGCAAGTATTGAGTTTTTCTGCTGACTCTATCTCTGAGGAAATAAGAGCTTTGGCTTTTGGTCCTAATACCGTGGTTCGTGACTGTAAATGAATTTTTATCAATGGGTACAAATTTATTGTCACTGAACGAGAAAAGAACATGAGAACACAACATGATGGTGTTATGGTTACTGCCACAACAGATTGTTATGCTAGTGCATCAGATAGTAGACCGCGATTCGAAAATGTGGATTATTATGGAGTCGTTGAGAAAATAATAATATTGGATTATTACTCTCATGGACGAGTCACAATGTTGAAATACCATTGGTTTGATTCGATGATGAGACAGAGAAAATTTATTGATGATTGTGGATTTAAAGTAATTAATATGACTCACAATCTTGCTACTGATTAACCATATGTGTTGGCATCAATGGCTAAATAAGTTTTTATGTCAAAGACCAACTTCGACCTGAATTTGGTATCATAGTTGAAGTAATTCCAAGATATATTTTTGATTATGGTGATTATGGAATTGACACTTTCCCTAGTTCCATTGGAACTAATCCATTTATTTCTTTTGATGACTCCAATAGATCAATTGTCAGAGTTGATTGTGAACCTGAAGTTCTGGTTGAAAGTATATAGAATCATTTATCCATGTTCTCAATTCTTTTGGTTTTCCTCCAGTTGGGTTGTTATGGTTGGTAATACTCAAATTGATTTAGTATTGATCACAAATATGTTTTAGCTGACTTGACTGTTATGTGAATTTTTAATGTTTATTGGTTGCAGTTTTATTTGAATTGCATTTTCTAATTTGGAATTGAACTGTATTCAAACCTAGTCAAACAATATTTCTAACTTGGTGAACATGAAAACTTGTATGATTTATTCAATCCATTAAATCTTTTCTAAAACAATTGATAGCTAAATTACCAATTAATCTCTCTATTCCCTTATATATTTAGTTTTTTGGGTTACACATTAGTTTCCCTTTTCTAATTAATTACATATCTGTTTTCAAAAGTAGGAAATGCAGCCAATTGAAGAGAGGCGAAAGAAAAAAATGATGGAGAACAATCGTCGAATGGTGGAGATGTTCGTTCCACCATTAGTTCATGTAATGAGTACTTTATTTCAAATATATATATTTAAATAATATATAATGTCATGTGATTAATTTTTTTGTAAAAATTTTTGTAGGATCCACCTATACATTGACTGTTATTCGACGAGGAGCCTAGTACTCATCCTAGTACTCAGGCCGGTGGTACGAGGGGAGTTCATGCCAGAGGTGGATGAGTAGCTTCACGTACCTAACTAGACCCTGCCCCTCCCACTAACATGTCATCCTTCCCACATTTTTATCCTGGTGTGTCATTAGGGACACACGCGATATTTAGTCGTCCCATATTTTCACCACCTTTTGAATCTTCTGTTCCATCTTCTTTTCCTTCTACTTCTATCCCTCTGAGCTTCTATATTCCATCGTCTTCAACTCCTGTTCCACCACAGGGTGTTCCATCAGTTTCTGTGGATCCATCGGCACTCCGTGGTCAGACTAGCATAGGTATATTTATAGAACCCTAACATGTTTTTATACCAATATTTATTTTCATTATAACATGTTTTGATAAAATATTTGTTTTTATTTCATGATAGATACATATACTGACAGGAGGTGGGGGCGGGGGTGTACACGCATGCGTGCGGTGTGGAACCGCCACACACAGGTAATGGTGGATTACAATGAATACAACCAAATGGTTGAAAAAATAGGGTAGCAATGTCAGAGTTTTTTGGCGACGCTTTACAAATACTCCGACATCATTCCTGTCAGCACGATATTGTGGAGATAGTTTCCACATGAGGTCAAGGATAGAGCTTGGGCAGAGATATGTGTAAAAAAATCTGTTGTATTTAATGCCCTGAATTATTTTTTTATTTATATGAATTAATATTTTGGTGTCAGCTTCGATTTAATTTTTCCGATGGTGAGGGTGCATGACCAGCACATCTAAAGGATTTAGGTGGGCTTTGGAGAGCCTACAAGCATGAGTTGTATATTGGCTCGTGTGAAAGAGTTGGCACTGAGTTAGAGGCTTTACCAGTCATGGATGATTGTCCTATAAAGCAGTATCGGAAGATGATTACTCATTGGACGACAACTCATAAGTTATTAATTACATTTGAGGTATTTAAATAATAATTTTCATGTTTTTCATTAATATTATCCTTTACATTATCTAATTTTATTTAGGAATCATCTGGAAAAAATAAAAAACAACATTGATGAAAAAAAATACCACCACACACTGGGACGTACTATGATGCCATATCATGAGAGAAAACTGGTATGATAATTGTTTATAAGTTTTCTTTAAGAATTAAAATTTCTTTTGTTTCCTTAATTATTTAATCATTTTCTAATGTTTTCATATAACTTTAGTTTTCGATGTCATTGCGGAGGCAAAAATTGAAAATTGAAGGATGTGTGCCTCCATCAAAACTGTTGTACTCGAGTAGACAGAAAAAGGATGGAAGTGCCGTCAACGAACCGACTCAGCAGCATATTGTAGGTTTTAATCTGTTGGTTTTATATTTTAATATCTATTTTGTAACTTAATAATATATTTATATTTGTAAAATGTTTCTTTAGAGGCCCTCGATGCCTAAGAACCAAAATTTTTTGGGCCAACTGATCACTTACATCAGGTGTTGGGAGAGGAGCATCTTGGCAGAGTACGCTGTCGACCTAGGATATCCCCAACGAGGTATTGGCCCTCCTTAGGTACGAGTTATATTTCCACTGAGCTGCAGCAAGTTAGGGAATAGGCAGAACAGGCTGACCAAAGGGCCATAGAGATGGCAGAACATTCTGCTAGGGCAAACGGTGCATTTATGAAATTTATTGAAGTTCTACGTCCAACACTTCCACCAGAGGCCATCCCAGCTTTTGATGAATATATGTCGTCGATACATTCTATATATGGTGCACCAGATGACAGTTTTAGTGGTGTTCAAGACGATTTCCAACCTGACGATGATGATGGTGAGGAGTCTGATGCGGAACAGGAGGGAGAGGAGGAGGGTGAGGCGGATGGCGAGGGCGAGGAGGAGGGAAAGGGGGAGGGCATTGAGGAGGGTGAGGACGATGATGGGGACAATGATGAGGATAAGGACGAGGGTGATGATGATGGTGATGATGGTGATGGTGATGGTGATGTGGGAAAAATTGATCCGTTACATTTTTGACTAATAATATTGAGATTTTATGTTTAATATATTCTAGTTGTTGGTTTTATCTAGACCCATAGTATAGTATTAGAGTTGACTTGTTTTTATATATTGTCTGTTTTCATGGATGTTGTTGTATTTTAGTGGTTGTGGTGTATCTTGAGCATGTTTATAGAGTTTTGTGTGTTTGGGAACTCCCTGGACAGCCCCCTCCTTCCTAAACCCTGGAAAACCCCCCACCATCCTCCTTGGACCCCGGACAACCCCTCAGAAAGCCCCCCCACCCTCCTCCTTGGTCCCCAAACAGCCCCCGTACACCCCCTAGACACACCCCAGATAGCCCCACCAGACAACCCCCCAGACATCCCCTAGACATCCCCCACCCTCCTCCCTAGACCCCGGACAACACCCCCACCACACCTTGGACCCCAGACAACCCCCCAAACACCCCTGGATAGCCCCTCGCACAGCCCCCCCACCCTCCTCCATGGTCCCCAGACAACCCCCCTAGACAGCCCCCGGACAACCCCCCCAGACAGCCCCCACCCTCCTCCCTGGACCCCCAGACAGCCCCCACCCTCCTCCTTTATTTCACATGCCTTTTTTTATTTCTCTAGTCATGAAATGTTATTTAGGATTATTCCATTTTTGTATGTCTTGAATTATATGAATGTATTTTTAAGATTATTAGCTCATGCTCATCAAATGCAAGTGATGATATGCTTTAATTTGAATACAAATCCATGTTGTAGATTCTCCATGTTATGTGAATAATGCCTTGTTTGATTTGGTTTACATGTCAATTGTTAGGATAAGACATGGGTTACATGTTAAGGACTCATGGATGGACTCGTCATGCTTAGGGAATTTAGACTTGAAATTCCAGGATGTATGCTTTAGTCTCTAGGTGAGTGATATCAGGATGGTTTCTATTACTCATGAGTTATATTGGTTAATAGAAGATAAACCGAGGAAATGTCTATTTTTCATGATGGTAATACCACGCCTCAGGTGTGGATGATACCACTTGAACTTTAGGGCAACAATACATGATTCATATGTGACGTGTACGAGTCAACCTAGCCTCAATCCAAGGCGCGGTGTGACCAACACCACTTGAACTGTCTCTCTATAGTTTAAAATGGACAACATTTTAAGTGAAAACAACAACTGACAAATGAAAAACTGACCAAATGATTTCTGAATATGTTAGATACTTTAGGAAAATGATCCATGGGTTACTTTTGATGTGTACGAGTCAACCTCGCCTCAATCCGAGCCATGGTGTGGCCGGCACCACCCAAAGTGTGTCTCTTTTGTTTAAAATGGACAAAATTTTAATTACATATGGAAAAATGATCAAATGCATTCAGTTTCCATTGAAACATTAGGAGAATTATCCATGGATCATATGTGACGTGTACGAGTCATCCTCGCCTCAATCCGAGGCGTGGTGTGGCCGACACCACTCAAAGTGTCTCTCTTTTATTTAAAATGGATTTCATTTTAGGTGAAAACAACAACTAGAATACGGAAAACCGACCAAACACTTTAAGAATATGTTGATACTTTATCAAAACGATCCATGGGTCATATTTGATGTTTACGTGTCAAACCTTCCTCAATCTGAGGCATGGTGTGGCTGTAACCATTCATACTTTCTCTCTTTTGTTTAAAATGGACATCATTTTAAGTGAAAACAACAACTGACATACGAAAATCAGACCAAAAACATTCAGAATGTGTTGATGATTTAGGAAAAATATCCATGGGTCATATGTGACATGTAAAATTCAACCCCGCCTCAATCTGAGGCACTGTGTGGCCGGGATCACTCTAAGTGTCTCTCTTTTGTTTAAAATGAACAACATTTTAAGTACATACAAAAAACTGACCAAACGGATTATGATTGTGTTTATACTTTATTAAAACAATACATGGGTCATATGTGACATGTACGAATAAACACCGCCTCAATCTGATCCGTGGTGTGGACAACACCACTCAAAGTGTCTCTCTTTTATTTCAAAAGGACATCATTTTAAGTGAAAACATCAACTGACATACAGAAAACTGACCAAATGCATTCGGATTGTGTTAATACTTTAGGAAAATGATACATGGGTCATTTAAGATGTGTACGAGTCAACCCCGTCTAAATCGGAGGCGTGGTGTGGCCGATACCACTCTAACTATGTCTCTTTTGTTTAAAATGGATAGGATTATAAGTGAAAAGAACAACTGGCATACGAAAAACTGACCAAACACATTCGGAATCTGTTGAAACTTTAGGAAAACGATCCATGGGTCGTATGTGATGTGTACGAGTCATCCTATCCTCAATCCGAGTCGCGGTGTGGCCGGAACCACCCTAATTGTCTCTCTTTTGTTTAAAATGGACAAATTTTAAGTACATACAAAAAACCAACAAAACGCATTCAGTTTCTAATGAATCTTTAGGAGAAATATCCATGGGTCATATGTGATCTATACAAGTCAGCCTCACCTCAATCTGAGGTGCATTGTGGCTGACACCACTCAAAGTGTCTCTCTTTTGTTCAAAATGGACTTCATTATAAGTGAAAACAACAACTAGCATTTGGAAAACCAACCAAACGGATTCTTATTGTGCTGATACTTTATCAAAAAGATACATGGGTTATATTTGATGTGTACGAGTCAACTTCACTTCAATACAAGGTGTGGTGTGGCCAACACTATTCATAGTGTCTCTCTTTTGTTTAAAATGGACATCATTTTAAGTGAAAACAACAACTGACATACAAAAAACTGACCAAACACATTAGGAATGTGTTGTTGCTTTAGGAAAACGATCCATGGCTCATATGTGATGTGTATGAGTCAACCCTGCCTTAATCTGAGTCACAGTGTGTCCGGGATCACTCTAAGTGTCTCTCTTTTGTTTAAAATGGACAACATTTTATGTACATACGGAAAACCGACCAAACGGATTCTGATTGTGTTGATACTTTAGAAAAACGATAAATGGGTCATATGTGATGTGTACGAATCAACCACGCCTCAATATGAAGTGCGGTGTGGCCGACACCACTCAAAGTGTCTCTCTTTTGTTTCAAAAGGAAATCATTTTAAGTGAAAACATCAACTAGCATACAGAAAACTAACCAAAAGCATTTAGATTGTGTTGATACTTTAAGACAATGATCCATGGGTCATTTGAGATGTTTAAGATTCAACACCATCTAAATCCGAGGTGCGGTGTGGCCGATACCACTCTATCTTTGTCTCTTTTGTTTAAAATGGACACGATTATAAGTGAAAAGAACAACTGGCATACAAAAAACGGACGAAACACCTTCGAAATCTGTTGAAACTTTAAGAAAATGATCCATGGTTCATTTGGGACATATACGAGTCAACCAAGCCTAAATCCAAGTCATGGTGTGGCCGGAACCACCCAAAGTGTCTCTCTTATGTTTAAAATGGACAGCATTTTAAGTACATACAGAAAACCAACCAAACATATTCTAATTGTGTTGATACATTAGCACAATGATACATGGGTCATTTTTGATGTGTAAGAGTCAACCCCGCCTCAATATGAGGCATGGTGTGGCTGGAACCACTCAAAGTGTCTATCTTTTATTTAAAAAGCACTACATTTTAAGTGAAAATAATAACTGACATATGGAAAACTGACTAAATGCTTTCAGAATATGTTGATACTTTAGTACAACGATCCATGGGTCATTTGTGACGTGTACGTGTTAACCTCACCTCAATCTGAGGCACGGTGTGGCCAGTATCACTCCAGGTGTATGTATTTTGTTTAAAATGGACATCATTTCTAGTAAAAACATCTGGTATATGAAAAACCGATCAAATTATGAATTGAATTCCGAATTAAATATATAATTGTCATCTAAATTTTAAATTGAATTCTAAATGAATTATGTATGATTATAATTACGTTATGAATTATGATTTAATTATGGATGTGTGTTATTCCAGGATGCATTATATGTTAAATGTGTATGAATTTATTCTGTATATGTATGTGTTAGATGGTTATTGTAGGTACAATAATTTTATATGTTTATGTTAGTTGATTATTGCAGGTACAATAATTGGAAATTAGAGGGAATTGGAAATGAGAGGGAATGGACACCCTGCTGTGAAAATTGTAGGCTTCTGTGCAATTTGCACAGCATAGGCTATGCCAACGGTTTCAAACCGTTGGCATAGGATTCCCCGTATTGTTTTACCAACAGTTCTCTATGAACTGTTGGTAAAAAACCTTTCCCAACTGTTGCTAAACCGTTGGGAAATAAGTCATATTCTTGTTTTTCCCAACAGTTTAATGTAAACCATTGGGATAGGTTCATTTTTCTAACCTATCCCAACGATTCTATGTAAACCATTGGGAAAATATTTCCCAATGAGTTACTTAACAACGGTTTGTAGAACCTTTGGTATAAGATATACAAACAGTTCTACAGGATTTCCCAATGGTTCAAAACCTTTGAGAAATTGTCCATTTCCAGTAGCGAGAACTTGGGCATGACAATAACATTTAGCCAAGTTTTCCTAAAACAACATCTATCACTCATCCATTGGTGTGGCCTCATTTGAGGCACTGTACGAGAAACTATTCCATTCTATGATGTGTCGGATGGAGTTCATGGAGTCAAAAATTCTTAGTCCTGATGTGGTATAAAGAACAATTGTGAAGATCGAGTTGTTTTGGGAGAGGATGAGGGTGGTTCCAGACTTTTAGAAGGCCTATGTTGATCATAGCTGCAGGACCTTGAAGTTTGCAGTTAGAGACCATGACACATGTGACTATCATTGGATGCGGTCAAACCAAATTTCTACTCCAAATTCATCCTAGTAGCTGGTTAGGGCCATCTCCCAAGGAAATAATGTAGAGAGTCCCACTATCCTAGAATATATTTATTTTTCCTTTTTTTCTTTGTTATGGAAGGTGAAAATGTTGTTTTCTTGGTGTTTGATTAATTAGAGACAGCGATAGATGGAAAAAAGACAACTCAATAGTGGGTGAAAGGGGTTTGGATCCAGGGTCAATCACACAGATTCTTCATTTTCATTTGATTGTCATCTGAAAATGGTGTGAAAATAATTATTCAATTTCTCTCCTATATCTAAATTTTGGTCATGAACATACACAAGAGAGGTATCACCTAATATATATAGTTCTACCTCCTCTATAGTGAATATGTAGTAAAAACACTCAATCGAGGCATTTAGTCTCTCAAGAACTAGCTCCATCATGTGTTGTTCATCCTTCAATTCAAAACACTCCACTGGTATACAATATGAACCAAGATAGGGAGGAAGAGAAGATTTTATAGATTTGAGAATGCAACATCTCATCATAGAGAGAAGATAAATATTATCAATCTACTTCTTCTTATTTCTCTACTCCATCAAGGATGGGATTCAGATTATAAATAACGAATAGGGTGCCTTTGTAATATCCCCTATGGACCTAGAACTCAGGTTAGTTATCCATGGTTTGGAGTTTGAATACCATGTTACAATGTGGGGGTTAAATAAGAACATGAAGAATTGGGGAAGAGAAGAACAACATAATACCATTAACAAAATAGAGTGAACATTAAGTTATAAATTCATAAAATAAATTACAGGGAAGAAAACTAAAGATAATTGATAGATGGATGAATATAATCGGTCGATGATGAATATTTACAATTGGAGAGAGTGAGATATATTTATAAAAAGTAGTTTAAATGAAAAATTATTTCTAATATTCAGTGTCGGGGTGAGCTTTGGATGGATGCTAAGTGTTTTAGCAAACAGTTGAGATTAATCCTCTTGACACATCTTCTTCCTTCAATCATGAACACATTTAAATTTGTACTAGTGTTTTGTGGTGGCATTTTTATGTGATTGAAATTAGGATTAGGATTGGATGAATTTTGACTTCAATGTTGGCCTTAAAATGGTGGGATCGAGCATTAATATAGCTTCTTCTCCATAGGATCAAGTGGTTAGGGAAATTCTTCTTTAGTGAGGCTATCGATGGTTCTGATGGTGCTCGAGCGGTGGGGTGTACAAGGTTTTTTTCCTGTGAAAGTGGCACAAAAAATCTCAATGCGTGATCGATGTAAATAGAAACATTGGGTTTTGGATTCATAGGTATCCACAGTAAGTTGGATAACTATGAGTAGAGTTCACAGTCAGCTTAGGATGGGAGCCACGATCAGGTGGGTGACCATGGATGCTTCCTCTAGCAGGGTGTCTAATGGTTAGCCAATCAATAGATAGACCATGAGTGATTAGTTTTAGTAGGAAGAGGCATATGGTGTGGTTTTCTATGCATGGTCAATCACCTAACCGTGTCTATTCATTGTAATTTATTCCCACATACATTACTAGATAATATCATTCAGTATAGTATTTTTCTTTAAAAAATTAAAAAAAATGATAACCTAATTAAATTTTTTATTTATAGCCTTTAATCAATTTTAATTAACATTTAAGTAAGAAAATTAATAAAACTCATAAAAAAATTGTTGTACTAGGGAATTAGAATTAATTCAGGGTGTATTTTCAAGGAATAATATATAATTTTTTTGTAACAAATATTCCCCGCAACACTCCCCCACACTTAGTATATTTCTCTCATAGGAAACTAATTATTGAAGTTCAATTTATTTTAAAACAAAAATAAAAACCATCATCCTTCTTATATTAAAATTAGAACCCAAAGAAGAAAAAAATCACAAATTCTTTCACTATGGAAATTATAATGCCTCATATGCGAATCAATTCACCACCTTAATTCAATTTAATCCAAGGTTTTAGGTTAGGAGTGGATAAAATTAGAGTTTATTAGAATAATTTTTTTTTAAAAATCACATATATTCATATCTCATTCTTACGTTTCTTAAACCATAACTTGGTGTTCCAATTAGTTGATAAAACTTATATGAATGTTCTATAAGTCAATTTCCCAACTTTCTATGGGAACAATATCCCCCTCACCTAAATGGACTCATTTTTTACAAGGTACCTTTATTTAATTTATCTTTCTCAGCCATAATTGTGTATAAGGCACTATGCATATAAATTATTTGGATAAATTTATTTAATTATGGAGACACACCCAAAGCCCTTTGTCCAAGAGATCCATTATGGGTTCCCAATTTCCCATGTTTATTCCAAGTTCAAAAGAGTTATCTCATTTTCACTTAAGTTGGATCCCTAAGGCACTCATTCTTAAATAGGTTATGTTACTTAGATCATGTTCAAAATCTAGTGACTTAATGTTTTCAAATTAATTCCAATCAATTCTATTCACTCACACTCCATCCCCTAATTCTATGACCAAATTTCCATAAAACAATGACTAATTCACTTCGTAATCACTTACGACTTATAACTTCAAACCCAATGAATTCTATCAAATCTATCTTGGAAATTAAAACAAGGATGGGAAAATTGTGGTTCAATAAAATGGTGAAAAAACATAAACAAAAACTGTATAAAGTTTTATTTACAATAATGTATATAAAAAATAACATTTTTTAAAGGAAATAGAATCCTATAGTATATATGTACAAATTAATTCTTTTTTGGCGTTTTTTTTATTTTTTTGTTTTTTAATACAAAAATAGATTGAAAAAAATAAGGTTATTTAAAGAACATTTACAAATAGATTTTTTTTTATTTTGACATTTTTGTTTTTTATACCCATTAAAAATAGTGAATAGACTTTTTTATTTATAGATTTTAAAACATTAACTAAAAATCTATACTAAAAACTATTCTAGTTGGTTTATATTACCCCCCAGACTTATTCAGGACATATCATTTAAAGTTATAGTAGAATAAACAACAATGGTAATTCATAAATAGTGTAAAATGTGAGATACAACAAGGTGGTTTATTGAATAGAAATTTTGAGTTAGTCTCTCCCCTGGGTGAACTATAGATAGCAGAGCTAGCCTCCTGTGTGCAGTCCACATAGGGGAAACTATAAAAGAATAAAAAGATAAATAATTAGAAATTATTTATAAAGTATGTAAATAAAACGGAAAAGAGGGGGGAATATTGGGCTTAACACCCCAAGGGGTGCTATAGTTAGATTGTCCAAAGCTAACAATTTGTTTGTTATCCCCAATCCACAAGGGGATTAGGCTTGTGTGATTTGAACCACCGCATACATGTCATGGAGGTCCCCATAGATAGGGTGTTTTATGCACAATGTGTCCTTCCCCTAAAAAATGTAGTTTATCTTATAAAGTGTGGGTGGCAGGATCAAAATTGAGATCTCCTTGGATTGTGCCAAGTTTATTATCGATTTCTCTTTATCTAGTGGTAACTCCACTTATGATGCTTCATAAAAAACCAAAGGGGAGTTAGTAAAAAGTCAAATTTGAATA
This sequence comes from Viscum album, assembly GCA_963277665.1. Lineage (NCBI taxonomy): Eukaryota > Viridiplantae > Streptophyta > Magnoliopsida > Santalales > Viscaceae > Viscum > Viscum album. Next base: position 1,194,497,205 of record OY728121.1, on the reverse strand, counting down.
AAACAAAAACAAAATGAGTTTAAATCCGAATATCCCCCTTTTTATTCAGAATCTTCCTCTATTTACTCATGAGCACAGTCATTGGGTATTTTAGTTCCGTAGTTCCACCATCCCATTGATGTTCTATATAATGTTGAAGGATTAGGGGATCCACCATAGGTTTATAAGATAATTCATCTTGAGTAGAAAATTTTCTTATGAAATTTTCTTTATAAATAGACTCATGTAGTCTATCAAAGTAATTTTCATCCATATCATCTTTCTCATCATTTTAGGAAACTTTATCTTCATTTTCCAGTAGCTTCAGTTCCATTTTCTCTCTAAGGGGGGATGTGGAAGGTTCATAATTTTCTATATCCATGGAAGAAATCAGTGGTATTGAGTCAGTTTAGTAGAAAGTAGGGAGATTAGAAGATAATTAATTTTTTCAAAATTGATAAAGGAACGAGTCAAGTTTAGGGGTAAATTCCTCATTAGTTTCATCATGTTGATCTTTTTATTGGTAAAATGCCTCATTGAAGGTGTCTTGTGTGGATTAGGGAAGTAGTGGTAATTCTATATTTTCATCAAATTTAATCCCATTCACTCCATTATCACCCTAAATATCCTACAGGGCCTAAAATAACTCTTTTGATTCTATGATTTCATTAATAAAACGATAAGAATTATGAGAGAATTGACTTTTAATAAAATTATAAAAAGTATTGTTTAAAAGAGAGTCTCCCACTAATTATTCCACTTTATGTTTCTTTTCCTAGTACACTAGATATGGGAAGATGTGTTCAAGGCAGAATAGGAGAAGATCTTATGATTCTAAAAATTCACCATCCCATTCTTGGATATCTTCTTTGGAGAATATTTGGGGATCTAACTTTTTAGATTCATAATGCTTCCTTTGTTCAAAAAGTTTTTGAAGGGTAGTGGCTATTGAATCTTTAATATCTTTTAATTCCTTAATCATGTATTTGTGTTACTCTAGTTTTTGGTTCAACTAAAAATCTTTCAACCTAGATGAGTAGCTCTGAATTTCCTTAGGCATAAGTTATTATTCACTTTGATTGTGTGGGGGCTTGTGTTTTTGATGGTTATTGGTTACATTCATGTAGAATATTCCATCCTCTCACCCACTGGTGTGTACTAAAGGTTTTTGTTGGTGTTAAATTTTGAAATTCATTTCCCATGATGACTTTGGGAATGCACATTGGGCGTATGGGTGATAATCTATTAAATAATGGTCTCCTGGGAATGCTTATCCTAGGTTGAGAAGAAAATAAAGTAGAAAAGAAAATTTAGAAAAATAACTAAAAAAAAATTTAAAAATGTGTCAAATATAGTGGTAAATACACCTCTCCTCCATGAAAATTGTTCCATGTGGACGTGCGCGACTATAGTGGGTCACGATAAAACAAAACTTCTACTCCTAATGCAATATATTGGATGAATATGGTAATATCTCAAGGAGAAAGTGTATGGAGTCTCACTATCATAGATCATATATATTTTTATTTTTTTTCTTAATTATGAAATCATCAGAATTTGTTTATTTGGTTTTTTATTAAATAGAAAAAGGAATATAAGAATCAAAATATAACACAATAGTGGGTGAAATGGGTTTGGATCCAGGGTCAATCACATAGATTCTTCATTTACCACTAGTTATCATCCAACAATGGTGTCAATATCATTCTTCTATTTCTATATTTTATCTAAATTATAATTTTGAACATACAAAATAGATATCTCCATTGATATAAATAGTTCCACCTCCTCCATAGTGAAGAGGCAGTAAACACACCCAATTCAGGCATTCAATATCTCAACACCCAACTCCATCATGTGTTGTTCATACCTCAATTCACATAGATCTACTAGTATGTACTATAAACCGAGAGAGGGAGGGAGAAATATTTTAGATATTTTAGAATGAAGCTTCTCATTGGAGAGAGCATATCAATATCATCAATATGTTTCTCCCCATTTGGTACTACATCAAGGATGAGACTTAGATTATAAATAAATAATATGGTACCTGTGTGATCTCCATGTAGGACCAATCTCTTAGGTTAGTTCTCGAGGAATTGGAGTTAAAAGATCATGTTACAACGTGGGGTTTAATAAGAACAAAAATAATTGGGGAAGAGAAGAACAACACAATAGAGTTAACAAAACAAAGTGAACATTAAGTTAGAAATAGGGAAAAGAAATTATAGGGAAAGAAAAATAAAGATAATCAGTGGAGGGATTAATATAATAGGTAGATGATGAATATTTAAAATGGTATAGAGTGATAGATATTTATAGATATCAGATTAAATGAAAACTTTTTTTTTTATAATTTACTATCGAGGTGAGATTTGGATGGATGCCATGTGTTTCAGCGAACATTTGGGATTAATCCTACTGAATTTTTCTCTTCCTTTAATCGCACATGTATTTAAATTTTTTCTAGTGATTCGTGGTAGTAGTTTCATATGATAGAAATTGGTATTGGTCAGAGATGAAAATTGACTTCAATGTTGTGCTTCAAATGCTGGGTTTGGCATATAAATCACTTCTTCTCTACAGGCTCCAGCGGTTGGGGATTTTCTTATTTAGTGAGGTGGTTAGTGGTTCTAATATTGATTGAGAACTGGGGAATATAGGGTGGTTTTCTCCAATGAAAATAGTTCAGTGGCTCATAGAATGTGTCATATATGTATTTTCATGGTGGGTTTTGGCTTCGAAGGTTTCCGTGGAAAAAGGGGTGTCGTAGAGGATAACGGTAGATCCTAGCGGTAGATCACCAATGATAGGTCACTAAAATAATGTTATATTGAAAAAATTATCATGAAATTTTAAATTGATTATAATTTGAAGATGATTTTATAGTCTAGGTTATACCCTAGGTCATCTCTCAAGGATCACTGGTGGTTTATAATGTGAATTTTTAATAAAAAGGACAAAAAGAGGGGGTAGTTTTAAAAATAGTTTTAAGAAGATAACTAAATTTAAAGAGTTTAATAGTTTAAAAACCACTTGGATTTTGAAAAATATGAGATAAATGGGTTGTTTTTATTTAACTAAACACATTTCAGGTTCATTTTTCTTATACATTCATTCAGCCTTGGATTAATTATTTGTTTGAAATTAATTTCAATCCCGATTAATTCCTAATCTCTTATATCAAAGAATGAAGAACCAAACCTTGACATAACAATAATATTTAAAAGGTCCATAAATTATTCTTGGAATAATAAATTTAAAATCATTTTTAAATCTCAATAATGTGGGTAAGAAAATTTTCTTGTGTTATTCAACTGGAACAACACAAGTCACACACTCAAAACCTCACACCGATCAGTTAGAAATTAAGAGAATATCAATCACATGAATAAAAAAAGCATTAAAATATGAAATAATGTATGATACATGGAATTAAATGATTTAACACACAAATTAATCGAAAAAAGATGTTAATATAAGCATCATAACTCCCTTGACATGTGTGTAGCTCCCTCATAATGAACACCCACCGTTTAACCCAAAATCGAGAGGAGGAGGAAGCTCGGGTGGATCTCATTTTTCATCCATGACCCCCTATGAGGATAGGGGCCTCTATAACTTCTAGGATGAGGATGGGACTACTATAATACCCCAAAAATTGTATCACCTTTCATCGTAGTTATACTTTTAAATGAGGTAACTAGGGTATCATTTTATTGGCAAAGTGGAAGGTTGTTTTTGGACCCAGATTTTGAGAAACCCCTTGAACCATGGTTTTTGAGTGTACAGATGGTATTATATCACTTGGGAGAAAATAAAAAAGTTTTTAATCACCTATTTAAAATATCCGCCAAAATTTTTGTACCATTTTTAAAACTACATCCCATGATATGGATGAAATACATATCACCGCTTTTGACATTGTGTAGATTTGATTCTCTGGATAGATGAGATCCTCTCAACATTGTTATGGATGAATCAGGCTTTGTTGTATTCATAAAAGTTTCATCCCATAGAAGTTTGGACCAGTACAAAAAATATCAGACCAATTGGATTCATATTTTGGATGCAGTGTCAGTTTGATTCCACTGATATTCTAGGAATCATGCACAATTTTTTCCCATTTTTCTTCAACTTCATCTTGATCCCTCCAAATCACCTCCACCTACAATGAAATAATAAAAACAAGTGAAATTACCCTTTTTAATAGTGATTAATATAAGATTATTAAATAGAACATGAAGTGAAATTTGTTATTAAATTTGGAATTTATGAAACAAAATCAGTTTAACACAGTGGAATAAGGGTATAAATGAATAGTGAATTGCTATGCGATCACACCCCCACACCTAAAAAATTTCACTCCAGGGAAAAGTATAATTCCCAAAAAACATTCATAGAGATATTCCCGACTTCATGAATATTAAAAATTAAAAATTAAATTATTAATAGAAATGTGATCTAAGAAAAAAAATCACACCAAGGAGTTATTCTCAGTGATCATAGAAAAATTTGTCTCATAAATTGTATTAAAATGAAATTCTAAGAGAAGTATGTTACCAAATTGAGGACGAAATTCAAAATTAAACAATGTCACTAACTCTCCTTGTGTTTGTGTGAAAAACATTCCCTGTAACTCTTTCCACTTTCTATCTAATAAATATAGGTTATTTTAAAAAATTTATACTTCAATGATTTTGTTCACTGAACCTACCCTAAATCCTTTGCAATCAAATTTAAAGACCCACTAAATTAATAATTCCAAGAAGAAAAAAATTAATCTACCAACCAAGATATCCCCACATGTTTTACCTTTCACCACTCCCCTAATTTATTATTATTATTATTTTTTTCATTTTAAAATTTTTTATTCAGAAAAAATATCACAATCATCTCTCAAACATTTTTTAATCTCCTCATGAAACTTTTTTTAATAGTTATAACAAGATAAAGTGTTGAGGAAGGGTTGTTTTTGACATTCCTAATATACAACCCATATTTTTTTTTGTTTTTTTTTTGAATTTTTGAGGGTGTAAAACATTCAGATAACAACTACACATGAATAGGTCAATCCAGGGCTGTAATGAAAAATATTGGATAGGGAATGATCTTATAGAAAAAATCATTTTAGAGAGATGATAAATATTAACCTAACTAATATTTTCCTTCCATTTAGAAAAAAAATTTACACTTCATGGTTGGGTGAAAATATGTGTGGAGATATTTAGTGACACAATTTTCCCATAAATTACACACACAATGGGTACCACTCTTCTCAAAGGTTTCAAAGTGACACAACCATTTATATCATCAAAAAACAACCAATTTTCAAGAAACAGTTTCAACTCAATGTTATATTCATGTTATAACACACATTTATTCATTGAAACAATTTATTTTAAATGTTAAAACCATATGAAATTGGGAAATTCTTCATGAATTTTCAATAACCTATTAGATTAAGTGGGAATCATTTTCCACGATAGAGTGGGAATAATTTTCCATAACAAAGTGGGCATAAAAAATTAATATTATGCCAAAAAAGTTAGAGGGAATATTTTGGGAGTGCAATGTGAAAATACAATGAAATAAGAAAAAAAGAGAAAAAGAAAGAAATATGATGAAAATTTTAATGAACTCAGAAAGGTGGGGAAAAGTAAAAAAACTATGCAATAAGAAAAAAATAAAAAGAAGAAAGTTGATGAAAATTCCTAACTAACTTAGGAATGTACCCATCCCCCACACCTAGATTATGTAGTGTCATCACTATAATAAAAGATAATGTGGGAAGGAAGGATAAAACAAGGTGGTTTTCATTGGTAAGTCGCTTCTTGAACTTGGAGTTAACCCACTTTGAACTCCTGAATCACTTCATGAAAGTGCTTCAACTGCTTCCCATTGACTATGAAGGTTTGTTTGGTTTCCCAATTTTGAACCTTAAAAAAATCAAAAGGATAATCATTAGTAATAGTGTATGGGCCAAAATAATGGGAATAAAGATTACCTAGATGAAACATCATACTTTTTCTAAAAAGTAGGACCTTATTCCCAATGTGGAACCGACGATAAAGAATAATGGGGTCATGGGTTTCCTTAGATCTCTCATTATAGATCCTTGAGTTCTCATATGAATATCTTATCATTTACTTAAACTCTTGTATCTGTAACATCCTTTGAGCACCTACACTAGAAATATTATTATTTAATTGTTTAATAGCCCAGTACGCCTGATGCTCAATCTAAATAGGGAGGTGAAAACTCTTTCAAAAACAATAATATAGGTTCACATTCTAATGGGAGTTTTGTAAGCAGTACAGTAAGCCCATAATGAATCATCGAGTTTAAGACTCCAATATTTTTTGTTTTGTCGAACCATTTTCTCTTGAATTTGTTCTACCTATCTATTTGAAAACTCATCATGACCATTGGTTTGTGGGGTGATATTTATTAAACACTCAATGCTCAACCCCATAATGGCGCATCAATTATTACATTGTTCAGCTAAAAAAAGAGGACTCTATTCACTGATGATGAACAAAGGAAATCCAAACCTATTGAAAACATGGTATCTAAAAAATTCCAAAATTGTCTTGGAATCATTTTTCCTAGTGTCTTGTGAATCTACCCATTTTTACACGTAATCCATTTCCAAAAGAATGTACAAGTTCATAAATGAATTAGGGAATGGTACTATAATAACAATGCCCAAAACATCAAAAATTTCTTGAAATACCTAGGGTCGTTGTAGAACTTAATTTCTTTTAGAGGCATCCCCATTCTTTGATAATGAGGATAAGATTTACAAAAATAATGGGCATCCTAAAATAGTTTTGTCCAAAAGAGACAAAAAACAAGGACATTGCAAGCAGTCCATTGGGGTACAAACTGGCCCCCACAAGAAAGAGTGTAGCTGAATCTAAGGACAAATTGAAACAATCTATCAGGAACCCAATTCCTGAGGAATTGATCAATACATGTGTACCAAAGGTAGGGGTCATACCAAATGTACCAATGAGAATCGTGTTTTAGGCGGTCACCTTAGTTTTTGTTGAAATCAGTAGGAATGCATGATGCTATCATGTAATTTACAATTTCATCATACTATGGATTAGCATATTTCAAGTGGTACAATTTATCATCAGGAAGCATCTCATTTATAGGAATATAGGTGGACGAGTCAATGTTTAAGGATGGGAGGATCCTACTGATATGGTCAGCCACTGCATTATCTACTCTATTTTTATCTCTAATTTCAAGATTAAATTCCAAAAGGGGGAGTATCTAGTGATTGAGGTGTGGTTTGGCTTCTGGTTTCTTAAGGAGATACATGATGGATGCATTGTCTGAGAACATAATGAATTTGGACCCTAAATGGTATGACCAGAATTTATCCAAGTCAAACAATATAGCAAGGAATTATTTTTTAGTTGTGGTGTAGTTTTCTTGGGCAGGGTTTAGTGTACATGAGGCATAGGCTATGTCATGTGGAGATTGATTGACCCTTTGTGATAAGACTACCCCAACTACATAGTTGGAGGCAACACACATGAGCTCAAATGGTAAGTCCCACCAAGGTGGTTGGATTAATGGGGGTGATGTGAGACACCATTTCAATTTATTAAATGATTCCTCACATTATTAATAAAAAATAAATTCCTTTTCTTTTTGGAGTAATAGGGAGATGGGGAGTGAAATATTACTAATTTTATGAATGAAATGACGATAAAATCCAGACTTACCTAAGAAATACCATAAATCCCATACATTTTTGGGAAATGGTATGGAAGAAATAACATCCACTTTTGATTTATCCACTTGGATACCATCCCCAGAAATGACATGTCAAAGTACTATACCTTATCGCACCATGAAATGGAAATTCTAATAATTTAATACAATATTATTTTCAATACATTGATGTAGGACCAAACCAAGAATACTCAAACATTCATCAAATGAAAATACAGAAATAGTGACATCATCCATGAATACTTCCAAGCAATTCTACAGGTAATCTAAAAAAATTCTAACCATGAATTTCTAGAATGTACCTAGATCATTGCACAGACCAAATGGAATCCTCCAATATGAGAATGTTCTGAAGGGGAAAGTGAAGGATGCCTTTTCTTGATCATTCGGGAAAATATGGGTCTATAATTATCCAGAATACCCATCAAGAAAACATTAATGTGACTTCCCTTCTAGCCTCTCTAGCATCTGGTTAATGAATGCCCGAATGGCCCGAAGGCCTTTATTTTTATTGATTTTTGATAACCCCCTTTCAAGGGATGAGGGGAAAAACTTACAAGTCTCGTAGGCTTATAGATTACATGTAATATAGGCCTAATAGACATTTCATGACCCAAAGGTCTTAGGGAATTCAACCAGACTATAACTACTAGGAACTGAACCTCCCCCACATCTGCATCATGATGACTCTTCACCTTCACATGACCATCTGGCTAAGCTTCCCATGCAAGCACAAGCTAGTTCTGATGGAATAGAAATACACTACCATTCTTCCAATTACATTTGATCTACATATTGTGAGTTCACCTGCTCTGAATCCTCTTGTGGGGATGCTCCTTTTTTGGAGAGTATGTATGGGGAAACTGCACTGATCATGTGGCCCAAAGGCCTTGAGGTGCCCCGAAGGCCTTGAGGTGGCCCGAAGGCCTTAAATGTGTCCCAAAATCCTTATAGACCAAAAGGACTAGGTGGCCCAAAGGTCTTAAGGATTCAAAACCCTAACCTGTGTCCCAAGGTGAATAGTTATGGCTACTATAGTACTAAACAATACTTGCTACAGTAACTACTACAGTACCCACACCGTACTTCTACAGTAACCCAGAATTATGCCTCCGTCTTGTTTTGAACCTTGGTATCATGGATACACCTAGAGATACCTCACCAACTGGACTGAGGCTCATGTGCCATTTGGAAAAATTAATGGAAATGGGAAATGGTCTTTCTTAGCGTGTTGGTTTAGTCGGCGATAGTCTATGCACACACACCAACTATTATACACATGAGTTAGAAGCAATTCATTATTTTCATTTTTAATTACCATAAGACTAGTTTTTTAGGAACAACATGCACTAGAATATCCCATTAGTTATCAGAGATGGGGTAAACGATTCCCATAGCCAATAATTTTGTTACCCCCTTTTAACAACATTTAGGAGGTTTGGGTTCAGTTGACATTGTTCCTACCTCACTGGTTTTGCCTCATAATTTAACAATATATGATGTGTGAAAATTGATGGTCTAATACCAAGAATGTTGGAATGTTTCCATCCAAAATATTTTTTATACTCCCTCAAAAGTTCAAGTAGTCACAATTCATGCTCATGAGGGAGTGAACTCGAAATGATGGCAGACAACTTGTTTCCATTATCAAGATAGGAATATTTTAAATTTTGAGGTCATTGTTTTGGTTCCAATTCAAGTGGATTTGGTATTTATCGGAGTGAGTGTGAAAGTGATAAGTCAATGATCTCATCTAACAGCTTAATGGTAACATCAACATATTAGTATTGAGCTTTTACAAGCTTAGCAATATTATCGATGGTTATAGGATCCTCAGTGCACATGAAATTATCAATTAACAAACATGCATTAAATTTTTAAAGACCACTACAACATTAAATGCCTGAATCATTACCTAGGATGGATATCAATGATGGAAACTCAAAAAGAGTTTTAGGGGAAATAAAAGAAGTTTCTTCAAGGGAAGAGGGTATATCAATATAATTAACAGAAAGTTAAGAATATTCTTCCAAGAGGTGCTTCCACTATTGGAAATTCATCCTATACCAATGGCTCTATCTTAATGGTTTAGAGAAACTCTTGGGATATTATTCACATACCAATAGTTTGTTGAAAACCATTGGTATAAGAAGTTTTAGACTGTATTTTTCTAATGGTTTTATGAACCATTGGGATAGGCCTGGGCAGATGATAGTTTTCCCAATGGTTTTTTGAAAACTGTTGGGAATGTGGACAGTTTCCCCCTTATTCCAATGATTCATTGAAGGCATTGGGATATCTTTGATAATATTTCCCAAAGGGTTTTAAAAACTGTTGGGATAAAATTCCACAAATATAACACCAAATTCCGATCTTGATCTGCCCACATTGCGCCTTAAATGATAGCTCCATTGTTCCAAACATGAAAACCATTCTTCCCAGCAACTGATTTTTTGTTCTTTCGAATAAAATATATAAGTTATAACTTAGTTTTATGCTCTACCTAAATTTATTCCATTTTTCATTCAGAATTATTTGAATACAAGGTTGTTTTTTTGTTTTGATTATCCCTACACAGAATCTCCCCTATTCTTTTTGAACCCTTCTTACCAACCTGTGATCTATCCTTAATTCATGTAAGTGTTTGTTCTTCCACTTAAAATAGATGATAACATGGTGTAGAGTATTTTCTCTAACATAACACATGATTCCTCTAGTAGAATATATATTCAAATGATGAGTACTCCGGTTCAAAAATTTGAATCTATGGAATGTTATGTCGTTGCTTGAGTTCCTTTGCACATCATTCCACTACCAAGAGTTCCTTTTAGGTGTTCTATTGAGACCCTTTTGATTAGAATCATGGTTCATGTCTTATAGTGATATTTTAGTGATGTCCTATTATATTTATCCAATATGGTAGTGAGTTATTAAATGTTAGGGAGACCAAGTATGGGCCTCCATTTCATAATTTATTTTTCGAGGGAGTAAGAGGGGGGCTGTGCAGTGGGAGGGGGGGTTGGCTGTGGGGGGGGGGTTCTAGTGAGGGGGGATTTGGGGGTGGGGGTGTAGTGGGAATGGGGGGGGGGGGGTGTGCAGTGGGAGGGGGGTTGGCTGTAGGGGAATGTGCAGTGGGGGTATGTAGGCACTAATGGAAAAATACCCTATACCAATAGTTTGGAACTGTTGGTATAGTCCCCGAAACCATTGGTATAGCCTATACCAACGGGTTGGAGCACCGCTTCCAAGTAAGCCATGAGGATAGGTCTATACCAATGGTTTTGGGAAAACTGTTGGTACAGACCTATACCAACGGTTTTGAAAACCAGTGGTATAAGTAATAATAAGAAAATCTATACCAACGGTTCCATAAAAATGTTGGTATATGTAATTCAAAAAATAATCATTCACTTGGTTTTGATCCCAGAACCTCCCATTGGTGATTGAATGACATAACCACTAACCTAACTTACTTTTTTGAATATAATTTCATAAATATATATATATGTATTATCATAAGTATTTTAAAATTTGATTTATTTAATGTCCTCTGTAATAGATTCCATTAAAAAATACATGTACATATACCAATGGTTCTCAAAACTATTGGTTTTGATTTTAAATACCTATAACAATAGTTTTGGACAAACCATTGGTATAGGTCCGAATAAGTGAACTATACTAATGGTTTTCCCAAAACCGTTGGTATAGATCATATTTCCAGTAGTGATGGGGCTGTAGAAGGTGGCTGTGTAGGGTGGGGGGCTACACAGGGGGGGGTGCATTGTGGGGGGTGGGGGGCGGTAGAGGGGAGGGGGCTGTAGGGTGGGAGGAGGCTGTATGGGGATATAGGGTGGGAGGGGGGGGGTGGGGGTTGTATGGTGGGAGGGGGGTGGCTGGGAGACAGGGGGGCTGTGTAGTGGGAGGGTGGGGGCTGTGCAGTGAGAGGGTGGCTATAGGGGGTTGTGCAGTGGGAGGGGGGTTGTATGGGGGGTGTGAAGTGGGAGTGGGGGGGGATGCAGTGGGAGGGGGTTGGTTGTAGATCAGTTCTGCAGTGGGGGAGGGGGTTGTAGGGGGTGTCTATGCAGGGTGGGGGATGAAAGGGGTGGGGGGATGCAAGGGGAGATGGGGGAGGGGGGATTGGGTGGGGGGGGGGGCTGTAGGGGGGGTGTGTAGTGGGAGGTGGGGGGCTAGAGGGGGGGGGGGTGTAGTGGGATTTGGGGGATATACACTCCCAACCCTCAAATCTTTTAAATCCATGAAAAATACATCTTCTTTTCCATATCCCAAACATATAATAGCTCATCCTAATGCTATTTTGGCTACACACAAACCAAAACACTCCTCCATCTCAACTTCCCGATCTTCATTGTCCCAAAATTTGATTTGACATTGAATGTATATGTATCATTCCCACATGCCTAGAATAACCCAACGACTCAATATAATTAATTGATCCCTTCTGTGGGAACTCCCCCCCCATAGGAATTACCCACCTCATCACTTCCTGACCCAAGGTATCAATATCCCAGTGGTTCCACAAAAAACATCATCCCATAATACCCATATTATAAGCATCATACACCATTATTTACCACAACCCATAATATTCTCATTTCATAATCACACCATACATGATGCCATTGAAAAACCATATCCAACTCAATGCTCATACAAGTCCTACATCACTCTTGATGCCCATATATTAACCACACTTTGTTAATTCGCTTATCAACCATACACCTCATTGACCAATTTCTATAATAAAAAAGTAAAAAACATAGTCAAATTCTTAAAATGTAACTCTAACTAGCATGGGCTCTCTGAAATTTGAGTGGGCTCTCACTCTTGATGCCCATACATTGCTGAATTTTCTAGGGGCATAATTCAGGATTCTCTCTCTCTCTCTCTTGGTTGTTGAGTGAAATAAAGCCGAAAAATCATTATATCATGATTTTAATAGACTGAAGACACTTAGTAAATAACCATCCTACTAAAAATTAAATTTCTTTATTACATATTGTACGATTTATTTAATTTATTATATATCTATTCAAGCTCACCTAAAACAATTGATAGTAAAATTATCTGTGGACAGCTCGCCCACCCCCTGGATACCCCATACCTCCTAGACAACCCCCACTCCCAAGGATAGCCCTTCCACCCCCTGGACAGCCTGCACACCCGCTGGACACCCCTACCCCTCAGACAGCCCCCGCCTCCCCCGTGGACACCCCAACCCCAAGATTTCCCCCCACCCCCGTGGATAGCCCACCCACCCCCCTAGGCACCCCCCTACAACCTGGACATCCCTGCCACCCCTGTGGACAACCCACCCACCCCCGTTGACACCCCTACCCCCGTGGATACCCCCCACCCCCCGTGGATAGCCCGCCCACCCCCTAGACACCCCCAACCACCCTTTATAGCCTCGCCACCCCATATACAGTCTGCCCACCCCTGGACACCCCTACCCCCTGGAAAGCCTTGCGACCCCCATGGATAGATCTCCCAACCCCTAGACACCCCTACCCCCTAGACAGCCCCCCCTGACCCCCATCGATAGCCCGCCCACCCCTGGACACCCCTACCCCCTGGATAGCCCTGCCACCCATGTGGACAGCCCGCCCACCCCCTGGACACCCCTAACCCCTGGACACCCCCACCTCCGTGGACAACCCGCACACCCCCCTCGACACCCCCTACCCCTCGATAGCCCCACCACCCCCGTGGATAGCTTTCCCACCCCTAGACACCCCCATACCCCCTAGAACAGCCCCGCCACCCCCGTGAACAGCTCGTCCACCCCTGGACATCCTGTAACCCCTAGACAACCCCCGCCACCCCTGTGGATAGCTCACCCACCCCTGGATAGCCCGTACCCCACTGGAAAGCCCTGCTACCCCCATGGATAGCCCTCCCACTCCCCTGGACACACTATACCCCCTGGATAGCCCCGCCACCCCTGTGGATAGCCCGCTCACCACCCTCAACACCCCATACCCCCTTGGATAGACATGCCACCCCTATGGATAGCGCGCCCACCCCCTAGACAACCCCTACCACCTGGATAGCCTCGCCAACCCCATGGACAGCCTGCACAGCCCCCTAGACACCCCTACCCCCTGGACAGCCCCCACCCCTGTGGACAGATCTCCCACCCCCTGGACACCCCCTTCCCCCTAGACAACACCTCACCCCTGTGGACAGTGCGCCCACCCCCGGGACACCCCCTAACCCCCTAGACATCCCCCACCCCCATGGATAGCCCGCCCACCCACTGGACACCCCCCTTCCCCCCTGGGCAGCCCCCACCCCCGTGGACAGTCCGCCCACCCCCCCTCCACACCCCTACCCCCTGGGACAGCCCCTTCCACCCCCGTGGATAGCTCGCCCACCCCCTGGACACCCCATAAACCCCTAGAAAGCCCCGTCCCTCCTGTGGACAGCCTGTCCACCCCCCTGGACACACTGTACCCCTGGATTTCCCCCCCACCCCCATGGACTGCCCTCCCACTCTATTGGACACCCCATACCCCTCTAGACAGCCCCTCCACCCCTATGGATAGCCTTCCCACCCCCACAGATACCCCCTACCCCCCATGGATAGCCCCCACCCCGTGGAGATCCCACCTACCCCCTAGACACCCCCTACCCCCCGGACTGCCTCGCAACCCTTGTGGATTGTGCACCCACCCCCTGGACACCCTATACCCCCTGGATAGTACCCGTCACCCCTGTGGATAGGCCTCCCACCCCCTTGGACACATAATACCACACTGGATAGCCCCCACCATTTTGGATAGAATACCCACCCCCTGGACACCCCATACCCCCCCTGTACAGACACCTCCACCCCCCGTGGAAAACCCGCCCACCCCCCACTAGACACCTCGTACCCCCTGGACAGCCCGACCACCCCCGTGGACAGCTCTCCCACACCCTGGACACCCTGTACCCCCTGGACCGCCCAACCACCCCCCGTGGACAGCTCTCCCACCTCCCTGGACACCCTGTATCCCACTGGATAGCCCCTCCACCCTTGTGAATAGCCTGCCCACCCCCTGGACACCCTCTACCCCCTGGAGAGACCCTCCACCCCTGTGGACAGCCTGCCCACCCCCCTGAACACCCCCTACCCCCTGGACACCCCCATCACCATTGACATCCCACCTACCCCCCTATACACCCCTACCCCCTGGACAATCCCTCCACCACCGTGAAAAGCTTTCCCACCCCCCTGGACACACCGTACACCCATGGATAACCCCGCCACCCCCTACAGACAGCCCACCCACCCCTGGACACACCATAACCCCCTTGAATTTCCCCTTCCCACGTGGACTGCATGGCCACAACCTGGACACCCCTACCCCTCTTGATAGCCCTGCCACCCCCCATGGATATCCCGCTCACACACCCCTCAACACCCCTCCCCCCGGGACAGCCCCGCCGCCCCCCTGGACAACTCGCCCACCCCCTGGACACCCTGTACCCCCCTGGACAACCCTTCCACCCCCGTGTACTGCCCACCCACCCCCCCTTGGACACTCTGTACCCCCTTGGATAGACCCACCACCCTCGTGGATAACCCACCTTCCCCCCTGGGCACCAACCCACCACCCCTCAGAGACCCCCATCCCTCCAAAGACCCCCCATCCCCCGAACACCCCCCATCCCCTGCACACCTCGACCCCCCTTGGACATCCCCCCCACCCCTCATGTACACCCCCACCCCCATGGACACCCCCCCCAACCCCCATGGACACCCCCAACCCCCGTGGACAGCCTGCCCACCCTTGGAGAACCCTACCCCCCTAGACAACCCCCACACCCGTGGACAGTCCACCCAACCCCTCGGACACCCCTACCCATAGGGACAACCCCCTACCACCTAGATAGCCCACAACCCCCTAGACAACCCCCACCCCCTGGAAGCCACCCCACCACCTAGACACCCCACCCCCTTGTCATGACCCGTCCCCTGGGGCCTGTGCCGTGACTACCCCAAGCCTGACTTCAATAGGCCAAGGTCTAGCGACTAGCACTAAAAGGCGTATTCCCTAAAACTAGGAAGGCATTTCCTTTATAACATGTAATCACACGCAACCAAGCACACAATAAGATACGAACTCAAGTAGATTTAATAGTAAATAGAGTGAGTGCGGTAAGTAAAAGGAACCAAAATACAAGCCCAACTTGAAATTACATGAAACTGAAAGTACAAGTAAACTGGAATAGCTCCTGTGAACACCAACTTAGGATCCTACCTGAAGGGTTGGTATAGCTCTCGATCGGTCATCTCTGTGGAATTCCTTATCTAAGGTCCACCTCTAAGCTACCTCCAGTCTCGGTACTCTCATCCTCAGTTAGTGCTGTACATCATTTGTACCAAACACAATGAAGTTCGGGCATAGCCTGTGCAAGGGTGAGTATAACGATACTCATTTGGGACCCCTAGACCCTCAAGGTCTCATAAAATCCACAAAGGATAAACTAAAAAGCATGAAATAAACTGAAAAACCTACTTATGTATATTCCCATACGTATACCTTAGTTATCAAGTATACCCATCTCGATCATGAGGAAAACAAAGATTCCAACTCAAAGCCCAAAGCTCAACTGTTCCATAAAGGAAGGAATACCACGAAGGTAAGTACCACACATGTACGCCACACAGAAGAATACCACCAAGGTATTACCATGAAGGAAAGTACCACAAGGTATAGACTCAGCTCACACCAGGTATTTCATAGGTACAATAGTAGATATGATTAGATGTATGCACTGAATCATCTTACTATGTTAAGAGGCAGACCCACAAAGGATCCCTAAGTGCTGACCCACACAATATTGCTCGGTGCTGACCCACATAGGATCTCTCGGTGTTTACCCACATAGGATCTCTAGGTGCAGACCTACATAGGATCTCTTGGTGCTGACCCACACAGGATCACTCGGTTCTGACCCACACTATATCTCTAGGTGATGACCCACACAAGATCCCTCTTCATTCTTCACATCACAACTAGCTAATGGGTTCCAGCACTAAGCCTGCTCATCTTCAGGACAGTCCAGTCCTCAATCCACCATTCCATACTCCAACTACCACAAAGTCCGACGAAGAAGTATCCCAAAGGTCCGCCATGTAATAGGAGTCTCAATGAAATAGACAGTGAGTCAATCAGACATCCAGTCTGTGAGTTATTAGCCTTTTTGTCCTGAGGGCCTAGTTGGATTCATGCTTGATCCAACCTGACCATACCCCAACTTTATCCAAATCTCCAATGGGGTATACCAAAGGGACCATCTCACTACAAGGTTTCCATCTCCATTGACGGTTCATCAAACGGCAGTACGGTGCCAAAGTTATGACCAAAAGATCGTAAATGGGTCGAAGTGGGTCCGGGTCCGGTCTGACCTGGCCCTGGCCTACCCAGCTTGGGTCGACCCGACCCAACCTGTTGGGTTCAGCCCGAACTGCTAGGTCCAGCTTGACCCATGCTGGGTGGCCTGGCCTGGGCGGCGCGGGGCGGCACGAAGACTGCGGGGGCTGCGGGGGCCACGGTGTGGCGGTGTCGTCAGATGATGCAGGGGCCGCGGTGGCCACAGGGAAGTGGAGGCATCGGAGGTCATGGGGCAGTGTGGGTGGTGCGGGCGGTGGGAGTTCATAGAGCAGTGAGGCCATGGGGCGGCGAGGCCGTGGGGCGGAGAGGCCACGGGGCGGCGCGGAGGGCCACACAGTGGCGAGGCCACGAGGCGGCATAGAGGGCCGCGGGGTGGTGAGGCCGCGGGGTAGCACAGAGGGCCACAAGGTGACAGGGCCATGAGGTGGCACAGAGGACCACGAGGTGTCAAGGAGTCATGGGTTCGTTGCCTTCGTCGCGGCCGACGATGTGCCGACTGTCACATCTGTTCGTCGCCATGGGAAAAAGACGTCTTCTTTCATCATGAAGAACACACCATTCAAGAATAACAACGGAGGGGTTGAGCCATGTTTGTTTGGCCCAAACCCTCTGTGTTAGAGCGGTATCAAGTGGCTCAAAAAAAACATGAATGAAAAACATCAAATTCTAAAACCTCGCACAATTTATTATTCCCAAACCCGCAAAAGAAATCATCCATGGATCAAGTAGTTAGAGAGTTGATCCGTGTTCTTAGTTTTATAAGGGAAGAACATGGGAAATAATAATCACACATAATTAAAACCATACCTCAAAGATTTGTCGACAGAGGTGGTAAGAAAAGAGACGAAGTCATTGGGAACAGACCGATGTCGATGATGTTGGCGTTTCCTCGATCATCGGTTCATTGTCGTAGAAGACATTCCTCATCGGTGTGAGCGTTCTTCGTTGAGGAGCATGTTCTTCATTGGAGAAAATAATCCTCCAAAAGGTTTGCCTCTCCCAATTCCACCCAAAATGCTAAAATATCCCCCTTGTTAATTTTAGTTTATCAAATTAAAAGGTTGGCACAATTAAGGGTTGGCATAATTAATTGTACCACATTGGCATAATTAATTGGCTCCAAATAATGGGAGGAAAGGATTAATGGGGAGTCGAGAGGATTCTCCTCCATTAAGAGGGGTCGGGTGGTCCCCACCCCTAAATTCAAAATGGGGGTTATTTCAGGTGGTCCCCACCTCTAAACATCCACATTGGAGGTTTAGGCTTAGGTGGACCCCACCACTATAACCCATGTTGAGGGGTTTCAACAATTAAAATAAAAATGTTAACATTTTTATTTATTTCATTGTTTCACGAAAAACAAAAAAACTATCTTTCCCTCTCGACCTACTGAAGTCGAGGTGAAGGTCCCTTTAAGTGAATACCAGCACTATGAGTTCAACGGTGCCCTCAGATTTCAATTCTGAGCACTGGTTCAAAAGTTAGAAAATCCCACTCGTACGTTTACTGAATGTACCTGAGAAAAGAGTTCATAAATTAATTCAGGGCACACCGGGCCTTGGAATCACACGTCGTCAATTTTTGCATACTCGTATAATTCCCATATATTTAAAGAATATTTACCTAGAAATTATAGGTCTTTACATTCTCCCCACCTCAAGCCTTTGCATCCCCATATGCCACAACTCAAACTAAGGGAAAAAGTGGGGGTAATGAGCATGAATCTAGCCACCCGCTCCCATGTTCTCTCCTGGACGTTCCCGTGATGCCAGCGAATGTGCACCATAGGTATCAACCTCCCTTGAAGGACCCACTCCTGCTGATCCTCAATCTCAACTGGAACCTCTGAAAATGTCACCCCATCATCGATGTCCAGCTCACTGTGATCGATGACATAGGATGGATCATCCACGTATCTCCTCAGCTGGGATACGTGGAAGACGTCGTGAACCTGGTGCAACTGAGGGGGAATATTTAAGCGGTAAGCCAACTCACCAACTATACTAAGGTCCTAAAAAGGTCTGATGAACCTCTGAGATAACTTGACCCCTTAGCCAAATCTCCGTAAACCTCATCTTGTTGAGACCCGTAGATAGACGTGGTCGCCATCCTCGAACACCAGAGGTCTCTGTCTCCAGTCAGTATAAGACTTCTGCCTACTCTGTGTAGTCTTCATCTGCTCCTATATGATCTTCACCTTCTCTGGGGTAGCCCATACCATCTCTGGTCCCACGAGTGCTGACTCCACTAGGTCAGTCCAGCACAAAGGTGATCTGCAAAGTCACTCGTACAATGCCTCAAAAGGTGCCATCCCAATGGTGGAGTGATAAATTTTTTTGTATGAAAACTCCACCAAATCCAAGTGATCCTCCCAACTACGATCAAAGTTGAGGATGCAAGAACGCAACATGTCCTTAAGGGTCTGAATGGTCCACTCGGTCTGGCCATCCGTATGAGGATGGAAGGCGGTGCTCAAATGACGCTGCATCCCGAAAGCCTTAGGCAACCCCTTCCATAGACAGGATGTAAAACGTGAATCACGGTCTGAGACAGTCATCAAGGGTACTCTATGTAATCACACAATCTCCTGCACATAAAGGCATCCCAAGATCTCTATTGAACCCTCCTCTCTGATCAGTAGAAGTGGGCCAACTTGGTGAGTCGGTCGACGATCACCCAAATCGAGTCATGACCCCTGGATGTAAATGGAAGTCCTGTCACAAAGTCTATGGATATCCCATCCCACTTCCACTGTGAGACCTCCAAAGGCTGAACTAAGCCTTCTGGTACCTGATGCTCCGCCTTCAATTGCTAACAAATGAGGCACCGAGAGACAAACTCTGCAACTTCTTTCTTCATTCCCAGCCACCAGTGCTATCGTCAGAGATCCTGGTATATCTTCGCCACTCTTGGATGTACCTCCAGAGGTTATGTGTGGAAATCCCTCATCACTTCCTCCCAAAGAGACACTGGTACCATGGTACATCCTCTAAAGAGGATGACGTGCTCCCCACCTTCATAAAATCCATCAGGTGCCTGCCCTGTGGAAATCTGAGAATGTCGCACCTCGTAGTCAGCGTCCGCATGCTGTGCCTCCCTGACTCACTAAAGAAGTGGGGGAGTGACTGTACGAGACTGAAGGAAAGATTCTCCATCACGTTCCATGAAGGATATCTGCAAAGTGGCAAATTGCCCCGTCGCCTCACCTAGCAGCTGTATACCATATCTCTGGCTGAGTGCATCTGCTACAACATTCCCCTTCCCAAGAGTATAGACTATCTCTAAGTCATAGTCCTAAAGGAACTCAAGCCAATGTCATTTTCTTAGGTTTAGGTTCTTATGAGAGAATATATACCTAAGACTCTTGTTATTAGAGTACACTGTAAAACACTCGTCCATCAAGTAATGTCGCCACAACATCAAGGCGAAGACCACTGCTGCTAACTCAAGGTCCTGAGTAGAAAAGTTATTCTCATGTCATCTCAAATGTCGAGAACCATATGTGATCACTGGTCACTCCACCATTAGGACACATCTGAGTCCGGTCCTTGTTGCGTCGCAGTAGACTACGTACCCTACACCCTCCTCTGGAAGCCTCAAGATGGTGGCACTAGTCATCCTCTTCCTCATCTTCCGAAAACTCCACTGGAATCTCTCTAACCACTCAAAGGGTTTCCCCTTATTCATCAACACTGATAAAGGTGCTAAAAATCTGGAGAAATATGTCACAAATATCTAGTTGTATCTAGACAAACCCAGGAAAATCCATACCTCCGTCACACTCCTGGGTGGATCCCAAGAAAGTACCGCCTCAATCTTCACTTGATCCACTGAAAATCCAGCCTCTGAGATAACATGTCCTAGAAAGTGAGCCTCTCATATCAAGAACTAGAACTTTTAGAGCTTACCATAAAGCTGGTGCTCTCAGAGTGTGTCTATTACTATCTACAAATGATAGGCATGATCCTCCTCAGTAGTCGAGTAGATCAGAATGTCGTCGATGAAGGATACTACAATGAGATCAAGGTATGGCTGAAATATCATGTTCATGAGTCCCAAGAATACTGTTGAAGCGTTGCTCACATTGAATGGCATAACCAAGAACTCATACTGGCCATACCGACATCTGAAAGTCGTCTTCTGCACATCCTCGTCTAGTACTCTGAGCTGGTGATAACCTGATCTGAGGTCTATCTTCGAGAACCACCATGCTCCCTTAAACTGATCAAAGAGGTTTTCAATTCTAGGAATTGGTTACTTGTTCTTAACTATCACCTAGTTGAGGTTCCGATAGTCATCACAAAGTCTCAAGCCCCCATTCGCCTTCTTGGCGAACAAAATCGGGGCTGCCCAAGGAGAAACACTGGGCCAAATGAACCCTTTCCCCTATATGTCCTCCAGCTATACCCGCAGCTTATGAAGCTCCATGGGAGCCATCCGATACACTGGTATAGATATAGATGCCATCTTGGGGTACAATTCAATGTAAAATTCCACCTCTCTGTGAGGAGGTAGACCTGGAAAATCATCAGGGTGGATATCCACGAACTGGTCTACCACTATAGGATAACTCGGACTCTCCACATCAACTGCACCGAGGGTAGGCTAGCCAAATGATGAGTGATTGGTTGCACTCTCCTCTGGGTATGTCCATCCTGTGCTACAAAGGCTCCCTTCTCTCCAGTGAAGGTAAACCCGGTCCAATCCATGCAGACACACCGCACTTTGCACCTAATAAAATCAATCTAAGGATGGATTGTAGATTACCAGTCCATACCCAAGATGACATTGTAAGGCCTCGATGCTACTACTAAGAGATCCCAGTCAATGTTGTCACCTCCTAGAGTAAGCTAAAACTGCTTTCACTAGTGCATAATCATCGAATTTTCTCCCATAGGGGTCTCTAGCTGTAAGTATCGAGCCAACGGCTCCTTCAGAATCTCCGAGCTCTGAACGAGGGAAGTGGAAATAAAAGAATGGTTGGAACCTATGTCTATAAGTACTGCAGCTAAGGTGGAGTAGACGTAGATCGTACCTTGTATCATCTCTGGAGTGTCGTGATCATAGGCCTCAGCTGCCTGAAGCAGAGCTTGCCCCTGTCCTCCTACTCCCTGTGGTTGGGGTGGACCTCCTGGTGGTGGTGGTGGTAATATCTCGAATCATTTCCCATCGCCAGCTGCATGACCAGCTCCTCTGCCATGTCTGCCTACTCCATGAAGACCTCCTTAGTCGAACCTCTGTCTCTGCATGGGCTATCCTTTGACTGTCTTCTGATCATCCATATGGCAGGTCAGACATTCACGGGCCATGGGACCCTACCTGTCGCAAGCATAACACTACCCGCTCCTCGCATGACTGGCTCTGCCTCGGGTGTCCCGCACAACGGACTCTGAATCCTGTAATCGTCCACCTATAGGTCTGGTCCTCTTGGACCTCTGCAACATCTGTCTACTTCCAGCTGTAGAATACATCACTACATGACGACTGGTGGTGGGTCTCACTGGTGGTGACTACTCAACAAGGAAACTCTCCAATAAGAGGGCTCTCTCTAACACCCCCACCTGTGTCAGGATACTAAGATAAATCATCGAAGCCCTGATCTACCATCTGAGTCCCTGCACAAAGGTCTGAGCCCTGAAGAATGGGTCTAGCACCATATCAGTGGAGTAGCGTGAGAGTTCAGTGAACCTCGCTGAGTACTGATCCACAATCATGTTGCCCTACTGCAGATGAAGTAGCTCCTATATGCGCACTGTGCAAAGAGTCACTGGAACAAACTCTGCCCAAAACATGCTCTCAATGTCTGCCCAGAGAAGCGTCACCTCTTCATGAACCTGGAGCATCAAGCTCCACCATCTACCTACTTCTTCCTATAGAAGACTGGCAGCAAGGATCACCATGAGATCGGCTGGTGTCCCTACCAGTCGGAAGACTTTCGCCACGACCTCCAGCCAAGCCTCAACCACCTGTGGGTCCATCTCTCCTCGAAACCTAGGTGGCCTCTGGAAATGGAACTCATGAAACGTGCTCAAGTGGTGTTAACCCTCTACTTCTAGGGTTGGTGGCATCGATGGCCCAATGGGTAATGGTACTGTTGGTGCCTCCGTTGGTGTCTCTACTGGAAAAGGGCCCTGCACCGAGTCCTCATCGCTTGGTGGGCTATAAGTGCATACTATATCTGGAACCCTAGAAGGCTGTCTGGGTGGAGGCATCCTGAAAAGAAATAGGTGTTCCATAGTCAAAAAGTTATACCTAGTGAGCTAACTCAAAGAGATCACAAAGTAAACTCTTGGAAACACACACACAATCAATGTTTTCGTGCACTAAGTCGGAAATTAGAAGTCAGGGTCTTATAGTATGGATACGTCGGCTGCCGCACCAATACCGGTTTCCCAAAATTGATAACAACACTCACTAAAATTAACACTATTTTTATTAAAAAAGATTAGATTCCTATGTTCTATGGTAGAACTGTATCCTCTGATACCAATTTGTCACGACCCGTCCCCCGAGGTTCATGCCGTGACTACCCCAAGACTGCCTTCCATAGGCCAGGGGCTGGATACTAGCACTGAAAGAGGTATTCCCTAAAACTGGGAAGGCATTGACTTTATAACCTGTAAGCACATCCATACAAGCACATAAAATGATACAAACTCAAGTAAATTGAATATTAAATAGAGTGAGTGCATTAAATAAAAGGGGCCAGAATACAAACCCCACTGGAAAGTACCAGAAACTGAAAGTACAATTAAACTGGAACAACTCCTGTGAACACCTGCCAAGGATCCTACCTGTAGGGTAGGTGCTAATCTTGATCGGTCGTCTCTGCGGTATGCCTCATCTAAGGTCCATCTCCGAGCTACCTCCATTCCTGGTACTCTTATCCTCAATTATCGATGTTTGTCATATGCACCAAACACGACGAAGTGCGGGCATAACCCATGCATGGGTGTGTATAATGATACTCAGTAGGGACCCCGAGACCCTCAATGTCCCACAAAATCCAAAAAGGATAAACCAAAAAGCATGAAATCAACTAATAAACATACTTAGGTATATGCTGATACATATACCTAAGTTATCAAGTATACCCATCTCAATCATGAGGAAAACACAGAGTCCAACTCAAATCCCAAAGATCAACTATTCCACAAAGGAAGGAATACCATGAAGTTAAGTACCACACAGGTACGCCATAGAGAAGAATACCACCAAGGTATTACCATGATGGAATGTAACACAAGGTACAAAATCATCCCACACCAGGTATTTCTTTTGTGTATTAGTAGATATGATTATATGTAACTACTTAATCATCTTACTCTATTAAGAGGCAGACCCACGAAGAATCCATAAGTGCTGACCCACATAGGATAGCTCGGTGCTGACCCACATAGGATTGCTTGGTGCTGACCCATATAGGATTTCTAGGTGCTGACCCACACAAGATCGCTCGGTGCTGACACACACAGGATCACTCGGTACAGACCCGCACAAGATTGCTAGGTGCTGACCCACAGAGGATCACTCTTCATTCTTCATGTCACAGCCAACTACAGGGTTCCCACACAAAGCTTTCCCATCTCTGGGAGAGTCCACTCCTCAAGCCACTGGTCTATACTGCAACTACTATAATGTCCCACGAAGAAGTATCTCAATGGTCCTTCATGTAATATGGGTCTCAATGCAACTGACGGTGTGTCAATCGGATGCTCGATCTGTGAGTTATTAGCCTTTTTGTCATGATGGCTCAGTTAAATTCATGCTCGATCCAACCCAACCATACCCCAACTTTATCCAAATCTCCAGTGGGGTATACCAAAGAGACCTTCTACCTGCATGGTTTCCAGCGTCATTGATGGTTCGTCAAACGGACACGTCGTGCCAAAGTTATGACCAATAGAGCGTAAATGGGTCTAAGTGGGTCCGGGTCCGGTCCGACCCGTCTTGGGACGACCCGGTTTTGATCGACCTGGACTGAACCGCTAGGTCCACCCTGGCCCGTGGTGCGGCCCGGCATGCTGGGTCCGGCCTGGTTTGCGCTGGGTGGCCCGGTTCGGCGGCCCGGCCTGGTTGGCGTGTGGCAGTGCGGAGGCCGCGGGGGCTATGGTGGACGTGGGGCGGCGGAGACTACAGCGTGGCGTAAAAGCTGTGGGGGACACAAAATCCACGAGGGTGGCACGAGGCTACGGGGTAGCGTGGAGGGCGGTGGGGGCGGCAACTCCGTGGGGTGGGGCAGAGGGAGGTGGGCCAGCGAGGCTGTAGGGGCGCGGAGGGCCGCGGGGCGGTGAGGCCCCGAGGTGGTACGGAGGGCCGTAAGGCAGTGCTGAGGGTCATGCATCAGTGAGGAGCTTTGGGGCTAGCACCTTCATCACGGCTGGCGATATGCCAACTGACACATCAGTTCGTCGCCATGGCACAAAGCCGCCTTCTTCTATCGTGAAGAACCCACAATTCAAGAAGAAAGGCGGATGGGTCAGGCCTTGTTTGTTTGGCCCACACCATCTACATTAGATCAGTAGCAAGAGGCTCAACAAAAACTTTAATAAAGAATGTCAAACCCTAAAACCTCCCATAATTGATTATTCTAAAACCCGCAAAATAAATCATCCAGAGATCAACTAGTTATAGAGTTGATCTGCGTTCTTTGTTTTAGATGGGAATAACATGGGAAAAAATAATCACACATAATTAAACCCCTACCTAGGAGATTTATCGATAGAGGTTTCAAGAAAAGAGATGAAGTTTCTAGGGATAGAGGGACGTCAGTGATGTCGGCGTTTACTCGATTGTCAGTTCGTTGTCATTGAAGACGTTCCTCACAGGCGTGAGCGTTCTTCGTTTGGGAGCATGTTCTTCGTTGAGGAAAATAATCCTCCAAAAGGTTCTCCTCTCGAAATTCCACCCAAAATGTGAAAATAACACCCTTGTTAATTTAATTTTATCAAATTAAAATGTTGACATAATTAATTGTTGGAACATTTAATTTTACCACGTTTTCATAATTAATTGGCTCCAATTAATGGGAGGAAATGATTAATGGGGAGTTGAAAGGTTTCTACCCCATTAAGATGGGTCGGGTGGTCCCCACCCCTAAATTCAAAATGGGGGTTAGTTCAGGTGGTCTCCACCTCTAAACATCGATATGGGAGGTTTAGGCCCGGGTGGTCCCCACCACCATAACCCATGTTGTAGGGTTTCAAAAAATAAAAATAAAAATCTAAAAATTTTATTTATTTCATTATTTAAAAAAAACACAAGAAATATCTTTCACTATCGACCTAATTAGGTTGAGGTGAAGGTCTCTTTAAGAGAATAATGATGCTGTGAGTTCAACAGTGCCCTCTGATTTCAATTCCAAGCACCGGTTCAAAAGTTTGAAAATCCCGCTCATATGTTTACTGAACGTACCTGAAAAAAGTTTATAATTTCATTCTGGTCACACTGGGCCTCAGAATCATGCGCTATCAATTTTCATGGACTTGTAAAATTACCATATATTTACACAAAATTACATGGAAATTCCGGGTCTTTACACCCCTAGGCACCCCCACCCACATAGACAGCCCTGCCACCCCCTTGGACGACCCCCACCCCCTGGACACCACCCCACCACTTGGTCACCTCCCATCACCCTGGAAACCCCCTTGGACCACCCCCACCTTGGAAATTACCCCTCACCCAACCCCCTTGATGAACCCCACCCTATGGACACCATCACACCAGCAGGACCCCCAACCCACCCCCTGGACACCCCCCACGAACAACCCCTACCCCCCTGGACAGCCCCGCCACAACCCCGTGGACAGCCCGCCCACCCCTTGGACACCCTGTACCCCCCGTACCATGTTGGATAGCCCCCAACCCCGTGGACAGCACCCCTGGACACCCCCTACCCCCTTGGACACCCACCCCAACCCCTGGACAACCCCCACCCCTAGACATCCCCTTCCCCCTTGGACAGCACCCCCAACCGCCTGGACATGCCCCCATCCCCCCTTAACATCAATAGCTTATTTCACTCCTCAACACTATATCATGCAAAAATCATTGATAAAAAATACAATCCAATCAAAAAGAACATCAATTTACCCCTTTTTATTTGTTTTACAATACCAACAAACAACTCTTATACCAATATGTTTGTATCTTTTTCCACATTATTGATAATAAATACAAATGATATCTTGGGATCTTCTAATTTCATTTAACTTATCTAAAATATACCATCTTATCCCTATTTTACTCAAAATTACATCCTGCATCACCTTTTGAGAGAATGAAGGTTTCACAGACAAATTACCTAAGAGACTTTGGTTAATCTACATTATATCAAAATGTGATAACATAGAAAATAAAAGAGAATTAACCAAGACATAAAGGCTTTACATTAATAAACTCAACATGTGATACCATTTTTAAATAACTCTAATTAGGGGTTTTATAAGAGATCCCTCATAAAGATATAGTCTACAGTCAACTCAACACACATATTATAAAATTCAAGCATAAGACATAATATTATATTTTATGGTTTTGAATGGGGGAGATCATTATAAACCTCAAGTGCGTTTATAGACTAGTGGCATAAAATGATAGGTATTATATATTCTGAAATTTGTGTTATTATGTAGGTAAATGCATAGGGAAGATGCTTGCTTCTGGACAAATTACAGGCATAGGGAAGCTTCTTGATTCTGGACAAATTGCAGGCTCTATACCAAGAGTTTCCAAAACTGTTGGTATAGAGCTGAAAAACCAACTCTTTACCAACAGTTTAAAACTATTGGTAAATGTCTCAGTTCAGTCTTTACAAAAAGTTTCAGAAACCATTAGTAAAGGCCAATTATTCTCAATATTTACTAACAGTTTTTATAAACCATTGGTAATGATCTATTGCAATGGTTTCTAAACTATGGGACAAGATAATATTATTTTTGGTGGCTTTTTCCAAGAGTTATTTTATAACCCATTGTCATAAGCCTATCCCCATGACTTTCTTACCAACGGTTTGCTAAATCTTTGGTATAAGTTTTCCCAATGGTTATACACGCTTTACCAATGGTTTAAAACCATTGGTATATACTAAATATCCAGTAGTGTTCATGACATCAAGGATGTTTAAGTGGAAAATTTCACCACAAAATTCCATATAAATTCTACCATTGCAGACATTAATTATGGATTTGGCAGTTTTCAATAAAGGCCTCCCCAATATAATCGGGGCATGTCCCTTCATCATATCATCTTCCATTTTAAGCACATAAAAATCAATAGGAAAATTTAAATTTTGTACCCTCACAAAACATCCTCTAACACACCAGAAGGGTGTGATGTACTCTGATTTTCTAGTTGAACAAAAAATCCAATGGGATTTAGATTCTTGACCTGTAATGAAGAAAAAATAGAGTGAGGCATAACATTTGTATAGGCACCCAAATCAATCACAACATTGGAAAAGAAATACTCCCCGCTGGTGCATGGAATCGAGAATGTTCTAGGATAATTGCATTTGGTGTGAAGTGATGGATCTATCAATGTTGAAATGTTCCTCCCGAATACCACCTTTTCATCACAAAAAATTCACCTTTGAGGTGTGCACATCTCCTTTAGAAACCTGGCGTATCATGAAATTTCTTTCACGATATCAATAAAGGGAATGCTAACCAGATATTTTTTAAAATTTTCCAATATTTATTTATCAATTTCAGTTTTCTTTTTCTTCCATGGGTGGGTGTACCTTTGTAGAAATGGAATAGGAATGGATTGTATTGGTGGTTCATCAAATGAAACACTCTTTCCTTTGGCAGGGCTTGTTTGGGGACAAGGTTTTTACTTATTTGGAAAATTTTAAGTGATTGGAATGGTGGTTTCCTAAATAGGGTATGAATCTAGTAGAGGATTAATTTTTAATTTTAGTTGGTATCCACTCCTAAGGGTGATGAAATTGACATTTCATTTATATCTAAGGTTGACTAGTGGCTGAGAGGGTAGTTTACCCAACCCATGACTTTGGATTTCCCCGACTAAGTTGGAAAGTTGTTCTAATTGGGGTTTTAGGTCTTGTATGTATACTTGGGAAGTTTTTTAATTGAATATTGTTTAAATCCATTTTTTTTATCATTTCTTCTAGTCTAGGCTCTGGTTTTGGAGGGGTTTTTTTGAAAGGCCTTTTGTGGCATATGAGGATTTCTAGGTGGTGGTGGTGGATGAATAATTATCCATAGATGGTACTATGGTGGATGATGTTGGTTTGAATACCCCCTTTCCTATAAGATTGGACGTATTTATATCTAGGGTTGGACGGATAGCATGGTTCTTGCCTAATGGTTTGGTTATAAGGGATGCCAGGAAAGATTGCCTCACAACTCTAAGAAGTTTCTCTCAATTGAGGTAATTGGTTAGAATAGTGGGTGTTAGAAGAATAGATACCATAATGGATGGGAGGAGGATATTTTTATTTCCCTGAAGAAAGAGAAATTTGTCGAAGAAGGGAACTTACCTCTTCAAACATCATGTCCACCTTATTCTAAAACTCATAACTTTTCACCTCATGGAAACCTCAAATGGGTACATTGGACCTTGAATCTAAACGTTGAGTGTTATACATCATGTTCTAAATGTGGGTACTTACAGTGGTTGGGGTTTTATCAACTACCACTCCACCTATATAAAAATCAAACACATTTCTATTAATAGGAATAAAACCTTGATAGAAATACAGTATTAAAAGTTGATAACTTATTTTGTGGTGTGGGAAACATGAAAAAAATCTTTTAAATCTTTCATAGTATTCATGAAGTATTTCATAGTGATATTGTCTTATCCCATAAATTTTTTTCCCTATTGTTGTAGTTCAAGAGTTTGGGAAATATTTTTCAAGAAAAAGGCATTTCATGTCTGCCCAGCCTCTTGTAGGGAAATTAACATAATACAACCAATCATTCATAGAACCATCTAATGAAAAAGGTAATTCCCTAATATTTACTTGTTTTTCATCTACATTAGAGGGTTTTAATTTAGAATATACAATAGGAAATTATTTTAATTTATTATGTGGATCTTCTCCCATGATTTTATAAAATCATGGTAATAAATGGATTAAACTATATTTAAGTTCAAAATTGTGTTTCTCGCCTTGAATTTGAATATACTTGGTTTTATATCAATGTAATTTGAGGTTATTTCTTTTATTGTCTGTTTATTTTTATCCATAATATGAACATTAAGTTTAGTTTCTAATTTGGTTGTAGAAGAAGAGGGGTTTAGAAAAGTTTTACGGAGTGGTCTGTCCCCCTTTAAGGGGTTGTCTTGTGTGTCTTGGTGTCATTGACTTAGGACCCTCTCTAGTTTAGGTTCTAATGGTGGTAAATATCCTAGATTATAACACATCATGAACTAAACCCACACAAGAAATAATTTATAACACAAATATATATATATAAAGGTATAAGACAAAAAAAATAAATATTCATAAAATTTAAAAATATCTTATAACAAACACACACTAAAAACCAAATCTCTCCTCGACAATTATACCAAACTTTTACCATGTTTTCATGAAAAATATAATTTATTATGATTTTAATATGATTTTATAGTCTAGGGTAAACCCTTTATCATCTCTCAAAGAGTTTTTTTGTTTATAGTGTGATTTTTAATAAAAAGGCCTAAAAGAGGTGGTGTTTTTGAAAATGGTTTTAAGAAAATATATAAATTTAAAGACTTTAATAATTGAAAAAAATGTGTATTTTGAAAAATATTAGATAAAGGTGCTATTGTTATTTTAATACACAAATTTCAAGTTCATCGTCCTTAGAGATTCATTTATAATTGGAGTAATTCTTTGGTTGAAATTAACTGGAATCCTAATTAATTCCTAAGCTCTTATATCAATGATTGAAGAACAAAATGTTGATATAACTATCATATTTCCAATTTAAAAATATATAAATCAAATAATATCTTCCAAATGATATTTAAATCTCAATAAAGTGGGTAAAAATTATTCTTATGTTTTCTAATCAAAACAACACAAGTCATGCACTCAAAACCTCACACCGATTAGTTAAAAATTAAGAATAGATCAATCAAATGTATCAGAACAAGAATTAAAATATGAAATAATATATGATACATGGAATGAAATGTTTTAACACCAAAATTAATCCAAACTAGTAGATAATATAAGAATCATAATTCCCTTGACACGTGTGCAGCTCCTTCACAACGAATGCCCACTGTTTAGCCCATCATCGAGAGGAGGAGGAACCTGGGGTGGATATACTTCTTCATCCTTGACCTCCCTATGAGGATAGGGACCTATATAAATTCTAGTATGAGATCAGGATTCATATAAGACTCCAAAATAGAATCACATTTACTCTTGTCCTATCTTGCAAATGAGGTTCCCAAGGCATCATTTTAAAGGCAAAGTGGAAGGAGTTTTTGAGCCCCCAGATTTCATGAAACCATTTGGTACATGTTTTTAAGTGTCCAAATAGTCTTATATCAATTTATTAAAATTAAAAAGTTTTTTACCCACCTCTTTAATATCTCCAATTTTTTTTTTCACCATTTGGACAACTACAACTTAAGATATGGATGAAATACAGAACACCATTTTTGACTTTGTGAATATTCAATTCTCTAGATAGATAAGCTTCTTTGAGAAGCTTGATGGACTATTAGGGATTATATGTCTTCATAAATGGTGTATACCATTGAATTTTGGACTAGTAAAAAAATATAATCCCAATTGGATTCACAGTTTAGTTTAAATATTCGTTTGAGTCCCCTAGTATGCTTTGAATCATGCACAATTTAGCCCATTTTTATTAAACTTCTTCTTGGGCCCTCCAAATCACCTCCAAATACAATGAAATCAATAAAAATAGTGAAATTATCATTTTTAATAGTGATTTGAACAATATAATTGAATAAAAATTGTAGTGAAATTTGATATTAAATTTGGAATTTATGAAACAAAATCAGTTTAACACAGTGATATAAGGGTGGAAATGAATAATGAATCACTATGAAATTATAGATCACCAAACCAATAATAGATCACTGAACCAATGGTGTATAACTAAATTGGGGGTGGATCATTGAACTAATGGTAGATCACTAAACCAATAGTAGATCCCTAAACTTGTGTAAGATCACTGAAATGACGATAAATCACTGAACTTGTAGTGGCTCATTGAACCATAAATAAATCACTAAGATGGAAGTAGATGACTGAACTGGTGATAGATCACTAAAATCATGGTAGATAAATGAACTAGTAGTAGATTACTGAACTTGTGGTAGATTACAAAATTAGGTATAGATAACTAAACCAATGGTAGATCACTAAACTAGTGGAAGATCACTGAACTGGTAGTAGATCACTGAACTGGTGGTAGATCATGGAACCAATGTTATATCACTGAACTAGATGTAGATTAATGAACTAGCAGTATATCACTGAAAATGTGGTATATCACTAAAAAATGGTATATCACTGAAGTAGTGGTATATAACTGAACTGGTGGTATGTAACTAAACTGGTGGTAGATCAACGAACTAGAGGTAGATCACTGAACCAATGGTAGATCACTAAACTGGTGGTTGATCACTGAATTGGCAGTAGATCACTGAT
Organism: Viscum album; assembly: GCA_963277665.1. Lineage (NCBI taxonomy): Eukaryota > Viridiplantae > Streptophyta > Magnoliopsida > Santalales > Viscaceae > Viscum > Viscum album. Next base: position 1,194,464,418 of record OY728121.1, on the reverse strand, counting down.
CTGGAGGTAGATAACTAAACTATCATTAGATCTTAATAGTATATCATTGGTGGTAAATCTATATTGAATTGAGTTTTTTTCCAAAATTTCCAGTTTTCCCCTTTTGACTACTTTTTTGATGAAAAATGGTTTTAATTCCTTAATTAATGGAATTTAAAGATGTTTTAAAGGAGGATACTTATATATTAAATTTATTATTAATTATATAAAATTTTTAAATGGTTATTATTCATGGATTTGATGAGATATTTCTTTAAGGGTCAACTAAATAGTTTCAAATCCGACTAGTTTTAGATATGATCATTCTAAAGAGAATATCCTTCTTGCATTATTTCTGAATTTCTTTCTCTTTATATGGGAGGATCTAGAGACATTTCCCCTTATAGTCATAGAACATTGTCATTACAGTTGGATTGAGTTACCTATTTGTGGATTTTACTTGTCACGACCCGTCCCCTGGGGCCCGTGTCGTGACTACCCCAAGCACTCCTTCCTTAGGCCAGGGGCTGACGACTAGCACCAAAAGCGTAATTCCCTAGAACTAGGAAGGAATTGTATTTATAACCTGTAAACAAACAACCAAGCACATAGCAAGATACGAACTCAATTAAACTAAAATGTAGACATAGTGAGTACAGTAAGTAAAAGGGTCCAGAATAAGAGCCCAACTGAAAAGTACAAGGAAAAATGAAAGGTACAAGATGACTGATAGGTGAAAAGAAGCTCCTGGATCATCCACCTAGATTTCCACCTGAAGGGTAGGTACAGATCGCCTCTTCATCACTCCATGTCCACCCTTCTCCTCTATGAACCAACATGCCATATGGTCTACCTCCAAGCACCATCCATTCCAGGTACCCTCATCCTCAGTCAGCGTTGTCCGTCGTCTGCATCCAACACAACAAAGTGCGGGCATAACCCGTGAAGGGGTGAGTATAATGATACTCAGTAGGGCCCCCATACCCTCAAGGTCTCTGAAAATCCACCCAGGATAATCCTCAAATTATGAAATCAATATCTAACCCTACATAGGTATATGCCCATATATATACCTAAGTTTTCAAGTAATCCATCTCAATCATGAGGAAACACATAGGTATTAACTCAGTTAACATAAGTATAACTTAGGTATGGTAGTAGTGATTATTAGTTATAATTACTGAATCATCTTACTTCATTAGGAGGCTCTACTACTAACCTGCACAGAATCTCTAGGAGCAGACCCACGCAAGATCACTGGAGCTGACCCACCCAGGATCATTAGGAGATTACCCACCCAGGATCGCTAGGATCTAACCCACACTGGATCACTGGAGCTGATACACACATGATCTCTAGGAGCTGATCCACACTGGATCACTAGGAGCTGACCCACACAGGATCACTGGAGATGACCCACATAGGATCGCTAGGAGCTGACCCACATAGGATCTCTAGGAGCTTACCCACATAGGATAGATAGGAGATGATCCACAAAGGATAGCTAGGAGATGACCCGCACAGGATAGCTAGGAGCACTCTTCTCATTACATCCAGATACAGGGTTTCCGCACTAGGCCTGCTCATCTTTGGGATAGTCTGATCCCTAAGCCATCGATAGATTCTCTAATTGCCAAAATTTCCCATGAAGAAGTATAAAAAAGGCCCAACACGTCATAGGGTCTCAATGCAATAGACGACATGTCCATCAGACGCCCGGTCTGTGAGTTATTATCCTTTTAGTCTCGAGGGCCCAGTTGGATTCGTGATCAATCCAACCTGACCATACCTCAACTTTACCCAAAACTCAAGTGTGGTATAATAAAAGTGACAGTCTCGCTCCAATATTTCCAGTGTCGTTGATGGTTTGTCAAAAAAACATCAGGTGCCAATGTTATGGCCAAAAGAGCGTAAATGGGCCATAGTGGGCCCAGGTCCGGTCTAACTGGGTCGGACCGACTCGGCCTGGGGTCGACCCCGCCAGACTCGCTGGGTCTGACCCAGCCCGCTGGGCGGCTCGACCTTTTGGGTTCGACCAGGACCACTGGGCGGTCTAGCCCGGTGGGGCCGACCTGGCAGGCCGCGAGGGGCCGCGGGTGGCCGTGAGGCCGTAGAGGGTGCGAGGCCACAAGATGGATCGGCCGGGGTGGTTTTGGACCGAAGGGTAGTGACAGATAGACCCAGACGATTACAGCGGCTTGAACCGATGGCAGCGGCTCAGCCTGGATGACGGCAGGGGATCAGATGACAGCAGTGGCTCAGCTCTGCACGACGGCGGTGACTCGGCTCAGCGGATTGGCTCGGTGGCTCGGCTCGACGGCGGAGCGGTGGAGGATGCGGGTGCCGCGAGGTGGTGCGGAGAGCCCGCGAGTGGCGGAGTGCTGTCGCCTTCGTCGCCTTTGTCCATTGCAAAGATCACACCAAAGAAGCAGAATGATAGAGGGGTCGGTCCATGTTTGTTTGGCCCGTACCCTCCATGTTAGAGTGGTTGCAATCGGTTCACAAAAATTGAATCTTGAACGTGTATGGAAGATATTTAAAAACATCAATCCCCACAACCCTCATTAACCTCTATTCCAAATACCACAAAATAATTAGAAGGGGAGAACATGGGAAGTGATAATCATATAGAAATAAACCCCAACCTTGGATTGTTCGTTGATGTTGGCATGATAAGGAAGTTTAAGTTGTCGACGTATGTCTCATTTGCCAAACACCTCCAATCCAGGGCTCATGCACCGGTTCATCGTTGTTGAAGATGTTCCTCGCTAGAGGGTGTCCCGAGGTAGAAGTCGAAGTCGGCGTTCTTCATTGGAGGAGCATTCTTCATGGAAGAATGCATTCTTTGTGGGAGAAGTGTAATCCTCCAAGGGTTCCCCTCTCACAATCCCACCCAAAAAATTAAAATAGGTTCCAATATGATTAACTTAACAGATTAATTATGTTGGAACAACCAAGTTGGAGTAATTAATTTACCGCGTTGGCACAATTAATTAGCTCAATTAATTAGCCCAATTTAATGGATCAATTTAATGAGAGGGATGGAATATTGGGGAGTTGGGAGGTTTCTCCCCATTAAGAGGGGTCGGGTGGTCCCCAACTCTAAAATTCAAATTGGGGGTTTAGGATCGGGTGGTTCCCACCACCATAACCTCACATGGGAGGTTTAGTTTAGATGGACCCCACCTTTTAAATTTAAAAGGGTGGTTTAGTTATGGTGGTCCCCACATCCCAACATACACATGGGTGTTTCAAATAAGAATAAATTGTTACATAATTTTATTTTTATTCTATTCTTTCACAAAAAACCCAAAAACTAACTTTCAACCTCTACCAACTGCTGTCGAAGTGAAAGTCTCTTTAAGAGAAAACTGGCACTGTGAGTTCAACATTGCCCTAATATTTCAATTCGAAGGACCAATTAAAAAGTTATAAGAACCCGCTTGTGCGTTTTCTGAACATACCCGAAGAAAAGTTTAAAAATTCATTTTGGGAACTCCAGGCCTCGGAATCACGTGCCGTCAATTTTCACGGACTCTTAAAATTTCCATTTATTAAAAAAAATTACATGTAAATTCCGGATCTTTACATTTTCCCACCTTAGGGATTTACGTTCCTGTAAGCTAGAAATCATAACTAGGTAAACAAGTGGGGGTACTGAGCACGCATCTGAGCCTCCCGCTCCCATGTGCTCTCCTGGAAGTTCCAATGCTACCAGCAAATGCGTACCAGTGGTATTGACCATCCAAGAAGCACCCTCTCCTATCGATCCTCAATATCTACTGGAACCTCCATAAAATTCTCCTCATCATCGACATCTCGCTCGCGATGGTCGATGATGTGAGAAGGGTCATGCACGTATCTCCTCTGCTAGGATACGTGGAAGACGTCATGTACCTAGTGAAACTAAGGTGGAAGATCTAAGTGGTATGCCACCTCACCAACTCTGATGAGGACCTGGAAGGGTCCAATGAATCTTGGAGATAACTTTACACCTCGACCAAATCTCCATAAACCACTTTGGGGTGAGACTCGTAGAAAGACGTGGTCTCCATACTCGAACTCCAGAGGTCTCCATCTCCTATTAGCATACGACTTCTTCCTAATCTATGGATTCTTCATCTTCTCCTGGATAATCTGCACCTTTTCCGTGGAAGCTCGTACCATCTCTGGTCCAAATAGTGCTAACTCCCCGGGGTCTGTCCAGCACAAAGGTGACCTGAAAAGTCACCCGTACAACACCTAAAATGGTGCCATCCCAATGGTGGAGTGATAACTATTGTTGTCTGTAAAATCCACCAATGGAAAGTGATCCTCCTAGCAGAAAATGAAGTTTAGGACACAAAAACCTAGCATGTCCTTGAGGGTCTTAATGGTACGCTCAGTCTGACAATCCTTTTAAGGATGGAAGGTGGTGCTCAAATGAACCTGCATCCCAAAAGCCTCTGGCAAACCCTTCCATAACCGGGAAGTAAAACATGCATCATGATCAAAGACAATCATCGAGGGTACTCAATGCACCCATACAATCTCCTGCACATAGAGGCATCCCAAGCTCTCTACTGAACCCTGCTCTCTGATCGGTAGGTAGTGGGAAAACTTGGTGAGTCACTCGATGATAACCCAAATTGAGTCATGAACCATGGTTGTACGTGGAAGTACTATCATGAAGTCCATGGATATCACATCCCACTTCCACTCTGGGACCTCCAAAGGTTGAACCAAGATTGCTGGTACCTGATGCTTTTCCTTCATTTGCTGACAAGTGAGGCACTGAGAGACAAACTCTACAACTTCTTGCTTCATTCCTGACCACCAGTGCTATCGTCGGATATCCTAGTACATATTCACCAATCCTGGATGTACCACTAGAAAGTATGTGTGGAACTCCCTCAACACTTCCTCCTAAAGTGACACTGGTACCATGGTACATCCTCTACGGAGGATGACGTGCTCCCCACATTCAAAAAATCCATTAGGTTCCTGTCTTGTGGATATTTGAGCACGTCGGGCCTCGCAGTTAGCATCCCCACCCTGCGCCTCCCTGACTTGCTAATGAAGTGGGGGAGTGACTGTAAGAGATTGATGGAAATTTGCTCAATCACATTCCATGTAGGATATCTACAAAGAATCCAGTTTCCCCATTGCCTTTCCTAGAAGTTGTATACCAGACCTCCGGATGAGGGCATCTTCAACAACGTTCCCCTTCCTATGATTATAGACTATATCGAAGTCATAGTCCTAGAGGAACTCAAGCCAACGTCGCTATCTCAGGTTTAGGTCCTTCTGAGGGAAGATATACCTAAGAATCTTGTGATCATAGTAGAGTGTAAAACATTCACCCATAAGATAGTGCCGCCAAATCTTCAAGGCGAAGAAAACTGCTGCTAAATCCAGGTCATGGGTAACATAGTTCTTCTCATGATTTATCAGCTGTCGAGAACCATATGTGATAACTGCTTTCTCCTACATCTGGACACATCCATGTTTGGTTCCTGATGTGTCGCAGTAGACTACATACCCTACACCTTCCTCTAGAAGCCACAAGATGGGGGCACTAGTCGGCCTCTATCTCCGCTTCTAAAAACTCTGTTATAATCTCTCTGAACACATGAAGGGTTTCCCCTTCTTCTTCAACACTGATAACAGTACGGCAAATCTAGGGAATCTTGTACAAATATTCGGTATTATCCAGCCAAACCCAAGAAAATATTTACCTCCATCACATTCCTGGGCGGTTCCCAAGCAAGTTCCACCTCAATCTTTGCTGGATCCACTACAAATCCAGCCTCCTATATGACATGTCCCAGAAAGTGAACCTATCAGATCCATAACTGGCACTTCAAGAGCTTAACATAATGTTGGTGCTTTCAGAGTGTGTCCGGTACTACCTTTAAATGATAGGCATGCTCCTTCTCAGTAGCCGAGTAGATCAAAATTTCATCGATGAAGACTACTATAAAGCGATCAAGGTGTGACTGAAAGATCCTATTCATGAGTCCCATGAACGCTGCTAGAGCGTTGGATACACCGAATGGCGTAACCATGAACTCATATTGGTCATACCGACACCGGAATGCCGTCTTCTTCACATCCTCATCTCGTACTCTAAGATGGTGATATCCTGATCTGAGGTCTAACTTTGAGAAGCATTGTGATCCCTTCATCTGATCAAAGAGGTCATCAATCCTTGGGAGTCGTTACATGTTATTCACGGTCACCTGGTTCAGGAAATGATATTCAACACAAAGCCTCATGCTCATATCTGCCTTCTTGGCGAACAAAATCGGGGATGACCAAGGTGAAACACTGGGATGAATGAATCCCTTCCCCTGCAAGTCCTCAAGTTGTACCCATATCTCACAAAGCTCCGCGGGAGCCATCTGATATGCTGGTGTAGATATCAGTGCCATCCCGGGGTACATGTCAATGTAAAATTCCACCTCTCTACGAGGAGGTAGACCCAGAACATCATCAGGGAAGACATCCATGTACCGGTACACCAGTAAAGGATAGCTCAGACTCTCTACATCAACCGTTTTGAGGGTAAGGCTAGCCAACTGATGGGTGATCCGTTGCACTCTCCTCCGGGTAAGTCCTTTATGCACTGCAATGGCTCCCTTCTCACCGGTGAAGGAGAACCTAGTCCCATCCATGCAGACACACCATAAATTGCGCCTAATACAGTCTCTATAAGAATGGAATTTAGATAACCAGTACATACCCAAGATGATGTCATAAGGCCTTGACGCTACTACTAGGAGATCCCAGCTGAAGCTCTTGCCTCCTAGAGTATGCTCACACTGCCAACACCAGTGCGTAATCATCGAATCCGCTCCTATAGGATTCTCTAGTCGTAAGGATCGATCCAATGACTCCATTGGAATCTATGAGCTCCGAACGAGGGAAGTGGCAATAAAATAATGACTGGAACCTATGTCTATAAGTATTGAATATAAGGTGGATTAGACACATATCGTACCTCGTATCATCTCCAGAACACCCTGATCATAGGCCTCAACTTGCTGGAGCTGAGATCTCCCCTGTCCACCTACTCCCTATGGTCAGGGTGGACCTCCTGGTGGTGGCGGCGGTAACATCTCGAATTTTCTCCCACCACCAGCTACACGACTGACTCCTCTACCACGTCCTCCTACTCCCTGTGGACCTCCTCGGTCGAACCTCTTTCTCTGTCTAGGTGGTCCCTCGACCTTCTGCGGATCATCCGTACGGTAGGTCAGATAGTCACGAGCCATGTGACCCTACCCACCGCATGTGTAACAATGCCCACTCCTGGTATGACTGGCTTGTCTTGGGTGCCCCGCACAACTGATCCTGAGTCATGAAGTCGTGCACCAATAGGTCTGGTCCTCTTGGACCTCTGTGACATCTATCTGTTGCCAGCTGGCGAAGACTCCACTACGTGATGACTAGTTGTGGATCTCATTGTTGGAGAATGCTCAGCAAGGAAACTCTTCACTAGGATGGCTCTCTCTAACACCCCCACCTGCGTTAGGATGTTGAGTGAGATTATCAAATCCCTGGTGTCCCGCTTGAGTCCTTTCTTGAAGGTCCGGGCCCTAGAGAATGGGTCCCGAACCATATCTGTGGAGTAGTGTAAGAGGTTAGTGAACCTCACTGAGTACTGAGCCACAATCATGCTACCCTAATGTAGATGAAGGATCTCCTATATGCGCTCTGCATAAAGAGTCACTGGGACAAACTCTGCCCGAAACAGGCTCTCAAAGTCTTCCCAGAGAAGCGTCACCTCGTTGTGAACTTGGAGCATCAAGCTCCACCATCTGCCTGCTACTACCTGTAGAAGGCTGATGGCAAGGATCACCATGAGATCAGCGGGTGTCCCTACCAGTCAAAAAACTCTCACTACAGCCTCTAGCCAATCCTCATCCACCTGTGGTTCCATCTCTCCCATGAAACTAGGTGGTCTATGGTGCTGGAACTCGTGCAACATGCACAAGTGGTGTGCACCCTCTGCTGCTGGGGCTGGTGGCATTGGTGTCCCAATGGGTAATGTTACTGCTGGTGCCTCCACTGGTGCCTCTATTGGAAGGGGTCCATGCACTAAGCCCTTGTCACTTAGTGGGATATTAGTGCATAAAACTCTCAGAACCCTAGCTGTCTCTCTGCGTGGAGGAATCCTGAAAAGTAACAGGAGCGCCACGGTCAATAAGTTATACCTGGTGAGCTGACTCAAAATATCACAAAGAAAACTTTTGAAAACACACACACAATTAGTGTTTTCATGCACTGAGTCAGAAATCAAAAGTCAGCGTCCTGGTGTATGGATACGTCGGTCGTCTCACCAACACTGGATTCCCTAAATTAATAACCAAACTCACTAAACTTAAAACTATTTCCATTAAAAAGAAAGATCAGAGACCCATGTTCTGGAGTATAATTGACTCCTTTGATACCAATTTTTTACGACCCGTCCCCCGAGGCCCATGCCATGACTACCCCAAGCCCACCTTCCTTAGGCCAGGGGCTGACGACTAGCACCAAAAGCATACTTCCCTAGAACTGGGAAGGCATTGCCTTTATTACCTGTAAACACACAACCATGGACATAGCAAGATACGAACTCAAGTAAACTGAAAAGTAAATAGAGTGAGTATAGTAAGTAAAATGGGCCATAATACAATCCCAACTAGAAAGTACAAGGAAAACTGAAATGTACAAGCCAACTGATAGGTAAAAAGATGCTCCTGGATTGTCCACCTCGATTACTACCTGAAGGGTAGGTACAAAATGCCTCCTCAGCACTCCATGTCCACCCATATCCTATGCGAACTGACACGCCATATGGTCCACCTACGAGCACCGTTCAGTCCTAGTACCCTTGTCCTCAGTTAGTGCTTTCCATCGTCTGCATCCCACACAACAAGGTGCGGGCATAACCCATTTAGGGGTTAGTATAACGATACTCAATAGGGACCCCGAGACCCTCAAGGTCTCTCAAAATCCACCAAGGATAAGCCACAAAGTATGAAATCAATAGATAACCCTACTTATGTATATGCCCATACATATACCTAAGTTATCATGTAATCCATTTCAATCATGAGGAAACACAAAGGTATTGACTTAGCTCACACAGGTATAACTTAGGTATGGTAGTAGTGATGATTAGTTATAACTACTGAATCTTATTACTTCATTAAGAGGCTCTGCTGCTAACCTGCATAGAATCGCTAGGAGCTGACCTACGCAAGATCACTGGAGCTGACCCACCCAGGATCGCTAGGAGCTGACCCACATAGTATCGCTAGGAGATGACCTACATAGGATCGCTAGGAGATGACCCGCACATGATCACTAGAGCTGACCCACACAGGATCGCTAGGAGCTGACCCGCACAGGATCACTAGGAGCTGACCCACATAGGATCACTAGAGATGACCCACATAGGATCGTCAGGAGATGAACCACACAGGATCACTAAGAGATGACCCGCACAGGATAGCTAGGAGATGACTAACACATGATAGCTATGAGCTGACCCACACAGGATAGCTAGGAGCACTCTTCTCGTCATAGCCAGCTACTGGGTTTCCACAATAAGTTTGATCGCATCAGCGAGAGTCGTCTCCCCAATCCACTGGTCGATTCTCTAACTTCCATGATGTCCCATGAAGAAGTATCAAAATGGTCCACCATGTCATAGGGGTCTCAACACAACAGATGAAACGTCAGTCGGACGCCCGGTCTATGAGTTATTAGCCTTTTAGTCCTGAGGGCCCAGTTGGATTCGTGCTCAATCCAACCCGACCATACCTCAAATTTACCCAAATCTCTAGTGGGGTATACTCAAAGGAACCCTCTCATTCCAAGATTTCCAGTGCCACTAATGGTTCGTCAAATGGACGTCTAGTGCCAAATTTATGGCCAAAAGAGTGTAAATGGGTTGTAGTGGGCTCAGGTCTGATCTGACCTGGTCGGAGTAAACCGGCCCGACCCAGCCTGAGCCGACCCAGTTTGGGTCAAGCCGACCTAACTTGCTGGGTCTGGATCGGCAGACTGTGAGGGGCCATGGAGGGGTGCGGGTGGCCGCAAGGTTGTAGAGGGCTGCAGAGGGTGCGAGGCTATAGGGCAGCTCAGCTGGGGCAGTTTGGCTAGAAGGGCAGTGGCGACACCAGCTCAGATGATGGATCGGACGGTGGCTCGGCCCGGATGATGAAGGCAGCTCGGACGGTGGTGGAAGCGACGGCTTGGGCGGTGACTCTGCTCGGCATGACGACGACGACTCAGCTCGGTGTCTTGGCTTGGCGGCTCAGCTTGACGGTGGAGGCTCGGGTGGCGGTGGCGGCTCAGACGGTGTTGACGACTCGGGCGAAGACTCAGCTCGGCACGATGGTGACAGATCTGCTCAACGACACAGCGGCGGAGGCTGCAGGTGCCGTGAGGTGGTGCAACAAGGCTACGAGTGGCGAAGCACTGCAGGGTATGGAGCCTGTGAGCAGTGGTGGAAGTGGGTGGTAGAGCACTATTTCTTTCGTCGCCTTCATCCATTGCGAAGAACACACCAAAGAAGCAAAACTACAGAGGGGTCAGGCCATGTCTGTTTGGCCCACACCCTCCGCGTTAGAACGGTAGCAAGAGGTTCACAAAAATTTAATCATGACCGTGTATGGAAGATATTTAAAAACATCAATCCCCTCATCCCTCGTCAATCTCTATTCCCAATCCTGCAAAATAATTATAAGTGGAGAACATGGGATGTGATAATCATATAAAAATAAACCCCTACCTTGGATTATTCATTGATGTTGGCGCGAGAAGGAAGTTGAATTTGTCGACGTTCATCTCATCCGCCACACACCTCTAATCCCAGGCTCGCATGCCGGTTCTTCATAGTCGAAGACGTTCCTCATTGGAGGGTGTCCTGAGGTAGAAGTCGATGTCAGTGTTCTTCGTTGGAGGAGTATTCATCGTGGAAGAATGAATTCTTCATTGGAGAAGTGTAATCCTCCAAGGTTTCTCCTCCCACAATCCCACCCCAAAAATGAAAGAGGTTCCTATATGATTAACTTAAAGGATTAGTTATTTTGGAAGAACCAAGTTGGCGTAATTAATGTACTACATTGGCACAATTAATTAGCTCAATTAATTGGCCCAATTTAATGGCTCAATTTAATGGGAGGGGTGGAATATTGGGGAGTTGGGAGGTTTCTACCCATTAAGAGGGGTTGGGTGGTCCCTGCCTCTAAAATTCAAATTGGGGGTTTAGGCTCAGGCGGTCCCCACCACCATAACCTCACTAGGGAGGTTTAGTTCTGGTGGACCCCACCTATTAACTTTCAAATGGTGGTTTAGTTCTGGTGGTCCCCACCTCCCAACATCCACATGGGTGTTTCAAATAAAAATAAATTTTTACACAATTTTAATTTTATTTTTTTCTATCACAAAAAACCCAAAAAGTAACTTTCAAACTTGAACAACTGCCATCGAGGTGAAAGTGTCTTTAAGAAAAAACTGGTGCTGTGAGTTCAACAGTGCCCTTAGATTACAATTCTGAGAACTAGTTCAAATTTTATAAAAACCCGCTCGTACGTTTACTGAACGTACCCGATGAAAAGTTCAGAAATTCATTCTGGGCACTCTGGGCCTCGAAATCACATGCCGTCAATTTTTTGTGGACTCGTTAAATTCCCATTTATTTAAAAAAAATTACATGGAGATTACAGGTCTTTAAACCACTAGGGCATGAACCCCCTATTTCTAGTGCAACAAACTTTGTATGGATAGAAGTCTCTAAATTATCTACCCAAAGTAAAGCTAAAGCAGCAACAAAAAAACTATCCCAAGATCTGAGATAGTAATGTTTAATGGTCACCAGAGTATACTTTTATACTCAACCTACATATATAACTCCTTTTTTAGGAATCCAATAGGACTTTGTGGTCTATTCTAGACATTACTATCTCAGATATTTGGATAGTTTTTGTGTCACTACTTTAGCTTTATTTGGTTATTTACTTTACAAAATTTTATCCCTTTTTATTTTATTAATACTTGCATTGTGGGATGGTTTTTGGATTTATTTTATTTTATTTCATGGAGTTTAATTTTGTCAATTCATCTTATCTCATGGTCCTATATATATTATAGAGGGTAATAACTCCCATACATGATATTCTTATATCCTCTGTGTCAGTCACCATCCTGGGGACTAAAAGAGGTGACACTTTGGGCCATTATCTTTCTCCCTTCATTAAGATATATTTAGTGGGAGGGGGTCATGAAAGAGTGGTATTATAGTCTAATGGTTGAGAGATAGGATGGAGTTTAGAGTTCGGAGTAGTGATGATTTCATGGGTTGGTATGGAAACAATTCCAATTGACTTTGGTTCATGAAATAGTCCTAGGAGAGAGACTTGTATATAGGATTTTAGGGACCCCTGTGATCTGGTGTATAGACTCTGATATTATTGAACTACAATGTGCGGTGGAACTATTTGTAGGGTAGAGTCATAGGATAAGTACATGCATCATGATGACCTGCGTTCCTATTTTATTTGGGTTTTTGGGAAGGTTGAAATGAATAAATTAAATTAAAATAAATCTAAATAAAATTCCATACTACCAAGCCTAGGAAATATTTTTTCCCTTTTCAGCTATGGCTCCCGGTCATCATTCGCATGTGGATTGGGAAGTTTAGGTTTAGTAGTCTCGCCCAATTGATCATCGAAGGGTTTATCCAGTTGATGATGATGATTAGGGGTAGGGGACGTTGTGAGCTTTTCAACAGCATGATTATGGGAAGTTTGAGGGTAGTGTTTCTGATGTAGATAGAGAACTAGCTAGATGAGTGTGATATTTCTTTCGGTTTGATCTAGTTCCCAATAGAGTATTGGTCCCCTTGGAAGTTAGTCAAACACGAGGAGATTTGCATCAGTAGTGGATGTTGTAACTTAGAAAGCTGAAAGAGGAATATGTTTCATGGGTCGAATTCTTGAAGGAGTTTCAAGAAAATTTCCTCTCATCGACCATGAAGGCTGTGAAGATTCAAGAGATACTCTCCCATTAGTTGGAGAGTATTTCCATATGGGATCTTGGGATCAATTTCAAAGACCTTTTTTGGGATCTTTTTTGTGATGAGGAGTCTCATGCGGTACATATTGAGGAGCCACTTTGTCATTTGATTTAGTATGTAGTTACTCCTTTTACATTTCTAACTTATCTAGAGGTTCATAAGAAGTCATAATTGATTGGGTGGATTCACAAATGTGGAGGTTTACCATGAGAGAGTAACAATTATGGTTCCTTGAGGAGTATATTTTTTAGCAGTAGGTCTTAGGTGCTAGGGCCATCATGGTTTTTATGATTAGAGATTCAACCTCATCAGCTTCCCTTCTAGACTTCAGGGGATAGTGATTTATGTGCTCTTCTTGGAGAATTAAAACCAATGTATTTCATCTATGGGGTTTTTTTCCATCATTAGGATTAGTTCCCAATTACTTCTCAAGCTTATTTTGGTAGGGGTGGACATTTCCATCATCATCCTTGATAGTAGTTACTAGTGAGGCTATTTCAGTTGTAGGGGCACTAGGTTTATGCTTCAGATAAAGTAGAAAAGGTAGGTAAAGGTTGAACTCAAGATGTTCCTTGAGTTCAGAGACCTCAACCTGAGCATGTCCATGGGGGAGGTTGTTGGTAAAGATTTATATTTTCTAGGTGTGTTCAATTGCATATAGCAGAGGTAGCAGTACCATAGGAGTAGAGATCTTTGGAGGTATGATTAGTTTATTTTCTACCCTTGTCTATTCTTTATTTTATTCAAGTGATTCATAATCCTTATTCACATCCACTTAATTCCATGCTTTGGAACTATACATAATGTGGATTCTCATTCCCATGGTGTTGACTATGCCTATTGACGGATAGACTACCTTATTTGATATGTGTTGGGGGTTTAGACTAATAATGTGTCCACATCAATCTCATGAAGAGATTTTATTACTATAGATGCATCCATATGATGTTATCTTAGGCATCGATTAGTTTTATTCCATACATTCTATTATTTATGTATTCTGAAGTAGATTCATGTTCTCATATGTGGATGGATAGTGTGTTGTTTTCATTCGGAAGAAGTGTTGTCAAATGGAAAGTTGGAGTGTGGAGCCCCTTATTTATTTGATGGCATAGATTACAAAAGATACTCAGTTTGGGGTTGTTCCCAATGTTTTGGAGGAGTTCCTAGATGTTTTTAAAGAGGAGGTTATGACAATGCCTCATTGAAACAACATTGATTTTGGGAGAGACTTAAAGGCTAACACTTCAAGAATTTTGATGGATCCTTATAAAATATCACCTTCTGAGCTCTGGTATTTGAGGATTCAGATTGATGATATGATGCAGAAGGTTTTTATCCATTATAGTCTATACCTGTGGGGTGATCAAGTATTATTTACTAAGAAGGATAATAGTGGTATGAGGTTGTGTTTAGACTACCTGAGGTCAAATCTTGTGATGATCATGAATCTTTATCCTCTTCTGAGAATCGATGTTTTTTTAAACCAATTTATGGGAGCTAGATGGCTCTTCAATATCAATCTATGGTTTAGATATCACCAATTTCTAATGAAGGATATAGATATCTAGAAGAGTGCCTTCATTTCTAGGTATAGGGACTTTGAGTTCCGGGTCATCAACTTCGATGTCATAAACACCCCAGTTCTGTTCATGGGGACCATCAACTCATTATTCCAGGATTTCCTGGACCAGTTTTTAGTTAATTTCAATAATGATATATTGATATACTCAAATTCATAGGAGGAGCATGCTAAGATTATTAGAGTTGTTTTACAGTTTCTTTGATGCCACTAGATCTATGGAATGTTGTTCAAGTGTGTTTTTTTCCGGAGTGGTAAATTTCGTCAGGTATGTGGTGTGTTATAAGGGTTTGATTGTAGACCCATAGAATTTCAAGGTAGTCATTTCTTGGGTAACACCAAAGAACATTTAAAAAGTTCACAGATTCCATGGTATCATCGGCTATTAATAGAGGTTTGTGCTTGATTTATCACAAGATAAAACCCCATTGACAACATTGACAAGGAAAGATTATGATTTGGTGTGGACTAATTAGTTCCATGGATTGTTCAGTTACCTGAATAGGATGTTAGTTGATTCTCTAGTGCTTCAATTTCTTGATGAGGGTGTGATGTTTGAGGTGTTTTGTGAAAATTCACATCTAGGATTGGGATGTATGTTAATGTATCCTAAGATAATGATATCTTATAGGTCTAGGAATTTTCACCCACATGATCATAACTATTCTACCTGCGATATGAATCTAGAAGAAGTTGTGTTTGCATTGAAGTTTTGGAGGCATTACATTATTGGGGAGAGATTTTTAGTCTTCACAAATCACAAGAGATTGAGGTATATCTTTTATTATCATGATTTGAATCTATGATAGAATATGTGAATGAAGTTTCATTAGGATTATGATTTTTAGATATCATATACATTAGGAAAATGGAATTTTGTGGCTGATGCATGAGAAGAAAACCATTGATGGATGCTGTTCAGGAGTCTAGGGATGCTTGTAGGGAAATAGGGTAGTTGATAGCCATACAATTAGATATAAGGGTGTTTTATGGAGGATGTTTCTTGTTTCAGATGATAGTGGAGTATTCACTAATATAGAAGGTATAGGATTCTCTGTGGGGAGACTTAGAGATAGTGGTAATGTGTGATCATGTTGGCCATGATGATGCTCTAGAGGGATGTTTAGAGGATGTTTAGAACCAATTGATGTTTCATGGGAGGTTGTTTTCTCTAGTAGCGATACATAAGGGCGTCCTTTGGGAGTTTCATAGATCACCTGTAGAAGAACACTCTGGAGTTTCCAAGATTTTACATTGCTTGAGGGCATGATTTTGGTGGCCTAGGATGAAATGATAAGTGATAGAGTTTTTGGATTTTTGTCTGTTTTTCCAGTAGTTAAAGACTGGGCACCATGTTCTGGATGGGTTATTGTAGACGTTGGATGTTCCCAAGTGGAAATGGGACTATATATTAGTGAATTTTTCCCTAGGGTTACCCTTATTTCAAGGAGGTTGTGATGCTATCTGGGTAATAGTGGATTGGTTGATGAAATTGTCTCACTTCCTAGTGTTTGAGGAGTCAGTCACAATTAATGTTTTGGAAAAAAAGTACATGGATGAGGTGGTGTAATTTCACGAACTAACTAGGTACATTATATTAGATCAGGATGTACATTTTACCTTATGATTTTAGAGGGGATTGTAGCATGATTTTGGAACTCAGTTATTGCTTATCACAACTTTCCAACCTTAAATAGATAGGCAGGAAAAGCAGACAATCCAAATGATGGAGGACATGTTGCCAGTGCATGTCGTGGACATTGTTGGATCATGGGTATGAAACATCTCCTTGGTTGAGTTTTCTTATAACAATAACTATCACTTATACATTGGCATGGCCCCATTTGAGACTTTGTATGAGAGGACATGTCATTCTCTATTGTTATGGGATGAGGTTGTGGAGTCAATAGTTCTTGGACATGATGCGGTAGAGAGCATGACAGATATAGTAAAGTTTTTTTGAGAGAGTATGAATGATGTTCAGTATTGGAAAAAGTCTTATACTGATCACAGGATGAGTTATGTGGTGTTTTATAGGATGATGGTAGATCTTGGTGGTAGATCCCCAATAGTAGGTCACTAAACTTGTGGTATATTTCTAAACCAATAGTAGATCACTAAGTGAAAAAAAATCATTGAATTGATGGTAGATCACCAAACCAACAGTAAATCACTAAAATAATGTTAGATCAATGAGCTAGAGGTACATCAATAAACAAGAGGTAGATTACCAAACTAGAGGTATATCATTGGACTAGCGGTAGATTGGTGAATCAATGGTAGATCAATGAACTGGTAGTAGATCAATGAAATTGTGGTAGATTACTAAACTTGAATTATATCACAAAACCAAAAATAGATCACTAAACTAGAGGTAGATTACTGAACTGATATTAGATCACTGAACTGACAGCTAATCATTTAGTTGGCATTAGATCATCGAATTGGCGGTAGATCACTTAAAAAGCGATAGATCACTAAACAAGTGACAAATCCCTGAACTGGTGCTAGGCCAGTAAACTAGTTATAGATCAATTAATTGGTGGTAAATCACTAAACCAATGTTAGATCAATTAACTAGTGGTGGATCAATTAATTTGAAGGAGATTAAGGAATTTAAAGTTGATCACTGAACGAGCAATAAATCACTGAACTAGCAGTAGATCATTGGACCACCAATAGATCACTAAACTAGTGGTAGATCACTAAACTGGTAGTATATCACTTAACTAGTGGTATATCACTGAATTAATAGTAGATCCCAATGGTAGATCACTGGTGGTAGATCTTTAGTGAATCCATTTTTTCCAGCATTTAAATTTTTTCTCCTTGGACGTGTTTTTTAATGAAAAATGGTTTTAATGCATTAATTAATAGATTTTAAAGATATCTTAAACATGTATAATTATATATTCTATTTATTAAAATCAAAATACTTTTTAAATGGTTATACCAAGTGGATTTGTTGATATCCTCCTTCAATGGTCAACTAAATCATATCAAATCCTACTGGTTTCAGATCTGAACATTCTAATGCTAAGATCCTTCCATTGTTCTTTCTAGATTCTTTTCTCTTGATATGGGAGGTTCTAGAGGCTTTTATAATATGGAGTCATGGAAATCTATCATTGTAGTTGGATCTAGTTCCCTATAGGTGGTTTCCTCTAGTACATGCACCCCCTCTTTATGGTGCAACAAATTGTGTAAATCTTCTTTCTTCTAGGTAGGTAATTATTTCGTTTCTCATAAGTTGTGACATGTGGGAGGGGTTCATGCTTTTGTTTTCTTTTTGGAAGATATTATTAACTATATTAGAGATGATAAAAAAGAGTTTTAATTTTAATTAAATGGAAAGGTGAATGTTTCTCATACTTTTACAACTTTTTTATATTTTGATATCATTTATATGTTTGTAGTGTCACTGAAAATCATGGTCATTGATATCTTCATGTTTTTTTATTTTTTTATATTTTTTTATTTCCATGTTATGAAATTATCTTGACACCACAATAAAAAATTGGTTAACAACTTATATTCAGCTAATGAATTGGTGACATTAGGATATATGCCTTGTGTTATAATGCCCTTTAATAAAGAAGTAGAATTGAATGAAATCCCCTATGCCTAATCTAGAAAACACTATTTTTTTGGTTTGGAATGGTTTTGTTTAAGAGGATGTTTTTCATTGATTGTTTGTTTTGATGTGATGCATGGACAATGTTTGTGTTGTGTTGTGTGTACAGTGGGGTGGCGATGGTGATTATAGTGTGGCTATGAAGTGGGGCTGTGAAATTGGAGATCGACAGGTTGGTATGTGGAAGTTGTGTTGTCTTTTGCTAGTAAATGATGTGTTAGGATAGTTTCCTGAGTAGTATTTTAATTGAAAAGGTTTGGTTAATGGACTGGCAATAATAAGAAAATTAGAATAAATTGTAACAAGTTTTTTATTTAAATGGTGAGCTTTTAAATAATAATTAAGGGGTAGGAAATTATGTAATTAACTTTTTGTTTTAATTAAAATAGGTTGGTAATAGAAATATGAAAATTGGGTTTGCTTATAATGATAATATGAAAAGTGGATTTTTCATTGTAGCTTGTGGTGTGGTGTAGTGTATTTAGATGAAGCAACAAAGTGAGGGAAAGTAGTGAGTTGGTTGATACACTGGTTGTAAGCCCATGTGTTGGAATCATGTGTTATGATATTATATGAAATATTTGTTCTTGTGATTTTATATATGTTCTCCACCCATTTCAAGTACTCAGTGCCTATAAAAAGTACTTTTGGGGGTGTTTTTTCCAACATCTTGGTGGGAGGATGGATGGATGGCTACCCACAATTATCCACTCCCTCTTCTATGTGCTGGGGACATGCACAGGTTGTAATGGCTAGAAGTCATAAGTGTCAATGTACATATTTTATGTGAGGTGGTGTGATGGCCTAGGCGTCTTCATTAATATGATATGATATGGATTGTGGTGGGGGTTATTCATGGTAGGAGGAGAGAACAAGGTTGATGTCCTTCATGTTCATGATACCCTTCTATAATATTTATGAGATGTGATTTGATGTGATGACCCAAGTGTTTTCAAGTGAGCTGTGATGTGATGTGACAGATCAGGTGTCTATGGTAGATATGTTATAGGATATGATTTGATGTTATACGGAAGAGGTGGGAGTTCCATGACATTTTTCATTGGTGTATGAGAGAAGCTAATTAGTGGGAAAGTGGTGTAGGGTACCTTTCATCGATATGCTTAAAATTATGTTATTATACATTGATGAATTATTTGGTGAGTGATCTATGGTGAGGATGGGTTATGTTAATATACATGTATAGGTTATGTTTGGTTCTACTATTTTCTCACAGGTTCATTAGTATGTTTTCTCACATGCGCATGAGAGACATTGATTTTTCTACTGAATATACTTTTATTCTCACCCTGTATATATAAAATTGTTTTCAAGTCTCTAGGATGACTATGTATATTTTTTTGGACATTAATAGCTTAGATATTTGGATAGCTATTATGTCCTTAATTTATATTTACTTTTGATATTTACTTTGGATACTTTTATCTGTATCAGTTTTATTTATACATGAATTGTGAGATGGTTTTTTGATTTCTTTTATTTTATTCCATGGAGTTGTCTGCAGTTGATTCATCTTACCTCTGGATCCTATTTATATTATAGAGGTTAATGTCTCCCATAAATGATACTTTTATACCCTCAGTGATAGTCGCCAACCCTGATCCTATTGAAGGTGAGACTTGGGGGTCATTATCTCTCTCCCATCATTGTTGTATCTTTGGTGGGTGAGGGTTGTGACAATAAAAAATGGCGTACCCCAAACTAGGGGTGTTACATTATCAATATGAAATAACAATAAATACCAAACAATAATAAATTAATTATTTTTTAATATAACAATCCTAATATTTTTAATCATCAATGAAACTTTCACTAACAATATTAACAACATAAATCATGATATATTTGAAACTTATATACATAAATTAATATGTTATTAATAAAATAAATAACATAAATTTTACCATTAAAAATACATAAGGAAAATAGGATTTTAATCCTTATATATGATTCAAATATTCTAAAAATATCAATGTGTATATTGATTTATAACATGGAAACCTTTAAATGATTAAACATTCTCTTTTCTAAATTGAAAACTGATTTAGAAACCATTCTAGAAACTAGAGTGGCTAAAAAATAAGAAGAAATTTTTTTAAGTTTTGGAACTATAAAGCCTCTTCAAGTCCCAGATTTAGTCAATTAGAAGGATTGGTTTGAAAGATAGTCCATAGTATATGAAGGAAGTATAAGAAAGTGGAATTAGTGCTTCAATATATTTAATAGAAGATGAAAATATTCTTATGGGCATTATACAGTTAGTTATTGAGTTCACTAGAAAGAAGATCAAGCCTGAAGTTGGATGGGGGGATGGAGGTGATGTTTTAGATTAAAAAAATAGGCAATAAATATGATGATTGCTATAGGGAATCAATATTCACTAAACCCAAAAGATGGACCGTCATGGAAGTCAAAGGTCGATGCAACCAATTGATTGGTTGGAACCCGATATAAAAGGTGGGTGGGACCACATGTTGACATGTTGTATGATAATTTATTTTAGTGATCTATGTGGCTTCCAAATAATAATGAATGTAAAATTATTTTTCATTTATGATGAAATGAAATAACATTATTATTTTTCTGTGGTTGAAGGACTCAAAGTCTGAACCATGAAAATCATCTTGTGTATTTAAATGATTTTATTATCTCTTGTGTTTTCTTGAATATTTTGTGAGTAGTGAGTGAATATGATAGATTAGTGTGAATATATGTGGTGATTAAGATTATTATTTCTTCTTATATTTGATATTAATTTGGTTCAGAAGGATTTTTTTATCAACCCACTTTTTCAAATGTGGTTCTGGTGACCCTGATTCTAGTTGGGGAAGATGGTGCAGGATTCTCAAAAGAAAATTGAGGCCACCTTATAGAAATTTTACTTAAACAAATCTAAAATTTAAAAATCAACACATATATTGAATTTTTTCCCTTATAGATAAATCTAAAGATATGAATTTTTAATCTCTGAATTAAATTTAATAATTAATTTTTTTATATTCATCAGAAAAATCCATTTCAACTTTTCAAATCAAGTTGTTTTCATTCTATACATATTTTAAAACATGAGAAGTTTTATCAATTGGTTTCATTTCCTAATGCACCCATGGTTCCCAAATATTAAAGGGTCAAGATGAACATATATGTCAAAAAATTAATAAAATACTTTCATTGACGTTTCAAAGAAAACCCACTAAATGAGAAGAAACCTCTTTAAAAAACATTTCATTTTGAAAGCCTCCAAAAATCACTTGAAATTGAGTTTCAAAAAATAATTTTTTTCATAAATAAACATATTTCATTACCATAGAATGGAATCTAAAAGAGGAACATTTTAAAAAATATCAATTACAAGGTGAAACCTCTTGCAATTCAAACAAAAGCATTAATCATGATTCATTTTCCTTTTGGGTTATTTTGTCCATGTTTGAAATAATTTATAGGAAACCACCATTCAAACACCCAAAACTTTTCATTCACATAACAAGTTATAAAAACGGGTTTCCTTAAATGTTGTTATCTTCTTTTTATTTAGAATTAATATTTAAAAAACTGTTTACCCTTCTAAATTACAAGTAGAAAAAGGATTATTTTCACAACATTTGAATATTATTGAAGAAATTATTCAAGCATTTATAATTCATTCATTGAAAATATTTAACTAGTTTGAAACACAAAAAATTTTCTAGGTTTCCATGAGGAATTTTTTTAAAAAAAACATGTGTTAGATACCAAGCATTATTTCATAGGTAACCAATAAAGATTAACTTTTCAAACAAAACATATTTTAATGATTTTACTTTTCACACAATAAACTAGTTATTCCATCCCTTCACAATAAAATAATACCATAATTTCCAGTCAAACTAACTCATGATATCAACATATCCCAAGAACCACCTTGATTCCTTCCCCTTCCATGATATACACTCAAAAAATCCAAGAATCATGGGTTCTAAACAACAATATTAAAGGGTTTTAGAGTCATACTCGATGTAGAAATGTGGTTGGAGACCTTGAGATAAGCATGACACAACCCACTTGATTCTTCAAAAACCAACTGCCTATTCACTGAATGTTTTTTCAGGAAATCCATATAAAGTTCACCATTTTATTTGTTTTTCAGTTTACACCCCAAATATTGTATAAATCCCAAGGAAACTAATATGTTCCAATGAGGATCATATGTAAGGACACCAAACCATAAAAAATGGAACAAATCAAACAAAGAAAATAAATCTTGACTACCCATGGTAACTGAAGTTGAATTATGAATGATAGTGATCAAGCTCTTACTCGCAATTTACTCGTTGGGCCCTAACAACTTCTATCTCTAGTTTTCCAAACATCCTGAACCAAGACAAGGAAAATTCACATCACTTCTGGTTGGGTAATCCCTTTGATACCATTTTGCAATGAACCATTCTATTTTGATCAAATCACATCAACTGAGATGTCCCTCCACAAGGTGAGTATCATCAAACAACCAATATAGTATCATGTATAACCAAAATAATTCAAAACAATAGCGTAAAATATGGAAGAAAAAAGATAAAAAACTGTGAGACATATAGTATCAATCCAAACTGACTAAAATACAAAGAGAAATAAGACAATACAAAAATGTTTATCCATGTGACTATCCATGTAATGACCCAGATCCATACAGTCTGACTCTTTTCATGTTTTCAAATCTTGTGGTACATTGAGGAGGCTAGGAGTGAGTTTTGTGGGGTTCGGATACTAAAAGTTAGATGTACGGAGAATTCACAGCGTGTAAATATTTCATACCATGTATTCTCAATTTAGGTCTTGTGAGGCTAGTTCATGGGGTGTTACACAGTATATACTTTTTTGGGAATAAATCATTCTAGGAGACACATTTTTCAGCAATATCTAAAGCCAAAAATTTACATGATGTGAAAGGGTTTCACACTATGTAAATCCTCTATGAAGTAAAGCTTTATAAATAGTAGGGGCCAATGGTTTTCTCAAACCCTATAGCCTCCCTCTCAAATATCAGGTGATCAGAAGACCTTACATCAATAGTTTTGGATTCATTCAACAAGGATAAATTCTTGAATTCATGTACTTAATTTGTGGTGATAAGAGGTACGTTCTCCCTCTTCTCTCATGGTTCTTTGATCTGGTTCCTCCCATTCCATCTTTCCATGTAATCATAGATCATATCCATATTTATAATGGAGTTTTTCTTGTGTTTTTAGGTGTAGTTGTGTCGTGGCATCCATGGAGGGATGAGAATTGTTTCATGAGAGGTGATTGGGATCCACAAAATTTGTCCGTTCTCATGAAAAGAATGTTGATGCCTTTACGGTAGGGGATTCATTGATTCTCTATTTATTTATGTGCATTAATAAATTGAACATGGGTTATCCATTTGGATGGAAATGGAATTAACGAAATAATTATTGAACGATATTGATAAAGAATTGGTTTTTAGCAATCACATGTTGATGGCTAATACCGTGATAATGGTTTGCCTCTTGAGTTTCTATAGAGTGTGGTATCAATGCTATACATTGTTATCATATTCTTATTCTTGATGTAGTGTGTTAAAATGGGTAAAAAATTTAATGCTAGAATTAATTGATAATTAATTGGATTAAGAAAAAAAGAAGATTCGTGTTTGAATCTGGTGTTTGATGTAATTTTATAATGATAAAATTGATACAATGCCAATTTTTAATTAAATGTTCTTTAATATGATCAATAGAATTATTAAATAATGTAAAGCATGATAATTCTTGTTGAGAATGTTTATAATAAATAAAATTCATGTTAAATGAGAATGGTACTTATCACAACAATATGAAACTGGTTTAAATGATTGAGAGGATTTTTTAATCTTTAAATATATTTTTATATATTGATTCCTTAAGTTTCCTATAGTTGGAACATATGAATAATCAATCAGTTAATTCAAGATGAACTAAGAACTGGCTGTGTGGTAAAAATAATTTTTGGGTCCTGAGTTTCAAATCTTCTTGAGAAGGCTGAGTGCCTTGAGTTTGGATCTATAAGAGATCATTTATATGTGAATGTTAGATTCCTCTTTTAGGGACTAGATTTCCCTTTTTGCTATGATTTTTTGTTAATACTACTTTTGTGATGTTATCAATATGTCATATTCACTATATTATTTGATATGGGGAGTGTAGGTTAGGATGTGATATGACCTTGGGATGGATGAGCTAAGGTTAACTGATGTGATGTGGGTGGGGATCCCTAGATGATGTGGCAGCAGATTATACCTGTAATGGATAGATGCATTAGGATATGCATGTGGGTGTTGAGTATAGTATTGGATTTGATGGAATGGGTTGAAGCTGGGCTTACCTGTTGATGTGATGCTGGGAGATAGGATGATCACTTATGAATCTATTAAATGGAAGAAGGTTCAGTTTCATTCCATTCACTACTGATTGAGTTAGCTGGATGTTCTTGGTTTCATGTTTCCTCTTGGTGGTTGCATAGGATGGGTTTCCAAGATTTCTTAGTTTATGGAATGATCCTAATAATGATTAAACAATTCTTAACCCATGTGGTTAGTGCTAATGGAATTCAAGTTCTAAAAAGATGTTACTCTTGATAAACCATAGACTTGGTTTTTATTATGCATGTAGGGCATGGACTTTACTCTAATGATTAATTTAATGTAATGTGGAATGATGTTAATGGTTAATTAATGAATAATTAATTAATTAATAGAAGAAAATGATAAAAAGGGGAGAATTAATCATTTTCTCTCTTTAAAATTCATGTGTTATTATAGGATATCTGGTCTTAGTAGTGGAATCTTGGTGTTCGAGATACATTAGCTATAGTTGAATATAAGAATAGGTTATGCCCATATTCTAGATGCAAGATATATTATATCTCGTATATTCTATGATTTCATACACTCCCCCACCCATTTTGGTTCGAGTGACTAACACTAAGTGGATTCTGGGAGGGTGTTTTCCCTGACATCTCGATGGGAGGATGGATCACTGACTACCCCCTCTAGCCCCACTATCATCACTTGGTAGATACTTTTGCTAGTATGAATGGTGTTTAGTTTTCTCATATATGTGTGTAGAGTGTTGTAATGGATTGTGGTTATTTCACACACATGTATTACTAGATGTAGTATTTAACTGATTGTTATAGGTATGATGTGTATAATTTGTGATGGCTTGAGGTACTTAATCTGTGTATGGGTTGTAATGACTTGAGGTATAATACATGATGTATGATACATGTTATACAATATAAGAGGGACCCTAGAAACTACTTAGTTAATATATATGGATATATATATATTGGGTGATATGATGCATGAGGTTTATGATGTGATGCCTATCTTAGGTATCTTCAGGCTAGGTAATTTTTGGAGAGAGATGGCCCATAATGTGCGATGTTGGTGAAGACTGAAAAAACAATGGGGAATCAGGAGAGGGGTACCCTTGATATTTCATTACTATATCATATGCTCTCTTGTATGAGATACATGGTGAGATTTATCCATGGTATGGATAAAAACATAGTAAACCTATTTATGTGACGAGTTATTTTCATTGCTGTTCACTATGATTTAGTTTTCTATCTTTATCTTTTGCAAGAGAGGGTCTTGGGAGGATCATACTAACTATATTATTATTCTCACCCTATGTATATATAAACTATTTTTCAAGTCATTCAGAGAAGGTTGGATATTGGGTTGGATATTACTATCCCATGATTTTGGAGGAGCTGTATGGGATTTGTGGTCGTTGTGGTCTTTTGCTTTTTTATACTTGTATTTTTCCTATTAGTTGTTATAGTACTGTATGGAATTGAATTTTTTCACTTGGGATTTAATTTTTTGTTTGTCTATATAAATATGTGTGTGTGTGTGTGTATGTACATTTTGATTGGTGTATCTATCTTATCTCTCTCTTTCACATGTTCTTGTAGAGGGAAATTCCCCACATATGTATGTCTATTATACCTTTAGTGCTATTCGGAAACCCAAGACCTACTGAAGGCGAGACATGGGTAGTCACTAACTCCCTTCCCAAATTTCCAGCCTAGTGGGGGTACACTTTGGTGGGAGGGGGTTATAATAGAGTGGTATCAGAGGTTCAAATTGATGGATGGGATGGGGTTTGGAGTTAGGAATATGTGAGATTGTATGGGATGTTAGGGAAACAGTGTCAGATAAGTTTTTTGAGTAATATAAGCATGGGATACTGACTTTGACATGAGAATTTAGGTCCCCCTATGTTCTGATGCGTGTACCTTTTATTTTACTGAGCTTACTAGACAAAGTGATACTGGTTGCAGGGTAGAGACCTAGGAAAGTATCATGAATAATTCTTCTTTGCACTTGTGTTTGAAATGGATATAACTTAGGATAGGTTAAAACCATAATAAGATAATAAATAAATAAATTAATTTATGATAAATATTCCATATTTTAGTATTAGGATCTCTAAAGTTTTGTTCTTTTTTCAATCATGGTTCCAAGTCAACATCCTCATTGGGTTTGCACTGAATATGTTCACCTGGATGTTCTTATAGATCACTATAGAGGGGAGGTCGGAAAAGATTACCAATGGAGGAGTACACTCCAAGAGTTTCAAAGATGAAGTCTGCCAAAGTATAAGGGATCCATTTCAGATTTATTCACGGAATACTGGTTGGAAGAGGTTTATATATCCTTCAGTTTGATCTATTCTTGGAAGGAACACTGGATTTCATTTACTGTGATGATGCTAATTCGAGCAGTGAGGTAGTGGTGGTTATTATTCCTTAGGGATCATGAAGAGTAATCAGTATCAATAGAGATTTTCTAAGACCAATTTTCATCAGATTTCTCATTAAATCCCAATATTTTATGTTAGGTCCCTTTTTAAATTTAATCTATTTGATAGCTTACATCTCACAGAACACCGATCTTAAAGAAATGATTAAAAATTGTGATAATTATCACCTAGCCATTATAATGAAAGAAATGAATGATATAAATTAAACTAAGAAAATATATTTCACACATGTTTACAAAATTAACCCATTTATTACTAATTAAATTTGAAATAAAAATGAGAAACAATTGAACATAGAGGAGGTGTTTTTATAAAAAACGATTTTTATACCCACAATGATATTTTATCTTAATAAATTAAATTTATCAATTTTGGTGAAATATATTTATTAAATTTATATGTTATATATTCAATAAAAAAACAAAATTAATTCTATATGTTTGATAGGCTTAAGATAAGAATAAATCAATTTTAATCATAAAAAATGATATGTTTTTTACAAAGGCAATTTTTCCACCTTTTGATGACACATCTATTTTAAATATAAATTTTGGAAATTTTATAAGTTTTATTTGATAAAATAAATTTCATTTTTGAAATATAAATATCCAAATTATCTTAGTTTAATATTTTGGTATTTTTCAGAGACGTTTCATTTTATGATGAGTAGTGAAAAATGTTAAATTTTAATTGAAAACTTCTTTTTCATCTAATTTATTTTTATAGTTAAATTTATTTAAAATTTATTTTAAAGTATAATTAGTTTAATTATAAATAAATAAAACCAATTTATGTCATTTTAATCCATTTCACATTGAAATTGAATATAAAAACATTTCAAACATTTGAACTATTTACTTTAAAAATCGGTTTTTTCACTGTGTCCACTAGATTAATTTTAAATCTAATTTTTAAAATTATATGAATTTAATTTGGAAAATTTTATTCCATATTTGGAATAATAATGTACAAATTATTTTTTAAGGTTAATTTAATTTTTATGAATAAAAAAATTTACCATGGTAAAAAATCATTTACCGCGGTATAGTTAAACAAATTAAACAGGTTAAAGATAAATGGTTAAAGGATTAAAATACCTAAAAAATACAAAATATAGTGGTTTTTTGAGGAATTTATCGACCCTAAACAGCCTATAAAATATTTATTTTCATTCAAAGTTGTGGAAATTAATTCCACCTCAATGTGGTTGGCTTTAAATATAAAATAATCATTATTTTAATCACATAAACCCACATCTCCTCATGTATTAATACCACCCATCACCTCCCCATTTCGACTCAAAAGACTTAAAGCTAATAAAATATCATCCAAAATATTTCTTTTTAACTATCCCCATTTCCAAGTGATTCTTTTATCACCAAAATACCAAATACAAGTTCCTCAAGGGATCCTCCAAGGAGGTGATATTCAAGAGGTAATTTTCTCAAAACACCTCTCTTGTTTTCCTTTCTTCTTTTACATTATCCACATGTATTTCATACATAAAATAATAAAAATTCTATAATACTGTAAATAATTTAATTTTATGTTTCGAATATAATATCTTATATCCACCCATTTATTACATCCTCTTATTTAATGAAACAAAACTATTGCCCATGTTATGCTAGTTAATCGCCTCCATGAATAATGTTTTTGTTAATTTTCCATTACCAACTTCATGAACGGTCATAAAATTATTATTCTGGTTAAATAATATTTCAACAGGTATATAATGAATTTATTCATGTTCTGGAACTAATATATACTAAATATAATAAATAAAATGAAACTAGTTCGTGGTGTTTGGAAAAACTACCAAAATAAACTAATAATTTATTATTAACATTTTATCAAATGAATCATCTTAATACAAGAAAGAAAAATTATATATGGGACAATTTATATTTATGGAATTCAATTAATACTATTTCATTCCACTTCTATACTTTTAATCCCATTTTACATGAACATCCAAGATTTTACACAAATGACCCGATCATGAGAACACGAAACAAACACACCTGAAATGATGAAAATAATGAAATATTATTAATTAATAGGCCATAAGATGTTATAAAATTATCACATTAGGTAATATTAATATTAATATAGTCATATAATGATTTAATAAATTTTTTTATATAATTATACAAGATTATAAAGTACTCACTAGTAAAGGGAAGCGTTATGTAAGGGTTTCTCATCTCACTTTTACTTTTGTGAGATATATTCCTTATTCAACACTTATTCCTTTTGTGTAGTGTATGTACTAAACTTTGATATTTCATATAATTAATTTATTTATCTTCAAGGTATTGAAAATTTCATTTAATAATTATTTCTTTTATGGGCATATGATTCGACTAATTACAAAGTGGTATGGGAATTCCTAAACCAATTTCCATTATTTAGGTTAAATTTATACTTCCTTGAATATATCATACTAAGATTATATGTGAAATGAATTTCAAATATAAAATGTTGTATTTTAATTTTTTATATGGGTTTACGATGAATACACATATGATATTAATTTTATTAGTGCTCACTTTAATGATATGATATTTATAGGGGACTTTCTTTTAAGAAAATTATCTTTTTAAAAATTTCCTTTAAGACTCACTTTTTCTACCATGTATTTTTTTTCTAAAATTGATTCAAAAAATGATTTTTAATATCCTCATATTATTATATAAATTCCTTTATACTCATGTTTTACTTTTTATGAAATGCTTTTAATGGTATATTTTTTCATTTTCTATACAAGGTTCTTTGAAATTTTTCCAAAAAAATATGGAAGGAATGTTTTTTTAACTTGTATGTCATGAGTATATTTTATCACCATCATAATGCACTAATTATTTAAATATCCCTATAAAATTTTACATGTTTATTTTCAATGAGAATTTTTTATTTTATAATTTCACAATATTTTAAACATAAATTGTTTTCTATGTGAAAAAGGTTGTTTTCCTCAAGAAATTTTCAATGACCTCATTTAAAGTATTTTAATCTATGTTAACATCCTATAATAAATTTTGTTCTTCATTGAGGTTTATCTCTTATGATATCATATATCATATTTTGTTAAATAGTTATTTATTAGTTTGACTAGGGATGTACTATTTTGATATCATTCACCATATTACATTGGATGTTTTGTGATTATGTCTACTTAATGGGGAATGTTATTGACCTTTTGTAGGATAGTTTCAACAAAAATGTATATGTTTATTATTCTTAAAACTATTCATATGAGGAATGCATTTGACTTATTATGTTATAAGAGGTTCCTATTATATCCAATCAATGCATCAATAGGTCTCACGAGACAAATTAGATTGGGTATTGGCTGATGTCTTACCTGATTATGTATTGTGTGTTGGGAAAAGCCTTAATGGTATGTTTATGATGTCCTAGATTATGAATTCCCTCATTATGATATTATTTATTGATTTCCATGTGATTATTAAATTAGTATAATTTATATGGTTAAGTTTTCTAGCTCATGTGATTATTTATTTGGTATTATTTAATCATCTTTTATTCCAGTCATATTATGCTAAAGTTATTTATTTAGTCTCATGTGTTTTAATTATTTCATTTTCCATATTTGTTATTTTTTATTTATGAATTATTTTGTTGTATACCTAACCCTTAATGAGCATTTTATTTCACCCCTTTTTATGTTTTATTTTCCCCTAAGATTCTAAGAAGTTTCTTTTGAGTGATATGCCGGGTTAACCAAGGAGATTAATTGTGTTATAAAATGATTATCTATATTGTGTTTTATATTTGTAATTGTAATGCAAGGTTCAATAATGTATCTATTTTTTCAAAACAACTAAACCATTCACTCCTCTTCGATGATATTCCTTGTATCTTATTCCAATGTAATAAAGCAAGGAATTAGATATAGGCTACTATGGTCAAGGTTGTTATAGTTGGTATTAGAGAAATTTTAGTAGAAAACTTGGAAAGTAGATTTAAGAAAACATGGATTAGAGAGTGAAACCCTATAACAGAAACTGGAAATGATCCTAATGAAAAAAAATTATAATTTAGATATAAGTTTACGTAAATTAGTTATGAGGTTCTGAATTATGTTTCATAATGATATGATCTAATTAAGTGTATTACACTATTTTGAAAAGGATTCTAGAAGAAGGAATGGGAACCGTATCAATGTTGATAATCTATGTAGGGATTTACCTCTTAAGTAAGATAATAGCATTGGAACTAGAGATAGAGTTGGAGTTGGAGCTCAAAAAACTATAACTATTTTTGGACAACTAACTCAGGTTATGAGAAATAACCTTTACCATATGGAGCAAACTGATCCACATTGTGGTGTAAAAATGATAGACTAATTCATGCTAGAACAACCTCCATTATTAAATGGGACTAAAAATCCATCTGTAGATAAGAAAAGTATAAATTATTTAGGGAAGATATTTTTCACTTTGGGATATACTGAAATGGAGTAGGTTTTTATGAATTTTTATTGTCTTTATGGAGATAAGGTTCAATATTGGTCATTGATTCAAAATACTAGGAAGGATGGGGAAATATAAAACCTATAATGAAAGGATTTTAAGGAACTTTTCATGGAAAAATATTTCCATCACAAAATGTAAGAAGATGTGGAGATAAAATCATTGAGTCTAATATAAAATGAGTATGATAATGTTTTTAAGTATAAATGCAATGTTAAAAGGTAATAAAGGAATGATTTATACTATATAAATAACCCAAGGAGTAAGATTGATCATTTATTTGATGGTTTAAAGCCATTCCTCTAATGGGAATTTGTGTCCAAAACTTTATCGTCATACAAAAATATAGTCTCATGTGCTATCAATATAGATAATGGATTATCTAAGTCTTATGACTTTAAGGGAAAGAAATAGAAGAATCAAATTTTGGGGAAAGATATAGATAAAGGTAAAAGGGAAAGAAGGATTTTCTCACATGTGATAGTTTTGGGAAGAAACAGCCTAGTACATTACTAAAGGGAATGATAGTTTGTTACAAGTGTGGAGAGAAAGTTCACCAGGATCATGATTGTAAAGTAAAGAAACAAGTTTTAAATGTTTAATGATTCAATTTTAAAGAGATGGGGAACTATGAAATTGAATTCCCAAAAAATCAAGGGAATATACCTTAGAAGAAGAAAATGGATCAAGGTCAAGCTTATGATGTTACTACAGTTGAAGTGGAATAATTAAAGTATTTGGGTTTTTGGATTTAAGAATTATGTTATAAAAGTATTTAATCAGGGATATTCTTGTTATAACGATCATGAAATATATAAGGATTTTACTATAGCACTTATTCTTTAAGGATTTAGAAGGAGGCATGCTTACATTAAGGTTTTAGGTGATCAAGGTATTTATATATTTGATATGTGAAAATAATATTTACAATATATTCTTTGGGGAATATAATTTTAAGTTAATTTTTGAAATTTAGTAACCTTCCTTCCAAATATTTGGACTTTGAATTTGGACATATGTATTTTGGGTGAGTCTAAAAATTAACTACTTATGGAATTCATTAAGTTTAACATTGGATATTATTGATTGAAGTTAAAGTGTGATTTATCATAGTTGATAACATGTTCTAAGCATTTTGGTTTTTGAAAATATTTAGAGACTAGAGAGATGACTGATAGATCTTATGATTTATTAAAATTGCTTCGGGTATAAAAAATCAACTTGAATATCCATTTCCTAGTATATAATATGAACTAAGAATAGATTAAAGTACAACCTAAGGATAATATTATGCAAATGAAATAGAATTAAATCAGGTATATTTATTTTCAAGTGATTATTTGGATAGTAAAAGAATCCTCCAACACTATGGAAAGGATTTAGGAACACAATCATTATCTATTTATTTTTCTTACTAATAAATCAATGGTCTTTTAACTAATCCTACGATTTATGGTTTTGTGATGGTTAAATTTATAATGAATGTGTTTTAAATCACTCTCCATAAAAGATTGATAGTTATATTTTTATTTTTTGTCCTAGTTTTCACTTCATACTAATTTTATCCGATTTGAAATCCTAATTTTGAAGTAACCTTCATATTTCCATTTCCATCTTATTAAGGGGATGTTTTATTAACCTTGTTTATAATGTGGGTTATGCACAAAGGAATTTTCAAGTATCAAATTTTTATTTTTGAAGTGAAAATTTAAAATTATAAGGATTAAATTTATTAAAGGAGGGTATAAGTTAACACCCCAGTATTTTATGGTATGTATCTTTTTAAATTTAATCTATTCAATAACTTATGTTACACAGAACACCGAGATTAAACAATTGATTAAATATTGTGATAGTTTTCACCTAGTAGTTGGATTTATGGGAATGAATGATATTAGCTAAAAATGATAATCTAGTTTAAAATTTTTTATAAAATTAATTCCTTTATGACCAATTAAATTATAAATTAAAATGAAAACCAATTGAACAAATATGATGTGTTTTATAAAAAATCATTTTTATACCCACAATGACATTTTATATTAATAAATTAAATTAATCTCTATTAGTGAAATATATTAAATAATTTTATACTTTATATATTCAGAAAAATGTTTTAAAATTCATGTAATATTTTTGATAGGTTTAATATAAGAATAAATCCAATTTTAAGCATAAAAAAGCTATATTTTTTTAAAAGCAGTTTTACCACCTTTTGATGGTGCACCTATTTTAAATATAAATCATTGAACTTTTATAATTTTTATTTGAAAAAATAAAGATATTTTTTGAAATTGGAATATCATAATTAGATTAGGTTGAAATTTTGGTATTTTTTGGAGAAGTTTCATTTTTTAATGAATAGAGAAAAATATTGAATTTTAATTGCAAACTGTTTTTTCATCTAATTTATTTATATAGATAAATTTTATATTAAATTGGTTTTAAAGTGTAATTAGTTTAATTATAAATACATAAAACCAATTTATTCCATTAAATTCAATTTAACATTGAAATTTGATATAAAAACATTTTCAACATTTGAACTTTTCACTTTAAAAACCTGATTTTTCGCTATCTATGGGATTAATTTTAAATCTAATTTTTTTAATTATGGGAATTTAATTTGGTAAAATTTATTAAATATTTGGAATCATAAGTTAAAATTATTTTTTAAGTTAAATTTCATTTTTATTCAAAAAAAATTTACCATGGTAAAACAATTACTACGGTATAGGTAAAAATGAAATTGGTTAAAAATAAGGGGTTAAAGCTTAAAATACCTAAAAAATAAAAACATTCATGGTTGGTGGAGGTATTTATAGAACCTAACAAGAATATAAAAGATTAATTTTGATCCAAATTCTTTTAAATTAATTCTACCTCAATGTGGTTGGATTTAAATATAAAATAATCATTCTTTTAATCACTTAAACTCACCTCTCCTCAAATATAAATATCACCCCTCACCACCCCATTTCGACTCACAGGACATGTAGCTCCTGAAATATATTTTAAAATATCTACTTCTTACTCTACACACGTCCAAGTTTTACTATTCTAACAAAAATACCAAATCCAAGGTCGTCAATGGGTCCTCCAAGGAGGTGATATTCAAGAGGTATTTTTTTTCAAAACACCTCTCTCATTTTATTTTATTCTTCTACTATCTCCAAATATATTTCATACATCAAGGAATAATAATTCCAGAATCTTTTAAATACTTTAATTTTATATTTCTAATGTAATATCTTATTTACACCCCTTTTATTACCACCTTTATTCAAGAAACAAAACTATTATCCAAGTTAGGTTAGTTAATCACCTCTCTGAATAATATTTTTGCTCATTTTCCATTACCTCCTTCATGGATAGTAATAAAATTACTATTATAGTTAAATAAGATTTTAATAGTTTTATAATAACGTTTTTCATGTTATATAACTAATAAATACTCATAATAATAAATAAAACGAACCTAGTTCATAGTGTTCGAAAAAACCGCCAAAATAAACTAAATGTTTATCATTAACATTTTTTCAAATGAATCATCTTCATAAAAGAAAGAAAAATGATATATGATACCATTTATAGTTTTGAAATTTAATTAATTCTATTTCATTACACTTCTTGATTTGTAATCCCATTTTTCAAATACATCCATGATTTTACAAAAAATGAACTGATCATGAAACCATGAAACGTATGCACCCAATTCCATGAAAATAATGAAATAATATTAATTAATGGGTCATAATATGTTATAAAATCATCATATTAGATATTATAAATATTAATATAGTTCTATAATAAGTTAATAACATTATTTTAACCATTATAAATGAGGTTAAAGTACACACTACTAAAGGGAAGTGTGAGGTATGGTTTTCTTGTCTGACTCTTACTTCTATGAGATATATGCCTTATTAACCACTTAATAATTGTATGTGGTGTTTATAATTTCATTTGATATATTATTTCAAAAAATATCATTAACATCATGGAATTAAATGTTTCATTAGATAATTATTACTTTTATGGTCATATGATTCGACTGACTACAAAGTGGTAAGGGAATTATAAACCCAATTTCAATTCTTTGGGTTAAAGTTCTACTTCCATGATTATGTCATACTAAGTTTATCTGTGAAATTACTATTGAATACATAATGCTGTATTTTCAATATTTTATGTGTATTTAAAATTAATTAACATATTCTATTCAGTTTATTAATGGTCACTTTAGTGATATGATATTTATAAGGGACTTTTTGTTAAGAATGTTTTCTTTTTAAAATATTCTCTAAAAACTCTATTTTTCTATCAGGTCCGTATTTTCTAAAATTGTTTCCAAAAAATGTTTTTAATATCATCCTATGATTTTTTAAATTCAATTACAATCATGTTTTAATTTTTAATAAATGGTGTGAAAGGTATATTTATTTGTTTTTTTAAAAATGGTTCTTTAAGACTTTTTTGAAAAAAATATTGAAGGGTTATTTTTTTTAACTTCTATGACATGAGTAAATTTTCCCACCATCATAATGCCCTAATGATTGAAATTTCCATTTAAAATTTAAATTTTTTATTTTTAAATAAATATTTTTCTTTTATCATTTCACATCATTTAAAACAAAATCAATGTGAAAAAGGGTGTTTTCCGCCAAAAAAATCCAACAATCTCATTTAAATTATTTTCATGTATGTTAAAATATTTTGTTTTATCATGTGATTAATTTAGTTTAATCTATTATGATTCCATCTAGAATATTTTATTAAATGGATATTGATCAGTTTGACTAGGTATGTACAATTGTGATACCATTCACCATATTACTATGGATGGTTTGTGATTATGTTCACTTAATGGGGGAAGTTATTTATATTTTGTATTCTAATTTCAATAAAAATTTTTATGTTGATTATGATTCACCCTATTAATATAAAGAATGAATTTGAATTATTAAGTGATAGGAGGGGTCCACTATAGCCACAAGATCAATTGGTGGGTCTCATGAGACAAACTGGTTTGGGTACTAGCAGATGTTTTACCTAATTATGTATAGTGACTTCAATAAAGCCTTGAGGATATTTTTACGATGTACCAAATTATGTATTACCTCATTATGAGATTAGTTATTTATTTCCATGTGATTATTTTATTTTCAGAATATACATGGTTAAGTTTTCTATCTCATGTTCTTATTTATATGTCATTATTTTATAATATATTATTCCAGCCATATTATGCTCAATTTATTGATTTAATGAATTATGTTTCTATTATTTATCTTTACATATTTTTTATTCCTTATTTAAGATAGCTTATAATGTATACCTAACCCTTTCTAAGCATCTGAGATCACCCTTTTCTTATGCTTTATTTTTCCCTAGGATGACAAGAAGTTTATTATGAGTGATATGCAGGGTTAAGCATGGAGATTAACTGTGTTCTCAAAGGATTAACTATGTTGTGTTTTATATTTACAATTTTAATGAAAGGTTTAGGAATGTATATAGTTTTACAAAACTACTAAACGATTCAGTCCTTCAGGACGTGATTCCTTGTATATTTGGTCAATGTAATAAAGTAAGTCATCGACTTCAGGCTACTGGGGTTGTGGTCATTACAGTTCCTTTTTTTAACCGTGAAGTTGCCTTGTCGTCAAGAGTTTCTTACCCTTCAACAGGGTAGTTCTGACATGAGATACTTTTTGATCCCTTTCAGGACACTTCTGATATATGCTTCCAACATTTTTCTAGATGTGGATAATAGGGAGAAGCATTTTGAGGAGAATTTTCATCCAGGTATCTAGAATCAGGTCACCCCATTTATAATGAATATGTGTCTGGAGGTTTTGGGGAGAGAAGAGGTTATTTAGGGGATGTTGTCCATAACCAAATCTTCATAAGAGGGGAGTTATCGATATTCCTCACAAAAAAAGTGCTATAGTCTGGGGTTCCCAGTTAAGAGTACATGATCTCTCCATTTCCTATTTCCATTTTCAAAAGAGACATGAGTTCCATTATTGTTAAGGTAGAAGTCTTTATCATGAGGAATTTATAAAGACCCAAAGCTTAACGTACATGAACATTACATTACTTTTGCAGAATACTTAGTACATAACAAAAAACACACACACAAGGAACGTAATAGTTTAGTGTCTTTGGAAACTCGGAACGTAATCTTCTAATCGTGGTGAAAGATCTTCAGTATCTCCCATAAAGATCTTCCCTTTTTTTTACCTAAAACCTTTCATTATATCCTGGGGAAAAAGAAAACATAAAAGGGTGAGCTCAAATGCTCAGTAAGGATAAACAAAAGAAATATCAATCACATCATATTCATAAGAACATAACTTTTGGAAATCTTAACCTGCAAAAGAGAGCATAATTTCATAACATGGGATAAATCATAGCAGTGAAATGAAATCCCAATAATCATAACTTAAAAAATGAAACTTTGTGGCATACACACATAATCATAGAGAATCATTTCTTGTTAGTCAAGACTCATTTCCAAGACTATCTTAGTGGACAAAGTCCCTTTCTGAACCGAGTCACCCTCGATTCAGTCCTGTTTCACTGAACTGGTATAACCTACCATTCCAGCCTTGTCTATCTCATGAGATATAAAATATTTACCCAATGCATTGGAGGGAGATATAGGTCCCACCCATCTCATAATGATACCATTATTATGTGTGCCACAAAATCATAAATCATACATCATTTCATAACCCATGTAATAAAAATGGGAATCTTAAACATCGTGACATCATAAAACAATTCATATAAGATAAAGGAATTTATAAAAATAATTCCATCACAACATTATCAAATCAATGTAATAATAGAGATAAAAACAGAACCCTTTATTTTCTTAGATGGAAAATAATTTTGATAAAACACTTGAACTCCATTCTTGAGGAAAATATCCTTTCTTCTTCAAAAACATTTTTCCTTTCTTAACATGTCGTACAAAAAGAAGTTGATTAAAAATAAACTTGAAAACTTGTAAAGGAAGCTTCTTGGAAATAATGTTTTAAAAATCCATCCATGCCGTATAAGTTAAAAAAAACACTCTTCGTACTTTTCTCGGAAAAGTCAAAAAGTACCTCGTACGAAAAACGACAAAAGATTCCTTTCATATCCTTTACTAAAAACTCACTGAAGGGTAAAATTGGATTTAAAAAATTGTAGGTGAATGGAAATTATATTACATATTTAGGAAACATGGATGTGGATGATAAAATACACCCTAGTAAATACCAAAGTATAAACAATCTCGAATAAAAATGAGATTGTGATATTTTCCCTTACCTTAGGTCCGACTTGCTTTGTACATGTCCGAACCTCCTGTATAATGATTTAAATAATGTCATTGACTTATTAAATAATCATATTCATTGTTATGATATCATATATGGTTCACTTATGACTTTATATTACCCGTTCTTTTGTAAATTCCATGTTAAAGAGCGTTTTGGGTAAAATCGTCTCATTTGTTGTTTGTGTTTTTAACTTGTAATTATTAATATGATTACATGGATCATGATTACTTATATCCAGAATGTAAAACATGATTTATATATAATATATATTCAGAATATATATATATATATAATATATCGATAAATGGAATGAAATACACCGTTCATGGAGACGGTAGTCCGTACGTACGCATGAACGCTGTTTTCGTTTCCTTATTGAATTGAATGGAATTAAGTAGATGACATACATATAAATATACATAAATCCAGTATCATTATTATGTCATATATTTCATTATTACTTATTATATATACTTTATAATCATTCATGAATGGTTAATCATTGAGAATGAATCTCATCGCATCGTGGAGACGGTAGTCCGTACGTACGCACGAGCGATGATATCGTTCCCATGGTCATGGAATAGTGTTGAAGTGTATTTATACTATTTCATCATTAATAGAAATTTATAATAATCATTTATATTTACTCATTACACCATTATACCCATCCAATTAAGGTGGTGGCGGAAAATAGATTACACCACGGCGTGGAGACGGTATTCCGTACGTACGCAGGCGCGGTGATTTCCTTTTTCCGTAGGGTGGATAGAAGGTTAATTAGAGTTGTTTAATATTTATAATAACATATCAGTATATAAGAAATACTGATGTGATTACTTTATCATGAAACAACTAAAGAAGAAGAAGTTGAAGAAGAAAGAAATTGAAAAAGATCGGTAATGGATATTACCTCTTTTTGACGCGCCTTTTCTTAACCTCCACTTAAAGAACTAAGGATGGTCTTTGAAGAAGACCAGGACCTCTAGGATGATAATAGGGAAGTGTAGAAGATAATTCGGCAGGGGTTGGCTGAGCTTGAAGGCTCAAAGTTGTGTGAGGAGGAGAGGGAGGAGGTGCCCTTTTATAAGGGAGGAGAGGGGCACCTTTGGAATAACTAAAAATATTATTTTATTATAAAGTCAAGTTCGGTTTTAAATAGCTCCAAATTGATTTATTTCGAGGCTAAGTTGGGGATGGGTCGAACTCCTCTCATACAATATAATTTATACAAGTTTAGGTTCCTATTTTAACCTTATCATTTAGATTTAACTCTAAGTTAAATAATTTAAATTTTACCGTGTCTTTTTGTTTTCTTATACTATATGGTTAATAAACTTACTATATCAAGCCAAAAGATCCCCAAGTTGTTCATTATTAATATATCTATCCTTATCTAAGTCATTTGGCCGAACCTTAGATTTTTAGGAATTAAATAACAATTAATAATATAATTTTTTTTTAAAAACTAATTTATGTCAGTTTTGACACTATTTGGTACATGATTTTTATGAAATTTCTAACAGAATGTTAAGTTCAAACAAAGTTACTTATATCAACAATAACATGTCATATTAACCTAGAAAATTAGTTTATGTCATAAAAAGTCTCAAATTACATTTATTTTGGCATTTATAACATCAATTATGTTAATATTTTCTTAAAAAGGTAATTACTACATCATCGTTGTGTCATAAATAAATTAAATTATTTAAAGTATAAAAATTACAAATAAAATACCATTATTTAGGAAATCGTTTTAGCTTTCTAATAAATATTCATAGTCGAAATTATATTATGTATAACCCTATATTAAAAATGTTTTAGTAAATAAACATTGACTTTAACTCTTTTAACTCTTCTTTGAATTAAATAATAATAAATGTCCTAATCTAATCCAAGTGGGCCTAAATGATAATATTTTACACTTAAGGTTGTTTTTAGTCGATATAAATTTGTCCAATCGGATTAGGACATGTGTTAGGGTAATATTAATATCATTTTTACCCTTAATTACGTTATTTACTTTTAACCGTGGTAAATAAAAGTAAAAAGTTACTATTCACCAAAAAATTATTTTCATCTCATTGAACCACATTTTACTTACTGACATCAACCGTGTCTCTTTGATTTTTGAAATTCCACTCACAGAAGCGGTAAAATTATGTTTTATGAAAAATTCAGTTTTTTTAACTACCACTTAGTGGTTTCACTATTCATCAAAAATTGAAAGTTTTCAGAAAAATGCCAAAAATTAGGCCTAAGTTATATTTGATAATATGAACTCAAAAATGATTTCTATTTTACCAAATTCAAAACATATCAGTTGCATTAATTAATTTAAAAATTAATTCCCGTCGTCAAAACAAAAGGCGTGTTTTTAAGAGATAATAACTATCAAAAGATTGACACTTGTTTATAACAGGTTTAAATGTGAAATTAAATACAATGACCAACATTGTATTAAATTGTAAAAATATATTCTAAATATACTTTAAAACCACTCAAATTAATAATTTATTACTATTAATTATTTCTATTGAAAAAGTTGTTTTTAATTAAAATTTACTAATTTTCACTATTCATCAAAATATGAAAGTTATCCGAAAATCACCAAAATTTCACCCTAAGCTAATTTCAATATTCCGAATCCAAAAATGAAGTCCATTTTGAAAAATAAAATTTAGAAAAATTTCAAAAAGTGGTTATTACTATTCATAATGGCTAGTTTTAATAATATTTTAATAGCATATTGTTGTTTAATGAAACTCGTTATTGCATACTACACACGCTATCGAGGAAGGTCGCAATTGAGTGTAATGCAAGTCATGTCAAGGATGCATGTTGTGCAAGCTCCTTTTGGTGTAGCGTACAACACAAGACATTAGTGAAATTAAAAAGAATATTTTTCATAAAATCTCGGGCTGTTACATTCTACCCCCCTTAAAATGAATTTCACACTCGAAATTCATCGGGGTTATAAATGGTTTACAATTCAGAAGTTTCTTTAATCGAAACCCACATCGTAAAAAGGAATACCAAAACCAATTTTTAAAAAACAAAAGTATGAAACGTAACGGTTACCCAAATAAACTAATCACTGGGTTTCCACATAGGTGAAAATATGGATATGGAAGAGAAATCTAACCATCATGTTCTGATGGAGAGTGGTAGAGAACATGGCTATGGAAAAGCAAGCAATCACAAAGCCATAAATTTGTGATGATCTAAGGTACCATCTAATTAATCAGATATAAGAGCACTAGGACAACATTTTTGGATTTCAAGATCGTTTCCCTAAAGTTGAAGAATTTAAATTAGAATAAATACTTACTTTATTTTGGTACAATCTCACTGTTTCTCATGCCTTGAACAATTTCCACTTCATTTCTTAAATTAATGAAGTTGAATTTGTTTTTTGTGAAGTGTTAGCAGATCATGTGATAGAATGATGGGTCATTCCATCTGTCTCAAACAAAAGTTTAGCAAAAGTTATTAAATATACATAAGTCATTCTATAGTGAGATTAATCATATATGGTTACTAAAATGGACTTATACATCATATATCATACTGCTTAATATAATAAAACTAGTTTCTACTAAACAGGGACTTCCTGTAGGCCAGTGGTAGGCGATAAAGGCCAGTCGCACTTCGGTTGTGGGTTCGATTTCCACAGCCTTGTCCGACGCGATGGGCTGTCGCCCGTCTTGCAAGTTGTCCTTTTTCTAAAGCTATATTACTATAACATCCCATCAATAATATCGAAAAACGTTTTATCCTAACTTATGTCCAACATAATCCATTCTAATCTATAGGCTTATCTAAAATACTTTGGTCCAAGCTCATTGTATAATGAAAATGATTACTTGAAATGTCACAGAACAATCACGCAAATTCCATCATTTATCCCCCATATATCATAAGATATATCTTGTTGGTCAAATTACAAACATGTAAATACCTTAATCATGTATTTTCTTGAAGAATGAATTTCCATTGACCCTTAGTGAAAACATGAATGCAGTTAAATGTTAACACTTTTCACATACCAAAATCCTCAATATTCTATATACTCAAACCATGATATCACTTAGTCCTTATATCAATCATGAGCTCATGAATACTGTTAAACATTTCGTTTTCTCGTTTTCCCTTCATTATGCGCATATCATATTATTTTCAAAAATATCTGAAAACATTTCCTGGTTACTAGTACCATTAATCATACACTTTAAAAACTTAGGAAAGAAAATAGTGTAACAATCCTTAGATGTCTCTTTATTCCATAGTACCATGAGATTATTTATACAATATTAAACTTGATAAACATGTAATCATTCCACTACCTTCTTAAAAAATTGACCGAGCTTCAACAATTCTTTCATCTCACATATCATTTTTAGTCTCATCATCATCATCAACATACATACTTCCCATACGACCATACTGATTCTCTTCATGAGACTTTCCCTTAGGGCATTGGTTTGCATAATGCCCATACATTCCACATTTAAAACATTTAACCATTGTTGATGTCGTAGCAATACCATTATCCTCATCCGTGGTGTTAACTGAACCTTTTTCTTTGCACTTACTGGCTTTGTGTCCTTCTTTTCCACACCCAAAGCATCTTCCAGTTCCTTTGAAATATTCTCCTTGATGCCTCTTCCCACATGATTTACATAGGGGAAATTGAACTTTCTTTCCTCTATGATCATCATGAAACTCCATATTTCTCTTATTAGCTGAGTCAGGAAACTTACCAAATTTTACTTTATTGATCATATTATGAGATTGCTGATTTGGCATAATAATGATGTTTGGACTTCCAAATCCCATTTCATTATGAAGAATATCATTCCATTGTCCATCATATCCTCCATTTTCATGAATCATCTTGTTTCCAGCCATGTTCTAAAACCCAAAAAGAATAGTGTTAGAGGCAAAAATCATAATAAAGGGGGAGTAACTTTAATGTCTAACATCTTAGGTTAAATTCTATGATCGTTACTGTAGTTCTAGGACTGTATCCTATACATATACTTATCCTTAGGGACATCCCTAGACATACCTTAGAAATATCTCTAGGGATCTCACTAACGTTTTCGCAAACTAGTTTCCAAAGGTTGACTAAACCTTTCCTCTGATACCAACTATAAAGTCCCGAAGCATAACGTACATGAAAATTAAATTACTTTTGCGGAATACTTAGTACATAACAAAAAACACACACACAAGGATCGTAATAGTTTAGTGTCTTTGGAAACTTGGAACATAATCTTCTAATCGTGGTGAAAGATCTTCAATATCTCCCATAAATATATTCCCTTTTTTTACCTAAAACATTTCATTATATCCTGGGGAAAAAGAAAACATAAAAGGGTGAGCTCAAATGCTCAGTAAGGGTAAACAAAAGAAATATCAATCACATCATATTCATAAGAACATAACTTTTGGAAATCTTAACCTACAAAAGAGAGCATAATTTCATAACATGGGATAAATCATAGTAGTGAAATGAAATCCCAATAATCATAACTTAAAAAATGAAACTTTGTGGCATACACACATAATCATAGAGAATCATTTCTTGTTAGTCAAGACTCATTGCCAAGACTATCTTAATGGACAAAGTCCCTTTCTGAACCGAGTCACCCTTGTTTCAGTCCTGTTTCACTGAACCGGTATAACCTACCATTCCAGCCTTGTCTATCTCATGATATATAAAATCGTTACCCAATGCATTGGAGGGAGATATAGGTCCCACCCATCTTATAATGATACCGTTCTTATGTGTGCCACAAAATCATAAATCATACATCATTTCATAACCCATGTAATAAAAATGGGAATCTTAAACATCGTGACATCATAAAACAATTAATATAAGATAAAGGAATTTATAAAAATAATTCCATCACAACATTATCAAATCAATGTAATAATAGAGATAAAAACAGAACCCTTTATTATCTTATATGGAAAATAATTTTGATAAAACACTTGAACTCCATTCTT
Organism: Viscum album; assembly: GCA_963277665.1. Lineage (NCBI taxonomy): Eukaryota > Viridiplantae > Streptophyta > Magnoliopsida > Santalales > Viscaceae > Viscum > Viscum album. Next base: position 1,194,419,490 of record OY728121.1, on the reverse strand, counting down.
GAGGAAAATATCGTTTCTTCTTCAAAAACATTTTTCCTTTCTTAACATGTCGTACAAAAAGAAGTTGATTAAAAATAAACTTGAAAACTTGTAAAGGAAGCTTCTTGGAAATAATGTTTTAAAAATTGATCCATGCCGTATAAGTTAAAAAAAACATTCTTCGTACTTTTGTCAGAAAAGTCAAAAAGTACCTCGTACGAAAAACGACAAAAGATTCCTTTCATATCCTTTACTAAAAACTCACCGAAGGGTAAAATTGGATTTAAACAATTGTAGGTGAATGGAAATAATATTACATATTGAGGAAACATGGATGTGGATGATAAAATACACCCCAGTAAATACCAAAGTATAAACAATCTCGGATAAAAATGAGATAGTGATATTTTCCCTTACCTTAGGTCCGACTTGCTTTGTACGTGTCCGAACCTCCTGTATAATGATTTAAATAATGTCATTGACTTATTAAAGAATCATATTCATTTTTATGATATCATATATGGTTCACTTATGACTTTATATTACCCATTCTTTTGTAAATTCCATGTTAAAGAGCATTTTGGGTAAAATCGTCTCATTTGTTGTTCGTGTTTTTAACTTGTAATTATTAATATGATTACATGGATCATGATTACTTATATCCAGAATGTAAAACAAAATTTATATATAATATATATTCATAATATATATATATATATATATATAATATCGATAAATGGAATGAAATACACCGTTCATGGAGACGGTAGTCCGTACGTACGCATGAACGCTGTTTTCGTTTCCTTATTGAATTGAATGGAATTAATTAGATGACATACATATAAATATACATAAATCAAGTATCATTATTATGTCATATATTTCATTAGTACTTATTATATATACTTTATAATCATTCATGAATGGTTAATCATTGAGAATGAATCTCATCGCGTCGTGGAGACGGTAGTCCGTACGTACGCACGAGCGATGATATCGTTCCCATGGTCATGGAATTGTGTTGAAGTGTATGTATACTATTTCATCATCAATATAACTTTATAATAATCATATATAGTTACTCATTACACCATTATACCCATCCAATTAAGGTGGGGGCGGAAAATAGATTACACCACGGCGTGGAGACGGTATTCCGTACGTACGCACGCGCGGTGATTTCCTTTATCCGTAGGATGGATAAAAGGTTAATTAGAGTTGATTCATATTTATAATAACATATAAGTATATAAGAAATACTGATGTCATTACTTTATCATGAAACAACTAAATAAGAAGAAGTTGAAGAAGAAAGAAATTGAAAAAGATCGGTAATGGATATTACCTCTTTTTGACGCGCCTTTTCTTAACCTCCACTTAAAGAACTAAGGATGGTCTTTGAAGAATACCAGGACCTCTAGGATGATACTAGGGAAGTGGAGAAGAGATTTCTTCAGGGTTTGTCCGAGCTTGAAGGCTCAAAGTTGTGTGAGGAGGAGAGGGAGGAGGTGCCCTTTTATAAGGGAGGAGAGGGGCACCTTTGGAATAACTAAAAATATTATTTTATTATAAAGTCAAGTTCGGTTTTAAATAGCTCCAAATTGATTTATTTCGAGACTAAGGTGGGTATGGGTCGAAATACTCTCATACAATAGAATTTAGACAAGTTTAGGTTCTTATTTTAACCTAATCATTTAGATTTAACTCTATGTTAAATAATTTAACTTTTACCGTGTCTTTTTGTTTTCTTACACTATATGGTTAATAAACTAACTATATCAATACAAACGAACCCCAAGTTGTTTATTATTAATATATCTATCCTTATCTAATTCATTTGGCTGAACCTTAGATTTTTATGAATTAAATAACAATTAATAATATAATATTTGTTTTAAAAACTAATTTATGTCAATTTTGACACTATTTGGTACATGATTTTTATGAAATTTCTAACAGAATGATAAGTTCGAACCAAGTTACTTAAATCAACAATAACATGTCATATTAACCTAGAAAATTAGTGTAAGTCATAAAAAGTCTCAAATTACATTTATTTGGGCATTTATAACATCAATTATGTTAATATTTTCTTAAAAAGGTAATTACTACATCATCGTTGTGTCATAAATAAATTAAATTATTTAAAGTATAAAAATTACAAATAAAATACAATTATGTAGAAAATAATTTTAGATTTCTAATGAATATTCATAGTTGAAATTATATTATGTATAACCCTATATTAAAAATGTTTTAGTAAATAAACTTTGATTTTAACTCTTTTAACTCTTCTTGGAATTAAATAATAATAAATGTCCTAATCTAATCCAAGTGGGCCTAAATGATAATATTTTACACTTAAGGTTGTTTTTGGTCGAGATACATTTGTCCAATAGGATTATGACATGTTTTAGGGTAATATTAATATCATTTTTACCCTTAATTACCCTATTTACTTTTAACCGTGGTAAATAAAAGTAAAAAGTTACTATTCACCAAAAATTATTTTCATCTCATTGAACCACATTTTACTTACTGACATCAACCATGTCTCTCGGATTTTTGAAATTCCACTCACAGAAGTGGTAAAATTATGTTTTATGAAAAATTCAGTTTTTTTAACTACCACTTAGTAGTTTCACTATTCATCAAAAATTGAATGTTTTCAGAAAAATGCCAAAAATTAGGCCTAAGATATATTTGATATTATGAACTCAAAAATGATTTCTATTTTACCAAATTAAAAACATATCAGTTTCATTAATTAATTTAACAATTACTTCCCATCGTCAAAACAAAAGGCTTGTTTTTAAGAGATAATAACTATCAAAATATTGACACTTGTTTATAACTGGTTTAAATGTGAAATTAAATCCAATGACCAACATTGTATTAAATTGTAAAAATATATTCTAAATATATACTTTAAAAACACTCAAATTAATAATTTATCACTATTAATTATTTCGATTGAAAAAGTTGTTTTTAATTAAAATTTAGTAATTTTCACTATTCATCAAAATATGAAAGTTATCAGAAAATCACCAAAATTTCACCCTAAGCTAATTTAGATATTCCAAATCCAAAAATGAAGTCCATTTTGAAAAATAAAATTTACAAAATTTTAAAAAGTGGTTATTACTATTCATAACGGCTAGTTTTAATAATATTTTAATAATATATTGTTGTTTAGTGAAACTCGTTATTGCGTACTACACACGCTATCGAGGAAGGTCGCAATTGCGTGTAATGCAAGGCAAGTCAAGGATGCCTGTTGTGCAAGCTCCTTTTGGTGTAGCGTACAACACAAGACATTAGTGAAATTAAAAAGAATATTTTTCATAAAATCTTGGGCTGTTACATTCTACCCCCCTTAAAATGAATTTCGCCCTCGAAATTCATCGGGGTTATAAATGGTTTACTATTCGAAAGTTTCTTTAATCGAAACCCACATTGTAAAAAGGAATACCAAAACCAATTTTTAAAAAACAAAAGTATGAAACGTAACGGTTACCCAAATAAACTAATAACTGGGTTTCCACATAGGTGAAAATATGGATATAGAATAGAAATCTAACCATCATGTTCTGATGGAGAGTGGTAGAGAACATGGATATGGAAAATCAACCAATCACAAAGCCATAAATTTGTGACGATCTAAGGTACCATATGATTAATCAGATATAAGAGCACTAGGACAACATTTTTGGTTTTCAAGATTGTTTCCCTAAAGTTGAAGAATTTGAATTAGAATAAATACTTACTTTATTTTGGTACAATCTCACTGTTGTTCATGCCTTGAACAATTTCCACTTCATTTCTTAAATAAATGAAGTTGAATTTGTTATTCGTAAAGTGTTAGCAGATCATGTGATAGAATGATGGGTCATTCCATCTGTCTCAAACAAAAGGTTATCAAAAGTTATTAAATATACATAAGTCATTCTATAGTGAGATTAATCATATATGGTTCCTAAAATGGACTTATACATCATATATCATACTGCTTAATATAATAAAACTAGTTTCTACTAAACAGGGACTTCCTGTAGGCCAGTGGTAGGCGATAAAGTCCAGTCGCACTTCGGTTGTGGGTTCGATTTCCACAGCCTTGTCCGACACGATGGAGTGTCGCCCGTCCTACAGGTTGTCCATTTTCTAAAGCTATATTACAATAACATCCCATCAATAATATCGAAAAATGTTTTATCCTAACTTATGTCCAACATAATCCATTCTAATCTTTAGGCTTACCTAAAATACTTCTATCCATGCTCATAGTATAAAGAAAATGATTATTTGAAATGTCATAGAACAATCACGTGAATGCCATAATTTATCCCCCATATATCATAAGATATATCTTGTTGGTCAAATTACAAACATGTAAATACCTTAATCATGTATTTTCTTGAAGAATGAATACCCGTTGAACCTTAGTGAAAACATGAATGTAGTTAAAAGTTAACACTTTTCACATACCAAAATCCTCAAAATTCTATATACTCAAACCATGATATCACTTACTCCTTATATCAATCATGAGCTCATGAATACTGTTAAATATTTCGTTTTATCGTTTTCCCTTCATTATGCGCATATCATATTATTTCCAAAAATATCTGAAAACATTTCATGGTTACTAGTACCATTAATCATACAATTTAAAAACTTAGGAAAGAAAATAGTGTAACAATCCTTAGATGTCCCTTTATTCCATAGTACCATGAGATTACTTATACAACATTACACTTGATAAACATGTAATCATTCCACTACCTTCTTAAACCATTGACCGAGCTTCAACAATTCTTTCATCTCACATATCATTTGTAGTCTCTTCATCATCATCAACATAATTACTTCCCATACGACCATATTGATTCTCTTCATGAGACTTTCCCTTAGGGCATTGGTTTGCATAATGCCCGTACATTCCACATTTAAAACATTTAACCATTGTTGATGTCGTAGCAATACCATTATCCTCATCCCTGGTGTTAACTGAACCTTTTCCTTTGCACTTACTGGCTTTGTGTCCTTCTTTTCCACACCCAAAGCATCTTCCAGTTCCTTTGAAACATTCTCCTTGATGCCTCTTCCCACATGATTTACATAGGGGAAATTGAACTTTCTTTCCTCTATGATCATCATGAAACTCCATCTTTCTCTTATTAGCCGAGTAAGGAAACTTACCAAATTTTACTTTATTGATCATATTATGAGATTGCTGATTCGGCATAATAATGATGTTTGGACTTCCAAATCCCATTTCATTATGAAGAATATCATTCCATTGTCCATCATATCCTCCATTTTCGTGAATCATCTTGTTTCCATCCATTTTCTAAAACCCAAAAAGAATAGTGTTAGAGGCAAAAATCATAATAAAGGGGGAGTAACTTCAATGTCTAACATCTTAGGTTAAATTCTATGATCGTTACTGTAGTTCTTGGACTGTATCCTATACGTATACTTATCCTTAGGGACATCCCTAGACATACCTTAGAAATATCTCTAGGGATCTCACTAACGTTTTCGCATCCTAGTTTCCAAAGGTTGACTAAACCATTCCTCTTATACCAACTATAAAGACCCGAAGCTTAACGTACATGAGCATTACATTAATTTTGCGGAATACTTAGTACATAACAAAAAACACACACACAAGGATCGTAATAGTTTAGTGTCTTTGGAAACTCGGAACGTAATCATCTAAATATGGTGAAAGATCTTCAATATCTCCCACAAAGATCCTCCATTTTTTTTACCTAAAACCTTTCATTATATCCTGGGGAAAAATAAAACATAAAAGGGTGAGCTCAAATGCTCAGTAAGGGTAAACAAAAGAAATATCAATCACATCATATTCATAAGAACATAACTTTTGGAAATCTTAACCTGCAAAAGAGAGCATAATTTTATAACATGGGATAAATCATAGTAGTGAAATGAAATCCCAATAATCATAACTTAAAACATGAAACTTTGTGGCATACACACATAATCATAGAGAATCATTTCTTGTTAGTCAAGACTCATTTCCAAGACTATCTTAGTGGATAAAGTCCCTTTCTGAACCGAGTCACCCTCGTTTCAGTCCTGTTTCACTGAACCGGTATAACCTACCATTCCGGCCTTGTCTATCTCATGAGATATAAAATCATTAACCAATGCATTGGAGGGAGATATAGGTCCCACCCATCTCATAATGATACCATTCTTATGTGTGCCACAAAATCATAAATCATACATCATTTCATAACCCATGTAATAAAAATGGGAATCTTAAACATCGTGACATCATAAAACAATTCATATAAGATAAAGGAATTTATAAAAATAATTCCATCACAACATTATCAAATCAATGTAATAATAGAGATAAAAACAGAACCCTTTATTATCTTAGATGGAAAATAATTTTGATAAAACACTTGAACTCCATTCTTGAGGAAAATATCCTTTCTTCTTCAAAAACATTTTTCCTTTCATAACATGTCGTACAAAAAGAAGTTTATTAAAAATAAACATGAAAACTTGTAAAGGAATCTTCTTGGAAATAATGTTTTAAAAATCCATCCATGCCATATAAGTTAAAAAACATTCTTCGTACTTTTTTCGGAAAAGTCAAAAAGTACCTCGTACGAAAAACGACAAAAGATTCCTTTCATATCCTTTACTAAAAACTCACCGAAGGGTAAAATTGGATTTAAACAATTGTAGGTGAATGGAAATAATATTAAATATTGAGGAAACATGGATGTGGATGATAAAATACACCCCAGTAAATAACAAAGTATAAACAATCTCGGATAAAAATGAGATTGTGATATTTTCCCTTACCTAAGGTCCGACTTGCTTTGTATGTGTCCGAACCTCCTGTATAATGATTTAAATAATGTCATTAAATTATTACAGAATCATATTCATTGTTATGATATCATATATGGTTCGCTTATGACTTTATATTACCCGTTCTTTTGTAAATTCCATGTTAAAGAGCATTTTGGGTAAAATCGTCTCATTTGTCGTTCGTGTTTTTAACTTGTAATTATTAATATGATTAAATGGATCATGATTACTTATATCCAGAATGTAAAACATGATTTATATATAATATATATTCAGAATATATATATATATATATAATATATCGATAAATGGAATGAAATACACCATTCATGGAGACGGTAGTCCGTACGTACACATGAACGCTGTTTTCGTTTCCTTATTGAATTGAATGGAATTAAGTAGATGACATACATATAAATATACATAAATCCAGTATCATTATTATGTCATATATTTCATTAGTACTTATTATATATACTTTATAATCATTCATGAATGGTTAATCATTGAGAATGAATCTCATCGCGTTGTGGAGACGGTAGTCTGTACGTACGCACGAGCGATGATATCGTTCCCATGGTCATGGAATTGTGTTGAAGTGTATGTATAATATTTCAGCATCAATATCACTTTATAATAATCATATATAGTTACTCATTACACCATTATACCCAACCAATTAAGGTGGTGGCGGAAAATAGATTACACCACAGCGTGGAGACGGTATTCCGTACGTACGCACGCGCGGTGATTTCCTTTTTCCGTAGGATGGATAGAAGGTTAATTAGAGTTGTTTCATATTTATAATAACATATAAGTATATAAGAAATACTGATGTTATAACTTTATCATGAAACAACTAAAGAAGAAGAAGTTGAAGAAGAAAGAAATTGAAAAAGATCGGTAATGGATATTACCTCTTTTTGACGCACCTTTTCTTAACCTCCACTTAAAGAACTAAGGATGGTCTTTTAAGAAGACCAGGACCTCTAGGATGATACTAGGAAAGTGGAGAAGAGATTTCATCAGGGGTTGGCCGAGCTTGAAGGCTCAAAGTTGTGTGAGGAGGAGAGGGAGGAGGTGCCCTTTTATAAGGGAGGAGAGGGGCACCTTTGGAATAACCAAAAATATTATTTTATTATAAAGTCAGGTTCGGTTTTAAATAGCTCCAAATTGATTTATTTCGAGGCTAAGGTGGGGATGGGTCGAAATCCTCTCATCCAATATAATTTAGACAAGTTTAGGTTCCTATTTTAACCTTATCATTTAGATTTAACTCTAAGTTAAATAATTTAACTTTTACCGTGTCTTTTTGTTTTCTTACACTATATGGTTAATAAACTTACTATATCAAGCCAAACGAACCCCAAGTTGTTTATTATTAATATATCTATCCTTATCTAATTCATTTGGCCGAGCCTTATATTTTTAGGAATTAAATAACAATTAATAATATACTATTTGTTTTAAAAACTAATTTATGTCAATTTTGACACTATTTGGTACATGATTTTTATGAAATTTCTAACAGAATGATAAGTTCGAACCAAGTTACTTATATCAACAATAACATGTCATAGTAACCTAGAAAATTAGTGTAAGTCATAAAAAGTCTCAAATTGCATTTATTTGGGCATTTATAACATCAATTATGTTAATATTTGCTTAAAAAGGTAATTACTACATCATCATTGTGTCATAAATAAATTAAATTATTTAAAGTATAAAAATTACAAATAAAATACCATTATGTAAGAAATATTTTTAGCTTTCTAATGAATATTCATAGTCGAAATTATATTATGTATAACCCTATATTAAAAATGTTTTAGTAAATAAACTTTGATTTTAACTCTTTTAACTCTTCTTTGAATTAAATAATATTAAATGTCCTAATCTAATCCATGTGGGCCTAAATGATAATATTTTACACTTAAGGTTTTTTTTGGTCGAGATACATTTGTCCAATAGGATTAGGACATGTGTTAGGGTAATATTAATATCATTTTTACCCTTAATTACCCTATTTACTTTTAACCGTGGTAAATAAAAGTAAAAAGTTACTATTCACCAAAAAATTATTTTCATCTCATTGAACCACATTTTACTTACTGAAATCAACCATGTCTCTTGGATTTTTGAAATTCCACTCACAGAAGCGGTAAAATTATGTTTTATGAAAAATTCAGTTTTTTTAACTACCACATAGTGGTTTCACTATTCATCAAAAATTGAAAGTTTTCAGAAAAATGCCAAAAAATAGGCCTAAGCTATATTTGATAATATGAACTCAAAAATGATTTCTATTTTACCAAATTCAAAACATATCAGTTGCATTAATTAATTTAAAAATTAATTCCCGTCGTCAAAACAAAAGGCGTGTTTTTAAGAGACAATAACTATCAAAAGATTGACACTTGTTTATAACTGGTTTAAATGTGAAATTACATCCAATGACCAACATTATATTAAATTGTAAAAATATATTCTAAATATACTTTAAAACCACTCAAATTAATAATTTATCACTATTAATTATTTCGATTGAAAAAGTTGTTTTTAATTAAAATTTAGTAATTTTCACTATTCATCAAAATATGAAAGTTATCAGAAAATCACCAAAATTTCACCCTAAGCTAATTTCAATATTCCTAATCCAAAAATGAAGTCCATTTTGAAACATAAAATTTACAAAATTTCAAAAAGTGTTTATAACTGTTCATAATGGCTAGTTTTAATAATATTTTAATAGCATATTGTTGTTTAGTGAAACTCGTTATTGCGTACTACACACACTATCGAGGAAGGTCGTGATTGCGTGTAATGCAAGGCAAGTCAAGGATGCGTGTTGTGCAAGCTCCTTTTGGTGTAGCGTACAACACAAGACATTAGTGAAATTAAAAAGAATATTTTTCATAAAATCTTGGGCTGTTACATTCTACCCCCCTTAAAATGAATTTCGCCCTCGAAATTCGTCGGGGTTATAAATGGTTTACTATTCAAAAGCTTCATTAATCGAAACCCACATCGTAAAAAGGAATACCAAAACCAATTTTTAAAAAACAAAAGTATGAAACGTAACGGTTACCCAAATAAACTTATCACTGGGTTTCCACATAGGTGAAAATATGGATATGGAAGAGAAATCTAACCATCATGTTCTGATGGAGAGTGGTAGAGAACATGGCTATGGAAAAGCAAGCAATCACAAAGCCATAAATTTGTGAGGATCTAAGGTACCATCTAATTAATTAGATATAAGAGCACTATGACAACATTTTTGGTTTTCAAGATCGTTTCCCTAAAGTTGAAGAATTTAAATTAGAATAAATACTTACTTTATTTTGGTACAATCTCACTGTTGTTCATGCCTTGAACAATTTCCACTTCATTTCTTAAATTAATGAAGTTGAATTTGTTATTCGTGAAGTGTTAGCAGATCATGTGATAGAATAATGGGTCATTCCATCTGTCTCAAACAAAAGGTTAGCAAAAGTTATTAAATATACATAAGTCATTCTATAGCAAGATTAATCATATATGGTTCCTAAAATGGACTTATACATCATATATAATACTACTTAATATAATAAAACTAGTTTCTACTAAACAGGGACTTCCTGTAGGCCAGTGGTAGGCGATAAAGGCCAGTCGCACTTCGGTTGCGGTTTCGATTTCCACAGCCTTGTCCGACGCGATGGGCTGTCGCCCGTCCTGCAGGTTGTCCTTTTTCTAAAGCTATATTAATATAACATCACATCAATAATATCGAAAAAAATTTATCCTAACTTATGTCCAACATAATCCATTCTAATCTTTAGGCTTATCTAAAATACTTCGGTCCAAGCTCATAGTATAATGAAAATGATTACTTGAAATGTCACAGAACAATCATGTGAATGCCATCATTTATCCCCCATATATCATAAGATATATCTTGTTGGTCAAATTACAAACATGTAAATACCTTAATCATGTATTTTCTTGACGAATGAATTCCCATTGAACCTTAGTGAAAACATGAATGCAGTTAAAAGTTAACACTTTTCACATACAAAAATCTTCAAAATTATATATACTCAAACCATGATATCACTTAGTCCTTATATCAATCACGAGCTCATGAATACTATTAAACATTTCGTTTTCTCATTTTTCCTTCATTATGCGCATATCATATTATTTCCAAAAATATCTAAAAACATTTCATGGTTACTAGTACCAGTAATCATACACTTTAAAAACTTAGGAAAGAAAATAGTGTAACAATCTTTAGATGTCTCTTTATTCCATAGTACCATGAGATTATTTATACAACATTACACTTGATAAACATGTAATCATTCCACTACCTTCTTAAACCATTGAATGAGCTTCAACAATTCTTTCATCTCACATATCATTTTTAGCCTCTTCATCATCATCAACATAAATACTTCCCATACGACCATACTGATTCTCTTCATGAGACTTTCCCTTAGGGCATTGGTTTGCATAATGCCCGTACATTCCACATTTAAAACATTTAACCATTGTTGATGTCGTAGCAATACCATTATCCTCATCCCTGGTGTTAACTGAACCTTTTCCTTTGCACTTACTGGCTTTGTGTCCTTCTTTTCCACACCAAAAGCATCTTCCAGTTCCTTTGAAACATTCTCCTTGATGCCTCTTCCCACATGATTTTACATAGGGGAAATTGAACTTTCTTTCCTCTATGATCATCGTGAAACTCCATCATTCTCTTATTAGCTGAGTCGGGAAACTTACCAAATTTTACTTTATTGATCATATTAGGAGATTGCTGATTCGGGATAATAATGATGTTTGGACTTCCAAATCCCATTTCATTATGAAGAATATCATTCCATTGTCCATCATATCCTCCATATTCGTGAATCATCTTGTTTCCAGCCATTTTCTAAAACCCAAAAAGAATAGTGTTAGAGGCAAAAATCATAATAAAGGGGGAGTAACTTCAATTTCTAACATCTTAGGTTAAATTCTAGGATCGTTATTTTAGATCTAGGACTGTATCCTATACGTATACTTATCCTTAGGGACATCCCAAGACATACCTTAGAAATATCTCTAGGGATCTCACTAATGTTTTTGCATCCTAGTTTCCAAAGGTTGACTAAACCTTTCCTCTGATACCAACTATAAAGACCCGAAGCTTAACGTACATGAACATTACATTACTTTTGCGGAATACTTAGTACATAACAAAAAACACACACACAAGGATCGTAATAGTTTAGTGTCTTTGGAAACTCAGAACGTAATCTTCTAATCGTGGTGAAAGATCTTCAATATCTCCCATAAAGATATTCCCTTTTTTACCTAAAACCATTCATTATATCCTGGGGAAAAAGAAAACATAAAAGGGTGAGCTCAAATGCTCAGTAAGGGTAAACAAAAGAAATATCAATCACATCATATTCATAAGAACATAACTTTTGGAAATCTTAACCTGCAAAAGAGAGCATAATTTCATAACATGGGATAAATCATAGTAGTGAAATGAAATCTCAGTAATCATAACATAAAACATGAAACTTTGGGGCATACACACATAATCATAGAGAATCATTTCTTGTTAGTCAAGACTCATTGCCAAGACTATCTTAGTGGACAAAGTCCCTTTCTGAACCGAGTCACCCTCGTTTCAGTCCTGTTTCACTGAACCGGTATAACCTACCATTCCAGCCTTGTCTATCTCATGAGATATAAAATCTTTACCCAATGAATTGGAGTGAGATATAGGTCCCACCCATCTCATAATGATACCATTCTTATGTGTTCCACAAAATCATAAATCATACATCATTTCATAACCCATGTAATAAAAATGGGAATCTTAAACATCGTGACATCATAAAAAAATTCATATAAGATAAAGGAATTTATAAAAATAATTCCATCACAACATTATCAAATCAATGTAATAATATAGATAAAAACAGAACCCTTTATTATCTTATATGGAAAATAATTTTGATAAGACACTTGAACTCCATTCTTGAGGAAAATATCCTTTCTTCTTCAAATTTTTTTCCTTTCTTAACATGTCGTACAAAAAGAAGTTGATTAAAAATAAACTTGAAAACTTGTAAAGGAAGCTTCTTGGAAATAATGTTTTAAAAATCCATCCATGCCGTATAAGTTAAAAAAAACATTCTTCGTACTTTTGTCGGAAAAGTCAAAAAGTACCTCGTACGAAAAACGACAAAATATTCCTTTCATATCCTTTACTAAAAACTCACCGAAGGGTAAAATTGGATTTAAAAAATTGTAGGTGAATGGAAATAATATTACATATTGAGGAAACATGGATGTGGATGATAAAATACACCCCAGTAAATACGAAAGTATAAACAATCTCAGATAAAAATGAGATTGTGATATTTTCCCTTACCTTAGGTCCGACTTGCTTTGTACGTGTCCGAACCTCATGTATAATGATTTAAATAATGTCATTGAATTATTAAAGAATCATATTCATTGTTATTATATCATATATGGTTCACTTATGAATTTATATTACCCATTATTTTGTAAATTCCATGTTAAAGGGAGTTTTGGGTAAAATCGTCTCATTTGTCGTTCGTGTTTTTAACTTGTAATTATTAATATGATTACATGGATCATGATTACTTATATCCAGAATGTAAAACATGATTTATATATAATATATATTCAGAATATATATATATATATATATATATATAATATCGATAAATGGAATGAAATACACCGTTCATGGAGACGGTAGTCCGTACGTATGCATGAATGCTGTTTTCGTTTCCTTATTGAATTGAATGGAATTAAGTAGATGACATACATATAAATATAGATAAATCCAGTATCATTATTATGTCATATATTTCATTAGTACCTATTATATATACTTTATAATCATTCACGAATGGTTAATCATTGAGAATGAATCTCATCGCGTCGTGGAGACAGTAGTCCGTACGTACGCACGAGCGATGATATCGTTCCCATGGTCATGGAATTGTGTTGAAGTGTATGTATACTATTTCAGAATCAATATCACTTTATAATAATCATATATAGTTACTCATTACACCATTATACCCATCCAATTAAGGTGGTGGTGGAAAATAGATTACACCACGGCGTGGAGACGGTATTCCGTACGTACGCACGCGCGGTGATTTCCTTTTTCCGTAGGATGGATAGAAGGTTAATTTGAGTTGTTTCATATTTATAATAACATATAAGTATATAAGAAATACTGATGTTATTACTTTATCATGAAACAACTAAATAAGAAGAAGTTGAAGAAGAAAGAAATTGAAAAAGATCGGTAATGAATATTACCTCTTTTTGACGTGCCTTTTCTTAACCTCCACTTAAAGAACTAAGGATGGTCTTTGAAGAAGACCAGGACCTCTAGGATGATACTAGGGAAGTGGAGAAGAGATTTCGGCAGGGGTTGGCCAAGCTTGAAGGCTCAAAGTTGTGTGAGGAGGAGAGGGAGGAGGTGCCCTTTTAGAAGGGAGGAGAGGGGCACCTTTGGAATAACTAAAAATATTATTTTATTATAAAGTCAAGTTCGGTTTTAAATAGCTCCAAATTGATTTATTTCGAGGCTAAGGTGGGTATGGGTCGAAATCCTCTCATCCAATAGAATTTAGACAAGTTTAGGTTCCTATTTTAACCTTATCATTTAGATTTAACTCTATGTTAAATAATTTAACTTTTACCGTGTCTTTTTGTTTTCTTACACTATATGGTTAATAAACTTACTATATCAAGCCAAACGAACCCCAAGTTGTTTATTATTAATATATATATCCTTTTCTAATTCATTTGGCCAAAACTTATATTTTTATGAATTAAATAACAATTAATAATATAATATTTGTTTTAAAAACTAATTTATGTCAATTTTGACACTATTTGGTACATGATTTTTATGAAATTTCTAACAGAATGATAAGTTCTAACCAAGTTACTTAAATCAACAATAACATGTCATATTAACCTATAAAATTAGTGTAAGTCATAAAAAGTCTCAAATTACATTTATTTGGGAATTTATAACATCGATTATGTTAATATTTTCTTAAAAAGGTAATTACTACATCATCGTTGTGTCATATATAAATTAAATTATTTAAAGTATAAAAATTACAAATAAAATACCATTATGTAGGAAATAATTTTAGCTTTCTAATAAATATTCATAGTCGAAATTATATTATGTATAACCCTATATTAAAAATGTTTTAGTAAATAAACTTTGATTTTAACTCTTTTAACTCTTCTTGGAATTAAATAATAATAAATGTCCTAATCTAATCCAAGTGGGCCTAAATGATAATATTTTACACTTAAGGTTGTTTTTGGTCGAGATACATTTGTCCAATAGAATTAGGACATGTGTTAGGGTAATATTAACATCATTTATACCCTTAATTACCCTATTTAATTTTAACCGTGGTAAATAAAAGTAAAAAGTTACTATTCACCAAAAAATTATTTTCATCTCATTGAACCACATTTTACTTACTGATATCAACCGTGTCTCTCGGATTTTTGAAATTCCACTCACAGAAGCGGTAAAATTATGTTTTATGAAAAATTCAGTTTTTTTAACTACCACTTAGTGGTTTCACTATTCATCAAAAATTGAAAGTTTTCAGAAAAATGCCAAAAATTAGGACTAAGCTATATTTGATATTATGAAATCCAAAATGATTTCTATTTTACCAAATTCAAAACATATCAGTTGCATTAATTAATTTAAAAATTAATTCCCGTCGTCAAAACAAAAGGCTTGTTTTTAAGAGATAATAACTATCAAAAGATTGACACTTGTTTATAACTGGTTTAAATGTGAAATTAAATCCAATGACCAACATTGTATTAAATTGTAAAAATATATTCTAAATATACTTTAAAAACACTCAAATTAATAATTTATCACTATTAATTATTTCGATTGAAAAAGTTGTTTTTAATTAAAATTTAGTAATTTTCACTATTCATCAAAATATGAAAGTTATCAGAAAATCACCAAAATTTCACCCTAAGCTAATTTCGATATTCCGAATCCAAAAATGAAGTCCATTTTGAAAAATAAAATTTACAAAATTTCAAAAAGTGGTTATTACTATTCATAACGACTAGTTTTAATAATATTTTAATAGCATATTGTTGTTTAGTGAAACTCGTTATTGCGTACTACACACGCTATCGAGGAAGGTCGTAATTGCGTGTAATGCAAGGCAAGTCAAGGATGCGTGTTGTGCAAGCTCCTTTTGGTGGAGCGTACAACACAAGACATTAGTGAAATTAAAAAGAATATTTTTCATAAAATCTTGGGCTGTTACATTCTACCCCCCTTAAAATGAATTTCGCCCTCGAAATTCATCGGGGTTATAAATGGTTTACTATTCGAAAGTTTCTTTAATCGAAACCCACATTGTAAAAAGGAATACCAAAACCAATTTTTTAAAAACAAAAGTATGAAACATAACAGTTACCCAAATAAACTAATCACTGGGTTTCCACATAGGTGAAAATATGGATATAGAAGAGAAATCTAACCATCATGTTCTGATGGAGAGTGGTAGAGAACATGGCTATGGAAAAGCAAGCAATCATAAAGCCATAAATTTGTGACGATCTAAGGTACCATCTGATTAATCAGATATAAGAGCACTAGGACAACATTTTTGGTTTTCAAGATCGTCTCCCTAAAGTTGAAGAATTTGAATTAGAATAAATACTTACTTTATTTTGGTACAATCTCACTGTTGTTCATGCTTTGAACAATTTCCACTTCATTTCTTAAATAAATGAAGTTGAATTTGTTATTCGTGAAGTGTTAGCAGATCATGTGATAGAATGATGGGTCATTCCATCTGTCTCAAACAAAAGGTTAGCAAAAGTTATTAAATATACATAAGTCATTCTATAGTGAGATTAATCATATATGGTTCCTAAAATGGACTTATACATCATATATCATACTGCTTAATATAATAAAACTAGTTTCTACTAAACAGGGACTTCCTGTAGGCCTGTGGTAGGCGATAAAGGCCAGTCGCACTTCGGTTGTGGGTTCGATTTCCACAGCCTTGTCCGACCCGATGGGTTGTCGCCCGTCCTGCAGGTTGTCCTTTTTCTAAAGCTATATTACTATAACATCCCATCAATAATATCGAAAAATGTTTTATCCTATCTTATGTCCAACGTAATCCATTCTAATCTTTAGGCTTATCTAAAATACTTCTGTCCATGCTCATAGTATAAAGAAAATGATTACTTGAAATGTCACAGAACAATCACGTGAATGCCATCATTTATTCCCCATATATCATAAGATATATCTTGTTGGTCAAATTACAAACATGTAAATACCTTAATCATGTATTTTCTTGAAGAATGAATACCCATTGAACCTTTGTGAAAACATGAATGCAGTTAAAAGTTAACACTTTTCACATACCAAAATCCTCAAAATTCTATATACTCAAACCATGATATCGCTTAGTCCTTATATCAATCATGAGCTCATGAATACTGTTAAACATTTCGTTTTATCGTTTTCCCTTCATTATGCGCATATCATATTATTTCCAAAAATATCTGAAAACATTTCATGGTTACTAGTACCATTAATCATACACTTTAAAAACTTAGGAAAGAAAATAGTGTAACAATCCTTATATGTGTCTTTATTCCATAGTACCATGAGATTACTTATACAACATTACACTTGATAAACATGTAATCATTCCACTACCTTCTTAAACCATTGACCGAGCTTCAACAATTCTTTCATCTCACATATCATTTGTAGTCTCTTCATCATCATCAACATAAATACTTCCCATACGACCATACTAATTCTCTTCATGAGACTTTCCCTTAGGGAATTGGTTTGCATAATGCCCGTACATTCCACATTTAAAACATTTAACCATTGTTGATGTCGTAGCAATACCATTATCCTCATCCCTGGTGTTAACTGAACCTTTTCCTTTTCACTTACTGGCTTTGTGTCCTTCTTTTCCACACCCAAAGCATCTTCCAGTTCCTTTTAAACATTCTCCTTGATGCCTCTTCCCACACGATTTACATAGGGGAAATTGAACTTTCATTCCTCTATGATCATCATGAAACTCCATCTTTCTCTTATTAGCCGAGTAAGAAAACTTACCAAATTTTACTTTATTGATCATATTATGAGATTGCTGATTCTACATAATAATGATGTTTGGACTTCCAAATCCCATTACATTATGAAGAATATCATTCCATTGTCCGTCATATCCTCCATTTTCGTGAATCATCTTGTTTCCAGCCATTTTCTAAAACCCAAAAAGAATAGTGTTAGAGGCAAAAATCATAATAAAGTGGGAGTAACTTCAATGTCTAACATCTTAGGTTAAATTCTACGATCGTTACTGTAGTTCTTGGACTGTATCCTATACGTATACTTATCCTTAGGGAAATCCCTAGACATACCTTAGAAATATCTCTAGGGATCTCACTAATGTTTTCGCATCCTAGTTTCCAAAGGTTGACTAAACCATTCCTCTGATAGCAACTATAAATACCCGAAGCTTAACGTACATGAAAATTACATTACTTTTGCAAAATACTTAGTACATAACAAAAAACACACACACAAGGATCGTAATAGTTTAGTGTCTTTGGAAACTCAGAACGTAATCTTCTAATCGTGGTGAAAGATCTTCATTATCTCCCATAAATATCTTCCATTTTTTTACCTAAAACATTTCATTATATCCTGGGGAAAAAGAAAACATAAAAGGGTGAGCTCAAATGCTCAGTAAGGGTAAACAAAAGAAATATCAATCACATCATATTCATAAGAACATAACTTTTGGAAATCTTAACCTGCAAAAGAGAGCATAATTTCATAACATGGGATAAATCATAGTAGTGAAATGAAATCCCAATAATCATAACTTAAAACATGAAACTTTGTGGCATACACACATAATCATAGAGAATCATTTCTTGTTAGTCAAGACTCATTTCCAAGACTATCTTAGTGGACAAAGTCCCTTTCTGAACCGAGTCACCCTCATTTCAGTCCTGTTTCACTGAACCGGTATAACCTACCATTCCAGACTTGTCTATCTCATGAGATATAAAATCTTTACCCAATTCATTGGAGGGAGATATAGGTCCCACCCATCTCATAATGATACCATTCTTATGTGTGCCACAAAATCATAAATCATACATCATTTCATAACCCATGTAATAAAAATGGGAATCTTAAACATCGTGACATCATAAAACAATTCATATAAGATAAAGGAATTTATAAAAATAATTCCATCACAACATTATCAAATCAATGTAATAATAGAGATAAAAACAGAACCCTTTATTATCTTAGATGGAAAATAATTTTGATAAAACACTTGAACTCCATTCTTGAGGAAAATATCCTTTCCTCATCAAAAACATTTTTCCTTTCTTAACATGTCGTACAAAAAGAAGTTGATTAAAAATAAACTTGAAAACTTGTAAAGGAATCTTCTTGTAAATAATGTTTTAAAAATCCATCCATGTCGTATAAGTTAAAAAAACATTCTTCGTACTTTTTTCGGAAAAGTCAAAAAGTACCTCGTACAAAAAACGACAAAAGATTTCTTTCATATCCTTTACTAAAAACTCACCGAAGGGTAAAATTGGATTTAAAAAAGTGTAGGTGAATGGAAATAATATTACATATTGAGGAAACATGGATGTGGATGATAAAATACACCCAAGTAAATACCAAAGTATAAACAATCTCGGATAAAAATGAGATTGTGATATTTTCCCTTACCTTAGGTCCGACTTGCTTTGTACGTGTCCGAACCTCCTGTATAATGATTTAAATAATGTCATTGACTTATTACAGAATCATATTCATTGTTATGATATCATATATGGTTCACTTATGACTTTATATTACCCGTTCTTTTGTAAATTCCATGTTAAAGAGCGTTTTGGGTAAAATCGTCTCATTTGTCATTCGTGTTTTTAACTTGTAATTATTAATATGATTACATGGATCATGATTACTTATATCCAGAATGTAAAACATGATTTATATATAATATATATTCAGAATATATATATATATATATAATATCGATAAATGGAATGAAATACACCGTTCATGGAGACGGTAGTCCGTACGTACGCATGAACACTGTTTTCGTTTCCTTATTGAATTGAATGGAATTAAGTAGATGACATACATATAAATATACATAAATCCAGTATCATTATTATGTCATATATTTCATTAGTACTTATTATATATACTTTATAATCATTCATGAATGGTTAATCATTGAGAATGAATCTCATCGCGTCGTGGAGACGGTAGTCCGTACGTACGCACGAGTGATGATATCGTTCCCATGGTCATGGAATTGTGTTTAAGTGTATGTATACTATTTTTGCATCAATATAACTTTATAATAATCGTATATAGTTACTCATTACACCATTATACCCATCCAATTAAGGTGGTGGCGGAAAATAGATTACACCACAGCGTGGAGACGGTATTCCGTACGTACGCACGCGCAGTGATTTCCTTTTTATGTAGGATGGATAGAAGGTTAATTAGAGTTGTTTAATATTTATAATAACATATCAGTATATAATAAATACTGATGTTATTACTTTATCATGAAACAACTAAAGAAGAAGAAGTTGAAGAAGAAAGAAATTGAAAAAGATCGGTAATGGATATTACCTCTTTTTGACACGCCTTTTCTTAACCTCCAATTAAAGAACTAAGGATGGTATTTTAAGAAGACCAGGACCTCTAGGATGATACTAGGAAAGTGGAGAAGAGATTTCGGCAGGGGTTGGCTGAGCTTGAAGGCTCAAAGTTGTGTGAGGAGGAGAGGGAGGAGGTGCCTTTTTATAAGGGAGGAGAGGGGCACCTTTAGAACAACTAAAAATATTATTTTATTATAAAGTCAAATCCGGTTTTAAATAGCTCCAAATTGCTTTATTTAGAGGCTAAGGTGGGTATGGGTCGAAATCCTCTCATCCAATAGAATTAAGACAAGTTTAGGTTCCTATTTTAACCTTATCATTTAGATTTAACTCTAAGTTAAATTATTTAACTTTTACCGTGTCTTTTTGTTTTCTTACACTATATGGTTAATAAACTTACTATATCAAGCCAAACGAATCCCAAGTTGTTTATTATTAATATATCTATCCTTATCTAATTAATTTGGCCGAACCTTAGTTTTTAAAAATTAAATAACAATTAATAATATAATATTTGTTTTAAAAACTAATTTATGTCAATTTTGACACTATTTGGTACATGATTTTTATGAAATTTCTAAAAGAATGATAAGTTCGAACCAAGTTACTTAAATCAACAATAACATGTCATATTAACCTATAAAATTAGTGTAAGTCATAAAAAGGCTCAAATTATATTTATTTGGGCATTTATAACATTAATTATGTTAATATTTTCTTAAAAAGGTAATTACTACATCATCGTTGTGTCATAAATAAATTAAATTATTTAAATTATAAAAATTACAAATAAAATACCATTATGTATGAAATCTTTTTATCTTTCTAATGAATATTCATACTCGAAATTATATTATGTATAACCCTATATTAAAAATGTTTTAGTAAATAAACTTTGATTTTAACTCTTTTAACTCTTCTTTGAATTAAATAATAATAAATGTCCTAATCTAATCCAAGTGGGCCTAAATGATAATATTTTACACTTAAGGTTGTTTTTGGTCGAGATACATTTGTCCAATAGGATTAGGACATGTGTTAGGGTAATATTAATATCATTTTTACCCTTAATTACCCTATTTACTTTTAACCGTGGTAAATAAAAGTAAAAAGTTACTATTCACCAAAAAATTATTTTCATCTCATTGAACCACATTTTACTTACTGACATCAACCGCGTCTCTCGGATTTTTGAAATTCCACTCACAGAAGCGGTAAAATTAAGTTTTATGAAAAATTCAGTTTTTTTAACAACCACTTAGTGGTTTCACTATTCATCAAAAATTGAATGTTTTCAGAAAAATGCCAAAAATTAGGCCTAAGCTATATTTGATATTATGAACTCAAAAATGATTTCTATTTTACCAAATTCAAAACATATCAGTTGCATTAATTAATTTAAAAATTAATTCCCGTCGTCAAAACAAAAGGCGTGTTTTTAAGAGATAGTAACTATCAAAAGATTGACACTTGTTTATAACTGGTTTAAATGTGAAATTACATCCAATGAACAACATTGTTTTAAATTGTAAAAATATATTCTAAATATACTTTAAAACCACTCAAATTAATAATTTATCACTATTAATTATTTCGATTGAAAAAGTTGTTTTTAATTAAAATTTAGTAATTTTCACTATTCATCAAAATATGAAAGTTATCCGAAAATCACCAAAATTTCAACCTAAGCTAATTTCGATATTCTGAATCCAAAAATGAAGTCCATTTTGAAAAATAAAATTTACAAAATTTCAAAAAGTGGTTAGTACTATTCATAACGACTAGTTTTAATAATATTTTAATAGCATATTGTTGTTTAGTGAAACTCGTTATTGCGTACTACACACGCTATCGAGGAAGGTCGCGATTGTGTGTAATGCAAGGCAAGTCAAGGATGCGTGTTGTGAAGGCTCCTTTTGATGTAGTGTACAACACAAGAAATTAGTGAAATTAAAAAGAATATTTTTCATAAAATCTTGGGCTGTTACAGAATTTCCCATGGCTTGCCTTATGTTTATATTTTTTCCATTGGTTTTAGCTTATGAAATTGAATTCCTTGATGTCCATGAGGGATAATTTTTTTATCTTTGATTTAAATGGAAAGTGTTTTCAAAATTGTATTTTCTTTAAAAAAATTATACAAATAACATGTTTGTTGAAATTTATAAAAAGTTATTTTTAAAAGGAAATGTTTTTTTCAGGAATGGAAGTGATATAGTATTTCTCATGGAAAATATTTTAAAATTGTTGGAATAGTTTCTTGAACATAATTGTTTCTTATAGAAAATTAGGAATATCATGAGTCACACGGTTAGAATTTAAATTATATAGGCCTTAATTGGGGTGTATATACCTCTTATGTAGGTTCTCATTATGTTATGGATCTAGTTATTTTCCTTGACTGGGGAGCCCCTCACAATCTTAGGAAAGACCATGCTGGCTAGTGTTAATCACATTTATTCATTATATACACCCTCATGTTTCTCATCCATTTTTTTCTTTGTTGAAAACATTATGTTGATGGTTATTCTAATATTTACCACTTGGTTTTATGATGCATGATTACTTAGATATTTCACTCTATTTATATATCATGTATTTTAAGTCATATTATTTGTTTATGTTGAATATGACCTATTTTAAAGAACTGATGGATGTATGGTGACAGTCATTTTATAGATTTTTGATGGTATCTAATTGGGTTTTAGTGAGATCACCCTATATGTTTCTTTGGGTGTTTTTTGACATGGTTTTTTTGGACATAGATAAAGGGGATGTTGTTTCTTTTAATGATGGATTCTCTTGTTCGATGTTGCTTTCTAGCATGTTTGGGATGATGTGATGAAAATTCATGGGGATTTTTGCTCATGGAGTTGTGGAGATCCTTATTATTGGTATATAGACTATTTTTGGTTATGGTTGTTTGGATTTTGTCATATTCATAATATATTGTATCTCAACCATGAGTTGTAATGTTATATTTAGAACTGATATCCTTTTATATATTATGTTTATAAAATGTTTTATTTTGATGATGAAATTATTACAATGTTTTTATATCCATACTAGGTGCTTATTGCCAACCCATGGTGATCGGGAATGTGCTTCTGGCCATGTTGCGATCCAATTCAGGTGATGTATCAAGTTGACCCTGGATGATTTTTTAGACTTCTAAAACACTTCAAATCATCTTTAAATATCATCTAAAAGTTCTCCTTCACCTGATACATTAGTATGTATGCTTGGAGAACCACTGATGGATTATCTAAAATCAAGTTATCTCTTTCTTTCAAAATAACATATTCTTAAGAAAACAACATTCGGGCTCTATCTTAGGGGAATAAGAACTCCTACACACAAAGAAGACTAAACTTGGCATGATGTAGATCCAACCAATATCAAGTATCACCATAGTATTTTGATATCAAGGTAATCATTGGCTAGTTACCACATAATGATCACCTATAGAAAAACTATAGTGGTGACACACACATGGTAAGGTGACATGCCCATTTCCCAACTCACCTTAGGTTCCTGATGTAATAAGTTTCAAAAACCATTTAAAAACCTTTCTCAGAATTTATAAATCATTTTCACTGAAAAACATTACAATTTTCATGCTTAAAAATCCTTTTTCCATTTCAAAAAATCCCTTAAGTAATTTTAATAAACAGTCACAATGAAGCATTACTGATTCCATGCTTGAAAACCTATTTTAGAATAAAAACTAGCTTAAGTTATTTTAAAGCGTCAAAAAATGTGATAAATTGTGGTTTTAATGAAAAAACCATTTAAAAAATTTGATCTCAAGAATAAAATCCAGTTTGATGTCAAATCAATCAATTTCATACCATAAAACAAAATAATTTACAATAAAATCAAATAACTAATGAAGTAAAACCTTTTTATAGTTACACCCACCTCAAGAACAGAGAAAAATCACCAAGAATCAATCTCCCAAATCCTTTGGTTGTATATGATCAAGAAGGTCTTTTAAGGACTTCAAAATAATCTCTTGGGTTCATAAGGTTCAAGAGATAAAGTTATATGATCAACTAAATTTAAAGGGCTTTAAAAATTTATAGGTAGTCTGGAATTTAAATTCCATGGAACAACCTCTTGAACCACCCCACAAAGCCTCTAGAACACACTACAGAGCCCCCTTCTATGCTACAGTCACTGCTGAACAACTAGCCATCAAAAACCTGGGTGCAGTCCTCATCTAGATACTATTTTCCCAAGGGAAGACTATGATGTATCCCATGAACAAAGTTGTAGTTACCCACCAAAATGGAAGAATCATAAAACACACCCTCATGGAACTCCACACCACATCCTTTACCTCCACACTATTAAAAAAATGGCGCATAAGGCCTATTCCAAAGCCTCTGCTCCCTAGTGAAGCTATACCAAAATTGGTAGTAGCTCCAAAATTTATATCCCAATGCTCCATGTCATAGAAATCTCTCTACGTCTCACCCTTTCTAGAATAGTAAGAGTTGTCTAAATTAATCCTGTAGAAAAATACATAATATCCCACTAGTCCATGTCCTAGTGTGCCCACTCTACACCACATATGACACCCCCCATGGCATAGTTACCAATAAGATTCCAGAAAACAACAAATTAACTAAAAAACTATTCACAATTGAATTAAAAATTCTTATACATAAAAAATAGAGCATACCCAAACCATGAGGGTGTCACAATTTTACCCACCAAAAAATATTTCTGTATAAAGAAATTATCAGGTCAAAATATAGGTAAAAAACTAAATTAAACAAAGAATCAACCTCCCCACCATTTAGAAATTAACTAAAATGATGAAAAAATCTGAAACTTACTAAAAAATGTCACTAAGAAACCACATTCACAAAATATTCAAAGGGAATTCATGAAACATCACTAGCCAAAGACAACCAAACATAATAGGTTTAAAAACACAAGGAGAGAACTAATCTTAGAAACATCCCAATAGATCCCAAAACTAGATAAAAAAGCATGGCATCCATAGTAAGTGATCACAATGAAAAACATAACTCGACAAGAAATGACAGTGATCAAACCTAAGGGTCACAACTCAAATATAACGGTGTTTATATCCAACTCCCTAGAGAACATCCCCATGGAAACTCTGATTGGAAACATAACCCAATCAAATTTTCATCCTAACCAGAAACAAAAAATATCCCCAATTATATAAGCATAAACCCTTAGTCCTACCCATATCTAAGCAAAAGATTATAATCCAACCCATGGTCTAAAACACACATGGATGAAAAGGAAAACCACCCACAATGATCAACCAAATAAGGACCCCAAAATCACTAGGCCATGGACTTGTTATGACAAAAATGATCCAAACTCAATGATAAAAAAACAGAATACGTACCCCCATCCAAAAAAACCTCAAACATATCCAAAAATAACCAAGGAAATATTCACAACTCGATCACACACAAGGGTCTCCAAGAATGGTTGATCCCCAATAATACAACTATCAATCCAAATCTCACATTTATATAGCACTGATCCCAAAAATCTCCAAAGGATCCACTAAATAAACACTACCTCATAAGAATCTAAATAACAATACTCCATGAATGATTAAAAGAACATTCATCACTAAAATAAGAAATTTTTAATCAAAATATTTTTTTTAAACCGAGGAACCATTAAAATTGGGCCTTCCTTTATTCAAATATAAGAAAACCATTTTACAAATTCAAACTCCAAGACCTTTCTTGACTTAGTTGATTTTAAAAATGTTTTTAAAATCGAATTCAAAACAAAAACCACTTATTTTAAAACCAAAACACCATTACAGGTTTCTAAATAAATCAAAAAACATTCCATTTTGGAACATTTTCTAAATCAATTATCCTTTTAAAATACACTCACCAATGGTACAAGTCCAAATATTCCACAAAATAAATTTGAAAATTTCCAGTTTCCCTTAAAATAGGAGGCACCTCTTTTATGACACCATGTAAATTTTATTAGAATAATAAATCACACATAAAAATATTTTCTAATGCCCAAATGAAGTAAACTATTTCCAAAATCATTCATGAAACCAACCTCACTTTACAAATAATACCTAAGGTATTTCATTAAAAACAAAAACATTTCCTCGGGAAAACCCATTTTTCACTAACAAAAATGAATTTCGAATAACATGGGAAAAATCATAAAAAAGTCATAATTGGTCAAATACTTAAGATAGTATCTATTTTTTATATCAATGCATACCCAAACTACCAACCTGAGGTTTAATAGTGTCATAGAAAAAACCCAACTGGGCTAAGCATGAACCAACATTGGAGCTAAAGCTAATCCCACTTACAACTTTTAAAAGGATTCCTATATTCTAGAATTTTCCAAAACAATGATATAAAGATAACAAATACCTTACATAGGTCTCCTCATCCTTTTTATTTGATCTAGAATGGTTCAAAAAAAGAATCTCCATCAAAACAATAGAGCATCAATAGGGAAACCGAGGTTACACATTTCACATAATGGAAACATCCTAGATCTACACCCCTAATCGAGGGAGAAAACTACTATTCTAGGGTGAAAACAACTATTAAAAAACATTCTTAGTCCTATTAAAATGTACCATTCCAAAGAAACATCCAAAAGAACACGAGGTCGAACCACCCTAGTAATATCTAGAAAGGAATAAGCCAAATAACCAGATCCACCATGTCTCATGTAACCTAGAGATAGTTCCAATGAAGATGTTACTCAGTAAGAAATGATAAGGATTTATTCTCTGGTCATTAAGTTTAATCTTTGGTAACTTTGGTTTTGAAATCTCAAACTAGTGGTCTACACTATCAAACTGATAAAAACATATCACTAATGGATCTCTCATCCAACCAGTCATGAAACTAAATATTATTAACCATACACATACTGAAGGTTCTCCATGTCTAGGTAACCCTGCCTTATCCCATGGAAAATCTTCCACAATATGGTTAGCTCGCAGAACAATGTTGATAGAGTGAAAAGAAATAACGAGATAGAAGAAACTCAGGATGAATACTACCCTCAATAGGGCAACCAAAGGAGGTTATCAAGATCACATAGAAACAAGGTTATCCCAAAACAAATATAACTATAAAACTTGTTATTAAAAACATGAAGGGATTAGAACACAAAATTCATGATATAACTTAGATTCCACTCTTCCCAAGGAGTATAAGAAAACTAGAAAAACTAGTCCTTAAAGAACCATCTATACAATAGAACATATAATATTCTATTATCAAGTCATAGAATAAGATCATATATATTCATCTCTAATCCTTAGATCACAAAAAAACTGATAGAGAAAGGATAACCCTCGCCACTCCATTTGGAGTCTAGTAAAGATTAAAGAGACAAGGAAAAACTACTACTCTCATGGAAGACATTACACTCCAACTCATGACATATCTAGAAGTATCCCTCAAATCATAGAAGAGGGGATTTTAAGAGTTGGTTTCCTAGAACCAACTAGTTTTTCTTTGATTACATGGATATTTAATTTATTATTACATATTTTTCATTGTTCTATATGACTATGATGTAATAATGTCATAGAGTATTTGTCGCATTGATAATTTCATGGAAGTTCCCCACTATGATGAGAACCTTGAAATGATATAACAATATTATAAAATATAGTTTTATGGTTGGATGAACTGCAATGATGGGACACATAGCATGCATACCATCAGGTGTGAGTACTCATAAGCATACGAGACTTCCTCTCATGATGTTCGCACATGGTAATCTCCAAGATAGGAGATTATGAGAACAGACCCGCTAGTAGAAATTCTGCATGATTTGGTGTCATAAGATATTTATATCTGTGAGGGTGTGTAATGATATTTAGTCTTTAAGATTATCATTAATATGTGTCATGACTTACACACTTTTATTTACTGATAAAAACCGCCACGCAGATAGTTGGCGGGAAGTAGGGTATGTTGGGTGCAACACAAGTGGCATGTTATTAATGGATAAGTTGAGGAAGGATTTCCCCCTTCCATTTATGGAAGTTGATATCTCAACCCTTTTATTGAAATAGAACCGTTGCCCTAAATTCCATGTCCATGGTGTAATGACAAGTTTATTTCAGGTATCCAAAGAATGATGTATCAAGAATAAAAGTTGATGACACAATCATGAAACCTGCTTGATGAGATATTGAGAAAAATGGATTATATTACACTGTAAGAAAATATATGTGGATTTCATTGTTGCAACTTTACATTCATTATCTTGGATTCCATGACCCATTGATAGATAGTACTCATGGACTTTAGACAAACATGCCTAATTCCAACGAGAAATAATCCTAGAGGGTCACACACTAAGTGTTTTTGGTGGTCTCGTTTAAATTCTATTTTAATATAATTAATGAAATAAATATTATTCTCAAGACCATGGATTAATTTTATTCACATTACAATGATTTCATAAATTAAATAACATATATTTCTTTATTTTATTTAACATTTAATAAATATTTAATTACTAGTTTGTAAATAAAATAATTATTTAAGAGAATAAATAATTTATTTATTTATTCGGGTGTTCAATAAATGAAAGTGGAGTTCGAGCAGACCAAGGTCGGTCCGGTAGTAAAATAATTATTTGCAAGATAATAAAAAATTATTTAACTAGTTGGCACAAATTAAAATATCACGGCTATTATTTTATGATGCGTAATTTTATTTATAATTCTATTTTGCGCAAGTTGGCGCACCATAAATAATGATACAATATGATTATTAAATGCATGGGTTTTCTCTATGTTCGTGAATGTATTTAATTGTTGCTATGAAATTAAATATTGTAACTGAAATTCCATGTATATAAATAGGCAAGTATGCCTATTGCGCAAGACGCCACACCACACTCATGGTGAATTGAGAATTTTTGAGCCCAATAATTTCTTTCTTGAATCCTCTTCTCTCCCCTCTCAAGAATGAGAGGCATTCTTGAAGGCCGAAGAACAAGAGATCAAGAATTACTAACACAAGACACTCGCTTCACCACGCTAGCACTTAGAGAACGAGCGGTGTTGATCGGAGTTCATCAGAGCACGTGTGGATCACCACTAGAGGGATTCTAGTTTGGATCCTTACAAGAACAACAAGATAATCTGGAAGGGTAATTCCAGTCGATCAACATCATTAACAAAAAAAATACTAAAGATATATGTATTATTTTCTTTTATGAAATTAATTAAATTAATTACAAACATGATGTGAAAGATCCTCTCAAAGGTTTCAGGAATCTTTCTTCTTTATCTAAATATTTGATTATATTCTATGGATACTGGAATTCATCGTCGTATTGATCCGAGAACAATAATTAATCATGGTAAAAATCAATGTTGGGTCCCGTCCGAACCACGCTTCTGCTACGCTCAGAACCTTGAAGTGGTATCAGAGCGGTTACATAATAGTTTATAATTATTTAAATATTTCGTTGATGAATTATTCATTTAATAATTTACCGGTTTCAATTCAAGTTAATAATTTTGCAAATTTGAATCATGAGATCTATTCCTCCTATCTCATTTCTCATTCACCTTACAGAAATGATCTTTTCTTTTAATTTTGATAAAAATAAAATAGAGGATCTCATATAGAGGTGCCAAAGATTCCTGGTTGGACAACACCATAACACATGGTGTGTATTTGATAGTACATGCCATGTAGTCAAGATTCAATGCATCATACCAGTCTACCAAACCAATCCATTTGGAGTCTTTCTATGTATTAAATGACTTTGTGTATTGACCAGAAACATGTGGCACATGGCTTCCAGATTACACACCATGTGGACCAATGGACACAACGTGTAATCCCTTCGGGTTTGGGTTGAACCATGTACCCCGTACACATCTTGGCCAGATGGAGACCATGTAATGAGGAACTATACGGTGTGTGGCCCACTAGACATACTGTGTACTCTAAATATTTCTGAAGTATACTCACAGACCGTTTCCCCAGGCGTGTACTTCAAATAGAAGGTGAGAAATAATACACACCGTGTAGTTGGAACTACACATCGTGTACTATTCCAAATTAAAAAGTTTTATTAAAATTTATTATTATATTATACAAAACCTTGATATGTATATCATTGTGCAGGTATAAATTTGAGGCACAACAAGTGATAATTGTTTTACATATATGTGTTTAATTTAACATCTGTGTAATGTTCATTTCTACTCATTGAGTTGTTATGAATAGTAATTCACCGGGTTGCATCCAAGGTACAAGTTACGTAAAATGAAAATTTTAAATGAATTTATTTGTTTAAAATTATGATGGATGATAATCTCAAAGAAATTCAAAAAAGGGTTTAAGATAAAAGGATCGATTAATTAAAGATGATAATTAATTGGTTTTAGCATGATTTATCTTAAACAAGAATGATTAAAGAATTGATTGATAGTTTTATTTATCCATAAATATCATTTCATGTATGGATGATCATGATCTAGACAAAGACCATTGTATGTGGATGGTTTCTTTTAATTTATTTATTTGAACTAAATTTGTTGGCCTGTGAGCCTTCTCCTCATAAATATGTAGGGCCTGCGTGCCCGAGGTTTATTTTATGTAAAACCCCCTTTTACCCCTCACCTACATGTGAATTAAAAAAAGGCATATGTAATGGATGGAACTCCCATGCCAGTGGAGGCAGTTCAAGATGGAGCTGAGATGAAACCAATCCCAGGAGATACAGAGGTGGACAAGTGGAAGCTATAAACACAGACCCAAAAGGTTCAAGGTGTTTCTACCCTAGGTCAGGGTTAGTTTATCGACCTCTAGATAATCTAACCATTATAAAGGCTCATGATCATTCCATTTAATTTATTTTTATTCTGTCAGTTTCATGGTTTATCATTATGGATGTGTTGTCACGATCACATAGTTAATTAATTAAACAAGCATGCAAGATGGAACTAAAATAAACTAAACTTATGAGAAAATATTATCAAGACATGGTTAATCACTTAAGTAAGTTATTCTTAATATTAAAAATCATTTGATAATGATAATAAGATATTCATGCATAAGAGATAGAAAATCCCTTAAATAAAATATTAAGTCAGAACAAGCCTTCTGTTACTCGATGAAGGGAAAAACTCAATAAAACTATGTGTTTGACCAAACCTTGTTTGGACACATACTTTTATATTAGAAGACCTTATTAAATTTTTTGGGTTGACTTAACCATATTACATTAAGATGAGTAACCCTTGCTAGACTTGGTGTAATATTGGAGGCAGGATTGAGGAAATCCAAAGTCATTATTTCAGGATTGGGTAGTCCACTCAACATATCAAGGAGCTACAAGCCTATAGATGGAAAAGAACTACCTACCTAAATACCTTCTAATATCTTAAACACACTTTATGGGGTTATATTAAGGAGAATATGGATCCTTTCCACTAGAATATCATGGAAACTGGACATTCTGAATTCAATGGAGAGGGGCTATTCAGACTTGATAAAATAGTGGGATACTTAATAAATTTTTTTATATCTTATAAAATGTAATCATGAAAGTACTAATGATCTTATCTTTTAATTGTATAATAATAATGAAAAACTCGTCAACCACACTATCCCTACGATCAATTCTGGACAAAGACAACATCGTCACCGATAGTAACTTCCAGGAATGTTTTAGATGCCTTCAGGTTATGCTACTCCATGAACGGAAGTCTTACATACTGGAGTTAGCATCACTTGATTTTCCAACCAAATAGGCGAGTGATGAGGATTTCCTAGTCTATGAGAAACATATGAATGATGCGGTCGATGTTCAATGTTTGATGCTATCGTCAATATTTAGTGAGCTCATGAAGTATCATGGAATCATGGATGGTTATACCATTCTCGAGAACCTCCATTGTCTTTACCCAGAGAGAGAAAGATAGGAATGGTTTGAGATATCTAAGGCATGATTTCAGAGTAATCCTAGAGAAGGTGCTCCAGTTGGGCCTCATGCAGTCAATCTCATTGGCTACATTGAGCGCCTAGAGGTTCTAGGGTTTAAACTTCCCAAAGAACTGGAAACCAATATCATTCTCGTATCACTCCCTTAGAGCTTCTCTAACTTTTTTTTTCAATTTCAATATTAACAATATTGAGAAGTCTTTATCTAATCTTCTTATCCTCATTCTCCAAGTGGAAAAAGATATAAAGAGTGAAAAGCCACATGTCCTTATGGTGAATAAGTGGAAAGGGAAGGTGAAGAGCTTTATGCCCAAATCTTCTTCACGACCTTCCAATAAAAGGAATATCAAAGGGGAGGCAAGGGAACAATAGGCTGTTTGTTTTGGAAGTGGAAAGAATGGACAATGGAAGAAGAACTACACCCTGCCTAAGAAGCAAGGGGAAGCTTCAGCTGCATTTGTTATCGAAGGAAATCTATCTATTTTTACAAATTGGGTATTAGATATAGCTTGTGGTGCTCTCATATGTATCCAAATATAGGAACCGTGTAGATTTAGGAAGATTGATCGAGGGGAGGTAGATCTACGAGCAGCCAACAGAGCCAGACTTGCTGTTTTAGCTGTCGGGGACTACCACCTCATGTTTCCAACTGGGATGATCTTGGTGTTAAAGGGTTGTTATTATGTGCCTTATGTTACAAAAAAAATTATTTCTGTATCCAGATTAGATAAAGATGGATTTGTTTTCACGTTTGTAAATGAATGTTGCTTCTTTTACAAAGATAGCATTTGTTATGGTAGGGCACATTTATACAACAAACATTACGTGTTGGATTACACAAACCAAGTAATGGATATCGATAACAAAGATACTTCACACGACTCATACCACACCCAACATTGGCATCACCAGCTAGGTCATGTAAACAAGAAATGATTGACAAAGTTACATCAAGATGGATATTTAGATTATTTCGAACTAAAACTACTTGATGTATGTCATGCATGTTTACAAGGAAAAATGACCAAATCCCCATTTAGCGTGAAATGTGAAAGTGCTAAAGAACTTTTTGAATTGGTTCATACAGATGTGTGTGGACCATTTCTAGTTAAAGAAATGGGAGGGTACTCATAATTCATAACTTTTATTGATGATTTTAGTAGATTTGGATATATATATATAATGAGGTATATGTTGGATTCTTTTGATAAGTTCAAAGAATACAAGAATGAAGTTGAGAACCAGCTTGGTAAGAATATAAAGAAACTCCGCTTAGACCGAGGTGGAGAATATCTTAATCAAGAGTTCATTGATTACTTATGGGAGTTTGGGATCCTATCCCAACTCACTCCTCCAAACACACCCCATTGGAATGGTGTGAGCAAAAGAAGAAACCAAAACCTGTTGGACATGGAGAGATTAATGATTAGTCATGCGAGTCTTTTATTATCCTTTTGGGGATATTTATTACAAAAAGTGGCTTACATACTAAACCAAGTACCAACTAAAACAATAAATGGCATTCAATAGAGTTTCTGGAGTAGAAGAAAATCCATGTTATCGAATTTACATGTGTGGGGTAGTGAAGCGTTTGTTATGGCCTCTTCAGGTAACAAACTCGCACCCCAAGGCACAATGTGTACCTTTAGAGAATACCCTAAGGAAACAATGGGATATTACCTATAAAAACCATTAGACAAAAAGGATATAGTGGCAAGAAATTCCATATTCCATGATATGGAGAACATCTCTAAAAGAGATAGTGGGAGTGAGATAGACTTCGATGAACTCGAGGCTCAAGGTACACAAGAGTTGGTACAGGAATAGATTCCAAAAAGCCCCATGAAAGCAGAATCTTTTATAGAGACACAAGTATAACATAGGAGTAAAATAGAGGTAAGAGAACTATAATGGTACAATTTTCTAGTTAATGAGGATAGTGACTTCTTATTAGTAGATAATAATGATCATATAAACTACAAGGAAGCAGTAAGTGGAACAGACGTTGCCAAGTGGCAAGAAGCCACGAATTCTGAAATGGATACCATGTACCAAAACCATGTCTAGATTTTGGTAGATCCTCCATTTGATGTAAATCCTGTTGGTTAAAAATGGGTATTCAAGAAGAAACTAGACAAGGAAGGACAAGTCAGTACCTATAAGGCACAACTGGTTGCAAAAGTTTTCAAACAGTGTCAAGGAATTGATTACGATGAACCCTTATCACCATTTTCAATGATGAAATCCATAAGAATTCGACTTTCCATTACAGCTTACCATGATTATGATATTTGGAATAATCATGTCAAAACAACATTACTTAATGGGAACCTTTAGTAAGATGTCTACATGACACAACCTGAAGGGTTTGTGACTCCAAAGGATGCCAATAATTTATGCAAGTTACAGAAATCCATTTATAGATTGAAGCAAGAATCCAGGTCATGGAACATTCATTTTGATGAAGCCATAAAATAATTTGGTTTTATCAAGAATGAATATGAACCTTGTATCTACAAATGGTTTATTGGGAGTGAAGCCATTTTCTTTGTAGTATATGTTGATGACATATTTCTTATTTGAAACAAGATACTAGTCTTATAGTTTATTAATTCATGGTTGAATAAATGCTCTTCCATGTAATACTTGGGAGAGGTAGCATATATTCTTGTGATCAAGATACATCGTGATAGATCGAAGAGATTTCTATTTCTAAGTCAATGTACATACAATGATAAGATACTGAAGAGATTCAGTATGTAAAAATCCAAGAGAGGATTTTTGCCAGCGTGACAGGGCATTCATCTTTCCAAGAAAATGTGTCCTCAGACACATGAGGAAAGAAAGATAATGGAAAGGACTCCATACACATCAGTGATTGGGTCAGTCATGTATTCCATTATATGTACTAGGTTGGATGTCGCCTACGCATTGAGTGCATTAGGAAGATATAAAGATGACCCAGGTGACCGCCATTGGATGGTAGTCATGACTATTCTAAATTATCTGAGGCGTACTAAAGATATGTTCCTGGTTTATGGAGGAGATGAGGAACTAGTCATCAGAGGATATGCTGAAGCCAGTTTCCAGACTGATCAAGATGACATGAAGTCGAAAATGGGATACATATTCACTTTGAATGGAGGTGCAGTGAGATGGAAGAGCTCAAAGTAGAGTGTGGTCATATATTATACAATAGAGTTCGAGTATATTGTAGCTTATGAGGCATCTAAATAAGTAGTTTGGATGCGAAGCTTTTTCCAGGAGATAGATGTGATACCTAGAAGTAAAGATCCCATCACACTGTATTGTGATAACACTACAGCGGTGGCTCTCGCAAAAGAGATAAGGTTACATCAGTGGAAGAAGCACATACATTGGAAGTATCATCTCTTGAGGGATGTTTATCAGAGAGGTGAAGTTGCAGTGAGCAGTATTTCCATGGAATACAACGTGGCATACCCCTTGACTAAAGCTTTGAATCAGCAAAAACATATTCATCTTGTGAGGTCTAGTGGACTAAAAGTCTTATGTAGTTGGATCTAGTTCATGTGGGAGTTTTTAAGAGTTGGTGTCCTAGAACCAAATAGTTTTACTGTAATTACATGTATATTTAATATATTATTACATATTGTTCATTTTTCTTCCTGACTATGATGTAATAATGTCATAGAGTATTTGTTGCATTGATAAGGTCATGGCAGTTCCACGCTATGATGAGAACCTTGAAATGCTATTACAATATTATTAAATATAGTTTTTTGGTTGGATGACATGATATGATGGGACACATAGAATGCAGACTGTCTGGTGTGATTACTCATAAGCAGATGAGACTTCCTCTCATGATGTTCATACTTGGTAATCTTCAAGATAGGAGATTATGAGAATAGACCCGCTAGTTGGAATTCTGTATGTTTTGGTTTCATCAGATATTTCTATTTACAAGCATGTGTAATGATCCTTATAATTTAAGATTATCATTAATATGTTTCATGACATACGCACTTTTATTTGATGACAAAAACTATCACACAGACAGTTGGTGGGAAGTAGGGTACGTTGGGTGCGTCACGAGTGACATCTTATTAATGGATAAGTTGAGGAAGGATTTGTCCCTTACATTTATGGAAGTTGATATCTCATCCTTTTGATTGAAATATAACCATCACAAGAAATTTCATGGACATTGTGTAACGATGAGTTTATTTCATGTAGTCAAAGAACAACGTATCAAGCATAAAAGTGGATACCTCAATCATGAAACCTTCTTGATGAGATATTATGAAATGGGGATTATATTACATAGTGATCGTTTTCATGTGGATGTCATTGTCATGAATTTACATTCTTTCTCTTGGGTGCCTTGACTCATTGCTAGATAGTAATCTTATACTTTAGGTAAGTATGCCTAATGCTAATGAAAAAGAATCCTGGGGGGTCACACACTAAGTGTTTTTGGTGGTCTCAGTTAAATTCTATTTGAATTTAATTAATGAAATAAATATTATTCTCAAGACTATGGAATAATTTTATTCAAGTTAAAATGATCACATAAATTAAATAATATATATATTTATTTTATTGAAAATTTAATAAATATTTATTTACTAGTTTGTAAATAAAATATTTATTTAAGAGAATAAATTATTTATTTATTTATTCAGGTGTTCAATTAATGGAAGAGGATTTTGAGTGGACCAAGGTCGGTCTGGTAGTAAAATAATTATTTGCAAGACAGTAATAATAATTTAACTAGTTGGTACAAATTAAAATAATGCTACTATTATTTTATGATGCATAATTTTATTTATAATTCCATTTTGTGCAAGATGGAACACTATAAATAATGACAGAGTATGATTAGGAAATGCATGGATTTTCTCTAAGTTCAGGAATTTATTTAACTGTTGCTATGAAATTAAATATTTTAACTGAAATTTCATGTATATAAATAGGAAAGTATGCCTATTATGCCAGACACCACACCACACGACTGGTGAATTGAGAATTTTTGAGCCAAACAATTTCCCTCTCGAATCCTCTTCTCTCCCCTCTCATGAACGAGAGATGTTCTTCAAGGCTGAAGAAAAAGCGATCAAGAATGCTTGACATAAGACACTCGCTTCACCGTGATAGCACCCGGAGAATCAGCGGTGTCGATCAGAGGCTATCGGAGCACGTGTGGATCAGTGCTAGAGAGATTCTAGTTTGGATCCTTAGAAGCACAATGAGATAATCTGGAAGGGTCATTCCGGACGAGCAACATTATATACACCCTCATGTTTCTCACCCATTTGGTACATTGTTGAAAACATTATGTTGATGGTTATTATAAGATTTCCCACTTATTTTTATGATGTATGATTACATGGATATTTCAATCTATTTATATATCAGGTATTTAATGTAATATTCTTTATTTATTTTGAATATGACCTATTTTAAAGAACTAATGGATGTATGGTGTCCATCATTTTATAGATTTGTGATGGTATCCAATTGGGTTTTAGTAAGATCACCCTATATGGTTCTTTGGGCATTTGTTGACATGGTTTTTTTGGACATAGATAAAGGGGAGGGTGTTTCTTTAAATGAAGGATTCTCATGTTCGATGTTGCTTTCTAGAGAGTTTGGGATGATGTGATGAAAATTAATGTTGATTTTGGCTCATGGAGTTGTGAAGATCCTTATTATTGGTATATAGACTATTTTTGGTTATGGCTGTTTGGCTATAAATGTTTGGATTTTTTCGTATTCATAATATTTTGTATCTCACCCATGAGTTGTAATGTTATGTTTGAAAATTCTATGCTTTGATATATTATGTTTATCACATGTTTTATTTTGATGGTGAAATTTTTACCATGTTTGTATATCAATACCCAGGTGCTTATCACCAACCCACGGTGATTGGGAATATGCTTCTGGCTGTGTGGAGATCCAATTAAAGTGATGTATCAGGTTGACCCTGGAAGATTTGTTAGACTTCTCAAACACTTCAAATCATCTTCAAATATCATCCACATGTTATCCTTCACCTGATACATTAGTATGTATGCTTGGTGAACCACTGATGGATTCTCTAACATCAAGATATCTATTTCTTTCAAAAATAATACGTTCTTAAGAAAAAAAATTTGGGATCTATTCTAGGGGAATAATAACTCGTACACACAAAGAAGCCTAAACAAGGCATGACATAGATCCAACCAATATCAAGTCTCACCATAGTATTTTGATATCAAGATACTCATTGCATAGTTACCACATAATGATCACCTATAGAAAAACCATAGTGGTGAAACACACATGGTAAGGTGACATGCCCATTTCCCAACTCACCTAATTTTTCCAATGTAATAAGTTTAAAAAATTGTTTAAAAACCTTGATTATAATTTATTAATCATTTTCATAGAAAAGAATTACCATTTTCATGCTTAAAAATCCTTTTCCACTTAAAAAACTCCATTAAGTAATTTCACACAACATTCACAATGAAGAATTACTGATCCCATGCTTTAAAACCTATTTTAGAATCAAAATCAACTTAAGTCATTTTAAAGCGTCACAAAATGTGATAAATTGTGGTTTTAAAGAAAAACCCCTTTAAAAACATTGATATCAAGAATAAAATTTATATTGATGTCAAATTAGTCAATTTAAAACCATAAACCAAAAGAATTTATAAAAAAATCTTGTAATTAATGAATTAACACCTTTTTTATAGTTACACCCCCCTCAGGAATAGAGAAGAATCATCAAGAATCAATCTACCAAATCCCGGAGTTGTATCTGATCAAGAAGGTCTTCGAAGGACTTCAAAATAATCTATTGGGTTCCTAAGGATCAAGAAATAAATGTATATGATCAATTAAATTGAATAATATTTAAACATTTATTGATAGTCTGGAATTTAAATTCCATGGAACAACCTCCTAAACCACACCGAAAAACCTCTATACCACATTGTAGAGCTCCCTTTCATGCCACAATCACTGCTAACCAATTATTCTTAAAAAACTAGGCTGAAGATCTCATCCAGATCCTATTTTCCCAATGCAAGGCTATGATGTAGCACATGAACCATGTCACAGTTACCGTCCAAAATGGAATAATAAAAAAACACACCCTCATGGAACCCCACACCACTTCCTCTACCTCCACACTATAGGAAAAATGGCACAGAAGGCCTATTCCAAAGCCTCTACTCCCTAGTGAAGCTATACCAAAATTGGTAGTAGTAGTAAATTTATATCCCAATTCTCTATGTCACAGACATCTCTCTCTATCTCACCCTTTATAGAATTATAAGAGTTGTCTAAATTATTCCTATAGATAAATACATAATATCCCACTAGTCCATGTCACAGTGAGCCCACTCTACACCACATATGACACCCTCCATGGCATAGTTACCTATAAGATTCTCGGAAAACACCAAATTAACTAAAAAATTATTCACACTTGAATTAAAAACTCTTAAACATATAAAATAGAGCATACCCAAAATGAGAGGGTGTCATAATTTTACCCACCATAAAATATTTATATCTAAAGAAATTATGAGGGCAAAATATAGGTAAAAAACTAAAGTAAAGCAAGAATCAACCTCCACACCATTTAGAAATTAACTAAAATGATGAAAAA
This sequence comes from Viscum album, assembly GCA_963277665.1. NCBI lineage: Eukaryota > Viridiplantae > Streptophyta > Magnoliopsida > Santalales > Viscaceae > Viscum > Viscum album. Next base: position 1,194,379,218 of record OY728121.1, on the reverse strand, counting down.
ATTTGAAAATTACTAACAAAAAGAATAAACTGTCACTGAGAAACTACATTCCCAAAATATCCAAAGGGAATTCATGAAACATCACTGGCCAAAGCCAGCCACACATAATAGGTTCAAAACCACAAGAAGAGCACTACTCTTAGAAACATCCCAATGGATCCTGAAACCAGATAATTAAAACATGGAATTTATAGAAGGTGATCACAATGAAAAATAACTCAACATGAAATGACAGTGATCAAACCTAAGGTTCACAACTCAAAGATACAGTTGTTTAGATCCAACTCCCCGGAGCACTCTGCCATGGTAACTCTGATAGGAAACACAACCCAATCACATTCTCATCCAAAACAGAAACAAAAATACACCCCAATTGTCTAAGAATGAACCCTTGGACCTACCCATATCTAAGAAAATGATCATAATCCAACCCATGGTCTACACCGCACAAGGGTGAAAAGGAATACCACCCACAATAATCAACCAAAGAAGAACCCAAAAATCACTAGGCCATGGATTCCTTAAGACAAAAATGATCCAAACTCAATGATCACAAAAACCAAATATGTTTGATCATCCAAAAATACTCAAACATCTCCCAAAATAACCAAGGAAATATTCACAACTCGATCACACACAAGAGTCTCTAAGAAAGGTTGATCCCCACTAATCCAACCATCAATCCAAAGTTCACATTTATATACCATTGGACCCAACAATCTCCAAAGGATCCTCTAAATAATAACTACCTCATAGGAATCTATGGAACAAGACTCCAAAAAGGATGTAAAACACATGCTTCACTAAAACAAGAAACTTTTAATCAAAATAATATTTTTAAAACCAAGGAACCATTAAAATTGTGCCTTCCTTTATTGAAATCTAAAAAAAATCATTTTACAAATTCAAACCCCAAGACCATTCTCAACAAATTTTATTTTAAAAATGTTTTGAAAATTGAATTCAAAACAAAAACCACTTATTTTAAAACCAAAACACCATTACAGGTTTCTAAATAAATCAAACACATTCATTTTTTAAACAGTTTCCAAATCAATTACCCATTTAAAATACACTTACCAATTGTACAAGTCCAAACAATCCACAAAATCAATTTGAAAATTTCCAGTTTCCCTTAAAATAGCAGGCCCATCTTTTATTAAACAATGTGATGTTTATTAGAAAAATAAATCACACATAAAAATATTTTCTAATCCCCAAATGAAATAAACTCTTTCCAAAAAAATCATGAAACCAACCTTACATTACAAATAATACCTAAGGCTTTGCGTTAAAAACAAAAACATTTCCTCGTGAAACCCATTTTTCAATGACAGAAATGAATTTCAAATAATATGCACAAAATCATAAAAAAATTCATAGTTGGTGAAATCCTTAATATAGTATCTATCTTCTGATATCAAGGCACATCCAAACTTCCCACCTGATATTTTGTAGTGACATTGAAAAAAACCCACTGGGCTAAGCATGAACCAACATTAGAGCTGTAGCTAACCCAACATACAACTTTTCAAAGGATTCCTATGTTCCAGAAGTTTCCAAAACAATTATATAAAGATAAAAAAGACCTTACATAGGCCTCCTCATCCTTTTTATTTGATCTAAAATGGTTAAAAAAGCTCCATCAATACAATAGAGCATCAATAAAGCAATCGAGGTTATACATTTCACATAAAGGAAACATCCTATATCTACACCCCTAATTAGGGGAGAAAACTACTCTCACAAGGTGAAAAAACCATTAAAAACATGTTCATTCCTATTAAAAAGCATCATCCCCAAGAATCATCCAAAATATCATGAGGTCGAACCACCCTAGGAATATTTGGAAAGAAAAAAATCCAAATCACCAGATCCACCATGTATCACGTAACCTAGAGATGGTTCCAATGAATATGTTCCTTAATGAGAATGATAATTATTTATTCTCAGGTCATAATGTCGAATCTATGGTAAATTTGTTTTTGATATCTCAACCTGGTGGTCCACACTATCCAACTGATAAAAACATATCACTGATGAATCTCTCAGCCAACCGGTCATGAAACTAAATCTTATTACCCATACACATACTTAAGGTTCACCAAGTCTAGGGAACCATGCCTAATCCCATGGAAAATCATGCACTATAAGGTTAGCTCGTAGAACAATGTTCATAGAGTGAAAATAAATAACGAGATAGAAGAAACTCATGATGAATACTACCCTCAATAGAGAAACCCAAGGAGGTTATCAAGATCACATAGAAACAAGGTTATCCTAGAACAAAACGAACTATAAAACTTTTTAGTAAAAACATGAAGGGATTAGCACACAAAACTCATGATATTACTTAGATTCTAGTCCTCCCAAGGAGCATAAGAAAACTAGGAAAACCAGTCCTTAAAAAACCATCTACTCAATAGATTATATAAGATTATATTATCAAGTCACAGAAGAAGATCATATATATTAATCTCAAAATATTCCATCAAAAAAACTCTGAGAGAGAAAGGATAACACTTTCCACTCCATTTGGAGTTCGATAAAGATTAAAGAGAAAAGAAAAAACTACTACTCTCATGGAAGGCATTACACTCCAACTCAAGACATATCTAGAAGGATCACACAAACCATACAAGTGGGGATATACATCTTCTCATGTTCCTTAGAACACATAAAATAACACTTACACAAAAGAAAGGGTCAATCAAAATATAGAAGTAAAAAAATCAAGAAAAAACTTTCAAATAGTTTTCAAAGAAAACACACTCAAGGAGTAGAAAAATATTTCAAAAAATTCTCATTTTGAAAACCTGAAAAAACCAGTTTTAATGGAGTTTCACAAACAACTGGTTTCATAAATAAATATCTTTCATTACATTGGAAAGAAATCCAAAAGAGGAAAATTTTACAACTTCTCAATTACATGGTGAAACCTATTACCTTTAAAACAAATGCATTAAATATGATTCATTTTCCTCTTGGTTTATTTTATCTATGTTTAAAATCATTAAACGGAAACAACCATTCAAACTCCAAAAAATGTTTATTCAATGAACAAGTTCTAAAATTGTTTTTCTTTAATAGATTTAATGTAATCTTTAATTTATCATTCATCGTTCAAAACAAATTCACTTTTATATATTACAAGTTGAAAACAATCTTTATCTTCATAAAATTTAAATCTTAATGAAAATATTCTTCCAACATGTGAAATTAGTTCATAATTAATATTTAAATAGTTTTAAAACCAAATCATTTTCTAGGTTTCCATATATAAACAACCATTTACAAAAACATGTTCTGTAGACAAAGAATCATTTCATAGGAAATAAATAAAGCTTCATATTTCCATCAAAATTCATTTTCATGAAAAAATTTCACACAATAAACTAGTTACACCATCCTTGCATAAAAATTCATTAGATAGTTGTTGGACAAACTAATTATTGATATCAATATATCCCAATAACCACATTGATTCCTTTCCCTTTAGTGAGATTTGATCAACTAATTCAAGAATCAAGTGTTCTAAACAACAAAATAAAAGGGTTATAGAGTCATGTTTTACCTAGAAACATGGCTGGGGACCATTTTCCAAGCATTCCACAACCCCTTTAATACTTTCAAAACTAAGTTCCTAGTCACTAAATGGTTTGTCATGCCATCTTTATGAACTTCACCACTTGATTAATTTTTAATTTTACACCCCAATTCTCGTATAACTCCTAAGGGAAATAACACTGTACAATGAGGATCATAGGTCATTACACCAATCCACAACGCATGGAAAACATCAAAAAAAGAAAATAAATCATGAATTCCCATGTTAACTCAAGTGGCATCATGAAAGGTGGTGATAAAGAACCTACTCTCCATGTACTCCTTGATCCCTAACATTTCTTAGATCAAGTCTACTAGACTACCAAAACTAAACCTAGGAATATTGCATCACTTCTGGTTGGGTAATCCCTCTGATACCATTTTTCAATGAACCAAACCAGTTCAATCAATACACATAACTAGAGATGGCCCACCATAAGGGGAGTGTCATCAAACAACCAAAAAACTATAATGTAGAAAAAAAGACTTCAAAAAATAGAGTATAATATAGAAGAAAAAGATACAAATCTATGATACATACAATGTCAAGACAAACCGACTAAACCAAATAGAGAAACAAGAAAATACTAAAACGATTCTCCATGTAACTATCCATGTAAATGCCCAGATCTATGTAGTTTGACCCTTTACGTGTTTCCAAAGATTTTAGTTCTTAGAGGAGTTCTGGAGTGAGTCTATCAGGGTTTTACTGCCAAAATCTAGATGCATGGAGAATTTAAATTGGGTAGATATTTCACACTGTGTTTTCTTAGTTCATGGATTGTAAGGCCAATTCATAGGGTGTTACATGGTGTGTGAATTTTCAATGTTAAATCCTTTAAGGTGATGCGTTATTTCAGAAAGATCAAAATCCCAAAATATACATGATGTGAAAGGGATTCAAATATTGTAAATCCCCTATGCAGTGTCTCTTTATAAATAGTAGGGGCATCAGGTTTTCTCAAAACCTATGAAATTCCTCTCGAATTTTAGGTAATCATAAGACCTTACTTTATAAGTTTTGGATTCCTTCATTGGGGATTGATTCTTGGTTTCCCATATTCAATTTATAGTGATATGAAGTACTTTCTACATTTTTTCTCATGGTTATTTGATCTAGTTACACCCATTTCATCATTCCTTGTGATGGTGGATCATATCCATGTTTATAATGACGTTTTTATTGGTTTTTTTGTGTGGTTGTGCCACAACATCCTTGGAGAAATGAGTATTCTTATAGGAGAGGTGATCAGGATTCAATACATTGGTCCACTGTCATGCAATGAAGGTTGACACCTTTGAAGTAGAAGATTCATTAGTTCTCTCTTTATTTATGTTAAATTATAAATTTAATGGTTTATTGCTTTTGATGTCAATGGAATTAACCGAATAATTATTGAATATAATTAATATGTAATTTGATTGTAGTGTTCACATATTGATGATTAATACCATGATAATGGCTTTTCTCTTGATTTTATAGATAGTGTGATATCTATATTGTTCTTTTTTAGCATGTTCTTATTCTTTGATTAGCATGTAGAAATGGGTAAATAACATAAATCTAGAATTAATTTATAATTAATTGGATTAATAATTAAGTAAGAAGAATGTTTGAATTTCATGTTTGATGTAATTTGATAATTATCAAATTGAAGCAATGCACATGTGTAATTAAATGATATTCCATATTATTAATGTAATTTTTATATAATGTGAAGCATGATAATGCTTGTTGATAATGTTTGTAATAAATAAAAAACATGTTAAATGAGAATGGTACTTCTCATAGTTTGATGAAACTGGTTTGAAGGCTTGATAGCATGTTTAATCATTTGATAGTTTGTTATGGATTGATGCCTTAGGTTTACCATATTTGAAACCTATGAATAATTAATTGGTCAATACAATATGTAATAAGAACTAGTTGTGTGATAAAAATAATTTCTAGGCCCTGAGTTTCCCATCTTCTTGAGAAGGCTGAGTTCCTTGAGTTTCAATCCATGAGAGTTCATTTATGTGTAAATCCTAGATGCCTTATTTGTATGGCCTATATTTACCTATTGGATATTCTTGATTATTTCCAACTTCTTTTTTGATGTTCCCTATATGTGAGATTCACTATGTGATGTGATATACGGTGGTGAATCCTAGATGCAATATTATCCTGGGATGGATGAGCCAGGGATGGCTAATGTGATGTGGGTGTAGATCCCCAAATGATGTTATAGGAGTTGACTCCTATGATGGAGAGATGCATAAAGATATGCGTGTGGGTGTAAGGGATGAAATCAAAGGTGATAAAACATCTTTAATCTAGGCTTAACTATTGATGTGATGCTGATAGATGGGATACACTATTTCAAATCTGTTATATGGTTGATGGCTCAGTTTCTTATTTTATTTTAATTCCATTCACCATCGGTTGAGGTATTTGTATGGGATTAGATACATGTTTCCTCTTGGTGGTATCTTAATGTGGTTTTCCTAGAGTATCTATTTTATATAAAGATTCGAATAATGAATAAATTATTCTTAACCCATGGGGTTGGTGACGATGGAATGAAAATTCTAAACTTTTTTACTCTTGGTAAACCATGGTCTTAGTTTGGATTATATATGGAGGGTGTGGAATTTACTTTGATGATTAATGTAATGTAATTTGGATTAATTTTACAAATTAATTAATGGATAATTTATTAATTAACATAAGGAAATGATAAAAAGGGAAGAAGTGATTATTGTATATCTTTAAAATTCTTGTATGCTTATAGGATATCTCGTCTTAGTAGTGGTAGTCAGGATTCTGAGTGACATTCGCTATAGTTGAGTCTAATACTAGGTTATTCCCATACTACGTATGTGATATATATTATATCTTATATAATATTTGATTACATATACTTCCCCACCCATGTCGTTTAGGGAGACTAACACCAAGTGGACTTTGGGAGGGTGTTTTCCCCAACATTACGGTGGGAGGATGAATGGCTAACTACCCCCTATGGCCCTGCATTGTTCTCTTGGTAGTTACCTATACTGGTATACAAGATGGTTATTTTTCTGATATATGTGTGTAGATGCAAGTAATGGATTTTGGTTATTTCACACACATGTATTACCCAATATAGTATCAAATGTATTATTATAGGTATGAAATGTATAGGATATGATGGATTGAGATACTTACTTGGTGTAAGGCCTGTAATATCTTGGGGAATACAACCCGATGTATGATACATGACATACGAGATGTTTTGGCTCTCAAAAACTATTTAGTTACTATATATGGACATGTGGATTGGATGATGTGATGCATGAGGTGCATGTTATGAAGCCTTTCTCAGGTGTCTTTGGGTTAACTAATTTTTTGAGAGGGATGGATCAGGACATGCAACGTTGGGGCATAGAAGTAAAACTGTGGGGAAGTTGGAGTGGGTTACACTTGATATTTAATTTCGATATCATATGTTATCCTGTATGTGATACTTGTTAATATTTATCCATGGTGAGGATGAGAACATAGTATACATTTTTAGGTTATGTGTAAGTTTCACTATTGCTCATAGTGCTTTAGCAGGCTTTCTTTATCTTTTGCATGAGAGGCTTCAGGGAGGATCCTACTGAATATATAGTTATGATCACCCTATGTATATATGAAATTTGTTTCAGGTCAATTGGAATAGGTTGGAGATCTTTATGGATATTAATAGCTTATGGTTTTTTAGGATATGTTTTGGCTGCATGGTCACTATTGTCTTTAAATTTTTACTAATTGTAGTTTTCCTTTCAGTTCCTATAGTATTATATAGAATTTCTTGTTTCACCTGGGATTTATTTATATAAATGTGTATGATTAGGTGTTTTTTTGTGTGTCTATCTTATCTCCGTCTCTCTTCTCTATGTTATCTTAGATGGAAATGTCTCCCATAAGTATTTCTATTATACCCTTGGTGCTAGTCGCCATCCCGGGGCCTACTGGAGGCAGGACTCGAGTAGTCACCATCTACCTTCTCTCATTTATGGCCCTAGAGGAGTGCACTTTGGGGGGAGGGGTTTTTTAAAATCTATCACCTACAACCAATCTTACAAATAAGGTGATTAAACTCCAGAGAATCCAATTAACTACATGACACCCTTCCCTTTTCCCATGTCCTTAAAACCCACATCTACATACACTGAAAGGAAAAAAGTGGGATTTGAGAACAAATCCTAGTAGGATTTAACCAAAGAATATATAATATTTCTAATACCATGAAAAAATTATCTTTATATTTTAAAAAAAATCCAGTTTATAAATTATTTTCATAAGATAAACCCAATCTGTAAAACAACCTTTGATTTTTTTTATAAAATCCTTTCATATTCATAGAAGTAAGGAATATGAAAATTATATAAGAAAAAAAGTGAGAATAATCAAAATCATCCATGGATACACCATAATATAAAACATTGAGCAACCAAACATGAAATATACCATCATGTGTAAAACAAAGTATAAATGAAAAGAACAACAATTGGGCTCGAGAATAGGTGAATAAACACTCAGAATTGAAAAGAATTCTAAACCAGGTACAATGTGGATACAAATGATATCAATTCCTACCACAATATATCAATATCAATATATTTATTATGTAGTCACCATATAATGAGCACATATAGAAAACCCCTAGTGGTGAAACACACACACTAAGGTGACATGTCCTTTTCCTGATGCACCAAAGGTGCCCATTGTGCTAATTTTCAAAATGAATTAAAAAAGTTTATAACAATTTATAAAATATTTTCACAACAAATCATTACCACTTTCATGATTTAAAATCCTTTTCAATTTCAGAACCTCCCATAAGGAATTTCACAAGACAATTCATAGTGAAGCACTACCACTCCCATGCTTGAAATGCCATTTTAGAATCAAAACCGCCATAGGAAATTTCATTGCATAAAAAAATGTGCTCAATTATATTTTTAAAGAAAAAGACCATTGAAAAAATATATCTTAAGAATAAAATCCATTTTAATTTCAAATCAATTAGTTTCATACCACAACCTAATGAAATTTATAAGAACATCATGTAATTCATGAATGAGAAAGATTATATAGAGACACATACCTAAATAACGGAGAGGAATCACCAAGGATCGATCTCCCAAATCCCAAGGTTGAATCCAGTCAGCAAGGGATTCAAATACCTTAAAAATATTCTCTTGGGTTCCTAAGGTTCTAGAAAGAATGGTGGAAGATCGACTAAATTTTATGGCATTTAAACATTTATAGGTAGTATGAAAGTGAAAAGATTATAATGCATCCTTCTAAACCATTCCATAAAAATTCTAGACCAGGCCACAAAGCCCCCCATACACACTACACTCACCCCTAACCAACTGGCCTCTAGAAACCATAATGTATACCTCAACCATTTTATATTATCTTAGGACATGTCTACTGTGTAACCCATTCACCATGTTGTATCTACCCCAATAAATGACATAACCATCAAACAAACCCCCATAGAACTCAACAACACTACATATTCCTCTAATTAATATGGATCAACTAAGTAAAATTCCTCCACCATGGCCTCTACTCCATAATGAAACTATTCTAAAATTATAAATAACACCAAAAATCACTATCCTCTATTTCCATTTTAGGAATGGTGAAGTTTTATTTTTAGGCATTGAATCAATCAATCGAAAGGATAAATATCAAATGTTTAGAAAAAATCAATATTCATATTGGACACAACATGGGACATCAATGGAAGAAGGATGATCATGTAATGGATAAAACCTTTTCATCATTTCAATTGTATTTTCCTAGGGCTTGGGGTCTCATTAGGGAGTTTGGTGGAATTTTAGAATCTCAAAGTTGAGTTTTGTCCATTTAAGTGTACACCACACCATAGTAGTGGGTGTGGTGTTGGCTATTTTGATGTTAAGTTTGAGTTGAGGGCGTGTCTTTCTATTTTTAGTTGGTTGTGTGTTGCTTAGTGCACTGAAACTAGTGAAATGTATTTTATATCCATTTTGGTGTATGGCGGTTACCATGTGTATAATGATCTCTCTAAAAATTTGATAATGTGGGCATGGTTCCATATGTGGTGCCTCATAGGTTCTCCTATAAGAAATAGTAAATCAAAGAGATCACCATGTCATGGTACATGGTGTAGTAAAATGAAATGGATTGGATCTTTACACCACACCATGGTGCAAGGTGTGGTAACAAAGAAAATAGTTTTTAAGTTATTTTTAGAATTCCTAATATTTGAGGATCTCACAAGGAGATTTGGGTCTATGTTTGACCCAAGGATACCATATCATGGTAAATTCCACACAATATTTATCAATAAATAGAGGAACCTACCTCTTTTGGTTCAAATTATTTTCCCTTCCTTCAACCCTTGGCTGCTCTTAAGCCATTCCTCTATCCTCTCTTCATTTCCTTGTAGAGTCTAATTCCTTTATTAATTTGGATCGAATTCCCTTAGTTTGAGGTATCGTTTTTTATCCTGTATGTAACTTTTACTTATTATTCTTTCTTTCAATGGTTTTTTGGGGATAAACCACTATATAGGAGTGAGTATTAATGGTGTTTCACTATGTATAGTCTCAGGTGGTATTTTCATCAAATCGATGGTGGTTAATCCTTGTTTCTTATGAGGTAATTCCATGGGGCTTCAAAATTGATATATAGGATTTGAGTTCTCTCTTTAATTATATATAATTGGGATAATATCATACTTTTTATTTCCATTGGTTGAATGGAATGAATTGGCCAAATAAAATATAATGAATGGAATAAAGAAATTGGGTGGGAATTGCATGAACTATAAGATGTTACCAGTTTTATTGATGATGGTGTTGTTACTGATATCCCATGTTACACATTATTATGATGCATTGATTAGAAATAACCTTAAATTTATTAAATGATAAAAGTAATTAATTGTAAAATACTAAGCTTAATATTCATTCTCAATGTTTTTTATGTTGGGTGGCCTAATGGCTTAGTTGTTTATTGTGGCTTGGTGTCCTTGGTGGGTTGTTGTGGCTTGGTGGCCTGGGTTATTTTAGACTAAGGGATTCTTAATATGGTATTTGATGATTTCTTGTGGCTCGGAGGCAATGGAATGATAATTGTCTTGAATAATATGAATTTTTATAGGATAAACTTATAAAAATAAAAATGGATGTATGTGAATGGAAATGGAAAATTATTCATGTGATGTGGCCCTTATGTGATTCTTGATTGATATTTTTTATTTTTAATTAGTGGTATGGAATGTTGGAGTGGTACTGGTTACACCCTATTGGTGATCACGGTACTACGATGATGTTATTATAAAAACATAAGTGTGGGATTGTGTACGAGATTATTATATGTCATGTTCTTATGTTTCTTTATTTACCCCACATTATTTGAGTACTACATTATGATACCCAGATGTTCTGGTAAAGGTGTTTTTCCCAACCTCTAGGCTGGGGAGGATATGGATGAATGTCTACCCCCTCTCCCCAACTCTCCCTCCAGCAGTGGTTCGTGATGATATTCATGATACACAGTTGGGGGGTGGTACCTGGTGGTGGATGGGGATATATGTGGTAGGGTTCATGTATTTTAGGATGATTACATGTGGTTGATGTACTACATATTCATGATACACTACTACCCAAATTTTATTGTATGACGGTTTGGTACGTATCACTGGATGTGAGATGGTATTTCCTATGTCAATGATGTGATTTATGGAATAGGTTGGGAGCTGGGATTCCCCATTGAGATGGGGATTGTTGTGGAAGGGATGCCAGAAAATGATTTACTCTAATTGGATGAGAGTAGAAAAATAGCATGTAAAGTGGTTGCAAGGTTCCTTTATATATTCTTTTGACACTACATTACATTTTTAGATTAGCGATTTGGAGAGATAGCATTAGTGAGGTGGGGTGAATTAGTTGACCCGCTATATTCTTGTTTGGTGGTTCATGAAATGATCTAGAGAAATATTTTATGGTAATGCCTCCCGTTATGTGTGATTTAACCTCAATGCTAGTCATCATCCTTGGGCCAACTGGAGGTGGGCTTTGAGGGTCATCTTTTTTCGGTCGCCGACCCGTGTGGGGTTCCCATCAGAGGGAGGTTATGAAAGAGTGGTATTAGAGTTGTTGGTTGAGAGATAAGATGGTGATTTGAGTTAGAAACTATTAAGGACTATATGGGTTGGTATGGCATTAGTTTTAACTAAACTTAAAAAATGATGTAAGAAAGGGAAGTTGGCTTGGATGTAGGATTTAGTGATCCTTATGATCTGATGAATGGGCCTTAATATTTATAAGCATTCCAAATTAAAAAAAATCTACTTATGTGGTAGAGGCCTAGGAGAGGTGAATGAATTATAATTTCTTGAGTTCTATTTGTGTTCTGGATTTCTAATCGGATGAATAAATGAAATAATAAAATTAATCAATATAAATAGATTTCCAAAAAATAAGAGTTTCTCATTTATTTTAAGATATGTCAGTTGGTTTTCAATGGTATATTTTTCAGGTTAGATTGGTTCAATAGGTTGGTACTATTAGTCAACATATGGACAAACCAGATCAAGTAGATGAGGAGTGGAAGTAGTTGTTGTGTTCATTTTAGCTTTAGATATTGGAAAAGTATGGGGTGGCATCTCATATTTTGAAATAGAGCACTGGTTGGTGGATTTATAGATTTTGTTGGCCTGATTTGAACCTGAAGTGAGTATTGGGTCCCCTATAAGTCATTCAATTATGGGGAGATGCACGTCAGTGGTGGATGTTGTATCTCAGGGATTAGATGGAGGATGTGGTTCTATAGGATGATTTCAAATAGGATTTCAGTGTTGAGTTCATATCAATGCTGGAAAAGGGGGTGAATAGGCAGAATTTTCACTCTCTCAAGTTGGGGATCATGATAATTTGAGATCTGCACATCATTTTTAAGGATTTTATGAAATTTTATCATGAAATATTTCCGAATGAGTAGTCTCAAGCATGTCATTTGGAGGAGGCACTGTGTCTCTCCCTTTATTTTGTAATTGTTCCATTTATGTTTCTCACATATTTGGAGGTTTAGAAGAAGGATTAGGTGATGGAGAGGGTTCATGAGGAGTCTATACCACCCTTATTGGAGGGTTAGTAGGGTCCTATGAAGATTAAGGTTTCAAATAATGGTTTATAGATGTTAGGACAATAAAGATTCTGGTAGGTGGGGAATTAGTCTCAATAATCATCCTCACATTTCTATAAGGAAGGTAGTTCTCATATGTATACCCTGATTTATTTGGTTTAGCTTTATGGATGTGTGGGGTCATGGACATTATTAGGAGAAGTTATTATTATCTCTGAGGATTCGATATTATTTGGCAGTCCAGAATCCTTTCCAATAGTGAAAACAGTAATTTCCCTTGAGTCAATATCGATAGTTGGGACCGCCAATGTATGTTTAGAAACATATCTTGTAGAATTTCTCATCTAGTAGGAGTTAGAGTTGTTAGAGGGAATCCCCGTGATGTTATCATGGGAAAATTCCAATTCATAGATATGAAGGCCGTCGAGAGTGCGGTAGAGGACAAGACCAAGAGAAGATGCATGGGATCGAGGGGATGACTCTTTTTGAGATAGAGGTTGTTCATGTTATTATTAGTTTATCATATAACTTGGTTTCTTCTTTTTTTGATTATATATATATTTCAATCCTTTATTGCACACAATTAGGTCTTAACATTGGGATTGAATATTGAGAGGCTTCTTGTACCCTTGGTCTTAGAAAAGCCATTTGGAAGTCAGTCCATATTTGTTTCAAGTGTGTTGGGAATGTGGAATGGTGGTGGGCTTGTAATTTTCATATATAAAACCATAAAATGTAATTATTGGAATGGATTGGTTATATTATCTATGTATAGTCATAGATTGTTTACAAAGTAGAGATGAGTTTTCTGATGAGGAAGGTATAGATGTCATGTCTTTCGGTGATCAGGGTTTTCATATGGGAAATAGGTGGGTGGAACCCCTTCTTTCTTTCATGGGTAAATCATAATTATGATTAATGGGAGCTCTGGTAGTGGAGGCTCCTAGAGCTTTTATATAGTATTGGGACATTTTCGCATAAGAGTCTACGAACTTACACCTTAGTGTGACATAGAGTTTTGGATATAGTTATAGTTGGATGCTTCTTTTATTTTTATGGATCCTTATCAAATTAATATTCAGAGTTATGGGAGTTGAGAATATAGATTGATGATGCATTGCAAAAAGGTTTTATCTAAACCAGTGTATCACTATGGGGAGCTCTAGTTATTTTTTCTAATAAGTAAAATGGTAGTTTGATGTTCTTCTTAGACTACCAAATGATGAATTAGGTGATGATCAATAATCATTACCCTATTCTAAGGATAGATGGTCACATTGACTAGTTGAGAGGGGATGTCCAGTTTTTTATGATCGATCTGTTGTTTGGATATCATCAGTTGTAGGTAAAAGAGGAGGATATCTCAAAGACTAATTTCTAGTTTAGGTATAGACATTTCAAGTATGTAGTTATGTTTTTTAGGATCATAGACTCACCAACTAAGTTTAGGGGACTCATGAACTCCATTTTTTTTGAGTTCCTAGATTAGTCCATAGTTTTGGTCATCAACAAAATTCTCATGTGCTCTAAATTTGAGGAGGAGTATGCTAAGTACGTGAGGATTGTTCTATAGAATCTTTGATACCATAATATTTATGGGAAATTTACCAAGTATAAGTTATTAATGTGATAGATTCATTTTCTATGAAATGTAGTGTCTCAAAATGGAGTGGTAGTGGATTCAGTGAATTTTGAAGTAGTTATTTGTTGGGTATCATTCAAAAATATGGGAGAGTTTCATATCATTCTTGGTCTCATAGGTTATTATTAGTGGTTTATCTCTATCTTCTCTCAGATTTCACCACATTAAAATCCATTATTAATAAATACCTAGATTTTGTTTTGATAGATCAGTGCTAGAAAAAATTCGACTACCTAAAATAGCATCTAATCAATGCCATAGTTTTTTAAAAGGATAAGGATGTGTGATGTTTGAGGTGTTATATAACACTGATAATTTAGGATTGTGATGAGTCTTGATGTATTAGAGGGAAATGATATCTTATGGGTATAGATAGTTACCTCCCCATGAATGTGAATATACCACCAATGACCCAATGATGGAAACAATGGTGTTTTCACTGAAGCATTGATGACATTACCTCATTTGGGTATGAATTGTATTCATTATAGAATACAAGATATTATGGTATATTTTCTAACAGTGTGACCCGAATCTATAAAATTGATGGTGGATAGAGTTTTTCATGGACTATGGATTTGAGATATCTTATACACCATGTAAATGATATGTTGTGGTATATGTGATGAGTAGGAAGTCATGTGGAGCAATTCAAGAGTCAAGGGATGTTTGTAGGGTGGTGGAGGAATTGGAATCTATGCATCTCGGAGAAGATGATGTTGATGATAAATGATTCTTGTTTTAGAAGATAGTGGATCCCATATTTTCACAAAATGTAGTGGATTATCTAAGGTGATACCAAGAGATAGTGGTGACATAGGACTTGATCATTCATAGAGAAGACCTAGCGGTATTGTTAAAGGATGGCCACCATCAGGTTATATTCCAACGAAGGATGTTTGTTCAATCGGTAGTGCATGTGGGAATCCTTCTATATCTCACATTTTGAGTACATCATTTCATAACCATGATGTATCATGGTTTTAGGAAGTATATTTGGGTGAGGAGAATGAATCAAATAATGATGGAGTTTTTGGTGTGATTTCTAGTCTATCAGTAGGTTATGGAAGAGAATCATGTTCTTGGTGGCCTGTTGTATCCCTTAGATATCCCTGAGTGAAATTGAGAAGACATATTGATAAATTTATTTACTAGGTTACCTAGAACTTGGGGAGGAAATCAAGATATACGGGTGATATTGGATTGATAGATAAAGTCAATTCACTTTCTAGTGATCATGGAGATTTGTACCCTGGATGTTCTGGAAATAAATTACACGGATGATGTGGTGAGGCTTCATGGAGTTCTGAGGACCATCATTTCCAAAGGATACCCTTAGTTTACTTCATGTGTTTAGAGAGGTTTTTGATAGAGATAATACTTAAAATATTTTTCATATATATTCCAATTATACAATCCATGTCAATTTATGAATTTGATCTGAATTGCATCATATTTGTATTTTAGGTATATTTTTTGTGTAAATGTTAAAATTGATTAATTCTGCAATTTTAACTATTTTTTGTAACTTATTTATTTAAATAATAAATTGTTCAATATTGGTAAAAATTGAGGAATTAATTTATTATAAGCTTTCTATGTTTGTGGGATTCTACTTCTTCAAATAGAATCAATGATAATTAGAATTTCATGGGGGGAATAAATCAGTCAATATGGAAAATCTTTTTGGCTAACAGAATTGACCACTACTCATTAAATGAGGCATATGTTGGGATAAATGACAAAAAATTAATTTATTATATTTTTATATGAAATAGTACTCAAAGGCACAAGTGAACATTAATGATCACAGATAAATTCTATCATTAAAGCAGTTGTTTCACACATTGTAGTGGAGGAAGTTGAAGAGTATATTCGGTTTGAAAAAAAATGATTCAGTAATTTGGGAATAATGATTTTTACACATGGTCAAAATCTTTGATATTTTTAGTTTTGGTAGAAAAAAAAATTAATAAAAACCCTTAATAAGACCTCTTTGCACGTTTCGACTGGATGGTGGGTGGGAAATGAGCAAACTTTCAGCAGACAGATTCTAGAGAAGTTTTTTTCCTTTTCTCTTTCATTTTTTTGAAATGTATTCGTATTACTAATAATTATAAAATACCATTCACATATAGGGTTAAAAATATGTTTTATTGGTGAAGGTTTGGTTTTATTTTTGTAATGATTTAGTTCCTACACTTCATGGTATAAAATCTATTTCTTTCTTTGGTTAAGTTAGTTTCAATATTCTAATAGAAGTTTTTATTATCAAGTACAATCATATTTTATTTTTGAATGTGAAGGAGAAGTAAAATTTCATGATTTTTGTTTAAATTATATGAATTATAGATTTGGTTTTGGAGAAAATTCAGAAGAGATTCAAATGGAAAATTAAACATCTACTGCTGATGTTAGAAATGTTGAAGTTCAAGTCAAAACACAAAAAAATAGGAATAAAAGAGTCTCAAAAAGGTAAAGAATATGAATGAATATCAATTTGTAGATAAGGGTTCTCAGAGTGGTAATTTCATAGTATGGTCTATTTATTATAATTTTGGTTATTTAACTTCATGTTCTGACAAATATGTGTTAAATTTCAATATCATAGATAATTTGAAGAAAGATACTATAGAAGTGGTCACATGTATGATCACAGTTTTCAAGGAACTTTAGGATGAAAAATTGTTGATGGAATAGGAAGCCAATGAACTAAAAAAAGAATTGGACAGGAAGGTTTAGAACCAAAACACACTCTTAAAACATTAAAAAGTAAATTAAGATTATTTTATTATGTATAATGAAGGTTGATCCATGGTTGAAGAAGTGGAATAAAAATTAGTGTCAAATTGAAAAAAAATAAATTCTTTGATTGTAAAAGAATTTCATCGGAGTCTGTGTGAGAAGGATGTGTGATAAATGGTTTTTAGAGAAGTATTATATACACTGGAAAATCTACATAATATATTTTTTAATGTAAAAATAATAATATATAGAGGTTACAGTAAAATAGAATTAAGGATATTGATAGTTTTTTATAGAAGGAAAATATGGTGCATTAATATGACATTCAGAAGATGAATATTCAATGGGAATAAGTCTTGAACTAAGTTGAAGATGACAAGATTTATCTTAAATTAAAATGACTTGAATTATAATTGAAAAATATAAATATTTAATAGACACAATCTAATACTTCCCAAGATGCTGAGAAAATAATTACTACCATTGATTATTTAGACAAGAGTTTTATATATGAAAAGACTAAACGTAGTGGAAACAACAGCTTGAGATTTTATAAGGATAAATCTTCTGTAGCATCACTAAACAAGGTAACCCTTTGTTTTGATAAATCTATTCATACTATTTCTATTTTTATGACTAGCATAGATTCAAATTTAAAATCTATAAAAAATTGGGGGAAGAAAAATTCTTAGGAATCTACTATACCTTTAAATATGGATGCAAAAAAGTGTAATAATTACTATTCCCCACAGAAAGTATAAAAGAATAAACAAAAACTTATTTTCTATTTTTGGGGTTTTTGGAAATTTTGGAATCATGAAATAAATTTTTGGCACAAAAATTATTTGTATGAAAATTATATAATACCTACATTTAGGGGGAGAAAATATGAAGAAAAGAGGAAACATAATCAACAGAAGAAAAATACACATGAATGGAATTGACCTTTCAAGATAGATAAGAATATTTTTAAGATTTCTATGAGTATTAAAATAGAAATGGTCACTGTAATGATGTGTGATATTATTTACTATTCATGTGTAAATAATATATTGATCCAAAGTGATCTTGGAAACAAAAAGTGGATCAGGTAAGAAAACATGATGAAAAGTCATCCTTGTGATGTAAATAAAATAATAATATTGTTAAACAAAAATATCCCAAGATGTTTTTAAAGAATGATGTTAATAGGGTATACGAAATAAAATAGGATTTAATTGTGGTAGGAAACTTTACGTCATAGAACATTTTTAGTTGTCTATAGAAATCAATGCTAAAGGAAGCAAACTGGAATTGAAGAAAGAATCAATCCAAAAAAGAAACAACATGATTGGTTTCTTGAAAAACATCTCTGATAAAGAATATGAAAAGTTTCCTAAAAGGGTAACTTGATGAATGATAAATATTTTTATCAATGGTTTAATAAGTTTGGGAATTCATCTAAAAATATTTGACATGTTTTCCTTTATGAAAAAATTATTTATGAAGAAAGGTAAAGCACCTGTGACTTTTAAAATTTATAAGGATTCTTCATAAAAAAATTAAAGACTAAGCTTGTTTCTAAACAGTTCTTGATCATATGGAAAAAATGTTTGGAAGAGGCACGAATGATAGACCAATAACAGAAAATTAAAGCTTCTTTTCAATAAAATGTGAAGGAGATGTTTTCATCTAAGAAGATAGTTGGGTTGAGAAGCAACTCTTAACCTTGTCACTCTAACTGAGAAGCATTTAGGAGCCACATTATTCCCATATATACATTGTGTTTTTTTCATAAAGATAATTTAAGGTGAATCGTGTATTTAGGGGGAGACCTAAATTTGATGAAATTTATGATCATTTTACAACTAGAAAGTTATCCAGAATTGAGGACTATTGGAATTATGTTTCCTCCTTGAAACATTTAAAATAATCTTATAATATTCTTGGAGTTTTTTCATGAAGAAATACAATCATGATAAGGAAGTATAAAGTGAATATCTTGAGGGGGAGAATAGAAGAACAACCACCAGATATCTCTATTTCAATTGATATGTTATGAATATATAAAGTTCTTGTCATGAAAGAATCTAATAAATGTATATGTTAAAAATATGATGTTTAAAGCTTATCATCACTGAGGTTTGTTGGTTACATTATAGGTAGCAGTGCTATCATTTCATGGATTTGTTCAAGGAACGATCATTTAATCATCTACCCTTGTTTGTGATTTGTTTCATATGAGATCCTCACACTCTTATATTACCCCTAATTTGTTCTAGGATTTTCCACTGGACATCGAGAGGCTTCTAGTTCCTATGGTTTTAGCTACACTATTTGGAGGACGAATGTCTTTGTTATGTGTTTCAAGGATGCAGTGTGGTAATTTTGCAACACCGGTTAGTGGGGAAATTCTTCTTATTGTAGATAAAACCATATGAAGTTATCTTTAACA
This sequence comes from Viscum album, assembly GCA_963277665.1. NCBI lineage: Eukaryota > Viridiplantae > Streptophyta > Magnoliopsida > Santalales > Viscaceae > Viscum > Viscum album. The sequence goes on along the minus strand of OY728121.1, from coordinate 1,194,359,634 downwards.
TGAATTGGATATATTTTGTGTGTGTATTCATTGAATATTCCTAAAGGATGGTTTTTGTTTCTATTGAGGAGGTCCAATAAGTGGAATTCATTGGAGAGAAAGGTTATTAGATAAGGGGAGGTAGATTAAGCCTATTTTTTCTGAGTTGGTGGAGTTTTTGGTGGAATCTATGATAGATAGTGTCCCTTTGGTTGTAGAGGAGTATCTAGATGTTTTACCAGAAGATTTTATAATCCTACCCCCCTGAAATAATGTCATGTATGGGATAGGGATCCAACCATATTCATCTCCAATTTTGATGACTCGTTGTAGGATGTTTCTTATTCAATTGTGTGAGTTGAGGTTGTTGGTGGATGATCTGGTGTAGAGGGGTTCCATTTGACCCAATGTATCACTATGGTGTGCACCAATATTATTCTACAAGAAGTCATACAATAGTTTGAGACTGTGTATAGACTACCAAAGGTTGAATCAGGTAACATTCAAGGACTGTTACCCTTTTATGAGGATTGAGGATCAGTTTGACCAGTTGAGAGGAGCTACTTGGTTCTCAAAGATCAATCAGTGATCTGGATATCACCTGTTGAGGCGGAATAATGATGATATTTGAAAGGATACCTTCAAGTGATGGTATGATCACTTTGATTTTGTAATCATCATGTTTGGTGTTACAAATGTACTATCCATGTTCTTGGGGATTATGAACTCCATGTTTTTTGAGTTCTTAGATCTGTTCATCATCGTATTCATTTATGATATCATGATGTACTCGAAGTTAGAGGATGATCACACTGAGCAACCTAATGCTATTTTATAGGTCCTTCGACACCACCAGCTCTATGGGAAGTTATACAAGTGTAATTCCTAGGAAATTTTGGTTCAAATCCTTATAAATTTGGTGTCACAGTTGGGTGTTATAGTTGACACATTGAAGGTTGAGGATGTTATTTCATGGTTATCACATAAGAGTGTAGTATAGGGTTGTAGTTTACTTATTAGAATAGGCTATTATTAGAGGTTTGTTCTTTATTTCTATTGATTTTTAGCCCTAATAAAAACTTTGACCAGGAAATATAAGGATATTTTTGTGGGATGATTAGTGTCATGGATTTTTTAGTTACCTAATGGAATAGTTATTCAGTGCTCCAATGCTTTGGTTTCCTGAGGAGGGTGTGTTGTTTCAGGTTTTTTTGGTGTGTCATGTCTTGGAATGGGATGAGTGTTAACAAAATAGAGGGAAACAATATAATATAGGTCTAGGAAGTTACATAACCATGATAATAACTATTACACCCATGATATAAAGATGGAAGTGACTTTATTGGTGCTAAATTTGTGGTAGAACTATCTCATCAGTGAGTGTTTTTTGGTTTTCATAGACCATAAGAGCCTGAAATATTTTTTCAATTAATGGAATCTTAATATTTAACAAAATAGGTTGATAGAGTTTCCTCATTATTAAAAATTTTATATCTCTTACACCTCGGGAAATGGGAATGTGATTTCTGATTCTTTGAGTCAGAATCCGTAAAGAGATGTGACTCAAGAGTCTGTGGATTTTTTGAAATGAATAGAGGAGTTTGTTATGATGCAACTTGACATCATATAGAGCAATGTCCAAGGTTCAAATTATCATATGAACATGGAGTTGCATTTTTTTGTTGTAGGTGGAGGTGTCTCAGTATAGGAACTTAGAGGTAGAGGTGATGCATGATTATATTGTCCTTGGGGAAGCTCCTGATGGGTGGTCAAAGGATGGTTGGAATTAAGTGTTGTTATGGAGTATGTTGTTTTTTCTATAGGTGATTCATGAAGGGGATCTATAGAAGTTTTATATCTCATCATTAGTGGTATATCATAGTGTGAATAATAGGTATCATGTCTTGAGGACGCATCTTTGGTGGACAGTAATGAAACGGTCAGTGGCCGAGTTTATGATGAGGTGTATGGATTTTCAGCAAGTAAAGGTGGAGCACTATGTTCCTAGTGGTTTGTTATAGTCCTTAGATATTTCCTAGTTTAAATGTGATGAAATGTTGATAGATTTTTTCATTAGGTTACCCTCAGAACATGGAGGATGTGATGTAGTTTGTGTGATAGTGGACCAACTGATGAGGTTATCTAATTTTATACAAATTTTGGAATTTTATGTCATAGATGTTTTGGAATGTTGGTGTGTGGATGCTGTGGTTAGGATTCACAAGGTACCAAGGACTATAATATCTAACTGGTATACTTGTTTTACCACATTATTCTAGAGTATTGCAACATAATTTCGGTTCCCAGTTGTGCCTTAACAATGCTTTCCACCCCTAGATAGATCGTAAGATGGAGCAGACTATCTAGACATTAGAGGATATATTGAAAAATTGTGTCTTGGAATTTGGAAGAACTTGGTCATGACACCAACCTTTATACATGTTTTTTATAGCAACATCTATCACTCAACCATTGGCATGGCCTTTTTGAGGCATTTTTAGGCTACCATGTCATTCTATGTTGTATTGGATGGAGGTCTATGAGTCAAAAGTTCTCATTCTAGATGTGGTCTAGTGCATGGATCTGAAGATCTAGTTGGTTTGGGAGAGTTGAGGGTGATGAAAACCCATTAGAAGGACTATGTTGATTTTAGGTAGAGTAAATTGGATTTTGAGGTTAGAGACCATGATGCATGTGACTATCATGGGATGTGGTCAAATAGAATTTCTACTTTTAATTCACCATAGTAGCTGGAGATGGTCATATCTCAAAGAGAAAGGGTAGGGAGTCTCACTATCCTAGAACTTATGTATTTTTCATTTGTTTTAATAATTATGAAAACATTCAAAGTTTTTTTTGGGTTTTCATTAAATAGAAATAGGAACAGAAGAAACAAAAGACAACACAATAGTGGGTGAAAGGGATTTGGATCCGGAGTCAATCACACAGTTTCTTCATTTTCCTCTAGTTCTCATATAACAATGGTTTCAATATCATTATTACATTGGTATACTCTATATAATTATTTTTATGAATATACACAAGATATATATCCCTTGATACATCTAGTTTCACCTCTTCCATAGTGAAGAGGTAGTAAACACACTCAATCAATGCATTCATTTTCTAAACACCCAACTCTATCATGCGTTGTTCATCCCTTAATTCACAGTGCTCCACTGGTATGAACTATAAACTAAGAGAGTAAGGGAAAGCATATTTGTTATATTTGATAATGTAACAGCTCATCAGAGAGAGCTTGTGAATACCATCGATATGCTTCTCCCCATTTTTCTATAGAATCAAGGATGACATTTAGATTATAAATAAAGAACATGGAGACTGTGTGATCTCCCGTGGGGACCTAGACATTGGGTTATCTCTCTGTGGTATTAAGTTAAAATAACATGTTATGACATGGGGGTTTAAGAAGAACATGAATAATCAGGGAAGACAAGAACAAAACAATACTGTTAACAAAACAGAGTAAACATTATGTTAGAAATGCAAAAAACAAGTTACATGGGAATAAAACTAAACATAATTAGAGGAGGTCCAAATATTTTCAATGGAGGAAAAATATTTATAATGGGAGAGAGTGAGAGATAATTATATGGAGCTGGTGAAATGAAATATTCTCTTTGTAATTCAGTTTCGATGTGATCTTTGGATGGATTCAATGTGTTTAAGCAAATAGTCAGGTTTAATCCTCCTAACATGTCTTCATCCTTCAATCATGTACATATTTAAATTTTTTCCAGTGTTTCATGGTGGTTGTTTCATGTGTTGTAAATCATTATTGGGACTGGTGTAAGTTTGAATTCAATGTTGGGCATCAAATAGTAGGCTCAAGATTGGATGTCACTTCTTCTCCACATGCTCGAGCAATAAGGGATAAATTACTTTGGTGAGGTGGATAGTGGTTCTAATTGTGATTGAGGGGAAGGGAACAAATGGTGGTTTTATCCTCTACAAATGGCATGGTGGATCTTGACATGTGTCAGATCTGAACAAATATGATGGGTTTCAGCTTCAGAGGTTTTCATGATAAGGTGGACGATCATAAGTAGATATCATGTTCAGCTCAAAATGGGAGCAACAATTAGGTGGGTGACCATGGATGCTGCTTGAGGTAGAGTGGCTCAATGTGACCAAACTAAACCTGAGTGATTGTTTGTATCACAAAGAGTCATAGAGTGCATTTAGCTACACATGATCGATCACCTGACCGTGCTTGGAATTTGGAAATTTTCACCCACCCTCATTACAAAATAACATCATTCAACATAGTATTTTCATAATAAATTTCAAACAATGATATCCAAATTAAATTTATATTTAGAAAATTAAATCACATTTAATTAACTATATGTTTTTGATATGTCAATTCCAGATATGAATATTAAAATAAAACCAGTAGTATGATCCATGTAACAATTAATCCTATAATTAATAAAACTCACAAAAACAACTGTTTTAACCAGGATTTAGAATTAATTAGGTGGTATTTTAAATGAATAATATATAAATAATGTAGAAAATTATCATTATCATCACTCCCCACACTTTATTTATTTCACTCATATGAAATAGATCATTGAAGTTTAATTTATTTTAAAAGAAAAAGAAAAAGCATCATACTTCCTATATTAAAATTAATGGGCAAAGAAATAGAAAAGAACATATTATTAAAATAGGAAAAATTATCATTCCTCATATGTGAACCAAGACATCACCTTACTTCAATTTAATACAAGGTTTTAGGGCATGAGTGGATAAAAATAGAGTTGAGTGGAAGTGATTTTTTAAAAAAACTCATCTATTCATCCCACTTTGTTATGTTTATTAAACCATATCTTAATGTTAAAATTAGTTTATAAAGAATAAATTAATTTTCTATAATTCAATTTACCCTCTTTATATGGGTTTAATATTCCTCTCACCTAAATAAACTAATTTTTTATTACGGCACTTTATTTAATTTATTTTTCCCAGCAATAATTATGTGCAAAGAACTGTGGATATCTCTTATTTGGATGGATTTGTTTAATTATAGAGACACATCCAGTGTCCCTTGTCTAAGAGATCCATTTTAGGTTCCCAATTCCCAGATGTATTCCAAATTAAAAAGACTTATATCATTTTCATTTAAGTTGGATCCCTAAGGTGTTCTATCTCATAGAGGTTAATTAACATAGATTAAGCTTAAAATCTAGTGACGTAAAGTTATCAAATTGATTCCATTAAATTCTATTCACTCACACTCCATCCCCTAATTCTAAAAACAAATTTACATAAAATAGTGAATGATTCAATCAGAAATCAATTAAGTGTTACATCTTCAGAACCAATTAATTCCCTCAACTCTAGATTTTCAATTCAACCAAGGTAGGAAAAAATTGAGGATAAATAAAATGGTGAAAAATAAAAACAAAAACTGTACAAAGCTATATTTACGATATTAGTATTAAAAGACTAATTTTTTAAAGAAGACAAAATCCTATAGTGTGTATGTACAGATTAATATTTTTTTGGATTTTTTTGGATTTTTTTTATATAATACAAAAATAGATTGAAAATATAAAGGATATTTCTAGAACATTTACCAATATAAAAACATTTTTTTTCATATTTTTACATTTTCATTTGTTTTTCTATACACATTAAAAATAGTGAAGAAACTTTTTTAAAATTTATTGAATCTAAAAAATTAACTAAACATATATACTAACAACTATTCTAATATGTTTTTTACTCTCCCACACTGATTTAACTCTTATAATTTAATTTTCTAGTAGAATACACAAAATATGTAATGCATAAATAGTGTAAAAATATAGATACTACCTAGTGGTTTATTTTTCAACAATTTTGAGTTAGGCTCTCCCCTAGGTGCACTATAGAAAGTGGATCTTTCCTCTTATGCGTAGTACACTTTGGGAAAACTGTAAAAAAAAGTAGAGAAAAAATTATAAATTATTTATAGAGTAAATAAAAATTGAAAAGGGGGAGATCTTGGGATTAACCCCCCATGTGGTGGTGTAGTTAGATTTTCCGTAGTTTATTATTCCATTGGCAATCCACAATATATAGGGGGATTGAGCTTGTGTGATGTGAACCACCACATGCGGTTCCTTCCAAAGCAGCTCAACTCCACTTCCTGGAGGTCCCTATACACAGGGTGTTCTATGTATAGTATGTCCAAACCCTTAGTAGTGTGGTGTATCTCATAAAGTGGGACTAGAAATATTAAAATTGGGATCTCCTCATGTTGTGACAAGATAATTATGGCTTTCTCTTCATCTAGTGGTAGTTCCACTAGTTATTCTTCATAAACAGCCAAAGTAGAGATAGTTGAAATTTCAATTTGAATAAAATTAAAACAATGTGAGATTAAATAATAACATACCACTTTATATTCATAAGATTACTATGTTTACTCATGTGAAATAGCCACTAGGTATTCCTATGCCATAGTTCCTCCCCCAGTTGATGTTCTATATATTTTTGAAGGGTTTGAGGCTTCACCAAAGGTCCTAAAGCTTCTACATACTAAGTAGCCACTTATATTATGGAATTTTATTCATAAGTAGACACAATTAGTATATCAAGGTACCATTCATCAAGATCCCCCTTATCATCATCTTGGGAAGTTCAATCCTTAATTTCTCGTAGATCTAGTTCCATTTTCAATTCAAGGAGTGTTGTAGAAGGTACTTTATTTTCTACATCCTTGGAAGGCATCAGTGGTACAAAGTCTGTCAAATTGAAAGTATGGAGATTATAATGTAATTCATTTTTTCAAAATTTAGAAATAAATGAGTCGTGTTCAGGTGTAACTCCCTCATTAGTTCCAGTATTTTGATCTTTTTATAACTACAATGCCTCATTGAAGGTGTCTTGTTTGGATAAACATAGTAGTGGGCAATTTATATTTTATTCAAATGTAATACCATTCACTCCATTATCAACCTCAATATATCATAGGTCCAAAAACAATTATTCTAATTATTTGATTTCATTAACAACAATAGGGGAATTATAAGACAATTTATTTTCAATAAAATCATAAAAATTAAATTTTTAAAGGCAGTCTCCCTCAAGTGATTCCACTTTGTGTTTATTTTCCCAGTACACAAGCTATAGATGGATGTTCTCCAGGGTGAATTTGGTAAGATTCTCGTATTATAAAAAATCACCCTCCTCTTCTCGGATATCTTCATTGGAAAATATTAGAGGCCCTATGTAACAACCCGAGATTTTATAAGATACATTCTTTTTAATTTCATTCATATATTCTGTTGTACGATACACCAAGATTACCTTGCGCTATACGCAACACCGTATTAGCTTGTAGTATACGCAACACTATTCTTGGATCGTGTTACACACAATTTCATGTCAGTTTGATAGAAGTTATTCTATGCAACATTGAGTGTATATATATATATATATTCAATGTGTAAATAAAATATGGTTGGATTCTATTATATGAAACAACAAATGAGTCATGCACTACATGCAACCCTGACATGGCTTGCATTACACGCAATCGTGACCTTCCTCGACAGCGTGTGTTGTACGCAATACCGGGTTTTACTAAACAATGATATATTATTATAATATTATTATTATGAACTAGCTGTTATGAGTATTATTAACTAAATTTTGAATCTTATAACATTATTATTCTTCTTACACATTTTCTAAAACATGGTATAAGAATAAAATAATTTTTTCGGGTAAAATAAGTATTTTTCAAAAAAATGCAGTTTTGTTGCCTTTTGATGGCACACCAACTTTAAATCTAGTTTTTGACATGTTTATAAGTTCAATTTTACAAAATGAAATTCTTCTTTTGAATCAGGATATAAAAATTTACATTAGAAAAAGTTTTGATATTTTTCTGATAACTTTCATATTTTAATGAATAGTAAAAGCACAATATATTTTAATTAAAAACAACTTTTTTCATCATAATATCTTATGTGGTTAAATTATAATGGTTCTAAAGTATAAATAGAATATATTTTTACCATTTAATATAATTTATGTCATTATCATTGATTTTACCTTGAATTCGTAAGTTAAATCAATTCAATCTTTTGCAATGTTTTAAAGAAAAACCCGTTTTCTTTCGACAACAGGATTAATTTTAATTCAATTTCTGCAACTTTTGTGTATTGTATTTGGAAAAATGGGTTCCATATTTGGAATAAGTGGATCCAAATTATGTTAATAAGATACTTTTTATTTTTGGGCATTGTGAATAGTAACTACGGTAAATTTTATTTACTATAGTTAAAGGTAAATCGGGTAATTAAGGGTAAATATAAGATTATAAAATTACCCTAACACTTGGAAAAATAATATTGGATGACTAAAAGTCGACCCATATCAACTAAGGGTAATATTAGATTCATTTTATGGACTTTTTTCCATGAAAATAATTTAATTATTTTTAAAACCAAAGAATGTGACAACATGTCACTTTCTTAAATCTTATAAGTATAATAATTTTAATTTAGTGATAGAATTCATGAAACTTAGAAACTGAATAGTATACAGAAATATAATACAATTATATACATCATAGGAATTTATTTAGAATTTTTAGGGATTAAATAATTATCATTTATTTTGACACAAAGATGATGCAGTAATTGTCTTATTAATGAAATATTGACATAATTGATGTTATAAATTCCCAAATAAATGTAATTGGAGACTTTTTATGACTTAAATTAATTTTCTAGGTTAATATGACATGTTATTGTTGATATAAGTAACTTGGTTTGAACTTATCATTCTGTTATGAATTTCATAAAAATCATGTACCAAATAGTGTCAAAATTGACATAAATTAGTTTTAAAAAAAATATTATATTATTAATTGTTATTTAATTCCTAAAAATCTAAGGTTTGGAAAAATGACTTATATAAGGATAGATATAATAATAATAAACAACTTGGGGTTCTTTTGGCTTGTTATGGTATGTTTATTAACTATATATTGTAAGAAAACAAAAAGACACGGTAAAAGTTAAATTATTTAACTTAGAGTTAAATCTAATTGATATGGTTAAAATAATAACCTAAACTTGTCTAAATCCTATTGGATGAAATTATTTCAAACCATACCCACTTTATCTTCTAAATAAGACCCTTTTGAACCATTATAAACCGAATTTGACCTTAATATAAAATAATATTTTGAGATTTTCCTAAGGTGCCCCTCTCCTCCCTTATAAAAGGGCACCTCCTCCCTCTCCTCCTCACACCAATTTGAGAATTCAAGCTCGGAAAACCCCTGACAAAATCTCTTCTACACTTCCCTAGTATCATCATAGAGGTCCTGGTCTTCTTCAAATACCATCCTTAGTTCTTTAAGTGGAGGTTAAGTCAAGGCGCGTCAAAAAGAGGTAATATCCATTACCGATCTTTTTCAATTTCTTTCTTCTTCAACTTCTTCTTATTTAGTTGTTTCATGATAAATTAATAACATATGTATTTATTATATACTGATATGTAACTATAAATATGAAACAACTCTAATTAACCTTCTATCCATCCTACGGAAAAAGAAAATCACCGCGCGTGCGTACGTACGGAATACCGTCTCCACGCCGTGGTGTAATCTATTTTACACCACCACCATAATTGGATGGGTATAATGGTGTAATGAGTAACTATATATGATTATTATAAAGTTATATTGATACTGAAATAGTATACATACACTTCAACACAATTCCACTACCATGGGAACGATATCATCGCTCGTGCGTACGTATAGACTACCGTCTCCACGACGCGATGATATTCATTATCCATGTTAACCATTCCAGAATTATTATAAAGTATATATAATGAATAATAATGAAATATATGACATGTTAAATCTACTGTATTTATGTATATATATATTTATGTCATCTACTTACTTCCATTCAATACAATAAGGAAAGGAAAACAGCGTTCATGCGTACGTACGAACTACCATCTCCATGAACAGTGTGTTTCATTTCATTTATCTATTTATTATATAAATATATATACTGAATATATATGATATATAAATCACGTTTTATATTCTGGAAGTAATTAAATCATGATATAAGTAATAATAATGTCAAGAACAACAAGTCCAAACACCTACGATAAATGAAACGATTTTACCCAAAACGCTTCTTTAACATGAATTTACAAAAGAACGGGTAATATAAAGTCATAAGTGAACCATATATGATATAATAACAATGAATATGATTCTATAATAAGTCAATGAAATTATTTAAATCATTATACAGGAGGTTCAGAAACTTACGAAGCAAATCGGACCTAAGGTAAGGGAAATATCACAATCTCATTTTTATCCGAGATTGTTTATTCGTAAGTATTTACTGGGGTGTATTTTATCATCCACATCAATGTTTCCTCAATATGTAATATTATTTACATTCACCTATAATTGTTTAAATCCTATTTTACCCTTCGGTGAGTTTTTAGTAAAAGATATGAATGGAATCTTTTGTCATTTTTCGTACGAGGTACTTTTTTTGACTTTTTCGACAAAAGTACGAAGAATGTTTTTTAACTTATACGGCATGAATGGATTTTTAAAAAATTATTTCCAAGAAGATTCCTTTACAATTTTTCTAGTTTATTTTTAATCAACTTCTTTTAGTTTAAAATTGTATGACATGTTAAGAAAGGAGAAATGTTTTTGAAGTAGAAAGGAGATTTTCCTCAAGAATGGAGTTCAAGTGTTTTATAAAAATTATTTTCCATCTAAGATAATATAGGAATCTGTTTCTATCTCTATTATTACATTTATTTGATTATGTTGTTATTGAAATATTTTTATGAAATCCTTTATCTTATATGAATTGTTTTATGATGTCATGATTTTTAAGATTCCCATTTTACTACATGGGTTATGCAATGATGTATGATTTATGATTTTGTGGCACACATAAGAATGGTATCATTATGAGATGTGTGGGACCTATATCTACCTCCAATGCATTGGGTAATGATTTTATATCTCATGAGATAGACATGGATGGAATGGTAGGGTATACTCGTTCAGTGAAACAGGACTGAAATGAGGGTGACTCGGTTCAGAAATGGACTTTGTCCACTAAGATAGTCTTGGAAATGAGTCAAGACTATTAAGATATGATTCTATATGTTTATGTGTTTATGCCAAAAAATTTCATGTTTTAAGTTATGATTATTGGGATTTCATTTCACTACTATGATTTATCACATGTTATGAAATTATGCTCTCTTTTGCAAGTTATGATTTCCAAAATGTTATGTTTTTATGAATATGATGTGATTGATATTTCTTTTGTTTACCCTTAATGAGCATTTGAGCTCACCCTTTTATGTTTTCGTTTCGCTAGGATATAAAGAAAGGTTTTAGGTATAAAAAAAGGAAGATCTTTATGGGAGATGTTGAAGATCTTTCACCACAATTAAAAGATTATATTCCGAGTTTCGAAAGACACTAAACTATTACGATCCTTGTGTGTGTGTTTTTGTTATGTACTAAGTATTCCACAAAAGTAATGTAATGTCCATGTACGTCAAGCTTTGGGTCTCTAGAGTTGGTATCAGTGGAAAGGTTTAGTCAACCTTTGGAAACTAGAATGCGAAAACGTTAGTGAGATCCCTAGAGATATTTCTAAGGTATGTCTATGGATGTATCTAAGGATAAGTATACATATAGGATATAGTCCTAGAACTATGGTAACGATATTAGATTAAACCAAAGATGTTAGATATTGAAGATACTCCCCCTTTATTATGATTTTTTTCTCTCACACTATTCTTTTTGGGTTTTAGAAAATGGCTGGAAACAAGATGATTCATGATAATGGAGGATATGATGGACAATGGAATGATGAGAAACCAAATGAAATGGGATTTGGAAGTCCAAACATCATTATTATTCCGAATCAGCAATCTCATAATATGATCAATAAAGTAAAATTTGGTAAGTTTCCTGACTCAGCTAATAAGAGAAAGATGGAGTTTCATGATGATCATAGAGGAAATAAAGTTCAATTTCCCCTATGTAAATCATGTGGGAAGAGGCATCAAGGATAATGTTTCAAAGGAACTGGAAGATGCTTTGGTTGTGGAAAAGAAGGACACAAAGCCAGTAAGTGCAAAGGAAAAGGTTCAGTTAACACCAGAGATGAGGATAATGGTATTACTACGACATCAACAATGGTTAAATGTTTTAAATGTGGAATGTACGGGCATTATGAAAACCAATGCCCTAAGGGAAAGTCTCATGAAGAGAATCAGTATGGTCATATGGGTAGTATTTATGTGGATGATGATGAAGAGACTACAAATGATATGTGAGATGAAAGAATTGTTGAAGCTCGGTCAATGGTTTGAGAATTTAGTGGAATGATTACATGTTTATCATGTGTAATGTTGTATAAGTAATCTCATGGTACTATGGAATAAATAGACATCTAAAGATTGTTAAACTGTTGTCTTTCCTTGAGTTTTGAAAGTGTATGATTAATGTTACCAGTATCTATGAAAGTTTCTTTAGATATTTTTGGAATGTAGATGATATGCGCATAATGAAGGGATAAGGAGAAAATTAAATGTTTGATAGTATTCATGAGCTCATGACTGATATAAGGAGAAGGTTATATCATGGTTTGAGTATATAGAATTTTGAGGATTTTGGTATGTGGAATGTGTTAATGTTTAACTGCATTCATGTTTTCACTAAGGTTCAATGGGTATTCAAGAGAATACATGATTAAGGCCTTTGAATGTTTGGAATGTGACCAACAAGACATATCTTATGATATATGGGGATCAATGATGGTATTAAATCTCTGGTAATTGTTTTCACTATTATGGATAAGCCTAAAGATTAGAATGGATTATGTTGTACATAAGTTAGTATTGTTTAAGGATAGAAGTTTTTTCAATATTATTGATGGGATGTTATAATAATATAGTATTAGAAAAAGGACAACCTGCAGGACGGGTGACAGCCCATCGCGTCAGACAAGGCCATGGGAATCGAACCCAGAACTAAAGTGTGACTGGCCTTTATGACCTACCACTGGCCTACAGGAAGTCCCTGGTTAGTAGAAACTAGTTTTATTTTATTAAGCGGTATGATATATGAAGTATAAGTTCATTTTTGGAACTATATACAATTAACCATAAGATGGACTTATAACTTTTGCTAACCTTTTGTTTGAAAGAGATGGAATAAACCATCATTCTATCACAAGATCTACTAACACATCATGAATAACAAATTCAACTTCATTTCTTTAAGGGATGAAGTGTAAATTGTTCAATTCATGAACAATAGTGAGATTGTACCAAAATTAAGCAAGTATTTCTTCTAATTAAAAATTTTCAACTTTAGGGAAATGATCTTGAAAAACAAAAAATGTTGTCCTACTGTCCTTATATCCGATGAATCAGATGGTACCTTAGATCACCACAAATAAATAGCTTTGTGATTGTTGGATTTTTCATAGCCATGTTCTCTACCACTCTCCATCAGAACATGACGGTTAGATTTATCTTCCATGTCCATATTTTCTCCTATATGGAAACCCAGTGATGAGTTCCTTTGGGTAACCATTATATTTCATACTTTAGTTTTTAAAGTTCAGTTTTGGTATTTCTTTTTATGATGTGGGTTTTTATGAATAGTAAAAAATTTATAACCCCGACGAATTTCGAGGGCGAAATTCATTTTAAGGGGGGTAGAATGTAACAACCCAAGATTTTATAAGATAAATTCTTTTTAATTTCACTCTTATATTCTATTTTACGATACACCAAGATTTCCTTGCGCTATACGCAACACTGTATTAGCTTGCAGTATACACAACACTATTCTTGGATCGTGTTACACACAATTTCAAGTTCGTTTGATAGAAGTTATTCTACACAACATTGATTGTATATATATATATATTCAATGTATAAATAAAATATGGTTGGATTCTATTATATGCAACAACAAAGGAGTCGTGCACTACACGCAACCCTGACTTGGCCTGCATTACACGCAATCGCGACCTTCCTCGATAGCGTGTGTTGTACGCAATACTGGGTTTTACTAAACAACGATATATTATTATAATATTATTACTATGAACTAGCAGTTATGGATAGTATTTACTAAATTTTGAATCTTATAACATTATTATTCGTCTTACACATTTTCTAAAGCATGGTATAAGAACAAAATAAATTTTTCGGGTAAAATAAGTATTTTTCAAAAAATGCAGTTTTGCCGCCTTTTGATGGAACACCCTCTTTAAATATAGTTTTTGACATGTTTATAAGTTCAATTTGACAAAATAAAATTCTTCTTTTGAATCAGGATATAAAAATTTACATTAGATAAAGTTTTGATATTTTTTCCATAACTTTCATATTTTAATGAATAGTAAAAACACGCTATATTTTAATTAAAAACAACTTTTTTCATCATAATATCTTATTTGGTTAAATTATAATGGTTTTAAAGTATAAATATAATATATTTTTACCATTTAATATTATGTATGTCATTAGCATTGATTTTACCTTGAATTTGTAGGTTAAATCAATTCAATCATTTGCAATGTTTAAAAGAAAAACCCGTTTTCTCTCGACAACAGGATTAATTTTAATTCAATTTCTGCAACTTTTGTGTATTGTATTTGGAAAAATGGATTCCATATTTGGAATCAGTGGATCCAAATTATGTTAATAAGCTACTTTTTATTTTTGGGCATTGTGAATAGTAACTACGACAAATTTTATTTACTATAGTTAAAGGTAAATCGGGTAATTAAGGGTAAATATAAGATTATAAAATTACCGTAACACTTGTAAAAATCCTATTGGATGACTAAAAGTCGACCCATATCAACTAAGGGTCATATTAGATTCATTTTATGGACTTTTGTCCATGAAAATAATTTAAATATTATTAAAACCAAAGAATGTGACAACATGTCACTTTCTTAAATCTTATAAGTATAATAATTTTACTTTAGTGATAAACTTCATGAAACTTCGAACATGAATAGTCTCTAGAAATATAATACAATTATATACATCATAGGAATTTATTTAGAATTTTTAGGGATTAAATAATTATCATTTATCATGACACAAATATGATGCAGTAATTGTCTTATTAATGAAATATTGACATAAATGATGTTATAAATGCCCAAATAAATGTAATTTGAGACTTTTTATGACTTAAATTAATTTTCTAGGTTAATATGACATGTTATTGGTGATATAAGTTGCTTGGTTTGAACTTAACATTCTGTTATGAATTTCATAAAAATCATGTACCAAATAGTGTCATAATTGACATAAATTAGTTTTTAAAACAAATATTATATTATTAATTGTTATTTAATTCATAAAAATCTAAGGTTCAGCCAAATGACTTATATAATGATATTTATATTAATAATAAACAAATTGGTGTTCTTTTGGCTTGTTATGGTATGTTTATTAACCATATAGTGTAAGAAAACAAAAAGACACGGTAAAAGTTAAATTATTTAACTTAGAGTTAAATCTAATTGATAAGGTTTAAATAATAACCTAAACTTGTATAAATCCTATTGGATGAGATTATTTCGACCCATACCCGCTTTAGCTTTGAAATAAGACCCTTTGGAACCATTATAAACCGAATTTGACCTTAATATAAAATAATATTTTGAGATTTTCCTAAGGTGCCCCTCTCCTCCCTTATAAAAGGGCACCTCCTCCCTCTCCTCCTCACACCAATTTGAGCATTCAAGCTCGGAAAACCCTTGCCAAAATCTCTTCTCCACTTCCCTAGTATCATCCTAGAGGTCCTGGTATTCTTCAATGACCATCCTTATTTCATTAAGTGAAGGTTAAGTGAAGGCGCGTCAAGAAGAGGTAATATCCATTACCGATCTTTTTGAATTTCTTTCTCCATCAACTTATTCTTATTTAGTTGTTTCATGATAAAGTAATAAAATCAGTATTTTTTATATACTTATATGTTATTATAAATATGAAACAACTCTAATTAACCTTCTATCAATCCTACGGAAAAAGGAAATCACCGCGCGTGCGTACGTATGGAATAGCGTCTCCACGCCATGGTGTAATCTATTTTCCGCCACCACCTTAATTGGATGGGTATAATGGTGTAATGAGTAACTATATATGATTATTATAAAGGGATATTGATACTGAAATAGTATACATACACTTCAACACAATTCCACGACCATGGGAACGATATCATCGCTCGTGCGTATGTACGGACTACCGTCTCCACGACGCGATGAGATTCATTATCCATGTTAACCATTCCAGAATGATTATAAAGTATTTATAATGAATAATAATGAAATATATGACTTGGTAAATCTACTGGATTTATGTATATATATATTTATGTCATCTACTTACTTCCATTCAAGACAATAAGGAAAGGAAAACAGCGTTCATGCGTATGTACGGACTACCGTCTCCATGAACGGTGTGTTTCATTTCATTTATCTATTTATTATATATATATACTGAATATATATGATATGTAAATCATGTTTTATATTCTGGAAGTAAGTAAATCATGATATAAGTAATAATAATGTCAAGAACAACAAGTCCAAACACTTACGATAAATGAAACGATTTTACCCAAAACGCTTCTTTAACATGAATTTACAAAAGAACGGGTAATATAAAGTCATAAGTGAACCATATATGATATAATAACATTGAATATGATTCTGTAATAAGTCAATGACATTATTTAAATCATTATACAGGAGGTTCAGACACTTAGGAAGCAAGTCAGACCTAAGGTAAGGGAAATATCACAATCTCATTTTTATCCGAGATTGTTTATTTGTAAGTATTTTCTAGGGTGTATTTTATCATCCACATCCATGTTTCCTCAATATTTAATATTATTTCCATTCACATACAATTTTTTAAATCCTATTTTACCCTTCGGTGAGTTTTTAGTAAAAGATATGAAATGAATCTTTTGTCGTTTTTCGTACGAGGTACTTTTTTTGACTTTTCCGACAAAAGTACGAAGAATGTTTTTTTAACATATACGGAATGAATGGATTTTTAAAAAATTATTTCCAAGAAGATTACTTTACAAGTTTTGAAGTTCATTTTTAATCAACTTCTTTTAGTTTAAAATTACATGACATGTTAAGAAAGGAAAAATGTTTTTGAAGTAGAAAGGATATTTTCCTCAAGAATGGAGTTCAAGTGCTTTATAAAAATTATTTTCCATCTAAGATAATATAGGAATATGTTTCTATCCCTATTATTACATTGATTTGATTATGTTGTGATTGAAATATTTTTATGAAATCCTTTATCTTATATGAATTGTTTTATGATGTCAGGATGTTTAAGATTCCCATTTTACTACATGTGTTATGCAATGATGTATGATTTATGATTTTGTGGAACATATAAGAATGGTATCATTATGAGATGGGTGGGACCTATATCTCCCTCCAATGAATTGGGTAAAGATTATATATCTCATGAGATAGACATGGCTAGAATGGTAGGTTATACCGGTTCAGTGAAACAGGACTGAAACAAGGGTGTCTCTGTTCAGAAATGGACTTTGTCCACTAAGATTGTCTTGGCAATGAGTCTTGACTAATAAGATATGATTCTCTATGATTATGTGTTTATGTCACAAATTTTCATGTTTTAAGTTATGATTATTGGGATTTCATTTCACTACTATTATTTATCCCATGTTATGAAATTATGCTCTCTTTTGCAGGTTAAGATTTCCAAAATGTTATGTTCTTATGAATATGATGTGATTGATATTTCTTTTGTTTACCCTTACTGAGCATTTGAGCTCACTCTTTTATGTTTTCTTTTCCCCAGGATATAAATAAAGGTTTTAGGTATAAAAAAAGTAAGATCTTTATGGGAGATTTTGAAGATCTTTCACCACAATTAGAAGATTATATTCCGAGTTTCCAAAGACACTAAACTATTACGATCCTTGTGTGTGTGTTTTTGTTATGTACTAAGTATTTCGCAAAAGTAATGTAATGTCCATGTACATCAAGCTTCGGGTCTCTACACCCTATATATTCAGCTTCTTATTGCATCCTTTTATCTTTAATTTATTGAAGGGCAGTGGCTATTACAACATCCATACCTTTTAATTATTTAATCATGTCTTTGCGTTCGTCAAATTATTGGTTTACATGAAAATAGTTTAGTACGGATGATTATCTATGAATTTCCTCTAGTATATTTTCTTCTTCCCTTTAATTATGTGATGGAATGTGTTGTTGATGGTTTTTGGGTACGTTCATATAGAAAATTTTATCCTACCACCCATTGGTGTGTACCAAAGGTTGTTATTTGTGTTTCATTGGGAAATTCATGACCTGGGAGACCTGTGGGTACACTAGGAATATAAGTGATAATCCATTATAGAGTGGTATTATTTGAATGCTTATACCATGTTGAGAGAAATAAAAATTGTAAATTGTAAAATAAGGAAATATAGAAAATAAAGGAAAAATTATTTAAAAATGTGTCAATGACAGTGGGAACTCTACCTCCCCTCCATACCAACAATGCCATGTTGATGCGTGTGAATGTCATAGGTCATGGTCAAATGTAATTTCTACTCTTAATGCAGCCTAGTGGTTGACCAGGATCATCTCTCAAGGAGAAAGGGTAGGGAGTTTTACTATCCTATAACTTATGTATTTTTCATTTGTTTTATTAATTATTAATTCATCCAAAATTGTTTTTTATTAAATAGAAATAATAATAGAAGAAATAAAAGACAACATAATAGTGGGTGAAAGGGGTTTGGATCTAAGGTTAATCACAAAGATTCTTCATTTTCCTCCAGTTTTCATGTAACAATGGTGTCAATATCAGTCTTATATTTCTCTCTTGTATCTAAATTGTGGTTATGAACATACACAAGATAGAATAACCCTTATAAATCCAATTCCACCTCCTCTATAGTGATGAGTCAGTAAACACAATCAATCGAGGCATTCATATCTCAACACCCAGCTCTATCATGTGTTGTTAATCCCTCAATTCATAGTGCTTTATTAGTATGCACTATGAAATGAGAGAGTAAGGGAGAGAATATTTGTTAGATTTGGGAATAAATTATCTCATCAAAGAGAGAAAATAAATATCAATTGTCTTCTTTTCCCCACTTCTATAATACATCAAGGATGAGATTCAAATTATAAATAAAGAATAGGGTGCCTGTGTGATATCCCCTAGGGACCTAGCCCTTATTTTACTTCATCATGTATTATAGTTAAAATATAATGTTATAGCATGGGTGTTGAATAATAAAAAGAATAATTGGGTAAGAGAAGAACAACACAATATAGTTAACAAAACAAATTGAAATTTATGTTAGAAATGAAAAAAAGAAATTACAGGGAAAGAAAACTAAAGATATTTAGCATATGGATGAATATAGTTTCAAGATACTGAACATTTAAAATGGGAGAGAGTGAGAGATATTTATATTGAGTGGGTTAAGCATTAACTTATTTCTTTAATTTAGTGTTAATGTGAGATTTGAAAGGATCCCACATGATTTAGTTAACAATCAGAATTAATCCTCCTGAAATGTCTTCATCCTTCAATTGTGCACATATTTAAAATTTTTCCAGTGCTTCATAGTGGTAGCTCCATGTTACGGAAATTGGGATTGGTCATAGATGAAATTTGACATTAATGTTTGTATTCAAATGTTGGGACCTAGAATAGACATCACTTCTCCATGGGCTCAAGCTGTTAGGGATATTCTTATTTGGTGAAGAAGATGGTCGTTCTGATGTTGCTCGACTGGAAAGGATCATAGGGTGGTTTTTTCCATTACAAGTGGTCTAATGTCTCTCATCATGTGTTATATCTGAACTGGAACGACAAGTTTTGGCTTCATGGTTTTCTATAGAAAAATGGGTGTTTTAGAGTATAACATTATATGCAATGATAAATTACTAATGGTAGGTCACTGAAATGGAAGTATATTATTGAAATAATGGTTGGTCACTAAATTGGAGGTGGACCAATGAACGAATAATAGATCACTAAACCAATGATAGATCATTGAACTGGTGGCAGATCCCTAAACTAGCGATAGATCACTGAACTGGAAGTAGACCACTGAACCAATAGTGGATCACTAAAAAATGGTAGATCATTGAACTTGTGGTAGATCACTGAACTAGTTGTAAATCACTAAACTAGAGTTAGATCACTGAATTGGAAGTAGATCACTGAACTAGTAGTAGATCACTGAACTGGCAGTAGATCACTGAAATGATGGTCGATCATTGAACTAACAAAAGATAACTAAAACAATTACAGATCATTAAATTGGTAGTATATTATTAAACTAGTGATATATCACTAAACTAGTGGTAAATCACTGAACCAATGGTATATCACTGAACTGGTGGTGGATCACTGAACTAGAAGTAGATCACTAAACCAACGATACATTACTAAACTATAGTTAGATAACTGAACTAATAGTAGATCATTTAATTAATTGTCGATCACTGAACTGGTGGTAGATCACTAAACTAGTGGTATATCACTGAACTGATATTAGTTTGCAATAGTATATCACTAGCGGTTTATCAATAATGAATCAAGGTTTTTTCAACAATTTCCAGTTTTTCCCTTTTGACTTATTTGTTTATGACAAATAGTTTTAATGCCTTAATTAATGGAATTTAAATATGTTTTAAAGGGGTTTAATTATATCATAAATTTATTAAATGTCTGGAGACTATTTAAATGGTTATAATACATGGATTAATCATATCCACCTTTAATGGTCAACTAAACCTTATCAAATCCTTCTAGTTTTAGATCTTATCATTCTAAACTGAAGATCCTTCCTTGAGTCTTTCTAGATTTATTTCTCTTGTGAAAAGAGGTTATGGAGGATTTGTTCCTTTGGATTTTTGGAACTCTGTAACTACAGTTGGTTCGATTTCTCTATAGGTGGATTCCTCTTATGCACACACCCCTATTTCTAAAGTAGTAAATTGTATAAATCTTCTTTCTTCTAGGTAGGGGATTACTTTGTTTCTAATTAGTTGTAACATGTGGGAGGGGTTTATGATTATTTTATCTTTGGGGAATATATTTTACCCCAAATTAACTGTAACACCCCAAGCTTCTACGGTACGCTTTCGTTTTAATAATATAGTAGCATGTGTTGTACCCAACTTCGAGTTCTAACACACACCACAACCAATCAAACTAGCCGTTATGAATAGTAATACCCAATTTTTGAAAATTTATACATTTTATATTTCAAAATTGAATTCATTTTTGGATTCGGAATATCGAAATTATCTTAGGGTGAATTTTTGGTACTTTTCGAGAAACTTTCATATTTTGATGAATAGTGAAAATTAATAAATTTTAATTAAAAAAAGTTATTAATCGAAATAATTAATAGTGATAAATTATGAATTTGAGTGGTTTTAAAGTTTATTTAGAATATTTTTTACAATTTAATACAATGTTGGTCAATGGACATAATTTCACAATAAAACTGGATATAAAAGAGTTTCAATCTTTTGATAATTATTATTTCTTAAAAATACGCTTTTTGTTTTCACAGCGGGAATTAATTTTAAATTAATTTTTTCCACTTCTGTATTTTGAATTTCAAAAAATGGATTCTATATTTTGAATCAGAATGTTAAAATTGTGTAAATAGGAATCTTTTATTCTTAGACATTTTGAACAATTATTTCGGTAAATATTTTATTTACCATGGTTGAAGGGTAAATCTGGTAAATAAGGGTAAACAATAATATTATAATAATAATAAATTACCTTAAATAGTGTCCTAAAATTATTACTTGATACATTTCCGACCATGGTCATCTTTGAGTCGATTTTGGGACCCCATGGAGCCACTTGTAGATGATAAGGACACATTATATTAATTAAGTTAAAGTAAATACAAAAATGACATAAGCATATATCTTTTAGAAATCCAATTTTTACATAGGGTTATGTATGTTATATTTTAGACTATAAATATTAACTAGAAAGATAAAAATATTTCCTACATAATCGTATTTTATTTTTAATTTTTATACATTAAGTAATTAAATTTATTTATGACACAATAATGATGCATTATTTTCCTTATTAATGAAAGAATCCAATAATTGGTATTATAAAAGTTAAAATAAATATAAATTGAAAGTTTTGATGACATAAAGGAATTTTATTGGTTACTATGACATGTAAGGATTTCTTAAATGAATTTGGTTCGAATTAATAAAGTTTTTAAGACTTTAAAAAAATCAATTATTAAATATTTTCAAAATTGACATAATTGAGTTTTTAAAACAAGTATTATATTATTAATTGATATTATATTCCTAAAAATCTAATGTTCAGACAAATGACTTATATCTTGATAGGTTTATCATTAATGGACCACTTGGTGGTATCTTGGAAGTACATATTATGTTTATTAACTATATAATATAAAAATACAAAGTGACATGGTAAATGTCAAACTAATTAACTAAGAGTTAAAACTAAAAGATAAGGTTAACATAATGACCCAAACCTATCTAAAATCTATTTGTTGAAAGGATTTAGACCCATACCCACCATATAATTTTAATAATCTACTTTGGAGCCATTATAAACCGAATATGAATTTATTATAAAATAACACTTTAAGTTTTTCCTAAAGGGCCCCTCCTCCCCCTTATAAAAGGACACCAATTCTAACCAATTCTTAACACCTTAAAAGCCTTTTGGTTCGGACAAAACCTGACCATATATCCTCTAAACTTCCCTAAATTCAACATAGAGGCCTTAGTTTGATCCTAAAGCCATCCTATGGAGCCCTTTTGATCAAATGAAAAGGAAGAACCCGAAGAAGAGCTAATGTTTTCACCACCCTCTTTCAAGTTCCTTTCTTCTTCAACTTTTTCTTTCTTTGTTATTTACATTATAAAGTAATAAATATAGTATCTCTTATATACTGTGATGTTATTATAAATATGGTACAACCATATTCAGTATTATATCTATCTTTTGAATGACATGTCACCATACGTGCATACGTACGACTTACCGTGTCCACGTCGTGGTGTAATTGTTATTCAAAACATTATTATTTGGATGGGTATAATAATGATGCGTAATTCATGAAAATAATAAATATAACATGATAGTTATTCTGTATATATGATACACCATCCAATTATATATTATCTTAAATCCAAAATAATGATATTGTCACTCAGGCGTACGTACGGACTACTGTCTCCACAAACGCGATGAGATTCATTTCCCATCGTATCCATTCAATACTAATTTTCATTTTATGATTAAAAATAATGTTTTTAGACTTGATATAATTATGTATATGAATAATATACAACATATCAATAACAAAAAAAGCTTATGTAACAAAACATATAAAATAAAATGAGTAAGTTAACACCTGAAACGATAATAATACTAAGATATTATTTAGAAAGCAATGTCAAAAGATCATATATGATATCATATTAATGTATATGATTCTTGTATAGTTTAATAACAATTATTTCACCATTATTGTAAATACCCAAAGCTTGACGTACATGGACATTACATTAGTTTTGAGGAATACTTAATACATAACTAAAAAACACTCAAGGACCGTAATAGTTTAGTGTCTTTGGAAACTCGGAAAATAATCTTCTAATCATGGTGAAAGATGTTCAACATCTCCCATAAAGATCTTTCCCTTTTTTTTCATACCTAAAACCTTTCCTTAAATCCTGTGTAAAATAAAACATATAATGGGTGAGCTCAAATGCTCAGTAAGGGTAAGCATAGAGAACATAAAACAATCCATAATCATTTGAATGCGAAATCTTGAACATAAAATCTAAACGAAAAAATCTTGACCAAAGACATAAATCTTGGAAGAACATAAGGCATATATCATAAAGGAACATTAATATTGATAAAATATCTTGGGAATAAATCATGTAATTGTGGAATCCATTTAGCACTTGTTGTTATTTCCATAGTAGCCAAGGCATTGCTGCCAATACCATCTTAGTGGACAAAGTCCCTTTCAGAATCGAGGTCACTCCTCGTTCCAGTCCTGTATTACTGAACCGGTTTAACTTTCCATTACAGCCATGTCTATCTCATGAGATATAAATATTTACCCAATTTATTGGAGGGAGATATAGGTCCCACCCATCTCATAATGAAATCATTCTTACTTGTGCCACAAAATAAACATACATCATTCATAATAAACCAACGAATAAAATGGGTTTCATAAACATCATCCATCATCACATAATCCATATAAAAGAAATGGATATCATTTCATCATAAGAAAATTGAAACCATGTAAATCATAGAGACATTATACTTGAAACATACACATATTAAATAATGTCATCTTAGATGGAAAATGGTTTTGATAAAACACTTGAAATGAATTCTTGAGGAAAATATCCTTTCTTCTTTAAAATCATTTTCTTTTCACAAAATGTCATGCATTTTTAAAAGAAAAGGATTTTGTTGGAAATAGTCATGAAATATTTTGGAGGAATATTAATGAAAATGAGGATTTATAAAACCATAAAAATCCTTTCATGACGTATAAGTTAGAAAAACATTCTTCTCGTACTTTTTCCAGAAAAGTCAAAAAAGTTCCTCATAACGTAAACAAAAGAAAGATTCCTTACATACCATGTAGTAAAAGTCAAAAATGGGTAAAAAGGACTCTAAACATACATGAAACCATTTTTAGGAAACATGGACATGAATGATAATAATAACCCCAGTAAATACATACGAATAAACAATCTCAGATAAGAACGAGATTGGAATAGTTATCCCTTACCTTAGGTCCGATATGCTTAGTACGTATCCGAAATGCCTGTATAATGATTTAAATAATGTAATTGACTTATTACAGAATCATATTCATTGTTATGATATCATATATGGTTCACTTATGACTTTATATTACCCGTTCTTTTGTAAATTCATGTTAAAGTAGCATTTTGGGTAAAATTGTTTCATTTGTCGTTCGTGTTTTAACTTGTAATTATTCATATGATTACCCAGATCATGATTACTTACATCCATAATGTAAAAAATTATTTATATATAATATATATTAAGAATATAAATATATATAATAGATCGATAAATGGAATGAAATACACTGTTCATGGAGACGGTAGACCGTACATACGCATGAATGCTGTTTTTGTTTCCTTATTTAATTGAATGGAATTATTTAGATGACATACATATATATATATACATAAATACAGTATCATTATTATGTGTTATATTTCATGATTACATATTATATATATACTTTATAATCATTCATGAATGGTTAATCATTGAGAATAAATCTCATCGCGTCGTGGAGACGGTAGTCCGTACGTACGCACGAGCGATGATATCATTCCCATGATCATGCAATTGTATTGAAGTGTATGTATAATATTTCAGAATAAATATCACTTTAAAATACTCATATATATTTATTTATTTACACCATTATACCCATCCTAGTAAGGTGGTGGTCGAAAACGGATTATACCACGGCGTGGAGACGGTATTCCGTACATACGCATGCACGGTGATTTCGTTTTCCGTAGGATGGATAAAAATAGAAATAAGGTTGTTTTATATTTATAATTACATAAAAGTATATGAGTGATACTGATTTTATTAATTCATAATTAAACAACTAAAGAGGAGGAAGTAGAAGAAGAAATAAATTTGAATGAATCAGTAACAGATATTACCTCTTCTTCGACACGCGTCTTTGAAACCTCCTCTTAGGGCACTAAAATTGTTCTTTGAAGAAGACCAAGACCTCTAGAATATTTATAAGGAGGTTTAGAATGGAAATGGGCAGGGTTTTTCCTGACCTTAAAGGGTCAAAGTTGTGTAAAGATGAGAGGGAGTAGGTGCCCTTTTATAAGGGAGGAGAGGTGCACCTTTGGAAATCTTTAAAATAGTAATTTATGATAAATCTAACCCCACATAAAAACCTCAAAAATGACTCATATTAGAATATTATATGAGATAGGGTTGTAATATCATCAACCAATAAAATATATACATGTGTGAAATTTATTTTAAACACTATCAACTTGATTTATCCTTATTTAATCTATTAAATTTTATTTGTGGTAATAATATTCTAAATTTCAAATTGTTATAAATAATTACTCATGTGCTATGAATTATACATAAGTATATAATTTATGAATTTTTATAATATATAAATCTCAATTTATAATTTTTAAATATTTTTGTGATTTTTAAAAAATTTAATAATTTGTTATTTTTATAAAATATCAATAGTGTCAATTTTGACACTATTCAATTATTTGAATTTAAATAAAATCCACACAGAGGATATATTCAAACTAAAATATTTAATAGGTTCCTAACATGTCATATTAATATATAAAATTAGGTTAGAACATTAAATAGTTTATATAATATTTATTTTACTATTTGCAAAACCATTTATTTTATATTGCTCTTATTAAAATAATTACTAAAACATTTTTGGATAATTATTAAATATACTTATTTTTTGCATAAAAATTAAAATATAAATAATAAAATGAAGATAAATCTTATATATTTAATAAGAGTACATTTAGTAGGATTTAGCTTCTAAAAAACCCAACGTTTATAATGTTATATTTATTAAATTATGAAGGTGACAACATTGACATTATTTAAAATAAAATAAAATAAGTGTCATAATCACTTTTATAAGACTCCAAACTGTTATATATTAGGTCATTGTATGGATATGGTGTACATATACACTAAAAATAAGTTTTTTTTCAGGTTTTTGGGCCTTTTAATGGGTATTATTATTTCAATAAAAACTATATTACTGATTTTTGACTTAACAAATAATTTCTGCATCATTAATGTATCACCATTAATGACAATTATTTAATACCTAAAAATTATAAATAAATTAGCATGATGTATAATATTTTATTATATTTCTATAGACTATTTATGTTAGAAGTGTTATGAAGTTTATCACTAAATTAAAATTATTATACTTATAAGATTTTAGAGAGTGACATGTTGTCACTTTCTTGGGTTTTAATAATAATTAAATTAGTTTTGTGGTCTAAAGTCCATAAAATGAATCTAATCTGACCCTTAGGTGATATGGGTCGACTTTTTTCCATTAAATATTATTTTGGCATGTGTTAGGGTAATTTTAAAATATTATATTTACCCTTAATTACGCGATTTACCTTTAACTATGGTAAATAAAATTTACCGTAGTTACTATTGATAATTCCAAAAAAAAAAGTATCCTATTAACATAATTTGGACCCACTGATTCCAAATATGGAATCCATTTTTTAAAATTCAAAACACAGAAGTTACAGAAATTAAATTAAAACTTATCCCGTTGTCGAATGAAAATAGGTTTTTGTTTAAAACATTACAAAAGATTGAATTGATTTAACCTATGAATTAAATGTAAAATCAATGATAATAACATAAATTATATTAAATGGTAAAAATATATTATATTTATACTTTAAAACCATTCAATATTATAATTTAACCATATAAATTATCATGATGAAAAAAGTTGTTTTTATTTAAAATATAGCGTGTTTTTACTATTCACTAAAATATGAAAGTTATCAGAATAATATGAAAAATTTATCCAAAGTAAATTTTTATATCCTGATTCCAAAGAAGAATTTTATTTTGTCAAATTGAACTTATAAATAGGTAAAAAACTAGATTTAAAGTGGGTGTGCCATCAAAAGGCGACAAAACTTCATTTTTTGAAAAATACTTATTATACCCGAAAAATTTATTTTGTTCTTATACCATGTTCTAGAAAACATGTAAGATGAATATTAATGTTATAAAATTCAAAATTTATTTAATAACATTCATAACGGCTAGTTCATAATAATATTATAGTAATATATCGTTGTTTAGTAAAACCCGGTATTGCGTACGACACACGCTATCGAGGAAGGTCGCGATTACATGTAAAGAAAGCCAAGTCAGGGTGTTGTATAGTGCACGACTCCTTTGTTGTTGTGTATAACAAAATACAACCATATTCATTAATACATTGAATATATATATATATATACTCAATGTTGCGTAGAATAACTACTCTCAAACAAACTTGAAATTGTGTGTAACACGATCCACGATTAGTCTTGCATATACTGCAAGCTAATACGGTGTTGTGTATAACGCAAGATAATCTTGGGGTATCATAAAACAAAATACATAAAATAAATTAAAAAGAATATTTCTCATAAAATCTCGGGGTGTTAAATTCTACCCCCCTTAAAATGAATTTCACCCTCAAAATTCATCGGGGTTATTAATTGTTTACTATTCATAGAAACCAACATCGTAAAAAGGAATACTAAAACATAATTTTAAAAACTAAAGTATGAAATATAACGGTTACCCAAATTAACTCATCACTGGGTGAATATATGGATATGGAAGAGAAGTCTAACCATCAAGTTCTGGTGGAGAGTGGTAGAGAACATGGATATGAAAACACCGACAATCACAAAGCCATTAATTTGTGATGATCTAAGGTAGAATATGATTCATCAGATATAAGGGCACTAGAACATCATTTTTGGTTTTCAAGATCATTTCCCTAAAGTTGAAGAATTTTAATTAGAATAAATACTTACTTTATTTCGATATAATCTCACCATTTTTCGTGCCTTGAACAATTTCCACTTCATCTCTTAAAGAAATGAAGTTGAATTTGTCATTTGTGAAGTGTTAGCAGATCATGTGATAGAATGATGAGTCATTCCATCTATCTTAATCAAAAGGTTATCAATAATTATATACATAAGTCCATCTATCATATATCGTTCCAAAAATGGACTTATACTTCATCTATTATACCAATTAATAAAATAAAACTAGTTTATACTAACCAGGGACTTCCTGTAGGCCAGTGGTAGGTGATAAAGGCCTGTCGCACTTCGATTATGGGTACGATTCCCGCAACCTTGTCTGACGCGATGGATAGTCGCCCGTCCTGCAGGTTGTCCTTTTTTCTAAAAATACATTATTATAACTTTCAATCAATAATATTGAAAAAGTTCTAACCTTAAACAATACTAACTTATGTCCAACATAATACATTCCGATCTTTATGCTTATCCAAAATAATTCTTTCCAAACTCAATGTATAAATATAATGATTACTAAAAAGGTCATATAACAAGCACATGAATACCATCATTTATCCCTCATATATCTTGTTGGTCACATTCCAATCATGTGAATAACTTAATCATGTATTCTATTGAAATATGAATACCCATTGAACATTATTGAAAACATCAATGCTGTCAAAAGTTAACTCTTTCCTCATACCAAAATCCAAAAATTATATATACTCAAACCATGATATAACCTTGTCCTTATATCAGTCATGATCTAATGAATACTATCAAACATATTATTTTCTCCTAATCCATTAATTATGTGCATATCATCTTCTTTCTAAAAATATATAAATAACCTTTCATGTTTACTGGTACCATTCAACATATAATTTCAAATACTTTAGGAAAAACAATAGTGTAACAATCCTTAGATGATTCTTTGTTCCATAGTACCATTAACTATACAACATAACTCTTGATAAACATGCAATCATTCCACTACCTTCTTAAACAACTGACTGAGCTTCAACACTTCTTTCATCTCATATATCATTTGTAGTCTCCTCATCATCATCCACATAAATACTACCCATATGACCATGCTGATTCTCTTCATGAGATTTTCCCTTAGGGAATTGGTTTTCATAATGCCCATATATTCCACATTTAAAACATCTAATCATTGTTGATGTCGTAGCAATACCATTATTCTTATCCATGGTGTTAACTAAACCTCTTCCTTTGCACTTACTAGATTTGTGTCCTTCTTTTACACACCCAAATCATCTTCAAGTTCCTTTGAAACATTCTCCTTGATGCCTCTTCCCACATGATTTACATGAGGGGAATTGAACTTTCTTTCCTCTATAATCATCATGAAACTCCATCTTTCTCTTATTAGATGAGTCAGGATACTTCCCAATGTTGAGATTATTGATCATATTATGAGAATGCTGATTAGGCATAATAACGATGTTTGGACTTCCCGATCCAATTTCATTTGGTCTCTCATAAAGAATATCATACCATTGTTCATCATATCCTCCATTATCGTGAATCTTCATGTTTGTAGCCATTTTCTAAAACCCAAAAAGAATAGTGTGAGAGGCCAAAATCATAATCAATGGGGATAACCTTCAATATCTAACATCTTAGGTTAAATTCTAATATAGTTACAATAATTCTAGTAATATAACATATACGTATACTTAACCTTAGGGACATCCCTAGACATACCATAGAAATATCTATAGGGATCTCACTAAAGTTTTCACATCCTAGTTTCCAAAGGTTAACTAAACCTTTCCTCTAATACCAACTGTAAAGACCCAAAGCTTGATGTACATGGACATTACATTACTTTTGCAGAATAATTAATACATAACAAAAAAACACTCAAG
Organism: Viscum album; assembly: GCA_963277665.1. NCBI lineage: Eukaryota > Viridiplantae > Streptophyta > Magnoliopsida > Santalales > Viscaceae > Viscum > Viscum album. The sequence goes on along the minus strand of OY728121.1, from coordinate 1,194,328,946 downwards.
GACCATAATAGTTTAGTGTCTATGAAAACTCAGAAAATAATCTTCTAATCATGGTGAAAGATCTTCAAAATCTCCCATAAAGATCTTCCCCTTTTGTTTTATTACCTAAAACACTTCATTAAATCCTGGGGAAAAGAGAACAAATAAAGGGTGAGCTCAAATGCTCCGCAAGGGTAAGCATAGAGGACATAAAACAATCCATAATCATTTGAATGCAAAAGCTTGAACATAAAATCTAAACATAAAAATCTTGAGAAAAGACATAAATCATGGAATTATGTAAGGCATATATCATAAAGGAACATCAATCTTGATAAAATAGCATGGGAATAAATCATGTAATTGTGGAAACCATTCAACACTTGTTATGATTTCCATAGTAGCCAAGGCATTGCTGCCAAGACCATCTTAGTGGGCAAAGTCCCTTTCTGAATCGAGTTCACTCCTCGTTCCAGTCCTGTATTACTGAACCAGTTTAACTTGCCGTTCCAGCCTTGTCTATCTCATGAGATATAAATCTTTACCCAATGCATTGGAGGGAGATACAGGTCCCACCCATCTCATAATGAAATCATTCTTACTTGTGCCACAAAATAAACATACATCATTTATAATAACCCAACGAATAAAATGGGTTTCATAAACATCATCCCATCGTCACATAATCCATATAAAAGAAATGGATATCATTTCATCATAAGAAAAGTGAAACTATGTAAATCATAGAGACATTATAATTGAAACATACACAGATTAAATAATGTCATCTTAGATGTAAAATGGTTTTGATAAAACACTTGAAATGAATTCTTGAGGAAAATATCCTTTCTTCTTTAAAATCATTTTATTTTCACAAAATGTCATGAATTTTTAAATAAAAAGGATTTTATTGAAAATAGCCATGAAACCTTTTGGAGGAAGCTTCATGAAAATAAGGCTTTATAAAACCGTAAAAATCCTTTCCTGACGTATAAGTTAAAAAAACATTCTTCTCGTACTTTTGCCGGAAAAGTCAAAAAAGTACCTCGTAACGTAAACAGAAGAAAGATTCCTTACATAACATGTAGTAAAAGTCAAAAATGGGTAAAAATGACTTTAAACCTACATGAAACCATTTTTAGGAAATATGGACATGGATGATTACAATAACCTCAGTAAATACTTACGAATAAACAATCTCGGAAAAGAACGAGATTGGAATAGTTATCCCTTACCTTAGGTCCGATTTGCTTTGTACGTATCCGAACCTCCTGTATAATGATTTAAATAAAGTCATTGAATTATTACAGAATCATATTCATTATTATGATATCATATATGGTTCACTTATGACTTTATATTACCTGTTTTTTTGTAAATTCATGTTAATGTAGCGTTTTGGGTAAATTCGTTTCATTTGTCGTTCATGTTTTAACTTGTAATTATTCATATGATTACTTAGATCATGATTAATTACATCCAAAATGTAAAACATGATTTATATATAATATATATTCAGAATATAAATATATATAATACATCGATAAATGGAAAGAAATACACCGTTCATGGAGATGGTAGGCCGTACGTACACATGAACGCTATTTTCGTTTCCTTATTGAATTGAATAGAATTAAGTAGATGATATACATATATATATATATAAATAAATCCAGTATCATTATTATGTCATACATTTCATGATTACATATTATATATATACTTTATCATCATTCATGAATGGTTAATCATTGATAATGAATCTCATCACGTCGTGGAGACGGTAGTCTGTACGTACGCACGAGCGATGATATCATTCCCATGATCGTGGAATTGTATTGAAGTGTATGTATAATATTTCAGAATCAATATCACTTTACAATAATCATATATAGTTATTTATTTACACCATTATACCCATCCTAGTAAGGTGGTCGTCGAAAATAGATTATACCACGGCGTGGAGACGATATTCTGTACATACGCACGCGCGTTGATTTCATTTTCCGTAGGATGGACAGAAGGTGAAATAGGGTTGTTTCATATTTATAATAATATACAAGTATATGAGTGATACTGATGTTATTACTTCATAATGAAAAACTAAATAAGAGGAAGTGGAAGAAGAAATAAATTTTAATGAATCGGTAACGGATATTACCTCTTCTTCGACACGCCTCTTTAAACCTCCTCTTAGGGCACTAAAATTGGTCTTTGAAGAAGACCAGGACCACTAGAATATTTCTAGGGAAGTTTAGAAGGGAAATGGGCAGGGGTTGGCGGACCTTGGAGGCTCAAAGTTGTGTAAATATGAGAGGAGGACATGCCCTTTTATAAGTGAGGAGAGGGGCACCATAGGAAATCTTAAAAATATTAATTTATAATAAATTTAACCCCACTTAAAAACCTCCAAAAATGACACATATTAGAATATTAGATTAGATAGTGTTGTAATATCATAAACCAAAAAAATTTATACATGTAGGAAATTTATTTTTAACACTATCAACTTGATTTATCATTATTTAATCTATTCAATTTTATTTGTGGTAATAAGATTCTAAATTTTAAATTGTTATAAATAATTACTTATGTGATATGAATTGTCCATAATTAGATAATTTATAAAATTTTATACTATATAAATCTCAATTTATAATTTTTAAATATTTTTGTGATTTTTAAACAATTTAATAATATGTTATTTTTATAAAATAACAATAGTGTTAATTTTGATACTATTCATTTATTTGAATTTAAATAAAATCCACACAGAGGATATATTTGAACTAAAATATTTAATAGGTTTCTAAAATGCCATAGTAATCTAGAAAATTAGTGGATCACATTAAATAGTTCATATAATATTTATTTTACTATTTGTAAAACCATTTATTTGATATTTCTCTTAATAAAATAATTACTACATCATTTTTGTATAATTATTAAATATACTTATTTGTTGCATAAAAATTAAAAATAAAATACTAGGATAAATATAAATCTTATATATTTCATAAGAATACATTTAGTCAGATTTAGCTTCTAAAACACCAAATAAAATGTTATATTTATTAAATTATGAAGGTGACAACGTTGACATTATTTAAAATAAAACAAACTAAGTGTCATAATCACTTTTATAAGACTCCAAACGGTTATATATTAGGTAATTGGATGCTTATGGTGTACATATACAATACCAATAAGTTTTAGATAGGTTTTTGGGCCTTTTAATTGGTATTATTATTTCAATAAAAACTATATTACTGATTTTTCACTTAATAAATTATTTCTGCATCATTAATGTATCCCCATTAATGACAATTATTTATTCCCTAAAAATTCTAAATAAATTATCATGATGTATATAATTTTATTATATTTCTGGAGACTATTCTTTTTCGACGTTTTATGAAGTTTATCAGTAAATTAAAATTATTATACTTATAAGATTTAAAACAGTGACATGTTGTCACTTTCTTTGGTTTTAATAATAATTAAATTATTTTCATGGTCAAAAGTTCATAAAATGAATCTATTCCGACCCTTTGGTGATTTTAGTCTACTTTTAGCCATCCAATAGAATTTTTTCATGTGTTAGTGTAATTTTAAAATATTATATTTACCGTTAATTACCCAATTTACCTTTAAATATGGTAAATAAAATTTACCGTAGTTACTATTCATAATTCCCAAAAATAAAATGTAGCCTATTAACATAATTTGGACCCACAAATTCCAAATATGGAATCCATTTTTTCAAATTAAAAACACAGAAGTTACAGAAATTGAACTAAAATTAATCCTGTTGTTGATTGAAAACATGTTTTTGTTTAAAACATTGTAAAAGATTGAATTGATTTAACCTACGAATTCAATGTAAAATCAATGATAATGGCATAAATTATATTAAATGGTAAAAATATATTCTATTTATCTTTAAAACCATTCAATATTATAATTTAACTGTATAAAGTTTTACAATGAAAAAATTTATTTTTAATTAAAATATAGCATGTTTTTACTATTCATTAAAATATGAAAGTTATCAGAAAAATATGAAAAATTTATCCAAAGTAAATTTTTATATCCTGATTCCAAATAATAATTTTATTTTGTCAAATTTTACTTATAAACATGTCAAAAACTAGATTTAAATTGGGTGCGCCATCAAAAGGTGACAAAACTGCATTTTTTGAAAAATACTTATTTTACCCGAAAAAATTATTTTGTTCTTATACCATGTTCTAGAAAATGCGTAAGATGAATATTAATGTTTTAAAATTCAAAATTTAGTCAATACTATTCATAACGGCTAGTTCATAATAATATTATAATAGTATATCATTGTTTAGTAAAACCCGGTATTGTGTACAACACACGCTATCGAGGAAGGTCGTGATTGCGTGTAATGCAAGCCAAGTTAGGGATGCGTGTAGTGCACGACTCCTTTGTTGTTTCGTATAACAAAATCCAACCATATTTCATTAATACATTGAATATATATATATATACACTCAATGTTGCGTAGAATAACTACTAGCAAACAAACTTAAAATTGTGCGTAACACGATCCAAGATTAGTGTTGCATATACTGTAAGATAATATGGTGTTGTGTATAACGCAAGGTAATCTTGGGGTATCATAGAACACAATACATTAAATAAATTAAAAATAATACTTCTCATAAAATCTTGGGGTGTTACATTCTACCCACCTTAAAATTAATTTCGCCCTCAAAATTCATCGGAGTTATTAATCATTTAATATTTATAGAAACCCACATCATAAAAAGGAAGACTATAACTTAATTTTAAAAACTAAAGTATGAAACATAACGGTTACCCAAATTAACTCATCACTGGGTGAAAATATGGATATGGAAGAGAAATATAACCATCAAGTTCTGATATAGAGTGGTATAGAAATGGCTATGAAAACACCAACAATCACAAAGCCATAAATTTGTGATGATCTAAGGTAGAATCTGATTCATCAGATATAAGGGAACTAGGACAATATTTTTGGTTTTCACGATCATTTCCTTAAAGTTGAAGAATTTTAATTAGAAGAAATAATTACTTTATTTCGATAAAATCTCACCGTTATTCATGCCTTGAACAATTTCCACTTCATCTCTTAAAGAAATAAAGTTGAAGTTTTCATTCGTGAAGTGTTAGCAGATCATGTGATAGAATGATGGGTCATTCCATTTGTATTAATCAAAAGGTTAGCAATAGTTATATACATAAGTCCATCTATCGTATATCGTTCCAAAAATGGACTTATACTTCATCTATCATACCACTTAATAAAATAAAACTAGTTTATACTAACCAGGGACTTCATCTAGGCCAGTGGTAGGTGATAAAGGCCTGTCACACTTCGGTTGTGGGTTTGATTCCCGCATCCTTGTCTGAAATGATGGATAGTCGCCCATCCTGCAGGTTTTCCATTTTTCTAAAAATACATTATTATAAAATTCAATCAATAAAATGGAAAAATTTATAACCTTAAACAATACTAACTTATGTCCCACATAATCTATTCCAATGTTTAGGCTTATCCAAAATAATTCTTTCCAAACTCAAAGTATAAAGAGAACTAAAAAGGTCATATAACAAGAAAATGAATACCATCATTTATCCCTCATACATCTTTTTGGTCCCATTCCAATCATGTGAATAACTTAATCATGTATTCTCTTCAAATATGAATACCCATTGAAAATTATTGAGAACATGAATGTTGTCAAAAGTTAACTCTTTCCTCATACCAAAATCCAAAAATTCTATATGCTCAAACCATGATATAACCTTGTCCTTATATCAGTCATGAGATCATGAATACTATCACTCATATTATTTTCTTTTAATCCATTAATTATGTGCATATCATCTTCTTCCCAAAAATATCTAAATAACCTTTCATGTTTACCGGTACCATTCATCATATACTTTCAAATACATTAAGAAAAACAATAGTGTAACAATCCTTAGATGATTCTTTATTCCATAGTACCATTAACTATACAACATAACTCTTGATAAACATACAATCATTCCATTATGTTCTTAAACAACTGACTGAGCTTCAACAATTCTTTAATCTCATATATCATTTGTAGTCTCCTCATCATCATCCACATAAATACTACCCATATGACCATGCTGATTCTCTTGATGAGATTTTCCCATAGGGCATTCGTTTTCATAATGCCCATACATTCCACATGTAAAACATCTAATCATTGTTGATGTCGTAGCAATACCATTATTCTTATCCATGGTGTTAACTGAACCTTTTCCTTTACACTTATTAGATTTGTGTCATTCTTTTCCACAACCAGATCATCTTCCAGTTCCTTTGAAACATTCCCCTTGATGCCTCTTCCCACATGATTTACATGAGGGGAATTTAACATTCTTTCCTCTATGATCATCATGAAACTCCATCTTTCTCTTATTATATGAGTCGGGATACTTACCAAAGTTGAGATTATTGATCATATTATGAGAATTATTATTTGGAATAATAACAATGTTTGGACTTCCAGATCCAATTTCATTTGGTCACTCATGAAGAATATCATTCTATTTTCCATCATATCCTCCATTATTGTGAATCTTCCTATTTCCAGCCATTTTCTAAAACCCAAAAAGAATAGTGTGAGAGGCCAAAATCATAATCAATGGGGATAACCTTCAATATCTAATAGCTTAGGTTAAATTCTAAGATCGTTACCATAATTCTAGGACTATAACCTATATGTATACTTAATCTTAGGGACATCCCTAGACATACCTTAGAAATATCTCTAGGGATCTCACTAAAGTTTTCATATCCTAGTTTCTAAAGGATAACTAGACCTTTCTTCTGATACCAACTGTAAAGACCCAAATCTTGACGTACATGGACATTACATTACTTTTGCGGAATACTTAATATATAACATAAACAAACACTCAAGGACCGTAATAGTTTAGTATCTTTGGAAACTAATCTTCTAAACGTGGTGAAAGATCTTCAACATCTCCCATAAAGATCTTCCCCTTTTGTTTTCTTACCTAAAACCTTTCTTTAAATCCTGGGGAAAAGAAAACATATAAAGGGTAAGCTCAAATTCTCAGTAAGGGTATGCATAGAGAACATAAAACAATCCATAATCATTAGAATGCAAAAGCTTGAACATAAAATCTAAACATCAAAATCTTGACCAAAGACATAAATCTTGGAAGTACGTAAGGAATATATCATAAAGGAACATCAGTCTTGATAAAATAGCATGGGAATAAATCATGTAATTGTGGCAACCATTCAGCACTTGTTATGATTTCCATAGTAGCCAAGGCATTTCTGCCAAGACCATCTTAGTGGAAAAAGTCCCTTTCTGAATCGAGTTCACTCCTCTTTCCAGTCCTGTATTACTGAACCGGTTTAACTTTCCATTCTTGCCATGTCTATCTAATGATATATAAATCTTTACCCAATGCATTGGAGGGAGATATAGGTCCCACCCATCTCATAATTAAATCATTCTTACTTGTGCGATAAAATAAACATACATCATTCATAATAACCCAACAAATAAAATGGGTTTCATAAAAATCTTCCCATCATCACATAATCCATATAAAATAAATGGATATCATTTCATCATAAGAAAAGTGAAACCATGTAAATAATAGAGACATTATACTGGAAACATACACATATGAAATAATGTCATCTTAGATGGAAAATGGTTTTGATAAAACACTAGAAATGAATTCTTAAGGAAAATATCCTTCTTTAAAATCATTTTATTTTCAAAAATTGTCATGCATTTTTAAAAGAAATTTTTTTTGTTAAAAATAGTCATGAAATCTTTTGGAGGAAGCTTCATGAAAATAAGGCTTTATAAAACCGTAAAAATCCTTTCATGACGTATAAGTTAAAAAACATTTTTCTCGTACTTTTGTCGGAAAAGTCAAAAAAGTACCTCGTAACATAAACAAAATAAATATTCCTTACATACCATGTATTAAAAGTCAAAAATGGGTAAAAAGGACTTTAAATATACATGAAACCATTTTTAGGAAACATGGACATGGATGATAACAATAACCCCAGTAAATACTTACGAATAAACAATCTTGGATAGAACGAGATTGGAATAGTTATCGCTTACCTTAGGTCCGATATGCTTCGTATGTATCTGAACCTCCTGTATAATGATTTAAATAATGTCATTGACTTATTATAGAATCATATTCATTGTTATGATATCATATATGGTTCTCTTATGACTTTATATTACCCGTTCTTTTGTAAATTCATGTTAAAGTAGCGTTTTGGGTAAAATCGTTTCTTTTGTCATTCGTGTTTTAAATTGTAATTATTCATATGATTACTTAGATCATGATTACTTACATCAAGAATGTAAAACAGGATTTATATATAATATATATTCAGAATATACATATATATAATAGATCGATAAATGAAAATAAATACACCATTCATGGAGACGGTAGGCCGTACGTATGCATGAACGCAGTTTTCATTTCCTTATTGAATTGAATGTAATTAAGTAGATGGAATACATACATATATATATAAATAAATCCAGTATCATTATTATTTAATATATTTCATGATTACTTATTATGTATATACTTTATAATTATTCATGAATGGTTAATCATTGAAAATGAATCTCATCGCGTCGTGGAGACGGTAGTCCGTACGTACGCACGAGCGATGATATCATTCACATGATCGTGGAATTGTATTGAAGTGTATTTATAATATTTCAGAATCAATATCACTTTAAAATAATCATATATAGTTATTTATTTACACCATTATACACATCCTAGTAAGGTGGTGGTCGAAAAAAGATTATACCATGGCGTGGAGACGGTATTCCGTACGTAAGCACACGCGGTGATTTCGTTTTCCGTAGGATGGATAGAAGTTGAAATAGGGTTGTTTAATATTTATAATAACATAAAATTATATGAGTGATACTAATGTTATTACTTCATAATGAAACAACTAAAGAAGAGTAAGTAGAAGAAGAAATAAAATTGAAAGAATCGGTAACAGATACCTCTTCTTCGACACGCCTCTTTGAAACCTCCCCTTAGGGAACTAAAATTGGTCTTTGAAGAATACTAGAACCTCTAGAATATTTCTAGGGAAGTTGATAAGGGAAATGGGTATGGGTTGGATGAGCTTGAAGGCTCAAAATTGTGTAATGATGAGAGGGGGGAGGTGCCATTTTATAAGGGAGGATAGGGGCACCTTTGGAAATCTTAAAAATATTAATTTATAATACATCTAAACCCACTTAAAAACCTCCAAAAATGACTCATATTAGAATATTAGATGAGATAGAGTTTTAATCTCATCATCCAATAAAATTTAGACATGTTGGAAATTTATTTTAAACATTATCAACTTGATTTATCCTTATTTAATCTATTAAATGTTATTTGTGGTAATAAGATTCTAAATTTTAAATTGTGATAAATAATTACATATGTGCAGTTAATTATCCATAATTGGATAATTTATGACATTTTAGAAGATATAAATCTCAATTTATAATTTTTAAATATTTTTGTGATTTTTAAACAATTTAATAATATGTTATATTTATAAAATAACAATAGTTTCAATTTTCACACTATTCATTATTTGAATTTAAATCAAATCCACAAAGAGGATATATTCGAACTAAAATATTTAATAGGTTACTAACATGTCATATTAATATAGAAAATTAGTGGAGAACATTAAATAGTTCATATAATATTTATTTTACAATTTGTAAAACCATTTATTTGATATTGCTCTTAATAAAATAATTACTACAAAATTTTTGTATAATTATTAAATATACATATTTGTGGCATAAAAATTAAAAATAAAATACTAGGATGAAGATAAATATTATATCTTTCATAATAATACATTTAGTCAGATTTAGCTTCTAAAACACCCCACTTTTAAAATGTTATATTTATTAAAGTATGAAGGTGATAACTTTGACATTATTTAAAATAAAATAATATAAGTGTCATAAACACTTTTATAAGACTCCAAACGGTTATATATTAGGTCATTGGATTATTATGGTGTACATATACACTACCAATAAGTTTTTTCCAGGATTGTGGGCCTTTTAAGGGGTATTATTATTTCAATAAAAACTATATTACTGATTTTTCACTACATAAATAATTTCTGCATCATTAATGTATCACCATTAATGACAATTATTTAATCCATAAAAATTATAAATAAATTACCATGATGTATATAATTTTATTATATTTCTGTAGCATATTCATGTTCTATGTTTTATGAAGTTTATCACTAAAGTAAAATTATTATACTTATAAGATTTAAGAGAGTGACATGTTGTCACTTTCATTGGTTTTAATAATAATTATATTATTTTCATGATCAAAAGTCCATAAAATGAATCTAATCCGACCCTTAGGAGATATGGGTCTACTTTTAGCCATCAAATAGAATTTTGGCATGTGTTAGGGTAATTTTATAATATTATATTTACCCTTAATTACCTGATTTACCTTCAATTATGGTAAATAAAATTTACCGTAGTTACTATTCATAAATCCCAAAAATAAAAAGTAGCCGATTAACATAATTTGGACCCAATGATTCCAAATATGGAAACCATTTTCTCAAATTCAAAACACAGAAGTTATAGAAATTAAATTAAAATTAATCCCATTGTCGAATGAAAATGAGTTTTTGTTTAAAACATTGCAAAAGATTGAATTGATTTAACCTACGAATTCAATGTAAAATCAATGATAATTAAATACATTATATTAAATGGTAAAAATATATTGTATTTATACTTTAAAACCATTCAATATTATAATTTTACCATATAAATTATTACGATGAAAAAAGTTGTTTTTAATTAAAATATAGCGTGTTTTTACTATTCATTAAAATATGAAAGTTATCAGAATAATATGAAAAATTAATCCAAAGTAAATTTTTATATCCTGATTCCAAAGAAGAATTTTATTTTGTCAAATTTAGCTTATAAAAATGTCAAAAAAATATTTAAAGTGGGTGCACCATCAAAAGGCGGCAAAACTGCATTTTTTGAAAAATACTTATTTTACCCGAAAAATTTATTTTATTCTTCTACCATGTTCTAGAAAATGTGTAAGATGAATATTAATTTTTTAAAATTCAAAATTTAGTCAATACTATTCATAACGGCTAGTTCATAACAATATTATAATAATATATTGTTGTTTAGTAAAACCCGATATTGCGTACAACACACGCTATCGAGGAAGGTCGTGATTGCATGTAATGCAAGCCAAGTCAGGGTTGCATGTAGTGCACGACTCCTTTGTTGTTTCATATAAAAAAATCCAACCATATTTCATTAATACATTGAATATATATATATATACTAAATGTCGCGTAGAATAACTACTATTAAACAAACTTGAAATTGTGTGTAACACGATCCCAGATTACTGTTGCATATACTGCAAGCTAATACGGTGTTGCGTATAATGCAAGTTAATCCTGAGGTATCATACAAAAAAATACATCAAATAAATTAAAAAGAATACTTCTCATAAAATCTCATGGAGTTACAATTATACAGGAGTTTAACCTACCCTCAACCAAGGAAACGCACAAGGTAAGGGTTCATTTCAAAAATCTCTTAATTATCCAAGGTTATTTATATGTAATTATCTACTGGGACCTCTTTATCATCCACATCTATGTTTCTTAAAAATTTATTTCAAAACATTTTTACTATTTTATAGAATATGGGTTAAATTCATTTATACCCATGTTTGACTTTTTATAAGAGGTTTATAAAGGAATCTTTCTATCATTTTCCAAACAAGATCCTTTTTATCCTTTTCGACAAAATGAAGGTAAGAATGTCTTTTTTTAACTTATATGGAGGGTGCTGCGATTTTCCACTATTATAAAATCATATAAGATTCCATTACAAGATTACAAGAATATTTTCAAAGCTAATGTTTTAATTATGTTGCTTTTAAATGATTTCAAAAAAAGATAGATTTCTCTCAAATAGTTTTGATTTCATCTATGTCAACATCTTTTGATGGATTTTAAGCTTATTTGAAGTTGATTTATTATGATACAAAACTTCCATATAGTATTGAAGGTTTTGTGATATGTTTGAATGTGGATGTGTTATCTTTATACCATTCATGGTTTATGGAGAATGTATTGAAATTTCATATGCTAGTTTTAATACGAATGTTTATGTTATGTTTAAACCTGTTCATATAAGGAATGAATTGGACTTAATAAGTGACGGGTGGAGCTTGTTATAGCTCCTCAATGCATTGGTAGGTATCATGAGACAAACTAGTGTATTAGCACAAGGCCTTGACAAAATCTTATTATTAGTCTTGGCATGAGGCCTTGGCTACGTGGTTTTGATAGTCCTGCATTATGAATTCCATCATTATGAAAGTGGTTATTGATATTTCATGTGATTGTTTGACTAGTAGAATATCCATGTGAATAATTAATGACATTATTTCATTTTATCTTTTCTATATTATGCTGAAATTCAAGTTTAAAAGGATTTTGTTTTAGTTATACATTTCCTTAAATGTTTATGTTTATTTATGAAAGTTTTCGATATATTTTTATCCTTAATGAGCATCTGAGTTCACCCCTTTCAATGTTTTATTTTCCCAGGATGTGAAGAAGTATTTTATGAATGACTTGTAGGGACAGTATAAGGGGATATGAAGACAAGATGTTGTTGTAGTTTTTTTCACTTTATGATTTAATGTAAGACTTATGAAAATATCTAGTGTTTCGAAGGCTACTAAACAAATCGGTATTTCGAGACTTGATCCTTTGTGATCATGCCAATGTTATGTAATAAATCACCGACTCTGGGTAACTAGGGTTGGGGCGTTATAGTTGGCATCAGAGGAAGTTTATTACAAACCTTGGAAGCCAGATTTAGATAAACTCTTATTAGATCACATAATCCTAAGATGGAATTTGAGGATTAGTGTAGAAGAAATTCCTAGAATTTTGGTATTATAGAGATTTTGTGAGTTTTCAAAGCAATACATCCCTGTCTAGATACGAGCAGGTAGAGGCGGCTCTGGAACAGATGTACCTAGGGGTAAAACCCAAAAACTCCGCTTTGATCCAGACTCGAACGGGAACTGGTGCAAAACAATGGGACATCCCTAGACATACCTTATAAATATAAATAGAAATATCACTAATGTTTCTGCATCCTATTTTCCAAACGTTAACTAAGCCTTCACTCTGATACCAACTGTAGGGAACCAAATCTTGACGTACATAGACATTATATTACTTTTGAGGAATACTTAATACATGATAAAAACAGATGCCCATAGATCGTATTAGTTTAGTGTCTTTGGAAACTTGGAACATAGTCTTCTAATCATGGTAAAAGATCTTCTGTAACACCCCAATATTCTATGGTACGTTTCTCTTTGAATAATACAGTAGCGTGTGTTGTATGCAACTTCGAGTTCTAACACACATCACAACCAATCAAACTAGCAGTTATGAATAGTAATACTCACTTTTTGAAATTTTATACATTTTATCTTTCAAAATGGACTTCATTTTTTGGATTCATAATATCGAAATTAGCTTAGGGTGAATTTTTGGTACTTTTCGGATAACCTTAATATTCTGAAGAATAGTAAGAATTAATAAATTTTAATTAAAAACATCTTTTTTAATAGAAATAATTAATAGAGATAAATTATGAATTTGAGTGGTTTCAAAGTATATTTATAATATATTTTTACCATTTAATACAATATGGATCATTGTACAAAATTTCCCTTTTAAACCAGACATAAACAAGTGTCAATCTTTCGATAGTTATTATTTCTTTAAAAACGCTTTATGTTTTGACAGCAGGAATTAAATTTAAATTAATTTCTGTCACTTCTGTGTTTTGAATTTTGAAAAATTGATTCCATATTTGGAATCAGTATTTCAAAATTGTATAAATTGGTATCTTTTATTTTTAGACATTTGGAATAATTTCTTTGGTAAATATTTTATTTACCATGGTTAAAGGGTAAATCCGGTAAATAAGGGTAAACAATAATATTATAATAATAATAAATTACCCTAAAACATGTCCTAAACTTATTGGTTGATACATGTCCGACCTGGGTAATATTTAGGTCGATTTTGGGACCCCATGGAGCCACTTGTAGGTGATAAGGACACTTTATATTAATTATGTTAAAGTAAATACAAAAATGACATAAGCATATATCTTTTAGAAAAACAATTTTTACACTGGGTTATATATGTTATATTTTCAAATATAAATATTATTTAGAAATATAAAAATAATTCCTACATATTCATATTTTATTAATAATTTTTATACATTTAATAATTAAATTTATTTTTGACACAATAATGATGCAGTATTTTCCTTATTAATGAAAGAATCTAATAATTGGTATTATAAAAGATAAAATAAAGATAATTTGAAAGTTTTTATGCCATACACAGAATTTATTGGTTGATATGACATGTATGGATTACTTAAATATATTTTTTTCGATTTCATATAGTGGTTATGACTTTATCAAAAATCAATTATTAAATATTGTCAAAATTGGCATAAATGAGTTTTTAAAACAATTATTATATTATTAACTGATATTCTATTCCTAAAAATATAATGTTCGGATGAAGGAATTATATCATGATAGGTGTATCATTAATGGACCACTTGGTGGTATCTTGGTTGTATATAGTAAGTTTATTAACTATATAATATAAAAATACAATGTGACATGGTAAATGTCAAACTAATTAACTAAGAGTTAAAACTAAAAGATAAGTTTAATATAATGACCCAAACCTATCAAAAATCTATTGTTTGAAAGTATTTAGACCCATACCCACCATATAATTTGAATAATATTATTTGGAGCCATTAGAAACCTAATATTAATTTATTATAAAATTATACTTTAAGTTCTACCTAAAGAGCCCCTCCTCCCCCTTATAAAAGGACACAACTTCTATCCAATTCATCACACCTTCAAAGCATTTTGGTTCGGCCATACCCTACCCAAATATTCTCCCAACGTCCCTCACTTAAGCCTATAGGCCTTAGTTCTATCATAAATCCAACCTATGGAGCCCTTTTGATCAAATCAAAAGGAAGAACCCGAAGAAGAGGTAATGTTTTCACCACCCACTTTCAAGTTCCTTTCTTCTTCAACTTCATCTTTCTTTGTTATTTCCATTATAAAGTAATAAATAAAGTATCTTATATATACTGTGATGTTATTATAAATATTTTACAACCATATTCAGTATTATATCTAGCTTTTTAATGACATGTCACCATACGTGCATATGTATGGCTTACCATCTCCACGTCGTGGTGTAATTGTTATTCCAAACATTTTTATTTGGATGGGTATAATAATGATGTTTATTTAATGTAAATAATAAGTATAACATGATAATTATTCTGTATATATGAAACACCATCCAATTATATATTATTTTAATATCAAAAGAATGATATTGTCGCTCGTACGTACGTACGGACTACCGTCTCCACGAACGCGATAAGATTCATTCCACATCGCATCCATTCAAGACTATTTTTCATTTGATGATTAAAACTAATTTTTAAGGACTTGATATCATTCTATATATTAATAAGATACAACCTATCCATAACAAACATGGCTTATTTAACAAAACATATAAAAGAAAACAAGTAAGTCAACAACCGAGACGACAGTAATACTAAGATATTATTAACAAAGAAATGATAAAAGATCATATATGATATCATAATAATGTATATGATTATTGTATAATTTAAAAACAATTATTTAACCATTATATAGAAGTTCAACATACCCTCAACCAAGGAAAAGTACAAGGTAAGGGTTTATTTCACAATCTCTTCATTATCTGAGGTTGTTTATACATAATTATCTACTGGGACCTCTTTATCATCCACATCCATGTTTCTTAAAAATTTATTTCAAAACATTATTACTATTTTATAGAATATGGGTTAAAGTCATTTATACCATTTTTTGACTTTTTATAAGAAGATTATAAATGAATGATTCCTCTATTTTCCAAACAAGATCATTTTTAACCATTTCGATAAAATTATGGTAAGAATGTCTTTTTTTAACTTATATAGCAGGTGCGGCTATTTTCCACTATTATAAAATCGTCTAAGCATCCCATAAAAGATTATAAGAATATTTCCAATGTAAATGTTTTAATTATGGGGCTTTTAAATGATTTCAAAGAAAAAGATATTTCTCTCAAATAGTTTTGATTTCATCTATGTCAATATCTTTTGTGGATTTTAAGCTTATTTGAAGTTGACTTATTAAGATACAAAACTTCCATAGAGTATTGAAGGTTTTGTGATATGTTTGACTGTAGATGTGTTATTTTTATACCATTCATGGTATATGGACAAAGTATTGACATTTCATATTCTAGTTTTAATACGAATGTTTATGTTATGTTTAAACATGTTCATATGAGGAATGCATTGGACATAATAAGTGATGGGTGGAGCCTGCTATAGCTCCTTGTTTCATCGGCAGGTCTCATAAGACAAACTAGTGTCTTCTAATGAGGCTTTGAAAAAAATCTTATTTGTATTCTTGGAACGAGGCCTTGGATACTTGGTTATGATAATCTAGCATTATGCATTCCATCATTATGAAAGTGGTTATTGATATTGCGTGTGATTATTTGACTAGTAGAATATCCATTTTAATAAGTAAATGACATTATTTCATTTTATCATTGCCATATTATGTTGAAGATCAAGTTTAAAAGGCTTTTTTAGTTATAAGTTTCCTTAAATGTTTATGTTTATAAAAGTTTCTAGTATATTGTTATCCTTACTGAGCATCTGAGCTCACCCATTTCAATGTTTAATTTTTCCTGGGATGTGAAGAAATATATTTTGAATGACCTGCAGGGATAGTATGAGGGGATATGAAGACTAGATGATGTTGTAGTTTTTTTTCACTTTATGATGTATTGTAAGACTTATGAATATATCTAGTGTTTCCAAGTCTACTAAACTAATCTGTCTTTCGCGACTTGATCCTCTTTTATCATGCCAATGTTATGTAATAATGCACTGATTCTGGGTAACTGGGGTCAGGGCGTTATAGTTGGTATCAGAGGATGTTTAGTACAAACCATGGAATCTAGATTTAGATAAACTCTAATTAGAGCACATAGACCTAATATGGACTTTGAGTATTAGTGTAGAATAACTTCCAAGAATTTTGGTATTATAGAGATTTTTTGAGTGTTCCGAGCAATACATCCCTGTCTGGATACGATTAGCTAGAGGCAGATGTGGCACAGATGTACCTAGGGTTAAAACCCAAAACATAGCTTTGAGCTAGATTCGAACGGGAACTGGTTCATGACAACGGGACTTGCTACACTCTTGGTTATGACACTCCTGGGGGATATGCTTAGGATAATTCTCATTTTCTTTACAAACCATTATGAAGGGTTTATGAGTATATACTTCCTCAATGAAAACATTTTTTTTATGATTCTGGTTTATATCCATAAATAGTTCAATTCATGTTAAGTGTTTTACAAGTCTGGAATTTTGTATTTTGACTCATAAATTGATATAGTTTATGCCATTGTTTAGAAATGGAACCTAGTGGAAGGAATGGAAACCGTATCAATGCACGCACTCCACGTAGGGATTTTCCTCCTGCTCAAGATAATTATAGTGGAGCTGGTGATGAAACTGGTGCTGATCGGCTAATCACCATACTGGGAAAACTCACTCAGGTTATGAATAATAACCTTACCCATATGGAGCACCCTGATCCGCAGCGTGGAGGATCAATGTTAGTTCGCCTCATGAGGCAACAACCACCGAAATTCAATGGGGGTACAAATCAATTAGTATCTAAGCAATGGATAAGTTCCCTAGAGAAAATATTTCAGGATTTGGGGAGTAGTGAAAGGGGAAAAGTTGTCATGAAAGTTTATCGCCTCACTGGAGATGCTGATCAATGGTGGTCATTGATACAAAACACGACAGAATATGATGATGTATCAAATATGGAATATAGAGAGTTCAAAGATATTATCTTAGAAAAATACTTTCCTCATGACCATCGAGCAGATATGGAATTACAATTTCCGAGTCTGAGGAAAATGTAGGATGAGAATTTTGCAAAGTATAAGGCTAACTTTACAAGGTTAAAGAGGCATGTAGAAGATTATATATGTAACCGAAGAAGAAAGATTTATCGTTTCTTTGATGGTTTATAACCATTTCTCTGTCGATCATTAGTCTCACAATCTTTCTTGTCATACAAAGATATTGTATCATGTGCTATCAAGACAGAAAAGGAATTCTCAAAGTCTTATGACAATAAGGAAAAAAAAGAGAAGAAGAGATCTACTAACCACTATGGAAATAGAAATAAAGGGAAGAATGGAAAAGTTGATTATCCATCCTGTAGTAAATGTGGGAAGAAACACCCTGGTACTTTCTTGAAGGGAATGAGCTTCTGTTACAAGTGTGGTGAAAAAGGCCACCAAGCTCATGATTACAAGGGAAATAGAGTTGATGTCAATGTGGAATTATATAATTGTAGAGAGATGGGAAATTATGCAATTGACTGTCCTAAGTGTTAGGGGAACTTACCTCAGAAAAGGCCAAGGGATCAAGGCCAAGCTTATGCTATCACTACTGCTGTGGTAGAAGCTCCGAAAGACGTGGTGGCAGGTAATTTAATGGTTTCCTCAAGTTTTGAAATTGCTTTATTTGATTTTGGATCATCTCAATTTTTCATATCTTCCTATTTTGATAAGAAAATTAGATATTTCCAATTTGATTTAACAAGGGAGTTGTCATTTAAAACTCCTAAGGGATGTATCATTGCAATAATGTTTTGTGAATCAGTCTCCATTAGAGCACATAAATGTTCATTATCTGTTGATCTCATTGTCATACCTATGATTGAGTTTGATATAATCATTGGTATGTCCTGGCTTTTGGACCATGATGAAACAATTTATTGCAATAAGAAGGAGGTTACGATTTTTGATGATGATGATAAGGAACACCTTATCTTTAGAGCAGAATCGTCACAACCTATTTAAAATCTAGATCCACCCCCAGTAGCTCAACTAAATTCAATTATTGGGGAGGAAGAAAATGAAATTACTATGGGAGAGGAAAGGAATGTTCAAATAGAGGATGTGCCTATTCTGAAAGAATATTTAGATGTGTTTCCAGAAGATTTACCTGGACATCCTCCAGAATGATAAGTTGAGTTTTCCATTGATTTAATTCCGGGATCAAGGCATGTATCAAAGACCCCTTATAGAATGGCCACTGTGGAATTAGTTGAACTAATGAAACAATTATTGGAATTTAGTAATAAGGGATTTATTCACCCTAGTGTTTCTCCATAGGGAGCCCCTGTTCTTTTTGTTAAAAATAAAGATGGATCTATGAGGTTATGTATCGACTACAAGGAGATCAATGCTATAACAATAAAGAACATGTATCCCCTAACTCGCATTGATGATTTATTTGACCAACTACGTGGAGATCAATACTTTTCAAATATTGACCTTCGATCTGGATATCATCAGTTGTGTGTGAAGAAGGAAGACATTCCGAAGACAGCATTTCGAACCATGTATGGGAATTACGAGTTTACAGTAATGCCTTTTGGGCTGACTAATGCACCCTTTGTTTTTAGGGATCTAATGAACATAATTTTCAAGGAATATCTTGATCTTTTTGTAGTGGTATTTATTGATGATATCTTGGTATACTAGAAAAGCTATGAAGATCATAAATATCACCCGCTCATTATCCAGAAGACTCTAAGAAGACATTAATTATATGGGAAGTTTAGCAAGTGAGAATTCTGGCTTTAAGAGATTTATTTTCTTGGACATATTGTCTCTAAGGATGGAATCTTTTCTGATCCTATTAAGACAATAGAAATCCAATAATGGCCAACACCAAAAAGTATAACTGATGTACGTAGTTTTATTGGTTTAACAGGTTATTATCAACGTTTCACCTAGAATTTTGCACGATTGGCTAACCCATTAACAAAGATCACACGTAAAGGAGTTAAAGTTTTTTGGACAAAAGTGTGTGAAGAACGTTTTGAAGAACTGAAGAGAAGATTGGTCAATGCTCCTATATTGACACTACCACCGGGGAATGATGGGTTTATTATTTATAGTGATGCATCAATGAAAGGACTTGGTTGTGTCCTTATGCAGAATGATAGGGTTATTTCTTATGCATCACAATAGGTAAAAATTCATAAGAAAAACTATCCTACTCATGATCTTGAGTTATCTGCTATAATCTTTAATTTGAAGATATAGAGACATTATCTATATGGTAAAAAATGTGAGATATATACTGATCACAAGAGTTTGAAGTATATTTTCTCATAGAAAGAACTCAACACGAGGAAAAGGAGATGTCTTGAACTACTCAAGGATTATGATTGCACGATACACTACGACCTAGGGAAGGAAAATAAGGTGGCAGATGCTTTGAGTAGAAAGGATCATGGAGTTTTTAACGTGATGAGACTTTAGAGGGATCCTATTTTCAAGGATCTAGTGAAGATGGATATGGGAATTACCATGGAAGGCGAAACATCGATACTTTTTCAAATGGATTCCAAACCATATTTATTAGAAAGGATAAATAGTTATCAGACCGATGATGAATAATTTCAAAAGAAGATTAAAGTTGTGAATGATGGGAGACTGAGTGACTTGGTGTATGAAGATGGAATTTTGAAATTTGGGAGGAGACTTTGCGTTCCCGATTTACCTGATCTAAAAAGGGAACTGTTGGACGATGCTCGTAGTTTCAATTTCTCTATACACCCCGGGAGCACCAAAATGTGTAGAGATTTGAAGGATCTTTTTTGGTGGGACAACATGAAGAAGGAGATTGTTGATTTTGTGTCAAGGGGTATGGTTTTTCAACAAGTGAAAGCTAGAAGGCAACAGCCTGGTGGAGTATTGCAACCTCTTCCCATACCTGAGTGGAAATTGTATAATATCACGATGGACATTGTCATGGGACTACCAAAGACTCCTAGAAGGAATGATGCAATATGGGTCATTGTTGATCGTCTTACCAAGTCAGAAATTTTTTTTCTATAAGAGAAGATCTACCACTTGAACGTCTAGCAAGACTATATATTAATGATGTTTTGAGACTTCATGGAGTACCCATATCAATTGTTCCTAATCGTGATCCCCTTTTTACTTCAAGATTCTAGAAAAGTCTTCAGAAATCCCTGGATACTGAACATCATTTGAGCACTGCCTACCACCCCCAAACTGATGGAAAATCAGAATGGACTATTCAAACCTTAGAAGACATGTTGAGATATTGCTCACTTGACTTTTAGGGTATGTGGGATCAATATTTACCTCTGGTGGAATTTTCCTATAATAATAGCTTCCATTCAAGTATTTGAATGGAACCATATGAAGCGTTATATGGAAAGAGATGTCGCACACCAACCACTTGGGATGATGTTGGTGAAAGAAAACTCATAGGCCCAGAACAGGTGGAGGAAACAATGGAAAAGGTAAAGGTAATACAAACCCACATCAAAGCTGCTCAATGTAGGCAGAAGAGATATGCCTATAATCAAAGGAAGGATTAGGGATTTCATGTAGGAGATCATGATTTATTGAAGGTATATCCATGGAAGGGAGTTATATGTTTTGGTAAGAAAGGTAAATTGAGTCCCAGGTACATTAGACAGTTCAAAATTCTAGAATGAATTGGGGCTGTAGCATACCATTTGGCAATGCCGCCAAATCTCTCCAAAGTTCACGATGTGTTCCATGTATCACTGTTGAGAAAATACATGCCTAAACCAACGCATGTACTCAATTAAAATGAATTAAAACTGGAATCCGATCGATCTTATTGTGAAGAGCCCTTCAGGATTCTTGATACAAGAGAACAAGTGCTGAGAATCCGGAAGACTCGTCTGGTAAAAGTCCAATGGAGAAACCATAAAATGGAAGAGACAACGTGGGAACCCGAGGAACTTATGATGAAGAATCACCCAAGTATTTTCATGCAATAGTATTCTAGAAATTTTGAGGAATAAATTATTTGAAAGAGGGGATAATTTAACACCCCAATCTTCTATGTTACACTTCTCTTTAAATAATACAGTAGCGTGTGTTGTACGCAACTTCGAGTTCTAACACACACCACAACCAATCAAACTAGCCGTTATGAATAGTAATACCCACCTTTTAAAATTTTATACATTTTATCATTCAAAATGGACTTCATTTTTGGATTCATAATATCGATATTATCTTAGGGTGAATTTTTGGTACTTTTCAGATAACTTTCATAATTTGATGAATAGTGAAAATTACTAAATTTAAATTAAAAACAAAATTTTTAATCAAAATAATTAATAGTGATAAATTATGAATTTGAGTGGTTTTAATGTATATTTAGAATATATTTTTACCATTTAATACAATGTTGGTCATTGGACATAATTCCACAATTAAATCAGACATAAACAAATGTCAATCTTTTGATAGTAATTATTTATTAAAAACATTCTTTTTCTTTTGACAGCGGGAATTAATTTTAAATTAATTTCATCCACTTCTGTGTTATTAATTTAAAAAAATGGATTCCATATTTGTAATCAGTATGTCCAAATTGTGTAAATAGGTAACTTTTATTTTTAGACATTTTGAATAATTACTTCGGTAAATATTTTATTTACCAAGGTTAAAGGGTTAATCCGGTAAATAAGGGTAAAAAATAATATTATAATAACAATAAATTATCCTAAAACGTGTCCTAAACTTATTTTTTGATACATGTTCGACCCTAGGAATCTTTGGGTCGATTTTGGGACCCCATGGAGCGACTTGTAGGTGATAAGGACAGTAAATATTAATTAAGTTAAAGTAAATACAAAAATGACATAAGCATATATCTTTTAGAAAAACAATTTTTACATAGGGTTATGTATGTTATATTTTGGACTATAAATATTAATTAGAAAGATAAAACTATTTCCTACATAATGGTATTTTAATTTTAAATTTTAGACATTTAATTATTAAATTTATTTATGACACAATAATGATGCAATATTTTCCTTATTAACAAAAGAATCAAATAATTGATATTATAAAAGTTAAAATAAATATAATTTGAAAGTTTTGATGCAATACAAGAATTTTATTGCTTAATATGACATTTAAGTATTGATTAAATGAATTTGTTTCTAATTAATAAAGTTTTTAAGACTTTAAAAAAAATCAATTATTAAATATTGTCAAAATTGACATAAATGAGTTTTTGAAACAAGTATTATATTATTAATTGACATTCTATTCATAAAAATATAATGTTCAGAAAAAGGACTTATATCATGATATTTGTATCATTAATGTACCACTTGAGGGTATCTTTTATGTATATAGTATGTTTACTAATTATATAATATAAAAATACAAAGTGACATGGTAAATGTCAAACTGATTAACTAAGAGTTAAAACTAAAAGATAAGGTTAATATAATGACCCAAACCTATCTAAAATATATTGGATGAAAGTATTTCGACCCATCCCCACCATATACTTTTAATAATCCACTTTGGAGCTATTATAAACCGAATATGAATTTATTATAAAATAACACTTTAAGTTTTTTCTAAAGAGACCCTCCTCCTCCTTATAAAAGGACACCACTTATATCCAATTTTTCTGACCATAAAAGCATTTTGGTTTGGCCAAACCCTACCCAAATATTCTATCAACTTCAATAACTTCATCCTAGAGGCCTTAGTTTGATCATAAATCCAACCGAAGGATCCCTTTTGATCAAATCTAAAGGAAGAACCAAAAGATGGGGTAATGTTTTCACCACCCTCTTTCAAGTTCCTTTCTTCTTCAACTTATTCTTTCTTTGTTATTTCCATTATAAAGTAATAACTCGAGTATCTTATATATACTGTGATGTTATTATAAATATGGTACAACCATATTCAGTATTATATCTATCTTTATAATGACATGTCACCATACATGCGTACGTAAGGCTTACCATCTCCACGTCATGGTGTAATTGTTATTCAAAACATTATTATTTGGATGAGTATAATAATGATGTGTAATTCATGTAAATAATAAATATAACATGATAATTATTCTATATATATGATACAACATCCAATTATATATTATTTTAATATCAAAACATTGATATTGTTGCTCGTGTGTATGAATGGACTACCGTCTCCACGAACGCGATGAGATTAATTCCCCATCATATACATTCAAGACTAATTTTCGTTTTATGATTAAAAATAATGTTTAAGGACTTGATATAATTCTGGATATGAAAAATATACAACCTATCCATAACAAAGACGGATTATGTAACAAAACATTTCAAAGAAAACAAGTAAGTTAAAACCCGAAACTCCAATAATACTAAGATATTATTAACAAAGCAGTGTTAAAAGATCATATGTGATATCATATTAATGTATATGATTCTTTTATAATTTAATAACAATTATTTCACCATTATAAATGTGGTTAACCTACCCTCAACCAAGGAAAAGTACAAGTTAAGGGTTTATTTCACAATCTCTTCATTTTCTGAGGTTGTTTATATGTAATTATCTACTGGGACCTCGTTATCATCCACATCCATGTTTCTTAAAAATTTATTTCAAAACATTCTTAATATTTTATAGAATATGGGTTAAAGTCATTTATACCATTGTTTGACTTTTTATAAGAGGTTTATAAAGGAATATTTCCGTTGTTTTCCAAATATGATCCTTTTTAACCTTTTCGACAAAATTAAGATAAGAATGTCTTTTTTTAACTTATACGGTGGGTGCGGCTATTTTTCACTATTATAAAATCGTCTAAGAATCCCATAAAATCTTATAAGAATATTTTCAAAGTAAATGTTTTAATTATGTGGCTTTTAAATGATTTCAAAAAAAGAGATATTTTTATCAAATAGTTTTGATTTCATCTATATCAACATCCTTTGATGGATTTTAAGCTTATTTGAAGTTGATTTATTATGATACAAAAATTCCATATAGTATTGAAGGTTTTGTGATATGTTTGACTGTGGATGTGTTATTTTTATACCATTCATTTTTTATGGAGTAAGTATTGTCATTTCGTATGCTAGTTTTAATATGAATGTTTATGTTATGTTTAAACATGTTCATATGATGAATGCATTGGACCTAATAAGTGACGGGTGGATCCCGCTATAGATCCTCGATGCATCGGTAGGTCTCATGAGACAAACTAGTGTCTTTTAATGAGGCCTTGAAAAAATCTTATTTTTAGTCTTGGCATGAGGCCTTGGCTACGTGGTTGTGATAGTCTGGCATTATGAATTCCATCATTATGAAAGTGGTTATTGATATTGCATGTGATTATTTGACTAGTAGAATATCCATGTGAATAAGAAAATGGAATTATTTCATTTTATATTTTCCATATTATGCTGAAGTTCAAGTTCAAAAGAAGTTTGTTTTAGTTATACATTGCCTTAAATGTTTATGTTTATTTATGAATGTTTCCACTATATTGTTATCCTTATTGAGCGTCTGAGATCACCCCTTTTAATGTTTTATTTTTCCTAGGATGTGAAGAAGTATTTTATAAATGACTTGAAGAGATATTATGAGGGGATATCAAGATGAGATGTTGTTGTAGTTTATTTCACTTTATGACGCAATGTAAGACTTATGAATATATATAGTGTTTCCATGGCTACTAAACTAATCAGTCTTTCGAGACTTGATCCTTTGTGATCATGCCAATGTTATGTAATAATGCACCAACTCTAGGTAACTGGGGTTGAAGAATTACATTAACAAAGGTCATAAATCATTTTTGTTAAATCAAAGGGGAAGGGGAATGTTTTGCATTATTTTATAGTTATTTGGTTTTTTGATATTGGATCTATGATTATTGTATCACAAAAAATCATGGTTGTTGGTATCCCCAATTTTTTTATATTTTTATATATGTTGTGATTCCCATGTTGTGTGATTATTTGGAAACCACCTTAAATAATTTGTTAACCATTTATACTCATCTAATTAATTGGTTTCACAAGGATATATGGCTTGTTTGATAATGAAGTTTAATAAAGAAGTGGAATTGAATGAAATCCCCTATACCTAATCTAGAAAACACTATGTGTGTGGTGTGGAATGTGTTTGTGGAAGTGAATTTGTGTCATGTCTTATTTGTGTTGATGTGATTCTTGGGGGTAACTATGTTGTGATGTGTGTGCAACAGGGATGTGATGGTGCTTGTGGTGCCTTTGTGTAGCGGGGCTGCGAAAGTGGAGGTCAACAGGTTGGTATGTCAAAGTTTTATTTCCTATCAATACAATATGATGTGCTACACTAGTTTTCTGAGTTTTATTGGAATAATGATGGGTTTTCTAATGGATTGGAAATAATAAAATGAATTGGAATAAACTATAACAGTATGGGTGTTTAAATGGTGAGCTATAAAAAAGAATTAATGGGTTGGAAATTGTGTAATAAATTTTTTTTAAATTTAAATGGGTAGGTAATGTAAATATGAAAATTAGGATGGATTGAAATGAGAATATGAAAAGTGGCCTATGCTTTGTAGCTTGTGGTGTTGTGTGGTGCATTTAGAGTTAAAAAAAAGAGAGGGAAAGTCATGAGTTTGTTGATACTCTTATTGTAAAATCATAGGTTTGGATCATGTGTTATGATATTATACTCCATGTATATTCTTGTGATTTTATATATGTTCCCCACCCATGTTGAGTACATAGTGCTGATGAACAATAGTATTTGGGGTGTTTTCCCAACATCCCAATGGAAGGATAGATTGATGGCCACCTGCTCTTCCTCGCTCCCTATTCCAAGTGTTGGTCAAATTCCTGAGATGTGATGGTTAAAATTCAAGAGGTGTCACAATCTAGATGTGATGTGAGGTGGTTTGATAGCCTAGGATTCTTTGAGAAATATTTTATGTGATGGATTATGGTGGGGGTCATGCATGGTAGGAGAAGGTAACAAGGTTTATGTCCTTCATGTTCACAATAACCTACTACATTGGTTATGAGATATGATGTGATGTGATGGTCCAAGTGTCTTCTAGAGATATTTGAAGTGATCTGATGTCTCAAGTGTATGTAGGCTTGATGTGATGTAATTTTTTTGTGATGTTATATGGAAGGGTGGGAGCAACGAGACGTTTGTTGTTGGGATGTGAGAGTGGATAATTAGTGGGAAAGTGGTATGGGTGACTTTATTCAATAGGCTTCATGTTAGGTTATTATACATGGATGTGTTATTTGGGGAGTGTTACATGGCAAGGATGGGTTTGGCTAGTATACTTGTATAGGTTGTGTATTGTTCAACTATTTTCTCACAGGTGCATTAGTATGCTATGTTCACATGGGCATGAGAGACTTTGGTTTTCCAACTGAGTATACTTCTATACTCAACGTAGTTATATAGAACCATTTGCAGGCCTCTAAGAAAACTATGTGGGCTATCCGAGACATTACTAGCTTGGATATCTGGATAGTTATTATGTCACTAATTTATCTTTACTTTGGGTATTTAATTTAGATACTTCTATTTATATTAGTTTTATTTTTACAAGCATTGTGGGATGGTTTTTTGTTTTATTTTATTTTATGTCATGGAGTTTCTAGTATTTTATTCAACATATCTCCTGATATTATTTATATTATAGAGGGCAATTCCTCCCATACATGGTATTTTTATACCCTCGGTGCTAGTATCCAACCTGGAGCCTACTAGAGGTGAGAATTAGGTTAATTATCCCTCTCCATTCAATACAATATCTTTTTGTGGGATGGGGGATGACATAGTGGTATTAGAGGATGACATTTGAGTGATAGGATGGAGTTTGGAGTTAGGTACAGTGAGGATTTTAGGGGTTAGTATGGAAACAATTCTAGTTGACCATGGTGCATGACGTAGGTTAGATAGACCATCTGGGACATGATATTTTATCCCCCATGATCTATTGCACATACTCTAAGATTATTGAATGGACAAGTAAGGTGGATCAATTTGATGGGTAAGGACCTAGGAGAGGTACATTCATCATGATTACTTGTATTTTTATTTGAGTTGGATAGTATTGGGAAGGTTAAAATGAATAAATTAGATTAAAATAAATATAAATAAACTTTCATACTACCAAGATTAGGAAATATTTGTTTCCCTTGTTAGCTATAGCTTCAGGCCATTGTTCGCATGTGGATAAGGTAGATGAGGTTCAGCAAGCTGACCCAGTTGATCCTTGGGGGGTTGATCTGGTTGAGAATGATGATTAGTGGTAGAGGACGTCTCATGATTTTCAATGATAGGATTAAGAAAACTTGGATGTTATAATTTCTGATGTAGAGAGTGAGAGATAGCTAAAGGAGCTGGAGATTGCATTCAATTTGATCTGGGTCCTGATAGAGTACTAGGTCCCCTTAGTAGTTAGTCAAATATGAAGAGGTGAATTTTAGTGGTGGACACTATAACTTAGTGAGTATGTAGAATATGTTTCATGAGATAAATTTTATAAGGAGTTATTGGAATATTTCCTTTCATCGACCATGAAGACTATAAAGATTCATGAGCTACTCTCCTTTCAATAGGAGAGTATTTCTATGTGGGATCTTGGAACCAAGTTCAAGGATCTTCTGCATATTTCCCCAAATCATTTTCCTAATGGGGATTCTTGTATGAGACATATTTAGGAGTCACTCTTTCCTTTGATACAGTATGAATTTACACCTTTTACATAGCTAACATATCTAGATGTTGAGAAGAAGGTGTTGGAGTTCAAGATAATACACTCACGGGGAGGTTTACCATGATATGGGAACCAGATAGGTTCCTTGAGGAGTCGATTTATTAGTAGTAGATATTATATTCTAGGGACATCGAGGTTTTGACTTGTTCGGACTCAACCTTAGTGGCTTCCCTTTTGAAATTATGGGGATAATGGTTTTTGTGATCTTCCTGGGGACTTAAAACTAGTGTGTTTCATCTGTGGGGTTTGTGGCAATCATCAGGAATAGTTTCCAATGAATACATGAGATTAGTTTGGTAGGGTTGGATAGGTTTAGTTTAGCCTTGACAATAGTTACTAGAGGGGCTGTTTCTATAGTATGGTCATTGGGTTTATGCTCTAGTAGAGTGATGGGGTAGTTATAGGTTGACCTCAAGATTTTCCTCCAGTTTAGGGACCTCTACTTGATCATGTTCATGGAGGTGTTCATCAGTAGATAAATAGAGGATCTGGGTGTGTTCAATTGCAGGTAGTAGAGGCAGCAAGACCAGAGGGGATAGATATCATTGGAGGTATGCTGAGTTTATTATGTACCCATATCTATTCTTTTTTTTTTGATTTATGATATTCATAGTTCTTTGTTACACCCACTCTAGGATGTGCTTTTGAAATATAAAAAGAGAGGCTTCTCATTTCCCTAGTGTGGACTACTCCAATCAAAGGCCAGACCAACTTATTTGATGTGTGTTGGGGGTATAGACTGATGATGGGGCCACATCATTACTACAAGTATATTTTTTACTATAGATACATCCAGAAAATTTCATCTAAGGAATCGATTGGTTGTATTATATATGTACTGTTATTAATGGATTCTGAAGGAGATCTGTGTTCTCAGATGTAGACTGACAGTGTGTGATTTTCATTATAAAGCGTGGTTTTTACATGGGAAGTCAGCATGTGGAACCCCTTGTTTTTTGAGGACATAGATTTCAGTAGAAGTTCAAGTTGGGAGTGATCTTAGTGTTGTGGAGGAGTTCATAGATATTATCCTAGAAGATGTTATGACACAAACTCCTCAATTCGATGTTGAGTTTGGGAAATATTTATAGCTTGGTGATTCTTTGATTCCAATGGATCCTTATCATATGGATCCTTCTGAGTTGCGGGAGTGGAGGATTCAGATTATTTATCTCATGTAGAATGGTTTCATCCATTCTAATGTGTCAGCTTGGGGTTCCCTAATTTTATTTTCTAAGAAGATGGATGGTAGAATAAGGTTGTGCATCGACTATTAGTGGTCGAACCATGTGATGATCAAGAATCATTATCCTCTTCTCAGGATCGATGATTTTTTCCCCAGTTGAGGGGATCTAGTTAGTTATCCAAGATCGATTTCTGTTATGGATATCACCAGTTGAGGATGAATGATAGACGTATCCAAAATATTGCCTTCAGATACAGGCATGGGCACATTGGGTTCTGGGTCATGCCCTTTAGTGTCACTAACAAGCCATCTGTGTTCATGGGGATCCTGAACTCTATGATTCATGAATTCCTAGACCAGTTTTTAGTTATGTTCAATGATGAAATATTGATCTACTCAAATTTAGAGGAGGATCATGCTGAGAATCTCAGATCTATTTTCCATGTTATTCGATTCCACCATCTCTATGGAAATGTGTACAAGTGTATGTTTTGCACATGGGGGGTTCATTTCCTTAGGAAGGTGATGTTTTATCAAGGTGTGGTAGTATATTCATCGAAGGTCAAGTTAGTTTTTTTTGGGAAACACCTATAAACTTGCTAGAGGTTCATAGATTCCTTGGTATCATGGGATATTTTTAGAAGTTTGTGATTGATTTATATCGAGTTATAACCCCATTTATTGCATTGAATAGGAATTATTAGGATTTTGTGTGGACTGATTAGTTCTAGGTAGAATTCAGTTACCTTAAGGGGATGTTGGTTAGTGCTCTAGGGGTTAAGTTTCCAAACACGGTTTTGATGTTTGAGTTGTTTTGTGAAACTTTTCATCTGGTCTTGGGATGATTGTTAATGAAGTAGAAAATGGTGATATATTATAGGTATAGGATTGTGTTCCACCATTAGTGTTACTATGCCACCCATAATCTGGTGCAAGAATCAGTTGTGTTTACGATGATGTTGTCAAAGCACTACCACATTGGGGAGTTCTTTTTTAAACATCATGAATCACAAGATCTTGATGTATATATTCTATTTATGTGATTTGAATATGAAACTATATTGGTGGATGGAGTTTCTTATGGATTATGATTTTGATATCTCCTACACCTCAAAAAAGGAAATTTTGTGGCCCATTCTTTGAGTATAAAGTAGAAAAATGATGTTTTTTAGGATTATAGGGATGATTGGAGAGAAATGGGGGAGTTGATATCCTTACACATAGATTTAAGGTTGGTTGATGGAGGATGTTTCATGTTTTAGATGATGGTGAAAACTTATCTGATGTGGCGGGTGGATGAGTCTCAGTGGGGAGATTCAGAGGAAGAGGTAATGTGTGATAGTTTTGGCCATGGCAATGCTCTAGAGGGATGTTTATAGGATGGTTAGGACCAAATGATGTTTCATGGGAGGTTGTTTGTTATAGTAGTGATGATAGAGGGAGTAATTCATGTGTTTCATAGATCAACATTAGTGGTACACCTAAGAGTTTCCAAGATGTATTGTGGCTTGAGGTCCTGATTTTGGTGTCCTGGGATGAAATGAGAAGTGGAAGAGTTTGTGGTTTGGTGTCTGGTTTTCCAAAATGTAAAGGCAGGGAATCATGTTCTTGGTGGATTTTTGTAGCCATTGGATGTTCCTGAGTAGAAATTGGACTACATCTCAATGAATTTCATCATAGGATTACCCGAAACCCAAGGAGGTTGTGATGCTATATGGCTAATCATGGGTTTACTAATGAAATCATCTCAATACCTAGTGATCATGGAGTTGGTAATCGTTGATGATTTCATAAAATAGTATGTGGATTAGGTGGTCAATATGCATGGATTCTCATGGTATATTCTCTTAGATCTGAATGAACATTTTACCTCATGAGTTTGGAGGAGATTACCACATGAGTTTTGGACTCAGTTATGACTTAACACTACTTTCCACCCTCACATGGATGGGTAGACAGAGTGGACTATCCAAATGTTGGAGGACAAGTTGAGATCTTGTGTCTTGTACCCTGGAGGATCATGGGCATGACACCTACCCTTGGATAAATTTTCTTATTAAAAAAACTATCACCCATCCATTGGAATGGCCCCATTTGAGGATTTGTATTGGTGGCTATATCATTCTCCATTATGATGGGATGGTGGTGGGGAGTCATCAGCTCTTGGACTTGATGTGATAAAAAGAAAGACAAAGAATTTTTTGTTGGTTTGAGAGAGGATAAAAGCAGTCCAGGACCAGAAAAATTCTTATGTTGATCATAGGAAGAGGCCCTTGGTGTTTTAGAGGATAATAATAGATCCTGTTGGTGGATCACTAACATCCGGTCACTGAACTGGTGGTAGATCATTGAACTAATGGTATATCATCAAACCAATAAAAGATCATTGAACTAATGATAGATCACTAAACCATAAGTAGATCACTGAAGCAATGCTTGAGCAATGAACTGAATGTTGATCACTAAACTAAAGGTAGATTATTGAATAAGAGGTAGATCATTGAACTTGCGGTATATCATTGAACCAAAAAAATATCATTGAACTGGAGGCAGATCATTCAACTGGCAGTAGATCATTGAAATTGTAGAAGATCATTGAACCAATGGTAGAACAATGAACTGGAGGTATATCACTAAACTGATAATAGATCATTTAACTAGAAGTAGATCACCGAACTGGAAGTAGATCACCAAACATGTGGTATATCACTGAAGCAATGGTAGATCACTAAACTGGCAGTAGATAACTGAATAGGTGATAGATCACTAAACTAGCAGTAGATTAAAAAACTAGTTATAGATCAATGAATTTTTAGTAGATCGTTGAACCAATGGTAGATCACTGAACTACATGTGGATCACTGAACTGGCAGTAAATCACCAAACTGGGGGTAGATCACTGAACCAAAGGTAGATCGCTGGACCAAAAGTAGATCACTGGCCTAATTGTAGATCACTAAACCGGTAGTAGATCATTGAACTGGTGGTAGATCAATAAACTAGAAATATATCAGAATGGTAGTACACTTGTGGTAGATCTTCAATGAGTCCTTTTTCTAGAATTTCAAGTATTTCTCTTTTGATATAATTTTGATGAAAAATGGTTTTAATGAATTAATTAATGGAATTTAAATAAGTTTTAAATTTTTATAATCATTACTTCTTTTTATTAAAATTACAGACTTTTTAAATGGTTATACTAAGTGAATTTGATGAGATACTCCTTTAATGGTCAACTAAAGCATATCAAATCTCACTGGTTTTAGATCAGATCATTCTAAAGCTAATACCCTTCCTTTGTTATTTGTATATTCCTTTCTCTTGATATGGGAGGTTCTAGATGATTTTTCCCTTAGAGTCATGGAAATATGTCACTGCAGTTGGATCGAGCTCCCTGTAGGTTGTTTCCTCTGGTTCATGCACCCCCTATTTCTTGTGCAACAAATTTTTTAATGATTATTTCTTCTAGGTAGGTAATTCCTTAGTTTCTAATCAGTTGTAACATGTGGGAGGGGTTCATTCTTATGTTTCCTTTTTAGAAGATAGTATACACCATATTAACAAAGATAATAAAGTGGTTTAAGTAAATTGAAGGGTAAGGGGAATGTTTTTCAGTCTTTTACAACATTTTGATATTTCGATATTGGATCTATGTTTGTTGAATAATTGAAAATAATGGTCATTTACATCCCCCAATTTTTATAGTTTGTATATATGTTGTGATTCCTGTGTTGTGTGATAATTATGACACCATTTAAAATAATTGGTTAACCACTTATACTTGGATAATGATTTAGTTACAATAGGATATATAAATTGTGTGATAAATCCATTTAATAAAGAAGTATAATTGAATGAAATACCCTATGACTAATCTATAAAACACTATGTGTGTGGTGTGGAATGTGTTTATGGAAGCAGATGTGTGTCATGTATTGGTTATATAGATGCGATTCATGTAAAATGGTTATGTTGTGATGTGTGTGTAGTGGGGTTACGAATGTGATTGTGGTGAAGTTATGTAGTGGGGATGTGAAAGTAAAGGTCGGTAGGTTGGTATGTGGAATTAATCTTGTCTGTTTCTATGATAAGTTTTATGCCAATAAGTATCCTTATGACTTTTTCCATTCCTTTACGCTTTCAAAATAACAAACACATTTTATTAAGTAAAATTATCTTTCTCTAAGAATTATTTTCTTAAGTAAAATTTTCTTTCTCTATGAAAATTTTTATTCCTACCCTTGGTTTAAAATGTCTTATTTAATGTTTTCTTAAACCAGGTCTAACCATTTTATTTCTTTAGACAAAAATTTGGATCCTTACCTAACATAGAACACTACAATTTCTTAGACTTCGATTTCCCCATAAACTAGACTCAAAATTCATCAGAATTCAGACTCCAAATTCATCAGAAAGAAGACTCCAAATTCCTTATAATTTAGACTCCAAATTCATCGGAAATCAGACCCCAAATTCTCTAAAATTAGACTCCAAATTCATTAGAATTCAGACTTCAAATTCTTAAAAAGGTAGACTTTGAATTCATTTGAATTCAGACTCCAAATTCATCAGAAATTACAGTCCAAATTATCGAAAATTAAAACTCATAATTCTCTGAAATTCAGACTCTAGATTCTATAAAATTCCAAATTCTAATTTTATAAAATTCAAACTTTGAATTTTCTGAAATTCAGACCCCAAATTCTATAAAATTCAGACTCTGAATTCCCTAAAATTTAGACTCTAAAATCTCTGAAATTCAGATTCCAAATTCAATAAAATTCAGAATCTGAATTATTTAGAATTCAGATTCTAAATTCTATAGAAATCAGATTTTAAATTCTTTTTAAATCATAATATAATAGTCATTTCTTTTTTGACATTGTTTCTCACTTCCTAAAGAATCCGATTTAATGTTTCTCTTAAGGTTACCCCACTTCCATAAAGTAACATTTCATTTAATCAGGTCCTAAGCTTGTTAATTTTTATTTAGAATATTTTTTTTCTTACACTTAACATATTCTATCATATTTTCCTATAAAAAACGATGTCCTATAATCTATTTTAAAGAAATCATTGGCTGAGTGACATGTGTCTCGGTCCCTGTGAAATTCAAGAAAAAATATGACCGTTGGAGGAGGAGATGACCGTTGGATTTTCTGCCTATAAATACCCATACATTTGAACTGTTTTAACACATCTAGATACTACATGTTGTAATGTAGTTATGTGATTTATAGAGAGATATACTCTTGTGCCTTGTGTGATTTGTAAATATCTTATTCACCTAGGAACAACTTGTTCAGCCTACTTAGTGAGACTTCGATTTTTTCTATGTACCATCAAGGGATTATAGGGATATGAATATAGAGGTGATGAATACCTTAAAGTTTGA
The DNA here is from genome assembly GCA_963277665.1 of Viscum album. Classification (NCBI taxonomy): domain Eukaryota; kingdom Viridiplantae; phylum Streptophyta; class Magnoliopsida; order Santalales; family Viscaceae; genus Viscum; species Viscum album. The sequence continues at coordinate 1,194,293,401 of OY728121.1, read as the reverse complement.
GGGACTACGGGGATTTCTAGATATAATTCAATATTCTTATCGAGGAATTACCCTATTGTGGATAAGATAGACTTTCTTTAATGCATAAATCAAGGGACCTTTATCCGAGGTTGTTGGATAGCCTTCTCTTTGGGTTAAAAGATTTCCTACTTGTCTACTGTTGTTGTTACAAGTTTTATTTGTACTATATTTTTGTTAAATAAAGAAATTATAATTTTCTTATAGTTTCTTATACTTGTTTAACTCTGATATAAATAAGATTCTATACACTTTAATGTAGAATCTTTCTCTTAGTAAAACCTGCTTAAGTTTCCTTAAGTTTAACTTGTTTAAGTTCAGGTTTCTTATAATTGGACCTACGACCTTCCAATTATCCCTTTTAGTTAAAACCAAATATGTTTTGTGAATTTATCTTGATTAAATTTCTTAAATATAAATTTTTCTAAAGGTTAGATGTGAATGTTTTTAAATGTACAATTCATCCCCACTTGTAATTGAGCATTTACATTTATATTTCGATCCTGAAGTTGGTATTAGAGAAGGTCTCTGAAATAATTATACTTGGATATATGTTTTATTGCTTAAAATTTCTTGCTCATCTTTACTTGTTCACGTTTTTCCATAGTTTTTTTTGTATAAACATTTAGTACAAACTAGTTTTGTGGAAAAGTTATTTTATTATAGAATGGAAGGAATGAATGTTGGTTCTATAGATAATTTTAATCCTACAAGACCACCAATCTTTGATGGTAATGATTATGAGTATTTGATAGATAATATTAAGACTTTCATTATCAATACTAGTCTTCATAACTTTGTTATGATTACTTGTGACTAAAATATTATTGACAAAGAAATCAAAACCTTCAAAAATCAAGAAAAACAAGAATATCAACTAAACTACAAGGTACAAAATACTCTTTTATATTCCATGACCTGGAATATCTACAGTCAAATATCTTCTTGTGGAGATTCCATTAGTATCTTGAAGAAACATGAAGTTACACACTTTGGAACTTCAAAAGTGATAGAACCCAAATGAGCAATGTTAAGAGCTGAATATCATGGATTTTTATTTCCTTATGGAGGACCTGTTTGAAAAGTGCAACAAAAATTTATAAATATCATCCATAGTCTTCAATCTATGGGAGAAAAGGAATTCATGATTAATTTCTTGTGGACAAGATAATTTATATCATTACTAATGAGTGGGAATTGAAAAGGAATGTTATTGATGAAAATAGGAAAGTATATAAAATTAATATTGATGAGTTATTTGTAAATATTATTCAGAATGAAACAATAATGAAGAGAGATTCTAATTTCAACAAGAAAAACAATGTTAATGGAAGCGTTTCTTTTACTAATACATCTAAATACAAGACTCTAGAGAGTATAAATAGATAAAAATATATGAAATCTATTATCATATCTGAGTCAAGTGATGGTGATCAGTCTGAGAATGAACTTTACAATCTTTCTCTAAGGATGAACAAGATTGTGGGTAAGAATGATTTTCAATATAGATATTAGATGAAAGACATAAATGGAAATAATGAATCTGAAGAAACTTTTTATGAATGTAAAATATTTGGACACATCAGACCAGGTTTTCCTTTTCTTAAGAGAAAATATAGAAAGGATAAGCATTCTAAAATGAAAAAAAAATTACTACAAAACTAATTATAATAATGTCTTAAACGCTGATAACACATGGAGTTCTAGTGGTGGAGTCTCTTCAGATGAATTCTTGGAATATGAATATTCTGATCAGAAGAATATTGGTCTTATAGCCAGATTACCTATTGAAAATCATTATCTTATGGATAAGGTACACAATTCTAAATCCATAACCAATATTTCTTTAAATTCAAATTTTCCTAATGAAGAATATTATGATTCTTCGGATGAAGAATCATCCTCATCAAAATATAATACCTTAACTTCATTTGAAGAAGTTTTTAGATTTTCTAAATCACTTGATAATGAAAAGTTTATGATAAAAAATAAGTTAGAGAAAGAAAATTCTTGAATTTAAGTTTTACTAAAAGAAGTGTCAGATAAATCTAAAGATCTTGATCAGAAAACACTTGATTTGGAAAATGTTTCTGAAACCCTTAAGGATTTTTATTCTTATAAGGGAAAACTTTATAAGGATCTTGAAAATGTTATTTCTCTGAAAAATGTTTTAGATAATAACTCAAACAATAATACAAATGAATATGAGGATGAAAATCTGTTCGTCAGACTAAAATCATAAAATTTTTCATTAAAGGGGATTTTATCAAATTTCACTTCTGTAAGGAAAGAATTTGATAAAATGTATTCACAACTTTTTCCTCTTAAGAATTGTTGAGGATTTGGTTATACTCACTCAAAACCTATTTTTAGTCATAACTATTTTTTTCTCCAAAGTTCTCCATTTTGCACCAAGTTTCAATGTGGTGGAAATTGGGCGAATAATTCTTCTTTAAATAAAACCCAATACTTAGGTTTTTATAAATCATTCTTTTCAAAGAAAATATGGATACCTAAGATTTTAATTTCTGAAATTTATGGATAAAAGAAAGTTTGGATTATAAAAGTATAACTATTGTATTTTCCGGAAAATAAAGGAAGTTCCAACACCAATACATGGTACATGGATAGTGGATGTTTCTCAGTATATGACTAGTAACAAAGACTTCTTTGAAAATATTATCAATATTAAAGGAGGAAAAGTAACTTTTGGAGATAATTCCAAGGGATAAATTGTTGGTATAAGTAACATTGTTCTTCTTGGAAAATCATTAATTTCAAATGTTTTTTTGGTTAAAGGACTTTAGAATAACCTTATAAGCATAAATAAATTATGTGATGAAGGTTACCTTGTGAATTTTAGTAATGATAAATTCTTAGTACACAATTCCAAGGAAGAGTTTATTCTCTCTACTCATAGGCATGAGAATATTTACAAACATAACATAGAAGACCTTAGGAGACAAGATATACCTGGTATTAGTGCAATAAAATATCAATATTGATTTTGGTATAGAAGACTAGGACACTGTAACCTTAGGAACTTATGAAAACTCTCAAAGAAAAGACTTGTTAAGGATCTATCGAATAATAGATTTGATTCCTCAAAAGTTTTTGATCCTTATCTATATAGAAATAAACATAAGTAAATCTTTAAATCAATCAGTGAAGTCTCACCTTATGATGCATTATAGCTGGTGCATATGGATATTTTTAGAACAACACAGATTATAAGAATTATAGGAAAATATTATGTATTTGTTTTAGTTGATGATTACACAATATTTATAGGGGTTTATTTTCTAGAAAAAAAATCTTAAGCCTTTTCTTATTTTAAATATTTTTAGCCAAAGTAAAAAATGAGAAAAACCATGCATCGATAACTATTTATATTGATCGTGGGGACGAATTGGAATTTCATATTTTGAAACATTTTGTAATAAAAGAGGAATTACTCATAAATTCTCAACTCCAATAACTCTTCAACAAAATGGTGTTGTTTAATGATGAAATCGTATTCTTTAAGAGATGACTAGAACCATGTTAAGTGAATATTCTATTTCTATTTTTTTGGGACGAAGCTGTATGTACTTATTGTTATACTATAAATTGAGTTTTGATTAGATCATTTCTTAATAAAACACCTTATGAGTTATGGATTTGTATAAAACCTAGACTTTCTTACTTCAAAGTATTTTAATTCAAAGTTTTTATATTGAATATTAAAGATAATTTACCCAAATTCGCACCCAAATCCGATGAAGGAGTTTTCTTAGGCTACTCCACTACTTATAAGGCTTACAGAGTTCTTAAAAAAAACATTGTACTATTAAATAAATAGTGTCAAGACCCCCTCCCCACAAGGTTTACCCCTACTGGTCCGTTAATGTGATAAGGGAGATAATGACCCCCCGAGTCCTGCCTCTAGTAGGCCCTGGGTTAGTGACTATCACTAAGTTTATCGTAAACACACAAATGGGAGGCATTACCCTTTAAGAGAACACATGTATAAGTGAGAGATAAGACAGACACCAATAAACTCCAACTCAAATTAGAATATAAAAGAAATACCAAGAAAAAATATTTAATGTCATGAGAAACTACTACAACTAGAAGAGAAAACGACATGTACCAAAAGAAAATAAAAACAACAGTGATCATGAAGCTCGAATAGCTCTTGCGACCCCAAGCTAGTAGTGACCAACCTGATCTCCAACGTTCTCCAAGTTACATAAAAAATAGTTTTTATATACGGAGTGTGAGTATAACAATATACTATGTAGGATCCTCCCTAGAGCCTCTTGTGTAAAAGTAAATAAAGTATGCTAAATCACAGTGAACTACAAGTAAAACTAACTTGTCACCTAAATAGGTATACTATGTTCGCAACCTCACCATGGCTACTCTCACCAAATATCACAAAAAAGAGTATATAATATAATAATGAATATCAAGGGTACCCCTCTACCTCTACCCCATAGTTTTTCTGCTTTTCCCCAACGTCGCAAATCCTAAGCATCTCTCTCCAAGAAGGCTTGCCCATAGACAGCTGGGAGAAGCACCAAAACACGCACCTTGTGTAACACAACCACTACGTCGACATAACCAAAGTAACCGGGTAGTTTCCAAGAGACACCAAATCTCCCATAACATGCATCATACATTGGGTATTATACCACAAGCCATTAAAGCCCATACACCATGTAAGGATCCTCAAGCAATCACAAATTATACACATTACACCTATAGTAGTCAATAGGAAACTGTATCCAGAATATATGTGTATGAATAGCCACAATCCATTACATACCTCGACACACATATATGGGGAAAACTAACTGATGTGCCTACCAACACAAGTTACTACCAATAGAAGAGAGTAGAGCCAAAGGGGGAAGTCATCTTTCCATCCTCCCACTGAAATGTTGGGGAAAACATCCCTAAGGCTCAGAATCCCCAGGGTGTTAGTTAACCTAACTGATAGGGTGGAGTAGCATATAGAAACACAAAAATAACAGAATATACTATAGCTCACAACCACCCTATGGGAATAGTATAGTCTTAGAATCAACTACAGCTAATGTGTCTTGGACTCCCAACTACCACGACTAAGACTAGGTATATTATAAGCACACAACCATTTAAAGAGATTTATTACATTACATCATTCCATTTTTATCATTTTCACTTTATATTAATTAATTATTTAAACATTAATTAACCATTAATAATTCCACATTATATTTCATTAGCATCACACCAAAGTCCACTGTTCCTTTAAATTGCAACCTCAACATTATGTCCCAGCAAGCTGCAACCCCTTGGGTTAACATCATTTATTCAATCATTTATTAACAACATTATAGTTTCCCATATTCCTAGGAATTCTAGAAAAAAATTCTAAGCTACAAATCACATGGGGGCTCAACACTGTGAGTAGATGAACTACCTTTCATGTCTTTGACACCTATAGAAGGAGTGTAGACCCATCCTCAATTGAGAAGCTAAACAGGGAAAGCACATGGAATACCCCCGCGCGTCTTCACCTATTTTTGGAAGGAGTGTTAAAAAACCAACTGCCTTGAGTAGTGTGGAATGTAAAGAAGTTAAACAACCAACAAGATTCAGGAAGAATCGAACATTCAAATCCCAGCCGTTTCATCATCTCTGGTGTCCTCCCTGACAACCACATGCATAAACCGATGCATCTCACCAATCTAGGCATCAAATGCTGCCACAACCAATGGGCCTCCATGCCCCCACATATCACAACATCCTCTGAGGATCACATCACATTACAAGAATCAAGAAACAAGCATCATATAAAAAATTATCTTGTCCCTTAAATAATGAATCCAACCTTCAAACATAATGAGTACTCATGGCTCCAAAGCACAAGGTATTTGTCCTTACAAGCAAGAGGGTAACTCAGAACACTACCATGAATTATCCTTTTATCAAATAGCCAATTATTTAATCCATCTGTAATTAAATGATTTATTAATTGTAGGTTCCAACTATGGGAAACCTAAATAGTAAGCTATCCAAAATAATTAAACATGCATACTACATCAATTTGACTAACATCAAATTACAACAACAACAACCAAATTCATTTACATTCCTCTTTATCTTTGAAAAATAATTACAATTAATCCTAGTTTAGATTCTTTACAAATTTATATCAATAATGATATGCTAAACAACGAAATCATAGATATCACCATATATAGAAAAACAAGAGGCAATAACATATGATCAATACTAATTTATTTATTTAGTTTAATTATTTATTACGTCAATTCAATTATGATCTAGTGGGATAATTCATGATACATCTACGATTGCACGTAAAATAATAGAGAAGAAAAAAATACCCTACTATAAAAGGTTCTAAAAGTAATTTATATGTGAATGATCTACATAATGGATTATGATCACCTCCCCCATGACAAATGCATCCACCTGGGGACGCCGCGACATGACCGCACCAACCAACACCCCATAAAACTCCATTAGAATCCTGGAGATCACATTACATAACATGGAAAGAAGTAACAGGAGAATAATTATTGAAGAAAACACAAGAACAGATGAAGATCATATCTTCTATAGATGACAGATCAACACTAACTTCTTATACCAAAACAGGGGGTGGGAATGCAGTAGGAAGAAACATCAAGGGAAAATGATTAAACAATTAAGGTTCGATCACACCACTCCAACGGGAATAAGGAAAGGTTCAAGAATATAACATCAGGGAACAAGAAGGTACAATAGGGGTGGAAGATATATCATCCCTTTATAAGATTTAACTGAGAAGAATTTTAAGATATTATAGATTTTCCATTAAAATAGGATCACATTAAACCATACGGTTTGACCAAGTAATGGCATCCCAAGCCATAGTAAAATTAAGATATGATTTGTGGGCTTTGAATCAGCCTTAAATCCCTTTATACAAGCCTTTGAATACATTTTTTGTCAACGAAAATTCTAAATGGGGGAAACTGTAGGAAGCTAGAAACATTGGACACCTACCGAAATTTTGAAACAATCTAAACCTACGGATGTTGGGAATAACTATACACCTACTGATGTTTGGAAACATTGTACACCTACAGATGCCTGGAAACACTGTACACCTACCGACGGCTGGAAACACTGTGCACCTACCGACGTCTGGAAACACTGTACACCTACCGACATCTGGAAACACTGTACACCTACCGACATCTGGAAACACTGTAAACCAATCGATGCTTGGAAGCACTGTACACCGACCGATGTCTAGAAACATTGTATATCTACTGATTTCTGGAAACACTGTATACCTACTGACGCCTAGAAATATTATTCACCTTCTTATTCCTGGAAAAATTGTACACTGACCGATGTCTGGAAACATTGTAGACCTATCGACGTCTGGAAAAACTGCACACCTACTAACAATTGGAAACATTGTACACCTACCGATGGGTTGAAACAATGTATAAAAAACTGGAAACATTGTTCAAAGAACTAGAAATTTTGTAATGTGTTGGGGATAAGCCACCTTAACCTCCCAAAAAATCTCAAACACCAAAATTCAGAAAAAGAATGGAATAGAGAGTTTTGGAACATTACATCAGATACCTATCAAAACATTCTTGTCCTCGTTAATTCAAAACCAAACTAAAATGAAACTGAAAAGGGTCCCGAACAACCATCCAACGAGATTCCCCTCAAAAGAGATAAATCCATAAAAATCAACTAACAAAGCCATCTCATAGACATGAAATTTCTACATCCACTAAGTGAACATCAATTCATTAAAAGAGTTAAACATAAAAAAACTCAGGGAATTGAGCATGTATATGTGACTCACATTCCAATTCACTCTCCTCCATGCCATAGTCTCACCACATGAAATGAACCAAGGGGATAGCACACCCACAAAACAACTTCTCCTTGTGGTCCTGGATCTCTACAGGCCGCTCCTCGAACGTTGAATCATTTTTAACATCGATCCCACCCCAATTAATGATGTGAGAGTCATATATAATGAAGATAAAGATGAAGCTGTGACACATGAAAAACATCTTGTATCCAGCTTATCTTTTGGGGAAGTGCAAGTTGATACGACATGACTCCTACAAAAGCCAACACCTCAAAAGGCCCAATATACTAGGGAGACAACTTACTCCCACGACCAAACCTTTGCTGCCCATGATGGGGAGTCACCTTTATAAACACATGATCCCAAATATCAAGCACCAACAATTTTATACTTTGATCAGAATATGATTTTAGATGATCATGCACTGCCTTCATCCTCTCATGAATCATCTGAACCATCTCTGTCATATTCTGCAGTTGTTCTAGTTTGAGAATTTATGAATCTCCAACCCTAGTCCAGAACAACTGTGAATATGAATTCTGACCATACAAGGATTCAAACAGTTCCATACCAATGGTGGATTAAAAAACATTGTTGTAAGTGAACTCCACCAAGGGTAAGTGCCTCATCTACGAACCTCCAAAATCCAGAACACAAGAGTGAAACATGCCTTCAAGAGTATGGATGGTCTGCTATGTCTAACCATTTGTATGTGGGTGAAAAGTATTGCTAAGGAATAGCTAAAAACTGAAAGACTGATGGAGGCCTCTCTACACCCTAGAGGTAAATCAAATATCTCGATCAGAAATGATCATACTCAAGACTCTAGGGAGTCTCACCAAATCCTCCAGATACATCCCAAAAAAACCACCACAAAACTCAACTCCTTGATCGCTATAAGGTGGGATGATTTCATTAAATGATCCACTACCACCAAAATAGCATAATTTCCTCCCTGAAATCAAGGTAAACAAGTAACAAAGTCCATTGAGATGTACTCCCACTTACACTGAGGAACATCTAATGGCTAGAGCAAACCACTAGGGACACGATGCTCGACCTTCACCTTCTGAAAGACCAAACATCGAGACACAAACTCTATAACTGTAGGCTTCATCCCAAGCCACCAAAAATGGCTTCTTAAGTCTCGATACATCTTTGTCATGAAAGGATTCACTGGTAAAGGAATACTATGGAACCCTCTGAGAACCGTCTCATGCATCGCCAATGGGAAAAAAGTCTTCCCTGATACAACAGTCGGTGTTGTTCATCCTCAAACCAGCCATCACGGGCCTCTCCGCAAACAACTCAGTGTCTCCAGACCTCCAGCTCTGGATCTCCCAACTGGGAATCTTCCACCTATTTCACCATAGACAACTGCACGATCATCTGAAAAAGACAACCTCAAACCCAAAATTATCTCATATCATGATGTAATGCTGAAAGTTCTTCCATCACTCTCCAAGAATCACCAAATTCACGCACTTTATCGCTACGTGACTTCTTACTCAACGCATTAGCTATAACATTCCCCTTTACTGGTGTATGTGAGATTTCATGGTCTTGTTCCTATAAGAACTCCATACACTGACAATGCCCCAAGTTAAAGTCATGATGGTAGAAAACATACCTCAGGATCTTATGATCGGTGAAAACCAAAAAGCGATATCTAATGAGGTAATGTCTCTACAACTTCAGAGTAAACACCACTTACACCAATCCCAGATCGTGGGTGGTATAGTTACGTTCATGGGGACTCAACTGCTGATACCCATAAGAAATGACTGATCTATGCTATATCAGAACACAACCTAACCCACGATTTGAAGCATCGCAGAAAACATCAAATTGAAATGCCTCTGCCGGTAGACAATGAACTGGAGCACTTAACAACTTCACTATTGGAAAATGGGTCTATACCCACAGTTTTGAAAAAAACTGCGGATATAGCTATAGTGTGTGAGCCTATACCCATGGTTCTCAAAAACCGTGGGTATAGGCCCTCTATACCCACGGTTGTTCCAAAAACTGTTGGCATAGTTTTCTTTTAAGACCTATACCCACAGTTTTGGAGAAAACCGTGGGTATAGGTTATTTTCCGAAGACCTATACTGAGGGTTCATCAAAACCATGGGTATTGGGTTTATTTTGAAGACCTATTCCCTCGGTTCTGAAGAACCGTGGGTATAGCATATGGAGGGGAAAGAAAATTAGGTGGGGCACAAAAAAATTTGGCGGGAAGACATTTATTCACGGTTTTTATTAATATATTTACCTAAATATAAATATATATTCTCAAAAACTCTATAGCTTGGTCGGTAAACGCTTCTCAGTGGCTGCTGTAGGTTGCATGTTCGATTCCCGTCATTCTCATTTTTTCAAAATGCAAATCATATTAATATATATACATCGATTTATGTTCATATAACAAATAAATTTGTTAGCCTGGTTGGTCCCTTGGTGAAGCACTGCTTTGAGGCCAGTTGTCAGTCACAGTTTCAAATCCTGCTGTCTACAAAATTTTCCACAACGCGTTTTATTTTAATTTTTGAAACGCAGTGTATATTAATATATATATACGTAGATATAACATCTATTCCCTATTGGGATACAACATTCCCCATGAAACATAATTCTCGATCCCAAATCTCACACTTTGACAGCTTCCCAAATAGATGTTGTTGATGAAGAACTCTCAAAATGGCATGAATATGCTTTGCATGATCCTTCACAGATATGAAGTACACAAGGATGTCATCGATGAAAACTACAACAAACTTATCAAGGATCTCATGGAACACAATGTTCATCAATTCCATGAACATAACTTGAGTATTCGTCACATTGAATGACCTTACAACCAACTCGTAATTCCCATGACGACAATGAAAAGTAGTCTTTAGGATATACTCATCCTTCACACACTTCTGAAGATATCCTAACCACAAGTCGATCTTTGAGAACCAAAATTCACCCTTCAATTGATCGAATAAATCATAAATCTACAGAAGAGGATAAAAATTATTCACTATCACTGTGTTTAAGCAAAGATAATAAATACAAAACCCAAAACTACCCATAGCCTTCTTGACAAACAAAACTTGTGCACCCCACAATTACACACTTTTCTGAACAAAACCACCATATAATAGACCATTTCTCTCTATACGCACCACCCATAAATCAGAAGGGGCCATCATATATGGAAACATAGATATAGGGGATGCTCTTGGCTATATCTTGATTGCTAAATCAATCTCTTGTTAAGGGGGTATAGCTACAACCTCTTCTGGAAAGACATCAAGGTACTCTTCTTTGACAATGGGGAATGCCAACTACTAAACCTCTGAAGAACTCATCATCTAATCATCCATCAATTATGATAAGGAAGAAACACACTTTTGACCAATTCGAGGGTCTCGCTCGCCAAAAAACACTACTGGATCTCCATCAGCATCGAAGAACACCACCTACCTCCTAAAGCAATCCACGATAGCATGCACCGAATAAAACCAATCCATTATGAGGATGACATCATATGGTTGTATATTTATACATAGGGAATCTCCAAAATATTGGTGTTATCACAACACTAGCTCACAGTCTCTATATACTTCAAACAAGTCCTCCCAATCTCCAACTAGCGTAGTCAATGCCAAGGGAACTAGAAGCCTCTCTACCTCAAGTGCCAATTCTTGGAAAAGGGTAGGTGATATGAAGGAGTGTGTTGATCTTGAGTCCAAAAAGGAATACACCCAAGTAGAAAACAAGAAAAGGGTACCGCAAATGACGTCTGGCTCACCTGGCACTGGCAATGCAAAAGCATGGAGCTAAGAACGACCTCTTTCATGGCCTCTATGACCCTGATGATGACCACAACCACATTCAAACTCTTCTCTTTGAGGATGAGGAGAATCACAAGTTTTTCCACTTCCTTCCCCATCCTCTCTTTACTAATTCGAAGCTAGTGCATCATGTTGCTGTTGCCTCAGCTAGAACTGCCTCAATGGAGGATCTTGGAGAGGAATTCCTTGTGCACACTGACTACTCTGAATGGTTGGGAACTCTCACTACTGATGAAATTATCCTCCATTGTAAAAACAAGTGCCTAATTTCTTGGCATAGTCTTGAGAGCCTCCTCCCCTAGAGAAATGAGATTATGAGGCCTGAGACCAACCCCCAACCAAACGGAAACTCTTCTTCTCTAAAAACCTAGAACCCTTGACCACATATATGCTTCGTGAGGAATTATGACGAATCCCATCTTGTGATGATCCAGTTCTAGAAAATTTCCTCTTGATGACCTCTACCCTCTCCATCTCATCAAGCTATGTCTTTATCTTAAATGGGGTGACATGGAACTGGATCTATAGATGCAAAGCCTCCTCGAAATGCCTTGCCCTGGCCTCCTCATCTGGAAAAATTACAAAGAATATCATAAAATGTTCCTAAAATTGATTCCTAAATCTCGCACAATAGAGCTCCCATGTCGAAGGGTAAGTAGCTCCTAGTGGCTAGATGCCTTCACGATCGATAAAAGAAACTTGGATCTGGAATTTTCTCAGAACTCCTCCCACAAGATCACCGAGTCCTCATGATCCCTGATGAACTAGAACCACCACTGCATTGTTTCCCCATGCAACATCGTCACAACCAAAGACTCCCAATACCCCTTCAAAGCACGAATCAAACTGAAGGCGCTCTCAAACTCCTCCCACCAGTATTATATGACATCATCTAAAATAGATCCCTCATACTTCTGTAGACTCTGGCACTAAAAATCTCGAATTTTTCTTCTCCAAGTGTCATCATCACCAAACTATACCTTGCAGTGATCTACTGGCACAGCCTGCTGGACATCTTCTATGCAAACTTGATGAGGACTTAGACCTGGAGCCATACCTAAAAAATAAAAAACTATTAGAGAACCTAAACTTGGAATATAGAAGACTCAACATTAATTAATTAATTGTTTTATTTTATTCATTTTAGGGTAACCTATCTAGAGGTCTACCCATTTAAACACAAGCACAATGAAGAATGATGCATGATCCATTCCTAGGTCTCTACCCTGCAACCAGTATCACCTCGTTTAGTAGCCACTGTAAACATAATGGTCTATCCATCTGGTCATAGTGGGGCCTAAACGCCATTGTATCATCCAGTCTCCAGTGTTTACATCACTTTCTAAGATTAACAGACATCGTTTCTATACCAACCCATGCAACCTCACCCATGCCTAACACCAAACTACAACCTATCCCTCAACCAGACCTTTGATACCACTCTGTCACGACCCCCTCCCCACAAGGTGTACCCCTCCTGGTTCGAAAATGTGATAAGGGAGATAGTGACCCCCGAGTCCCACCTCCAGTAGGCCTTGGGTTGGCTACTAGCACCCAGATTATAGTAAACACAAGAATGGGAGGAATTACCCTATAAGAGAACACATGAAAAAGAGAGAGATAATACAGACACAAACCAAATCCAACTCATACAACAATATAAAGGAAATCCCAAGTACACATATATAATGTCATGAAAAACTACTACAACTGAATGGTAAAACTGAAAGTTCCAAATGAAAATAAAAAAATAGTGACTATGAAGCCAAAATAGCTCCTACAACCCCAAGATAGTAGTAACCAGCCTAATCTCCAACCTACTCTAAGTGACCTAAAAAATATTTTATACATACGTAGCGTGAGTATTACAGTATACTCACTAGGATCCTCTACAAATCCTCTCATGAAAAATTAATGGCAGCATGCTAAAGCACAATAAACCACAAGTGAAACTAAGTTGTCACCTAAATAGGTATACTAAGTTCCCAACCTCACCATGGATACTATCACTATGTATCACATACAAGAGTATATAATATAATAGTGAATATCATGTGTACCCTGCTACCAATTCCCCATGGGTTTTCTGCTTTACCCCAACATCGAACGTCCTAAGCATCTCTCTCCAAGGAGGCTTCCCCAGAGACACCTAGGTGAAGCACCAAAACATGATCCTCGTGTAAAAAAACCACTACATCCATGTTACCAAAGTAACAAGGTAGTTCTTGGGATCCACCATAGGTCACATAACATGTATCATATGTTGGGAATTAAACCGAAATCCATTAGATCCCATACACTGAGTAAGGATCCTCAAGCCATCACAACCTATACACATTACACATATAGAATTCAATACAATACTATATCCAAAATATATGTGTGTGAATAACTATAGGCCATTAAAACCCTCTAAACATAGATCTGGGGAAAACTAAACTCTGTGCCGATGAGCATAAGTAACTACCACGAAAAGAGATAGGGGCCAAAGGGGGTAGTCATCCATCTGACCTCTCACCAGAATGTTGGGGAAAACACACCCTAGGTCTTAGAATACGAGGGGTGTCAGTTTCCCTAACTAAAGCGGTGGAGCGGCCTATAGAAACACAAAAAGTATAGAGTATACTATATCTTACAACCACACTATGGGAACAACCTATTCTTAGATTCAACTACAACTAACATCTCTCAAACTCTCATCTACCATGAATAAGACTAGGTATACTATAAGAACACAACCATTTAAAGATATTTATTACATTACTTCATTCAGTTTTTATCAATTTAACATTACATTAATTAATTATTTAAAAATTAATTAACCATTAACAATTCCATAATATGTTTCATTAACATCACAACAAAGTCCATTGTTCCTTTGAATTTCAACCTTAGCATTGTGTTCTAGCAAGTTCCAACCCCATCGGTTAACATCATTTATTCAATAATTTATTAACAACATTATTACTTTTCCATATTCACAATCATTCTATAAAAACATTCTAATCAACCAAACACAAGGAGGATCAACAAAGTGATCATATGAACTACCCGTCAGGTATTTTCCACCTATAGTAGGAGTGTGGACCAATCCTCCCTCAAGAATATAAACATGGAAAGAACGTGCCGTACCCTATGCATATTTTCCTCTTTTTGGAAAAAGGGTATAAAAACCATCTACCTTGAGCAGTGGCAAAAATAAAGAAGATAAACAACAAAAAAGATTCGATATGCATCCAACATTCACATCCAACCCGTTTCATCATCTCTGGTGTCCTCCCAAACACCCACATGCATAAACAAATGCTTCTCGCCACTCTAGGCATCAACTACTACCACAACCAATGGGCCTCTCTACCACAAGATATCACAACATCCACCCAGGCTCACATCACAACACTAGAAGCAAGAAACAAGCATCATATCAACTAGGATCTTCGTCCTTAAACAAGGCATACAAACTTTAAACACAATGAGTACTCTTGGTTCCAAAGCACAAGTAACTCAGCCTTACAAGAAAGAGGGTAACTCAAAACCCTACCAGGAATTACCTTTTTATCAAAAAACCAGTTCTTTAATCCATCTGGAATTAAATGATTTATTATTTTTTGGTTCCAACTATGAGCAACCTAAACAGTAAGATAGAAAAAATAATTAAACATGCTTACTACATAAGTTTTATTAACATCAAATTTCAACAACAAACAGATTCATTTACATGATTCTTTATATTTCACAAATAATTACAACTAATAAAAGTTTACATTTGTTAATAATTTCCATAAAAAACTACATGCTAAAGAAATAAAGCATAGATATCACATTATCTAGCAAAACAAGTGGCAATAATATACGATCGGTACCAATTTATTTATTCTATTTAAATATTTATTATGTTAATTACATTGTGATCCAGTGGGATAAATCATGCTATCTCTATGATTTCACATAAAATAATAGAGAAGAAATGAATCCCCTACCTCAAATTTTTTTTAACATTATTTATACGAGAATGATCCACACACCAATTATGATCACCTCCCCTATGAAAACTGTATCCACCTAAGGACGCTGTGACATGACCGCAATAACAAAAACCACAAAAAACTCCATTATAATCATGGAGATTACATGCCATAACATTGAAAGAAAAAACATGATAATAAGGATCTAAGAAAACACAATAATAGAGTTAGATCATACATTATATCGATGACAGATTGAAACTTACTTCTTACACCAAAATAGGGGTGCACAAGTAGCAGGAAGAAACATCAAGGGGAAATGATACAAGGATTAAGGTTCAATTAAACCACTCTAATGGAAATAAGGAAGGTTTAGAGAATCTCACACAAGGGAACAAGAAGGTAGAATAAGGGAGGAAGATATCTCATCCCTTTAGAAGATTTAACAGAGTAGTGGTTTAAGATACACTGGATTTTCCATTAAAAGTGGATCACATTAAAACCTGCGATTTGACTAAGTAAAGGCATATTGAGCCTTAGTAAAATTAATATAGTAGTTATGGGATTCAAATCAGTCACAAATCCCATAAACAAGGCCTTGAATTCATTTATTGTCAAAGAAAATGCTAAATGGGTGAAACTATAGGAAGCTATAAAAACTATACACCTACCGACCTCTAGAAACATTGTACCCCTACCAATGTATGGAAACCCTGTACACCTACTGACATCTGGTAACACTATACACCTACAAATTCTTGGAAACACTATACACCTATTGATGCTTGGAAACAGTGTACACCTACCGATGTCTGGAAACACTATACACCTACCGACGTCTAGAAACACAGTACACCTACCGATAGTTGGAAACACTGTACACCTACTAATGGCTGGAAACACTATACACAAAACTAGAAACATTGTTTACAAAACAATAAAATTAGAATAGTGTTGGGGATATCCCACCTTGACTTCCTAGAAAAACTCAATCACAAAAATTCAGCAAAGGAATGGACTGGGGAGGTTGAAGCTATTACAAACAGTACATGTTAAATTTGGTGAAACTGATATTTTGGTTTTTAAACAACCCCAACCTACATCTATAGATGTATTTTCAAAAACTGATAATCAAACATTGATAGAATATTCTTATAATAAGGAAAATACTCAAGAAATTGTTTCTGAAGTATTTACCCCAGAACATATTTTACCTTATGGTGATGAATAGGTTTTACAAAACCAAAATTAGTTTTTTCTTAATAATCATCCCAGTGATAGTATCATTGGTGATGTAAATCAACCTGTATGTACTAGAAGCTCTTTAAGAAATTAAGTAGAACATCTAGAATTTCTTTCCCAATTATAATCTAAAAGCACTGGTAAAGATTTAAGTGATGACGACTGGATTAAAGTAATACAAGATGAACTAAATGAATTCAAAAGGAAAAAATCTTGTACCTTGGTTAAAGAACTAAAGAAACTTCTATAATTGGATTAAAATGGGTCTTCAAAAATAAATTGTATGAATATGGAATAATTTTAATAAATAATTATAGATTAGTTTCTAAAGGAAATAATCAACAAGAAGGAATAAACTATAAAGAAACCTATGCTCCAGTATCTATACTTGAATATATTGGTATCCTACTATCCTTTGCAACATTATTTAATTTCAAACTTTTTAGAATGGATGTGAAGTGTGATTTTCTTAATGGATATGTTTGAGAGGAAGTTTATTTCGAAAAACCTCCACATTTTTAAGACACAAAACTTCCTAAACATGTTTTAAAACTTACCAAATCTTTATAAAGGCTTAAAAAATCCACTAGATCCTGGTATGATAGACTTAAAAGATTTTTGTTACAAAAAATTATGTTAATGGGACTGATGATCCAATTTTTTTTTATAAATAAAGATAATAAATTTTTTTTATTATTCAAATTAATTTTTCTTACATTATATTCATATAAAATAAAAAATCTTTAATTGATTCATTTGTGAATATTATGAAATATGAGTTTGAAATGCGTGTGATGGGTGAGCTAACATTTTTCCTTGGTTTTAAAATTTCTCCAAAACTAGAAGGAACTTATATATCTCAACATAAGTATATTAAAGATATTCTTAAAAAATATGGATATAAAAAAATAAAAGTCTAATCTTTCTAATTGGTACCTCAAATTTTCTGGGAAATCAATAGATCAAACACCCTTTAGAGGTATGATAAGAAGTTTATTATAGTTAATAGATAGTCATCCAAACTTAATGTTTTCAGTATACTTATGTGAAATATATCAATCTAATCCAAATGAATCTCATTTAAAAGTAGTGAATTTTTTTTGTCTACTTAACGGGAACTATGGATTTAGGACTTTTGTATTCTTCTGTAAATGATTTTGTTTTAAAAAGTTTTTCAAATATTGGTTTTGGTTGATGTAAAATGGATAGGAAAAGTACATTAGTAACTTGTCATTTTTAGGAGATTCACCAGTTTATTGGTCTTGTAAGAAGCAACACTAAGTTGTAGTTTCTACTACTGAAGCTGAATATGTTGAAGCTAAAAGTTATTGGGATTAAGTGTTGTGAATAAAACACACACTCATTGACTATGGCATGAGTTTTATCAAAACAAAGATATTTTCAGATAATACTAGTTCAATTTCCCTAATAAAAATCCCTGCACATCACTCTCGTGTAAAGAAAATAGATATTAAGCATCAAATTCTTAGGGATCACACACTTAAAAGAGATATCATTTTTCAATTTATTGAAACACAAGATCAACTTGCTTACATTTTTACAAAATCCTTACCCTCTGATAGATTTGAATATATTAAACAAAAATTAGGAGTGATAACCATAAGGTAGTCATTCATATTATTTTGTTGAAACCTATCTCCTTTAATTAAGAAACTCTTTATTATAGGGGATTACATTTGTTTACTCTTTAAAAAATTTCTATGACAATTTTTTTTTTTCAGAACCTAAAATGTTTACTTTCCTTAATTTTTTTTTCAAAACCTAAAATTCTTATTTCCTTAATAAAGATTTCCAGAATCTAAGTTCTTCATGAAGAACCTTATGAATATTGTAAGTTTTTTCTAAGCAATCTGGAATGTATGTTTCCGTAATTAAATCTTCATAATTTTATTGTTTACTTGTTGGTATTTCTATCTTGTTTTAAGAAAACTCAATCAGATTCACATTACTTAAATCTAATTTTTCCTTAAAAACCTCAAAAGACCAGAACCTATTAAATCCCTCTTATGCATTGATATCACCCATCATATCATATCAAGGTTATATCAACCATTTTATTGATTCATGAATTCTATTCCTCACCACAAATCCTATATAAAGGCCCCCATATTTGTGGCCCAAATCGGTTTTTTCATTTGAGTTTGCATTGAAGCTTTTATGCCCTTCAAATCATCCATTCAGTTTTCTCAGTTTCCTTACGTTTTTGATGTCTCTTGAAGTTTCCTCATAAAATCATATGGCCTAAAACAAGGAACTCAATGATGGTTAATTTTACTGAGAAATGTGGTCAAACCAAATTTATTTCTGAAGTATGATTCCATGATTTCGAAAGTTATATAGAAGAATAGTTGGGAAAGTATTTGTGTTACTAAACTAAAAAATTAGGATCTATTTTATCCTAATCTCCTTATATAATTCTATGATACAGTCTGTTTTTATAAACAATGAGGAAGAGATTGCTTTTCATTCTAGTGTTATGGGAATACTTACTTTTTATCTTTCAATAAAGCTACAAGTATTCTGGATATTCCTTACAAAGGAGAGTCTATCTTTTTCTCTCATAAGTTGGCAGAAAAGGAAGGATATTTTGAGAAGGTTAAAGAAATTGAGTTATTAAGACTTAAATGATTTAAGTCACCCAATATCAATCACCTTACAACTAACTACTGATTATTAGCTTTGTGGATGCAAGGTTTTTTCTTTCCGAGAAAGGGATATAAGGATTCTCTTAATAAGTGTGAAATTTTTATGATAGATTTCATAATGAATCTAATAAAGATAAATATTATCATTTATATTCTCTTATCCATCAGAAATATCAAGAATAGCACTCTAAAGTCTCAATAAATTATGTGTCCAGTGATCTTGTCAAATATTATTGTCCTTTGTTTAGAATCATTCATAATTCCTTACTATTAAAAACCCTAAATTATTAAGATTATGTTTTTGAGTGATGATACTCTAAGGAGGACGAAAATTAGTTTTAGTATTAAGATAAGATAATTCATTGATCTTCTTTAAATTGAAGTCTATGTTGTTGGTAAGAAAGGGTAAGTAGGTGAAACATCCATGAAAACACCAAAGAAAAGAATAGATAAAGAGCCAGAATGAAAATAAAAATCACACATTTTGGAAACTCAGTCATCTCCACATAATACAAAAAAGAGAAATACCTTTTCTAATTAAGTGGTATCCAAATGGAGAGATCAAAAGAAGAATAAGGAGGGAGATTCATGTTTTGGTTTAGACCCTTCGGAGGTTAAGGCCTTAAAGATTCAGGAATCCAAAGAGCTTGAGAAGCAAGATAAATAAAAAAAGATAAAGAATAAGATCTCATAAGATGAAATTGTTCAAGCCCTGCTTAAAGATATAGATAAATCTTCTGAATAAATCTAGGTACCAGAACCCTTCTTACAAGAATCAGTTCCAATAGAAACTTCTAGAAAAAAAGTTTCAATTTCGGAACCCATTATGTAATAATAAGTAATTATGTAAGAAGAAGAATAGGAATAGGAAGTGGAAAGTGATTATTTAATCAAAATGGTGGAAGAGTACCCTGAGAAGGAAAGTTATTCAGACAAGTTGTCAATTAGAACATCCTATGTTGAATCAACCAAAATAATCTCAGAAGAGAATAATGATGATGCACAGGATGAGGTTGATAGACCTACTAATGATGAAATTAGCAATCATAATTTAATTCATCCTGAATATGTTAATGAAGGAGATGATAAATATGATGTTGATGGTGATAAGATAATATAACTCTCTAATAGCGAGCATGAGACTCTAAAAGTCGAGAAGGGAATCTATAGAGATGAAAAAGGAAAACAAGTGGTTGTTGATTCTCCTAGAAAAGTTGTGGTTTTGAAATCTAAGAAAGTTGGTGTTGGAACATCGAAGAGGAAAGATTAAAAGCAAGATAATGTTTCCTCTCCATGAAAAGAATCTTCTTCTAAATCTTTATCTTCATTAGGACAAGATTTTGATGTTCAATATTATAAAAATATAGTGATAACCATTCCCTTATTTCCATGTATTGATTCGATATGTCATCTACTTAAGCATACTATCAATCAAAATTCGGTTTCGATAAGCACGATTATGGAAAAGTATATAATGCTTGAAATAGAATTAAAATCTTTTCACATTAGTTATGATACTCATAGAATATCATGAAAGAAAATAACCAAATGTTCGAATTCAGTAATTGATAATATGAGAATCATGGATGATTTTCATGATTCACTAATGGATTCTTTTGATAAGTCAGATAACACTATCAAGAATCTTACAACACGTTTTTCAGAAAAGGTAAATCAATAGAATGTTTCCCAGATCCAAGAGGATAAAGAACTGAATAGAAATATCAATTCAATTGCTCTAAATTCTAAAAGGGAAAGGTATCTTAGGGAAGATTTGGTAGAAAAATTCAAAGAGAAAGAAGAGTTAGTAAAGTCTCAATCCAAAATTCGTAAGTCTCAAGAAGAAATAATAAACTTTCTTGAAATGAAAAATTAGGACCAGGATTAGTTTCTCAAGAGATTTAAATATGATCATAAAGAGATGAAGAAGCTGAAATCCACCCTAAAAAAGATGATACCAAAGGAAAGGAAGGATGTCTGATTTCTTTAAATCTGAATTTTTTTTTGTATTTTTGATATTTTTTTCCAATCATAATAAAATTATGTTATATCTATTTTGTTCTATCTTGTATATTATTAACCTTTTAGGTATATTTTTTCCCCTCCATTCTTTTTTGGAAATCACAAAGGGTGTGAAAATAATGATCAAAAGAATATTAAGTCAAAATAAGAGAATTCCCTAAGTAAGGGGGTGATTATGTAAAGGGTCAATTACTCAAAGAAGATATTATTATACAACAAGACACAAATTATCTATGAAAAAAAATAAGATCCTTAGGGATTTCAAAACCTAAAGGGGGGGATTAGACATATTTATCACGGGTCATAAGTAAAGGGAGACACATATTTCTTTTAAAGTTCAAAAACTAAAAAATTTATTCTTTATATTCTTTTTCGAAAAGATGTTGGTGCTTTCCAAAAAGTGGGAGATTGATAAGTCAATAAGTATCCTTATGACTTTTTTCCATTCTTCTATGTTTTGAAAATCACAAACAAATTTCATTAAGGAAAATTATCTTTATCTCGGAATTATTTTCTTAAGGAAAATTTTTTTTCTCTAAGAAAAGTATTATCCTTACCCTTGGTTTTCAATGTATTATTTTATGTTTTCTTAAACCATGTAATACCTTTTTTTATTAAGAAAAAAATTTGGATCCTTACCTAACTGAGATTCCTATAGTTTCTTAGACTCTGATTTCCCCATAAACCCGAATCTGAATTCATCAGAATTCAGACTCTGAGTTATCTAAAATTAGATTCTGAAGTCAACATAATTCAGACTCCAAATTCTTCATAATCCTGACACTGAATTCATTATAATTCATACTCAAAATTTATAAAAAATAAGAATCCAAATTCTCTGAAATTCAGACTCTGAATTCTCTAAAATTCTTACTCTAAATTCCCTGAAATTAAGACTCATGATTCTCTAAAATTCAGACTCCAAATTCATTAAAATTCAGACTCTAAATTCTCTAAAATTTAGAAACTGAATTCTATGAATTTTTTTTTGAATTATTTAACATTCAGACTCCAAGGTTTTTATAATTCAGATTTTAAATTATATAGAAATCAGATTCTAAATTATATGTAAATGAGAATCCTATTATCATTTCTTTTAAGACTTTGTTTCTCACTTACTTAAGAATCTTATTTAATGTTTTCCTAAAGTTATCCCATTTCCTTAAAGTAATGTTTCATTTCATCAGATCTTAATCATGTTAATTTTTCTTAAGCATATTTTTTTAACACTGGAGATAGTTTATCATATTTTATTATAAAAAACGATGTCATGTAATATGATTTAAAATAATAATTATCTGAGTGACACTTGTCCAAGTCCCTCCAAAATTCAAGGAAAAATATGACCATTAGAGGAGGAGATGACTATTGAATTTTCTGCCTATAAATACCCAACCATTTGAATAGTGTTGACACATATATATATTACATTATATAATGTTGTGAAGTGATTTATAGAGAGATAGAGACTCTCATTCCTGGTGAGATCTATGAACATCTTGTTCAACTGTGAACAACTTGTTCAACCTTCATAGTGAAACTCTGATTACTGCTATATACAATCAAGGGCTTTTGGAGATAAGATGATATAGGTGCTGACTAACTTAAAATTAGAGGGCTTTCATAGATAGTAAGACACACTCTAATATTCTCATCGAGGGCTTAACCAAGTGTGGGTAATACATACTTTCTAGAAAGTATAAATAAAGGGAACATTATCCAAGGTTGTTGGATACCCTTCTCTTTGGGTTAAAAGATTTCCTACATCTTTAATTGTTGTTGCTACAAGTTATATTTCTAATTTATTTTTGTTAATGAAATAAAGAATAATTTTATTATACTTTCTTATACTATTTTAACTCTAATATATATAACAATCTATATGCTTTAAGTTACAATATTTCTATAAGTAAAAAATGATTAAGTTTCCTTAAGTTTAACTTGTTTAAGTTTAGGTTTCTTATAATTGGAATTAGGCCCTTCCAATTATCCCTTTGAGTTAGAACCAAATATGGTCTCTGAATTTACCATAATTAACTTTGTTAAACCTATATTTTTCATAAGGTTAAAAGAAAAAGTTTTTAAACTTAAAATTCACCCCACCCCCTTGTAATTGAGCATCTACATTTATATTTCAATCCTACAATATGATGCGTTACACTAGTTTCTTGATTAGTATTATAATTAATATGGTTTTTCTAATGGGATAGAAATAACTTAAATATTGGAATAATCTCTAACAGACTGTGTGTTTAAATGCTGGGATGTTAAATATGAATTAATGGGTTAGAAATTGTGTAATGAACTTGTTGTTTTAATTTTAATGGTTTGGTAATAGAAATATGAAAATTGGGTTGGCATATAACAAGAATATGAAAGGTGTATTTTTATTTGTAGCTTATGGTGTTGTACGAAGCATTTAGATGCAAAAACAAAGTGAGGGAAAGTGGTAAGTTGGTTGATGCTATGTTTGAAATCCCATGGGTGGAGATCATTTGTTATGATATTATATTCCTTGTATATTCTTGTAATTTTCTATACATTCCCAACCCATGTTGATTACTTAGTGTTGATGACCAATATTTTTGGGGGTGTTTTTTCCAACATCCTAGTCAGAAGATGGCTGGCTAGCCACCCACTCTTCCCCACTCCATATTTTAGGCTTTGTTGGCATGCATGGGTTTTGAAGGCCAGAAGTTAAAAGTGACATTGTCTATATGTTACGTGATGTGTTGAGATGTCCCAAGAGTCTTTAGGAGATATGTGATGGGATGAATTATGGTGGGCTTCGTGCATGGTAGCAGGAGGGAACATGGTTGATGTTATTAATGTTCATGATACCCTACTAAACTGTTTATCAGATGTGATGTGATGTGATGAACCATGAGTCTTCAAGAGTGATGTAATTTGATGGACCAGATTTCTATGGGAGGGATGTGATGCCATGTTTTTTGATGTTATATGGATAGCATGGGAGCATCAAGATGTTTTTCATTGGGGTATGAAAGTATCTAATCAGTTGGAAAGTGATGCGGGGTATATAACGACCCTGACTTTTCTTAAATTACAATTACATCATTACAAAGATAAAAAACATAATAGTATAACACCATGAGGATTCAAAGATTTAGTTTATTGGGAAAACTAGGACCAAACATAACATTTACAACATCATACATAAACATTTATTTAATTCCTTCTTCTTTACCATCTTATTGGCACTTGACCTCTCCTTAGTACAAGTAGTCACCTGAGGATATAAATCAAAAAGGGGAGAGCTAAAAGCCCTGTAAGAGGATATATAAGAACAATATAACATGGGGAAATCATAATCATAACATAGGCATAGGATAATTTACATAGGAGTAAGCATTAATAAAAGACATTAAATGTGGCAATGCATAAAAAAAGAAACATTGTGTCTTAATGGATAACTAACACACAAACTTGTGAACAAAGCTAGAATCTTGTTCACACATCATTTCACTTTAACTCATAAGATTCATCACTTTACCCAATTCATTGGAGCTCTATACAATTCTGGGTGCACCCATCATATTTAAACATTCATATTTCGCTATATAATTCCGGGTGCACCCGTCACATCATAATATTTATATTATCATGCATACCACATTAAAAATATATAAAACTGGAACATAACATAACCCATGGAAAGAAAAGGGTTTCACATAATAAATAATAATTTCATAAACATTTGGTCCCCAAAATAATGTGGGAATATCATTCTTGACATAGAACCATTAACCACAAGTGAAGAGTGAAACAATATTCAAGAAGTAAAAATGGTGTGTTTATTTGAGAGAAGTGTTTTTGGAAAACATTGGGTTGTCACAAAATCAAGTAGTGCACATTTATATCTCATAAAAGGATATATAATTATTAATACATTTTTTTAATGAGAACCCATACCAAAATATGAGTGAAAGTGGAAGAACCTAAAGAAAGAATTTTGGGTTCGAGAATTTCCCCTTACCTTGTATATGGATGCTTTCTTCACTTTAAAGTCCTGTATAACCACCTTTGATCAATTAATTAACAATTAAAGAACCTAGAGTACAATATTACGGTTCATTATGGTTTCATTAGGTTATTTTTTGGGCCCTTTTATGAGTTATGGGGTTTAAATCCATTGTTCAGGAATGTTCACTTTTATGGTTTTCTTGAATGGTTCACTTGTATTCAGAAATGGAAGTTCATGTAGAACATGGATAAACATAAAATACTGATATTAAATGTTATTAATGATATTCTATGATTTTAAATGATATTATATGGAATTATGTTATATACATTGTGGATTAATCATTAGTTAAAAATTAATGATGATCTTTTGGGTTAATTCGAGTGATTTTTGGACCACGACAAACTTGTTTTGTTTAACCATTTAGTAATATGTAAATTAGTAAGTTAAATAACATTAAAGAGTATATAATACATATAATATAATCTAGTTCAACCATAAAAATGGTTTCATGACCAGATATGAAGGAATTAATGAAAAGTCAAATTACATTGTCCACGATTTCGGTAATTCGACACATCACAAACAATGTTTTTATTCCTTAAATAAGTGGGAGAGGAGAAGAATAATGATGATGAATTTTCTTTAAACATGACAAAATCCATAATATACTATATTTTTGGATCTTTCATTCCTCTTGGATTAGAGGATGGAAAGACACAATAATAATAGAAAAGGAAAGGAAAGGAAAACACATGAAAATTAAAGAGGATTTCTTACCTCTTGATCTCTTCTCCTTGAGATCCTCCTTAAGGACTTTGATTTTGGACTTTGGGTGAGACCAGAAGGTATTAGACGTGGGGAAGAGCCTTTGGAGGTGTATTGGGCAGAAATTAGGTAAGTATCAAGGCTTGAGAGGTGTGGGAGGAAGAGGAGAATGATGGTGGTATTTATAGTGGAGGAGATGAGGTATTTTACATTATTTAAATCATTTTGCAGAAGACTATGAATAATATTAATTCATATGACCCAAAACAGTAATAATGGCATGTGATTTCCAAAAAAGTGGTCTTACATCACTTATGATGTCATAAATATTGTATTTAACTGATAATTTGAATATACAGTATTTTACCGTATTTCACTATTCATAAAAATTTAAAGAATTACAGAAAAATCCCAAAATTCACCCAAACCATTTTGTGATGTGTAGAATTCAAAAATGAACTCCATTTTTTGAAAATAATTTTCTAAATATTATTAATTTAATTTTTAAATACAATCGGACTTAATTCAAAAATTAACAATATTAATTCTATAACTTCTTTTATATAACATTGAAAAAGTTACTAAGATGTCATTATCTTAAATCTATAAGAAAATAAAATAATAATACAATTTACTATTCATTAGATTCATTTTACTATTCATGTTACTATTCAAAGGGGTTTGTTACTATTCATGAAAAAACAAGTTGGTTCCATTAGACTCCAAATAACATACTGAACACAAATGTAGATGACCGCTTTTTGAAATTCAAAACATAGAAGTGGAAAAATTATGTGTAGTGATCACATAGTATTTAGTATCACGATATGTCATTTCAATTCCTAATTTGATTATACTATAAGGCATAATTGTAAGAATGTAATTTCATTGATAAAACTTTTGGTGGTTACATTCTTCCCTACTTATGAAATTTCACCCTCGAAATTTCGTTTTACACAAACAAGTTAGGGTACTTCTACTTCATTTCTTTCTACAGTTCCAAAGTAGCTTCTTCAAAATTTTTGTTCAACCACAACACTTGGAGAAAGTGGGTTGTCTTTTTTAGGTAGAACCTTATCTCTCCTGTCTAGAATCTCTACTGGATCCTCCTCATAGGAGATATCATCTTCCATATGATCCACCTCTGAGTTTAGTACATGGGAGGGATCAGGTATGTACTTTATTAGGATTGATACGTGAAACACATCACGAACTTGAGCCATATTCATTGGAAGCACAAGACTTATGGACACAACTCCTATGCAGTCAAGGATCTTAAAGGGTCCAATGTACCTTGGGCATAGCTTCCCTTTATTTCCAAACAACATGAATCACTTCCACTGTGATATTAAAAGGAAGAATTTATCTTCAACATCGAACTCCAAGTCTCTTCAACGGTTGTCAGGATAGCTCTTTTGAAAACTCTGAGCATCTTTGATGTTTTTAGGATGACTTGAACCTTATTTGTCATCTCCTGCACAAGGTCATGTCTAAGTAGCATTGTTTCTCTAACTTCATCCCTAAAAGTTGGAGTTCTACATTGCTTTCTACATAGAGCTTCATATGGACCCATATGAATACTTGAGTGGAAGATATTGTTGTATGAGAACTCAACTAATGGGAGATGTTGATCCCATCCACCTTTTAATTATAAAGAGCAGGATTTTAGAATGTCTTCATGCATCTAAATTGTCTTTTCAGATTGGCCATCAGTTTTGGGGTGATAGGTCATGCTGAAATTTAATTCAGTACTCAAAGCATGTTGAAGACTTCTACAAAATTTAGATGTGAGCGTTAGATCGGGGTTTGAGGCAATCAAGAGTTTAACACCATGTAGTATCACCACTTCCTTAACATATATCCTTGCGATTTTTTTAAGAGAGATATATTCATGAATAGAGACAAAATGGGCAGTCTTGGTGAGTCGGTCAACCACAACCCACATCACTTTATTTCCCTTCGACATCTTTGGGAGACCCATGACAAATTCCATAGTGACATTTTCATATTTCCACATGTGTATAGGCAATGGCTACATCAAACAGTTGGACTTTTAGCTCTATTATTTCACTTGTTAACATACCAAGAACCTTAAAATATATTCTGTGATATCCTTCTTAATGTTATCCCACCAGAAGTGTTCACATAGATCTCGATACATCTTGGTGCTACGAGGATGGATAGAGAATGTTGAGCTATGTGCATTTTACAATAGATCCTTCTTTATCCTGGGTGATGAAGACACAAAAATCCGCATTCCAAACCATATCACACCTTCATCATTGGTATGGAACTCTTAAAACTTCCCTTCCTTTACTTCATTCACCTTCTTTTGTAACTCCATATTATC
Organism: Viscum album; assembly: GCA_963277665.1. Classification (NCBI taxonomy): domain Eukaryota; kingdom Viridiplantae; phylum Streptophyta; class Magnoliopsida; order Santalales; family Viscaceae; genus Viscum; species Viscum album. The sequence goes on along the minus strand of OY728121.1, from coordinate 1,194,264,661 downwards.
CCTTTTTTCCTCCTTAATCATCTCTTGGAATGATGGTTTCACAATCATTTGGGAAATGTAGGATTTATCCCCATCCCATATTATTTCTAAATCCATCTTTGTATATCCAAGAAGATAGGGTCTTTTTAAATCCATTACACGGATAGAGTAGAAGGTTCTTTTATTCTTAGAGCATCAGCTAACTTGTTCGCCTTTCCAGGATGATAGTGAATAGAGAAATCATAGTCCTTGATTAGCTCTAACTATCTCCTTTTAAACATGTTGAGATCCTTCTATGTTAATAGATACTTTAAGCTCTTGTGGTCGGTGTATATGTCACACTTCTCACTATAAAGGCAGTGCTGTAATATTTTCATGGAAAAAATCATGAATGCCTTCTCTAGATCATGCATCGGGTAGTTCTGCTCAAGGATCTTCAATTGTCATGAGGAGTAGGCTATCACATTATCATTTTTCATGTGTACACAACCCAATCCTTCATCACTGTATATCACAGAACTTTCACCAATATATGGTAATGTGAGTACTGGTGCAGTGATCAACCTTCTTTTTAGCTCCTTGAAGCTTCCCTCACATTCTTCCATGCATACATACTTTACCACTTTACTTGTTATCTTATTTAGGGGGCTTAAAAATCATGAGAAATTTCTTACAAAATTTCAGTAGTACCTAGTTAATCCAAGAAAACTATGTATTTTTGTGACACTAAAGGGTCTAGGACATTCCTCAATCGCCTTTTTTTGAAGGGTACAAAGAAATTCCCTCACTTGTGATCACATGTCCCAAGAACATGACTTTCTTCATCCAAAAGTCACACTTTTTGAACATGGCATACAACATCTCCTATCTCAATGTCTCTAACACATGTCTTACATGTTCTTCATCTACATACTTGATCTTGAATTAGATTATAATATCATGGATAAAAACCACCCAAATTTTATCCAGGTAATGTCTAAAGACTCTTTTCATCAAATACATGAATATTGAAAGGGTGTTAGTATGTGTGAAGGGAATTAACAGAAACTCATAGTTCCCATACCTTGTACATAAGGAGGTCTGCTAAATATCATTCTTCTTCACCTTTAGCTGATGATATCCAAAATTAAGATCCACCTTTGAGAAGTATTGAGCTCCTCTTAACTGATCGAGAAGTCATCAATCCTTGGAAGATGATACTTGTTAATTATGGTGATCTTTTTTAGTTACCAATAATTAATACAAAGCCACATTATTCCACCCTAAATCTTCATAAAGAGGCCTGTCCCACCCCAAGGTGATTCACTAGGGTGTGTGAACCCTTTTTTCAAATGATCTTGCAGCTACTTCTTTTACTCCTCTAGTTCTATAGAAGCCATACTATAGGGAAACTTTGAGATAGGAGTAGCTCTGGGTATGAGTTCTATGAATAAATCTACCTCATGATCTGTGGGATGTCTGGGTAACTCTTTAGAAAATACATCATTTTATTCCCTCATGATGGTAATTATTTTAAGGTTCGCACTTTCCTTTTACTCAACCATTTGGTCAAGTCATGCCTCTTAATAAGGCATCAACACCCACACAATTGAAAGATTTTTCAAAGAGGTTCATGATCTTATTTTCATTTGTAGAGGATCAAGTGATGGTTCCAAATATGAAATGATATTTCCTTTTATAGAAAGTTGATATGTTATCTATATATTGAGAGAAAATCCATTCCCATTATATCATCGAATTCCACCGAGGGAGGTATTACAAAATTTTCTGGAAGAATATTCCCACATACGCCAACATGAGAAGAGTAAACCAAAACGGTTTCAATGATTTCCCCACATGGTTTGTTTACAAATTTCTCAACATCATGGTTTTAGAGATTCTATTCGATTGTTCTTGGATACTTACAAGATATAAAGGAATCCATAGAACCAAAATAAAATAAGACTTTTTTACATTCTTGAGTTAATAGGATGTGTACATTGTATGAATTCATTATCTTTCTCTACTTCTATAGTAGTGATGGCGTAAGCCTTCTATTGTTCCATTGGCTTTGGTGGCTGCTGGCGCTGATTACCCTTGAGGACTCGAGGTTTAGTGCACTGGCTTGCATAGTTCCCTTTCTCCCTATAGTTGTAGCATTGATCCATGGGTGTTTTTCTCCTTTATTCCACTACATTCTCTTTACTTTTCATGTCCTTTTGAAACACTTGAGCATGAGGGCCTTATTTCCTACACTTGAAGCATTTACCCATCCCTTTGAGATAGTTCCATTGATGAAACTTCCACATTTTTGGCATGTGGGTGGTTGAGATTTCTTCTCACCTTTATCATTAGATCCTCGAGCTTAAAACTCCATCTTTCATTTCTTATCACCATAGACATGGTACCATTCTACAAACTCCATATCCACTTTTAGAGCACACTAAAAAAAATCTTAATAATTCCCAACATCTCTAATTGAAAGAGCCTTTATAAGGTGAGGTTTTAATACACTAAAAAATCTATCAATTTTTATATCATTGTTGGTAAAAAAACATGAATCATACCTTGAAAGCCATAAGAAATTTTCTTCATAATTTGTGAAAGATTCTACTTATTTTTTCTTGAGTTCTATGAATTATCTCTCCTCTTTGAATGAAGACTTTGTGGGAAATAATTTTTAAGAAAAATGATCTTAATGTCTTCCCATTCCACCTCTTCAATTTTGTCTCTTGGCTTGGTGTTCTTAATCAAAGCCCACCTTTGATCAATATCTCCATATAGACGATAAACTACTAGAGTCACCTTCTATGTATCATAATAGTGTAGCACAAAGAATATCTTCTTCTTGGAGTTGACCCACTATTCTACAACAGGTGGATCAGAAGATTCACAAAATGTCGGTGGTTGTTGTCGCATAAAACATTCAATATCCAGTTTCTCCCTCTTTAGTGAAGTAGGAAGTTACCCATTTTTCTGGTTATTATTCATAACCAAAGATAGTTGGGTAAGAATTTCCATGATGTTTTGAAATCAACCACCCAAATCATTGGGGATGTTTTTTGGGAAATCATTGCATGGGCCCTCACATGAGTTTTTGTCCTGGTTTCTCCTGGTTCCAACCAATCTCTAAAATATAAAAGGTTAGAAAAAAACATAAGACAATAAGTCATGAATAAACAACTTTTTAATTTGTAAATATTTCACTAAAAATTTTACTTATGGGATAACTATGTAAATATTCTTGTGTTCATGTTTGTACTTAGTCTCATACTAGTGGTTTTCTCTTGGGTTCACTAATCCTAATTCCCAAATTCACTAAACCTTTCCTCTGATACCAAATATAGCCACCCTGTCTTTTCTAATATAAATATTACGTAATTATAAAGATAAACCACAAAATAGTATTAGACCATGAGGATTCAAATTTTTAGGGTCTTAGGAAATCTAGGACCACAAAATAACATTTACGACATCATACATAAACATTTATCTAATTCATTATTCTCTAGCTTCTTATTGTCACTTGAATTCTCCTTAGCACAAGTAGTCACCTGAGGATATACATCAAAAACGGGAGAGAAAAAATCCCAGTAAGTGGATAGATAAGAAAAATATAACATTGGATGAGAATAATCATAACATAGGCATAGGATCATGAATATAAGAGGAAGCCTTAATAAATGACATGAAATGTGGAAATGCATAAAAAATGAAAGATCATGTCTTAGAGGTAAACAACATCTCATACTTGTGAAAAAAGATAGCATATTGTTCACACATCATTTCAGTTTAACTCATGAGATTCATCACTTTACCCAATTCATTGGAGATCATTATAATTTGGGTTCACTTGTCACATTCAAGCATTCATCTTGCGCTATATAATTCATGGCGCACCCGTCACATCATAATATTTACATTATCTTGCGTGCCACATTAAAATTAAATAACATGAACTTAAAATAACCCATGGAATGAAATGGGTTTGAAATAAAAAATTATACTTTCATAAACATTCAGTCTCAAAAATAAAGAGGTAATAGCATTCTTGACATAAAACCCTTAACCATGAGTAAAGGATGAAACAATATTCAAGAAATAAAAATGGTGTTTTTATTTGAAGGAAGATTTATTTTGGAAAACATTGGGTTTTTAAAAAAATATAGTAGAGAACATTTTATCACATAAAATGGTATATAATGATGAATAAATTATTTTTAAGGAGAACCCATACCAAATATTGAGTGAAAGAGGGAGAGCCCGAAGAAAGAAGGTTGGGTTTGAGAATTTCCCCTTACCTTGTATCTGAATGCTTTCTTCACTTTAAAGTCCTATATGACCACATTAGATTAATTAATTAAAAAATATAGAACCTTTTTTACATGAATATGGTTTTTATCATTTCATTAGGTTATTTTATGGGCCTTTTTATGAGTTATAGAGTTTAAATCCATTGTTCAGGAATGTTTATTTTTATGGTTTTCTTGAATGGTTCACTTGTATTCAGAAATGGAAGTTCATGTAGAACCAGGATAAACATAAAGAAATGATATTACTTGTTATTAATGATATTACATGGTTTTAAATGATAATATATTTTTTTATGTTATATAAAATTTGGATGAATCTTTAGTTAAAACAAAATGATGATCTTTTTGGTTAATTCAGGTGATTATTTCGACGACAGCAGACTTGTTTTGTTTAATAATTTAGTAATATTTACATAAGTTAGTTAAATAACATTAAATAGGATATAATACATATAATATAATCTGTTTCAACCATAAAAATTGTTTTATGACCAGATCTTAAGGAATTAAAGCAAATTTAAATCACATCGTCCACGATGTCGGTTATTCGACACATCACAGACAATGTTTCAATTCCTTAAATCATTGAGAGAGGTGAAGAATAAGGATTCTGAATTTTCCACGAAGATGAGAAAATACAGAATATATAATATTTATGGAGCTTTCATCCCTCTTGGATAAGAGGATGGGATGATACAATAATAAAAGAAAAGGAAAGGAAAGGAAAACATATGAAAAAGAAAGAGGGTTTCTTACTTCTTGATCCCTTCTCCTTGAGATCCCCCTTAAGGCCATTGATTTTGGACTTCGGGTGTGACCAGAAACTCTAAGATATAGGTAAGTTCCTTGGGAGGTGTATTGGGAAGAAATTAGGTAAGTCTCAAGGCTTGAGAGGAGTGGGAGGAAGAGGAGAATGAGGGTGGTATTTATAGTGGAGGAGATGAGGTATTTTACATTATTTAAATCATTTTGCTTCAGACTATGAATAATATTAATTCATGTGACCCCAAATAGTAAGAGTGGAATTTGAATTCAAACCATGTGGTCTTACATCAGTTATGTTGCCATAAATAGTGTATTTAACTGATAATTTGAATTTACCGTATTTTACCGTATTTCACTATTCATCAAAATTTCAAGAATTTCAGAAAAATCCCAAAAAATTACCCTAACCATTTTTTGATGTGTAGAATTAAAAATTGAACTCCATTTTTTGAAAATAATTTTATAAATATTATTACTTTAATTTTTAAATAAAATCATACTTAATTCAAAAATTAACAATTTTATTTCTATAACTGCTTTTATATCACATTGAAAAATTAACCATGATGTCATTATCTTAAATCCATAAGAAAATAAAATAATAATACAATTTACTAATCATTAGGGTCATTTTATTATTCATATTACTATTTAATGGGGTATGTTACTATTCACAGAAAACAAGTTGGTTCTATGAGACTCCAAATAAATTACTAAACACAAATGTAGATGGCCGCTTTTTGAAAATCAAAACATAGAAGTAGAAAAATTATTTTTACTGATCACATATTATTTAGTATCATGATATGTCATTGTGCTTCCTAATGTGATTATACTATAAGGCATTATTGAAAAAAGGATATTCCATTGACAAAACTTTAGGTCGTTACATTCTTCCCCACTTAAGAAATTTCGCCCTCGAAATTTCGTTTTACCCAAACTAGTGAGGGTACTTCTCCTTTATTTCCTCCTACAGTTCCCATGTAGAATCTTCAAAATTCTGATTCCTCTACAAGACTTTGAGAAGGTCAGTAGTCTTTTTTGCATAGAACCTCTACTCTCCTATCCATAATTTCAACTAGATAATCCTCATAGGAGAGATCATCTTCCAGCTACACCACCTATGAGTTCAGTACATGTGTGGGATCAAGTATGTATTTCCTCAGGATTGATACATGAAACACATCATGAAGATCAGCCATATTTGGTGGAAGTTTAAGCCGATAGGCCACAACTCCTATGCGATCAAGGATCTCAAAGGGGCCATTGTACCTTGGGAGTAGCTTCCCTTTCTTTCCAAACCGCATGACTCTCTTCCATGGTGATATTTGAAGGAAGAATTTATCTCCAACATCTAATTCCATGTACCTTCGACGATTGTCAGGATAGTTCTATGGACAACTTTGAACAACTTTGATTTGTGTCTGTATGACTTGAACCTTATCTGTCATCTCCAGCACAAGGTTAGGACCAAGTAGCTTTCTTTCCCTATCTTCATCCTAACAAGTTCGAGTTCAACATTGCTTTCCATAAAGAGCTTCATATGGAGCCATCTGAATACTTGAGTGGAAGATATTATTGTATGAGAACTCAAATAATGGGATATGTTGATCCCATCCACCTTTGAATTATAATGAACAGGATTTTAGAATGCCTTCAAGAGTTTTAATAGTCTTTTCAGAATGGCCATCAATTTCTGGGTTGTAGGTCCTGCTGAAATTTAATTCAGTACTCAAAGCAAGTTGAAGACTTCTCCCGAATTTAGATGTGAACATTGGATCACAGTTAGAGACAATCGAGAGTAGAACACCATATATTATCTCCACTTCCTTCACATATATCCTTGTAGGATGTTCAAGCGATATATCTTCACGAATAGCAATAAAATGGGCAGTCTTGGTGAGTTGGTCAACCACAACCCATATTGCTTTATTTACCTTCCACATCTTTGGGAGATCCATGACAAAGTCCATAATGACATTCTCCTATTTCCACATGGGTATAGGCAATGGAACCATCAACCCTTTGGACTTTTGTCGCTCTGCTTTAACTTGTTGACATACCATTAACCTTGAGATATATTCGGTGATCTCCTTCTTCATGTTATCCCACCAGAAGTGTTCACAGAGATCTAAATATTTCTTAGGGGTATAAGGATGGATAGAGAATGCTGAGGTATGTGCATTGTAAAATAGATCCTTCCTTATCTTGGGTGATGAAGGCACACAAAGCCGCATTCCAAACAGAATCACACCTTCATCGTTGATATGGAAGTCTTGCATCTTCCCTTCCTTTAAAGCATTATTTTTCTTTTGAAACTCCAAATTAACCCTTTGTGCCTCCTTAATCATCTCTTGGATTGATGGTTGTGCAATAATTTGGGAAAGGTAGGATTTATCCCCTACCATTATGATTTCAAAATCCATCCTTTGCATATCGAAGAAGATAGGGACTTTCTAAATCCATAACATGGATAGAGTAGCTGGTTTTTTTCTACTTAGTGCATCAGCTACCTTGTTCGCCTTTCTAGGATGATCATGAATAGAGAAATCATAGTCATTGATTAGCTCTAACCATCTACTTTTAAAAATGTTGATCTTATTCTGTGTGAATATATACTTTAAGCTCTTGTGGTAGATGTATATGTCACACTTCTCACCATAAAGGCGGTGTTTCCAGATTTTCAAGGGAAAAATCATGGAGACCTACTCTAGATTATGCATCGAGTAGTTCTTCACAAGGATCTTCAACTACAGTGAGGATTAGGCTATCACATTATCATTTTTCATGAGTACAAAACACAAGCCTTTCATTGAAGCATCACTGTATATCACAAAACATTCACCACACTTCGATAATGTGAGTATTGGTGTAGTGATCAACCTTCTTTTTTATCTCCTTGAAGCTTCCCTCACAATCTTCCATCCATACATACTTTACCCCTTTCATTGTTAACTTAGTTAGTGGGATTGAAAATCATGAGAAATTTCTTACAAAACTTTGGTAGTACCTAGTTAATCCCTGAAAACTATGGATTTTTGTGACACTAGAGGGTCCGAGCCATTCATGAATCACCTTTTTTTGAAGGGTCCATAGAAATTCCCTCACTAGTGATCACATGTCCTAAGAACATGACTAGATTCATCCAAAAGTTACACTTGCTGAACTTGGCATACAACTAGTCCTTTCTCAATGTCTCTAAAACAAGCCTTAGATGTTCTTCATATTCCTCCTTGATCTTAGAGTATATGATAATATCATTGATAAACACCACCACATATTTATCGAGGTAATGTATAAAGACTCTATTCATCAAATCCATGAAGATTTCAGTGGAATTAGAAAGTCCGAAGGGAATTATGAGAAAATCATAGTGCCCATACCTTTTACAAAAGGTTGTCTTCTAAATATTTTCTTCTTCAACATTAGCTGATGATATCCAAAATGAAGATCCACCTTTGAGAAGTATTGAGCTAATCTTAACTGATCAAAAAAGTCGTCAATCCTTGGAAGATGATAATTGTTCTTTATGGTGATCTTTTTTAGTTCCCAATAATCGATACTCAACCACATTTCTCCATCCTTCTTATTCACAAGGAGCACTGGTGCACCCCAAGGTGATGCACTAGGGTGTATGAACCCATTGTCCAAATTCTCTTATAGTTGCTTCTTTAACTCCTCTAGTTAGATAAGAGCCATCCTATAGGGAAACATTGAGATAGAAGTAGCTCCATGTATAAGTTCTATGAATAACTATACGTCATGATATGTGGGATGTCTGGGTAACTCTTCAGAAAATACATCACCATATTCCCATATGATGGTCATTTTTGTAAGGTTGGCACTATCATTTTACTCAACCATTTGGGTGAGGCCTGCTTCTAAATAAAGAATCAACTCCCACACTGTTGAAAGATTTTTCAAAGGAGGCTCATAATCTTCGTTTCATTTGTAGAGGAGCATGGGATGGTTCAGAATATGAAATGATATTTTCTTTTACCGACAGAAGATATGTGCTCTATATAATGAGAGCAAATCCATTCCCATTATAGAATCGAATTCCCCCAAGGGAGGTATTACAAAATTCACTAGAATAATATTCCCACATTTTCCAACATGAGAAGAGTAAAACATATTGGGTTCAAAAATTTCCCTACTTGGTATTTTTATAGATATCTATACTTCAAGGTTTCAGGGATTCGATTCTATAGTTCATTCAGACTTGAAAGATATAAGGGAATCTGTAGATGAAGAATCAAATAAGTCTTTTTAAATTCTTGAGTGAATAGGAAGTGTACCTGGTATGACTTCATTATCTTGATCTACATTCATATTATTGGTAGTGTAATCCATCAGTTGTTCCTTTGGATATGGTGGCTGCTGACATAGATTACCCTCGAGGACTTGAGGTGTAGCACATTGGCTCACATAGAGCATTTTCTCCCTATAGTTGTAGTATTGAAACATGGATGGTAATCTCCTTTATTACACTACATTATCATTCCTTTTCATGTCTTTTGGACACTCTTGATCATGATGTCCTTCTTTCGCACACTTGATGCATTTACCTTTCCCTTCGAGGCAGTTCCCTTGATGCAACATCCCACATTTTGGCATGTGGGTTGTTGCAATTTCTTCCCACCTTTATCATTAGATCCAATGGTGTGAAATTCCATCATTCATTTCTTATCACCAAAGCCATGGGACCATTCTCCAAACTCCATATCCACTTTGAGAGCACACCAAACAACTTCTTCATAATTCCCAAAGTCTCAAATTGCGAGAGCCTTTCGATGGTTTTGTTTTAATCTACTAAAAAATCTGTCAATTTTTCTATCATTTTTGACAACCAAACCCGAAGCATACCTTGAAAGACATGTGAAATTTTCTTCATAGGTTGTGATAGATTCTACTTCCTTTTTCATAAGATCTATGAGTTCTCTCTCCATCTTTATACGAAGAGTTTGGGGTAAATACTTGTTAAGAAACATGATCTTAATGTCTTCCCATTCCTTCACTTCAATTTCATCTCTTGGCTTGGTGTTCTTGATCAAAGCCCACCGTTGATCAACATATATATATAGAAAATAAACTACCAGAGTCACCTTCTCCATGTAAAAATAGTGTAGTATAGAAAAGATCTTATTCCTGGAGTTGACCCACTATTCCACAACTAGTGAATCAGAACATTCACTAAATGTCAGTGGTCGTTGCCGCATAAAACATTCGATATCAAGTTTCTCCCTCTTTGGTGAAGGAGGAAGTTCCCCATTATTATGGTTATTGTTCAAAAAAAGAGATTTTTAGGTAATAATTTTCATGAAGTTTTGAAATCCACCTCCCAAATCATTAGAGATGTCGTTGGGGAAATCATTTCATTGACCCTCACACGAGTTTTTGGCCTGGTTACTCCTGGTTCCCACCATTCTCTAAAATAGAAAAGGTTATAACAAAACATAAGTCAATAGGTCATTAATAAACAACTTATTAATTTTTAGATATTACACTAAAATCATGACTTATGGGATCCCTATTTAATTCTTCTTGTGTGCGTGCTTGTACTTAGTCTCTTACTAGAGGTTTTATCTTGGGTTCACTAATCCTAATTCCCAAATTGACTAAACCTTGCCTCTGATACCAACTATAGAGACCCTATATTTTCTTAAATTACTATTACATAATTATAAAGATAAACCACATAATTGTATTAGAACATGATGATACAAATGTTTAGTTTCTTGGGAAAATGAGTACCAAACATAACATTTACAGCATCATACATTAACATTTATTTAATTCCTTCTTCTCTAGCTACTTATTGGCACTTGAATTCTCCATAGCACAAGTTGTCACCTGGGGGTATACATCAAGAAAGGGTGATCTAAAATCCCAGTAAGATGATAGATAATAACAATATAACATGGGGAGAGTATAATCATAACATAGGCATAGGATCATGAACATAAGAGGAAGCATTAATAAAAGACATGAAATGTGGAAATGAAAAAAATGAAACATCACATCTTAGTGGTTAAGAACCAAACATTCTTGTGAAAAAAGCAAGAATATTGTTCACACATCATTTCACTTTAACTCATGAGATTCATCACTTCACCCAATTCATTGGAGCACTATATAATTCTAGGAACACCTGTCACATTCATACATTCATCTTGCACTATATAATTCTGGGGTCACCTGTCACATCATAATATTTACATTATCATGCATTCCACATTAAAATATATATAAAACCTGAACATTACATAACCGATGAAAAGAAATGGGTTTCACATAATAAATCATAATTTCATAAAAATTTGGTTCCCAAAATAATTATGGAATATCATTCTTGACATAGAACCATTAACCATGAGTTAAGAGTGAAACAATATTCAAGAAGTAAAAATGGTGTGTTTATTTGAAGGTTCAGTTCTTTTGGAAAATATTGGGTTTTTCAAAAAATAAAGTAGAGAAAATTTATATCCTAGAAAAGGGTAGATAATGATGAATACATGATTTTTATGGATAACCTATACTAAGCATTGAGTGAAAGTGGGAGAACCTGAATAAAGAAGGTTGGGTTTGAGAATTTCCCCTACCATTGTATCTGAATGCTTTCTTCACTTTAAATTCCTTTATAACCACATTGGATTTATTAATTAACAATTCAAGAAGCTTTTTTAAATGAACATGTTTCATTATGGTTTCATTAGGTTATTTTATGGGCCTTTTTATGGGATATAGGGTTTAAATCCATTGTTAGGGAATGTTCATTTTTATGGTTTTCTGGAATAATTCACTTCTATTCAGAAATGGATGTTCGTGTAGAAAATGAATAAAAATACAGAACTGATATTAAATTTTATTAATTATATTTCCGGATTTTAAATGCTGTTATATTGAATTATGTTATATACCATGTAGACGAATCATTAGTTAAAATTTAATGATGATCGTTTGGGTTAATTCGGGTGATTTCTTGACCACAACAAACTTGTTTTGTTTAATCATTTAGTAATATGTACATAAGTTAGTTATATAACATTAAATAGGATATAACACATATAATATAATCTTGTTAAACCATGAAAATGGTTTCATGACCAGATCTGAAGGAATTAACGAAAATTTAAATCACATTGTCTACAATGTTAGTAATTTGACACATCTCAGACAATGTTTTTATTCCTTAAATAAGTGGGTAAGGAGAAGAATAATGATGACGAAGTTTCCATGAAGATGATAAAATCCAGAATATTCAAGATTTATTGATCTTTAATTCCTCTTGGATAAGAGTATGGTAAGATACTATAATAAAAAAAAGGAAAGGAAAGGAAAACACATGAAAAATAAAGAGGATTTCTTACCTCTTGATATCTTCACCTTGAGATCCACCTTAAGGCCTTTGATTTTGGAATTCGGGTGAGAATAGTAGGTATAGGACGTGGGGAGGATCTTGGGAGGTGTATTGGGATGAAATTAGGTAAGGATCATGGTGTGAGAGGTGTGGGAGGAAGATGAGAATGAGGGTGATATTTATAGTGGAGGAGAGGAGGTATTTTACATTATTTAAATAATTTTTCTCCTGAATATGAATAATATTAATTCATGTGACACCAAATAGTAATAATGGCATGTTAGTTCTAACTAATTTATCTTAAATCACTTATGATGTCATAAATAGTGTATTTAACACATAATTTGAATATACAGAATTTTACAATATTTTACTATTCATAAAAAATTCATGAATTTCAGAAAAATCCAAAAAATTCACCCTAACCATTTTTGGATGTGTATAATTGAAAAATGAACTCCATTTTTTGAAAATAATTTTATAAATATTATTAATTTATGTTTTAAATAAAATCATACTTAATTCAAAAATTAACAATTGTAATTCTATAACTGCTTTTATATAACATTAAAAAATTAACCAAGATGTCATTATCATAAATACTTTTGAAAATAAAATAATAATAAAATTTACTATTCAATAAGGTGATTTTACAATTTATATTAATATTTAAAGTGGTATGTTACTATTCAGAAAAAAACAAGTTGGTTCCATCAGACTCCAAATAATTTACTGAACACAAATGTAGATGACCACTTTTCAATATTTAAAACAAAGAAGTGGAAAAATTGTGTTTAGTGATCACATAGTATTTATTATCATGATATGTTATTGTGCTTGTTAATCTGATTATACTATAAGGCATAATTCTAAGAATGGAATTCCAAAGACAAAACTTCTAGTCATTACATTCTTCTCGGCTTATGAAATTTTTCCCTTGAAATTTCATTTTACACAAACAAGAGAGGGTACTTCTCCTTTATTTACTCCTACGGTTCCTAAGTAGCTTCTTAAAACTTGTGGTTCCTCTACAGCACTTTGAGAAGGTGGGTTGTATTTTTTGTGCAAAACTTTATCTCTCCTATCCAGAATCTGTACTGGCTGCTCATCATAGGAGAGATCATCTTCCAGCTGAACCACCTTTGAGTTCAGTACGTGAGAGGGATCATGAATGTACTTCCTTAGGATTGATATGTGAAACAGATCATGCACTTGAGCGATATTTGGTGGAAGCGCAAGATGATAGGCCATGATTTCTATGCGGTCAAGGATCTAAAAGGGGCCAACATACCTTGGGCTTAGCTTCCCTTTTTTCCAAACCGCATGACTCTCTTCTATGGTCATATTCGAAGGAAGAATTTATCTCCAACTTCGAACTCCATGTCCCTTCAATGGTTCCCAGGATAGATATTTTGACAACTCTGAGCATCTTTGATGTGATTTTGGATGACTTGAACCTTATCTGTCATCTCTTGCACAAGGTCATGTCCAAGTATCTTTCTTTATCCAACTTCATCCCAATAAGTTGGAGTTCTACATTGATTTCCATACAGAGCATCATATGAAGCCATCTAAATACTTGAGTGGAAGATATTTTTGTATGAAAACTGAACAAATGGAAGATGTTGATCCCATCCACCTTTGAATCATAAAGATCAGGATTTTAGCATGTCTTCAAGAGTCTGAATAGTATTCTCAGATTGGCCGTCAGTTTTGTGGTGATAGGTCGTGCTGAAATTTAATTCAGTACTCAATTAATTTTGAATACTTCTCCAGAATTTAGATGTGGGCCTTGGATCATGGTTAGAGACAATCAAGAGTGGAAGACCATGTAGTATCCCCACATCCTTCACATATATCCTTGCAAGTTTTTCAAGTGAGATATCTTTACAAATAGCAATAAAATGGGATGTCTTGGGGGTTTAGTAAACCACAACCCATATCACTTTATTTCCCTTCGACATCTTTGGGAGACCCATGAAAAAGTACATAGTGAAAATCTCCTATTTCCACATGGGTATTGGGTGTGGATGCATCAAGATTTTTGTTTTTGTTTTCTCTTCTTTAACTTGTTGACATACCAAGAACCTTGAGATATATTCCACGATCTCCTTCTTTATGTTATCCCACCAGAAGTGTTTACAGAGATCTCGGTACATCTTGGTGCAAGAAGGATGGATAGAGAATGTTGAGCTATGTGCATTTTCTAATAGATGCTTCTTTAACCTAAGTGAAGGCACACAGATCCACATTCCAAACCTAATCACACCTTCATCGATGATTTGGTACTCTTGTAGCATTCCTTCCATTAATACATTCATCTTCTATTATAACTCCAAATTATCCCATTGTGCCTCCTTAATCATCTCATGGATTTATGGTTGTTCAATAATTTGTGAAAGGTAGGATTTATCCCCTTCCCTTATTATTTCCAAATCTATCCATTGCATATCCAAGAAGATAGGGTCTTTCTAAATCTATAACATGGATAGAGTAGCAGGTTCTTTTCTGCTTAGAGCATCGACTACCTTGTTTGCCTTTCCTGGATGATAGTGAATAGAGTGATAATAGTCCTTGATTAGCTATAACCATATCCTTTCAAACATGTTGAGATCCTTCTGTGTGAATATATAAATTAATCTCTTGTGGTCAGTTTATATGTCACACTTCTCACCATAAAGGTAGTGCTACCGGATTTTCAAGTCAAAAATCATGACTCCCTCCTCTAGATCATGCGTCAGGTAGTTCTCTGCTAGGATCTTCAACTTTCTTGAGGAGTAGGCTGACACATTATCATTTTCCATGAGAACATAACCCAAACCTTTCATTGAAGCATCACTAAATATCACAAAACATTCACAACTCTTCGGTAATATGAGTACTGGTGCAGTGATCATCCTTCTTTTTATCTCCTTGATGCTTCCCTCAGATTCTTCCATCCACACATACTTTACCCCCTTCCTTGTTAACATAATTATAGGGATAGTAAATCATGAAACATTTCTTACAAAATGTTAGTAGTACCCAGTTAATCCAGGAAAAATATGGATTTATGTGACACCAGAGGTTCTGGGCCATTTCTCAATCGCCTTTTTTTAAGGGTCCACATAAATTCCCTCACTTTTGATCACATGTCCCAAGAATGTTACTTTCTTCATCCAAAAGGAACACTTGATGAATTTGGAATACAACTTCTTCTTTCTCAATGTATCCAACACAAGTCTTAGATATTCTTCATCTTCATCCTTGATCTTCGAGTAGATAATAATATCACTGATAAACACCACCACGAATTTATCGAGGTAATGTCTAAAGAATCTATTCATAAAATACATGAAGATTACATAGGCATTATTAATTTCGAAGGGAATTACCAAAAACTCATAGTTCCCATAACTTTTATGGAAGGAAGACTTCTAAATATCTTTCATCTTCACCTTTAGCTGATGATATTCAGAATGAATATCCACCATTCAGAAGTATTGATATCCTCTTAACTGATCAAAAAATTCATAAATCCTTGGAATATGATACTGTTCTTTATTGTGATCTTTTTTAGTTCCCAATAATCAATAAAAAACCACATTGTTCCATCCTTCTTCTTCACAAAGAGCACTGGCGCACCCCAAGGTGATACACTAGGGTGTATGAACCATTTTTACAAATGCTCTTGCAGATGCTTCTTTAAATCCTATAGTTTGATAGGATCCTTCCTATATTGAAACTTTAAGATAGGAGTAGATCCGGGTATGAGTTATATGAAAAACTCTACCTCATGATCTGTGCATAGTCTGGGTAACTCTTTCAGAAATACATCACTGTATTCCCTCATGATGGGAATTTTTGGAAGGTTGGCACATTCCTTTTACTCAACCATTTGGGTTAGGCGTGCTTCTTAATACGGTATCGACACCCACAATGTTGGAATTTTTTTCAAAGGAGATTCATGATCTTATTTGAATTTGTAGAGGAGTGTGGGATTGTTATGAATATGAAAATATAATTCCTTTTCCTAACAGTTGACATGTGCTCTATATAATGAGAGAAAATACATTCCCATTATACCATCGAATTCCACCAAAGTAAGTATTACAAAATTCGCTGGAAGAATATTCCCACATACGCCAAAATGAGAAGAGTAAAACACATGGGTCACATTGATTTCCCCACTTGTTATTTTTACATATATCTCAACTTCAAGGTTTCTGGGAATCGATTCTACAGTTCTTGAAAACTTGTAAGATATAAAGAAATCCGTATAACTAGATTAAAATAAGACCTTTTCCATTCTTGAGTGAATATGAAGTGTACCTTGTATGACTTCATTATCTTTATCTACTTCCACAGCAGTGATGGAATAATCCTTCTGTCATTATTTTGAATTTTGTGGCAGCGGATGTTGATTACCCTAGAGGACTCGAGGTTTAGTGCACTGGATTGCAGAGTTCCCTTTCTCCCTATAGTTGTAGCATTGAACCATGGGTGGTTCTCTCATTTATTCCACTACATTATCCTTCATTTTCATGTCTTTTTGACACTCTTGAGCATGGTGGCATTCTTTCACAAGCTTGAATCATTTACCCACCCCTTTGAGGTAGTTCCCTTGATGCAACTTCCCACATTTTTTGCAAGTGGGTTGTTGATATTTCTTCCCACCTTTATCATTAGATCCACCGGATTGAGAATCCATCATTCATTTATTATCACCACATCCTTGGGGACATTACAAAAACTCCATCTCAACTTTGAGAGCTCACCAAACTACTTCTTCATAATTCCAAAAGTCTTGAATTTCAAGAGCCTTTCGAAGGTGTGGTTTAATCCACTAAAGAATCTATCAATTTTTCTATCATTATTGCTAACAAAATCAGAAGCATACCTTGCAAGACATGTGAAATTTTCTTCATAGGTTGTAACAGATTCCCCTTATTTTTTCTTGAGCTCTAAAAATTCTAACTCTATCACTGTATGAAGAGTTCGGGGGAAATACTTGTTAAGAAACATGATATTAATGTCTTCCCATTCCATATCTTCAATTTCGTATCTTGGCTTGATGTTCTTAATCAAAGCCCACCATGGATCAGCCTCTCAATATTGATGATAAACTAGTAGAGTCACCTTCTACATATTAGAACAATATATCATAGAAAAGATCTTATTTTTGGAGTTGAATCACTATTCCCCAACTAGTGGATAGGAAGATTCACAAAATTTCGTTGGTTGTTTCCGCATAAAATATTTGATATCAAGTTGCTCCCTCTTTGGTGAAGGAGGAAATTACCCATTATTCTGGTTATTGTTCATAACTTGAGATAGTTGGGTAAGAATTTCCATAATGTTTTGAAATCCACCTCCCAAATCATTGGGGATGCTGTTTGGGAAATCATTGCATTGTCCCCCACACGAGTTGTTGGCCTGGTTTCTCCTGGTTCCCACCATTCTCTAAAATAGAAATGGTTAGAAAAAAACATAAGTCAACAAGTTATGAAAAAATAACTTATTAATTTGTAAATATTTCACTAAAAACATGACTTATGGGATCCTTATGTAAATATTATTGTGTGCATGTTTGTACATAGTCTCATACTAGAGGTTTTCTCTTGGGTTCAGTAATCCTAATTCTCAAATTAACTAAACCTTGCCTCTGATACCAACTATAACGACCCTGTCTTTTCTTAAATTACTATTACATAATTATAAAGATAAAAAAAATTATATTATTAGACCATGAGGTTCCAAAGCTTTATTGTTTTGGAAAAACTAGGACCAAACATAACATTTACAACATCATACATAAATATTTATTTAATTCCTTCTTACCTAGATTCTTATGGGCACTTGAATTCTCATTAGCACAAGTAGTCACCTGAGAATACACATAAAAAAATGGTGAGCTAAAAGCCCAGTAAGAGGATAGATAAGAAAAATATTACATGGGGGGAGCATGATCATAACATAGGAATAATATCATGAAGATAAGAGGAAGCATTAATAAAATGAATGAAATGTGGAAATGCATAAAAAATGAAACATCTTGTCTTAGTGGTTAACAACCACACATACTTGTGAAAAATGATAGCATATTGTTCACTCATCATTTCACTTTAACTCATGAGATTCATCAATTTACCCAATTAATTGGAGCTCTTTACAATTCGGGGTGCACCCATCACATTCAAACATTCATCTTACGCTATATAATTCTGGGTACACCCGTCACATCATAATATTTACATTATCATGCATGCCACATTAAAAATATATAAAACCTGAACATAACATAAAAAATGTAAAGAACTGGGTTTCACATAATAAATCATACTTTCATAAACATTTTTCCCCCAATATAAATAGGGAATATCATTGTTGACATAGAACCACTAACCATGAGTGAAGAGTGAAACAATATTCAAGAAGTAAAAAGGGTTTGTTAATTTGAAGGAGAGTTCTTTTGGAAAACATTGGGTTTTTTCCAAAACAAGTAGAGAACAATTATATACCAGAAAAGGGTATATAATGATGAATACATTATTTTAAGGATAACCCATACCATACATTGGGTGAAATAGGGAGAACCTGAAGAAAGAAGGTTGGGTTCGAGAATTTCCCCTTACCTTGTATCTGAATGCTTTATTCAATTTAAAGTACTGTATAAACACATTAGATTAATTAATTACCAATTACAGAACATTTTTTACATGAATATGTTTCATTATGGTTTCATTAGGATATTTTATGGGCCTTTTTATGACTTATAGGTTTTAAATCCATTGTTCGGGAATGTTCATTTTTATGGTTTTCTTGAACGGTTCACTTGTATTCAAAAATGGAAGTTTGTGTAGAACAAGGATAAAAATACAGAACTATTATTAAATTTTATTAATGATATTACAGGATTTAAAATGATATTATATTGAATTATGTTATATACCATGTGGATCAATCATTTGTTAAAATTTAATAATGACCATTTTGGTTAATTCAGGTGATTTTTCAACCACACTAAACTTTTTTTGTTTAATCATTTAGTAATATGTACTTGAGTTAGTTAAATAAAATTAAATATTATATAATAAATATAATATATTCTGGTTCAGCCATAGAAATGGTTTTATGACCATATCCGATGGAATTAAAGCAAATTGAAATCACATCGTCCACAATGTCAGTAATTCGACACATCACGAACAATGTTATTATTCCATGAATAAGTGGTAGAGGATTAGAATAATGATGATTAATTATAAATGAACAGGAGAAAATACATAATATACAAGATTTATGTATCTTTAATGCCTCTTGGATAAGAGGAGGGGAAGATACTATAATAAAATAAAAGGAAAGGAAAGGAAAACACTTGAAAAAGAAGGCTGATTTTTTACCTCTTGATCTCTTCTCCTTTAGATCCTCCTTATAGCCTTTGATTTTGGAATTCAAGTGAGACCAGAAGGTCTAGGACGTGGGGAAGTGTCTTGTGAGGTTTATTGGTCAGAAATTAGGTAATTCCCAAGGCTTGGGAGGTGTGGGAGGAAGAGGAGAAGGAAGGTGGTATTTATAGTGGAGGAGAGGAGGTATTTTACATTATTTAAATCATTTTTCTCCAGACTATGAATAATATTAATTCATGTTACCCCAAATAGTAATAATGGAATTAGAGTTCAAAAAAGTGGTCATAAATTAATTATGATGTCATAAATAGGGTATTTAATTGATAATTTGAATATACGGTTTTTTTCGTATTTCACTATTCATAAAAAATTCATGAATTTCAGAAAAATCCAAAAAATTCAACCTAACCATTTCTTGATGTGTAGAATTCAGAAATGAACTCCATTTATTGAAAATAATTTTCTAAATATTTTTAATTTAATATTTAAATAAAATCATACTTAATTAAAAAATTAACAGTTTTAACTCTATAACTGCTTTTATATCACATTGAAAGATTAACTAAGATGTAATTTTCTTAAATACTTAAGAAAAATAATAATAATACAATTTACTATTCATTAGGGTCATTTTACTATAAATATTACTATTCAATTGGGTATGTTACTATTCACACAAAAACAAGTTGGTTCAATTAGACTCCAAATAACATACTGAACACAAATGTAGATAACCTCTTTTCATAATTCAAAACATAGAAGTGGAAAAATTATGTTTAGTGATCACATAGAATTTAGTATCATGATATTTCATTGTTCTTCCTAATGTGATTATACTTTAAGGAATAATTGTAAGAAGGGAATTCCATTGATAAAACATCGGGTCGTTACATTCTTCCCTGCTTATGAATTTTTTCCCTCAAAATTTCATTTTACACAAACAAGTGAGGGTACTTCTCCTTCATTTACTCATACAGTTCCCATGTAGCTTCTTCAAACTTGTGGTGCCACCACAACACTTTGAGAAGGTGGGTTGTCTTTTTTGCGTAGAAACTTATCTCTCATATCCAGAATCTCTACTGGCTACTCCTCATAAGAGAGATCCTCTTCCAGCTGCCCCACCACTGATTTTAGTACATGTGAGAGATTAGGTATGTGCTTCCTTAGGATTGATTCGTGAAACACCTCATAAACTTGAGCCATATTTGGTGGAAGCGCAAGCTGATAGTCCATGACTCCTACACGGTCAAGGATCTCAATAGGGCCAATGTACCTTGGGCTTAGCTTCCCTTTCTGTCCAAACTGCATGACTCTGTTCTATAGTGATATTTGAATGAAGAATTTATCACCAACATCGAACTCCAAGTACCTTTGATGGTTGTCTGGATAACTCTTTTGACAACTCTGAGCATCTTTGATGTGTTTCTGGATGACTTGAACCTTATCTATCATCACCTACATAAGGTCAAGTCCAATTATATTTCATTCTCCAACTTCATCCCAACAAGTCGGAGTTCTATATCTCTTTCCATACAAAGATTTATACAGAGCCATCTGAATAATTTGAGTGGAAGATATTGTTGTATGAGAACTAAACTAATGGGTGATTTTGTGCCCATCCACCTTTGAATTATAAAGATCATGCTTTTAGCAAGTCTTCAAGTGTCTGAATAGTTTTTTTAGATTGGCCATCATTTTTGGGGTGATAGGTCTTTCTGGAATTTAATTCATTTTTCAAATCATGTTTAAGACTTCTTCAGAATTTAGATACGATCCTTGGATCATGGCCATAGAAAATTGAGAGTGGAACACCATGTAGTATCACAAATTCCTTCACATATATCCTTTCAAGTTGTTCAAGTGAGATATCTCTAAAAATAGTGATAAAATGGGCAATCTTGGTGAGTCGGTCAACACAACCCATATCGCTTTATTTCCCTTCGAAATCTTTAGGAGACCCATGATAAAGTCTAGAGTGAAATTCTCCTATTTCCACAAGGGTATAGGCAATGGATGCATCAACCCTTTGGACTTTTGTTTCTCTGCTTTAACTTGTTGAAATACCCAAAACCTTGAGATATATTTCATGATATCCTTCTTCATGTTATCCCACCAGAATTGTTCATAGAGATCATGGTACATCTTGGTGGAAGGAGGACATATAGAGAATGGTGAGCTATGTGCATTTTCTAATATGTCCTTCTTTATCCTAGGAGATTAAGGCACACAAATCCACATTCATAACCGAATCAGACCTTCATCATTGATATGAAACTCTTGATGCTTCCCTTCCTTTACTGCATTCTACTTTTTTTTGTAACTCCAAATTATCCATTTGTGCCTCCTTAATCATATCTTGGATTGATGGTTGCGCAATAATTTGGGAAAGGTAAGATTTATCCCCTTCCCTTATGATTTCAAAATCTATCCTTTACATATCCAAGAAGATATGTTCTTTCCAAATCCATAACATGGATAGAGTAGCAGGTTATTTTTTGCTTATAGTATCAACTACCTTGTTCTCCTTTCTAGGATGATAGTGTATACAACAATCGTAGTCCTTTACTAGCTCTAACTATCTCTTTTACGAATGTTGTGCTCCTTCTGTGTGAATATATACTTTAACCTCTTATTGTCAGTTTATATGTCACACTTCTAACTATAAATGTAGTGCTACCAGATTTTCAAGGCAAAAGTCACGGTTTCCATCTCTAGATCATGCATCGGGTAGTTCTTCTCAAGGATATTCTACTATTGTGAGGATTAGGCTATCACATTATCATTTATCATGAGTACACAACCCAATCCTTTCATTGAAGCATCTCTATATCCCAAAACTTTCAGCACACTTCGGTAATGTGAGTACTGGTGCAGTGATCAACCTTCATTTTAGCTCCTTGAATCTTCCCTCACATTCTTTCATCCATACATACTTTACCCCTTTCCTTGTTAACTTAGTTATAGGGCTTGAAAACCCTGAGAAAATTCTTACAAAACGTTAGTAGTACCTAGTTAATCCAAGAAAACTATGGATTTATGTGACACTAGAGGGTTTGGGCCACTCCTCAATCGCCTTTTTTCGAAGGGACCAAAGAAATTCTCTCACTTGTGATCACATGTACCAAGAACGTGACTTGCTTCATCCAAAATTCACACTTGCTGAACAGGGCATACAACTTCTCCTTTCTCAATGTCTCCAACACAAATGTAATATGTTCTCCCTCTTCCTCCTTGATCTTGGATTAAATGATAATATCATCAATAGACACCCCAACATATTTATCAAGGTAATGTCTAAAGACTCTATTCATCAAATACATGATGATTTCAGGGGAATTAGTAAGTCCGAATGGAATTAACAAAAACTCATAGTGCCCATACCATGTACGGAAGGTAGTCTTCTAAATATATTTCTTATTCACCATTAAATGATGATATCTAGAATAAAGATCCACCTTTGAGAAGTATTGATCTCCTCTTAACTAATCGAAAAATTCATCAATCCTTGGAAGATGATACTTGTTCTTTATGGTGATCTTTTTTAGTTCCCAATAATCGATACAAAAACACATTGTTCCATCCTTCTTCTTTATAAAGAACACTGGCGCACCCCATGGTGATGCACTAGGGTATATGAAACCTTTGTACAAATGCTCTTGCAGCTGCTTCTTTAAATTATCTAGTTTGATAGGAGCCATCATATAAGGAAACTATTAGATATGAATAGTTTCAGGTATGAGTTCAATGATTAACTCTACATCATGATATGTGGGAAGTTTGGGTAACTGTACAAGAAATACATCACTGTATTCCCTCATGATAGGAATTTTTGTAAGGTTGGCACTTTCCTTTTACACAACCTTTTGGGTGAGGCATGCTTCTTAATAGGGAATAAACATCCACACTATTGAATGATTTTTCAATGGAGACTCATGATCATATTTTAATTTGTAGAGGATCATGGGATGGTTTAGAATATGAAATGATATTTCCTTTTCCTGACATTTGATATGTTCTCTATAAAAAAAGAGCAAATATATTCCCATAATACCATCAAATTCCACCAAGGGAAGTATTACCAAATTCCCTGGGAGAATATTCCCACATACACCAACATGAGAAGAGTGAAACACACAGGTTTCAATGATTTCCCCACTTAGTATTTTTATAGATATCTCAACTTCAATGTTTTGGGGATTCGATTCAATAATTATTGCAAACTTGAAAGATATAAAGGAATCTATAGAACCATAATCAAATTAGTCTTTTGAAATTATTGATTGAATAGTAATTTTACTTTGTATGACTTTATTATCTTTCTCTACTTCCACAGTAGTGATGTTATAAGCCTTCTATTGTTCCTTTTACTTCTGTGGCGGGTGAAGCTGAATACCCTCAATGACACAAGGTTTAGTTCAATGGTTTTCATAGTACCCCTTCTCCCTGTAGTTGAATAATTGAACCATGGGTGATTATCTATTTTATTCCACTACATTATCCTCCCTTTTCATTTATTTTCGACACTTTTGAGCATGGAATCCTTCTTTCCCACACTTAAAGCATCTACCCGTCCCTTGGAGGTAGTTCCCTTGATGCAACTTCCCACATTTTTGGCATGTGGGTTGTAGAGATTTCTTCCCACCTTTATCATTAGATCCTCCATATTGAAACTCCATCTTTCATTTCTTATCACCAGAGCCATTGGACCATTCTCAAAACTCAATATCCACTTTGAGTGCACACTGAAGAAATTATTCATAATTATTACAGTCTCAAATTGCAAGAGCCTTTCGAAGGTGTGTCTTTAATCCACGAAAGAATCTATCAATTTTTCTTTCATTGTTGATAACAATACCCGATGCATACCTTGCAAGCAATGTGAAATTTTCTTCATAGGTTGGGATTGATTCTCAATCCTTTTTCTTGAGCTCTATAAATTCTCTCTCTTTCTTTGTACAAAGAGTTAATGGGAAATACTTTTTAAGAAACATGGTCTTAAAGTCTTCCCATTCCATATTTTCAATTTTGTCTCCTGGCTTGGTGTTCATAATCAAATCCCACCGTTGATCAGCCTTTATATATAGACGATAAACTACTAGAGTGACCTTCTTCATATCAGAATAGTGTAGCACATAAATGATATTCTTCCTATAGTTGACCCACAATTCCACAACTAGTCGATCAGAATATTCACTAGATGTCAGTGGTCATTGCCGCATAAAACCTTCGATGTCAAGTTGCTCCCTCTTTGGTGAAGTAGGGCGTTCCCCATTATTCTGGTTATTGTTCATAACCTGAGATAGTAGGGTAAGAATTGCCATGATGTTTTGAAATCTACCTCCCAAATCATTGGGGATGTCATTTGGGAAATCATTTCATTGTACCTCACATGAGTTATTGTCCTAGTTTCACCTAGTTCCCACCATTCTCTAAAATATAAAAGGTTAGAACATAACATAGGTCAAAAAGTCATGAATAAATAAATTATTCATTTGTAAATAATACAATAAAAGCATAACTTATGGTATCCCTATGTAAATCTTCTTGTGTGAATGTTTTTACTTTGTCTCATACTAGAGGTTTTATCTTGGGTTCACTAATACTAATTCCCAAATTAACTAAAACTTTCCTCTGATACCAACTATAAAGACTCTATCTTTTCATAAATTACTATTACATAATTATAAAGATAAACAAAATACTAGTATTAGACCATGAGGATCCAAAGGCTTAGTGTCTTGGGAAAACTAGGAACAAACATAACATTTACAACATCATACATAAAAAATTATTTAATTCCTTCTTCTCTAGCTTCTCGTTGGCACTTCAATTCTCCTTAGCACAAGTAGTAACATAAGGATATACATCAAAAAAGGGTGAGCTAAAAGCCCAGTAAGAGGATAGATAAGAAAAATATGACATGGTATGAGCATAATCATATCATAGTAAGAGTGTAAATATCATAATAGGAAGCATTAATAAAAGACATGAAATGTGGAAATTCATAAAAGATGAAACGTCATGTCTTTGTTGTTAACAACCACAAATACTTGTGAAAAAAGATAGAATATTGTTCACACATCATTTCACTTTGACTCATGAGATTCATAACTTTACCCGATTCATTAGAGCTCTGTATAATTCAGGGTGCACCAGTCACATTCCAAAATTCATCTCGCTCTATATAATTATGGGCGCACCCGTCACATCATAATATTTAAATTATCATGCATGCCACATTAAAAATATATAAAACTTTAACATAACCTAAACCATGGTAAGAAATGGGATTCATATAATAAATCATACTTTCATACACATTGGGTCCCTATAATAAAGAGGGAATATCATTCTCGACATAGAACCATTAACCATGAGTGAAGAGTGAAACAATATTCAAGAAGTAAAAAGGGTGTGTTTATTTGAAGGAGGAGTTCTTTTGGAAAACATGGTGTTCTTAAAAAATCAAGCAGAGAACATTTATTTCTCAGAAAAAGAAATATAATGATGAATATATTATTTTTATGGAGAACCCATATCAAACATTTAGTGAAATAGGGAGAACCCGAAGAAAGAAGGCTGGGTTTGAGAATTTCCCCTTACCTAGTATCTCAATGATTTCTTCCCTTTAAAGTCCGGTATGACCACATTATATTCATTAATTTACAATTTTAAGAACCTTATGTACATTAATATGTTTCATTGTGGTTCCATTAGGTTATTTTATGGGCCATTTTATGAGTTATAGGGTTTAAATCCATTGTTCTGGAATGTTCGTTTTTAGGGTTTTCTGGAATTGTTCACTTGTATTCAGAAATGGAAGTTCATTTAGAACATAGATAACCATCCAGAAATGATATTACATGTTATTAATGATATTAAAGTATTTTAAATGAAATTATATTGAATTATGTTATATACCATGTGGATGAATCATTAGTTAAAATTTAATGATGATCGTTTGGGTTAATTCAGATGATTTTTCGACCACAAAAAACTTATTTTGTTAAATCATTTAGTAATACATACATGATTTAGTTCAAGAACATAAAATAGGATATAATAAATATAATATAATATGGCTAAACCATAAAAATGGTTTCATGTCCAGATCCAGAGGAAATATAGCAAAACAAAATCACATTGTCCATGATGTTGGTAATTCGACACATAACAAACAATGTTTTTATTCCTTGAATAAGTGGGATCGGAGAAGAAGAATGATGATGAATTATTCAATGAACCTGACAAAATACAGAATATAAAATATATATGGATATTTCATGCCTCTTGGATAAGAGGATGGGAATAGACTATAATTAAAGACGTGGAAAGGAAAGGAATACACAAGAAAAAGAAAGAGGATTTCTTACCTCTTGATCTACTCTCCTTGAGATCCTCCTTAAAGCCATTGATTTTGGCCTTTGTGTGAGACCAGAAGGTCTAGGACGTGGGGAAGAGTCTTGGGAGGTGTATTGGGAAGAACTATGGTAATCCTCAATGCTTGAGAGGTGTGGGAGGAAGAGGAGGATGAGGGTGGTATTTATAGTGGAGAAGAGGAGGTATTTTACATTATTTAAATCATTTTGCTCCAAACTATGAATAATATTAATTCATGTGACCCCAAATAGTAATAATAGCATGTGAGTTCAAACCAAATGGTCTTAAATTAATTATGATGTAATAAATAGTGTATTTAACTAAAAATTTGAATATATGGTATTTTTCCGTATTTCACTATTCATAAAAAATTCTAGAATTTCAGAACAATCCCAAAAATTCACCCTAACCATTTTGGAGGTGTAGAATTCAAAAATGAACTCCATTTTCTGAAAATAATTTTTTTAAATAAAATTAATTTTATTTTTAAATAAAATCACACTGAATTCAAAAACTAAAAATTTTAATTCTATAACTACTTTTATATCACATCGAAAAATTAACTAAGATGTAATTATCTTAAATACTTGAGAAAAAAATAATACAATTTTCTATTCATTAGGGTAATTTTACTATTCATATTACTATTCAAAGGGGTATGATACTATTCATGAAAACACAAGTTGGCTCCATCACACTCCAAATAACTTACTGAACCCAAATGTAGATGAATGATTTTCGAAATTCGAAACATGTAAATGGAAAATTTGTGTTTATTGATCACATAGCATTTAAAAATCATGATATTTCATTGTTCTTCCAAATGTGATTATACTATAAGGCATATTTGTAAGAAGGTAATTCCATTGATAAAACTTTAGGTTGTTACATTCTTCCCTGCTTATGAAATTTCACCCTAGAAATTTTGTTTTACACAAAAAAGTGAGGGTACTTCTCCTTCATTTCATCCTACATTTACCAAGTAGCTTCTTCAAACTTGTGGTTCCTCCTAAAAACTTTGAGAAGGTGGGTTTCCTTTTTTGTGCAGAACCTTATCTTTCATATCCAGAATCTTTACTAGCTGCTCTTCATAAGAGAGATCATCTTCTAGCTGCACCACCTATGATTTTAGTACTTATGAGGGATGAGGTATGTACTTCCTCTGGATTGATATTCCCAACACATCATGAACTTGAGCATTATTCGGTGGAAGCACAAGCCGATAATCCATGAATCCTACACAGTCAAGGATCTCAATGGGGCCAGTGTACCTTGGTCTTTACTCCCCTTTCTTTCCAAACCGCATGACTCTCATCTATGGTGATATTCGAATGAAGAATTTATCTCCAACATCGTACTCCAAGTCACATCAACGTTTGTTAGGATATCGCTTTTGACAACTCTGAGCAGCATTGATGTGTTTCTGGATGACTTGAACCTTATCTGTCATCTCCAGCACAAGGTCAGGTCAAATTAGCCATCATTCTCCAACTTCATCCCAACAAGTTGGAGTTCTACATCTATTTCCATATAGAGATTTATTCAGAGCCATCTGAATACTTGAGTGAAAGATATTGTTGTATGAGAACACAAATAATGGGAGATTGTAACAGCCCGAGATTTTATGAAAAAATATTCTTTTTATTTTATTAATGTCTTGTGTTATACGCTACACTAAAAGGAGCTTGCACAACACGCATCCTTGACTTACCTTGCATTACACGCAATCGCAACCTTCCTCGATAGCGTGTGTGGTACGTAATCCTGAGTTTCACGAAACAATGATATGCTATTAAAATATTATTAAAACTAGCCGTTATGAATAGTAATAACCACTTTTTAAATTTTAGAAATTTTAACTCTCAAAATGGACTTCATTTTTGGATTCGGAGTATCGAATTTAGCCTAAGGTGAAATTTTGGTACTTTTCGGATAACTTTCATATTCTGATGAATAGTGAAAATTACCAAATTATAATTAAAAACAACTTTTTTAATCGAAATAATTAATAGTGATAAATCATTAATTTGAGTGGTTTTAAAGTATATTTAGAATATATTTTTACAATTTAATACAATGTTGGTCATTGGATGTAATTTCACATTTAAACTAGACATAAACAAGTGTCAATCTTTTGATAGATTTTGTTTCTTAAAAACACGCTATTTGTTTTAACAGCGGGATTTAATTATAAAATTAATTAATGCAACTTATATGTTGGGAATTTTGTAAAATAGAAATCATTTTTGAATTCGGAATATCAATTATAGCTTAGGGTGAAATTTTGGCATTTTTCTGAAAAACTTCAATTTTTGATGAATAGTGAAACCACTAAGTGGTAGGTTAAAAACTGAATTTTGCATAAAACTTAATTTTACCGCTTCTGTGAATGGAATTTCGAAAATCCGAGAGACACGGTTAATATCAAGGACTAAAATGTGGTTCAATGAGATGAAAATAATTTTTGGTGAATAGTAACTTTTTACTTTTTTTTACCACGGTTAAT
The DNA here is from genome assembly GCA_963277665.1 of Viscum album. Lineage (NCBI taxonomy): Eukaryota > Viridiplantae > Streptophyta > Magnoliopsida > Santalales > Viscaceae > Viscum > Viscum album. The sequence continues at coordinate 1,194,234,991 of OY728121.1, read as the reverse complement.
AGTAAATAGGGTAACTAAGGGTAAATATGATATTAATATTACCCTAACACATGTCCTAATTCTATTGGACAAGTGGAATTCGACCAAAAACAAACTTAGGAATAAAATATGACCATTTAGGCCCACTTGGATTAGATTAGGACTTTTATTATTAATTTATTTAAAGAAGGGTTAAAATAGTTAAAATCAAAGTTTAATAAGTAAATCATTTTTAATATGGGGTTATACATAAGATAAATTCGACTATAAATATTAATTAGAAAGCTAAAAATATTTCCTACATTATGGTATTTTATTTGTAATTTTTAGACATCAAATAATTTAATTTATTTATGACACAACGATGATGCAGTAATTATCTTATTAATGAAATATTGACATAATTGATGTTATAAACACCAAAATAAATGTAATTTGAGACTTTTTATGAATTCCACTAATTTTCTAGGTTACTATGATATATTAATGTTGATTTAATCAACTTGGTTCGAACATTTAATTCTGTTATGACTTTCACAAAAATCATATATCAAATAGTGTCAAAATTGACACAAAATAGTTTTTAAATCAAATATTATATTATTAATTGTTATTGTATTCCTAAAAATCTAAGGTTCGGCCAAATGACTTAGATAAGGATATATATATTAATAATAAAGAATTTCGGGTTCGTTTGGCATGTTATAGTAAGTGTATTAACCATATAGTATAAGAAAACAAAAAGACACGGTAAAAGTTAAATTATTTAACTTATAGTTAAATCTAATTGATAAGGTTAAAATAATACCCTAAACTTGTCTAAATCCTATTGGTTGATAGGATTTCGACCCATCCCCACTTTAGCTTCGAAATAAGACCCTGTGGAACCATTATAAACCGATTTTGACTTTAATATAAAATAATATTTTGAGATATTCCTAAGGTGCCCCTCTCCTCCCCTATAAAAGGACACCTCCTCCCCCTCCTCCTCACACCAATTTGAGCACTCAAGCTCGGCCAACCCCTGCCAATTTATCCTCTCCACTTCCCTAGCAACATCCTAGAGGTTCTGGTCTTCCTCAAAGACCAATTTTAGTACCCTAAGAGGAGGTCTCAAAGAGGCACTTCAAAGAAGAGGTAATTACCGTTACCAATTCTTTCATCTTTATTTCTTCTTCCACTTCTTCTTCTTAGGTTGTTTCATTATGAAGTAATAACATAAGTATCACTCATATACTGATATGTTATTATAAGTATGAAACAACCCTATTTCACCATCTATCCATCCTACGGAAAAAGAAATCACCGCGCGTGCATACGTACGGAATACCGTCTCCACGCCGTGGTGTAATCTATTTTCCACCGCCACCTTACATGGATGGGTATAATGGTGTAAAGAATAACTATACATAGTTATTACAACATCATATTGATTCTTATATATTGTATAATCCACTCCAATTCAATTCAATATTTATAGAAATGATATCATCGCTCGTGCGTACGTACGGACTACCGTCTCCACGACGCGATGAGATTCATTCTCCATGTTAACCATTTAAGAATGATTATAATGTATATATAAGAAATAATAATGAAATATATGACATTATAAAGCTACTGGATTTATGTATATATATACATATGTATGTCATCTACTTACTTCCATTTCAAGACAATAAGGAAAGAAAAACAGCGTTCATGCGTACGTACGGACTACCGTCTCCATGAACGGTGTTTTTTATTTTATTTATCTATCTATTATATATATATATATACTGAATATATATGATATATAAATCATATTTTATATTCTGGAAGTAAGTAAATCATGGTATAAGTAATAATAATGTCAATAACAACAAGTCAAAATACCTACGATAAAAGAAACGATTTTACCCAAAACGCTTCTTTAACATGGAATTTACAAAAGAACGGGTAATATAATGTCATAAGTGAACCATATATGATATCATAACAATGAATATGATTCTGTAATAAGTCAATGACATTATTTAAATCATTATACAGGAGGTTCAGACACATACGAAGCAAATTGGACCTAAGGTAAGGGAAATATCACATTCTCATTTTTATCCGATATTGTTTATTCGTAAGTATTTACTGGGGTGTATTTTATCATCCACATCCATGTTCCCTCAATATGTAATATTGTTTCCATCCACTTGCAATAGTTTAAATCCAATTTTACCCTTAGGTGAGTTTTTAGTAAAGAATATGAAAGGAATCTTTTGTCGTTTTTCCGTACGAGGTAATTTTTGACTTTTCCGACAAAAGTACGCAGAATGTTTTGTTTTTAACTTATACGGCACGAACGGATTTATACTGTTTTATAAAGCCTTATTTTCATGAAGCTTCCTCTAAATGATTTCATGACTATTTTCAATAAAATCTCTTTCTTTTAAAATTGCATGATGTTTTGTGAAAAGAAATTGATTTTGAAGAAAAAAGGATATTTTCCTCAAGAATTCAATTCAAGTGTTTTATCAAAATTATTTTCAATCTAAGATAATAAAGGGTTCTTTTTCTATCCATATTTTTACATTGGTTTGACTATGTTGTGATGGAATTATGTTTATGAATTCCTTTATCATATATGAATTGATTTATGATGTCACGATGTTTCAAGAATCCCATTTTTGTTATATGTGTTATGCGATGATGTATGTTTTATGATTATGTGGCACACATAAGAAAGGATTCATTATAAGATGGGTGGGACCTATATCTCCCTCCAATGCATTGGGTAATGATTTTATATCTCATGAGATAGACATGGCTGGAACGGAAGGTTATTTCGGTTCAGTGATACAGGACTGAAACGAGGAGTGAACTCGGTTCAGAAAGGGACTTTGTCCACTAAGATAGTCTTGGCAATGAGTCATGACTAACAAGAAATGATTTTCCATGATTATGTGTGCATGCCACAAAGATTCAAGTTTTATGTTATGATTATGGGGATCTCATTTTCACTTCTATGATTTATCCCATGTTATGATATTATGAGCTCTTTTGCAGGTTAAGATTTCCAAAGGCTATGTTCTTATGTATATGATGTGATTGATATTTCTTTTGTTTACCCTTACTGAGCATTTGAGCTCACCCTTTTATGTTTTCTTTTCCCCAGGATATAAAGAAAGGTTTTAGGTAAAAAAAAGAAGATCTTTATGGGAGATTTTGAAGATCTTTCACCACGATTAGAAGATTATAGTCCGAGTTTCCAAAGACACTAAACTATTACGGTCCTTGTGTGTGTGTTTTTTGTAATGTACTAAGTATTCCGCAAAAGTAATGTAATGTCCATGTACGATAAGCTACGGGTCTCTACAGTTGGTATCAGAGGAAAGGTTTAGTCAACCTTTGGAAACTAGGATGCGAAAACGTTAGTGAGATCCCTAGAGATATTTCTAAGGTATGTCTAGGTATGTCTCTAAGGTTAAGTATACGTATAGGTTATAGTCCTAGAATTGCGCTAACGATCTTCAAATTTAACCTAAGATGTTAGATATTGAGGGTACTAACCCTTTATTATGTTGTTTTCCCTAGCATGATTTTTGCCTCTCACACAATTCTTTTGGGGTTTTAGACGATGGCTGGAACCCGAAGGAACCGTGTTAATGCGGAATGCGATGGGCAATGCAATGATTGTCCCCCTGAGCAACCAAACGATATGGGAGCTGGAATGCAAAATCTTGTAGCCATGCTCACACAACTTTCTCAAGCTATGAATCATGCAGGATTTCCAAACGAACAAAGGAGGGAGCAACATTCTGTTGAATCCTTCATGAGGCAGCGTCCACCATCTTTCAGTGGGTCTACTGATCCATTAGTTGCTGAACAATGGATTAGTACTACTGAAAAGATATTTTCAGTTTTTCAATGTTCTGAGCATGATAAAGTCATCCTAGCAGTGTATCGTTTGGAAGGAGATGCTGATCAATGGTGGAATCTTGTTAAGAATACAAGGCAAAGGGATGAAATTGAGTCTATGGAATGGGACGAGTTCAAGAACTTATTTTTCAATAAGTACTTCCCTCGTATTCTTCGAACAAAGATGGAGAAAGAGTTTCTTGAACTGAAGCAAAGGGACGATGACTCTGTTGGTACCTATGAAGCAAATTTTACAAGACTTGCAAGGTATGCTTCTGGAATTATCATCCAACCTGAAAGTAAAGTTGATCGATTTTTTAGTGGCTTAAAACCAAGTCTTCGAAGGGCATTAGCTATAAGAGACTTCAGTAGCTATGAAGAAATTGTGCGTTGTGCTATCAAGGTAGAAATGGAAGTTGGTGTTACATATCCATCTCATGGTTTTGACAAGAAACGAAAGATGGAGTTCAAGGAGAAATCTCAGAATAATGGTGAAAAGAAGATGAATGTTTCCTTATGCACAAAGTGTGGAAAGAAGCATGGTGGAGATTGTCTAAAAGGGACTAGAAAATGTTTTAAGTGTGGAAAAGAAGGTCATCGAGCAGCTGAGTGTCGAAGTAATGGAAAAAGGGTTTCTAATGATAAAGCAAACACTGCAGAGAACGCACCGCCAACACTTCAATGCTTCAAGTGCAAGGAAATGGGGCATTATGCTAATAATTGCCCTAATCCAAGGGTTAGTGATGATCAACATGAGCAACCACTGAAGGCAAAGGACAAAGGGAAATCACATGCGATCACTATTGGCAATGTTGAATATGACAACGATGTGGTGGAATGATTAAGTGTTTATGTAATGGGATTCCAAAATAATGTTGTATCATTGAGTATTGCAATATTTATTGATGTGGTATTCAAAGTTATTGAGATATTTTTTGGAAATAACATGATATGCGCATAATGAAGATGAGAAAATGAAATGTTTAATAGTATTCATGAGCTCATGATTGATATAAGGACTAAGTGATATCATGGTTTGAGTATATAGAATTTTGAGGATTTTGGTATGTGGAAAGTGTTAACTTTTAACTGCACTCATGTTTCCACTAAGGTATTCAAGAGAATACACGATTAAGGACTTTGAATGTTTGGATATCTTATGATATGTGGGGATCAACGACAGTATTAAATCTCCGGTAATCGTTGTCACTATATTATGAGAGTGGACTGCAGTATTATGTATAAGCCTAAAGATTAGACTGGATTATGTTGGACATAAGTTAGTATTGTTTAAGGATATAAGATTTTTGATATTATTGATGGGATGTTATAGTAACGTAGTTTTAGAAAAAAGGACAACCTGCAGGACGGGCGACAACCCATCGCTTCGGACAAGGCTGTAGGAATCGAACCCACAACCGAAGTGCGACTGGCCTTTATCGCCTACCACTGACCTACAGGAAGTCCCTGTTTAGTAGAAACTAGTTTTATTATATTAAGTAGTATGATATATGAATTATAAGTCCATTTTAGAAACCATATGTGATTAATCTCACTATAGATCGACTTATGTATATAATTTTGCTAACCTTTTGTTTGAAACAGATGGAATGACCCGTCATTCTATCACATGATCTGCTAGCACTTCACGAATAACAAATTCAACTTCATTTATTTAAGAGATGAAGTGGAAGTTGTTAAAGGCACGAACAACAGTGAGATTGTACTGAAATAAAGTAAGTATTTATTCTAATTCAAATTCTTTAACTTTAGGGAAATGATCTTGAAAACCAAAAATGTTGTCCTAGTTCTCTTATACCTGATGAATCAGATGGTACCTTAGATCGTCACAAATTTATGGATTTGTGATTACTGGCTTTTCCATAGCCATGTTCTCTACCACTCTCCATCAGAACATGATGGTTAGATTTCTCTTCCATATCCATATTTTCACCTATGTGGAAACCCAGTGATTAGTTTATTTGGGTAATCGTTACATTTCATACTTTAGTTTTTAAAAGCCAAGTTTTGGTATTCCCTTTTACGATGTGGGTTTCTATTAAAGAAACTTTCAAATAGTAAACCATTTATAACCCTGACGAATTTCGAGGGCGAAATTCATTTTAAGGGGGGTAGAATGTAACAGCCCGAGATTTTATGAAAAAATATTCTTTTTATTTTATTAATGTCTTGTGTTATACGCTACACCAAAAGGAGCTTGCACAACACGCATCCTTGACTTACCTTGCATTACACGCAATCGCAACCTTCCTCGATAGCGTGTGTGGTACGTAATCCTGAGTTTCACGAAACAATGATATGCTATTAAAATATTATTAAAACTAGCCGTTATGAATAGTAATAACCACTTTTTAAATTTTAGAAATTTTAACTCTCAAAATGGACTTCATTTTTGGATTCGGAGTATCGAATTTAGCCTAAGGTGAAATTTTGGTACTTTTCGGATAACTTTCATATTCTGATGAATAGTGAAAATTACCAAATTATAATTAAAAACAACTTTTTTAATCGAAATAATTAATAGTGATAAATCATTAATTTGAGTGGTTTTAAAGTATATTTAGAATATATTTTTACAATTTAATACAATGTTGGTCATTGGATGTAATTTCACATTTAAACTAGACATAAACAAGTGTCAATCTTTTGATAGATTTTGTTTCTTAAAAACACGCTATTTGTTTTAACAGCGGGATTTAATTATAAAATTAATTAATGCAACTTATATGTTGGGAATTTTGTAAAATAGAAATCATTTTTGAATTCGGAATATCAATTATAGCTTAGGGTGAAATTTTGGCATTTTTCTGAAAAACTTCAATTTTTGATGAATAGTGAAACCACTAAGTGGTAGGTTAAAAACTGAATTTTGCATAAAACTTAATTTTACCGCTTCTGTGAATGGAATTTCGAAAATCCGAGAGACACGGTTAATATCAAGGACTAAAATGTGGTTCAATGAGATGAAAATAATTTTTGGTGAATAGTAACTTTTTACTTTTTTTTACCGCGGTTAATAGTAAATAGGGTAACTAAGGGTAAATATGATATTAATATTACCCTAACACATGTCCAAATTCTATTGGACAAGTGGAATTCGACCAAAAACAAACTTAGGAATAAAATATGACCATTTAGGCCCACTTGGATTAGATTAGGACTTTTATTATTAATTTATTTAAAGAAGGGTTAAAATAGTTAAAATCAAAGTTTAATAAGTAAATAATTTTTTATATGGGGTTATACATAAGATAAATTCGACTATAAATATTCCTTAGAAATCTAAAAATATTTACTACATTATGGTATTTTATTTGTAATTTTTAGACATCAAATAATTTAATTTATTTATGACACAACGATGATGCAGTAATTATCTTATTAATGAAATATTGACATAATTGATGTTATAAACACCAAAATAAATGTAATTTGAGACTTTTTATGAATTCCACTAATTTTCTAGGTTACTATGATATATTAATGTTGATTTAATCAACTTGGTTCGAACATTTAATTCTGTTATGACTTTCACAAAAATCATATATCAAATAGTGTCAAAATTGACACAAAATAGTTTTTAAATCAAATATTATATTATTAATTGTTATTGTATTCCTAAAAATATAAGGTTTGCCAAATGACTTAGATAAGGATATATATATTAATAATAAACAATTTGGGGTTCGTTTGGCATGTTATAGTAAGTGTATTAACCATATAGTGTAAGAAAACAAAAAGACACGGTAAAAGTTAAATTATTTAACTTATAGTTAAATCTAATTGATAAGGTTAAAATAATACCCTAAACTTGTCTAAATCCTATTGGTTGATAGGATTTCGACCCATCCCCACTTTAGCTTCGAAATAAGACCCTGTGGAACCATTATAAACCGATTTTGACTTTAATATAAAATAATATTTTGAGATATTCCTAAGGTGCCCCTCTCCTCCCCTATAAAAGGACACCTCCTCCCCCTCCTCCTCACACCAATTTGAGCACTCAAGCTCGGCCAAACCCTGCCACTTTATCCTCTCCACTTCCCTAGAAACATCCTAGAGGTTCTGGTCTTCCTCAAAGACCAATTTTAGTACCCTAAGAGGAGGTCTCAAAGAGGCACTTCAAAGAAGAGGTAATTACCGTTACCAATTCTTTCATCTTTATTTCTTCTTCCACTTCTTCTTCTTAGGTTGTTTCATTATGAAGTAATAACATAAGTATCACTCATATACTGATATGTTATTATAAGTATGAAACAACCCTATTTCACCATCTATCCATCCTACGGAAAAAGAAATCACCGCGCGTGCGTACGTACGGAATACCGTCTCCACGCCGTGGTGTAATCTATTTTCCACCGCCACCTTACATGGATGGGTATAATGGTGTAAAGAATAACTATACATAGTTATTACAACATCATATTGATTCTTATATATTGTATAATCCACTCCAATTCAATTCAATATTTATAGAAATGATATCATCGCTCGTGCGTACGTACGGACTACCGTCTCCACGACGCGATGAGATTCATTCTCCATGTTAACCATTTAAGAATGATTATAATGTATATATAAGAAATAATAATGAAATATATGACATTATAAAGCTACTGGATTTATGTATATATATACATATGTATGTCATCTACTTACTTCCATTTCAAGACAATAAGGAAAGAAAAACAGCGTTCATGCGTACGTACGGACTACCGTCTCCATGAACGGTGTTTTTTATTTTATTTATCTATCTATTATATATATATATATACTGAATATATATGATATATAAATCATATTTTATATTCTGGAAGTAAGTAAATCATGATATAAGTAATAATAATGTCAATAACAACAAGTCAAAATACCTACGATAAAAGAAACGATTTTACCCAAAACGCTTCTTTAACATGGAATTTACAAAAGAACGGGTAATATAATGTCATAAGTGAACCATATATGATATCATAACAATGAATATGATTCTGTAATAAGTCAATGACATTATTTAAATCATTATACTGGAGGTTCGGACACATACGAAGCAAATTGGACCTAAGGTAAGGGAAATATCACATTCTCATTTTTATCCGATATTGTTTATTCGTAAGTATTTACTGGGGTGTATTTTATCATCCACATCCATGTTCCCTCAATATGTAATATTGTTTCCATCCACTTTCAATAGTTTAAATCCAATTTTACCCTTAGGTGAGTTTTTAGTAAAGAATATGAAAGGAATCTTTTGTCGTTTTTCCGTACGAGGTAATTTTTGACTTTTCCGACAAAAGTACGCAGAATGTTTTGTTTTTAACTTATACGGCACGAACGGATTTATACTGTTTTATAAAGCCTTATTTTCATGAAGCTTCCTCTAAAATATTTCATGACTATTTTCAATAAAATCTCTTTCTTTTAAAATTTCATGATGTTTTGTGAAAAGAAATTGATTTTGAAGAAAAAAGGATATTTTCCTCAAGAATTCAATTCAAGTGTTTTATCAAAATTATTTTCCATCTAAGATAATAAAGGGTTCTTTTTCTATCCATATTTTTACATTGGTTTGACTATGTTGTGATGGAATTATGTTTATGAATTCCTTTATCATATATGAATTGATTTATGATGTCATGATGTTTCAAGAATCCCATTTTTGTTATATGTGTTATGCGATGATGTATGTTTTATGATTATGTGGCACACATAAGAAAGGATTCATTATAAGATGGGTGGGACCTATATCTCCCTCCAATGCATTGGGTAATGATTTTATATCTCATGAGATAGACATGGCTGGAACGGAAGGTTATTTCGGTTCAGTGATACAGGACTGAAACGAGGAGTGAACTCGGTTCAGAAAGGGACTTTGTCCACTAAGATAGTCTTGGCAATGAGTCATGACTAACAAGAAATGATTTTCCATGATTATGTGTGCATGCCACAAAGATTCAAGTTTTATGTTATGATTATGGGGATCTCATTTTCACTTCTATGATTTATCCCATGTTATGATATTATGAGCTCTTTTGCAGGTTAAGATTTCCAAAGGCTATGTTCTTATGTATATGATGTGATTGATATTTCTTTTGTTTACCCTTACTGAGCATTTGAGCTCACCCTTTTATGTTTTCTTTTCCCCAGGATATAAAGAAAGGTTTTAGGTAAAAAAAAAGAAGATCTTTATGGGAGATTTTGAAGATCTTTCACCACGATTAGAAGATTATAGTCCGAGTTTCCAAAGACACTAAACTATTACGGTCCTTGTGTGTGTGTTTTTTGTAATGTACTAAGTATTCCGCAAAAGTAATGTAATGTCCATGTACGATAAGCTACGGGTCTCTACAGAGATGTTGATCCCATCCACCTTTGAATTATAAAGATTAGGCTTTTATCATGTCTTCAAGTGTCTGAATAGTCTTTTTAGATTGTCCATCAGTTTTGGGGTGATAGGTCGTGGTGAAATTTAATTCATTACTCAAGGCATGTAGAAGACTTCTTCAGAATTTAGATGCAAGCCTTGGATCATGGTCAGAGACAATCGGGAGTGGAACACCATGAAGTATCACAACTTCCTTCACATATATCCTTGCATGTTGTTCAAGTGATATATCTCCATGAATAGTGATAAAATGGGAAGTCTTGATTAGTCAGTCAACGCACCCATATCACTTTATTTCACTTAGACATCTTTAGGAGACCTATGACAATGTACGTAGTGACATTATCCTATTTCTACATGGTTATAGGTAATGGATGCATCAAACCTTTGGAATTTTGTTTCTCTAAATTAACTTGTTGACATACCAATAACCTTGAGATTTATTATGCGATATCCTTATTCATGTTATCCCACCAGAAGTGTTCACAGAGATATCAGTAAATCTTGGTGCAAGAATGATAGATAGAGAATGTTGAGCTATGGGAATTTTCTAATAGATCCTCCTTTATCCTGGGTGATGAAGGCACACAAAGCCGCATTCCAAACTGAATCACACCTTCATCGTTGATACAGAACTATTTCTCCTTCCCTTCCTTTATACATTCAACTACTTTTTTAATTCAAGATTATCCCTTTGTGCCTCCTTAATCATCACTTGGATTGATGGTTGTGTAATCATTTGGGAAAGGTAGGATTTATCCCATGCCCTTATGATTTACAAATCAATCCTTTTAATATCCAAGAAGATAGGTTCTTTAAAAATTCATAACATGGATAGAGTAGCATGTTATTTCTTCTTATAGCATCAACTACCTTGTTCACATTTTCAAGATGATAATGTATGAAACAATCGTAGTCCTTTATTAGCTCTAACTATCTATTTTACGCATGTTGAGCTCCTTATGTGTGAATATTTTCTTTAAGCTCTTGCGGTCAGTTTATATCTCTCACTTATCACCATAAAGGTAGTGATGCCAGAGTTTCAAGGAAAACATCATGGCAACCAGCTCTAGATCATGTATCGGGTAGTTCTGCTTAAGTATATTCAACTATCGTGAGGATTATGCAATCATATTATCATTTTTCAGAAGTACACGACCCAATCCTTTTACTGAAGCATCACTATATATCACAAAATATTCACCACTCTTCGATAATGTGAGTACTGGTGCAGTGATCAACTATTTTTTTAGCTCCCTGAAGCTCCCCTCCCATTCTTCCGTCCATATATACTTTACCCCTTTCCTTGTTAACTTAGTTATAGGTCTTGAAAATCTTGAGAAATTTCTTTCAAAACGTCGGTATTACCTAGTTAATCCTAGAAAATTATGGATTTATGTGACACTAGAGGGTCTGGGAAATTATTAAATTGCCTTTTTTTGAAGGATCCAAAGAAATTATCTCACTTGTGATCACAAGTCCCATGAACATGACTTGCTTCATCTAAAATTCACACTTGCTGAACATGGAATACAAGTTATCCTTTCTTAATGTCTCTAAAATATGTTGTATATGTTCTTAATAATCCTCTTTGATCTTGTATTAGATGATAATATCATTTATAAACATCACCACAAATTTATCAATGTAATGTCTAAAGACTATTCATCAAATCCATGAAGATTGTAGGGGAATTAGCTTGTCCGAAAGTCCTTACCAAAAACACATAGTTCCCATACCTTGTACGGAAGGCAGTCTTCTAAATATCTTACTTCTTCACCTTTAGAGGATGATATCCAGAATAAAGATCCACCTTATAGTAGTATTGAGCTCCTCTTAACTGATCTAAAAAGTCATAAATCCTTGGTATATGATACTTTTTTTATGGAAAACTTCTTTAGTTCCCAATAATAGATACATAGACACATTATTCCATCATTCTTCTTCAAAAAGAGCACTGGTGCACCCCATGGTGATTTATTAGGGTGTATGAACCCTTTTTCAAAATTCTCTTGTAGCTGATTCTTTAACCCCTCTAGTTTGATAGGAGCCATCGTATAGGGAAACTATGAGATATGATTATTTTCGGGTACGAGTTTAACGAAAAACTCTAAATCATGATCTGTGGGAGGTCCAGGTAACTCTCCAAGAAATAAATCACTTTATTCCCTGATGATGGGAAATTTTGTAAGGTTGTCACTTTCCTTTTACTCAACCATTTGGGTGAGGCATGTTTCTTAATAAGGAATCAACGCCCACACTGTTGAAATATTTTTCAAAGGATATTCATGATCTTATTTAAATTTTTAAAGGAGCATGGGATGGTTCAGAATATGAAAAGAAATTTTCTTTTCCTAACAATGGATATGTGCTCTATAAAACAAGAGCAAATCCATTCCCATTATAACATAAAATTACACTAAGGTAAGTATTACAAAATTCTTTTTGAGAATATTCCCACATAAAGCAACATGAGAAGAGTAAAACACAAGGGTTTCTATGATTTCCCACTTGGTATTTTTAAATACATCTCAACTCCATGGTTTCAGGGATTCGATTTAATAGTTCTTCCAAACATGCAAGATATAAATGAATCCATAGAACCAGAATCAAATAAGTCTTTTCTCCATTATTGATTTAATAGGAATTGTAACTTGTATGACTTCATTAACTTTCTCTACATCTACAGTAGTGATGGTGTAATCCTTCTATTGTTCCTTTGACTTTGGTGGCTACTGAGGCTGATTACCATCGAGGACTCGAGGTTTAGTGCACTGATTTTCATAGTACCCTTTCTCCCTATTGTTTTAGAATTGAGCCATCGGTGGTTCTATCCTTTATTCCACTACATTATCCTTCCTTTTCATGTATTTTCATCACTTTTGAGCATGGGGGACTTCATTCCCATACTTGAAGCATCTACCCATCTCTTGGAGGCAGTTCCCTTGATGCAACTTCCCACATCTTTGGCATGCGGGTTGTTGAGATTTCTTCACACTTTTATCATTAGATCCTTCATATTGAAACTCCATCTTTAATTTCTTATCACCATAGCCATGGGAACATTCGCAGAACCCAATCTACACTTTGAGTTACCTCTGATGAAATTCTTCATAATTCCCATAGTCTCGAATTACAAGAGCCTTTCGAAGGGTTGGCTTTAATCCACTAAAGAATATATCTATTTTTCTATCATTGTTGATAAAAAACCCAAATCAACCCTTGCATGCCATGTGAAATTTTCTTCATAGGTTGTAACCGATTCTCATTATTTTTTCTTGAGATCTATGAATTCTCTCTCCATATTTTTTTGAAGAGTTATTCTGAAACATTTATTAAGAAACATTTTCTTAAATTGTTCCTATTCCATCTCTTCAATTTCATCTCTTGGCTTGGTGTTCATAATCAAATCCCACCATTGATCAGCCTCTCTAAATAGACAATAAACTACTAGATTCACCTTCTTCATATAAAAATAGTATAGCATAGAAAAGATATTCTTCTGGGAGTCAACCCACTATTCCACAACTATTGGATTAGAAGATTCACTAAATGTCAGTGGTCATTGCCGCATAAAACATTCGATGTCAAGTTGCTCCGTCTTTGGTGAAGTAGGAACTTCCACATTATTCTGGTTATTTTTCATAAACTGAGATAGTTGGGTAATAATTGCAATGATGTTTTGAAATCTACCTCCCAAATCATTGGGGATTTCATTCGGGTAATCATTTGATTGGCCCTCACATGAGTTGTTGGCCTAGTTTCTCTAAGTTCCCACCATTCTCTAAAACAGAAAAGGTTAGAAAAAAACATAATCCAACAAGTCATGAATAAATAACTTATTCATTTGTAAATATTACACTAAAAGCATGACCTATGGGATCCCTACATAAAGATTCTTGTGTGCATGTTTGTACTTGGTCTCACACTAGAGGTTTTCTCTTGGGTTCACTAATCCTAATTCCCAAATTAACTAAACCTTGCCTCTGAAACCAACTATATCGACCCTGTCTTTTTTAAAATTACTATAACGTAATTATAAAGATAAACAACATAATAGTATTAGACCATGAGTATCCAAAGGTTTAGTGTCTTGGGAAAACTAGGAACAAACATAACATTTACAACATTACACATAAACTTTTATTTAATTCCTTCTTCTCTAGATTCTTATTGGCACTTGAATTCTCTTTAGTGGAAGTAGTCACCTGATGATATACATCAAAAAAGGCTGAGCTAAAAGCCCAGTAAGAGGATAGATATGAACAATATAACATGGGGTGAGAATAATCATAACATAGGCCTAGGATCATTATAATAAGAGGAATCATTAATAAAAGACATGAAATGTGGAAATCCATAAAAAATTAAACATAATGTCTTAGTGGTTCATAACCACACATACTTGAGAAAAAAGATAGCATATTTTTCACACATCATTTCACTTTAGATCACGAGATTCATCAATTTACCCAATTAATTGGATCTCTGTATAATTCTGGGTGCACCTATCACATTCAAAAAATCTTCTTGCACTATATAATTCTTGGCGCACCCGTCAAATCATAATATTTATATTATCATGCATGCCACATTAAAAATATATAAAAGATGAAATTAACATAACCCAGGGAAAAAATGGGTTTCATTTAATAAATAATACTTTCGTAAACATTGGGTCCCCAAATTAAAGAGGGAATATCATTCTTTACATAGAACCATTAACTATGAGTGAAGAGTGAAACAATATTCCAAAAGTAAAATGGTGTGTTTATTTGAAGGAATAGTTCTTTTGGAAAACATTGGGGTTTTTCAAAAAATCAAGTAGAGAAAATTTATTTACAATAAAATCATAGATAATGATGAATACAACCTATACCAAACATTGAGTGAAAGTTGGTGAACCCGAAGAAAGAAGGTTGGGTTCAAGAATTTCCCCTTACCATGTATCTGAATGATTTATTCACTTTAAAGTCCTATATAACCATATTAGATTCATTAATTAACAATTTTAAGAACCTTATGTACATGAATTTGGTTCATTATGGTTTCATTATGTTATTTTATGGGCCATTTTAAGAGTTATAGGTTCTAAATCCATTGTTCGAGAATGTTCATTTTTATGGTTTTCTTGAATGGTTCACCTGTATTCAGAAATGGAAGTTTGTTTCAAACATGGATAAACATAAAAAACTGATATTACATGTTATTAATGATATTACATGATTTTAAATGAAATTATATTGAATTATGTTAAATACCATGTTGATGAATCATTAGTCAAAATTTAATGACGATCGTTTGGGTTAACTTAGGTGATTTTTTGACCACAACAAACTTGTTTTGTTTAAACATTTAGTAATATATACATGAGTGGGATCAAGAACATTAAATAGGATATAATAAAAATAATATAATCTCTTTAAAACATAAAAATGGTTTCATGACCATATCTGAAGGAAATAAAGAAAAATGAAATCACATTGTCCATGATGTCGGTAATTCAACACATCACGGACAATGTTTTTATTCCTTGAATTAGTGGGAGAGGAGAAGGGGAATGATGATGAATTTTCAATGAAAATGAAAAAATCTTGAATATAAAAGATATATGGATATTTAATGCCTCTTGTATAATATGATGGGAATAGACTATAATTAAAGAAAAGGAAAGGAAAGGAAATCACCGGAAAAAGAAAGAGGAGTTCTTACCTCTTTATCTATTCTCCTTGAGATCCTCTATATGGCCTTTGATTTTGGCCTTTGGGTGAGAACCGAAGGTCTAGTACGTGGGGAAGAGCCTTGGGATGTTTATTGGGAATAACTATGGTAATCCTCAAGGCTTGAGAAGTGTGGGAGGAAGAGGAGAATGAGGGTGGTACTTATAGTGGAGGAGGGGAGGTATTTTACATTATTTAAATCATCATTATTATATTTGTTTCTCAATACTTTGAATAATATTAATTCATGTGACGCCAAATAGTATTAATGGCATGTGAGTTCAAATAAATTTTTCTTACATCACTTATGATGTCATAAATAGTGTATTTAACAGATACTTTGAATATACAATATTTTATCGTATTTCACTATTCCTCAAAAATTAAAGTATTTCAAAAAAATCCCGAAAATTCACCGTATTTTTTTGATGTATAGTATTCATAAATAAAACACATTTCTTTGAAAACAATTTTATTTATATTATTAATTTAATTTTTAAATAAAATCATACTTAATTCAGAAATTAACAATTTTAATTATACAACTGCTTTTATATCACATTGAAAAATTAACAAAGATTTCATTATATTAGTGCCTTAAAAAAATAAAATTATAATACAATTTACTATTCATTAGGGTCATATTACTATTCATAGGGGTATGTTACTATTCACAGAAAAACAAGTTGGTTCCATCAGACTCCAAATAACTTACTGAACACAAATGTAGATGACCTCTTTTCGAAATTGAAAACATTGAAGTGGAAAATTTATGTTTAGAGATCACATAGTATTTAGTATCATGATATGTCATTATTATTAGTGATATTATTATACTATAAGGCATTATTTTTAGCAGGGAATTTCATTGATAAAACTTTGGGTCGTTACAAGGTACCTTTCATTGATATGCTTCATATTATTTTATAATACTTGGATGTGTTATTTGTTGATTGATACATGGTGAGGATGGGTTAGGTTAATATACATATATAGGTGCTATTTGGTTCTATTTTTTTTGAGGTGCCATATTATGATGTTTTCACAAGTGCAGGAGAGACTTTGGGTTTCCTACTGAATATACTTATATGCTCACCCTATATATATAAATCTATTTTCAGGTATCCTTGAGGATTATATGGACCATTGTTTACATTACTAGCTCAGATATGTGGATAGTTCATGTTTCACTAATTTAAATTTACATTGGGTATTTTCTTTGGAGACTTTTATTAGTTTTATTTATACATGCATTGTGGGACGATTTTTGGATTTATTTTATTTTATGTCGGGGAGTTGCTTATAGTTTATTCATATTGTATTTGGATACTATTTATATTATAGAGGGTAATGTCTCCCATACATGATATTTTTATATCATTGGTGCTAGTCTCTAACCCTGAGCCTACTGGAGGTGGGACTCAGGGGTCATCATCTCTCTACCTTCATTGCAATATCATTGGTGAGAGAGGGTTGTGATAATAAAAAATTGCATACCCCAAACTAAAGGTGTTACATTATCAATATGAAATAGAATTTAATAAAAAACAATTGTAAATTAATTATGACTTCATATAACAATTGAACTCATGTTAATCATAAATGAAACTTTCTAAAACATTACTAATAACATAAATCTGGATATATTTGAAACTTCTATACATAAATTAAAATTTTGTTAATAAAAAGAAATAAATTAAATTTTATCTATCAAAAAAATTAAAAAAAATATGATTTGAAGCTATGTACATGATAACAATATTATAAACAAATTAATGTTGGTATAGTATTCTAACTTGGAAGCCTTTAAATTATTAATCATTCTCTTTGCTAAATGGAAAATTTATTCCTAATCCATTCTAGAAACTAAAATGGATAAAAAATCGAATGACATATTTAGAAGTGTTTGGATGGAAAATACTCTTAAATTCCCAAGTTTAGTCAAATGGAAGGAGTGAATTTGGTAGATATCCATATACAGATGAAGGAAGTATCAAAAAGTGACTTTAGTGGTTCAATAGATTTAATATAGGATGAAAATATTCTAATGGAATTTATGTTTTTAGGTCCTGAGTTCACTGGAAGGAGGACTGAGCCCAAAGTTAGATGGGAGGATGGAGGTGAACTGCTTGATTTACTGAATATAAGAAATCAAGACAATGATTTTTATAGGGAATAAATAGTCAGTAAATCAAAAATATGGAAAATAATGGAAGTGGGAAGTTTATGAAACCAGTAGATTGGATGGAACCTGCTATAAAAGGGGGGTGGGACCTCATGTTGATGTGTTCTGTGATCATTTATTTTTTATGATCTATGTGGCTATCAAATCACTGTGATTGTAATTTTTTTTAATATTTATGAGGAAATGAAATGAAACTGTGATTATTCTGTGGACGTAGAACTAAACTTCTAAACCATTAAAATCATCTTGTGCCATTAATTTCATTTATTATCTCATATGTTTTCTTGAATGTTTTCTGAGTAGTGCTCAATGTTCTAGAGGAGTGTGAATCGGTTTGGTGATTAAGGTGATTATTTATTCTTATATTCAATACATTGATGTTTAGAATAATTACTTTATGAACCTACTTTTTCCAAAGTAGTTATAGTGACCTTTCTTCTAGTGTGTAAAGTTGGTGTAGGATTTTCAATAGAAAATTGAGGCCACTAAAATTTAAAAATCAACACTTATATTGAATTTTTTATCTTCTAGATAAACCTAATAGATGCTTTTTTAAATCTGTAAAATAAATTTTATACTTATGGATTTTTCATATTAATTAGAGTAATCCATGAATACTTTTCAAATAAAGTTATTTTCACTCTATCCATATTGTCCAACATGAGAAGTTAGATAATTAAAGGATTCTTATCTGTAATACTAATACAACTAGATTATAGGATAACTTTCTCAACATGAAAATAAAAATCAAATTAATCATATATTTCACTAAAACAATACTACAAAAATCTTATTTTGATCCTTGGATATAAAACAACAACTAATGAAATTATCAAAATATAATCATTTTAATATATTTTGATTTTCTCATCATGTACATAACCATATCAACCATGGAATAGGTAGGATTGATTTATAATTAATTTAAGCTAATATTAAATTACAAATTCACTTAAAATAAAGTTGTTTAATTATTGGAAGTGAAAAATATTGGTGATGTTATAAAATGGTTTAAAATGCTTTGGAATTTTATCCACATTATCTCATTCATCCTCAAAAAGCATAAATATAGGAATATTATGATCTTATTACACAAAACATATGAATATTTCATTTATGCACATAACATTATCATGTATAAAATAAGTATAATTCCATCCTGTATAACCATCAACTCAGACCATCTTTATTACATTTAACTTAAATTTTTCCAACTACTTTATAAATTTTTTAAATTTTAATTAGAAATTGGTTTCATATACCTCATACCATTGAAACTCTTATCAACATCATAATTTTTAAACCATATTTCACAATAAAATTTAAATATGACAACAAAAAACTTGAAAAAATACCCCATCAAGAAATGTATTTTATGTAAATTCATATTTTTTCAAAGAAGAAGTCATTACATGTTTACAACTTTCATTATCTTTTATAATGAAACAAACATTGAAATTAATTTTTTATATTCTAAAAAACATGCTCACTCAATCTACTAAAAAATCCCTTGTAAAATAAATGGCAAGATCTTTAAAATAAAGATTCTTTTTTCAAATATTCTATATTTCTCAATCTAATGTGGATTTACACCCTTAAATTCATCATAATTATTATAATATTTCATATTATCTAATGTTAAATCATATGTTTTAAGGAGAATTGCCTAAATATTTCATAATAATATACTTCTCTCTGTCATATATATCTCTTTTGTATGTAGCCCCACTCATACAATTTAATTCAAGATTAAAAATATAATAAAGAAATATAAAAGTACGATTTTTCAACAAAAGTAAATAGTTGTTTTCCATACACAATAAATTGAATCATCGAACTCCAAAATTCTTCCAAATTACATCTAAATGTACCCAAATAAATACTTTATCACTTTTATGATAAAATTATCATCCATATTTTTTTATATCTTTTATTGGAAATATTCAACAACAAGATAAATGAAAAATTAAATATGATGTGTCATGTGTTGAATCACCTCCTATAATTTATTTACAATGATTGTATTTAGAACTTTCATCTTCAATACATATTATTTATTTATTAATATTTTATGTTTATATGTGTATCATAAATGTGATGTGTCATATGATGACTTAAATGTGATGTGTCACATATTTGCTTCATTTTTATCTTACCAATACATTGAATATTTGTCTCTATATTAATATATAATCCTGTAAAATAAAACATACATTTATAAAAATATCATTAAAAATATTTATGGTTAGCTTAGAACATGTTCTATGTCATTACATTATATGTCTATCAATATAACATGTTTTATGATGATATATTAACACATGTATTCAATATTAGTTTTTTTCTTTTTTTCTTTTATTCATTGATATTTTTTGTATTTTTTACAGTTATATTGAAATTTTTTGTACATAAGTGTTTCTAGGGAAAGAAAATTAATTTAATATACACTCCACCACCAAATTTTTTTTTTGTATTTTCCAAATAGTGCCACTGTTATGTGCGAACCAAACAAGTAGGCGAGGTAGAGATCCCCAAGAGAAATACCATATAAAACATGAAAAAAGCAAGTCATCCAAGGAGCCCTACTCAAGACCAGACCCATTCCAAAAAACCGAGGGAATGTAGTGGGCCCCAAGGTCCTGACCTCCACCACCATGCACACACCCTCGTCACCCAACACCTTGCTACCTGATCATGTAGATCACCTCGAAATCCAGTGATCGACTTGGGCAGTGTCCCCCATGTACACCTGTACCATTGCCACTCTTCACACTACCCATGAAACCCAACCCATTGTTGTGCCTTGGGACCACTAGTATCCACATGAAGTGCCATGTTAGAACCTAGATAATGGGTCACTAGAGTGGCCGCCATGATATAATATGATGAACAAGAACCAGACAGAAGAAAAAGTAGAGTAGAAATTGGATGCCTATAAGAAACAACTTCCATAAATGACACAATAACACCATAACCAGAACATATAGAACCCACAAATTGAAAATTTCTGGAGTCCTCCATAGTAGTCGGTCTTACGTGAATGTTACAACCAAGACAAAAGTGCACTACGATTGATGTATCACCATGGAAGCCTTCATCATGGTCCAAAACGTCACAAAATCCATCACACCCAAACAAGAAGGGGTCATGTGTGAATGATATTGATGAAATTTTAGAGGAATCGCATGGGTATAGAATCCATTCGGGAACAACATCAAACAGAAAGGGGTCCAAAACAAAAATCTATACCAATATAAAACCATCAGAGGAGATTGAATAATAGTGATGTCCTTATTGATAGATCTCTATAACACAGAACTGTAGGACCAAGAACATGATGCATCCTACACAGAACAACCCCTGAGATTTAGGGATCCCATAATAGAGTATATGATGATGTTTTTCCTACCTCCATTTAGAAGTGAGGTTGTCAGGAGGTTTATTCCAACCACAACATGGGTTCTCCTATGAGAAATGGTGATGCATTGAGTTCACTACATTGTCATATATAGCATAGTAAGGTGAAACAACTTGGGTCATTACACCATGTCATGGTCCAAGGTGTGGTGTCAGTAAAAATAAATTTTAAGGTGTTTTTCAAATTCCCATGATTTGATGATCTCATGCAGAGAAATGGGTCTGCGTTTGACCCGATGCCACCATGACCTGGTCAGAGGTCACCAAGTTGTTGTGAAGGCCATATGAGATTTCTATATAATTAGGGGACTTTACCTCCTTTGGTTAAAATTATTTTCCCTTCCTTCAAACCCTAGACAACCTTGATCCATTCCCCCATCCTCTTTTCAATTCATTTAGAGAGTATAACCCATTGGTTCATCCATTCCAAGTTCCTTAGATCGAGGTATCACTTTTCTAATGAACCATCCCAATTCAATCAAAATAAATCGCTCGCGATGTCCTGGCATAAGGTTAGGAAAATCAAACAACAAAATATGTCTCATTTATAACCAAAATTATTCAAAACAACATAGTAAAACATGGAAGAAGATGATACAAATCCAGGATGAATAAAAAATCAATAAAAAACATCTAAAATAGAAAGGGAAACATGAAAATACTAAAATGAGTCTCCATGTGACCATTTGTTACCTCCAACCCATCTCACAAAGAAGGTGAAGAAACACAAGAGAAGTCAGTGAACTACATGATGCCCTTCCCTTTACCCGTGTCCAAAAAAACAACATCTAAAAATTCCCAAAGGAAAAAGTAGTATGTGAGCACAAAGACCAGTAGGATTTCACCAATGAATCTATAAAAAGTCTAATACCATGAAAATTGTTTCCCTAGCATTAAAATAAATCCATTTTATAAATCATTTTCATTAGATAAAACCATTATCTAAATAATCCTTTGGTTTTTTAATAAAATTCTTTTATATTCACACATGAAAGGAATATGAAAAGTATGTAAGAAAATATATGTGCATAATCAAAACAATATTTGGACTCCCCAAAAGATAAACCAGTGAGAATAAAACCATGAAAGATACTATCATGTGTAAAACCAAGTATAAATGACAAAGAAAAACATTTGGGCCCCAACCTAAGGGAATAAAAAAGCATACAAAAAATAAGCCTAAACAATCCAAAACATGAATCCAAAAAATATCATGTCCCACCATAGTCTCTCCATATCAATCTACTCATTAGTCAGCCACCTAATAATGATAACCTATAAAAAAACCCTAGTAGTGAAAGACCCACACTAAGGTGACATGTCCATTTCCTAATGCACCCAAGGTTCTCAATATGCTAAGTTTCAAAAACCATTTTAAAATGAAGAGCATAATTTAGAAAAAAAACAAAAAAGTATTACCACTTGTTTGGTTGAAAATCCTTTTCCATTTCAAAACCTCTATTAAAAAATTTCACATAACATTCACAATGAAGTATTACCGTTCCAATGCTTGAAAACCCATTTTTGAATCAAAACCACCTTAAAGAATTTCATCACATCACAAAATGTTGTCAATTTAATTTTTAAATAAAAACCTATAGAGGAGATTTTTTCAAGTAAGACTTTTATATATATCAAATAATATTTTCAGAGCTAGGTGTTCTGATGGTGTATAATTCTTGGGAATGGTGAGTGCAAAAATAATTTTATAAAGATATTAAATATATTTTATATCATGAACACAATTTTTTAGAAAAAAATATTTATCTCCAAAATAGAGTCTCTAATCAAAAATCTAAGAGCATTGATGATTCCGTCATAAGATATTTACACTAATAGTGACATAAAATTGGTTCGCATGGGATGTTTCGATAATGTGACCATTGGAGGTGTGTTTTAATTAAATTAATTGATTAAATTAATTATTTAATTTGAAAGACATAATATTAAACCCTCTATAAATAAGAAATAATGGAAAATCACCAAGTTTATCCACATAAACCTTAGATCATTCAGAGGGAAATCTACTACCCATTTCTAGAGAATTGATATCAAATGATAGTGAACATCCCCATAAAATTGAACCGAGGTGCAGTGAATGAAACCGATCTTCTCCCCACCATTGGTGAGTGATTTCTCCACAAAAAATTGATTTGACACTACATCAGAATTTTCATTTTTTGGATTCTAACCCTTATGATTAAAATCTTGAGCTTGATCAATTCTATCTCTCTGATCTGCATTAGATTTATATTCTTAGCATGAGCCCGTGTATCATATTTTAGTTATATATTCAATTTATCCGCATTGTGCCATTTTTACCTCCCCAATTATCCCCAATTTATATTCCTTGTTCAATAACACATGTCCAATTATTAGTTCACATTTTTTGTGATTTTCACTCACTTTCTTCATGATTTTTCACTTTTGTCCCATGGGCCCATGTTCGACTTTTCCAGATGAGATCGAGTTCCATCGAACCCTCAGATTCATTGTAGATTCACATATCATGAACATATTTTTGATTTGGGGGTGTATTGTAATGATTTCTAGGATATAGGTGATTCTACCTAGGATCTAGAATATAGCGAGGAAATGGGAGATGGTTGGAGACATGATGACTTGTGCGAGATTCATTAAGAAGAATTGGAATCTAATGTTTGGCCACCAAAGGGCCGTATTCGATGAATGAAGGTCTTCCCCATCAATTTTGGGTGGCCTAAAGTAATGTTTTGATTGTATAGATAGACCTAGTATCTACATAATTGTTCCAGTATCCATACAATAGATCTAGAATTCTGTGAAAAACCAGACTACACATCATGTATTCTGAAGAACACACGATGTGTAGCCCCATGGCTATGACGACTAAGGATTTGGGAGAGTAAAATATCTCATGCCATGTGGGGCCCCCATACAACATCTGACTAAGTTTTGGTGTCCCATCATGCACCCCAAGAATACACTGCCACCGATTTGGACTGGCACACACCATGTACTGGCACATGACTAGCCACACAAACACGGCCTGAAGGTGGGCATGGCTAGAAGAACACGACTCAACACCATGTGTTTGAGACACACCAGGTGGTACTATATGCCTATTGATCCATGTACTGATGAGGAAATTACTAGGCTGTAGAGTGGGACCACACATTGTGTGGGTCCCTTATACATTATGTACCTCCTTTTGAGAAAAATTATACCACTCATATCTCCTTAATCTAGACTCATATTTTATCTCATGAGTATCCTATTTGGAGTGTTGTTTCCCACATAACATGATGATATACTTCATAGTGACTTTTTAGAGATGATGTGATATGTTTTGAGCATGATGCTTCTATATGCGGTGCTCAATAATGGAAATTATCTGTCTTGTTCATTAGAGAGTTAAGATAGAGGTGGTGCTCCTCTATATAGTCTAGGAATGAGTCCTCTATATATTAAGATGATACTCCACTTTCGTACTAGGGTGTGGGTCCTCCATACTCATTGATCAGATATTGAGATAACACTATGTTGTAGTGATATCATACATGTCCTCTATCCATGGATATGGTACTCCACTATTGTATTACCATGTGGGACCTCCATAATACTTATCATAGAGGTGGTACACCCCTTGGGCGTCAAAGCAGGGGTTCTCTATCGATAGAGATAGTAATCCCTTGTCTTAGTAGGGAATGGGTCCTCTATACTTTCTATACTTATTATATAGGTGGTACTCCACTGTGACATTAGGGAATAGGTCCTCTATCGATGGAGATAGTACTCACTTATCATACCATGGTGCGTGTCCTCTATAAATTATGTATAGGCAGATAGATGGTACACCACTATTGTGAAAGCATGTGGGTCCTTCATACTACTTATCATAAAGGCAGTACTCCCCTCATCTTACTAGGGCATGATTCCTCTATACTCAAATATGTTAATCCCCTATGGCACCATGGTGAAGGTCCTCTATATGAATTATTCGGATAGATACATGAGATTCCAGTCACCAATGATAGACCTTTAGTGCTGCAAGAAGACTCATCTTCTGGTGGTGGGCAATGATATAGAGATCCACTTCCACTATCAACAGATATTTTTTTATGATCATATATATGTATACCTATTCTTTGGGTTTTCTTAATATGGGTTGATCTGTCTACTTCTCTATCCTCTCCTATTTCTTTCCCATCCATATTTTGGGATGTCCTATTAGATATGTATATACTTTCCCCTGTATGGGGTTTTACTATACATGTTGTTTCTTATGTTGATGACAGATAGGTCGGCAAAAATTATAGATCATAGAGGATACCCGGGTGCATTTTTCCACATATAGTTGTTGGGGATTAGAGATCCAGAGCTGATATCTCTCATCATTTACTTTATTGTTTGGTAACTATCACGTTGGGACATCTTTTTTGGTTTGGTGTGTATTTTGTCCCTTTCCATTGAAAATTATGTTGTCATACTCTATTGTATTCCCTAGAGATTGTTACATTCATGGTCATTACTCTATATGTTATTGTAATTTCTTTCCATTCATCTAGACTTCACAATAGATATGGTTAGGTGTGTGAATAGAATTAGTTAGAAAAAATCATCCCATTGTAGTTATTCCTTTTGGCACTAGTTGTCTGCCCCTGCCCTGTTGAGGTAGGCCTAGGGTAGTAGTGTATTGGTTTTATGAAGACCAAGTGGGCCTTGATGAGTTATTTATTGATTGATAGAGGGATGTTGACCTTGAGATTTGGTTTGGAGTTATTTCCTCTTATTAGGTTTGATTCAGAACATAGGGAAATGGTGTCATTGTGTCTCGAGTATAGATTTCTGGTTAGGGAATCCAGTGGTGATGTGGAAGATTATGTATCTATTCACTAGGACTCCGACTGATTGCTTGTCGATAAGGAATTCCCATTCATCAGTTATAAGGAAACATTTGGTATATAAATCATATAGGATTGAGAAGTTTTACATTCCTTATTGAGTCATCTTTCCATATACATATATGCTCATTTGACCATGGTATGTATTAATTAAATTTTCAGGATACCTCTAAAAGGACAAAAAACCAGGTTACTAATTTAGGATAGTGACGATGATCAAATTAGTAATGAGGCCTCATTTAGAGGGTCATCACACAATATATTTCCTCTAGGTGGGATTGTAGTAGCACCCCTACCAATTGAGGAACAAATTGTACTAGTAGAAGAGGATAAAGATGCACACAGGCATAGCACACACCATGAGTTACAGTATTAGAGGACTTTGAGGTTCCACAGTGAGCCAGATCCCCAGGTAGTGGAGGATTTGATAGAGTTTATTATCCATATTTTCAGACTTATCTAGACACTAAATGATTGGTTGGTTTCACTAGAAGCCAGTCTTTTGTCCAAAGAAGCTAGGCATTAGTGGAGTCTAATCATATAGATTCATGATTAGTTGAAACTCCCATGAAAAAAATTCCAACAGTTGTTTCATGGGGAGTAATACTCCTCATGATTACACTCAGTTCAGATTTAGGAGCTAATAGAGATGTATTAGGGAGGGATGACAATTTTTGAGTATGTCATGAGGTTCACCAACCTTATGCGATACTCCTTAAGCTCGGATTCGACATGGTTACTTCCAGACATTAATGTTTGGGTAGGGTCTTTATAGATATATTTATTCCAATATTGTACCCTTGTGTATACCCACATATGTAAGTGTGTTGAAGTGGGAATTAGTGATGTAGGGATTCCTATATGAGGGATTCCATGTAGCTTGTTTCAGAAGTAGGAATTATAGAGTTAAGTCATCTTTAGGGGATGACAGGACACAAGAAGTGATGCACATGAGGTTTACCCATGACTGGATATAGGCACATGGTCAATCAATTTAGAGACCGAATAGAGGACCAAGGCACCCTAGAGAGGGGTATTTCTATTCATGTGATAGTTGAGGCCATATGACATGTGATTTCCCAACTCAACGTGTTGTGGATGGTAGACAGATAGTGAATAGACCACTATATTAAAGGAAACACCATGATCATGCATATTTTAGTTGAGGCCAAGGCTTCCCCTAGGAAGTTGTAGCTTGAAGAGGAGTAGACATGGTTATTATTGGAGGAGGTTCGTGTTGTGGGTGATGTAATGGGTTACTTCCACCACCACCACCACCGGCTAGTCCACATTAGGCTCATGGAGCTAGTGGTCAGGTCTATAGGAAATAATAGGCTATGAATACTTAGGATTTAGTATATCATTAGATGATTAGGGGTGTTATATTTTTTATTATACTCTTGATTTAGTAGTATTTTACATAGGTTTGAGTGATTTCTTCATCTTCATACTCCTGGTCTGAGAGATGGAGCTCCCAGTTGAGACTTTAGCTCAATAACTCTAGCTTTAGGTTACTAAAGGGAATTATTCTTCGATATCATTTATCTACTATTAGTGAGAGCTATAGCTTAACAGAGAGAGTTTATCATGGGTCCTCTTGGTCATCGTTATGAGGTATAATGACATCATCTTAGATATAGACTAGTTTTCCATGGTTTTATCCTATATTTATTATGATCGTAGTCAATTAAGATGCCTTCAGACTGATTGGACAAGTTTCTTATTTGTGGGTGATAGATATTTCATGGTGAAGAGAGTGGGCCTTGCAATCAAGAAGCTGTAAACCATCACCCATCAGTTGTAAAGTATATCCCTTGGTATAGTAGGCTCTTCAAGAATCTGGATTCCTTCTGTAATGGAGGACATTATGAATGTATTCCATAAGGATGATTCAGGACCACCTTAGAGGAATGAGTTGTATGTTTTATTCAAATTACACCCCAAAACCACTATGATATATTCTACGGCATATCATATGGCCCCTATCGATCTGAGGGAGATTTGGGTGTAGTTTGAGGGACTTTAAGAGAAGGGTTTTATCAGACCCAAAATGTCACCCTGGGTGGCTCTTGTGTTGTTTGTGAAAAAGGAATTTTAGAGCTTATTGATTTATGTGGATTATCATCACCTAAACCAGACCAAAATAATGAAACAATACTACTTTTTGTGGATTTATGATCTATTAAATCATTTATGTGGTGTGAGATGTTCTCAAGGATTGATATCTGGTTTGACTACCACCAGTTGAGAGTTCAGGAGGCAAATATTTTGAATATGACATTATAATGTCACTATAGACACTATTAGTTTCTAGAGATGACCTTCAATATGATGAGTTCCCCTACTGTGTTTATGGATATGATGAACCAAATATTTTGGCCACACATGGACTAATTTATAATTTTCTTCATTGAAAACATTTTCATTTATTCTTCATCGAATATAGAGCATATAGGGAACTTAATGATGGTCCTAGACTTTCTTTAGAAGCACCATATTTATGGTAAGCTCTCGATGAGTTATTTTGGATCCATGAGGTTCACTTTCTGATATGAAACCTGTAGATGAAATTGTCTTGATGGTATATGTGATGTTTCAGTTGCAATACCCAATAATGCCAGGATGATTAAAGAGATTGCAAGTAGCAATAGGAGCTTATCTCAATACATTAAAAGGACCAAACTTACTATGTATGCATGGAAGTGGAAAATATGCTTATTATCACTCTTATTTAGGACCAAAGTAGATACATAAATCCCAATACACATGGTTGTACTAATTTTGGAAGCCTTTCCCACATGGAGATTCTAGAATGAAATATTTATACACTAAAGTCAAATACGGTGGCCTAAGTACTCAATGTAACCTTTGGTGGGATATGGGTGGAAAGGCAAGTGATAATTTTACTAGAAGCCATTTTTAGACTTTATATTTTTGAATTTAAGGGGACAAGGTTGGTTTAGTCTTTACAAATTTAGGGTATTAGACCGTTGGAAATTGTATCAACCTTTGGCTATAAATAGCCACCCGATGGAATTTTATTTTCATTTAAGATTATAATAGAGAGATTTTGATTTGTTTCTAATAATTTCATGAGAATTTTTCCAATTTTACCCTTACCCTTGTGAATTCTTTCCGTTTTAATGTACAAATGAGATTAGTGGTCCAAGATCACAAAGCCTCGATTTCATTCCTCATCCCAAGTGAGTTGTTGTGTAGATTGGATATCACATCCCCCCATTTGGTGTGTTGTATAAGTAGTGGGACATTATTCTTATTTAATTGATTGAAAACTTTCATCTACTATCCATACCCATCATCCTTCACTTATCCCCAATCCACATCCTCCATACACCACCCTACTGCATGAAGATCAGGCCACACCGTGCATCTCCCATTAGTTGGTATCAGAGCACCAGTTGACACGATAGGAATATAACCCTTCATTTAAATTATTTTTACTGATTTCTCTCCTTATGTTCCCTTATTATCCACCCATTCAATAAAAAACAAAAAAAATCTATTTTCATTGAAATCCTACAGAATCGGCCTATGTTGTGAAAGATTGAAATATTTTTACATGAAGCCAATTATTAATCCATATTATTTCGGTATCTATTTTTCTTTATTTGATTTATATCCAAAAATAATAAAAGTCTCTCAACTAATCATTTTTGTGGTTTTCAAAATTAATCAAATCCTTTCTTTGAGAGATTTCAAAAAAAATTGTATTACTCTCCATTCATTATCTTGCGCTTTAGAACTCTATGCACATAACATTTTGGGGTGATTTGAAAAAAAAGACAAATAAAGTTGATACAATTAATTCATCTTCACACTTAACATTATTTGATCCTTCCTTTTCCATACATCAATTTTTTACATCATTTTAATTCATCACTATATCATATTGGTTCATACTGTTATTAATTTTTCTAAACTTGCACAATTAGGAAAAACCCAGATATCACACCTTTTCTACCCCTTTTACGACTTTTACCTCTATTTTTTACAACCCTTTCCACCTTTTACCATTTTAAACTCTTTAAATCTCAAATGGGTTATGTTAAACCATCCCCTAACACAATCAAGATTGTTGAAGGATTCTTGGAATGTGGTCACCCTAAACAAGGTATTAGATTTGATAAGAGCTTGGTATTTGAATTGAGTGTTGAGAGTGGAGAGGAATTGATTAAAATATACTTGTGTGTGTGAGTATATATATCTTTCATGTGTGAGTGTGTATACTTTTGTTTGTGAGTATTTATCCTTATGTGTGTGAGTTTTTACATCTTTTATTCTTGTGTGTGTACATCTCTTGTGTGTGAGTGTGTATCCTTGCGATAGTGTGTGTGTATGATTGTGTGGGTGAGTGTGTATATCTTGAAAACATGTGTGTGTATATATTGTGGATGTGTGTTTGTGTGTGAGTGTGTATTTTCATGTGTGAGTGTGTGTGTAACATTATGTTTGTTTCTCCCCATGCGTGTTTGTGTTCGCGTTACTCATCATGACAAAAGATTGGGGGAAGAGAAATGTTCATGCTAGTAATGAATGAATTCAAATTAGATCTTCTGTATTATAAGATATTCCACTCAAAATGAAGGCATGGGGGTCTATTTTGAGAAGCATATTTATTGGAAGTTAGAGGTGCTACATGAGAGTATTGAAGTCTAGAGAATCAACCAAGCCTGAGAATGATCTATGATAACCCATGGCATGCTTCGGCACCATGTCTGACCCACACCATGGAGGGGGAGATAGAAACCATTGATGTTGATTTCAAGGATGTCCCACAAATGAGGAGAATGAACCAATATCCTAGAGGAGGCCAAAGGATACCACATGATAATGACCTACATGGAGAGACCAAAGTGAAGGTCCCTTCATTTCATGGGAAAAGTGATCCATAGGAATACATGGAGTGGGAGATGTAGATCAAAAATGTTTTTTTTCATGGAAAGAATATTCTGAAGAGAAAAAGGTCAATCTAGATTCCCTTGAATTTTATGATTATGATTTAATATGGTGGGATCAAAAAAAAGGATAAGGAAAGATATGGTGGACATCCCATTAACACTTGGGATGACAAGATGTTTCTCATATGGAAGCGGTTTATTCCCTCACACTACCAGAGAGATATCCAATACAATATTCTGCGGCACACCCAAGGGAGTAAGAGCGTATAATATTACAACTAAGAGATGAAAATTGACATGATTCAATCTAACATAGAGGAGGATTCAATGGAAACCATGGCACATTTTTTACATGGTCTAAATTAGGATATTTCCGATCAAGTGGAGATGTAACACCATGTGGAGTTACAAGATATGATCCACCATGACACCAATATCAAGCAAAAAATCAAAAAGAGGAGAAACTTGAGGAAACCCACATCCCCATTCACTCCATGGAGAAATTCACGGAAGGATATTGGAGAACCATCAAAGGAAAAGAAGGTGGTCGATCGAAAAAGTGTTGAGATAATTCATGGACATAAGAAGCCTACATTTAAGCATTACCAAATGAAAAATTAGGATATTTGATGTTTCAAATGTCGTGGAAGGGGAAACATTGCTTGTGAATGTCCAAATTGACACACCAGGACCATCACTAAGATTGGATAATGATAGATTGATGGAGAGAGCTCAGAGGAAGAGATGGATTATTCTACAAAAATCAATAATTAAGAATTTTATAAATAAGGTGAGATTCTGATCATATGGTGGGTTTAGAGTTCTCAAATGAAAACCATTAAGGAGAAAAGGGAAAACCTTTTCCATACCAAATGCTAAATCAATGGGAAGGTATGATGTGTCATCATTGATAGGGGAAGTTGTAGCAATGTGACAAGCACAAAATTAGTGGAGAAGATGGTACTCATGACTTTGATGAACTAATATCCATACCGACTTTAGTGGTTGAATGATTGCGAAGAGTTGAAGGTCACCAAATATGTGAAGGTCTTATTTTCTATTGGCAAGTACAATGATGAGGTACTATGTGATGTGGTACCAATGAAGGCTTGCTACATACTTTTGGTTCGGCCATGGAAATATGATTGGTGTATTTTACATGATAGTTTTCAAAATCATCATTCTTTTATAAACCAGGGGGAAATTATAAACCTCAACCCCTATCATCGAAACAAATTTTAGAGGATGATATTTTGAGAGAGAAGAAAAAAATGATTGATTAATACAAAATGAGATAATGAGAAGAAGAAGATAATTAGGTGGGAGTTGAGAATGGGAGAAAAAATATATCGAGTTTAAAGAAAAATCAAGTGGAAAAAAGAGAATTAATTAAGTGAAAAAATGTGATGATAGAGGAGATAAAGGTAATGTGAGCTATGATTTCCCAGAAAAACCTTTGAGTAATTATGTACAAGGAGGTGATATTAATCAGTAATGACTTAACATCTTCATTGTAAACTATTGTGAAATTTTTATCATAGGTGTACGATGGAGTCATTCTTGAGGAATTACAACCTTTTTTTACTTATTAGAGAGATTGAATAAATTCAAATATCCACTAAAAACATCATGGTTCTAAAAGAATGGAAGGAATTTCTACCACATACATATTCTTCTTATAAAATGATAGATCACTCTATAACACAATTTTAGCTATTTAGAACTCATTTTATATTTATCCCCATTACCCCTATTGATCAAGTTTTATTACCTTTATAGGAAAGAAGAAATATTAAAGGAAAACAACATGTTAATCAATAATATGAGGAAACAAAGAAGTTGGAGATCCATAAATAGAAATGGAGTTCAAAGTTCATGATACATGGAGATGGACCATACATAGTGCTTGATATGATTTATTATAATATCCCATTGGAAGGTGAATACCTAGTTATTTTTAAAGTCAATGTTTTTAATCATTCCTCATATTTGGATGCATATGTTGAAGAGTCAAGGATGAATCCATTTCAAGAGGGGGAGGATGATATGAAACTGATATATGACATTGTTTTGACGGAATGTGTGGTGTTTTAGTTGCAAGGACAAATGATGAAAGGATGATTAAAGAGACTACAAGTGGTAATGGGATCCCATCTCACTAAATTAAAAGTCCCTAACCCAAGGTGCATGCATAGATGTTTCAAATTATCTTATTATCACTCTTATTTAAGCCCAAATGAGATGCATAAATCCCAAGAAACATGGTTTCATGAATTTTGGAAGCCTTTACCACATGGAGATTCTATAATGGCATCATTGGACACTAAAGTCAAATTTAGTGGGATAGGTACTCAAAGTCAAATATGGTGGGCTATGGGTGGAAAGGAATGTGCTACTTTTCCCAAACTTATTTGTTAGACTTTATATTTATGAATTTAAGGGGACAAGGTAGGTTTATGTATTTTGAATTTAGGGTATTATACCCTTGACTATTGGGTCAACCCTTGGCTATAAAAACCCCCCATGGAATTATATTTTCATTCATGATTATAATAGAGAGATTATGATCTATTTTTCTCTATTCTGTGGGGATTTTCCTAGTTTCCCTTCTTGATATTGTGAATTATGGCCTTATCAATCTATAAGTTAGATTTGTGATCCAAGATCACAAAGCCCCCAATTTCATGCCTCAACCCAAGTGTGTTTTTGTGTGGATTGGATATCACCTCCCTCCCTTCAGTGTGTTATCTAAGTAGTAGGTTGTGATACTTGTAGCATTGATTGACTAATTTCATCCACTATCCACAACCATCATCCACCACATAGCCCCAAACTGTATCCTTCACCCACTTACCTACACAATGAAGATCGTGACACCCCATGCGTCTTGAATCACTTTTTAGAGAATCTTATTTCTGAACCTGAATTAACTATAAACCCATAAAATATTGATGTAGTGCTTTAATGGGAGCCACAAAACAACATGACGAAATTGTAGAGTTTTCTTGGATAGGTGGAGAAATATAAGAGGTTCATGGTAGAATAATATAGGATTGAATACCCTTTTACCACCCTGACATGGAAAGGGAACCTTTTTACACAAAATGAACATTTCTAGAGATCCTCTAAGGAGTTGAGTTTTAGTCTGATGAGTGCTCATGTTTTGAGGCTACCATAGGAGGGAGTGGAGTACATATTATATTGAGATGCCCTTGGAGCTGGTCTCATCTATGTGTTGATGTAGAGGTAGACAATGTTCACATATGGTTTGAGGCATTTTATTCCCCATGAACAGAACTATGAAACTCAAGACCTAGAGTTTGTAGCGGTGGTATTTTTTTAAGGATGTAGATGCACTATCTTCAAGGAGAGCACTTCATTATTTACTCAGTCCATCATAGTATTAGGTATGTCTTCACAAAGAGAGACATGAAACTGATAAAAAGGAATTGGTTATAGTTCCTAAAGGACTATGTCTTTGAGATAGTCTATACTCCTACAAATGGAAATGTGGTGGCATATGTTCTTATTAAGAAGTCCCATTTTCTCCAGGTTGAGGAGGCATCTAATCAATTGGTTTCCTTATGGCTGACCCTAGTAAAGGAGGAGGGTGAAATTTTTCGTTATTCGATGGTGTTGACCCATCCACCTATCCATCATGTGAGGGATCCATAGTTAGGAGAAATTGAATATGAGGTCCTACATGATCAGATATCCTCAACAGATTCAATAGATGGATTTTTAAAGATTTTAATCATGTTATCCTATTCCAGGGACAGATGGTGGTCCAGATAACAATTTGGGAGGAGGGGATGAGGAGTTTTACGCTACCCTTTGTTTGTATATCCTATTGTGGGGAATATGTAAAGGGATCTTTAGTGGAATTTTTGGTGGGTGGGAATGAGGCATAGCATGACAAAGTTCATTTCTTGGTGCCTTACATGTTAGTAGGTGATGGATGAGCTCTAGGTTCTAGTGGATTTGTTATAACCTCTTGAGATACCAGAGTGGAAATGAGATGGCATATCAATGGTCTTCAGGATATGACTTCCATGGATTGTTAAATTTCATCATTCTATTTGGGTGATATTTGACAAACTCAAAATGTTGGTACACTTCCATCCCATGAGGGAGTAGAGATCAGTGGAGAGTTTGGGCTAGTTTTACGTGAAGTAGATCATCTTCCATCATGGGTTTCTCTCGATGATTGTCTCTGATCATGATGCACAATTTATATCACAATTGTGGATAGGATTACAAGAGGTATTTGGGACCCATATGAGGATGCATACAGCCTTTCACCCATAGAAAGATGGGAAAACCGAGCGCACTATCCAGGTATTGGAGGATATGTTGAGGGCTTGCATACAAGACTTTGGCTAAATATGGGATGATCACATTCCCTTAGTATAGTTTTCTTATAATAATAGATATCACTCTAATATCAACATGAAATCCTTTGGGGCCTTGTATGGGAGACCCTGAAGTCCACTCTTATGATGGAATGAGATTGGTGATGCATCTCTTATTTGGCCAAAGGTGGTGTAGGCAATGATGGAGGAAGTATAGGTGATCCATGACCATATGAGGATAGTTCAGAGCAAACATAAATCTTATGCAGATCAACATTGTTGTCCTAGTATGGAGACAATTTTTTCCTGAGATTCTCCTCACAATGAGGATTGTGGAGATTCAGTTAGAGTGGTATGTTATCCCCAAGGTTCATTAGTCCAATTGATATCTTTCATAGGTTTTTAGTGGTTTCTTACCACCTCACTTTACTCCCACAGTTAGAGCAGGTGAAAGACATCTTCTTTGTGTCACAGCTGCGGAGATGCAAGCATGATCCCAAGAACATCATTGACTTGGGTGAGTTTGACATCAAGGATGGATCCACCTTTTCAGAGAAGTCAATTATGATTGAGGATCTGTTGGATAGGATCCAAGATAGATGGACCATTCTGTTGGTTCATGTTATGTGGTTGCACAAGATCATGTAGGAGAGCTTCTCAAAGAGGGAGATCTAGATGCATGTTCAGTATCCCGACTTTTGTGTTTATTTTTTACTATTCAGCGACAAAAATATTGAAGTAGGGAATAAAGTAGAGACCTTATTTTTTCTATTAGGACTTTAAAATATATCAATGAATTATTTTAGAGATAATAACTAAGACAAAATTAAATTATGAGGTCTTGTGAGTCGTAAATTAATATTATAATCATTAAATTTATTTTATATCGCATGCACATTTTTTCATAAAAAATGGAATATCTCCTAAAAGTATCGTCAAATAAAATATATTATACCAAGATTTATTTTGGATCATAGGAGTCACCCTAATCATAACATAGTGTTGGTTGGTGTGGGATTTTCAGATAAACTGACTATAGGAAGGTGAATTTAAATTAAATTCATCGATTAATTTAATTCTTTAATTTGAATCACTTAAACACAAATACTATATAAATACACTATTATGGTGAATATCCAGGGTTAGATAAATAACCCAAGGATCATTTAGAGGAGGATCTACCACCCATCATTGGAGAATTGAGATGAGATAATGCTGAGCTTCCTGATCCAAGTGAGACAAGGTGCATCGAACACAACAGATCTTCCCCATAATTGACAAGCATGTTCTTCACCAAATATTGATCCAAATCCTGGTAAGACTCTTCATTTGTGTATTTCACCCCTTATGATTAAAATATTGATCATTATCAATTCTATTTCATTTATCTGGTTTTGATATATATCCACTACATCATCCCACATATCAGAATTCTGTTATTTATTCAATTTATCCCCATTTTTCCAAGTTTCTCACCCCTGTTATCCAACATTTATATTCATTAGACAAGAATTATTGGTCAGAGATGGTTTCACCTTTGGTTTTGCATTTTCCCCAATCGTTCTTCATGATTCTTTTCCACTGAACAATAGGGACATAGTTTGACATTTCCAAGTGGGGCCGAGCTCAATCGAACCCCCAGATTCATGAAAAATTTTCATGTGACAAATGGATTGATGATTTAGGGGTGAACTGTGATGCTTTGTGGAATATGGGTGATTGCATCATGGATCAAGAATCTAGTAATGAAGTGGGAGATGGTTGGAGATGCGACGATGCATGTGGGATTCATGCAAGAGAATCAAAATCTAATTTTCAGCCTCCATTGGGTTAAATTCAATGAATAAAGGCCTTCCCCACACATAGAGACAATACTCCGCTATTTCACCATGGTGTGGGTCCTCCCTATAACTTCTTCAGATAAACATGTGAAATATTAGAAATCATTGATGGAAATTTTGAGCTGTAGAAAGACTAATCATCTTGGTCTAGGCTTTGAGATTTAAATCCTATTTTCTCTCTTGAATTTTTTATGAGCATATACATGTATATATGTGTATTGGATTTTCTCACAATGGGTTGAGCTATATACTTATATCATCCCTCCTATTTCTCCCCCTCTAGCTTTCAGAGATTCATATTGGGTATGTATATACTCACCCCTGTATGGTCTTCTCCCACACTACATGGAATTTTCCCACACGTGTTGTGTCTTATACAGATGACAGATATGTTAGAGGTGATTTCCTAGGAGCATAGGGGGTACCTTGGTGCATTTTACTACATAAGGTGGTCGGGACATAGAGATCTGGAGCTGGAATGTCTTATCATTTAATTTCTTTCTCGGTTATTGTCAGTTTGGGAAATCTTTTCTGCTTGAGTGTGCATTTTTTCCCTTTCCATTTTAGATTATGATGTCTTACTCTATTGTATTCCATAGAGGTTGTTACATGCATGGTCATTAATCTAAATTTTACTGTCATTTATTTTTATTCCTCTGCACCTCTACATGGATATATTTGGTTTTGGGTGTATAGGAACTTATATAAATTCCTCCCATTTTAGTTATGCCTTTCGATGCTGGTCTCCAACCCCTAACCTATGGAGTTGGGCTTGTAGTAGTCACGACTAGACCTTCTTCCATCTAGGCAGGCCTTGATGAGCCAGGTCTTGAAAAAACTCCTTTAAGAACATAGACATCAAGAATAAAATCAATTTTATGTTAAATCAATACATTTAATAACCTAAACCAAAGCAATTAACAAGAAAATCATGTAATTCATGAATTATCGCCTTTGTATAGAGACACCCACCTCAAGATTGGAGAGAACTCACCAAGAATCAATCTTGAAGTGCTTGGGGTTTTATCTAATCAAGAAGGGATTTGTTGGCCTCTAAAATACACTCTTGGGAAAATAAGGTTCGAGAGATAAATGTGGAAGATCAACTCAATTTGAGGTTCTCTGAACATTTATAGGTAGTATAGAAGTTAAATACCATGTCACCTCCTTCTAAACCACGTTGGAGAACTGACAGATCATGATGCAGAGCCTTTGTCCATACCACAATCACCCTGACCAAAAAGCCTCCAAAAACAATGATGTAGACATCCCCTAGATCCTATTCTCCCAAGGAGAGGCTGTAATGTATCCCATGAACTATATTGCAACTATCCCCCTCAAATAGAATAACATAAAACACACACTCATGGAACTCCACATCATAGATTGTGACTCCACACTGTAGGGCTCAACCGAGCAGCATGCCTATGCTGCACCCTTTTCTCCATGGTGCAACTGTGAAAAAACATGAAGTAGTTCCAAAATATTTATCCAAGGGATCAAAGTTGTAGTCATGTCCCTACGCCACATCCATACCTAAATTGGAAGAGGCATTAAAATTCTTCCTTCTGGGCACTACACCCCAACCCACTAGTCAACACTATAGTGAGACCAATCCACGCCATATCCAATACCATCAATGGTGAAGTCCCTTGTAAAATTTTTGGAAAACTCCAAATTACCTAAAAAACTATCAAGAATCGAAGTAATAAATTTTAAAGATAAAAAGATAAAATACTCAAACTCAAATGGTGTCACAATTCTCCACACCATAAAATTTTAATATCCCCATAAACACTCAAGTAATTTTATAGGTCAAAAATGGAAGGAGAATGAGCATCGATCTTCCCACCTTTTATAAATGAACTAAAATGATGGAATAAATCGAAAATTTTTACCCGAAAAAATTGAATGTCACCGAGAAAACATATTCCCAACATATCTAAAGGGAATTCATGAATCTTCAGTGGCCAAAGACAACCACACACTATAGGTTCAAAACCATAAGGAGAGAACGACTCCTAGAAACACCCTAAAGGATACCAAAACATGATCATACAAACATGTCATCCAAATAAGGATATCATAAAAAACTTACCTCTATAAGAAATGAAATGGATTTAAATACCCAACCTTCTTAAATGATAATTTTTCCATTAATATGTGTGTTACATTATTTTATATGCAAAACACTATATAACTTTAATAATGAAGTGAGAGTAATTGAAATGTGACCTTTGGGTTTCAACCATTATATGACCATTGGTCAATTATGATTGTTGGCTAATGTGAACACTAGAAAAAATACTCTTAATAATAATTTTAACATTTCAATTAGCAATATAAATAGAAATGATAATGGTTAATTAATGCAGAAAGAAGAGTTTATGGCCTCATCTAGTAGAGTTGTGATGTAAGAAGACCATTTTTTGGATCTTGGTAAGGAGGTACAATAACTGGGATTCATTCTTGAGCAATCCCAATATGATCTTTAACGCGCTAGGCTTGAACAAAATCACCTACGAGAGAACATCATGTTAGTGGAGATTACCGCTCAGGTGATGTTGTCAGAGCCATCCCAAGAATCTATCATCATCACACACCTTACCCTTAATTCATATATAGGTGTTATATGGGGTTAGGTTTCAAGTACCTAGTTACACAAAATATAATCCTTTTTTCAAATAAAAATTTTACTTCATCATTTATTTTTTTAGAATAGTTTTGCTTAAAAATTGAGATGGATTTTAATAAATATATTTTTTAGGTAAAATTTGTACTTTTCAGAGTGATATAAATCACTATATTAAACTAAAGTTTTATTAATGGTTATTATAATGAAATAGTATTATCAAAACACTGTTATTTAATTACAAATGATAAAATAAAATAATTTTATTTTTTCAAGTGCTGAAAAATTAACTATGAATTTTATTATGTATTTTCTAGTCACTATTATTTTTAATAAATAAGTATTTTTATAGTTAAAAGTTAAATTCATCATATTTATAGAATTATAATGTTAAAATAAATTTAATTTTTGAAATTAGAATATTGATAAAATCTTTTAGTTTTTCATGAATAATAAAAATACAATTTGAGTTTTTTGGTATGTTTAATGACATCCAATCTATGTAATAATTATGTAATGAGTAATATAAAATTATAGTAGACTCTTGTGGATTATAATAATTTAA
The DNA here is from genome assembly GCA_963277665.1 of Viscum album. NCBI lineage: Eukaryota > Viridiplantae > Streptophyta > Magnoliopsida > Santalales > Viscaceae > Viscum > Viscum album. The sequence goes on along the minus strand of OY728121.1, from coordinate 1,194,194,204 downwards.
TAGGTGTCCCAAGTGGCCAATACTTTGGGAAAATACCTTGGGAAATCCCATGGTTTTTCAAATACCACTACTAAGATGTCTAAGGAAATAAATATATAACTCCCTCAATTTTTCTATAAAAATAGAACAATTTATCCCTTATATTTCATTATAAATTCATTATACCCGAATATATGACAGTATTTCCTCTAATGGAGACCTCAAAAGGTTTCCTCAAGCCCCCAAGGTCCCGAACATTGAGATTTAGGAGTCACTCTTCAAGGTAAGGGTTATCTAAAATTTTCTTTTCCTTTCAAGCTCTATTTTTATTTGGTATGTCTTTAAAATTTCAATACCAAGTTCTTATGTCTATTTTATTATATACCCTTACTGTATTAATAGTATTTTTTAATGGGATACCCTTTTCCCCTCTCTTTTTTATGTTTTTTAAAACCACATTTCATACTCATTATGCTGCCAAATTTTCTTCTAAAAAAATCACTATTCTTCTATATAAATTATCCTATTTTATTTTGTGAATAACCAAACAAATTTATTTTCCACATTTATTCACATATCTGTAAAAATTAAAAATTTTATTATAGGACTAACATAAATTAATCCAGATTTTCTTTTCCATGGGTTTTAAAAATACATAAAGATATTGTCTTTAATAACTTCTTGAAAATGTCATGATTTTGATATGAAGCATGTACCTTTTATTTTCAACGGGTTATTTACGAAATGTTTTATTATGATATATATAGCTAACATTGATTTATAAATATTAAGGGTGAATACTAATAGTTCTCCAATTAATCAGGTAAAGAATTTAATGTCTAGAGATGACATGTTTTACTATATCGTGGTGAATAATCTTGGTAATTTTTATGACACCGCAGGGATAAACCTTCGTGATATGATTATGAACAACTCAATTGAATACTGTAGCCATGTCTCTATGTTACGATTCATGTTATTTTTATTATTATATGAAACTTTTTCCTTTTCTCATGCCTTTATGATATACCTCAAGTTATTATAGATATTTATCATGATCACATGTAAACTATTTCTCTTATTTTCCCTTACTTGGCCTTATGCTCACCCTTTACTTTGATATATATCCCTGGGTTATGATATGTAGTAATTAAACTCAAGATGATCCTAATATAAATCCTTTAAAGTTTATTAGATGAATTTTTCATGTTTTCATGTATTATGTACCTTATTTATAAGACACTAAACTTTAAAAGATCCTCTATTTGTAAAATTATTTGTAAAGATATGTAATAAAAAAGAGGTATTCCATAGTTGGTACCAAAGGAAGGATCAATTATTTTTCGAAATTAGGATTTAAAAAATTTTGGAATAACCCAAGATAAAGGTTTAAATATACTAATACTACCTTGTAATTTGGTGAAATATTATGTAACTGGTTTCTGAACAAATAAATCCATGTGTGGATATGAACAAGTTGATGTGGCTCTAATACAAATGTACCTAAGGGTAACAACTCAAAAACGGTGCATCGAGATTGACACGATGTAACCTATTACATGAAAATTAGTCCTTGTGCACACTTGGGGTGACACTCCTAGGGGATATGTTTGGTTAATCACAAGCTTTTTGTAAACCATTATGAAGGACTTAAAAAGAAATTAATTGTTCTTAATGAATAAAATGTTTAAGCCATAATTTATATGACATAATAGGTACCTTGGAATTATAATATTACTAAATGAAACACATTTCTCACAAAGGTTTTCTTCTTTTAGAAAATAGTGGGAAATAAGAGAAACCTTGTAATTGGTGAGCTCAATGGACCAGTCATTGACAACCTTCTGATGGAATCCGGAATTGAAAACATCATGAGAATGATGAATTTACTTTCTTGAGTTATGATCAATAACATGAATCAAAATGAGAGACTATATTCACCACGAAAGGGAACAACATTCCATTGACTCCTTTTTGTGTCAATGACCACAGACTTAATGTGGATCTATATATCCATTAATTACAGAACTGTAGATAAAGACTATAGAAAATATCTTTTTGGTACTCTGCTTCTTATAACAAGATAATGTCACCCTAGATATGTACCACTTAGAGGGATATGCTCATTAGTGGTGTTCACTTATTAAAAAGAAATGGCCAAGAGTGGAGATTTAAGTTATGGAGTGGGAAGAGTTCATGGGAAACGTTTTCAAAAAATATTTCCCCTATTAAATGATAACAAAAATAGAGAAGTAATTCTTAGAGCTAGAGTAGAAGGATAATGAATCGGTTGGAATATATGAGATGAAATTCACAAGCCTTTCCCATTACACATCTAGCTTTGTCTTGGATCCTAATTGGTAGGTTTATAGACTCATTGGTGGACTAATACCCCATATATAGAAGAATATTTCCAATCAAGACTATGAAAAATATGAGGAGATAATGAGATGTTCTATGAAAGTTGAACTGGAGTTTAGAGAGGAACAATGTTCCCATAGATTCAATGAAAAGAGGAGATCTTTGGAGCCAAACTTGGGAAGGAGCTTCGAAAAAATAAGAGGAGGAAAGCAAGTGAAGCCTTCTATATGCAACAAATGTGGGAAGAAGAATTCTGGGAACTACTTTCTCAAGAGCGGGAAATGTTACAAGTGTGTAAGAAAAGGCCATATTTCTCTAAAATTTCATAGTGAGTTGAAGCCTCAACTTCTCAACAGTAACAACAAAGAGAAGATGGTTCAAGCCCATCTATTAGTCCAAACATCAAGTGTGTATAGCTTGGTTACTTTTCCAATCACTGTTTAAATCCAAAGTTAATGGAGGGAAATCACCATCAACCTTAGCATAGGCTGATGGAGCATGGTTGAAATTTTTCTATCAAAAAAACATAAGTTGAATCTCCAAATGGTTTGGTGGTAGGAAATATCATTATTATCTCAAAGCTTGAAAGTATTTTGTTTGATTATATTTTTATGCATTCCTTTATTTTATCCATGTTTTTAAAGAATATAGAATCAATTCCAAACTTTTTATAAGTTGAACTATTATTCAAGACTCTTATAGGCATTATCCAAGCATCAATAGTGTATAGAAACTCCAGTATTTACTTTGGAGATCATAATATCATCCCAAATCTATTAGTCATTCCCAAGTTGGAATTCAACGTTATAATAGGGATGGACTTGCTCTCAAAGTACAATGATAAGATCACATGCAGAAGAAAGGAAATCTCAGTAGTATTGAATGAAAAACCTATAGTTTTATTCAAAGGAGAGATATCTCAACCTGATATTTGTCTAGAAGCACATCCTATAGCCTTAATTATGGAAATTATTAGTGAAGATGAAGAATTAAATGAAAGTATATGAATAGAAAATGTCTCCATAGTTAAGGAATACATTGATGTATTTCATGAGGAGTTACTTGGACCTCCCCTAGAAAGTGAGCTAGATTTCACCATTGAACTTATGCCTAGATCCGAGATGATATCAAAACCCTACATATAATGAAAAATGTGGTGCTGGAGGAATTAAAGAAACAACTCTAATATCTTTTGGAGAAGTGATTTAGCAAAAGAAGTGTGTCCCATCAGGGACACCTATTCTATTTTTTAAGAAGAAGGATGGATCAATGTGGCTATGAATTGATTATAAAGAACATAATGGGATCACAATGAATAACCAGTACCCTCTTTCATAAAATGATGATTTATTTGACTAGATTTTTGGAGCTCAACTCTTCTCCAAGATTTATCTCTGATCTGGTTATCATTAATTGAGGGTGAATAAAGAAGTTATTACAAACAATTCCTTTCGTTAAAGATATGGGCATTATGAGTTTGTTGTTATTCCATTTCTCTTTACTAATTCTCCTACTATTTTTATGGAATTCATCATTATATTCTATAAGGACTATCTTGATAACTTCATGGTAGTTTTTATTGATTATGTTATGATATATTCCAAAATTTTAGAGGCGCGTGAGGAACATCTAAAGTTTATATTGAAAACTATGAGTAAAAATATGTTATTTGGAAAGTTCAGAAAATGTTTATTTTGGTTAAATAAGTGGATTTATTAGGGAACATTATAACCAATAAAGGAATCTCATATGACCCTATAAAGAAAATGGTTGTAGATAAGTTGACTCATTCTATAATAGTAATTGAGATTCATAGTTTCCTTGGATTAACAAGATACTATATGAGCTTTGTGAATTTTTTTTCATGAATTTCTAATACACTTACCAAGATATATAAAAAAGGGGCCAATTTTATCTAGATAAAGGAGTGTGAAGAACATTTCCACGAGCTGAAGAAGATATTGGTCACTGCACCCGTGCTAACTATAACCTCAATTGGAGAAGGATTTATTATTTTTGGTGATGCATCTCTGAAAGGGATTGGGTGAATACTCATTACAAATGGAAAGGTGAATGCTTAGGCATCTTGATAGTTGATACCTCATGAATTGAACTATCCTACGCATGACCTAGAGCTGGTATCAGTTGTTTTTTCTCTAAAGATATGGAGGAAATATATTTATGGGGAGAAATGTAATATATACACATACCATCAAATTTTGAATTATATTATCATGAAAAAATAATTAAATATGAGATAGAGGAGATGTTTTGAACTTCTTAAAGACTATTTTTGTTCAATTCATTATCATCCAGAAGATAAAAAAATTTAATGATGCATTAAGTAGGAAAGACATTTCTATTTTAAAAATGATGAAGATTCAAGGTGATCCTTTGATCAAAGACCTGATAAAATAGGACATGGGAATATTAAGGGAAGGGAAATCATCAACCCTATCCTAAATGATTTATCAGTCATAATTACTATAGAAGATCAAGAAACATCAAAGATAAGACCCTTTGTTATAGAATAATATAGAGGCTATAAATAATGGAAATTTTCTCGAGTTTAATATTTATCAAGAAGGTGTACTGAACTTTTTTACAAGGATTTCTGTTCCATATATTCCAGAAATAAATGAGTATATGATTGATTAAGCTTATAGATCCAATTTCACTATACATCATAGATTTATTTAAATGTATAAGGGCCTTCCTGATCAATATTGGTGGGATAACATGAAAATGGTGATTATTGACTACACTATAAGGTTCCTGGTGTGTCAACAAGAGAAGGAAGAGAAAAACATTTCAAAAGTGGTATTTAAACCACTACCCATACTAGAATGGAAGTGGGAAAATATCACTATATACCTTTTCAGTAGTCTCTAGAAAACATCCAAAGGAAACAATGCAATATGGGTTATATTAGACCATCTCACTAAGACTGCCCATTTGATCTATATTTGAGAAGATTTATCTCTTGAAAAACATGCCAATATTTACAATAATGAGGTGTTAATGATACATGGGGAAACCCTTTCTATCATTTTTATCAAGATCCAAGGTTCACATCAAAATTTTGGTGAAGACATCAACATGATTTGGGTACCGAATTGAATTTCAGTATGGCCTATCACCCACAAACTGATAGACAATCTTAAAGGATTGTTCAAACACTTGAGGACATGCTGAGAACATGCTCAATTGAATTTAATGTTGTATGGGATCAAAATCTCCCTTTAGTTGAGTTCTCATTAAATAAGAACTTCCATTATAGTATTCAAATGGCTCCATATGAAGCTCTATATGGAAATCAATGTATAATTCATACTTGTTTAGATGAAGCTGGTGAGAAAAATCTTTTTGGACATGATCTTTTGCAAGAGATGAAAAAAATGGTTCATGCCATCCAACAACACATAAAGTCTTCTCAGATTTGGTAGAATAACTACACTGTCAACCACCTAATGGACTTGTATTTTTATGTTGGAGACAAATTCTTCCTTTTCATTTCACCTTGTAAGAGAGTCATGCAGTTTGTGAAAAAAGGTAAGCTCATCCCCAAGTACATTGGTCCCTATGAAATCCTTGATTTGAAAAGAGAAATTTCCTATCATATTGAAATTACTTCAAATCTATTTCATGTTAGATATATATTCCACGTATCTCTCATGATTAAGTACATTCTATACCCTTTACATTTACTAAATCTGGATTTGGTACAACTGGAACATGACCTCTCTTATAAGAGTAGCCAATGGAGATCTTGTACTATAGAGACAAGGTTCTACACAACAAGACTACAGACCTTGTTAAAGTTTTGTGGGGGAACCATCAATATAAAGAACTGATGTGGGAACAGTAGAAAATGATGAGGCATAAATATCATCACCTTTTCTCAACCGAGAGAATGAGATAAAATTTCCGGGAGAAAATTTCTTAATGGGGGAAGAATGTAATGAACTAAACATTTTGAATGATAATTGTTTTCAACAAATGTGTGGTATATCAGTTTTTACTCAACAAAAATATATCCCTCTAATAATTATGTGAGTATAATTAAAATGCGACCTTTGGGGTTCGACTTTTATATGACTATTGGTCAATTATGACCATTAGTCAATTATAATAATTGGTCAATTATGTTTGTTGGTCAGTTATGACCGTCGGTCTATTATGACCGTTGGCCAATTATGATCATTTTTCAATTATTATTGTTGGTAAATTATTATTTTTGGTCAACATGACAATTGTAAATAATAATCTTAATAATAATTTTTACGTTATAATTAGCATTATAAATAGAAATGATAGGGGTTAATTAATGAAGAAAGAAGAGTTGATGGCCTCATCCAGTAGATTCGTTTCATACAAAGCCTGTTTTTTAGATCTTTAAAAGGAGGTATGTCACTAGGCTTCCCTCTTGACTAGTACTAATACAATCTTCAACATGTTAGTCTTGAAAGAAATCTCCTAAGGGGTAAGTTCATGTTAGTTGAGATTTCTACTCGGGTGATGATGTTCGAGCCACCCCAAGAATAAATCACCATTACACACCACACCCTTAGGTATTATGTGGTTGTTATATGGGTTTAGGTTTTTAGGCCCTAGTTACTAAAAAATTAATCTTTTTTTAATAAAATTATTATTTCATCATTTCCATTTTAAGAATAGTTTTTCTTAAAAATAGAGATGGTTTTGGAAAATTTGATTTTTAGGTATACTTTTTAGAGAGATATAAATAATTATATTAAAATAAGGTTTTATTAATGGTTATTACAATTAAATAGTATTATCAAAAAACTTTATTTAATTATAAATGATAAAATATTTTATTTCTCAATTGATGAAAATTTTACTACGCATTTTACTATGCATTTTCTATCTACTATTATTTTTAACAAATAAGTATTATTATAGTTAAAAGTAAAATTTATCATATTTATAGAATTATTATGATAAAATAAATTTAATTTTTTAAATAGAAATTTTTATATTTGGTTAGTGTGAATTTATGATAATTTTATAAAATACTTTAATTTTTTATGAATAGTAAAAATAAAGGTTTGGTTTTTCAATATGTTTAATAAAATCATAACTATATCATAATTATGTAATGAGTAATATAAAATTATGGTAGAATCTTTTTTATTACTATAATTTAATATTTTTCCAAAGTAACGAATACCATGGTTTTGAAAATACCATTACTGTGGTGTCCAAGGAAATTAATATGAGAATCCCTCAATATTTCTATAAATACCTAACCATTTGTCCAATATATTTTATTCCCATTTAATTATACATAAATATCTGAACGTATTAACTCTATATTAGTCCTCCCAAGGTGTCATAAATCCCCCAAGGTCTCTATATTCATGTTTTAGGAGTCAATTTTCAAAGTAAGGGATATCACAACTTCTATTTTCCTTTCAAGTTCCCCTTTTATGAGGAATGTCTTTAAAATTTAAATACAATGTTATTATATCCATTTCATTATATAACATTTGTTTATTAATATTCTTTCATTGATTTTATGACCTTTTTACTTCTATTTTATTTTTTCCTAAAACCATGTTTCAAACCCATTATGCTGCCGAGTTTTCTTCTCAAAACTTCACTATTTTCTCAAGAAATTATCTTATGTTATTTTTTGAATAACCAAAAATACTTTTTTTCATGGGGTATTCAAATATATGTCAAAATTTTATATTTTATTCATGTATTAACATACATGAAACCTAGTTTCATTTTCCATGGGGTTTAAAAATTCATAAGGATATTATCTTTAAGAACTTTTGAAAATGTCATGATTTTGATGTGAAACCTATTGTTTTTATTCTCCATGGATTATTTATGTATTTTATTATTATTATTTATTTGGATAACATTAATTAAGACATATTAATGGTGAACCATGATAGTTCTCCAATGAAATGGGTATAGAATTTAATCTCTTGAGATGACTTGTTTTTTGATACCTTGGGGAGTTGTTTCCACATTTCCATGTTATGATTCAAGTTCTTTTTATTATGATATGCCTCTTTTTGTATTGATAATGTCTTTATGATGTACCTCATGTTCTTATAGATATTTCTAAAGATCATATGTAAATATTTTCTCTTACATTCCATTATTGGTCCTTATGCTCAACCTTTCCTTTGATGTACGTCCCTAGGTTATGAGAAATAGTGATTAAAGTTAGGATGAAGCCTTTGATGTGGATTAGAAGAAATTTTTCATGTTTTCTTGTATTATTTTACTTTTTTAGAAGAAAAAACATTAAAAGATCCTATGTTTGTAAAATGATATGTAGAGATATGTAATAAAAAGGAAAGATTCCATAATGGCTCTAACCTAAGGGTCACAACTAGTAGATGAGGATGTTTAGATCCAACTCCCTAGAGCACTTCCCCATGGTAAATCCAATAAGAAATATAGCCTGGTCACATTCATAACCCTACTAGAAACAAAACCACACCCCAGTATCCAAGAAATAACCTTAGGTCGAACCCATATCCAAGGAAACTAGCACAAGCCAACCCATGGTCTACACCACGCAAGGGTGAAAAGGAACACTGCCCACAATGGGAAACCAAATAAAAACCCCAAAAGCATTGGGCCATAACTTCCTCAATACAAAACTACTCCAAACTCAATGAGCACAAAACCCAAATTGGTATGTCATCCATCAAACCTAAAAAATCTCCAAAAATAATCGAGTACACATTATCAACTTGAGGACACATAAGAGTATCCCAGAAAAAATGATCCCCTCTAATAAAACCGTCAAGAAAAATATTACAAGTCTAAACCACTGGACCCAACAATATCCAAAAGAGACAATATAAAAGCACCACCTCAAAAGAATCTTGGCCACAAAACTCTAAGAAGGAATCAAAACACACACATCACTAAAACAATAAAAGGTTTTTCCAAAGTATTATTTTTAAAACCATGAAACCATTAAAATTAGGCCATCCTAAATTCAAAATTAAATGCAAACCATTTTAAAAATTCAAACCCCAAGCCCTTTCTTGAATTGGTTAATTTTAAAAATGTTTTTAAAAGTGATTTAAAAAAAAACTACTTTTTTTAAACCAAAACTCTTATCCTGATTTCAAAATAGATCAAACACTTTCCTTATTAATAGTTTTTTAAATAACCTACCCTATTAGAATACACTAACCAAGGGAAAAATCCCAAACATACCACAAAATTAATTTGGAGATCTTCATATTCCCTGAAAATAGGAAACCCAACTTTTATACCATAATGTGCACTTGATTAGAAAAATAAATCACATGAAAAAATCTTTCCAAATCCCCAAAATTAAATCATCTATTTCTAATACATTACATGAAACCAACCTCATTTTGAAAATAATCCCTAAGGCCTTGATTTAAAGGTGAATACATTTCCTTGTGAAACATATTTTTCACTGACACAAATGAATTTGAAATCACATACAAAAAAGAATAAACAAAGGGATAATCAGTGACATCCTTAAGACATCACCCATATTTTGACATCATGAAATACCCCAAATCCCTACACGAGGGTTCATAGTGACTTAAAAATATATCGACTACGCTTACCATGAACCAACAATAGAGCTGCATCTAACCCCACTTCCAGCTTTTTAAAGGAGTCCTAGGTTCAATAAATTTCCATCACTAGGCTCTAAAGAAAATAGAGACCTCACATAGGTCTCATAACCATTTATATTTGATCTAAAATGGTGCAATAATAAGAAGCTGCATCACTATAAGAGAGAAACAATAAGGCAACTGAGGTTACACATTTCACATAAAGGAAACCTCCATGATCTACACCCCTAATCAAAAATAATATACATTCTATCACAAGGTGAAACCAAAAAATATAAAACTTGTTCAATCCTATTAAAAGGAAGAAACCCTAAGAAATATCTAAAATTTCATCAGGCCAAACCACCCTAGTTATATTTGTAAAGGAACCATCCAAATCACCAGATCAACCATGTATCACATAACAAGGAGAAAATTCCAAAGATAATGTGCCTCAATGAGAAATGATAAGGCTCTAGTCTTGGGTAATGAATCTTTATTTATGGTAAATAAGGTTTAGATATATCAACTTGGTTGTCCCCACTATCCATCTAATAAAAAAAATCACCAATAGATCTCTTATCCAACCAGTCATGAAACTAAAACATGTTACCCATGCACATGCCCAAGGCATACGAAGTTTATGAAACTATTCCTAATACCCTGGAAAGGATTAGGCCATAAATTTAGCCCATATAATTATGTTAATATATTTAAAAGAAAACAATAGATAGTAGATACTCGAGATTCCCACTTCCCCCAATAGAGCATCCCAAGGTGTATATCTAGATCACATCCAAACATGGATATCCCAGAACTGAAAGCACTCTAAAAGTTATGAGTGAAACTATAAAAAATAAACTCTTTATGTAAAATTAATACATGATCTTTTACATTATATTTCACTTAATTAAACCAAAAATATAATGATTTCTAGTGAATTTGGGAACTAGGTACATTACATAACAACTTAAAACATGAAGAAATCATTATTCAAAACTTCTTTAACATGATCAAAACATTCCTTAGCACATAACACTACATGGGATAACCTAGGGACATACAAAAGAAAGGGGTGAGTTATAAATACTATTAAGGGAATAATTAGGGAATAAGTTAATAAATTATAGATTATAGTCACATCAATGGGTTATAAAAGAAATATGAATAATAAGGCCGATATAACATGATAATCATAAAATCAGAAATGTGAAAAAAACAAAAAACATTGTATCATAAACATAGATCAAAGATATATACCATGACATCATGACAGAAAAGGTCCCATAAGGGATTAATGTTCACTCTTTATCCCAACATTATGTATCATGATACTAACCATTACCCAATGCATTGGAGCACTAATTAATTTCAGGCACACCCATCACATTCATTTCATTCTCATGCTTAAGTGTGCCACATATATCATATAACATGGATTAAATCATCATAATAATCTATTCCAAAATAATTGAATATAGAATATATACAAGTAATTCCCAATTAAAATAGGTATAAGTGTATAAAGTTTAACACCATTGATATGAAATGGGTAGGGTATTCACTACACAATTTTCTGGGTATGGAAATTTTGGCAGTATAACAACGTCACTTAAAAATTTATAAAAATGGGTTGATGAGAGTGAAAAGAGTATATAAGCATTTGGAATTCAAATGGTAAGTAATAGGTAAATGGAAAGAGATATTCCGAAATTCATAATTGGAAATAGAAGGAAAACAATAATGAAGAAACATGAATAAAGAGGAGAAGGAATGGATCCCTTATGAAATTTCAACATGCTAACAGGTGTATGTAAGGGTTCATGGGGAAAAAATGAGTATGTAATGGGACCCTCATAACGTGTAAATAGAAAATCATATTAATAGGGTTGTAGGAAAACATAACAAAACAACCAAAAATTGAAAATAAGAAGCATGACATAAAAGAGGTGCTTGAATTGAAATAAGAAGATAGAAATACCTTACTTGAGTGTGTGTCTCCAAATGCTTTGGAGGATGTTATTATGGGCTTGGAGGCACCTTGGGAGGACTCTAGTAAGAGGAGAAAAGACCAAGGACGTTCTAAATGGATTTTTAGTGAAAATAAATTGTATTTTGGGTGAGTTTATATAGGAAATGTGTGAGGATTTATTTATTATTTCACAAACATAGTTTTTGGACTCTACATAATCAAAAAACCAAAATCACAATATTTAACATGGGTTTTTCCAATTTTTTCTGAACAATATGAGTGTTTTTCATTACTTTTTATTAATAATTACCTAACTTAAAAAAATAATACACCTAATTATTTGGAGGTGAGTCATGCTATGACAGATGTGATTCATAGGGTATGATCATACTAGTTGAGGCCATAACTTTATTTGTTTGTGTCAATTGGTTTTTTTTAAAACATTATATTTATAACAATTATATGATCACTATTAAAAAACTATATTTTCAATTTTAATTATGATTAATGTTCTTTTAAATCCAATAGATTATAACAAAACCAAATAATTTCATCTTTTTTCGTTACCAATATTATAAAATAATACATTTAATTAAATCAAAAGGGGAATTTTATTGATAAAAATTCTCATCATTTTGATTTCCCCCCATTAATAAATTTCTCCCTTAAAAGTTTATCATCCTACATTAAAACAGATGAGGGAAACTCTATTTCATCACGTCCACTAGTTCCCTTGTTGCTTCTTCAAACTTGTGGTTTCTCTACAACCATTTCACCAGGTGCATTGTATTATTCTGTAAGACTTTGTCACTGAGATATAATATCTTCACCAGATACTCCTCATAGTAACAATCATTATCAAATGGTACCACCTCTAGATTGAGTACATGTGATGGGTCTCATATGTACTTTCTCAAAATGGATTCGAGGAATACATCATGTACTTGAGGTAGGTTAGGTGGAAGAACATGTAATTAGGCCTATGCTCAGATGTGATCAAGGATCTCAAAGGGGTTGATGTATCTTAGAATAATCGTTCCCTTATTACCAAATCTCATCACTTTATTACATGGAGATATTTAGAGGAATACCATGACTCTAACATCAAACTCATGGTCTTATTGAAGTTTTTTAGAACATATCTTATGTCGACTCTAAGCAGCCTTGATGTGCAGCTAAATAGCCTTAACTATTTCTAGCATTTCCCCAACCACTTTAGGACCTTTCAATTTTTTCTCCCCAACATCATCCCAACATGTAGGTGTTCTACACCTCTTCCAATAAAGGGAATCATATGGATCCATTTGGATTCTAGAGTGGAAACTATTATTGTATAATAAATAGACCAGAGGAAGATATTGATCCCATCCTCCTCTGAAGTCAATTGATCATGATCTCAACATATCCTCAAGTTTCTTGACAGTTTTATTATATTAGACATTATTTTGGGGGTGATAATACATGATGAAGTTCAAATCAATATTTATATAATGTTGTAGAATCTTCTAAAACATGAAGGTAAATCTTGGATCTCGATCATATACAATCAATAGTGGTGTTCCATGATGCCTCACCAATTCTCTGATGTATATCCATTCAAGTTGATCCAGTGATAAATCCTCTTGAATCACAATGAAGTGTGAAGTCTAAAAAAGATGATCCACTGCAACCAAGATAGCATTGTTTCCTCTAGATGTCTTTGGATGTACAGTGAAAACGTAAATAGTGATGTCTTCACATTTCAATATAGTCATGGGCAATGGCCTCATAATCCCCATATTTTTTTTCCTTTTCTCCATCACTTGAAGACATACAGGACATCTTGATGTATTTTTAATGACCTTTTCTTCATATTGTCCCACTAATAATTCTTTCAAAGATCTTGATACATATTTGTGATTCAATGATGGATAGAGAAGGTTCAGTTAATTTTCTTCATCCAAAAACTCCATCTTTCACTCATGATTTTATGGTACACATAGTCCTGACCAAAATCCAAAAATCCTTCTCCATTAACATTGAACTATGAGGTTTTACCATTCTTTATAGTTTCCACTTTCTTTGAAATTACCACACAATCTCTTTAAACACCCATTAACCTCTCTAGAAGATATGGTTGAGAAATAATTTGTGAAAGGATTGATGATGTTCCTTCCTTTATTGTTCACATTTATATCCTTTCCAAATTTAAGAAGATCAGATCTCTCTAAAATATCATTAATAAAAGAATTTATGGATCTATTCAACTTGGAGTGTCTAACATTTTATTATATTTCTCGGGATAGTAGTGAATTGACAAGTCATAGTCCTTAATCATCTCTAAACAAATTCATTTGATCATATTCATCTCTTTCTGTGTGAATATATATATTTGAGGATTTTGTGATACATATTTATTTTACAATACTTCCCAAAATAGATAATTTCACTATATTTTTAAAGTGAAGACAACTATAGCGAAATTCCAGTCATGTGTTGGGTAGTTCCTTTTGGGAAATTTCAATGACCTTGAAGCATAGGCTATGACTTTGTCATTTTGAATTAACACACAACCAAATCCCTTCTTCAAAGCATCCTTGAATACCATGAAAAGTTCTCCACTTATGGGTAGTGTGAGCAGAGGTATAGTGATAAGACTTATTTTAAATTCCCAAAATCTATCTTCACATTCATAATTCCAAGAAAACATAAATTCCTTTCGAGTTATCTTGGTAAGAGGGTTTGACAATCATGATAAATTTCTCAAAAATTGGTGATAATTCCCAGATAAACCAAAAAAACTATAGATATATGTCATAGATTTGGTCCTCAGACATCCTTTAATTGCTTCATTCTCTAAAGGGTATCTATATGTACCATTTAATGTGATGATATTCACTAAGAAAGAGACTTCCTTGAACTAGAACTCACATATGTTATACTTTACACAGAGCTTCTCCTTTCATAAGGTTTTTAGAATAGTGCTTCGATATTCCTCATGCCCCGCCTTACTTTTAAAGTATATCAAAATAACATCTATAAATACCACCAATAATTTTTTGAGGTAATCCCTAAAGACTCTATTAATCTATTATATGAATATTTCTAAATAAATAGTGAGACATAACATCACTATGAACTCATAGTGCTCATACATTGTACGAAAAATGGTCTTGGGGATATCCTCCTTCTTAACCCCAACAATGTAATATCCCAACCATAGATCCACCTGGGAAATTAACTTTCTCCACATATCTGATCGAAAAAGTATTCAATATTTCGTAGTGGATACTTTTTTTATCATGATCTTGTAGAGATCATGATAATCAATGAATAGGCGCATTAACCCATCCTTCTTCTTGATGAAGAGGACTCGTTCACCCAATAGTGAATCACTTGGGAATATGAACCCTTTATCCAAATTATCATATAGTTGTTTCTTTAGCTCCCCATGTTCCAAAAAATCCATTAAAAAATGGAGTCTTGGACAATGGTAATGCCACATGTATAAGCTCGATTGAAATTTCAACCTCTCAGCTAGGAGGAAGACCGAGCAATTCCTTGGGAAACATATCAGTGTATTCCCTTACAAAGGGAATGTCTTTATGAATGATTATTTCAATAGGATCAGTAATTTGAGATAGATATGATTCCTCATAGGTAAATAATATCCATGATTGAGGTGATTGTTCCAAATAATATTCATCCATATCTATGTATTTTTATAGAATCGAAGGACGATTTGTAATACAGTGAGTGATTTACTTCTTGTGGAAATTTATGTTGGCACTATAAAGGGAAATAGGATCTATGACCAAAATTGAATCAATTAAACTAAATGGAGTATGGCAGAGTTTGTGGGGAAGTTCAGCCCGTGAATATTGATAGGGGAGGAGTTATATACTTGGGACACAATAATTTCCCCATTTGTTTTTTTCACAAACATCTCTACTTCTATTATTTGTGGTGGATTTTGAACAATTATACTAAAATTTTATTATATAAATGATTGAATAGAAC
This sequence comes from Viscum album, assembly GCA_963277665.1. Classification (NCBI taxonomy): domain Eukaryota; kingdom Viridiplantae; phylum Streptophyta; class Magnoliopsida; order Santalales; family Viscaceae; genus Viscum; species Viscum album. Next base: position 1,194,178,301 of record OY728121.1, on the reverse strand, counting down.
TAGAATCAAAAATTAAATCCACTATTCTTGAATGAATAACTAGTGTACAAGTCACCACATCATTTTTAGGATCCACCTCGGCAGTTGTGATGGAAAAATCTCTCCCTTTCTACCTGGGAGGATATTGGTTGTCTCTAAAATAACTTGTCTTAGAGAATTGTGTTGAAATGTGTCCTAGTTCATTGTAGTTGTAGTAATGAACAATGAAATGTGGGTTTACTAGAGAATTCCCTTCCTCGATCGCATTAGTGTGTTTCTCCTACTAGAAATCGTTAGCTAGGTGTCCTTACTTACTACAACTAAATAATTTCCTCATCCCCCTTACATAATTTCTGGGGTGATTCTTTCCAAACCTTTGAAAAGTGGGGTGTTAAAATTTATTGGCATCATTAGATTCATCCATCAGAACACCAGAATTAAACTCCACTTTCTGTTTCTTATCTCTATGACACCCTTGAGATTTGTTGTTCTCTATTTTTAATTGGAGGGAACATCAGAAAATTTATTTATAGCTATCAAAGTCACATATTTTTAGGGATTTTCAAAGACTAGGTTTTATCCCACTAATGAAGTGTTCATCCTTGAATTCAAGGGTAATGAAAAAGATATAGGCATATCATGAATGTCTTGTAATGTTTTCCTCATACTCCCTGATAGATTCATCATCTTTTTTCTTAAAGGAAAAGAAATCCCATTCCATTTTAAGTTGTAGAGTACAACATCATCACTTCAATGTATTACCCACACTTCATATTATGATCAATTTACACCACTAATCTGCTTCTTCCTCCATATGATAAACAACCAATAGAAACTTCTCTTATTCAAAACATTGTATGATGGAGAAGATATTCCCAATGGAGTTGATCTATTGTTCCATGATTAAGGGATCAAAATATCAATTTAAAGTTAGAGGAATTTTCCATTTAAATCACTCAATTGAAACTTATTATTTATTAGGGGAATTTGGTTCTCCTCCTAATCTTGGTTTCTATTCATAATCTTAGTTGGTTGAGAGAGTATTGTCATAGATTTTGCAATTCCCACTCCGATCAGGTTGGGAATCTCATTGGGGAAATCATCACATTACCCTTCATAATGGTTGTTTACTTTATTTATCCTATTTCTATATTTTTTCTAGAATAAAATGAAAATTATGGATGAGTATTGCTAAAATATTAAACACATAAATTGGATTTCAATGAAATTAAAGGGATAAATTATAAATTTCATTTATATCATTAAATTAGGAATTTATAGGCTTTAATATATGTTATTCAGGATCTATCTCCTAACATATATTCTTATAGGAATTTTTCTGTTCTATTAATAATGGTTCATAATGATTTTGTGGTTTTACCAAAGCATATCCCCTGAGTGTCTCAATCCATGGGCGTAGTAAGGCCCATTTTCATGTACTAGGTTATTCCAAGTCAGAACTGACACACCTTGTCATAGTTTTTACCCCTAGGTACATCTATGTTAGAACCACTTCCACTTGTAGTATCTATATATGGATGTATTTTATTGATAAAAGATAACTATATTCTTACCAATTTTTTTTGATGTTTTCTTATATTTAGATTTATCCTTAAGTCTTTCGCTAGAGTTTTCAAAACATAATCCCAAAAATAACTAAACATTGTCTCTGATACCAACTATAACAACCCTAATATTTATGTCACATAATACATGATTTATTTAAAAATATTTTACTTAATAAAATAAAAAATATTATGAATAATAGTGTATTTTGGAATTAGGTACATTACATAACAACTTAAAACATAAAAAATAACATTTTTATTGAAAAATTCATTAACATTATCAAGACATTCCTTTATACATAACACTACATGGGATAACCTGGGGACATAAATAAGAAAGGGGTGAGAATTAAATTATAGTAAGGGAATAAGAATTGAAAAAGGTAATACATGTTATATAATAATCACATCAATGGGGAATTAAAGTAATATGAATAATAAGGCATGATATAGCATGATAATCATAACATGGGAAATGTGGAAACAATTTAAAACACTACTTCATAAACATAGGTAAAGGATAACTACCATGAAATAACGATATAAAAGTAACATAAATTAATTAGGTTCACTCCCAGTAACAAAATTACATATAATGATTCTAAACATTACCCAATGCATTGGTGCATTATATAATTCTGGGAACACCTGTCACATTCATTTCATTCTCATGCCTAAGTGTCCAATATAGATCATACAAGATGGATTAAATCATCATCATAATTATAGCATCCAACCTTTTTGTCACATAAACTTTCATTAAATTATACAAAACTGAGGATATTTAAGGTTTAGTGTCTTGGAAACTAGGAACTTAATACATGAAAAAAAACATTCTTCTTAAACACTTGAAAGGCTTGTCCTTATGTTCATCCTAGGTTCATTACTGCATCTCATAACCTGGGGACATACATCAAAAGAAAGGGTGAGCAGAAGGCCCAGTAAGGGAAACTAGGGGAAACATTTAACATGTGAACTTGAGATACTTCAATAAAGTCATGAAAAGAACATTAAGGCATGAGAAATAAATCATGAGGCATATCATAATAAAAATAACGTTTTTCATAAATTGAAGATGTGGCTACAACATTTAATATTGACAATCATTTCTGTTTCACCAAGGTCCATCCCTAAGGTGTCATTAAAAATTACAACGGTTATTCACCAAGGCGTCGTTAAAAATAGTCATCTCTAAAGATTATGTCTTTACCCAATGCATTGGAGCGCTATCAGAGCGCACCCTTTAAATGACTTTATTATCATGTGATCCACATATATCATCATCAATCATTTCATAAACAACCCATATAGCATAAAATGAATGGGTTTCATTTCATAATCATAACGTTTTAAAAACTGCTTTAAAGACATGATCTTTGTGACACTTTAAAACCCACAGAAAATGAAGGTGGGTCTCATGTATGTAAATCCAAGAATTTAAAATAGGAAATTTTGGTATATATGTGAATACCAATATAGAAGAGAAAACTTTGAGTTTTTACTTAACAAAATAAAATAACTTTAGAAAAAGAGAGAGACATTTTGAGACGGAAATTTTGCAGCATAACATCTATGTTTCGGGGTTTTAGAAAACATTGAAAAAGGAGGGGACATGGGTCAAACATTAATAAATGACTCCTAAAACAGTATAGGGACATAATATGAAGGACATATGAACATATTAATGAAATTTTAAAGATATAACATATGAAATGAAGTACATGAAAGGAAGACAAAAATAAGATTTCTCTTATGAAAATTCGGCAGCCTAACAACATCACTTAAACTTCAAACAAAAATGAATTGACAAGATCAAATATGGCCTCTCATCATATGAAAATAAGAGTTATGTATGATAGATATAGAGTTAATACACCAACATAATAAAAAGGAACTTGAAAGACTTGACATGAAAATAGATCTTGAAAACGAGAAGGGTGAAAGAATCCATTACAAATTCGGCAGCCTAACAGCGCCACTTAAAACATTAAAATGCTGAATTGAATAGATCAAATAGGGTCTCTCATCATATGAAAATAAAATATCAGTATGATCGATATAGAGATCATACCCCAAAATAAAAAGGAACTTGAAAGACATGACATGAAAATAGATCTTTGAAAAATGAGAAAGGTGAACAGATCCCTTAAAATTCGGCAGCCTAATAGCGCCACTTAAAACCTCAAAATACTAAATTGAAGAGATAAAATAGGTTCTATCATCATATGAACATAAGATTTCAGTATGATAGATATAGAGATCATACCCTAACAAAATAAAAATGACCTTGAAAGAATTGACCAGAACGTAGAACTTTGAAAAATGTGAAAGGTGAACGAATCCCTTAAAAATTCAGCAGCCTAACGGTGCCACTTAAAACATCAAAATAATGAATTGAAGAGATAAAATGGGATCTCTAATAATATGAACATAGTAGTTTAGTATGATAGATATAGAGATCATACCCCAACAAAATAAAAAGGAACTTGAAATACTTGACATGAAAGTAGAACTTGAGAAGGGTGAAAGAATCCCTTAAAAATTCATCAGCCTAACAACGCCACTTTAACATTATTAAAATAAAATGATTAGAGCAAGAGGGGGTATCTCATCATATGAACATGAAAAATAAAGTAGGATGAATATAAAAGAACATCCTCCAACATAAGAGCATGGAGCATAAAATAAATGACATAAAAGAGATTACTTGAAAAGAAAGAGGGAGGTAGGATCCCTTACCTTAAAACGTAACTCTTAAAACTCAATGGTTGGGACCTTGAGGGCTTGGGGGAACCTTGGGAGGACTCCTTGGGAGGTAATGAGACTAGAGCTTCGTTGGGGAAGATTTGGGAGTCGAATGGATGAGAGGATGGCTTGGTATTTATAGGGAAAGTGAGGGGACAAGGCATTAATGGGAAAGGGACACCTCATTAGTGGTTTTGGGAAAACCATGGGCTTGCCTATGGCATTCCCCCCGGTATTGGCCACTTGGGAAATCTCATACCTTATATTACTATTCATAATTCGACCATATTTATTACATACTCAATACATCATTTAATGATGTAATTAAACACCCGTAACTTAAAAACTGTATTTTCACTATTCATCGAAAATTCAACTTTCTCAGAAAAATCCCAAAATTTCAGCATTACCAAATATCAATGCTCTGATTTCAAAACAAAACTCCATTTTATCAAAATAATTTTCTAAATATTTTTAGTTTAATTTTTATATTAATACACTATTCACCGAAAATTCAATTTTTTCAAAAAAATCCCCACAAATTACCTTAACATAATATTGATGCTCTCAGTTCAAAAATGAAATCCATTTTATAAAAATAATTTTCTAAATACTTTAAATTACATTTTTAATTCAAAAACACTATTCACCAGAAAAAACTAATACTTGACTAATAATTTAAGAAATCGTTATTTAACCATTTTATTGAATCACATTACTTAATCAAGGTGCCTAGATTATATTAATGCTTTATTTAAGTGAGATTACTAATCTATTTGGTCACATTACTAATCCTAAGCATAAAATCACTATTCATAATTTACTATTCATCAAAAATTATGTTGATCTTATTAGACTCTAAATTATGTACTGAACATAATTGTAGAAGACCATTTTTTGAAATTCATTACATATTTTTAATTATTTAAGGTTTACATAATTTTTTTTTAAAATATCCTTTCTCTAAAATTCACCAAAAATATGCATACCATACTTATCCAGACATTTGAAAATTCATAAGCTTCATCATAAGAAGAAATACAATTTTTTATTTAAAATAAAGGAATACACAAGGCAGTTACGGTATCCTTACATAGACCCTTAGCACACCAGCATAGGACCTAAGTGTAAGGTGTGCTAAGGTGAGAGAATCTGAGGGAGGCTCGACCAACATCGGATGAGTAGTAATTTCTATCAGTTTGAACTTCTCACAAAGGAGATTCCGTTTTAGCTTCACACGATGAAGTTCGACATGGGTTTGGTCTAGAGCAAATCCCAGTGGTGCTACCTCCTTCCCAAGTTCTGTTAGATGGGCTTCGATCGGTCCAAGACTACTGGGTGAGGCCATCAAATCTTCTTTCTATATTAATTAACCAAAATCATTTGTATTTAGAGACAAAAGTCGTAGCATTTAATTTTCAACTGTCATACTGACTAACTGTCATATAATAGTCAAAACTCAATAGTCTCATTTTAATTATACTCATGTTATCAAATGAAACAGTTTTGTTGAGTATGAAAAATAAAATAACACAAAAAATTAGGAAACAAGATTTATTCAAAATTTCGTGTCGTTACAATCTTCCCCACTTAAGAAATTGCATCCTCGCAATTTTTAAAATTGGGTTTTGAAAATTAATTGAATGTCCCACATCGGAAAAAGAGTCAGTAACACTATTACTTTAAATGGAAGAAAAGGAAGTACAAAGGCCACCCGAGTTAACCCATACTAGGATTCCATGTAGGAAAACATGGATATGGGAGAAAAAACAAAGGGTCAAGTTCTGAGTGAGAGTGATAGAAAACATTATTAGGAGAAAGATAACAATAATAAAATCACAAACTTATGATGTGTATAAACGGTCTTTGATTACCTAGTAGGAAACATTAACAGAAATCGTTTTTGTTTTATGTTCCTTTTCATAGTTTTGTGGAATTCATTTACTACATAGAAAAAAATACATAAGGAAATATACCTAACTTCAAGTAGAGTATCATCCTTTAATAAGTTTCTACCAAAACTAATCTTTTCTCTAATCAATGAGAATTCAAAACTACTTGGTCTCATCAGAGCATAAGAATCATCTTATAGAGAATCAAATAATCCACCAATGATTAACTATCTATTTCTTGTATCTTTAAACATTATCCCAAAAATAAAGGGTAAGATAAAACAACTCTTCAAAAAGAAATAATCCCATAGGAAGGGAAACTTTTTTAAATCTTCAAAATTCCACGGTACTACCCAAAGTTCATCATAGACCATTCCATAAATAACTCTCCTTAAAATTCCTCAAAATAAACCAAACTATGATTGAAACCCAAATACAAGAAGGATTTGATAAAATAGTCTTCCAAAATAAACTTCATCGTTCATCTCCAAACAACATCTACGACTCCTAACATCTTATAACAAAAGTAGCTAACCTAAACATATTTTCACCATGATAGGTTAATCATTTCCATATGTAACCTAAATATGTCCTCCTTAAATTCATCGATTCCTCAAAATATAAGTCAACCTTTACTCCTCAAGGAAAATACCGTAGTAATCTATTTACCTCGATCAAATGGGGTTCCCAAAATAGTGAACAACTTCCAAAATAATAATCCTCTTTTAATCCCCTAATCATCTCTGTAATATTAATATGGAAATCGTCACATTTCCTATCACATCGGTTGTTGGGACATGTTCTTCCATTTCCCGCCATTATCCAAGAAAAGAAAGTACAATTAGGGGCTTAAATACTTTGCCAATAATCATGAAAAGGAACATAAAGCATAGAAGGATAACTTGTAGAAGAAAATTACACCCTAACCTGTGATCCCCTAGGTTCTAAACTAGGCTATCCATGGTCATATATTCTTATGTGAATCTTTATTTTCTTTTATCTTTGTTCCTTTAATAATGGTTCATACTAAGATTATGAATTCACGGAAGCATATCCCCCAAGAGTGTCGTAACCAAGAGTGCAACAAGGCCCGTTTTGGTGTACCAGTTTCTGTTTGAGTCTAGCTCAAAGTGATGTTTTCGGGTTTTACCCCTATGAACATCTGTGCCAGAGCCATCTCTATCTGCTCGTATCCAGACAAGGATGTATTTTCATGGCAACCCATTACTCAATACTCACCAAAATACCAGGAAGATTTCCTATATTTAAACTTTTCTATAGCCTTCTTCCTAATGTTTTCATATCCTAATTTCCACAAATAACTAAACCATCCTTTGATACCAACTATAACATCCCACCTTTTTGTCACATAAACTTTCATTACATTATACAAAACGGAGTATCTTTAAGGTTTAGTGTCTTGGAAACCAGGAACTTAATACATGAAAAAAAACATTATTCATAAACACTTTAAAGTCTTATCCTTATGTTCATCCTAGGTTCATTACTGCATCTCATAACCTGGGGACATACATCAAAAGAAAAGGTGAGCAGAATGCCCAGTAAGGGAAACAAGGGGAAACATTTAACATGTGAACTTGAGATACTTCAATAAGGTCATGAAAAGAACTTTAAGGCTTGAGAAAGAAATTATGAGGCATATCATAATAAAAATAATGTTTTTTTATAACTTGAAGATGTGGATACAACATTTAATATTGGCAATCATTTTTGTCTCACCATGGTCCATCCCCAAGGTGTTATTAAAAATTACCAAGGTTATTCACCAAGGAGTCGTTAAAAATAGTCATCTCTAGAGATTAAGTCTTTACGCAATGAATTGGAGCGCTATAAGGGTGCACCATTGAAATGTCTTTATTATCATGTGATCCACATATATCATCATCATTAATTTCATAAACAACCCATATAACATACAAGGAATTAGTTTCATTTCATAATCATAACGTTTAAAAAACTGCTTTAAATACATGATCTTTGTGTCACTTTAAAACCCACAGAAAAGGAAGGTGGGTCTCATGTATGTAAATACCAAAATTAAAATAGAACATCTTGGTATATATGTGAATACCCATATAGAAGATAGAGCTTTGAGTATTTACTTAATAAAATAAAAGAACTTTAGAAAAAGAGAGAGACATTTTGAGACAGAAATTCTACAGCATAACATCTATGTTTCGGGGTTTTTGAAAACATTGAAAAGAGAGGGGACATGGGTCAAACATTCATAAATGACCCATAAATCAGTATAGGGACAGAATATGAAGGATAAATGAACATGTTAATGAAATTTTAAAGATATAACATATGAAATGATGATCATGAAAGGAAGAAAAAAAATAAGATTTCTCTTATGAAAATTCGGCAGCCTAACGACGTCACTTAAACTTCAACCAAAAATGAATTGAAAAGATAAAATAGGGTCTCTAATAATATGAACATAAGAGTTCAGTTGGATAGATATAGAGATCATAACCCAACATAATAAAAAGGAACATGAATGACTTGATATGAAAATAGATCTTGAAAACGAGAAGGGTGAAAAAATCCCTTAAAAATTCGGCAGTCTAACGACGCCACTTAAAACTTCAAAATACTGAATTGAAGATATAAAATAGGGTCTCTAATCATATGAAAATAAAATATCAGTATGATAGATATAGATATGATACCCCACCATAAAAAGGAACTTGAAAGACTCGACATGAAAATAGATCTTTGAAAAATGAGAAAGGTGAATGAATCCCTTAAAAATTCGGCAGCCTAATGGCGCCACTTAAAACATCAAAATACTGAATCGAAGAGATAAAATAGAGTCTCTCATAATATGAAAATAAGAGTTAAGTATGATAGATATAGAGATCATACCCTAACAAAATAAAAATGAACTTGAAAGACTTGACATGAAAGTAGAACTTTGAAAAATGAGAAAGGTGAACGAATCCCTTAAAAATTCAGCAGCCTAACGACACCACTTAAAATATCAAAATACTGAATTGAAGAGATAAAATAGGGTCTCTCATCATATGAACATAATAGTTCAGTATGATAGGTATAGATATCATACCCCAACAAAATAAAAAGGAAATTGAAATACTTGACATGAAAGTAGAACTTGAGAATGGTGAAAGAATCACTTAAAAATTCGGCAGCCTAACGGTGCCAGTTTAACATTATTAAAATGAAATGATGAGAGACAAAGGGGGTATCTCATCATATGAACATTAAAAATACATTAGGATGAATATTAAATAACATCCTCCAACATAAGAGCATGGAGCATAAAAGAAATGACATAAAAGAGATTACTTGAAAAGAAAGAGGGAGGTAGGATCCCTTACCTTAAAACGTAACTCTTAAAACTCAATGGTTGGGACCTTGAGGGATTGGGGCACCTTGGGAGGACTCCTTGGGAGGTAATGAGACCATAGTTTCATTGGGGAAGAGTTGGTAGTCGAATGGATGAGAGGATGGCTTGGTATTTATAGGGAAAGTGAGGGGACTAGGCATTATTGGCCAAGGGACACCTCATTAGTGGTTTTGGAAAAACCTTTGGCTTGACCATGGTATTTTCCCATGGTATTGGCTACTTGGGACACCTCATACCTTATATTACTATTCATAAGTCGACCATATTTATTACATACTTAATACATCATTTAATGATGTCATTAGACACCCCTAACTTAAAAACTGTATTTTCACTATTCATCGAAAATTCATCTTTCTCAGAAAAATCCCAAAATTTCACCTTAACCAAATATCAATGCTATGATTTCAAAAAATGAACTCCATTTTATAAAAATAATTTTCTAAATATTTTTAATTTAATTTTTAAATAAATACACTATTCACCGAAAATTCATTTTTTTCAGAAAAATCCCCAAAAATTACCTTAACATAATATCGATGCTCTGACATCAAAAATGAAATCCATTTTATAAAAATAATTTTCTAAATATTTTTAATTAAATTTTTAATTAAAAAACACTATTCACCTGAAAAAACTAATACTTGACTAATAATTTATGAAACTGTTATTTAACAATTATATTGAATCACATTACTTAATCAAGGTGCCTAGATTATATTAATGCTTTATTTAAGTTAGATTTACTAATCCATTTGGTCACATTACTAATCCTAAGCACAAAATCACTATTCATAATTTAGTATTCATTAAAAATTAAGTTGATCTTTTTAGATTCTAAATTTCATACTGAACATAATTGTAGAAGACAATTTTTTGAAAATCATTACACATTTTTAATTATTTATGGTTTACATAAACATTTTTTTTAAAATATCCTTTCTCTAAAATTCACCAAAAATATGTATACCATATTTATCCAGACATTTGAAAATTAATAAACTTCATCATAAGAAGAAATCAAATTTTTTATTTAAAACAAAGGATTACACAAGGCAGTTACGGTCTCCTTACATGGCCCCTTATCACACCAGCATAGGACCTAAGTGTAAGGTGTGCTAAGGTGAGAGAATCCGAGGGAGGCTCGGCCAACATCGCACGAGTAGTAATTTCTATCAGTTTGAACTTATCGCGATGGTGATTCCGTTCTAGCTTCTCACAATGATGTTCGACTTGGGTTTGGTCCAGATCAAAGCCCAGTGGTGCTACCTCCTTCCCACGTTCTGTTAGATGGGCATCGATCGGTCAAAGACTACTGGGTGAGGCCATCAAATCTTCTTTCTCTATTAATTAACCAAGATCACTTGTATTTAGAGACAAAAGTTGCAACATTATGTTTTCAATGGTCATACTGACTAACAGTCATATAATAGTCAAAACCCAACAATCTCATTTTAATTATACTCATGTTATCAAATGAAACAGTTTTGTTGAGTATGAAAAAAAATAACACACAAAATTATGAAACAAGATTTATTCAAAATTTCGGGTCGTTATAATAATTTATTCCAAGATCAATAAATTTTGAATGATTAAATGTAAGTCCCAATTAATTTATTTATGATTGTATAAAGGTGAACATCAGTGATAGGAAATGGGTATGGTATTCACTACATAATTTTTTTGGTATAGAAAATCATAGTGAAACTTCGGCAGCAAAACAGTGTTACATAAAAATTCTTAAAAATGGGTTGATGCGAGTGAAAGGGGTATCTAATAATTTTGAAATAAAATTTTCCATAATATTTACATGTGAAGATATATCCCAATATTATGATTTGTAAATACAAAGTACCCAATAATGAAGAAGCTTAAATAAAAAGGAGAAATAAAGGATACCTTAGAAATTTTGACATGGTAACGAGTGTACGTAAGGGTTCATGGGGGGTATAATGGCAGTGAAATGGGTCCCTAATAACATGGGAAGAAATTAAAGTAAGATGATTTTATTAAAAAATAACCAAATAAACTCAAATAAAAAATAAGAAGCATGACATAAAATAGTTTATTGAATAGAAATTAGAAAAGGGAAATCCCTTACTTTAGTTTGTGTCTCCAAATTCTTGGGAGAGGATTATTGAGAGATTAGGGTCACCTTGGGAGGAATATATAGAGGGTATGGTAGAGTAATGGCATTCTAAAAGGTTTTTTAGTTAATATAAATGAGATCTTGGGTTGTTTTATATTGGAAAGTTTAGGGGATTTCTTTATTATTTATAAAACATAGATTTTGGATTCTATATAATAAAATAACCAAAACCACAAGATATCCCCTAGTTTTTACACATGGTTTCTACAAAATGGGAGTCATTTTAATTATTTTATAAGTCTGTGGTCATAAATTAATAAAATAATACACTTTCTTATGTGGAGGTGAGTTATACTCTTAAAGAAATGATTTTAAAACCTGAAAATATAGTAATTATTTTGAAGGATTCATAAAGGACTTTTCAAATTAATAAAATAAAAATTAAATCACATTATTTTAAATATAAAATATAGATTTGGTCTTGGTAACCATTTATAGTATTAATTACAATCATGTTGGGTCATTATGACTTCATAATACATATTGTATATTTATACGATATTTAATTTTTACTCTAAAATTCATTTGTCCCAGAAAATTATAAAAAATTCACCTTTGGATATTTTTTACATTTTGATTAAAAAAATAATATTAATTTTATCCAAATAGTTTTCTAAATATTTTAATTTCAATTTTTAAATAAGAATCGATATTTATTGACAAATGATTGGTTTTTTCACAATAATAGTTTTCGAACCCTTTTAAAAAATGCATTTTACTTTATAAAAATTATATGAATATTTATATTTTAAAAAATATTTAATAATAATATATTATTAAAATATTATTTGTTTAAAAAATCCATTAATTCATAAAAATATTCCTTAATTAAATTTTTATTTTACCCAAAAATACTATTTATGTTTTATTGAATCATATTTAAAATCATTTATAAAGAAAAAATAATAGGATGAGAACATATTCATTATTTTTTTAAAAAATATTGTACATACTTTTATTTCTAGGTTCTTGATGCATATCCATTTAATACACCACCAAACACCCTAACAGTAAGCTGCGTAGTGGAGAAATTTTCATTGGGTTGTTCGGTGAACATGGTTTGGGCCGTGATGTCGATGAGATTGAACTACTCCCATAAATAGTTTCAATAATGCTTTATTTGTAAGATCTCATATTGAGATTGGTCAAGGGAAAATCCCAGTGATGCTATCTCCCTTGAAAGATCTCAATAAATGGGCTTCATAGGGTATGATCTTACTGGTTGTGGTCATTGATTCCTTTTCCTGTGCCAATTGGATTTATTAAAACCCTATATTTATACCAATCATATGATCTCTATTCAGAAACTATAATATCAACGGTAATGATTCTTATGGGACTTCTAAATCCAATAGAATATAATGAAAAAAAAGAATTTCATGTTTTTTCTATAACCATATCACATAATAAATAATTTAATTAAATAAAAATGGGGGATTTTATTCATAACATTTCAGGTTGTTACATGAACTCAAAGGGATCAGTACAAAAAACTAAGGATACACTAATGATTCCACTATTCCCAAGGAACATAAGAAAACTAGGAAAAATGGGCCTTAAATACCCATCTACTCAATAAAATATATACAATTATCTTATCGGATCATAGAAGAACATAAACTAGATTCATATCAAAACCTTCCCTCACTAAAACATCGAGAGATAAAGGATAACACTTGCCACTCCATTTGGAGTCAGGGAAAGAATAAAGAGACAAGAAAAAAAGGACTAATTTCAAGTAATGTGAAGTGTGTGTGATTTTCACCTATAAACTGTTTAAAGGTCCGGTGCTATGATAATGTGTATAGTAGCACTCAATTCGAATTCTCAGTTATGGAACAAATTTTAGAGTCGATTGTTTCAAATTTATTTTTATTTCGATTCAGAGGGGGGGGGGGGTGTTTTCATATATTAATTAAATTGATTTATTGTTGATGTTTGATATAAAAATTTGATCAGCATTGGGTTGAGTTCATTATTGAGGATTTAATCTTATGATATCCTTGATCTTTTCTTTATTTTACATTAAATTAACACCCACTTCACAAGATGATTTTGATCAAAATTCTCATGTTTTGAGGATTTAATCAAAGATTTAACTTAACTAGGGTTCTAATTGTTGTAAAAAATTATTTATGGTAGTGTATTTATGGTTCCAATAATACATGGAATCCATACACTAAACAAAACATGACATTAATCCATAACATTTGAATTTTAACATACACAATGTTAACCTAAAGAATATTCAATGAGAAAAAGCTCTCAATCACTTAACTTCCCAAAATGATGACTCAACCCAATGAGAGATTTACTCATCTAGTTTTTTGGTTAATAATATAGTTGGAATGTTTATGGTGATGAGTTTAAAAGAGAAGAAATATAATGGGATAAGAATAGAGTTGTGCATTGTACACTCTCACAAAATGTGATGAACGGTAAAAACACACATTCGATTGAATTAGACAGCAAAATAAGTGGATGGTTTTTAACATGATTTTAAAAAAATTAAGAAAATTAACATTAAAAAATAGAGGTTGGAGGAGGATAATTGATAATTATGACTAAACATGAATTAAAATTTAATGATATTAAAAAATCTTACATGATTACAATTGAAAACAAGGGGAAACAAGCCTGAAATGAAAGCTTTGATGAATGGAATCTAAAGTTGGAAATTGAGTTTGGAAGGTCCTAAAAGGCCTTTTAAAAGGTTATTCTCATGAAAACAATACCCTCCTATGTTTTGAAATCCCAACCCCTTGCAAGGAGAAAAGGGGGATGCATTTCTAGCCCACAGTGGTGGACTATTTGAATTCCAAAACATCCCCTCCACATGGATCACCGATTTAATAATTTAGTAAGCTAAATATTGAGGAATATTATTCATAAAAGTTTTATATATGGATATTGAAATTGCACCATCAAAACATGGTGTTTATTGGATTTTTTCAGGCATGGATCCAATTCAATGTCCTCATCTGATTTCGGTTGAATATTTTCAGCAGGATGTGCCAATAAATCACCATAGATTTGAGGTCAATGATGATGAAACATGGGGGGGGACTTTGAGAGTTTTAGTTCCAGAGTCTACAGATTTATAAGTGTTCCATTTCATATTTTATCTTGGAATACTGGAAGGAAGAGGTTGAGATATCCTTTTATTAGATCTAAGCTCATAAGGATCATGGGGTTTCACTGGCTATGATGATGCTGCATGGATTAGTGAGGTAGTGAAGGTTCTTATTCATCGTGGATCCTAAAGAGATGAAAATATCATTGGAGATGTTTTGAGACCATTTTTTATAAAAGTTACTTTATTTTTCTGTGAAGGTTCCTAATCACCATGAGTTCCATATCCTTTGATAGTGGAGTTCCAACATGAGAGATTTTATGATCACTTTCAGGAAACTTCTACGATATGATTAAGACCTATTTCTAGATGAGGAGGCTTGGGAAAGTCATTTCAAGGAGCTTTTTTATTGAGAGATCTAGCTCCAATTCACCCCATATACTCTGAAAATGTATCTTTAGGTTCTGGAAGGAGAAGAGATTATTGAGAGGATGATGGCCATAATTGGATCATTATGAGAGAGTATTGGTTAGAATTCCTCATGAATCGGAGCTATGGAATGTGGTTCCCAATTTAGAGGACCTGATATATTTGTTTCCAATTTCCATTTTCAATTGTGACATGATTTCCATTATAGTCGAGGTAGTTTTCTCTATGAAATGGACTTTCCCATGGCTTGCCATATGTTCTTATCCTTTTCCTTTAGTTTTGGTTTAAGAAATTGAATTATTTGATATCCATCAGGGATAATATTTGATCTTTTATGGAAATGGGATGTGTTTTCAAAATGGTAATTTCCTTAAAAAAATATACAAATAACATGTTTGATGAAATTCGTCAAATGTGATCTTGAAAAAGAAATGATTTTCCATGCTTGGAAGAGGTATATAATTGCTTATGGAAAATATATTACAAATTATAGGAATAGTTTTTTAAACATATTGGTTGATTATAGAACATTGGGAATATCATGGGCTGCATGTTTATTATTTCACTTATATAAGCCTTAGATGGGGTATACAGACCTCTAGGGTAGGTGATCATTAGGTTATAGAGCTAGTTAGTTTCCTTTATTGGGGAGCCCCTCCCTACAACGACCTGAAATTTTGAATAATTTTTGTTTCCTATTTTTGTGTGTTATTTTATTTTGTACTCCACAAAACTATTTAATTTAATGAAATGAGTGTAATTAAAATGGGACAGTTGGGTTTCGACTATTATATAACCATTGGTCAATATGACCATGGGAAACTAATGGTTGTGATTTTTTTATATAAATACAACTATAATTTGTTTATTAATATTGAAAAAAGATTTGATTGCCTCATCCAGTAGTCTCGGGTAGATTAAATACAATCTGATGGAACTTGGGAAGGAGTTAGCACCACTGGGCTTTACTCTGGACTAAACCCATTCCGAACTTCATCATCTAAAGTTAGAACGGAATGACCTTCGGGAGAAGTTCAAGATGATAGAAATCCCCACTTGGGCAATGTTGGTTGAGCCGCCCCAGGATTCTATCACCTTAGCACATCTTACACTTAGGTCCTATGCTGGTGTAATAAGGGGCTATGTAACAAGACCTTAGCTACTTTGCGTAATCCTTTGATATAAATAAAATTGTTATTTATTCTTATTGTGAAGTTGGTAAATCTCAAATGTCCAAATAAATATAGGATGTATATTATTGATGAATTTTGGAAAAAGTATATTTTAAAATATTAATGTAAACCTTAAATAATTCAAAATTTATATTTATTTAAAAAAAATGGTCTTCTAAAGTTGTGTTCTGTATGAAATTTAGAGTCTAATAAGATCATCTTTATTTTTGGTGAATAGTAATGTATGAATAGTGATTTTATGCTTATGATTAGTAATGTGAACAAATGGATTATACAACCTTAGTTAAGAAAGTATTAATATAATTTAGGCACCTTTATTAGGTAATGTGATTCAATAAAATAAGTAAATAGATATTTCAGAAATTATTAGATAAGTATTAGTTTTTTCAGTTTAATAGTGTTTTTTATTTAAAAATTAAATTAAAAATATTTAGAAAATTATTTCCATAAAATGGAGTTCATTTTTGAAATCAGAGCATCGATATTTGGTTAAGGTGAATTTCTAGGATTTTTCTAAAATATTTGAATTTTCACTGAATAGTGTTTTTATTTAAAAATTAAATAAAAAAAATTTGAAAAATTATTTTCATAAAATGGAGTTCATTTTTGAAATCAGACATCGATATTTGGTTAAGGGGAATTTTTGGGATTTTTCTAAAATAGTTGAATTTTCGGTGAAGAGTGAAAATACAGTTTTGAGTTTCAGGTGTTTAATGAAAACATTAAGGATGTAATAATTATGAAATTATTCTGGTCGACTTATAAATAGTATGATAAGGTTTGAGGTGTCCCAAGTGGCCAATACCATGGGAAAATACAATGGGTAGGTCCGTGGTTTTTCTAATACCACTGATGTGGTGTCCCTTGGCAATTAATGCTATGTTCCCTCACTTATCCTATAAATACGAAGCCATTCCCTCATTCATTTCATTTACAAATTCTTATCAGAAACGTTTTGGTCTCCTTAACTCCAAATGAGTCCTCCCAAGGCACCCTCAAGCCTACCAAGGTCCCAACCTTCTAGCTTTTGAAGTTTATCTTCTAGGTAAGGGAGTCTTTCACCCTCCTCTTTTTACACCTTGACTTCCTTTATGTTGTGTCTTCTAGTTTCCATATCTTTATGTTGAGGATATGTTCTTATATTTTCTCATTACTTTCCATTTCATGTCTAATTGTTGAGAGACCCTTTCTGCTCTTGTCAATTTGTTTTTTGAATTTTTAAGTGACGCCGTTAGGCTCTGAATTTCTCGTAAAAGATATCACATCTTCTCTTTTATTTCATCTTTCCTTTTCATGTGGTATGTCATTAAAATGTCCATAATATGATCTTATTCAGTACCCATACTTTATAATGAAATATTTATGAGTGGGTGACCCTTTTACCCTCTATTTTCAATGTTTTCTAAAACCATGTTATATAGCCGTTATACTACAGAAATTTCGTCTCAAAATTTCTATCTGTATCTCTCCAGATATTATCTTGTTTTATTTACGTGAATAACTAGGCATATCTAGTTTTTTTGGGTATTCATAAATTTAAAAATATGATGTATTATATTCTGGAATTGACATACATATAACCCTCACTCCCTTTCCATGGGTTATAAATTACATAATGATCCTATTTTTTAAGAACTTTTAAAACGTCACGATATTGAAAAGAAACCCATTTCTTTTATTCTCCATGAGTTATTTATGAAATGTTTTATTATGATCTATGTAGATCACATGAAATTAAAGACATATTAAGGGTGCTCCCTGATAGTGCTCTAATGCATTGGTTAAAGAATTAATCTCTAGAGACGACAATTTTCATGATACCTTGGTGAATAACCTTGGTAAATTTTATGACACCTTGGGGATGGACCTTGTTGATATGTTCATGAATGTATAAATGAAATGTTGTAGCCACATATTCAAGTTATGTTCTAGGTTCTGTTCATTATGATATTCTTATACTTTCATTTCTCATGGCTTTATGTTTTTTTTCAAGTTCTTATTGATATCACAAGTAAACTGATTCCCTGGTTTACCCCTTACTGGGCCTTCTCCTCACCCTTTCATTTGATGTTTGTATCTAGGATATGATATGTAGTAATGATAGATAGGATGAACCTATGATGAAGCCTTAAAAGTGGTTTAGAATAATGTTTTATGTTGTTTTCATGTATTATGTTCTTGATTCCGAAGACACTTGACTTTAAAGATCCTCTGTTTGTAAAATGTAATGAAATGTTATATAATAAAAAGGTGGGATGCCATAGTTGGTATCAAGGATAGTTTAGTTATTTGCGGAAATTAGGATATGAAAAATTTAGGAAGAACCCTATAGAAAAGTTTAAATATAGGAAATGTTCTTGGTATTTTGGTGAGTATTGAGTAAGTGGTTTATCAAGAAAATACACCCCTCTCTAGATACAAGTAGGTAGAGGTGGCTCTGGCATAGTTGTACATAGGGGTAAAACCCGAAAACACCACTTTGATCTAGACTCAAATGGAAACCGGTACATGACAACGGGCCTTTCTGCACTTTTGGTTACACCACTCTCGGGGGATATATTTGGTTAATCACAAGCTTTTTATGAATCATTATGAAGGAATTATAGAGAAATATAATTGTTTAAGCATGATGTTTTAAGACATAAAATCCTTTATATTTATAAGATTCGTAAATGAAATAAGTTTCTCATGATGGATTTATTCTTTTATAAAATGGCCAACAATAGGATGAACCATAAAAATGGTGTCCGCAATGGACCATGCACTGACGACCCTCCGATGGAAGACGGAATGGAATCATTCATGTGAATGAAGAACCAAATAACTCAAGTTATGTGAGATAACTTGAATCAAGATGAGAGGATGATCTCACCATGAAGGGAACAACATTATGGTGAGTCCTTTATTCGTCAATGACCACCAACCTTCAGCGGATTGACTGACCGATTGATTGCAGAGCAGTGGATCAACTCCATCGAGAAGATCTTTTCCATGCTCCGCTATTTAGAGTAGGAGAAGGTCACCCTGACTATCTATCACTTAGAAGGAGAAGCTGATCAGTGGTGGGAACTGATAAAAAACATGAGGCAAATAGTGGATTTTGAAGCTATGGAGTGGGAAGAGTTAAGAGTGATCTTTTTCTCTAAGTATTTCCCTAGTTCCATGAGAATAAGAATGGAGAAAGAGTTTCTCAAGCTAAAGAAGAAGGAGAATGAATCTGTGGGAAGCTATGAGATGAACTTCACAAGGCTTTCACGATATACCACTAGCTTTTTCATGGATCCAAATGGTAAGGTTGATATATTCATCAGTGTATTGAGACTATATCGGCAGATGAATCTAGCCAGCCAAGACTATGATAGCTATTTGGAGATCGTGCAGAGTGCGATGAGAGTCGATCTAGATTTTGGTGAGATGCAATGGTCTCATAAATCAAATGACTGGAAGGGATCATTGGGGCCAAGCTTAGAGAGGATCTTTGATCAAGGAAGAGTAGACAAGAAAGTATAACTTCCCACATGTAATAAATGTGGGTAGAAGCATTCGGGGAACTACCTGCTCGGGAGTCGGAAGTGCTACATGTGTGGAAGAGATGGCCACATTGCGAGGAATTGTCATGGTGAGGTGAAACCTCAAATTCCAAACACAAACAACAAGGGGAAGATGGTGTAGGACCTACCTGATGTCTAGTGCTTCATGTGTGGACAATGTGGGCACTTTTCCAATCACTGTCCAATTCTGAGGGTAGTGGAGGGGAACCACGATCTGCCTTAGAAAATTCCAAGGGTTCAAGGCCTTGAATTTTCCATCATGAAAGCTGAAGGTGAAGCTCAAAATGATGTGGTAGCAGGTACTCTTGTTGTCCTCTCAAAGTTCGAATATTCTTTTTTAATTATGTTTCTACGCATTCCATTATTTCTTCCATGTTTTCAATGAATTTATATTCAACCCCCGATTTTCTATAAGTGGAGTTTTCAGTCAAGACTCTTGGTGGGAAAATACATGAATCGTTCGTGTTTAGAAACTATTGTATTCACTTTAGGGAGCCCCATATTATTGCAAATCTAATAGTCATTCCCATTTTTGAATTTGACATTATACTAGGGATAGACTGGTTCTCAATGTATAATGCAAAGATCAATTGCAGATGTAAGGAAATATTAGTAGTCTTGAATGGAAAACCTACTATTATCTTCCAAGGAGATATATCTCTACCTGATCTTTGTCTAAAAGAACCCATATATCTTTATTTATGGAGTTGACTGGTGAAGAAGAAGAAAGAGATGGGTGTTTAAGGATAGAAAATGTCCCCATCATTGAGGAATACGTCGACGTATTTTCTGAGGAGTTTCCTGGACCTCCCTAGAAAGAGAGGTAGATTTCTCTATTGAACTCATACATGGATCTCATCTGATATCAAAAACCCCCTATAGGATGGAAAATGTTGAGCTAGAAGAATTAAAGAAACAACTCCAAGATCTTTTGGAGAAAGGGTTTATCTGACTGAGTGTGTCTCCTTGGGGAGCACCATTTCTCTTTATAAAGAAGAAGGATGGATCAATGAAACTATTTATTGATTATTGAGAACTGAATGGGATCACAATGAAAAATCAATACCCTCTTCCATTAATTGATGACATATTTGACCAACTTCGTGGGGCTCGATTCTTCTCTAAGATTGATCTTCATTCTGGTTAACATCAATTGAGAGTGAAGAAAGAAGACATTCTGAAAACTGCCTTCCGATCAAGATATGGGAATTATGAGTTTGTTGTTATGCCCTTCAGACTATCTAATGCACCTAATATTTTTAGGGATCTAATGAATAGAGTTTTTAAGGACTACCTTGATAACTTTTTGGTAGTTTTTATTGATGATATTCTAATATATTAAAAAAGTTGCGAGGAGCATGAGAATAATCTAAGGAATATATTGCAAACTCTGTAGAAGGAGAGGAATTTTTGGAATGTTCCATAAATGTGAATTATGGATACAACAAGTTGCTTTCTTGAAGCACATTGTTTCCAATGAAGGAATCACAGTTGACCGTGCAAAGACAAAAGTTGCACAGGAGTGGCCTTAGCCTACAAAAATAACTAAGATTCGAAGTTCCCTTGGATTGGCAGGATATTATAGGTGGATTGTGATAAAATTTTCACGACTTTCTAATCCATTAACCTAGTTAACCCCAAAAGGGGTCAAGTTAATCTGGAAAAAGGAGTGTGAGGATTGTTTCCAAGATCTGAAGAAGATATTGGTTACCATACCTTTGTTAAATCATCCCTCAAGTGGATAGGGATTCGTTATTTTTAGGGATTCATCTATGAAAGGTCTTGGGTGAGTCCTCATGAAAAATTAAAAGGTCATTGCTTATGCATCTCGACAGTTGAAGACTCATGAGAAGAACTATCCCATGCATGATCTAGAGCTGTCTGCAGTCATTTTTGCTCTGATGATATGGAGACTCTATCTCTATGGAGAGAAATGTGATCTATACACAGACCATCAATGTTTGAAGAATATTTTCACACAAAAGGAATTGAACATGAGAAAAAGGAGATGGTTGGAAATTATTAAGGACTACGATTGTTCAACTCATTATCATCCCGGAAGAGAAAACAAAGTTTCTGATGCATTTAGCAGGAAAGACCCATTTGTTTTTTCCATGATGAGGATTCAAAGAGATCCTTTGATCAATGTCCTAGTAAAGCTAGACATGGGAATTATAATGGAAGGGACATTATCGACCCTAACACAAATGATTTCTCAACCATCATTACTAGAGAAGAGCAAGAAAGGTCAAAAATAAGATCCTTTATTACAGAAGAAGTTTGAGGTGATAAAGGATAAGAAGTTTGCAAAGTTCAATATTGATCACGAAGGTGTACTGATATTTCTTACAAGACTATCTGTTCCATCTATTCTGGAAATAAAGAAGTAGATGATGGATGAAGCTCATATCTCTACCTTTTCTATACATCCTAGAAGCACATAAATGTATAGGGACCTTCGTGATCATTATTGGTGGGATAATATGAAAAGGGAGATTGCTGACTACACTTCAAGGTGCCTGATACCTCAGCAAGTGAAGGCAGAGTGACAAATTCCTAAAGGGGTATTGAAACCACTACCCATACCAGCATGGAAGTGGGACAATATCACTATGGACTTCATCACAGGTCTTCTGAGAACAACCAAAGTAAACAATGCGATATGGGTTATTGTGGACTGTCTAACCAAGACATCCCATTTTATCTCTATCCGAGAATATTTCTCTCTTTATAAACTTTCTAGGATTTATGTGAAGGAAGTGGTAAGCATGAATGGAGTTACACTTTCCATCGTAACTGATCATGATCCAAGGGTCACATCAAAATTCTGGAGAAGTCTCCAACATGCTCCGAGCACTGAATTGAATTTCAGTACGGCCTATCACCCCCAAAATAATGGCCAATCTGAAATGACTATTCAAACACTCGAGGACATGCTGAGAACATGCTCAATGGAATTTAAAGGTGGATGGGATCAACATATCCCTTTAGTTGTGTTCTCTTACAACAACAACTTCCACTCGAGCATTCAAATGGCACCCAATGAATCTCTATATGGGAGGCTATGTAGAACTCCTACTTATTAGGATGAAGCTGGTGAGAGAAAGCATCTTGGGTCAGATCTTGTGCAAGAGTTAACAGAGAAAATCCATTCCATCCAACAGTACATTAAGGCTGCTCAATGTCGACAAAAGATCTATGATGAAAATCATCAAAGGGACTTGTATTTTTATGTTGGTGACAATGTCTTTCTTTGAATATCACCTTGGAAGAGAGTCATGAGGTTTGGGAAGAAATGGAAGCTCAACACTAGGTACATTGGCCCCTATGAAATCCTTGATCGCGTGGGAGCTGTGGCCTATCGGCATGCACTTCCTCCAAATCTAGCACAAGTTCATGATGTTTTCCACATATCCCTCTTGAGGAATTACATACCTGAACCATAAAATGTACTAAAACCATAGGTGGTACTACTGGAACATGACCTCTCATATGAGGAGAAACTAGTGGAGATCATGGATCTTAGAGACAAGGTTCTACGCAACATGACTACCCACCTTGTTAAGTTGTTGTGGAGGAACCAAAAATGTGAAGAAGACACGTAGGAACCTGAAGAATCAATGTGGGAAAAGTACCCACACCTTTTCTCTTCTTAGGGTATGAGTTAAAATTTTTTAGAAGAAATTTCTTATGGGGGGAAGAATGTAACAACCCGAACTTTTGGATAATTTTTGTTTCCTATTTTTGTGTGTTATTTTATTTTATACTCAACAAAACTATTTCATTTAATGAAATGAGTGTAATAAAAATTATACCATTGGGTTTCGACTGTTATATGACCATTGGAAACTAAATGTTTCAATTTTTGTCTATAAATACATGTGATATCGATTAATTAATACAGAAAGAAGATTCGATGGACTCATCCAGTAGTCTCAGGTCGATCGAAGCCCATTTGACAGAACTTGGGAAGGAGGTAGCACCACTGGGCTTTGTTCTAGACCAAACCCATGCCGAACATCATCATGTGAAGCTAGAATGGAATTGACTTCAGGAGAGGTTCTAGCTGATAGAAATCACCACTCAGGAAATGTTGGTCAAGCCGCCTCATGATTCTATCATCTTAGCACACCTTATACTTAGGTCTTATGCTGGTGTTATAAGGGGATATGTAACAAGACCTTAGCTTCTTTGTGTAATCCATTGATATAAATTTTTTTTATTTCTTCTTATGGCGAAGATGATAAATCTCAAATGTCCGGATAAATATAGGATGTATATTATTGATGAATTTTGGAAAAATTATATTTTAAAATATTTATGTAAATCTTAAATAATTAAAAATGTGTAATGATTTTCAAAAAATGGTCTTCTACAGTTGTGTTCAGTATAAAATTTAGAGTCTAATAAGATCAACTTAATTTTTGGTGAATATTAAATTATGAATAGGGATTTTAAGCTTATGATTAGTAATGTGGACAAATGGATTATGTAACCTAACTTAATAAAGTATTAATATAATTTTGTAACCTTGATTAGGTAATGTGATTCAATAAAATAAGTAAATAACTGTTTCAGAAATTATTAGATAAGCATTAGTTTTTTCAGGGGAATAATTTTTTAAATTTAAAAATTAAATTAAAAATATTTATAAAATATTCTCATAAAATGGAGTTCATTTTTGAAATCAGAGCATTGATGTTTGGTTAATGTGAATTTTTAGGATTTTTTCTGAAACATTTGAATTTTTTATGAATAGTTTTTTTATTTAAAAATTAAATTAAAAACATTTATAAAATTATTTTCATATAATGGACTTCATTTTTGAAATCAGTGCATCGATATTTGGTTAAGGTATTTTTTTTGAAATTTTTCTGATATAGTTGAATTTTTGGTGATTAGTTAAAATACAATTTTGAGTTTCAGGTGTTTAATGACATCATTAAGGGTATAATAATTATGAAATCATTCTGTTCTACTTATTAATAGTAATATAAGGTATGAGTTGTCCAAAGCGGCCAATACCATGGGAAAATACCCTGGGAAATCCCATGGTTTTGCCAATACTACCAATGAGGTGTCCCTTGGCAATTAATGCTTTGTTCCCTCACTTCTCCTATAAATACCAAGCCATTCACTCATTCATTTCATTTCAAAATCCTCCCCAACTATGTTCTAGTATCTATACCTCCCAAGGATTCCTCCCAAGGTTCCCTCAAGCCTACCAAGGTCTCTACCATCATGATTTTGAAGATTCTCTTCAAGGTAAGGGAATCTTTCACCCTCCTCTTTTTAAGCCACGACTTCCTTTATGTTGTA
Organism: Viscum album; assembly: GCA_963277665.1. Taxonomy (NCBI): domain Eukaryota; kingdom Viridiplantae; phylum Streptophyta; class Magnoliopsida; order Santalales; family Viscaceae; genus Viscum; species Viscum album. The sequence goes on along the minus strand of OY728121.1, from coordinate 1,194,153,012 downwards.
TCTTTTATTTTCCATCTCTTTATATTGAGGGTATGTTATTATATGTTCTAATTACTGTTCATTTCCTGTCTAATTGTTGAGTGACCCTTTCATCTCTCATCAATTTGTTTTCAGAATCTTTAAGTGACACCGTTAGGCTGCGGAATTTCTCATAAAAGAAATTGCATCTTCTATTTTATTTCATGTTTCCTTTTCTTGTGGCATGTCATTAAAATATCTATAACATGATCTTATTCAGTAAACATACTATATAATTAATTATTTATGAGTGGGTGACCCTTTTCCCCTCTCTTATCAATGTTTTCTAAAACCATGTTATATAGTCGTTATGATGTAGAAATTTCGTCTCAAAGTCTATATCTCTTTCTCGCCAGAAATTCTTCTTTTTTATTTATGTGAATACCCATACCTATTTAGTTTCTTTGGGTGTTCATAAATTTATAATGATGATGTATTTGATTCTGGAATTTACATACATATAACCCTCACTCCCATTCCATGGGTTATAAATGACATATTGATCCTATTTTTTAAGAACTTTTAAAATGTCACGATCTTGAAATGAAACCAATTTCTTTTATTCTCCATGGGTTTTTTATGAAATGTTTGATTATGATCTATGCGGATCACATGAAAGTATAGACATTTTAAGGGTGAACCCTAATAGTGCTCCAATGCATTGGGTAAAGAATTAATCTCTAGAGATGACAAGTTTCACGATTCCTTGGTGAATAACCTTGGTAATTTTTATGAAACCTTAGGGATGGATCTTGGTGATATGTACATGAATGTCTAAAGGAAATGTTGTAGCCACATATTAAAGTTATGTTATAAGTTATTTTCGTTATGAAATTCCTATAATTACATTTCTCATGTCTTTATGTTTTTATTCAAGTTCTTATTGATATCACAAGTAAACTGATTCCCTTGTTTACCCCTTACTGGGCCTTCTGCTAACCCTTTCCTTTGATGTATGTCTCTAGGATCTGAGATACAGTAATTGTACATAGGATGAAGCTATGATGAATCCTTAAAAGTGGTTTAGAATAATTTTTTTATGTTGTTTTCATGTATTACGTTCCTGATTTCATATACACTAGACTTTAAAGATCTTCTGTTTGTAAAATGTAATGAAAAGTTATGTCATAAAAAGGCAGGATGCCATACTCCTGGAATTAGGATAAACTGTGATGGATAGTATTCCTTAAATTTCATATTTATATACACACTAATGTTTCTCACCCATTTTTTTCTTTGTTGGATGCTTTACATTGATGGTTATTCTAATCATTCCCACTTGGTTTTATGTTACTTGATTAATTGGATATTTTCCATTACTTATATATCATGGATTTAATGTCATATTCTTTATTTATTTTGTATATAACCTGTTTTAAAGAACTAATAGATTTTTGGTTATAGTCATTTTATAGATTTATGGTGTTATCCAATTGGGATTTATTACTCACAACCTATATTTTTCTTTGGGTGTGGGTTGACATAGTTTTTTTGACATAGATAAAGGGGAGGAAATTTCTTGTGATGATAGATTATCATGTTTGGTGTTTCTTTATAGTGATGGATTCTCAATTTTTTTGGTGATTACATCTCAAGTGGAGTTTAAATATGGAGTTTTTGAGATCCTTATTATTGGTATCAGGACTATTTTGGGTTTGGATATTGAGATTTGTTCATATTCATCATATATTATAGCTCACCCATGTGTTGTTATGTTTTATTTGGCACTTCTATGATTTGATATATATGATTATGACATGTTTTATTTTGAGAGTGAAATTGTTCCCATGTTTTCATATTGATACTGATGTTCTTATCACCATCCCATGGTGTTTGGGAAAGCACTTCTAGCCTTGTGGAGATCCCATTTAGGTGACATATTAGGTTGACTCGAGATGGGTTTTTACACTTCTCAAACTCTTCAGATCATCTTTAGACATCATCTAAAGGCTCCCCTTAACTTGATACATCAGTATGTATGCTTTCATAACCACATATGTATTCTATAACATCAATTTATCACTTTCTTTCAAAATAATATCTTCTTTAAAGAAGGATATTTGGGCTCTATCCTAGGGTAATAATCACTCATACACAAAAATAATCCTAAACTAGGCATGATGTGGATCCAACCAATATTATGTCCCCCAATAGTCTATTGACATCCAGATACTAATAATCTCGTTTCCATATAATGAGAACCTATAGAAAACCTCTAATAGTGAAAAACACACACTAAGGTGACATTTCCATTTCCCAAGGCACCCATGGTGCGCAATGAGCTAAGTTTCAAAAAATATTTAAAACCCTTTCTCACAATTAATAAAACATTTTCATAGAAAATCCTTAACACTTCTGTGCTTGAAAATAATTTTCCAGTTCAAAACCTTCCTTAGGGAATTTTACAAAACATTCACTCTAATACGTTACTACCCCCATTCTTGAAAACCAATTTTAGAATCAAAACCACCTTAAGGAATTTCATCCCATCACAAAATGAGATCAATTTCTTTTTTAAATAATACCTCATTTAAAAACATATATCTCAAGAAGAAAATAAATTTTTATTTCAAAGAAATCAATTTCATAACAGAACCTAAAGTAATTTACAAGAACATCATGTAATTCATGAATTAGAACCTTTTTATAGAGATACCCACCTAATGAATGGAGAAGAGTCACAATGAATAAATCTACCAAATCACGGGGTTGTATTTAATCAAGAAGGGCATAAAAGGCCCTCAAAATACTCTCTTGGGTGCCTAAGGTTAGAGAGAGAAAGGTGGATTATCGATTCAATTCAAGGGTCTTTTAACAATAATAGGAGGTCTAGAAGTTAAAGGCCATGGTGGTGACTTATAAAACTTTCCACAGAACTGATAGATAACACTACAACACCCCTTCCCATACCACAGACACCCCTGGCCAACTAGTATCTAGAGACCACAGTGCATACCTCACCTAGATCCTATTTTCCTAGTAAAAGGCTATAAATTATCCCATGAACCATGCCACAACTAACCCCAAAATTGAAGAACCATCAAACACACCATCATGGTACTCCAAACCACATCCTCTACCTCCACACTATAGGGAACAACCGAGAAGAAGGACAATATCGAAGCTTCTCCTCCATGGTGCAACTATGAATAAATTTTTAGTAGATCTAGAACCTCTATAGAGGGTCTCCATGATATGGACTTATCCCTATGATGCATCCATGTCTGAATTAGAAGAGGAATAAAAATTTTTCCTCCATGGAAATACAACGTAGCCCCCAGTCCATGGAACATTGAGCCCACTCCATGCTGTAGTCGATACCCTCTATGGAATAGTCCCCAATAAAATTCTAGGAAAACACCAAATTATCTTAAAAAAGTACTAGGAATCAAAGTAACAAATCCTAAAAAACGAATATCGAGCACACCCAAACGGAGAGGGTTTCACAATTATCCCCAAAAAAAAATTTCTATCCCTAGAAACCTTAGGTCAACGTATGGGTCAAAAAGGGAAGGAAATTGAGCATCGATCTACCCACCATTTATAAATGAACTAAAATGATGTAACAATCATAAAATTATTAAAAAACATTCGAATGTCACCAAGAATATACATTACTAAAATATCCCAAGGTAATTCATGAAACTTCACTATCCAAAGCAAACCACACACAATACGTTCACAACCAAATGGGAAGCACTACTCTTAGAAACATCCCAAAGGATTCAAAAATTGCATCAGCAGAACATGGAATCCACCGAATGTGATAACAATGAAAACATACCATGAAAAAAATGATAGGGCTTTAATATGAGGGTCACAACTAGAAGATAAGGGTGTTTAGATCCAAATCCCCAGAGCACTTCCCCATAGTAACTCCAATAAGAGACACTGCACGACTATATTCATAGACCAACTAAAAAGAAATCTACAACCAAAGTATCCAATCATGCACCCAAGTTCCTACTGATATTCAAGGAAATGAGAATAATCCAACTCATGGTCTACACCACACAATGGTGAAAAGGAACACTACCCACAATAAGAAACAAAATAAGAAACATAGAAACACTAGGCCATAGCTTCCTTAAGACAAAAATGATCCAAACTCAATGAAAACAAACAAAAAATGGTATTTCATCCAACAAACCTAAAACATATCCAAAAATAACCAAGGAAATATTATCAACTCTTCCACACATAGGAGTCTCCATGAAAAACTGATCCTCACTGATCCAACCATCATGAAAAAGCTCATGGGTCTAAACCATTTGACCCAAAAATATCAAAAGGAGCCACTAAAGAAGCACTGCCTCACAAGAATCTTTGACACAACACTCCATGAAGGAAGAAAATAAATTTTTTTCTCTAAGACACACCATTTTGTTTTACCAAAATACGATTTTGAAAACCAATGCACTATTAAAATTGGGCCTTTGTTCATTCAAAAAAATAGACCATTTTAAAAATTTAAACCACAACCCCATTCTTGACTTGGTTAATTCTAAAAACATTTTTAAAACTTATTTAAAAAAACACCAATTTTTTACAATGAGTACACTATTATGGGTTTCTATATAAATCAAGAACATTTATTTTTGAAATAGTTTCCAGATCACATAATGTTTTAAAGTACAATCACCAAGGGTAAAATCTGAAAAATTCCACAAAATAAATTTGTAAATCAATATTTTCTATTAAAATAGGAATCCCATATTTTATACCACCATGTTTACTTTATTATAAAAATTAATAACACATAAAAATATTTTTAAATACCCAAATTAAATGAACAGTTTCCAAAACATTTCATGAAACCAACCACATTTTACAAATATTCCCTAAGGCCCTACGTTGCAAACCAAAAAATTCCCCATGAAACCCACTATTCACTAACATAAATGAATTTGAAATCACATACACAAAATAATAAACAAATTCTTAATTGGAAATATCATTTATCCATCACCCATATTATGATATTAAGTAATACCCCAATTCCATACCCAAGGCTTCACATTGACATAGAGGAAACTGACTAAAATTTTCATGAACCAACACTAGATATAAATCTAACCACACTTACAACCTTTGAAAGGAGTCCTAATATAAATAATTTTCCATCACAAGGATCTAAAGAAAATAGATACCTTAGATATGTCTCATCACTGTTTAGATTTGATCTAAAATGGTGCAATAACAAGTATCTGCATCAATACAAGAGAGCATAAATAAGGAAATTGAGGTTCCAAATTTCTCATAGAAGAAACCTCCTAGTTCTACTACCCTAATAAATTAAAAAACCCCAAATATCATTGGGTGAAACCAACCATGATAAAATGTGGTCGAGCCTATGAAAAGGTATCATCCCCAAGAAATGTCCAAAGCATCATCGGGTCTAACCACCCCAGTAATATTATGAAATAAATAAGTTATATCACCAAATCCACCACCTCTCATATAACCCACAGACAGTTCTAAAGTAGACAATACTTGATGACAAATTATATGGATTTAGTCTCAGGTCATGAAGTCACATCTATGGTAACTTAGGTTTAGAATTCCAAACCAGGTGGTCCCCACTATCCAACTGAGAAAAACATACTAGTGATGGATCTCTCATCCAAACCGTCATAAAACTAAATATTGTTACCCATGCACAGACCCAATGTTCACCAGGTCTAGGGAAATATTCCTAATCCCACGTAAAATCTTCCACTATAAGGGTATCCCACAGGATAGAGTTCACATAGTGGAATGAAACAAGAAGATAAAATAAACTTTGGATGGCCACTATCCCCAACAAAGAAGCCCAAGATGGATATCAAGATCAATTACAAACAATGTTATCCCATAACTACAAGTGCTATAAAACTTTTGAGTGTGAACTTGAAGGGATCAGGACACAAAACTCAAGATACACTTGAGATATCACTCATCCCTAGGAACACAAGAAAACAATGGAAACCAGTTCTTAAAGACCCATCTACCCAATCAAAAAATATTATTCTCTTTTCAGGACAGAAAATACCATAATCTAGATTCATCTCAAAATATTCCCTCACAATAACTCTATGAGAGAATGTATAACACTCTCCACTATATTCTATGTCTGTACAAGACAAAGGAGACATGTGAAAAGGACTACTCTTATGGAAGGTGTTACACTCTAACTCAATATATCTCTAGAAGGATCACTCAAACCATAAAATAGGGGATATCCATATATTCATGTTATTTATAACACATCAAATAATCCCTGCACACAGGAATGGTTCAAGAAGATAATAGAAGTCAACAAAGTAAGAAAACACTTTCATAGAGGTTTCAAAGATAACCCATTCAATGAGAACACACCACTTTAAAAAAATTCATTTTGAAAAGCTCTAGAAATAACATGAAAATGAGTTTAAAAGACATTTGGTTTTATAAATAAACAAAATTCATTAATTTGGTAAGGAATGTAAAAGAGGAACATTTCAAAACTTCTTAATTATAAGTTGATACCTCTTACCATTCAAACAAAAGAAATTAATCATGTTTAATTTTTCTATTATGTTATATTTTCTATACTTAAAATCCTTTAAATGAAACCACCATTCAACCAAAAAAACATTTCATTCAATTAACACGTTATAAAATTCTTTTAACCTAATTTGTTTAATATTTATTAATTTATTATTCCTCTTTCAAAAAAAATCACCCTTATAGATTACAATTTGAAAATAACCATTAATTCCATAACATTTAAATCTTATTGAAAATATTAGTCAAGTGTGTGGAATTCATTCATTTAAAATATTTAACTAGTTTAAAAATAAAAATATTATATTTTTCCATGTGTAAACAACCATTTTGAAAAACATGTGCTATAGAAGAAGAATTATTTCACTGGAATGAAATAAAGCATTAATTTTCAAACAAAGGGCATTTTTATGAAATTCAGTTTCACATATTAAACTAGTTATTCTATCCTTATGTAACAAAAGAATTCCAAAATTATTTGTCAAACTGATTCTTGATATCATAATATCCCAAGAAGAACCTTGATTACTTTCCCTTCAGTGAGAGTCACTCAAAGAATCCAAGAATCATGGGTTATAAACAAGAAAAGTAAAAGGGTTATAGGGCCATGATCAACCTAGAAACATGGTTTCAGGCCTAGTGATATGTGTTCCACACCAACTTTAATGATTTCAAAACTAATTGCCTAGTCACTAAACGGTTTTCCAGGAAATCAAGATGAACTTCACCACCTAATTCCTTTTTTAGTTTACACCCCAAATCTAGTATAACTCCCAAGGAAACTAACATCTTCTAATGATGATCATAGGTCATTACAGCAAACCATAACACATGGAAAACATCAAATAAAGAAAATAAATCATGACTACCCATGATAAATCAAGTGGAATTATGAAATGTGGTGATTAATAACCTACTCACCATGTACTCCATGAGCCCTAACATGTCATAGCTATAGTTTACCTGACCCCAAAACTAAACTCAGGTAGTGTTGCATCACATCTGGTTTGGTAATCCCTCTAATACCATTTTTCAAAAAACCGACCTGGTTTGATAAAAAAATATCACCAGAGATGGCCATTCATATGGTGAGTCTCATAAAACAATAAAAAAAGTCTCATGTGTAATAAAAAGAAGATAAAAAATAGAGTATGATACATAAGAAAAAGATAAAAATATATGCTACATACTACACCCATCCAAACTGATTAAAATAGAAAGAGAAACAACAAAAAAACTAAAAGGAGTATTCATGTGACCTTACTTGTAAAGGTCGAGATCTATATAGTCTAACACTTTGAATGCTTATAAGGCTTGTAGTTCTTAGAGGAATCCTAGAGTGAGTCTACAGGGGTTTGAATACTAAAATATGGATGTATGAGAATTCACAACATGCAAATATTTCATGTCATGTATTCTTAGTTCATGGTTTGTGGATTTATTTCATAGAGTATTACATGGTCTGTAATTTCTGAAGATTAAATGCTTAATGGAAATTCACTTTTCTGTGAGATTTAAATATCAACATTTACATGATGTGAAGGGGTTTCATTCCATATAAATTCCCTATACAACATAGCTTTATAAATTCCAAGGTCTTATAGTTTTCTCTAACCTGAAGGCCTTCCTCTAAAATTTCAGGTAATCAACATCCCTTCCTTCAGGTATTTTTGATTCCTTCAATAGGGATCGATTCATGGCTTCCCATCTTCAATTCATGGTGATACAGGGTAAATTCTACCTCTTCTCTCATAGATCGTTGATCTGGTTCATCCCATTTCATCTTTCCACGTAATGGAGGATCATGTCCACATGTATAATGAAGGTTTTCTTAGATATTTTTGTGTGGCTGTGTTGTAGCATCCTTGGATGGATACTTCTTTTTATAAAAGAGGTGATCGAGATCTGTAACATTGGTCTATTCTTGTGCGATGAATTTTGACACCTCTGAAGTAGTGGATTAATTTTTATCATTTTATTTATGTGAAATTTTAAATTTATAGTGGTTTAACCATTTATATGGAAATAAAATTTACCTAATAATTATTGGAAGAGATTAATAAATAATTGGGTTGTAGCGATCGCATGTTGATGCATAATACCATGATAACAATTTTCCTCTTTATTATCTAGTTTGTTTTATATCTATTCTATGATTTGTTATCCTGTTATTATACTTGGAGTATCATTTCAAAATTATTAAATAACATAAATCCATAATTAATTGATAATTAATTGGATTAAGAATTAAGTAAGAGGCATGTTTGAATATAGTGTTTGATGGAATTTTATAATGATAAATTGATGCAACTGGAATGTATAATTAAATGTTCATCCATATGATTAATGGAATTTTTAAAGAAATTTAAGCATGATAATTCTTGTTTTAGAATGTTGATACTAAATAAAATGAATTTTAAATGAGAATGGTACTTCTCATAGTTTGATGAAACTGGTTTAAATTCTTGAGAGCATGTTAAATCTTTTGATATCTTGTTATATATTTATGTCTTAGGTTATCCATAATTGGAACCTGTGAATAATGAATCTGTTAATTCAAGATAGAATAAGAACCAGTTGTGTGACAAACATAATTGTTTGACCTTGAGTTACCCATCTTCTTAAGAAGGATGAGTTCCTTGAGTTTGAGTCTATGGGATATTATTTTAATGTAATGGTTGGATGCCTTGTTTTTAGGGTCCATATTTCCCTATTGGATATGCTTGTTTGTATAATACAGATTTTGTGATGTGATCCATATATGATCTTCACTATATAATGTGATATTATCTTGGGATGTATGATCAAGTAATAGATGATGTGATGTGGGCAGGGAGCCCCAAATGATGTGGAATCAATTGACTCCTATGATGGTGATATGTATTAGGATGCAAATATGGATCCAACTGATATCAATCAAAAACAAATTCTATTGATATCAAGCTTTTCATTAGCTTTTAACCATATAATGAGCACCTATTGAAAATCCCTAGTGGCAAAACACACTTAATGAGGTGAAACTATGCCAAAATTTACAGCAGCACCACAATATATATCTTCAATTTTCCATGTTAGGAATGGATATGTTTTTTTCTCAAGTTATAAATAAAATAACTGAAAGGATAGATATTGAATTTTTTTTGGATAACTCAATATTTGGACTAGTGACAACATGGGACTTCAATGGTGGGAGGATTCTTGTGTAATGACTCAAAACTGTTAGGAATTTCCTTCATAATTTTCCAGGGATTGGGGGTCTCATGAGGGAGTTTGGGGGTGTTATTGATGCTTAATGTTTATTTTTGTTCATTTAAGGGTACACCAGGTCATTGTAGTGGGTGTGGTGTTGGTCGTTTTGAAGTTTAGTTAGAGTTGAGGGTGTGTCTCGTTGTTTTGAGTTAGTTGTGTGGTCCTTAGTTCACTACAAATTTTGAAATGGATTTTTGTCCATTGTGGTCGGTGTTTTCGTATGGTAGTCTCCTTGTGTAAAAAGAGTTCTCTAAAAAATACCTAAGTGGACAAGGTGCATTAGAGGTTTTCCTGTGATATACAATAAAGAAAAGATCTCACCATGTCATGGTACTTGTCATAGTAATTTAAAACAACTTGGGGAATTACACCACAACATGGTGAAAGTTGTTGTGCTGATGAAAATATTTTTTATGTTAATTTTGGAACACCAGATATTTCAGGATCTCACATGGATATCTAGGTTTGTGTTTGATCTAAGGCTACCACAGTTTGGTCAAAAGTCACCACATAATAGTGATGTCAACACAAAATGTCTTTATAGATAGAGGACATTACCTCCTTTATTTTAAATTCATTTCCCATCCTTCAACTTTTGGCCAACCATAATCCATCCCCCATCCTCTCTTCATTTCCATTGGAGAGTCTAATACATTGGTTCATCCTAATTGAAGTTTATTAGTTCATGGTATCACTTTATTATCCTTTATATACCTTGTTCTTATTCTTCTTTCTTTTGTATGGTTCATTGGGTTAGAAACAACTATTTTGGAGTGAATATTAATGGTGGTTAACTATACATAGGTTTAGGTGGTGTTTCCTTAAAATCATCTGGTGGTTGATCCTTGTTTCTTAAGAGGTGGTTCCTTGGGGTATCAAAATTGATGTAGGGGATTTGAGTTCCCTCCATATTAACATATATTTTTGAAAATATCATAATTTTTGTTTCCATTGGATGAATGGTATGAATTGGCCTAATCGAAGATAATGACTTGAGTAAAGACATTGGTTGGGAATTGTATGAACCATAATATGTTACCAATCTTATTGATGACTATTTTGTTATTGACAACCCATGTTACACAATCCTATGATTTCTTGATTGTAAATACCCTTAAATTACATAGATGTTTAAATTCATTAATTTTGAAATACTATGATTGATGTGCTTTCCCTATGATTTTTATGTTTTGTGTCGCATGGTGGATCAGTTGGTTATTGTGTCTTGGTTTCTGTGGTGGGTTGTTATAACTTCATGGCCTTGGTTATTGTGTTCTGGTGGCCTTGGTTATTATGACTTAATGTATTTTAAATGTGGATGTTTAAGTATAAGAAAAATGGTAATTATTTTGTGGCAGTGGAATAATAATGGTCTCGAATAATATAGATTGATATAGGATAAACTTATACTAATGAAAATGGATGTATATGAATTGAAATGGAAAATGGATCATGGGATGTGGACATTATGGGATAATTGCTTGATATTTCTTTTCATTAGTGTTCTGGAATGATGGAGTGGTACTTGTGACACCTTATTGATTATCATATTGTTATGATGATGTTATTATGGAATCATAAGTGTGGGATTGTGTGTGATATTATTATATATTGTGTTCTTGCATTTCATTATGCACCACAATAGATTTGAGTACTATGTATCAACACCCATATGTTCTGGAAAAGGTATTGTTTTTCAACATCCATGATGTGGAGGATATGGATGACTGACTACCCACTCTCCCCCAATCTCTCTTCAGTTAATTTGGATTCAATATTCTAATAATATTTTTTAACATCAAGTAAAATTATATTTGGTTTTAGTTTCTCTTATATTTATTGTATTTTTAGATGATCATTATCTCCCTTTACTAGGTTTTGGTTTATATACGATGGAATAGACTAGGTCGTAGTGGTGTAGTACTCAAAATTCGTCAGTATGTGTGGGAGGGGCAATGGACACTATTTATTGTTTGGGATAAAAAAGTCTCATTCATATATTGCCTAAGTCAATTAAAGATATTCACTGAAAATATCTCACACATTAGAATTAGGGTAGAACAAGTTGAGATTTTGGAAAGGTTTATTCTCACCGTCACTATTTAACTAAGGTTGTATGATGAGGCGATTTTGGAATCTCACATTAATTGATTCAATAGAAGAGGATTGGATAACATGGAACTAGGATAACATTGAAACTTTAAAACTAACCCTAACATTATATCCCTACTCATATAATTTTTTAATCTATTGGTTCATCAATCTATTTTAATCTCTTATTCCATTACTTTATTTTGTTATCAATAAACAAATTTTTCAAAAACACCATAAATTTTCGTCTAATTTAATGTGAAAAACATGATTGTTGTGGACACATCTCTAGTGACAACCATGTTTTATCACTATACTGAATTTTAAAAAAGAAAACGATTTTTCCCACACCCAATTATAAGAACATGTCAAAACTTATCATCATTGTTGGGGATATAATTCTAATAACTTCAAGTCAACTTTAATAATCACTTTTCTCTAACGAAGAAATTACATACAAACTAACGTAATGAGATGATATTTTATTTAGCTCATTTTCATCCAATTTTATTGAAAATAAATTGATTATCACCTCTCATTGTTTTTTATTTTTCATATTAATCCAAATAAAGTTTTTTACATGGAGAAAAATGAGGAAATAGAATATGATCTTGGTGATGAACATATGGTGCTCCATGAACATGTTGAAAATTTATTGGCTGGAGTCCATGAGGATATCCAAGATATTTTATCTAAGGAAACAGAGACACAAGTTTCCAACATTAAAGAAGAATATTTTGATTTTGATTTATCATATTTAGTTCAGAAAAAATTATAGTATGTCTTTCCCGTTTATTATTCCATTTATGCATCATACATGAATAAATCACAGGAGGAAGAGTAGGAGTTTTTTAAGTGAAAATCGATAAGGAGGAGTCACACGTTATCACACCTCCAAAATGAAAGTTATACCTTATTTATAAAGGGGTGGATCTGATATAATCCATCCATGGAGTCCTCAACAACAACAAAGAAGGAATGAAATGTAGAATAAGAAATTATTTATGGTTCAAATAAAAAAACTCCACCCACCATCGGATTTTGAATAACATATGGTATTAATTTTCTAGAAGTATTTAAAACCCATGGCCCACATAGGGGTTAAACATAAATAACCCAAGTGATTTGTTGAAGTTGAATTTGTTTTCAATAAGTTGAGATGATTAAATGTCAATATTTTTTAAATGTTAAGAATGTTGATCTCTTCTTAAAGGCCAATACATGTTCCGAAGGAGTTTTGTGTGATCATAATGTTTGCAATAATGTTTGGAAGAATTTGCGGAAGGCATAGTGTCATGAATTATATACTTATATTTCTCTAATTTTTATTTATAATTGGACTTACCGAAAAAATGATTCCAACAACATATAAGTTACATGGTATCTCAAAACCACATTGTGGGTGGAGGCCAACAACCACACAGGGGAGGGGAATCACATAGCCTGCATGGAATCATGGAAAAGGTAGGCCACATATGGCCTATAAATACTCATGGACCTCACCATTATTTCGTATGAGATAAATTCTTATCAAAGGGAGAAGTTTGAGAGTGAAATACATAAGAGGAATCACTGTATATTAATGAATATATTCCATGAATTTGTGATGATTCTTTCTATACCTTCATTTTCACATGATGATGTTTTGATTTATTCATGCAAAAAATAATGCCTCTTTCATTGTTTGAGTTTGAATTATATAAAGTTCATATTTTAGATTGAAGAAGATTTAGAATATCTTCAGATAGAAAAGTCTACATCTAATCCTGATTATAGAAATGTTTAACTTATAGTCAATACTTATAAAAATAGGAAGAAAAGAGTGGAAAGAATCTTGAGAAGTTGAATGAATATCAATTTCTAGCTGAAGTCACTCAGAGCGGTAATTTATCAATAAGGTCAGTTGATTATAATTATATTCAATTAATTTCAACCTATTATGAAGATGTGTTCAATTATAAAATAAAAGATAATTTGAATAAATTTACCATATATGTGGTCACATGTATGATCATAGTTTTCAAGGAATATTAGGATGAATGATTTCTACCCGAAGAGGAAGGTGGTCCAATGAAAGAAGCATTGGATAAGAAGGCTCAGAAAAAAACTATATTAAAACATAAAAAAGTAATGTAAGAGAATTTTATTTTGTAAAAAAAATTATCCATGTTTTAATAAGAAAAATAAAAATTAGTTTGACTTTTTAATAAAAAAACATTCTTTGATTGCAGAAGAATTATAGTGGAGTCTGTGTTAGAAGGAGGTGTGAGAAATAGTTTTTAAGAAATATTCACATGTAATGGGAAAGTTAAATTTTATATCCATGAATTTAAAATATGATTACATGGACGTTAAAGTAAAAATAATTAAGGATCTAGATAGTTTGTTACTGATGGAAAATCAGGTTTAGGAAGATGAGATTCAAAAGCAGAAGATTAAATGGGAACAAATCCTGAAATAAGTTAAAGATTATAGGATTGATCTCAACTTGAGATTATTTAAATTAGATGTGAGACATAGAAATATTTAACATACACAATATAAGACTTACCAAGCTATTGAGAAAATAATTACTACCCCGAATTATTCAGAAAAGAGTCTTATATATAAAAAGACTTGACTTAGTGGTAAGAATAAATTGACATTTTCAAAGGAAAAATATTATATAGGATCACTGAAAAAGGTAACCCTTAATATGAATAAATCTACACATAATATTTCTTTCTTAATGAAAAATTCATAATAATCTTTAAAATCTATGTTACCATGGGTGAATAAAATTTCTTAGGAATCTGCTACATCTTTAAATATTGAAGTGAAGAAGTTTAAGAATTATTCTTCCCCATAGAAAGTATAAAATAATAAATAATTTTTTTTGTCGAATGTTGGTGTTGTTGGAAATTTGGGTATCATTAAATAAATTGTTGAATTTTTTTTTCATTTTATGAAAATTATATAATTACTACATTTAGGGGGAGAAAAGTTAAAGAAAAGAGGTAACTTGCACAATTGATGTAGAATAAATAGAAAAGGAATCAGTCATTCAAGAATTTATAAAAATATTTTGAATATTTTTTAATTATTGAAATTGAAATGGTAACTATTATGATGAGTTCTGTTATGTACCATTCATTTGTAAAGTATCTTTTGATGCAAATAGAACATGAAAACAAAACATAGAGCATGTAATAAAACAATATGGAAAGTCAACCTTGGGATTCAAACAAATGAAGAAGATTGTTAAACAAACCACTCCCATGAAGTTTGTGAATAATGATTTTAAGAGTGTCACACAAAAGAAAATATGCTTGAATTGTGGTTGGAAAAGTCATATCATAGACTAGGGGTGCCCAAACCTAACTCAACCCCTTAGGTTTATCCTATCCTAACCTGGTTGGGCCGGGTTGGGTTGGGTTATGTATAAACAATACTGGGGTTGGGTTCTATTGGGTTGACCCATACATGGGTCTAGTTAGGTCTTAGGTTGGGAAAATATAGACCCAACCTGACCCGATGACCTGATGGGTATACCATGTATGGAAAAAAGGCCTCGCTCAGTGCCCGTTATACCCACCCCTAGCTTTCCACCTCTTCTCTATTCCCTCACACTCAACTCCTCCACCTCCTCCTCAACACTGAACTTGCCTTATGAGTACAAAACCCTACTACCGCCCTAATTTTATTCCTATCCTACTTGATTCTCTCATCCTCCTTCCTCCTCCTTCCCTGAACTTACTTCATGTGAAAACCCAGACTCACCTTCTCTCTTCTCATCCTTCATGAGAAAACCCTAATTCTCCTCCTTCCTCCTCTCCCACCTCCTTTCACACCACAATACCTAGCCAATGCTACCCTCCTCACTCTCCTCATCCTTCCCTGACCATGCCTAATGATCAATTGGGATAAACCCTAATCAGCTGATTCACCTCCTCCTCCTGGTGTCATGTGTGTGTTGTGGTACATAGCTATTTTTTATCATGTTCTTTCTTCTTATCTTACCTCTTTTTTATATTGTGGTGTTTATAATTCCCCATACATAAAAAATTATTTCTTCTTATTCTTATAGAGGTATGCTGTATCTAGATACTCACCAATGGATCACAAGTGGCAGTATTTTGGAAATAGAATGCCATCCTGACTAGCTATAAATTCATGGAATGTGGTACAACAAGTTGTTATAATCCTAAATTTTCTATAGGAACTCAAATTCATATGGGATCCACTCCAAATACAAAATCAATTTTAGAAATAGGAGGGGGAGTAGTAGCAAACCAGTTAAAGGAAATAAGGGCATGAAGCCTCCTAAAAAGGTAACAATTTCTAAATATCCCATTGGTTCTAATGTTTTTTAGGATTGGGATGATTTTTATAAGAAAAATGGAAGTTTTTTTTGTAATTATTGTGTAAAATATTATTCTTTCATGTTTGGATGACATGGAACTAGTAACTTGAATAATAATCTAATAAGGTGCAACAAAAATACTCACAAAAATATTTAGAAAAGTCTAACCACAATTGGTCTTAGAGAGAAGTGTGAAGATGAGGATGACACGAGGATTAAAATTTTAGTAACTCTATTTAACCAAGAATAATGAAGAGAATCTCTTTCTCAAATGATAATAATTAATGATTTATCATCTATATATGTTGGTAATGAAGGATTTAGTGAATTTATTGAAGTTAGTCTACCTCAATTTAATGTTCCATCAATATAAATAGTTTCTAGATATTTCTTGTAGTTATATTTGATTGAGAAATAAAAATAAAATTCTATGTTTGATATGCTATCTCATATGGTTTGTCTTACCACTGACAAATGGACTTCAATTCAGAATCTAATTTATATGTGTGTGACTGCACATTTTATTAATGATAAATGGATATTAAATAATAACAAAATCAGTTCTTTTCTTGTTGGGGATCATAAAGGGGAAATAATTAGTCGAGTATTAGAAAATAGAGTGAAACAATTGTGGATTGAAAGGATTAATATTGTCACTGTGGAAAATTCAAGTTCTAATAATACAATGATCAGTTATTTGGTGAGGAGGATTAATGATTGGAATGAGTCTATTATAAAATGAGAGTATATTCATCTGGGATTTTTTGTGAATATTTTAAACCTTATTATTAGTGATGATAAAAAGGAAATATCAACATCAATTTCTGGAATTAGAGTTTTTTACAAATTTGTGAGAAGTTCACCTTCTAGATTGGATCTTTTCATGATTATTTCTAAGAAGTTAAAAATTCCTAGTAAATAGGTCATCATTATTGATCTACCTACTAAGTTTAATTCCCATTACTTTATGTTATATTTTGTGGAGAAGTATGAGAACTTATTTATTCATCTTGATGAGGATTCAGGTTTTTGGTGTGATTTTATTTGTAAAGGTGGGGCTCCTGTAGCATATGATTGTGAGTGTTCCTGTGTACTTTTCTTGTCTTTAAAAATATTTTATGATAGTACTATTGAATTTTATAGTTCTATTAATGTGACATGTCATACTTTTTTGTTCATATTAATTTTTATATATATAAGAAATCATGAAATGGATAAAGAGTGATGATATTAGTGTGAATGAAATGGATATTTAAATGAAGGTGAAGTTGGAAGAGTATTTGGGTATTGTTTCCAATTTTAATTATCTCTTTCTTTTTACAGTTGTTCTTGATCCTAGGTATTAATTAAAATATGTTCCAGATAGTTTTGAAATTATTTTTTATGATGAAGACACGAATGCATTGATTAGTAAATTAATAGAGGTTATGAATAATCTCTTTGAGTATTACAAATGTAAATATCCCATCCTTGTTGAAAAATGTGAGTCAAGTTCTCATAATGATTCACATATTTATGATTCTAGTATCAGAAATTAAAATGATGGGAAATGTAAATATTCTTATGGATTAAAGGAATGGAAAATAAAATTAAAAAAAATAATGGAATGGATTAGAAATATATATAGATATTTATTTTTTTGAGTTTAATTTCAATGGATTTGATATTTTAAGATGGTGTCAAGGAAATGTAATCAAGTATCATGTTCTATCATGTACTTTCATAGATATTCCTGAAATTAAATTAACTATATTATATTTGGCATCTGTATTTAGTAAAGGAGTATGAGTCAGTTATCCCATTCATAGTTGTTTTAATGATAATATCATTGAGGAATTAATTTTATCCCAAAATTGGTTAATAAGGTATAAACCAATTTATATTAGAAATCAATTAGAAAAATTTTAATTGATTGAATGAGTTACCATTAAAAATTTTATTATTTTTTATCATTTGAAATTTACCAATTATAAATCTCTGTTTGAAAAGAGTACTGACATGTTCTTTATTTTATTGTGTTTTTAATATATGCCTTCATCCATGATCCCTGAAAAAAATTTCAATATATGAAATAGAATAAGCAAGGATAATGGATCACTCTTCATTAAGGTATAATTTTTTTATTGTTTGACAAATTATTTACATTACTATCTTATTAAGATAACTCATTCAATGAACATATTCCATAATATACTTCAAGACCAACATTATTTGGATCATTAATATTGAAATTACATCCAATTACCATTATATTATAAAAAACAGTCATATTATGATTATTCTAATACATCAAACCATATCTTTCTCAATTAGAAATGTGTCCTAAAAAGACACAATCCATTACATTCTCTTCAAACATTACTAATTTTTAGTTCTTAATTTTCATCAAACATATACCATAAAAAACAATAAAATAGCCCATAGTTGATTTATCATTAAACCAAATCTCATGAAATGTTATGTAGTAATTAGAACATAGATAAATCCTATTTTTAATCTACACATTTATTAATAATACTTCTTCTTAATAAAACATTAACTTATTAAAATAATTAAGCAAATGTTATTCCCATTTCAAAATTACTTTATTCATTATTTTAGAAAAACCATTTTTCTAAGGTGTGTATGGATCATTATATTGATAGTTTATTACTTTTTTATGATGATAAGATTCAAATTAATTTATAGAAAACTACCTTGAATTAATTGTTTTCAATGTTCTCATATAAAACATCTAATATCTCTAAAATTTCTTCATAAAAGTTCTACACAACTACATAATGTCTCACTTATGAATCTTAAAATTTTTTTTGGATATTCATGATAAACCATCAAAACAATTTATGATGTATATGTGACTTCTAGTGTATTATGTTATTCAATTTTATCTAAGATACTAACATCCCTAATCACATGTGATGAGTAACCACTATCAATGTTCAATTTCTTTTTCCCAATGAAAGTATTAAGTTTAAAGTTGACTGAAAATGTTTTTTTGTTATTATTATTATTTTTCCTATTTTCAATATATATTTTATTTTTTTCACAATGAATGGATGTTCATTCCTCATCATAATGACCTATTTTGTAACACCTTTCACAGATATCCTTCAATCAATCAAATTTTATTAGAATGGGTAAGTAAGATAAATTTATAATCTCTATGTGATTTTTCTCATACATTCACCCTCTTTACAAATGATAAATCCCACTTAATTTCTTCCTTATGTGAATCCATGTAGGAGGATTATTCTTCCTGAAAAAATAGTATTTATTCTGTGAAACTCAATAGCAACAATAGTAGACTCCAAAACTAGTTATTAAATGAATACGTGGAGTCAATCCAAGATTTTTAGTATGTTTTCCCTCTATATTTAATTATGTTTTCTCTTTAGATTTTGGGGGACCATTTCTTCTTATGATTTCCTAAAAATCCTTTTAGTGGGCGTGACTTTATCCTTTTTTTTTCAACTTAATTATTCCAAGATTTTGTTTTAGGACCTACACTCTTAGACATAATAGAATTAACATTATCGTGTATAAAAGTAACATGTTTATCATGAGTTTCTATATAATATTTTGCAACTTTATATGATTACTCAAACATTATTTCACACAATTTTATCATAATAAATAATATCACATCTGTCATAGGGTTTTATTTTCATAAAATCATAGAAAATTTGTCATTTTAAACTAAACTTTCATTGTATAAATATTTTTCTTAGACACTTACAACATTATTTTTGGACTATTATTATGTTTTCAGACTATGTTATATTTATTATTTCCTGGTTTTAGATTGATATTTATAAGGGAGGAGTGCATGGAAATGGAACTCACATATATTATTTTACACTTCAATACTTTGTTACAACATGGTATAATCTATTTTGAATGTGTTTTAAATTTAATTTTGATTTATTGTTCTCCAATTCTCAACTTAAAAACTTCTCTTGGTTAGAATTTCTGATTCAATTTGAATAAATTGGTGGGAGTGTTCTAGTACTTAAGTTTGAGTTAAATAATTTTATATCACTCATAAGACTTCATTGTTTACTTTCGAATCATTTCAAATTATCATTGTTAAGTGGGGCTTTACCAAGATTAAAACACCGATTACTTGATGGTGTCAATATAAAGCCGATTAGAATGTCGGATCACATTTCAGAATGTTGTTTCTTAGATTGGATGGATTCCCTCCCCACATTATTATGAACTTTACCTATTTTTCTCCTCTACATTGTTGTGTGTGGAATTGGATTCAACTGTATATTTTTTTGGTTTTTGAATTTTCTTAATATTTTATGGTCATATTTATGAAGTTGTGGCCTTCCTGCTTATTTAATTTTTTTGATCTTTCATTATCATTTCTATTGTGCTATTATATTTTTTGATTTTTCAACATTGTAACAATTTGCTACATTTTATATTCCATTGTATGTTTTTGGATGACACTATATATTTGTAGGATGCTGCTGGGGCTAGGGGCTGTTGTTGGGGGGGGGGGGGCTTCAATAGGGGGTGGGGGGATTCAGGGTGCTGGGGGGAGGGGGGATAATTGTGGTTATTAGAAGGGGATTGGGGGCTTCATGGGGGGATGTGGTTTTGTGGGGATGGTGGATGGGGGCTGGGCCTAAAGTAGGGAAGGAGATAGGACTAGGGATGGGTTTGGGGGGCAAGGTTTGGGTTCGAGTCTGGGTCCAGGTCCATCAGGTTTTTTGGGTTTTACATATATAACTCGACGAGAAATGACTTGACCCAAAACAAGTTGGGTAGGGTTAGGTCCATTTTCCTTGTTACAAGATAATCAACCCCAACGAGTTGGAATGAGTTATATTAACTACTCAAAAAGCATATGACCCAAACCGACACAACCCAAATTTTTTTGGTCAATTCGGGCCCCAAAACACCCTCAACCAGACCAAACCTGACCCATGGGCACCCGTATCATAAACCATTGTGAATTTTCTATAAACATAAATGATAAAGAAAGAAATCAGTAATTTAAGAAAGAATCAGTCCTAAAAATAAACATTAAGATTTATTTGGTGAAAAACATCTCTGATAAACAATATAAATGGTTTCCTAAAAGGGTAACTTGATAAATGATAAAGATGTCTGTGAAAGGTTTAATAATTATATGTATTCATATAAAAAATTCTCTACATGGATTACTAGACAAGAAAAATTCTTTATGATGAAATTTAAAGCACCCAAGACTTCTATAATTTAGAATAAAGAGTCTACACACACTAAAAAGACCAAGCATGTACCTAAACAATCTTGATCACATGTACAAAATATATGGAAGTGGAAAGATAAATGAAGCAATCATAAAAAACTAAATATTCTTTTCTAAAAAATTTGAAGAAACCTTTTAATCTAAGAAGATATCTATGTCGAGAAGAAACTCATAGACTTTTTTCTCTTACTGAGAAGCATTAAATAACCTCCTTATATACATTATGTTTTTTTGATACATATAATTGAAGGTGAATCATGTATTCAGGGGTAGTCATCAATTTGTTGAAATGTGTGAACATTTTAAAACTAGAAATTTATCCATCATGGAGAACTATTGAATTTTTTTGCCTACTTATAACATTTCAAATAATCTCATAAGATTCTTGGAGTTTATACTTAAATAAATCCAATCATTATAAATAAGTATAAAGTTCATATCTTGAGGGGGACCACAGAATAACAACCACCAAAAATCACTTTATTAGTCTATAACTTATGAATATCTAATGTTCTAGTTAGGAATTCATCTATTAGTTTTTTATGTTAAAAATATTATTTTTAAAGCTTGTCATTACAGAGGTATATTGGTTACATTCTATTATTTTCATGCAGAAAAACAATTCAATTTGATGAAAAAGTGAAAGGAAATTTGAAAATGGTGAAGTACATTCTTACTCTTGAATTTTTTAATTTGTTTTTTAAGATGAATACAAGAGTTTAGTTTAATTTTTTAAAA
This sequence comes from Viscum album, assembly GCA_963277665.1. Lineage (NCBI taxonomy): Eukaryota > Viridiplantae > Streptophyta > Magnoliopsida > Santalales > Viscaceae > Viscum > Viscum album. Next base: position 1,194,130,804 of record OY728121.1, on the reverse strand, counting down.
CAACCACTGAAAGAAAGATTTGGTGTTGTTGTCACATGCATGAAAATTATTAACAACATTGATGTTAAATTTGATTGCTCTTGATTTCTATACCAAGAATAGATCATATAGAATTAGAGTTAATTTATTTTATCCCTTTTCAATGTTAGTGGTGATTCCATACTTCTCTAGAGTAAATCAATGTATAAGTGTAATGGCCCATACCTTCCCATACCATTTTGTTTTTTTGGTTGGAGGGTGTTTCGAAGAGGTTTTAAGGGTGTTTGATAGAGGCTGGAGCTTCAGAAGTAGTATAGTAGGAAATTCACATTCTGAAAGGGGAATTAGAAATGTGAGTTAGTGATTTATAGATTGTGTATTTAGGGAACTCATGGATTTTTTGATGCGGTGGATGATTCTGTGAAACAGATTCACATATTGAAAGGGTAAATCAGGACATGTATTAATTCAATATGAGGTGACCTAATTTTTAGTTAATACCACAAATATGGTAAATTCAATCCTTATAATGGTTACACAGGACCTATGGAATTCACATCATGAATATGGAATTCATGATGTGAATCAATATAATTCCAGGTTGTTTATAATGCTAGTTCGGCCGATAATACTCTCATTACTCTATTTCTTATATTGTTTATGGGAAGAATCCTGGGTGTTTTGGGAGGTATTCCAGCCTGTCTCCCCTTGGTTCAATAATTAGGTTATGCTGGTTGAGTTTTGGAGATCTGTGGTGAGTTTCTCTCTAATCACCATTGTTTTTCCTGCATTCCTCCTCAGAGAATCATTGTGGTGGTGTTGTTTTGATCTGGGTGTGTGTTGGACTATGTTTTTGACAACCCATTGGTGTGATTGAGGTTTCTTTAGATTTCTTAGTGTGTTTTGGGTTTCCGAGTAGTTTCTTATTCTCTTTTTGGTGCGTGGAGAGATATGATAACTTTCTTGAGGTAAGGGAACCTTGTTCTCACCTGTTTATGAGCTACATGTGAGATTTACATAGTTCCTCTTTCCTTCGGGTGGATATTAATGGCCAGAATAATCCTATAATAAATTAGTATAATGAAAATTGATAGTAATGAGAGAGATATTTTATTCTTTACTGCATTGACATATGTTGTTGATGAGATTTTGCATGCTTGTTTTAAATACTGAAAATAATGGTTGTTGGGGGAATTCATTTCACTATAGATTATATATCCTAATACCTTGCATCATTTTGGTTTGAATACACCAGAAATAAATTTTTAATGAATGAATATTTGGATAATAAAATGGTTTCCCATGGAATAATAGTTTTTGTGATAATACCCCTGAAAAATTAAGAAGTACTATGATAAACACACAGAATAATTGTGGAATCCAGAATGTGTTGTTGTTGCATGTGGTTTCCTTTTTGTGCATCCTATGTGTTGTATATTTTCATGTGCTAGTAGTAGTGATCAGTTAGGCTATATGATGAGTGTGGTCGTGAGATAGTGGTTGGTTGGCAAGGATGCAATGTGGGAAGGTGTGCAATGTGGTGCACAATGGTTGTGGTACATGATGTGGTTGCAGTGTGTGATGTGGTTTTTGTTGTTTCATGTAGTGATTGAGTTGTGTGTTGGTTTTTTTGTGAGGTATTTGTGGTATTTAGAGGATGAAATTTGGAGTTTTTGTGGTGAGATGGCTTATTGATGAGGTTCAGCGACAACAATTGATGTGAGTTTGGATAGTTATGATGTGGCATGGTTATTCTAGTTTCCATGATAACAATGGAATAAAATATGAATAAATAAATGAATGCGTTGGAAATCATATATAGTGTGTTGGAAATTGGTTTTGGTAAATGGATTAAGTGAATTGAAACAACGAAAGGGTTGTGTAAATGTTAAATGAAGTGACATCGCAATGAATGTTAGCACAACTTGATTAATTCAGAAATTGGTGAACTTGTAAATGAAAGTGGGAAATACTTTGTGGTATTTTTGGTGGTGGTGTGGAGTTTTGAATATAATGGTTTCAGTGATTGTGATTGTTGATGTGTGGTAATATGGTGGAGATGTGGTCTGCTCTAGTGCAGTTGAAGTGAACCCATAGTTTGGGTATTGTTTGCTGTCTATATATCATGTGTGTATATGTTATTTCTTTATGCACCCCAAATGAATTGGATAACCTTTCCAATTCCCAGAGGTTTTATGTTCTGGGTGTTTTTCCCGACATCCAGGTTGGTGGTGATAAAGATGCATGGCTATTACCTCTTCCCCACTCTTCCTTTAGTAGTGATTACCTAGGTGTGTTCAGTGAGTTGTCCAATGATGGGCCATTTGTTTTCAGGTGAGGTTTGATGTGGTGATAAGTGATAATATGTGATTTTTGGTGGGGTTTCATGCATGGAAGGATAAGGGAATGAGGTTTATGACCGTTATATTCATGATACCCTATTATCCTAGTTATATAATGAGAAATGATGTGATGACCTAGGTTTCTTTAGGTGATACACGATTCGATGGCCTATGTTTATTCAGTAAAGATGTGTTGTGTAGTGTATATGACGTGATGATTCTAGATGTTGTCACTGGATTCTAGAACTTTCAAGGGTGGGGTAGGTACATATGCTTCCTGATCCATATCATTAATGGTTGTTATGTGATATGAAATATAAAAAAGGTATAGGAGTAGAGGAAGCTTGACATTGGAGTGTGAGAGTGGAAAATTAGTGGGAAAAAAGAAGTAGGGTGACTTGTTTTTTTATGACCTCAATTGTATATTATTATATTAGATGTTTGATTTAGTGAACGAGCTATGTGAGGTTGATATTATTTAGATGACATGTATGGGTTCTTGTTGGTTTTGTTGTTCATTCACTGGTACATTAGCATGCTCTTTTCACATGTGGATTTGAGACCTTGGTTTTTCCATAATTAGTATACCTATTATGTTTACCCTTTGAATATAAACTATTTTTCATATCTTTAGGTGGATTTTAGTGACCAATCTTGATATTACTGGCTTGGTTTGGAGGAATTTTGAGTTATTTTCATAGATATATCTTTTGGAATACATTGATACTTTACTTGTACTGGTTTATTTTTCTCACGCATTGTGTGATGGTTTTTAGTTTACTTTTATATTATCAATTTGATTTTCATGGAGATTAATTATCCAATATCCTAATCCCATTTTATTTATACAGGGTAATTCATCCCATTTTTTGAGATTTTTATACCCTTTATGCTAGTCTCCAACTTGGGGCCTACTGGATGTGGGAATCATGGGTCATTATCTCTCGTTCTTCATTATAATATATTTTATAGTGGGGGTAATAACTGAGTGGTATTAAAGGTTTTGGTTGAGATATGGGATGGATTATGGTGTTACGAACTATGAGGTTTTCATGGGTTGGTAGGAAAATGATGGTAGTTGATCTTGGTGCATGATATACACTAGGAAGACCAGTTAGGACACAAGATATTTAGTCACAGAATGATCAAGTGAATAGAATTTGTATTTATTGAATGAACAAATGAGGTAGACCTATTTGTAGGGTATATTCCTATCAGAGGTAAATATATTATGATTATTTATGTTCATGTCTGAAATGGGTTGTTGTGGGAAAATAATATGAATTAATTAAATATTCATTGATAAATTTCATGCTACAAATATTTGGAGGTTCTCCTTATATTTTAGGAATTGATTCTATTCATTATTCAAGAATTTTCATGGTAGCTTAGGTTCATCAGGATGATCTAGTTGATCATCAGAGGATCTATACAATAGAGTAGGATGATTCATGGTAGATGGGTTGGTATGCCTTTTAAGGGAAGAGTATTGGAAAGTATGAGGGGAGCATATCTAATCAAGATATAGTGCACTGGTTGGAGGATATTGATATTTATTTCAGTCTGATTAAAAAAAGCTGACTTTTTGGAGTCATTAGATGTTATTTAGATGTGGGGAGTTACACGTCAGTGGTGGAGGCTATTTCTTGGTGAACATTTGGAGGCAGATGTGTTGTTTCCAAACATTCAACGGTAGTTTCCGTTAGTGTTTCTTTCATTGATGATGAAGGAATACAAGAGGTAGGAGACTGTCTCCCATTAGTATCCGTTCTTTAGTGTGAGGGAGCTTGGGATCAGGTTCATGGGCCTCCGTTACTTTCCCCTTATGTTTTCTCAGATGAGGAAACCGATGTTCAGCATTTGGAGGAGGCTTTTGTGACCCACAATTACGTATGTGGTCACCTGATTCAATATTCATATGCATATGGAAGCAAAGAATAAGTGGTAGTTGAGAGTCTTTTTTTCTAGTATTTTAGCCCTGAGATATTTTCTAGAGGGGTGTTTTGATGAGTGTTGCTTCAGGCAGTGGTCTGCGGGTGTTCAGACAATGAGGGTTCTATTCAGTGGCGAACCACTTGTGATAGTTTCTTCCCCATAATTCTAGAATAGATGGTTTCCAAGACACATCCAAGAGATTTTTTTATTTTATATGACTTCAGGGGACATGGTAATGTCAAGGATCAGTGTCTAACTACTCAGGGAGCCCAGTTTCAGATGGGTGGATAGACCCCATTTCAGCAGCAGTAGTTTCCATCGAGGTAGTTTCAATTTCTAGGACCCCTGGAACTTGTTCAGTAGACAATAAAATGTGCATTTATCCAAGGTTATCCTTGTAATAATCCCTTTTAATAGGTACTTAGGCCATATTATGGTCATAGATGATGATAGTGGAGTGGTAGAGGATCTGGGTGTGGTCAGATGCATGCATTAGAGGCATAAGCGCCAATAGAGCTAGGGGTTGATTGAGGTACGATCAGTTTATCATTTACCACTGTTTTTAATTTTTTTATTTGGGAACCTTAGACTCCATTGTTTCCCCTACTTTATTCTATTCTCTAGTAATGGATGTGGAGATGCTTCTAGTTCTTTTGGTGTTATCTACACTGGTTGGAGGTCATACTTATTTATTTTATATGTTCATGGGATGAAGATTGGTGATTTTTCAAAAATTTTCAATGAGTGACTTCTTCAAGTTGTAGATACAACCATATGATGTTATCCTTGACATGTATTGGATTTATTTTGTGTGATAATTCATTAAATACCTCAAAAATAATGTTTTTTTCTAATGTGGAAGGCTAGTGAGTGGCGTTTTTTGGCGAGAAAGGTTATCATATAGGGGGTAGGTAGATGAATCCTCTTTTGTCATAGTAGATGGATCAATTAGTGGAAAAATTGATTGTGGGGTTTCCTAGGGTTATAGATGAGTTTGAGGATGTTATTTTAGATGAGGTTATCACCCTACCCCCATGAAATGAGGTCAAGTTTGGGATATAGCTACAACCAAATGCATCTTTGATTTCGATGGCTCCCAATATGATGGTGCCAATGGATTTGTGTGAGTTGAGGTTGTTGGCAGATGATATGATGCATAATGGTATCATTTTAACTAGTGTGTCTCTCTGTGGTGCTCCATTGTTGTTCTCCAAGAAGTCATATGGCAGTTTTACACTGTGTGTAGACTACCAGAGGTTGAATTAGGTTACTATTAAGAATAGTTACCCTCTTATGAGAATCAAAAATTAATTTATCCTGTTGACATGATATAGTTTGTTCTCAATGATCAGTATGTGATCTAGATATCACCATTTGAGGGTGAAGGATGAGGATATCACGAAGAATATCATCAATTGATTGTATGGTCACTTTGAGTTTGTTCTCAGGTTGTTCAGTGTTACGAATCCACCATCCATGTTCATGGGGCTTAAGAACTCCCAGTTTTGTGAGTTCATAGACCAGTTCATCATTGTATTCATTGATGATATTGTGATCTACTCGAAGTTATAGAAGGAGAACACCAGTCATATGAGAGATTTCATACAAGTCCTTCGACACAACCATCTCTATGGGAAGTTGTACAGGTGTTTGTTATAGACATGGTGGGTTCATTTACATAGACATGTGGTGTCACAGTAGGGTGTTAAAGTGGACACATTTAAGGTTTAGGCAGTTTTTTTTTCAGAAGTACCCAAGAATTTGGTATAGGTTCACATTTTCCTTGGTTACATAGGTTATTATTAGAGATTTGTGCCTAATTTATGTCAAGTTGTATCCCCAATAAAATGTTTGACTAAGAAATACCAGGATTTTGTGTGGATTGATCAGTGTTAAGAAGCATTCAGTTACCTAGAGGAGAAGTTATTCAGTGATCCAGTACATCGGTTTCTTAATATGGGTGTGTTGTTTGAGGTTTTTTGGAATGTCCTATCTTGGATTAGGATTCATATTGATGTATCTAAGGAAAATAATATCATATGAGTCTAGGTAGTTAAATCCCCATGAGAGTAACTATTTAACCCAGGATATAGAGCTGTAGGTGATTGTGTTTTCACTAACTTTGTGATAGAACTATCTCATTGGTGAGTATTTTTGGGAATCCACAGACCACAAGAGCTTGAAATATGTTTTCACTCAACAGAATCTGAATATATGACAATAGAGGTTGTTGGAGTTTCTTTAGTATTAGAACATTTAGATCTATTACACCCCAATAAAGAATGTGGTTGTTGATGCATTGAGTCAGAAGTACCAATGAGATGTGGCTCAAGATTATATGTATGTTTGTAAAGGAGAAGAGGATTTTACATTAATTCATCTTTAGGTCATAGGCAGAAGTTTAAAAGGTTTTCATTATAGGATGACCATGGAATTTTATTTGTCCCAGTTGGTAGAGGAGTCTATGTGGGGGAACATAGAAGTAGAGGTGGTGCATGATCATATTGACCATGAGTACGTAACAAAGGGATGCTAAGAGGATGGTTAGATCTCGATACTATTCTAAGGGAGGTTATTTTTTCCGAAGGAGTTTTGTGAGGGGGTTCTCCATGAGTTTCATAGATCATCCTTAGTGGTACATCCTAGGGTGATAAATTTGTATCATGGGTTGAGGACGAAACTTTTGTGGAAAATGATGAAATGTTTAGTGGTATATTTTGTGGTGAGGTTTCTAGTGTTTTAGTAGGTGAAGTTGGAGTGCAATGTTCCTGGAGGTTTTTTACGGTCCTTGTATGTTCCTTGGTGGAAATGGGAGGATAAATTAATAGATGTTACCATAGGGTTACCCTGATCTCAAGGAGGATGTGATGTAGTTTGGGTGATAGTGGACCAACTAATGAGGTTGGCTCATTTTATAGAAATCCGTGTATCGAATGTCATGGTTATTTTGAAAATGTGGTATGTGGATGATATGGTTTGGATTCACAGGGCACTAAAGACCATAATCTATTATTAGGTTCCTTTTTTACCTTTAGAGCCTAGAGGGGATTGTAACATGATTTTGGCTCCTAGTGATTCCTTAACACTTCTTTCCACCCTTAAATAGAGTGTTAGAAGGAGAAAACTATCTAGATAGTAAATGATATATTGAAAACTTGGTTCTCAGACTTTTGAAGTACATTGGAATGAAACCAAACTTTAGCGAAGTTTTCATACAACAACATATATCACTCATCCATTGGCATGAAATAATTTGAGGCATTTTAGGGGTGACTGTGTCATTCTATTTGGTGTTGGATGGAGGTTAGGGGGTCAATAGTTCTTAGTTTAGATGTGGTGTAGAGAAAAACTGAGATGATCATGTTTTTTTGGGAGAGGATGAGGGTAGTGCAAGACCTTTAGAAGGCCTATTTTGATCATAGGTGGAGGCCCTTGGATTTTTAGGTTAGAGACCATGAAACACGTAACTGTCACAAGAGAAGGTCAAATAGAATTTCTACTCCTAATGAAACATAGTATCTGGACAGGGTCGTCTCTCAAAGAGAAAGGGTAAAGAGTCTCACTGTCCTAGAACTTATATATTATTCCATTGTTTTATTTATTATGAAATCAACCAATGATTGGTTTAGAGTTTTATTAAATAGAAACAGGAACTGGAGAAACAAAAGACCACACAATAGTGGATTAAAGGGGTTAGGATTGAGGGTCAATTACACAGATTCTTCATTTTCCTCTAGTTCTCACCCGACAATGGTGTCAATAATATTCTTCCATTTCTCTCCACCTTCTAAATTTTGGTTTTGAATAAAAAAATGAGTGGTATCCCCTGATACATTGAATCCACCTCCTCTATATTTTAGAGGCAATAAAGACCAAAAATTGAGACATTCACTATCTCAGCACCCAGATCCATCATTTGTTGTTCATCCCTCAATTAAAAGTGTTCCATTGATTTTTTACTATGAACTGAGAGACGGGAGGAGAGAAGATTTGATAGTTTTGAGAATGTAGTAGCTAATCTGAGAGAGCCTATGGATGTCATTTATTTTCTTCTCCTAATTTCACTACTAGATAAAGGATGGGTTTGAGATTATAAATAAAGACGAGGGTGCTTGTGTGATCTCCCCTGGGGACCTATCCCTCCGGGTAGTTCCCCATGGTTTGGAGTTCAAAGATCATGTTACAAAATGGGGGTTAAATAATAACACAAATAATTAGGGAAGATAATAACAACACAATATAGTTAAAAAATAGAGCAAATATTAAGTCAGAAATGCATAAAATAAATTATATGTAAAGAAAAATAAATATAATTTGCAGAGGGCTATATATAGTCAATAGAGACCAAATATTTACAATGGGATAAAGTGAGAGACATTTATATAGTGTATATAAAATTAAGAATTCCTTCTGAAATTCAGTGTCGATGAGTGATTTGGATGGACTCCATGTGTTTCAAAAAATAGTTAGGATTAATCCACCTAACACATCTTCTTACTTCAACTATGTATATATTTTAATTTTTTTCCAGTGGTTTTTGGTGGAAGTTTCATGTGTTGAAAATTAGGATTTGGTTTGGAAGAAGTTTTAATTCAATGTTAGGCTTCAAATGGTGGGCTTGAGCATGGACGTCACTTCTTATCCACGGGCTCGAGCGGTAAGGGATCTTTATATGTGGTGAGGTGGTCGGTGGTTCTGATGGTTCTCAAGAAAAAAGAAACACATGGTGGTTTTCTCCTCTATAAAAAATGTGGTGGATCAATGCCTGTGGATGATTTGAATTGGCATAGTGAGTTTTGGCTTCAGAGGTGGGCGTGACAAGGTGGATGACTGTGAGCAGTTCTCACGGTCAGCTCAGGACATGAGCCAGGGTTAGGTGGGTGACCGTGGATGCTTCTTATGGAAATTTGTCTCATGTTCTATAGACTAACGAAGAGTGATTGTTTGTGATAGTAAGAGGCACATGATGTTGTTATATGTGCATGGTCAATCACATGACCATGATAGGACATTGTAATTTTTCACCCACCTACATTAAAAAATAATATCATTCACTTATTATTTTTCTTTAATAAATTTCAAACAATGATAACCTAATTAAATTTATATTAATATCTTACAATAAATTTAAATTAACTATATGGATTTGAAAAATTAATTAATGATATGAATATAGAAATAAGATTGATAGCTAGACCCATTTAAACATTCAGTCCATAAGTAATAAAACTAAAAAAACAATTGTTTTACCCAGGAATTAGAATTAATTGGGGGCATTTTCAATTAATAATATATAAAAAATGTTGACAATTATGGCTCACATCACACCCCCACAATTAGTCTACTGTACTCTTGGTAAATTGATCATTTAATTTCAATTTATTTTAAAATAAAAAGAAAAATAATAATCCTACCTAGATTATAATTAACATCTAGAGAAGAAGAAAATCAAAAATGATACCAATGTGAAAAATTATCATGCCTCATATATGAATCAAGTCCCCACCTTAATTCAATTTAATTCAATGTTTCTGGTCAAATGTGGATTGAATTAGAGTTGAGTGTAAGAAAATTGTTAACTAAATTCACACCTACAAATTCCTCTTTTTTATGTTTCTTAAACCATAGCTTGATGTTCCAATTAGTTGATATAACTTAAATGAATGTTCTATAATTAAATTTCCCCACTTTATATGGGATTAGAATTCTAATAACCTAAATAGACTCATTTTGGATAGTTTCCTTTTATTTAATTTATTTTTCCTAGCCATAATTATTTGTAAAGTATTGTGCATGCCACTTATTTGGTTGGATTTATTTAATTATAGAGACATGTCCAGTGACCCTTATTTTAGAGATTCATTATGGGTTCCCAATTTTCCATTATTATTCTAGTTTCAAAAGAGTTATTTCATTTTAATTTCAGTTGGATCCAAATATTTTTATGTCTCACATAGGTTAAGTAACTTAGATCAAGTTGAAAATTCAAAGACTTAATGTTATTAAAATGATTTCATTAAATTTGGTTCACTCACAGTCCATCCACTAATTCTAAGACCACATTTACCTAAATCAGTGACTAATTATTTTAGAAATCACTTAATTCTTATAGCTTCAAAACCAATGAATTGCCTTAACTATAGCTTGGAAATTTATAAAATGAAGTGAAAAATTGAGTTTCATGAAAATGGTGAAAAATAAAAACAAAAACCATAAAAAGGTTCATTGAAAACAATTTATTTATAGAAGAACATTTTTCAACGGAAATAGAACCCTATAGTATGTATCATCATATTAATTTTTTTTCATTTTTGTAAATAAAAAAATAAATTGAAAACATAAGAAATGTATTTATAGAAAATTTACATATTAATTTTTTTGACAAATTTGTTTTTTTAAACACATTAAAAACAGTATACTGACATTTTTATTTATAGATTTTAAAACATTAACAAAAAATATATACTAAAAACTATTCTAATAGGTTTGGATTACTCCACATTACTTATTAAACACTTTTGATGTATATTTATACCCTAAGACAAATCTTGGATGGGAATGTTGTCTTTGGAGAGACATGGGATCTTTAAAAATGAGCATAGATGACATCATGTGTGATATGATCAATATTAGTGATTGGTTAGTAGTTAGGAAAGAGACCCTAGAAATCATAATGACACTAGAAATGTGACTCTAGATAAAGGGAGAGTCCATACTTCAATTTTTTCATGAGGGTTTCCCATAAGAGGGGGTTTTTAAGTTGGGAAATCATTAGATATTAAAAGCTTTGTTTTATTATACTATTCATGATAAATACATGGGAGGAGTTATCAGGTTATGTGATTGGAATGATGATACATTAGCCATTATTTCTAAGGGATCATTCGGTACTAGTGTCTTTATATCGATGCCAATTGTGAAGGGTGTGATACTTTGGGTTCCTTCACGTATTGTGATATATGAATTTGGTACTTAGGAAAAATGTAGTTTATTTTTTAAGAAATGTTTTATAAAAATTTATTTGATTAATAATTAATAAATTTATGGGAAAAATATCATTGTATATATTCATGGTGGTTTCCCATTAGGATATATTTCTAACACCTATTATATACCTTCAGGCACATGTAGGCATGGTTTTTCTAGATAAAGGAAATGGGAAAGTCATTTCTTGTGCTAAAGAGAATTCATGTCTGGTTTTTCTTTCTAGTGAGTTTGGGATAGTGGTGGCTATGAGGCATATGGGTTTTGGATAATATAGTTGTTGATATCCTTGTTTTTTGTCTACGTACCATTTTGGGCTCTGTCCATTTTTCCTTATTCATCTGCCGCATTTTTTATCTCACCCATGATTTTTTATGGTATCATTGGTACTAATATTATCAAAAATGGTAATTTTATCTCATGTTTTAATTGCGGTTAAAATATTTCCCAAATTCTTTTGTGCCTTTCAAACACCAGTGGCGATTATGAACAAATTTTATGACCAATGGTAAGCCATTCCAGGTGATGTTTCAGGTTTCCCAGTTTAGTTCATTTACAAATGGTATTAGAGTATAGGATCATTATAAGGAAATTATCTTTTAAATGTTCCCTGATATTATTTTGGAATGTCTGGTATATAGTGTACTATACTTTTAATACATAATCTTTACATCTTTTTATATGAATATTCAATACATTTAGAAAATACACACCAATGTACTATAAGTGTTTAGTGTATTTGGAGACTATATATACAATAAAACTATTTTGTGAATTATATTAAATATCTCCCAAAATGATATCGCCATTTAGTAGTCATTATATACATGACCTAATTAAAACCATTCTTTATAGCATAGGGGAATGAAAACATAATAAAGAGTCAGCTCAGATGCCAAGAAATGGTAAACATGGTGGGTAAAAACCTTTGATCACATGAATATTAAGATAAACATAAGTTAATGTGATAAAAAACATAACATACTGAGTTCATACAAAATCATTCATAGATCTGATACATGTTTCATGGAATAAAAAAGTAATCATTTCATAATAAATGGATCATAAGAATGAGAAATCATAATAATCCAACATGAACACTAAGAAAATTTTAAAAAAGTGTGTCTCAAAAATAAGTATAGAAAATACGTCAAATGTCAATGTTGACTACTGATCCTTTTAAATCATAATATAATAGGAATCACCACATACATCAATAGTGTATCAATAAAATCTGCATACATCCCATAGTTATCTAATGAGATATTATATATTACAATAAATCATTATACACTTATAATGAACTTACCTGTAATCAGTATATAATATAACCACCCATCATTGGTTTTTAATTGGACCACCCATACATGTATTATAAAAGAACCACCCATCCTTAGTTTAAAATGAGACCACCCATTAAATAATGAAAAATCTTTATATCTACTATAAAGTATCATAAAATAATCACAAAATCATTACAACAAAACCTGTGTAATGAAATTTAGTTTCATAAACATTTTATAAATTCTTCATATCATTACCCATGAAAATAAAATTTGTATCATAGACATCTCATCATCACAATGATAAACTATTCAATGAAATAATAATTATTGTATCATTGGATTTTATCCTTAGAAAATAATAGTTAATATCTAAGGATGCTATCATAGAGGAAGATTCCTTTAGAAATCATTGAAAACACCGTAGAGGAAATTAAACTTTCAATAATGAAACTAACTTAAAAAAACATTAAAAGTATTATTCAAGAAAAATTCTTTGAAAAGGACATTGGATACATGAAATGTAATCTTCAATGAATTGAACAATCATTATAGTGGGAAATTTTGTTAATAACATACATTATAATAGTAAACATTAATTTCATTGTTTTCAAAAAATGTAGAAACATAGCTCACTAAGAAAATGAAAATATGATTCCTTATAAGAAACAAATTACACGAGTTTGTTAGGAGGTAGTCCATTATACACACGATCGATGGCTTCCTTTTCCATTTATTGGAAGAGTAGATGGATTTTAGAAATGATTTTTTAAAATAACATTTAATTTTTTGGTAGGTATTTATATAACTATAAAATCATCATTGAATATGATTTTTAGGAGTTAGAGGAAGAAATAAAAAATATCATGATTAAGATCGATACCTCTTTTTCGGACAACCTAATTATGATTTGAAATAATGATTTACTTGATTAAATTTATGATAAAAGGCCTCTAGTATGTTTGTATGAATGTAAAAATGGGATTTGGATGGGGAATGGGAAAAACATTACTGATTTGTATAGGAGATAGGGTCTATATATGGGCATAAAATAAAAATCATACAAATAATAGGTAATTTTAACCCTTATTTTTCAGTTTAACCACCACTAGATCTTTTTAACCCTAACCATAGTAACATATTTTTACTTTTTTTACTATTAATATTGAATTAAATCTATGTTTGACGTATTGAATAATATTTATTAATGTAATTCAAAATATGTTATCCGTTTTACCAAATTCATTTCAAAACAGTGATGGAATATAGTTTAAAATAAAACCCACAATCGTGATGAAAAAATTATTCCCTACAAATTCTGTTATTAAGTATAAAAAGTTTAATATCAAAATTAGACATAAAACTAAATATAATGACCTAAATTGGATTCATAAAATTACAACGGAACTAATGCTACATTTAAAGCCTTTTTAATGTAACATTAAAATTTTGTAACTAAAAATATTTTGTTTATAAAAATATGAGGTTTCCACCGTTCATCACAAAATTATCCTTTTAGAAAAATACTCAATAATTAAATCAACAATAATTTATACATGTTTATTTGAAAAAATTCCATTTTTTCAATGAAATTATTTTAAAATATTAATTTTAATATAAAATTGAAAAACTTGATGAACCCATTTTTTAGAAAATTATATTTTCTAAGTGTCAAGCTAAATTTATTATTTTCCCATGACCTGAAAAATGCTAGATGAATAAAAAAAATGATTAAATATATAATATATTAATTTAATTAAAATAAATGACCAATAGTGATTAGTTTATTTCATCGAGATAAAAACACATTGTGTGCATGAAAATAGTTTTTTTAAAATATTTTCATTTATTTTCATCTAGTTTTTATATTAATTTATAATTAATTGATTATAAAATATTTAACTATATATATGTGTAAAATATATATTTTCATAATTTATTTAATCCTATTCATGCCCTCAAATCCAATTCCTAAGAGATAACTGTTAAATTAAATAATAATAAGTTAATATTATATCATGATATATTTAATATCATTGGGGAATATAACACATGTTATCAGAGAAACTAAATTTAATCAAAAAGCATATATCATAAATATATCAGATTGTTACATTCTACCCCCTTAAAAATAATTTAACACACATAATTATGTTAATTTGATATCAACAAATGAGGACACTTATGCCTCATAATGTCCCCAGGTTCCCATGTAGCTTCATTATGTTGGATGTTTTTACAAAAAAACATTAACCAGGTGAGTGATATTATTTCATAAAAATTTATCTCAATGATCTATAATCTACCGGAGTTATTTCTCATAAGATTGACCTTTCTCCAATTATACAACCTATTGTTTTAATAAATGTTATGGGTTGGGTATATACTTTATTGGGAAGGAAATTTGGAATACATCTTGAACCTATGATTTATTTAGTGTATGTAATAAACGATAGTCTAATATCCCAATATGAAAAATAATTTTAAATAGAGAAACATATATAGGGTTCAAAATCTATTTCCCTCCAATGCTCATAACCATATTACAATGATATATTGTTAAGAATACTTCATCCCCATATTTAATATCTAGATATCATCAGCGATTGTGAGAATAAGTTTTTTTTGGCTATGATATATCCTTTTGTGTTTTTGAATGCATATAACCATCTCATCCATTTCTTCATCTTGACCCGATCCTAATATTTATCTCTCTCTAACCTCAGCCAAAATACTAGAGTTATGTACTTAATAAGGCAATGGTATTCATAAGAAGTTCCTTTAATTCTATAGTGGAATATATTATTGTAAACAAATTACACCAAAGGAATGTGTTGATCCCAAATAATTTTCTAAACCATAGAGAAAGATCTCAACATTTATTATAGAGTTTCAATTGTTCATTCAATCTGACTATCTATCTATGGAAGATAGTTCTGATAAAACTCAGTTTTTTATCCATATCTTACTAAACGATTCTCCAAAACATTAATGAAAACCTTAGACACTGATTAAATATGTTTTATAGTAGTTTTAGATGGAATATTACCATTTCATTAATGTATAACTAAATATTTTGGTTAAGAGAAAAATATTCATTAAGCTAAATGATGTATGGTAACTTCAAAAGGAGATCGACTTCAACCCATATATCATTATTCCCTTTAGATATTTTGGGGAGTCCAATGAATAAATATATATTGATGATTTCCAATTTCCCTTCTTGTATTGGTAATGCTTCTAACATACTCTTTAAATTTAATATCTCATCCTTAACTTGCTGGCATACCAAGAACCAGGTTACAAAATCTAGAATATCTATATTAGTGTTTTCCCTCAAGAAATACTATTTCCGCTCTCAGTACATATTCATTCAACTTGAATGAATATAGAATGTTGAACAAATAACTTCATCAAATATTTTATTCTTCAAGCCTAGTATTAATAAGACACATACTGAATTCCTGAACAATATTATTTCATCCCAATCAAGGTTTAACTCAAGAACATTTCTCACCTTCTTTTACAATGCAACATTATTTTTAAGTGGTAATTTAATCATTACCTATATTCATGGTTAAAAAATAATTTGAGATAGATAAAACCTCTCTCATTTATAAAACATATTCTGATATATCCTTTGGACATATGAAAATTTTTATCTCTTGTGATCCTCATCATAGATATGTTATCTTGAGAATTTTAGATCCAATCATTGAATACCTTGTTTTCTTTCCCATGGGGTATTAATCAGCTCAAACAATCTTCTCTAGAACATATTTAACTCCATTTATGTGGACATGTAATTAAAAATTTTATGTTCATTATATATTCACATGTTTCCCAATAATGATAATGAATCTATATCTTCAATTTATAAATTAGTATCGCTAGCTCCATATCAAGTGTCTATTAAATTTTCTAATGAACCATCAATTTCATTGATACATGATCTATAACCATATCATTCTATATTAGAACACAACCAACTCCATTTTTCAATAAATAAAAAGAGATTTAAAACCCTTATATACTATAGGGTAATGTAATAACATGTTCTTTGACTAATGTTCTCTTCAGTTCCTTGAAATTTTCATCACATTCATCTATACAAGGGATCTTGGGTACATTTTCAGTTAACTTGTTAATTGGATTAGACAGTCCTGACAAATTTTCTTCAAAGAATCAATAATATCCATTCAACATATGAAAATTAGGGTTGTAAGTTAGAGTGGTTGGTCTAGTATGGTGTTAAATAACACCAATATTTGATGGATCCACTGATATACACTCTCCTAAGATTATGTAACCCAAATATGAAAAAATATCCAAAATTATTAGATGGTAAATATTTTGTTGAAATTTTATTTTCTCATGGTCTTCATAACAATCCTCAAATGATCATCATTTTTTTGATCTTTGAATATATAAAAAGATAAATTATAAAGACCCCCATACACTGATCTTGAGAATCACAAAGTACATTATTAATTAAATCTATGATGATAGAAGGGTAATTTATTAGACCAAAGAGAATCAATAAAATTTCATGGTGTTTATACCATATATATAAGTATTTCATGTGTATCCCATCAAATTTTCCCCCAATTACTATTATCTATATTGATGATCAATATTGGAAGCATATTGGTTTCCATCTAATTGATCAAACAATCCATCAAAACTCTGTAAAGGATAATGTATCTCGATAATGATATTTTTATGTTCCCAATAACCATGTAAAAGTTTCATTGACCCATAATTATTCATAAAAAAGATAAAGGGTTCACCCCATAGTGATTATAATGACCCGTGATTTGAAACATGATAGAATTCCATGGGAATTTGTATTTGTCCATTTAGTGGATGTTTTATTCTTTGGACTGAGATTCAAAATGTAATTTTGAGAATACAAAAACTAAAAAAATGTTTTTTAGATACTGGTAAAGGACTAAGAGGTTCCTTGGGTGTTCCATCATGGTTCGGGAGCATCGAGCATCAGAAACTCAAAAAATGGGAAGCATCAGTTAGGGTTCATGATTTTTATAAAACCATGTGGCCCACCAGAGTACACCACAAGGCTCTTTCAATAGTGTTTCATGCCTCACATGGTTTGATCAAACCATGTGAGTGGAACCACATATCCATTCACCTTGATAGATATTCTTGTATGTGGGATTTTTTGCAGCTTATACATGTATAGCCAAATCATATGGCCAACCTTTGCAATGTTGTTCTTAGGAAGTACCTTAAGAATGGTTGAAACATGGTTCAGCAAATCCTTGGGTCAAACCATTAACTTATATAATATGGGGCATGTTAACAATTTTTTCCTGAAACAATTTATATCATACTAACATCATTGATTCTCTTTTCTAATGGATACTTGGTGACTTTCTCATTCCATAGAGCCTAAAGATAATCCTTTTAGGTTTCTTGGGGAACCTTCATAAATACTTTGATTTGAATGATTTTAGAGTCATTGGATAACTAGAGGTAATATTTCATATCCTCTTACTTTCCATCTCATTTTTTGTTCATATTGGTTGAATTATTTTTGTGCAAGAACATTCACCCTATTTTTAGGGAAGATGTTCGTTTCTTTGATTTCTATTTAACTCCACTGAGTGAATCCTTATTATTGAAATATTGAAGAATCCTTGGTATTTGGAAGGATGTATATATATCCTTTCACAAGTATCTATTTTTTAAAAAATATCTCAATTGTTCCACTAACCATACTTTTCAGGTTTACCCCTAAATTATAAAATGAATTTAATTAAATGGCTAGATCATATCTTGACTACCTTATAATGCATCATATGGTTATAGGTGATTTTTAACCCAAAATATCCCAATTTTTGTGAATTCATTAAATCATAACTGATCTATGGGTTGCCTTATAACAAATCAACCATTTTGGGTGTTAAACTAATTTCATTTTTCCTATAATAAACAACCATGTTTGGTAGAATTCTCCATTGATCCATTTTTGTTGATTGAGTTATGCCTCCTGAATATATTTTTTGGTTGAACTTAAAGAAATTTTCATTAAAAATTTCATTTTTAATTATAAAACCCTTTAGTTGAGGTGTATAGTCTTATAAACTAAAAAGTTTTGATTAGTGTTTTAAATCATGGTTGTCCTTATTGAATTGGTGGGTAATATTTCTTTATGTTTGTTTATATATATATGGAATGATTTTTACATAGCCACTATTGATGTACTCAAATTGAGTTTCCCTCCTTCATATATATGTTCAAAGAAAAACCACATTGTGAGTGGGGTTGCTGTGCCATAATTATAAATTTTATTACCATGATAATTGAATGGCTTGAATTAAATGGACATTGAAGTGGTTGACATGACCACACCTCTTACTATATATAAATGTTCACAATTCATATGAATTTTGACGCACTCGATTATATTAGGATCAAGGACTATAAATGAATAAGAAGAAATGAATAATTATTATTATTAGTACCCCAATGATATTGGTTGTGATACAATGATTAAGTGACATGTTGATCGTAACCATTCACTCTCCCTTAAATCAGGTGATGATAATGATGTCTCACACCATTGACACTATTAGGACAGTGAGAATTACTCACCATGCACCTTGTTTTAGGTGTTGAAATGAAAACACACTCTCCATCTAGAGTATTGATCATTGAATCACACATTTATTATGATATTTAGGTGTTGTACACTATTCTTGATTTTATCGGATTTAAAGACCTATTCTACTAATTCCTGAGATACTCCACAGGTTCAGCTAGCACCTAGTATCCCGTTTTATGCCTACTTATGTCCTCACATACTTAGTTCATATATGTTCACACCAGATATAACTATATATATATATATATATATTGTTACTTTTATACATATGGTTACTAGATCATACATATTCTAGCTTATGTTGAAGTAGGTAGAGTCATCCAGTTGTCTTATTAGAACCTGATCTGATTGTAATTTATTTATGCTACATTTTTCATTATTATTTATACTTGAACTATGTCTTATATTATTATTATATCCTGGAATTAGTCGTAGAAACTATTTATGGTGGCCTACTGAGTATATCTAACACTAATCTCATGCCTCCATTGAATTAGGGTACTGGAGTAGATCTCTGGTCTATAGGACTGTGAAATTTTTCTTATTTTGACAAGATTTTATATGTGAGTTTAGAGTACATGACTAAGATCGAGCTCCGAATGGTTGTTGAGTTTCCCCTTGGGGATTTTATTTCTTTTTCATTATTCATACAATTGATTATATCCTATTTCTTATTGTGTTCCTACTATTTTATTTTATGTATCATCATATGTACATTCATGAATTAATGTATGTTGGCATTTTATATTTAAATTCCGTTGATATTAATTTTTTTCCTTCTCTGCCTTTAATTTATTAATACATCCACAATTATTTGTTATTTATTTATCATTTACCACTATACTAACATGATCATAATGTTATAGTCCCCTGACTATATCACCATTAACCCCTCGATCCTATTTGGTAGCCTCTGGTATACAGGGAGGCATGCTTCCGACCATGTGGTGACCAGTCCGACTACAAGTTTTATAGGATGTCAGTCTGGGTAGTAATGATGTGGTATCAGAGGCTTATTTTTTTCATTTTTATTAATGATTAGGGATAATAAATAGGAGACTAGGAATGTTTCACTATGTGATAAATATTAGTGTCTGGGGGGGGGGGTGATCATCCAACTCACAAAGAAAATTCCATGTAGAAAGGGATGGTATTATTTTTCATGTCGTCCTCTATAACTGTGGAGTATTAGTTCACATTTATTGATTCATGTACATTATACTTGTTATTGATTTATTAAATATGTGGTATTTTGACCTTGGACCAGTATTGAATGGAAGTAAAATTACATGCATCATTATATGAACATAGAGATCCACATGCCATGCATATTCCATTCCATGTAGTTTGATTTTTAGGCTGCATGATGAATGTGATGATGTGCCTTGGGTGTTTATTAGCATATCTATTATATATCACTTTAGGTATTTTAGTGACATGCTTATTTTTGTACCTATTTACATATTTCTTTAGCATGTCTGTTTATATAATATGTTGTGATAATTTTTTATCATGTTAATCACCTTACATGATTAGGAAACAATATGACATGCATCCTGATTATTTAGAGTCTCTTGCCTATGTATCAAGCTTATATGCTTATTTATAATGTTCATATTTGTTTACTACAAGTGATAACATTCCTATTTATGATTTTGATATATAATTGGATTTTATTGTGTAAACATCAATGAAAATTTAGTTTCTCCATATATATTAAGGATAACACCATAACTAACCAACCATGATATGTTTGGGAACAGAAAAAATGGTTTCATGTGATGAACCAATTTTATCATGATTAATTAGATCCAAATTCTAATATGTAATGGGTATGGGCACTATATAAATTCAGATATTGAAAAAATATAATCCAAAAATTATATAAGAAAATGATATATTTTTATATTATTATAAATGTAAAAGATATTTAATTTTGATCTGAAATGAACTGGTTGCTTATGGACCTATTACAATTCTTGACCATATTAGGTTGGTTACAGTATTTAATCTTATCAGATAAAACTATTTGAGATAAATTCACAAATTTAAATTCTTGATGGTTGTCACTTTAAATTCTTATGACTCCATCACATGAGTATGACAATCTTAATGATTAACATTAAAAATGTGTAACTGGACCCAAGTAGGTCACTTGTGGAATGTTTCTTATGGGATAACCTACTACAGGTGTTTTGAAACTTTGATAATTAAAGAACTTATATTGGGTTGCATTCTGATGAACCCAAGTTTGTTAGAATAGACCCTCATAGGTCACCTTATTTATTGAGACTTTGTATTTTACCCCTGAGGGTATACTTATATTATATTAGAATAGTCATTTAATGTGTTCATAACCACTTATATGGGTTCATAAAGATGTATAGTGGTGTATTACTTGACCAGTTCCCTCTTAAAATAATAATAACCTATATCATATTTTGAGATATATTTATATGAGGTGTTAGTTATTTAAGATTCAAATTTCAACCTACAGGGTGTTTACCTTTGTACATTGAAATATAAATTTTCTATAACTAATCGTAATTGTTAAAATACACATGGATAAATAAAATGAACTTATATGAGAAATATTATCATTATGATGGGATGTTAATAAATTATTAATTTTTAAAAATGATGTTGGATTTGACCAAACTATTTTCCCTTTAGGTGTTAGTCAAATCAGGTATATAGTGTTTTTTTCATATAAATGGTACCTGATATTCTGAATTAAATGTTTTAAATGTTTAAATATTTAACGTGAATCAATATAACGACCTATATTGAAACCATGCATGATATACATAGTTTAAATCATCATGTAAGTGTAGTTTAAACAATTCGGTTAGTTTCCTTGGAATAAAAATATGAGCATTTTCCATCAGACATTTTCTTTTTTAGAAATCGATTAAATTATATTTATAATGCCTAGTGAAATCTATTTGGCATGAACTAGTGATAGGGTCAATGATTATGCCTTTGAAATGGGATTGCTTGAGGTAGGTATCACCTTTAAAGATTGAATTACATGCCAAATGTTGTTATATTTATGGAATATGGTACTGTTTAGGTTCCATTGTACATAATAATAAACATAGATTCAAAATGAAAATAATGTTTGGATGGGTGGTCACGGTTTCTTTGACCCTTGTTATATGTGTGAGAATCAAGTAATGATAGGTTTCAGCTAGTTATACATTTCTATTGAATAGTTTTAAGCTTATTAGGTTGCATGATCTTCTCTTATTCCTTAGTGATTGATGAATTGGTAAACAATTATCCAAGTTAGTGGTCATTGGGGAAATATGACTCTAGTTTAAACATTTTTTATGGACAACATTATACATGGAAACATGGGGTTGATAGCCTATGGATAGTATTAGGATATTGCATCATTCTTCTGAAACTTTGGGATACTATACATTCATATACATGAAACCCATCATGTTTTCAAATGATATAAAACACCAATTGAGTTTGGTAGAATCATTGAGCCTTATGTTATTGAGTACATTATAGGTTCATCTCCAAAGTAGAGTAACCTAGGTGTTAATGAAATCGAATTCATTCTAATTCATGGGATGTCGTTCAAAGAAGAGCAGGTGTTTTAATATTCTAGGAAGTTTTTTTTGATTTCATTCCACATGCTATTATATATGTGAGCATAATTCAGATATGTTTCATATGTTAATTTAAGGAGAATATAATCACGAAATCTTATGAGTGACTAGAATATATATCCATTGAATGAGTATGACATTCTTGATATTGGGAAAAATCAATTTTTTTCTTTTTCTAAAAAGCCACTTTAAGGGTAAGTGGGAAACCATACATTCCAAACACAATTGAATTCATTCAAATTACAACTTTCAAAAAAACATCATCATCTCGATTCTCGTAAATCTCGAGTCAAGTGCCTGCCTCGAGTTGCACACATCCACCATGCCGGAAGACACCAGAATTCTCATCACTGTCAATTTCAACTTCGCCACTATCTCACAGTGTTCTGTGAGATCATAATTACTACCATTCACACAGATCTGATTCGGTTCCACTGTCGTTGTCGTAGTCCATACGAGATCTACCCAGTTGAAGAAAATCACACCAATATGAGAGCTACCCAGTTGAATCCAATCACAGAAAAACCAGAGTTACCTAGATGATCCAAAACACCGAAAAACAAAATAAAAACATGTAAAACTCAAGAATCCACACCCAGAACCACCTCCCCCTCCGAATCACTGCTTATTAGGGCTAGTCCACCCCAAAAACCCACTGGAGACATGCCTAGATGTTCCAGAAGCAGAGAACCATGGCCGCGCTCCGTCGATGTTGGAAGGTGCAGGAGCCGTACCGATCCTCATCGTCGACTGAAGGGCGAGCCACACTGGGTCAAGCTCGAACACTCTATCGGGAATCGATGACACCGACCATGGGAAATGGATGCACGGATGTACAATGACGCCCTGCCTAGAAGGGTCCAGATGCATCATCCGAACTGAACCAGGACAGAGGGGGAAGGGGAAACCCCAACCTGAAGAAAACCCTAACTACTGAGGGTTTGGGAGAGGACGCCGTTCAGAGGCCTAGTCCCCTCCCATTCACCTTCATGATATTGGTATTTTCATGTTAGTTATATTTAATTTGTGTCCTTTTAGGTAGAAGGGACACAATTGAGGAACACCATTTTAATATTTTTAGTACTATTTTTGAATTCCTATTATGTTAATGAGTCTTGTAACAGGTTAGTGCATGAAAGGAAATGTTATAGTGAAATTGATTCCTATGTATTAAAAAATTGAAACAACATTGGAAATAGATAGAAATTATTGGTAAATCATGATCAATAATAGGATTCCTCATGTGTTAAAGGAATTGTGATTGGATAATGAAGATGTGTCAATAGTTAAAGTTGATTTTCTTTCAGGAACATTTGACCAGTACTAATTGGGATGCTCTTTTTTTTGGTCATTAAAATATAGATGGTGTAAATCAACTGAACCCTTCTTCTTTGATATGATATAATTATTTCAAATATTCATTGTAATATTTGACATCCTATAGGTGCACTATTGTTTTGGTGAGAGTCATATATCTTATATGGAAATAATCTTGGTACATTGAGAGAGATTTAGTAATATGACACAATAAATTTAACTTTCATTAGGAATAATATGTAAAATCCATAGGTTCTACAACATTTATGTTTAAACATGAATGTACAGTATTCATTAATACTTATATTCCCAATTAGGAATTAATTGGTGGGACTCACAAACCCAAGCAGGTTCTTGACATGACTGCCATTGGGACCAACTAGTGTTCTTGAGATATCGGTGTCTTGTATGTACAACAATATCTCACTTGTAAATGAAAAAATATATGTTATATTGGATGATCTCCTCATACTCTAGTTGATTATTCCTAGCTAACCACGATCCTCAGTCAGGATCAAATGAGATATTTCTAGAACGATGATCCAACTATTTCATAGTACATCCATGTTCGTGTTGAGGCATGACAACATAAAGAAATGATCGGTTTGAAACATAAATAAAAGTATAAAATTATTGTTAGTCGATGTGATAATGGGGAATGATAAATTCCTTAAAGGAAGGATTCTTGGTTCAATATGTAATACATTTTCTATGTAAGTTGATCATTTTGAGAATGGTCAACCACATGTTGGATGACTTGTTTTCTTTTGTGTTAAGGAATATAGTTGATGATGATTTTTTAGGAAATATTCAGGTGGAGATGAGTCTATTATGTGTCATATATGGTTTTTACATAAAATATGACTCGATCGGGATTATTGATTTTGGTGGGGAATCAATGATTTGACTAATTCAAAATTATGACAAGAGCATCATTAGAATAATTAGGGAGTTCTTTTTAGGAAATTTCATTGGTGGAGGTACCATGGCTTGGAATTGGACACTTTTTATATTGAAACCTTTGGTTTGAAGAATCGTCAACCATATGTTTAAAGCTAAATTTACATGATAATTTCTCTTTCTATATGGTATTGAGTACATACTATTTTACTGTTTCAATCAAAAAACAAGTGATGGATTAGGTTTTGATGTCTTAGGTTCCATATAATTAAGTAACTATTTATGGTGAGTTGGGAATTTGGGAATTAAAAATGAATGTTTCAATGAGACTTCATGGCCCATGTAGTTGGTAGATGATTTAATTATTTCTCCACAGTTTCTCGGGGATGATATGATCTAAGGAGTGGAGTTTTTAATGACTTCTGTTTTGAGCCTATGTATAATTCCATTGTAATTATAATTTTTGAGTTTGGTGGAGGGAAATTATTTGAATAGAGATTCAAAACATAATTTTGAGAGTTGGAAAACTCAAAATTGATGTTTTTACACTTTGGTAAAAGCTCGAGAGGTTCTTTGGCTGTTTTGTTGATTTTGAGAGCATTGGGATCCAAAAAATAAAAAATAGGAAGAACTACTTAAAGATCACTATTTTTATGAAACCATACATACCATTAGAGGAAATAGTTCATCTATTTCAAAAGATAAGTAGGTCTTGCACAATTTTATCTAATTGTGTGAGTAGTGATGCATGGATGTTCACTTGCTAAAGGTTCTTGATAGTTGGATTATGCATGGTTCTTGTATGGTCATCCAAAATGTTCGACCAGTCCATGTGAGTGGGTTCTTTGGTCAGGACTTATGCACAGTTGGAACAAATTTTGGCCAACTGGGAGGCAAAATATTGTTCTCCATTATAGTTGGTACAATTTACAATTTTACCCTTAAGTTATTTTAAAACATTTTCCCATATTCCCTTATCTTGTCTAGAAGACTGGAGGTGGGTTTATCCTCCTATGGTGATCTCAAAGACCTCCTCCAATGTTTCTTGGTTGAGCCTTCATCTAGAATCTGATAGGAACTCCATTAGATATGTTTGATAGCTAGAGGTAAGCACTCTAATCCAATTTATTCTTAGCATAGTTTGTCTTCCTATTTTTTGTGCTATTTAGGGGTGAACTCATTTTCCCTATTCTCAAGGAGGATGTATGTTTCTTCAATTTCTCTTGAAATAGACTAAATCATGCCTTGATATTGTATGTGTGAAGGGAACATTGTATAAGGTAGGTGTTACATAATCCATTTACCATTCGGTTGATTTATAAAGATCACCATTGTGACATGTATCATAATTTCATTGTGTTTCCCTTAAATCCTGAAATTATATTCATTAATTGGTTATATCATGTCATGAATACCTTCGATCCCATTATAGGTTTAGAGGTGATTAGTATAACCTGAATCACCCCTTTTCTTGTGATATTCATCAATAAAAAATTAACCATTGATTTCCTTGTGATAAATCCACGATTTCTTTGTGTGAAATTTATTTGATTATGATTATAATGAACATAAATGTTTCATATCTTTCTATAGTGATCCATTTTTCTGTGTTAAGTAATGACTCTTGAATGTGATTCTTGGTTGAGATAAATGAATTTTTTGTTAACAATGTCATGTTTTATAATAAAACCCCTCTATTGAGTTGCACAATATTATAAATGAAAAAGTGAATATTAGTGTTTTAAATTAATCATGTTTTTATAGAATTTGTTTTTCTTAATCATTAATGTTTATTTCTTGATATATGTAACTATTTTTATATAGAGTTTATTGATATTCATAAATTTATTTTCTCCCATTCATATGGATGTCCAAATACCAACCAACATCTAAGTGTGGTCAGCATGAATTGACTGTAAAATTAATTTCCTTGAAAATGGAATTGATTGAATTAAATGGAATCTAATGTGTTTGTAATGTGAAATCCTATTGATATATATAAATAAGAAAAACATATATGTATTGGGACACCCTCATTTATATTGGGATCAATGATTATAAATTAATACGAAGGGGTGGATATTTATTATCATTTTTACACTAGTGATATTAATTATGATACAATTATTGAGGGACTTGTTGATCATGTAATTTCTCTATCCCTTTAATTGGGTGTTAATCGTGTCCCCTCACACCATTGACACTATTAATATGGTGGGAGTTATGAAAAACACCCATAATTTCAGGTGTTCACATGACAACTCACCCACCATCTAAAGTGTTCATAATGACATCATTAATTAATTATGAGATTTAGGTCTTTTAAACTTTTCATGACCCTATAGTCTCTTTAGTCTAGTTTTATGGACTCTTACGTTATTCCGTAGGTATACATAGCACCTAGTATCCTGGTATTTGACTACTTATGTCCTCTCTTACATAGTTAATATAGGTGGATAAAATATATATATATATTAAATATATATAAATATATATATATGGTTATTTAATCATACGTATTCTGGCCTATATCAAACTAGTTAGAGTCGACTAGTTGTGATATTGCAACCTAATCTCACAGGTATCTATTTATTCAGTATTGTTTATTTCATATTATAAATGTACACTACTATAACTTATATTCATGAATTAGTTTAGCTGCATACACTATTCATGGTGTCCTATTGAGTATATCTCACACCCTGATAGGGTCTCCATTTCATTGGCTTAAACATTAATATCTCATGTTTGTATGGCATTGGACTTTTTTTTGTTCTTACATGCTTGTACCAAGGAGTTAGGAGAACTTGAATGGGCCAGAACTCATGATTCTCATGTAGTTATACCTAATGGATTCTATTTATTTTATTTATTCATGTTCAACACTGAATCATGTTTCATTTTTATACTACTTTAGTTTATGTATCATCATCTATACATGCATGATTTGTAGTATATTGGTGTTGACCACTTATATTCAGTTGATATTATTCGTCTTCTACTATTCCATTCATTTATTACTAATTACACTATTTTAGGTTATTTATTTTCCAATATAACATTGTGTTACTATTACTATGAGGGTATATTCTCCGATAATACCATCATTAGACTCCCACTACTAGTCGGTAGCCTCTTGTGTATATGAAGGTGCAATTGAGGCAATGCGGTGACCGCTCTAGCTACTGGTATTATAAGTTGTCATGTCTGGATGTTACAATGATGCACTTGGGTTTATAAATCCATTTCCAAGATTCTACTGTTGTTTATTTTTCAATTTTTTCAACTCAATAAGGGCCATTATATATGGAGTCATTGAATTAGGTGCACCACCATGTATAATCTCTATTGATAACTCCACTTCTTGATTCAGTTGAATACAAGGAAAATCTTCTGGAAAGACATCAAAAAACACCCGAGCAATGGGTGTCCGTTTAATGTTGAGTTTCTCCCAACTATATGAGACCAATATCCATTATGTAAAAAAATTATAATCCACAATATTGATTTATTTTCCATTTTATGTTTTTATCCATCCTCCTAATGATAAATGTGCATGAGTTCATTTAGAATATGAAATGCAACTAACCTTCCCTAGTAATTGATGAATTCTCTATATAAGTAAATACAATCCATTCCAAAAATAACATATAATCCAAGATTATTTCATATTGTATAAGGTACATTTTTAATGAAATGAACATTATATAAGATGTTGATTAGTCTAGGATTTACCCTTTAGAAGAGGGAATTGAATTACATAATTCCCACATTCCCCAAATTTAAGATGGAGAACTATAAATGGATTCCTAAGAAAAAATTTATTCCCTACCTCTTGTGCTTTATTTTTCCACAACAATTCATTTATGTATTTCCTTTTTCCCCAGATAAATTCTATTCTGGTTATTTTTTGAAACTAACTTTGGAGTCACCTTCCACATTTATGAAAAGAATAAAATTGATCCTTCTTTCGTCCATGGAATTTACAAAACAATCTCATAGTGAAGAACATTCTCAGATTTTTTGGTGAGTCCAAAAGTTGGTTATATTTGAGGTTGTTAATCATATATTGAGATAACATATTAGGCACAATAGAAATAACCTTCAATATAATAATCATCCTAATTAATTTTTCATAGTCACCAAATTTTACAAAACATTCAATATTAAAATGATTCATTTAGGTTCTAACCATAGACTAAAACTAAAAAACATAGTGTGAGAAAAATAATCATAGAGGGATAAACCTATAATCGTGAAAAATAATTTATACTATGTCTAAATCACAACACCATTTCATTATATGTAGGCTTATATTTAACCTAAGACATCCATGATTATAATCTATTCAAATCCAGCATAATGGATATTAATGAAAATGTGTATTATAAAATTAATAAACCCCACGATTTTCAATCCCAGTTTAAAAGAATGAATCTTTTTTATGAATCCAGTTTGGATAGAGTCAAAGAATAATTTTCACTTTTCAATGTTATTACCCATAGTTCCAACTATCATAGAGACAAATCCACTTCAAATATCCATATAGGGATGTCATTTATTAGACGATCACATAACTTCTACCATTCTAAAACATTCATATGCTATTATAATCTTATTATTATCCCTAGAGTTATCACCAAAGTTTTATAATCCTTATTTTAAAATAATGATAAAAACATTTCTATAATATAAACTATAGATACCATATGCATTCAAATATAAATATTACAACTTTTTATATTAATATGCAATACATTTCAAAAAAATGAACCCAAGGACCATAAAGGTTTAGTGTAATTGGATACTAGATGAAAAATTAAATTATTTCATGAAATATATTAAACATGCCTCACAAATAACACCCCATTTATAACTTTTCATTGTCATTCCATTTTTAAAAAAATTCTTCATAACCTGGGGAAGGGGTAAATAATAAAGGGTGAGATACTATTCTTAATAATGGTTGACATGTGATATATCAATAAATAATCATTCAAATTAATATGATAAGTATAATGTTATTAGAGTCTTGGTATTAATCTTTATCATTTCATAAGACATAGATCATATGTTTATGAAATCATTATAAATTAGACATGAACCATAATATCATGTCATAATACTATGGGACCATCATATTTATAGAAACTGTTTTATGTGTCATGTTCAACTACAAAGACCATCAAATATTAATGGGGAAGGCCTCAACAGTTGCATCAAATATTGGAATATGAACATATACTTTCATTCTATAGTTATATCATGTGATATAAAATATTAACCAATACATTGGAAAGATGCAAAAATCTCAAACTTCCTCAGTGTATAAAAAAATACATCCTTCATTTTGAAATAAACCATGTTATTCTGGACTATGATTTTGTGTGGAAATTTCAATTTTTTTCCTTCCTATGCAAATAATGGTTAAAATTGAAATTTTACCCTAGTATATGATCATGAATACTTTTTCTAACCACTCTATTTGTAACAACCAAAATTTTTATCCATGATAGAATTCTACATGAATTTGAATTATGGTGTTGAGTAGATATGCTGTTTGAACAATGCTTTAGAACACAATTCCATGTTTTGGAACATTTTAATGTGTTGTTTTTACAATTTGGTAATATATTGGGGGGGTTCTTAAACCTCGTTGTTGAGTTTCAGTAGTTTTGGGCTCAGAAAACTAAAAAACAAGATGCATTGAACATGGAAAATTGTTTTTCTAAAATTGTGTGGACCACTAGTGTGAACTTTTTTGCTGCAACAGGTGAAATTATGGTCACCACATGGGATGTAAACAATTTCCCAAAACCATTCTTAAACTACACACTTTGTGACACTTGGTCATTATGTGTTAAATTATGCATTTCATGTGTGTTTCATAGTTAGGGTATCCCATGTGGGATAATTGTGTGAGGTGGGTTCCTAAGCAGCATGGGCCCCATGGTTGGCACATAGTTTTGAAACCTATAAGGAAAAATAGTGTGACCAAATTTTGAGGGTGAATTTACCAAAATAACCTTAATGAGTTTTAAAACATTCATTTATTTATTTCAAATTCTTTTCCATCCACATGAAGCTTCTTCCTTCCCATGTTGGGCTCTCCTTCTCATCAAAATAGGGATAAAGTTATCTTGCATGTCCATTCACTGAAACAAACATGATCGATATCTTGGGATATACATCAATAGTCACTTTATTTCTCAAGAATACATTTAATGTGTCTCATTTTATCTGTGGAACTATTTTTGTATGAGATCTTTTTCCATATTTTCATGTCAAATGTACATTTCATCAATTTCTTCCAAATTAGTGAGAATCAACCCTCGCTATTAGATGAGTAAGGATTCATAATAATTTTATAGAAGGGTATATACCTCTTTCCCCCAAATTTCTATTTAATTATAATGTTTTATATTGTTCCTCACACTATTCATTTCATGATATTGTCTAAAAATTTGTGTTCTTCTTTTAAAATTGATATACACTCCTTAAATTACTTTTGTTGTGACTTGTTATGTAATTTGAGGATGTTAAACTCAATAACAGACAAACCTTGGGTGTTCCAGCATATTTTTATCCTATTATATATAATTTATTGAATACCATAATTATTTATTTGAATTCATATTGGATTAATAATGGATATTCACTATGTAGGGACTTGTCTGATTGATAATTGAACCCTCTAAGTTCCTTGTTTAACCATTATAAATATTTTTCCATGTTTGGTAGTATATTTTAGAATTCGTCATTTGCGAGTTTATTTTAGATTCATGAATGTGATGATTATCAGTTAAAATAAAATGTTTGATAAATAATGTCATTTTTTATAATAAAAATCCTTGTATGAGGCTCTCTTTCTTCTAAATTACAATGTTGACATCAGTTAATTAAATTATGTTTGGTTGTATTGCATCCATGTTTCTGATTCCTTCATATTATTCTGATATGTAATTCTTGTTTGGTACATGCCCTTATATATTTTTCTTAAACGATTTTTTATCATCTACTTAAATTTTATAATAAAACCAAAGAAACTCCCAAGTTAATGGATTGACATATAAAAGGAATTTCCCATGATGTTAATTTCCTAAATATAAATATCACCTTCAAAGTTCCTATCTTTATAGTGTTTATTGAATTTCTGTGTTTTGATAAATTATATGGAATTAAATAAATTGAATGGAATTTTCATGGTGTTTTTCATTGATTTAATTAATTAAATTATTTAAATGAAATTAACGGAATAGGGCTTTATGGATACACTGATCATTTCATGCTTTGTACAAGCTATAATTAAAATATGATGCCCCTATTTAAATTAAGGTTTTATATTACATTAATAGTTAATTTATTTTCATAATTATAATATTATTTTTTCTTTATACATAGGAATTGGATGATGGTAAGGGTTTTATTGATCTTGGTGGTATCACACTCCATGACATTGAGTGTTGAGCATGACGTCTCTCACTAGTGATACAATATGGATGGTGGGCATGGCGCACCACCTTCCTTGTGAGTGTAGACATGAAGGTTCACCAAAAACTTTTAGAGTGTTGAAATAAAAATATAGTCACCATATCTAGTGATTATCAGGACATCTCCAACAAATTATGAGCTATAGGGAATGCACCCATTTAGTGATCTTATTGGCTCGTTAGATTGGTTATTGATGTCTAAGTTACACATCTGTCTGGAAAAAAACAATTATTACATGTATATTTATAGTTATTTCTAAACTTACATGGTTCATATAGGTGGACGGAATATATAAATATAATATATATTATTACTATATATATGGTAACTATTCAGAAACTCAATCCACCCATGTGCCGAAACAGGTAGAGTCGGCCACAATTCCTATTAGAACATGAGATAACCAATTTTATTTGTACCACCCTGCTTTTTATTTCTATTACATAAAAAAGTTTAATTTATATTCATTTAATATATTATCTATTGAAAACATTGGTGATGGAATACTGGGATTTTATCTCACACTATTCTGGGACATCCATGGCACTGGGGAACCTGAGAAGATCTCATGTTCATAGGACCATGGATTATTGATTGCACATTATAACATGTACATGGGAGTTAGGAACCCATGGATAATATGGAGATCATGATGCTTGAGGAGTTCTCCCTCAGGGATTTTCATTTTACTTTTATATATTCGTGTACTTCCTTAAATCATCTTTCCATCTATATGACTATAGTTTTAGTTATGTATCACCATCGAGATATGAATTCATTGTATAAATTGTTGTTTTATATATTTTATTATACATTTTATATTATTATTTTATTGATCTATATTTAATTTATTACTTCTTCTTCTATTGTCTATTTATTAGTAATTAATATACTAGTATGTTACTCTGGTCATGCAGGTATAGTCTCCCCACTATCACCTACTCATTCCATCACTACTAATTGTCACCCTCTATTATATGGGGAGGTGTGTGTGAGGACATTTAGTGACTGTTCTGGCTGCTGGTCTAATAGGAATTTGTTTTGGGACATTACAAAGTGGTGCCAAATCTTTTCTTCCCTTTCTCCTACTATTATGGGCCAGTAGAAATGGGACTAATAATGTCATGGGACTTGGTAAAAATCCATTCCTAGGAGTGATAAAACCCGGTGCGGGGAAATGTCCATTTGGGTAAGGCTAGGATTGTTGGTCATGATATTAGCTGTTATAGTTGATTATGATTTCACATTGAGTGGCTGGTGTATTTTCTTATGAAAATTTGTTTATGATTTTTTTGGTATTGTTCCCTCAACATGGTATGTCAATGAATTATCATTACATGCATTATTTTAGGCACATAGATATTTACATACCATGAATATTCAATTCAATGTAGTTGCATTTTTAGGATGCCTGTTGATTGTGATGATTTTCCTTTTGTGTTTATTAGGATAGTTTTTATATTCAATGTTAGGAATTTTAATAACATGTTCATTTTTATACCTATTTAGGAAGTTATTTATATTTACTAACTATGTAACATGCTTGGGTGATTTATTTATCATGATAATATAATTCTAGTATTTGGTGATTATATTCCATATTGCCTAAATATTTATCATCTCTTGATTATATCCAGGTTCATTGTTTATTATCATGTTTCTATATGTTTACTATTTGTGAGACCATTCCATTTTTTGTTACTAATATGTAATTGGTTGCAAGGGAATAATTTATTAGTTTGAATTAAAAAGGAACCAATGATTAGTTTTAATGGGTTTAGGAGCCTCATAATTGTTAAAATGTGACTTATACATTCAAACAATAATTTTAACTTCTATATACATTAATACCATTATAAAAATGTTAATGCTTTAGATGTTAAAATTTTAATGTGAATTGGTTTTGAATAAATGGAAGCTATTATGTGGTCTACAATGTGAATGACGATTTCTAGTTTAAGAGAAAAAAACTCATATAATTGAACCATTATATATTTCCATCATATATTTTTAAATGGTTATAAATATAAAATCTATTTAATTGTGATTAGGAATGAATTAGTTGCCTCTATAAAGACTCGTGACTCTATCACACAAGCATGATGATCCATATGATTACATTTGTAAATGCATAATTAATCCAAGTAGGTCATCTATGGAATTTTCTTATGAGATAATGCACTATTATAATTTTAAAACATTAATAATTAACCGTCATCTATTGGGAAACATTTTTATGAACCTAGGATGGCCTAACGGGATCCTCATAGGTCTCCTTAACTTTAGGAAAGTGTTTATATATAATTGGTACCTTAATCTCAATTTTAAATCATTTAAAATTTTTAAATATTGAATTTGAAAAATTTTAATGACTTGGAAATTGATCCATAGGTGGTATTATTAGTTTAAACTCTCATATAAGGGTAGTTAAAACCTCTCTTTGATTTTACTTAGAACTAAGAGAGAGAAATTTCAGTAGGCATTTATCCACTTTAGGAAGAGATTAAATGATTGTCATAGGGCCTAGAGGAATCCTTTTGGATTGACATGGAGATAGGTTCGATTATTATGACTTCGGAAGTGCCTAGACCAAGGTAGGTAGAACCCAAAGAGATTAAATTCCTTACTAAACAGTATTATTTTTTCCATGTCATACTATTTTGGTGTTGTAGTCCATAGTAAGACCCTCAGAATCTATGTACACCATTTTTTGGATGGGTGGATATGGTATCCTTGCCACTTATTATAGGGGCAAGAATTAGGTAATTCTTGATTTCATTAGGTTAGACATGCCTTTGGAATGGTTGGCGGTGTAGTAGATCCTGTGGCCCTCTCTTCACCATCAATGCTGGGATACAAGGTGTGACATCATCCAGGTTAATGGTTATATGGGGAAATAAGAATTTGGGTTAAATATCTCAATTGGATTACATAATATTTGGATGTATTGGGATGAAAACCAAGGGATAGTCTCAAGGATGGACGTCCTACTTCTAAAACCTTGTGTTAGTGTGATTTCATATATATGTAGCCCGTCATGTTGCTAAATTATGTAACAAGCTGTTTGAGTTAGGTGAAATCATTGACCCTTGAGATTTTGAGTATGTTCTTAGGTTATATCTATAGAAGAGTGACCTGAAAGGTAAATTAATCAAGATCATCCTAATGCACAAGATGAAAATTAAAAGAATCAGGTGTTTTGACACATTGGGCAATTTGGTTTTCGATTTCATGCCAAAATTTATGTTTAAGGTGAGCCTGATCTAGCATGCTTGTGAGTGGAAAGTCTATCTCTACTCTC
This sequence comes from Viscum album, assembly GCA_963277665.1. Lineage (NCBI taxonomy): Eukaryota > Viridiplantae > Streptophyta > Magnoliopsida > Santalales > Viscaceae > Viscum > Viscum album. Next base: position 1,194,095,021 of record OY728121.1, on the reverse strand, counting down.
AAAGAAAAGGAATCTGCTAAGGTGGGTAATATCACATTAGTTCATGTGAAATTTTTTCCCTTCCATGAAAAAGTATCCTAGCTAAGGAGAAACATTAGAAATGGTCCATCATTCTTGATTTCCTTTGATACATGAACGTTTTAAATCTGTTTGGTGATTTATTGGCAGCAGGACATTGATATCATGGGTATGTAAACAACCCTTGAGAATCACCATTGTGTTTGGATGGTATTCGGTGGTTATGTTTGATAGATCCCAGGATGCATAGGGTTTTATGGCATGGGATAAGTTAATGAAAATTTTTCAGTAGGTGAAGCTGAAATTCTTCCAAGAACTCAACATGTAGTTCTATGATTACTCTTTTTTTGGTAGTTGGGTATGGTTGGTTTAGAACTATACAAAGAACATCATTATGATATAGTGGGAGTGTTTGAACTGTTTTTAGTATCCCCTTAGTGAACTCTTTTTTTTCTGATACAAGTGTGTACCATATCGTGACATTTTCCATGATACACTAAGAGAGAATCTATTATATTTGGAGATAATGGTTTCAATGTACTCTTTTTTAGTAACTAGGATATTCTAGAGTCATTCAATAGACATGGGTTTTTAATGAGGTTTGGTTCTTCCTATGTGATACCTGGGTATCCATGTAGGAACACCTTGGATAGAATCTTGGACACAAGACATTTTCGTTCGACCTGACCACTAGGTAGATTCTAGTCTAGGCCCATTTAATGATCTGTTGTGAACATTTAGGCCTTATAATAATGTCTCACTTGTAAACATGGAGTATGGATTACCTTGGGGTAGATCCTTAGACTTTAGTTTGATAAATCTGAGGATATACCAATCATGTTGTCGAGCATAAGGGTGATGTCTAATGGTTTACAATTCTAGTGGCTTAGAATTGGGTAACACCATTGTATGTGTTGAGGCATGAACGTTTAAATTTTCATGTTTTGGATTGAATAAGGAATTCCACCAAAATTTGGGTATGTGATTCATTGAATGTGTTCATGGTAAATGTGATATTCCATTGAAGAGGGAATTGATTTTCTACTTTTAATACACATACTGTCCAAGTCGAACATTTTTTAGAATATTCATCCAGAGTGAGTCACCCTGTTATAATTCATGATATATATATATAGTTTAGAGGATGTAGTTTAAACACATCTCCAAGTTAAGGAGGGTGTGGGGTAAAGGTCTATTCTGTCTTCTATGGTAATATTACACGAGCAGTTTCAGATAGGTCGATTGTGAATCGAACATTTCTATATAGTGAGGTCACTATTGTGACCTAGGAATTAATTGAGATCACCCAATAGTATAAATCATTCCTTGGGCATCAATAGAATTATTAGAGGCATGATTTGTAAGAATATTTTGATTTTGTAGGTACCATGCCTCATAATTGGAACCATTTTGTGTTAAATCCTATGGTATGGAGAACTATATCATTTGTTTAAGGATATGATTGTCTAAGCGTGTCTCTAGATGAAAAGGATCGAGTAAGCCTTGTTTTGGTGTTGTAGTTCAAAGAATGTGCATTGTCTCAGGTTTTTAGGGCATAAGTGTTGTGTGCCTAATTAAATATATTGATGATAATGGTAATTTTCAAACACAATGAAATATTATGAATGATACTTCATGAAACTTGTATATTCGGTGATGCATTCATTGCCCCCAAGGATTTTTAGGGATGAGAAGTTATAATGTGGAGAGGTTGTATTGACCCGTGTTTTGAGCCAAGGTAGTATTCAAAGATAATTTGAATTTTAGTATTTAGTGGATAGGAAATTCTATAATATGAGCATCAGAATAAAATTATGAACTTTAAAATGCATTAAACTGTTATTTGTTTGACTTGGGTAAAGAAAATAGAGTTCCCTTCAGCGATCCATTAGGTTTCAGAAGTGTTTGGTTATGAAAAACTGAAAATGGGAAGAATTGAACATGGTGAATGATCTGTCTAAAACTCTTTTGCCCATAAGTTCAAACCATGTGGATATAGAAGGAGACTAGAGGTTCGCCACACAGGCTGAACATGGTTTCCCAAACCCTATTCTTAGGTTGCACACATTGTGAAACATAGGTAGTATGACTTCTATATTCATCACATGGTAGATGCATGGTTAGGGAAAACTATTAGTGATAACTATGCAATGTGTGTTCCTAAGAAGCAAGAGGAACATAGTTGGTTCACAGTTTGGAAAAACATGTGGCCAAAACATGCATAGGGACTTTCCCTATTGATAATGGAACCCTCCATATTCTATTCTGAACCTTTAAAATTGTTTTTAATTTTTGTTAATTTGTTTTATAATTAATCATTGTTGAATTTGTTTTTGATTATTGAATGTGATGCCTTGTTTTGAAAAATGAAATTTTTGATAATGAATGTTATATTTTTATAATATAACCCCTCATATGAGGTGTGTTGTCTTATAAATTACAAATTGGTCATTAGTGCTTTAAATTAAAATTTTCAGTATTAATTTTGTATTTCTAATGAATTCCTGTAATTCGTAGATGTAAGGCATGTTTATTTAATTCATTTTTATGTTTTTGTTAAATGGAGTTTCCCTCCTTCTGATTAAATGCTTCATCCCAAAAAAACACCTCCTAAGTGATTGGTTTGACTTATAAAAGGAATTTACCATGTTGGTAATTTCCTAAATATTAATAGAACCTTCTCTATGCCTCTTTTCACTCTCTTAAAGGAAATTCCATGTTTTGATAAATTAAATGGAATATAAGAAATGGAATGGTGTGTTCATGATGGTTTTCCTCCTTTGAATGAAATGAACTTTTGAATTAAAATTAATTATCGTGGGTGGAAAGGTAATGATGATCATTCATTTCTTACTACAAAATATAATTAAAATTTGGAGACCTTGTTAATATTAGACATATGGATTACATTAAGAGGTAACTCCTTTTCATTATTATTATTATATGATTATTCCTTATACATAGGCTGTGGAAGATTGTGTGGACTCTACTGAGCATAGAGGTATCATGATCCCTTACATTGGGTGTTGAGTATGAAATCTCAAACTGATGATACTATGTAGATGATTGGAATGTCACACCACCTCCATAGTGAGTGTTTAAATTATGGTGCACTCAATATTTTTAGAATGTTGACATGATGGCTGACTCACCATATTTCATGACATGAATGACCTCTCCCACTCATTATGAGATATAGGGTATGTACCCTTTTTTGAGCTTATATTCCCAATATACTGGTTATGGATGTATGAGTTATGCTCAGATCCAGCCAATAACTAATATTCTAAGTATATGTCCACTTATGTCCAAATATAATTGGTTCATATATGTGTATATGATTTATAAAAAAAATATATATATTATTTTGATATATATAGTATCTAGTGAGAAACTCATTCCAGCTCTGATCCGATGTAGGTGGAGTCGGTGAGGTGTCCTATTGGAACACGATCAGACCAATTTTATTTATTCGTCATTTTTTTATTTCTAAACATTCACACTAATTTAGATTATATTCATGGACTAGATTTATCCATTGACACCATTGGTGGTGAAATGCAATGATTTTATCCCTCACCCTACTGATGTCACTATGGTATTTGGATTCCAGAGAAGATATCATCTTTGTAGGATCATGAATTATTGATTTCACTATATCACATGTACCTGGGAGTTAAGATAACATGACTAATATGGTTCTCAAGATGCTCATAGAGTTTTCCCTTGGGGATTGCTATTATTCATTTCTAAATTATTGTACTTCCTTAAATCTTGTTTCCTGCCATATGTCTATTTTTTTTGTTATGTATCATCATATCGACATGCATGCATTTTATACAATGGAATTGGCCATCATTTATTATTTAGTTTATATTATTTTAAAACTACTATATCTTTCATTTATTAAAATTTTCATTTCTGTGTGTTAATTATTATTTAATATACCATTTTTCTACACCGATCATGTGGGTATAGTCTCACCACTATCACTTCCTTATATCCTCACTACTATATAAAAATCACTATCATGCGGGGAGGCGGGATTGAGGCAATGTTGTGGCTAATACAGTTACTAGTATTATAGGAATTCAATTCAATAAATTACATTATTACTCCCAATATAAGGTTCTTACCCAAGGAAATTAGTTTGGTAGATTTATAAACACATTGAAATTGTGTGGAATAATTAATATTTAAAATATATTTAATTAAATATTAATTCATCAAAATATTTTCTTAAATATATATTTTTAATGGTTCATTTTATTGTGATTCTGAATTTTCCATTTTCTTGGGAATTTTGGGTTATTCCTATGTGAGGAAAAAATATTTGTTTGGTAGTGAGGTAGAGCATAAAGACCTTTTTAAATTTCTTCCATTTCTTTATATTCATTATTTTCATTTTATATTCACTTAAACTCACCTATACTATCTTGTATTATCACTATGGGTTTCCTTCACCACAATGGAGGGAGGAGAAGAAGAATAAGTGATAATGAAATGGATAGAGGAATAGAGGTTCCACCGTAAATATCATGGGTAGTAGGATCGTCATGAGGTTTCCAGGGACCATGGTTACAGGAATAGAATATGTGGACTCTACCCAAAGAGGAGATATTTTATATTTATCCCATATATAACCATTTAATTATAATTATCTAATTTTAAGGCCATATTATGACTATTTAGTACCCTTTGATGGTAAATCTACGGCCTTTGAGGAGGAAAAATGGGGTCTCAGGCCAATTTGAGGGGTTTCCCATTCGAAAATCATGATCACTTGATGCATAGCTTAGTAACACACATCCTAGGTTCATCCCATTCATGGATGGTGATCTTTATATAAGTATATGTTATGTATAGGGAACACACATAGTGCTCTGGTACTCAGATATAAAGACGAGTACTTGACTAGATAGCTCGTGTTGGGGTACATGGCTTTGTAATGTACACAACAAGACCCTTGGTGGGATGTACACCATGTAGAAGTACACCACCAGAAAAAATACATGGATAAGACTTGTGAGTTACACGGTAATGTACCCCATTCTAGGATCACATTGTGTACATGGTATAAAATCCATGTACATGGACTTTACATTCCATCTCTAGTTGAAGTACATTCCCAGGTGGGGATTTGTTGGTATATATCATGTACTCAAGTATAAATGTTGCATACTCATCCCATAATATGATATTTTGGGATTTCTTATTTTATCCTACAAATTAATAATTGGACACATTATTAGTTCATGTTGAGTGTCATTCTACATAGTTCATGATGGTGGAACCATTTGGGTGATTTAGGACTTCTAAATGGTGTTTTGGTGTGAACAATTTATAATGGAGAGGCGATTACTATATTAATTAGAACTGGTTATCTCTAGAGTCTAAGATAGATTGGTTGGTTATTCATAACAACTTAGAGTGATAAAGCTGAACTATGATTTTCAATGATCCATCCACATAGTGTGATTCTTAGCCACTATTCCGTTTAGGTCAAGAGGTTATCCTATTTTTTTACCTATATGATCTAATGTAAGATTCAACTATCTTATTACAATTTCCTAGGGTCCCCTATGGGATTCCTTTGATTAGAAGATACCTCTACCCATTTACTCATATGAGTGTCATATGTAGGATTCTAATGACTATGTGTACTATTTCAAGGATCTCACTTAGGATTCCTTCCATTATGTTTGACCATGGAGATCCCATATAGGATTCTTATGTTTACTTACTTCTCAGAGGTTTCCATGTAGGATTTCTCTTGTGGCCTACTAATTATGTGGTTCCACAAAGATATGACTTTGATAATATATAGACCTCATGGATCAAAAATAGAATGCCTCTAGAGTGCTGAGACATGGGTTCCCCTGTGGGGTACCCATTGTTTGACCAAACCTATGCTATTATGTTAGGTTTGGGTAGAGATGGTAGTGGGTGTCATAATAAAACTGATACATAACTTGTGAGACCATGTGGTAGTGTAATTAGTGGTGGGTTTAGGCTTTTATCCACCATCACTATTGTTTATGCATTCATTTATTGACTAATAATCCAATTTTTATGACAATAGGTACTTCTATGTTTCTGGAGAATGATTATGAGATGAGGAAACATATGACATGGATTCCCATTAACACCTCCTAGGTTCCGATTTATGATAATTTTCAATTAACTATTGTATTATTTGGGTAACCCATCCTTCATAATGTGAACCTATTTTTAAGACTTTTAATTTGAATTATATTGGATTGAGATTTCCAAGACATAATACGTAGGTTTCAACTTTTGGACCTACATGATTAGATGTTGAACATTGTGTTAGTCGTATTTGTTTGAAGTTAATTAGACATGGAAATCCTCATTAGTGGACATTGATTTATAATGAAAGTATAGGAATTTTATCATGGGAGTGTTTATTCATTTTGAATATAATTGGAATAGAGTTACTCATTAGTGGTCATGGGTTTCCTCAATTATGATTAGGTTGTTGGACATAGCCCTCCACGACCCTTTGACTAGGTTGTTAGACATGGCGCTTCAAACCCCCAGGGTAAAGTTTGCTGGGAATGATCCTTCACTCCACTATGGATCTATTTACTGGATAAGGAATTCCAGGAAGTTTTATCTTACTCATAAACTATGTGTGACCCCCCTTAGGGTTTATATAATTTAAAATGTTATGATATCATAGAGACCAAGACCTAGATTTTAAAATTCAGAGTATATTTACATGGCATGAGTGGCATCACACCTTGAATATTACAAATATTTAATACATGTACATCGATACAAAAAAGCATTCATTATAGTGTTTGGAGGTTATAACATGTTATCCAAGGTCTTGGAAATGTATCCCCCAATTGCGACATAGCTTTCTTAGTGAAAATTCATTCACTGGTCGAAGAAGGTATTATTGATCAAGATTATGGACCCAAAAATTAACATAATATTAAATGATTTTAGTGGAACAACATCATAGTTAGATCCATTGTCATAGAATGTCCATTTGATTAGATATAATATTATGGGATCGACTATGGGTAACGTTATATTATGATATTTCTCATCGATTCCTTTACTGTATGCCTCTAGTCCTTACTGTTTTCATGTATATAAATATATAAATATATATATATTCATGGTAATATAGATATATATTTATATAATGCATCTTGGATAGGGAAATTATGATCTAGGCTATGTAGTATGGTCAATTGGGATCATGGATACAAGGACTTACTATGGATTTATTTTATTTATCATTTTATTTTGCACTTCAGTGATGTTGACTACATTTCATGAGATTGAACTTATAATAGATTATTTACATATAAATAATTAGGGTGGCTTATTGAGATTATTTCTCACCTCTGTGTTTGCACCTCGGTGTATGTGTTGATCATTTGTCTACAATTCGGGTTAATAAAATATTTTATAATGGTTAGGATGAGGCCATCAGTTTTATGACCCCATATAGCTACTCAGGTGGATTATTTTGATTGGGATAGAACAAATTGATTTTGTATTGGAGACAACATATGTGGATCAAGGCATATTTAGAAGTAGAATCATTTTATTTTATTTTAATTTCTTTCCTTTACTTATTCATGTACAGTCACCCCGATGGGTGACTAGTTCTATATGTATGACATGGATATTTTGGGGTTTTCTGCATTTAATTTATTATTAAATCATGCATATTTTTTTTCTCTATAACATATGGAAACTTTCTATTTACTTATTTTTATGATATGTAGTAATTTCAATGTCTTTATTCTAATATGAGGGAATTTCCTCTCCACGGACATAACATAGTCCCCTGCTTCTACTCTGTATCCTTTTCCGTATGGAGAGGTACATTTGAGGCCATGTCGAAAACTGACTTAGTGTATTGATTTAGTGGAATCCATTTCCGGACATTTTATGTTAATAATGAGACCACACATCATTGGATTATAAAAAAACCACCCTTAATTGATTTATAACATAAAAAACCCCATAATGAAAAATGTAAATATTGGTATGGCATGATAATAAAAAATCCTCATATAATCACATCTTAACCCATTCAAATAAAATAGTATTAGTAATGATTTCATAAATTCATTATATCATAAAAAATGAAAATAAATTGGGAACAAAAAATATCATAATCCTAATCAATAAAAATCTAAAGAAATAATAAGGATGGTTTCATTGTATCATATCCTTAGTATTTCATAATCAGTATCTATGGATTCTATCATTGAGGTAAATTTAGTTATAAGATCACTAAACCCATTATTGAAGAAATTAGGCTTTCTAAAGTAAAAATAACTATTAAAAAGTAAAAAATATCAAAATATTAAGGAAAAATATTATATAAAATGAATCTTGAAATAAATTAAATATATTATTTAAATCACTAAGTGGTTATTATGGTAGGAATCTCCATTCACTCCACATGAGTCAAAAGAAAATAATCCTTCCACATTTTTGGTAAAAATATAAATAGTAAATTTTCCAGAAAATGAAAATAATATTCCTTCTAAATAATTTTTTAAAAACTGAGACATGTGAAAAAATTACATTAATAAATCATAGTATAATAATAAAGAAATGTGGATTTTTTATAAACCATGTATATATAAGAAAATGTATTTTCAATCAAAGAGAGGAGGAAATTCAGTTTTCACTAAAAAACATTATTTTGATATCGTAAGTGCATAAAATGGGGAAAATTAAATCAAAACATGTATTCTCTAGAAATATACAATGGAGAATAAAAATAAAGTGACTTATCATAGAAGGATTATATAACATTCTCGTGTAAATTTAACCATAAAGAATCCCCATAAAAATACAATTGAAACTTAAATCTATTTCCAGATTGGTAACTTTATGATTAAATACACAAGACATAGATAAAATTAGAAGGGTTTTTATATCCTTATAATTTTAATGGTTATATTCAAAAAATATATTTATGAGAAATATATACACAACATTAATGAAACAATATTTTAGTATGAAGTGTTTTTCATAGATGTAAATGTGAGACATAAATACTCTACCTCAGGTCTTGTCTTTTGTCAAAATATATACAGTTTACTTTTCAGTAAATATTTTTTATATTTATATAAAATATTCAAATACATAATAATAAAGTCATATATGATACCCTTATAATATTTTAACACCATTCTATTAATAATATCATAATAAAATTGTCATCCCGAATGTTAACTATCCCATTTTTCATAAGAATATTGGTCTCATAGTTCTGGCCCTGGTGGTTTGATCGTGGATACATAAAATTCATAATTTTACCATGATATTATTATCATAATTATTAATTATATTCACATATATTAATATTCATCAATATATGTACACATAGAAAAATTAATTACATCATTAATGGAGATTTTATAATGAACAACTTATTTTACAACCGTGACTATTATTTTTATGGGAACAAAAAAAATTCAAATTTAGAATGAATCAAGATGGAAAACAAATATATTTATTGGAATGAAAGTAACTACCACATATAACTGACACAAAATAATTTAAAGAGTCATAAAAATGTTGTTATAAAATGTGTTATTAACCCATAATCCTAAAAAATGTGTTGATTTAATAGTGTTGTAAGGAATTGGGCCTATATTACTCTAGAATAAAAGTCTATCACACCAGATGAAACAATTATGTTTCATAAGTTCCAGTACCACAATATGGTTATGATCCATAATGTGTGATATAAAATACACAATCCACCACAACTAATGTGTTTACATTAACAACCTTCTCCAATGCAAGTTACTCAACCTGTACCATTCCAATTATTTATAAAAAACCATCAATGTGTTGAAAATGTTTATAATTAAATAAATTTCAATAGATTCATGTGTCATATAAAGTAATAAGATCCTTACAGGAACACCCTATTATTTATTCACATTGAAATCATATGTGGAATAATTACAAGGGTTCATTGGTAAATAATTTGATGCATAACATAAATGATCAATATAGTCATATATTAATAACTAAAATATTTCTGACATGTTTTTTGTTATATTCCATTACAGCAAAAAAATCCACACTATAGAAATATTGTTTATTTAGATCATCTTTTTCAATGATATAAATTTTTTTTCTTTATAATCATCTGAAATATCATAACACTGAACCATGAAATATGTTCCACCATGAACATAAAATAAGATACCTTACTTGATGAAATGATATACACACACTATTCTAAATTTCCATATAATTCATATATGATTCTTTAGATATGTCTTTATTATTGCCTTCATAATATGGAAATGGATTAACCACACAAATAGATAATCAAGTTACTATAGGTTATAAATAATAAATATTAATAGAACGATCACTTGATATCGACATAATTTTTCTTATTCCTTTTATCCTTGTGTGCATCATCACTGTCAGATGATGCATCAACAATTGATATCCAGTAGTCACTATCAGGACTATGAGTTGAAAAATGATACACATTAAGAATTTAATGCTAAAATAAGGGATATAGATGTGTTTATGCCATCATATGTTGGAAATAAAATTAAAATAGTCTCCATAAGGCTACGGAAAATCAAAAACAAGCATTAAGGTAAAAAATGATAGAACAACTCCTAAAAGTAATAAAATCAATACCCAAAATACAATGTGGATGAAAATAATCTCATGTAGGGATATTCTAGGATAACATCCAGAGCTATATATCTATTCATAAATGTGTTTGTTTGTGAGTTTTTGGGAACACATGATACAATGGTTAAAAAATGGGATCCAAAACAAATAATTACTAGAAAAGATATTTTCCAACATGCTTTTTAGAATCTAAATCACATTAAACATTTTAAAACATGAAAACCAATAACAGTAGGTTTATGATAATGTAAATGATTTCATAAGAAAAATTACAAACATATGTAACTGGTAATCATCAAAATGGAACAAACAAAAGGAAAACCGTAGGATATAAAATATCAAATAAATAGGAATCATACTTGTATACATACATATATGAAAACCTCCTAAGGAACCACTAGGGAACATACCTAAAATCATTGTTATATAATATTTGGGTGATTACACCTAATTAATAGAAATATGAAATATAAATAGTATATCTAAAACTTGTGTATGATAAAAAAGTAAACACAAAATAAAAAAATAAAAACAATTAAGCCTAAAAATATTATTTGAAAAAAAACCTGCTGTAATGGAAGTAATGAAAATGACATAAAATGATTACGAGACACTAAAATATACGAGGGGAGAGAGATGCAATGATTTTTTGTAGGGTTCATTGTGACGTTGGTGAAATAAATTATTAATTTATTTCAACATTCAATGATTAATGATTATTTAAAATAGTGATAATAATTATATTTCAATTTTTAATTATTTGTGAAATCATTAAATAATTTTTACCCTTATTAAATATAATGTATTGTGATATTATTTGATTGGTTGTTTTAAAAAAAATCATATTGTACTAAATTATATGAATTTTTTTATTTTATTTAGTTATCAAGCATATCATAATCCTAATAAAAAGTGAAACAAAATTAATATAACATTTTAATGATTAATTAATTAATTAAAACTAAAATGATAAAAAATACAATATTATATTTATTTATTAATATTTTGAACCTTACTAAACTATTTTTAGTCTCATCTTCAACCATAATATTTTTGCAAGAAGTATTTGGATCATAAGACTATCATCAAGTCAGTGGGTATATTACAAGAAATCATCATTGTCAATGAACACCCATTTCATGTATATAAAGGGTGATATTTCATTCCACTACCATGTTATAATTTATTATTGATTAAATAAATTTACAAAATTATTTTTTTCAATCTACCTAAAAATTATTTTTTGATAAATGTATTTAAAAAAAATTAGAGCACTGTTCTACAAAATTTAAATTTCTTGAGAAATTTCAATCTCCTCACCATTCTATTTTTAACATTAGTTTTTTTATTTACTATGAATGAGAAAATTGATTTTTTATTATGATTATCAATGTGTTTCTTACTTGATGAAACTTAATTTAATTATATTTTTATGTGTACTATATATTATAACCAATTAAATTTTATAACATCCGAATTTTTGGTTTCTTTGTTGTCACTAGTGTAAAAATATCCTTGTTTTCAATGTTATAAATAATGATTTTTTTCTTTTTCTGACCCAAACAACTAAAAATTGAAATGTTGAATGATAATATATACTCCATATTCAAATGGGTGATAATATGGGACCTCAATTTTCGTAGGATTCTATTTTAATGACCATGAATTTTACACCCTTTCCATTGTATAAATCCAAGTATTTGGGGACTCATGAGGGATTTTGGGGAATTCCATAAGCCCATATTTTTGGGACATTTAAGGCTACATCACATTGTTTTAGTTAGTGTGGAGGTGGATATTTTTATTTTTGGTAGGATTTTTGGGTGTTTATAGATATTTTGATTTGGTTGTGTGGTTCTTAGGTCACTAAAACTAGTGAAACAACTAATCTAGTCATTTTGGAGGGAGTGTGGGTATATTGGCCACCTGATGTAAAATGAAATATATAATGATTCCCTATGTTAGTGTGGTTCTAGATGTGGATCCTCAAATATTCCCCTATGTGAAATAGGGATGAAAAAGATCACCAGACTGTTGTACATGGTTTAGTGAGGTTAAGAAACATGGGTCTTTACACCATGCCATGGTGATAGGTGTGGTGTCAGTAAAAATGGTTTTAAAGATTTTATAAAATGAACGATATTTGAGGATGTCAAACTGAGAGATGGTTCTATGTTTTACCTAAGGACACCATGATTGTGTCTGAGGACACCCCATTTTAGTGATGGATACATGATATTTATCTATAAACATGGGACATGATCCCCTTTGGTTCAAAATATTTCCCCTTAAATAAACCCTTAGATGATCTCAACCCCTTTCCATATCCTCTCTTAATTTCAATTAGATATTCTAACACATTGGTTGATCGGGATCACTATTTCCTAGATCAATACACTAATTTTGTAATGAACTATCCTTGTCCAATACAAACACCCCCCTGAGATGGAACATGATAAGGTGAGTATCAGAAAACAACAAAAAATATCATATAAAAAAAATATATGACAAAAAAAATTAGTAAAATATTTTAAAAAAGGTAAAAATCCATGACACATACAACATCTAGAAAAACTAGCTAAATGAAAAAGAGAAACAATACAAGACAACAACGAGCCTTCATGGGACCCTATGTCACCTATAACAAATCTCACATATATGGAGACAACACTAAAGAGATGATTGAAAACAACATGAAAACTTTCCATTTACATGTTTCCAAAAAACCACATTTACAATTTCTAAGATAAATACAAAGTGTGAGCAGAAATCGAAGAATAAATTTGAAAAATAATCATTAAAAAGTATAATACCATTAAAATTTTAGTTCTAGATTTTTAAAAACTATTTTATAAGGTATTTTCATAAGATAAAATGATTCTTATGAAGAATTCCATTTTTTTATCAATGTAATAATTTAAATACCAAGTCCTAATGGAATTCAAAATAATGTTATATAATTCACGAATTAAAACATTTGTATAGATACACCTACCATAATAATGCAAATAAATCATTTATAATTGATCTCTGAAAGGTTAGGGTTGTTTTTTATGATGACGGGATGTGAAGGCCTTCCAAATTATCTCTTAGATTCCTATGGTTTAAGAGGTAAAGGTGGAAAAAAGGCTCAATTTCATAGTGTTTGAAAATTTATAAGAAATATATATTTTTAAAGACCATGATGTAGCCTCCTGAGAAATATTTTATAACTTCCTAACCACACTACAATTCCACTATCCATGCCATAGTAACCCCAGACCAACTAGTTTCTAGAAACCACATGGATGACCTCACAAAATTTCCATTATCCAAGGAAAATGACATAGTGTATCCCATATACCATTCTATATCTATCCCCAAAAAGGAATAACAATCAAATACATCCCCACATAACTCCACATCATAGCCTATATATCCACACTGTAGTTATGAACCGTGCATAATTCTTACATAATAGTGTCGATTCCATAGTTCATGTATGTTGAAATTGGTAGTAGCACCAAAATTTTTATCTTAGGAATACACACCATTTATATCCCCCAACACAAAATATGTGGCCAAATTGTTAGAGGTATATAAATTATTTTTTCAGGACACTACACTACAGTCCACTAGTCCATTCAACAGTGATCCCACACTAAACTGTAGACCATTCCCATCTTGGAGGAGTACCCTATATAATTATATTAAAATTATAAATTACCACAAAACTCTAGGGACTCGATGAACCAAATATTAAATATCAAAAAAATTTCACACCCAAACCTAGATGTTGTCAAAATTCTTCCCACTATAATTTCTTTCACCCCGTAAATCATCATATTAAATTACAGGGAAAAACTTTTATGGTGATTGAGCATTTATATTCTCTCCATATTGAAATGATCTAAAATAAAGAAACTAAAAAATTATTATAATAATATAAACAATGTTATAAAGAAACCATATTCCCAAAATTTCCCATGGGAATTCACAGAACTTCACTCAAATATACTAAACACAAAAATAGGATTCGAACCACAAGGGTAGTACTATCATAGAAACAACCCAAGGGATCCCAAAATCAGATCAAAAAACAATAAATCCAATGAATTAGTTCAAAATAAAAATATTATTTGAATGAAATAATAGTGATCTATCCTATGGTTCATAACAGGTATATGATGGTGTTAAGATACATCTACATAGAGCACCACTCTGTAGTATCTCAGACAAGAAACACAAGCTAGTTGTAATCACAATCCAATACAAGAAAATATATACCCCAAGTATTATATAATTCAACCTAGGTACTACTTATATACATGAAATCCAACATAATTTGGCCCATGGTCCACACCAACCAATGGTGTAAATGAACAATGCTATCAATGGTAAAATAAATAATAAACTAATATGCACATGACTGGAGCCATCTCAAGTCAAAAATACTCCAAACTAAATGTAAAAAACCCAAAATGGTATTTCATCCATATAAAATCAAGCATCACCTTAATAAACCAGGGAATAATTATTAACTCAATCTCATAAAGGATTCTTCATGAAAATATTATCCACACTAATCCAACCATCAAGTCAAATATAACTGGTTTAAACCATTGGACCCAAAAATCTCCAAAGGGGCCACTAAATAATAACTAACGCATAATAAACCATGTCCCAATACTAAAAGAAGGAATAAAAATGCATGTATCTCTAAAGCAAGAATGGTTTTGTAAAGATATTGATTTCAAAACCAATACATCCATAAAATTGGGACATCCTTTTTTCCAAATAGAATGAAATCCATTTTACGAATTCAATCTAATATCCCTTACTCAACATGATTATTTATAATTTTTTTAAAGATGACATGAAAATAAACACCAGTTGTTTTAAAAAAACACTATTTTCATTTCAAATTAATTCAAACACATTCATTTTTGAAAAATTTTCCAAATTAGATACCATATTAAAATATACTCTCTAATGGTATAAGAGAAAACATTCCAAAAAATCAATTTGGAAATCATGATTTAACCGAAAATTGGAAGCCCATATTTTATACAACTATTTCCACATGATTCAAAAAATAAATAGCCAGTAAAAATATTTACAAGGACAAAAAATATAATCTACTATTTCCAAAGCATTTCATGAAACCAACATCATTTTATAACCAATCCCAAAGGGTATTATTTTAAAGAAAAAAACATTTCCATAGTGATCCCATTTTTCACTAACACAAATTAATTTCAAATAACATTCAACAAATCATAGATAAAAGAATAAATGGTGAAATATTTTATCCATTACTCATAATTTGACAATAGGATGAACCCCAAATCCTTTCTCAAGGACTCATCATCACGTAGACAAAACCCACGTTGGATTAGCATGAAATAATAGTGAAGCTAAATAAAACCCCAAATCCAACCTATTAAAGGAATGTTAGGTTATTAATTCTTACTAGATGAAGATATAATGAAAACAAAGGTCTCACATAGATCTCCTCACTATTTACCTGACATCTATAATGGTGTAATAATAAGAAAACTCATCTTTACATAAGAAAATAAACAACAAATCTGAGTTTCAATAATCCCCAAAAAGGAATCCTACAAGATCAATATTCAAAATCAAGGAAACATACTATATTAATTTGGTGAAAAAAAGCCAAGGGGAATCATTGAATAGATTATAAAAAATAAATACCTACCGTAAATGTCCAAAATATCACATGATTGAACCACCCTAGTGATATTTGGAAAGGCATAATCCGGATCACTAGATTTACCACATGTCAAATTAACCACAAATAATTCTAATGGAGACATGACTTAATGAGAAATGAAAATTCATCAGTTTTTATTCATGAAGCCACATATATTGTAACTCATGTTAAAAAATCCCAACTTGGGGGTCCCCAATATTCAATCGAAAAAAACATAGCAACAATACATCTCTTAGAAAACCAATCATGAAACTAAATCCTCTTAGCCTTTATAATACCCAATTTCCACCATGTATATGGGAATAAGTCTAATACCATGGATTCTATTCTACCAAAGTTTCATACCATAGAACAATGTTCATTCAATGAAAATAAGAAATATGGATTAAACATTGGATGAACACTTACTTCAATGGAGAAACATTAATTTGATATCAAGATCCAATTAAAACAAGGATATCTTAGAACTCAAAAAACTAGAAAACATGTGAGTGTGAAATTTAAGGGATCTATACAACTAAAGATACAACAGATATTCCCATCCTCCCAAGGTACATAAGAAATATACAGTAATCTACTCAACCAAAACTATTAAATTATCTTATTAGTTCACAAACGAATATCATCTAGTTCCATTAGAATACCTTCCCTCACTAAAACACCATTAGAGAAAGGATAATACTTTTAAATCCATTATGATATTGAGAAATAATAAAGACATTATTAAAATGGATGACTCAAATGGAACGTATTACACTCCCACTAAATTCATTTCTACAAGCCTAACTCAACCACACAAGAGTGGATATCTATCTAGTAATGTTATTTAGATTACATTAGATAACCCCCATACAAAAGAATTATTTTGGCTAAATATACAAGTTAGAGAAATAATAATTAAAATTCAAAGTGATTTTATAGAGAACCGACTTATGGTGAAGAAACTACTTTTAAAAAAACTTCATTTTTTAAAACCACAAAACATCACATGAAAAGGTATAACACACACGATAGGTCTCATAAAGAAACAAAATTAATTAATTTATTAAGGAATCAAAAAGTGGTTCATTTCACAACACCTCAATTACAAAGTGAAAATCATACCATTCATACAAAATCATTAAATATTATTCATTTTACACTTGGGTTATCATTTCTATGTTTGAAATCCTTTAATGGATTCTTGTATTCAAACACCATAAACTTTTCATTCAATACACTAGTTATAAAAATATTTTCCCTTAAATATTGGAATGTTTTCTTTAATTTTGTATTCCTCTTTCAAAAACCAGTCAACCTTCTATATTACAAGCTGAAAAAAACTATTTTTCTCAAAAAAATATAATTATTTTTTGAATATTTAATAAAAAATGTGATATTAATTCATAAAAAATATTTTTCCATTTATAAAATATTATTAGATTCTATGATTCAATTATTAAAAAATAATTTCAAAAGACATGATATAGAGACCAAGAATCAATTTATGGTTAATATGTAAATCTTCAATTTTTAAATAAAAATCATTTTCATCAGATCCATTTTTATACAGTAAATTGGTTATGTCATCCCTTGAACGTGAAATAATGTGGTATTTATTTTTGTGAAAATAAATATTGATTTCAACATTTCATAAGAAATATTATTGATGAAATTATCCTAAGCATTACACAACCCGATTAATTATTTTGAAACCAAGATCCTTTTAATTGAGTGTTTTTTAGGCCATCCTGTAGAACATCTCCAATTGAATCCTTCTTCAATTTACACTGAAAATATAGTATATCATACATGTAAAATAAAACATGAAAATTAGGATAATAAATAGTTACATAAAAACAAAATACATGAAAAAAATAAAAAAATATTGATATCCTCTGGTAACTAAAATGGAATTATGAAAGGTGGTTATTAACTAACTACTATCCATGTACTAATTCATCCCTAACATGTCCTAGATTAATTCTACAAAATCCACTTAAATAAACCCTAGATGATTCCTAACATATCTGGCTGGGTGATCCCTTTGATATGATTTTTAATAAAATCATCTTGGGATGATCAGAATAAATAACCCGATATGGAAAACTACAAGGAGAGTATCATAAAATAACAAAAATAGTCTCAAATATGAATAAATTAAGTCAAAACAATATATTATAACTTACAAGAAGTGGATATAATTCCATGATATAGAAAAAATCAATCCAGACTCACTAAAATAGAAAAAGAAATAATGCTAGACATAAACAAGTATCCATATGACCATCTTTCACCTCTAAAAAATCTCAAAAAGAAGGTTATGACACTTAAGAAAACCTATAAAAATAAATGGTTGCCTTCCCTTTCTATGTGTGATGAAGAAAAACCTTTAAAAATTCCCAAATTCAGAAATACTTTCTAAGAACAAATCCTATTAGGATTTAACAAAATAATATATAAAAAGTCTCATACCAATAAATCTTTTTCTGTAGCTTTAAATCCAATCTAACCTACAATTAATTCCCATAAGATAAAACTATTATGTAAAACTACATTTGGTTTTAAATAGAATACTTTAACATTCACATCATTATTTAATATAAAAAGTATATAATAAAAAAGGTGATCATAATAAAAACAATCTATTTTTACCCTATAATATAAAGCAATGAACAATTAATTAAGAAATACTCCATCATGTGTAAAACCAACCCAAAAAGAAAAATCACAAAAATTGGTCTTTAACATAGGGGAATAATAACTCAAAATGAAAATAAATCTTAAACTATGAATAATGGGTATACTACCATTATCAAGCCCTACCATAATCTATAGATATCAGGCATTTCATCATCTAGTCAGTACATAATGAGAAATTCTAGAAAACCCCATGGGTGAAACATATGCACTAAGGTGACATTCCTATTTCCCAAATCACCCTAGGTTTTAAATGAGATATTATTCAAGACCATTTGAAACCTTACTCAAAATTTAGAAAACATTTTCATAGTATAGCATTACCCCTTATGTGCGTAAAAATCATTTTCTATATCAAGACCACCCTTAATGAATTTCAAAAAAGATTCAAAATTTAAGAATTATTGTTCTCATTCTTGATTAACAATATTAGTATCATAACCACAATATGAAATTTCATTACATCAAGAAATGTTCTCAATTCAATTATAATGATAAATCCTTTTAAATACATTAGTATTATGAATAAAATCAATTTTAATGTCAAATAGATCAATTTCAAACCACAACCCAAATGAATTTACAATAAAATAAAGTAATTTATTAATTAATAACATTGAATAGAGAAAAAATCCTCATGAATAGAGGGGAAAAATAGAATCAATCTCCAAAATACAAAGGTTAAATCTGATCAAGAATGGCTTCAAAGGCTTTCTAAACTATCTCTTTGGTGGATATGATTTGAGAGAGAAAGGTGGAATATCGAAAGAATATTATGGGTATTAAAAATTAAATATATTCTAGAAGTTAATAGGCTATGAAATAGGCTCTTGAACCGTGCAACAGATCTTCAATCCCAAGTCATAGATCCCCAGTCCATGTTTTAGTAACCCTAGACCAACTGTCTTCCAGAAACAAAATCATGAAACTCATCCATATCCTATTATCTTGGTAAATGAATATGGTGTATCACATGATCCACACTAAATATACCCTAAAAATTATAGAACCATTAAACCCATGGACATCAAAATCCAAGATGTTTCCTCTACCTACACTCCAAAGGGATTAATTACATTGAAGGACTATGTTGTGGCCTATAGTTAAGGGAGAAACTATGTAAAAATTTATATTATCTATAATATATATATATATATTTTTTTTATTTCCATGTTAGGAATGTGAAAGTTTAATTTTCAATTAATGACTTAATACATCTAAATGGGTTATATCAAGTGTTATGTTGATCATGATATTCAAGATGGTGATATAATGTGACTTCAAGGGTGGAAGGTTCTTTTGTAATGGACCAAAATATTACATCCATTAAATTGTATTATTCCCAAGAATGATGGTTTTGGAAGTGATTTGGTGGCATTTTAGAACCAAAAATTTGAGTTTTCTCCATTTAAATGTACTCCATTCCATGGTAGTGGGTGCGATAATGTCCATTTAATTTTTTTGGTTGGATTTGAAGACGTTTCTGGACATTTTGAGTTGGTTGTGCGGTGCTTAGTGCTCCAAAACCAGTGAAAAGTATCGTATGGCCATTTTTGTGGGTGTGTTGGCATGGTTTCCACCTTATTTAAGATGGTATTTCAAGAAATTCCTTAAGAGTGTGAATTCCAAGGTGTTCTTCCTTATTGGTTCTCTTATGTGAAATTGTGAGGAAAAGATCTCTGGATTCCATGGTACATGATGTAGTGAGTTGAAATGACTTGGGTCTACATACCATGCCACGCTGTACGGGCTGGTGGTATAGAAAATGGGTTACATGGTGTTCCAAATATTCTAATATTTGAGGATCTATTGTGGATATTTAGGTCCTAATTTAACCAAAACCAATGATGGAATGGTTAGTGGTCTTCAATTTGTGGTTCAATCCACATTTGATTTATCTATAAATACGGGTCCAAAAATCCTTTGGAAAGAATTCATTTCCCTTACATTGACCCTTGGATGACCTTAATACCTTCCTTAACCCAATATTCATTCCTTTAGGAGGGGTTGACACATTGGTTAATCTGGATCAAATTTCCTTGGTCAAGGTATGGATTTATTCCACTTTATCTCCCTTGTCACATTCTTCATTATTTTGAATATTCATTTGGTGTGAAACAAATATTTCTGAGTATGTATAGATTGGTTTTCACTATAAATATGATCTGACGGTGTCTCCCTTAAATCAGGTAGTGGTTAATCCTTGTTTCTTTTGTAGTGATTCCATAGGGAATCATAATTAAGGGATAGAGTTTGAGTTATCTCCTTCATTATATGAAATTGTGAAACTATAATATGTTTTCATTCCATTGGGTAAATGGTAAAAAAGGTCCTAAAAATAGATAGTGACCATGATAAATATATTTTATGGGAATTTTGAAAACCAAATGATGTTATAAGTTTTATAAATTTGTTTTCATATTCGTCATATACCTTATTACCCATTGTTGTGATGGCTTGATTTGAAATACCATTAAAACAACAATATATTTAAGGTCTATAATTATAAAAGAATAATATTTATATTCTTTTAAAATGTTTTTATGATGTTTGTAGCCTACTGTATTGGTTTCATATTATTTCAGGTTATCCTTGGTTGGCTATTGGGCATTAGGGCCTTGGTTGTTGTTGTTTGGTTCACTAAGTTACTATGGATTGGTGGATTTATAATATGGTTGTCAGTGTATTTGATACCAGTTAGTGGTTCTATATTTTTAGAATAATATTTTTCATGAATAAAATGAATTGATATAGGACAAACATATAATAATAAAAATGGATCTATATAAACCAAAATGGAAAAGGATAATGGGATTTGGTCCTTTTGTGATGATTTCATGATATTTTTTTTTCCATTAGTGGCATGGAACATTGGAGTGGTATTGGAGACCCCTATTTGTGATCATAATATTATGATAATCCTAGTATGAACTCATAGTAGTGATATTTTTTTGTGAGATTATATTATATTTTTTGGTGTGTTTCTTTATGTACCCCACGTGATTCGAGTATTATGTACTGACACCCAGATGCTTTGGGTCAGGTGTTTTTCCCAACATCTTGGATGGAGAGGATATAGATAACCGAATAAAAAATTCTCTAGTAATCTCTTAAATAGTAGTTTATGATTATGTTAGTGATACGAAATTGGGGGTGGTACTAGTTGCTGGATGGGCATATATATGGGGGTGTCAAGTGTTGTCAGAGGAGGGAATAAGGATGATTCCAAAATAATTCATTATACACTACTACCTTACTTATATGGAATGATGGTGTGGTATGTGGAAGTTGTTGAGAGATGGGAATTCCTATGATGATGATATGATTTGTGGAATAGTTTGAGAGCTATGATTAAGAACTGAAATGCTTATATTTTTAGAAGGAATGATATAAAAGGATTTATTCTCAGTGGGAGAGAGTGGAATATCATAAGAAATTGTTGTTGTTGGTGACTTTAAATATTCTTATTATACTTATTTTCTATTTTTGGAAGCATAATTTGGTGAGATAGAGTTGTTGGGGGAATTTAGTTACCGTCAATGTTCTTGTTTGTTTTATTTTTTATTCAAAGAGGCATTATTACATGGTTTGTACATTTTCGGGATGGATATTGGGAATGATCCATATCTATATACATATTATTATCACCCCATTATAAATATGTTTTTTATGTTTTCAAGAGGGAGTTTTTGTTCCAGATTTCCATTACTAGCATAGAGATTTATGAAGATGACTCATCGCATGAAAATTACTTATTAATGGTTTTTTTATTTTGAATACTCTTCTTATTAGTTATAATCCCCCATTTTGAGTTTTATTGTACAATAATTTGGTTTATTTTAAATATCATAGTTGACTTCATTTTGGTTAATGAGACGATCTTGTGAAATATTTGTGATAATTACCTCTCATAATGTTTTATTTACACACATTGCTAGTTGAATACCAAGGGCATAGTAAATGAAGGCTTCTTGGGGTATCTATTTTTTCTTCCATCATCCCATGACGTGTTCCTAGTGGGGTTGGTTCATGAAACTGTGGTTTCAAAGTTGATGGTTGAGAGTTAAGATGGTGATTTAATTTAGGCACTAATAAGGACTATTTGGGTCAATAGGGAATTAGTTTTGATTGATGTTAATCTAAAATGTTTTCAAGGGAAACTATCTAGGAAATTTGATTTTATAGCCGCATAATATTCAATTCATGGACCTTATACATTCTAGAAAATCCAAGTGAAAAATGCCTTCGTTCGGGTTAGAGACCTATGAGAGGTACATTATCCATGATTTGTTGATAGTTGAACCATTCTCTATGGGTAATGGGATGAATAAGTGAAATAGTGAAATTAATCTTAATAAATCTATTTTTAGTAATCTTAGTATCTCTACATTTAATTTCATAGATGTTGTCTCATCATCATCTATGTGTTGTTCAACATTGATAGGTTTGGTAGGTTTTTCCGATAAATCCATGGAGGCTCAATCCCAAACAAGTGGATGAGTATTGGTAGATGATGTTGTATGCTGTTCAGATTTGTTAATTGTAAATGTATGGGTTAGATATCTAATTTGGAGAAACCGAAAAAGTTGGAGGTGTAAGTGTTTTCATTTTTACTAATTTGATCCTGATGTGAGTATTCGATTCTCCTATCAGTTAGTCATTTGTGGGGAGAAACACAACATTTATGGACATTGTATCTCATGTATTAGATTTAGACCAAAGTGTTATGAGTGTATTTACTATAGGTTTTTATGGTTGAGTTCATATCAATGTTTGAGAAGGTGGTAATGATGTATGAGTATTCCCCTCTTCAATAGGGGGGAAAATCATTCAGGATAACTCCATCATGTTTGAGGATATTATGAATGATTTTTGGACATATTTCTAGACGAGGAGTGAAGATCACATTGTTAGGTGGATGAATTGTTTCCATGCATTTATTCTACAGTTACACCTTTTATGTCAACCACATATTTTTTTGGGTTGTAAAAGAGAAGAGGTGATGAAGAGGGTTTATATGTGGTCTAAATCACCTCTATTAGTGGGTCAGTTGGGTTTAATGAGGATAGATGAATTATATTGAATGTCATTGATGTTAGGACTATAGAAATTGACATTGATAGGGAATTATTCTCAATAATAATCCTCACATTTCTAAAGGGAATTTAGTTATTTTTTATTAATATAGTATTATTTTGTTTTTTTAAATGGATGTTTGGGTCATGGATGTAATCAACCAAAATTCCAATAATCCCTGGTGAGTGAGTATTTTTTGGGATGCCAAGCTTTTTTTATTAGAAGATCCCAAAAATTTCCCCAGGCATGTATTGATAAATTGGACCCCAATTTACATTCAACATATTGTCTAGAAGAATTATTATCTACATGAAGGAGGTAGAGTTTTTAGATGGAATCCCTAGTATTTTCATCCTCATCTAGGGTACTAGGACAATGTGAATATGGGGAGGTCATCAATAGTGAGGCAGATGACATGGACAATGGAAGATGCATACAATTTAAATGACAAATCTTATGGATCCAGAGGTCATTCAATGTACGATTAGTTTAGAATTTACTATAGTTTCCACATTTTTTGATTATCATTATTTACAAAAAAAAATTTATCCCCCATTTTCATGAGCATTGAGATTTAATGTGGGGAGGTTTCCCATACCCATGGTGTTATTAATGCTAGTTATAGGCCATGATATATTTTTTCATGGGTCTCAAAGATATAGTATGATGATGGGGAAACATCCATATTTGGGGGATTTAATAATTCTATATACAAAACCATACAATTCAATTCTTATAATGGATTAGTTATATTATATATGTATCATTATAGTTTTCTTCTAGAGAATAGATGAGTTTTCTAATGATGAAGGGTCACATATGGTGTTTTTTTTGGTGGGGTTTTTGGATGGGTATCAAGTGTGTGGATCCCATTATTTACTTAATAGTTAAATAATTTATATAACTAATGAGATAACGGGATGTGGAGTTTTATATTGTATCATTATTAAGATTTTGGATGTTTTACTAGTAGATGTTGTAACCCTACACCTTTGTGTGACATTGAGTCTAGGATACATTTATAATTGGGTTCCTTTATAATTTTTTGGCTCTTTATTCGATGTCATTGTTGGTGTTTCAAGAGTTGTGAATCTAGATCCACTATCTTTTGGAAATTTTTTATACAACTTAGTGGATCATAATGGGGAACTATGGTTATTTTCACTAATAAGAAAAATTGTATTATGAGGCTATGAATAGACTACAAAAAGATGAATGAAGATATGAACATGATTATTTATCATCTTTTGAGGATAGATGATAACTTTAACCATTTTAGAGGGTCAAGATAGTTTTTGATGAATTACTTATAGTCTTGATATCATTAGTTGTGGGTAATGGAAGATGATATACTAATTTTTTTTTCTTGTTCAGTAATATAAATTTTGAGTATGTAGTTAGGATTTTATTTATCAAGGAAGAACAAGAGAGGTCTATGGGAATCATTAACTATAATTTTCATGACATTATAGTTATTTAACAGTTTTTTTAATTACATACATTTTCATGAATTTGTAGTCAGAGGAGGATCACGCCGAGAACATGTAGATTATTATACATTCTATTTGACACCATAATAATTATGAAAAAATTTTCAATTATATGTTATGGATGTGAGTGGTTCATTTTTATGGACATGTAGTGTCTCAATATTGTCTGGTGGGGGATTCAGAGAAGGATAATGTGGTTATTTCTTGGGTAAAACCCAAAAACATGGTAGGTTTTATAGATTTATTTTTCTCATATGTTACTATGATAGGTTTGGGAATTCTTGTCTCATATTATTCCCAATTTACATACCTAATAATGAAATTACATGCTTTAATTTGAAGTGACTAGTTCCATATTGAATTCAAAAAAAAAGTGAGACTGATTAGTTCCCTAGTTCGTCAAATTTCATATGGAAGGTGTGGTGTGATGATTATCATAAGGGACTGGGATGTTTATTGATGTAGAAATGGGTAGTGATATATTATGGGTCCAAGAATTCACATGCCCATGAGTGTAACTATACCAAAACAACATAGAGATAGAAGCAGTAGCATTTTCTCTAAATCCTTGACAACATTTCCTCATTATGTGATGATTTTTGGTGTTCATAGATTACATGATATTGAGGTATATTTTTTATAAATGTGACCAGGATAAATAAATTTAATAGTTGATGGAGTTTCTCCATGTTTATAGATATGATATTTACTATAATTAGGGGTCTAGATATTTCATGGTAGATTCATTTAGAAGAATTTCCTGGAGATCAATTATGGTATTTGAGAATGTTTTGAGGGTGATTGAGGGATTGGATGAAATGAAACTTACAGTAGAGGAGTTTGATGATATAGGATTAATATTTTATATTAAAATGTATCCATCATTTTGACAGTATGTGGAGTATTCCTAGTGGGGATACCTAGAGGAAGAGGTAACATGAGACATGCTCCTTCATCAAGATAACCAGAGGGATAGTGATAGAATTGTCACCTTCAGGTTATGATTTATGTAAGGATTTTTGTTCCATTAATAGTGTATAAGGGATTCCCCTAGATGATCTAAAACTCACTTTTAGTAGTAAATCTTTATATAACCAATATTTATTAGGCTTTATGGAGGAAATGTTGGTGGACAAGCATGATGCATCCAATGTTGGATTTATGAGTGTGATTTCTAGCTTGTCATTAGGTTAAGGAAGAGAATCATGCTTCTAGTGGTTGGTTGAATCCCTTAGATAAAAATTATTGGAAGTGGGAAGAAATAGTGTTGTATTTAATCACTAGTATTCCCTAAGCTTAGGGAGGATATGAAGCGATATGGGTGATTTTGTATTGGCTGATAAATTTGGTTCACTATTTGGTGATATTTGAGATGAGTACCCCTGCTATTAAAGTGAGATAGTACATAGATGATGTGGTGTAACTTCATGGAGGTCTAAGGACACTCATTTTAAAATGACACCCTCAGTTAACTTCATGATTTTATAGAGGACTATAATATATCTAATTTTTTTCTTTAATTTCCATGCGTATTTCAAGGATTTAAACCATTCAATCTTATAAATTTGAGCTGAATTGCATCATTTTTGTTTTTTATTGACGTTTACTTAAATAAATATTAAATATACTTAGTTTATTAAATTTAATATTTTTTTATATATTCTATATTTTAAGAATAAAATTTTAAATATTGGTCTAAATTGAGGAAATATTAATTTTTGAATTTCGTTGTTCATGGGATTCATTATATTCAACAAGATATATTCTAATTAGAATTTCCTTGGACATAAATAAATTATGAAATATTAAAAATCATATTGTCTGATAGAATTCATCATTTTTGGTATATCTTAGCATACAAAAAACCAAATGAGGTGAATATAGATAAATATTAAATATAAAAAATGGGTGAATTTTAAAATTAATATTAATGAATAAATTATGTCACTAATGAATTAATTTCAAATGTTAATGTAAAGGAAGTTGAAGTATCTCTTTGGATATTAAAAGATATATTATGTAATTCCGGAATAATATTTCATCCAAATGTAAAGGAAATTAAATTTTTTAGGATGGTTATGAAAAAAAGTTTGGAATAACTTTTAAGAGGACCTTTTATAGTGTTTTGGATTAATGGCTAGATGAAAATGAGAAATATTTTAGGGGATGTATTATTGAGAGGATTTTTTTATTTTATTTCCTTTTCTATTTTTATAGTTTTTTATTGGAATCCTAATCATCATTTTTCTCATTTATCCTTTATATATATTGGTAATATTCAATGTAATTGGAGTAAGTGAGGTTTCCTTTGTGTAATGCTTGAGTTCCAGCACATAATGGAATACAATAAATTTTCTTATTGTATTAAGATGGTTTCAATATTCTAATAGATGTTTTTATTATCATGTACGACTATATTTTTTTGATATTTTTTATTTCATGATCATTATATCTATCCACTAGGTTTTCGTTTATATAGGATGGAATATATCAAGGATTAGTGGTGAAACACTAGATGTTCTCCCTTATGTTTGTGGGGGGGGGGGGTAGTATACAATACTAATTGTTTGGGATAAAAAAGATATAATTTGTTGTTTCCTAATAAAATTGATGGCATTCACACACAAATTATGAGGGTAGACAATGCTGATATATTATAATAATTTTTTTATCACAATAACTAATTGAAAAAGGGATTGATTGGAATGAATTTTGGAATATCACACTAATTAATTTAGTGAATGAAGATCAGATAACCGGGATCTTGGGAAAAAATAAAATTTTAATAAAAACATAAGCTAATATCCTTCTAATTTAACAGTTTTTAATCATTTGATTCATATATCTAATTTTAATCTCCTGTTTCATTATATTTTTTTTACTTTTTTTCAAGAACACCGCTTTTTTCTTTTATATTAATTTTAGAAACCCGATTATTTTTCCTTACACTCTAGATAAAACCAAGGATACCCACTATACATATCTTTAAACATAAGAAACGATTGTTTTCTCCACACCCCATAGAATGCATGTTTCAAAACCAGGCATTATTTTGGGAATGTAGTAATAATAATATAATTTTAAATATCATTCTATATTCAAATTTAATTATAAATTTTAAAAAATGTTTAATTGATCTTAGTCTATAGAAGATAATGATTCTTTATATGTGAAAGAAATTTGTGGATCTAGAAGCCAAATCATTAGAGACGAGGAATTAGAGGAGGTCATATACAACTGTAAAGAGACCCTTGAAAACCTAGTATTAGTTGTATTAGATAGTTAATTAATAGAATAATAGGAGAACTTATTAGAATTTTTATCAATAAATGGTTGATGGAAAAAGGCTTCCGTGTCCCCCCCACACTCAATTTTTTTGAAGAAATTACATAGGTGAAATTGGAATAAAATGTGGTAGAAAATGATATAAATGACTTTCTATAATATATGAATGAGAATATATAGGATATCAACTTTAAAATGGGATGAATAGCTTGTGAATATCTAGAGCTACCCGAACATGACACTAAAAATGAACCAATGCGAATGAAGGAAGTGATTTCATCACTACTATTTAGTGTAGATGAATATGAGGAGGTCATGAAGGGAATTTATGAAGATACCTCCATCTATATCAACCATTTATAGAGGATATTGGGGAATAATACATTACTACAAAGGTATGTACATGATATCAGAAAATATTTGATGAATTTTGGAATGAATATGAAGTGAAACTTGATCATACCATCCATAAAATGTTTGAATAATTAACACAATTATATTTCTAAATATAATTGAATGGAGAAGAATAACCACCATGTAGTGGATTATAAGGAAATAATGGTAGAGGATGACTAACTATCTTATATAACTACTATTCCACTCAATGAAGGACTTTCCTTTGAAGAAGAAATTGAAGTCAAACTATCTTAGGGAGATGATATTTTAATAAAATTATTTTGAATATTTTTTATTAAAATCAAATTAAGTATAAAATATTATTATATTGAATATTAAGATTCATCCAAATCATGTTTCTTCATATAGAAAGGTGAAAAAAGAATATTTTCCTTAACAAGACAATTTGTAGCTCCCTAAAAACATTTATTATTTATGGTAGGGTGTCCATTAAGATTTCCAAGATTCTTTTGAAGAGGAATTTGAGAGACATGTTTCCCAAATTAAATATGAAAATTTTTATATTGATTCATCAGGTTTGGTTCTTATATAATTACACTATTACTTTCCCTTTGATTGTTCCCCGCATTCATTATACCTAAGTCAATCAATGGAGAATAAAGAATAGTTTATAAAAATGAAAACTATGAAGGAGGAGGACTCATAAATTACACTACCATCGCCATGAAAGTTGTACCCTATTGATAATGGTTTGTTTTTGTTATACACTATCCATTGAGTCTGTGAATAAAATGAATAAGGAATGAATTTTTGAATAAATAAGTATTGGTTATACAAATAAATGATACTCCAACCACCATCAGATTTCAGATAAAAATTGGTACTACTATTTTAGATGCAGTTAAACACAAAGGACAACATAGGGGTTAAGCATAAATAAAATTTGAATTTTTTTGATGTTGAATTGGTTTTCAATCTGTTGAGATAATAAAATTTCATTAAGATTCAAATGTGATAATTTATGAACTATTATTCATGTTCATACATGTGAAAATTGAGTTTTGTATGTTAATATTTTGTATTATAATTTTTGGGAGAATTTGAGGAATTCTTGGTGTCATGGATTCTACTTAAAGATTTCAATAAGTATTATATATAATGTACCTTAACAAAAAAATATTATGGCCTACCGTATATGTACCGTGAGACATATCTACTCCAAATTGTTGGTTGGGGACCTCAAAAACAAAAAATATTTAACTCATAGAGCTAGTATGGAAACAAGGAAGAGGTGGAATGAATAGAGCCCATAGAATCATGAGACTGTGATAGAGTGAATAAGGCCTAGGAAGGTGGGAAAAGGGATAGTGGTGTGGCCCTTGAGAAATGTGTTAGTGAAAGTGTGTCTAGATTCCAACCCTGGTGTTGTGGTTTACAATTGTAGCCTAAAAAATTGTATTAATAAGAATCACATATCAAAATAAATGATCATTGTAGGAAGATTAATTCTTGGTTACAATTCATATGTGATGAAAATATATTTAATGCACCCACATCTTCCAATATATTGTGTATACACTATTCGATCTTTCCACTTGATGTCATATTTATCCTTAGATACTTGATAGAGTTCTACATGCACCATATGTTCTGCATGCCATGATATAATCAAGACACTATGATAAAAATGAGAACATGATAATGATGTGTTTCTTCCATAGAATACATGAAATATTAAAAGACATCATTTTATCTATGATAAATTTTGAAGCACATGATCAAGAGAAGTCAGAATGAGATTACATGATCAACCAACCATTATATGAAGTCATTGTGCATAGAAATGTATTGTTTCAAAAGCTATATGTAGTGGGTTCAATGATTGGCTATCTATGAATTTTTAAGTGTTAGGTCTTTAGATGTTTTCTAAAAATACACAAGGACCTCACCATAGGTATGAATGATCTTTTCAAATATATAATATATATTTTTACGAGTTAAAAAAATAAGTTGGAATGCTCTGTATTCATGAATAGATTCTATGAATTCTTGAAGAGACTTTAAAGCCCATCGTGTTTTCAAGATGATGTTTTGAATTTTTCACATGAAGGATAAGGGAAAATTCATGATCTATTCACATTAGGAAGAATCCATACACATTGATTCTTGTATAATATAGTTGATTCACATGATTCAGTTACATAACTCCTTTACAAAAAGATCTTACATGGAGAACCATGAGGGTTCATGTATAATATTTAATGTGAAGTAGGAAATAATATATGTTCTTGTTTTTTATTAATGGAAGAAAATATTTATCATAATTTTGAGTAGTGAGTTATATAAGAAATATTATATGCAACAATCATATAATAATTTGAAAACATGAGGTAAAATTTTATAGTATATGGTTGAATAAAGTATCAATTTTTTCATGCACATTAAATAACACTAGCACAAAATCTTGTGCATTTTTATTTTTCAAAAAGTGTAAATTCATGAATTTTGAGAAGGCCATGAATTTTATTATACATGCTTGATGATTTTTAAATTGAAATGAAACATTAATTTCAGGAATAATGTGAAATGAATTTGAGACTAAATCCAGGATTAGTGTAAGAAGGAACTTATACTAGAGTATTCTATTTTCTCTAAGGTTGGGACATCATCTAAAAAGATGAATAATTTCCCTAGAATGGTTTCACTAAGGTAACTTCTCATTTATAGGTGATCATATTTATTAAGCAAGACAAGTAGTTTTGTTCAAGAGCTATTAAATGTACCTAAAGTTTTACATGATAATTTGATATAGAAAAACCTCATGGAATATTTTCATAGATGATCCTGATGTGGAAAAAGCTGTGAAGAAGGATAGTAAGACAGGGGGTGGTCTAACAAGTTACTAAGGAGTCTCTATGGTCACAGGGGTTAGGGCCTAACCAGTTAAAATTTTAAG
Organism: Viscum album; assembly: GCA_963277665.1. Classification (NCBI taxonomy): domain Eukaryota; kingdom Viridiplantae; phylum Streptophyta; class Magnoliopsida; order Santalales; family Viscaceae; genus Viscum; species Viscum album. The sequence continues at coordinate 1,194,062,770 of OY728121.1, read as the reverse complement.
TACTAAAACCAATATAGGAAGAATATTTTTTGGGGTTATAACAAGGATCATTTATGGGATTGAATACTAGTGGTATGGATAGTTTCCCCATAAACCATTATAATCTATAATAATATTATAGTGGATAATCTGTACATAGTGGTATTGTTGGTTGTAGAAAGGAATAAGTATTATTACCTAAACTTGTTAAAATCTTGTGTGATGTGTTTGATTTAAATTTTTCATTGCATATAGGATCAAATTATTCTAATAGTTTATTGCGGTTTGAATTAAAATGGGAAAAATAAAAAAATTAATTAAGTGACACTAACCATAATTTATTGAACACCCTCTTAGTGTGGATTCATGATTTATTTGGAATTTCAATAGGTATTAGATAAACATCCCTACCCATGATTGTATTAACTATTCTTGATCACTTACAAATATCATAAGTATATGAAGTGCATATTTTTGTTTGAAGATGATTCATAAAAAATTTATATGGTAAAGTATACTTCTACTCTTGAATTTAAAAATGTTGAAACTTTAATCAACATTAAAAAAATTGGAATATAAGAGTGGAAACAGTGATGAAATATGAATATATATCAACTGCTAACTAGAAGAACTCAGAGTTGTAATTTATTTATAAGTTAATTTGATTATAATTTAAATAAGTCACATTAAAGTTATGATGAAGATGTTTTCAATTTTAAACAATATTTCATTTTAATAACGTCCCCAAATAATTATTCACATGTCATATCAATGTTTTCATGAATGTTTGGGATGAAAAATTACTACTGGAAGAAGAAAATGGTGCAATGGAAGACGCATTTTCAAAGAAGGATCAGAACTAAAACACTATCTTTAAATATGAAAAATTCATGGAAAATAATACAATGATGTTAAAGAAAGAGTCTACATGGATAAAGAGGAACAATAGAAACTAGTTTCAATTTTAATCAAAAAACATTATTCGATTAATGAATAATTGAAAAGAAGTATTTATGAGAAGGATGTTGGGGAAAATGATTAATATAATTTTTTTACTTTCATTAGAAAAGAATCCTAATATATATATGAATTTAAATGATTCTAGGATGGATTTAAATGTAATTAATAATTAATGGGTTTTATAATTTTTTACTAAAGCAATATTCAGTTCATGATAATAATATTTTGAAGTTGAAGTTTCAATGGGATGGAATCCCAAAACAGGTGAATATGAGATGATTTAACTCAACATAAAATAACTTCAATAGATTTTATATAAATAAATATTATAGATACACAACCTTATAATTCATAATATAATGAGAAAAGATGTACTACCAATAATTATTTAGTTAATTGTCTTATATCTTACAAGACACAACCTAGTGGAACAAAGAGATTCAGATTTTTCAAGGAAAATTTTTATGTAGGATCTCTAAAAATGATAACCCTTAGTCCTGAAAAATATGGTAATTCTAATATTTTTTTCGAGTAGTTAATATTTAAAATTATATTTTAGACAAACATTGGGGATGGAAAATTATCAATAATCCAATGCATCATTAATGGTGTATTTTAAGATATGTAAGACTTGTTTTTCCCAAAATAATGTAAAAAATTATAAACCGTGAATTTTTTGTTATTTTGGTGGTAATGGAAATTTTGGAATCATTAAATAAATTATTGGAATGAAATTTCATTTTATGATAATTATAGAGTAAATTTTTTTGGGAAAACATTTATTCAAAAATATGAATCCTTCATTAAAAAAATAATAAACAAGAAAGGGACTGGTATATCAATAATAGATAGGAATATTTTGAATATTTCTATGAGTATTTCAATGAAAATGGTCCCTATTATGATGAGTTTCATTAGGAACCAATGGTGTAGAAATCATATACTAGTATGAATAGAATGAAACAATATAATATAGACTAGCTATGAAATCCAGATGACATGTCTTCCTTGTGATGTATAAATAAGAATAATATTATTAAAAACCTCCATGATGTTTGTGAAGAATGATGTGAATAGTTCCCCAACAATGAAAAAATGTTTCTATTTTGGTAGGAAAGGTTATATCATATACCTTTGTGAATTGGACATGAACATAAATGCTAAAGTAAGCACTCTAAAATCAAATAAAGAAATAATCTTGAAAAGAAACAATAAGAATGATTTGGTGAAAGGAATAACTGATGATGTACATGAACATATCCATAAAAATGATAACATAATGAATATAAAATATTTGTGTTAAATATGTAATATGATTAGGAATTCATATAATAATGTCTTTAACTAGTTTCATAGATAATAATAATTCTTATTGAAGATTGTGAAAGATCCCAAAACTTCTAGAATTGATAAGATGGAGTATACACAAAATGTAATGACTGAGAATGGTTATAAAAAATGTTTCATCATATGAAAAAATAGTTGTATGAGGAAAAACATATAGAGAAATCATAAAAAAAACTAAATTTCCATTTCTAGAAAATTTGAGGAATCCTTTTTCATCTAATAATATTTGTGGTTTGACAGGAAACCCTTTTCCATATTTCTCTAATCGAGGATTCTTAATGAGACACCTTATTTCAATATATTCATTATTTTTTTCATGCAGGAATTGAAGTTGAAGCATGTATTTTGGGGTATTCCTAAATTTTATAAAAGACATGAGTAGTTTATAGATAGATAATTATCCATCATGGAGAAGTATTGGCATTCTGATTCCTCCTAATAAAACTTTAAATAATATTATGAGATATTTTGAGTGCAATCGTGGTAAAATCCAATCCTTATGACGATGTATAATGTGTATCTATCCTGGGGGATCATAGAAAAAGGCCATATATCTATATCTTAGTTTTTACCTTATTAATATATGACAATCTAGTGAGGAATTTTTCTGATAATTTTTTTATAATTATGATTCTTAAATATTATCATCACTAATGTATGTTGGTTACCCTCTCCTAATTTTGTATTAAAAAAAATCAAAAAGGGAGAGATATATTACTTGATGAAAAAAATTGAAATTAAATTTTAAAAGTGGAAGGAAATTTTTTCTATTGAAGGTTTATAATATATTTATTTTGAGGAATGTAGGAGATAATTTTTAGAATGATCTCATAAATAAGGTTTCAGTGTTGGTATAACATGATGGAAATGAACTGAATGAATTGTTGTTAGATTTGATCAAACTTTTTTCTAGACCGAGGATGGATCACATAAAATTATTTTTGATTATTTTTTTCTCTTTTATATTTTAGTGGTGATTTTTTTCATCTAATGAGTAAATTAGACTAGAATTGTAATGGAGGATGCCTTTCTAACCCATTACTTAGTTGGTTTTTTGGTTAGACGTCGTCTGGAGGTGGTTTCTAGGGTGTTTGTTGGAGGATGAGGCTACATGAGTACTACAATAGGTGATTCACATCATGAAAGGGGAATTCATGATTTGAGATGGTGATTCATGTATTGTCTATTCTGTGAAATAAGGACTTTTGTTTATCATTAGTGAATTTTATGAAATATATTCGCATCATAAAAGGGTAAATCATGATGTGTATTAATTTAGGATGAGGTGATTTATTTTTTTATGGATTCCAAATTTATGAAATAATTCACACCCTGTAATGGTTTAAAAACTTTTATTTACTAGGTCTAATGGGATTCAAATCCTGAATATGGATTTCATGATTTGAATCAAGAAAAATTATAGTTTGTTAACAACACTAGTTATATAATTTATCTTCTCATTTGGATGTTTCTTCTATCAGATGTGGGATGAAACCTTAGAATTTTGGGAGTTCATCTATCCTGTCTCCCCTTACATTGATTTTTGGATTTTGGGGGATGAGTTTAGGTGATTTCAAGGAGTTCATCTCTAGTAAATATTTTTTTATTATGTCATTTAGGAAAGAATCGATGTGATGGTGCTACATGGATCAAGGTGTGAATTGGAACATGTTTTTGAATACCCTTTGGGGTAATCTATTTTTCCTTAGAGTTTCTTAGTGTGGTTGTGGTTTTTGGGATGTTTATTCTTTGACATGTAGTGTACATGGATTCATGAAATATTTCGTGAGTTATGGGATCCCCATTCAATCTTATTTACTTGCTATGGGTTGATATTATCACGGTTCTAATTTCCATTGGATGAAAAGTATGTGTCAGCATAATCAAGTAATAAATTGATATAATGTTAATTGATGGGTATAGAAGAGATATTTTAGTATTTAATACTTTTAACGATGTGGTTGATGATATTTTTCAAGCATGTTGCTGATATTAAATATAATGGTTGTTGCGTACCTTGCCTGTGCAATAGATGATACATTATATGAACATTGTGGTATTCTTATTTGATCAGAACTAGAATAAATGGTTAATAAAATTTATTCCCATGGAATAATGGTTTTTTGTGATGATACCCATTCTAAATTAATGAGTAAAGTGACAAATACCTTGAATAATTATTGAAGTCAGAATTTGTTGTAGTTTGTGAAATTTTATTATTATGTGGCATATGTGTTGTGGGATGTCATGTCATTGAAGTGATAACTAGATGGTAAATGTGATGCATGGGTATGTGACATGGTGGTTTTTTCACATGGATGTGATGTTGGTAGTAGTACGTTGTAGTGAAAAATGGTTATGGTTCATAGTGGTTGTGGTGTACAATGTGGTTTTGGTGTGAGATGTGTTTTTTATGTGAAATGTGCTTGTTGTTGTGGTATGAGGTAATGGAATTATGTGACCTTTTTATTGTGTGATAGTGATGGTACATACACAATGAGACTAGGTTTTTTTTGTAGTGACATGGCTTGGTTTGTGAAGTGTTCAGATGAAAATTGATGTGTGTTGGGTAGTTGTTATGTGGCATGGTTATGATAGTTCAATGGATAAAAATGGACTAAAATATGAATAAATAAATGAATAGGATAGAAATTGAATACAATTAGGGGTATTTATTTCTTTTAAATAGATAAATTAATTTAATAAATGAACCAGTATTTTAATTAGGAAAAGAAGTGAGGGAGAAATGAATGATAGTGTAACTTGACTAATCCAGAAGGTGGTGAACATGTAGTTGAAAGTTGAAATTTTTTTGTGGATTGTGTGGTGGAGGTGTGGAATGTTTTATATAGTGGTGGAATTATTTTCAAAAGTTTATTTTTGATTTGGGGTGGGGATGTGGCATTCTAGTGCAGTTGACATGAACTCATAGTTTCTTATGGCATGATGTATACATATCACATATTTTTAAGTTATTTCTTTTTGTTCCCCACCAATGTTGGATAACCTTAACAAATCTTAGAGGATCTAGTTTACATGGGGTTTCCCCATTATCCATTTTAGTTGCGATATAGATGGATGGATACCCATCTTCCCTATTCTTCCTTCAATAGTGATAGCCTAAGAGTCTTCAGGCTAGATATGTTGTGATGGCCTAGGTGTTCTTAGGTGAAGTTTGATCTGGTGAGATGTTATGAAATATGATATGTGGTGGGGGTGATTCGTGTTTGTGGGAGGAAATGAGGAAGATATACCTCATTTTCATGATACCCAATATCTATTGTTAAATGAAGATATGTGTTGTGATGGACCAGGAAGCTTCGGAAAAGACGTGATGTTGTTTTTCGGGTGTGTTCTGGTGAGATGTGAGGTGTTATGGCTATGATGTGATGATTCATGATGCTCAAACCAGATGATAGACCATGGGAGGGTATGGTAGGAATTTATGTATATTTTACAACATAAAATATGGTTGTTATGTTATGTTATTTGTATGTAAGGGATGTGTTCACATGACATTTGATGTTGGTGTGTGAGAATAATAAATTATTGGGGAAGTGGAAATATTTAGCATTGATTTATTATGATCATGATGCTATTTTATTATATTGAACATGTGATTTTTTGAGAGATCCATGTGAGGATAAAATTGATTATATGACTTGAATGAGTACTTATCTGTTCTTTTATATTTCCAATAGTTTATTGGAATTCTATTTGCACATGTGCACTTGAGACAATGGTTTTATCCGTACTATGTATACCTGTTACAATATCGCAATGTATATATTTTATATGTTTCTAGTAGAATGTTGGGGCTAAATATAGAAATTAATATCTTATATTGGAGTTTTTTTATTATCTTCCATAGAATAAACTTTTTTTACTTCTAGAGACACGAACCGTATTGGTTTATTTTTCTGATGTGTTCTAGGATCGTTTTTGGGTTACCTATATATTATCATATAAAGATGTTTAGTTGTTTAAAAAATCTACATATTTTATTTTATTTATAGAGCTTAATTCCTCCCATTTATTTTTATTTTAGTACCCTCTCTCATAGTCACCAACCTTAGGCACACTAGTGGCTCGATTTGGAGGTCATTATATCTCTTCCTTTATTGTAGTATATTTTAGAGAGAGGGATCCTGATAATAAGTGTTTTAAGAGGACTATATTTTATTAAATTTCAAATTTTGGTGATTATAATTCCTTCAATACATATATATTTGGTTTAATTACCAATAAGGTGTATAAGTAAACATTGACATATGAAATGAAAATGTTACTAGCAATAAATCCAAAGGGGGAGATTGAAAAATCCAAATTATTTATTGAATTTGAATTTGTTTTAAATTTGTTCAGATGATAAATAGTTAATGAGTGTTAAATTTTACAATTTTATAACAATTTTAATGTGTAATAAATGATCAAAATGAGTTCGGTGTGGGCACACTGTTTATAACAATCATTAGATGGATTTTAGTAGGTTTTAGAGTCAGGAATTCTATACATAGATTTCAGTAAGTATTATTCAAAATTGGGATTACCAATAAAATCTAAAAAAAATATGTTATAAGGGATACCTCAATGCCACATTGTGGGAGGAGTTCCTCATCCATGTTGGGGAGCTTACTAACAAGGCATTTATTATGGTAGTGTGGAAGAGTTGAGCTACATAGGGACTATTGGAGCTCATGACCCTAAGATTTTTGTTGGGGATTTTGAAGCTGGGAAAATTCATATAGGTACAACCTGTGAGAAACATGTTTGTGAAATTGTGTTATAAATTAAACCATGGATTCATGTCTTTGGTCAATAGTGGCATGGATACTATTATTAAGAACATGACATCTAAATTAATGACTAATGTGGGAGAAGCAATGTTTGGTTACTATTGATATTTATTTATACCATAAGTTAAGGAAGAACATTATCTTATCTATTGTGTCTACATCATCTTATAAATAAACATGATGTTATATTCATTCTAGGAAATATGAGTGTATTCTTCATGCACGAGATGATATGTATGTCACAATGTATTCATGAAAATGTGATGAAACCAATTAAATGAATATGATGTGTTTCATCAGTAGAAGATTTTAAATTCTAGGAACTTTTGATCAAGATGTGATAAACATTGATCTGCATGATCAAGAGAAGTGATAATATGATCACATGATCTCCATGAAATGATGATAATCCATTACATGCAGAAATGATCTAGTTTACAAGTTAGTTGTAATTTGTTAAACGATGGGTTGTATGTGAATATTGGATCTCTAGGTTAGTAGTAGTATTCTATAAAACCCATAGCCCAAAACATTATTTAGTTTTAGATAAATTCATATCTAATAATGAAGTTTTAAAGAAAAATAATGTATGGGAATTTACCTATATTCTTTAAGAAATTTAATGCATTCATACTAATTCTTTCTAGACCTTCAAATTCACATTTTGAAATTCTGATTTTGTTTATTTGAAGGAGAGGGAAACCCAAATGATCTTTTCATGCAAAGAAAATCTCATTCACATTGATACACTGTGAAGATAGCATGTTTTCATAATTTAATTCTAAAAATACTTTATTTGGATCCCTCAACGAATGAACCTTGAGGGTTCTCATGTATTATATACAATGATGTAGAAGGTTGTATATGTAATTGAGTTTTCAATAAGGAAGAAAATATTGAAGGTATAGTTCAGTAGTGAGTTACATCAAGAATATAAGAAACATCATGAACCAAAAAACATGCATACAAGATGTTGAATGATAAAATGTAAGTGTGCATGATGTATCATATCTTTCATGCACATTAAATAACATATATATGAATTATTTTTCACTATTACTGTTTCATAAAGTACATTGAAGAATATTGTTATAACCAAACATGTATTTGAAATGGATGAATATTATGAAATGAAAATTCAATAAAAATTTCATGAATAGTGTTTGGTCAATTTGGGACTGAAGCCATGAAGTGTTTTAGAAGTAATTCACACATTAGTATTCAGTTTTTAGTGATGCCAATACTTCAGCAAAATGAAGGAATAATTTCCTGAGCATATTTCAATTGCGGATAATAATTATTTATATGTGATCAAAAATATTGAACAAGAAAAAAAACCTAATTAATAGTTTTTGAAGGTTCTAGATGTTGTAAACTAAAAAATAAAGTCTATAAATCATTTGGTGTAAGATAAAGAGACCATAATGAAGTGTATTAAGCAGTGAAGAAAGAGCGTATAATAGGTGGGTCTAACTAGTTAGTGAAGAGGATCAAGAGATTCAGAGTTATAACTATTATTATGGTGGGGTGGTATAACCATAAACAATATAGGAGTTATATTTCTTGGGGTATAACCCTGATTAAATAGAGGATCAACTATAAGGGGTATTGGAATTTTTTGCCTAAACCAACGTAATTGATAAAAGGATTATAGAGTAAAATCATTAACATGTGGTGAAACTAGTTATTAAATAAAAACTGTCATGTTACCTTTCATAGTAAAAATAATTTTTGTTTTATTTCATTTTTTTTGTATTTAATATAGGATCCACTCTAATGAATAGGTTACATATGTTTGAATTAAGAGGGTGTAAATGAAAAATAGAAAATTCATTAAAACCAATCACACATGATTCACCCCCAAATCAGTGTGACTACAAGATAAATTGGAGATTTGATACCCATGATACTCGATTTCTCTCATCTTACATGCAAGGTTTTCCATATTCATGGTCAAAATTGAGTTTTGTTAGGTGTATTGGGATCCTAGAGGTATTCCTTCAACCCCGTTAGCATCTGTTGTGTTTTTCATATGATTTATCTATCTTTCTATTTCCCTATTTAGTTTTCTATTCCACGTTAAACTATATATTGTTAGAATTAGATACTATTTATGGGGATTTTTCACTTCATAGGAAGAGTATGTCTCGAACGTCCTTCTATACTTCACCGCACATTGTTTCCTTGAGGTATGTAGTTGGAATGATTTTTAAAAAGAATTTAATTCAATATTGAATTAATATAACAAATATTTGATTCTAAAGATTAAGGAAATTTCCATGGGTGGTAATGGGGGATACCTTGATAATTTTCAATTGTTTTCATAAATTTACATCAAGCGACAAGCATCCCTTGAGTGATCTCCTATTATGCCTTTTTTTCATTTTACACTTAGTTGTTTAATGTTTAAATTATTCTTTTGCCTATGAATGATAAATCATATGTTAGGTAGGTGCATGAAAATTATCTATATTATCTCAAATATTGGTGAGAAAGAATGGAGCTATCAAGAGCTGTTTATAAATGGTTTTAAACCTACCTAAAGTTATGTGTTCGGTTGTACCTACTCTTTTTTTACTTCAAAACACATAATGTTTTTCATATATTTTTGGGATCATAGATGAGGTAGAATCCACTTTTTTACTTTTTAGAAACGTTTTATTTTATAAAAAATGAGTAAATAAATTTGTTAAATTTCTAGGGTCTCAAAAAACATCGATGAAATAGCTGCATGGCTCAACCCGAGACTAGTGGGTGATCACGGATCACAGGTGGGATTTATCTGTTTATGTAATGACATATCGAATCCCATGTAGAATTACTCTAGATTCACTTTTAGAAGATAAAATGTGGGACACCTCTACTATGTGATAACTTATAGGATCCCAAGAGGAATTCCATTCTTATGTATAGACCATGAGGATCCAAGGAACAATTATTCTCTTGATTATTGAATCTGGAGACCTAGTGGGTGCCCAATATTTGTCTGACCCAGAGTGTAACACCCCGAGATTTTATGAGATAGATTCATTTTAATTTCTTTGATATATTCTATTGTACACTAAACCAAGACTAGCTTGTACTATACGCAGCACCGTATTAGCTTGCAGTATACACAACACTATTCTTGGCTCGTGTTACACACAATTTCAAGGTTGTTTTGTGGAAATTATTATACACCACATTATGTATAGATTTTGTTTAATGTATAAATGAAATAAGTTTTGATTAGGATATACGCAACACCAAAGGGAGCTTGAACTACACGCATCCCTGACTTATCTTGCATTACACGCAATCATGAACTTCCTCGATTGTTTGTGTAGTACGCAATACAAGGTTTCACTAAAAAACGATATGTTATTAAATTATTATATGAACTAGCCATTATGAATAGTAATATTCCCTTTTTGAAATTTTATAAATTTTAACTTTCAAAATGAACTTCATTTTTGGATTTGGAAAAGGGAAATTAGTTTAGGGTGAATTTTTGGTGTTTTTCTGAAAATGTTCAATTTTTTATGAATAGTGAAAACACTGAGTTATAATTTAAAACTTATTTTTTATTTAAATAATTATTTATTTTATTTAAATTTATTTTAGGTCAAAATATATACATAATACCAATACAAGTTCAATTTAATTAATTGGATTCATTTTATAATAATTTTAGATATATAAAAATCTTATTGAACTTTTTATTGTCTTTTACCCACCTCCTAGGAGAATTTGAAAATTTACATAAAACTCAATTTTACCACTTCTGTGAGTGGAATTTAAAAACTCTATGATACATGGTTGATATCAGTATGTAAAATGTGGTTCAATAAGATAAAAATAATTTTTGGTGAATTGTAACTATTTACTTTTATTTACCATGGTTGAAACTAAATAGTGTAATTAAGGGTAAAAATGATATTATTATTACCCTAACACATGTCCTAATTCTACTGGATAAGTGTAATTCGACCAAAAACAACATTAGGAATAAAATATGACCCTTTTGGTCCACATGGATTAGAATAAGACATTTATTATTATTTAATTTAAAGAACAATTAAAAGAGTTAAAATCAAAGTTTAATAAGAAAACATTTTTAATATATGGTTATACATATAATAAATTCGTCTATAAATATTAATTAGAAAGATAAAAATATTTCCTAAATAATGGTATTTTATTTATATTTTCTAGATATTGAATAATTTAATTTATTTATGACACAATGACGATGCAGTAATTACCTTATTAATGAAATATTAACATAATTGATATTATAAATACCCAAATAAATTTAATTTGAGACTTTTTATGAACTAACATAATTTTGTAGATTAATATAACATATTAGGGTTGGTTAGATGAATTTTTCTCTTAGTAATAATACTATTTGAGTTTATAAAAAACAAAAAACCAAATAGTGTCAAAATTGACATAAAAGAGTTTTTAAAACAAATTTAATATTATTAATTGATACAATGGTCATAAAAATATATGGTTCTTCCAAACGAGTTATCTATTAATATATATGAAATTAAATAACAAATTGGGGTTCGATTTGCAGTTTATAGCAAGTTTATTAACCATATAGTGTAAGAATACAAAAAGACAGGGTAAAAGTTAAATTATTTAACTTAGAGTTAAATCTAAATGATAAGGTTAAAATGGTAACCTAAACTTGTCTAAAACCTATTGGTTTAGAGTATTTTGACCCATCCCCACCCTACACTCTAAATAAGTCACTTTAGAGCCGTTATAAACCGAATATGAATTTATTATAAAATAATATTTTATGTTTTTCCTAAGGTTCCCCTCACCCCCTTATAATGGGCACCTCCTACATCTCCTCTTCACACAAATTTGAGCCTCAAAACTCGGCCAACCACTGCCTATTTCACCTATACACTTCCATATAAACCTACTAGAGGTTATGGTCTTCTTCAATGACCATCTTTAGTGCCCTAAGAGGTTGTTAAGAGGAGGCGTGTCAAAGAAGAGGTAATCTCTTCTACCGATTCGTTCATGATTGACTATTCTTCTAATTTTTCTTCTTTTGTTGTTTCATTATAAAGTAATAAACTAAGTATAACTAATATAATATTATTTTATTATAAATATTAAACAACCCAATTCCACCTTCTACCCATCCTATGGAAAACGAAATCACCGCACGTGCGTATGTAAGGAATACTGTCTCCACCCCGTGGTGTAATCTGTATTTCCACCACCACCTTACTTGGCTGGGTATAATGGTGTAAATAATAACTATATATGGTTATTATAACATCATACTGATTCTGAGATATTATATCATCCACTCCAATTCCATTTAATAATTATGGGGATGATATCATCGCTCGTGTGTACATACGGATTGTCGTCCCCACGACGCGATGAGATTTATTCTCCATGTTAAGCATTAAAGAATGATTATAAAGTATTTATAATAAATAATAATGATATATATGACATAATAATGCTACGTTATTTATGTATATATATATATTTCATCTACTTACTTCCATTCAAGTTAATAAGGAAAGGAAAACAACATTCATGCGTACATATGATCTACCATCTCCATGAACGATGTGTTTCATTTCATTTATCTATCTATTATATATATATAATGAATATGTATGATATATAAATTATTTTTTACATTATTAAAGTAAATAAATAATATAAGTAATAATAATATCATGATCAAAAACTCCAAACACATATGATAAATGAAACGATTTTACCCAAAACACTGCTTTAAAATGGAATTGACAAAAGACCAGGTAATATAAAGTCATAAGTGAATCTTATATGATATCATAAATATTATTATGGTTCTATTACAAGTTAATAATATGTTTAAACCCCCTATACATGAGTCTCGGACACATATGGAAGAAATTGGACATAAGGTAAGGTATAATTTTTCAAATCTCATTTTTATCCAAGATTGCTTATATGTAAGTATTTACTGGGGTTATATTTTTCTTCAGTGTCCATAAAATGTTTTTCATAAAGTGTTTTATATACTTTAATGCATGTTTAAAGTCATGTTTTCCCCTCTTTGACATTTACTTTGTGTTATGGAAGGAATCTTTCTTTTGATTACCATATAAGGTGCTTTTTGACTTTTTCAGTAAAAGTATGAGAAAAATGCTTTTTTAACTTATACGACGTGAATGGAATTTTACGGTTTCATAATGAATTATTTCAATGAAGTTTCCTCTACAAAATTTCAATATTTTTTTCAAAAAAATCATTTTCTTTTATAATTTCATGGAATTTTGGGAAAATAAAATGATTTGGAAGAAGAACCGATATTTTCCTCAAGAATTCATTTCAAGTGTTTAATCAAAATTATATTAAATCTAAGATGACATTATTTAGTATGTTTATGTTTCAAGTATAATGTCTCTATTATTTACATGGTTTGATTTTTCTTCTGATGAAATGATATCCATTTCTTTTATATGGATCATGTTATGATGAAATGAAGTTTATGAAACCCATTTTATTCGTTGGGTTATTACGAATGATGTATGCTTATTTTGTGGCACATGAAAGAATGATTTCATTATGAGATGGGTGGGACCTATATCTCCCTACAATGCATTGGGTAATGATTTATGTCTCATGAGATAGACATGGCTGGAATGGAAAGTTAATATGGTTCGGTGATACAGGACTGGAATGAGGAGTGACTCGATTCAGTAAGGGACTTTTTCCACTATGATGGTATTGGAAGCAATTCCTTGGCTACTATGGAAATCATAACATGTTCTTAATGGTTTTCAACAATTACATGTTTTATTCCCATGATATTTTATCATGATTAATGTTCCTTTATGATCTATTCCTTATGTACTACTATGATTTATGTCATTGCTCAGGATTTTGATGTTTTATGTTCATGTTTTTACGTTCAAATGTTTATGGATTGTTTTTAATTTCTCAATGTTTACCCTTACTGAGCATTTGAGCTCACCCTTTTTATGTTTTCTTTTCTCCAGGATATAAATAATGATTTAAGGTAATAAAACCAAAGGGTATGATATTTATGGTAGATGTTGAAGATCTTTCACCATGATTAGAAGATTATGTTCCAAGTTTACAAAGACACTAAACTAATATGGTCTTTGGGCGTCTGTTTTTTTTCATGTATTAAGTATTCCGAAAATGTAATGTAATGTCTATGTACGTCAAGATTTGGGTCTCTACAGTTGGTATTAGAGCAAAGGTTTAGGTAACTTTTGGAAACTAGGATGTGAAACCTTTAGTGAGATCCCTAGAGATATTTCTAAGGTATATCTAGGGATGTCCCCAAGGATAAGTATAAGTATAGGTTATAGTACTAGAATTATGGTAACGATATTAGAATTAAACCTAAGATGTTATATATTGAAGGTACTCACCCTTTAGTATGTTTGTTTCCTAGCTTGATATTTTTTCTCACACTATTCTTTTTGGGGTTTAGAAAATGGCTGGAAATAGGAAGATTCACAATAATGGAGGATATGATGGACAATGAAATGATATTCTTCATGAGAAACCAAATGCAACAGGATTTAAAAGTCCAAAAATCGTTATTATGCCTAATCCGAAATGTCATAATATGATCAATAATCTCAACATTGGTATGTTTCCTGACTCTGCTAATAAGAGAAAGATGGAGTTTCAAGATGATCAAAGTGGAAAGAAAGTTCAGTTTCCATCATGTAAATCATGTAGTAAGAGGCATATGGGAGAATGTTTCAAAGGAAATAGAAGATTCATTGGGTGTGGAAAATAAGGACACAAAGCCAGTAATTGCAAAAGAAAGGGTTCATTTAACACTATGGACTAGGATAATGGTATTTCTAAGACATCAACAATGGTCAAATGTTTTAAATGTGGAACGTTTGGGTATTATGAAAACCAATGCCCTAAGGGAAAATCTCATGAAGAGAATCAACATAGTTGTTTGGGTAGTATTTATGTTGATGATGATGAAGAGACTACAAATGATATATGATATGAAAGAATTGTTGAGGAATAAAATGATGAAGCTCAGTCAATGGTTTAAGAAGGTAGTGGAATGAATTTATGTTTATCAAGAGTAATGTTGTCTAGTTAATTTAATGGTACTATGGAATAATGAAACAACTAAGGATTGTTACACTAGTTTTTTCCAATAGTATTTGAAACTACACATTGAATGGTACCGATAACCGTGAAAGGTTATTCAGATATTTTTGGAAAGTAGGTGATATGCGCATAATGATGGGATAAGGAGAAAATAATATGTTAGATATTATTAATGAGCTCATGATTGAGATAAGGACAAAGTGATATCATGGTTTGAGAATATAGAATTTTTGGGATTTTGGTATGTGGAAAGAGTTAACTTTTGATAGCATTCATGTTTTCACTAAGGTTATATGGAAATATATGTTTTAAAAGAAACATGATTAAGGTAATCACATGTCTGGAATGTGACCAAAAAGATATATCTTGTGATATATGAGGGATAAATGATAGTATTCCCGTTCTTGTTATATATCCATTTTTGTAGTCATTATATTTATACTACGATTTTGGAAAGAAGTATTTTGGATATGTCTTAAGGATGGAATGTATTATGTTGAACATCAAATAGTATTGTTTATGGATGGATCTTTTTTTCGATTTTTTTCAGAATGTTATAATTGTATAGTTTAAGAAAAAGGACAACCTACAAGATGGGAGACAACCCGTCGCATCTGGCAAGGTTGTAGGAAAAGAACCCACAACTGAATGTGACAGGACTTTATCACCTACCACTGGAATATAGGAAGACCCTGGTTATTAGAAATTAGATTTATTTTATTAAGTGGTATGATAGTTGAAGTATAAGTCCATTTTTGGAATCAAATAAAGTTAATCTCACCATAGATGGACTTATGTATAATTAATAACTTTTGTTAACTTTTTGAGATACACTAGTGCAGAAATCGTTTTCTACGTCACCATTTTTTATGTCAGTTATATATAACCGACGTAACAATGCGGTGAGTAGATTTTTCATGTCGGTTTTAACAACCGACATTACAAATCGCGCCTGTTGGGTTTTTACGTCGGTTATCTTAAAACCGACATAAAAAACCAATGCGCAGGGGGGTTTTTTACGTCGGTTATTTTGTAACCGACGTAAAAAACCCGATATCGATGCGTTTTTTACGTCGGTTATCAAATAATCGACGTAAAAAACCAAAGCGCGGAGTGTTTTACGTCAGTTATTTTATAACCGACTTAAAAAACCCCCAGGGGCTTTGGTTTTTTACATCGGTTATTTGATAACCGACGTAAAAAACACGTCGATATCGGGTTTTCTACGTCAGTTAAAAAATAACCGACGTAAAAAAAGCATCGATATCGGGTTTTTTTATGTCGGTTATTTGGAAACCGACGTAAAAAAACCCGATATCTACGCGTTTTTTACGTCGGTTATAAAATAACCGACGTAAAAAACCAAAGCACGGGATCCTTTTTACGTCGGTTTTAAGATAACCGACATAAAAAAGATAAAAAATAGTTTATAACATCGGTTATTATATAACCGACATTATAAAGCATTTAAAAAAATTAAAGCCTGTGTTCTGTCATTTACTATTTTTTCAATTGACAGTCGCCGGATCGTCTCTCTCTCGCGCGGTAAACCCTAATCGGCTCGTCGATCACCTACATTACACTCATTTTGGCTTCATTGTTTATCTTCTTCACTGCTCTTGGATCTATCATCTCAACTCGCGACATTCAAGTAAGCCTTCCATGAATTTATTTCGTTCGTTTTTGTTTCGATTATTGATGTGCTTTTCGTTCGTTTTTGAATCTCGTGGAATTTTTTTTATTGCAAATGGTTATTATGTTCATTCAACTCGCAACATTCAACTCGCAAATGGTTATTAAAACATTGAGGATTAGATTCAGCAAAATCTGGAAAATAATGGGTTTTTCTGTAACGTTCCATTCTTCCAGCAACATTATTATTTCCTACTTAGCTGGAATGTCTCTTTCTGGATGAAGATTGGTAGTACTTATTTTCTTAAAATCATATTTTCAATATGATTGTCCAGAAAATTATTTTCATGAATGAAATTGGACCAGGTACAATCGGTAATACCTATCCTTAAAATTTCATTCAACATTATTACATCATAATATTTTTTAAAAAAATTATGAATTTTAGAACTCCTAGAACAGAAAAACATCATCTGTTTTCATCTGTATTCATAAAAATATCAATTCATACCTATTACAATCAAATATTTCATTCTGGACTCATGGTGAGTCTGATAATACATTTCTTCTTTTAGTCATCTTCTAAAAATGATGGACCTTTTCATGCAAAGTGTATCTGATTTCTTGAATACGATGGTATGTCCGATTTTCAACAAAACCAAGTGAGGTGATTTCTTTTATTATTAATAATTCATAAAAAAATTATAATACCTAAATATTATTATCATCCTTTTCAGATTTTTCATTATAAAAAAGGTAAAGGGTACTTTCTTTTCATTCTCAAGTTAAATTATATTTTTTATAAAGGTCTTTTCTATCTAGGTAGAAATAATTTAATGATAATTAGATTGAATTAGGTATATTATCTTATCTTACCATCCAAACACATTTTTATGTATTAATAATTATTATGTTTTGTAAAAACAATTATGACGCCCATTTCATTTTTGTTAGTTAATTGATCTACGAAAGTGTTATAAATGATTTGATGATCACGATTCAACCATATATATGGTTAGTCATTATGTGACATTTGGGTCCATAATATCCTTATAATGCATTCGACAATGAATTATATATCATAGATCAATATGGGATACAGATGGTTATACCATGTCCAATGTGTTATGTGATGTGCCTGGTAAGAAATATTATAATAAATTATTGGAAATCTGATTAACATATCCCAATATGAGGTGAATAAAACTATGTTTTCCCTTGACATATGTTATGACTTATATGATTATGTGTGTACCACACTCTTTTGTTATTCCACATACCAATGTTTTGATCTTGTGAATAAGGTTTTTTAAATCATGTTCCCACTATCATATAAATCATGTCTTATGTTATGCTAAAATTGTTATACTTGGACTCAGGTTTTATGATCTATGATTATATAGAACTGTTTCACTTATCTTTTTTATCATGTGCTTTGTGTATGCTCTTATACCCCCATGGATATCTTTTTATGAGATTAGATATTATATTTATATATATCATGTTTACCCATAATGAGTATCATAAATCAAAACTTTTATTATTCTCATTCCCTAATTTATAAAAATAAGTATTATGTAGGATGATTCAAAAATTTAATCTGTGAGATGAGTTGTTTTATGTGTGAAACCCAGGCCAAACATATATTTATTTTTTTATTGGTGTTACATATATATAGTTCGACATATACTTTTTTTTACATTACCATGATATTAACATTACTTTTTCTAAAGAAATATTAATGTCCTTAGATTATATATCGGATCAAAAGGATATAGTAATTCTAATATATAATCAGAATGATCAGATAATATGACAATATTATTAAATATAAAACAAATGGTCTATATTCATATTTTTAACATGACACTTATGATGTATAGCTATTTGGTGTTGGGTACTTATCAAAACTACTACTACTTTCAAGATTTGTTTTATATTTTAAATTGTTTTACATTCAAATTATGATTTTTTTCATATAAACATGTTTTGTCTTATCTTAAAAATATATATCTTTTGTTGATATTTGTTATAGGTAATAATGAGTCAAATTTGGATTACGGCACATCGAATGAGCAATGAATTTGAGGAAGGTGTTGATGCCTTTTTGGAATTTGCAAAACGAAATGTTCCAGGTAGTGACATTTGTTTCTGTCCATGCCTAAAATGTTTGAATATGAAGAAGTTGAAAAGTAGAGTGATAAAAGATCATCTGATATGTCATGGTTTTAATCTGAGTTACCGCCCTTGGATTTGGCATGGTGAAACTGGATGGAATTTCACTAATGATGATGATTCACAAGATGGTAACTCTGATGGAATTGAAGAAATGATTCGCAATATTGCAGCAGAACAAATGGAGATAGAACCGACAGTTGCACGTCTATATGGTGATGCTGAAAAACCATTATATCCCAGTTGTACAGATTTTACAGTTCTGTCAGCGGTGTTAAGATTGATTAACCTAAAGGCGAAGCATGGATGGAGTGACAGAAGTTCTACAGATCTTCTATAATTGATGAAAGACATTCTTCCAAAAGATAACGATCTTCCAGATTCACATTACAAAGCCAAGAAAATATTATGCCCGATGGGATTGGGATACAAGAAAATACATGCCTATCCAAATGACTGCATTATATATAGGAAGGAATATGAATTTCTGTCAGAGTGTCCAAAATGTGGGACATCATGGTATAAGGTGAAAGAAAAATAATTGGGTGATGTAGAGATTACAAAGCTCCCTTTAAAGGTATTTTGGTATCTTCCTATAATTAAGCGTTTCAAACGTTTATTTGCTAATTCACATGATGCAAAATGGTTAAGATGGCATGCTGAAGAGCGGGTATGTGATGGAAAAATACGTCATCCAGCTGTTTTTCCACAATGGAAGAAAATTTATGCATAGTATTCTACATTTGGAAATGAAATAAGAAATCTCAGACTAGGGTTGTGCACAGATGGAATGAATCCATACCGAACACTCAGTAGCACACATAGTTCATGGCCTGGTTTATTGGTAATTTAAAACCTCTCTCCTGAAGTTTGTATGAAGCACAAATATGTCATGTTGAGTACAATGATCTCTGGTCCAAAGCAACCCGGTAATGATATTGATGTTTACTTGTCACCGTTGATTGATGATTTGAAACTGTTATGGGCTGATGGTATTAGGGTGTATGATTCTTATAAAATGGAATATTTTCAACTGCATGCAGTGCTTCTGTTCACTATAAATGACTTCCCAACGTATGGAAATTTGTCTGGATACAGTGTTAAAGGGCATAAAGCATGTCCAATTTGCGAACAATAGACGTCCTATTGTCAATTTCATCATGGGAGGAAAACAGTGTACATGGGTCATCGAAAGTTTTTGCCTATGGAACACCCTTATAGAAGACTAAAAAAGGCATTTAATGGCTCACAAAAATTTGATACTGCTCCAAAACCTTTATCCCATGATCTGTATTTTGAGAGGGTGAAAAAACTTGACGTGACATTGGGAAAGACACAGAAATCTGGTAATGATAGACATATTTGGAAGAAAAGGTCAATTTTTTTTGAGCTACCATATTGGAGGTATCATGAAGTTAAACATAATATTGATGTCATGCACGTGGAGAAGAATATATGTGTTTATTTGATTGGAACATTGTTAGATATTAAAGGAAAGACTAAAGATGGGTTGAATGCAAGATTAGACTTACTATCAATGGGAATACGTTTGGAGTTAGCTCCCACACCTAAAGAAAGACGAACATTTCTTCCCCCGGCTTGTCATACATTATCGAAGAGGGAGAAAATTAGCTTCTGTCAGTGTCTTCATGATACTAAAGTTCCTCAAGGTTATTCTTCTAATGTAAAAATTTTTGTCTCATTGAAGGACTTGAAGTTGATAGGTATAAAATCACATGATTGTCACATCATGATGCAACAAATTATACCAGTTGCATTGCATGGAATATTGCCCATTCGTGTCAGAAAGACTATAATGAAGTTGTGTTATTTTTTCAATTCAATTTGTAACAAGGCGATTGATGTGAATTCTTTGAACATTTTGGAAAAGGATTCAATTTTTATACTTTGTCAATTGGAAATGTATTTTCCTCCAACTTTTTTTGATATAATGGTGCATTTAATGATTCATCTGGTTCGAGAAATAAAGCTTTGTGGACCTGTATATCTTCATTGGATGTATCCTTTTGAAAGGTATATGAAAATATTAAAGGGGTATGTTAAAAATCTATATCGACCTGAAGCCTCCATTATTGAAAAGTATATTTCTGAGGTGGTAGCAGAGTTTTGTACGAGCTACTTGGCTGCGGCGCAACACATAGGTTTGCCTCCATCTCGCCATGAACGAGTTAATAATGAGGGAAAGGGGATTCGCGGATTGAACGTCGAATCATTGTCAGCTAAACAGATGAAGAAGTTAGAATAATAAATCTTGAAGAACATAGCTGATGCTCAACCATATATCACATTGCATATTAATGAGTTGAAACAATGTCATCCAAAGAAGAAATAAATGTGGATTTTGAATGAGCACAACAAAACTTTTTTGTCATGGATTAAAAAGACTTTGCTTGGTAGATCAGATGTATCAGAGACATTAAAATGGATAGTGGGTGGTCCATGTTTAAATGTGACAACATGGTATCGTTATGACATTAATGGTTATACATTTCATACAAAAGCTCAGGACAACAGAAGTGCAGTTCAGAATAGTGGTGTATTGGTGTTTGCAGAAGCAATGCATTTTTCGAGTGCTAAGGACAA
The DNA here is from genome assembly GCA_963277665.1 of Viscum album. Lineage (NCBI taxonomy): Eukaryota > Viridiplantae > Streptophyta > Magnoliopsida > Santalales > Viscaceae > Viscum > Viscum album. Next base: position 1,194,041,150 of record OY728121.1, on the reverse strand, counting down.
AAACCCAATTTCTGCATCAAATGCATATTATGGAATTATTGAAGACATATGAGAGGTTGATTAATTTAAAATTAAAGTTCCCGTTTTTAACTGTAAATGGTTTAACGGTAACAATAGTGTCAGACACGATGAATTTGGAATGACACTTGTTAATCTGAATAGATTGGAAGACACAGCTGATTCTTTTATAATGGAAACACATGCAGCAAATTTTTTTTATGTAGTAGATCAATCAGATATGCAGTGGGCTGTTGTTTTACAAGGGAAAAACAATATGTTGGTGAGGATGAACATGATGAATATGCTGATTTATGTGAGATCCCTACTTCAATGGAAATATTAACAGAACATAATGACGATAATGTTGAAGACATAGTTTGTGCCATAAGGAACGATCACGATGAAGGAATTTGGGAAAACAATCCATCTGTACATTCCTAAAATTACAGGTAACATATGTTTATTTCTTGTTTACATTTATTTTATCCATAAATGTTAGATATTGTAAGTTTTTTATTTATTAAAACATGTTTTAAAATAAAATAAGTATATGTTATTGTTTGTTTTAAGTTTGTTTAGTTTACTTTATCATGTTTATAACCATTACATGAATTTTAAAATGCTTATTTTTGTTCACTGACAATTACTTTACCATGTTTACAATGTTTACCAGGTTTACCATTTTTACCATTTTTACCATCTTGACCATCTTGACCATCTTTTCCATCTTTACCATTGTTTAACATGCTTACCATATTACCAATGTTTACTATTATGTAACTTAGTACACTTTTCTATTTTCTGATTACAGTAGTATTAAAATATTTGAATTTATATATTTGTTCACTGAAAATTACTTTACCATGTTTACAATGTTTACCAGGTTTACCATTTTTTCCATTTTTTACCATCTTGACCATCTGGACCATCTTTGCCACCTTTACCATTGTTTAACATGCTTACCATATTACCAATGTTTACTATTATGTAACCTAGTACACTTTTCTATTTTCTGATTACAGTAGTATTAAAATATTTTAATTTGTATATTTGTGAACTAACGTTTTTTTTGATTTGAAGGATAATGACAGATCATTCAGATGATCAACCACATGATTCTGGGGAGGAGCATATTGCTAGTCATACCTCTGGGGATGAACATTCACATGGTCCTATTACGAGAAAGAGTTCAAAGGTTGGTAAACGTGGTTGCACACGTTTACCCAAATTATCACTTGCCTGTACGCAGGATCAGAGGATAGTAGTTGAGTTTGATGATGATGATATTCCTTAAGGTCCGAATGCCAAAGATTTTAAGAGTTTTGTTGCAACTCAGGCTAAGACCAAAGTAAGCATTCTGTATGATGATTGGAGAGGTGTGGATAAAGCGATTATCTCTCAGTTGTGGGAGACGATTTTGGTAAGATATTTTGTCATTGTTTGACCATTCTTTTAATGTTTCTAGTATATATAATATGTTTAATCTCTTCTTTATCAGATGACATTTGATATTCCTGACACTGGAGGAGTCAGGAAGAAATGCTTATCGTTGGATGCCAGGAGATGGAGGGATTTCAAATCAACCCTCACATCTGATTTCATTTATGGTCATAGGAGTCATGATAATCCATGTCGAATATATCCTTTTATAGATGAAGACACATGGGGATAGTTTTTTGAAAGTAGAAAAAAAGAGTCATTTCTGGTAAGGGCAATGTAAACTTTTATATACTTTCTTATATAAATGATTTTATTAATGTTTTGTTAATTATTTCTTATTCTTAAATTACAGCAAACAAGGAAAGATCATCAGGAGATCCAATCTAAAAATGTATACCCTCATAGTTTATCTCGGGGAGGGTATATATTATTGGAAGAAAAAATGATAGAGGAAAAATTTCAACAACTAAGAGCTGAGTCTTCAAGCTCTGGAGAGGTGGCCCCTCCATCCCCTCCATCTAGACATGAAAAATTGAAGAGAGCTTGGAAGGGAAAAAAGGGAAATATCTTTCAGAAGAATCGAGAATCATAGCTGAGAGGATTGTAAGATATCTATTTAATTTATTTAAGTTAACTTTTTTCTTCATATAAGTTTCAATCATTACAGAAATGTTCAATTAATTAATACAGGACTCTCTTGAGGAGCAAAGTTCAGAGGGGACATTTACAGCTACTGGGAGGGAAGATATTTTATTTGCAGCATTGGGAAGGCCCGAACATCCTGGTCATGTAAGAGGATATCCGACAGGTGTATCGGTAAGAAAAGTGTTTCCACGTTCTTCAACTTCTAACATTGAGGGGGTTTATAAAAATAATAGAATCCTTGGAGGCTGAAGTTCAAAATATTAATGCGACGATGGAAGACAAAATTAGAGATTCGGTGCATTCTATGTTTGCAGAAATGCAAAGACAATTTCAGACTGCAGCTCCCACTCCTCCACCTCCCCCTGCAGACCCCATTATTTATCCTCCACCTCCGCCAGTAGCTCCCACTCCCCCACCTCAGCCTGAGGACCCCATTTTTTATCCTACACCTCCGCCGCAGCTTCCTACATATTGCGAGTTGTATGTTGATGATTCTCAACATCATATAGTAGTATACGGGTTGGTATATTGTATAGGAGATACAGTTCATCATCAACAATTATAGGTAGAGAATCAGAGGGTCACTGTACAGGATATTATAGATAGATCAGCTAGGGTACCAATACCTACAGATGAGGTGGTGACAGTTGGACAGAGTATTGACCATTTTTTAGTTTGGCCATCCAGACTTCTTCGACTCATTACCATAGAGGTATGAATGTTATATCTTTTATTTTATTTTTTTATTAAAGTTGTTTTATCATTTTAAAACTACTATAATTCTCAATTTTTTTTTCACAGGAATACTTCAAAGGTAAAGAAATACTGTATAAACAACAACAAAGAAAACAGGCTATGACATCAGATACAGATTCCAGTGGTCTTGACAGATTGTCAAGATATTCACATTTGTTGTTGGGTTTTTATGAGTTTCCAATGGAATCTCATGTTTTTGGACGTGAAATAAGTGTGGGGATTACAAAATCTGATATCATGGAGCTTTTTACTGGAGATAAGTTGGGCATCAACGTGGTGCAAATTTTTTCCATGTAAGTCTTAACACCTTTTCCCTGCGTTATATTTATTAAAAATGTATACTTATATATGTTTTGTATTAGGTATCTTTATAAAATTTGTGAGAGGAATGAACTGACAGAAGTATATGGATTCATGGACCCGCAATTGATTTCCCCTGAAGCATGTGCATTGACTGAGGAACAAAGAATGGTTTATATTACTGAAAGATTTGAAAAGAATATAATCCAACAATGTTGGATGATGCGTTTTTTTGAGAGTTATGAAACACATTTATCTCAAATAGTTAATTATCTTTTAACATAAAAAACCACTAACATTAAATTTCCTTTTATCAGAAATCATTGGATGTTAGGGATTTTTTTCCCAAGGGAGAAAGCTCTTTATTGGATATGCTCTGTTCATGGTGATGTGCGAGAAAGTTTTATGAATATATTGGAAAAGTAAGTTTCAATTTCTCAATAGTTTTATATATTATAATAAATTTTAAATTTACCCCATTCGTATTATTTTATAACAGTGCATGGGCCTACTTTCGAAAAAACACAAAGAAAAGAAATGCAAAGATCAAATATGTAAAGGCGAAGGTAAATTTCCATTTATAATTTGTACTTTTTGATTTATTACATAAAAATAATATATTGAATTTACCCTCATTCAAAACAGAATTGTCATGAACAACAAGGCCTCATCGAATGCGGATATTATATGTTAAGATTTATGTATGAAATAATAACAACTGGGACAGTTGTGAATTTTGACCTGGTACGATTTCCTCTTAAACTTTGCCATCATATTTCAATTTGATTTATTCATTATACACGTTAACTATCTTCTGTTTCATTTGTAGCTTTTTGATGACCCTCAACCCTATACTGCTGAAGATATCAAACACGTACAAGTGTAGTGGTCAAATTATTTTACAGGATTGATTGAATTTTAGTTGTTTGTAATGTAAAATGTAATTTTGAATATTGTCGTTTTAATTGTCTATTTGGTAGTTGTTTAGGTTTGATTTAGTTTTTTTTTGATGTTGACAGTGTAAGTTTTGAATGTTATATAAGTGAATGTTTAATTTTGCTCTACTTCTTGTTTTGGTCTACTTTTGATGGTTCTTCTAGTATGGATTTGGGTCTGTGGGGGAGGGGTTCCCAGGGTGTGGGGGTGTGTTCAGTGGGGTTGGGGGTGTCCCGCGGTCTGGGAGGGTTGTCCGGTGGGGTGGGGGGACAGTCTTAGGGGGTGGCAGGGATGTCCAGGGGTGTGGGAAGCCGGTCCAGGGGTGTAAGAGTGCTATCCAGGGGTGGGGGGTTGTCCAGGGGTGTGGTGGGGGCTGTCAAGTGGGGTGAGGGGGTGAGGAGGTGTTGTTCAGGTGGGTGGGGGTTGTCGAGGGGTGTTTGGGGGTGTCCGGGGGTCGGGGGGCAGTCCAGGAGTGTGGTGGGGGATCCAATGGGGTGTGGGAGGGTTGTCCAAGGGGTATACATGAGGGTGGGAGCTCCAATGGGGTGGGGGAGGGATGTCCATGGGGTATACATGAGGGTGAGGGCTCCAACGGGGTGGGGGAGGGCTGTCCATGGGGTTTAAATGAGGGTGGATGCTGTCTAGTGGGTTAGTTTTATATGTTATCTATTTACATGCTTATTTTTGATGTACTTCTGTTTTTGTGGTATGATTTCTTGATTTATTTTCTGGTTGATTCTGGTGGAGAGAAGATCACTTCAATCTGTTTAAAAAAAAATTGGGTTTCTCACGTCGGTTATTTAATAACCGACGTGATAAAATGCCTGGAAAATAGTTTATCACGTCGGTTATTTAATAACCGACGTTATAAAAGGCCTGGAAAATAGTTTATCACGTCAGTTATTTAATAACCGACGTGATAAAAGGCCTGGAAAATGGTTTATCATGTCGGTTATTTAATAACCGATGTGATAAAAGGCTTGGAGAATGGTTTATCATGTCAGTTATTTAATAACCGACGTGATAAAGGGCCTGGAGAATGGTTTAGCACGTCGGTTATTGAATAACGGACGTGCTAAACGGCCTGGACAATGTTTTATCACGTCGGTTATTGACTAACCGACGTGATAAACCCCTCCCACAGGTTTATCACGTCGGTTATAGAATAACCGACGTGATAAACCCCTCTCCCCCGGTTTTTCATGTCAGTCTTATATGAACCGACGTGATAAACCACGCTCAGCCCGGTTTATCATGTCGGTTCTTATAGAACGGACGTGATAAACCACCCTAACCCCGGTTTATCACGTCGGTTCTATATGAACCGATGTGATAAACACCCTCACCCCCTGTTTATCACGTCGGTTGCTTAAGAACGGACGTGATAAACCATTGTCCAGGCCGTTTATCACGTCGGTTCTTCGATAACCGACGTGATAAACCTTTCTCCCGGCCTTTTATCACGTCGGTTCTAAAATAAACGACGTGATAAACCATTCTCCAGGCCATTTATCACGTCGGTTCTAAAATAACCGACGTGATAAACATCGCGATTTTATGCTTTTTGACGTTGGTTTTTAAATAACCGACGTCAAAAATCTTATTTATAACGTCGCACGTATTAACGTCGGCTAGAAACCGACGTAAAAAATTAAAAATAAACGACGTAAAAAACGTTTTCTTCACTAGTGATAGATGGAATAACCTATAGCATGATCTACTAACACTTCAAGAATGAAAAATTAAACTTCATTTCTTTAATAATGGATGAAGTGGAAATTGTTCATGGAATGACCAACAACGATATTACACTGATATCATGTAAGTATTTCTCTTTACACAAAATTTTTTCTACATTAGGTAAATGATCTTGAAAACCAAAAATGTTGTCCTAATACCCTCATATCTGATGAGTCAGAAGTTACCTTAGATCAACACAAATTTAGGGATTTTTGATTGTTGGCTATTTCATAGCCATGTCCTCTAGCACTCTCCATCAGAACAAGATGGTTAGATTTATCTTCCATATCCATATTTTCACATATGTTCTCTTTTGTGGAAACCTAGTGATGAGTTAATTTGGGTAACCGTTACATTTCATACATTAGTTTTGAAAATTATCTTTTGGTATTCCTTTTTACAATGTGGGTTTCTATGAAAGAAACATACATGTAGTAAACGATTTATAACCTCGAAGAATTTCGATGGAAAAATTCATTTTAAGGGGGGTAGAATGTAACTCCCCGAGATTTTATGAGATATATTCTTTTTAATTTCATTGATATATTCTATAGTACACTACACCAAGATTAGCTTGTAATATACGCAGCACCGTATTAGCTTACAGTATACGGAACCCTATTCTTGGCTCATGTTACACACAATTTCAAGTTCGTTTTGTGAAAATAATTCTATGCAACATTAAGTATAGATTTTGTTTAATGTATAAATGAAATAAGTTTTGATTATGATATACACAACACCAATGGGAGAATGCACTATATTCAGCCCTTACATGGCTTGCATTACACGCAATCACGACCTTCCTCGATAGCATGTGTAGTATGCAATACTAGGTTTCACTAAACACCGATATGTTATTAAAATATTATATAAACTAGACGTTTTGAATAGTAATACCCACTTTTTGAAATTTTATAAATTTTATCTTTAAAAATAGACTTCATTTTTGGATTCGGAATATTAAATTAGCTTAGGGTGAATTTTTGGTATTTTTCTGAAAACTTTAAATATTTGATGAATAGTGAAAAACACTGAGTTATAGTTTAAAAACGAATTTTTATTTAAATAATTATTTATTTTATTTAACTTTATTTTAAGTTAAAATAGATACATAATAATTATATATGTTCAATTTAATTCATTGGAGTCATTTTATAATAATTTTAGATATATAAAAATGTTATTTAACTTTTTACCATCTTTTACCCACATCCTAGGAGAAATTGCAAATTTACATAAAACTCAATTTTACCGCTTCTGTGAGTGGAATTTCAAAAATCCGAGAGACACAGTTGATATTAGTATTTTAAATGTTGTTCAATAAGATAAAAATAATTTTTGGTGAATAGTAACCTTTTACTTTTATTTACCATGGTTAAAAGTAAATAGGGTAATTAAGGGTAAAAATGGTATTGTTATTACCCTAACACTTGTCCTAATTCTATTGGATAAGTGTAATATGACAAAAAAAACCTTAGGAATAAAATATGACCCTTTAGGTCCACTTGGATTAGATTAGGACATTTATTATTATTTAATTCAAAGAAGAATTAAAAGAGTTAAAATCAATGTTTAATAACTAAAGCATTTTTAATATAGGGTTATACATAAGATAATTTCTACTATAAGTATTCATTGTAAATCTAAAAAAATTTAATATATAATTGTAATTTATTTATATTTTTTATAGATTATATAATTTAATTTATTTATGACACACTTATGATGCAGTAATTACCTTATTAATGAAATATTAACATAATTGATATTATAAATACCCAAATAAATGAAATTTGAGACTTTTTATGAATTAAAATAATTTTATCGGTTAATATAACATATTAGGGTTGGTGAGATGAATTTTCTTCGATGTAATAATACTGTTATGAATTTAGTAAAAAAATACCAACTAGTGTCAAACTTGACATAAAAGAGTTTTTAAAACAAATATCATATTATTAATTGATATAATGGTCCTACATATCTAAGGTTCTGCCAAAAGACTTATATAATAATATATATGACATTAATGAACCAATTGGGGTTCGATTTTTAGTTTATAGTATGTTTATTAACCATATGGTGTAAGAATACAAGAAGACACGGTAAAAGTTAAATTATTTAACATAGAGTTAAATCTAAATGGTAAGGTTACAATTGTAACCTAAACTTGTCTAAAACCTATATATAGAGAGGATTTAGACACATACCTACCTTATACTTGAAATAAGTCACTTTGGAGCCATTATAAACCGAATATTAATTTATTATAAAATAATATTTTAAGTTTTTCCTATGGTGCCCCTCACCCCCCTTATAAAAGGGAACCTCCTCCCTCTCCTCTTCACACAACTTTGAGCCTTCAAGATTGGAAAAACCCAGACCATTTGAAATATCTACTTCCATAAAAACCTACTAGAGGTTCTGGTATTCTTCAAAGACCAACATTAGTGCCCTAAGAGGCGGTTAAGAGGAGGCACGCCAAAGAAGAGGTAATCTCTTCAACCGATTATTGAAAGTTTCAGTATTCTTATACTTACTCTTCATTAGTTAGTTAATTATAAAGTAATAACATCAGTATAACTAATATAATTATATTTTATTATAAATATGAAACAACCCCATTTCACCTTTTATCCATCCTATGGAAAACGAAATCACCACGCGTGCGTAGGTACAGAATACCATCTCCACGCCGTGGTGTAATCTGTTTTTCCACCACCACCTTACATGTATGGGTATAATGGTGTGAATAATAACTATATAGGATTATTATAACATCATAATGATTCTGAGATATTATATAATCTACTCCAATTCAATTCAATAACTATGGGAATGATATCATCGCTCGTGAATACGTATGGATTACTGTTTCCACGATGCGATGAGATTCATTCTCCATGTTAAAAATTCAAGAATGATTATAAAGTATATATAATGAATAATAATTATATATATGACATAATAATTCTACTGTATTTATGAATATATATATATATATGTGTTATCAAATTACTTCCATTCAAGTCTATAAGGAAAGGAAAACAGCGTTCATGCGTACGTACGGCCTACCGTCTCCATGAACGGTGTGTTTCATTTCATTTATCTATCTATTATATATATATACTGAATATATATTATATATAAATCATTTTTTACATTATTAATGTAGGTAAATAATATAATTAATAATAATATCAAGAACAAAAAGTCCAAACACGTACGATAAATGAAACGATTTTACCCAAAACACTGCTTTAACATGGAATTGACAAAAGAGCGAGTAATATAAAGTCATAAGTGAATCATATATGATATCATAAATTTTATTATGGTTATTTTACAAGTTAAAAATATGTTTAAACCCACTATACAGGATTCTCAGACACATATGGAAGAAATTGGACATAAGGTAAAGGATAATTTTTCAAATCTAATTTTTATCCGAGATTGCTTATACATAAGTATTTACTGGGGTTATATTTTTCATCCATGTCCATAAAATGTTTTTCATAAAGTGTTTAATATTCTTCCATGCATGTTTAAAGTCATGTTTACCACTCTTTTTCTTTTACTTTGTGTTATGGAAGGAATATTTCTTTTATTTACCATATAAGGTACTTTCTGACTTTTTCGGAGAAAAGTACGAGAAGAATGTTTTTTTAACTTATACAGCGCGAATGGATTTTTATGGTTTAATAATGACTTATTTAAATGATGATTACTCTACAAAATTTCATTATTATTTTCAACAAAATCCTTTCCTTTTAAAATTTCATGGCATTTTGAGAAAAGAAAATGATTTTGAAGAAGAAAGGATATTTTCCTCAAGAAATCATTTCAAGTGTTTTATCAAAACTATTTTCCATATAAGATGACATTATTTTCAATGTTTATGTTTATAGTATAATGTATATATTATTTACACGGTTTTATTTTTTGTATGATGAAATTATTTCCATTTCTTTTATATGGAATATGTTATGATGGGATGATGTTTATGAAACCCATTTTAATTGTTGGTTTATTATGAATGATATATGTTTATTTGGTGGCACACAAAAGAATGATTTCATTATGAGAATGGTGGGACCAAAATCTCCCTCCAATGCATTGGGTAAATATGTTTATCTCATGATATAGACCTGGACATATCGGAAAGTTAATCCAGTTTAGTGATATAGGACTTGATCGAGGAGTGAACTCAATTCAGTAAGGGACTTTGTCTACTATGATGGTCTTTGAAGCAATTACACGGCTAATATGGAAATCATAACATGTGATTAATGGTTTTACACAATTAAATGTTTTATTCCCATGCTATTTAATCATTATTAATGTTCCTTTATGATCTATGCCTTATGTACTACAATTATTTATGTCATTTCTCAAGATTTTGTTGTTTATGTTCATGTTTTTACGTTCAAATGTTTATGGATGGTTTTTAATTTCTCCATGTTTACCCTTACTGAGAATTTGAGCTCACCCTTTTTATGTTTTCTTTTCCCCGGGATATAAATAAAGGTTTTAGGTAAGAAAACCAAAGCGGAAGATCTTTATGGGAGATATTGAAGATCTTTCACCATGATTAGAAGATTATGTTATGAGTTTCCAAAGAAACTGAACTAAGACAGTCTTTGGGCATCTATTTTGTTCATGAATTAAGTATTCCAAAAAATTAATGTAATGTCTATGTACGTCAAGCTTTGGGTCTCTACAAAGAGTGTGTGAAACATAGTTCTGGGTAGAGATGGTAATGCGTGTCACATTAGAACCCATACTAAACATGTGAGTCCTTGGTCAATAATATTAGTGGTGGTTTATTCATTCTACTGAACTCATTATTTTATTTATGGTTCAAATGTTCCCTATTTAAGTAGTAATTTATTCTAGGAATTATTTCTTGAACATGGACTATGTTCCTAATGAAATAAGATGATATTAATTGGGGATACCTATATTTTCATCATGGGAACTGTCATCCTAGCTATTTTTGGTAGTGGGATAAATATATGTACATCCAAGGATCCTATAATCAATATATATTGTTTGATAGTTAATTTTTAGTGACTCCCAAATAGTCTTTATAGGATTCAGTGATGAGACTATATTAATGAATTTCATTGAGAACCCTTGATTTGGATTTCGTACATGGGATTTCTATCATTACTTGGTTTTCAAACATGATGTTTCAATTAATTTTATGTAGATGTAGAAGATGGAATTTAACATTATTATTGGGTTGTTGGACAAGAAATTTCACACAACTTATCATGGATGTTGAAAAAATGGTTTCTTCCAACATTATTGGGATGTGATTCAAATCGATGTTTGCAAACTTATAAAATCCTTTTTTACAATGGCGTGGGTCCTCATGATCTTAATGCCCAGTTTCTCACCATGATTCTTGTAATGTATAACGACTATGAAATTAACCTATTTTTACATATTTTCTTAATCAATACTCTTTATAAAATCATCAACAAAATCATTGCTAACAGACTTTCCACTTTCGCAGTCAAAATTGTCTCCTAAAACCAATTTGGTTTTATAAAGGGTAGATCTATTCTAGATTGCATCTGTATTTCCTCTCAGTGTTTCAATAACTTGAATAAAACAAACAGAGGAGGCAAAATAGCTATTAAACCTGACATTATAAATGCTTTCCACATGATGGAATGGAGTGTTATCTTTAATGTCCTTCAAGGTTCTAGTTTTAGCGCCTCTTTAATCACTATAATCAGAACTCTCTTCAACATGGAATCGATCTCCATTTTGATCAATGGATCCGCAAGGTAAATTTTAAATTCACCAAAGGTTTCATGTAAGGTGACTCATTATCTACCATTCCCTTCTCAATATTATAATACTACCTCAATCGTATGATAAATCGTCTAGTGGTCCAGGATAAGCTGAAGCTCATCCATGTCTCTAGGGGTGTGAATGCTCCTACATAACTTTTTTATATTGATAACACCATCTTTTTCCTTAATGGTTATAAAAGAAATATTTTTTCCTAAAAACTACGCTATAAAACTATAAACAGGCTTCTGGTCATACCATTAATTAGAACAAATCTTGCATCTCCTTTCCGAAGAAATTTCATCCTAGTAAAAAATGTATAATTATCACTGAACTAGGTCTAAAATAAGGTATGCTCCCTTTCACATATCTTGGTGTTCCCATATTTTGGGGAAGGCCCATGTCGTGTCACTTTTTGACTATTATTGACCATTTTCTAAACTAGCTCTCTTCTTGGAATGGAAAACCTCTTTCTAGGATAGGTAGGATTTGCCTTGTTAAATCCAATATTGTCTCCAAGATGGTTTACTCCATGATGGTCTACAAATGTCCTATTGGTCTTATTAAAAAAATGAACACCACTATAAAGAATTTCATATGGACTGGTAGTATTCTCTAAAGAAAACTAGTGTTTTTCCCCTAGTCAACTTTTTGGATGCCCATTGAGAATGGAGGTATTGTTATAAAAAATATAAAATACTTTAATGAAGCCCTTTAGGAAAGACTCACTTGGAACCTTTTTCACAATACTACAGAATTTATTACCTTTCCCAAAAAAAGGATTCTTGATGATCATAATATAGGAAATTATAATTTAATTAATTCTTCCATAAGTCCATCCATCAAACAATCCTTCACCAATATTATGAATAATTCCAGAAGGATGGTCTTCAAAGACTCCTCCAGAAAATTATTCTTGGATAACATCACCAGAACACATTTAATTTATATGATATCTCCCAATCAATCTCTTGAAAATAATAATAGATATATTAGAGAAATTTTATGGCCATAACATGATCACCCCCTGATACTATTATGAAAGCCACTGAAAATTAATCATTCACTTACACTAATGATTTCATAAATTGGGAACCAGCTCACAATGGTATGCTTAACTCTAAAAATTTCTACAAGAATTATTTCTATAACTCAAAATGTGATTATATATGAAACAAAATTCAAAATACCATGGATAATACCGTTGAAATTCAATATCATCTGGCGCCTTGCTCACAATAGAGTTCCCACTGATATTTTCCTCCAATATTTTGGAATCCATATCTACTCTAAGTGTAAAATTTGTAACCAAAACAATGAATATACTAACCACCAATTCCTTTCTTGTGCAACTAAATCTTCTCATTGGAAATATGTTCTTGACATTTTTTTATTTCAAATGGTCGATTCTTGACACCGTAAAAACTCAACTAAAGAAATGTGTAAAAATGGAAGGCTCCTAGCAAATCTGGAACATCTTCCTTGATGTTGTTGTGCAGATCCACCATGGGATCTGGTATGATAATAATTCTATTATTCATAAAAATTACTCACTCAAACAGAATGCAGGTTATATGAGGATCCTCATTTCCATACATGAAGCATCATTGATGCAAAAGGGACATTGCCACAACACCGTGCATGAATTTGGAATCCTAAAACCTCTACAGATTAATAGAAATTACTATCAACCACATCAAACTCTGGAGGTGTTTTGAACAACATCTCTTCCTAGATTGATCAAAATCAATATTTATGGTGCCTCCAATGGAAATCTGGGACCTTTAGGGTGTGGTCTTGTCTTCCGGAATCGCCTCGGTCAGATACATGGATGATTCCTGGGTAAATTTTTCATTGACACCTCCATTTAGGCTGAGATGCTAGGTTTGATACATAATATTTCCTTTTCCACGATCATTGGTTAGAACAACCTTTGGATTGAAAGTGACTCGACAACCATCATACAAGCGATTTGGAATGGAATAACTCATCTTTCTTGGCCAATTACTTCTCATTGGATGGAATGAAACTATTCTCTTATCGACCTTAACTATATCATCACATATGTTTATCAAGAATCAAACATGGTTAAAGATGGCCTATCCAACATGGGAGTAAATCATGACATTAGCTGGTTTTAAGACCTTCCCATTTCTCTTATTTCCATTCATGAAAAATATTTTAATATAATCCCATATTTTAGACTCCTGTAAACATTATTTTAATAATATTTCTTCCTTGGTCATTTTGGGCCAAGGCATCACCTTCTTAAAAAAAATACATGGATTCCTTAGTTATGGTGAACTAGGTATTGAAAGGTACTGTGTATCTATATATATATATATATTTATATCTATATATTTATAGTACATATATATGTACATAATTATATATATATACATGAATATATATATGTATATAATGAAACTTTTAGTTGAAATATCTATCATTGGATGTAGTAGGTATCGTCAATTGAGATCATAGAAAGAAGGATTGACTATGGTATTATCTTATTCTACCAAATATTTCTAGTTTTATCTTAGGTAGTGTGACTACATTAAATATTCATTCAATATATTTATATTTTTTTAGTTATTATCTTCTTTTTATTACATTTTTCATTATCTTGATGAGTAGCATAGATATTCATGCAATGCATACTAATATCTCTGTATTGGACGTCATATGTTGTTCCCTACTGAGTTTTTCACCCACACACCTCTTGGATGGGCACTAAACCATGGTAATTTAGAATATAATCAATTTTATGCAGGAAAAATTTTAGGATAATGTCCTGGATAAATCAAGGAGGATAGATTAGATGATTCCATGGAGTATGGGTATCTGGTCTAGTTTAGTGTTGCAGAAGATCCTTGTAATTATCATCCTTTTATTTACGTTATTACTTTATATGTGGTTGGCCTATCACCAGATTAGTGTTTTATGTATAACATGTTCATTTGGGCCTGTATAATATTACATTTTATTAGAGATTTATTTATATTTATTTTTTTCTAACATTGATTATTTACAACCATGGATGGTGTTTTCTTATTTATGTTATTTTATTACATTTATATAAGTTTAAAGTCTCCCCAAAACATAAACTTGGCCTTATATCCAAGTTGGTATCCTAATATGCATGGGAAGGAATTCTTGAGGCCATGTTTCCAACTAGTCAATCTACTATTCATAGAGTGATCTGGGTCGGAACGTGACATATTGGTATAAGATTTGTTAGTTTCCTACTATTGTACTGTTTAGAACCTGATAGGCTGGGGTATTAAGAATGCGTTTGAATGTTTGATAGACACTTTATGTTATGTCATGAATACTTATTCGGCTTTGAATTCTAGGGTACTAGGGATATGTGTTTATTGTTCTTGTTTTGTGATGTTAATGTTGTATATGATTTTCTAATTGAGTGATTAACATATTTTGAGAAGAGTTATTATTTGTTTTTCAATTATGGTTATCATCCCATTTTTGAGAGGCTAGTGTCTAATTTTTAAACTTAGCTATAAATTTAAGGAAGTGTCTCTTGCATTATACCCGGAGTATAGGGTGATGGTTCCGAGCATAGTAGAATATCATGGGTGGATGTTCCCACTTTGGCTTCTTTTCATTTTCAATGATCAATCCGGGATCAACACGACGATAAACAGCGGTGTACATGGATCAAATCACAGAAATAGACAAAGAAGGAGAAAAGTCATGGAACCATAAATGTGGATCATCATAGGTTGATTATAATTAATTTAATTAATTGAAAATAAGTACGTTTTGGGTGTTCTTTATTCATTGATATTCTTTATCACGTTCCAATGTGATTTGTTGTTGCGTCGTAGATGCCAAGTGTAGACATCCACTAGTAGTGATCCACATGTGCACCTCGTATCTCTGGAAATTAGTGAAGGAGTCTCTGGGTGCTAGCGTGGAGAAACCTTTGCTTATGTTTTCCTCCTTAGATCATCCTGATCCGATGGAAGAGGATCTCTCATTGTATTGAGAGCATTCTTGGAGAATGAGGTTCTTTCAGCCTTGAAATAATTCCCCAGAATTTTTGTTCACAACGATTCTCATAGGAAAACAGTTGGTGTTGTGAGGATATTTATAATCGGGTATGAGGTTGTAGAGTTATGACAATAAATAAATGCATTACGCATTTTATTTATTACATTAACTCTTTTGAAAACCCCATGTCTAGTCATTAAATCCTTGAACTGCGCCCACACTGATTATAATAAATATCAATTAATAAAATGATATTATATCCTCAAAATCCAGAATAGAAAAACTACATGGTGTGTAATCATAAATACAAAAAGTGTACTTGTTTTTCATTAAAAACTACACGGTGTGTACATTCAATGTACACGACGTGTATATCTTGTTTTCATTTTTTCATTTCATTTCCAAGCTAAAAACTACACGGTGTGTAATCAATAATACACAATGTGTACTTGTTTTTCAAAATAAAAACTACAAGGCGTGTAATCATTACTATATGAAGTGTACTTCTTTTTATTCTTCCTCCAACATTAAAATTATTTTGGCTTCCTTGAATAATTATTAAGCCTTTCGAGGAATAATCATTATTCTACTTGGGATACTTTAATACACTTACTGTGTGACCCTCTAGGCCTCTTTCTCGTTGGCATTAGGTGGGCTTGCCTAAAGTCCAAGATTACTGTATAGCAATGGGTCAAGACACCCAAGAGAAAGAAGTTTATGTCATATTGGCGTGACACCTCAGACGAATGCTGAATGTGTAATTTAATCCCTTTGTCTCAATATCTCATCAAGTAGGTTTCATTGAAGATTCATAAACATGTATTCTTGATCAATCATTCTTTGACTTCTAGAAATAAACACGTTGTGACACCAAGGACATGGAATTTGTTCGACAGTTCTATTCAAATCAATGGGCCCTAGATATTTACATCAATAAATATAGAAGGGAAAAATCCTTTCTCGACTTATCGATTAACAAAATGTCATTCATGACTCATCCAACGTACCCTAAATCCGGACAACTATCTTCATGATAGTTTTCGTTAGAAAATCTAAGAGCGTGAGTCATGACATGATTCAATGATAATATTCTAGTCTAAGGACCATTACACACGCTCATAGATAGAAATTTCTAATGAAACCAAAACATGTGGAATTTCTACAAGTGGGTCTGTTCTCATAATCTCCCATCTAAGAGATTACCTAGTGCAAACTAAATGAGAGAGAGTCTCATCTTCTTACGACTACTTGGAGATGACGGTCTGTATACTATGTGTTTTATCATAGTATGGAATCCAACCGTAGAACTTCATTTAAGAATATTGTTATAGGATTTCAAGGTTCTCATCATAGCGAGGATCTCCCATGACCTTATCAATGCAACAAATATTCAGGACATTATTATATTATAGTCATGAAGAAAAATGAACAATATATAATAAGTGAACATTTGTGTAATCAATGTACAAAACAGTTGGTTCTCAGGACACCAACCCTAATAAAATCCCACTTGGACTAGAGCCAACTGCCTATGACTTTTAGTCCACTAGACCTCAAAAGATGATCATGTTTCTACTGAGTCAAGGCTTTAGTCAAGGGGTCCACCACAATGTCCTATATGGAAATACTACTCGCTGCAACTTCACCTCTATGAGAAAAATTCCACAAGAGATGATACTTCTGTAGTATGTGCTCTGTCCGCTGATGTGACCTTGGCTCTTTTGCAAGTGCCACCACTGTAGTATTATCACAATAGTGTGTGATTGGATCTTTACTGCTAGGTACTACATACAGCTCTTATATGAAGCTTCTCATCCGTACTACTTTTTTTGTTGCCTCAGAGGCTGTGATATACTCGGACTCTACTGTAGAATCTGCAACCACACCTTGCTTTGAGCTCTTCCAGCTCACTCTACCGCCATTCAAATGGATGATATTTCCAGTCTGTGACATCATGTCATCTTGCCCAGTCTGGAAACTAGAATCTACATGTCCTCTAATGACTAGTTCCTCACCTCTTTCATAAACCTGGAAAATATCCTTAGTATGCCTCAAATAATTAAGGATAGACTTGACTTCTATCCAAAGGAGGTCTCTCGGATCATCTTGATATCTGACTACTGCACTTAATGTGTAAGAAACATATATAATTGTATATATCATAGAATACATGACTGAACCAATCACAGATGTGTAAGGGATCCTTGCCATTTTCTCTCTCTCCTCATGTGTCTGAGGAAAAATTTTCTTGGAAAGATGAATGCCATGTGACACTGGAAACAATCCTTTCTTGGACTGTTCCATACTGAATATCTTCAATATCTTTTCAATATATGTACATTGACTTAGGCCCAGAATTCTCTTGGATCTATCACGATGGATCCTATTCCCAAGAATATATTCTTCCTCACCCAAGTCTTTCATAGTGAATCATTTATCCAACCATGACTTAACTTACTGTAAGACAGGTACTTCATTTCCATTTAGTAATATGTCATCAACATATACTATTAGGAAAAAAATTGGACTTCCACTAAACCTATTGTCGAAAGAAGGCTCACATTCGTTCCTAACAAAGAAATTTTTTGTTAAGGCTTCATCAAAACTAATGTTCCATGATCTTGATACTTGTTTTAATCCATAAATGGATTTATGCAACTTACATACATTGTTGGAATCCTTTGGAGTCACAAAACCTTCAGGTTGTGTCATGTAGACATCTTCCCGGAGGTTCCCATTAAGGAATGTTGTTTTGACATCCATTTTCCAAATTTCATAGTCATGGTAAGTGGCAATGGAAAATAGGATTATGATGGATTTCAGCATCGCAACCAGTGAAAAGGTTTCATCATTGCCAATTCATTGACGCTGTCTAAAACCTTTTGCAACCAGTCATGACTTATATGTGCTGACTTGCCCTGCCATGTCTAGTTTTTTCTTGAATACCCATTTATTACCAGTAGTCTTGACATCAACTGGAGTATCTACCAAAATCCATACCTGGTTTTGGTTCATTGAATCTATTTTAAAATTAATGGATTATTTCCACTTGGCAGCATCTTTTCCTTTAACTGCTTCCTTGTAGGTAATAGGATCATCATTTTCAACCAATAATGTGTCACCATCCTCAGTGACAAGAAAAACATATCATTCGGGTTATCTTACATCTCTCATGCTCCTACAGAGTTCTTGTGTCACTAGAACAAATTGTTCTTCCACGGAGCTTTGTGGAATCTATTCTTGTACCAACTCTTGTGTATCTTGAGCCTTGACTTCATCGAAGTCTATCTCGCTCCCACTATCTCTTTTGGAGATGTGCTCCCTCTCAAAGAATATGGAGTGTCTTTACACTATAACCCTTTTATCTAAGTGGTTTTATAGGTAATATCGCCTTGTTACTTTGGGATATCCTATAAAGATACACTTTGTGCCTCGGGGTGCTAGGCTGTTACCTGAAGAGTCCATAACAAATGCTTCACTACCCCAAACATGTAAATTCAACAACATGGATTTGCGTCCACTCCTTACCTCATATGGAACACCATTTATCAATTTAGTTGGTACTTGGTTTAGTATATGTGTTGTTGTTTGTAATTCATATCAACAAAAGGATATGAAGGCTTTCATGACTCATCATTGATCTCACCATGTCCAACAGGGTGCGGTTCCTCCTTTCACATACACCATTCCACTGAGGCGTGCAAGCGGGAGTAAGTAGAGATAGAATCCCAAAATCCCGTAAGATATCAATGATGTGCTGATTATGATATTCTCCTCCTCTGTCTGAGTGGAATTTCTTAATATTCTTACCAAGCTGGTTATCAACTTCATTCTTGTATTCTTTGAACCAATCAAAAGAATCCAACTTATACCTCATTAAGTAAATATATCCATATCATCTAAAATCATCAGTAAAAGTTATGAAGTACAAGAACCCACCCCTTTCTTCAACTAGAAATGTTCCACACACATCTGTGTGAACTAATTATAGAAGTTCTATAGCCCTTTCACCTTTCCCAGTAAATGGGGCTTTGGTCATTTTTCCTTGTAGACACGCATGACATACACCAAGTGGTTTTAGTTCAAAATAATTTAAATACCCATCTTGATGTAATTTTGTCAAAAATTTCTCATTGACATGACCTAGCCAGTGACTCCAAAGTTCGGTGTGGTATGAGTCATGTGAATTAACTTTCTCATCGATTTATATTACTTGGTTTTTGTAGTCTAACAAATCAAGGAAGTTATATAAATGTTCCTTACTAAGAGAAATGAAATCTTTATAAAAATAGCAACATTCATTTCAAAACATGAAGATGAATCCATCAGTATCGAATCTGGATACTAAAATAATGTTTTTATTAACAGATGGCACATTATAAAAACCCTTTAACACCAAGATAATTCCAGTTGTCAATGTGAGGTGGTTGTCCCCGACAACTATAGCAGCATGTCTGGCTCCGTTGGCTGCTCGCAGATCTATCTCCACTCAATCAATCTTACTGAATCTACCTATTTCCTATACATTGATGATAGCATCAAACATTGAGCATCAAGTACATTGCTCATTGTTGATCATAGACCAGGATATCTTCATCACTCGCCCCTGGTGCAGGAGAATCAGAAATTGAGGACTCCAGCATTTAAAACTTTCATTCATGGTGTAGGATAACCCAAAGGCAACTAAATCATTCCTCAAAGTTACTGCCCATGAGGATGTTGTATTTATCCAGAATTTATTGCAGAAAAAATGTGGTTGATGAGCATTTCATATTGATTCTACAAATTAAAAAAATAGATTTATCAGTACATTCTTGATTATATTTTATGAAAAATAATAAATGAATTTATTAATTCTCCCACTATTTTATCAAGTCCCAATGGCCGTCACCATTGAACTCATAATGTCCAGTTGCTTTGACATTATAGTGAAAAAGATCCATATTCCCCTTAGCATAACCCCAAAAAGGGTTGGTCAAGCTATTTGAAGGTATTTAGGTAGGTAGGTCTTTGCCAACTGTGAGATTACAGTTCCTTGATTTGTTGAGTGGACTCCCCAATCCTGAAATCCTAACATGGATTTCCTCAACACTTGCCTCCATTTTAAAACAAGTCTAGGAAGGGCTACTCCTCTTGATGTAAAATGTTTAGGTCAACCCGAAACATTCATAATAGCTTACTTTATAAAAGTATGTGTCCCAACAAGGGTTGGTCGAACACATAGTTTTATTGAGCCTTGTCCTTAATCAAGAAACAGAAGGCTTGGGCTGACTTAATATGATATTTGAGGGATTTTATACTTTATGAGTAGTTTTGAATTAGTACATGCTTTTTAATCTTATGTGATGCTTTCTTAAGTGATTAACCATATTCTGATAATGTTTATGTGTATTTCGGTTTTTATTTTATTCCATCATTACATTATTATTTATTTCATTAATTATTTGATCGTGACAAGACATATATAATAAATAAACCATGAAATTAGACAGAAATAAAATAAGATGGCATAATTATGATCTTCTATTGGTTAGCTTATCTAGTTGTGTGATAAGTTAACCCTGACCAAGGGAAAGACACCTTGAACTGATGGTTCATGTTTTGCAGCACCCACCTATCCACATTTGCATCTTCTTGGGTTGGTTTTGCCTCAGCTTCGTATTTTAAACCATCTCCTCTGGCCTGGGATATCATCCACTAGACGAGGTTTACATTAAAAAAAACTATGGGCACACATGCCGTACATTTTATTGGAAGAGGGATCATAGGCCAATGAATTCAAATTAAACAAATTTAAATGAAACCATACACACATCCGAAGGGTCTTTGGTCTAGCTCATGATCATCAATAGCATGCAACAAAATTTATGCATATTTAAAATTCAAATTCATTTAATCGTTCCATTATTTAAGATAAGTCTCTCTTGAATTCAATTAATTATGATCTTATAATTAATCAATTATTTATCTTAAATTCCATTTTTAATTTCCTTGATATTCTTCTCATCCATATTCCTTGTATGGTGTCTTTGTACATTTTGAGGAAACATGTTGAAATTCCATTTTTGTAAAGTACACAGTATGTAATATAGCCATCATGCCATATATTTTTCTCCCTTTATCCAAAGTACATTCCGGGGGATTTGGAAAGTTTTTTGTACTTTGAAAATTTTGGAGTACACGACATGTAGATTAATCTAACATGGGGTGTACTTCCTTGTTAAACGGTTACCGGCCTGGCAATCCCGTGTATGAAGAACACAACTTCTACTTGTACACGGTTTCACTTGAACCAGATCGGACCACACGACACGTTGATTCAACATACACACCGTGTATTAGGGTTCCCAGGCACCATTCATTTCTAGTCAACACGGGGTAATAAAACATCGATATACTCAATTCACATGGTGTGGTTTGGCGGACCAGTACCGGTTTGTTGAACTTAAGTACACGACATGTAGTTTTTACTACATGCCGTGTATTCTTGTGTTGTATGGACAGAAAGAGCGGCTCCTCCGGGGGAGATCCTCGTTTTTAATTTAATTAAAATTAAAATTAAAAGGTCATTTTTGAGACGTGAATCATGAAACGAAGGAGGAAGAAAAGACCTCGTTCATTCAGTTTATTGAATGATTTATCTTGAATTGAATCAAATATAAATGCATAAATTTTCAATGATAATTAAATAACTATAATCAATGTTGTAACCTCGCTCTGATACTAATTGAAGATTTCAGGAACAACAGAAGATCATGGGTGGATGTTCCCAATTTATCTTTTTGTCATTTTCAATGATTAATCTGAGATCAATATGACAATAAACACTAGGCTCCATGGATCAAATCAATGAAATAGAAAAATAAGAAGAAAAGTCTTGGAACCATAAATGTGGATCGTTAAAGGTTGATTATAATTAATTTAATTAATTTAACAGAAGTGCCTTTTGGGTGCTATTTCTTCATTGATATTCTTGATCATGTTCTGATGTGATTCGTCATTGTGTCACAGAATCCATGTGTAGGCTTCCTTTAGCGGTGATCCACACGTGCACCTCGTATCTCTGGACGTCGCTAAAGTAGTCTCTGGGTGCTAGCATGGAGAAACCTTTGCTTGCCTTTTCCACCCTAGATCATCTTAAACCGATGGAAGAGGATCTCTCTCGATCTTGAGAGTGTTATTGGAGGAAGAGGTTATTTCGGCCTTGAAAAAATACACCAGAATTTTTGTGCACAACGATTCTCATAGGAAAAGAGTTCGGGTTGTGAGGATATTTATAATCGGGTTTGAGGTTGTAGAGTTATGACAATAAATAAATGGGCTACACATTTTATTTATTACATTAACTTTTTTGAAAACCCCATGTCATGTCATCAATTCCTTGATATGTGCCCACATTGATTATAGTAAATATCATTTAATAAAATGATATTATTTCCTCAAAATCCCGACTGGAAAACTACATGGTGTGTAATCATAAATACACTGTGTGTACTTGTTTTTCATTGAAAACTACATGGTGTGTACATTAAATGTACACAACATGTATATATTGTTTTCATTTTTTCATTTCCTTTCCAAGATGAAAACTACACGACGTGTAATCATTAATACATGATATGTAATTGTTTTTCAAAATAAAAACTACACGGTGTGTAATCATTAATACATGGCGTGTACTTTTTTTTATTCTTCCTCCCACATTAAAACGATTTAGGCTTCCTTGAATAATTATTAAACCATGTATAGAAATAATCTCTATTCTACTTGAGATACTTGGATACACATAGTGTGTGACCCTCTAGGCCTCATTCTCATTTGTATTAGGTGGGCTTTCCTAAAGTCCAAGATTACTATCTAGAAATGGGTCAAGGCACCCAAGAGAAAGAAGTTGATGCCACATTGACGTTTCACCTCATATGAATGATTACTATGTTATTTAATCCCGTTGTCTCAATATCACATCAAGAAGGTTTCATGGTAGTTTCATAAACCTATATGCTTGATCTATCATTCTTTGACTTCCAGAAATAACTCCTCGTGACACCATGGCCATGAAATTTGTTCGACAATTCTATTTTAATCAAAGGGCCGGAGATGTTTACTTCCATAAATATGGAAGGGACAAATCCTTCCGCGACATATACATTAACAACATGTCATTTATGACGCACCCAATGTACCGTACATCTCACCAACTATCTTCGTGACATTTTTTTTCAATAAATCTTAGTGTGCGAGTCATGACAAGAGTTAATGATAATCTTCCAGTCTAAGGACCATTACACATGCTCGTAGATAGCAATGTCCGATGACACAAAAACATGCGGAATTGCTACCGGTAGGTCTGCTCTCATAGTATCCCATCTTAGATATTACCAAGTGCGAACTCCATGAGAGAGAGTCAGGTATTCTTACGAGTACTCACACAAGACAGTCTTTATACTATGTGTCCTATCATAGTATTTCATCCAACCATAGAACTTTATTGGTGAATATTATTATAGCATTTCAGGGTTCTCATCATAGCGGGGATCTACCATGAACTTATCAATGCAAAAAATATTCCAGGACATTATTATATTATAGTCATGCAGAATAATGAACAATATATAATAAGTGAACATTCATGTAATCAAAGTACAAAACAGTTGGTTCTCAGGACACCAACCCTAACATAGGATCCCCATGATATAGACCTATTAGTGTATGATTTTTATGATCATTTGTGTCAATTATTTAATGTGTGATCAATTTTTTTTGTGTTCTGATATTGGTTCTTGTTGGAACTATACTTAGTTTTTCCTACATGTATATGTAGATATTTACATATGATGGTAGTTTATGTGGATCTATGATGAAATATTTGATACTGAGGGTATTGAATCAGTGATAATGTATAGGAAGTCCAGTGACCCTAGTAGATCAATATAGAGCATGTAGAATTGGTGTTGGAACCTTTTTGTGTGTTGTTTCTAGGTTTTGTTTTTTTATGTTTCAAAGTAAACCAGTATGTTGTTTTCTAAAATATTTTAAAATCACATTCTACATAAATGAACTGTCTAATAATGGTACAAATTGGTTCATTGAAATGATGTCGTGTGTTTATTATTAACCCTTGTTGGTCATTTTTAGTTGTTAATGCATTTATTATTTCCATTAACGGATGTATCAATTTTCAAGTGTAGTTAACTAATGTTGTGTAACAACCAATATAGAGTTTTCCCATCTAGAATACTATACTATTTTACATAACCAAAATTCATTTATAGCTATCTAATTGGGTCATTGAGTATTATGAAGGTAACTACAAGTATGTTTGAAGTGAAATGGAACCATGAGGGGGTATTACCAAATAGGGATGCTAGTGAGGTTCAGTTCATTATCATTTCTATTTTCTTATCACAATAAATTAGGGAGAATTCCCATATAAGGATTCCCAGTGAATATTAGGGTCTGGTAGACTGATTCAAACTAGAGGATTCTATTAAAATACCAACCTTATGTTGTTATTATTGAACCTCAAAGTTCGATGTTATATTTATCTACCATGGACAATTTTGAACCTTCGTCTAAGTGGGATTCCTATAGAACCTTAGTTTCGATATAGATCATAGTGAGTTACCAATTTTTTAATGAAGGGATTCTTGTGAGAGGGGTTCACCCTAGGATTATAAATTCATTTTTAGGAAGTGGACTTGGTAGTATGCTCAAGTAGAGACCATTTAATGGTATGTTCTTAGAATATGTGATATAGTAATGATGATGCCATTATTTTTAAGTAAGAACATAAGGATCTTTGAATTCAAGAATCAGTTTGATGGATATGATTGAGTGGGTGCCCCACCCTATTGATAGGTGGATTTGTTTTTTAGCTAGTGATATCATGGGTAGATGATCATGCCAAGGAGGAATCTGTGTGATGGGTGTTAATGGAATAAATCATGGCATGGGTGATTTTAAAGATTTTGAAATATAGTTCTAAGGGTCTCCCAATGTTTTAAGAATGATGTGATGTGTATCATGGTCATATCATACGTATTAACATGATTCTCATAGAGCCATGAGTAGAGTGATGAATGGGTGGTAATTGATTGCACAACCTACTATGCATGATGAGATAGATGAGGTTTGCATCTGTTTCATGTGGTAGAATATAAACCATAGATTGTTATGTGGCCATCTGGGAATCGATGAACAATGATTTTATATAAATTTTTAGGGTATGGTTGCATTGGAGTTGTAATAAAACTAAGAATGTCCATATGTGGTAGAGGATTCATCATGAATCAATATAGTACTATGAGGTGGTTGACCATTGGTTGGCCAATGACACACATTATTGAGAGGCATAGTGTTAGGAGTTAGTTAAAGGAATGTTTATTTTGTTTGTTGTGATCTTGGATAGGGATAACTATACACATTAATATATGAAATCTTAATGTCCTTTTTGTCTATAGATAATAATTCCCAATATTTTGACATCATTTAGAGTACATTGAAATAGATTCATCTATTCACTAAGTTATCTAAATATCTTTTTAATGTTTGATGATGGAACCTCATGAGGTTGTTTGTATGTATTATTATGAGGTAATCCATATAGTGGGTATACCACCATTGATAAATTTAGGTTTGTAACCCTTGTTATTAGCTAAATTATGAAAAGTACCATGGAACCAATCTTAATACTAGGTAAATGGTGATTGGTGAAACATTCATGGGTTATCAAAGGTGAGGAATTTTCTCTCCATGTAAGTCACTATGTCAAAAAGTTGAGGGATCATGATTATTGTTGATCAAGAACTTATTCTATTGGTACAATGAATATTATTATCGTAAGGTGGTGAATTGGAAGTTGGTTTATAGTATATTTACCATTGATGAGAAGGGTCATTGGATCCTAAGACTAGTTGTGTGACATTCATTTGGATTTTTGATTTCATTGGAAAATAGAACCATGTACAATTGGCTTCCATGTTTAATTCTCGATATGTGTTTAGATATGGACTTGGGTGGAGTTTAAGTACATGTGTTGAGATTGAGATATCTTATAATGACCCATGTGTATTAGATTTGAAGTGTACTAGTGTTTCTGTAATATTGTGAAACCAGATACAAAATGTAGACGGTTAACCTATAAATGCCCCATAAATGTAGTTACAACATTTGGTGAATGTTTTCAAAATGATCTACATGTACCTCAAGATAAAAGAATCAGTATTGGGTCTTTGGGACACAAAAATGGAAGAATTTTTATAATTTATAGAGTATTCTTCAGGATGTAGTTTGACTTTAGATCTACCATATTGTTGGATGTGGTCTATAAGGAACCACATCAGGCATGTCATTTTGATTATGAGACTGTAGTGAAAGTGTCGTAGGTGTGTTTTAGTAGGAGATCCTCCATGAAAAAATTGAGGGTGGTTTATTTGAATTTGATTATTTCTATAAAATAAATGGATTAAAGTTGTGAATAATGGATCAAGAGGTGTATAATGATGAGAAATTTGATGAGAACATTATTAAGATATTAGAGGTGTGTTTAAGTAGGAAATTTTGACAGTGGAATTATTGTGGCTCAAATCTATCCATTGAATGTAAGAAAATATATTTGATGATGGAGGATATGAATACATGGTTATGTATTGTCTTATATGGGATCAAGTATGTTTCATATCAATTATATGGATTTGGTTAAAAGTGTTCACTAGATTTTTTGTGTCTTAGGAACCGTGTGCTTAATGTAACACTTCGAGGTGTGTAGGGAATTCACAAATGAAATGAATTCATTTGAGTATGAATCCCTGAATCATGTTAGTCAGGATATTCATTTTGAATCTTTACAGGTCTTCTCAGGGAAGATAAATTCTAGGGTTGGAAGGTTATAAGATCATATGTTATGGGACTTGGAAATTTCAAATGAAATTGAATTTTTAGTCTTTCAGATGGGTAAAATTTGGTCCTGACACATCAAATGAAATTATGAATCTTTGGATTCCTAAATATATATTTTAGATGAATAATGACGATCATAATGTTGTTAATAGGTTTTTGTTTTTTCCTAGATTTTTGGTACTCAAAATCAATGTTTTAAAAATGTGTATCAAAAGGCACATTTTGGGTGGATAATTAATGAAAACCACACATCCAAATAGTACAGAATAGTTCTCATAGATTTAGGGGATGCAAAAAACATGAGGCATTCCTGGGAATGCTATGTAGGATAATTTAGTGTGATGAAGTCATTTCTCATGGTTGGATAATGGTTTGTTATAATATGCACCATTATAATATAATATGGATTTTACAGTAATAAAATAGGTGATTGATTTCTATATGGTTTGTCCAATGTTATACTCAAATCAAGCACCCATAAAAATGTGAAAATTATAATTATCTCCCAATGATGAGTAATGTTTTTAGCTATATTTTCCTCCTATTTCACCATTGATCTCACACATGAATTATATTATTCTTCTCAATTCATCCATGGGAGTTATTCCTCATACATGATTTGAAATAAACGCATTCAAAGTTATTGGAAGACAAGAGGTAACTAGTCAACAACAACAATGTTTGTTTTTTTTCTTCTACTTCCTCTATATTTAGATTTCCCTAGTTAGGGTTTTTATTCTAGGTCCAACCATAGCATGGTATAATTGGATAATTTTAATATAGATTTTTGAAAATATTAGGAAGGGAAAAAATTGTGAGGCCATATAGACTTCTCCACATGCTAGTTTATTGTGGTAAATTTCCACTATGAATTTTCAAAATATTTAATTTCAAAATTTAATTAATTTAATTGATGTGGTGGCTCTGTTGGTTGTGTATATTCCCAAGGGGGTTCTAGTGAATCCCATAAAACCCTTTTCATAAAGTTACATCGATTTACATCAAACAATAGGTGTGTGGTGAATTATCAAATATTATTTATTTTTAAATTTTAAATCAAACTATGTTGTTTTAATTATGAAATTCATTATTTAACCTATATGTGAGCAGTAAATTATTAGGTTGGACCCTATATGATGACAAATCATGACTCAAACATCATAAATACTTGTTGGAGCAATAAATGGATTTTTATAAATGTTTTAATATCTTCTTAAGGGTAGGCAATTTTCCATACATACCCTTTTGTACTTATGCATGCTTATGGAAATATTTGCATTCTTGGTCTCAACCATAATGAATATACCTACTATTTAATTTTACAAAAAATATTTATTTTTTTTAATTTTTTTAATTAAATTGGATGAATGTGAGGGATCCCTAAAAACCTCACTTTCCAAGATTCACTCATTGACCAAAGAGTAGTGGGTGATCAAGTATCCAAATTGGGACACCTCCGATTTTGTTCTAACTCGAGGGAGCCCATGTAGGATTCATCTATTTACATACTCTATTATAGTACACCATGAGGGATTCCTCTATAATTCGATAACTAATTGCTTCCAATGAGTAATTCCACATTTATATATAGACAACAAGGATCTAACGTACAAATCCTTTATTTAGTACAGACTGAGGGGGCCCAGTGGGTGCGCAGTTCACGACTGACCAGGAACGAGAACATCATGGGGATTTCTAGAGATATGAATGTGTGTGATCTTAAAATCCATACCAAACATTTGACCCTATGGTCTTTGAAGATTTTTTGGATTTGAAATCTGGAAAACCCCACTCTTTTATTTATGCTTCACATGGTTACTGTGAAAATATCTATTGATTCTTGGAATGTTTCTTAGAACTCATCCTATGAGCTTGAAGTGTTGAGAAG
The DNA here is from genome assembly GCA_963277665.1 of Viscum album. Lineage (NCBI taxonomy): Eukaryota > Viridiplantae > Streptophyta > Magnoliopsida > Santalales > Viscaceae > Viscum > Viscum album. Next base: position 1,194,011,725 of record OY728121.1, on the reverse strand, counting down.
ACATTAATTATGGATTCCCATATTCTCTACATAGGATCTAGCTTCCTAGACATTTTTTATTGGTGATTTTTAGTGGTATTACATGTGATTTTGACTTCATTTATTATTTTTTGACTACTAAAATTTACGTATGACTATATCTGCTTTCGGGTATTAGACATTCATCCAAAATGTATTATTTTCACTGATTGACCATGATTTGGATATTCAAAATGGAATTTCACTTCATTATAGGGTTATTTGACATGATTTTAGAAACCCATGATTTGAATGTTGAACATTCTATTTGAAATCATTATTGGGTTTTTGGACATGACATTTCACACCCCATGGTTGGGATGTTTGAATTGGGGTTTCACATATTTATTCTGTCATTGGACATGATGCATCAATCCCCTTATTTTTGATGTGGTTAATGATGAATGAAATCATTTATTTAGATTATAAAAGATGAAATTTATTATCCCAAGATGAATATTGGGTAGGCCGGCCAGCAAATCATTTTTCTCCATTATCAGAAGACGGTTTATGGGTACCGGTACCCCAACCCGGTTTAAGGAAAACCAGAAACCGTACAAGAAAAACCCAACCTTCTACCAGAATCCAGTGAAATTAAAATTTCAAAAGCAAACCAATCATGTTCCACCATACACCACATGTCCCACATCCATCCGTGAGCCCATCATCACGCGTCACCAGCTTTGCAGGTCGTCAGAGAGGTCGACAGAGACCCGAAGGTCGTCACCGGCACAACCAAACAAACCACCATATTCAACGCATCCATGGGAGAACAAACCGTGAATCTCCTAACCTTCACCATTCCAATATCCCCATGACAGAAGAGCCCACCAGAATCCCCCTTGGCGTCAACTTCAGTATCACAACCCCTCAGTAATTCATCCATTCACAAAACCACAAAAAACCATGCAAACTATACAACTTCACCACATCATAGAATGAAGAACCCCCAATCCATCAGAAAGAAAAAAATAAATAAAAATCCATCCCGCCATGACACGAGAGGAAATGAATAAACCCAAATTCAAACTGAACAAAATCAGATCAAAGAAATCAGAAGAGGTTTCACCAAGAACCGAATCAAACCGCGCACGAACAACACCTCAAGCAACACCCTGTTTATGAAAATCCCACCGCCACTGACCAATTCGAGCGCATCCGACACAATGGAACCACCATGCACTCACCTGAGAAGATTCGGAACCCCACAAACCACCGACGCATGAGCACGACCTTCAAACGCAGAGAAACACACCAAAGGGCAACAACGAGCTGCAGAGAACAGAACCAGGAGCCCTCTGAAGAGTATTCCGTCAACGAAGACCGGACATACACCCACAGATCTGAATCAGAAACCACCGAAGTTCATTAAGAATATCCATAGAAATATATGACACCACGAACCATATAACGCCACTGCAGCAGAGTTCCTCCATCATCCCACCGTGCTCGAGGAGGAGTGTCATGTCGTCCACATCGAAGGAGCCTGCGGCGGTGAGAGGAAACCGAAGTGTGGGAGCCCTTTATGGGCGCATCTCAAGACTGAATAGCTAGATCCTAGAAATGTTAGGTATTCTCAGATGAATATTGTGCTAATTCCCTTATTTATACCCTCTGAATCCTATGATTAGGAATGGATTCCTTGTTTATACACCATTGTTCCAAGATAGTATAGTGTGTATAAATAAATGCCGTTATATTTATATAAATATATAATTCATATATACATATATACTTATATATATACATATATGCATTTATATATATACATATATATGTAATGAAAAATATTTAGAGAAATTTCTGGTGTTGGATGAAGAAGGTAAAACTGATCTGGATCGACAACTTAAAGATCAACTATAGTTTAAATTTAGTTAACTTTTTATTTTTAGTTTACTCATGTACATGTTGAGAAAATTCCAATCGCCTGACTTATATGAAATTATTTAAGTTATTCTCAGATTTTAAAGGTATTATTTTTATCTAGATGTCTAGCTCTAATATAGATAGACTACATATTTCATTCTATTTACGATAAATCTATGGTGGTTCCTTACTGATTTTTATAGTCACATCCTTCATGAGCCACTATTCATAGGGTACCCGAGTTGGAATTCATAAGGTTGCAGGAACATGTTTTGGATGAGGCCCAGGATTTATTAATAGGGATGGCTAAGATGTTTACATGGTGTATAGGTATGTGGTCTGGATTGGTGTTATATTTGTGAATTCTAATTTAGATTTCATTTATTTATTTTATTCTTTTATAGGTCATCAACCTTGTGGGTTATTAGTATTTTTTGTAAGGTATGGCCTTCTTAACATTTTCAAAATTTCATTTTATTATATCATTGTTAATATTTATTCCTTCTAAATTCATATTATTTTATACCATGTATATGTTTTGGTTACATCCTCTATTTAAAAACTTTTACATGACAATGTAGCCTCGGCATTGATGAAATTTAGGCCCTCATTAATATTCTTCTGCCTTAGGAATATGGTGAGGTTCTCTTGAGGCCTTATCTCTTACTGATCTGTTTACTTTTCATAATGTCATTCAGCTCAGGACATCACATTGGGGTATTAGTGTTATACTTTTCCCATTATTTTACTATTTGGTACATGGTAAATAGGTGTTTTACTATTTTGTTAAAGATGCTAATGATATTATAATAGTGTATCGAGAAGACATGTTCTGCTAAGAAGTCTAGGTTACTAGGTATATGGGATTGCTATTATTGGTTTTTGATGTTATATTTCATTATGATTTTTACCTTGATTGATTCTTATTATGTGTGTGGAGTTATGATTTAATATTTTTTATCGCACTCATCCATTGGAACGAGGAAAATGTTTGGTTTGAAAACATATATGGGATAGGAAAGTGTTTTCTCTTATATCATACTTCAAACATATGGTCTACATGTTATTGGCCTGATACTGTGTGACTTTCAGGATTACTGAGGACAACTATTTAAAGCACGTGAAATAATCTAAATTGCATTTTCCTATATAGTTTTTTTGTGACATTGAACTAATTTTTATCAACAGATATATATTGATATTTTATTATGGTGGTATGTTATGTGTATATTTGGTAGATTATTTATTATGACGATAATGACTCATTTCTCATGCATAGGATGTGTAATGACCCTATTAGGATGATATGGTGCTTGGTGACCTAGTTTTGGACCCTTGGTGTGGTGCTCTTTTATTTTTTTTGTTTATTTAAATTTTCAATAACAAACTATAATGGGTTTTCCCACATTGCAACAACACGAACTTTTGAATAAATTTTATTTCACAAATTTGTGTTTTAATTCATTTTTATACTCAACAAAACTATATATTTTAATTAATGAAGTGAGTATAATTAAATGAGAGTATTGGGTTTCAACTATTAGTTGAATGTTGGTCAATATGACCATTGGAAACTAAAATCTTAACATTACAATTATTTTTTATAAAAACAAGTGATCTTGGTTAATTAATTGAGAAAGAAGATTTGATGGCCTCATCCAGTAGAATCGGGATGTTCAAATCCCATTTGATGGAACTTTTGAAGGAGATATCACCACTGGGCTTTGCTCTGGAGCAAGCCCAAGATAAACTTCATCATGTGATGCTTGAACAGAATCGCCCATGAGAGAAGTTCAAGTAGATAGAGGTCACCACTTGGGCAATGTTGGCCGAGCCACCCCAAGATTCTATCAACTTAGCACACCATACACTTAGGTTCTATGCTGGTGTTATAAGAGGCTATGTAATCAGACCATAGCTTATTTGTTTAATCCTTTGAGATAAATAAAATTGTTATTTCTAATTATGGTAATGTTTTTGAATTTAAAATGTCCAGATAAATATAGGATGTATATTATTGATGATTTTTTTTGAAAAAAAGGATATTTTAAAATATTTATGTAATCCTTAAATAATTAATAATGTGTAATGATTTTAAAAAAATGGTCTTCTACAGTTGGGTTCAGTATGATATTTAGTGTCTACTAAGATCAACATAATTTGTGGTGAATCATAAATTATGAATAGTAATTTTACGCTTATGAATAGTAATGTGACCAAATGGAATAGTAATCTCACTTGAGAAATTATTATTATAATTTATGCACCTTGTTTAGGTAATGTTATTCAATAAAATAAGTAAATTACTGTTTCAGAAATTATTAGTTATGTATTAGTTTTTTTAGATGAGTAGTGTTTTTATTTAAAAATTATATTAAAAATATTTTGAAAATTATTTTTATAAAATGGAGTATATTTTTTAATTCAGAGCATCAATTTTAGGTTAAGGTGAAGTTTTGGGATTTTTTTTGAAACAATTCAATTTTCGGGGAATAGTTAAAATATAGTTTTGAGTTTCGGGTGTTTAATGAAATCATTACGGATGTAATAATTATGTAATAATTCTGGTCGAATTATTAATAGTAATAAATGCTATGATGTGTCTCAAGTGTCCAATACCATGGTCCAATACCATGGGCAAACCCATGGTTTTTCCAATACCACCGATGAGGTGTCCCTTGCAAATTAATGATTTAGTCCCTCACTTCTCCTAAAAATACCAAGCCATTCCCCCATTCATTTCATTAAAAAAAATACTCCTCAATAATGCTCATGTCTATTTACCACCGAAGGTGTCCTCCCAAGGTACCCTCAAGCCTCCCAAGGTCCCGACCTTCATGCTTTCGAAGTTACTCTTCAAGGTAAGGGAACCTTTCACCCTCCTCTTTTAAGTCACGACTTCTTTTTTATTATGTCTTATAGTTCCATTTTATTATGTGAGGTATTGTAATTATATATCATTACTACATTCAATTTCAGGTCCAAATGATGAGAGACCCTTTTCATTCTGATCAATTGATTTTTTGAATTTTTAAGTGACGCCGTTAGGCTGCCGAATTTCTTGTAAAAGAAATCACATCTTCTCTTTCTTTTAAAGTTTCCTTTTATTGTGGTATGTCATTCAAATATCCATACCATGTTATTATCTACATCTATATATTTATTGATATTTTAATATGATTTATTTATGAGTGGGTTACCCTTGTACGCTCTCTTTTTATTATTTTCTTAAACCAGGTTATATAGCTCTTATGCTGTAGAAATTTCGTCTCAAAATTTATCTCTCTTTCTCTCAAAAAATTATCTTGTTTTATTTATGTGTATACCCATAACTATTTATTTTATATTGGTGTTCATCAATACACAAAAAAGATATATTTTATTCTGTAATTGACATGCATGTAACCCTCACTCCATTTCAATGGGTTATAAATGACTTAATGACCTTATTTTTAAGTACTTTTTAAAACATCATGATTTTGTAATGAAACCAATTTATTTTATTCTCTATGGGTTATTTTTTGAAAAAATTTATTATTATATATGTGTCTCACATGAAATTAATGACATATTAAGGTTATTCCCTGATTGTTCTCCAATGCATTGGGTAAATAATTAATCTCTTGAGATGAGAAGTCTCACGATACCATGGTGAATAACCATGGTAATGTTTATGGCACCTTGGTGTTGAACCTTGGTGATATGTTCACGAAATTATAAATGAAATGTCGTAGCCACATATTCATGTTATGTTTCAGGTTCATTCATTATGATATTACTACACTTCCATTACTCATTTTCTTTATGTTTTTATCAAGTTCTTAACGATTTCACAAGTAAACTGATTCCCCTGTTTACACTTACTGGGCCTTCAACTCACCCATTTACTTGATGTATGTCTCTAGGTTATGAGATGTATTAATTTTACATAGGAGGAACTTAGGATGATGCATTACACATGGATTAGGAGAAGGTTTTATGATTTATTGATGTTTTATTTTTCTGGATTTCCAAGACACAAGAATTTAAAAGATCCTCTATTTGTAAAATGTAATTAAATGTTATGTAATAAAATGATTGGATGGCATAGTTGGTATAAGAGGATAGTTTTTTATTTATGGAAATTAGGATATGAAAACTTTACGAAAAAACCTATATAAAAGATTAAATATTGGAAAACTTCTTGGTATTTTGGTGAGTATTGAGTACGTGGTTTATCAAACAAATACATCCCTGTATGGATACGAGCATGTAGAGGCGGCTCTGGCACTGATGTACCTATGGGTAAAACCCGAAAACACCTCCTTGAGCTAGAATATAATGGGAACTAGTGTATGACAAAGGGCCTTGTCATACTATTGGTTACGACACTTCTGGGGGATATGTTTGGTTAAAAGAAAGACTTTATGAATCTTTATGATGAAATTATAGATAAATATAGTTGCTTAAGCAAGAAGTTTGAAGACATAAAATCCTTTATAGTTAAAAGATTCTTAAATGAAATAATTTTCCCTCTAAGGTTATATTATTTTAGAAAATGGTGGGAAACAGGAGGAACCGTGAAAATGGTGACCACAATGGACCATGCGTTGACAGCCCTCTGATGGAAGCCGAAATGGAAACATTCATGCGAATGATGAATCAACTGTCTCAAGTTATGGGAAATATCATGAATCAAGCTGAGAGAACGATCTCAAAATGAAGGGAAAAAAATTCTGTTTAATCTTTTATGCGTAGATAACCACCAACCTTTTGTGGATCGACTGACCCAATAATTGATGAGTTGTGGATCAACTTCATCGAGAAAATATTTTCTGTGCTTCACTGTTCAGAGCAAGAGAAGGTCACCCAAGATGTATATTGCTTAGAAGGAGAAACTAATCAGTAGTGGGAATTGATTAAAAACACAAGGCAAAGAGTGGAGGTTGAAGCTATGGAGTGGGAAGTGTTTAGAGGGATCTTCTTCAAGAAGTATTTCCCTCGTTTCAGGATAACAAGAATATAGAAGGAGTTTCTCGAGCTGAAGAAGAAGGAGAATGAATCTATGGGAAGCTACGAGATGAAATTCACAAGGAATTCGTGATACACCTCTAACAGGTTCATGGATCCATATGGGAAGGTTGATAGATTCTTCCGTGAACTGTGACCTCATCTGCCGAAGAATCTAGCCAACCAAGACTATGATAGCTTTGAGGAGATCGTGAGCAGTGTGATGAAAGTCGATATTGAGATTTGTGAGACGTATTGTTCTCATAAATCAAATGGCAAGAAGATATCGATGGAGCACAGCTTAGGGAGGATCTTTGATCAAGGAAGAGGAGGTAATAAAGTGCAACATCCCACATGTAATACATGTGGGAAGAAGCATATGGGGAAATGATTTCTCCGGAGCAGGAAATGATACAAGTGTGGAAGAGATGGCCATATTGCGAAGAATTGTCATAGTGAGGTGAAACCTCAACTTCCAAACACTAAAAACAAGGGGAAGATGGTGCAGGCCCTACCTGATGTCCCTTGTTTTAAGTGTGGAAAACATGGGAACTTTTCCAATTACTATCCAAATCTAATGGCAGCGTAGGGGAGCCCCCATTAGCCGCAACAAAGGCCAAGGGAGCAAGGCCATGATTTTTCTATCAGGATAGCTAAAGTTGAAGCTCTAAATGATGTGGTAGCAAGTACTCTTGTTGTCCACTCAAAGCAATCAAGTACGTTGTTTAATTCTAGTTAGCATTACTTTATTTCCTCGATGTTTGCAAATACTTTATAATCATCACCAAATTTTCTAAAAGTAGAATTATCAGTCAAGACTCCTGGTGGGATTATCCAAGAATCATCAGTGTTTAGAAACTCTTGTAGTTAATTTAGTGAGCACAATCTTATCGGAAATCTATTTTTCATTCCCATGCTGGAATTCGACATTAGACTAGCGATGGATTGGCTCTCAAATTATAATGCTAAGATCAAATGGAAAAGGTAACATACAGGGTAAATAAGGAATATTACATTCTCATATTAATCCATATTTGTGATTAAAATGTTAATATTACTTTAAAGGGAATTCAATGCTCGTTGGCGTACCCAATATGCAATAACGAGTTTCTTTTAAATCTCACGTTGCACACTAATAATAAAATAATATTATTTTAAATGGTAGTTAACGCCTCGCTATTGTAATGGAGGAAATGAACAGAACTGACTATAAAATGATTATATATGTTTTTCAAATATTGTTATTTTTATCCAATAAATTGTAGAGGATTAAATTGCGAATGAATCCAATTTTAATCCTAAATATTGTAACATTCTTTAAAAGGTCGATTAACCGCCTTTTGATGGAGAACCCTTTTTAAATCTAGTTTTTGACAATTTCATATGTTATATTTGACAAAATAAAATCCTTATTTAGAATCTGGACATCAACATTTACTTTCTGTATGGTTTGGTATTCTTCCGATAAATTTCATTCTTTAAAGAATAGTGAATGATGTTGGGTTTTAATTCAAAACCTCCTTTTAATCTAATTTATTTATATTGGTAGATTAAATTTTTAATTGGTTTTAAAGTGAAATTAGAATATATTTTTACCATTTAATCCAATGGTGGTCATTGGAATTAATTTCACTTTGAAATTGTAAAAAAACAACTGTTAATCTTTTGATAGATATTGTTTATTAAAAACAAGCTATTTGTTTTGACAGCGGGAATTAATTCTAAAATTAATTAATGAAACTTCTATGTTATGAATTTGGTAAAATGGAAATCATTTTTTAATTCGGAATATCAAATATAGCTTACAGAGATTTTTTGGTACTTTTCTAAAAAACATCAATTTTTGATGAATAGTGAAACCACTAAGTGATAGTTAAAAAACTGACTTTTCGTTTAAATGAAATTTTACCACATCTATGAATTTAATATAAAAAATATGACATACATGGTTTTCATTAGTATGTAAAATGTGGTTCAATGGCATTAAAATAATTTTTGGTGAACAGTAACTTTTGAGTCCTATTAACCGTGATTAGAGGTAATTAGTGTAATTTAAGGTAAAAATAATGTTTTAATAAAATAAAATTACATTGAAACATTTCCTATATAAGAAACTGGATATTCGTTTTCAGGTATGTCCTTCTTTTCCTGGAGTTTTTGAGAAATGTGGAAAATTTTGAAAATTTTGAAGTACAAGTCGTGTATTTTCTGAGTACACACCGTGTACTCCTTTGCTGTGCCAGGTCCTATTCTGGCTGTGTCTGGGCCACAAACACGGTGTGTAGGGGTGATGTGGAGGCCACTTAAATAAGAGTATGGAAAAATAGAGTACACGCCTTGTACTCTAGAAGTACACACCGTGTATTTTCTTATTTTTTTTACTAAACGCACCTGGGTCACGCCTAATCACCAGAACGACCTTCTTCTAGGCTTCGTTCAGCCGAGAGCACCCGTACGACTGTGATCCTTCCCCGAGCCCTCGATTAGCCATCCGATCTCTATTTCAGTCGCTGTCGATTATGTTGGGATTTCCTCAGTAAGCTCTCTCTTCTGCTTTAGCCTTGTTCAATGATTCCTCCTCATTTTCATGATATAGTGGGTTGAGCGTTTTGGACGTTTTCTCAGATCTTCGACATTATAAAGAAAATAAATCCTCGTGGTTCAAGTATATCGATCCGCTACAATTGAGGTAGGTGGTTTCTGCCTTTCTGTAGATAGTCTTTTAGTATTTTGTGCAAATTTCACCAATACCCTTGAACGGGGTTTTGCGTGTTTCCTGTTTTGCCCCTGTTGTTTTCCGGCATTGCTTGATTTCTTGAGTAGAGGTCAATGCTAGTGAATTTGGGTAATTTTTACTGTGTTCCTGTGATTTTCCTTGCATGTTTTTCTCATTATGCGGTTTTTCCATTTTCCATGCCAAGTTGTAGGACAGTGGAACTGTTGTACTGTTATACTGTTGTTCCTTAGAATGATAGCCAAATAGTTCTTGAGGTTTACTTGGGCTGATACGCGCGCTATGCATGTTTGTTTACATAGGTTAGTGAGAACCTAGTGTAGTGGACCATAGAGAGAATGGACGTAAGGGATTCTCTAGAGTGTCTTTATGTTATAATGCTAGACCGCAGGGGGAATTGACCTTGAGTGCTTCCTTAGAGAGTTTTTAGTTTCTCAACACAGGCCACAGGGGCAATGAGACATTGAGTGCTTCCCCAGAGAGCCTTTAGTATGATACGAGACTATAGGGGGAATTGACGGTGAGGGCTTCCTCAGAGAGTCTATTATTTAGCTCAACTAGAGGGTTGAGATTGGGTGTGCTTCCTAGAGGGTTACTAGTGCTTGTAGGTTGAACCATAAGGGGTAGGCTGTAAGAACTACCCAGGGGGTTACGCATTGTTTTTCTTGTTGATTGGTTGCTACGTGTGTACTTTATATGCTAGACACTGTGGATTTTAGCTGCTGTTAGCTTTTCTATTTACTACTTCCTATAATTTTACTTCCACGTATTCATTGACTATTTGGCATAGATATTTGGGTGATTTCCTACTAGGACCTTGTCTCACACCCTCTTTGGGTCATTATTTTTGGACTAAACAAACTTTGTTGTTGTAGGTATTGATAATGGCATGCACCCTTCTACTTTAGGTGCTTGAATTTTTATGTGGAGTGGGAGAGCATAGGACCAAGCTATGGCTTGTGATGCTAAGGAGTTTACCTGTTTCCTTTTTCACTTTGGTTTAGTATTGTATTCATTATTGTGACTTGTTTGGTTGTTTTTCTAGTCATATGTATCATGCATCATATTATATACATGTGTGTTTTCTCCAATTGTTTACTATTAATCTTTTGTTGTTTATTCTTTAATCTGGTATGGATGGTTAGAGTTGCTGCTATTGCCTATTTTTTTCTTCCACTATGTACTCTGCCAAAGAGGGCATAGTTTCCCCAGAATCAAACCCAAGGCCCTCACTGCAAGTCGGTAGCCTCCGGCGTTTGGGGAAGTGTGCTTGAGGCCATGTAACCAACCGGGTACGGGGTGCCTCTGGATGGAATTCAGAACAGGGACATTACAAAGTGGTATCAGAGGTTTTTTTTCTCTTGATTACTATTTGGAGCCTTTGGATAGGGATATGATGGATTCGGTACATGGTATTAAGCTATGCTCGGGAGTAGCGAATCCGTGTATAGGGAAAAGCCATAGTACCTCATTTAATAGAGTTTTCTGGTTTTGAGATTTTACGGTTGATATGATTTCACCTAGAGTGATTCACATGCCTTGTGTTATTATTGCTGTGTTATTGCGGTTCTATTTCTGTCGCAACCTGATGAGATGAGGGTATTCCATCTCATGCATCATATAGAAACTTGTTAAAAATCACATTTCATGCACTCTTGTCAGGCCATCTAGGGTGCATTAGCAATTGCATGTTGTTGTGATAGAATTTGTGTAGATTATGCATGTTGTTGTGATATATTATTTGATAGAATCCCTGCTATTGATGGAGGATAGTTATTTTTTACTTTTCTTAAATGAAATCCAAATTCTTGTTCTTGTGGTGTTATGGTCCCTTTTGAATCGGAAATTGGTGAATTATTGACGTGTTTTTCCTTATATGTGACTGTATTGGATGCCATGCTTTGATTCATGGTGAGTATGGGCCCTCACAGATCATAATTTGGCACCTTCATGCCTTTTTTCTGTGTTTTTGGGGCTTTGGTGCAGTTTCTGATCCACTGCCCAGAAAAACCCAGAATACACGACATGTACTTTAGGAATAAATGTCGTGTAGTTTCTGACCATGTCAATGACCATGTGGGAAGGAACACGGTGGTGAGGGATGTCTTTAGGAACATTCTGTGTACAATAGGTACACGCCGTGTAGTAGTGATCTGTGTACCCGGCCGTGTCACTAACAACACGGGTCAGGGAAGCTCGAGTAGAACACGCCGTGATGGTCAAGAACATGCCGTGTAGTCTCGTTCCAGGTACCCGGCCGTGTCACGAACTACACGAGTCAGTGTTATCTTCTCCAATACATGCCGTGTTTGTTCGGAACACACCGTTTAATGGTCAGCCATGTACTTGGCCGTGTCGCCAACAACACGGGTCGGGAAAATCTTCAAGTACACGATGTGTTTGTTTGGAACACGCCGTGTCATCTCAGCCGTGTAACTAACAACATGGGTCTTTGAAGCCTTGTCTACTACACACCATGTGCATGGGGAACATGCTGTGTAGTCCCAGTTTAATAGGACCATGTGGTTTAGCCGTCTAAGGAGACTCGGGCAGGGCAGTAGAGTTCAAGTACACGCTATGTCTGGGGACAACATGCTGTGTAGACTGGGGTTTTACACGACCAGGGGTGGCAGAATCACACGCCCATGTGTATGGTTTAAGTGATCACGCTGTGTAGTTTTTATACACGTCATGCAGTTGTGTTTTGTAAATCATGACCATTTTTCTCTCCTATTCCCATTTTTTACTCTTGTGTTCTAAGTCCTTGTTAATCCTGATCTATGGTGTTCTTTTGATATTTTAGAGCTATGCCTCCGAGACGTCTTCCGGTTGCACGTCAGTTTCCAGACGGTGATCAAACACCGGATATGTCTGACCAGAGACTTCCTGCCGATCCTCCAATCATGCCACCCTTGGCACCATCTGTCATGCCAGATGCGGCCGCTGATGAGCAGTTTAGGGAAGACTTTATGAGGATGATTCAGACCTTTCAGGGAGTACCTTCTCCTGCCATGACTATGGAAGTCTTGACATGAGTTTTCTAGCAGGATCATCCTCTTACTTTCTCGGGGGGATAGAGGACCTCAGGCTGCAGAGTCATGGCTGGAAGCCGTGATGACTATCTCTGAGCATCTGGAAACACCTCCAGAGAGACGGGTCAAGCTCACTACCTATATTCTACGATATTCTACCAATAGGTGGTGGTACGTGATCTCAAAGGTGGTTCATCAGCAGAATATCTCTTGGGAGGAGTTCCAGCGTGTGTTTTATGAATACTTCTACCCGGAAACCCTGAGGGCCGATCGATCCTGAGAGTTCATGAGCCTAGAGTAGGGAACTCTTTCAGTTATGGAGTACTCCGCTCATTTCACAGAGCTGCAGTGTTTTGCACCCCTCCGAGATGGAAGCGGGATATTCTTAGCAAGGATGTTTGAGGATGGCCTCAGGCGGGAGATCCGCTCGTAGATGAATATCTTCCAGTTGACTCCCATCAACTCCATCGTAAACCAGGAACTGATTGCAGAGCGCAATCTGAGAGACTCCAGAGCGGCGAGCCAGGGCGGTTCTGCTTCCAGAGCTAGTGTTACACCAGTTGACAGCAGGAATCCCCTTAGGGAGTCTATATTCAGTGATTCAATGATGCGAGATGCATCTTTTGGTAGCCATGTAGTTTGCTACTAGTGTGGAAGGGAAGGGAACATGAGGCTGTAGTGCCAAAGAGATACAGTAGAGTGCCGATCTTACAGAAAGATGGGTCACCTTCAGTGTTTCTACCAGGTTTTCTCACCAGTAGCTGGTGACGAGGTTTCCTCCATGACTCCTTATTCATGAGTAGCACCACCAGTTTCTCACCAGTTGGGGAATGAGAGTTCTTCCGACCGTTTGGGCCGAGGTGGAGGTCAATGCAGTGGCAGTCAGTCCCCAATCTATCAGAATCAGTAGGGAAGATCATCTTAGAATGGCCGGGCAGGGTCATAGGGTTGCGGGGCATTCCAAAATATTGTGGTAGAGCAGACCTATCATGAGAAGGATCCCAGACCATCCACAGTTCGAGGTATGATTTTATTATCCTCATTTTATCTACATCTCTTTCCAATACTGGTGATATGCATAGCTTTATCTCTGTTGCTGTTGTGGAGAGCCTTGGGATCTTTATCTTTTTTTTGTCAACTCGTTTACACTAGATACACCATTGGGGATGAGGAAATATAGTGTACGTCAATGTAGAGAGTTCCCTCTTGAGGTTGAAGGGTATCGTTTCTTATGGGATCTTTATGTCCTAGAGATGATAGGCTATGATGTCATTCTCGGGATGGACTGGTTGGTTCCCTTCCAGGAAGTCGTTGACTGTTATCACTGCAGGGTGAGTTCCATCTCACCAATGGGTGAATAGTTTCTTCAGAGAGGCGAATGGGATGTTCAGGTGAGTAGTGTAGGACTCGAGTATCATGGGCTAGGAGGGGTTATAACCCAGATTGCTAGTCTTTATCTGGATGATCAGGGGACTCCACAGTTGGAATTTCCTCCAATGGTGGATCATTTCAGAGATGTCTTTCCAGAGGACTTTTTTGGTTTGCCTTCAGAGTATGAGGTGGACTTCTCTATTGAGCTCGTGCTAGGAGCGGCACTAGTATCTATTCCTCCTTATAGGATGGCTACACCTGAGTTGAAGGAGTTCAATAAGTAGTTGAATGAGTTACAACAAAGGGTTTCATCTGACCCTGTACATATTCTTGGGGTTCAGCTATCCTGTTTGCATAGAAGGCAGAAGACACCCTTAGGCTCTATGTGGATTATCAGAAGATGAACCAGTTGACGATCAAGCATAGATACCCCTTTCCGAGGATTGATGAACTTTTCAATCACCTTCGAGGATCCCGGGTGTTCTCGAATATTGATTTGAGGTCCGATTATCATCAGTTGCGCGTTAGACCATCAGATATACCTCTGAAAACATTCAAGAGCAGGTATGGTCTCTTCGAGTATATGGTTATGCTGTTCGGTCTCACGAATGCGCCAACAGTTTTCATGGAACTGATGAACTGAGTGTTCCATCCTTACTTGGATTCCTTCATCGTGGTCTTCATGGACGATATCTTGGGGTACTGTCACACTCAACACGAACATGATACCCATATTGAGATCATCCTGAGTACACTGAGAGAGCATCAACATTATGTTAAACTCTTGAAGTGCCACTTTTTTATGGATCATATTCACTTCTTGGGTCACGTAATCTCAGAGGCAGGAGTATCTGTGGACCCAAAGAAAGTGAGAACTATAGTTTCCTGGGTGTAGCTGAAGAACATTTTTGAGGTACGAAGTTTCCTTGTACTGGCTAGACACTACAAGCACTTTCTTCAGGACTTTTCATGCCTAGAAGCACCATTGACAGGTCTGACCAAGAAAAGGGGCGATGTTCTTATGGTTAGATTCTTGTGATTCATCCTTTCAGGAGCTGAAGGGAAGGTTGACTACAGAAATGATACTAGTCTTTCCAGATCTAGAAAAGAGATATACTTTTTATTGTGATGCTTCAGGTATTGGACTGGGTGATGTGCTTATGTAGGGAGATGGAGTCATTGTGTACGTGTCTCAGCAGTTGAAACTGCATGAGAGGAACTACCCAACGCATGATCTGGAGTTGGCAGTAGTTTTTCATGCCTTACACAGTTCGAGACACTACCTTTTGGGAGATCACATTATGGTTTTCACCGACTACAAGAGTCTCAAGTACATCTTCACTCAGTGTGATCTGAATCTGAGATAACGCAGGTGGGTTAAGTATCTTCAGTCATTCGACATCAAGCTTGCCTATACACTGGGAGTGGGAAAGGCAATGGAAAATGTGTTAAGTAGGAGAACTTAGATTCAGGTAGTTTAGGAAGCCAATAGTGAGTGGTAGCATATGGCTATGTTCACTAAGAGGAATCTGGAGGTGCACAACAGACAGGGACAGACTTTCCTATCTTTTGTAGCTATTAGCTTTACAATTCCTGATCGGGTATGGATGTGGAATCTATCAGATCAGAAGGCTTAGTCCTGAGGGAGAGTGTGTCGGGAGAGGACCCTCTTCCTGGATGGACAGTGGGAGAGGATGAGATATTTCATTTCCAGGGACGCGTGTGGGTACTAGTAGATATACACGAGGAGCTGATGCGATATTTTTATTCCTCAGTTTGGGTAGTTCATCCTGGCGTCTCCAAGATGCATCGTGATCTTTATCGACAGTAATAGTGGCTAGTTATGAAAAGATATGTTGTTGTTTTCATCTTATGGTATTCTAACTATTAGTATGTGAAGATGTAGTATCAGGGACCAACATGCCTTTTATAGTAGTTACCCATTCTATAGTGGAAGTGGAATGATGTCACGATGGACTTCGTGACCAGGTTGCTAAGGTCACCTCGAGGGAACGATGCTGTTTGGGTTGTCGTTGACAGGCATACAAAGGTTTATCACTTCTTACTGATCAAGGAGACCTTCAGTGTTGATGATCTGGGATGACTATACATCCCAGATATTGTACGTGTTCATGGAGTTCCACACTCCATTGTTTCAGACAGGGATGCATGCTTTACTTCTCGGTTCTGGAAGGGGATTCAAAAGGCTTTGGGTACACATGTACTTTTGAGTATAGTATACCATACCCAGACAGATGGACAATCTAAGATCACGATCTACGTGCTTGAGGATATGCTCCGAGCTTGCTTTCTAGACTTTGGCTGTTCTTGGGAGAAGCATATCCATCTTGTGGAGTTCGCCTACAACAACAGTTTTCAGGCGACTATTCAGATGTCACCTTTCGAGGCTTTGAATGATAGGCCATGATGATCACCTTTATACTGGCTAGAGGTAGGAGAGGTAGCTTTATTGGGACCTCATCTTGTTCAGGATACCTCAGAGCAGATAGAGTTGATTCCGAAGAGGATGGCTACAGCATAGTCTCGACAGAGGTCTTATGATGATCAGCGGAGATGACCTCTAGAGTTCGAGGCCGGGGATCAGGATTTCTTGTGTGTCACACTGAGATTGGGACATAAGAAGATTCAGAGACAGGGTAATCTTTCACCGCAGTATGTTGGGCCATTTGAGGTATTGGAGAGAGTTGGTCCGGTTGCTTATTGGTTGCAGTTACCTCAGAGGTACCTGGCCATGCCCGACGTCTCCCATGTCTCTCAGCTCCAATGTTACTTTTTAGACCTGACAAATTTTTTCAGCCTGAGGAGGTTGAGCTCGAAGTGGATTCAACGTTTGAGGAGCATCCTATCCGGATTGTTGATCGTAGTACAAAGGTTCTCCACGGGCGGTCTGTTCTTCTAGTATGGGTGCTATGGCAGCACGGGCGAGTAGATGACAAGACCTAGGAGAGGGAGGCCAATGTGCAATCGCAGTGGCCAGAGTTATTTGGGGATTCTTATTCTATACCTCATTAGGGAAATTTGGGGATGAATTTTTTTAAGGGGGGAAGTTTGAAGGAACCCAGATCTTCGTTTTTAGGTGTGTTTTTCTTTTTCTAGAGTTTTTGAGAAAAGAGGAAAATCTGGAAAATTTTGAAGTACACGCCTTGTACTTTCTGAGTACATGCCGTGTACTCCTTTTCCGCGCCAGGCCGTGTGTTGGCCATGTCCGGGCCACACAAACGATGTTTATGGGTGATGTGGAGGCCACATAAAGTGGAGTATGGAAAAATAGAGTACACGCCTTGTACTACAGAAGTACACGCCGTGTATTTTCTTTTCTTTCACTAAACACACCGGGATCACGCCTAATCTCCAGAACGACCTTCTTCTAGGTTTCATTCGGCTGAGAGCTCCTGTATGGACATGATCATTCCCCGAGCCCATGAGCTACCATCTAATCTTTGTTTCATCCACCATCAATTTTGTTGGGATCGCCTCAGTAATCTCTCTCTTCTGCTTTAGCCTTGTTCCATAATTCCTCATTGTTTTCAAGATATTGTGGGTTGAGAGTTTTGAACGTTTTCTTATATCTTTGACGTTCTATTGAGAATAAATCATTGTGGTTCAATTATATCGATCCCCTGTCATCGAGGTAGGTGGTTTGTGCCTTTTTTTAGAAATTCGTTGAGTATTTTGAGAAAATTTCACCAATACCCTTGAACGAGGTTTGGCGGGTTTCCGGTTTTGCCCCTGTTGTTTGCCTGCTTTGCTTGATTTCTTGAGTAGAGGACAATGCTTGTAAATTATTGTAATTTTTACTGTGTTCATGTTATTGGTCTTGCATGTTTTTCTCATTAGGAATTTTCCCAATTGCCATGCCTAGTTGTAGGATATTGGAGATTTTGTATTGTTATGTTGTTGTACCTTAGAATGATAGTCAAGTAGTTCTTGAGGTTTACATGGGCCGATACGCGTGCTATGAATGATTGTTTACATAGAGCTATGAGAACCTAGTGTATTTGACCATAGAGAGAATGGATATAAGGGCTTCTCCAAAATGTCTTTAAGTTACGATGCGAGACCATAGGGGGAATTGACGTTTAGTGCTTCCTCGGAGAGTTTTTAGTTCCTCGACGTGGGCCATAGGGGGAATGATACATTGAGTGCTTTCCCAGAGATCCCTTAGTATGATATGAGACTATAGGGGGAATTGACAGTGAGTTCTTCCTAAGAGATTATATAATTTAGCTGAACCAGAGGGGCAAGACTGTGTGGGCTTCCAAGAGGGTTGCTAGTGCTTATAGGTTGAACCATAAGGGTTAGGCTATGCGAAATACCCAAGGGGTTACTTGTTGTTCTTCTTGTTGATTGGTTATTACTTGAGTACTTTATAAGCTAGACATTGTGGATTGTAGCTGCTGTGTGCTTTTCTGTTTTCTGCTTCCTGTACTTTTACTACCATGTATTAATTGACTGTTAGGAACTGATTTTTGGGCGATTTCCTACTATACCTTGTCACAAACCCTGTTTGGGTCATGCTTTTGGGCCCAAATAGACTATGTTGTTGTAGGTATAGATAAGGGCAAGCACCCATCTACTTCAGGTACTTGACTTTTTCTATGGAGCTGGAGAGCATGGGACCAAGCTATGACTTGCAATACTGAGGAGTTTACCTATCTCCATTTTCACTTTGGTTTAGTATTGTATTCATCATTGGGACTTGTTTGGCTGTTTTCCTAGACATATTTATCATGCATCGTATTACACACATGTGTGTTTGCTCGAGTTTTTTAATGTCAGTCTTCCGCTGTTTATTGTTTACTCTTGTATGGATGGTTATGGTTGCAGCTATTGTCTATTTTTTTATTCCACTATGTACTCTGCCAATGAGGGAATTATTTCCCCACTATCACACCCAAGTCCCTCGATGCTAGTCAGAAGCCTCTGGTGTTTAGGGAAATGCTCTTGAGGCCATGTGACCAATCGGGGACGGCGTGCCACTAGGTGGCTTCCAGAACCGGGTTGTTACATCCTTCCCATATTGGATGAGTCATGGCTGACCATGAAAATCCATGGGTCAACTTGGGAACCCCATGGAGCCACGTGGGTAAGAAAATGACATTCATTAGTTTTTATTTAAAGCTTAAATAAAAAAGTCACAAACATGTATTGTTTTAATAAAACAATTTTTACATTGGTTTATACAAGTCATATTTTTTACTATAAATATTCATTAGAAAGATAAAAATATTTCCTACATCATGATAGTTTTTTAACAAAATTTAGTCATTATATAAATAAATATATTTATGACACCATGATGATGCAGTGATTGCCTCATTAATGAACGATTAAAATAAATGGAAAAGATAAGGTAAAATCAAGGCTTAAACTTGTCAAAAACATATTGGATGGGTGGATTTCAAACCCTTATCACCTTATCCTCGAAATATATCATTGTGGGACCTTTAAAATTCGAAAATCATTTCATAATAAAGTAACATTTCATGACCTTCCAAGAGTGCCCCTCCTCCCTATTATAAAAGGCCCCCACCTCTACTCCCATACCCACACCACTCAAGCCATTGGATCGTCCAACCCCTACTCCTATTGTCTATCCACATCTTTATATTCATTATAGAAGCCTTACTGTAGGAAGAAATATATTTAAGAGACCCTTTTGGGTCAAACCAAAGGGAGTTACCCAATTTAAAGGTAAGGTCTTCTCTTATGTTCTTTTGTTTTATTTTGCTTCTCCAACCACCTAAACAATTTTTATTACTTTATTTTGGAACAAAAACAGTTTTTTAAATATACTAGGATGTTTTTATGATAATTATTTTATTTACACTTACACAAACCATATTCTAATGGTTAAAGAACATACTGTTTTTGTGGGTGGCGGATTACTGCCTCACGAAATGATGATTGTTCAATATTATTTTAACACCTCTTATGGTGTCCATTAATATGTCACTATATTTATATATGATATATATTATATTTATGTCCTCTCTATGCTTCCCTATTTTATATTTAATACATACCTTTATGCTTTTCATGTTGTGCAAAAGCGATAATTTCATATGAGGAAGTGTGGACTACCGCCCCCTCAAGTGATGTGACTTGTTCATGAAATACATGGAATGTATAAAGAATGGAAATAATGAACTTATGTGACCTATATAAAATATATATTATACTGGAATTATAATATATATATATATATATATCTCATTTAGTTTTAATTCCCTTAATATGACAAAAAATGAAAGTAGTGTTCATGCGTACGTACGGCCTACCGTCTCAATGAACGGTGCATTTAATTTTCTATCTACCAATGTTATGGAATAGTATAAAATGAATTTATACTGGATATATAGGATATTTAAATCATTAATACTATTCTGGAGATGATTTACTTATAACTAAATGGACTTTTCTCTTCGAACAAGTTCATTTTTGACTCATGTACCGAACATCGACAAAAATGTCTGATATGAAATAAAATAATAATATAATTATTATACCATGATATTATGTCATATGAATTGAATAATAAACATTAACAGACGTTCTTAATAAATTATAAACTGAACAATGTTTATTATTTAGTAATATAAAGAAACAAACAAGACAAGTTGGACTTGAGGTAAGGGATCCGACCTCTCTCTTTCTTTTCAAGTACTCTCTTTTATGTCATTTATTTTATCCTCAATATTCTTATGTTGGAGGATGTTATTTGATATGAACCATGCTTTAATATGTATTTTCATATGATGAGATACCCCCTCTTACTCTCATCAATTCATTTTAATAATTTTTAAGTGGTGTTGTTTGGCTGCCGAATTTTCGTAAGGGATTTCTTATCTCACTTTTAATTCCGTTAGATTTCCATTGGTCACCACTTATTTATGGAATGTGGTTTATTGTGTACTGGAAATTGATATATATTATCATTATTATATTTATATTCATGTTTTTCTGAAATTAATTTGGTGGTTATTATCTTTTGGTCATACGACTCAATTGATTACAACGAGGTAAGGGGTTTTTATCTCACTTTTTATTCCGGGGAGATTCATGCTACATTTGCCACTATCTCATTTTCTGCGGTGTATGTACTACCCATTATTCTATTATTTGTGTAATACAATCTCATTAATGGGTATTTACATCTTCATTGTATGACCCTTCTTTCATGGGGTGTACGTTTCGAAAGTTACCCAAATCGGTAAGGGAACATTTCACCCTCCTCTTTTTATAAGACTTCTTTTTGTTTGGTCTTTTAATTTACATATTCTTATATTGTGATATGTTCTTATATATCCTTATTTCAGTAAATTATATGTCCATTTGATGAGATACCCTTTTAATCTCTCATAGTCTCATTTTTTGAATTTTAAAATGACGCTATTAGGTTGTCGAATTTCTGTAAGGGAACTTCTTAACCCAATTTCAATTCATTGAGTTAAACATCTACTTCTTGACTATGTTATACTATGAATATGTGTAGATGAAATATGATTATTTTACACTTAATATCAACTTATATTGGGTGTATTTATATTTGTCGCACATAATTTTGTAAATGATTTATCCTTAATCTAAGGATACCTTCATTGTACGGGACTTCGTCTCAATCTCCTTTCATTGAGGCATCTTTTGATTTATACACACCTTTATACGGTGTATAAAACCCTTTTTACATTTCCTTTCCTTCAAAGGATATATTTTCTATACGAATCATTTTAATAAACATCAAAAGTGAATGTTTTTTTAATGTAAGTGGTGACAATGACCTTTTCCACCACTGCGAGTACTATTTGACTTTGGCTTCCTTAACAAGCCATAATGTTTTGAAAAGAAAATAAATACCATATACTATTTTATGTATTTTTTAATTGAAAATGGTTTTGATAATTGATTTGATTTTTTAATATATTTATGTGATATATTGTGATTGAAATGTGGAAATGTTTTCTTTCCATTATATTTGTTTTATGTCTTATGATTTTGTAATGGTACTTGAACATTTGACAGGTGGTTACATGATAAACCATATGACGGGTGATGCCATGAATACCAGGATGGGTGTTTACATTATAACCTCCAATGCATGGGTATGGAAGTCGGTCATATGGCTATTCCATTTAGTGATAAGTGCGGAAGTTGACCGTATGGTTTTTCCATTTATGTTTGGTTATGTAATAAGTTACCTTTTTATGTTATGTGTTCTTTATATGGGTTTTATGGTAATATTTTGTTTAAGAAAGGGTATATAATGATCTTTTATTCAGTAAAGAGTATTTTCTAATTTATACTGGTGAAAAGTATTTCTAATGATAAGGTATTCATGATTTACTTATTGTTTTGAAAAACTAACAGTTTTCTTTCTATGTGTATCCTTTATTGGGATTTTTATGCTCATCTCATGTTTTCAAAATGTTTTCCACAGGACTTAAAGATGAATAGGGTCGAGGATGTGATCGAGGAAAGATATTCTATCTAAAACATGGAACTAGACATGTTTTTTTAAGAGTTTTTATATTACAAAAAAATGGAATCTTAGTAGAAGTGTCTACTTTGTAATATTTTGAGATGTAATAGTTATGTCCTAATTCTCTAAAACTCTAAACCTGAAAAGATCCTCTATGTGAATTAATCACTTAATTCCTGATTATGTAATGTTTTAAGGCTGGGTCCTTATAGTTGGTATCAAAGGTCAGTTTAGACAACTTTATAGGTTAGAGTGTTGTTTAAGAATAAGTGACAAGTTGTGTATAACAACAATGGTTATTATATTAGAAAGATTCATTGTTATTTTTGATAGTTGGAATGAGTTTGAGATAACTTGAATAAGTATATCTTAGTGTTTATCTTCCTATTTAGTACATGATGATTAGGTCGATATACTCACACTGACATTTTTAGTTTTAGTAAATGGAAGGATTTAGCAGGCACTAAAGTGACAATGGGTATGAAGGAAACTGTGGTGGTTCTCTGATTAATAGAGTGGATTAAATGGGGGATTCAATGAGGAATCTCATGGTTATTCAAAACCAACCATCAAGGAGTCATGATTAACCACTTGAACCTTGGTGAGTTATCTAATGTATCATGTACGAGATAACCAACTTGATGCGGAAGTTTAGGTAATAATTATAAAGGTAACCATTAGGGTTTGAATGATCCTTACTTTTGAGGTAATTATGGGTTACTATATGTTATAATGGAAAATGAAAGGCATGAGATAAAAATGAGGTTAAATTATGTTATGGTTATTTATGAGGATTTTATCTCTTTTTGGGGAATGTTTTCATAATTATATAGTTTTGGAAAAAGGACAACACATAGACCATGTGACAACCGATCGCATTAGAAGAAGCTGCGGGAATCAAACCCACAACCAAAGTGCGACTGGTATTTATCACCTACCACTGGACTACATGATGTCCCTAGCTAGTTTGACTAATTCTTTTTAGTTAGATGATCTTATGAATCGGGAATAATATTATTTTGGGTTATCTATGGAAATTATTAACCAATCAAAAAGGATATTTGATTAGGTTAATTACTTTTCAATATGAGACTTTAAGATAAACTGATGTTATTTGGAGATAAATGTTATGATTTATCTTGGAAGACTATGTGATTAAATACTTTAGAGATTTGGGTTTAAATCTTAGTTTGGATTACATTGAATAATTTTATGGATATTTGTTTATTGAATGGTCTTTGATGAACTTTTGGTTTTGTGGGACAAATTTTGGAGATTAAGAGTACATTTTATTTTTGTGAAAGATTATCCTTTTTGGGGATTATCTGATCTTATACTAACAATTATGGTTTTGGTTAAGGTCTAAAGACATGGGAAATATATAGTTCATCTTTTTTGGATTAGGTGATCCTCTAGATGTTGATTGTTGCACTATTAATGTGAAAAAGTTATCCTAAATACTAACCTTTTGGACAAAATATGAGTTTGTGTAAGAAATCTAGTAAGAGATGAAAGTCTACACGACAAGTAAGTATGTTTCCTTATGTTTTAATTAAGCTCATAAATAAATTCCTCAATGAATAGTAACTTGTAACAAAAATGTTGTATGTTAACTTTTCCTATTGGGGAATAAAATACCGTTTAACTCATCACAAGTTTGTAATTTTCTGGTGGTTGACTTTCTCCTAGACATATTTTCCCATCACTCTCCATCAGAACATGATGGTTTGTTTTCACCACCATATCCATGTTTTCATGGAATCCTAGTATCTATTGTCTCAGGTGACCTTTTTACTTTTCATTATTTCTTTTAAAGTGATAGTTTAATTTACTTTTTTTCGATGTGGGGCTTTCAGTGATGTTTTTGAGCTCAATTTTAAAATTGTGAGGACGCAATTCCCAAAAGGGGGGAAGGATGTAACATCCCTTGTAAATAAAGAATATGAAATTCTCATATTTATCAATACTTGTGAATGAAATGTTAATATTAATTTAAAGGGAATTTTATGCTTGATGGTGTACCCAATACGCAACAATGAGTTTCATTGAAATCTTACGTTGCACACTAATAATAAAATAATATTATTTTAAATGGTAGTTAACACCTAGCCGTTATAATGGCGGGAAAGAATAGAACTATGTACATAATGATTATATATGTTTGTCAAATATTTTTACTTTTATCCAATAAATGTTAGGGATGTAAAATGCGAATGAATCCAATTTTAAGCGTAAATATTCTAATATTCATTAAAAGGACTATTAACCGCTTTTTGATGGAGAACCCTTTTCAAATTCACTTTTTGACAATTTTAAATGTTATATTTGACAAAATTAAATCCTTCTTTAGAATCGGGATATCAAAATTTACTTTCTGTATGTTTTTGGTATTTTTCTGATAATGTTCAATTTTTTTATGAATAGTGAATGATGTTGTATTTTAATTCAAAACCTCCTTATAATGTAATTTAATTATATGGTTAGGTTAACTTTTCAATTAGTTTTAAAGTTTAATTACAATATATTTTTACAATTTAATCCAATGGTGGTCAATGGAATTAATTTCACTTCGAAATTGGATATAAACAAGTGTCAATCTTTTGATAGATATTGTTTCTTAAAAACACGCTATTTGTTTTGACAAAGGGAATTAATTATAAAATTAATTAATGAAAATTCTATGTTATGAATTTGGTAAAATATACATCTTTTTTTAATTTAGAATATAAAATATATCTTAGGGATAAATTTTGGTATTTTTCTGAAAAACATCAAATTTTTTATGCATAGTGAAACCACTAAGTGGTAGTTAAAAACTGATTTTTTGTTTAAATGAAATTTTAATGAATCTATGAATTTATTTATAAAAATCTGACATACATTGTTGTCATTAGGAAGTAAAATGTGGTTCAATGGGATTAAAATAATTTTTTGTGAATAGTAACTTTTGAGTTTTATTAATTGCGATTAGAGGTAATTAGTGTAATTTAAGGAAAAAATAATGTTTTAATGATATGAAATTACATTGATACTTGTCCTAACCTTATTGGATGAGTCATGAACGAACAACACAATCCATGGGTCAACTTGGAGACCCCATGGAGCCACTTGGTTGACATTAATAACTTTTTATTTAACGTTAAAATAAAAATGTCACAATCATGTATTGTTTTACTAAAACAATTTTTACATGGGGTTATACAAGTCATATTTTTTACTATAAATATTTATTAGAAATTTAAAAAGATTTTATAAATCATTATATATTTTTTTTATAATTTTTAGACATTATATAATGAAATTTATTTATGACACCATGATGATGCAACAATTACCTCATTAATGAACGATTTAAATAAAATGAAATGATAATGTAAAATCTTAGACTTACACTTATCAAAAAAATATTGGATGGGTGGATTTTGAACCCTTATCACCTTTTCCCCTATATATATCATTGTGGGACCTTTAAAATCTGAAAATCATTTCATAATAAAGTATCATTTCATGACCTTCCAAGAGTGCCCCTCCTCCCTCTTATAAAAGGCCCCCACCTCTACCCCCTTACCCACACCTCTAAAGCCCTTGGATCGTCCAACCCCTACACCTATTATCTCTACACAACCCTATATTAGTCCTATAAGCCTTACATTAGGCAGAAATCTCTTCAATAAACCCTTTTGGTTCAAACAAAGGGGAGTTACCCGATTTAAAGGCAATGTCTTCTCTTATGTTCTTTTGTTTTATTTTTCATCTCCAACCCCCTAAAAACTTTTTATTCCTTTATGTTGTATTCAAATCAGTATATTCAATATACTAGGATGTTTTTACGATAATTATTTGATTTACACTTATACACACCTCCATCTAGTGGTTAATGAACATACTGTTTCTGTGGGTGGCTAATTACTGCCTCACGAAACGATGATTGTTCAATCTTAATTTAACACCTCATATGGTGGCAATTAAGATGTCACTATATTTATATAGGATATATATTATATTTATGTCTACTATATACTTCTTTATTTTATATTTAAAACATACCTTTATGCTTTGCATGTTGTGCAAATGCGATAATTTCATATGAGGAAGTGTGGACTACCGCCCCCTCAATTGATGAGACTCGTTCATGCAATAGATGGAATGTATAAAGAATGAAATTAATGAACTTATGTGACCTATATAACATATATATTATATAGGAATTATAATATATATATCTTTCATTTAGTTTTAATTCCATTAATATGACAAAGAAATGAAAGTAGCGTTCATGCATACGTACCAATTAAGGATAAAAAATGTACCCATCATTCAGGAATACATTAAAGTATTTCCTGAAGAGTTACCCAGACCTCCCCCAGAAAGAGAGGTAGAGTTCTAAAATGAACACATGCCTAGATCTCATCCGATATCAGAGACCCCATATAGGATGGAAAATGTGGAGCTGGAGGAATTGAATAAACAACTCCAAGATCTATTGGAGAAAGGGTTTATCTAACTGAGTGTGTCTCCTTGGGAAGCACCAGTTCTCTTTGGGAAGAAGAAGGATGGATCAATGTGGCTATGCATTGATTATATAGAACTTCATGGGATCATAGTGAAGAATAGATACCCTCTTCCAAGAATTGATTACTTATTTGACCAACTTTGTGGGGCTCAATTCTTCTCTGAGATTGATCTTCGATCTGGTTATCATCAATTGAGGGTGAAGAAAGAAGCTATTCCAAAAACAGCCTTCCAATCAAGATATGAGCATTATGAGTTTGTTGTAATGCCCTTTGGACTGACTAATGCACATGTTATATTTATGGATTTTATTAATATAGTCGTTAAGGACTACCGTGATAACTATGTGGTAGTTTTTATTGATCATATTATGATATATTCCAAAAGTTGTGAGGAGCATGAAGAGCATCTAAGGGTTATTTTGAAAAATCTTTAGAAGGAGAGGATTTTTGGAAAGTTTAGTAAATGTGAATTCTGGTTACAATAAGTTTCTTTCTAGGGGCACATTGTTAATAATGAAGTAATCACAGTTGACCCTCCAAAGACAAAAGTTGTGGAGGAATGGCCTCACCCTAAACAAATAATTCACATTCGTAGCTTTCTTAGATTAGCTGGATATTATAGAAGATTTGTGAAAAACATTTCATGACTTTCTAATCCATTAACAAAGTTATTTCAAAAGGGGTCATGTTCATTTGGAAATAGGTGTGTGAGGAATGTTTCCAAGAGCTGAAGAAGTGATTGGTTACTGCATCTGTGTTAACACTGCCCTCAAGAGGAGAAGAATTTGTTATTTTTAGCGATTCATCTCTGAATGGTCTTGGGTGCGTCCTCATTCAAAGTGACAAGGTCATTGCTTATGCATCTTGACTGTTGAAGACACATGAGCAGAACTATCCTACGCATGATCTGGAGTTCGCTGCGGTGGTTTTTTCTCTAAATATATGGAGTAACTATCTTTATGGAATGAAATGGGATATATATGCAGACTATCAATGTTTAAGGAATATTTTCACACAAAAGGAATTGAAAATGAGGCAAAGGAGATGGTTAGAACTCCTTAAATATTATGATGGTTCAATTCATTATCATCTTGGAGGAGTAAAAAATTCACTGATGCATTAAGTTGGAAAGACCATGTTGTTCTTTCCATGATGAGGATTCAAAGATATCCTTTTATCAATGACCTAGTAAGGCTGGACATGGTAATTATAAGGGAAGGGACATCATAAACACTAACCCAAATGATTTATCAACCATCATTACTAGAGAGGTTCAAGAAAGCTCAGAAACAAGATCCTTTGTTATAGAAGATGTTTGAGGCTGCTATGGATGGGAATTTTCTTGAGTTCAATATTGATCAAGAAGGTATACTGAAATTTCGTACAAGACTATGTGTTCCATCTATTCTAGGATTAAAGAAGTTGTTGATGGATGAAGCTCATATATCTACATTCTCTAAACTTCCTGGAAGAAAAAAAAATATATAGAGACCTTCATGATCATTATTGGTTGGATAATATGAAAAGGGAGATTACTGACTACACTTCTAGGTGCCTGGTATGTTAGCAAGTGAAGGTAGAGTGACTACATTATAAAGGGGTATTTCAATCACTAACCATACCATCATGGATGTGGGACAATATCACTATGGACGCCATCACTGGTCTTCTGTGAACTTTCAAAGGAAATAATATGATATGGGTTATTGCGGAATGTCTCACCATGACTGCCCATTTTATCTCCATTCAGGATGATTTCTCTCTTGATCAACTTTCCATGATTTATGTGAAAGAAGTGGTAAGGCTACATGGAGTCCCACTTTCTATAATATCTGATCATGATCCAAGGTTCACATCAAAATTCTAGAAAAGTCTTGAACATGCTTTGAGCATTGAATTGAATTTTTGTACGGCCTATCACCCCAAAACTGATGGATAATATGAATGTATTATTCAAATAATTGAGGATATATTGAGAACATGTTCAATGGAATTTAAAGGTGGATAAGATCAACATCTCCCATTAGTTGAGCTATCTTAAAAAAATAGCTTCTACCCAAGCATTCAAATGGCACCCAATGAAGATATATATGGTAAGTGATGTAGAACTCCTACTTTTTGGGTTGAAGCTGGTGAGAGATTGATTCTTGGGCCAGATATTGTGGAAGAAATGATAGAAAAAGTCCAAGCCATCCAACAACACATTAAGGCCTCTCAGAGTCGGCAAAAGTGCTATGCTAACAACCATCGAAGGGACCTAGAGTTTGATGTTGGTGGCAAGGTCATTCATTTAATTTTACATTGGAAGATAGTTATTAGGTTTGGGAAGAAAGGGAAGCTCAGCCCTAGGTTCATTGGACCCTATGAAATTCTTGATCGCGTAGTAGAAGTAGCATATCGGCTTGCACTTCCTCTAAATCTAGAACAAGTTCATGATGTCTTGCACATATCCCTTTTGAGTATGTAAATACCCAACCCTTCACATGTACTAAACCTGGAGGTGGTACAAGTAGAATATGACCTCTATAATGAGGAGAAGCCTATGGAGATCTTGGATCGTAGAGAAATGGTTCTACACAACATGAATACCCACCTTGTCAAGGTGTTGTGGAGGAACCAAAAATTGGAAGAAGCCACGTCGGAACCAGAAGAGTCTATGAGGAAGAAGTAACCAAACCTTTTCTCTTCTGAGGGTATGAGTTAAAATTTTGTGGAAAAAATTTATTAAGTGGGGAAGAATGTAATGACCCAATCATTTGAATAAATTTTATTTCCTTAATTTGTTTGTTTATTCATTTTTATAATCAAAAAATATATATCTTGTAATTAATGACGTGATTATTATTAAATGAGACTACTGAGTTTCAACTGTTATATGACCGTTGGAAACTAAAATCTTAACATTACAATTATTTTTTATATATACAAGTGATCTTGGTTAATTAATATAGAAAGAAGATTCGATGGCCTCATCTAGTAGACTATGGCTGTTCGAAACCCATCTGATGGAACTTGAGAAGAAGGTAGCACTATTGGGCTTTTCTCTGGACCAAACCCAAGCCAAACTTTATCATGTGAAGCTCAAACAGAATTGCCTATGGGAGAAGTTCAAGATGGTAGAGGTCACCACTCGGGCAATTTTGGCCAAGACGCCACAAGATTCTATCACCTTAGCATACCTTACACTTAGGTCCTATGCTAATGTTATAAGGTGCTATGTAATGAGACCTTATCTACCTTTTGTAATTAATTGAGATACATAAAATTGTTATTTCTTATTATGTTAATGTGTGTGAATTTCAAATGTCCGGATAAGTATATGATGTATATTATTGATGATTAAAAAAAGGATATTTTGAAATATTAATGTAAAAATTAAATAATTAATAATGTGTTACGATTTTCAAAAAACGTTCTTCTACAGTTGTGTATAGTAGGTAATATAGAGTCTAATAAGATCAAATTATTATTGGGTGAATAATAAATTATGAATTGTAATTTTACCCTTATGAAATGTATTCTGACCAAATGTAATAGTAAAATAACTTAATAAAGTATTATTATAAATTAGGCACATTGTTTAGGTAATGTGATTCAATAAAATAGGTAAATAACTATTTTAGATATTATTAGTTAAGTATTAGTTTTTTGGGTTAATAGTGTTTTTATTTAAAAATCAATTTAAAAATAGTTAAAAAATTATTTTCATAAAATGGAGATCATTTTTGAATTTAGATCATCGGTATTAGGTTAAGGTGATTTTTTGGATTTTTTTGAAATAGTTGAATTTTCGGTCGATAGTAAAAATACAGTTTTGAGTTTCAGGTGTTTAATGTAAACATTAAGGATGTAATAATTATGTAATCATTTGAGGAGACTTATTAATAGTAATATATTCTATGAGGTGTCTCATGTGGCCAATACCATGGGAAAATACCCTGGGAAAGACCATGGTTTTTCCAATACCAACGACGAGGTGTCCCTTGGAAATTAAAGATTTATTCTCTCACATTTCCTATAAAAACCAATCCATCCCCACATCCATTTCATTAAAAAATCCTTTTAAAATAATTTATGTTCTCTTTACCTCCCATGGAGTCCTACCAAGGTTCCCTCCTATCTCTCATTTTCCCGAACATCAAGATTTCGAAGTTTATCCTCAAGGTAAGGGAACCTTTCTTCCTCCTCTTTTAAGTCATGACTTCCTTTATGTTATGTCTTATAGTTATATTTTATTATGTGAGGTATTTTTATTATATATCTTTACTTCTTTATATTTTATTTACAAATTATGATAGACCCTTTCCTCTCTCATCAATTAATTTTCAGCATTTTTAAGTGACGCAGTTAGGATGCCAAATTTCTTGTAAAAGAAATCACATCTTCTCTTTCCTTTCAAGTTTCCTTTTCCTGTGGTATGTCATTCAAATATAAACACTATGTTATTATCTCCATTTTATTATGTATTTATATTATAATATGAGTTCTTTATGAGTGGGTTACCCTTGTACCCTCTCTTTTTATTATTTTCTAACACCATGTTATATAGCCGTTATGGTGGAGAAATTTCGTCTCAAAATTTATCTCATTCTATCAAGAAAATATCTTGTTTTATTTATGTGAATACCCAAACCTATTTCATTTATATGGGTGTTTATAAATACACAAAAAAGATATATTTGAATCTGGAAATGAAAAACATATAACTCTCAATCCATTTCCATGGATTATAAATGACCCAATGATCTTATTTTTAAGTAATTGTTAAAACGTCATGATTTAGAAATGAAACCCATTTCTTTTATTCTATATTATTTATTTATGAAATGTTTTATTATGATCTCTATGGAACACATGAAATTAAATACATATTAAGGGTGCCCCCTAATAGCGCTACAATTCATTGGGTAAAGAATTAATCTCTAAAGATGAAAAGTTTCACGATACCTTGGTGAATATCCTTGATAATATTTATGAAAACATGGGGATGAACCTTGGTGATATTTTCATGAATGTATAAATGAAATGTTTTAGACACATATTCATGTTATTTTTCAAGTAAATTCATTATGATATTCCTATACTTCCATTACTCATGTCTTTATGTTTTTATCAAGTTCTTATTGATTTCAAAAGTAAATTGATTCCCTTATTTACCCTTATGGGGCCTTCAGCTCACCCTTTCCCTTGATTTATGTCTCCAGGTTATGAGATGTATTAATTGTACATAGGATGAAGTTATGATGAATCATTACAATTGGATTAGAATAATATTTTGTGTTGTATTCAATTTTTATTGTTCATGATTTCCAAGATACTAGAATTTAAAAGATCATTTGTTTGTAAAATGTTAGGAAATTTTATGTAATAAAATGGTGGGATTCCATACACATTGCTTGGAATGGAATTATACACTGCTGAAGCATGTGAAATGGGTATGGAAAAGAACATCGATAAGATCTTGTGTGTTTTTTACTATACCTCATGGGTAATTTTTTGTTGTTTGTGCCTTTTATAAGAACCTTCATGGGTGTTTCCTTTTTCTGGATGGGTAAAATAAATATTTGTAAATAACAACATGATATTTTATGATAATTATAGCCATTATATTCTACTTAAAAGTCCTTCTATTATGGTTTTCTAGTCAGATCACAGAGTATGATGCCAATACGTACCAGGATGTTTATAGTGAACTAAAACATTGAGGGTGTGTTACAATATATGGATGCTGAACTAGGTTCATTTCATTTTATTTTACACATTCTTCTAATGTCTATTTAGTTAGTATTTCATTATGAGGTTGATAGAAGTGAAAAACAGGCTAGGTAGGCTGATTCATGGATGGTGATTTCATTATAGTACCTTACATTTTTTCATTTTGACCTGGGAATATTGATGTTAACTTTTCCTCCCTTTTAGTATTTTTATCCTTAGTCAAGATTAGAGACCTATAAACCCTTATATATTACTCAGATCTTATTTATTTAGTGTTTAGTTGATATATAGATACCTATAAAGGTTGTTGTATTAGGTTTATGGATACATTTTTAGTTAGCGTTCTTGGTAGTACGCTGATGTAGAGACCGTTGTGTGGGAGGTGATTGAGTTATGTGATATGAGAATGATTATTCCATTATATTCTATGAAATCACCTAGGGTTATTGGTTATTGTGAATGAATTTGTTGGGTAGTTATTTTTAGGTTCCTGACCCCATCGACTTATGGATCATTTTTGGAATCCATTCAGAGAATGGGTAGACACTCCGGGAAGGGATAAATTTGTGTGATGGAAAATAATGGCATGAGTGAGGTGCTTGAATTTGAAGAGGATTTTCGAGGGATATCCTGAGGTGTTAAGGATAACATTCAATGTAGCAATGATATATTAGCCAATGCTACATTTGGCTCTTGGGATTGTTAATTGGGTGTTGATTTGGGGGTATGGGACTGTGCACCCATTGTGCTTAGTGAGTTTGAAAAGGTACATATATGTTTCATGTGGTACCATTTAAATCATTGATGGGGGAGTGGCCTTTTGCATTCCAAGGATTGAAAGTTTCAACAAAATACTAGTGGGATGATTTTATGCATGTTATGATAAAATGAGTAACATCCCTATATGTTATAGGATACATCCAAAATTAATTGGTTATAATGAGGACGTTAACCCATGTCTTGCATGTGAGGAGCATTTTTGAGAGATGTGGTGTCACTAGATGGTTAAATTAAATATTAATCAATTTTCTATGAGTGTTGATTAAGATAAAGATACAATCTTGTCTATAGAATCCTAGTGTAATCATTGTCTATAGATGATCGTTACCTATATCTTGACATTATCCTAAATACGCTGAGAGAGTATAATCTATATGTCGGGAAATCTAAGTATCATTTTTTTTGATTGATGATGAAATGTAATGAGGTTTAAATCAAAGAGTGGAGTATTGTTATCTATACTTTTGGTAGAGTACTATCTTCCCTTGGAGTTATGAGATGAATATTAAAAAATAAAATTGAACTATTTTGAAGATGAGGGAACAAGATATGGGTTAAAATTGCATTAATACATGGGGGTGAGTAGTTTCTATACATTCCAATTGTTATGTACAGAAGTGGATAGATCATGATTTTTTTATGCTATTGTTATGTTATCTTGGATTATTCAATGTTTGTGAAAGGGATGTGGGGCGATAGAATGAAACCCTAAAATGGGTATTAAAATGGGATCTTCTGACCCATTTTGTGATGATGTTGTTAGATAAAAGGAACCATGTACTACTAGATTCCTTGAATAATACTTGATAAAGGTATATATAAGTACTTGGGTGGAGTTTGGGTTTGGGCGTTGAGGCTGGGATAGCTTATGACACTCCATGTTCACTGGATTAGAAATGCGACAATGTTTGTGAAGAGGTAGGAACAATGACTTGGAATGTTGGTGGATGACATAGAATTATCACTGATGGATGGATATAGGATTTATTGAGTGTGGTCATAATTATATTACTATGACTCAAGATAAAGGCTTCGAGTTCGTAATTTTGTGTTGTGTCGGCGGTGGAAGATGAGTGTTTAGAAAACAGTCATACAATGTTAGTTGATCTTAAATTCCCTCATTTTATTGTTTTTTATTAGTGATGAAACACATTGGGGAAACCTTTAAGATGATATGAGTGCAATTAAAGAGTCTCTGAGGGAATTTCATAGGAAATCTGCCACAACCCTATTGAAGTTATCAACTCGGATTTGACTAATTTGATCAAATAAATGTCTCTAAGTTGTTCCCCAAGTGTGATCAGGTGTAAAAATATTAGAACTGTTTATAATAAATGTTAGGAAATTAGGTGTGTGTTTTGTTAGGAAATTATGATTGTGATGTATCATGGAATAGAATTTCCCTTTGCAAGTAAGAACCTGTGGTGGAGAACACCATAGATTAGTTGATGAAGGAGATAACAACGTGCTTATGTATCAGATTAAAAGATCTCTAGTATGTACCCGCTAATTTTTTTCCTTTGTTATGTATTTTGTCTTGTGTTTTTGTGGTTCTGAAACTGTATGATTAATTTTATTCATGGAAGAGGGTTTAGAACTCAGAAATGAAACATGGACATTTGGGAAGGAATTCACAACCCAATTATGGAAGGTTGTTTATTTCGATTCCCAAATAGGATTCTTAATGATAATAAATTCTATGGTGGGGAGATTTTTTGATCCCATGTTGTGCTATTTACAAATTTCATAAGGAAAATTAATTTTAAATATGTTGGAGGGGTTGAATATAGATCAGAGACTCATAATGGAATTTTGTTGTTGGAATTTTCCAAAATTGGGATACTAGATATAGAAAAGGTTAAAATGCATTCGACGATATTTGGATATATCCTACAGTTTTGGGGCCATAAATTAGTGTTTTGGAAATGTGAAGCTTAAGGAACATATTTATTGAATGGATAGTGAAAACCATGCAACCATACCATATAGCCTAGTTTTCGTAACTTCTTGAGATGCATATACTATGCTATATGATAGATCATTCTATTTATGGGTTTTCAGTTTATTTTAGACATGTTATACTTATTTTCCGTGTATTTATTGAATATTTTCCTTTCTTATTTTAGTGGGGTGTTCTTTAGATAGTAGATGTTCACGACTGGGGCATTTTTTTCTAAACAATGTGGAGAAACCTATGTGGGAATAAAAATAGAAAAGCATACCATTTCCTAAATGAATCAAAATGATTTTTACACCTATTTTCTTCCCTTTTTCATCTAGGAGATCCCCCATGAGTGCTACTATACATATCACTTCCAATATGGGAGTTATTCACTATTCATGGTGTGAATTAAATGTTGTCAGTTGTGTTGGAAGCGTAGAATTAAGCTGCCAACTCTTTTTTACAATTTTTTTGTTCTAAAACTAAAGCATCTAAATTTCAGGTTCCAATGTTAAGATTTCATTCCTAATTCCACAAGAATATTGTAGAATGAGATACCATTTGTGGGGATTTTTCTCTTCCTTTAAAGAAGATATCATGTGAGGCTGTTTTTTTATTGCATTTCATTTAATTTAGGTATTCCTTTATAATGAATTTTAAAAATATTTCAATTCTAAATTAAATTAATTTAACAAATGTGTTGATATAGTTTGTATAGTTTTTTCTTAGTGTGGTTCCAATGGACCCCTTAGAATCATTTTCTTTTGGTTTCACTAATTTACATCAAGAAATGATGGTCTTGTTAGTAATCACCTATTATGCCTTTTTTATTTTTATTTTATACATAGTTTTTTAATGTTCAAATTTATGTTTTGGCATGTATATCTATTGTCTAATGATAGGTATAACCTTAGAAGCCAATGAATCTAGACTAGGAAATTATAAATCATGGACAAAGATAATGAGAGATGTTTATAAATGGTTTAAAAAAAATCCTAAAGGTATCTGTCCTATCATAACATTTTTTTTACTTATGCATGTTTTTAGTAATATGTGATTTCTATGAATAACCCCTAAGGGATATTCTTATAGATTTCATTTCCAATGACTATTTATTTTATAAAAAATGTGTAATTAAATTAGGTGAATTTTAGTAATCATTAACAAAATTTGTGAATAGGCTTCATTCCTTTTCCTGAGACTAGTGGGTGATCTAGTAACATAAGAGGGATTCCACTTCTTGTGTTCTAAACAAGGTGATCCCATGTAGGATGACTCTTCTTACATACAATTTTATGGTAGCCCATGTTGGATGAATCTACTATGTGTTAACTTATTGGATCCCAAAGGGATACCCTTCTTATGTATGGACCAAAAGGATCTAAAGTAGGATGCATCTCTTGAGTAATGTCTTAGGGGATTGAGTGGGTGTCCAATGTTCAACTAACCAAGAATGAGTGTGTTATGGTATTGGGTGGTGATGATAATAGGTGTCACCATAAGACCCATATTGAACATCTGAGCCAATGGGATATAATGATAGTGGTGGTTTTATAATTCCTCCAACTTCACTCTTATATTTATGATTTACATATTTATTATTTTTGAAAAAATTAATTCGATGCATGATTCTTAGAACTCATCCTATATACCTAACGTTATAATATTGTATTAATTGGGGATGCCCAGATCT
Organism: Viscum album; assembly: GCA_963277665.1. NCBI lineage: Eukaryota > Viridiplantae > Streptophyta > Magnoliopsida > Santalales > Viscaceae > Viscum > Viscum album. The sequence continues at coordinate 1,193,974,571 of OY728121.1, read as the reverse complement.
GGTTCTTAGGAACTATATTCCATGCCCTTTTTGGATAGGGATTCCAATAGTTATTATGTGGGATACAACATTAATTTATTACTGTTTGAAAATTAATTTTTTGGGATACATTTATGTTCTTCCTTGTGTCCGACATTGTCACCCCAAATAATGTTAAATGGATAAAAGAATAAAATTTTATGAATCATTTCAGTAAGGTGAACCAATCCTTTCAAGAGATTGCATGATTATAACTCCATATTTAATCATGCATGACCTAGTGTAGTGACCAATATGGGTGACCTTCTAGGATGTTTCTCAGGGTGTGTGTGAGTGAGGACAAAAAACACCATTAGTAAAATGTGTTGGCCTCAGGGGATATTCATTAGTATGATAACCTATTTATGCAAGAGGTTGTGAATAGGGGAGGGAACCACATGACTATGAGGCAATTGGTGGTACCTGGGAGACCATGACCTAATGACAATGTAAATGTGGGGTATTTGTGCTATCAAAGGGCCAATTATTTTTATTGGTATGTGTTAAGAAACCTATGTTTAATTGTGGCGCACTACCTAGGTTGATATGTAGGGTCCACAAGAAGTATGTTTTACTCTAAAATGGGGTGTCTGTAACACCATTGAATGTTATAGGGTTAAAATAATAAATTGATTTGACTTATTTAAACAACGTGCACATTTTATTTTAGGTGCCTTATTGACTAGAACTCCATAGCTAAGCATTCATGGCATAGATTAGTGATCCGTGTTTGGGACCTCCTAGGATGTTTTACAGGTTGTGTGAAAGTGTGGTCAAAGAACACTTGATATAAAAATTGTTGGCATGTGGTGGAAGTCATTAGTTAGATACCCATTCAGGCATGTGGGTGGGCCCCAGGGAAATGACCATGTGTTTGTGGTGAAACTGGTTGTACCTGGGAGGTGAGGAACTGATGGACTTTTTAGGATGTGGTGTCTATGTTGTCATCAGGTCCGATTTGTTACAAACCTTGATAAAAAATGTTTTATTTTCAATATGAGACCTTGATTTGGATTTTTTAACATAGAATTTCAAAACATTATTGGGTTTTTGGAAATGATATTTCGTACCCCTTGATTTGTTTGTTGAAAATTTCATTTCAAATCATTATTAGGTTTTTGGACATTACATTTCTTGTCCCTTGAATTTGTAGTTGGAATTAGTTTTTCACATGATTATTAGGTTATTGTATAAAATTTTTCTAGCCCCTTGTTTGGGATATTAGGAATAAACCCAGCATTATTTATTTTGATTAATGGAAATTTCATTTCATTTCCCCTGATGAATTATAGGCTAATTCCATTATTTAATCTAAGTGACCCATATGATTATGCATGGACACCTTGGTTATATTCCTCAAATCCATGTTAGTATAGTGTATCTGTATATATTCCAAGATATGTTTATACATATATAGTATAAATATATTATAATAATTACATATATATTTATATATTAATACATATACATATACATACATACATATATATATATACACACAAACATGTTCAATGACCATTATCGAATTGGACAAAGAAGACATCACCGATTGGGATCAATGACAGATGGATCAAAAATGGTTTTGTTATAATATTATCCTTACTTATAGTAGTGTGTATTCATGGTTGAACACATTTGCTAAGAATTACTTATATGATTTTTTTTCTATTAGTCCTTGGATATCATTATTATAATTCTTATCGTGGTTAGTAGATCACATATACATGCACAACATATTATTGGATATGTATGAGACAACATTGGTGGTTCCCTAATGACTATTTCTGTCACAACATACTCAGCCTCTATTGTACAGTGGTGCCCAAATATAATTTCACCTTTTTATTGGAGGATATTTGAGCTGAGGCCTATGATCAATTAATCATTATTGCTTAGATATTTTCATAGAGTATGGGTATATGATTTGGATTAGTGTTTTAGAATATCATTTTACTTTATTGTTTCATTATTTATTTAATTCATGTATATTTAGTTTCCCTAGTTAGTGATTAGTTTTGAATATATATGACACAAATTTTTGGTCATTTACTACATTCCATTTTTTAGAACATTGTTTATATTTGATTCCTCTGAACCCTAATTATGTTCTACTATGTATGATGTTTTTTATTTCCAAACTTTTCAGACTCTAATAAGAGATCATTTTCACATCATAAACATGTCCAAGGACCTCTATACTAGTTGAAAGCCTCTAACATATGGGGAGGTGTGCATGAGGCCTTTTTTCAAACCAGTCTATCCACAATTCATGATGTTGGTCAGGTTAGGACATGAAAGAGGATGAGGATATATGTAGTGGGGGTTGTTAATGGTTGGAGGAAAGAACAATAATGATATCCCACCAGATGAAAATACCATTTTATCCCAATTTTATGGTTTGATGGTGTATTATGTGGAATATTTTGAGATCATGGATTACATGAGGTGATGATGTGGTTTATTTCATGGTGTGTGGGATGGACTTTACTATTTGGATGATGATTGTTGGGGAGAAGATGAGATAAAATATGTCTTCTCATCAACTGAGATTAAAAATACTATGGGGAAATATTTCTAAGGGAACCATTCTATATTATTATAATATAATTTTACTGTTAATTTATGTGTGATTTTTTCAACATTCCTTGGTGAGGTTGGGGGAATTAGCCGACCTACTAGGACCTTTACTTTTCCCTTGGCCATATCTTTGACACCAGATGTCCGTTTGATGAACCATCAGTGGCGTTGGTTTTCTTAGAGCACGAAGGTCCCTTTGAGTATACCCCACTAGAGTTTGGGGTACAATTGAGATATGGTCAGGTCAAATCATGCATGAATCCAACCGGGCCCCTGGGACTAAAAGGCAAATAATTCACAGACCAGACGTCCGATTGACGTGTCGTCTATTGAGTAGAAACCCCTATGATGTGATAGACCTTTGGGATACATCTTAGTGGGACTTCATGAAAGTGGTTCATAGACTAGTAGCTTACGGAGTGGATCCTGCAAAAGATGAGCGAGCATTGTTTCGGGTCCTAGTAGCTGGCTGAGACCTGATGACTGCTGACCATTTGACTCAGAGTGATTCTACTAGCCCAGTGGGGAGCGCCTGGTTGTGGGAGCAGTCCCAAGGTGGAGGAGTGCACTTGGTGGCATGGCAAACCCATGGTACTCGACAAGAAGAGTACCTCTGCAGGCTATGAGAGGGAGTGCCTGGGTGTGGCGGCAGACCCACGGTGGGGGGTGCCTCTGTGTGACGCAGCAGACCCACAGTACTCGATAGGAGAAGTATCTCATCAGTCCAAGGTTAGGGGTAAGCACCTCTGTGTGACGCGGTAGGCCCATAGTACTTGGTTGAGCAGGATCTTTGTAGAAGTTGAGATTTGAATATTGTGAATAAAAATCCTGGTTGAGCTGAGTCAGTTTTTCTGTGTTTTTCTCATGATTTGGATGGATCACATGATAACTTAGGTATATGTATTTTCATCCACCTAAGTAAGGTTATCTATAGATTTCATGATTTTTGGTTTATCCTTGTTGGATTTTGTGAGACCATGAGGGTATCAGGGTCCCTAATGAGTATCGTTATACTCACCCCTTCATGGGTTATTCCCGCACTGTGTTATGTTGGATGCCGATGAAGAACATCACTAATCAATGTAGAGAGTACCAGGACAGGATGGTACTCGGAGGTGGACCATACGTACTGACAATACACAGAGGAGACAGATGGACCTGGATTACTGAGGAGGTGATCCTTACCTACCCTTCAGGTAGGAACCTCAGAGGAAGACGCAGTGATAGTTTTTCTTTTCATCAGTTGTAATTTCAGTTTCGTGTACTTTAAATTTGGGCTTGTATTTCTGGCCCTTTTTACTTCCAACACTCTTTTGTTATATAGTTTTACCTAGTGTTTTGTATCCATCTTTGTGAACCATTGTGTGTGTATATAAGTGATAAAGGCAATGCCTTCCCAGTTTTAGGGATTTATTCCTTTAGTGCTAGTCGCCGGCCCCTAGCCTTTGGAAGGCGGGCTTGGGGTAGTCACGACACAGGCACTGGGGGAAAAGTCGTGAAAAATTGGTATCATAGGATTCGATTCTACTGCCATTCATAGGACTCTGATATTTTCTGTTAAGAAATAGTGTTAAGTGTTGTGAGTGCCTTTTTCAGATTAGGTAGTCTAGTGTTGGTGCGGCGGCCGACATATCTATACACCAGGACCATGACTTCTGATTTATGACTCAATGCATGGAAGGATTGATTGTATGTGTGTTTTCAAAATATTTCATTAAGTCAAATCAACTAGTTCATCTCACTAGGTATAAATTTTAACTGTAGTGCACCTATTTCTTTTCAGGATGCCTCCACATAGACATCCGACTAGAGTTCCGAGAGTCGTACGCACTAATAGCCCATCAAGTGATGAGGCCTCTGTGTAGGGACCTCTTCCAGTAGAGGCACCAGTAGAGGAACCAGCGGTACCATTACTCGTTGGTCCACCGATGCCACCAGACCTAGCAATAGACATTGCACGCCGCTTGAGCGTGTTGCACGAGTTCCAACGCTAGAGGCCACCCAGGTTGAGTGGAGAGATGGACACGCAGAAAGATGAGGATTGGCCGGAGGAAGTGGTGAGAGTTTTCCAACTGGTAGAGAACCCATCAAACCTCATGGTGATAGTTGCTGCCAGCCTTCTATAGTTGGCTGCGGGTAGATGGTGGAGCTTGATGCTTCAGGTCCACGATGAGCTTACGATTCTCTGGGCAGACTTCGAGAGCATGTTTTGGGCAGAGTTTTTTCCATGTACTCTTCACGTATTGTGCTTCCAGGAGCTATTTCATCTGCATTAGGGCAGCATGATTGTATCTCAGTACTCATAGAATTTCACATACCTCTCACGCTACTCCACTGATATGGTGTGGGACCCATTCTTCAGGGCATGGACCTTCGAACAGGGACTCAGGTGGGAGATCAGGGCATCAGTGATCTCACTCTGCATCCCAATGCAGGCCGGGGTGTTAGAGAGAGCCCTCCTAGTAGAGAGTCTCCTTGCTGAGCAGTCACCACTAGCGAGATCCACCACCAGTCAACACGTAGAGGAGTCTTCTGTAGCGGGCTGTAGATAGATCTCACAGAGGTCTAAGAGTACGAGACCTATAGGTGGATGACTGCATGACTTAGGATCGGTTGTGTGGGACACCCGAAGTGAAGACAGACATGCCAGAAGTGGGCAGTGTTACTCATGCATCGGGTAGGGTCACATGGCTTGTGAATGCCTGACCCACCATACAGATGACTAGAAGATGGTCGAAGGACTGCCCAGGTAGGGGCAGATATTTGATCGGGGTGGTCCACAGGGCACATGAGGACGTGGCAGAGAAGCTAGTCATGCAGCTGGCGGTGGAGGATGATTCGAGATGTTACAACCACCACCACCAGGAGGTCCACCCCGACCACATGGAGTAGGTGGACAGGGTAGTGCTCAGCTTCAGGTAGCTGAGGCTTACAATCATGGCGCTCTAGGTATGATTCAAGGTACGATCAGTGTCTACTCCACCGTAGCTGTCGTATTTATAGGCACAGGTGCTAGTCATTATTTCATTTCCACTACACTCGTTCAGAGCTCATAGATTCCAAGAAAGTCGTTGGCTCAATCCATACGGCTAGAGACTACTACGAGAGTAGATTTGATGATTTCGTACTGGTGACGGCAGTGCGAGCTTACTCTAGGAGGTGAGAGTTTCGATTGGGATCTCCTAGTAGCGGTGTCGATGAATTACAATGTCATCTTGGGTATAGACTGGTTATCTATAGTACATGCTCAGATATACTATATTAGGCGCAATGTGTGGTGTGTCTGCACATATGGGACTAGGTTTACCTTCACTGGTGAGAAGAAAGCCTTTGCAGCAAAGGATAGACTTGCTCAGAGGTGAGTGCAACCGATCACTCATCATTTGGCTTGCCTTACCCTCAGAGCAGTAGATGTGTGGAGTCCGAGCTATCCTGTAGTGGTGGACTAGTATGCAAATGTCTTCCCTGATGATGCCCTAGGTCTACCCCCTCATAGAGAGGTAGAATCAACATTAACTTGTACCCCAGGACAACACCAATATCTACAATAGTGTATAGGATGGCTCCTGTAGAGCTTCGCGAGGTGTGGGTATAGATATAAGACTTTCAGGGAAGGGATTCATCCGACCTAGTGTTTCTGTCTCGTCAGCCCCAATTCGATTAGCCAGAAAGGCGGATGGGATCTTGATGCCATGTGTTGTCTATCAGCACCTGAAACATGTGACTGTGATGAACATGTACCCTCTTCTGAAGATTGACGACCTCATTGATCAGTTGAAGGGATCACAATAGTTCTCAAAGATAGACCTCAGATTAGGCTATCACCAACTCAAAGTTTGAGACGAGGATGTGCAGAAGAAGGCCTTCAGATGTCGGTACGACCACTACGAATTCATGGATATTCCATTCATAATAACCAATGCTCCAACAGTGTTCATGGGACTCATGAACAAGATATTTCATCCATACCTCGATCTCTTTGTCATTGTTTTCATTGACTACATTCTGATCAACTCAGCTACTAAAGAGAAGCATGCCTATCATTTGTAGGTAGTACTGAACACACTTCGAGAGCACCATCTTTATGGTAAGCTCTCAAAGTGCCAGTTCTGGATCTGAGAGTTTCACTATCTTGGACATGTCATCTCAGAGGCAGGAGGTGTAGTGGATCCAGTGAAGATTGAGGCGGTACATTCTTGGGAGCCACCGAGGAGTGTGACAGAGGTACGGAGTTTCCTGGGATTAGCTGGATATTACCGGAGGATTGGACTAAAATTATCTAGAGTTGCAGCACCACTATCATCCTTGAAAAAGAAGGGGAAACTCTCTGTGTGGTTGGAGAGATGCCATCAGATCTTTCAAGAGCTGAGGTAGAGGCTGACCAGTGCCCCCATCATTAGGCTTCCAGAGGAAGGCATAGGGTATGTAGTCTACTACGATGCATCAGGGGTCGGGCTAGAATTTTTCCTGATGTAGGACTGTAGAGTGATCACATATGGTTCACGACAGCTGAGACAAAATGAGAAGAACAACACTAACCATTACCTATAGTTAAAAGCATTGGTCTTCGCCTTGAAGATGTGGCGACACAATCTGATGGGCAAGAATTTTATTATTTACTCTGATCACAAGAGTCTTAGGTATATCTTCTCCCAGAAGTACCTAAACCTGAGACAATGAAGATGGATTGAGTCCCTCCAAGACTATGACTTCAATATAGTCTATACTCATGGAAACAAGAATGTTGTTGCAGATAAAATAAACAAAAGATCTGGTATACAACATCTAGGTGAGGCGACAGTGCAGCTGGCTTCTTTATAGATATCTTTTGAGGATAGAGATAGGGGATCCTTCCTTCAGTCTCTTACAGTCACTCCCCTGCTTCTTTAGAGACTCGGGGAGGAGCAGTGTGGGGATGCTGACTGTGAGACACAACATGCCCAGATATCCACAGGACATGCACCTGATAGATTTTCTGAAGGTGGGGAGCACATCATCCTCTTCAAAAGACATACCATGGTACTAGTGTCACTTCAGAAGGATGTGTTGAGGGGATTCCACACATCCCCTTTAGCGGTACATCCAGGAGTGGCAAAGATGTACCAGGATCTCCGAACACAACACTGGTGACCTGGAATGAAGAAATATGTTTCTGAGTTTGTCTCCCGATACCACACTAGTCAGCATGTGAAGGTGGAGTATCAGGTACCAGTAGGCTTGGTTTAGCATTTAGTGGTCCTAGAGTGGAAGTGGGATGGGCTATCCATGGATTTCCTGATAGGACTTCCACATACATCCAAAGTTCACGACCCTATCTGGGTGATCATCGACTAACTCACCATGTCTACCCACTTCTTACAGATCAGAGAGTAGGGTTTAGTAGAGATCTTGGGATGCCTCTATGTGCAGGGGATTGTGCGGCTACATGGAGTTCCTTCGACTATTGTCTCTGATCGTGATACATGTTTCACTTCCTGGCTATGGAAGGTGTTGCAGGAGGATTTCAGGATGCATCATTGATTGAGCACCTCCTTCCATCCATAGAAGGATAGAAAGACTAAGTAGACCATTCAGACCCTCAAGGACTTGCTCCGGGCATGTTTCATTGACTTTATTCGTAGCTGTGAGGATCACTTACATTTTTTGGAGTTTGCATACAACAAAAGTTTTCACTCCACCACAGGGATGGAACCTTTTGAGGCATTATACGAGCAACCCTACAAATCACCCTTGTGATGGACTGAACTTGGGGAGTCCGCACTACTGTGACAAGAGATGGTACAGGTTACCACAGAGAAGGTGCAGATCATCATAGTGTGGATGAAGACTGCATAGAGTAGGCATGAGTCGTATGCTGACAGGATACAGAGTCCTCTGGAGTTTGAGGATTGAGACCACTTCATTCTATGGGTCTTAACATGACATGTTCTATAGATATTTGTCTGAGAGATCAAGTTATCTCTGAGATTCATCGGACATTCTCATGTTCTTAGTATAGTTGGCGAGGTGGAATATCTCTTAGCTCTTCCACCTTAGTTGCACCAGGAGCATGATGTCTTCCACATATCCTAGCTGATGAGATACGTGCACGACCCTCTTCATATCATCGACCATGGAGATCTGGACATCGACAATGGGGAGACTTTTACAGAGGTTTGAGTATGGATTGAGGATCGACAGGAGTGGGTCTTTCATGGATAGTCGATACCTCTAGTGCATGTTTGCTGGCCACATGGGAACCTCCAAGAGAGTACATTGGACCAAGAGGCTCAGATGCATTCCCAGTACCCCCTCTTGTTCCCGTAGTTATGAGTTGTGGATTATAGGGACATAGATCCCTGAGGTGTGGAGAATATAATGACCAGGAATTTCCATGTAATTTTCTTAATTGAATGGTAATTTTACGTGTCCATGAAATTTGACGGCACGTGATTCTGAGGTTCGGTGTGCCTAGAATTAATTTCTGATGTTTGGTTCGAGTACATTTAGTAAACGTACGAGTGGTTTTTTCTAACTTTTGAACCAGTGCTCAAAATTGAAATCTGACGGCACTGTTGAACTCGAATCGTCAATATTTTCTTAAGAAGACTCTCACCTCGACGATAGTTGGTCGAGGGTGAAAGTTAGTTTTTTTGTTTTTCATTGAAATAATAAAATATAATAAATGCATGTTTTATTTTATTTTATCTATTATAACAACCCATGTGGAAGTGGGTGGTGGGGACCACCACACCTTAACCTCCCATGAGAGGTTATGGTGGTGGGGCCCACCTGAACCTAACCTCCCATGAGAGGTTACGGTGCGGGGAACACCCGAGAATAAACTCCCCTAATAATGGTGGAAGAGTAAAACCTCTCAAATCCCTCATAAATGAGGGAGAGCCTCTGGACCTCCTCCACCATTATTGTTCCAACACACATGCCAATAAATGTGCAAACTCCTCTAACTTTTAATTAAGCCAACTTAACCATTTTGAAATTTGTGTCAACAATTAAATAATAGATAACTTAATCTATTATTTTGGCATTGAATTTCCATTTTGGTGTAACATGGGGGAGGAGAGAGCTTGGGAGAAATAAAGTTCTCCAACGAAGAACGCTCTCCCGATGAAGAATGCTCTCCCAAAGTAGAACATTCCACTAATGATGAATTACCTCAACTTCGACTATCTTCCTCAGAACCACCTTCGACGTCGGATGTGTAAATCTAAAATGAATCGACATTCGCCTTCTCGTACTGATTTCAACAAACAACGAACAAGGTAGAGGGTTATTATCGAATTCTTGAATCTTTTCGATTATTATCCTTGTTCATGGTTCATGATTAAAGTAGATCTACTTGCTACCACTCTAAATGTGGAGGGGGCAGTCCAAACTAATATGGATTGACCCCCCCATAGATCTCCTTTGATGTTCTTCGCGATAGAGACAGATGGAATCCTATGTGGATGAGCACAATAATAGCTGCCAGCACCACCGCTGGCTGCAACAAAGGCAACGACGCATGGCTCCACTACACGGCACAGTTGCCCCCCACACCCTCGCGGCAGCCACGACCGAGCCGCCCACACCCTCGCGGCAGCCCCGCAACTCTGCCTCCCACGTTCCACACACACCCTGTGGCTCTACGTGCCCCGCACACCCCATAGATCCACTGTTCACGCGCCCCGCGTGCCCTCGGCCACCGCAGGCCAAACCGGGCCACCACCCTCCCAAGCTGCCCCGACCGTGCCAGCCCGCCAGCCCCTCGTGGTGCCCCGGTCGAACCGGTTCTGGCCTTCGGGCTTCGCCTCCCTGAGATTCCCCCTCGGGGTGCCCTCTGGGATAAACAGCCATCGTGGAGACCTCACTGAGTCGCCCCTCATGGCGCCCTCTGGGCCGAACCGCTATTGCATCAATCCGCGCCCTTTAGATCTGTCCGCTCGCTCTCAGCCCGATGGGCTATACCCAACAGGCCGGGCTGGACATAATGGGTTGGCCCACCCAATGGGGCAGACCAGATCCAATGGGTTAGGCCGCGTCGACCCGAAGTGGGTCAATCTTGACTAGGTCAGGTCGGGTCGGAACAGACCCTGACCCACTACAGCCCTCTACTTTTTCTTTGGCCATATCATTGACACCGAACGTCCATTTGAAAAACCGTAAGAGGCACTAGTTTTCATGGAGAATGGAGGTTCCTTTGAGTATACACCACTGGAGTTTGGGGTACATATGAGATACTATCAGGTCCGATTGTGCACGAATTCAACTGGGCTCCATGGACTAGAAGGCTAATTACTCACAGACGGAGCATCTAATTGACCCATTGTCTGTTGCATTGAGAGCCCTATGATGTGGAATAACATTGCGATACTTCTTCATGGGACTTCGTGATAGAGGAAAATCGACCAGTTGCTTGTGGAGCGGATCCTCCCGGAGACGAGCGCACGTAGTGCAGAGACCTAGTAGCTGGCTGAGACTTGACAACTGCTGATCGTTTGACTCGGAGTGATTTTTCTAGTCTAGTGGGGGGCACCTGTTTATGGAGAATATCCCACGGTGGAGGAGCACACTTGGGGATGTAGAATACCCACAATACTCTACATGAGGAGTATCTTTGTAGGATATGAGGGGGAGTGCCTTGGTGTGGCGGTAGACCCACGATGGGGATCACCTCTGTGTGATGCAGTAGACCCACGATACCCGATAGGAGTACCTATGTAGTCTAAGGTTAGTGGGAAGCACCTCAGTGTGACGTGACATGCCCATTGTACTGGATAAAGTAGAAGTTAAATAGTATCCAAGGTTTTGATATTAGGAATAAAAATCATGGTTGAGTTGAGTAAGTTTTTCTATGTTTTCATCATGATTTAGATGGATCACTTAATAACATAGTTATATGTTTGGGCATATACATAAGTAAGGTTATCTATTGATTTCATGCTTTCTGGTTTATCCTTGTTGGATTTTGTGAGACCTTGAGGGTCTTGGGGTCCCTACTAAGTATTGTTATACTCACCCCTACATAGGCTATGCCCGCACCTTGTTGTGTTGGATGTAGAAGACAAACAATGCTGATCTTGGCTGAGAGTTCTAGGACTGGACGGTACCCAGAGGTGGACCATACAGAGTGACGGTAGATGGAGGAGACATACAGTCCTTGATTGCTGAGGAGGCAATCTGTATCTACCCTTTAGGTAGGAACCTTAGGGGACAACCCAAAGACAATTTTTCTTTTATTAAGTTGTACTTTCAGTTTCTTGTAATTTACAGTTGGTCTTGTATTTCCAGCACTTTTTACTTCTAGCAAACTTTATTTCTGCAGTTTTACCTTGTGTTTTTATCCAACTTTGTGCTTTTTGTGTGTCTATATATATTAAAAAGGCAATGGCTTACCAGTTTTAGGGAATTATGCCTTTGGTGCAATTTTCCAGCCCCTGGCCTATGGAAGGCGGGCCTGGGGTAGTCACAACACGGGCCCAAGGGGATGGGTCATGACAAAAAGTCTTAGAGAGGAACCATATCAGTTAGACCTACTATCTTGTCTGATATTTCCTAGGGAATGTTTCATGTTTCCCAAATTAACTCATACTATCTGGATGAGTTCCATGTGTTAAGGTGGGAATATGTTGAACTTGAGAAAATACCTTAGTGGTTGTATGTCCTGTTCATATTTTAGATTAATGGAGTAAGGGTGGATACATGGTAAAACCTCATATTTATAATATTATCATATTTTTAGGAATATAAGGATATCCATGTTATTTTTTAGTGCCTTACATTGGTTATCTGACAATAGCCTTCTCACTGTTTGAATAATGTGTTTGGATAGATTTATGGGAAAATAATTTTTTATAGTGGGAAGAAATGGGACAACCTTTTTTTCATTGGTACACAAAATTTTAGATAATTAAAGCTTTATGTTTTGTTCTAGAGGTTTACAGGTGCTGTGGTTCAAAATTTTGGAAAGAAAGAATATTCTACCTTTACACACACTTTGAGAAAAGGGTTAATATCAATAGTAAGGTAACTATGCGAGGGAGGATGTTGAGTTTAACATTATGTTTTCATTGAATTATCATAATTTTTTTGGATGATGTGGTTACTCCTATGTAACCATGTGCATTTATTTTCAAGGTATTTCTATAACCCATGGTTGGTGTCCATTTTTTCTGACCATGACGGCTAACTATGAAACCCATACAAAGATTAAAAAAAATTTGATTTGACCTCGATTAACTTGATTGTTATAAACATAAGACTCTCCTCCAATACTTCATTATTCAAATAGGCCCCCCATTCCCCTCTATAATTATTTTCCCTTATTTTTATCATGATTTTATATCGATCATGTTTGTTCTATTTGATATTTATTGTAGATTCCACTTGTTTTCTCCTCTTTTTTATAGATCTACCAATGTTCCCACTTATTCTCTATATGATAGAACCCTATAAGGGGATTTATGATTGGATATATGGCTTATTTGTTGAATTGATTATGATTCTTCTGTATCTTGGTTTGTGAGGACAATATCACATCTTTTACGATGTTATTTTTCAAAGGTGACATGATTTTAATTATTATCAAGGTAGTTACCTCCATCAAACAAACAATACCATGGCATGAATTATGTTCATAATTTATTCCTTTGTTTTTTATTAAATCTTATTATTTGATTCTCATGGGGGATAATGATTATCCTCTAATGGTAAAATAATGTGAGTTAAAATTTAAATTTTCATTGGATACAAGTTTATATAAAAAAAGTGTTCGATAAAATGAATCAATGGTTATTTTGAAATAGAATTTTTTTAATGAAATTTAGGGATTTTGAAATACTTATAGAAAATATTTCATAAATTGGGGGAATATTTTCTGGAAAAAATGGATGACTATAACTTGTTTGGATGAACTTGTGGTACATGGTTAGACAACCACTCATACAAGAATTAGTTGGGGGTATATAGACCTCCAGGGTATTTTCTCATCAGGATATGGAGATATTCACTTTCATTGAGTAGGAGATCCTCGCAGACATAGGTGGGCTATTCCTGTTAATGTTTCTTATGTTTCTTCATTATGTAAAACTTCAACGTTCTCAACAATTTGGTTCTTTTTTGAAACATTATATTTTTTTTTTATTCATTCCAAAATGGTTTTTTGATTAATGATTATGTGGATACTTCCATTTAATTATATATCATTTATTTAATATGAAATTCCATATTTATGTTGATTATGAAATGTTTTAATGAAAAAAGGATAACTTGTGACAACAATTTCTTATGAATTGTTTTATAAATATTATTTTGATGTACTAATTGAAGTATGGAGATTGTAATATTATAGATTCAGGATCCTATCAAATTTATATTTAGGTATCACACCATAAAAATTAATTTATGGGTATGTAGACATTGTTTTTTTTGGAACAGGTAAAGTGAAGTGATATTTTTTAATGTTCACTTCGAATGTACCCTATTTCATTCTAAAGAGTTTTAGATGGTGAAGAAAATATGTCATATAGAGTATGGATCATGTAGTTTTATTTATCCTTGTTTTTGGTATCTAGACTATTATAGGATCTTGATTTATGGGATTATTTATCATCATCGAATATTTTATCTCACCCATGAGTAGTTATTTTCTTTTTGGCACTGCTATGCTATGATATATTATGTTTATTAGTTGAATTAATTGGATGGTTCTATTATTCCAAATCATGTATATCGATATCCCTGTGTTTTACCCCAACCCATAGAGATTGGGAATTCAGTTCATGCCTTGTGGTGAATTAATTTAGGTGACATGTTAGGTTGACCCATGTTTGTTCATTACGCATATAAAAATTTTCAAATCATCTTCACACAACATCATAAGGTTCTCCTTCAACTGATATAATAGTATGTATTATTAGTACACTATGGGTGGATTCTCTAACATTATTCCAATTCTTTCTTTCTAAGTAATCGATTCTTCATACTATTTCCCTATCCAAAAACATCATCTAAAATAGAAAATATAGTAAACTAGAATTTTTATTAATAATTATTTATTATATAAAATCTAGATAAAATAAACCAATCAACACATTTTTTATTAAATTCTATAAATCTACCCATGAAAAAATTCTAAAAAAATTCTCTCTCTAAGCAGTAGAACATTATCAACCCCATTACCATTTATAATACCATAAGATTCATCACATATTTACACACTCCACAATACATATTGACTGGATTATATCATCATGGTATCCTTACTAATGTATAAAAAATATAATTATCATTTCTCAATTTATCTCTATTGAATGAGAAAAATTAATTATATAACTGCACCTATTGTTGAAGAAATGAAATGTTGTTACTCCATATGATCACAAGAAAAAAAATTGATTATTATTTTTTAATAAATGAGGGGATTCTCCAAATATTATTGAATTATAAAATTATCAATATGTAATACCAATTAATAAAAACAACGATAAATTAATTATGAATTCATATAAAAACACAACTAATTTTAATCAATATATCAAATTTTATTAAAATTATGATCAATAGAAATCAGATATATTGGGAACAACTACACATATAATAATTGAATGTTATTAAAATGAATAAAAAAAATTTTAACTTATAAATAAAATACAATATTTGAAGCCTAATACATGATAAAAATAATATATATATATATATATCAATGTGTGCATTTTATTTTTGTAAAGACCTAAAAAAACTGTATAATATTTTTAATTTTTTGGAATTATTACGAGACTATTAAAATTGATGGCACGTGATTCCAAGGCCCAGAGATCGTAGAATAGAATTTTGAACTTTTTCTAAGGTACCTTCAGTAAACATGCAGACATGACTTTCTATATTTTTAACTAGTGCTAGTAATTTAAAGATGATGGCACAATTGAACTTGATGTTCCTAGATTCGCTTAGGAGAATCTTAACTTCGACCAACAAGGGTTGGAAAAAAAGTTAATTTTGGAAATTTTGTAAAATAATAAAAAAATAACTATAAGTCATTTTATTCTTGTTCTTCAAATATTGTGCTATGAAAAGTTGGACCCTAGTGTAACGACATACTTTAAATAAGAGAAATTTAATAAATTGATCCTCTAATTGTTAAACCGAAACACTTATGGGGTTAATGTATAATTAATTGAGATTCACTAATGAAACACATTAATGAACAAAACACGAGTGTTTTCATTTTTTTTAATCAAATAGTTGGCAAGCAATTTGACAACTGCAGGAGAAGGATCGGTCATGAAGCTAATGAATTTCCTCCCTAATGAAGAACATTGATCAAGCAAAGAACATTGGTGGAGTCCAACCAGTGATAGACAAGTGGCAAAGAACATCAAACACCAACAAACACCTTCAAATTCGAAATTCATTCCCTCATACACACCATTTTCCAACGAGATCATGGTAGGGGGATTAATTGGTTATGAATTGAAATGAATTTTCTTCCTTTATCATAAATAATATGAAGAATTCGGACAGACCGACTAACGAGTGTATCCATGATTAATTCGTTCTTGCTGGTGGTTGTTGAAGAAAATTGTGTTGGGTTAATTATTATATAGGAGTTAAATAATTCCTTCCCATGTTATAACGCTAACGCAGAGGGTGCGTGGCAAACCAATAAAGGCCCAGACCCTCCATTGAATTTTTTCATGGTGCGTTCTTCTTGGGGGATCAATGAATGTTTCAGAAATGTAATTTCCATGGCCACAAAGTGAATGTGGTCACCTGGGAGGCCCGTAGGCATAAAAGTGAAAGAAAATGAACCACTAGAGCATCTCTGGGGGCCTTCCGAAGCACACGCTGACACGACACTGCCGGCCGAGCGGCACTGACAACCGTAGGTAGTAGATGACCAATCTGTCCTTGTGCGAATAGTGGTTCCCACAGGCACCATGACGACATGAGCCGCAGCTAGCCTGGCCCGGACGGGGGGATTGAAACGGTGTGGACATGACTTGCATGGAGGTGAGAGGCCTGCTCGGGCTGCATAACTATAGCAGAAAGGCCGACTCTAGCTATCCATTTCAAAGGGCTGACTGACTCTCCACTAGCACCGCCATCTCTGAGAATGGGCCCGCATGCAGGCTGGGTTTTCAGGAGGGCCAGACCAGCTGGCCGGGCCAGACCCCTACTAGACCCGGACATAACTAACCACATTTTACTGAAACATGATTATGTTCTAAAATATATGTCCATTTAACAAACCATATATATTACTGGAATCCTTAGGATGAAGTTATCATTTTTAGATACTCCACATGGGTTTTGTAGAAAGTTGGTGTTCGACTAGGTTGGATCGAAATCAAATCCAACTGAGCCCTCAGTACTAAAATTCCTATAACTTACAGACCGAGCATTCAACTGACATGTCGTTTGTCACATTAGAACCCTTATGTCAAGCCGGTCCATCGGGTTACATATTCATGGGACATTGTGGAAGATGAGGTATGAATGATGTCTTGAGGAGACGTAACTACCGAACTCAAGCGCACCATGTACTAGAATCTTGTGGATGGATGTAAAGTGAAGAGAAACCCTTTATAGATCGGTATCAGAGTGACTATGTGTGGATCAGCAGTAGCGCGACCCAACAAGGACTAGCCTTAGAGTGTCCCATTATGGATCAAAAACATACAAAGCCATGTGGATCAATGACTTATGTCCCTGCGTGGATTGATGACTTACAACACTTTGTGGATCAACGACATATGAACTTGTGTGGATCGATGACTTATGACCATATGTGGATCGATGACGTATAAACTTGTGTTGATCAGTGACTTACAACCCTGTGTATATATATGTCATATGACCCTATGTGGGTTAGAAATATTAAAAATTCTTTGAGGTTCAGTAGTGAAACTTCTCAATGGGATATGATGATTTAGATTTAGAACTAATCATCATTATTCCTAATCATTAAGCTATATACCTAGTGTGATCGATATTTTACATTACAATTTGAGATTGAGATCATGATTTGTGGATTTTTCAATTGTGGAATTCAGAGAGACCTATGAGGGTCTCGGGGTTCCTACTTGGTATTGTTATACTCAGCCCTGAATGGGATTTTCCCACACCTTGATGTGTTTTGTGCAGATGATAGACAACTTTGACTGAGATTTGGGAGCCAGTACTAGATGATGCACTGTGGTGACTAGAGCTGCAGTGACAAGAAGTACATACCTATTAGGTAGGGTCCTTGGCGGATGACCTTAGGATCTGTTTTTCTGTTTTTTTGAGCTTTCTTTTAGTTAGGTTGGTATACCAGACCATTTTCCTTCTGTTCAAACTTTTACTTTTTGAAATTATTCTATGTGTTTTTCTCTTGTTGTGTACCAGGTTTGTGTGTTTGCAGGATTAAAGGAAATGCCTTCCAATTTTAGGTATATGCATTTCTAGTTCTAGTCATAAACACTTGGCCTTTGGAAGGTAGGCTTGGGGTAGTCATAGAATGAGCCCCAGGGGATGGGTGGTGACAATGTGGTATCAAAGGATTAGGTTCTACTGATGAAATATGATTCTAATCTGTTCAATGGGGAAACAATGTTAAATATTTTGAGTACATTTTTTAGTTCTATGAGTCTAGAGTCGGGGTTGTGGCTGATGTATCCATACACCAGGACCCTGATTTTTGATTTCCTACTCGATACAAAAAACACTATTTTAATTTGTTTTGAAAATGTTTTTCTTTTGATATCTTTTGAGTCAGCTCACTTGGTATAACTTATTTACCATGGCACATCTGTTTCCTTAGAGGATGTCGCCGTGTAGATAGACAACCAGGATTCCAGTGAGAAATTATGATTACGGCCAAATGAGGGATGAGGATTCAGTGTAGGGTCCTCTTACAATGATGGTACCTTTGGGTGGTGTACTAGTAGCACCACAACCCATAGGGAAATAGTTTTCACCATCCCCACTAGAAGATAGTGCACACTGACATAGCACATTGCTTGAGTTCCAGTAGTAGAGACCAGTGAGGTTTCTTGGAGAGACAGATCTGCAGGTGTTTGAGGACTTGCTGGAGGGCGTGGCAAGGGTTTTTCATTTGGTTGAGACACCAGCTGATTAGATGGTGATCTGAACAACTAGTATCTTCTAGGGAATAACAAGGAAATTATGTTTCATGATTCCCCAGGTTCATGATGATGAAACACTCACTTGGTTGGACTTTAAGGGCCACTTTTGGGTAGATTTTGTTCTAGTGACTCTACAATCTATGTGCATTCAGGAGCTCCTACACTTATAGTAGAGGAACATAATTGTTGCTCAGTACTCGGTATGATTCAATGACCTCCCCCACTACTCCAACGACATGGTATGAGACCCTTTCTTTAGGGCCCAGAACTTTGATCAAAATCTTCAACGAGAGATTAGAGCATCAATGATATCGCTCAAAATCCTGACACAAGCTAGATTACTAAAGTGAGCACTTCTAGTGGAGAGCTTCCTAGTTGAGCGGGCACCAACGACGAGATCCACCACCGGATGACATGTAGTAGATTCATCTATAGTAGGTAGCAGGAGAGTGATGTAGAGGCCCATGCTAGCCAGATCTTCTGGTGGATGAGCCCAATATGTAGGGTTCGAGTAGCAGAGTTCATGAGATTTTGAAGGTCAGCAGAGGAGCAGACTATGATACTCGTGTGGCGGGCAGAGTCACCTGGCTCACAACGGCCCAACCCACCATACTGATGATCAGAGGACGATTTATGGGCCCCCAAGGAAGGGGATGATATTGTGTGGGGAGGTGAAAAAGGTGGAAAATGTTAAAGAAGTGCTAGCCATGTAGTGGGTGGTGGGTGGTGATTTGAGGTTCTACCACCACCACTTCCAGGTGATCCACCCCGACCTCAGGGAGCAAGTGGACATGGACGAGGTCAGATTCCATCATCAGAGGCCTATGCCCACTGTTCTCTAGGGATGATTTGAGGTACGATTAGTGTCTACTCCATCATATCTATAGTTCATATAAACAAAGATGCCAGTCACTCTTTCTTTACCACATATGTTGTTTGGAGCTCGGAGAATCCGATGGAGCTGTTGGCTCAATATTTATGTTTAGAGACTCCCATGGGAGAGGATTTTAGGATTACTCATTTGTGTTGGTAGTGTGAGATTACTCAAGGATGTGAGAGCTTCATCTATGTTCTCCTAGTAGTTGCACCGTGGCCTTACAATTTCATCATGGGTGTGGACTGTTTATCTATAGTCCAGGGTTAGATCAACTGCTTTTGGTACAAAATGTGGTGTGTCCATGAGTATTTGACGAGGTGTTCCTTCTCTTGTGAGAAGGGGACCTTTGTATATCAGGATGGACTTTCATAGAGGTGGGTGTAGTCGATCACTCATCAGTTGCCTTGCCTTACCCTTATAGTAGTTGATTAGAGGAGTCTGAGTTATCCTGTAGTGGTTGACTAGTATGCTGATGTCCTTCCTGAGGATGTTCGTATACAACCTTCTCATTGAGAGGTAGAATTCCACATAGAACTATACCTCGAGATGACACCGATATCTAAACTAGAATATTGAATGGCTCCGGTGGAGTTTTTTGATTTGAGTGTATAGCTGGAGGAGTTGTAGATGAATGGCTTCATAAGGCCCCATGTTTCTCTATGGACAACAAAGATTATGTTCTCCAAGAAGGCGTACAAGAGATTGAGGCATTGTGTGGAATATCAGCACCTGAACCATGTAACCATGAATAACAATAATAAACTCTCAATGATTGATGATATCTTAGATCAGCTCAAGGGAGCTGAGTTGTTTTTGAATACATACCACATATCAGGCTATCATTAGCTCTGTGTACGATACGAGGATGCACCAAAGACGGACTTCAGATGCCAGTATAGGCACTATGAGTTCTTGGTAATGCCTTTCAATGTGACCAATGCCCCAATAATATTAATGGGTCACATGAATAGGATCTTCCATCCTTTCCTCGATCTCTTTGTGGTGGTCTTCATTAACGACATCTTAGTGTACTTAGAGTAAGAGGAGGAGCACACCACCCATCGGAAAAATGTTCTGGATAAAATCCGAGGGCACAATATTTATGGTATGCTCTCAAAGTGCATGTTTTTTATATGGGAGGTATAATTTTTGGGACATGTGATCTCAGAGTCAAGATTTGCAGTGGATCCGGTGAAGATAGAGGCAATGTTTTCTTGGGATCCACCCAAGAGTGTGACTGAGGTGTGGAGTTTCCAAGGGTTGGCTGGGTACTATCGGGGATTCGTACATGGTTTTTACAGAGTATTAGTGACCCTGTAAGCTTTGAAAAATAAGGTAATGCCTTTCTTATTGACATAGAGATTCCATCAGAGTTTCTAGGAGCTAAGATGTAGACTGAAGAGATCCCCCATGTTGAGGATACAAGAAGAGGGAATTGGGTATGTAGTCTCCTGAGACGCATCTGGGGCCAGACTAGGATGTGTCCTAATGTAGGAGTGAGCGGTGATCACCTATGCCTCATGATAGTTGTGACATCACAAGTAGAACTATGCTACCCATGTCCTACAGTTAGCAGTAGTGGTAATTTACTTGAGGATGTGGTGGCACTACTTTATGGGTGAAAAGTTTATAGTCTACTATAATCATAAGACTCTCAAATATATCTTCTCACAGAAGGAACTAAATTTGAGAAAACAGCGATGGATGGAGTTCCTCCAGAACTATGGCATTGAGAATGTCTACACTCTTGGGAAGGGGAACGTTTTGACAGACACACTCAGCTAGAGGTCTTGTTTGTAGTAGTTGAGTGATGTGATAGTGTAGCTGGCCGCATGCTTTTATCATTAATGGATATGGACTGAGTAGCTTACATCCTATCTATGAAAATCACTCCCCCACTCCTTAAGTGAGTCTAGGAGGAACAACTTGGGGATGTTGATTTCAAGACCTCACATGCTCAGATATCCTTGGGATAGGCACCTCAAGGATTTTCTGATGGTAGGGAGCACATTATCCTTTTTTAGAGTAAGCACCATGGTACCACTGATGCTATAAGAGGAGGTTTTAAGGGAGTTCCAAACATCCCATTTAGTTGTACATCATGGTGTGGTGAAGATATACCAGGATCTCCGGCATTAGTATTGGTGGTACATCGTGGGGGAAGCCTCTGTTTTTACGCTTAAGGCATTGATCCCTAATAAAGAATTGTGATCGAGCGATGAACGTTGTTGGAATCAAGCTAGGGATTGAAAATCAGCGAAGAATGTCGAATGACGATGAAAATATTTGATCACAGAATTATTCTCCCTCATTTTCAGTGTTATCCAATGAGATCAAGGTTGGGGGTTTAATTGGTTATGGTTTTAAATGATTTATCTTCCCCGTTCTGTAATAGTATAAAGAACGTGGAAGAAATGATTAACATGTTGATCCTCGATTCATTTGTTCTAGCGGATAGTTGTTACGGGAAATTGTTTTGGGGTTAATTATTATATAGTGTTGAATAATTACTTCCCATGATATATTGCTAACATGGAGGGTTTGAAGCTGAACCAAAAAAGGTCCAGACCCACTGCCGATCTTGTGTCTTGGTGTGTTCTTCAAGTTGGATCAACGAACATTTTGACAATGTGATTTCTAGGGCCATACAGTGGAGACAGAGACCTAGGAGGCCCATAAGCAGAGAAGGGAAATAAAATAGACCACATGAGCATCTCTAGTGGCACAAAGAGGCACCCGCTGGTGTGGTGGCAGCAGCCGGACGAGCTAGCCACATGGGAACGATGGAACCCACAATGGCAGTGATGGGTGGATGGGAACCGCGTCGATGCACTGTGTGTGGAGGCCAACAACCCACTCATATGGAGCGTAACAGATGGATCCAGCTGCCTTTTGGAAGACCAGGTGGTGCCCCACTGGCACCACCACCCTGGAGAAACAACATATATGCTGGTTGGGTTTTCCAGGTGGGTTGGACCTATCAGTTGGGCCAAACCAGCGAGCCAGGATGGATCCATGAGTTAGGACAGACCCCTACCGGACCTCGACCAGACAGACCTGTTTCACTAAAAATTGATCATCTTCTATACTGGATGCCCACTTTACAAACCATCTATGGAGATGGAAAAATTAGGAAGAGGTGATTGTTTTGAGATACTCTACTTGGGTTTGGGAGAGATTTTGAGTACATGAAGATCAGATGAACTCGAATCCAACTTGGCCGTTGGTACTAAAATGCTTATAACTTACAGACTAGGCATCCGATTGACATGTCGTCTTTCACATTTGAACCCTTATTACAAGGAGGTTGTTCGGT
Organism: Viscum album; assembly: GCA_963277665.1. NCBI lineage: Eukaryota > Viridiplantae > Streptophyta > Magnoliopsida > Santalales > Viscaceae > Viscum > Viscum album. The sequence continues at coordinate 1,193,951,677 of OY728121.1, read as the reverse complement.
TTACTTCTTCATGGTACTTTGTTGCCGTTGATGTATGACCGATGTCTTTAGGGCCAAAAACTATGTAACTCAAGCACACCAAGTCTGGGAATCCTATGGCTGGCTGTCAAGTGAAAAGTGAACCTTTGTGGATCGGCATTAGAGTGACCCTGTGTGGATTAGGAGTTGCATGAGCCAATGTGGACCAGCCTTAGAGAGGACCATCATGGATCAGTTAAATACATCCTTGTGTTGATTGATGACTTACGAACATGTGTGGATCAATGAATTACATCCCTATATGGATCAATGAATTACAACCCAGTGTGGATTGATGATTTAAAACCTTGTGTGGATCGAATACTTAAGACCCTATGTGGATTAGAAACATAAACCCTATCTGGATTGATGAATTATGAACTTGTGTGGATTAGTGACATATGACCCAGTGTGGATCAGTAATAGAATGGCTTCTTCATGGTTCATAAATGGGAACTTCTCAATGGAATAAGATGATTTAGCCTAATGAATAATGATATTTATTTCAGATATTTATTTTATGTACCTCTTGTGAGATGTCTTTTACTTTGTTATTTGAGATTTAAATAATTCATTATAGATTTTTCCTTTGTGGAATTCTGAGAGACTTTTGGGGGTCTCGGGGTCCCTACAGGGTATTGTTATACTCACCCCTGAATGGGATTTTCCCGCACCATAATTTGTCATGTGAATACAATATACAACTTTGAACAAGATTTGGTATCCTAGAATAGACGGTGTCTGGTGGTGATTTCTTGATGTGGAGAGATGCAAAGATGAGCTGTTCCTACCCTTTAGGTAGGATCCTTGGCGGATAACCTCCAGAGCAGTTTTTCCTTTTTTGTACATTATTTTATTTGGGGTTGTATACTGTCCCATTCATTTTCTATTCACACTTTTACATTTACCAGCTATACTACATGATTTTCTCTTATTGTGTAACCAGACTATGCGTTTTCCGGTGAAATGGAAATTCCTTCCCTATTTCTAGATATGCCTTTCCGGTTCTAATCGCCAACCCCTAGCCTTTAGAAGGCGAGTTTGGGGTAGTCACGACATGAGCCCTAGTGGATGAGAAATGTAAATTGTAACCTATAATCCTTTCAATTATTAACCAATTTCTAAAAAAAATAAAAACTATTTTAAAATCCATTTTAGAAAAAATAAAGGGTAAAAAATAGAAATGAAAGTTTTACAAGTGATTGGATTGTGAAGTAACTTCAAGTCCCATATTCAGTCGACCAGAATGTGTGGCTATGAAAGATAGTACTAGTTAGATAAAGGTAGTTGTAGAAAGTGACTTTATTATTTTGGTAGATTGACAAGAAGATATAAATCTTCTGATGTGCTCTGTGATGTTTGGTATTTAGTTCACTAGAAGGAGTACTGAACCGAATGTTATATGGGAATATGGATGTGATGTGTTTGAATTAACAAATATATGAAATCAAGAAGTTGATTAATAATTGGATTGAATAGTCACTAAAACCAATAGATGGATCATCATGGATCTTGGATGTAAATAGAACTAGTTCATAGGTTGGAACCCACTATAAATGGTGGGTGGACATAATTTTTAAGTATTTTATGATCATTTTTTTAATTATATACATGGCTATAATGTACCCTCGATTGATTTTTTTTCTCTAGTGTATTAAATGGACATAGAGGTTCTACCGTAGATCTTGGACTCAATGTCTAAATGATGAAATAATTTGGGGTCATTACATTCTTTTATTCTCTATTATGTTTTCTTCAATGTTTTTTGAGTTTTTAGTGAGTGTTCTAGAGTAGAGTGACCTAGTGTGGTTATTAATTTGATTTTATATTCTTAGTATCTATACATTGATGGTCATAGGTATTTATTTATGAACCTATTTTATAAAATTGGTTCTCGAAGACCATGATTCAAATAGGTGATGACTGTGGATTCCCAGCTAAAGTAAATTCTACCATATAAAAAATTTACTCAAAAAATCTTAATTATAAAAGACAACAATTATATCAAAACCTTTTCCCTATAGAAAAATGTAAAATATATTTTTCCAATCACAAATTGTTTTTTCTATACATAAGAATTTTTTACATTAAAAAAAGCGATGTAATATTTTCCAATCAAGTTATTTTAACTCAATTTGTATTTTCAAACAAGAGATGTTTGATAAGTAAATGAGTCTTGTCAGTAATACTCATTCAATTAGAATAGATTCTAACATTCTTAGCATAAAAATTCATATCAAAAGTAACTTATATTTCACTAAAAGCAAATAAAATAAATATTTTTTTATTATTAGATCTAAAAAAATAGATAATGAATTTATCATAACATAATCATTCCAAAATATTGATTTTATCCATAATTTCCATAAATATATCAAACAAAAAATAGGTGGGATTGTTTTCTTACTAATTATGAGATTATATAAAATTGTAAATTCCCTTAAAACGATGATGTTCAATTATTATTAGTGGATAATATGTGTCATATTATAATATGGTTTAAAAAACATTTGAATTGTATTCAATTTATTCCATTCATCATTCTAAAGCTTAAAGATAGGATATTATGATCTTATTTCCCAGAAATATGAATATTTACTTTATGTACAATGATTATCAAGTTTAAAATAACTGTAATTTCATATTGTTAAACTCGAAACATAGAACATCCCGAGTAAAAATAACTAATTTTCCTACTATTTTATAAAAAAATTAAAATATAATCAATAATTGATTTTATATACCTCATAATGTTGAAAACTTTATCAACATCATAATTTTTTTAAATCTTATTTCAAAATAATATATAATTATCACAATAATAAGAGTGTCAAAATATTTCATCATAAAACAATATATTATGAAAATTCCCATGTTTCATATAAGAAGTCATTACATGATTATAGCTTTCGTCATCAAATGTTATTCAACAATTATTAAAATATTTTTTTTGTATAAATAAAAACATAGTAACAATATTTATTAAAAAATTATTTATTTAAGAAATGGTAAAGGTTTTCTAAAGAATTATTATTTTATAATTATTCAATAATTATCAATATAATGTGGTGCTGCACCAAATAATTCCTCAAAAATACGCTAATATTTCATTTTATCAAAAGAAAAATCACATTTTTCCCATTCCATTTTCTAAATCATTCATGAAAACATATTTCCCTCTTATTTAAAACCATTATATATCATCTACATATTTATCTTCATATACAATATAACTAAATATTGGTAATATAATAACGAAGTTTAACTGTAGTATTATTCAATAAAATAAATAATTTTTTCATACACATGAAAATAAAACCTGAATCTAAAAAATTATTCCTAATCCAATTTATATATTCCTAAAGAACTAATTTAAGTATTTTATGTGAAACTTATCTTTCATATATTTTATATTATTTAGTGGAAATATTCATAAAAATGATAAATGATAAAATAAATTAGATGTTTCATATGTTTAATCACCTCCAAACAAGTCATATATTGAATACATCCTAGTATTTATTTACAATGAATGTATTTTAAAAATCAATATTCAATCCTTATAATATATTAATATATATTGGATAATTATATACTTATATTAAATGTGTTGTGTTATATGATATCATAAATGTATAGTGTCATATATTTGTTTCATTCATCTCTTACAAATATGCTGGATGTTTTTATCAGTAATAATACATAATCATATAAAAAATAAAAATTCATAAATATATGTTCCAAAACATTTTGGGTTATATCAGAACAAGTTCAATTTTATAAAATTATACGTTTATCAATATGACATGTTTTTATGAATATATTATGTAATGTACTCTTTATTAAATATGGTTTCATTTATTAATTTATATATTATGTATTATGTGAAGTTATTTGGAAATTAATAGCATATAATTATTTATATGGAAATATAATTTTGGTAAAATAAATTAAAAATTAGATATTTTATTAGTAATATGAAGCAAGACAATATTCATAGTGGTCAGAAATAAATGAGTATAAAGGTATCTCTAACAAAATAATGAGCTTACAATCCTGATCAAGGGATCCCACAATAGAGTATATGATGAGGTTTTCTTCATACCATCATTTTGAAGTGATGTTTCTAGATGTAGAGGCCCGACCACAAAAGCCCGATATGGTGTATACTATCATTATATTGACATGATTATAGGGTATCAAATCCCAAAGGACATATTAGTTTATTAGACTTGGTACACTATATAAATACATGTGTCTGGTATTAAAATTGAATGCACTAATTACATCACAATTTTTAGAGGGTAACTTTAAACTACATGGTATATCCTTAAATATATTTCATAGTAAACTTTATGGATTCTGTGGGAAGGGAAAAATAAGAATAAGATAAAATTCTATGTAAGGGCAGGATGCAATGGAAAAAATAATGGATCAAAAAGAATAATCAATATGGAATGTTGTAAAACTAATATGAAATTAAATTTAAATAAACAAATAAAGAATTTTTAATATGTTAAGGTAAATATATGAACCCACATTCCATTTAATCAATAAACTGAGAACAAAATTGAATCCATATATAATGTAAAAAGAAAAATTATCATGGATATTAATAAAATCTGAATTTTTAATATTTGAAATGCTTAATTATTGGATGTGATGTATATATAAACTGAAAAACTACATATTCAAGACCTTTTTCAATAATATTTTAAACTATAGGTAAAAACGTATTTAATTTTAAAAAATGATTGGTCTCATAAGAATCTATTGATGTATCGAGGTGCTATATATGATTTGGGACCCACTCATCACATACATTCTATAGAAATAATCATATCTTGTAGTTGGTTTAATAAATAATCAAAAGGGAGTATCAAATATATGTATTGAATAAAAGTTACAGATTTATCAAAATTTCTTGATTTAATCAAAATACATTCAAAGTTAAAACTTTATGTAAAATGGAATATGGTTTACCCATCTATCTTATCCATGATCAATAGTAAGGACATTTAGGGTCTATTTAATGACTAATGGTCATTGGGAATTGAATATGTAATGGGGTCTAACAAACTAATGATGGAATTGATGGAAATTCTATCTTTGGTTAAGGAAATCCAAAACTGTGAAGAGGAAGAGTAAGGATGGTAACAGTAAAACAAATCCTAGTGGTGTATAGATAAATGTTTATTATTATTTATGAATAGAAATTTTATTTATATATATTTTAAAAACATTCTTGGGGAAAATATCGTTTTTATTTTGAAAGAAATAAAAATAGTTTTGTTGAAAATCAAATTTAAAATCTGTTTGTTTAAAATACAAACATTTGGACATGAAACAGATGATTTGAAGAAACAAAAATGGGAAAACCCATACAATCCATACAAATAAAAAAAATTAAATTATTTCAATGTAAAATGGATAAAAATATTGTTTATTTTTACGTAGAAGATTTATAAAATTTCAAAAAAAAAATTGATTTAAAATCATTTCAACATTAATTTGTGATAAAAATACCATTAGAAACTATAGATTTTATACCTAAAATTGGGATTGTTCTTAACTTTTGTATATACAATATATTGGATGAATATAAAAAACAATTGATTTAAAATATATTATATTGATTTATTTAATATAACTATCCAATTATAATTATTTTAATTTACTAAGACAAAACACATTTGGAAGAATTAAAATGGTTATTTACAAAATCATTTCCAATATTTTCCATTTGTTTTATATTCAATTCTATTTAATTAAAATAAAATCAAATCAAAAATACGTATCTTTAAGTTAGTTAATCCTATTAATAATGAATAATATTACATCTAGTTTATATTTTATTATATTAAATAATAATATTTCAATAGTATATTGTTTCTAAGTGAAAATCAACCCTATGTGAAAAATAATATGTTGAAGAAAGTATTTGTTGAGTAAATTTAATGATAACTAAATATATTATACATTAAATAAATAAAATATATTAAATTTGTTTAAAATAAAAAATATTTCATTAAGTCACAAGATTTTATATTATTTTTTATGTTTGGTGTTTCATGTTATGCATGTTATCGAATAAAAGTTACACTTTTAGAATTTTTAGGGTGTAAAATTCTTCCCATCCAAAATAAATTACATTGAAACAATTAAATCCTGATCTAAAATGTATAAGGTTTGATATTTGAGAATTCATTTTATGAAATCCTCTATCATGAGATGATTTAATAAAATAACCTTGTAATAAGAGATAAGGATAGGTACATAGGTCACATGGAATACCATATTACTATGTCTCTATGTTGGATAATATTTTTGCAATGTGGAAATATGGACATGGTGGGAAAGAATAAATAATTATTAAGAGTGATTGAGGTCCTTGATTAAAAAAAAGTGAAATATCAATATAATTATCAGGGCCTCAAATTAATAAATAAATGAAGACTTAAAGGATCATAACTTAGAAACAATATTAGGAATTTGAGGAATAACTTTTTAGATCATTTTCATAATGTCGACTAATCCATTTACTACCAATGAATGTAAGGAAACATACATACTTGAAAAGTTTAATTTTTATAAAAAATTATCCTATTTTTTTTTTTCATTGATCAATTTAAAATTCATCCTATACATTAATAAATATAGATCCAAAAATTAACATTGATGCCTGAAGCATTAGAATACACTTTCAATGGATTGTAAGGCCCACAAAAAGGGAAAATTCATTCCATTTTTCTAAAAATATTATCTCAATCTGTAACGACCCAACCCCAACTTCCAAGAGTTGGTTCCTGAATTAAATAAATTGGCATGATTACAATAACTCTATATCATGATGGATTTAATATTTTAGTAGTTTCGGAAAACCAAATACACACATAAGTTCAACATTACAACTTGAAAGGAAAAACAAGATTGAAATTCCTTTTACAACACCCATAACTCCTAGGTTATCAATAAAAGAAATTCATAAATACCAGTTCATGTCCTAGGAAATGAAACATAAGAAATGGGTGAGCTCAAATTCTCATTAAGGGTAAGTAATACAACATACTAAATCACAGAAATAAACATTATGCAAGGTGAATAACTAAAAACAATGCCTTTCAAAAAATGTACTTGAGCACATTATAGAAGGAATAAGAGATGAATAAATAATTCCATAAAAAATCATAGTCATGGGTATTTTACTAGATGAATAACCACCGAAAATTTCAATTAATTGTTTCATAATGGGGGAATGCATAATTTTTAATATAACAACCTTACTTTCAAAGCCTCGTTTCAAGACGATAAATAGCCATTTTGTCAAGGCCTCGTGCCAAGACCGTAGTATGTCTCATTAGACTTACCGATACATTGAGGGGATATAGCGGCCACACCCATCAGTAAAAAATTCCAATGAATTCATAACCTTAATGAGAATAAACATAAACAACATATTCATTCATATTAAAACTAACATATTGAATTAAAGTAAAATTCCACGAACAATAAGCATAATCACACACCATTCAGAGTAAATTGGTCAATGGTTGTAAGATAGAACATCCATATTCAAAATAATTATAAAAAATTCTATTTAATATGGTATATGATATCATAAAATATAATTCCCAATAATATATAAGAATCAAAACGAGTGTAGAAATAGATACATATACTCTTATAAAATATTCAAGCAATTCTTCAGATAAATACTCTTTTACTATGAAAAGTAGAGTTATTTTGGAAAAATCATTGTATAAAACTATAATTGAAGTAATGTAGTATTTTCAAAATAAAATGAGTGATTTTATAAATATAATCATTTCTAACAATATATTATATAATTCCCTTAAAAATATATAAGAATTTAATATATTTTTATGAACCGGGCTTGTATTTCGGGAAGATTTTTTTAAAGATCATTTTAAAAAATATAACTCCCTATAAATAAAAGAACGATTCTAGTTGGTAAACATATATAGAAAATTCAAAAAGAATTTATGAGGATTAAATATTAATAATTTAGAATTTAATTAGGGTATGTTGGAAATAAGAGTAACCCGAATGAAAATGGAGGTTCAGGTAGAAAACCCTTACAATAATTTTGATGGTGTTAATCACCAGATCATAGTGTTACAGATAACAGAATTATGATTATTAATTAATATATAATAAACCTATTATTTATGTAATTGATTTATTGTGTTTATTCATGGCTTTCTTGGTGGGTTTAAGTGGTTTACTTTTATTGTTTGGGTGGATTTTCTTCCTTGGTGTTCATGACCTTTTTACTTATATACATGTAAAGATATACATATAAGATTAGAATGGTTGTCTAGAAAGGAATTTTACTATTCATTAACATCCATAATATTACATGTTTTTAAAATTAATTTGGTTATTGGTAGATATGATGATTCATATTATAACACATTAATGATAATTGTTGGGTTAATATGTAGTTTTTGATCACAACAAACACATTTTGATTTATAAATTAATGTAATTTGTAAAAAAAGATTGTAGAACCTTAAATAAATTATAATAATAATATTATTGACTTTTTCAACAATAAAAATATTTTCATTACCATAATTGAATACAGTAAATTAAATTTAAAACCCATTGTCCTTGAATGCAATAAATTAACACATCTCAGTTGGTGTTTTAATTTTAAGTATAAATGAAGGGGAAAAGAGATATGATGATTAATTATTAAATTATCATATCAAACTTTTACTACATGTATGTTAATGGAATTATCATAACATCTGAATGAAATGAGGTGAGTAAAGAAAAATAAATGAAAGGAACTCAAAATATATGAAAGAAGGAATTTACCTCTTAAATTTATCTTCATTGAGAACCTCTTCAAGGGAGAGGTTTTTGAATTTTTTTGAGACCATGGGCTTTTAAACGTGGAGGGTGAGCTTGGTAGGACATATGAGAAGAATTTATACAAGGAACAAGGATTTAGAGGTGTGAAGAGAAGTGGTGTGAGGGGGTATTTATATTTGAAGAGATGAGTGATTTTTGACTATCTCAATAATTATTTAATTATTTTTCTCTAGAAAAAAATAGTATTGAATATTGTAACCAAGAATAGTAATAAGTGTTTTTGAGTTTCATTAAATTGTGATTACATCATCCATAATGACAATAATTGTGAATTTGACTTATAATGTATATATACGGAAAATTACCATATTTTAATATTCATAAAAATTGAGTATTTCTGAAAACATCCTAAAAATCACCCAAACCAGTTTTGGTAATGAAGAATTCAAAAATTAACTCCATTTTCTGAATTTTTTTTTCTAAATATGAGTAATTTAATTTTTTTTATAAAATTCCAACTTATTCAAAACATTACAATTTTAAAACTATGATTCGTTTTATATCACCATGAAATACTAAAAATGATCTCAATATCTAATAATCTTAAGAAAATAAAATAATAATATAATTTACTATTCAGAAGGGTCATATTACTGTTCCTATTACAATTCATAAGGGTATTATTTTTCCAAATTTTTTTTTATCACACTCCAAATATCTTACCGAACACAATAATGTTTGTCAGTTTATCAAAATTTAAATCATATAGGTATAACAATTTTGTTAATTGGAAAGGTTATAACAATTTGGTGATTTTTAAAGACTTAGAGTTTCATGAATTAAAAAAATCATTTTATTTATAAATATATGGGGTGTTACATTCTCCCCTTCTTAAAAAATCTCGTCCTCAAAATTGATAGAATGATACCTCATAAAATCTTTGGGTAGTTCTTCATCATAATATCATCAGGATCCCATGATTCCTATTTAATAATATGATTTTTCAATACTATATTTACCAGTCAAGTCATTTAATTTCTCAACACATTTTCTATAGTGTCTATAATTTATATGGGTTCTTCACAATATGATAATTCAGGTTCCAAATCTATACCTTCTAAAGCGAGGACATGCTTTGGGTTTGGCATGTAATTTCTCAATAATGAGAGATAGAATACATTGTGTACTTTTGACAGGCTAGATGGCCTAACCAAATGATATGAAAAAACTCTAATTGTGTCTTGGATTTCAAAAGGTGCAATGTATATAGGGATCAATTTCCCTTTCTTCCCGAATCTTATAACACACTTCCATGGAGATTATTTTAAGAAAACATGATCTCCCACTTGAAATTACAAATACATCCTTCAATTATCAAAAATGAACTTTCGTTTTCATTGAGATAATTTTATATGGGTTGGATTACTTCTTACCTACACTGTTTTTTCCCCCACAAGTTTTGGCCCAACGAGCTACCTTTCACTAAAATTATCCTAACCATTTATTATACAACATCTCTTTCCATATAATGCTTCATATGGTTCTATTTGAATTCTCAAATGGAAACAATTGTTGTAAGAAAACTATACCAAATGTAAATAATGATCCCACATACCTTGAAAATCAAGATAGAAATATCTCACCATGCCTTCTAATTTTTGGATCCTCTATTCTGATTTCCCTTCATTTTAAGTGTGATAAGAAGTACTCAATAGAGGCTTAGTATCCTAGAATTTCTGAATAATTTTCCATAATTTTGATGTAAATAGAGGATTGTGATTAAAAACTATTGATATAAGTTCTCTATAATGTCTTTAAAATTCATTGATATAGATTCATGCATGTCTCTCCACTAAAATATCCTCCCTTTTAGTGAGGAAATGTATAGATAACACAAGTCGATCCAAAAGGACCCATATTTCTTCATTATTTTTTTGAGTCTTGGAAAATCTAGTAGCACAATACATGGTGATGTAAATCCAATTACTTATAGTAATATGTAGAGGTTTCATGGATCCTCTAAGATGTTTTCATTCTAAAATCACTTATTGACAGACTAAACATCCTAACACATAGTCTCTAATGTCATATTTCATGTTGTCCCACCAGAAATGTTCCTTAAAATATGTATACATTTTATTACTAACATATTGTATATAGAAAATCGATCTATGGGAATCATCCAATTATGCCCTTTTCAACTTCGGTATAGAGGGAACACATAGCTTCTTCCCAAATTTCAGAATTCTATCATCACACACTGTCAACCAACATCCGATATTTCATAGAATTAATTTTATTTTGAAGGTTCTCATCATTAGGATGTAGTATTTTAATCCTTTATAATAAATATAGTTGGGGAATGAATTGAAAATTCAATTATGTTTCACCTTCTATTATAACTCCCATGTCCATTATTTCTAGATCCATGAATACATGATCGATTTCAATCCATAATTTTTTAAAAATTCATGTTCATTCATGCTCAATGCATCAAATATCTTATTTTTCTTTCCTAGGTAGTAGCGCATCAAACAATCATAATCCTTGACTATCATAATCCACTACAAGTTCTCAATGTTGATTTATTTATATGAAAAGATATATTTCAGACTCTTTTGATTAGAATATATCTCAGATCTCTCAAAATAGAGTTTGTGTCTATATTTTTAGAGAAAAGATAAAAAAACTAAATAATGTAAATTATTTGGTTATTTTTTTTCTTGAAAATTTAATTCACATGATTCTTATGAAATAACACTAGAATTCTTCAGAAGTACACAACCAAGTACTTTCTTTGACACATCACTAAGTATCACAAACATACCATTCATTGATAATAGAGTCTGGATCAGAGGATTCAATAATATCCACTTAAATTATTTAAAACATTACTCACATTATTTTGTCTATACAACGATAACCACCTTTACGAGTAATATTAGTTAACGTGTTGGCTAAATGGGAATAGTTCTAAAGGAAACCATGATAATAACCTAATAAACCCATAAAACGTTATACCTCAATTATATTCTTTGGAGTAGGCCTTTACTGAATAACCTCTATCTTCATAGGATAAACTAATATTCCATTCTTAGAGACAATACGGCCATGAAAAGAAACATATTAAAGAAAAAATTCACTCTTGTTAAACATCCCATATAATTCATTTCCTCCAAGAGCCTTCAGAATAATAAACCAGTGATTTTCATGATCATTGTAGCATTCCGAATCTACCAAGATAACATAAATAAATACCACAACAATTTCATCAAGATATTACTTGAAAAACCTATTTATTAAATCAACGAAGACATATGATTAATTAGTCATTCTAAAAGGCATTATTGTAAACTTCTAATGCCCATACATAGTTCAAAATGTTATCTTTGAAATATCTTCCTTCCTCACTCACAACATATGATATCCAAATTGGAGTTAAATATTTGAAAAAAATTGGGCGCCATGAATTTGATCAAATATATCATTAATGCGAGATTGGGGATACTTGTGCTTAATTGTTATATCATTGATCTCCAAGTAGTCAATGCATAGGAACATTGATCCATCTTTCTTCATAATGAAAAAAATAGTTTCTCCCCAAGGGGAGACACTAGGGAGAATAAATCCATTAACACAGAATTCCTCAAGCTGTTTCATGAGTTCAACTAATTCCATAGTGTCCATTCTATATAGACTCTTTGATATGGTTATTGATCTAGGAATTAAATCTATAGAGAACTATTCTTCTCGCCCAGGAGGATATCCTGGTAAATCCTATGGAAAATATAAATATATTCTTTCACAATAGATACATCCAGAATTTTAATATTCCTTCTCTAAATCATAGATATTGAGTTACCATCTTATCCAATATTTATATTCAGTTGAGCTACTAGGGGTGGATCAAGATAGGAATTAGATGGTGATTTTTCTACTATAATGATAAGGGATTCTGCATCATTCTCAGAAACTGTTACCTCATCATTCTTATAATAGACATTCTCATCATGATTTGAAAGACAATCCATAATGAGGATTATATTGAATAAAATAATGCATATAATAATAAAATTATTAGATAAATAACGTTTATATGCTATAATGGGGACTGCCTGACACATCTATATTTCAATGGTACTTCCCTTAGGACTTCTATATGAAAACACCCTTATTAAATCAAATTGGAAATATATAAATTTCATTGAAAACAAGGAAGATATAAAATAATGTGATGACCCAAAATAAAATAAAGCATTGGAAATTTTTGTGGTAACAATTAAATTACCACCCAATACATCATTTGAAAGTTCAATATCATCAATTTAGATTTCATAAGCTTGGAATTTCTCCCTTTGAATTCTTTGGGGAACATTTCCTTGGTACATAGAACAATAATTTTATAAATTTCCCCTCTATATGAAATCTTATAATTAAACATTTGTAACTTCTTTCATCCCCTTATAGTCCCAAGATAGGTGTAATTTTCCTCCAAACCTGTACCAAACACCCATACACATTAGGAAAGTACCATGGCGTCTCTTCCCAAAATTATCATTGGGTGGAAGGTCAAATCTTCCCCTCTTCTAAATTTCCATATTTGTTTTTATAGAGTTTTCATCATCCATATTCTCCTCTTTCATTCCTTTAACATCATAAGACATACAAATTTTTTCCATCTTGATTGCACATGAGACTATATCTTCTTATGATGAGAAACTTTGGGTGACAAGATCCTTTATGAGGAATGGTTTTAAACATTCAAAGAATCAATCAATCGTGATCCTTGGATTTTGTATTTAGTCTACGACATGTCTTTATAACCTTATGAAGTTTTCTTAATACGTTGCAACATTCTCATCCTCTTTTTTCCTCAGATTCAGAAACTTTCTTTTCATATTTTCTCATTGTTGACAAGGGAATTAATTTTCGACAAAAATTTTGTTGAAATAAATACATTCCATGTATTATATTTCTTATTCCTCTTTTGTGTTTTGAATTAAATATCACCACTAATCTTCATATACTGATAGAAGATAAACCACCACGACAACCTTATCACTTTTTTTACATCCCATGGATAGAAATATATTCTCTAATGAACTTATACACGTTTCTTCTTTGAATGGGATTGTAGTCCCATTAAATGTCTGAGGGTGTTGTTGCATAAAGAGGTCCAATATAGATCCTCCAAAATATGGATCTGGATACCCCATAAGGGTATGGTTATTTTTCATAACATGATTCAACGATCCAAGTAGAGTAATTAGTTTCTCCACACAAGTCACAAAACTAGATCTAATTTCATTATCTTCCATCGGAATAAAATCCCAATGTGGGACACACACATTTATGTGGATTACATTTGTTACACTATGTTTAATATATAAATAATGGCATACACTCAATTTGTTTATGAATCATAATGTAACCTATCAACATATAAAAATACATAGAATAAATTGAAATATAATAAATGTATAATCTCATAGTCATAAATTTGGTTTCATTGAGAAAAAATTTACATTTAAATCATTAATAATGGATTGTAAATAAAATTTGAATTATCCTAAGAATATCCCATGGGAGTGTCAAACCAGGTGCACAGTAAGGCCTGTTTTCATGTACCCAGATACCCTACTTCATGCCTAAAAATATTTATTAGTGTTGTTACTCATTGGTACATCTGTACCAGAATCATATCTTGTTGTAGTATCTAGACATTGATGTATTTTATAGATATATCCACATAATATATTCCTTATCAATGATCCAAGATTTTCTTGTATGTTTATCCTCATAGTCTATCTTAGGGTTTTCTTCCCTAATCTATAATTTATATATCTACTTTCCTGGTTTTCTACAAAACGTCATCTAATACCAACAGTAAAGACCCAACCCCAATTTCCAAGATACAGTTTCATAAATCCTAAAAATGGTCTTATTAAATGAATTTTGTATCATAATGGAATAAATAGTTTAGTAGTTTTGGAAAACCAGATACATACATAGGTTCTACATTATAACTTGAAATGAAATTATTTTGACAACATCCATAACTAATAAGTTATCCCTACATTACATTCATAAAATATAACTTCATGTCCTAGGTAAATGAAACATAAGAAAGGGGTGAGATTAAATGTTCAGTAAGGGTAAAAAAATAAAATGGAAGATATCACAAACATAATCATTAGGAATTTTGAATAACTAAAACCACATTCCATTAAATAAATTTACAATTACAAATTATGGGAAGAATAAGAGTTAATAAATAACCGTCCACAAACATTAAGCATAAACACTAACCATTAAGTGTAAATTGATGAATGGTTTCATGATATCACATTTATAATAAAACTAATCATAAACAATTCAATTAAATATGATTTATGAAATCATAAAATATTAATACAAATAATAAATAATAAACCCAAATTGTATTGAAATAAATGATGATAATCTTATAAAATTGTCTAGTAATTATTTAGATAAGCACTCTTTTACCTTGAAAAGAAATTGTTCTTTTGGAAAAATATTTACATAAAACTAGAAGTTAAGTAAGAAAGTATTTTCATAATAAAATGAGTAATTTCATAATTATAATCGTTTCTAAAACATATTATAGAGTGTAATTGAAAATATATAAGAAATTAAGAAATTCTATTGAATTGGGCTCGTATTTTGGGAAGAATTTTTGAAAGATCATTTTAAATCATTATAATATGCTATAATTAATCTAGGATTTTGGTTCATACAAATATATAGAACATTAACATATAATTTATAAGGATTAACTATGAATAAATAAGAATCTAATTGAGGTTAAGTATAGAATAAGAGTAACCCAAATGAAACCGGATGTTTGTGTAGAAAACCCTTGCCTTAAGTCTAATGGTGTTATTCACATGATCTAAGTGTCTCAGATAACAAAATTAAATTCAATAATTATTATTTCCCATAATTCATAATTTTTTTATTAATTTTTGTTTCCCTATTAAGTTCATTCATGGTCTTCGTAATGGGTTTAATGGGTTCACTTGTATTGTTTGAGAGCATTTTCCTCCTTGGTATACCAGAATAGATTTCTTATATACATGTAATTATAAACATGTAAGATGAGAATGGTTATCTAGAAAAGTTGTTTCATTTTATTATATAATGTAAATAATATTACACTATTATAAAATTCATTTGGTTATTGTGAGTGAAGATGAGTCATTATACAAAACATTAAAGATAATTGTTTGTGTAAATTGGCTGTTTTGAATCACAATGAAGTCAGTTTGATTCATAATTTAATAAAATATATATAAAATGATTTCATAACCTTAAATAAGCTATAATAGTAATATTTTAGTTTTGTTAAACCATAAACATGGTTTCATGATCATAATTGATGTTGGTAATTTAAATTGATAACCTATCTTCCTTGAATGTGAAAAATTAAGAGATCTCAGATGGTGATGTAATTTCTGGTATAAAATAAGGGGTAAGGAGAGGTGATGATGAATTTTTCCGTTTTGATAAAACAAATATAGTAAATATAAGGTACTTGAGCTATCATATAATTTGGATGAAAGCAGGTTAGGAAATAAAAAGAAAATAATCGAACTTGAAATAAATGAAAAGGGGAATTTACCTCTTGAAGTTATCTTCCTTGAGAGCCACTTTAGGGGAGTGGTTTTGGACTTTTTATGATACCAAGGGATTACGAACATTGGGGAGGATATTGGGAAGAAATTTGAGTATAATTAAAAAAAGGAAAAACGTTTGAGAGATGTGAAGAGAAGAGGGATTGGGGGGGAGGGTTATAGTGGTGGGGAGGAGTGATTTTTGAATATATTATTAATTATCTTATTATTTTCCTCACTAAAAGAAATAGTATTCAATATAGTGACAAATAATTGTAATAAGTGAATGTGAGTTCAAAACAAATGTGCTAACATCAGCCATGATTCTTAGAATAGTGAATTTAATTGATAATGTGTATATATGGTAAATTATCTTATATCAATATTGCTAAAAAATAGAGTATTTCATTAAAATACTAAAAAGTCACACAAAATAATTTTTTGATGTTTAGAATTAAAAAATGAACCCCATGTTTTGAAAATAATTTTATAATATGAATAATTTAATATTTAAATAAAATCAGAATTTATTGGAAAAATAAAATTTTTTAAACTATAATTTGTTTTATACCACCTTGAAAAATTAATCAATATCTTCATATCTTATAACCTTAAGATAATAAAATAATAATAATTTTTACAATTCATAAGGGTCATATTACTAATTATATTATTATTCATATGGGTATGTTACTATTCACTAAAAATTATGTTTGTACTATCATACTCTAAATATCTTACTGAACATGACTATGTATATCAGCTTTTTAAAATTCAAAAAACAGAGGTGGAAAAACAATATTTTCTGGATAGGTTATAAGAAAGTGGTGTTTCTTAGAGACTCAGTGTTTCAGGCATTCAATATGAAATTTATTTATAAATCATTGGGGTGTTACCAAAACCAATATTTTAAATACAGTAATCTCTAAACATTTAATGTAACACTAATGGTTAGTTATTAATATTTAATTGTAAAATTTTTTAATTAAAAATAATTACACATTTACCAGGCCATCACATAGGCTAGTGGTAGGGTTGAAACCCTAATCTTCCTCTCACCATCAGTTAATGAACCACCTCATTAATAGAGGCAATAGGTTGTCACCTTGCATGTGGGTTGTCCTTTTTCTATAAATTAATAATATAATACCTATAGTGTTTCCAAAGAATTATAGTAGACATCCTAAAATTAAAATAATCATTAAGTTTTTTACAATGGTATAAATAATTTTTTTTTACAATGTCTAATAGTCTAATTTTAATTTTGTTTACAATTTCATTACGGATTATAATAATAATAAAGGTTATCAATAACATTAAAGTCATATCTGTAAAATATAATATCATTATTCCTAAAATAAATTTTTAATTGGAACATATCCTTTCAATAAAATTTTACAAAATATATTTAATATTGGTAGAATTCAATTACATGAATCCTAACAGAAATGTATAATATATTAATCATATGGAAAACCTTAATCTGATAATCATTGTATGCTATCCTTAACTATTAAGTTAATGGATACATATCTAATTCAATACAAATCTATAATTTGTACCTTCAGGCTATGTTCCCTAATTTATGATTTTATAAATCTAGTTTCCATGGTTTTTACTAAAGTCCCTTTCAAACCAGCTATATCCCCCTTACCCCAAGAGCTCCGAGCTAGTGTCTACATCAATTAAATTTTCATTATTGCATGGAATCAAATATTGATGGACCAATCATTTTACTTGTCTTGGTAAAATAGATACATACCTCTTTCTTGTATTAATAATAAATAAACTAACTAAAATATAATTTTTATAGGAAAACTTTCTTCCCACTTAGAGAATCCGTTCCAATATTTCATACTACACTTAATGGATTTCTGGGGAAGGGAAAAATAATCATGTGCTCAAATGATCAATAATGGTAAAGTATAGTGGAAAATATTATTCATTGAGAATAATCCATACAAAATGGTAAATAAATGGACACACATGGAGTGTAATAAATAAACTAATAGGGAGTATATAAACAATATGGAATGGAAAATAATTTGACAATGATTCCATTTAAATAACCAGATAAAGAATAATAAATATAGAAAGGTAAATATTTGAACACACATTTCATTTTATCAGTAAAATGAGAATGAGAATGCATCAATAAATAATTTCAAAGAAAAAATATAATGGACAACAATAATATCCAATTTCTGATTGATGAAAATTCTTAATTTTTGGATTTTATGTAAAAGGAAAATGAAATTTTTTTTGTCGCCAATACCTTTTAGAATATAGTTTCAAACTATAGGTAAAAACTCATTTATTTTGAGAAATTTATTGGTCTCATGAGAATTTTTTGATGCATCAAGAGACTATATATATTCCCATCCCCACAAATCACATCAAGTCAAAATCATTCCTTACAATAAGGAGCTGATTTAATTAATAAAACAAATTATATCAAATATCTATATTTAATAATAGTTACAAATTTAACTAAAATTCCCCTGTTAAAAAAATAACATTGAATATTAAACCCATATGAAAAAATGGAATATTGTTTTGGAAATAATCATATAAATGATAAATAATATTTATATTTAGGATAATTTTATTTTGTAATGATCATAGCTAATTGAATCATTGTTGGGGAATAAAAAAGGAATTAATGAAATGAATAAAAATACAATTCATGGTATAATAAATCATAAACCATTAAGAGGATGAATAAGAATGGTATCCATAAAACATAATCAAGTGGTTTAAGGATAATGTGTTTTTTCATTGATGAATAAAAATAATAAAAAGTGGTATTGTAAAAACAATCATCGGGAAGATATTCTTTTTTATATAATTTTTAATATAATTTCTTTGAAAATAATATTTTAAAAAAAATTTAACTAAAAACTAACCTTTTAAACATGAAAATTAATCTTATAACAAAATTTAATAGGGTAAATCTTTAAATACTATACAAGGTAAAATAAAAATTCAGTTTTTGGGTAAAAAGAATTGAAAAGAACCTTGTGTGGAGGGAAAATATATGATTCCTTTAAAAATATTTTAAGGATGAAAAAGGGAAAAAATTATATTAATAATTTTTTTCAAAAGTTAAAATAAATTTAAATAATTTGTAAAATATATAGTTTTGAAAGAAAAAATATTTCTAAAAGAAGAGAGAAATGAGGTATGGTTATTATAGATATATTTTATATAACATTTTCAGTAGGAAAGAGTAGAGAAATGGTACTATTACATGAAAAAGGTCTTGATTAACTAGAGGAGAATAAAATTAAAGGGTTCATTAAAAAATTATCATATAAATTATTTTAATTTAATTTTAGGAATAAAAATCTCTACTTGAAAGGGATTGTGAAATAAACCCTAAAAATGACTATAATATTGATATGATAATTAATCAACTAATTGATGACGTGTATCAATTGTGAATAAAATATAATAATTTTAAATAAATAAAGAGATATTATATTTCATTATAAAAATCATCATTTAATAATTACAATAATGAGGATGTAATGTATTCCAATGAAAATGAATTGAGTTAGAAAATTTCATTACCACATGGTAACCTAGAGTTCAAATACTCATAGATGAAATAATTAAAATTGAAACTAAAAATACCATGTAGGGAGAAGTATTCATGAAATTATATTTTAAATGGGATGTATATACCTGATATAAAATACACTTTTTGAACAACATTACAATCTGGATCAATGAAATGGAATAGAGAAGAAATCCACTACAACTTAGTAAATTTTGATTTATAATCCACATGTAAGAAATAAATTCAAATGAAACTAAAAATTACATGAATTTTAATGTATTCATTATATAAATTATAGCAGGGTCACTATATACATTACACAATATTAATTTGTTGTGAAAATGGGGTGTGGCTCGTGGAAGACAAAGTTACACAAGAATCTCTTACCTTGCATCTTCCTTTTTGGTGAGCATGCATTATCCACATATAAAATGTTTTTACGAATGATATTAAATTATAGAATAACCATAATAATATTAATAGTATAATATATTTTATTTTTAAAATATATTTTCTCTTTCTGTTAACAATCATTCATTAGTTTCACTATTTCAAGAGTAAATTGCCGAGTTTTTTTGGAGAATGTTTTGACTTGGTATATTTTTTTCATCTTATGTATATCATAATTTAAAAATATAAATAATATATAATTTTTTTAATTATCACAGATTATTATTATATATGTATTTATAATATTCCATAATATTTGGGGAAAGAAAATTAATGTACAATTCATGGATATGATAGGTCGTACGTACGAATGATTAATGTTTTAATTTTCTTGTCATATAATCAGAATGAAATGTAAAAAGTATCTATGTATATTATATTTAAATTAAATTATTTGTATCATATATATCAAATATTTAAATTTAAACAACCCATTATACATTCCATGTATATAATGAACGAATGAAATCACATTTAGGAGTCGGTAGTCCACACATCGACAAACGATGTTATCATATTCCCACCAAATGGAAAGCATGATGGTATGAGTTATATAAAATATAGTGAACAAAAAATACATTATAAATATCACACACACATATATATAATATAAAATATAAATCAATCAATATTTACCACCATAAAAGGTGGTCAATGGAAGAACGAATGATAGTAGTACAAGAGGCCTCAATACACTATATACACAAATGATGATTGCGTATCCCATTTACATAGGTGTGTGAATTTTTATGTAGAAATATTATCACAAAAACATCTCATCATATTTAATATATTGTGTTTGTTATATAATAATTTTATAAATATAATTTAGAGGGTGGAAAAGTAAATGAAACAAAAGTGATTCTTGAAAAATGTTACCTCTTATTTGGGTAACTCATTTTGGATTATACCAAAAGACTTCCTTAGTTGAATTTATTCTCATATTGATGAATCTAGGATTAGTTTAGGTATATGGGGTAGATATTGTTTCAGGTTTTTATGATATAATGGACCTGATATGTTGGAATTAGTGGGAGGGATGAATGACTTTTTATAGTGGATGAGTCGTAAAATTCAAGTAAAAATATAATGTTAAAAACTATTGAGAGGTATACCATACATCTTATTCATAAAAAAATGAAACTAATTTTATAAAAGTGAAGAAATATTTAAAATTTATCTAAAAATAGTGTTTTATCATTTTTCCAATTCATTATTCACTTATGAATAAGGTTTAGTCCCTTAGTAAGAATAATTTTACATTAATTTTTTTTCTATTTTTAATTATGTTCAATAATATTTCTGATTAAAACTAATATTACCTTAATTTAAAAAATAAATTATTATTATACCAAATATTCAATACATTTTTTTAAATTTTAGTTAGATAATTGTCATAAAATAATTCAAATATAATCCATCATATGTCACAAAAAATTGGGGTTTTAAAGTAAATATATTCAAAAGTTTGAAATGTGTCCATATTCATTCTCAATGTGAAATTTATTATAATTACATAAATTTTATTAATTTATGTACAATTGATATAATATTAAATTAATACCAATTTAAAATATAATATAACATTATAAATTTGTTACATGAAAATAAACTTTATTCTAAAATTAAGAATTTTCACAATTCATCCGAAAATGAAACATCTCAGAAAAATAACATAAATTCACAGTAATGAAACATTTATGATCTTATTTACAATATTATGTTTATTTTTAAATATTAAAGATTTTATTTTTTCAAAAATATTATGTAAAAAATGATCATCATTCAAAGGTTGTAAAACCACCTTTAGAAAAATATAGGCTTTTATGTGTAAAATTGGAACTCTTCAACTCTTAAGTATACCAAATATATTGAATGAATGTGAAAAATATTTTATTAAATTTTTAATACATATATTTTATTATAACAAATCATTAATATTAATTAATTTAATTTATTAATAAAAAACACCTTTAGAAGCATTAAGTTAGTTCTTTTTAAATTCATTTCCTATATTTTCAATTTGGTTTGATATTTAATTACATTTAATTGGAAAAAATTTAATTTTATTACCATAAGTTTGATAATAATATTCATAAATTCTAATTTAATAGCTTGGTTATATGTTATTATTTTAAATAAAAATATTTTTTTAATATATTGTTTCTCTGTAAAACTCATACACACGTGCAATAAAATCTATTGAAGAATGTATTTGTTGCACGTGATGTTGACTAAATAATTATATAGAGAATTTAAGTATATAAAATATATTAATTTTATTTAAAATATTTAATATACCATAAAATATAAATAGATTATATTTCCTTCTGTGTCTGTTGTTTTGATTCATACATGCTATCAAATAAATATTACACTTTAAAATATTTTGGGTGTTAAACTAAATGCTATTTTTACTCCATGAAATAAGTAAATAATCGTCACATAGTGATATTGAATATTTATGAAATCTTTAATTGTTTATTCAATATATCATAGGGTTTAAAGATAAACAATAAGAGATACAAATAGTAAATTCGAGTCAATTTCCATAACTACAAGGAAAATGTTGTACAAGATATAAAAGTGATCCAACTGATACAGGGTATTTATTCTGTTGTATTAGAATTTAGTGGGACATAGAAGGCACTAAACACTATCTCCACATAACCTATAATATCATGGAATATTCCTCATCATCTCATGATACCCTGATCACATGATACATCTGTTCTGAGATTCATGCATGCGTTGAGTTCATAATGAAGTAATTCATAGTGTTCTCCACACACAAGATGATTGCATTGAGAAGTATATGAAAAGAATGACTGTTCAAAGGGATATAACTATGAACACTATTGGGCAATGTGATATAACACAAAACTAAAGAAAACAACCTTTTAATTATAAACTCAATTTTTATTGTTTTTAACAAGACCATAAATGTTATTTATGTGGATTCCCTCTGATTTAAAAGGAGTCCTAAGATATTATCTTGTAATTTTCTTTCTCTCTAAAACCAGTTGCTCCCCAATGAGCATAACACTCCAGTATATACATGCATTAAATATTTAATGATTTATTCTTACATTAAATTTAATATTTTTTTGAATGAAAAATATTAAATAATTTTTAATTATAATAGTGTTAATGTGTCCTATAATAATTGAAAATTTCCAAATGATATATGATTTCTTATAATTATATTGAAAGATTTTTCAAACATGTTATCTTAGACATTTATATGTTAACATAACTAAATACTTATAATATGTGTTTTTTTTCAAAGTATAAATTTAATATGTATAATATATATATATATACAACTCACAATTTATGTCACATAAAAAATATTTATCATGATTCGTTTCATATCTAAATAAAGTTTTGTTCATTAAAAAAATCTTTTTTTTTTATTTCCCCTTATACCAAATTCTTGTGATAAAATGATAAATCTATCATTTATATTTTCTAAAAATTTAATGCTCCCAAGAATATTTTTGTGTATTTATAAATATAATGTGGCATTCACAATTTATCTTCCATAAAGAATATTTTATACCATAATGAAATTTTTTTGTTATATATTTTTTATTTTATATGTGTGTTTTGTTTTATAATATTAATTTTATTTTTTGTGTGTGTGTTTTTTCAATGTTATCATTTTGTGTGTGTGAAAATGTCTTTTTGTGTTTTGTGGGGGTGTGATCTTGTTCTGTTGACTTAGTGTTTTATGAACACTAAATATATTTAAATATTTTTTCTATGTTCATTGTTTACAAAAACCTTATAACATTTTTCATATAAGAACTCATATATTTTTTTAAATTTTATGTTTTTTGGAATGAAGAAAATATTTAAATATGATTTTTTATAAATGTACTATTATTATGTCTGTATGTGTTTGCGGTGAAAATTTATTGGAAATGTTTTGTTTTAATTGAATAAATTTTATGTGGTATCTATGTTCTATAAATAAAAAAATTATAAAAATGATCCCCGGAATATGTATATTCAATATGGAATATAAAATGACTCACGTACTGTATATATATACATGATTCGTGGAATATATATATATATGGTTGTGTGTCATGAATATTATGTGAGCATATATATAAATGTTCACTTCTAATATATATATATATATGTGTGTGTGCATGTGTGTGTAATATATATTTACATACATATTATACTTGAAAATATATTTTTTAAAATATGAATATTATATAGTGTGTTTGAGTGTGTTCTCTGGGCATATGTATATTGTGGAATATTTATATTTCAAATCTGTGTAGGTATAATTTTTTTTTTACATCCTCTATACATAATTATTATCTCATAGAATCTGTATTATTACCTAAATTATTTCATGTGTCTTAGAATCTCTAAAAAACTATACGCGCAATTAATGACTTATATATCATTACACCTTTAGCAAAGTACCTACTAAAATATTTATCTAAATAATATTTAATTTTTCATCAATGATATGTCTGGAATTGCAATGTAAATTTTTTATTATAAATATTAATTTTTACCTATAAAATTTAAATAATGGTATGATAAATTTCTATTTAAAAAATAAATAAAATTTAAAATAAAAAAAGATGACATAGAGTTAATTTTAGACATACCGTGTGGGAATCCAATTAAACATATTATTCATCATAACTTAATGAAAAAAATAAAATGGTAGAAATAATTTTTCACAATATATATTTATTATCTTGAATGATGATTCAAAATAACTCCATAATGACATAATCATTATATGGATTATATTGCATATGAGGTCACAAAGTAATTCATTTAAGTGTAAATATAATAAAGATATTTTTTTAAAATACTAAAAAATTTCAACCAATTGGTATAGGTACAAATTAATTATTTTCATGAATGTAAAATGAATACATATTTTGATATATAAAAGGAATGAGGGATAATAAACCTATCGTGGGCCCCTCTACACCATTAAGAACTGGACTATGCCCAAGGGTTGGCCACCTTGGGACTCCCTAGGGATGTGTGGCGTGCAGGTGGGGAGGCCACCCCAATACTTCGTTACCCAAAAACACGTTTATGGTCCTATGAGTGGTGGAAAACCCTATTCTCTCGAAGCTAGGGTTCTTCTTGGAGTTGATCCAGAGGGGGGGGGGGGATCATATGCAGCTTTCCGAGTTTTCCCTCGGTGTCGCCTCCCCTTCCTCACTTACAGTCGTGTGGTTTTCTTCCTCCCTCACAGGATTTAGACCTCAGAATTATCTTGGTTCTTGTTGTGGTGGTCTTGATGGTGGATTTTCCAAGGATGGTTTTGCAGTGTCGAATCTTTCTTATGTCCATGCCCTTGGTCCTTGTTGGTCTTCCCCCTTCCACTTTAAGAACGTTCTCCACTAAGACTCTGGAGTGTCTTCCGGATTTTGGCTCAGATCAGCTGCGGTTTTGGTGGGAGGTTTGTGGGTTTATTATGGTGGGGCTCCAGCCTGTTCTAGAGATTGGGTTACTGTCTTCATTGGTGAGATTTTATAAGAAGGAGATCCTTTTTGATGGTCTGAACCAAAGCCGCAGTAGGTGCATCTGTGGAAACCATTTACCATCCCCAATTATATTTAATTTTGATGAATTAGTTTTTACTGCTAGATGTTAGTTGATGGTTGAGTTTCTTCATGATTTTTTCCTCGTGAAATTTGGTTCTTGATCACTCTAGTTACCAGTTCCAGTGATGGGGGTGAACACGTCTATGTTTGTTTTTCAAGGATGAGTGGGTTTTTATATTTTTAGTGATCTGGTTATCAGCTCCTATAATGATGGGGTGACATCGACGTCACTCATTATTTCTTGAAGTGTTGGTGAAGATGGTGAACAGATTGATGGTGGGAAGTGTGATTGGCAGTTGTGGTTCTCGAGACTCGAGGTCTCCTTGGGTCCAATGGCTGTTTGGAATTTTGAATTTTCATTTTTGAACTTTTGATTTTGGAACCTGCATTTTTTGTAAGGCTTTTTTGGGGTATTATGTTGTTGTGCTTACCACTCACCCATAAAGTGGGTATTTTGAAATTAAAAAAGAGAAATTTTTATCAGTCGTTTTATTTTAAATTTAACAAATAAGAATATCCAATTTTCTGATCAGAAAATGATAAAATGTATGATGATTCTAATAAGAAGGTATTTAAAAAATTTCATTAAAATATATAATATTAAAAAAATACATTGTTCCTATTATAATATATTTCTTAAATATCAAAAATTAATTTTTTTCCAATGATGAAGCTTAACTAACCTAAATGAAAAATGAGTCACGATAAAATCTGATAGATTAAGTTTCAATGAATGACATTTTAGTGAATTATAAATTACATGTATTTATTTGTTTAGGATAATTTTGATCTATACTCAACACTCTTTATAATCATCCCCAACCTTAAGAAACATCACAATAAGTGTTTGAATCACCTTCATATCATCAAGTCATTGTGTATTTAATAATAAGTCTTTACATTCAATCACTATCCCACATGTATGCATAATGAGTGAAAGTTAATTCATCTAACCCAATTACAATTTAGTGATGATTAAAAATAGATTCATAAAAATTATTTATTATCATAAAATAATAATTTTGGAACTTCTATTATAAAAATTAATAGTATAATTTGACATTTTTACAAATGTATAAGCAATAATACTCTCGTCATCATTCCAATTTTTTCATTGGGTTTTTTATTCACTATAAATAGTAATACAAATTTTGGATTTTTTTCTCAATTGAATTATTTATTGGTTATTCTTTATTTAATTTTCATCATATTTCCCTTATATATTATTACATGTCACATTTTAGAACATATGAATTCAAGGTTCCATAATAGTAATTATGGGAAAAATATCCTTGATTTCTATCTCATGATTGGTGAAGTTTTTTTAAGAGTTCATATACAAATATTTGAGGAGAAATATTAAATGTTAGGATAACCCTAATATTTTTATTGGGGATATCAAGGGACATTATTGGTGGATGGATGATTATATAATGGAACAAACCCTTTTTTCCTTACATTTGTATTTTTCTAGGGATTGGTGGTATCAAAGGAGAATATGATTTGGTTGTAGATTCTCACACCTTATTTTTTCCATTTAAGGGGAA
Organism: Viscum album; assembly: GCA_963277665.1. Lineage (NCBI taxonomy): Eukaryota > Viridiplantae > Streptophyta > Magnoliopsida > Santalales > Viscaceae > Viscum > Viscum album. The sequence goes on along the minus strand of OY728121.1, from coordinate 1,193,924,028 downwards.
AAAACACCATGGTATTGACTATTGATGTGGATGTTTTGATGGAGAAAAGGGAGTTTCTAGATGTTTTTATTTGGTTGTGTAGTTAATAGATGAAATTGATTAGTGGAAACATGCTTCTTTCTATTTTGGTCAGTGTGCAGTAATGGTGGTCACCCTTTGTAAAATGGGATATATAAAAACACCCTATTTGGTTGGGGTTCTGGACATTGTTTATCTACGGTGATCCTCTGAGAAACAGTGAAGCAATGATATGTCCACAACATGGTATTTTACAACACGAGTTTAAAAATCTTGTGTATTAATTCAAAACTATGATTGAATGTGTTGTTCCATGAATAATGGTTTTTTATTTTTTAAATGCCCAAAATTCAAGGATATTACATGGATATTTGGGTCTATGTTTTAATTAAGGGATCCATGGTGTTTTCATAGGCCACCACATCATAGTAAAGACCACCATATATTTATCAATAACTATGGACCTATTATCCTTCATTTTGAATTATTTTACCATCTATTGAACATTGGACGACCTGTATCCCTTCCTCCATAAATTATTCATTTCCTCCAGAGAGTCTATTCTTATTGTTCATTTGTATCAATGTTACATTTATAAGGGTTTTTTCTCAATTTTTATCTTCCTTAACTATTTTCTTATTTGATTGATTGTTTTTAGTGGGAATCCTTTATTTGGGAGTTATTATTGATGATGGTTCACTGTGCATATTCATGGATTGTGTTTCCTTACAATCTGGCTATTTTTTATCCATAAAAAATTGTGAGGAGATTCTTTAGTGACTTGGAATTGAGGTAGGATATTTGAGTTCTCTATTTCATTATATTGAAATATGAAACTATCATACTCTGTCATTTTAATGGGTAAATGATATGAATTGGACTAATCAAAGATAATGACCATATTAAAGAATCTAAATAGGAATTATATAAACTATATGAGGTAAATAGTATTTTTGAAGGCAATGTAATTGTTCATATCCCAGGTTATGACTTGTTGTGATGGATTGACGGAAATCACCATTACATTGGATAAAATTTTGAAGTTGATACTTATAAAATACAATGATTTATGTTCTTACCATATGTTTTTAGGTTGGGTGTGTCCTCGTGTCATGGTTCATTATTTTAGATTCATGTATCTGGTTTGTTATTGTTGTTTGGTGGCCTTCGATGTTATGGGTTGGTGGATTTGTGATGTGGTGGTTGATATGGTAAATTCGTGGTAGTATTTTGACAATAATGGAACGATAATTATATTGAATAATATGAATTTATACAGGATGAACATATAATAATGAAAATTGATGTATATGATTATAAATCGGAATCCATACATGGGTTTTGACCCTTTATGTGATACTTGTATAATAATGATTGTTTTTCATTTGAGCTAGAAAATGATGGAGGAGTAATAGAAACACCCTACTAGCGATTGCAATATTGCAATTATATTATTACGACCACATATGAGATGTTTTTCATGTTGGAATACTATATACTATGATTATGTGTTTAATTAAACACCTCACATAATTCAAGTAACATGTAACTACAACCAAATGTTCTATGATGGTTGTTTTTTCCAACATATAAGATAATCAAGATATGGAGGGATGAATCCTACCTATATCCTCTACTCTCATAAGTAGTAATTCCTTATGATTTTAGTGATACACAATAGGGGTGGTACTCAATAGTGGATGTGGAAATGTGTGGTAGGGGACATGCATGGAATGAAGGGGGAGTGGGGTTTTTCCCTACAAGTTTATGTACAACCATAATTTTATGATATAATTGTGTGGTATGTGGACCAGTTTGAGATTTTGGGTCATATGTAGAACGAATGTGTGTTATGGAATGGTTTGATAGGTGGGGTTTCCTATTGGGAGTGAGAGTTGTGGAAGGTATGGGGGAAAATGATTTATTCTAGTTAGGTGAGAGTGGGAAACTAGTGGGAAAAGTAGTTATGGGGAAATTATTTATATTATTTTAAAAAATATTTAATATTTTTCGTTATTTTATTTAAAGAGTTAACCGTGGAAATTTTGGGGTAATTATCTAACTTACAGGTTTCTTGTTTTTTCTAGTGTTTATTTACTAAGGATTAGTATAAATTGTTTTCATATTTTTACAAGATACCATAGATCTGATCCTAAAATGTAGATGTGTTATATTCACCGAATATATATATATATATATATATATATATTATGTTTCTAGGAGGGTGATGTCGATGAATCTTTACATTACTATATTAGTGTTTGGAATATTTGTTTTATTTGCATGAAATTGTTTTTTTCGCATTTTTTTATTTTTGAGATGATTTTATTTTTATATAATAATTAAATGTGAATTTGTTTTTATGATATTTATTATTTATTTTAAATATAATATATTAATTTTCTATGTTTACCATATGATATAGAGATATATTTGATGTTAATGCTAACAAATATGTGTGATTTACCCATAATTAAATTTTCCTACCTAGACCCCCGGGAGGCCGACATCAAGGGTATGTCTCATCTCACCTTCTAGTTCATGAGTGACTTCCTAAGGGGTGATTAATGATTGAGTAGAATTATGTATTTTCACTGAGATATAAAAAAGTGATTTAATTTTCCAACTTGTATCAAATATATTGGTCGATGGGGAATTAGTTTTAGCTGAGGTTGTTACACGATGTGAGAAAGGAAAAATGGATCTAATACAAAATTCTTATCCTTATATGATTCATTGTCTAGAGCATAATCTTTTTAAGAATTTCAAGTGAAAAAACAGTTATTTCCAAGTTAAGACCATTGATAGGTAAATGTATCATGCCTTTTTGAGTTCTCTTTGTTAAATTAGTGGTTAAAAAAAATGAAAAAATGAAATTAAGAAATGAATGTAAATATATATATTAGTAACAAACATTGCATTTTTTCCTTTACCATTAGATATTTTACCATATCCCCATTTCTATTTTGCTCATGTTGGACTGGTTCAATGGGTTTACCCTATAAATTTATGGAGGTCCAATCCTGATCAAGAGGGCGAATAGTGGAATCAAATATATATTGGTCATTAACATTAGAGATAAGTGATGAATGTGAGAGTAATCACTTATTTAAAGACAAATCACTTATTGGAGGACTTATAGATTGTGTTTGGTCTGATTTGAGATCAATATGTATCTTGGGATCCCCTAGTTTTTAGTAATTTATGGGGATTGGATTGCGATAATAGGATGACATAAATCTAGGAACATAAGTTGGAAATACATCCATGGGTTGATCTTTAGTAGGAGTTCATGTGCATGTTATTTTGGAAAATTGTGAAGTTAAATAACAACGCATAGTTTCTCTCCAATAGGAGAGTATGAGTGTTCCAAATTTGGAAATCAACATTATGTACATTTTTTGATTTTATCCTAACATCATTCAATATGAGGAGTCCTAGACACTTCATTTAGAGGAGGAGATATGTTCTTCCATTTATTCATTAGTTTTTCCAATTATTTTACCCACATATTGGGAGCTTTATAATATGTATTATGTGATATAGGTGAATTATTGGTTTGGATAACACCTATTGAAGGGTTTTAGTGTCCTTAAATGAGTATTTCATCATATTGAGGTTCATATATATTACGGTAATAAAGACTCCTACTATTAGGGAAGCTATCATAGAAATCAACCACACATTTCTCTAGGGAAAACAATATTTTATGTATAATGGTATTTGTTATTTTTATTTCTATAGATGTGGGTTTCATGGAAACTATCAAAAGTATCTTCGATTTTCCATAGGGTGTATATGTCCTTTATGAGGCTATGATCCTTTCAATAGCAACAACAACAAATTTCTATGAGGCAGTATCTAAATCATAGCCACCTAATTTTTGATCAACATCCTTTGTTGTAGGCTTATAATCACCCAAGAGTTGGTGGAGTGGGAAGATAGAATCCCTTTTATTTTCCTCATCATTAGGGTCCCTGAGAAATGTATAGATTTGGAGGTTTTCAATAATGCGGTAAAAGACATGTCTGAGGGAAAATTCATCTGGTCGAGGGGAAAACCCTATAGGATAAATAGTTTTCATGAGGTATGATAAGTTTATAACCTACCTTGGTTTCTTATTTTTGCTAATTATATTCCTTTTAAATCATTTTTTACCATACTAGTCTTAATATTCCTATTTAATGTATAGAGGATTCCCATACCACTGGTGATGTAGATCTCGGCAGAAGTCTAGACCATGTTTCATGATTTGTGTCTGGGATATATCCTAAGGACATAGAAACATTAGTATTTTTTGGATTTCATATTTTTATATATAATACAAAAAAAATCATTATTGTAATGGATTGGTTATATTATGTATGTGAAGTTATAGATTGTTTCTAGATGAGTTTTTTGTTTGGTGATGTGAATGGGTTGTGTGTGGGGGTTTCCAATGAGAATTTATTAGATATGGAAGAAGTTATGTGGATCCAATTATTTTATTTATGGATAAATCTTCATCATAGATAATGGTAACTCTAAAAGAGGTGGTTCTTGGAGTTTTTGTGGTGTATTTTGATGTCTCCCCAAAGCTGGTTTTGACCATACACCTCAGGATTAAATCAATTTTGGGATATAGTTATAGATGGATGATGCTCTAATTTAAAGGTATCCTTATTAGATGTAATATTTTATATTTTAGGTGTTAAGAATCAAATTTGAAAATCTTTTGGAATAAGGTTTTATCAGGATTATTTTATCACAATAGTAAGATAAATTTTTTTCCTGTAAGGTAAATGGTAGTATGAGGCTATCCATTTAGTACTAGAAGATTAATCGGGAGATGATAAATAATAGTTACTCTCTTATGAGAATAGATGACATCTTTGGATATTTTAGATGGAATAAATTGTTCTTAATATCGATATAGGATCTGGATATCATCAGTTTTGGGTAAAGGTGTAAGATATTATGAAGACTGGTTTCCAATACAATTATATACAATTAAATTGTGTAGTTATGTTTTTTGGTTGTATTGATGCCCCAAATAAGTTAATGAGACCCATGAACTCATTTTTTAATTTACATTATTATTTTAATGTTGTGTTCATCAAGAAAATTCACCTGTGCAAAAAAATGAAGAAGATCATGTTAAGAAAATGATGATTATTCTAAAGAATGTTTTCCACCACCATATTTTTTTAAAATTATAGAATTTTATGTTATTGCTGTGATAAGATTATTTTCATAGGCATGTAGTCTCTCAAGATGGAGTTTTAGTGGATTCGATGAAGGTTTAAGCGGTTATTTCTGCATTATTAACAAATAATGTGGTCTAGGTCTACAACTTTTTTGGTATCGTAGTACGTTACCAGAGTTTAGTGTCTAACATCATTAATATTGTTCCCAATTTAATTCCCTGATCAAGAATGTCTAGGACATTTCTTTGACCCATCAGTTTCATACACTAATCAGGAATCTGAAAGAGTAGATGAAAAAATTCCCTAAGTCTTCATCTTCCAAAAGATGGTGTGGTGTTTGAGGTTTTCTATGATGCTTCCCATTTAGTATTTGTATGTGTATTTATTTGAAAAATCCAAATATCTTATATAGTTTGATAATCTTACATTCTCATGATCGTATATATGAATTCATGACCTATAGATTGTAGCAGAGGTGTTTTCCATTTTGATTTGATGATATTACCTCATATGGGGAGTCTTTTTAGCCATTATAAATCATAAGTGATTGAGGTATATTTTCTCTAAACACTACCTGAATCTATAAATGTGATGGAAGATAGGATTTCTCTAGGATAATGGACTTGAGATCTCTTATACTCTAGGGTGAGGATATTTCATTGAAAATTCTCTGATAGGGAAGTCACATTGATTATTTCAAGAGTCAGAAGATATTTTTTTGGGTAGTAAAGGAACTATATGGTATGGATATCTAAGATGAGGAGATATATGAATTAAGATTCTTGGTTTTGAAGATACTAGAACCTATATTTACATAGAAACCGATGATGTATTAGGATGGATACCCATACGTAGAGGTGACTATATATTGGAAAATAGATAGAGATAACCTTGAGAGATGGTTAGAGGATGGTAATCATTAGGTTATGTTTGAGGGAAGGACATTAGTTCCATGAATGGTGCATGAGTGAGTCCACTGTGAGTTCTATAGATCACTTTTTGTAATACATCCCATAATAAAAGAAGTAGTGTGGCTTTGGTAGGAATTGTTTTGAACATCAAAATAATAAATAGTGATAGATTTTATGGCAAGATTTCTATTCTATCTATAGGTTAAGACAAGGAATCATGTTCTTGGTGGTTCATTTTATCCCACTGATATCTGTGTGTTGATGTGGGAAGACAAATCAACCGATTCTATAACATGGTTAGCTCTAGATCATGAAGGACATGAATTTTTATGGGTGATTAGTGATTAAAAAAGAAATTGAAATCACTTTATGATGGTATGTGAGATGAGCACCCTAGATATTCTAGAGACAGAATAATAGATGATGTGGTGTAGATTCATAGAGATATAAGGACCATCATTACCAAATGAGACCCCAATATTTCTTTTTGTTTTTTGAGTGGATTGTGATAGAGGCAATATTTCCAATATTTTTCCTATGTACTTCAATGATTTAATCTCCACTAATTTATCAATTTCATCAAAATTACATCAGTTTATGTGTTTATGTATATTAAGTACATAAATGTGAAAATGGATTAATTTTTTAATTTTTATTATTTTCCATAGATTTTTTATTTAAAGAATAAAATTTTCAATATTGATATAAATTATGGAATTATATTTTTGGACATCCTTTTTCATGGGATTCAACTTATTAAATGGAAATAGTGATAATTAGAGTCATATAGGGTGAAAATAAATTACTGAATATAGAAAATCTTTTTGGTTAATAGAATTGGCCACTCCTCACTACATGCGGAATATCTCATGCTATGGGTACCTGAATGATATGATACTAGTAGGATATTATTAATGACTCAATGATACATGTTCAAATTAATTATAATTCGAAAAATTAAATAATAATTATATCAATTCCACATGTCAAATTGTAATACGATGATGAGTTTTTTATGATAAAAAAGATATATTTAATAATTGAAGAATAAAATTTTGTAAACAAGTTCACATGCTATGAAATTTTGTCGGTACATATAAAAAATTCTAAAAAACTCATTAGTGGATCTATATGATAATTTTTGAGAGAGAGTGATGAAAAAACAGAAATATTTTTATAGAAAAATATTAGAGAAGAATTTTCTATTGACACACTTCACTTTTCATTGATTTGTAATGGATTCCTCTTCCACCTTATTCTCAAATTGCATTCATTTATATGGATAAACATATGGGTGAATGGATGAAGGGTATGTTTTCATTATATAATTCATGATTTAATAATATTCATTGAATAAAATCCATTTATTTCTTATGTTTTAAAGAGTTCAATATTCAAATAGAAGTTTTTATTTTTATGTGTGATCATATTTTGTTCTAGTTTTTTTTGTTGTTTTGTCATGGGAAACAAAAGTTATCTCCCACAACTAGGATCATGTATAAATATGATGTAATATAGCATGCCTTCATAGTGATGTGCAAGGAGATTAGTACCTTTTGTGGGATGGGTAGTGGACACTCTTGATGTTCTGGATTAAAAACACTTGTTTGGGTGTTACCTATGAAAAATGAGGCTATTCACTGAAACTCCCTCACACATTGTATAGAGGGTAAACCAAGAAGAGATACTTTAATGGTTTATTCTCACCATAACCTTTTAAATAAGTGATTGAGAGGAAGCTAATGTATAACATCACTTTAATAGTCAAGGAGAAAAGATCAAATAACTTTGAAGTAGGATAACATAAAAACAAGAAATCTTACCCTATCCTAATCTCCCTTCTCATTTCCCTATTTTTAATAACATTCTTTTTAAATCTATTTAAAATCTATTTATTCATTAAATTATTAGTTTCTAAAATTGAAAAATATTAAAAAACACTCTTTAATTATCTCTCATTTGATTTTAAAATAAATATTATTAAGCATGACACTAAAGATAAAACCTAGATTGACCAATATACTACATTTTAACATATTATAGTATGATTTATTATACAGAAAAAGATAAAAAATGAAAATAATGGAACAATTTATAGGGAGGTATTCCCATTAATATAGATGTAGAGATCAATTTTTTCAAATTAAAATTGAAAAAAAACATGTTTTACTCATCCTCTTCTATGGAAGATGGAGTTCCTCTATTTTATAAACTAATAAATGTAAATTAAATCCAAATAATCATAATTTTTAAATTTAGGGAGGTATTATAGGACCATAAAGAGACTATATAATAAATAGTATTGGAGGTATTGTCAGGATAATAAACTGAAATCCAAAATTACATCCTAGAATTTTATTAAGAACTTGTTAGGGCATAAAAGTAGTCCTCATTTTCCCACCACCCATGTTTTCTTATGTCTTTGAAAATGTGAAACATTCATACAAATTGTTTGAATATGATATATAAGACCATTTTGAATTTATTAAATATAATATACATGAGATGAATATTCAAATGGAAGAAATAGCTCATGAGTATATAGAGTAACTAAAACATGAACTAATGAATTAATCACATATATAGGAGGAAGAGATTTTACAACTCATAATTGATTTATAGAAACATGAGGAGGTTTATAATGAATTTGTAAAGAAACATTAATCAACACTAAAACATTTATAGTGATGACTAATGAATAATATTTCCATGATAATACATTTACAGGAGCTTAAAAATATTTACATGAATTACAAAATTATTATGAAGTAAAACATGAACTATCCATACATGAAAAGTAAGAATAATTAGAACCATTTTATCATTTTTTAGCCTTGTTAAAATGGAAGGAAACATCCTATGTGGTGGATTTTGAGAAAATAATTGATGATATTAACCACTTTACTATAAAAACATCCACTCAACTCCAATGACATTCATACGAAAAAATTGAATTCGAACTAACTTAGGGTTATGATATTTTCTTGAACTCATTTTCATTTTATTTTGTTAAAACTAACTTGTGTATCACCTCTTATTTTTTAAAATTTTTAAGTTAATACAACACATGATTTTCATTGTAGGTAGATGAAGAAAAATAATTTTCACATGATGAGTAACATCTACACCTCCCATAAGATGTTAAATATTTATTGATGGGAGTATATGTGGATATCTAATATTATTTTCTTGATGAAGCTCAGAAACGTGAAAAATTCATTAAATGAGAGGATTTTGATTTTGAATTGTTATTTATTTGTTAATATTGAACCATACACTACCATACCCTTTGATTATTTCATTAATTTGTTATACCTGAATCAATAACTTGAGAATAAAGAAGATGTTGTAAAAGTGAAAACCAAGGAGGTAGACCCAGACATCATCTTACCCCCACTTTGAAAGATGTAACTTTTTTTAAGGGTGTTTATTTTTGTGTAATATATTCCTAGAGTCCTCAAAACCAATGAATTAAGGAATTAAAACATGATGAAATATTTATTAGTGGTTTAAATAAAATCAATTATACCACCATCAGACTTTAGATAATTGTTTTTTCTTCCCTTATGAATGTAGCCAAAATCCTAGTTCTACTTGAGGGTTAAATAAATCTCTATAATTATTAAAAATTTCAATTTTATTCAGTTAATATTTTATATTCTTTCAAAAAATTTATGATTATTTAATTTATTTTTTTTCTATTAGGTTTTTAGTGAGGAACACTTAGGAGATTTACTCAATGTTTCACTAATAATAATTTAGGTCACACCACTCCATAACACTTTCTTACTATAATTAAAATAACAATAAACTAACAAGTACAATATTATTGAATTAAATGAGTATAATGAATCATTTCTCTCAAGAAGAGGGATCATTATTTTATATGAATTTAAAAAAAATTCAAAATTATTTTTTATTTTAATAAATTTTTTTGTTTAATTTTAAAATTTGTATGTATTTGAAACATGTGGGATATGATGATTATCATTACAAGCCTTTAAATCCTTATTAATGATTGAAACGAATTACCCCCGAAAACAAACTATAAAGTATGAATAAAATGATTTTTTTATGGTAAAAATTAAAAAATTTCATGAAATTGCCTCTGATTTTTCAATGTCTTGGAACATATCACATTTTTATCTTTAAAATAACTATAGTAGAAAGATTCTATAGCATTTTATCATAATCATTACATTCAATAAATTTCTTTAGAGATATTATTTGTTCATTATTTGAACAATATTTTATTTATTTATTTCAGGACATATAGTTTCTAGGTGCTTTTGTTTAATATTATTTAGGGATTTCATTGGGTTCAAAATCACTCCTTTCATGGGAATACTTTGTATTCTATCCCAAATTTACCATTAATCCTTATTTCCATTATAATATATGAACAAATGTTAGGTTTTCCTCATTATTTGTAAATTTACCCTATTTATATACCTATGGATGTGAAAACACATGATCTAGATGGTCATTTATGTGGGGGAGGTTGGATTGTAGTGTACTATTTCATATAGTGGTATATTGTGTAGAAAATTAAAATTTTTAATAATGTGTTTTCTATTGAAAAAAATTATTCTATTTAAATATTTGACTTTTTAATGCTTTTAATATTAAAAACATTCTCAATGGATTCAAAAATCAAGCTATATATATTTATAAAATATTAAATAGAAAATTAATTTTTGTGAAGTTAGTTTAGTGTTTATCATTTTTTCATTTGAAATGTAATTTTTTGTACAACTTTATTAATTTTTTCATGATTATTGAAGTTGATTTTGTTTTAATGATAGTTATGAGGATACCATACCTATGTGAAAATAAGAATTATGTTAATATTATTCAAAAAGAGTGAAAACCCTCATTATACTATGTTATAATTTTAGAGACCTAAAACCTTCCAACTGAAACACATTGAATAACCCCTCAAAATTCACCATGATAAACATGTTTCCCTCACTCACATTTTGGTGGATATGTAAAAATTTATCCATCCTATCAAGAATCTGGCATGTGTTTGAATTTCAAAAGTCTTGTTGAAAATTAAATTTTATTTGTTGATGAAAAATTCAAATATGGTAACCTTTTTGTGTGCATGGAGGGAAAATGATGTGGAAATAGATTCAATGAGAAGAATAGATAACACGAAACAATTGTTTTGGAGATGAAATGATATTTTTCCCCTAGTGTTAAACAGGGGCATGTCATTGGAATGCATTTTTGAATATAATTTATTTTAATTAGGTTGTTACTTATTGAGGATTCCAAGTGCTACATGTGGAAGAATTGATTTATGTAACACAACAAAAATTAAAAAAGTGTAACTTTCATTTAAAATAATGTATGACATGCGACCAAATCATTACAAGGAAAATAACATCAAGATAAATTATGGCATATTAAATATTTTAAATAAATTTAATAGCTTTCAATGCATGCAATATTGAGTTCTCTTACATCACATGCAACAAAATATTTTTCGAAAACTTTCAATACATGTAAGATAAATTATTAATGAAAAAATATATATTATTAATATACTACTATGTAATACAATAAGATTCAACCTACCTATTGAATAATTAGTTCCAAATATGATTAAATAATATATAAATATATATGATTAAATTCATTGGTTATCAATTTAATGGAAATGAATTTCAAAACTAATTGTATATAAATGAGAAGTTCTCATAAAAACTATTATCATGTGTGAAAGGTGTTTATCAAAATAATTTAAAATAATTAATATATTTTAATGATATTAGTAAAATATATATATTATATATAAAATAAAATACTTTTTATCTTCATCTGTAGATTTTACAGCCACAAAAGAGGAAAAAATCTCGTTATACATCTAAATTTTTTATTTTTCAAAAAATGAAAATTTTTAACATTATAATGGAACATTTTTTTTAAAACTAAATATTCAAAATTTTATAATATTTAATATCTTGATAAACTTCATTTTCAAACTAGGGCTTCAAAACTATGTTAGGGTTATTTTTGTTTATTTTCATGTGAAGTTTCATTTTTAATAAATATTAATAAATATCTAATTTTAATTGATTTTTTAATTATTTTATTTTAATAGTTAGAAAACTATTTTAATGCTATATCAAATTATTATATGTTAAATTAAAAATATATTAATCAAATTTATGCCATTTTAATTAATTTCACATTGAAATGTGGTATAAAAACGTTTCAAACTTGTGAACATTTTTACCTTAAAATCCTACATTTTTGTCTCCTATATAGGATTTAATTAAAATTATTTTTACACCATTTTATTGGAAATTTAAAATCAATATTCCATAATATCAATAATCCTAATTTATAATTTCTAGTAAATACAACTCATTTTGACCAAAATCATTGGTGAAATTAAATAAATTTTTTACAATTACTAAGGTAAAATTAATCGTAACAAGGGATTATACCTTAAGATTATGCCCAAAATTAACTAGAAACATGTCTAAAACCATTTTTATAGATATATTTTGACTATATCCTCGCTTTTATCAAATTGTGTTCATTATTTAATGCACATGACATAAGGATTACCTCTAAATAGTGTTTACATTTTTATATTTTCGTATATGACTCTCCTCATCTACAATAAACATTCACTCACCCCTACCACATATTCACACCTTTCAAGACCTTTGGATCCTAAAAACTCAAAACAAATATTCTCCAAACATCCCTACCCTAATCGTAGAATCTACAATTTTTATTGAAGGAAAACCAAGCAATTATTTTGTAATAAACCTAATAGAGTTACATGAATAAGAGACAAATCTATTCGACGATATCTTTTATTTAATTTACATCTACAAAAATTCAGTCACATTGATATATTTATTAAATAATAAACTAAATATATTATATATAATATGATAAATTTAAACTAATGTTTTGATCTACACTTTCACAGACATCAATCAAATGGGATATTTAGTGGAGATTCATGTTTATGGAGTACTACCGCCCCACGAACTAATGTTGTTTATTTTTCTATTAGAAAACATTAAATGTGAGGAAAACAATTGAATTAATTTTTATTTATGATTTATATTGTATTTATATTTCATTTTTCCTTATGTAATTTTTTATATATCCACACATTCTTGTAATCTATTTTGTGGAAATATAATAACAATATATGTGGGTGTGCGGACTACCGCCTCCTCAATGTTACTGGATTCATTCACACAATACATGGAATGTATTAAGAATGGTTTTAATAAAAATATGTGAAATATATGACATAAATATGAAACATTATTGATAATATACATATATATTATTTATATTCTATTCTATTAATTATGAGAATGAAATAAAATTTGCATTCATGCGTCCGTATAACCTATCATCTCTATGAATGGTGCATTTCATTTTCTGTCTCCAAATATTAATGATTATTATAATTCATATATAATGAATATATATTATAATTTCATCATAGTTTACATTTTTTTGATGATGAAACCATTATCATCATAAGGATATTAAAATTAGCAAGAAAAAATATAATAATAAAACTTGGAAATTAACCCCCAAAATAGTGAAAAGAATGAATGATTGTTAACAAATAGGTAATAAAAAATTATATGAAGTTAATATTTTATATTTTAAATAATATTATGGGTTTTATAATTTATTGACATGATTAATATAATTATACATGAGGATTATGATTTTTACCCAAAAGGAAATGCAAGGTAATAGATTTCATCTCAATATACACACCAATAGAAATTATTTGTTATTATATAGAAATTAACATTAATGTCGTGTATATAATTACCAAATTTCATTTAATATCATGATTTACTCATAATTTAGGCCATTTTTTATTTCACTTTGAACTATCCCATTCGAGGGATTTTAATTGAAAACCACCATGTCGTTACAGTTATTTATCTAATATCACATTATCTATTGATTGATAAAATTATGTTGAAACAATAACATCCTTAGGATAATTTTTATTACACATTACATTTATCATAAATATCCATATTATTCGTTAATGTAAATTATTATTTCCTGTAATACTTAATATTTTTATGTACGATAACTATTTTAAATGTTATTTGATTATCTATGAAAATATTGATAAATAATTATTCTAAAATCAAGAAAGATATTTTCTATGGAAAATTATTCATTAATTAAATTTATTATTAGATATAAAATTAATGAATTGGGCATTAACTACATAGGTTGGGGAATGTTGGAAATAAGTGTAACTCCCTACCTGCAGAAACCTGATGTTGCTGCCTTGCTTTGTTACGTTGGCCTCATTTTTTGGAATGAAATCCCAAAAGATGTTATAGTATAGTATTACTAGTAAAATAGATAAATAAATTAAAACCATATTAAAATTTTAAAACATAAAATAGACAATTAATTTTATTATACCTTACATTAATCCTCAGTTGTGTATCCCAACAAATTTGTCAAAACATAATTCTTGGACTCTTGTGAAAAAATGGAGAATAAGAAAGGGGTGAGGTAAAATACTTAGAAAGGGATGGGTGTGGTAGAATCTATGTGTATATATGCAATAAAAAATATGGAAAAGTAAATAATTTAAGAATTAACCATTTAATAAATCAATGAGATAGAAAAAATATCCATGAATATTCTTATAGTTGAAAGATCACATGGAATATCAATAACTCGTCTCAAACTGAGGGAATGAAAAAATTTCAGCATCTAAAGGTAACATTAAAGGATGTTACCAAGACACCAAACCAAATCATGTAAGATATAATCCAAAAACCCAAACTAGTTTGTCTCATGGGACCTACAGATGCATTGACGGGCAATAACGGGCCCCGTGTAACACCTTGAACCCAAAAGCCTGGGGTTGGTGCATTATTTCAATACATTTTCATTATTTAAATGAATCAAATACTGATGGACTAATCAATTTAGTGTTTTTGGAAATCAGTATTACATACATGAACCTGACAATACAATTGAAACAATAAAATACAACATAGAGAATACTTTGAGAACTCCATTAATCTACCATTTAATCCCGCACATCAGTCATAATATACATCCTGGCATCATGGGATAATAAAAATAGGTAATCGGTGAGATAAAATGACTAGTAATAGTAAGTGTATAGAATAATTAATTATGATTTAATAAGAAAAAATAATATGGAAAATATATTTAGAAAACAATCATTCCATTTAAACAATTGGTGAAGGCATAATCAAGATGGAAATGTAAATAACTAAAACACATGCCATTTAAATAATCACATGAGGTAGGAAACCTAACCATGGATAATAAACTAGTTAAATAATCACACAAAATATCAATAATTAATCTCATAATGATTAATTTCATAATTATGGACATCTAAACCATTCCATCCATGCCTCATCCAATACTTCTAAAAATAATTGGTTAATGCCTCATCCAAATCCATATCTAAAAATAAATGGGCATGGACTTAACCAAGCCTATATCTAGTTTTTTTCATGATAAAAGGTGATTCATCCATGGTCTATAGTAGACCCCTCCTATCACTTACTATGTCCAATGCATTCACTATATTAAAAAATAAATAACATAAACATTCATATTAAAAAACTAGCATATGAAATGTTAATACATTGACCATAAACCAAGAATTGTATCAAAATATCACATCTATAGTCAAATGTATCAAACACTCTTCAATAAAATAAGGACGATTGTATCATAAATGAAAAACCATAATCGACCATAATATTCAACAATGGGTGTTGACATAGGTGAAAATACTTTAATAAAATCATTAAAAATATCTCGATAGAAATACACTTTTACCTTGATATAATTTCATTAAAATCCATTCATTTATAAAATGAAAAAAAATTATTTTAAAAGAACAATATAAACATGTAAATAATGTATTAAAAAATTAAGGTGTTTGATGATGGTAAATGGAGATCATGTTGTATAAGTGAAAAATAAAATTACATTCCAGATTATTGTTGAAAAAGTCATAAATTATCTCATTTGGATGACTAAAAAAAGATAATAGTCAAACAATTTTATAAATAGTAAAACATGGGTTAAATTAAATTAAACTTTTATATGATAATAGTAAAATACTATTTGATTTTTTTTGAAATTATTGACATAGAAAATAAATATTCCCCAGGGGAGACATAAACAAAAGAAATCTTGATTAATAATGAGATTCTGAATAAAACCCATACATTGTACATTACTTTAGATGAGGGGTTTTTTAAATCATTTAAAATTGGTAAATCATGTTGTGAAATTATAGAATAACTATATCCATATTTATGATATAATATATTATCTTTTTATTTGTTTTTGTTAATAATATTTCATTATTTCTATCATTTCGGGTGTTAACTGTTTCATTTTATAATATTTTTTATTTCATGCATATCCTAGTTAGTATGTATAGGATATATTTTCGACATTTCCAGAAGTATATTAAGTTTATACATATTATATTCACTCATCATATGCATTTTTATAATCATTCTTTAATGGTTAACATGGATAATGAATCACATCACGTCGTGGAGACGGTTTGATATACATACACAAAACCGAAAATATCATTCGCTTAATGGTAATGTAGTAAGGAAATTGAGGTTATATTAATTTTAATTAATAAATATCATTGAATAATAATTATTTATTTATATAAACTTTTGCATTATATAAATCTAAAAAATTTTGTGATTAAAAAAAATTATGTCATAGCCTGGAGACAGTAAGCTGAACGGATGCACACATGGTGATATTATTTTCGTAGTATTGTTAAAAAAGGGTATGTTTGTACCATGGTAATTATAATATCTCAAAATGTTTATTATACTAGAGTTATTAATTTAAAATTGATACATCATTGGAAGAGGATATATAAGAAGAAATAATTTTTAAGCCGTTGTGAGAGATGATTACCTTTTCTTTTGTGAACCTCCCTTGGATCCCTATTAGTTCCATTAGGGTTGCTTATATAGGAGACCAACACCTCTAGATTTTTAATAATTATTTTTATTAGAGAAATTTTCTGGGTTTGGTGAAGAAAGGAGGCTCATATTGGTTTGAGGAACTGTTGGAGGAGGTTCCTTATTATAAGAGAGGGGAGGGGCACTCTTGGAAACCATTAACAAATTAAATTAATAGAATATTATTTTTGATGTAAAATAGATAAAAAGTGAGTTATTTAAAATATAATATTATTATGGATCTAAATTCTCTCATCTAATTATTTTTATGCTTGTTTAGTTCACAATATTAACCTTATCGTTTGGCTTTAATCCATAGTTAAACCCTTTATCTATTACCACTAGAACTTGGCTTTTGTACTCTTTAGTGTTAATATAGATACAATCATATGACAAGAGAAAAATGGATAAATTGCGAAAGCATTATCCTTAATATAGTTATTTGGACAATTATTTAACGAATTTTATATCATTTAATAAAATATTATTTATTTTAAAGTACAATTTATGTTAATTTTGATACTTTTAATTATATGAATTTTTAAAAATATTATAATATCATGATAACATTGAACCAACACATATAATATATAAATAACATGACTACAGTATCAATAAAAGATTTTTATGTCATTTATTATGACAAATTATATTTATATAAATTTTACTAAAATGATTTATTGTATTATTCCTTTAATAAATCCATTACAACATCATCATTGTGAAATAATTAAATTTATATATTTCCTCTATAAAAATTAAAAATAAATTATTATTATGAAGTAATGTTTTTATTTTTCCAATGACAATTTATCATATAATTTATCTTCTATGTACCCGTATATTTAAAATAATTTATTGACTAATATTATGTGTACGACATTTTTAACTTATCTATAAATAAAATATATCAAATTGTGAATTCATACCCATGTGGATTAAATGTTTCTAATTTTGGCATAGGTTTCATTTTGGTAGAAACTAAGTCATTAAATGAAATTAGGAAATGTTTTTTAGGTAAATTTATAATGATGGTAATATTATTTTACCATTAATCACTCAATTAACCCTTCAACCTGGTCGAAAAATTATAATGTAACTATCCAAAAAATATTAATATATACCTATCAGATAAAAATTTCATACTAATTACAAATTTTTTTTTGAAGTTCTATTTATAAATGTGGATAAATTATGTTTAACACTAATCTCGCAGATTCGGTGGGGAGGTAGATAATAATAAATGTTCAAAAGTTCGATACATTTTTATATCTAATTTACATATAAATATTATTCTAATAACCTAATTTAGAAATATATATATATTAATGATATATTTTTACTTTAAAAATAAAATTCATGTATAATAACTATTTAACCAAAAAGTGTGTTTTCAACTATAATGTGGTATTTTTAACTATTAATCATAAAATGAAACCTATAAAAAAATACCAGAAAATAACCCTATGAAAAATATGGTATTAATAAATTAAAAATGAAGCTTATTATAAAAAATATAATATATATTAGTGAAAAAAGTGATTTAAATAAAGTTGTCCATTAAAATTCGGTAGAAATCCCTTTAGAAAAATATGTTTTTTGAAGTAAATAAATAAATTCCTATATTTTTATAAACCACATATTTTTCATAAGATAGTTAATACTATTCCAAATTTTTGTATAAATGGCTAGGCTATGTATTATTATAATTACAAATTACATGACATTAGTATCTTTTTTGGGAAAATGTTGGACTTTCTTATAACAAAAAAACACATTGTTTTGTGAGACATATGAATTTAATGATATTAAATTAAAAAGAGATATACAGTAAAATAAATTGGTGTTAAATTTTACCCCTTGAAATTAATTGTCTCATTGCAATTTGATATTTCCCCAAAAAAATAAAAGGATAATTATTGAAAATACCCTTCTGGAAAACCCTCATCAGAAATAGGGTTAACAAAAACTACACTTAATAAGTGGGAAAATTAAAAGATAAGACCAACACCAAACTAAACATTCAAAAAAGAAAACATAGACGAAAAGTGAATAATTGGACATGGAATAAACATATAGCTATCATGTTATGATGGAGAGTAATAGAGAACAACGTTAAGAGAAAGTTATCAATCAAAAAGATATAAATCTATGATGGTCTAAGGGACCATTTGATTCATTGTAAAATAAAGTAATCGTATAACATTTTTGGTTTCAAGATCTATTCCATAGAGTTGAAGGATGTTTTAGATAAGAAATTACTTTATTTTTTTCCTTTTCATAACAATATTATCATTCGTTGGTTATGCTTAGATATAATTTCACTTCATTCTATAAACATATAAATATGTCTTCAAATCAGATTTTTTCACACCTGAAAAACATTAATTAATCATAAGATACATGATTAATTCTTTCAAATTATGATGTTTACTGAAACCAAAAATAATAGAACAAATTACCAAATAAGTCATAATTTATCTTCAAACAATAATATCCTATGATAAATTTAATTAATTCCAACCTTATGAACCATCCAAAATACATTTGTCGTAATTCATAGTCCAAAAAGGTCTGTAAATTTCCAAAATACATTAGCTTATACAAAAAATATAATTTATCTCTTATTTTCACTTACCTTTATCACCATAAAAACCTTAATGAAAAAATTCATACTTCAAAATACTTAATGAAGAAGTAATGTAGTAAAATTCTCATATATATTTCATGATTCTGATAACCAGATCACCAGTGATGAAATAATTATTTAATCAAATTACACATGAAAAATAATCATACTATATCATTACAAATCCATTAACTTTGCTTCTTAATCATATTCCTTAATACTTCCTTAATTCCATTTTCTATTAGTAGTCACTTCATATTCTACAGTATAACCATCACTTATATAAATTTTGTGATTCTAACCATTTTCCATAACATAATGCACTATGTGAGAATCACTAATCATAGTGACATACTCATGAAGAATCATTTAGTGGATCTCCAAATTATATAATATTATTTGCATTACATATGTTTATAATATTAACCTAGGTTATCCATTAACAAAACTAAAGGATGGGATCATATACATAGATTTATCCTCAATTTCATTCATTAGGTTATGTTTTTTGTTTATGATTTCTAAATCTAAATTCCATGTTTTTTGTTAATCATCCATTGATAAAAACTATATAACCACAACCACAGAAGCCCAGATTTGGGGCATTGTTTTAATAATTGGGAATGTTTACAATGAATAAAATCCAAAAGGGATGATCAATTTAGTAGTTTTGTAAATCCTGATTACATACATTAACCACACATTAAAATTAATATTATAAAATACATCATAGAGAATACTTTAAGAAGGCTATTAATCTCCTAGGATAACCATGTATATTAGTCATAATAAATATCTTGGAATTATTGGAAAATAAAACATAAGATATGGGTGAGCACAAATTCATTGTAAGTGTAAGCGTACATAGGAAGTAATTATTCTTCAACCAAAATAAATATTATTGAAAGGTAATGAAATAAACACAACTGTTTATTTATACAACTAGATAAGGCATAATCAACATGGAAAGATAAATAGCTAAAATACATTCCATTTAAATAACCGCATGAGATATTAATCCTATACAAGGATATTCTAATAGATGAATAATCCAATGGAATATCAAAAACAAATCTCACAATGGTGGAATGCATAATGTTGGAAATTTAAAAAATACCATCGAGGCCTCAGCCAGGACATCTGAAAATAAATAGGTAAGGCATTAGCCAAATCCATATGTAAAAATAAATGGGAAAGGAATCATCCAATCCAAAATCTAGTTTGTATCTGAGACCTACCAATTCAATGACTGGATATATTGGGCCACTCCCATCACATACTGAGCCCAATGTATTCTTTATATGAAAACATAAATCAAATAAACATTCATATTGAGAAATTATCATATGAAATGTTAATAAAACAACCATAATCCTTGAATGGAATCAAAATAGGACATCCATAGTCAAAATGATCATAAAACCATAAATAATATATGTTATATGTTATCATAAAAGGCCAAACATAATCAAAAATAATATTTAATAAATGATGACGACATAAATGAAAATGCTAGAATAAAATCGTTAGAAATATCATGATAACAATATAATTTTTTTGAAATCATTTATCTAAAATAAACACAATTATAAAATAAAAAATATTATATAGAAAAAAACTGTAAAATTGTCAAGTAATCTACAAAAAATCAAAGCATAATTATGGTAGTAAGGGACACTCATTCCATATAAGTTAAATATAAATATTCTTTTTTGATTTTTGTTCAAAAGTTCATTGTGTACATAATTGGTATAATAACAGAAAGGTTCATTTAAAACAATTTAATAAAAGTTAAACATTGGTTTAAGTTAAACATTAGTTAAAAGACTTAAAAACATTTATATTATTATATTTGAATCATTTTAGAAAACATTTTTTAAGAATTATTTACATGGTAAATATTCCATGTTGGAGACTTTAATTGAAGCAATCTTGATTAATATTAAGACAATGAATTAAACTGTTACCTTGTACTTTCCTTTATTTAAGGGTTAGATAAAATCTTATATAAAAGATAAATTATGTTATTATACTATAACCAAACTATATCAAAATTTACGGTATCACATATGATCTTATATAGTTTTGTTAAAAATATTTCTTTTTTTCCATCATTTTAGGTGTAAACTACTTCATTTTATTGTGATAGTTTTTTCTTGTAAGTCATATTTCATAAGAATAGGATATATTTTATTCATATATAAAATGTTACTATGCATATAAATTCTATATTAACTAATCATGAACATTTTATAATCATTCTTGAATGGTTAATTCGTAGAATAAATCTCATCGCGTTGTGGAGACGATAGTTCATATTTATGCACGACCGACGATATCATTACCATAAGGGTAATTTGGAAAGGAATTTGATTATATATTAATTATAATTAATCAATATAATTTCATATTTATTATTTATATCCATTATATTCATCATTATACTCATTTAAATAAATTAGTGATTAAAAACAAATTACACCACATCGTGGTGAGATAATTCATACGTACACATGCATAGTGATATTATTAACCGAAGGATGTATAAATAGAAGAATATGGTTTTAAAATGATAATAATAATGTATAAGAATATTTTTTATTCTATATTTATTAAATTAATATAGAAATAATATAAGAAAAGTAAGAAAAAATATGAAATAATTTTGAAGGAATCCGTAATGATGATTAACTCTTCATTAGAGAACATCCTTTTGATCTCCTCTTTAGGACACTGGGATTAGTATTTTCAGGATATAGTTACCTATATGATATGTATAGGGATTTTTATTATGGGAATGGGTATGTTTTAGTTCATAAAGAAGGATTAAGGTGGTGTGATGAAGTAAGGGAGGTTGTTTCTTTTCATAAGATAAGGGATGGTCACTCATGGAAACCATTAATATATTAAAATAATATAAAATTATTTTGGTTTTTAAATAGCTCCAACATGAGTAACATAAAATATAAGAATAGGATAAGTAAAAAAACATAGATAAAAATATTTTTATACCTGTTTAGTAAATAATAATAACATTATCTTTTGGATTCAACCCATAGATAAATCCTTTAACTCTTACTGCGACATCATGGAGTTTTACCCTTATAGTTATTATAATCCCTATATAATTCCAAAATAACCCCAATTAGGTCATTTATAGAATATTTATGATTTTAGTGTCAGTTTTTTTGAATTTTGAATATTTTTAGTTTTATATGATTTAATGAATTATTTTTTAAATATTCAATTATGTCAATTTTGATACCATTCATTATTTGACAGTTAAAAAACACCATAAAAACATGATAACTTATAACCAACACTTATAATATATCACAAACTTGTATATGTTATCTATTAAATTATTTTATGTCATTAATTATGTATATTATACTTATTTTAATATAATTAAAATCACTTATTTGGGTTTTTTCCTTTTATAAATCAATTACTACAACACTTTTGCGAAATCCTTAAATTAAATTATTTAATCACTAAAAATTAAAAATAAATTATCATGATGAATATAAATTTATTTGAATTTTAAGGAAAATTTATAGTCCAATTTATCTTCATATTATACATATATAAAAAATTATTTTGTTATTAAAATTATATGTATTTCATTTTTAACCTATATATAACTAAAATATAGTAAATGTCTAATTCTTACCCATGTAGCTTAAAAAGGTTATAATATCAGCCTGATGTTGATTTTTGTTGACACCAACTCATAAAATGATATTAGAACAATTTTTAGGGTAATATTATAATTCCTATATTGTTATTTTCACCCTTAATTACCAGATTTAACATTCAGAGTAATAAATGAATTTCCAAAGTTACTATTCCCCATCAATTAATTTTATCCATTTATATCACGAATTTATTAATATTTAAAACCTTTTATGTCCATTTTTTTAATATTAAATTCACATAATATATAGAAATAAATTTTAACACTAATATCGTAGATGTGGCGAAGAGGCGGGTAAATGTAAAATTTTCCACGTTTAATAATTTTTTATATCAAATTTCAAAATAATAATTATTCATATAACAAAATTTTTGATTAAGATATGTATTATTAAACTATTTTTAGTACAAAAGTTTTTTTAATTAATAATAATTATTTAAACAAAATGTCATTTTAAAATAAAATGCATTATTTTTCACTATTCACCAAAAAATGGAACTTCTCAGAAAAATATAAAAAATTCACCCTAAGATAAATTTATATTAGTAATTGAAAAATTAAGTTTATTATTACAAATATAAAATATAAAAGTTTTAAAAATTGTATTTAAAATGGTTCACTATTGAAACACGATTAAACCCCCTTTAGAAAAATATTCATATTTATGCTTAAATTTGAATTACAATGTTTTGAATAATAATATATTTTTATAATTAAGTTAATAATGTTGAAAAAAACTATTTAAATATATAGGTTTTATCATATTATATTATATAATAATATTAAATTAATATAGTGTTGTTTTTTAAAACTCAAACTTGTTTATAACGATATCTAACTCAGTGTTGCATGAAATATAAGCTATTAATGAAATGAAGTTTAAAGTAGGCGTACCATAAAAGTATGTGGTATCACATTATCTACTCATTCAATAAAGTGAATCCTAACAATTTTTAATTTCTTCTCTAAAATAAATGGTTTATACTAGAAAATAACTTTTGTGGATTACCCACATATGAAATATGTTTAATAAAATATACATCCAGTAAGACAGAAAACGAAATGTGAAGGTCACTGCAAAAACTAGGACACGGAATACGATAACATTGGTGGAAAGTTAA
Organism: Viscum album; assembly: GCA_963277665.1. Lineage (NCBI taxonomy): Eukaryota > Viridiplantae > Streptophyta > Magnoliopsida > Santalales > Viscaceae > Viscum > Viscum album. Next base: position 1,193,899,442 of record OY728121.1, on the reverse strand, counting down.
AACAAGGACATGGAAGAGAAATATAACAATTATTTTCGAATGGAGAGTAATAGATAACATATCCCTGAAGAGATTAACAACAAAAAAGCTATAAATCTCTAATTATATAAGGTTAAATTTAATTCATGAAAAATAATATAATATGATATAATTTTTGGATTCAATATATTTTCCCTAGAGTTGATGGGATATTTTTGATAATAATATACATGAATTCATTCCATGGAATAAGCATAATCTCATCCTTTTGTTGTGATTAGATATAATTTCAATTTATTCCTCTAACATTGAAATATGGTTCCAAATGTAATTTTTTCATGTATGAATCACATTAAGGAATCAAACATTCTATGAGTATCTTCTTCATTTTTTTAAATTTTTATTGAAACAAAAATTATTAGAAAAATGTATCTAGAAAACTGTTATTTATCCTCAAACAATAATATAAAATGTTGAACTTAATCCATTAAAAATTTAAGAGTCATCCAAAATAAATATTTCCATATACACTTTCTAAAAAAAACATAAATTTACAAAATACATTAAATTATACACGAAAATTTATGTAGCTGTTATTCTCATATAACATTATTATCTTTAAAACATAATAAAAACATTAATGATTCTAAATCCCTAAAAAATATGTACTCCAACAGAATCCTTATTTATATATCTCATGATTCCAATAACCAGAGCACCATTGTTGAAATAATTCTTGAATCCAAATACACCTTAACTTTAATAATTATATTTCATTATTAAACAGTTATCAACACTTCATAATCATATTTTTTAATACCTTCATCTTTTCATTTTCCATTTTTAGTGTCTTCATGATCAATTGAATAAATATTTTTCGTATAACCTTGTTGATTCTAAAAATTTACTAAAACTCAATGAACAATGTGAGAGACACTTATCATAGTGATATAGTCATTCCAAATCATTTATAGGATCTTTAAATGAGGGAATATTATTCTCAATCCATATGTCCATAGGATTATACTAGGTTATCCATGACCATATCTAAAGGATAATATCCCATATTATGACTTATCTTCAATATAATTCATAGGGCAATTTTTTATAATCATTTATTTTAAAATTAAGTTTCAAGGTTACTGCGAAACATTCTATTATACCATCTATAACTCCCTGACCCTAGAGTCCCGTAGTCAGTACCTTAATTTAAATATTGGGCCTGATTATAATTAATAAAATCCAGATGGACTAATCAAATTAGAATTTTTAAAAAGATAGAATAAATACATGATCCTTACATTATAATTAAAACTATAACATACAACATTGATAATACTATGATAAAACCATTAATTGCCTATCTTAAACCTTCATATCAGTCATAATACACATCTTTCAATCCTAGAAAAATAAATTAAAAGGAAGGGGTGAGCTAAAATGTATAGTAAGTGTAAGAATACAACAATATAATTATTAATCAATAATAACAAATAATATGAAATGTTAATGAACTGAACACATTTCCCATTTAAACAACTTGATAAGGAATAATCAGGATGGGAAGTTAAATAAATTTAACACATTCTATTTTAATAATCAACTGAGCTAGGAAACACAACAATGTATATTATACTAGAATACTAATAACATTGAATATCAATAAAAAATATCACAATGATGAAATGAATAATGTTTAACATCTAAAACATACCCTCGAGGCCCCAACCAAGACACTTAAAAATAAAGCAATACAGCCTCAGCCAAATCTGAATCTAATAATAAATGTGAAAGTCCTTAGATAAGACCATATCTATTTTTCTTTAAGAGACTTACCAATGCATTAAGGGGATATATAAGGCCCCTCCCATAAATTACTAAGTACATTGCATTCGTTATATGAAAACATAAGCAATATAAACATTCATATTGAAAAACTATCATAAAAAATGTTAGTACTTATACCAAAAACCATAAATGGTATCATAATAGAACATCCATAGTCAAATAGATCATAAAACCTTCAATAATACGAAGTATATTATATCATAAACGACCAAACAAAATCAAACAGAAGACTCAAGAATGTATTTGGACATAGATAGAAATAATCTGATAAAAATTTTAGAAGTATCTTGGTAAGAACAACTTTTTTTTACATTGAAGTAATTTATTTTAAATACCACATTTATTAAAAAAATTAATGAAAATGAAATTTGTGAAATTTTATAGGAAGCTTCATAACAGAAAGGATTTATGAGGGAGGGAAAAATTTCTCATGCCGTATAATTTAATAATAATCAGTCATTATGAGTTTTTTTCTAAAAAATTCATAAAGTACCTCATATTGGAAATGAAAAAATCCTTTCAAACCATTTTATAAAAATTAATACATGGTTCAATAGACATTAATCATATACAAGATAATATTAAGATATTTATAAGAAATTATTGACTATGAAAATAAATATTCACTAGTGGAGGCTTAAAAAGAAGAAATCTCAGTTAATAAAGAGATTGTTAATTAAACACTTACCTTATACTATCAATTAGTTGAGGGTATTTTAACTCTTTTATAGTGGTAAAATAATGTAATTAAAATATTCCAAAACTATATCCCTATTTATGATATCATATATGTTCTTCTAATATTGTTTTGTTAGTAATATTTTATTACTACCATCATTTTGTGTGTTAACAACTTAATTTTCTTATGTTTCTTTTATCATGCATGTCATATTTATTTTGCCTAGGATATTTTTTTTTTCATATCATGGTTGATATTATGTTCATATATATAATATTTATTCATCATATACAATCTTATAATCATTCTCTAATAGTTAACATAGAGAATGAATCTCATCAGGCCATGATGATGAATCGTTTTATGTATGCACGAGTGGTGATGTCATTCCCTTAACGGAAAAGTTAAAAGGAATTGGATGGTATAAAAATTTAAATAATAAATATTATTTATTATTTATATCCATTATATTAATCATTATACCCATATAAATAATGTTTTAATGAGAAACAAATTACACCACAACGTGGAGACGATAATCCATACATTAACACACATTGTGAAATTGTTTTTCATAGGATCGGTAAAAGGAGGAATATGATTTCCCATGAAAATAATAATACCTCAGAATATATGTGATCATGTAATTATTAATTTAATATGGAACCAATTTATTAATAGGAAGTATAAGAATAAATAATTTGGAAGGTGCTAGTAAAGACGATTATGTATTCTTTGGGGAACCACAATTAGATCCCATATTAGGGACACTAGGGTGGCTATATTGAGAATTCAATAAAATAGAAGAATTGAAAAGGGATTTTGAGAAGGTAAATGTGAAGTGGTTCTCCATGAAACATGGTTTAATGTCTTGTGAGGAGTTGAGGGAGGAGGTGCCTTTTATAAGAGAGGGGAGGAGCACTATTGGAAATCATTAATATATTAAATTAATAGAATAATATTTTCTATTACAAATAGTAAAAGGATATTTATTCCAAGATAATATGATGATCAGTAGAAATAAACTCATCTGATGTTTTCTAGAAATTTTCGGGTCATAATATTAGCCTCACCTTTTGGAATTAACCCTTAGTTAAACTATTGAGCTTTTACTGTGACTTAATTGCTTTTTATTCATCAGGGTTAATATATTCATGATAAACAGTCATAAAACCAATAATAGATCATTTATTAAAAATTTAACAATATTATATTTATTTTTTCAATTTTTTTTTGTGAAATTCAAATCATTTAAAAAAATATTATTTATATTAAATTATCATTTATCTCCATTTTGATACTATTCATTATTTGAATTTTTAAAAAACTAATAAGAACAATATAAATTCTAAAAACACTTATAATATACCACTAACATGTCTATGTTATCAATAAAATTCATTTATGTCATAAATTATGCCAAATTATTTTTATTTTAATATTATTAAATTAATTTATAAAAGTTTCCTTTAAATAATTGATTACTTCATCATCATTGCAAAACCCTTGAATTAAATTATTTATTATCTAAGAATTATAAGTAAATAATATTGATAAATTTAAATTTATAATTTTAAAATTACTATTTATGGTAAAATTTATCTTCCATGTAACCCAATATTTTAAAATATTAATTTATTAAAATTTTGAGTATGAAATTTTTAACTTATCTTTAAATAAAATATAATAATTGTATACTTCCTAACTAGGTGGATTAAAAAGTATATAATTTTCAAATATTGTTGATTTTGGTCGATAAACAGTCATAAAATGAAATTATTACGAATTTATGGTAACTTTAAAATGCATATATTATTATTTCTACCCTTAAGTAAATGATTTTACCTTCACCGTAGTAAAGAAAAATACTAAAGTTAACATTCAACATAAATTATGTTATTCATATAAGATAACTAATTTCATATTAATTTAAATTTATTATGTCCATTTTTTGAATTTTTATTCATAAAATTGACAAAATTATATTTAACATTATTTCCAGTATCAATAAAATTATGTTTAACAGTAATCCCACAGATGTGGTGGGGATGTGGGTAAAAGTAATTTTTTAAAAGATCAATATTTTTTATATCTAATTTCAATATCATGATTATTCTAATATGATATGTTGGAAAAATATATGTATTATTTTTCTATTGTGACTTTAAAAATCAATTTAATTTATAATAATCATTTGAATGAAAGTCATTTTTCTAAATTCAATGCAGTAATTTCCCAATTCAACAAAAAATGAAACTTATCATAAAAATACAAAAAATTACCACAAAGATTGATTTGATATTATAAATTCAAAAATTATGTTTATTATAAAAAATATAATATATATAAGTATAAAAAATTTGATTTAAAATATTCTCTCCACTAAATCACTGTTAAAATCCACATAAAAAATATCCGTTTTTATTCTTAGAATTGAAATCCCATCATTTTATAAGACATATGTTTTCATAAGTTAGATAAAAGTATTCATCAAATCTAGTTTAATGTCAAGGTTATATATTTTATATTAAATTATAATATTATATTAATATATTGTTGTTTGGTAGAACCTTTTCAGGCATATAATGCAAGCTATCTCAGTGTTTCATGAAATATAAACAATTAATGATATTAATTTAAAAATATATATACTATAAAATAATATGGTGTTACACCTCACACATCACATAATATGGACAATACAGTCATTATAAGAAAAGGCTGAAACAAAAACCACATAAACATCCAAATTTAAAAACTAGGATACCGAATGTGAATACTTTCTAGAGAAGTGGCTAATTGAAGAGTAAGAAGGTGATCCCTTCCACTAGAACTAATCCATGTAAGGATTTTTGAGATAGTGACCCTTGTGAATGAATCATATATCCCTAAAAATTTTAGTTCTTAGTCCCACTATGTGAAATACTCTGAGAGGTTGTGTGTGAATCAAGTTATCACATATTAAAACTACAAACCCTCCAGATCACTGTTCATCATTAAACCAAACACACTTCTCTCATTAAATTGGAAAATATATATGAATAAAAACAAAATCATACACCCGACAAAACTATTTTACTTGGGTCACCCTCACAAGGATAATTATAAGGATAATACAAAGATGATATTCCGATGTACCAAATTCACTACGGCTCAATAACAAAATACAAAATTTGGGCAAGATCACTTCTTTAAACATGCTCATTAAATTTTCATGGTTTAGGATTAGCTCATAGATTTCAAATTGGTCACTCCAAAATTATCTTTCTATGGATTACTACCATTGGAAAGGATCAATTTCTTCCACTTCCTTTCCCACTGTTATAGGAAGTGCTTCACCCAGAGTTTCTAGACATGTGGTTCCATTCATTATCTCTACTAAATGCATCCGGAAATGTATGTAGATGCACTATTGAATTCCCAAATTCATCCACTAGTTAATACCATTTTTTCACAGATTTAATAGGAAACATTTATCATCTATGAAACCATGGGATGACTTGTGTTCATCTTTAATGCCTTTTTTCTCAACATTTATGCTTTATCATTGAAAACCCTAGAGTCTGCTCAGTATTACAGAATAACCTATTGTGAGAAACTAACTTCTTATGCAAAACCACTTATTATGAGAAAATCCATTTTTCAACTATTATTACATGCATCAAGGCTGAGATTCTCCCAATGTTTTGTGATATATAAATTTGGGATATAAGCATCTATTTATAGGCCCAACCAATCCTATTCATGTGTTATATTCTCATCTTCATTTTTACAAATAACACATACCTTGAGTGCATAGAACTATATTTGATGTCTCATTAAGAACAAAAATATATTTCATATGGACCCCTTCATCTTTATATAACTTCCATCCACATCTCTGCCTAGGGCCCAAAAAATAATTTTTACACAAATTGAAATCATTTCAATGTTTTTTTTTCATTTTCTATATTTTGATGTAGTGATATCATAACATGACTTCTTTGAAACATTTTAAACATCCTTCAATTATGGACAAAACATTGTCCATTCCCTTGACATGAATCTATTTCAATGTAAATTTTCAAAAATATCTATGGATCTCCAACTTATCATGGAGACCCACTTTATTTAAAAACAAATCAACGTAAAAAGGATTCAATGTTACCCTAAGGGATTTTTAGTTACACTGACAATATTACCAGTAAAATGAGGACCAATAATAGTTTCCCCTAAAATTTATTAATAAGAAGAAGAAAATATTCATGTTTAAACAAGTTAAAGGGGAAATCCTTACATGCCCATAGTCCAGAGGAGGATAGTCTTATAATTGAGTGTCTAGAAGCCTAATAAAATCCATGTGCCTGAAAAATACACCAACACAAATACATCAAAAAAATCCCATCTGATTCCTATGGCCATTGCTGAGAATCGCACCACCGATGCCACCATGCTGCACAACATGAGCATAATACTGATCTATCAAGAAGCCTGAATTGAAAATAATCCATAGTAAATGTAGCATATCAGAACACTACCCTTGTATTCTCTTTATATGTAGCACAATGAAGGTGAACCATGTAAAATATTTATGTCTCGTGTGTGATTTCATTAAATTTCATACATTTCTATGAGAAAGGGTGAGAAGTGTGTTTTTTTAATAGATTTTTAAAATATAAGAGTATATTTTTTTTAATCGATCATACCTTGATTCACTCTCCTCTCAGTGTATATATCCTAGTTTGGCTTATTGTTTGGTTGGGTATTCTGGTTAAAAATACCAGTTTTCTCCGATGTTCATTTTTCCTCAAGAAGTTTCTAATATTCGGTACATCATATGATATTTTTGATATTTTTATATCAATTAGAAATCTTCTTACATCACTTATTTTTTTGGAATCATTTTTTAGGCATGATATTTGATATCATCATTGGGTTTCCCAATTGAATGGGGGTGGTTATCATGAGTTTCTTGATGCCTTATTTCCCTAGCAATATAATGATTACTTTTTGGGATATACTTGTGTTGAAATATATGGTAGGTGTTTTGGATGAGTGTTTTTAATATGATTATCCATAGGCATACACATGGATAACTAGGATTCATTTTATAGCATGTTGGATGGAGGGTACATCAGAGATATTCTGGTTGTCACTTGGAAAGTGAGACATTGTGTTGAATATTTCTCATCGTATTTTACCAGGTACATAGTTCCATGACCTATGAATTTAACTATCTAATATTATGTTGAGTATTGTTTAACATGACCCTTATTTATGTTATGGGAGATTAATTGGATCTACTTTTTTTGTTGGTACTCCCAAATATGACCAGTCAAGTGTTTTTACTGAATAATCCTTAGAATATATATGGTCTTTTATACTATAATTGTATGATTGATATTATCCCCTATCATATGGTTTTACCAAGTCATAGAATAATAATTTTGAGGTTCGCCATTCAAAATCATAGGGGATTCTTTAGAATAATTCTGTGACCACAATTAAAATGGTTATGATCTATTTTACCAAATCGGGTTCTCATTGTAGCAATCTTTCAGATTAATAATTACTATGTGCAGACCTAGATTAGGTAATTATTTTCATCACTTCCTCATGTTTGATAGACTAAATCAACAAAATATGAAATGTGTTTAAAATGAGGTAAACATTATCTCATGTTTTGATTCATAAAGAACAATGTTGTGTTATGATATTATTTTTCCTGAAGACTTTGGCATGGGGCTGGAATGTGAATTGATGATGGAAATATGGGTGATGTATAAATTATTTCTCCAAAATTATAATTTAGAAATTAATTTATCTTCCCATGAATTTTATTTTACATAAATTATACATAGTATCAGGACAAGACAATATTACCTCTTTAGAGAGCCATTTATTACATATTTATGTCATGGGAACTTGATGTTTATTCTATCCCAAAGAAATATAATACTATAACAGAGTGGATGTGATTAATATCATAAAATGTATGATCTTAATATTTTATTAGTTCTCAATATAAAGGATTATGGTAATATAATCATTAATAAGAAGAGTTATCAACTGTGATGGTGAAGGAATATATGGGGGGAATGGTCCTTAGTAAACCTATTTTCAATTTTGCACACACATGTGATATTTAATGAAGAGAATGTGTATTTATTTTAGGATATTTTATGTCTCTTATTTGGAATATACTACTTATCAGTGATTTAGTGGATCATTTTATTGTTGGGAAATCATAGTTTTCTATTCCTGGACCCTGATGGTGCTTTTTGCATTTGGAGGTAGTTGGCTACTTATATTTATTTGAGATAGAGGTTGAGTCTAGTTGTTTTATTAACTGATGGGTTACCATCACGTTTCATGATCTAAGACCTCAATATTGGGGGCCTGATATGTGATTTCCAATTTAATTCCTCATGTCATGATGACATACATGTTTGTAATTGTAGCAGAACCGCATATACATTCACTTTTTTATAGGGTTAACCAATTTTGTGATGGATATTGGATTTATTACCATATTTAAATCATGACTTGACGTCATTCAAATCCATGTATAATCTAAAAGATTTTTGTGATCATTTATCATCTAAAAATATCTATTATTTCAATCGCTTTTTGGAGAAGATGTGTGTTGAGTAAAATGATCATTTTTATCATCAAAAGTATATAAAACACCATATATTTCTATAAATTTTATTTAATGGAATATTCCTATACATTTAATCTCAATAATGATGAATATTTTTTGGTGTTGTGGGTTCTCTGCTAATCTTGAGCGAAATTCACTAACTCCAAATTGATGGATAGGATTGGCATGCAATCTGGGATCTTATAAATATACATTGGGATTGAATGATTGAATTTGTTTGTTATTAGTAATAAAATATTCCCATGGTTGGGTTTTTATAAAATAATAGATATTATTCATTTAGTTGAATTATGACCGTGAACCACTTTATTGGTAGCCTTTTTTACCACTTTTGGGTTGGGAAGAGTTGGGTGAACGGTCTCTCCTAGAACTGACAACTTTTCAAGGGAGCAAATGAAAATGTGGTCACTTATTTAGAGGATAGAAATAGATATTACCCACCATATTATATTTTTATAACACTATACTAATCTCTTGTGATTGAGAAATGTTATAGGGTTTTTCTTAGAATATCACCTATGTTGGAACATCCGTGATTGTGAAGTTAGGTAAGTTAGCATGGTGCTTTGTTGGCTCTACCAAGAATGATGAATATATCAGAGAGGTAACATGTAAATTTAACCTACAGTCTTATTTGACACACCATATGGTGTGTTTCATTTTCCCTGAATTCATGTAAAATATTATATAACTTGCACATGTGGAGCTCATTGATCACAGCTCTTTCTTCGGTTATAAGTGAAATAATTGGAATACTGAAGGTGCTAAATGATATCACAATAGATATACTCATATAATTAACAATATCAAATCCACTCATGATACAATGATAAAATGATAAACTATTTTGGATATTTATTCTTTTTTGGGTGGCTTATAGTAGACCCAATATCCCTAAAAACCATTACTATCGTCATTTAAGAGCTGATGAATTCGAGGAATAATCTTTCTAGTCCATGGATACATCAGCCATCATTTAATAATCCCAATAATATCCTTGATATATGAACTGAATTTAATATTCATGTAATGAAAATAAAATATTCTTCCATAATTCCTCCCATTTTTCTTCTCTTCATAATTAGTTAAAAAACTAACAACAAAGACCATGATGTCTGCCCCTGCATCCAAGAAGGAATGATCACACCCTCAAAACCACACAATGAGAATGTTATGGTGAGAATATCTATAGATCTATATAGACATGTAAGGCGATTATCTTCAACTTCAATGAATATATGTAAGGCGATTTCCACTTTTGAGTGATCATAGTAAAAGGATTTTGAGGCTAAGTAGGTACCCTTTCGTTGATTATTTTTCATTGTGGGAATTTTAACAGTCTGAATGCACCAAACCATAAATATTGACTTTTGTAACTTATCATTTCACAATATAAGAATCCACGATTCCAAAATTTCCTAATAGTAAATATAATTATTAAAATAATATAAAATGATGAAAACACTTAATGTCGTTATAATGGACATGCAACACACTGTTTCTTCAGTAAGTTGAAAGATATTAATGAGAAATTTATTCTATGTGTTATAGACTATTATAATTTTATTTAGAGGAATACTAGAAATATTGAAATTTATTTACTGAACTAGGGATCCTAGAAATTATATGGGAACCCCATGGTAGTTATCTTGTCATATGTTGGGATTTATGAATTCAACTATCCATCAACCATGATTTTGGAGGGTAGACAAGGGACACTATAAGATTGTCCAATTAGGTGATACATGAAATTTTATTTGAAAATAAAAATACTATTACTTATTATAATTTCCCTGAATGGACCTATCCTCAAGAGATTTACCTTAAATGGCTATCTGTTATAGTTTTTCCTATATATAGTGCATGACCACAAAATTTTTTCTCATGTTGATTGAAAACTACGAAGATGGCTTGTCCACTCATAATCAATAGGAATAATGAAAATTTTACCGTATTGTGATTCCTTTATGAATTTAGTTATAGTATTATCTATCTTCTAGAGGAACACTATGGTAAGAGAGGATGTTCATGTGGGTAGAACTAACAACACTATTCGGTAGTGTGGTCCAATACCCATATAAATGGAAAACACTTTTGTAATTGTTTAGGTGTCTTAAAATATAGTTTATAAGAAAATAATAGTGATTGATGTGGATTCCACCTAATGAAAATGGATCCATCAAAAATTATATGGAAAAATTATTATCTTTATATAATGTCACTCCCCAATGAGATTAGAAGTCTTAGACATGCATGAGAAATAGATGTAGTTTTTCATTCTAGAATTATATTAATTTTTTTATTGATTTAAATAGACCAAATTTTTTAATTAATAGTTTTTTATGAGTTCTATATTTGATGAATTGATATAAATGATTCATGATTGATTGAAAATAAATTTAAATATTTGGTACACATGTTAACACATCTATATAGATTTATTCATATGTTAACAGAAAAAAATTATGTATAATATATTTTCTTTGCACCCAATTTATAATTTTTAAACTATATAAATTTATACAATTCACAATTACTTTCTATTAGAACTAAATTTTGATGATTCATTTCATCTCTAAGAAAATGTAATGTTTTGTTAAGACATTTTCTATCATTTCATTTTAAACAAATGACCTCTTAAAAAATGAAAAATCTATTAGGAAAATGTTATGAAAATGTTATGTAACCAGGAAACTGGTTTCTTCATTTCAATATATTATGCACCCATCACAAAATTTATTTTGTAATGAACATATGTTCTTTACTCAAGAAAAAAATGGATTTATTTGTTTTGTTTATTCGATGTTTGTTTTTTAATTGGTAATATTATTTGTCATTTATGTATGTGTTTTTTTGACCTGTGTTGTATGTTTGTTTGTTCCACTTTATCATTGTGTGAATTTAAAGTATTTTTTCTTCTATTGTTTATCTGTGCATAATTTATGTGTTCACTTAGTGTTTTGTGATCACAAACTATATATATACATGTTTTGAATAATGATTATTTAGACAAACCATAGAACACTTGTCTTAAAAATCAAATAATAATTTTTAAAATTTTACAAGTTTTTGAATATCTAAATTTGATAAATTTTATATTTTATAAATTTAATGTGTGTGTGTGTGTGTTTGGTGAATATTGTTTGGGGATTTTTGTGTTCATGGAATTTAATTTGGTGGGTAAGATGAATTTTATGTTTGCATACATATAAATGTTCACTACTAATATATACATATATGCACATATATGTGTGTCTTAATTTTATAATATATATATATATATATATATTATGCATATATATTAGTGATTTAATAATATTATAGAGAGTGTGTGTGTTCTACCTACAAATATATTTTAGAAAATATCTATTTTCCCTATGATATATTTATATAGGTGTAGTGTGTGTGTGTGTGTTGTATGAACAATTATTACCCCATGGATCATATCCTGTTGTGACTATAAAGTTAATATGTAACATCCCGGGTAAATAAAGAATATGAAATTCTCATATTTATCAATATTTGTGAATAAAATGTAAATATTACTTTAAAGGGAATGCTATTCTCAATGGCGTACCCAATACACAACAACGAGTTTCTTCAAAATTTTATGTTGCACACTAATAATAAAATAATATTATTTAAAATGGTAGTTAATGCCTAGCTGTTGTATTTGCAGGAATGAACAGAACTAACTAATAAATGATTATATATGTTTGTCAAATATTTTTACATTTATCAAATAAATGTTAGAGGCTTAAAATGCGAATGAATCCAATTATAAGCATAAATCTTATAATATTGTTTAAAAAGTCGATTAACTGCCTTTTGATGGAGAACCCTTTTTAAATATACTTTTTACAATTTTATATGTTATATTTGACAAAATAAAATCCTTATTTAGAATCAATATATAAAAAATTTACTTTGTGTAATTTTTTCCCAATAAAGATCATTTTTTATGAATAGTGAAAATGTTGTATTTTAATTCAAAACCTCATTTTAATCTAATTAATTTATATGGTTAAATTATCTTTTTAATTGGGTTTAAAGTGTTGTTAAAATATATTTTTACCATTTAATCCAATGTTGTTCATTGGAATTAATTTCACTTTGAAATTGGACATAAACAAGTGTCAATCTTTTGATAGATATTTTTTCTTAAAAACACGTTATTTGTTTTCACAGTGGGAATTAATTATAAAAATAATTAATACAAATTCTATATTTTGAATTTGGTAAAATGGAAATAATTTTTGAATTTGTAATATCATGTATAGCTTAGGGTGAAGTTTTGGTATTTTTCTGAAAAACTACAATTTTTGATGAATAGTGAAACCACTAAGTGGTAGTAAAAAACTCATTTTTCGTTTAAATGAAATTTTACCACATCTATGAATTTAATTTAAAAAATACAACATACATGGTTTTAATTAGGAAGTAAAACTTGGTTCAATGGGATTAATATAATTTTGGCTGAATATTAACTTTTGAGTTTTATTAAACGCGAATAGAGGTAATTAGTGTAATTTAAGGTAAAAATAATGTTTTAATAATATTAATTTACCTTGACACATGTCCTACCCTTATTTAATGTGTCATGACCGAACACGACTATCCATGGGTCAACTTGGGGACCCCATGGAGCCACATGGGTAAGAAAATGACATTAATAACATTTATTAAAAGTAAAAATAAAAATGTCACAAACATGTATTGTTTTACTAAAACAATTTTAAATGGGGTTATACAAACCATATTTTTTACTATAAATATTCATTAGAAATATAAAAAGATTTCCTACCTCAAGATATTTTTTTATATAATTTCTAGAAATTAAATAATTAAATTAATTTATGACACCATGATTATGCAGTGATTAACTCATTAATGAATGATTTAAATAAAACGAAAGGATAAGGTAACATAAAAGACATAAACTTATCTAAAACCTATTGGATGGGTGGATTTAGAACCCTTATCACCTTATCCAAGAAATATATCTTTTTGGGGACTTTAAAATCCAAAAATAATTTTTATAATAATGTAACATTTTAGGACTTTCCAAGAGTTCCCCTCCTCCCTCTTATAAAAGGCCCCCACGTCTACCCCCTTACCCACACCTCTCAAGCCCCTGGATCTTCAATATCTGGCTTGTATTATCTCTCAACATGCTTATATTCATCCTATAAGCCTTACATTAGGCATAAATCTCTTCATGAATCCCTTTTTTGTTAAAACCAATGGGAGTTACACGATTGAAATGTAATGTCTTCTCTAATGTCCTTTTTCTTTATTTTTCTTCTCCAACCCCCTAAACACATTTTATTCCTTTATTTTGTAACAAAAAAAATCTTCAATATACTAGGATGTTTTTATGAGAATTATTTTATTTAAACTTACACACACCTCCATCTAATGGTTAAAGAACACACTGTTTCTTTGGGTGGAGAATTACTGCCTCAGGAAACGAGGATTCTTGAATCTTATTTTAACACCTCTTATGGTGGCCATTAAGATGTAACTATATTTATATATGATATAAATTATATTTATGTCCTCTATATTATTCTCTATTTTATATTTAAATCATACCTTTATGCTTTTCATGTTGTGCAAATGCGATAATTTCATATGAGGATGTGTGGACTACCGCCCCCTCAAGTGATGCGACTCATTCATGCAATACATGGAATGTATAAAGAATGAAATTATTGAACTTATGTGACCTATATAACATATATATTATACTGTAATTATAATATATATATATATATCATTTAGTTTTAATACCATTAATATGACAAAGAAATGGAAGTAGCGTTCATGAGTACGTACGACCTACCGTTTCCATGAACAAAGCATTTCATTTTCTATCTCCAAATGTAATTGAATAGTATAAAATGAATTTATACTGGATATATAGGATATTTAAATCCTTAATTCTATTCTGGATATGATGTTCTTATAACTACATTGACATATCTCTTCAAACAATTTCATTTTTGACTCATGTACCGAACATCTACAAAAACGTCTGATATGAACTAACATAATAATGTAATTATTATAACAAGATAATATGTGATATGAATTGAATAATAAAAATTTAAGGATTTTCTTTATAAATTATAAATTGACCAAAGTTTATTATTTAGGAATATAAAGAAACGAACAAGACATGTTGGACTCGAGGTAAGGGATCCGACCTCTCTCTTTCTTTTCAAGAACTCTCTTTTATGCCATTTCTTTTATGCTCCATGTTATTATGATGGAGGGTGTAATTTGATATTAACCATGATTTAATTTGTATATTACTATTATAATAGACCCCATTTAATCTCATCAATTCATTTTTATAATTTTTATGTGGCGTCGTTAGGCTGCCAAATTTTCATAAGGGATTTTTTATATCATTTCTAATTCCATTAGATTTCCATTGGTCACAAATTATTTTTGTAATGTGGTGTATTTTGTACTTACCATTGATATATATTATCATTATTATATTTATATTCATGTTTTTATGAAATTCATTTGGTGGTTATTTTCTTTTGGTCATATGACTTGATTGATTACAACTAGGTAAGGGGTTTTTATCTCACTTTTTATTCCTGTGAGATTCATGCTACATTTGCCACTATTTACTAGTGTGTGGTGTATGTACTTCCCATTATTATTCTATTTGTGTAATATACTCTTGTTTATGGGTATTTACATCTTCATTTTATGACCATTATTTCATGGGGTGTACGTTTCGAATGTTACTGAAATCGGTAAGGGAACCTTTCACCCTCCTCTTTTAAAAGGACTTATTTTTGTTAGGTCTTTTAATTTACATCTTCTTATGTTCTGATAAGTTCTTATATATCCTTATTGCTATAAATTATATATCCAAGGGATGAGATACCCTTTTTATCTCTCATCGTCTCATATTCTAAATTTTAAAATGACGTCGTTAGGCTGTCAAATTTCTATAAGGGAACTTCTTATCCCAATTTCAATTCTTTGGGTTAAACCTCTAATTCTTGATTATGTCATATTATGAATATGTGTGGATGACCTCTGATTGTTTTACACATAATATCCTCTTATATTTGGGGTATTTATATTTTCCACACATAATTATTTAATTGATTTATCCTTAATCTAAGGATACCGACATTGTAAGGGACTTCATCTCAATCTCCTTTCATTGAGGCATATTTTGTTTTATACACAACATTCTTTTATATAGTGTATAAACCCCTTTGAAATTTACTTTTATTTAAAAGGAATATTTTCTCTATGAAGTGTTTCACTGAAAGACAAAATGTATGTTTCTTGTTAACGTACGCAGTGACAACAATCCTTCTGCCACGACGAGTATTATTTGATCTTTGGCTTCCTCAACAAGTCGTAATGATTTTAAAAGAAAATAAATACCACATAATCTTTTCTGTATTTTGGTATTGAAAATGGTTTTCATAATGAATTTGTTATGTAAATATATTTAAGTGATATATTGTGATTGAAATGTGGAAAGTTTTTCTTTCCATTATATTTTTTTTATGATTTTATAATGGTACTTGGACATTTGACGGGTGGTTAAGTGATAATCCAAATGACGGGTTGTTCCATGAATACCAGGGCAGATGGTTATGTTATAACCTCCAATGCATTGGGTATGGAAGTTGGCCGTATGGCTATTCCATTTAGTGATATTTGTGGAATTCGACCGTATGGTTATTCCATTTAAGTATTTTTATGTCCCAAGTTACCGTTATATGTTATGTGTTCTTTATATAGGTTTTATCATAATCTTTTGGTTACAAAAGGGTAAGCAATTATCTTTTATTTTGTGAAGAGTATTTACTACTTCATAAAGGTTAAAAATATTACGTATGATAATGTATTCATGGTTTACTTGATGTATTGAAAAAATAACAGTTTTCCTTCTTTGTGTATCACTTACTGAGCTTTTTATGGTCATCCCTTGTTTTTGTAATGTTTTTCATAGGAAATAAAGTGGAATAGGGTTAAGGATGGTATCAAGGAAATTCTTTCTATATAAAACATGGAACATGACATGAATTTTTTATCAAGAGTTTTTATTTTATTAAAAAAATGGAATCTGAGTTGAAGTGTCAACTTTGTATCATTTTGAGATATAATAGTTATGTCCTAATTCTCTAAAACTCTAAACCTAAAATCATCCTCTATGTGAATGGTTAATTTAATTCATGATTATGTAATGTTTTAAGGGTGGGTCCTTATAGTTGGTATCAATGGTCGGTTTAAATAACTTTAGAGGTTAGGGTATTATTTAGGCATAAGTGACATTACCATAATGGTTAGGATTTCAGAAAGAGTCATAGTTTTAGATAAAGTGAATGAGTTTAAGATAAATAATTATCTCTTAGTGTTATATGATGATTCTAATGATATAATCACACTGTCCTTTTTGGTTTTAGTAAATAGCAGGATCTAGCAGGCACCAAAGTGACAGTGGATGTAAAGAAAAATATAACGGATTTCGGAAATAACAACTGAATGATATTGGAGCTGCAATGAGAACTCTCGTGGTTATTATCAACCAACTATCAAGAGTCATGATTTACCACTTTAACCTTGGTGAGTTCTCTAATTCATCATGTATGAGAGAACCAACTCGATGTGGATGTTCAGGTAATAATTACAAAGGTAACCCTTAGTGTTTATATGATCCCTACTTTTGAGGTAATTATGGGTTACTATATGTTAGGATGGAAAATAAAAGGCAAGAGATAAACATGAGGTTAATTATGTTACGGATATTTTTTTGAATATTTTATCTCTTTTTGGGGAATTTTTTAAGAATTATATAGTTTTGGAAAAAGGAAAACACATAGACCATGTGGCAACTCGTCGCGTCATATGAAGATGTGGAAATCGAACCCATAACCAAAGTGCGACTGGTATTTATAACCTACCACTGGACTACGTGATGTCCCTGGTTAGTATGACTAATTCTTCTTTGTTAGTTGATCTTATGAATAGGGAATATGTTTATTTTGGGTTATATATGCAAATTATTAACCTATCATGGAAGATATGTGATTAGGTTAATTACTTTTCAGTATGATCCTTTATAAGTAACTGATGTTATTTGGAGATAAATGTTAAGATTTACCTTGGAAGACCATGTGATTAAATCCTTCAGAGATTTGGGTTTTAATCATATTTTGGTTTATTTCTGAAGAATTTTAATGCAATTTTGTATTGAATGATATTTTTTGAATGTTGGGTTTTTTGATATTTTTTGGAGATTAAGAGTAGTTTTTATTTTTGTAAAAGATTATCTTTTTTTGGAATTATTTGGTCTTATACAAAATATTTTGGTTTTGGTTAAGGTATTTATACATGGGAAATATATAGTTCTTATTTGTGGCTTAGCTGATTCTCTAAAAGTTGATTATATCTCTCTTAATGGGAACAAGTCATCCTAAATACTCACCTTTTGGATAAAATATGTGTTTGAGTAAGAAATCTAGTAAGAGATGAAAGTCTACAAGAAAAGTAAGTATGTTTACTTATGTTTTAGTTAATATCATAAATAAATTCCTCAATGAAAAGTAACTTAAAACAAAAACGTTGTCTATTAACTTTTTCTACAGGGGAATCAAATACCGTTTAACCCATCACTAGTTTGTGATTTTCTGGTGGTTAACTTTCTCCTCGACATATTTTCCCATCACTCTCCATTAGAACGTGATGGTTTGTTTTCTCCTCCATATCCATGTTTTCATAAAATACTAGTATCTATTGTCTCAGGTGACCTTTTTTACTTTTTGTTCTTTCTTTTAAAGGGATTGTTTACTTTACTCTATTTCCAATTTGGGGCTTTCAATGATGTTTTTTAGACCAATTTTAAAATTGCGAGGATGCAATTCCCAAAAGGGGGGAAGGATGTAACATCCCAGGTAAATAAAAATATGAAATTCTCATATTTATCAATATTTGTGAATAAAATTTTAATATTACTTTAAAGGGAATTCTATGCTCGATGGCGTACCAAATACGCAACAACGAGTTTCTTTGAAATCTTACGTTGCACACTAATAATAAAATAATATTATTTTAAATGGTAGTTAACGCCTAGCCATTGTATTAGCGTGAATGAACATATCTAACTAATAAATTATTATATATGTTTGTAAAATATTTTTACATTTATCCAATAAATGTTAGAGTCTTAAAATGAGAAAGAATCCAATTTTAAGCATAAATCTTCAAATATTCATTAAAAGTATTATTAAACAACATTTGATGTCGAACCCTTTTTAAATATACTTTTTGACAATTTTATATGTTATATTTGAGAGAATAAAATCCTTAATTAGAATCATGACCTCAAAATTTTCTTTGTGTACATTTTTGTTATTTTTCTGATAAAGTTCATTTTTATTAATAGTGAAAATGTTGTAATATAATTCAAAAACTCCTTTTAGTCTACTTTATTTATATGGTTATATTATCTTTATAATTGGGTTTAATGTTTAGTTAAAGTATATTTTTACCCTTTAATCAAATGGTGGTCATTGGAATTAATTTCACTTTGAAATAGGACATAAACAATTGTCAATCATTTGATAGATATTGTTTCTTAAACACATGTTATTTGTTTTGATATAGAGAATTAATTATAAAATTAATTAATGAAACTTCTATTTTTTTAATTTTTTATAGTGGACATCATTTTTTAAATTGAAATATCATGTATAGCTTAGGGTGAATTTTTGGTATTTTTCTGAAAAACTACAATTTTTGATGAATAGTGAAACCACTAAGTGGTAGATAAAATACTGATTTTTCGTTTAAATGAAATTTTACTGCATCTATGAATTGAATTTTAAAAATATGCCATAAATGGTTGTCATTATTATGTAAAATTTGGTTCAATGGGATGAAAATAATTTTTGCTGAATATTAACTTTTGAGTTTAATTAATCGCGATCAGAGGTAATTAGTGTAATTTAAGGTAATAATAATGTTTTAATAAAATGAAATTAACTTGACACATGTTCTACCCTTATTGTATGATTCATGGCTGAACAAGAAAATCCATGTATCAACTTGGGGACCCCATGGAGCCACTTGGGTAAGAAAATGAAATTAATAAATTTTTATATAAAGTAAAAATAAAAATGTCACAAACATGTATTATTTTAATAAAACAATTTTTACGTGGGGTTATAAAAGTCATATTTTTTACTATAAATATTAATGATAAAAATAAAAGTATTTCCTAAATCCTGATACTTTTTATATAATTTTTAGACATTAAATAAATTTCTTTATTTATGACACCATGATGATGTAGTGATTACCTCATTAATGAACGATTTAACTAAAATTAAAATATAAGTAAAATATAAGAAATAAACTTGTCTAAAACCTATTGGATGGGTGTAATTCGAACCCTTATCACCTTCTCCTAGAAATATATCTTTTTGGGAACTTTAATATCCGAAAATAATATTTATAATAAAGGGACATTTCATGACTTTCCAAGGGTGCCCCTCCTCCCTATTTTAAAAGGCCCCCACCTCTACACCCTTACCCACACCTATAAAGTCCTTGGATCGTCAAACCACTGCTCATATTATCTCTCCACATCCCTCTATTAATCCTATATGCCTTACCTTATGCAGAAAGCTCTTCATGAATCCCTTTTGGTTCAAACCAAGCGGAGTAACCCGATTTAAGGGTAATGTCTTGTCTTATGTCCTTTTGTATTATTTTGCTTCTCAAATACCCTAAAAACTATTTACTCCTTTAGTTTGTAACAAAACAAGTATCTTAAATATACTAGGGTGTTTTTATGATAATTCTTTTATTTTTACTTTTACACAACTCTGTCTAATGGTTAAAGAACATACTATTTCTGTGGGTGGCGAATTACTACCTCACGAAACGATGATTGTTCAATATTATTTTAACACCTCTTATGGTGGATATTAATATGTCACTATATTTATATATTATATATATTATATTTAATTCCTATATATTATTATGTATTTTATATTTAAAACATACCTTTATTCGTTTCATGTTGTGTAAATGCGATAATTTCATATGAGGAAGTGTGGACTACCGCCCCCTCAAGTGATGCGACTCATTCATGCAATACATGGAATGTATAAAGAATGAAATTAATTATCTTATGTGACCTATATAACATATATTTTATTCTGGAATTATAATATACATATCTCTCATGTAGTTTTAATTTCATTAATTTGACAATGAATTTAAGTAGCGTTCATGCGTACGTACGACCTACCATCTCCATGAACGGTGCATTTCATTTTCTATCTCAAAATGTTATAGAATAGTATAAAATTAAATTATTCTGGATATATAGGATATTTAAATCATTAATACTATTCTGGAGATGATGTACTTATAACTACATGGACATTTCTCTTCAAACAAGTTCATTTTTGACTCAAGTACCGAACACCGACAAAAACGTCTGATATGGGCAAACATAATAATCTAATTATTATAACATGATAATATGTTATTTGAATTGAATAATAACCTTAAACTTATTTTATTAAGAAATTATAAATTGACCAAAGTATATTATTCTGGAATATAATGAAATGAACAAGACATGTTGGACTCGAGGTAAGGGATCTGACCTCTCTCTCTTTTTTCAAGTACTCTCTTTTATGTTATTTATTTTATGCTCCATGTTATTATATTAGAGGATGTTATTTGATATTCACCATGCTGTAATTTGTATTTTCATATTATGAGAGACCCCCTATTACTCTCATCAATTCATTTTATGAATTTTTAATTGGCGCCGTTAGGCTGCGGGATTTGTGTAAGAGATTTCTTATCTCAATTTTAATTCCATGAGATTTCCATTGGTCGCCTATTATTTATTGAATGTGGTGTATTGTGTACTACCAATTGATATATATTATCCTGATTCTATTTATATTCATGTTTTTCTGAAATTCATTTGGCGGTTATTATCTTTTGGTCATACGACTCGACTCATTATAACGAGGTAAGAGGTTTTTATCTCACTTTTCCTTCCCGTGAGATTCATGATACATTTCACACTATTTTATTTTGTGTAGTGTATGTAAATCCCATTATTCTAATATTTGTCTAATATACTCTCGTTTCTGGGTATTTACATCATCATTTTATGACCCTTCTTTCATGGGGTGTACGTTTCGAATGTTCCCGAAATCGGTAAGGGAACCTTTCAACCTCCGCTTTTTAAAAGGCTTCTTTTTGTTAGGTATTTTAATATACATCTGATTATGTTGTGATATGTTCTTATATATCCTTATTGCTGTAATTGATATGTCCACATGATGAGATACCATTTTTATCTCTCATCATCTCGTTTTTGGAATTTTAAAATGATGTCGTTAGCCTGTCGAATTTCTGTAAGGGAACTTCTTAACCCAATTTAAATTCACTAGGTTAATCCTATAATTATTGATTATGTCATATTATGAATATGCGTGGATGTACCCTGATTATTTTACACATAATATCTTCTTATATTGGGTATATTTATATTTTTCACACATAATTATGTAATTGATTTATCCTTAATCTAAGGATACCAACTTTGTAAGGAACTTAATCTCAATATCCTTTTATTGAGGCATATTTTGTTTTATACACAACTTTCTTGTATATAGTGTATAAAACCCTTTGACGTTTACTTTTATTCAAAAGGAATATTTTCTCCATGAAGTTTTTCACTAAAGGACAAAAAGTATGATTCTTGTTAAAGTACGCGGTGACAACGACCTTTCCGCCGCCACGTGTATTATTTGATCTTTTGCTTCATCAACAAGCTGTAATGATTTTTAAAAGAAAATAAATACCATATACACTTTTATGTATTTCAGTATTGAAAATGGTTTTGATAGTGGATTTTTTATGTCAATATATTTAAGTAATATATTTTGATTGAAATGTGGAAGTGTTTTATTTCCTTTATATTTGTTTTATGATTTTATAATGTTACATGGAAATTTTATGGGTGGTTATGTGATAAACCAAATGACGGGTGGTGTAGTGAATACCAGGATGGGTGGTAATGTTATAACCTCCAATTCATTGGGTATGGAAGTCGGCCGTATGGCTATTCCATCTAGTGATATGTGGTGAAGTCGACCGTATGGTTATTCTATTTAAGTATGTTTATGTCCCATGTTACCTTTATATGTTATGTGTTCTTTATATGGGGTTTTTGGTAATAATTTGGTCATAAAATGGTATGAAATTATCTTATATTCAGTGTAGATTATTTACCACTTCATAATGGTGAAAAGTATTACTTATAATAAAATATTCATGGTTTACTTGTTGTTTTGAAGAACTAACAGTTTTGTTTCTTTGTGTATCCCTTACTGAGAATTTTATGCTCATCCCATGTTTTTGAAATGATTTTCACAGGACATAAAGTGGAATAGGTTAAATGATGGTATCAAGGAATGTCATGTTGTCTAAAACATGGAACTGTACATGAATGTTTTATCAAGTTTTTTTATTTTATGAAAAAATAGAATCTGAGTAGAAGTGTCTACATTGTATCTTTTGATAAGTAATAGTTGTGTCCTAATTATCTAAAACTCTAAAACTGAAAAGGTCCTCTATATGAATTATTCATTTAATACATTATTATGTAATGTTTTAAGGTTGAGACTTTATATAATTTTTATAAACAATATTTATTTTCCATAATAATAATTAAAAAATGTGTGATATGATGTTCACATAAAAAATGATTTTTATTAAACAATGACGAGAAAGAGTTAATTTAAGATATAATGAGTGGAAAAAATGGTTTAAAAAGTTCTTCATTATTTAATACAAAACTAAAAAAACTTTGGATTTCATTTAGCATAATAAATATTTTACTACCATGCATGAAAATTTATATAAACACCACAATTACATAAACATTATATGAATTATAATCTATGTGAGTTGGTAATGTAATTCATTTTAAGTGTAAATATATTTTTGTTATAATTGTGTTTAAATATAAATAATAATTAATGACCAATTATATGTCCAAAAATGAATAATAACAGAAAAGTGAAAATGTAAAATGCTTTTGATTAAAATTTAATCAATATATTTAACTAAAATGTATTATATTAAAAATATTATATATTAATAAATATTATATAAATCAGAAATATATTAAAAGAAAATTTATGGAATGAATTAGAACCCTATTTTACCAATGTATAGTTTCTAAATAATGACTAGTAGTTTTAAGGGAAATAAAAAAATTCAGACTCACAACCAATATAGTAGGTGAAAAAACTAAATTTAACGGAAGGAAAAAAAATAAAAAAAATCCATTATAATAAATAATTTTATGAGATATAATAATGAATTTAAATAAAATTGAATTTAACTATAATCCAAATAATGTCTCAGCTCAATAGTACGTAATGAATTGGGCCTAAATTCCTATAGAATATTGGGAATTACAAAAAGATGAAATAATTTTATTTAATAAATTCCAGTACCACCAACATGTTTGGAGTCATCAAGTGGGATATAAAATATAAAACCAGCCACATGTACTATGTATAGACAAGAACCTTCTCTAATTCAAGATTAAAACTTTTACTATACATGTTATTTATGACTAAGCATCAATGTGTGGAACGTTTCTATAAACAAAAAAAATTCAATAGATTTGTGCTTACTAGAAAAAATAAGCACGTTATAGGAGTAACCTATTATTTATTATCACATACAACATAATAGAAATCATTTCATGGATTTGTAGGCAAAAATTCCATGAAAATCATAAATTATCATTGTGCTCATCATCTAAAAACAGAAATATTTCATACTAGTATAGTGTTGTATTCCATTACAACAATATGTTTCACAACAAGGACACATTATTTGTTTGGATCTCCATTTATAAACCACTAAATGTTGTATTAATTATAATAATATTAAATATAATTGAACTAAAACATGGTATTAATTTCACATGAACCTATAAAATAATGCATTACATGATTTAATGTTATACTAAAACTCTTGGATATGTCCATATAATAAATATCTGCTTATTCGAAATTTTCTTTATCATTAGTATCATGAAATATATTAATATTTTGGTTGATAATCATGTAATTATTGTTTAGAAAAATGTATATAGAATGAGATATGAAGATAATTTTTTTCCATTTATCCCTGTGTGCATCCTCACTATTAGAATTTCCATCAAAAATTGATTTCTAGTACTCAACATTAAGACCATATATTAAATGTTACACACTTTAATAATGGATTGTAAAAACAAGTTGTGTCGATTATTTTTGGAAAAAGTTTCATGGGATTGAATTAAAAATAGTCCATATAAATGAAAGGAAAATTAATAAAAACATTGAGATAACAAACTAAATGATAGTCCACCACCTGATAGTTAAAAAATAAAACCCAAAATATGATTTGGATGATAAGAATCTCATGTAGGAACATTAATGGATAGTAGATAGAGGTATACATATATACATAAACCTATTTTTATCTATGTATAGGTTCACATATGATATAGTTGTTAAAAAATGAGAGACAAAATATTAATAAGAGAAAAGAACATTTCCATCATAGATTTATGAATCTAAAACATTTTGATCATCAACACAACGAAAAATCCAATATCATAAGTTTAATGAAACCTTACTGTATTTTTTAAACAGTTTCTAAAAAAATCATATTTTAATTAGTAGAAAGGTCCAAACTCATATAAATCACATGATACATAATATCCAATAATCATGCATCATACCTACCTACAATTAAATATGAATCTAAACTAATGAAAAACTATGAAACATCAGCTAAACATAGAATGTTAGATTATTTGAGTGATTTCTACTTGTTGAATTAAATAGAAAATAGAACTACTATATGTATAATATAGTACTAATATATAATATAAAAATAATGAACAACACGAGGATGGAATCAGTATAAATCAAGAATGTTAATTTATATCAATTTTATACAATATAAGGGAAGTGAATATCAAATGATGATGATGAGGCTCAAATGATAACATGGGAAGAATATGTAGCTATGCTTCAAAGGTTTCACAACAACAAGATTAAAAAAATAATTTAATTAAATGTTTAAGGTTTAATGATTATTTTAAAAAGTATATATCATTATATTTCAATGTTTTAATATTTTTTATATCATTATATAATTTTTATCCTAATTAATTTATTTTAATATATGAAATTATTGATTTCTTACATCTTTTGGTATGGAAAAAATTCATATTTTTTATTAGACTATTATTGTTTAATATAATTTTGATCCCTTCTCAACATGTTTTAATCTCCTCACAACCCCAAGCCTCTTTGTAATAATTGTTTTGATTAAATTTCCATCATCATGTCATTTGGTATATTATTATACGTCTTGACTCTTAATGAACATCCAATGTTAGTTTATAAAGAGTGAGATTTATTTCCTCTTATACCTTAACAATTTACTTAAGTGCATAAAATTTTATAAACAAAACGTCATTATTCTCCCTTAATTATAATATTTGAAAATATTTTTAGATAATTTAATAGAACTGTTTGAAATAATTGAAAATTTATGTGGTTCCATAGCATACTCAATATTTAAATTTATTTGTAATGGGGTTTTATTTAGGAAGAAATTTTTTTGGATGTTTTTTCTTAATTTGTGGTGGTTCATTCAATTTTAATGTGATGTTTCTCTTACAATAGTGAAAATTACAATTCATAACCTTGGTATTTATAGTTGTGTACTAGTAATTATAGGAAATAATACTTAATTTCCATAATGTTAATGGTTTTTTGATCAATTTATAATAAAAATAACAAAAAATATAAATATTTATTGTTAGGTTAACCTCCATATCAAAAATAGTGATAACATGAGTGTTTGATGGTAGAAGGATGCTTTTGTAATGTCTAAAACCTTTCTAAAATTTGAGTTTTCTTTGTAGAAATCCATGGGGTCTTGTGAAGGTGTTCAGTGGAATTATAGAAGTTTGAAGTAGTGTTTTCAATATTTAATGTTACATCACACCATTATAATGTGTGAAGTGGTGGCTGTGTCGAATTTATAATTGAGTTTAGGGTGTTTCTGAACATTTTGAGTTAAATTTTTGGTGTTTAGTGAACGATGACTAATGAAATGGCTTATCCAAACATTTTGAGGGGTCATGATGGTATGATGGTCACCCTATGAAAACTAGATTATCTAAAAATTAATTAATTAGGAATATAAAGTGATATAGTAAAATGCTCAAAAAGGTAAACGATATTATGGAAGCTATGAGTATATATCGGAAAACATGTTTTAAGGAAAATAACAAAGACAATTAACATTTATATAAAAAATGATCAAGGAAACATAAACATGGATAATATAATCATCAAACTATCACATGGAATACTAATAAATAATCTCATAATGAGGAGATTTGTAATTTCAGGTGTTTAGTGCTCCATGAACAGTGAATTGTCTTATCCAAAAATTTTTGGGGGCATGATAGTATTCTAGTCCCCTTATAAAAACAATGTTATATAAAAATGACTTAATTAGGGATATAAAGGGGTGAGGTAAAATTCTTAGAATGGGTAAGTATACAATTGAAGCAATGAGTATATATGTAATGAAAAATGATTCAAGGGAAAAATTGAGACATTTAACATTTAAATAATAAATGATCAAGGAAACATATCCATGGAAATTCTAACAGTCAAATAATCATAGGTAATTTCAATAAATAAGCTCATAATGAGGTAATTCCTAATTTAGATGTCTAAAACCCACCGTCAGAGCTTCGACCAAGACACCAAACACAACTGGGTATGAAATAAGACAAAACCCAAACTAGTATTTCTTTTTAGACCTACTGATGCATTGAGGGGATATAGTGGGCCCATTGTAACTCCCAGACCCCAAATGATGGGAGTTAGTGCATTATTTTATTAAATTTGTAATATTTCAAGGAATAAAAACCCAAAACACCGATCAATTTAACAGTTTTGGAAATAAAAATTAAATATCTTGACCTTACATTACAATTAAAACAATAAAATACAACATATAGATTACATTGGGAACTCAATTAATCTTCTAGTTTAACGCTACATATCAGTCATAATAAACATATCAAAATCCTATAAAAAAAACAAATGAAGGAGTCAGCTCAAAATAATAGTAAGGGTATTCTTATGATAGAAGTAATTATGATTTAATAAGAAGAAATAATATTTAAATGAAAGGAAATGAACAAAAATTTCATTTAAATAACTAGATAAGACATAATAAATATGGGTTGGTAAATAACCAAAACACATTCACTTTAAATAGTAACATGATTGGTGAATATTATCCAAGGAGATTATACTAGGTATATAGTTGAATGGAATATCAATAAATAATCTCAAAATGGTGTAATTAATAATGATGAACATCGAAAACATACAATCGAGGCCTCAACCAGGACTTATGAAAATAAATGGTTAAGGACTTAGCCAAATCCACATCTAAAAAAATTGGCAAGGCCTTGAAAAATCCCATATCTAGTTTGTCTCATAAGACATATAAATGAATCATGTGTCTATTTAAGGCCTCTACTTTCACATACTAAGTACAATGCATTCCTCATATGAAAACATAAACAGTATAAACATTTATATTGAAAATCTAGAATATGAAATGTTAATACTTTTACCATCAACCATGAATTCTATCAAAATAGAACATATATAATAAAACTAATCCAAAACACTTCAATAAAATATTATAGATTGTATTATAAAATATAAACCTTAATGAAACATATTATTCAACAATGTATGTTGACATTGGTTAAAATAATATAATAAAATCATTAGAAATATCTTGATAAAAATACAATTTTACTTTGAAATCATTTATTCAGAAGCTGTGAATTTATAAAATAAGAAATTGAATTTAAAAATTTATTTTTAAACATGTAAATGAAGCATTAAAACCTCATGTCCTCAACAAGGAGGTGAAATAATATCATTCCATTTAAGTTATAAATATTTTTTTTTCATTTTTATTTTGAAAAAGACATAATGTATCTGGTTTGGAAAAATATAAAAGATCTTCCTTTCAAACAAATTTGATAAATAGTCGAACATGGTTTAAAGAATCTAAGCATTTATCAGATAATTTTTAATTAATTTTTTCAATTTTTTTAGAAATTATGTATATGGAAAAAAATAATTCCTAGTAGAGACTTAAATAGAAGCATCTCGATTAATAATGAGATTGTTAATCAAAAACATACCTTGTAATTTCCTATAGTCGAGGGTTTCTTACCTCATAAATAACGGTTAAATAATTCTATTAAATTATTACATAACTATATACATACCTAATATATCATATATTATTTTATTTTATTTTAATAATATTTCTTTATTTCCATCATTTCATGTCTTAACAACTTTATTTTCTTATGATTTTTTCATCTATGTAATATTTCTTATGAATAGAATATATTTGCTTCATATATAAAATGATATTACGTTTATAAATATTATGTTCACTAATAATAATGATGTTATAATCATTATTTAAAGGTTAATGTGGAGAATGAATCTCATCGATTCATGGAGAAGTAAGATCATACGTGGTAATGATCAAAGATATCATTCCCTTAATGGTAATGTAGACAGAAATTGGATGGTATATTATTTATACTGAATAATTATAACTTCATATTTATTATTTATATTAATTATATTAATCATTGTACTCACTTGAATAATGCAGTGAATAAAAAAATTTACACTACAACTTGGATACAGTATATAGTACTTACACACTTATTGTGATTTGGTTGTTCTTAGGATGTATAAGAGGAATAATATGGTTTTCCCATTATCAAAATAACTTCTCATTATATAGTTTATACTCGATTTATTAATTTAATATGAAATAAAATAGGAAATGTAAACATAAAAAGATATATTTTGGAAGGATTCGATAAAGATGTTTACATCATCATTAAGGAACCTCATTTGGATCTCCTCAAAGAAACATTGGGGTAGGTCATAGAGAATGAAAAAACCTTTAGGATGTTTATCGGGATACTGAGAATGGAAATAGGTGGGTTATGGATTATAAATATGTCTGAGAGTGGTGAGATAAATTGAAGAAGGGGATTAATTTTTTTAAGAGAGGGGAGGGGCCCTCTGGGAAAACATTAAAATATTAAATTAATATAAAACGATGTTTGATTTAAAAAAGATCAAAAGTTAGTCAAATACAAGATATGACACGTATGGGTTGAAATACTATCAACCAATTTTTTTAGACATTTTTAGGTCACAATATTTAACATATCATTTGGCTTTAACCCTTTGTTAAACTCTTTAACTCGTATTATCACAACATGGATTTTAACTCTATGGATTTTTTATGGAATCAATAAAATATAAAAGAAAATGAAATTGATCATTTATAACACATTTAATCTTATTCTAGTTAATTGGATGAATTATATATTTTTATGAATTTTAAATAATTATGTAAAATATAATTTGTTTTAAATTATCATTTATGTCAAATTTGATACTATTCATTCTTTTACAATATATAAATTTCATAAAATCATGATAACTTCAAAAAAAAACATATAATATATAACTAAAATCTCTAAGGGATATATAAAATTTATATATGTCATCAATTTTGCCAAATTATATTTATATCAATTTTATTTTCTTCTCTCTAATAAATCAATTGCTACTTCATCATTATAGAAGTATTAAATTAACTTATGGATTCCCTAAAAATAAAAAAAATCACTATTAATAATGACATGCTATCTTTAAAATGAAAATTTATAGTATAATTTATCTTATTTGTAATAGTATATCAAAAATTATTTACTTAATATAATTATGATTAGGGAATTTTTAACATATCTTTAAATAAAATATAATAGATTTTTAATTCCCAAGCAAGTGGCATAAAAAGGTAATTATTTATTCCTATGTATTATTTTTGTCTAAAAACAATCATAAAATGAAATTAGGACAATTTTCATATAATTATAATAATGATTATATTATTATTTTTACCTATAATTACTTGATTTTCTTATCACCGTAGTAAATAAAATACAAATGTTATTATTCAAAAAAATTATGCTTTCCCTATTAGGTTGAATTTTTCATAATAATAACAACCATGTATGTCTGTTTTTCAAAATTCAATTCACATATGTGATAAAATAAAATTTTAACACTAATCCTGCAGATATTGTGAAGAGGTTGGTAAAATTAAACGTTCAATATATAAATAAGTTTTTGTATATAATTTCAATATAATCAATATTACAATAACCAAATTTAGACTAATATATGTATTAATTTAATATTTTTACATTATAAATAAATTACAATTATGATAATTTTTTAAATGGAAAAACTGTTTTTAACTACAATTTTGTATTTTGAACTATTCATCAAAAAATGAAACTTCTAAAAAAATATACCAAAAATACCCTATTATAATTATTACATTATGTATTGAAAAATTAAATTTATTATGAAGGATAAAATATATTTAAAATTTTAAAAAAATGATTCAAATATATTCTCCATTAAAATGCAAAAAAACTTCCTTTAGAAAAATATATGTTTCTATGCTTAATATTTAATTCCTATATTTTTTATAAACCACATATCTTCATAAGATAGTTATTAATATGTATATACTCTATTTAAATATCTAGTTTATAACTCATTATATTAAAAAATATTATTTTATTAAAATATGTGTTTTAGAAAATGTCAGACTTGTGTATCATACAATCTGACTCATTATTTCATGGAACGTAAGGAATTAATGGTATTAAATTAAAAACAAGACATACAGTAATATCTTGTGGTGTTTCATTCTCCCCTACTTCATTTAATTACATCCCCTCAATTTTATATTTCACCTCTAAAATAAAATTATGATACTATAAAATACCATTGTAAAAAACCCACTTTGGAAATAGGGTTAACAAAATATATTCATAAGAAGAGGGAAATGGAAATAAAATGGTCACCACAAAATTAGGATTTTTAATAAGGTGATATTGGTGGAAAGTGAATTCATAGACATGTAAAGGAAAAATAACCATCATCTTATGATGTAGAGTAATAGAGAACATGGTTCGAAGAATGTAAACAATCACAAAGCGATAATGTTGTGATAACCGAATAGAATATTTGATTCAATGGAAAATAAAATATTAGGATAACATTGTTTGTTTTAAGATATTTTCCCAAGAGTTGAAGGATTATTTTGGACAAGAACATACATTATTTATTTCCATATAATAAGAAAAACTCTTCCTTTTTGTGAAACCATCTATTTTTACTTCATTTCTTTTTTCAATAAATATGTGTTCAAAATTATTTTTTTCATGCATGGATCACTTCGATGAATCCTAAGATCTTCGAGTAATTCCATAATTTTTTAATGTTTAATAAAACCAAAAAATATTAGCATAAAGTAACTAATAAATCATACTTCAACATCAAATAGTAATATGCAATGTTCATCTTATTACATTCCAACTGTAAGACTCATCAAAAATACATAATTCCAAATTCATAGTTCAAAAAGGTCTCTAAATTTCCAAAATACATTAGGTTATCCAAACAATGTAATGTGGCTCTATTTGTCACATACCCTTATCAACATAAAACCCATAATTAAAACATTAATACTTCCAAATCTATAATGAAGGATTACTATAGTACAATTATTATTAACATATCAAGAATCATATAACCATATCACTATTGATGACATAATTCATCAATAAAAATTCACATCAACATTAATCATTATAATTCATTTTTAACCCCTCAACTACACTTCATAATATTTTTCCTTAATACCTCCTTCCTTGTATTTTTGTTTTCTAGTATCTTTATCATAAATAGTGTTACCATTTCTTTTATAACATTTTTTATTATAACCATTATCCTAAACCTAATACATAATGTGAGAAACATTAATCATATTGATATACTCATAAAAAATCATTTACAGTATCACAAAATGAAGGCATATTCCTATATATTCATAAGTCTATAGGATTAACCTAGGTTATGCAATACTAAATCAAAAATATGATAACTATACTTAGAAATATCCTCAATTTCATTCATATTATTATGTTTTTTTGGTAATATATTATATAATCTAATTTCCAAGGTTGCTGCTAAACATCCTTTAATACCAACGATAACACCCAAACCTCAGAAGCCTAGAGTCGGTGAATTATTTTAATAAATTGTCATTATTACAAGGAAAAAATATTCATTAGATCATCGGTTTAGTAGTTTTTTAAATCCAGATTATATACATGAAAATTTAATTTCAATTGAATTTATAAAATTTAACATAGATAATACTGTAAAAACTCCATAAATCTCTTATCTTAACAATGCATTTCAATCGTAATAAACATATTGGAATCCTTGGATAATAGAATAGAAGAAATGGGTGAGATCATATGCTTAGTAAGGGTAGATTTATAACACAATCAATTATGAGATAACAAAAATAAATAATATATAATGGAATGAACTAAACACACATCCCTTTACAATAACTCAATAAGGAAAATCAATATGGTATGATAAACTACTAAAACACATTCCATTTAAACAATCACATGTTAAAGGAAACATAACCATGGATATTATACTAGTCTAATAATCACATGAAATATCAATATCTAATCTCACAATAATGGAATTCATAATGTTGGACATCTAAAATAGAACATCGTGACCCCGACTATGAAATATGAAAATAAATGGTTAAGACATCAAGAAAATCCATATCTAAAAATAAATGGGAAATTCCATAGCCAAGCCCAAATCTAGTTTGTCCCATAAGAACTACTAATTCATTAATGGGATATAGTGATCCCTACACATCACATACTATGTCTAATTCATTAGTCATATAAAAACATGGAAAATATAATCATTCATATTGAAAAACTATAATATGAAATGTTAATACATTAACAAAAAACCATGAATGTAATCATAATAGAACATCCCTAGTGTATCAGATAAAAAATCCTTCAATAAAATAATGTATATTGTATAATAAAATATCAAACATAATCAAACATTGGATTAACCAAAGGATGATCACATAAATGAAAATACTATAAAAAAACATTTTGAATATCTTGATAACAATAAACATTTACCCTGAAATAATTTATTTAAAAGTAAATTTTCTATAAAAGAAAATAGTTTATTTAAATTGAAAATTATAAACATATAATCAAATCTTCAAAACATCAATGATTCCTGATTTAATTAAAATAATCTCATTTCATATAAGTAAAAATTTAAAATTTTTTCTGTACTTTTTTGAAAAGTCATAAAGTACGTTGTTAGGAAAATGAAAAAAAGATTCATTTAAAATCATTTAATAAAAATTCAAACTTGTTTAAAAGTCTTTAAACATTTATATGATAATATTAAAATCCTTTTTGAATAAATTTTTAGAAATTATGGAAATGTAAAATAAATATACCATGGTGGAGACTCAAACTAAACCAATCTCGATTTGTAATGAGATTGTAAATGAATCCCTTGCCTTGTACCTTCCATTATTTTTGGGTGATTTAACCTCCCGTATAATGGAAAAGTCATGTTATTAATGTATACCATAACTATATCCTTATCTATAATATCATATATGATTTTTATATATTTTTTTGTTAATAATATTTCATTATTACCATCATTTCGGGTGTTAAATACTTCATTTTATTATGTTTTTTTGTAATTTAAATTCCCTTTTTTAATGAATAAGATATATTTTATTCGTATATAGAATTAAATAATGATTTTTAATATTATATTCACTCATTATATAGATTTTATAGTCATTCTTGAATGGTTAATGTGGAGCCTGAATCTCATCCCCCCGTGGAGATGGTTGGTTGTACGTACGAACGAGTGATAGAATCATTCCCTTAATGGCAATGTGCTGTGGAATTGGATGGCTTATTAATTTTAAAGAATAATTATAATATCATGTTTATTATTTATATCCATTATATTCATCATTATAACCAATTAAATAAAGTAGTGATGAAAATTAAATTACACCACAGTGTGAATACAATATATCATAGGGATGCACACATGGTGATATTATTTTTCATAGGATGTATAAATGGAGTAATATAGTTTTCCTAGGATCATAATAATATGTCAGAATATATTTTATACAAGATTTATTACTCTAATAAACTAACATCATATTAAAAGTAAATAGAAGATGAAATATTTTTAATGGAGTCGGTAAACCTGATTACCTCTTATTTAGTGAACTTACTTCGGATCTCCGTGTATGGACACACGATTGGTATTTTAAGGAGAAAGAGACATATATGTTTTTTCTATGGATTTTGAGAAGAATAATGGGCAGGTTTTTGTCAACTAAAAATGCTCAAGATGGTGTGAGGATGTGACGGAGGTGGAATCTGCTAGTAAGAGAGGGGAGGGGCACTCATGGATACCGTTTAAATATAAAATTAATAAAAAAAATGATTAAAAATAACTCAAGTGTGAGTTATTTTTTTAGCTAAGATGATAATGGGTCTAAATACACATTAAATTTATATTTTATGTATTTGTTGGTTAGAATATTGACCATATCATCTGGCTTTAACCCTTAGATAAATCCTTTAACTCTTGGCCTTACAACTTGTCTCTTTACACATTAGGGTTAATATATCACTATATAATGTAAAAAGAACCCAAATGGAACTTTTTATATATATTTAACCTCATAATAGATAGTTTTAAATTTTTATAATTTTTATAAATTTTATATCATTAAGAAAATATTATTTATTTAAAAGTATCATTTATGAAAATTTTGTTAATATTCATTATATTACTTTTTAATAGATGTCCTGAAAACATGATAAATTAGAACCAAAACACATAATATATCAATCAATTGCCTATTTTATCTATAAATTTAATTATATCTTTAATTATGTAATTTATTTTAATTTTAGGATTATTAAAATCAGTTATTTGGTTATACCTTTAACAAATCAATTACTACATTGTCATTATGAAAGACTTAAATTAAATTATTTATTCTCTAAAAATTAAAAATAAATTATCACGATGATAATAAATTTATTATATTTCAATGGACTATTTATAGACTAATTAATATTATGTGTATCCCTATATTAAAAATGATTTAGTTATTAAAATCATGAGTATGAAATTTTAAACATTAAATTAAATAAAATATTATAATTGTATAATTATTTTATAAATGGCTGAAAAAGGATATAATTTCATCTTATGGTTGATTTTGATCGATAACCACTCATCCAATTAAATTAGAACAGTTTTTAAAGTAATTTTATAATGATTATATTATTGTTTTTACCCATAATAACCAGATATAACCTTCACCTTCAAAACAAATATAATAGTAACTAATAAAAAAATTACAATTTTTCTATTAGAGAAAAAATATCATACTAATTACAAAAATGTTAGTATTTTTTTCAAAATTATATTCAAATAAGTGACAAATTATGTTTAGCACTAAACTCACAGAAGTGGCGAGAAGGCGGGTAAAAGTAAATGATCCAAATTTCAATATGTTTTATATAGAATTTCAATATAATGAATATTAAAATAAAATAATATAGATTAATATATGTATTAATTATATAGTTTTAGATGAAAAATAAAATTAATGAATAACAATTATTTAAACAAAATTTCATTTTAAAATACTATGCGATATTTTTTAGTATTAAAAAAAATGATAATTCGTAGAAGAATACAAAAAATTCACCCAAAGATAAATTTGATGTTATGAATCGATAAATAAAGATAATTACAACAAAAAAAATATCAAAAAATATCAAAAATTGTATTCGAAATAGGTTTTCTATTAAAACATGAATAAATATTCTTTTGAAAAATATAGTGTTACATGATTAAAATTGAATATCTATATTTTTATAAACTATATATTTAAATAATTTAGATAATAATATTTTGAAACACAATTTATATAGTGAGGTTATATCTTATTATATTAAATAATTATATTATATTAATATACTATTTATTGGTAAAACTCAGACATGCATATAATGCAAGCTAACACAATGTTTCATGAAAAATAAGTTATTAATGATGTTAAATTATAAATATACATACTGTAAACCCTAGGGTGTCAAAATTTCCCCTCTATAAATAAATGGTGTCCACCTAATTTGATATTTTAGCTCTAAAATAAAAATATTGATACTAGGAGATACCTTTGGGTAAATTCCATATATGAAATACATTTAATAAAATATAGTTTTAAAAATTGATAAAAGGTAATGAAATGGTCACCACCAATCTAGGATTTATAATCATGGAACATTGGAGGAAATTCAAAACATGGACATGGAATAGAAATAAAACCATCATTTAATTATGGAGATTAATACATAGAAAGGTGATGATAACATTAAAAATAAAAAACATACAAATCTATGATGATCTAATGTACCATTTGATTCATTGTAAAATAATGTACTAGGATAAAATTTTTGGATTCAAGATATTTTCCCAAAAGATTATGGGAATATTTAGATATGAATATACATTATTTCTTTACATCGAATAACAATAAACAAATACTTTGGTTGTGATTAAATGTATTTTAATATCATTCCTAAAACCTAGACATATATTCCCAAGTAATTAATTTTTCATTCTTGAAGCACATTATTGAATAATATGTTGTAAGATTCTTTCCTTCAGTATTTTAAAATGTTTACTAAATCCAAAAATATTATCACAATGTATCCAATAAACATTACTTTTACCTTAATAAATAACATCCAATGTTAAAATTAATCTTTTTCCATCCTTAAAACTCATCCAAAAAATAGCTATCCTAATTAACAATCAAAAAAAAATTTAAATTTCCAAAATTCAATAGATTATCCAAAAAAATTATTGTAGATCATTTTTATATACCTTTATCATGTTAAAATACTTTATGAAAACATTCTGGTTTTCAAATACATAATTAATAAGTAGTATAATATAATCCTTATATGTTTCTGACAATTATTATAACCCTGAAACCATTTATGAAATAATTCTTAAATCCAAATATAAATGAACATTTATCATTGTAATTCATTATTTAATATCTATCCATGCTTCATAATCTTATTCCTTAATATCTCTATATTTTCATTTTTTGTTTGTAGTCTCTTCATCATCAAAAGTATAAATATTGCTTGTATAACCATACTAATTCTAAACAATGATGAAAACTCAATGGACAATTTGAGGAACACAAATCATAGTGATATAGTGTTGATGAATCATTTAATGGATCCCTTAAATATTAAATCTTCCTCCAAATCCATAAGTCCATATGATTAACTTTGTTGATCAATTACTAAATCTAATGGATGATATTACATACTATGTCTTATCCTCGACATCATTAAAATATTTATTTTTTATAATCATTTATTTCTAAATATATTTTACATGGTTTCTGCTAAACATACTCTGATACTAATTGTAATTCCTAGAAAACAGAATCTAATAGTCGGTGAGTTCTATTAATAAATTGGCATAATTATAAGGAATCAAATTCTAAAGGATAGATTAGTTAAATAGTTTTAGAATTCAATAATACATACATGAACCTTACATTATAATTGAAGCCATAAAAATACAACATAGAAAATCCTTTGACGACACTGTTAATATTACAACATAACCCT
Organism: Viscum album; assembly: GCA_963277665.1. Classification (NCBI taxonomy): domain Eukaryota; kingdom Viridiplantae; phylum Streptophyta; class Magnoliopsida; order Santalales; family Viscaceae; genus Viscum; species Viscum album. Next base: position 1,193,860,394 of record OY728121.1, on the reverse strand, counting down.
GCAAATTAGTCATAATAGATATCATGGCATCCTGGGAAAACAAAACAAAACAAAGGGGTGAGAGCCACTTCTTAGTAAGGGTAATTATACAAAGGAAGTAATAATGATTCAATATAAATAAATAATATATGAAGGTAATGAACTTGGCACACATTCCATTTAAACAACTTGATAAGGCAAAATCAAATTGAAAGGTATGCACCTGAAACACATGCTATTTATAAAATTACCTGACCTGGGAAACATAACCGAGGTTATTATAATAGTCCAATAATCAAATTGAATATCAATAAAAAATCTAACAATGATGGAATTAATTATTCTATACATCTAAAACATACCAATGTGTCCTAAGCCAAGACATTTGAAAATAAATGGTTAATTCCCCAACCAAATCTATATCGAAAAATAAATGGGAAATGACTAAGAAAACCATATCTTGTTTTTCCCATAGGACCAACAAATTAATAAAGGGGATATAGTAGGCTACACCAATATATTACAATGTCCAATTTATTATTCATATGAAAACATGAATAACGTAATCATTAGTATTGAAAAATTATCATATTAAATATTAATAGTTTAACTATATTTCATCAATACTATCAGAATATGACATCCACAGTCTACCTGATCATAAACCCTTCAATAAAATAAATTAGATTTTATAATAAAATATATAACTTAATTAAAAATAATATTCAATAATGTATGTTTAAATAGTTTAATGTTCTCCAATAAAATATGTATAAATTTCTTGATAAAAAGAACTTTTATATCTAAATAACATATTTAAATGCCATATATTTATAAAACTAAAATTATATATAAATATAAAATTTTAAAATTTTAATGGTAGATTAAAAAAATCAAAGCTTCATTGTCACAACCCACCTCCCCTGGCCATAAACCTTGTCATCTAACCCCATTGGTCTCGTGTAATACGTTGGTTTCCTTCTCAGCACACCATAGGCTATTACTCACTAGGTTTACTTATCAGACTAAGGACTGTCCCTATAGGCTAACACATTTTCTTTTAGTGTGTTTTTTCCTCACTCACACACACCCTGGGAAACTTCCCATAAGGTCATCCATCCTGATTACTATATATAGATAAAATAAAAATTATAGATAAATATAATTTTTTTAAATTTTAATGGAAGATTAAAAAAATCAAGGCTTCATTGTCATGACCTGCCTCCCCATGCCATGAACCTTATCATCTCACCCCGTGGGTCTCCTATAATACGTTGGTTTCCTTCTTAGCCCACCATAGGCTATTACTCACTAGGTTCTCTTATCAGACTAATGACTGTCCCTATAGGCCAACACATGTTCTTTTAGTTTGTTTTGTCCTCACTCACAAACACCCTGGGAAACTTCCAAGAAGGTCACCCATCCTAATTACAACTCTAGGCCAACCATGCTTAACTGTGGAGTTTTAATCAAGTAGGCTCCAAAAAAGAAAGGTGTACCATATTGACATGAGTCATATCATTTAATCATTTATCCCGTTAACATTTGGGGGTGTTACAATCAACCCTCCCCCTTTAGAGCACAATGTCCTCGTTGTGGGACCTACATCACAACCCTGGTAGTGCACCACATTTAAGGTTGGGTACCACCTCTGATACCAAATGTCACATCTAGTCCCAGTGATAGCACACACACCCTGGGAAACTTCCCAAAAGGTCACCCATCCTGATCACTACTCTAGGCCAAGCACACTTAACTCTGGAGTTTTAATCAGACAGGCTCCCGATAAGGAAGGTGCACCTTGTTGACATGGGTAAAAACATTTATCCTTTTAAGTCTATATTTTACAGGGGTGTTACATTATCCACCACTTTAAAGCACAATGCCCTCATTGTGGACCCCAAGCCTCAACCTAGGTAGTGATTAAGCACTTCCAGCTCGGTATTGGCTCTGATACCATTTGTCATAACCTACCTCCCCTAGCCATGAACCTTGTCATCTGACCCCATGGGTCTCCTGTAATACCTTGGTTGCCTTCTGAGCACACCATAGGATATTAATAACTAGGGTCACTTATCAGACTAATGACTATCCCCACTTGCCAACACATGTTCTTCTAGTGTGTTTTGTCCTCACTCACACACACCCCGAGAAACTTCCCTGAAGGTCACCCATCCTGATTACTGCTCCAGGCCAAGCATGCTTAACTGTGAAGTTATAATCAAGTAGGCTCCCGAAAATAGTGGTGCACCTTATTGGCATGTGTCATATCGTTTAATCATTTATTCCTTTATCATTTGGGGGTGTTACATTCATTAATGATTAAAAGACTATTGTGATGTAAATGTTAAAAAACATTATTTCCAAATTTTTGTTGAAAAAGACATGATGTACCGTGTTTCGATAATGAAAAAAGAATACCTTAAAACAATTTTATTAAGAGTGGAACATGGGTATTAATAATTTAAACATTTACATGATAATATTAAAATCCTGTTTGATTTTGTTAAAAACTTATTGCCATTGAAACGTAATATTCCCCAATGGGGACTCAAAAAGAATCAATCTTGATTAATAATGGGATTATGAATTTAACCCTTACGCTATGCATTCCTTTAGTTGAGGGTTATTTAATGTATTTTATAATGGTTAAATAATTTACCAACATTATACCATAACTATATCCATATTTTAGATATCATATACGGTCTTCTTATATCATTTTGTTAATAATATTTCACTATTACCTTGTTTTTTGGTGTTAATTGGTTCATTTTCTTATGATAGAACTTTCATGTATGTCATGTTTCAAATGAATAGGATATATTTTTTTTATATCAAGGATGATATTAAGTTCATAGATATTATATTCACTAATTATATAAATTTTAATAATCATTCTTGAATGGCTAATGGGGATAATTAATCTCATCATGTCGTCATGACGGTAGGCCATACATATGCAAGAGAGACAATATCATTCCTTCAAAGGAAAAGTGGTAAGGAATTAAATTGTATATTAATTATATATAATCAATATCATTTCATATATATTATTTTTTTACATTATATTCACTAGAATACCAATATTAAAAAGGTAGTAATGAAAAAAAAATTACACCACTGTGTGGAGATGGTAAGCCGTTAATACAGACCCATGGTGATATTTTTTTTCCATAAGATGGTTAAATAGTGGAATATGATTGTCCCAAAATAATAATAATATGACAGAAAATATATTATTCTATCTTGATTAAATTAATTTGGAATTAATATAGTAATAGGAAGTAGAAGAAGAAATAATTTTGAAGGAGTTAATATAGACGATTACCTATTATTTAGAGAACCTCATTTGGATCTCGTATTAGGGACACAAGAGTTAGTCTATTACGATTTAAAAAAATCTAGTATGTGTATAGGAATGTTGAGAAGGTAAATTGGAATGAATTGGTTGATCGAGACGGCTCAATGATGTGTTAGGATGTAACAGAGGAGCTTCTATTTTATAAGAGAGGGATGAGGCACTCTTGGAATCCTTTAAAATATTAAATAAATATAAAAATATATTTTATTTGAAACAGTCCAAAGTTATATAATTCTAAGATAATATGAGGTTTCATTGAAATACTCCCATTTGATTATTTTTAGAAATTTTTAGATAAAATGTTAACATTCTCATTTGCCATTAACCTTTGTTAATGTCACGAAGTCTTACCATAAAAACGTCGAATATTACTCTTTATGGTGAATATAGTTACATTAAAATCAAAAAAGAACCTCAAATGAATAATTTATTACATATTAATCATTATTATAGTCTGTTGGATGAACTTTATATATGTATAATGTTTATATAATTTAATAAAAAAATAGTTATTCTAAAGTATCATTTATGTCCATTTTGACACTATTCATTATTTGACTAATTAATTTTTTTCTAAAATAAGATAACTTATAACCAATAATTATAATTTAATAATAAAATGTCTATGTATTCTATAAAATTATGTTATATAATTATGTATGTAAAATTATATTTATTATAATATTATTATAATCAGTATTTTGATTTTTCTTTTAATAAATCAATTACCACATAATCATAGTGAAATCCTTAAATTAAATAATTTATTCTATAAACATTAAAAAAATTATAATGATTAATTTAATTTAATTATAATTGAAATTAATATTTCTAGTCAAATTTATCTTCTATATAACCCTATATTAAAAAATATTTATTTATTAAAATTATGAGTATGTCACTTTTAACATACCTTTAAATAAAATATAATAAATGTCTATTTCTTAAACATGTTTATTAAAAAGTTCATAATTTCAGATAAAGCTTTATTTTCATCGATACCCTATAATCCATGAAAATTATAACAACCATGAGGGTAATTTTATAATGTTTATATAATTATTTTTACCCTTAATTACAAAATTTTCCCATCACAATGGGTAAAAAATAATAAAGATACTATTGAACCACAAAATAATTTATTAAAATTAGATCATAAATATTTTAATAATTACAACAATGTATTTAATTTTTTTATTCAATTAATATAATAAAAAACATTATGCTTAACACTAATCCTATAGATGTGGTGGGGGGTCAGGTAAAAGTAAATGATCCGAAGATCAAAAAGATTTCTGTCTAATTTCAATATAAATGGTATTCCATTGACCTAATTTAGATTAATATATTTATTATTTATCTATTATGACTTTAATAATCAAGTTAACATATTATAATTATTTAAATGAAAAGTTAGTTTTTTAAATACAACGTAGTATTTTCACTATTCATCACCAAATAAAACCCCTCAAAAAAATACCAAAAATTTACTATAACCAAATTTTGATATTTCAAAATGAAAAATTATGTATTGAATTCCAATTATAATATATAAAAAATTAATAAAATATCATTTACAATAGGTTATCTATTAAAACATGGTTAAACACCCATTCGAAAAATACTGGTTATTTCATGCTTAAAATAGAATTACTATTTTCTAATAAAATATAGATTTTCATAAATTAGATAATAATACTAATAACCTATAATTTTTTGTCTAGGTTTTATAATTTATTTTGAATAATAATATTACATTAATATATTTTGGTTTGGTAAACGTGGTCTTGTATATGATGTATGTTATCTTCATGTTTTGTGAAACGTAAAAAATTAATGATATTAATTTATAAAGAGACCCATGGTAAAGTCATGGTTTGTTACACCCATCCCATCAAATAATATGTAAAATAAATTCCTCATATGAAATGGGTTAATCATAAAAAACAACATCATTCATATTTAATAACATGCTTACAAAATCTGAATAATGTATCCACAAAATAGGAATTGTATCAAAATAGCACATTCATAGTCAAAATATATCATAAACCATTCAATGAAATATGGTAAATGATATTATAATATATCAACATAAATTAAGAATAATATTCAATATAGGATATAAAGTAGATGAAAATATTTTATTTGAGATCACTAAAAATGAGAGGAAAAAATATCATTAAACCCAAATAAAAAATTCTTATAAAATACCATTTTCTTTTAAGAACCCATTTTCTACACCAAAAAAACATTTTCATTGAAAAATAATTTTTAATACCAAAATACCCAGAATGTAATTTTTTGTTATTAATTTAGAGTAACATGAAATAATGAAAAGTATTATGAAAATAAAACAATGGCCACAATAATGAAAAAGTCATTATTACCATATAAATTCAAAATTGAAAATTCCTTTTCCATTTGTCAAAAGGTTCCATATAAAACAAGAATAAATATTCCTATTTTAAAACCATTGAAAAAAATTCAATATTAGAATAAAATGTCCCTTATAATACTTTAATAAAAATAAATATATAATATAACATTATGAAAAGTTACAAGGAGAAAAGGATTTGTTAACTAAATAATTAAACAATAAATGTGTCTTATACCACTATAAAATTTATATTATAATCCCCATGAAAGAATTAAAAATAACAACACATTAGATAAAATTATAAAAAATAAACAAATGACATTGTTTATTAATGAGGATGTATATATACATTATAAAAGTAGGTTGGTGAATAACATCAATCTATGCATCAGTGAAATGAGATTAATATAAAGTCCCTTACCATATACATTATTTTAGTATAGTATGATGTAACTTAATATTTATTGGTTTGAATCATAATATTAATTTGTCATAGATCCACATACATATTTACTAAATCATATGTGTTCTTATTATATCATTTAATCACCTGCTTGTTATTAATAATTCATTATTACCCTTGATTTGGGTGTTAAATATATCATTTTACTATGTTTTTTTGGTTATAAGTCATGTTTCTAGTGAATAAGATATATAAGGCCAGGTATATTATATTGAATCATTATATTCAAATTTATAATCATTCTGGAATTTTTTACATGGAAAAATAATCACATCGCATTGTGGAGATGATTGGTCATTCTTACATAATAATGACATTATATTTCCCTTAATTGTGAATGTGTATGGAATTGGACAGTATGTTAATTAGTAAGAAAAAATATAAGGACATATTTATTATTTATATACATTATATCCATCATTATATCCATCCTAATAATGAAGTGATGAAAAACATATTACTCCACATCCTGGATACGGTAGGTCATACATACGCAGACATGGTTATTTTGTTTTTTGTTGGATGGTTAAATGTTGGAATATGGTTGTTCCATAATGATAATAAAATCTCACAATATTTGTGAAACTAGATATATTAATTTTGTATGGAGTCAATGAATAAACAGTATGTAAAAGATGAAATATTCTAGAGGGAGTCTGTAATGAAGATTAACTCTTATTTAACGGACTTCTTTGTATATCCTCTAATAACACTAGGGTTTCTATTATGAGAAGAAACAAACCTATAAGATGTGGATATGGAATTTTATTAGATAAATGTGTAGGGTTTGGTGGAGTTGTAAGGATAAATGTGATGGAATTGAATGATGTAGGAGGAGTGTTTTATTAATTTTGTTGAGGGGCCCTTTGGGAATATCTAAAAATAATAATTTATAATAAACTCTATATCAATAGAAATTCATCCAAAATTCCATTAATTAAATGAAAATAAGAGATAAATTTTTATTCTCATAAATCAATATATTTTTTACAATTATTTTTATTGTTCTAATCCATATCATTTAGTTTAACCATTAATTAATATTTTTTAATTATAACTAATGTATCAAATTTATAAATATTAATGTGTTGTAATTTTATCTTATGTGGTGAAAATTACACCATAAATTAACATTAATAAACATGTTATACCTTATTAAAATTATTTTGTATTTATAAATATGTTTTATAATTTTTAAATAATTTAATAAAGAATTATTTTGAAAAAATATCATTAGTGTCAACTTTGACTCTATTCATTACATGGATTCTTAAAAATGTGATGAAAAAATGATAACATCAAAAAAATATTTTTTATATCTCTATGGGGTTAATTTCATTTATAAAATTCCTTGGATATATAAATAAACTCAAATTATGTTTATTTTAATATTTTTAATAACTTTGTTATGATATTTACATTAATTAGAAACTTACTACTTCATTAGTGAAAAACCATTTAATATAACTATATATTTTCAAAAAATTTAAACTAATTTACCATGATAAATAAAAATTTATATTTCAACTAACTAATAATATTTTAATTTATTTTTTATTACCCTATATTAAAACTAATATTGTTATTAAAATATGAGTATAGAATTTATAAATCTTATTTAAATGAAATATAATTCATGTCCTACTCTCACAGAAGTGGATTAAAAACGGTTATAATATCTACTGATGGATTATTTTTTTATAAAACCATACATAAAATGAATGTAGGACAAATATTTTTGTAATTTTATAATATAGAGAATATTAGTTTTACCCTTAATTTCCCAGTTTATCTTTTACCATATTAAATTCAAAAATTAATAAAGTTACAATTTGTAATAACAAAAAATAAATTAAAAGTACTAATATAATTTATACCCAGTGATTACAAATATGTAATCCTTTTAAAAAAATTTAAAAAAATAAAAAAATTGAAAATAATTTATAATTAATCTCATTGATGTGGTGAGAAAAAAATTTAATAATGTTTATAAAATTAAAAGGATTGACATGTTTAGAGATCTAAATTCACGTTAAAATTTATTCCAATGACCTAAATTTTATTAAAATATAATATATATATATATATATATATATATATATTCTTTAAGACCATTCAAAAATATCATTTACCACTGGAAATTATTTTGATGAAAATATTTTTTATAATAAAATTTAGTATTTTTCATTATTCATCATAACATGAAAATTATCAAAAATAACCAAATATTCAACCCAATTTAATTGTTATACGACACATTAAAAAAAGTTGTTTATTATTTTAAAAAAATTATATTAAAGTTTAAAAATTTAGATTTGAATAATGTTCCTCATTTAAAGGTTGTAAACATCATTTAAAAATATATAGATTTTTATGTCTAATATTGGGTTATTAATTATATTATGCCAATAGAATAAATTGGATGAATATAAAAAAATATTATATTTATTAGATAACATATATATTTAATTAATAAAATTTACTAATAGTAATTAATTAATTTATTAATATGGAATCACTTTGTGGGAATAAATATAGTTCCTTATGAAAACAATTCCTCTATATTAAATTGGTTCATATTTATAAGTAATTAGTAAACAATGAATTAGAACATATATTTTCATATGTTAGTTAATAATATTTATTAAGTTCAACATAACAGTTATGTTATATATTATCATATTAAATAAAGATATATTAATAAAAATATTGTCATTCGGTAAAACATGGCATTACATGTAATACATGGACAATCATTATTACGTGTAGTGTAAAGGTAAAATAGTGTTGAAAAAAATACTAATAAAAGTAAATTTATTAAAAAATTAAAACAATGTAAATTCTTGGGGTGTTACATTTTCCCCCTTCAATGAATTGTATCCTCACAATTATAAATTTCACATAAAAATCTATGTTTTTTAATTGAAAATTCTTTTTTCAGAAGCCCATATTGAAAATAGGGTTAATATAATGAATTTTTAATGGGACGGTTAATAAAATATAATATTAATAAGTGGGAAATGGAAATGTGATGTTCATCAACCAACAATCCTTTTGAATAAGATAACAAGTTTGAATATGAAAACATACACATAAAAGAGAAAGAAAACCTTCATGTTCTGCTGAATAGTGATAGAGAACATGACCAATAGAAAGTTAACAATAAAAAAAATATATGACGATATAAGGGACCAATTGATTCATCGGAAAATAAGTTACTAGGAATTTTTTTTCTTCATATTCCTTTTTTTAATGTGGAGTAATTCATTTACCAAATATACATAGCACTCAGGAAAATAATGCTACTCGATTTCATTAATTATCAAAATCATAGTCTCATCCTTTTTTTGTTCTTCAATTTATATCCACTAAAAATGTTGTATCAAAATATGGATATTCAAAATGATTATTCCTTCCAAATTATTTTTTTTATAAGTGACTCCTTTGTCCTATAAATATTTATCACAACCCATAATTGTTAGCGCATTATAATAGAATAAACCACACTTTAAATTCAAAAAATAATAATCGATGTTCAACTTAATTTATTTCAAACATAATAATTGACCAAAATACCAAAAAACCTCATGATCCAGTATAATCTAATAGTTATATATATAAAGAAAATAAGATTTTGGGGTTGTGATGGATTAATAAAAAAGAGAGAACGAACCACACCACATATATCAACATCCACCAATGGCATGTAATAGTCAGTGGTCAAGAAAGACCAAATCATATCCATTTCAATCACAACATTATTTGAAAACACATTCATCACTTGATATGCCTCCCTTTATTCATGAGAGATTTCCAAATTTATGAGGGTATCTATATTGAGGCACTCAACTGAAAGAAGTAAAATTCTCCATGGCACATCTATTGTTCTTTTTTTCAAGGGATTCATAATAATTTTATAGTTATATTAAATCAATATTGATTTCCAATTATATTTGAAATCATATCAAATGGAATACAATATATCTAGTTACTCAGTGTCATAGGCCATCCCAATTTTAGTAAAATGATACAATCATCCTTTGAGAAAGACAAAATTTTTGCAAAACAAACCTCAAAAAACTGAGTTCCCATGCATGGTAGATTATTTCCCATAAACATTAACCATTATCCATGTAATTATTAGAGGGATATACTGTAACGACCCAAATTTTCATTAATGGAAATCCATATTGATCTAATTAAATGTCTCTTTCTGTTATTATAAAATTTCAACTTCTTTGGTTATGTTAAGAATTTTGACCATTGCTAATACAGCCTTTGAATAGTGATCACATGATTAGTATAAATATAGGACTTTAACAAATCCTATTTACTCAGACAAAGGAAGTGATGGCCTCATCTAGTAGAATATCCCCGTACAAATCCCATTTGTTGGAGCTCGAAAAAGAGGTGGCATATTTGGGAATTGTCCTTGACCAAGCCCAAGCTGAGCTTCATCATCTCAAGCTTGAACATGACCATCTACGGGAAAAGTGGATGTTGATTGAAATTACCACTCGAGCGATGTTATCCGAGCCACCCCAAGAGTCTGTCACCACCACACACCTTACCCTTAGGTATTATGTTGTTGTTTTAAGGGGCTATGTAACAAATAAGTAGTACTATGTTCATGTACATTATTTTTATATATAATAATGAATATAATTTGTAGTCATTTTTGATACATTGTAAATATTTTTTAATGTACAAATGGTGTTTTTAGTTATTATTTAATTAAGAAATCTATTTAATTAAATTAAAATATTTTTGAATTAAATAGTATTTTAATAAAATAATAATAACATCATTAAACTAATTTTTATTAAATATAAATGATCATATACATTTATGAATTCAATTAAAATTTTCATTAAGGTTTGAAAGCCATTTCTGTCAAAACCCGTGAATTTTCGATAAATGTTGGGTTTTATTTTAAAAGTGAAAATTAACATATTTAGAAAATTATTTAGATAAAATAAATGTTATTTATGGAATCAGGAAGTTGAAATTATCCAATGGTGTATTTTTCATAATTTTCTGAGACAGTCAATTTTTTGGGTAAAAATTAAATATTGTTTAAATATATAATGTGATTTATGACATCATAATGACCCAATAATGATGTAACAAAATAATATAATATTTATGTTCGGCTAATATATGTTTTACCATTAAAATAATGTGATTTCGGGTTTTTTTGACTTACTTTTCAAAGCATTAATGGACCCCTCAAGACTTATTCAACACCTTGACTTTTTAAATTAATTTCCATTGGAGTGTGACTCACCTCCACATAAGCAACCCTAATATTTTTAGAAGTAAGGACCTTTTACATATAAAATATTTTTTTACTCTTCTATTTTCCAAAAACCATGGGCAAATACCATGGGGTGGTTTGTGGTTTGGATTAATTTAATGCACGGGGACCCAAACCTAAATAATAAAGAATTCCCTCACCTTTCCCATATAAACCCGCCCAAGATCCCACTTCCTCCTCACTAAAATCCCATGGAGTTCGCCCAACCTCTGACCTACTCTCTCTAGAATCCTCCCAAGATACCCCAAGCTCCCAAGAAGCCTCTCACAAGCCTCTCTCTAGCCATTGGAAGCACCCTTCCAAGTAAAGGTTTTTTCTTCCTTTCTCATTTTTGTCAATTTTATTTAAGTTGTATATGCCATTTCAATTTCAATTATGAATGTTGGGGTATGGTTTCACACCTCCCCCATACTTAACTCTTATTGTTTTAATTATGGGAGACCCCTTTCTATCTCATTAAATGCCTCCCATGTACACCCGTAACTATGCCAAAATTTCGAAAGGAACTTCTCTCTCCTCATTTACATTCAAGAAATACTTTTGTATCGTGAATATAAATTCCATTAAAATTGTTGGGACATGTATCTATATGACCTATGTACTTTCCATTACATGTATATATGATGAGGAACCTCTTTCTCTCTCATCAACCATTTTTATGAATTCTTATGTCATGTCATTACGCTGCCGAAATCACACAGATTTTCTAATCCAATGCCATTGTGTAGTGAATAACATGCCCATTTCACCATCAAGGTTATTCACCTTTATTCACATTTACTTATTGATTATAATGTTTCATGTATGAATTCAAAATTACTTTATCGTGGAATAAATTATTATGTTTTATGAATCCATGTTTTATGATCCATGTGGCACACTTATGCATGAAATGAAATGTTCAAGAAGGGTGCACCCTTATAGCGCTCCAATGCATTGGGTAATGTATAGTATCATGATACATCATGTTCAATGAGTGTTGACTCATTCTAATTCATTTGAAATGAGGGTTTACTCATGTTTCATGTGCAATGAGGATTTACTCATGCTCTATGTGCAATGAGCATTGGCTCATGCTAATTCCATGTAAAGTGTTGTTGCCACATTTCCATGTTATGATTATCCTGATTTATCATGCCTTTATGTTCATGTTTTTTTATGATCTATTGATATTCCTATTTTCTGACAAGTATTTTACACCTCATGTTATTCCATGTGTACTCCCTTACTGGGCTTTATAGCTCACCCTTTTCTTATGCATGTCCTCAGGTTATCCCATGTAATGCTAAGTACGAGTGAATTTAGTGGTAATGTAAAGGAAGTTTTCAATAAAGATGTTGTATTTCATGTTTTATGTTTTTATGTAATGATCCTAATCCCCAAAGACACTAAACATCGTGATCTTCTTTGTTGTATCAAGTGATGTTTTATGTAATAAATCATGTAGAAGTTTGTAATAAAAGTAGGGTTGTCATAGTTGGTATCAGAGGATAGGTTTAGTTAATTTTCGGATTAGAAAATCCTATTAATGCCTTAGATACAAGACTATGTATAATAAAAACATCCTTATGTTTTGGTATGTAATGATTAAGTGGTTTATCAAACAAATACATCCATTTCTGGATACGAGCTGGTAGAGGTGGCTCTGGCACAAATGTATCCTAGGGGTAAAACCCGAAAACACCGCTTTGTGCTAGACTCGAATGGGAACTGGTGCACGACAACGGGCCTTGCTGCACTGTTGGTTACGACAATCCAGGGGGATATGTTTTGATAAATTCAAAAGCATAGTATGAACCCTTATTAAGGGAATTAAAAAAAATTCACCTACGAATATATGTTAGAAAGTAGATCATGAAAAGCCTAGATTGAAGCCTATAGACTCATGAGTAAGGAAATAAAAGTTTATTTATAAGTCATCAACTTTTGTCTTTGGATTACCCATTATGTGTTACCCCTAATTTTCCTTTTATTCGAGCCAATTGCCGATAATAGGAGGACTTGGGATAACAACTGTTATAAATATTAGTGTGATGACTGTACTAATGAGATGTCCAATCCAATGGGAGAGGGAATCACGAACTTTGTCACGCTTCTCTCTCAGGTAACTCACGTTGTGAATAGAAACACGGGTCAAGAGGAATTTTCAACCCCCCCTAAGAAAGAACAAGTCACTATCGAGAGCTTCATGAGACAAAGGCCTCCTACTTTTAGTGGATCATCCGATCCCACGATCTCTGAACAATGGATCAACTCCATTGAAAAGATATTATCCATCCTCCAATGTTCTGAACAAGAGAAGGTTCTCCTGGCGGCTTATCGTATGGAGGGTGAAGCTAATCAATGGTGGATGTTGATAAAAAATATGAAGCCTGAGGACGAGATCAAGGAATTGGAATGGAAGGATTTCCAGAAGTTATTTTTCGATAAATATTTTCCGTGCACCCTCCAGCTTAAGATGGAAAGGGACTTCCTTTCCCTCAAGAAAAAAATGAAGAATCTGTTGGAGCATACGAGGAAAACTTCACAAGGCTTGCATGGTACACTTCCGGCTTTGTCGTTACCCCTGAATGCAAGATTGACTGCTTATTTGGTGGGCTAAAGCCTAGCTTACGGAAAGCATTAACGATCCGTGAATTCGAAAGCTATGAGGAAATTGTATGATGTTCCCTCAAGGTCGAAATGGAGATCAGGGAGTCACAGGGGTATCATGGAGACAAGAAGAGAAAGGTGGACTTTAATGCTGGTGGTCCGATGGATAAATCCAATGGTGCTAAGAAGATCCAGTACCCCACTTCCCAATAGTGCGGAATGAAGCTCCCTGGAAATTGCCTTAAGGGGATGAGAAAATGCTTCAGGTGTGGAAGAGAAGGGCACCTAGCTGTTAACTGTTGGCAAGAATGACCCGCAGTTGGGATAGAGGAGAGGAATGCTCCGTTCGAACATCAACGCGTTGTTCAATGTTACAAATTCAATGAACCATGTCATTTTGCAAATCAGTGACCCAATCTAAGGGTTTTCGGAGACAACCAACAACCTCCAAGGTAGCAAGGATGACATTTTTTCCAACACTTCTGCCGAAGTGAACCCCGACAATGAAGTAGTGAAAGGTACACCAGTTATTCATTCAATAATAGAGATAGTACTTTTTGATTTAGGTTCTACACATTCTTTTATATCTCGAAAGTTTAGTAGAACAATCCCAGCACCACCACAAATCATGGAAGTAATGATGTTGGTGAGTTCGGAAAATGGGGAAATCATTGCATCCCATGAATATAAGTCCTCTTCTATTATAGTCTGTGGATTGAATTTATCGGCGAACCTCATCATACACCCTCAGGTGGAATTTGATGCAATTCTTGGCATGTATTGGCTTTCCTTATATAGAACCAACATAAATTTTCAGGAGAGGGAAATCACACTCCTTATGGAGAATCGACCCCCGATTCATTACAAGTGTAATGATGATGAGGAATTTCATTTAGCTCCATCATCTCAATCATGGATATTACTGCCTTATGAGAACGCGTATCTGGCTTAGATGATTGAGTCCATGGAAGAAACCATCCTTGATGAAATGCCTATTGTGAGGGAATTCGATGAAGTTTTTCATGAGGAACAGCCTGGTCTTCTGCCTAGAAGAGATGTTGAGTTCTCAATTGAACTTATACCTGGGGCGTTACCAATATCCAAGAATCCATATAGAATGGCTATTTTTGAGCTTGAAGAGATGAGGAAACATCTACAGGAGAATCTAGATAAAGGGTTTATACGCCCAAGTGCTTCACCATGTGGTGCACCAGTCCTCTTCGTCAAGAAAAAGGATGGGTCAATGTGGCTTTGCATCGATTATCATGAACTTAACAAAATCAAAATAAAGAACAAGTATCCTCTCCCAAGAATCGATGAATTTTTTGATCAGCTGTGTGGAGCACAATTCTTCTCCAAGGTGGATTTGCGGTTGGGATATTATCAAGTAAGGGTGAAGAAGGAAGATGTCCCCAAGACTGCTTTTCGTACAAGATACGGGCACTATAAATTCATAGTAATTCCTTTCGGACTCACCAATTCTCTAGTAATATTAATGGACTTGATGAATAGAGTTTTTAGAGATTACCATGACAAATATGTTGTAGTATTTATAGATGATATTATAATATAGTCCAAAACCAAGGAGGATCATGAGGATCATTCAAAAACTGTACTAGAGACTTTGTGCAAGGAGAAGCTCTATGCAAAGTACAGAAAGTGTGAGTTCAGGATGAAGGTGGTCTCATTCTTGGTTCATATCATCACAAGAAATGGGATATCTATGGACCCCTCCAAAACAGATGCAATTGAGGGATGGACGAGGCCAACATCAGTAACGAATATCTGTAGCTTCTTGAGTTTAGCAGGATATTATCGATGATTTGTGAGAAATTTTTCATGATTGTCCAACCCTCTTACCAAAATAACTCGAAAGGGAGTAAAGATTTCATGGAGTGATGAATGCGAAGAAATCATCAAGGAGTTCAAAAGGAGGCTTATCACTGCGCCCATGCTCACTTTACTCACAAGTGGGGAACTTTTTGTTGTTTTCAGTGATGCTTCAAAGAACGTCTTAGGCTGTGTGCTGATGAAGAATGATAAATTTATATCCTATGCCTCAAGGCAGTTGAAAATCCATGAGCGAAACTATCCAATGCATGATCTGGAGTTGGTGGCGGTGATCTTTTCCTTGAAAATCTGGCGGCATTATCTCTATGGAGAGAAATCTGAGATATATATTGACCACAAGATTTTTAAATATATATTCACACAGAAAGAGCTTAATATGTGCTAGAGAAGATGGATAGATCTTGTCAAGGATTATGAGTGTTCAATACATTACCACCCTTGGAAAACTAACAAGGTGGCAGATGCCCTAAGTAGAAAGGACCCAGAAATTCTATCAATGATGAGAATTGAGAAGGATCCAATATTTTCAGACTTGATGAAGATGGACGTGGTATTCATAAAAAAGGGAACATCATCAATCCTACCACAAATGATTGTTCAAAGATATCTTTTGGAAAGTTAAAAGGATGCTCAAAAGGATGATGTGGGAATTAAGGAAAAAGTGGAAGCTATCAAAAAAGGGGAATCTTCAGAGATTAATGTTAATGAAGAACGAATTGTGAAGTTTGGGAAAAGACTATGTGTTCCATTATGTCCGGAGCTGAAGAAAGAAATTTTGGATGATGCACATAGTTCAAATTTCTCTATTCACCCAGGGAGCACAATGATGTATCGAGAACTCCGAGAAAACTTTTGGTGGGATAATATGAAGAATGAGATCGCTGAATATACATCGAAGTGCCTGGTGTGTCAGCAAGTGAAGGCAAAGAGGCAGAATTCTAAGGGGATGATGCAACCACTCCCATACTAGAATGGAAATGGAAGAACATCAACATGGACTATGTCACTGGACTTCCAAGGACATCCAAAGGCAACAATGCAATCTGGGTTGTTGTGGATCGTCTTACAAAGACTACACACTTCATTGCTATTCGGGAGGATTTCTCTTTGGATGAACTGGAACAGATATATATCAGTGAAGTGGTAAGGTTTCATGGAGTACCACTATCTATTGTGTTTGACTGAGATCCAAGATTCACCTCTAAGTTTTGGAAGAGTATTCAACATGCTCTGAATATTGAACTGAACTTCAGTACGACTTATCATCCTCAAACTAATGGCCAATCTGAATGGACTATCCAAACACTTGAAGATATGTTGAGAGCATGCTCAATGGACTTTAAAGGAGGATGGGATCAACATCTTCCTTTGGTTTAGTTCTATTATAATATCAGTTTCCACTCGAGCATCCAAATGGCACCATATGAATCCCTGTAAGGGAAAAGGTGCAGAACACTGGCATGTTGGGATGAGGTCAGTGAACGTAAGCTTCTTGGACCAGAAATGGTCGATGAAATGGTGGAGATGGTGAAAAACATTAAGGAGCATATCAAGGCAGCCCAGAGTCGATAGTAGAGTTATGTAGATAATCGTCGACGAGACATTGAGTTTAAATTTAGAGGCATGGTGTTTCTACGCATATCTCCGTGGAAGAAGGTCATGAGGTTTGGATGGAAAGGGAAGTTAAGTCTAAGGTACATCGACCCCTTCGAGATTCTTGATCATGTCGGGGTTGTGGCTTATCGACTAGCACTTCCAACTTCCATGGCCAAAGTAAATTATTTCTTTCATGTATCCCTCTTATGGAAGTACATACCGAACCCTTCACATGTACTCTCTTCTGAGGTGGTGCAATTGGAAGATGATCTTTCTTATGAGGAGAAACCAGTGATGATCTTAGATCGTAGAGAAAAAGATCTATGAAATAAGACAATGCCCCTCATCAAGGTGTTGTGGAGAAACCACAAGTTTGAAGAAGTGGCTTGGGAATCAGAGGATATGATGAAGCTGAGTTACCCACATTTGTTTTAGTGTGGGAAAAGGAAAATTTAGAGGGTGAAATTTCTTAAGGGGGGAATATTGTAACGACCCAATGTTTCATTAATGTAAATCCCTCTTGATCTAATTAAATGTCTCTTTATGTTTATATAAAATGTCAACTTATTTTGTTTTATATTAAGAATGTTGACCATTGCTAATATAGCTATTGAAAAGTGATCACATGATTAGTATAAATATAGGACCTTATCCAATCCAATTTACTCAGAGAAAGGAAGGGATGGCCTCATCCAGTAGAATTTCCCCATTCGAAGCCCATTTTTCGGAGCTCGAAAAAGAGGTGGCGTATTTGGGCTTCGGCCTCGACCAAGCACAATCTGAGCTTCATCATGTCAAGCTCGAACATGACCGTCTATGGGAAAAGTGTAAGTTGATTGAAATTACCACTCGAGCAATGTTATCCAAGCCACCCCAAGAGTCTGTCACCATCGCACACCTTACACTTAGGTCTTATGCGGCTATTTTAAGGGGTTATGTAACAAATATGCAGTACTATGTTCATGTACGTTATTTTTTTTATAATAATGCATATAATTTCTAGTCATTTTAGATAGATTGTAAATAGTTTTTAAAGTACAAATGCTGTTTTTAGTTATTATTTAATTAAGAAATCTATTTTATTAAATTATATGATTTTTGAATTAAATAATATTTTAATAAAATAAAAATAATATAATTATTAAATTAATTTTTATTAAATATAAATGATCTTATAATTTTATGAATGCAAATAAAATTTTCATTAAAGTTTGAAAGCCGTTTCTGTCAAAACCCGTGAATTTTCGATAAATGTCGGTTTTTATTTTTAAAGTGAAAATTAACATATTTAGAAAGTTATTTAGATAAAATAAATGTTATTTCTAGAATCAGGACGTCAAAATTATCCAATGGTGATTTTTTCATAATTTTTTGAGACAGTCAAATGTTTTGGGTAAAAATTAAATACGATTTAAATATATAATGTGTTTTATGACATCATAATGACCCAATAGTGATGTAATAAAATACTATAATATTTATGTTCGGAAATAATATTTTTTACCATTAAAATAATGTGATTTTGGGTTTTTTTGACTTAATTTTCAAATCATTAATGGACCCCTCAAGACTTATTCAACACCTTTCATTTTTAAATTAATTTCCATGGGAGTGTGACTCACCTCCACATAAGAAACCCTAATATTTTAAGAAGTTCGGAATTTGGCCTTATTAAATATTGTATCCCTCTTCCCTTTTCCAAAAACCATGGGCAAAAACCATCAGTTGGTTTGTGGTATGGATTAATTTAATGCAAGGGGACCCAAACCTAAATAATGAAGAATTCCATCACCTTTCCTTTATAAACCAACCCAAGCTCCCACTTCCTCCTCACTAAAAGCCCTTGGATTTCATCCAAACTCTGACCTACTCTCTGTAGATTCCTCCCAAGGTTCCCCTAACTCCCAAGAAGCCTCTCACAAGCCTATCTCTTGCCTTTGGAAGCACACTTACAAGTAAGGGTTTTTTCTTCCTTTCTCATTTTTGTTAATTTTCATTAAGTTGTATTGCCCATTTAATTTCAATTATGAATGTTGGTGTATGGTTTCAAACCTCCCCCATACATCCCTATTTTTTTTAATTATGGGAGACCCCTTTCTCTCTCATTAAATTCCTCCCATGTACACCCGTTACTATGCCAAAGTTTCAAAAGGAACTTCTCTCTCCTCATTTACATTTAAGCAATAATTTTGTATCATGAATCTAAATTCCATTAAAATTGTTGGGACATGTATATATATGACCTAATTACAGTCCATTACATGTAGATATGATGAGTAACCTCTTTCTCTCTCATCAACCATTTTTATTAATTCTTATGTCACGTCATTACACTCCCGAAATCACACCGATTTTCTAAGCCAATGCCATTGTGTAGTGAATACCATGCCCATTCATCCATCAAGGGTATTCAACGTTATGTACATTTACTTATTTATTAAAATGTTTCATGTATGAATTCCATATTCCTTTATCATGGAATAAATGATTATGTTTAATGAATCCATGTTTTAGGATAAATGTGGCATACTTATGCATGAAATGAAATGTTTAAGAAGGGTGCACCCTTATAGTTCTCCAATGCATTGGGTAAAGTATAGTATCATGATATATAATGTGCAATGAGTGTTGAATCATGCTAATTCAAGTGCAATTAGGGTTTACTTGTGCTTCATGTGCAATGAGTATTTACTCATTCTCTATGTGCAATGAGCCTTGGCTCATGCTAATTCCATGTTAAGTGTTGTTTCCACATTTCCATGTTATGATTGTGATGCTTTATCATGCCTTTATGTTCATGTTTCTTTTATGATATATTGATATGAATATTTTATAACATGTATTGTACAACTCATGTTATTCCATGTGTACCACCTTACTGGGTTTTATAGCTCACCCTTTTCTTATGCATGTCCTCAGGTTATCTCATGCAATGCAAAGTACGAGGGAATGTAGTGGTCATATAAAGGCGGTTTTCAATAAATATGTTTTATTTCATGTTTTAAGTTTTTATGTAATGATCCTATTACCCAATGACACTAATCCTCTCGATCTTCTTTGTTGTATGAAGTGATGTTTTATATAATAAATCATGCTTATGTTTTTAATAAAAGCAGGGTTGTCATAGTTGGTATCAGAGGATAGGTTTAGTTATTTTTCGGATTAGGAAATCCTAGTAAAGCCTTAGATACAAGAATAAGTATAATAAAAACATACCTATGTTTTGGTAAGTACTGAGTAAGAGGTTAATGAAACAAATACATCCCTGTCTGGATACGAGCAGGTAGAGGCGGCTCTGGCATAGATGTATCCTAGGGGTAAAACCCGAAAACACCGCTTTGAGCTAGAATCGAACGGGAACTGGTGCACGACAACAGGCCTTGCTACACTCTTGGTTGCGAATCCCAGGGGATATGTTTTGATAAATTCAAAAGCTTAGTATGAACCCTTATTAAGAAAATTAAAAAAAATTCCTCTACGAATATATGTTAGAATGTAGATCATGAAAATAGTAGATTGAAGCCTATAGACTCATGAGTTAGGAAATAAAAGTTTATTTATAAGTTATCAACTTTTGTCTTTGGATTACACATTATGTGTTACCCCTAAATTTCTTTTTACTCCAGCCAATTGCTGGTAATAGGAGGACTTGGGCTAACAAGCATTGTGAAGATCAGTGTGATGACTGTACTAATGAGATGTCCCATCCAATGAGAGCGGGAATCATGAACGTTGTCACACTTCTCTCTCATATAACTCACGTTTTGAATAGAAACAAGGGTCAAGAGGAATGTTAAACCCCCCCAGAAAGAACAAGTCACTATCTAGAGCTTCATGAGACAAAGGCGTCCTAATTTTAGTGGATCATTCGATCCCACGATTGCTGAAAAATGGATCAACTCCATTTAAAAGATATTCTACAACCTCCAATTTTATAAACAAGAGAAGGTTCTCCTGGCAGCTTATCGTATGGAGGGTGAAGCTGATCAATGGGGGACGTTGATCAAAAATACGAAGCCTGGGGAGGAGATCAAGGAATTGGAATTGAAGGATTTACAGAAGATGTTTTTCGATAAATATTTTCCGCACACCCTCCATTTTAAGATGGAAAGGGATTTCTTTTACCTCAAGAAAAAAGATGAAGAATCTATTAGAGCATATGAGGAAAACTTCACAGGGCTTGCACGATACGCTTCCGGCTTTGTCGTTACCCCCGAATACAAGGTTGATCACTTCTTTGTTGGGCTAAAGCCTAGCTTGCGGAAAGAATTAGCGATCCGTGACTTCGAAAGCTATGAGGAAATTGTCCGATGTTCCCTCAAGGTCGAAATAGAGACCAGGGAATCACAGGGGTATCATGGGGAAAAGAAGTGAAAGGTGGACTTCAATGCTGGTGGTCCGATGGATAAATCCAACGGTGCTAAGAAGATCCAGCACCCCACTTTCCAATAGGGCGGAAAGAAGCACCTTGGAAATTTCATTAAGGGGATGAGAAAATGCTTAAGGTGTGGAAGATAAGGGCACCTAGCTATTAACTGTTGGCATGAAAGACCCTCTGTTGCGATAGAGGAGAGGAACGCTCTGTTAAAACCTCAATACGTTGTTAAATGCTACAAATGAAAATAACCGGGTCATTTTTCAAATCAGTGCCCTAATCCAAGGGTTTTCGGAGACAACCAAAATCCTCCAAGGTAGCAAGGAAGAGATTTTTCCATCACTTTTGCCGAAGTGAACCCCCGACAACAAAGTGGTGATAGGTATGCCAGTTATTCATTCCAGAATAGCGAACATACTTTTTGATTCAGGTTCTATGGATTCTTTTATATCTTGAAAGTTTAGTAGACCAATCCCAGCACCACCACAAATCATGGAAGTAAATATGTCGGTGAGTTTGGAAAATGGGGAAATCATTTCATCCCATGAATATATGTCCTCCCCTGTTATATTATGTGGATTGAATTTCCCAGCAAACCTTGTCATACACCCTCTGGTTGAATTTGATGCAATTCTTGGCATGGATTGGATTTCCTGATATAGATTCAACATAAATTGTCGGGAGAGGGAAATCACACTCCATATAGAGAGTCGACCCCCAATTATTTACAAGTGTATGGAGGAAGATTAATCTTATTTAGCTCCATTATCTCAATCATGGATATTACTGCCTTATGAGCATGCATATCTGGCTCAGATTAGTGAGTCTAAGGAAGAAACCATCCTTGAAGAAATGCCTATTGTGAGGGAATTCACTGAAGTATTTCCCATGGAACTGCAAGGTCTTCCTCCTAGAAGAGATGTTGAGTTCTAAATTTAACATAGACCTGGGGTGCTACCAATATCCAAGACTCCATATAGAATGGATGTTGTCAATCTTAATGATCTGAAGAAACAACTATAGGATAATCTGGACAAAGGGCTTATACGCCCAAGTGCTTCACCATGGGGTGCACCAGTCCTCTTCGTCAAGAAGAAGGATGGGTCAATGCGTCTTTTCATCGATTATCATGAACTTCACAAAATCATACTAAAGAACAATTATCCTCTTCCAAGAATCGATGACTTGATTGATCAGCTGTGTGGAGCACAATACATCTCCAAGGTGGATTTGCAGTTGGGATATTATCATGTAAGGGTGAAGAATGAAGATGTCCACATGACTACTTTTCTAATAAGATACGGGCACTATTAATTCATAGTAATGCCTTTCGGACTCACCAATGCACCAGCAATATTCATGGACATGATGGATAGAGTCTTTAGAGATTACCTTGAAAAATTTGTTGTAGTCTTTATAGATGATATTCTAATATACTCCAAAACCAAGGACGATCATGAGGAGCATTTAAAAACTGTACTAGAGACTTTGCGCAAGGAGAAGCTCTATGAAAAGTATAGAAAGTGTGTGTTCTGGTTGAAGAAGGTCTTATTCTTGGTCTATATCATCACAAGCAATGTGATATCTGTGGACCCCTCCAAAATAGATGCAATTGAGGGATGGCTGAGGCCAACATCGGTAACAGATATCTGTAGCTTCCTGGGGTTAGTTGGATATTATCGACGGTTTGTGAGAAATATCTCATGATTGTCCAAACCTCTTACCAATCTAACTTAAAAGGGAGTAAAGATTTCTTGGAGTGATGAATGTGAAGAAAGCTTCAAGGAGTTGAAAAGGAGGCTTATCAGTGCGCCCGTGCTCACTTTACCCACAAGTGGCGAACTTTTTGTTGTTTTCAGTGAGGCTTCAAACAAGGGATTAGGTTGTGTGCTGATGCATATTGATAAAGTTATATCCTATGCCTCAAGGCAGTTGAAAATCCATGAGAGAAACTATCCAACACATGATCTGGAGTTGGATATGGTGATCTTTTCCTTGAAAATCTGGCGGCATTATCTCTATGGAGAGAAATCTGAGATATATATTGACCACAAGAGTCATAAATATATATTCACACATAAAGAGATTAATATGAGCTAGAGAAGATGGATAGATATCATCAAGGATAATGACTATTCAATACATTACCACCCTGGGAAAATGAACAAGGTGGTAGATGCCCTAAGCAGAAAGGACCCAACAATTCTATCAATGATGAGAATTGAGAAGGATCCTATCTTCTTAGACTTGATGAAGATGGGTGTGGGAATAATAATGAAGGGAACATCATCAATCCTACCACAAATGATTTCTCAACCATCTCTTTTGGAAATTTTAAAGGATGCTCAAAAGGATTATGTGGGAATTCAGGAAAAAGTGGATGCTATCAAAAAAGGGAAATCCTTAGGTTTTAATGTTAATGAAGAAGAAATTGTGTGGTTTGGGAAATGACTATGTGTTCCATTAAGTCCGGAGATGAAGAAGGAACTTTTGGATGATGCACATAGTTTAAATTTCTCTATTCACGTAGGGAGCACAAAGATGTATTGAGATTTCCGAGAAAACTTTTGGTGGGATAATATGAAGAAGGAGATCACTGAATATACATCAAAGTGCCTGGTGTGTCAGAAAGTGAAGGCAGAGAGGCATAAGTCTAAGGGGATGATGCAACTATTGCCCATACAGAATGGAAATGGAAGAAAATCACCATTTACTTTGTCACTGGACTTCCATGGACATCCAAAGGCAACAATGCAATCTGGGATGTTGTGGATCTTCTTACAAAGACTGCACACTTCATTTCTATTTGGGAGGATTTATCATTGGATTAACTGGAATAGATATATATTAGTGAAGTGGTATGGTTGCATGGAGTACCATTATCTATTGTGTCTGACTGAGATCCAAGATTCACCTCTATGTTTTGGAAGAGTCTTCAACATGATCTGAATACTGAACTGAACTTCAGTACGGACTATCATCCTCAAACTGATGGCCAATCTGAACAGACTATCCAAACACTTGAGGATATGTTGAGAGCGTGCTCAATGGACTTTAAAGGAGGATCGGATAAAAATATTCTTATGGTTGAGTTCTCTTATAATATCAGTTTCCACTCGAGCATCCAAATGGCACCATATGAAGCCATGTATGGGAAAATGTGCAGAACACTGGCATGTTGGGATGAGGTCGGTGAACGTAAGCTTCTTGGACCAGAAATGGTCAAAGAAATGGTGGAGAAGGTGAAAACCATTCAGCAGCATATCAAGGCAGCCCAGAGTCGATAGAAGAGTTATGTAGATAATCGTCAATGAGACCTTGAGTTTAAAGTTAGAGACAAGGTGTTTCTACGCATATCTCCTTGGAAAAATGTCATGAGGTTTGGAAGGAAAGGTAAGTTATGTTCAAGGTACATCGACCCCTTAGAGATTATTGATCGTGTCGGGGCTGTGGCTTATCGACTAGCACTTCCACCTTCCATTGCAAAAGTACATGATTTCTTTCATGTATCCCTCTTAAGGAAGTACATACCAGACCCTTCACATGTACACTCTTCCGAGGTGGTACAATTTGAAGATGAGTTTTCTTATGAGGAGCAACTAGTGAAGATCTTAAATTGTAGAGAAAAATTTCTACGAAATAAGACAATACCCCTCGTCAAGTTGTTGTGGAGAAACCAAAAGTTTGAATAAGAGACTTGGGAATCAGAGGATTTGATGAAGCTGAGTTACCAACATTTGTTTTAGTGTGGGAAAAGTAAAATTTCGAGGGTGAAATTTCTTAAGGTGGGAATGTTGTAATGACCCAATGTTTCATTAATGGAAAACCCTCTTGATCTAATTAAATGTCTCTTTATGTTTATATAAAATGGAAACTTCTTTGGTTTTTTGTTAATAATTTTGACCGTTATTAATATAGTTGTTGAACAGTGATCAAATTATTAGAAAAAATATAGGACTTTAACAAATCCAATTTACTCAGACAAAGGAAGCGATGGCCTCATCAAATAGAATTTCCACATACAAAGCCCATTTTTCGGAGCTCAGAAAAGAGGTGGCATCTTTGGTCTTTGACCTCGACCAAGCCCAAGCTGAGCATCATCATGTCACGCTTGTACATGACTGTCTATGGGAAAAGTGGAAGTTGATTGAAATTACCACTCGAACGATGTTATCTGAGCCACCCCAAGAGTCTGTCACCATCGCACACCTTACCCATAGGTTTATGCGGCTGTTTTAGGGGGTTATGTAACAAATAATTCGTACTATGTTCATGTACATTATTTTTTTATATAATAATGAATATAATTTTTAGTCATTTTTGATACTTAGTAAATAGTTTTTAAAGAACAAATGGTGTTTTTAGTTATTATTTAATTAATAAATCTATTTTATGAAATTAAATTAATTTTTAATTAAATAATATTTTAATAAAATAATATTATCATTATTATTAAATTAATTTTTATTAAATATAAAAGATCTTATAATTTTATGAATGCAATTAAAATTTTCATTATGGTTTGAAATCCATTTCTGTCAAAACCCATGAATTTTCGATAAATATCAGTTTTTATTTTAAAAGTAAAAATTAACGTATTTTGAAAATTATTTATATAAAATAAATGTTATTTCTGGAATCAGGATGTCGAAATTATACTATGGTGAATTTTTCATAATTTTCTGAGACCATCAAATTTTTGGGTAAAAATTAATTACCTTTTAAATATATAATGTGTTTTATGACATCATAATGACCCAATAGTGATGTAATAAAGTAAAATAATCTTTATTTTCTGTCAATATATGTTTTACTATTAAAATAATGTGATTTTGGGTTTGTTTTACTTACTTTTCAAAGCATTAATGGACCCCTCAAGACTTATTCAACACCTTGCCTTTTTAAATTGATTTTCATGGGGGTGTAACTCACCTCCACTTAAGCAACCCTATTATTTTAAGAAGTCAGGACTTCGGCCTTTTTAAATATTGTTTTTCTCTTCCATTTTCCAAAAATCATGGGAAACAACCATTGGATGAATTGTGGTTTGGATTAATTTAATGCAAGGGAACCCAAACCTAAATAATAACAAATTCCCTCACCTTTCTTATATAAACCCACCAAGATCCCACTTCTTCCTCACTCAAAGCCCTTGGAGTTCGTCCATCCTCTACCCTAGTCTCTATAGAATCCTCTCAAGGTTCCCCATGCTCCCAAGAAGCCTCTCATAATCCTCTCTCTAGCCTCTGGATTCACACTTCCAAGTAAGGGTTTTTTCATCCTTTCTCATATTTGTCAATTTCTTTAAGTTGTATTGCACTTTTAATATCAATTATGAATGTTGGGGTATGGTTTCGAACATCCCCATACTTCCCTATTATTTTTTAAATGATGGGAGACCCATTTATCTCTCACTAAATTCCTCCCATGTACACCCGTAACTATGCCAAAATTTCAAAAGGAACTTCTCTCTCCTCATTTACATTCACGCAATACTTTTGTATCATGAATATAAATTCCATTACAGTAGTTGGGACATGTATCTATATGTCCTAATTACTGTCCATTACATGTAGATATAATGAGGATCCTCTTTCTCTTTCCTCAACCATTTTTATGAATTCTTATGTCACGTCGTTACGCTTCCGAAATCACACTGATTTTCTAACCCAAATCCATTATGTAGTGAATACCATGCCCATTCCACCATCAAGGGTATTCACCTTTTTGCACATTTACATATTGACTATAATGTTTGATGTATTAATTCCACATTACTTTATCACGGAATAAATGATTATGTTTTATGAATCTATGTTTTATGATCCATGTGGCCCACTTATGCATGAAATGAAATGTTTAAGAAGGGTGCACCCTTATAGCACTCCAATGCATTGGGTAAAGTATTGTATCATGATACGTCATGTGCAATGAGTGCTGAATCATTCTAATTCAAGTGCTATGAGGGTTTACTCGTG
The DNA here is from genome assembly GCA_963277665.1 of Viscum album. Taxonomy (NCBI): domain Eukaryota; kingdom Viridiplantae; phylum Streptophyta; class Magnoliopsida; order Santalales; family Viscaceae; genus Viscum; species Viscum album. Next base: position 1,193,832,499 of record OY728121.1, on the reverse strand, counting down.
CTTCATGTGCAACGAGGATTTACTCATGCTCTATGTGTAATGATCCTTGGCTCATGCTAATTTCATGTTAAGTGTTGTTTCCACATTTCCATCTTATGATTATCATGCTTTATCATGGCTTTATGTTCATGTTTCTTTGATGCTCTATTGATATGCCTATTGTCTAACATGTATTGTACTTCTCATGTTATTCCATGTGTATGCCCTTACTGGGATTTATAGCTCACCCTTTTTTTATCCATGTCCTCAGGTTATCCAATGCAATGCTAAGTAGAAGGGAATGTAGTGGTCATGTAAAGGCAGTTTTTAATAAAGATGTTTTATTTCATGTTTTATGTTTTTATGTAATGATCCTAAGCCCCAAAGAGACTAAACCTCATGATATTCTTTATTTTACCATGTGAAGTTTTGTGTAATAAATCATGTTTATGTTTGTAATAAAATCAGAGTTTTCATATCTACGAGATGAATTTAAATGTTTTGGTATACTTCAGTTCACCTATAACATAAATATAACATAAGAATACTATGATCATGCATATTATAATACATACCTCATGTTTGTATCTTTTGTCCCAGATGAACCTCCTTGTGTGTTTCCATCATTACCACATGAACCTGGGGTTGTATTCTATAATTTTTTTTATTTCAATCATTCCATGTTGACGAAATAACAAATCCAAATTCTTCTAATAAATAATTCAGAATTTACTAACTAAAACATATAGCATAGAATATCTCCATGAGATAATTGAGTATCTAGTGTATATCAATTTCAATGCCTAACATCATACTAGTTTAATCCTATAATATATGGGAAATTATACACTCCATGAATATTTGACTTGTTTCATCTTCTACACAGATTCAATGATTGCAAGAAGAAGCAAGGTGATATCCAGATTTTGTGATCAAGTTGTTGGTGGGTAATCTAATCTTTTAGATCCTCCAAATCTGTAGAAATGTGGAGGGTTAAAAGAAACTAGTGTTGAACATAAATATACATGATGGTGGCCTATTGACACCACTACATAACAACATATAAAAAAACAAAATCTTAAAGCTTCCATGATGATTATTCATCCATATGATGGTTTCCCAATACAAGAATTTCTACCTTGGAGTGTCCATGATGATCTAAGTAGAGAACATGCCATAAAACTAGTTATTTTTTTCAAAATATTTTCAATTGACATGTGAGAATCCTTATGGTGAGTGCTGGTATTATCATTTAGTAGGCATTCAAGCTAGGTGGTAGTCCGATAGTTGAGTTTGGAACCACCTCTCACAATCCATTTGGTGTAATAAATGAGTTTACTGAAAGAGTGTTTGATGGATGCCCTAACAGAGGATGAAAGTAAATAACAGTGACATTTTAAAATCTTCACATTGAACCTGTTATATAAGAAATCAAAGGAGGTATCATAATAAATCATCCTATAAGTGAATTCCTTGATTAGACCATCATAATTGATCTTATGATTATTAAATCAAAGACATCTTAATTCAATTGGTTTAATACACTCCTTCGATGAAACAGTGAAAAACTTATCTTCATGGACCAAACTAGTCTATATGATATTCCTAATCATACCTTGAAGATCATTTATGAGACTTATGGTCCATCTATAATGTGATAATGAATAAACAATCATAGATGGGATCACAAAGTTTACATGGAACACACTTACAGCCCGAGGTATGGGTTTCCCTTTCAATTGATCCATTTGATTATAAATTCCTAACAATATGTCTTTAATGTAGTTCAGAATCACCTTCACCTAAAATAATTGAACAACATGATAATTAAAAAGGAGGGATCCTCTCATAATATCAATATGCATAATTATCATATTTTTATTAAAAATTAGAAATCTATCACCAAATATAATGATATATTGTTACCAAATTATGGCTTGTCCAAGAACATACTAATAATGTACAAAAAGGAATTGAATAATAGATATCACCTATCATGAAGCCTAACTGAGAAGAAGAATATCATCTACATATAGTAGGTGTGAGGGAACATGATCTATCCTAACAGCTCTGATTTGTTTATAGAGTCAATGTTGTTCCATGTCATTAAAGCATCTACTCATGTAGTCTTTATCAATAGTAAAAAAGCCATCAAAGTTGATAACCTTTTCTTACACCTCTAGTGCACTAAAATTTTCCTATGGGTTCTCCATTAATATTAATTGACTACTGGGAATAATTTAGAATAACACAATCAATCTTAATGAATGAATTTTAGAAGCCATACCATCTGACATCATCATAGAGGGAACACCATTTCATGGTACCTTGGATATGTCTATTTTGAGAGAAAATTTACCATCCATTGTATCCCTCCTCATTATATTAACCCCATTTGAAGCCGTGACCAAACAATACTGAATGTTTTATCCGAGGGAAAATCCAAATCGGTTGATAGTGATATAGTTTTTCACAGTACCTCTCATCCTATTTATTTGGATCCAACTAATAATTTTTGGAATAAAATTGCCATGAGAAACTTGAATGATATATTTCATATCATGTGTGTTATCTTTTGTGGGTTTGAAGGAAATAAAAAATTAATTCGTTCAAATAATTAAAAAAGAAGTATTATTGTATGATCCTTCTATATCACATGATTCATTTAACCAGAGCACCATCGATGTAATAATCTATTAATCCAAATACATTGGAACATTAATCATTCTACTTCATTCTTAAACCATCAACTATACTGTATCATCTTATTCTTTAATACCTCCATGTTTTTATTATACATTTTAGTCTCTTCATCATTAGTAGAATAACCAATACTTGTATAACATTACTGATTATATCCATTGAAAAAACCCAAATCCCAATGTGAGAAACAATTGTCGTGATTATATAGTCATGAAGAATCATTTATTGGATGTATAAATCAGAAAATTTTTTCAAAATCTATGTATGTATAAGTTTATAATGGATTCCCCATGGTATTAAAAATTTTATAAGATAATATCCTTTACTTAGACTAATCCTCATAGTCAGTGATAAGGCTTTGTTCTCTAATTTTTGTATACCAAAATCAAGTTACCAAGGATTCTACTAAACTTCCTTTGATACCAACTGTAATGCCCGGACCCTAGAATCCAATAGCTGGTGAAATAAATTATCACATTGGAATAATTGAATGAAATCAAATCATGATTTATCAGGTAGTTTAGTATTCATGGAAACTAGAAACATACATGAAAACCACATAACATTTTAAAGCATCAAACAATCAATTAATTTCATTGATTATTCAATTACTAATCCTTTTTTAAACCCTTCAAATTAGTCATAATATATGTCATAGAATCCTGAGTAAAATGAATCATATTAATGTAGATAGCTCAAATGCTCTGTAAGGTTTTGTGTTGAACTCAAGAAATGAGTAATATAGAATAAAAATTATGGAATTATAAATAACTGAAATTTTTTTAATATAAATACTCATAAGTGTTGGGTAACATAAACATGCATAATCACATGAAATATTAATAACTAATCCCAAAATATGGGAATTAACAATACTGGAGGGTTAAAACTCACTGCTAAGGATTCATCAAAACCCCATAAATAAATAGGTAAAACATAACAAAAAAACTAATCTATCTTGTCTCATGAGTCCTACTGAAGCATCTAGGGGCTAGAGAGGGTCCCTCCCATCACATAATAAGCCAATTAATTCCTCAAATGAAAAGGCTCAAACATAAACAACATAATCATTAATATTGAAAAACTAGTATATAAAATTTGAATTAATTATCTATAAATTAATAATGGTACAAAAATAAAACATCCACATTCAAAAAAAATCATAAACCATTAAATAAAATATGATAAATGATATCATAAAGGTAAAAACCACAATTAAAACAATTATCAACACAAGATGTCAAGATAGATGAAAATAATTAAATTGAGATTAGAAAAATATTATTATGAAAAACCTTTTATTATACTAATATTAAAAACACATTTCTTAAAAAGGACCTTTTCTTTTAAGATCATATATTCAACCCCAAAAAAACTTTTCATGGAAAACACATTTTTAATTCCAAAATTTCCAAAAGGATACAAATGGTTTTTTCCTTTATGGAAACATGAAATCTTGAAATGGAAGATGAAAATAAAACAGTGTCCATTGTGCAAGAAAATTTATTATCACTATATAATTTCAAAATAAAAAATTCATTTTTTACATTTTTAAAAATTTTCATCTAAAGAACATTACAATATTAAAATTTTAAAACCTATAAATGAAATTTAAAATTGAAATAAAATTAACTCTATAATACATTTATATAAATTAATACATAATATATCATTATGAATATTCACATGGAGAATAAGATGTGATAATAAAATCATTAAACATTCAAAGGGTTCCATACCAATTTGAACATTTAAATCATAATACCCATGATGTAATAACATTAAAAAAATATATTTCATTATAATATATTAATTAATGATATTATAAGCCAAAGGGGATCTATATATACTTTATAAAATAATGTGTGTATATAACATCACACTATACCTCAAAAAAATGAGATTGAGATGAAGACTGTTACCATGAACATTCCGTTAGTTAAATATCCATTAACATAAAATGTTATTGTTTATAAATTTTTTTAATATATACTAGAAATATATCCATATTTATTAAATAATATGTGATCTATAACACCCCGAGATTTTATAAAAAATATTCTTTTTAATTTCATTGATGTTTTGTGTTGTACTCTACACAAAAAGGTGCTTTCAATACACTAATCCCTGACTTGGCTTGATTTACACGCAATCACGACCTTCCACGATAGCGTGTGTTGTACACAATATCGAGCTTCACTAAACAACGACATGTTATTAAAATATTATATAAATTAGCCGTTATGAATAGTAATACCCCCTTTTTGAAATTTTAAAAATTTTTCATTCAAAATGGACTTCATTTTTGCAATCAAAATATCGAAATTATCCTAGGGTGAATTTTTGGTATTTTTCTGAAAACATTCAATTTTTGATGAATAGTGAAAACACTAGGTTATTATTTAAAAACCAACTATTTATTTAAATAATTATTTATTTTCATTAACTTTATTTTATGTCAAAATTGATACATAATACCTATATAAGTTCAATGTAATTAATTGCAGTCATTTTATAGTAATTTTAGATATATAAAAATTTTATTGAACTTTTCACCGTCTTTTACCCATCTCCTAGGAGATTTTGGAAATTCACATAAAAAATAATTTTACTGATTTTGTGAATTGAATTTAGAAAATCCAAGAGACACGGTTAATATCAAGGACTAAAATGTGGTTCAATGAGATGAAGATAATTTTTGGTGAATAGTAACATTTTACTTTTATTTACCACAGTTAAAAGTAAATAGGGTAATTAAGGGTAAAAATGATATTATTATTACAATAACACATGTCATAATTCTATTGGATATGTGTAATTAGACCAAAAACAACCTTAGTAATAAAATACGACCATTTAGGTCCACTTGGATTAGATTAGGACATTTATTATTAATTGATTTAAAGAAGGGTTAAAATAGTTGAAATCAATGTTTAATAACTAAATCATTTTTAATATTGGGTTATTAATAAGATAAATTCGACTATAAATATTAATTAGAAAGATAAAAAGATTTCATACCTAATGCTATTTTATTTATAATTTTTAGACATTAAATAATATATGTTAGTTATGACACAATGGTGATACATTAATTACCTAAATAATGAAATATTAAAATAATTGATGTTATAAATACCCAAATAAATGTAATTTGAGACTTTTTATGAATTACACTAATTTTATAGGTTAATATGACATGTTATTATTGAATTAATTAACTTTTTTCGAAATAATCATGTTGTTATGATTTTCAAAACAAATCCATTACCAAATAGTGTCAAATTTGACGTAAAATAGTTTTTAGAATAAATATTACATTATTAATTGATATTATATTCATATAAATCTAAGGTTCGGCCAAGATACGTATATCATGATATGTGTATCTTTAATGGACCACATGGGGGTATCTTGGATGTATATGGTATGTTTTTTAACTAGATAATATAAAAATACAAGGTGACATGGTAAATGTCAATCTAATTAACTAAGAGTTGAAAATAAAAGATAAGGTTAATATAATGGCCCAGACCTGTATAAAATCTATTGGTTTAGAGTATTTAGACCCATACCCAACTTATATTAGAAATAAATCAATTTGAAGCTATTAAAAACCGAACATGACTTTATTATAAAATAATATTTTATGTTTTTCCAAAGGTGCCCCTCTACTCCCTTATAAAAAGGGCACCCCTTACCTCTTCTCCTCACACCATTTTGAGCCTTGAATATTGGAAAAGCCTTCCCATTTCGGTTATCCACTTCCATAGAAACATTTTGGAGGTTCTGGCCTTCCAAAAGACCAACTCTACTTCCTTAAGAGGAAGCTTAAAAGAGGTGTGTCGAAGAAGAAGTAATCTCATCTTCTGATTCTCTGAAGTTTATTTCTTCTTATACTTCTTCTTATTTAGTCATCTCATTATAAATTAATAACAGAAGTTTTAATTATATAAGGATATGTTATTATAAATATGAAACTAACTTATTTGACCTTCTATCCATCATACGTAAAAAGAAATCACCGCGCGTGCGTACGTACGGAATACCATCTCCACGCCATGGTGTAATATGTTTTCGACCACCACCTTACTTGGATGGGTATAATGGTGTAAATAAATAACAATATATGATTATTTTAAAGTGAAATTTATTTTGAAATATTATACATACACGTAAATACAATTCCACAATCAGGGGAATGATATCATCACTCGTGCGTACGTACGGACCACCGTCTCCACGACGCGATGAGATTCATTCTCCATGTTAACCATTAATGAATGATTATAAAGTATATATAATGAATAATAATGAAATATATGACATAATAATGATTTTGTATTTATGTATATATATATTTATGTCATCTACTTAATTCCATTCAATTCAATAAGGAATCAAAAACAACGTTCATGCGTACGTACAGCCTACCGTCTCCATGAACGGGGTATTTCATTCCATTTATCGATCTATCATATATATATATATGTATATTATGAATATATATTATATATAAATCAAGTTTTAAATTATGGAATTATCTAAATCTATATATATGTAATAATATCAAGAACAACAAGTCGAAACACGTATGATAAATGAAACGATTTTACCCAAAATGCTGCTTTAACAAGGAATTTACAAAAGAACGGGTAATATAAAGTCATAAGTGAACCATATATGATATCAAAGAAATGAATATGACTTTTTAATAAGTCAATGACATTATTTAAATCCTTATACTGGAGTTTCAGATACATACAAAGCATATCAGACGTAAGGTAAGGGATAACTTTTCTAATCTCGTTTTCATCTGAGATTGTTTATTCTTAAGTATTTAATGGGGTTATATTTATCATCCATGTACATGTCTTCTAAAAATGGTTTCATGTATGTTTAAATTCCTTTTTAACCATTTTTACTTTTACTACATGGTATGTAAGGAATATTTTATTTACAAGTTACTTTTTGACTTTTCTGGAAAAAGTACGAGAAGAATGTTTTTTAACTTATATGGCATGAAAATATTTTTACGATTTTATAAAGCCTTATTTCCATGATGCTTATTCCAAAAGATTTCTTGACTATTTTCAACAAAATCATTTTCTTTTAAAATTGTATGGCATTTTTTGAAAAGAAAATGATTTTCAAGAATAAAGGATATTTTCCTCAAGAATTCATTTCATGTGCTTTATCAAAACCATTTTCCATCTAAGATGAAATTATTTCATATGTGTATGTTTCAAGTATAATGTCACTGTGATTTAGAAGGATTAAATTTTCATATTATGAAATGATATCCATTTCTTTTATATGGATTGTGTGATGATGGGATGATGTTTTTGAAACCCATTTTATTCATTGGGTTATTATGAATGATGTATGTTTATTTTGTAGCACAAGTAAGAATGATTTAATTATGAGATGCGTGGGAACTATATCTCTCTCCAATGAATTGGGTAATTATTTATATCTCATGAGATAGACATGGCTGAAATGCAATGTAAATCCAGTTCAGTAATGTATGGATAGAATGGAAAGTAAACCCAGTTCAGTAAGGGACTTTTTTTACTAAGATGGTCTTGACAGCAATGTCTTGGCTACTATAGAAATCATATCATGTTCTTAATGGTTTCAAAAATCACATGTTTTATTTCCATGCTATTTTATCATGATTAATGTTTCTTTGTGATCTATTACTTATTTACTGCTATGTTTTATGTATTTTTCCAATATTTTGATGTTTAAACATTATGATCATGTTTTTAAGTTCAAATGTATATGATTTGCTTTATTTTATCAATGCATACCCTTACAAAGAATTTGAGCTCACCCTTTATATGTTTTTTTCCCAAGGATTTAAAGAATGTTTTTAGGTAAGAAAACCAAAAGGGGAAGATCTTTATGAGAGATGTTGAAGATCTTTCACCATGATTAGAAGATTACGTTCCAAGTTTCCAAAGACACTAAACAATTACGGTCCTTGTGTGTCTGTTTTTGTTATGTATTAAGTATTCTGCAAAATTAATGTAATGCCCATTGACGTCAAGATTCAGGTCTCTACAATTGGTATCAGAGGAAAGGTTTAGTTAACCATTGAAAAAGAGGATGTGAAAACTTTAGTGAGATCCGTAGAGATATTTCTAAGGTATGCTTAGGGATGTCTCTAAGGTTACGTATAAGTATAGGTTATAGTCCTAGAATTATGGTAATGATATTAGAATTAAACCTATGATGTTAGATATCAAAGGAACTCCCCCTTTATTATGTTTTCTTTTATAGCATGATTTTTGCATCTCACACTATTCTTTTTGGGTTTTAGACGATGGCTGGAACCCGAAGTAACCGTGTTGATCATTGTAATGGAAAATGCAATGATTGTACTCTTGAACAAACCAATTTTATTGGAGATGGAGTGCAAAATCTTATTGCTATACTTATGAAAGCTATGAATCATTATGGACTTCTGAATGAGTAGGGAAGGGAACAATATTCTACTGAGTCATTCATGAGGAAACATCCACCTTATTTCAATGGTTCTTCCGATCCACTTGTTGCTGAACAATGTATCAGTACCATTGAGAAGATAGTTTCCATACTTATCTATTTGGAACATGATAAATTCATTATAGCTATTTACCATTTAGAAGGTGAAGCAGACGAGTGGTGGACTCTAATTTAGAATACAAGGCCCCAAGATGAAATTGAATCCATGGAATGGGATGAGTTTAAGAAATTGTTTTTCAGTAAGTACTTCCCTCGTATTCTTCGAACAAAGATGGAAAAGGAGTTCCTTGAGCTTAAGCAAAAGGATGATGAAACTTTTGTTATATACAAAGAAAATTTTACAAGGCTTTCAAGGTATGCATCCGGCTTTATTATCCAACCTGAAAGAAAAGTTGATCGATTATTTAGTGGTTTAAAACCACATCTTCGAAGGGCATTAGAAATAAGATACTTCAGTAGCTATGAAGAAATTTTTCATTGTGCTATCAAGGTAGAAATGGAAGTTGGTGTTACATATCCATCTCATGGTTTGGACAAGAAAATAAAGATGGAGTTCAAAGAGAAATATCAGAACAATGGTGAAAAGAAGATTAATGTTTCTTTATGCTCAAAGTGTCGAAATAGGCATGGTGGATATTGTCTTAAAGGGGCTAAAAAATGTTATAAGTGTGGAAAAGAAGGTCATCGAGCAGCTGAGTATCGATGTAATTCAAAAAGCGATGCTAATGATGTGAATAAATAAAAGACTGAAGAGAAAGCACCACCAACACTTCAATGCGTCAAGTGCAATGAAATGGGGCATTATGCTAATCAATGCCCTATACAAGGGTTAATGATGATCGACATGAGGAACCACTTAAGGCAATGAACAAAGGGAAGTCACATGCGATCACTATTGGTGATGTTGAATATGAAAACGATGTGGTGGAATGATTAAGTGTTTATGTAATGGGATTCCAAAATAATGTTGTATATATTATCATGGAATATTAGAATATTTATGTATTGGTCTATTGTGGTTTTCAATAATTTTATGGTACCGGTAATCATGGGAAGTTATTGAGATATTTTTTCAAAGAAGGTGATATGCGCATAATAAAGGAATTAGGAGAAAATTAAATGTTTGAAAATATTCATGAGCTCATGAATGATATAAGGAAAATGTTATATCATGGTTTGAGTATATAGAATTTTTGGATTTTGGTATGTGGAAAGAGTTAACTTTTGACATCATTCACGTTTTCACTAAGGTTCAATGGGTATTCATTCTTCATGAGAATACATGACTAAGGTATTCAAATGTTTGGAATGTGACCAACAACAAGATATATCTTATGATATATGGGGGACAAATGAATGAATTTAGATGCTCGGTAGATGACATTTCTAGTAATCAGACAGAAGTATTTTGGATAAGCCTAAAGATTTGAAATGGATTATGTTGGACATAATTTATTATTGTTTAAGGATAGAACTGTTTTCGATATTATTGATGGAATGTTATAATTATGTAGTTTTAGAAAAAGGACAACCTGCAAGATGGGCAACAACCCGTCGTGTCGGAAAAGGCTGTGAGAATCTAACCCACAACTTAAGTGCAACAGACCTTTATCGCCTACCACTGGCCTTCAGGAAGTCCCTGGTTAGTAGAAACTAGTTTTATTTTATTAAGCACTATGATAGAAGAAGTATAAGTCCATTTTAGCAACCATATACGATAAATATCAGCATAGATGGACTTCTGTATATTTAATAAATTGTACTAAAATTTTCACGATATAAATAGATGGAATGACCTATTATTCTATCGCATAATCTGCTGAAACTTTATAGAAGACAAATTCAACTTCATTTATTTAAGAGATGAAGTGGAAATTGTTCAGGACATGAGAAACAGTGATATGATACCAAAATAAAGTAAGAATTTCTTCTAATTTAAATTCTCCAACTTTAAGGAAATGAACTTGAAAACAAAAAAAATGTTGTCCTAGTGCTCTCATATCTGATGAATCAGATGGTACCTTAGATCACCTCAAATTTATGGCTTTCTGATTGTTGGCTTTTTCAAAGCCATGTCCTCTACTACTCTTCATCAGAAGTTGATGGTTATATTTCTCTTCCATATCCATATTTTCACCTATGTTCTCATATGTGGAAACCCAGTGATTAGTTAATTGGGGTAACCATTAAGTTTCATTCTTTAGTTTTTAAAGTCAAGTTTCTGTATGCTTTTTAAGATGTGGGTTACTATGAAAGAAACTTTCAAGTAGTAAACCATTTATAACCCAGACGAATTTCGAGGGTGGTATTCATTTTAAGGGGGGTAGAATGTAACACCCCAAGATTTTATGAAAAAAATTCTTTTTAATTTCATTGATGTCTTGTGTTTTATGCTACACAAAAAGGTGCCTGCACTACACGCATCCTTGAAATGGCTTTCTTTACACGCAATCATGACCTTCCACAATAGAGCGTGTTGTACGTAATAGCGAGTTTTACTAAACAACGATATGTTATTAATATATTATATAAACTAGCGGTTATGAATAGTAATACAAACTTTTTGAAATTTTATAAATTTTATCTTTCAAAATTGACTTCATTTTTGGATTTGGAATATCGAAATTAGCCTAGGGTGAATTTTTCTTATTTTTCTGAAAACATTCAATTTCTGATTAATAGTGAAAACACTATGTTTCTATTTAAAAACTGACTTTTTTATTTAAATAATTATTTATTTTATTTAAATTTATTTTTGGTCAAAATTGATAAATAATAATAATATAAGTTCACGGTAATTAATTGGAGTCATTTTATAGTAATTATAGATATATAAAAATTTTATTGAACTCTTCACCCTCTTTTACCTATCTCCTAGGAGAATTTGGAAATTCAAATAAAACATAATTTTACCGCTTCTGTGTATGGAATATAGAAAATCCAAGAGACGCGGTTAATAACAAGGACTAAAATGTGGTTCAATGAGATGCAAATAATTTCTGATGAATAGTAGCTTTTTACTTTTATTTACCACGATAAAAAGTAAATAGGGTAATTAAGGGTAAAAATGATATTATTATTACCCCAACACATGTCCTAATTCTATTAGATAAGTGTAATTTGACCAAAAACAACCTTAGGAATAAGATATGACCATTTAGTTCCACATGGATTAGATTATGACATTTATTATTAATTAATTTAAAGAATGGTTAAAATAGTTAAAATAAAAGTTTAATAACAAAATCATTTTTAATATAGGGTTATATATAAGATAAATTCGACTATAAATATTCATTAGAAAGATAAAACTATTTCCTTTTTAATGGTAGTTTATTTATAATTTTTAGACATTAAATAATATATATTATTTATGACACAATGGTGATGCAGTAATTACCAAAATAATGAAATATTAAAATAATTGATGTTATAAATACCCAAATAAATGTAATCTGAGACTTTTTATCAATTACAATAATTTTCTAGGTTAATATGACATGTTATTATTGAATTAATTAACTTTTTTCCAACTAATCATGCTGTTATAAGTTTCACAAAAATCCATTACCATATAGTGTCAAAATTGAAAAAAAAATAGTTTTAAAAACAAATATTATATTATTAATTGTTATTATATTCTTAAAAATCTGAGGTTCATCCAAGATACTTATATCATGATAGTTGTATCATTAATGGACCACTGGGGGGTCTATTGGTTGTATATGGTATGTTTATTAACTAGATAATATAAAAATACAAGGTGACATAGTAAATGCCAATCTAATTAACTAAGAGTTAAAACTAAAAGACAGGGATAATATAATAACCCAAACCTGTGTAAAATATATTGGCTGAGAGGGTTTATACCCATAACAAACTTATCATCGAAATAAATCGATTTGGATCTATTAAAAACTGAATATGACTTTATTAGAAAATAATATTTTACGTTTTTCCAAAGGTACCCCTCTCCTCACTTTTAAAAATGGCACACTTTCCCTCTTCTCTTCACACCCTTTTGAGCCTGGAAGCTCAGACCACTCCTGAAAATTTCTCTTCTCTAGTTCCCTTGAAACATTCTGGAGGTTTTGGTTTTCTCAAAAGACAAACTCTACTTCCTTAAGATGAATCTTAAAGGAGGTACGTCGAAAAAGAGGTAATCTCTTCTTCCGATTCTCTGAAGTTTTTTTCTTCTTTTACTTATTCTTATTTATTTGTCTAATTATAAAGTAATAAAATCAGTATTAATTATATACTAATATGTTATTATAAATATGAAACAACCTTATTTCACCTTCTATCCATCCTACGGAAAATGAAATCACCGCGCATGCGTACGTACAAAATACCATCTCCATGCCGTGGTGTAATCTATTTTCGACCACCACCTTACTTGGATGGGTATAATGTTGTAAATAAATAACTATATATGTTTATTGTGAAGTGATATTGATTCTGAAATATTATACATATAATTCAATACAATTCCATGATAGTGGGATGGATATCATCGCTCATGCGTACGTACGGACTACCGTCTCCACGGCACGATGAGATTCATTCTCTATGTTAACCATTCATTAATGATTATAAATTATAAATAATGAATAATAATGAAATATATGACATAATACTGAAACTTGATTTATTTATATATATATGTATGTCATCTTCTTAATTCCATTCAATTCAATAAGGAAATAAAAACAGCGCTCATGCATACGTGCGGCCTACCGTCTCCATGAATAGTGTATTTCATTCCATTTATCGATCTATCATATATATATGTATATAATGATTATATATTATATATAAATCGTGTTTTACATTCTGGAATTATGTAAATCAGTATATAAGTAATAATATTTGGAACAACAAGTTGAAACACGTACGATAAATGAAACGATTTTACCCAAAATGCTGCTTTAACATGGAATTTACAAAAGAACGGGTAATATAAATCCATAAGTGAACCATATATGAAATCATAACAATGAATATGATTCTGTTATAAGTCAATGACATTATTTAAATAATTATACAAGAGGATCAGATACATACAAAGCATATTGGACGTAAGGTAAGGGATAACTTTTCCAATCTCGTTTTTATCCGAGATTGTTTATTCGTAAGTATTTACTGGTGTTATATTTATCATCCATATACATGTTTTCTAAAAATTGTTAAATGTATGTTTAAATTCCTTTTTAACCATTTTTACTTTTACTACACGGTATGTAAAGAATCTTTTTTTACAAGGTACTTTTTGACTTTTCTGGCAAAAGTAAGAGAAGAATGTATTTTTAACTTATACGGCATGAAAGGATTTTTATGGTTTTATAAAGCATTATTTTCATGAATCTCACTCAAAAATATTTCATGACTATTTTCAACAAAATCCTTTTCTTTTAATATTTAATAGAATTTCGTGAAAAGAATACGATTTTCAAGAAGAAAGGATATTTTCCTCAAGAATTAATTTCAAGTGCTTTATCAAAACAATTTTCCATCAATGATGACTTTATTTCATATGTGTATTTTTCAAGTATAATGTCTCCATGATATACATGGATTAACCTTTCTTATTATGAAATGATGACCATTTCTTTTATATGGATTATGTGTTGATGTTTTTGAAACCCATTTTATTCGTTGTGTTATTATGAATGATGCATGTTTATTTTGTGGAACAAGTAAGAATGATTTCATTATGAGATGGGTGGGATCTATATCTCCCTCCAATTCATTGGGTAATGATTTATATCTAATGAGATAGACATGGCTGAAATAGAAAGTAAATCTGGTTCAGTGATACATGGCTGGAACGACAAGTAAACCCGGTTCAGTAAGGGACTTTGTCCACCAAGATGGTCTTGGAAGAAATGCCTTGGCTACTATGGAAATAATACCAGGGGATTAATGGTTAACACAATCACATGTTTTTTCCCATGATATTTTTGGAACCATGGTCTTCTATGCATGATTTGGAGTCTGGTTTGTGTTTGTTGTCAATCAGCCGTGGAAGTTCAGAATGTGTACCCGCAAAGTGATCATATAGTTCAAGCAGACAACAGTATTGAAGGTGGTGTTGTTTCCCAGTGTTTGCCAAATTTATGGGGTCCAAAATTTGGTGTTTGGTGAGCATCATGAAATGAGTATTTTCTTGAAGATCATATTTTTATATGGAAAAGGCATGAGTTTCGCGAAGATGGGATGCATGGATTGGATTTCGCGAAGACCAGAAAAATGGAGGCGGTGATGGTTCACAGTTACGACGAGCTTCACGAATGGAAGCGTTGAAAGGAGACACGAGGGAGCTTCGCGGTGGTAGCGCGAAGTAAATGACGAAACACTCCGAGATTATGACAAGCTCCGCGAATGGAAAATTGCCGTGGTGCGTCGCGAATTGGACAGAATTCCTGCAAAAACTTCAGAGCATTAGGATAGGCAATGGCGTGGCGCTGACTTCATGCTGAAGGGTCGAGGGTCAATGGAATCACCTATAA
Source organism: Viscum album (assembly GCA_963277665.1). Lineage (NCBI taxonomy): Eukaryota > Viridiplantae > Streptophyta > Magnoliopsida > Santalales > Viscaceae > Viscum > Viscum album. The sequence continues at coordinate 1,193,816,798 of OY728121.1, read as the reverse complement.
ATACAGGTCGACCCCCTAGAGAGAAGTAGAGAGATTTTTTAGAGAAAATGCTTTTCTCTCGTTTCACGAAGGATGTTCACGAAGGAAGTGTGCTTTGCGAAAGAGGAGATTCGCGGCGGCTATTATTGCTCCGAAAAATTCGTGTGCTCCGCGTTGGATCAGATCACTTCGCGAGGGAAGTCACTTTGCGATGACTTGAGCTCCGCGATGGCCTAAGCATTGCGAAGGCTTGAGCTTTGCGATGGTCTGAGCTCCAAAAAATTGTGAGCTTCGCAAAAAGGAAGGAACTTCGCGAAGGATTGTTTGTGCTTTGCGAAATTGGGAGCTCTGCGAAGTAGGGTTCTTTGCAAAGGTACAATACAATGGTAGTTTTCCCGTTTATTAAGAGACAAAGGGGTATTCATCAGTGGATGAACATTGGACTTCAACAAAGCATCTACATACGACAGATGATGAATTCTTAGGAAATGATGAAGAGAACTTCATGTCTATAAACTGAGTGGGACTTCACCTAAAGGCAGTGAGCCAGGGGGAGTTAATGGGAGTGACCCGCGGGAAGGAGTGAGCTATCCATAAACCTTTGTAAAGGAAGTGATCTTGGGATAGAGTGATTGTGCCCGAACCATTGTAATCCACAGCTAGTTAAGATTAGTGGAATTAGGTACGATCGACAACTTGTCGGCGTATGCTCCTTCGACGTAGCCCTTAGTGGTGAACCAAGTAAAAAGTGTTGTGTCTTCTCTATGCATGTGAATGTTTACTTTCTGATCATATTCATCATACAACATCAACATGTTCCTACCAATGTGGGAAAAAGATCCATCACATTAAAAGAAAAAGTAGTCACCCTGATTCACCCCTCCCCTCTCAGGGTGTCCCGGGGTCCTTCAACTAGTATCGGAGAGAGGTTAAAGGTTGCTGGTGTTGAATCTGTCCTTTATCATCATGGAGAATGCAGTCAATGTCAGGGGAGTCCCTCACTTCGATGGAAGTAATTTCCAGATCTGGAAGAACATAATGATATCTCGTCTATGATCTCTTGGAAAGGAAGTTCTCTTTTCTACTATGCAAGGAATACAAGTCACTGACCCAACATGCCTAGCTTTTACTGAAACAGACAGCAAAATTCATGATGCAGATGCTAAAGAACAAAATGAACTTACTTCAGCCCTTTCTGATCAGATATACCTAAAGGTGATGAATTGCACCTCAACAAAATCCATGTTGGATAAACTCGAAAATGTTTTTGAAGGAGATAGAAAAGTGAAGGAGGTGAAACTACAAGTGCAGCACAATCGGTTTGATGATCTAAAGATGCATCTAGACGAGAATGCAGACTCTTTCTTCAATCGAATTACTGAAGTGGTTGGTTAAATTCGGGGTCTAGGTGAAGAAATCAAAGGCATTGATATTGTAAAGAAAATATTAAGAAGACTTCCACCTCTGTACAATGCAAAGGTGTCAGCCCTTGAAGAAATAGACCTTTCAAAACATTCTCTGGATGATCTACTTTGTTGCTTGGTAGCATATGAAATGAGAGTCAAACCAAAAGATGCTACGGCTCGTGTGAGCAAGGAAATTGCATTCAAGGCCATAGATAAACTGAAAATCTCAAAAATATAATAGTGGTGAAGATGAATAATAAAAAGAAATTCTTTCTCTCATTACAAAGAAGTTCCATAAGGGGAAAGGGAAATTCAAAGGGAAGTTACCTCTCGCATGTTTTTGTTGTGTAAAAGTTGGGAACATTGCCTCTCAGTGCTTAAGAAAGATCAATGGTGAAGATAGTGAATATGAAAGCTTAGAGAAGCCTCAGAGAAGGTACTTTAAAAAGGGAGACTTCAAATTTGGAAAGAAAATGCAAAGAAAGAGTTTTGTCTTTGAAGAAGAAGATGATGATAATGAATTATGTTTGAAGAAGAACTAGAATTCCATCCTGGGAACCATGCTTCCATGATGGACACTATTGAAAAGTCAGAAGATACTGGTGGAGAAGAACAACTAAGAACTTCTGTAGATCCCGATATGCAACATAAGGATGCCGTTAGTAATCTTATGATTAAATGTAAGAGTTTAAAAAAGTGGAAATTAGTTGTAGAAGAATCAACTGAATACGTTGGTCAAATTGAAGCTAAAATTGAACGACTGGAAGAATTTGTGAAGGTACAGTCGAAAATAATTGAAAGCAATGATGATGTAGAGGATCTGAAGCTGAGAATTGAAGAGAACGCAAAGGTCATCAATAAACTCACCTCCAGACTTGATTAAAAATCCAAGACTATTGAGGGTCTTGAAGAGGAAGTTGTTACTCTATGGAGTAAACATGAGACTTAATAAATTCCAAAAGAATCATGGAAGAAAATATAGTTTGGAAGATTCCCAGATGTAGAATTACTAGCAAGATCCAAGTGTGGTTCAGATGGGGTCGAAAAAATCGTGAGTGGTCAAAGACCCGCTTGCATGGGAAAGAGTGGAATTGGCTGTGAGGCTGAGACATCAACTATTGGAAGTGAAAATATCCGAAAGAAAGATAAGATGAAAGTTGAACATGTTGAAACATTACCTAATGTTCCGAAAATGGAACCCTCTATCCAAACTAAAAGGAGAACTGAAAATTATCCTCAAACATTCAGAAATGACAGACCGTATAACTTTTCTCCCAAGGAAGATGGTATGAGGAGAAATTCAAGTGATAATACATTTCCTCTCATGAAGTGTCAGTTCTGTGGTTATCTGTGCCATACCAGGTCTTGTTATGAAGAGGCAAGAAGCTATCTGAATGGAGAAGATATAGAAGTTCAACAAAGGAGAACAAATTCATATCCTAATTCTTATAGAAGAAACAATTTCTATGTATATTGTTATCATTGTTCTAACTTTGGTCATAAGGCTGCTAATTGCAAGCAGAGAAGGGACATGGACACCTCATACCGAGGTTCAAGAAAAGTCATGTCTCGTCAGCAAGACAATGTTGCTCTATCAAACAGGTTTTCTCCTCTCAAAGAAGATTTTGACTATGAATAACTTGGGTATGCGGAAGATATAATTGAAAGGCCATTAGTACGATACACTCAATCAAATGTCTCATGGAAGGAAAGGAAACAAGATTTAGAAATCCAACCTTGCAGAGGTGGCCCTCAATGCTACAAAGAACAATAGTACCTGGATTCTGGATAGCGGTTGTTCATCTCATATGACAGGTAATGCGGGCCTACTAACGGATATCAAAAGGACGGTTGATGGTACAATACGATTTGGTAATGATGGGGCTCTGAAAATCAAATGGAGTGGAGGTACCGAATTAGCTAATAGAGAATTAAAGAAGACTGATGTCCTTTACGTAGATGACCTATTCCATAATATACTGAGCGTGAGTCCACTCTGTGACTCGGGTCTTATAGTTACTTTTAATTAGAAATTATGCACTATCAAGGGAAAGACAGGTAATTCACTTATGAAGGGATGTAGAACAGAAGGAAACTTGTATTAGGTTGATAGTGAAGAAATGTGTGTTACATGCCTGTTGATGAAGAAAAAAATTTGTGGCATCGGATACTGGGGCACATCAATCAACAAGACATGGAGAAAGAATGAAAATTGAGAATTTTCATGGACATTCCCAGCCTGAAGCGTGAGCGTGAAAAATCATGTGATGCTTGCATTCATGGTAAGCTGGTCTGCAGTTCATATTGGACAAATAAGAAAAGTAAATCTCGCCTTCTTGATCTGATTCATACAGATGTGTGTGGGCCGATAAATGTTGCCAGAACTCATGGATAAAGGTACTTTGTCTTTTTCATATATGATTACAGTAGAATGGCCTGTGTGATGGTAATTCATATGAAATTACATGTTCTTGACTGCATGAAAACATATCGGCGAATCGCCGAGAATGATACTGGACGAACAATCAAAGTGTTGCGATATGACAATAGAGGAGAATAAACGTCCATTGAATTTGAAAATTATCTGGAGAAGCATGGGATACAACATGAGGTTGTTTCTATGAGAACTCCACAAAAAATGTAGTTCTTGAATGTAGGAATCGACAGGTGAACAACATGACACGAACTATGCTGATTGAGAGTCGTATTCCATGACATTACTGGAATGAGGCTATGCAAGCTGCAGTGTACATTCAGAATCGAACATGACTTTATATGGGTGAGATGAAGTCACCAAATGAATTGTGGCATGGACGGAATCCTTCTTTAAAATACTTTCGTGTCTTTGGAATTAAATTCTTCATCAGGAACAAATAAGGAAATCAAGGGAAATATGGCGACAATGCAGATGAAGGAATTTTACTCGGTTACTCGATGAACAAAAAATCCTACAAATGTTTCAACAAGCGTTTAGGAAGGATTTTGGAAAGCAGTGATGTTAAGATAATTGAAGAGAAAAGAACAAATGTTTCAAGGATGTCATATGCTGATGTGATAGAAAGTCTGGAAGAAAGTGAAGATGAAGAAAATAAAAATGAAGAAATAGAGGAAGTTGTTCAAAACACTCAGTTGTAGAATCATGATGTTGACTTAGAAGAAGAATCAGAAGAAGAAACTGTGGCTGATGAAAATGCTACTGAACCTTGTAGGAGAAATCGAAGAGCTGAGATTGATCCATCCAACATAATTGGTGACAGGAGTGCACCCAGTCAAACAAGAAGGATGAGGAATAACACGCAATCTGCATTTCTATCAGTTGTAGATCCATCCTCATTCGAAGAAGCTACAAATGATGAATGTTGGGTGAAATCCATGAATGTTGAATTAGATCAGATTAATAAGAATCAGACATGGGATCTTGTCTAGAGACCTGAAGGTCACAATGTGATTAGAACCAAATGGATCTTCAAAAATAAGTTTGATGAGCATGGCGGTGTCATCAGAAACATGGCATGATAGGTATGTAAAGGATACTCTCAGATTGAAGGCATTGATGTTGAAGAAACCTTTTCTCTAGTGGCTAGACTGGAGTCAATCAGGATTTTCCTTTCCATGGCACTCCAAAGAGGATATAAATTATATCAAATGGATGTCAAGACATCATTCATGAATGGTGTACTCGAAGAATAAGTCTTTATTGAACAACCAGTGGGCTTTTTTTGGGTACTGATGAAACAAAGGTCTGCAAACTAAAGAACGCTCTATATGCTTTGAAGCAGGAACCACGGGCGTGGTACTCACGACTGGATTCATATCTAAAGAAGATGGAATTCAAAATAGGGGGGGGGTTGATCAAAATCTCTATTTGAAGAATTCTCCAAAAGATCATTTCATGGTTCTAGTTTACGTTGATGATATCATATTTGGTGGCAATAGGTAGAAATCAGTGGACAAATTTGCCAACCACATGAAATCAGAAATTGAAATGTCTATGATTGGGGAGCTTACATATTTCTTGGGGATGCAGGTGATTCAAAAGAAGGAATACACTTTCATTTCTTACAAAACATATGCAAGATAACTGGTGAATAAGTTTAATATGCAAGACTCCAAACCAATGTCAACCCCGATTGCAGTTGGAACTAAACTTGGAAACCATGAGGATGAGGACTCAATTGATCCCACCATGTATAGGGGGATCATTGGGAGCCTACTGTACCTGACAGCGACACGACCACATATTGTCTTTGCCACATGACTTGCGGCCCGCCTTCATAGTAATCAAAAGTAGGAACATATGATGGTTGTAAAAAGAATCATGCGGTACATTCAAGGTACACATAACTTCGGGTTATTTTTTGCTGCAGTCAGGGACAGGGAATTATCAGCGTTTTCTGATGCTGATGGGGCTGGTGATGTAGTAGATAGAAAGTCCACTAGTGGTGGAGCTTTCTATATTGGGCATAAATGTGTTTGCTGGTTGAGCAAGAAACAAGAAAGTACTTCTCTTAGTACTGCTGAAGCTGAGTATATCTCAGCCACAAAGTCATGCACTCAACTACTATGGTTGAAGCAATAATTAACAGATACTGGTGATGAGGTAAAGAAACCAATGGTGATTTACTATGATAACATGAGAACAAATGATCTTACGAAGAATCTTGTTCAGCATTCCCATACGAAACATATTGAAATCGGGTATCATTTTATCAAAGAAAAAGTTGAACAAGGGGTGATTAGAATGGATCATGTGGGAACTGATGAGCAAGTGGCTGATATCCTGACCAAGCCACTGTCCGCGGCTATGTTTGAGAAGAATCTGTTGAACCTCGGTGTTCAGCCACCTCCCAGTGCATAAAGAGGTTAAAAATCACCCCTATCCCCATTTGTGATAACTTTTTTTTATCTTTTTATGGCTATGAAAAAGATTTATGGGGTAGATACTATCCAGGGGGAGTATGGTTTGAGCTGAATGTTGAACAAATTATTGGTCATTGTATTTATTGTCAATGGGAGAGAAAGGAATAAATTCAGTCAAGTAATTCTTTTGTGATGAGCAGAATGAGATGGAAAACATTGGAACCCAATTCAATCTTCCTCTTTTGTTTTCTACACCGAGCATTTCTCACGTAGCCTTAGAGTGTTGGCTGAGTATATTCTTGCATTTTTGGTTTTCACATGGATAGATATTTGTTTAATTTATTTTCTGATTGCCAGCATACCCAAAGAGGGAGATTTCTGGAACCATGGTCTTCTATGCATGATTTGGAGTCTGGTTTGTGTTTGTTGTCAATCAGTAGTGGAAGTTTAGAATGTGTGCCTGCAAAGAGATCATACTGTTTAAGCAGACAACAGTATTGAAGGTTGCGCCATTTCCCAGTGTTTTCCAAATTTATGGGGTCCAAAATTTGGAGTTTGGTGAGCATCACGAAAAGAGTATTTTCTTGAAGATCATATTTTTATATGGAAAATCATGAGTTTCGCGAAGATGGGAAGCCTGGATTGGATTTCTTGAAGACCTGAAAAATGGAGGCGGTGATGCTTCGTGGTTACGAAGATCCTTGTGAATGGAAGCGTTGAAAGGAAACGTGAGGGAGCATCGCGGTGGTGGCACGAATTAAATGACGGAATGGTCTGAAATTACGACAAGCTGAGAGATTGTAAAATTGTCGTGGTGCTTCACGAATTGGACATAATTCTGGCAGAAACATCGGAGCTTTGGGAATGACAATGACATGGCGCTGACTTCGTGCTGAAGGGTCGAGGGTCGATGGAATCACCTATAAATACAGGCCGACCCCCTAGAGAGAAGTAGAGAGATTTTTCATAGAAAAATATTTGCTCTCGTTTCGCGAAGGAAGTTCACGAAGGCAGTGTGCTTCGCGAAAGAGGAGCTTTGTGGTGACTATTCTTACTCCGCCAAAGTCATGAGCTCCATTTTGGCTCAGTGAGCTTCGCGAGGGAAGTCACTTTTCCACGACTTGAGCTCCGCGATGGCCTAAGCATTGCGAAGGTTTGAGCTTTGTGATGGGCTGAGCTCTGCGAAATTGTGATCTTCGCAAAAAAGAATGAGATTCGTGAAGTATTGTTTATGCTTTGTTAAATTGGGAGCATCACGAAGTAGGGTGCTTTGCGAAGGTACTTTCCAAAGGTAGTTGGCCCGGTGATTAAGAGACAAAGGGGTATTCATCAGTGGATGAACATTGGACATCAACAGAGCATCTACATATGACATATGATGCATTCTTATGCAATGATGAAGAGACTTTCAAATCTATAAACTGAGTGGGACATCACCTAAAGGCAGTGAGCCAGGGAGAGTCAATGGGAGTGACCCAAGGAAAGTAGTGAGCTATCCCTGAACCTTTGTAAAGGCAGTGATCCTGGTACAGAGTGAATGTGCCCAAACATTTGTTATCCACAGCTAGTAAAGATTAGTGGAATTAGGTATGACCGAAAACTTGTCGGTGTATGCTCCTTGAACGTATCCCTTAGTAGTGAACCAAGTACGAATTGATGTGTGTTCTTTATGCATGTGAATGTTTGCTTTCTGATCATATTCATCATACAGTTTCAACAAGTTCCTACCAATGTGGGAAAAAGATCCATCACATTAAAAGAAAATGTTTTCACCCAAATTCACCACTCCCCTCTCAAGGTGTCCTGGGGTCCTTCAAGTGGTACCAGATGGAGGTTAAAGGTTACTGGTGTTGAATCTGTCCTTTATCATTATGGAGAGTGCAATCAATGTTAGGGGAGACCCTCACTTCGATGGAATTAATTTCCAGATCTGGGAGAACAGAATGAGATCTCATCTAAGATCTCTTATAATAGATGTTCTCTTTTCTACTGTGGAAGGAATACAAGTCACTAACCCAACAGGCCTGGTTATGACTGAAACATACAAGAAAATTCTTAATGCAGATGATAAAGCACAAAATGAACTTACTGCAGCCCTTTCTGATCATATCTACCTAAAGGTGATGAATTTCTCCTCATCAAAATCCATGTGGGATAAATCGAGAATATTTTTTAAGGAGCTAGAAATGTGAAGGGGGTGAAACTACAAGTGCTCCACAATCGGTTTGATGATCTGAAGATGCATCCTGATGAGAATGCAGACTCTTTCTTTAATCAAATTACTGAAGTGGTTGTAGAAATTTGGGGTCTAGGTAAAGAAGTCAAAGACATTGATATTGTAAAGAAAATATTAAGAATACATCAACCTCTGTACAATGAAAAGGTGTTATCCCTTGAGGAAAGAGACCTTTCAAAACATTCTCTGGATGATCTACATAGCAGCTTGGTAGCATATGAAATGAGTGTCAAACCAGAAGATGCTATGACTCGTGTGAGCAAGGAAATGGCATTCAAGGCCGTGGATAAACTGATAATATCAAAATATATTAGTGGTGAAAATGAAGAAGAAAAAGAAATTCTTTCTCTCATTGCAAATAAGTTCTTGAAGGGGAAATGGAAATTCAAAGGGATGTTACCTCTCACATGTTTTCATTGTTGAAATGTTGGGAACATTTCCTCTCAGTGCTTAAGAAAGATAAATGATGAAGATAGTGAAGACAAAAGCATCGAGAAGCCTCAGAGAAGGTACTTCAAAAAGTGAGACTTCAAATATGGAAAGAAAATGCAATGGAAGAGTTTTTTCTATGAAGAGGAAGAAGATGATAATGATTTCTGTGATGAAGAAGAATCAGAATTCAAAACTGGGAACCATGCTTCCAGGATGGCCACTATTGCAAATTCAGAAGATACTGGTGGAGAAGAACAACAGAGAACTTGTGTAGATCCCGAGAAGCATCTTAAAGATGCCGTTAGTAAGCTTAAGATTAAATGTAAGTGTTGGAATAAGTGGAAATAAATTGTAGAAGAATAAACTGAATACGTTGGTCAACATGAAGCTAAAATTGAACGACTGGAAGAATTTGTGAAGGTATAGTCTAAAATAATTGAAAGCAATGATGATGTAGTGGATCTGATGTTGAGAATTGAAGAGAAGGAAAAGGTCATCAATGACCTCACCTCCAAACATGATGAAAAATCCAAGACTGTTGAGGGTATTGAAGAGGAATTTGTTACTCTAAAGAGTAAACATGAGACTGAATCAATTCCAAAAGAATTGAGGAAGAAAATACAGTTTGGAAGATTCTCAGATGCAAAATTACTAGCAAGATCTTGGTGTGGTTCATATGGGGTTGGAAAAATATTGAGTGTTCAAAGACCTGATTGCATGGGAAAGAGTGGAATTGGCGGTGAAGTTGAGACATCAACTGCTGGAAGTGAAAAGATCCAAAAGAAAGATAAGATGAAAGTTGAATATGTTTAAATGTTACCTAAAGTGCCGAAAAAGGAACCCTCAATCCAAACTAAAAGGAGAACTGAAAATTATCCTCAACCATTATGAAATGACAAACAGTCTATATTTTCTCCCAAGGAAGAAGGTATCTGGAGATATTCATGTGATAAGACATTTCCTCTCATGAAGTGTCAGTTTTGTGGCTATCTGGGCCATACCATGTCTTCTTGTGAAGAGGCAAGAAGCTATCTGAATGGAGAAGATATAGAAGTTCAACAAAGAAGAACAAATTCATATCCTAATTCTTATAGATGAAACAATTTCAATTGATATAGTTATAGTTGTTCTAACATGGGTCATAAGGCAACTAATTGCAGGCAGAGAAGGGACATGTACACCTCATACCAAAGTTCAAGACAAGTCAAGTCTCGTCAGCAAGACATTGTTTCTCTTTCAAACATGTTTTCTCCTCACAATGAATATTTTGACTATGAAGAACCTGGGTATGTGGAAGAGATAATTGAAAGGCCATCAGTACGATACACTCAATCCAATGTCTCATGGAAGGAAAGGAAGAAGATTGGGAAGTCTAACCTTCCAGAGGTGGCCCTCAATGCTACAAAGAACAATAGTACCTTGATTCTGGATAGCGGTTGTTTATCTCATATAAAAGGTAATGCGGGCCTGCTAATTGATATCAAAAGGATGGTTGATGGTACAATATGATTTGGTAATGATGGGGCTCTGAAAATCTAAGGGAGTGGAAGTACCGAATTAGCTAATTGAGAACTAAAGAAGACTGAAGTCCTTTACGTAGATGTCCTACGCCATAATCTACTCAGCGTGAGTCAACTCTTTGACTCAGGGATTATAGTTACATTCAATCAGAAAGGCTGCACTATCAAGGGAAAGACGGGCAATTCACTTATGAAGGGATGCAGAACAGAAGGCAACTTGTATCAGGTTGATAGTGAAGAAAATGTGTGTTACATGACTATTGAAGAAGAAAACAATTTGTGGCATCAGAGACTGGGACACATCAATCAACAAGACATGGAGAAAATATCAAAATTGAGAATTGTCATGGACATTCCCAACCTGAAGTGTGAGCGTGAAAAATCTTGTAATGATTGCATTCGTGGGAAGCTCGTCTGCAGTTCATATCGGCCAAAGAAGAAAAGGGCATCTCACCTTCTTGATCTGATTCATACAGATGTATGTGGGCTGATAAATGTTGCCGGAAATCATGGAGAAAGGTACTTTGTCCTTTTCATATATTATTACAGTAGAATAGCATGTGTGATGGTCATTCATAGGAAACGACATGTCCTTGACTGCATGAAAGCATATTAGCGAATCGATAAGAATGATACTGGACGAACAATCAAAGTGTTGCGATCTGACAATGGAGGAGAATACATGTCCATTGAATTTGAAAATTATCTGGAGAAGAATGGGATATAGCATGAGGTAGCTATTGTGAGAACTCCACAAAAATGGAGTTGTTGAACATAGGAATCGTTACGTGAACAACATGGCACGAACTATGCTGATTGAGATTCGTATTCCACGACATTACTGGAAAGAGGCTGTTCAAGCTGCAGTGTACATTTAGAATCGAACAAGACTTTATATCAGTGTGATGAAGACACCATATGAATTATGGCATGGACAGAATCCTTCTTTAAAATACTCTCATGTATTTGGAAGTAAATGCTTCATCATGAACAAAGAAGGAAATCAAGGGAAATATTGCAACAATGCAGATGAAGGAATTTTCCTCATTTACTCAATGAATAGAAAAGCCTGCAAATGTTTGAACAAGAATTTAGGAAGGATTTTGGAAAGCAGTGATGTTAAGATAATTGAAGAGAAAAGCACAAATGATTCAAGGATGTCATATGCTGATGTGATAGAAAGTATGGAAGAAAGTGAACGTGAAGAAAATACAAATGCAGAAATAGATAAAGTTGTTCAAAACACTCAGTAGTCAAATCATGATGTTGACTCAGAAGAAGAATCTGAAGAAGAATATATGGATGAAGAAAATGCTACTGAACCTCACAAGAGAAATCGAAGAGCTGAGATTGATCCATCCAACATAATTGTTGACAAGAGTGCACCCACTCAAACAAGAAGGATGAGGAATAACACACAATCTGCATTTCTAACAGTTGTAGAGCTATCCTCATTCGAAGAAGCTGAAAATGATGAATCTTGGATGAAATCTATGAATGTTGAATTAGATTATATTGACAAGAATCAGACATGGGATCTTGTCCAGAGACCCGAAGGTCATAATGTGATTGGTACCAAATGGATATTCAAAAATATGTTTGATGAGCATGGCAGTGTCCTCAGAAACAAGGCACAACTGGTATGTTAAGGATACTCCCAGATTGAAGGAATTGATGTTGAAGAAACCTTTTCTCCAGTGGCTAGACTGGAGTCAATCAGGGTTTTCTTTGCCTTGTCCCTCCAAAGAGGATATAAAGTATATCAAACGGATGTCAAGAAAACATTCTTGAATGGTGTACTCGAAGAAGAAGTCTACATTGAAGAACCTGTGGGCTTTGTTTTGGGTACTGATGAAACAAAGGTCTGCAAACTAAAGAAAGATCTACATGGTTAGAAGCAGGCACCATGGCCGTGGTACTCACGGCTGGATTCATATCTCAAGAAGATAGAATTAAAAAGAGGAGGAGTTGATCACAATAACTATGTGAAGAATTCTCCAAAAGATCAATTCATGGTTCTAGTCTATGTTGATGATATCATATTTGGTGGAAGCAGGCAGAAATCAGTGGACAAATTTGCCAACCACATGAAATCAGAATTTGAAATATCTATGATTGTTGAGCTCACATATTTCTTGGGGCTGCAGGTGATTCAAAAGAAGGAATAAACTTTCATTTCTCAGGAAAAATTTGCAAGAGAACTGTTGAAGAAGTTTAATATGCATGACTCCAAAACAATGTCAACTCTGATTGCAGTTGGAACAAAACTTTTAAAGCACGAGGATGGGGAATCAATTGATCCCACCACGTATAGGAGGATCATTGGGAGCCTACTATACCTGATAGTGACACGGAATATATTGTCTTTTCCACATGCCTTGCGGCCCACTTTCAGAGTAATCCAGAGGAGGAACATATGGTGGCAGTAAAAAGAATCATGAGGTACATTCCAGATAGACATAACTTTGGGTTATTTTTTTCCCGAGGTAGGGAAAATGAATTATCAGAGTTTTTTGATGCTGAATGGGCTGGTTATGTAGTAGACAGAAAGTCCACTAGTGGTGGAGCTTTCTATAATGGGCAGAAATGTGTAGGCAGGTTGAGCAAGAAACAAGAAAGTACTTCTCTTAGTACAGTTGAAGCTAAGTATATCTCTACCACAAAGGCACACACTCAACTGCTATGAATGAAGTAATAATTAACAGATATTTGTGATGAGGTAAAGCAACCAATGGTGATTTACTATGATAAGAAGAGCACAATTGATCTTATAAATAATCCTTTTCAACATTCCCGTACAAAATATATTGAAATCAGGTATCACTTTATCAATGAAAAAGTTGAACAAGGGGTGATTAGAATGGATCATCTGGGAACTGATGAGAAAGTGGTTGATATCCTGACCAAGCCACTATCCGCGGCTATGTTTGAGAAGCATCAGTTAAACCTCGGTGTTCAGCCACCACGCAATGCATAAGGAGGTTACACAATACCCCTATCCCCATTTGTGATAACTTTTTTTTATCTGTTTATGGCTATGATGCAGGTTTATGGGGGAGATACTATCTAGGGGGAGTATGGTTTGAGCTGAACATTAAACAAATTGTTGGTCTTTGGATTTTTTGTCAATGGCGGAGAAAGGAATAAATTCAGGAAAGTAATGCTTCTATGATGAGTAGAATGAGAAGGAAAACATTGGAACCCAATTCAAGCTTTCTCTCTTGTTTTCAACATCGAGCATTGCTCACGTAGGCTTAGAGTGTTGGCAGAGTTGATTCTTTCCTTTTTGGTTTTCACATGGATGGAGATCTGTTGAATTTATTTTCTGATTTCCAACAAACTCAAAGGGGGAGAGTGTTGGAACCATGGTCTTCTATGCATGATTTGGAGTCTGGTTTTTGTTTGTTGTCAATCAGCAGTGGAAGTTCAGAATGTGTACCCACAAAGAGATCATATAGTTCAAGCAGAAAACAGTATTGATGGTGGCACCATTTCCTAGTGTTTTCCATATTTATGGTGTCCAAAATATGGAGTTTGGTGAGCATCGTGAAAAGGGGATTTTCATGAAGATCATATTTTTATATGGAAAAGTCATGAGTTTCACGAAGATGGGATGCATGGATTGGATTTCGCGAAGATTAAAAAAATGGAGGCGGTGATGCTTTGCGATTATGATGAGCTTCACGAATGGAATCATTGATAGGAAACGCGAGGTAGCTTCACGGCGGCGGCGTGAAGTAAATGACGGGATGCTCAGCGATTACGACAAGCTCCACGATCGGAAAATTTCCGTGGTACTTCTCGATTTGGACAGAATTCAGGCACAAACATTGTCGCTTCACGATAGGAAATGGCGTGGCACTGACTTTTTGCTGAAGGGTCGAGTGTCGATGGAATCTCCTATAAATACAGGTTGACCCCCTCGAGATAAGTAGAGAGATTTTTCAGAGAGAATTTTTTGCTCTCGTTTTATGAAGGATGTTCACGAAGGCAGTGTGCTTTGCAAAAGAGGAGCTTCGCCGCAGCTATTCTTGCTCCGTGAAAGTCGTGTGCTCTACGTTGGCTCAGTGAGCATCGCGAGGGAAGTCACTTTGAGACCACTTGAGCTCCACGATGACCTAAGCATTGCGAAGGCTTGAGCTTTGCGATGGTTTGAGCTCCACGAAATTGTGATCGTTGAGAAAAGGATGGAGCTTCGCAAAGGATTGTTTGAGCTTCGCGAAATTGGGAGCCTTGCAAAGTAGGGTGCTTTGCGAAGGTACATTCCAAAGGTAGTTTTCCCAGTGTTTAAGATACAAATGGGTATTCATCAGTGGATGAACATTGGACTTCAACAGAGCATCTACATACGATAGAGGATGAATTCTTATGCAATGATGAAGAGACCTTCACGCCTACAAACAGAGTGGGACTTCACCTAAAGGCAGTGAGCCAGGGGGAGTCAATGGGAGTGACCCAAGGGATGCAGTGAGCTATCCCTGTTTCTTTGTAAAGGCAGTGAGCCTGGGACATAGTGACTATGCCCGAACATTTGTAATCTACAACTAGTGAAGATTAGTGGAATTAGGTACGACCAACAAGTTGTAGGCATATGCTCCTTGGACACATCCCTTAGTGGTGAACCAAGTAAACAGTGTTGTGTCTTCTCTGTGCATGTGAATGTTTGCTTACTAATCATATTCATCATACAATTTC
The DNA here is from genome assembly GCA_963277665.1 of Viscum album. NCBI lineage: Eukaryota > Viridiplantae > Streptophyta > Magnoliopsida > Santalales > Viscaceae > Viscum > Viscum album. The sequence continues at coordinate 1,193,801,670 of OY728121.1, read as the reverse complement.
AACAAGTTCCTACCAACGTGGGAACAAGATCCATCACATTAAATGAAAAAGTTGTCACCCTAATTCACCCCTCCCTTCTCAGGGTGCCCTAGGGTCCTTCAGTTATTTTATCATGATTAATGTTTCTTTATGATCTATTCCTGATGTACTTCCATGTTTTATGTCTTTGCCCAAGATTTTTATGTTCAAACATTTTGTTCATGTTTTTAAGTTCAAATGTATATGATTTGCTTTATTTTATCCATTCTTACACTTACTGAGCATTTGAGATCACCCTTTATATGTTTTATTTTCCCCTTGATTTAATGAATGTTTTTCGGTAAGAAAACCAAAAGGGGAAGATCTTTTTGGAAGATGTTGAAGATCTTTCACCAGGATTTTAAGATTATGTTCTGAGTATCCAAAGACGCTAAACTATTACAGTCCTTGTGTGTCAGTTTTTATTATGTATTAAGTATTCCTCAAAAGTAATTTAATCTCCATGTACGTCAAGATTCGGGTCTCTACATGATCATCATATATCATTTTATCACCCTCTTGTAAGTTATATTTTCTTATAACACTATTTTTAGGTGATAACTTTTTCATTTTATTATGCATGATTTGTATTATAAGTAATATTTTTCATGAAAATGAAATATTTCTATAATATCCAGAATTATATTAAGCTCATAGATATTATATTTACTCACTATATACATCCTTATAATCATTCTTTATTGGTTTATATGAAAAATGAATAACATCGCATTGCGGAGACGATATGTCATATGTAAGAACGAGTGACGATATCCTTCCCATAATAGTGAAAAGTTAATAAATTGGATTCTATATTAACTATAAATAATCAATATCATGTCATATTTCTTGTTTATATCCATTATATTCATCATTATAACCATAAAAATAAAGAAGTATTGAAAAATAGATTACACCATGTTGTTGAGATGTGAGGAAGTACATATGCACTTGTGTGGATTTTTTTTTCATATGATGAAAAAAGAGTGAAAATGGATTTTCCATAATCATAATAACACTTCAGAATATAATTTATACAATAGTTATTACATTAGTATTGAAACAACTAATTATGTGGAAATATAAGAATAAATAAAGGAGTCGGTAAATACGATTACCACTTCTTTAGCGAGTCGCCTTTGGATATCCTCTTAGGGGAACACAGTATGGTATTTTGAGAATGAAAAAACATTTTTGATGTATCTAGGTATGTTGAGATATTAAATGGAGATGGATTGGTCATGATGGAAGGATCAATGTGTTGATGTGAGAAGAGGGATTTTGTGGTTTTTTATAATTAAGGTGAGGGGCTCTATGGAATTCCAAAAAATCATAATTTATAGTAAATTCAATATCAATTAAAATTTATCTAGAAGGACATGGATTTTCTGATAATTTAAGATAATGTAGTAATCTCATGATCCAATATATTTTTGAGATGTTTTTTTTGTTTTTTTAAACCACATCATTTGGATTAACCCTTAGTTAACCAATTTTAATTCTAACTATTGTAACAAATATTCAAAAATTAAAAGTTTATAATATTGAATTATGTGGTTTCTCTGAGACAATAAATAAAAAATTTAAGAAATATTATAACATAGCATAATAATTTTGTATTTTTAAATATGGTTTATAATTTTTATATAATTTATTGAAACATTATATTAATAAAATATCATTTGTGTCAATTTTGAAAGTATTTAGAAGATGGATTTTTTGATAATATAGGATAACATGTTAACATTGAAAAAATATTTTATTATATTACTAAGGGGTTAAATCCACATATAAATTTCTTCAGATACATAATGTTTCACAATATATATATTTTTTAATTTTTTTAATAACTCTTCTTTGATTATTATATTAATTAAACAATTAATGCATCATCATTGTATAATCATTTAATGTAATTATATATTACCTAAATATTTTGAATAAAATAACATGAAAAAGAATAACTCATTTTCATTCATATTAATATTTCATGTAAAGTTTATCTTCTTTATAAACATATATAAATATTATATATATTTATTAAAATATGAGAATTGCATCATTAACTCCTCATTAAATAAAATATATGAAATTATATAATGTCACAAAAGTTTCTTAATGGGTTTATAATCACAACCTATGTATGGTTTTGGTAAAAAACACTCATCCAATTAAATTATGACATGTTATGGGTAATTTTCATATATTTATAATATTATTTTTGTCCTTAATTAGATGGTTTAACAATAACCATTTTAATAAAAAATTAATAAAGTTAGTATTTATAATACCCAAAAATAAAATAAACATATTTATATAAATTGGACTCAATGATTCAAAATATGGAATCCATTTTTCAAAATTGAAAATATATAATTTTTAGTAATTTATTAAAAATTAATACCACTAATGGAGTGAGAAAACTAGTTGTTAAAACACAATAGTATAAAAATGATTGAATCGTTTTTAGATCTAAATTCAATGAAAAATAAGTTCTCTACTAATAGGAGCTAAAAATTATTTTATAAAAATGTAAGTTTTTATGTATAATATTGAGTTTGTTATTATCTAATGCTTATAAAATCTATTTGATGAATATAAAAAATATTTGATTAAGTATATAACATATGGGTTTTGTTAATATCATTATGTAATATAAATTAATTTAATTAGTAGGATAAAATGAATTTTTAAGAATAATAATAGTTCTAATAAAAACATATCCTATATATTCACTTAGTTTTTATATTTAAATAATTAGTAACAAATGAATTCAAAAATATATTTTCATAAGTTATATAATACTACTCAGAACCGCTAACATAATGGCTACATTAAATAATATTATATTAAATAGAAATATTTTAATAAACATATTATTTTTCATTGAAACCCTACCATGTATTGCAAGGAAACTCATTTCTGAGAAAAATAAAATCCTAACATGACATTTGATATAAAAAAATATATCACTAAATATAATTTTTTTAAAAATTAAAATATTGTATCTCATTATTGAGTTACATTATCCTCTCCTCCAATAAATTCTGTACTCATAATTTAATATTTCACTTAAATAATCAATGTTTGATAGTTGAAAATTTCTTTGTGAGAAACTGAAAACATAAATATGGTTAATAAAATATCTTAATAATAAGAGGGAATGGGAAATTAGAGGGTCACCAAAATATTTCTATTTCAAAAAGGAGAACATCGGTTGAATGTAAAAACAGAAACATGGAAGTGAAATCAAACCATCACGTTCTAATGTAGAGTTATAGAGAACATGATTAGTTGAATGTTAAAAATAAGAAATATATAAATCTGTGATGATCTAATGGTCCATATGATTTATTAGAATAGAAAGTACAATGATATTTTTTTAAATATTCTATTCTGAATGATTTCTAATTCCTTTACCACATACACATAGAACTTGTGAAAATAAACATACTCATTTTTATTCAATCTCATAAGCATAGTCTCATCCTTTGGTTGTACTTAAATCAATATCTACTTCCATTCATGCACCAAGATATGGATATTCAAAATGAATTTCTCATACCAAGTTATAAAGTCCTTAATTCATTCCTTCATCCTCTAAATATTTATGAAACCACTAAATGGTTGTCCCACAATAATATAAAAAATTACATACTAAACTCCAAAAATAATATAAAATGTTCATCATAATCCATTCCAAATATAAGACTTGACCAAATTTATTCTTTCAAAATCCACTATCATAAAACATCTCTAAATTTCTGAAATAAATCTAAAGAATATATTCAGAAAACAATGTAATGTAGCACTTATTGACACATACTAAATATTTGTTTGCTATAAAATCATAATGAAATCACTTTTTCTTGAAAAAACATAAATAAGAAGTAATGTAGTACAATACTAATATATATCATGATTCTTATAACAAGAGTACCATCGATAACAAAATTCTTGAATACAGATACACAAGAACATCAATCATTATACTTAATTATTAAACCATAAAGTACACATCATCATCATATTTTATAATACCTACTTCAATTAATTTTCCTTTTTAGTCACTTAATCATCATTTGTATAACCATTACTTCTACAATCATGCAAGTTAGAAATATTTTCCAAAACCCAAAGAACAATGTGAGAAACATTAGTCATAGTTATATAGTCATGAAAAATCATTTATTGTGTGTCTAAATAAAGAAACAATTTTCTCAATATATGAATAAATATATTTAACCTAGTTTATAAATGGTATTAACAAATATATTGGATGATATCCTTTAATTAGAATTATCTTCAATGTATGACATAGAGTTTTTTTCTCTAATATATTTTTTCCGAAATCTAGTTCCCAAGGTTTCTACTGAACATTTTTCAATGCCAATCATAATTCCCTGACCCCAGATGATTGGAGATGCAACCTTAATATATTAAATTGGAATGATTAAATGGAATCAAATACCAAAGTATCAAATAGTTTAGTAGTAATTGATAACTAGATACATACATGTCAAATACATCACTTATTAATACATCAAATAAAAAATGATTTTACTTGAGTCTTCCATTATTCCTCCACAATGTAACGCTTCAAATATTTCTTAATATACTTATTCAAATCTGAAGAAGAAATGAAACATATGAATGTGGTGATCTCAGATTCCCAGTAAGGGTAAGTTTACAATGAATTCTATGAGTAAATATGAAATAAAAAATACAGATAGATAAGTAAGTGAATCATTTTACATATAAATATTCACATGATCTTTGAAGCATAACCATGGATGTTATACTAGTTGACTAATTGAATATAATATCAATAAAAAAATATATAATGAGGGAATTCATAATTCTAAACATCTACCAATTAACATAATGGATTCTTCCAAGACACCATAAATAAATTGGTAAGATATAAGCCAAAACCCAAAATATTTTTTCCACATTAGACCAAAAAATGCATTAAGGGGATTTAGGAGGCCCTTCACATCGATTACCTATTAAAATTAAATCCTCATATAGAATGAATGAGTCATAAATAACACAAATTTTTTAATTAGAAAAATAGCATATGAAATGTAAATAATTTAACTATAAACTATGAATGTTATCAAAATATCACATCCAAAGTCAAAATGAATCACAAACAATGCAATCAAATATGTTAAATGATAGAATAATATATCAACCTTAATTAAGAAAAGGATTAAATAGTGGATGTTGACATAAATTAATTTTTTAATTGAGATCATTGATTTTTTTGAAAAACTATTATGAAACCCATACGAAAAATGCTTTCATATATAAATACACTTATTTTTATTAACCATTTTCAATACCAAAACTCAACTTTCATTGAATTTATTTTATAAAACCAAAATTACCCAAAATATTAAATTGGATTATTATTTAAGGAAAAATTATATCTTTAAAATTAATAACAAAATAAAATAATGGCCATGGGGGTGGTGAGTTCATTCTCACTGTATTTTTTCGAAATAGAACGTTCCTTTCGTATTTATTCAAAATGCTCCGTATGAAACATGAGAGATGGATAATTTTTAAAAAATTTAATTATATTAACAATATGAATATAATTTAATTCATAATAATTATATATATATATAAAATAATAATACTAATATTAATATGGAAAGAAATATATGATAATTAAATCTTCTAAAATTCGAGGTGTCCCACATGACTTTGAAAATTTAAATCATAATACCCATGAAATAAAATCATTCAAAAAACATTAGATAAAATGATAACAAATTAATCAATCACATGATAATTCAAAGGGTCTTTATATACACCTTTTAAAAGAAGGAGAGTGTAAAACATCAAACTATGCCTCAATGAAAAGAAATTGCGACGATGTCCCTTACAGTGTACATTCCATTAGTGAATTAATCATTAGCCTCTTTTATAATGTATTATATAATATTAATAATTTATAAAAGAACCAAATAAATATTTATTTTATCATATATGATATTCTATCATCATTTCATCACCCACTTTTTAGTAATATTTAATTATTACCCTTGTTTCACATGTTAACTACTACATTTTCCTATGACTATTTTGTTCTGTATGCCTTGTTTCTTATGAATATGATATATTAAATTGATATAAAAAACTATATTCTATTAATAGATATTATATTTACTAACTATATAAATATTTATAACCATTAAATAATGTTTTAAATTGAATTTTAATCACATCACATCATGGAGACGGTATACCGTATGTATGCAAAATAGACCATATCATACCCTTAATGGCGTACAAGTAAGAAATTGGATGTTATATTAATTATAATGAATAAATATACTATAAAATTAATTATTTATACAACTAGATACATCATTATACAGATGAAAATGAAGTAGCAATGCAATAAAATATTACAACACAACGTGGAGATGGTAGACCATATGTACGCATGTGTAGTGATTTTTTTTGAAGGATGAATAAAATGTGGAACAAGATAATTAAATAATCATAATAAAATGTCAAAATATATTTCATATAACCGTTGTTAATGTATAATAGAAAAAAATCATAGAGAGGATGTATAAGAAGAAACAATCTTGAAGTAGTCTATAAAGACGATTACAACCACTTTAACGAACCACAATTGGATCTCCTCTTAGGGACATTGGGGTTTGTATTTTGAGAGTAAAATAACCTATTGAATGTGTATAAGGATATTTATAAGAGAAATTAGAAGGTTTTGGTTGAGATATAAGGCTTAATGTGATGAAATTAGATGAGTCAGGAGGTTCCTTTTTATAAATGATGTGAAAGGCTCTTTTCGGATTTCCAAAGATATTAATTTTGAATAAATTAAATATAAATTATAATACAAAAATAAATCCATAGATTAAAAAATAGTATCAGAATATTTTGTTATTTAACCAAAAATATATATTTTGTATATGTTTGGTCATTATTTTAATCCTTGTCATTTTGATTAACCTTTAGTTAATAAATTTATGTTTTTAATAAATAACATCATCGTCCATATTAAAATGCTGTGAATTTTACCTATGTTGCATAAATTAGACAATATATAAATAATTTGTAACATATTATACATTATTATAAGAATTTTTTATTTTTAAATATGTTTGTTGATTTTTATGAAATTTAATAAAACATTATTTTGTTAAAATATCATTAATGTCCATTTTGACACTATTCAATTAATGGATATTTTGAAATATCAAGATAACTAGTTTACATTTTAAAAAATATTGTATTAAATACATCAGGGTCCAGGGACATCAATAAGATTATTTGGTATATTATTTATCTATAATGAAATTTATTTTAATATTTTTATTAAAACTTCTTTGATATTTTCATTAATAAAACAATTACTTCTTCATCATTGTATAAGCCATTAATGATGTTATTTGTTTCCTAAACATTTATAATAAATTACTACAATAATAAAATAAATTTAATATTTCAAATTAACATTTATAGTCGAATTTAACTTTTACGTTTCCTTATATTAAAAATGATATAGTTCCTTAAATATGTGTATGACATCTTTAAATAATATTTAAATAAAATATATTAAATGTCATACTCTCACAAAAGTGGCATAAAAAAGTTTTATAATATCTGAAAGGGTTTATTTTTGTTGAAACCCACTTATAAAATAATATTTGTTCACATTTTGGTTTATTTTCTAATATATAGAATTTTATTTTTACCCTTAGTTATCCGATTTACATTTTACAGTGTTAATAATGAAATTAAAAATATTACAATTAATAATACCAAAAAAATAATCCTATTTAATTAATTTGGACCCATATATTCCGAATAAGGAATAAATATATCAAAATAAAAAAAACAGATGTTTCAGTAATACATTTTTAATCAATCCCGTTAAAAGGGTTAAAAAACTAATTATTAACTTTTAAAACATGCAAAAGATTGAATCATTTTTGAAATTTGAATTCAATGTAAAAATGATGCCAGTGACCTAAATTTCATTAAATGGTAAAAATTTATTGTAATAAATTAAAACCATTCAATATTGTAACACAATACTATAAATTATTTCGATGAAAAATGTTTTTTTATTAAAATTTAGTATTTTCTCTATTCATCAAAACATGAAACTTTTCAAAACATAACAACATTTAAATGAATATAAATTTTTATATTACTATTAAACATAATATTTTTATTTTTCTAATAATTTATATAATTTTTTTAAAAATTATATTTAAAATAGTTTCACCAATAAAAGACAATAATACTATATAAAAATATAGGTTTTTATGTGTAATATTTGGTTTGTTATTATTTAATGCCTACAAAATATATTAGTTTAATATGAAAAAATATATTTAATTTATAAAATATAAAATTCATTAACATGATTAACTAATTGTAATTAATTTTTGTATTATAATAAAATGACATTGTCAGCACATAAATAATATTTTATAAAAACATTTCAAATATATTCCATTTTTTCTACTTATAATTAATTAGATACCAATGAATTTAACCATATATTTTCATAAGTTAGTTAATAAATATTCATAACAACCATCTCAACATCAAGGTTATATATTATTATATTAAATAATAATATTTTAATAGTAATATTGTTGTTCGTTAAAAATTGACCTTGGGTTTAACAAAAGCTTGCTCATTATTATACGTAGTGTAAGATTAAGAAGGTTTTTTTAAAATAGTCTATAAATAAAATTATATTTATTTGAAAATAATAATATGGTATTATATTCAGGTGCTACAATAATCCCCTTGATTCAGCGGTAGTATCATGCGACAAAATCATTTAATGGCAAAGCCTTTGAGTTTGTTTCCAAACAGAATTGATGGGTTCCTAACCACAAATATACACATTATTGAGAATATGTTTTGTTGGTAATCATATCTTATTCCTTATAAACATTATGTATTAAAAATTTTCATTTCCATTATTTCAGTTGAAATTATCCATGAATTTTTTTCTTCCACATTATCTAAGGAAGTATTTAATTCACATTTCATTGATTATATGTCATTTGTTTCAGTTATTTTCCATTAATTATTGATTATGCCATATCTAGGGATTTAAATGGAATGTGTTTTATGTTATTTACCTCTTCATACTGTATATGAACATCCTTATGAGTTTATTGATTACATGGAATGTGCCTTCAGATATTACCTATATAAATTGAATATTCTAATTGATTTATTACTACTTCAACTAGAAAAACCTTACTGAGGATTAGAGATCATCCTTAATTTGTTTCCTTCACCAAAAATCCATCAAATGTACTATGAAATATATTAAATTATATTATAGTTGGTAGTAAATTAATGATAAAAACATTTATATTGTAATTAATGTATTCATTTGTAATACAAGACTCATTTATGTATAATGTTTTATATGACTTCTAAATTCAGTAGTATTTTTATATTTTATTCGTTGTAATTAGAACAATGTAATGGTAGTTGAAACCGTCTCTAGGATTTCTTGAATCATGGATCTATAGTTAGTATAAAAGGATGTTCAGAAGAAACCATGGGTACACGATTTTGGAAAACATATATTATGGGGAAAAACCCCAGGATAAACATTAAGGATAAGTATTTAAGAACATCCTAGAATAATGGTAAGTTAGAGATTATGTGGTTCTTCCAAGAAATAAATCCCTATATGTATACTGAAATTCGATGTGGTTCTTGAAGTAATATACCTATGGGTAATAAATCAGAAAAGGTTTGTTGGGACTAACTCAAGCGTAACCTGGTACATGGAAATATGCCCTAAATTTAACATGGTGTGACAATCATGTGGGATATTCAAAAGATAATTCACATTTTTTTTCAACACATTATGAATTATTTTAATATAAAATGAAAATAAATGACACAGAATAATCTTATGGTGATTTAGATAGAAAACAAGGTGCCATGATTTAGATATCCTAAAAGGACTATCCATTTTTCTCACTCTGATTATTGTTACTCACATGATGATATCTGGTAATAGTGAATCACTGGTACCTGAAAGAGTCATGTTAACATTGATCACGAGGAAGATATGCGAAAATAAATAGATGAAGTATCTATGTATTGGGGATGTATTCAAAACCATAGTTAAAATTCTATTTAATGATTAAATTACAAGGATTTCCATCAAAATTTGTAAATTATATATTAGTTTTAGAAAAATAGAATATTTTATACCAGGTGACAACCCATAAAATCTAGAAGTCTATAAGGGCATGAACCCATTAAAGAAGAAAGATAATGTTATCATGCCTACCAGTAGCCTATGTGATGTCCTAGTTAATATATATTTGTTTTTATATAATCTACATGATGAAGACATATTAAGGATGAAACAATAATATCACTTTTTAGGTTTATATATTTATATGTCAACTATATTAGTTTTGGGAAATTGATGGAGATAAATATAAGGACACATTTTTTGGATCTTAAAATTTAGATGATATAAATTTTAGTCCTTCATAAATAATAAATGTTCATTTTAGGATATCCCTTTTTTAAGAAAGATTGGAATTATAATTTTATCGAAGAACAAAAAAGTTGAAATTATTCTTATAAAACAGGAATGTATCAAGAATGTATAATTCATTTTAGAATTTTACAATAAAAATATTTTTTTTAATAATAGGAAAATGATATTTAAACAAAAATGTTTTTCAAATACAATCATTTTTTCTGAATTGATGGCCTTTTAAATCATTATATACTTATGGATTTGAGGCCCCCAACTATACCTTTATCATTCCCTTGTTTATGATCAATGACCCCAATCACTGTATATTAATATTTATTCATTTAATAAAAATCTAAAATGTCACATTTCACTAATGATCTTTTATATATAGATCTAGATATATATTATTCGATGTGGAATTTTAAATTCTCAGTCTGTCTACGTAAGATGATATTTTATTAACTCTTATAATGATGTGGTATTTAATCAATGAAATTTTCTAATATTAAACCCTATATTTCTGTGATAGGGAATAAATTGTGATGACACATTTTATTTACGGTTGGGAGAATGTAACAATCTTGAAATTTTAAATCTGTGAATTTTAGTCGAAAATGTGTATGACAGGAAAACCCAAATGTACATGGAAATATAACATCTCTAGAATTTACGGTATATTTAATATCTTAAATAAATTTCAAATATTAAACCTCTTTCAATGCATGAAATACTGGGTTTTCTTTCATCATATGAAAAAAATATATTTCTGATATTTTGAATTACATGCAAGAACATGTTTTATGAAGAAAAATATTTTATTAAAATGTTTTTATTTAATATAATAAGATATAACCTAGATGTAGAATTTTAACTTATGAATTAGATAAAATAACATGTGAATATATATTATTGAATTGTTTTGTTACTAATTAATTTTAAATGAATATAAACTACATTTTTATATAATGGTGATGTTTATATAAAATCTATTATTATGACCAATGTAGTTTTATCATAATAAATTCACTAAATTACTATTAGGGAATGATATTAAATATATATATATATATATATATTTCAATAAAATAATTTTTATATTTATCCCATATTCTTTATTGACATAATATATGAATAAATCTAGTTTTACAATTAATAATTGAATTTTTCATAAAAGAAAATTTTTGTGAACTTTAAATGGTTCCCCTATTTTGAAAGTCAATTTTTGAAATTTGATAAATTTAATATTTAAAAATTAAAAAGTCTTCAAAAAATAGTAACATCAAAATTATCTTGGAGGTGAATTTATGTTATTTTCATTGATGTTTCATTTTATGTAGAATAGTAAAAAATAATGAAATTTACTTGATTATTGATTTTTCATGAAATGTATTTTTATAGGTAAATTATATTTTAATTTGTTTATAATGAATATTTAAAACCATTATAAATCAATTCATCCAATTTGTATCATTTTACATAATTTCAAATCAAATTGTATATAAAAATATGTGAAACATTTGATCATTTTTACATTGAAAACACATTTTGTCGTCTCGGCCATGAGAGTTTATTAGTATTAATATCTACAACTTTTGTCATAGGAATTTGGAAAAATGAATTCAATATTTAGAATCCCGATAATTAATAATATCTAGTAATGTAAACTCTTTATTGCCAAAAGTAATAGTGAATGTAATTAAAATTAATTACAATGATTTGTGTAATATTAATCTTATCATGGGATTAAACCATAATCATAAGTGACAAAATGAGAAAGAAATTTTTCCAAAACATATTTGATGGACCTATATATACCATAAACTACTTTAGATCAATTTTTTTTCCTTTTTGGAGGAACAATATATAAGATATTGCTCTCAATAGTGTTTAGTTTTTAATATTTACAAGAATTACACTCTGCCTCTACTATAATGAGGATTTCACAACCTCTACATATTAAAACATATAAAGACATTTGTATCATAAAACCCCTGACCAAATAATCTCATATCATCACTCGACACATCCTAGAGGCATCAATATTTCAGCAATCAAACCAATAACATCTTTTGGTATAAAAAAAAGGAGTTACCTAAATATGAGGTACATCTCTTCAACAATCACTTTTCATTCATTTACTGATCCATAACATAAATTATTTTTATATCATGATTATATAACAAAATTAGTATCTTTAATATACTGAGATGTATTTATAATATTATTTCAAACTACAATTTCTCAATCATACATGAAATGGGATACACAATCAATATTCGCATGCACAACATTCTACTACCTTGTGAACCAATGTCATTCAATGTTACATTTAACAACATTAAATGATATAATTCTGAGGTATTTTAATTTTACATATTATATATGTTATTTTATAATTTATTTATGATTATAATAATTTTTATACTATCATACCTTCATGAATTCCATCTTGTGACCAAACAAAAAAATCATTTGTGGGCCGGTTGACTATAGCCTCTTCAAAGTGATATGGCTCGTTCAAACATTTTGTGGAATTTTTTATGAGTATTTATAATAAAAATATAGGAAATATATTACATAAATATTATAAGGTATTTATAATATACTTATAAATAATTTACTTTTCATTCTTCTAAATACAAAAAAGAATTCGAAGAAGCATTCATGCGTACATAAAACCTCGCATCTCTATGAATGGTTCAATTAATTTCCTATCTCAAAATAATATAAATAACTATAGATAAATATATTCTAAATATATATTATAATTATATATTTTTATAAATCCTATAAATTATGAAACCATGATTTTCATAAGAATAACAAAAATAAAAAGTCAAAAAATACCTGATGAACACGGCAATTAAGAGTAGAAATATTGAACATAATGTTGGATTGTTAACAAAAAGGTAATAATATATTATAAGAAGTTAATGTATGATATTATAAACAATATTATGGTTATCTTATAAGATAATAACATTCCTAAAACCATTATACAAGAGGATAAATGATGTTCAACTAAATGGAAATGCAATGTAAGGGAGTTCATCGTAAATTAAATTCCATTGAGAATATTTGTTATAATGTACAACTTAAATTTATTACGATTTATATAAAAATAATTTTTCATTTTATATCATGATTATCTCATAATTAATCGTATTTTATGTTTAACTTTGAGATATCCCATTCACGGGGCGTTGACATGAAAATTACAATGTGGTAAAAGCTATAGTTTCAATATTACTTTCTTTTATGTTGGTTAACTTTCTCTAGAAAGAATCACATTCTTATGATGGTTTTTATTATAAATTAAATTTATAATATATATAAATACTCTCATAGAATGGATATTATTATTTCATTATGTAGATTCCATTTTTAAAAATGTTATGTAATTTCATAGTTATTTGATTATCTAGGGAAATACTGATAAATATGTACTCTAATATAAATACGGAAATTTATTAATAATATATATAATTTTATATATGTTAATTAATTTCATAGATATCGATTACTCAATATATGAGGAATAATTCAGAATGAACTATATGGGTTTTAGACCAATTGAAACAATCACGTTGATGCATCATTGATCCATAAGCTAAAATCAGTTGGGGATAAACAATTCATATTTTTTTACAAGATTAATAATGGGGTTTGTACTCACAGATTTGAACATTCTTGAGAATAGGTATTTACTGAAAAGGGGTCATGTTCCTAGGAAACCTAAAATCTAAAAATTATGAATTTACCTAATTTCTAATATTATTATCCTTTGGATTTTTTCATTAACATTATTTGTGAATGCATCTAATTATCATTTCATTTATTATAGGGAATGCGTTTTAGTTATTTTCCATGTAATATTGACAATGAATTATATAGTAATTCAAATGGAACGTGTTTTAGTTTTTTACTATTCCATATTGTTTACACCCTTACTTATTATTCTATTGATAACATAGATATCAGTTATTGACATTCAATGTTGACTAGTCTCATTGATTCATTATCTCTTCTAATATACATATCCCTTACTATGAATTTAAAGACACCCTTATTTTGTTTCCTTCCCAGTGAATCAAGGAAATATTTTAGGAAATATATTTATATATATTCTAATTGGGGATATTGAAATCCTAAAAAGAAATAAAATAATTATCTTACAATCATAATCATTTGTAATTCAATACACATGTATTTATGTTGTCTACCAATAATAATAAACTCTTTTCTCTTTCATAATTGGATTCCTTATAATAATAACATTGTAAATGTAGTATAAACTCATTCTAAATTTTTTGGGGTTGGGGTTATAAAATAAATATATTATTATTATTATTATTTCATGCATATTTAAATGATTTAACCACTACTAATTAATCACATTTTGTAGAATTTCATAGTTTTAGGATATTAAGGATATTTTTTTCTTAAATGTGAAAATATATTAATTTTGTAATTTTAAATATTTTTATCACTTGAATATTGTGATCTTAAAATAAAAATATATTTCAAAAATGAGTAATTTTTATTTTTTGGAATACTTTTTTTGAATGATTAATCTTATTCAAATAAAATCCATTATAATTATAATTTTTATGGGCACAAATAAATTAGGGAGTATGAAAAATATTTTATGTTGATAAAATTTCCATTAATAATTTAATAAAAAATATCACAGGATATAGTAAAAACTGAATTTTTTATAAAATAAATAGTAATCAAAGTAAATTGCGTAGATTAATTTTCAGGGAGAAATTCACTCAATAGTGTAATAATTTCACATGTCAAACAAGATGAAAATGAAGAATCTCATTGGATTTAAAATTTATCTTCATTAATATTATAATATCTTTTCTTATGTATTTCCAAAGAACATTAATTTTTTATGATAAATTGAAAATAATGTTATGAGAAACTCTTATAAATACATCATGGTGATTTTCATAGAGTTGTTCAGTATGAATAGAGAATAATGTTTCCTTACATATTCAACAAAATAAATTTTATTTTTTCATTGTTTTGTAATATATTCCTATTCCCACTTCTTCTTAGTTACCATTTACATGGAAAGGTAATATTATGAGTGGTTGGGGAAGGCTATTTTTTTATTTTTTGAATTCTTGTTTCCTTCACTTCTTGGATTTAAATTCAACTTCATTATTTTTTATATTGGTTTCAGTATCTTAAAAAAATTTATCTATAAATATCATATTTGGTTTTAGATTCCATTATTTTTATTTAAGTAGTTTATATAATATATATCCATCCAATAGGTTTTGGTTAATATATGCTAGAACTGTCTAGGTAATAGGGGTGAAGTACTCAGTGATCACAAAGAGGCATGGGATGGATAGTGGACACTCGAGATTGACTAAGATAAAAAGACTTGATCTGATATCTCCTACATCAATTGAATTTATACAATGAAACTCTCTAACACATTATCAGTAGTTTAGAAAAAGATGAGAACATGTCATGTTTTATTCTCCCTTCACCATTTGACCATGGAATTTAGAAGATGAAAATCTAGAATTTTAACACCCCGAGATTTTATGAGATATATTATTTTTAATTTCATTGATATCTTTTATTGTATGATACGCCAAGATTATCTTGCATTATACTCCACACCATGTTAGCTTGCAGTATACACAACAATATTCATAGATCGTGTTACACAGAATTGCATGTTCGTTTGATAGTAGTTATTCTACGCAACATTGATTATATATATATATATATATTAAATGTATAAATGAATTATGTTTTGATTCTATTATACGCTACTTAAAAAGAGTCTTTCACTACATGCAACCCTGACTTGGCTTGCAGTACATGCAATCACGACCATTCTCGATAGCCGGTGTTGTACGCGATACCGGGTTTCACTAAACAACGATATATTGTAATAATATTTTTTTCTGGACTAGCTGTTATGAGTAGTACTGACTAAATTTTGAAATTTATAACATTATTATTCACCTTAAACATTTTATAGAACATGGTATAAGAACAAAATAAATTTTCTGTGTAAAATAAATATTTTAAAAAAATGTTGTTTTCCGCCTTTTGATGGCACACCCACTTTAAATCTAGTTTTTGACATGTTTATAAGTTCAATTTAACAAAATAAAATTCTTATTTGGAACCAGGATATTAAATTTTACTTTGTATAAATTTTTTATATTATTCTGATAACTTTCATATTTTAATGAATAGTAAAAACACGCTATATTTTAATTAAAAACCACTTTTTTCATCGTAATAATTTATATGGTTAAATTATAATATTTAATGGTTTTAAATAATGAATTGAATATATTTTAACAATTTAATATAATTTATGTCATTAGAATTGATTTTATATTGAATTAATATGTAAAATAATTTCAATCTTTTGAATTGTTTTAACTTTTAAAACTCGTTTTCTCAACAGGTGGATTAATTTTAAATTAATTTTTTCAACTTCTGTGATTTGAATTTGAAAAAATGGATTCCATATTTAGAATCATTAGGTCAAAATTATGTTAATAATCTACTTTTTATTTTTAGGCATTATGAATAGTAACTACGGTAAATAAAATTTACCGTAGTTAAAGGTAAATCGGGTAATTAAGGGTAAATATAATATTATAAAATTACCCTAACACTTTTCTTAATATAACTGGTTGATTATATTTTTCCATAAATCATACTTTTTTTACAATTAAATCTAATGGAACCCACTTTTATTTGATTAAGACCTTTAGTTTATTATATTTAATGGAAATTGAAATATGTCTCACTCAAACTTTAATAATTAATGTATTTCTAATATAAGGTTATATAGAATATAAATTCGGTTATAAATACTAAATTAAAATCTGAAATGTTTTTCTTTATCATGGTAATTTTTTTTTAATTTTTAAGAGTTATTTAATTACCTTATTATCTTATACATTAATGATGGAGAAATTCTTTATTCAGTGAAAAATCAATAATATAGTTTTTATTGAAATAGTAATACATATGAAAAGGCCCAAAAATCTGAACAAAACTTATTGGAAGTGTATATATAAACCCTAATCATCCACTGGCTTAATTTTTGACCACTTGGATCCTTATAAAGGAGATTATGACACTTATATTATTTTATTTTAAATGATTCCAAAGTTGTCACCTTAATAATTTAATAAATATAACAATTTAAATGTTGTGATTTTATGATGATAAATTAGAGTAAAATTATTATTATGAAATATATGAGATTTATCTTCATCATAGTATTTTATTTTTAATTTTTATTCAACAAAAAAATTATATTAAATAATTATACAAAAATGATATAGTAATTATTTTTTTAAGAGAAATATCAAACAAATGGTTTTTAAAATATTAAAAAAAATATTATATGAACTATTTAATGTGATCCACTAATTTTATTGATAAATATGACATTTTATGAATCTATTTAATCTTATATTTTTCACATTTATTCTGTGTAGATTTTATTTAAATTCAAATAAATGAATAGTGTTAAAATTTACACTATTGTTATTTTATAAAAATAAAATTATATAAAATTGTTTAAAAATTACAAAAAATATTTAAAAATTATAAATGAAAATTTATATGGTCCAAAATGTCATAATTTATCTAATTATGGAAAATTCAGAACACATAAGTAAATATTTATAACAATTTTAATGTTATAATCTTATTACCGCAAATAAAATAAATAGATTAAATAAGGATAAATCAAGTTGAAAATGCTTAAAAAAATTCGAATGTGTATAAATTATATTTTTTG
The DNA here is from genome assembly GCA_963277665.1 of Viscum album. NCBI lineage: Eukaryota > Viridiplantae > Streptophyta > Magnoliopsida > Santalales > Viscaceae > Viscum > Viscum album. The sequence continues at coordinate 1,193,783,317 of OY728121.1, read as the reverse complement.
ATGATATTACAACCCTATATCATCTAATATCTGGATTTGAGTCATTTCTGTGTGTTATTAAGTGGGTTTGAATTTATTATAAAATAATATTTCTCATGTCTCTAAAGGTGCCCCTCTCCTCTGTTACCAAAAAGGGCACCACTTCCCACTTCTCTTCACACCCATTTGAGCCTTGAATCTTGGAAAAACCCTGACAATTACTCTTCTAAACCTCTATAGTTATATCATAGAGGTTCTGGTCTGGTCAAAAGACAAACCCTAGTGCCCTAAGAAGAAGCTTAAAAGAGGTGTGTCGAAGAAGTGGTAATCTCTTCTACCGATTCTTTCAAGTTTCTTTCTTCCTCAACTTATTATTCTTTAGTTATTTAATTATAAAGTAATATCAACATTATTAGTAAAATACTGATATTTTATTATAAATATGAAACATACACATTTCACCTTTTATCCATCCTATGGAAAATGAAATCACCGCGCATGCGTACGTACAGAATATCGTCTCGACACCGTGGTGTAATCTAGTTTTCCACCACCACCTTACATGGATGTATATAATGGTGTAAAGAATAACTATATATGGTTATTATAACATCATAATGATTCTGAGATATTAGATCACCCACTCTAGTTCTATTCAATAATTATGGGAACGATATCATCGCTCGTGTGTACGTACGGACTACCGTCTCCACGAACGCGATGGGATTCATTTTCCATGATTAACCATTCAAGTATGATTATAAATTATATATAATAAATAGTAATGAAAAATATTACATAATAATGATACTATAATTATATACATATATGTTTCATTTACTTATTTCCATTCAATTGAATAAGGAAACCAAAACAACGTTCATGCGTACGTACGACCTACTGTCTCCATGAATGGTGTATTCCATTCCATTTACCGATCTATCATATATATTTATATGATAAATATATATTTTATATAAATCATGTTTTACATTCTGGAAATAAGTAAATCAGGATATAAATAATAATATCAAGAACAAAAATTCGAAACATGTACGATAAATGAAACAATATTACCTAAAACGCTGCTTTAACATGGAATTAACAAAAGAAAGGGTAATATAAAGTCATAAGTGAACCATATATGATATCATAAAAATGAATATGATTCTATACTATGTCAATGCCATTACTTTAATTATTATATAGGAGGTTCGGATTCATACGAAGCATATGAGACATAAGGTATAGGATAACATTTCCAATCTCGTTTTTATCCGAGATTGTTTATTCATAAGTATTTACTGGGGTTATATTTATCATTCATGTCCTTTTATTCATAAAATGGTTCCATATAAGTTTAAAGTACTTTTTACCTGTTTTTTACTTTTACTACATGGTATGTAAGGAATCATTCTTCTGTTTACCATACGAGGTACTTTTTGACTTTTTAGGAAAAGGTATGAGAAAAATGTTTTTTTAACTTATACGACATGAACAGATTTTTTAAGGTTTCATAAAGCCTTGTTTTCATGAAGCTTCCTCCAAAATATTTCATGACTATTTAAAAAAAATCATTTTCATTTAAAATTTCAAGGCATTTTGTGAAAAGAAAATGATTTTGAAGAAGAAAGGATATTTTACTCAAGAATTCAATTCAAGTGTTTTGTCCAAAATATTTTCCATATAAGATCGAATTATTTCATATGGGTATGTTTCAAGTATAATGTCTCTATGAAATACATGGTTTCACTTTTGTTATGATGAAATGATATCCATTTTTTATATAGATTATGTTATGATGGGATGATGTTTACGAAACCCATTTTATTCCTTGGGTAATGATGAATGATTTATCTTCATGTTGTGGCACACGTAAGAATGATTTAACTATGAGATGGGTGGGACCTATATCTCCCTCCAATGAATTGGGTAAATATTTATATCTCATGAGATAGACATGGATGAAATTGAAGTCTAATCCGGTTCAGTGATGTAGGACTGGAATGAAGAGTGAACATGATTCAATAAGGGACTTTGTCCACTAAGATGGTCTTGGTAGAAATGCCTTGGCTACTATGGAAATCATAACATGTGCTTAATGGATTCCACAATTACATGTTTTATTCCCATGATATTTTATCAGGATTAATGTTTTTTTATGTTCTACGCCTTACGTACTGCCTTGTTTTATGTTATTGCTCAATATTTTGATGTTTAAACATTATGTTCATGTTTTTAAGTTCAAATGTATATGATTTGTTTTATTTTCTCCATGCTTACCCTTAATGAGAATTTGAGATCACCCTTTATATTTTTCCTTTTCCCCAGGATTAAAAGAAATGTTTTAGGTAAGAAAAAAAGGGGAAGATCTTTATGGGAGATGATGAGGATCATTCACCACGATTAGAAGATTATGTTATATGTTTCCAATGACACTAAACTGTTACGGTCCTTGAGTTTTGGTTCTTGTTATGTATTAAGTATTCTGTAAAAGTAAGGTAATGTCCATATACGTCTTGCTTTGGGGCAACACAGTTGGTATTTGAGGAAAGGTTTAGTTAACCATTGGAAACTACAAAGCGATAACATTAGTGAAATACCTAGAGATATTTCTATGGTATGTCTAGGGATATCCCTTAGGTTACGTATAAGTATAGGTTATAGTCCTAGAATTATGGTAATGATCTTATAATTTAACCTAAAATGTTAGATATTGAAGGTACTCCCCCTTGATTACAATTTTTTCCTCTCACACTATTCCTTTTGGGTTTTAGAAAATGGCTTGAAACTGGAAGATTCACAATAATGGAAGATATGATGGTCAATGGAATGATATTCTTCATGAGAGACCAAATGAAATTGGATCTATAAGTCCACATATATTTATTTTTCCTAATTAGAAATCTCATAATATGATAAATAATATCAACTTTGGTAAAATTTGAGACTCTTCTAATAAGAGAAATATAGAGTTTCAAGATGATCATAGAGGAAAGAAAGTTCAATTTCTCTCATGTAAATAGTGTGGGAAGAGGAATCAAGGAGAATATTTCAAAAGAACTGGAAGATGCTTTGGGTGTGGAAAATAAGGACACAAAGACAGTAATTGTATTGGAAAAGGTTCAGTTAACACCATAGACAAGAATAATGGTATTTCTAAGACATCAATAACGGTTACATGTTTTAAAAGTGGAATGTACGGGCATTATGAAAACCAATGCTCTAAGGGGAAATTTCATGAAGAGAATCAACATGGTCGTATGGGTAGTATTTATATTGATGATGAAGAAGAGATTACAAATGATATATGAGATGAAATAAATGATGAAGCCCAGTCAGTGGTTTAAGAAGGTAGTGGAATTATTGTATGTTTAACAAGAATAATGTATGGTACTCTGGAATAAAGAAATATCAATGGATTGTTATACTGTTGTCTTTCCTTGAGTTTTTGAAAGTATTAGATGAATTTTACCGGTAACCATGAAAGGATATTCAAACATTTTTGGAAGGTAGATTATATGTGAATAATGAAAGGATAAAGATATAATGAGATGTTTGATAGTATTAATGATCTCATGAATGGTATAAAGACAATGTGATATCATGGTTTGAGTATAATTTTTTTGGGACTTTTGTATGTGGAAAGAGTTTGCATTTGACAAAATTCATGTTTTCAATAAGGTTCAATGGGTATTCATTTTTCAAGAGAACACAATATTAATGTATTCACATGTCTGGAATGTGGTTGACAAGATATATCTTGTGGTATATTAGGGACAAATTATAGTAATCACAAGCTCGGTAGATGACATTTCTAGTAATTGTTTTCTTTATACTATAATCGTGGACAAAAGTATTTTGGATAAGCCTAAAGATTGTAATGGATTATGATGAACATAAGTTATTATTGTTTAAGGCTAGAATTTTTTTCGATATTATTGATATAATGTTATAATAGTGTAGTTTAAGAAATGGGACAACATACAGAACGGGAGAAAACCCATCACGTCGGACAAGGTTGCGAGAATCGCACCCACAACCGAAGTGCGACATGCCTTTATCGTCTACCAATGGACTACAAGATGTCCCTAGTTAGTAGAAACTAGTTTTATTTTATTAAGCAAGATGATAGATGAATTATAAGTCCATTTTGGAACCATATCTGATTAATCTCACCATATATGGACTTATGTATATAACGTTTACTAACCTTATGTTTGAGACAGATGGAATAACATATAATTCTATCGCATTATTTGATAAAACTTTGCAAAAGTCAAATTCGAATTCATTTCTTTAAGAGATGAAGTTAAAACTGTTCGAAGCATGAGAAACGGAGAGATTTTACCAAAATCAAGTAAGTATTTCTTTTAATTCAAAAATTCATCAACATTTGGGAAATGATCTTGAAAACCAAAAATTTGTCCTAGTGCTCTCATATATGATTAATCATATGGTACCGTAGATCATCACAAATTTATGGCTTTATGATTGTTGGACTTCTCATATCCATGTTCTCTACCACTCTCTATCAGAACATGACGGTTAGATTTCCCTTCCATATCCATATTTTCAACTATGTTCTCCTATGTGGGAACCCAAGTGATGAGTTACTTTGGGTATCTGTTTTGTTTCTAACGTTCAATTATAATATTATGTTTTAATATTCCTTTTTACGATGTGAGTTTCTATCAAAGAAACTCTCAAGTAATAAATAATTTAAAACCCTGACAAATTTCGAGGGGGAAATTTATTTTAAGGGGGGTAGAATGTAACACCCAGAGATTTTATGAGATATATTATTTTTAATTTTTTCAATATCTTATATTTTATGATACACCATTATTATCTTGCGCGATACACAACACTATATTAGCTTGTAGTATACACAAAACTATTCTTGGATCATGTTACACAAAATTTCTAGTTCGTTTGAGAGTAGTTATTCTATCCAACACTGAGTGTATATATATATATATTCAATGTATAAATTAATTATGGTTTAATTATGTTATATGATACAACAATGGAGACTTTTACTACACACATCCTTGACTTGGCTTGAATTACACACAATCGCGACCATCCTCGATAGCCTGTGTTATACGCAACACTGGGTTTCACTAAACAATTATATATTGTTATATTATTATTGATGGCACACCCACTTTAAATCTAGTTTTTGGCATGTTTATAAGTTCAATTTTACAAAACAAAATTCTTCTTTTGAATCAGGATATAAAATTTTTCTTTGGATAAAATTTTCATATTATTCTAATAACATTCATATTTTAATGAATAGTAAAAACACTCTTCTAGTCAAAAGGGTTGGGTCAAGCCCTATTATTAAGAAAAGAAAAACACAACACAAACCCCATTTTAAACTGGGTATGGGAAACCCATTACAGCAGCCCAAAGGCTCATGGAGAGAACCCAATACACGGATGAAGACCAGAAAAGTGATCCAAAGCCCACACATGAGCCCAACACAAACCCAAAGACCGACCACCAGCGTCAATGTCGACCCTCCCTCATCGGACACCCACGATGGTCACCACCCAATTGTAGACCGCCTCATGCTGGTCTCCCCAATGTCATGGGGCCACCAAATAAGCTGAGGGGGGGGGGGAGAACCACCAAGAAGCCACAATGGAAGACACCGCCGAAGACCGGATGGGTCCTACTGCTGAACCGAACCATCCCCACAGCCATCACACCATGACCGAACACACCTTCAACAACCTGATGCAACACCATCTGAGAACCATCCGCACCGCCAAAACCAAATATGCCATCTGAGGAAGCGACGACTAGATACCCTAGTCTACCGAAGCCACCTGCTCAGGATCCTCCTCTTATGGGCTCATTTCAGACTTATTTTCCAGAACGAAGTCGATGAAGGAGTACACCGCATGAAGCTGAATCGTCAAAGGTAAATAAGGTAATTAAGAGTAAATATAATATTATAAAATTACCTTAACACTTGTCTTAATTTATTAGATGACTATAATTTTCTGTAAATCATACTTTGGTCGAAGTTAATTATTATGGATCCCACTTGTATTTGATTAAGACCTTTTCTATATTTTATTCAAAGAAAAGTGAAATCTGTCTCACTCAAACTTTAATAATTAAAGTATTTTTAATATAAGGTTATATTGAATATAAATTCGGTTAAAAAAATAATTTGAAAGCTAAAATGTTTTTCTTTATCGTGGTAATTTATTTTTAATTTATAAGAGTCATTTAATTACCTTATTATCTTATACATTACTGATGAAATAATTATTTATTTAGTGAAAAATCAATAATATACTTTTTATTTAAATAGTAATACATATCAAAAGGCCTAAATATCTGAACAAAACTTATTCGTAGTGTATATATAAAACCTAATCATCCCCTTACCTAATTGGTGACTATTTAAAACCTTATAAAGGTGATTGTGACACTTATATTATTTTATTTTAAATGATTCCAAAGTTGTCACCTTCATAATTTAATAAATATAACAATATACATGTTGTGATTTTAAGATGATAAATTTGTGTAAACGTATTATTATTAAATCTATGAGATTTATCATCATCATAGTATTTTATTTTTAATTTTTATGCAACAAATAAGTATATTAAATAATTACACAAAGACGATGTAGTAATTATTTTATTAAGAGAAATATCAAATAAATGGTTTTAAAAATATTAAAGTAAATATTATATGAACTATTTAATGTGATCCACTAATTTTATAGATAAATATGACATTTTGTGAATGTATTTAATCTTTTCATTCGAAAATTTCTTCTTTGTGGATTTTATTTAAATTCAACTAAATGAATAGTGTCAAAAATGACACTATAGTTATTTTATAAAAATAACATGATATTTAATTGTTTAATAACTACAAAAATATTTAAAATTTGTGAATTGAAATTTATATGGTCGAAAATGTCATAATTTATCCAATTATGGACAATTCTGAACACACATGTAATTATTTATAACAATTTTAATGTTAGAATCTTTTTACCACAAATAAAATTAAATAGATTAAATAATGATAAATCATGTTGATAATGTTTAAAATTAATTCCGAACATGTCTAAATTTTATTATTTGATGAGACTACAACCCTATCTCATATAATCTTTCGATTTGAGTCATTTTTGGGGGTTTTTAAGTGGGGTAGAATTTATTATAAATTTATATTTCTTATGTTTCCAAAGGTGCCCCTTTCCTCCCTTACAAAAAGGGCACCCCTTCCCACTTCTCCTCACACCCATTTGAGCCATAAAGCTCGGAGAACCCCTGAAAATTCCCCTTATAAACCAATCTAGTAATTTTATAGAGGTTCTGGTCTTCTCAAAAGACCAACCCTAGTGCCCTAAGAAGAAGCTTAAAGGAGTTGTGTCGATGAAGAGGTAATATCGTCTACCGATTCATTCAAGTTTCTTTCATCTTCAACATATTATTATTTAGTTTTTTAATTATAAATTAATAACAATAGTATCACTAATATACTTATATGTTATTATAAATATGAAACATACCCATTTCACCTTCAATCCATCCTACGGAAAATGAAATCACCGCGCGTGCGTACGTACGAAATACCGTCTCCATGCCGTTATGTAATTTGGTTTCCCACCAACACCTTACATGGATGTGCATAATGGTGTAAAGAATAACTATATATGGTTATTATAACATCATACTGATTCTGAGATATTACATCACCCACTCTAATACTATTCAATAATTATGGGAATGATATCATCACTCGTGCGTACGTAAGGACTATCGTCTCCATGAACATGATGCGATTCATTTTCTCTGATTAACCATTAAAGTATGATTATAACATATATATAATAAATATTCATGAAAGATATTACATAATAATGATACTGGATTTATGTACATATATGTTTCATTTAATTAATTCCATTCAATTCAATAAGGAAATGAAAACAGCGTTCAAGCGTACGTACGACCTACCGTCTCCATGAATGGTGTATTTAATTCCATTTACCTATCTATCATATATATTTATATGATGAATCTATATTCTATATAAATCAGGTTTTTCATTTTAGAATTAAGTAAATCAGGATATAAGTAATAATAACAGGAACAATAAGTCGAAACACGTACGATAAATGAAACAATTTTACCCAAAACACTGCTTTAACATGGAATTTACAAAAGAACTAGTAATAGAAAGTCATAAGTGAACCATATATGATATCATGACAATGAATATGATTCTGTAATAAGTCCATGACATTATTTAAATTATTATCAGGATGTTAGGATTCATACGAAGCATATCAGACATAAGGTAAGGGATAACTTTTCCAATATGGTTTTTATCCGAGATTGTCTATTCATAAGTATTTACTGTTGTTATATTTATCATTCATGTCCCTCTTTTATAAAAAATGGTTTCATGTTTGTTTAAAGTCATTTTTACACATTTTTGACTTTTACAACATGGTATGTAAGGAATCTTTAATTTTTATACCATATGAGGCACTTTTGGACTTTTCCAGCAATGGTACGAGAAGAATAATGTTTTTAACTTATACGGCATGAACGGATTTTTTACGGTTTCATAAAGCCTTATTTTCATGAAGCTTCATCCAAAATATTTCATGATTATTTTCAAAAAAATCATTTTCTTTTAAAATTTCATGGAATTTTGTGAAAATAAAATGATTTTGAAGAAGAAAAGTTATTTTCCTCAAGAATTCATTTCATGTGTTTTGTCAAAACTATTTTCCATATAAGATGGAATTATTTCATATGTGTATGTTTCAAGTATAATGTCTATATGATTTACATGGTTTCAGTTTTCTATTGATGAAATTATATCCATTTTTTATATGGATTATGTTATGATGGGTTGATGTTTATGAAACCCATTTTATTCTTTGGGTAATGATGAATGATTTTTGTTCATGTTGTGGAACACATAAGAATGATTTCATTATGAGTTGGGTGGGACCTATATCACCCTCCAATTCATTGGGTAATGATTTATATCTCATGAGATAGATATGGTTGGAATGGCAGGTTAATCCGGTTCAGTGATAAATGACTGGAACGAGGAGTGAACAGGATTCAGTAAGGGACTTTGTCTACTAAGATGGTCTTGGCAGCAATTCCATGGCTACTATGGAAATCATAACATGTTCTTAATGGTTTCCTCAATTACATGTTTTATTCCCATGCTATTTTATCATGATTAATGTTTCTTTATGATCTATGCCTTATGTACTGCCATGTTTTATGTCATTGCTCATGATTTTGATGTTTAAACATTATATTCCTGTTTTTCAGTTCAAATGTATATGATTTGTTTTATTTTCTCCATGCTTACCCTTAATGGGAATTTGAGCTCCCCATTTATATGTATTCCTTTCCCCAGGATTTAATGAAAGGCTTTCAATAAGAAAACAAAAGGGGAAGATATTTAAGGGAGATGATGAAGATCTTTCACCACGATTAGAAGATTATGTTCCAAGTTTCCAAAGACACTAAACATTTACGATCCTTGAGTGGTTGTTCTTGTTATGTATTATGTATGCCACAAAAGTAATGTAATGTTCATGTATGTCAAGCTTTGGGTCTCTACAAGAATAGCAGTTTAAACTATAATTTAGAAGAGGACTTGATAACATTGTACTAGTAAATAATTGAAATTTCAAAACCAACCCAAACATGATCAACCATATAATATAACTATTTTATTCACTTTTTATTAATTTATTTTTTATATTTCATTCATTATATTGTTTTGTTTTCAAAAACAAATATCTTATAAAAAACCCATATTTTTCCACTAATTTAATGTGAAAAACATGATCCTAGTTCAATACTCAATAGATACAACCTAGTTTGAAGAATACGTAGCATTTTAACTTTGAAAATAATTATTCTTTCAACAAACATGTTATTCATGTGACATATTATAACATGGTGTTGGTTCTCAGTTGTTCCATGCTACTAATTTACACCACTAGGAAAATGACTATACAAAGGCGACCATCCAAATGCCCAAATATATTTTTTCATTGTGTATCATTTATTTCAAAATATCATATCAATAAAACAAACGTTTTGTTGAGTTTCCTTATTATAATATCTCTCATTCATCATTTAGCATAAATCTATTTTTGTTTTTATATATATGTCTGTGTTTATTACAATATGATAGACTGAAATTAAAGATGAAGATATTATTTTTAATAATATACTATATAGTTTCAATGGGAAGATCCAGATGGTTAGTGATAGGGTTATTATAGTGAATAAAATTTATAAGGATTATGAATTTTAGAGTATGAGGCCCTTGGAGTTGGATGTTGAGGAGCATATTTTCCTTAGGGTTTTACCTCATTGTAGGGAATAATGTTTTGGTCAGGGGTGAAAGATCTCACCATGGATGATTGTATTATATAAGGAGGTAGAGTTAATCAGTAAGGTAGTGTATCATTTCACAATATCTCTATAGTTGGATCATATTCATTAAATATTTCATGTTTCCCAAATAGTATAGTATCATTATGATTAAAATCATTCCATTGATTGAGGAGAGTTAGATATTGAGGATTATGTGATGTTCATTGAGAGGACCATTGAGAACCAAGACCACAATGAGAATGTTTTATGAGGGTGTTCTATCCCCTTATTTCAATTTCCCATAAGGAATGAGGATAAAGATGATTACATGGGAACATGATTGGAATATACACAACCAGTACTAAATGTTGGTCACTTATTGATTAGTTCTATGATGTTATATCGATGATGTAAAAAATGATTTGATGTTTGGGTTTTTATGATAATGATTATCATCTAGTGTTGGTGTGAGGGATTGATCTTGATTCTTGTTTGAACAGTGTCTCTTAGGGGAGTGTTTGCTAGTTTCATGAATTTAATGCTACATTGTCTAGTCGGTAATGATTATAGAGGATGAGAATCATTTCAGTGGTACATGATGTACTAGACTAATCCATTGTGACCTTTTCTATGTGTTTTTATGGTTCTAAGGGTCCTCTTGAGTGGTTAAGGTGTTATTCTAGAGTCTTTATTCATAATTTTATCTATTTAAAATGACACCATGCCATAGAAGTGGGAGTGGTGGTGGATATTTTATTGTTTAGTATTATTTAATAGATTTCAATGATTTTTTTGTGTCGTAATGTGTTTGTTAGTGTAACATGATTAGTTAAACAAATTCTTTGAAAATATTGGTGGATGAGTTGCTGTTGTTAATATTATGTTTAAAACAATTTTCATGGAAAATTACACTAGTGGGAGTGGTTCCTATAATTTCACCTCAGGGGTTCTCACTTGAGAAATAAAAAATAAAGGATATCACTACACTAAGGTAGATGAAATGGTTACGTCAAATGGAATCAGACTTCTCCCCATGCCATTTTTTAAGGAAGTTTTCAGGAGGAATTGGTTTTTAATGATATTTTAAAACACTAGATATTTTGTGATATCAAAAAATGGAATCGAGATAGTGTTATATCAGAGCACACCATGATATTCTCATAGGTCATGACCTCATGGTGAAGGGCACTTAATATTTCTTTATATAGTAGCGACATTACCTCCAAACTATTGATTTATTTCCCATCATTTTATCCTTTGACCAAATATATCACATCCTATATGGTCTCCTTATTTACATTGGAGAGTCTATCATCTTTTTTTACCCAGATAATAGTTCCTTGGATCAGGGAATGATTTCATTATCTTTCATCTGCCATGTTCCCATTTTTTATTCTCACTATGGTTGGATTGGTGAAAAACCAATGTTTTGGAGATTTTATTGATAGTGGTTCACTAAATAATGGCCAATGTGGTGTTTCACTCAAATCCAATTGTGGTTGATCCTTTATTATTTTGAGTAGATTATTCTGGGATTCATAATTTTAGATGGGGATTAAATTAAACTACTTATATTTTTATATTTGGGAAACATTGATACTTTTTATTTAAATTTGGATGATTGTATGAATTTTACCAACAAAATGTAGTTACTAAATAATAAAATTGGATGTGAATTGAGAAATTGAAATTATTTTACTAGATTTATTAATGTTTATGTTGTTTTTTCTATCCCATGAAACAACATATTTTGATGGATTGATTATAAAATCGCTTATATTGGTTAAATATTTGAAGGAAATATTTATTATATAAAGAGTATGATGTTCTTTAATTTTTGTTGTTGATTTTTGTGTCTCGGTGGCCTTGATTATTTTTTGTGGCTTGTGGGACATAGCTACTAGTTTTGGATTGGTGTCTTTGGGATTTGTGGATTGGTGTCCTTGGATGTTATCACTCAGTGGCCTTGTGATGTAGTTTTTTATGTTGTTGATTTCTGATTGAACTATAAAATCAATGGAATTATTATTGGATTTAATAATATGTATTTCCAATGTATGGAATTAAAAAATGAAAATGGATGTATTTAATGTATGTTTAAAGTGTAAAATGTGATGTTTCCTTTATTTGGAGATTTGATAATATTTTTATTTAATTAATGATAGAAAACATTTGTGTGGTATTAGATACAATCTACTTGCGATAATAGTCTTATGATAATTTTTTTATAAACCCATAAAGGCTGGATTGTGTGTGAGACTATTATATGTTTAGTTCTTGTACTTCATTACACAACCATTATGATTCAAGCAATTTATATTGATACATATATGATTTAAATAGTTTCGATTTTCCAACATCGATTATATGATGGATATAGATGTATCACTACTGTCTCCCCTTATTTTTTTCAATTTTTTTTTTCTGTGATGACGTTGTTGATACATAGTCTAGGGAGATATCTCATGGACGAAGAGGTTATATGTGGGGGTGGTCATGAAAGGTATGAGGAGGGAATGAGGTTCATATCATATACATTCATGATAAACTAATATAGACATATTATAGTACGGTGGTTTGATATGTGGTGTACGTTTAGAACAATGCCTTCTTATGGCGATGATTCCATTTATTACATGGGTTGTGATCTAGGATTGCTTATTTTGATGACAATATATTTTTTTTGGATGATATAAAAGGATGTCATCTCACAAGGTGAGAGAAGAAAACTAGGGGGATAGTTTTTGAAGGTAAACATATAATATTCTAAACTAACTACTTTACTTTTAATGGATTTGTGATTTGTTGAGAGTGTATTAGTGAGGATGGTGGAATAAGCTGACCATGTAGGTTCTTGTTAGTTATTTTTTTTTCACCCAACATATAGTGTGATCTTTTCTTATTTTCATGAGAGTCATTGTGTATGATACTTTTGAGTATACAAGTTAATATCTCTACATGTATATATATTAGTTTGATTCATTGGATTTTGGGAGGGCATTAATGAGTGAGTTGTACATTAGTGGAATGGTATTTGGAGTTATTGAGTCCCTTCCACTTGACTATTTTCCATTCAAATTTTTTTATTTTTGATATGATATTTTTTATACTGATGAATTATTGGTATGGTTTTATGGGGTTTTTCTTTATTTTATATGTTATTTTGAATTTAATGGTTGTTTATGCTATGATCAAGTGAAATATTTTAGGGTAATTCCAATCATTTCGTTTCATTTACCCTCCATACGAGTTGGTAAGACTAGGTATACTTTAGAAATGTTTCAGGGGTCGCTCTTATCTCATATATCATCCTAGGAGGGGTTCATGTTGGTGGAATATTATGAAAGATCATAATTTCTCATCTTCCAAGTGACGAGCTTGTGTGGATAAAAAATAACATATTTCATTGAATTAGGGAACCTATTTATTTCATCAGTAAATGGAGGGATAAATGTCGGTGCATTATGTGTTGGTATTCATAGAATTTGTTAGTTTAAGATATTGGTATTCACTTACATAAATAGTGAGACCTCAGTGAATGTAGAAAGCTAGTGTAACCAGTTGTCTAGCTAGGTCCCACTATAAAGTTGGGGTAAGAACATTTATAAAAGTGTTATATACTTTTGATTGTAATAGAATATACAATAGTGTTCACCCATGTATTTTTGATGGAACATCAAGTGCACATAATACAGATATGTCTTATTTTATTTTATTTATCCTTTTTCAAATGTGTGCGAGACATGATATTTCATGGAGTGTGTAAGAGGAATAATTGATGTGATGAAGTAACATGATTATACCTTATTCCACAATACTAATCTCAAAATGATGGTTCCGAGTTTACCCGAGGAAAAAATCCACATATGTGATTGGTTTTCAATTGGCAGTAGGTTTCTACAGTAGAACCATTGGAAAAAAATACCACCATATAAGAGTGCAGAATAATAAATAAATTATAAATCAACATTAATAAATAAAAACCAGAAAATTACTGATAACCCATGATAATGTATAAATAGTTAAATACCTCCATACATGACTGATCTCATACTAAGATCATCTCATATGTGTAAATTAGCATAAATGAAATAACCAAAACACTCATACGCCTTTAGATTATCAGCAAGCCCATAGCTCACCCAATATATCTAATCCCATATAAGATATGATATAAAATAATATAATACCAACAGTTTTTTTTGAAACCATTACCTATAACAAGATTAAGTTTTCTTGAGTAATAATGTACCACAACCACCCTAGAAATGTGTTATTACATAACTCAAAATGGGACCAGAAAAAAGTTCCCATATATAACTAGTAAATTCACTTTTATCTGTATCTGATATGTTTACTGGAATAAAATTAAAAAATAAAGAACAAAAAAATTTAATAGGTAAACATAATTTAACCTTAGATCATGGTAACTCACAATATCATCCATTCATAAAATATTTCTCATCTGTATGAGATAATAATTTATATGGGAATTTGAAATTTTAATTTTTTTGTGGGTCCATTTTTGAAATTGAACATTTAAACCGAAATTTGATTATTGTTGTGTCTCAAATAGTTGTTTTAAAGTTCAAATTAAGACCACATGGATATATTGATGATTTAGAAATAATAAGAAGGAATATGAGGTTATCGGGGTTGTAGAACAATAATACAAGACCACTAAGATTAAACCGTATTGCTTATGGGGGGTGGGTTACAATGGGGAAAAATCAATTCCCCTATGAGGTTCAGGGGGGAATACCACTCCCTCTCCCATTATCAGCAATGCTTGGATCTGGTGGTCTAAGTGACATTAATTACTAATTAAGGTATGATTCTTCTCTCCATCAACCATCCCTTTTTTCTCCCTAATACATTTAATCATATTTTTTATTTGGTTATTTTTAAGGAAATTTTAATAGATAATAGTTAAATAACACATTTTCAAATGGATTCTTTATTGATACACCAGAACTACATCCTGTAACATTGTCCACTTTTCATCATTCAATGATTCAATAAATATACGCCACAACTAGATTTTATATATCATTTTTTCATTTATTAACATTTAATTTATTATTGAATCATCATTAGATACTATAATTTTTAACCAAGGTGTATTTATAGGTTCATTTTAGATATATTGTGTGTGTAAAACATTAGTTATGGTGTGATGAGGACACCTATTGAGGTTAGGTATTATATATAAATTTAATTATATAAATAATTATGTTAATAAATGATTATTTTGACTGTTTTGGTTCATTGGTGTGACTTAAGACCTCATATGTGATGGTGATGACCAATTTTAAATAAATGATGTTGATTGTTGTTTCATAGAGATACATGTCATGAAATTAAAATGTGATGAAGTATCTAATGTGAAAGGTGGTCTCACATACATGACATATCAAAATTATTACCTGTGTTATGTGGAATGTGGTATGTCTTATTTCCACTAAAGTTATTGAACTAGTTAACATAGTTGAATTTATTATTTAAATTATTAGTTAGATGATAATTAAATTAATTAGTCTATTTAATTAATATAAAAACCTTAAGTCATATTACTTGTCTCAACTATTATTGGAAAAGATCGTAGACCATAATACATGACTTGCGTGGTTTAGACCCACTTTGAGGGTGTTGTTATAACAAGGAAATCCTATCAAAAATAATTGGTATGTCCCTAATGAGGGGCCACAATGACCTCCTTATATTTTTTCAATATTTTTTGGATGATGAACTAATAGGTGGGATATGATTTCCCACAGAGGACCCTAGAACTGTTAAACATAATGAGATGTTCAAGGATTGAGGAACCATTAATAAAATGAATTTTACAAGGTGGAATGTCCTTAGTTAGGTTGGTAATGTGTAGGTTGTTGGAACTATGATTGTGTGATATTTTATATACTGTAGGGTTTTTATATTTATCTATATACAATTTCATGAGTGACATACATTTTTGAGGATTATTTATTCTAGAGTTATCCTAGTTATACCATGGGGCACAAAACTATCATTGGCTGAGTGATGTTCGTGAATCTATGAAGTTATAAGGGAAAAATAAATGTTGATGTAGTATGTAATGTAATTATGGGACCTTAGGATAATAATAACATTGTACTAATAATTATTAGATTCATATTTTTCATAATAACAATTTCAGGTCTCCTATATAACTCAAATAAAAGTAATAGGCCTATTGAGGATATGATATATGATGATAGATGTGGGTATTTGACCATCCCTTGTGTCATTTATTGTATTTCATTTACCTATGTTCAATTTAAAATAATTTTAAACAAATTTACAATTGTTTTATGGAATCATTAGTTTCAGCACTATGGGTGGATTCCTAGTGAATCTAGGATCCATCATGGAATGATAAAAATGTTTTGGAGGCCCATGAATTCTATGATATATGATTGGAATAGGAATGAATGAAATAATGTGTTCTATTTAAATGTGTAATTCATAAAAATTCTTGTTATTCTGGGAGTTTCTCCTGAGATGTTGAGTGTTAGAGTATATAGAATTCTTAGATTAAACTATTTAGAAAACACAATTGGAAATATTACGATGCATGGGATTATACTGAGGTGTGAGGCCATTGAAAAAATATCCTTTGATATTTTAATATATTTATGAGGTCTTATCTTAGAGAATCCACATGAGGAAATATTCTGACATATCTTGTGGTATTCATGACAAACACCATCAATCGATTCCAAGGATACCCCAATAATCATGTGGATACACCAGGTTGTGATGGTGGTGAAGGATCCATGAGTTATTGGACTCCATTGTGAGAGTCCTAGTATTCAAGAGGGTGTTAACATTTTATTTAATATTGAATCCATATTAATCCAGTATACCTAAACATTTGAATCTAATAGATCCCTTTCCCCTTTTTAGGGGTTTCTATGTTATAATATGGAATTCCCAACCTTAAACCATGCGTTTTTTCCTTTCATCTTGATAATAGTTGGATACTTGTTATCTCCCTAGGGTATGATTCTCATATAATATAGAATCATGTGCATGAGACCATATATTAGGGACTAAATACCCCCTTTGTGGTAATGAATTATTCATAGAGACATTTTAGCACTAAGCAAAGATTGTTTGGTTAATTGGGTTCATGAACCTAAGAATTTATGATGGTTTTATTTACATTTTTTAAGATTCTGAATTTTATGATTTTAGGATTATTATTTCATCTGATAATATCTCATAAACAAATTATGGATTTTAATGGAAATATGTGAGATAGAGTTCGTACTGACATTCTGAGATATATACTCACACCCTACTTGGGTCACCAAAATAGCCGGGTACTCGATAAGCCTCTACATGGTTGTAGGAACATGACTAGAAAAGAACTGGTATTACATGATCTAGTAGGATGTATACCGTGAATAAGGTTATTGGGAAAAGTTTTGACATAGAAAAGGATGTATGAATATTTTTTTCCATTTTTTTCTTCAATTTTATTTTCGTAACGATCACAATGTGCGATCAATACTTTTATTATAACATTATTATCCGAGTCCTCTATTTTATGAATTTTATTTTGTTATATCCTATTTTGTTAATTGATTCCAGTTCAACTTTGTATGATATTTGGATATTTTATTCTATTATTAAACACTTTTATATGAGGGTATAATCTCCTCAATGTACCAACTAGACCCCCACTACATGTTCTTAACAGATTTTGAATGATGTTTTACAAATGGGGCCTTTTCAGTCTCTTGTTAGGAACACTTATCAATGTTTACTGCTCCCATAATTTGAAATGGTTGTTTTACAGTGGTTTATTTTTTAAAATTTTAGGATAAGGTATCCAAAAGTTTAATAAATGCTTTGGATGATCTGGTGGAATCCATATTGGTGTGTCATGATATCATTTTTTGGTTATATGTACTGTTTACAAGTTATCATGTTATTATTATTGATGTGTGATGTTATAGTTGTATTATTCTCCTCAAATGATGAACATGATATTTATTTATGATATAATCAGGATGTTGACTCTTGAATGTATGGTAATGTGGTTTCTTATCCATCATGACTAGAATTGTTAGATTCACATGACATATAGTCTTAGTATGGTTTCATTTTTAATATAGAAGATGATTGTAAAATTATTCAAATTTTCAACAATATCTCATACGGTGTTTTCAGATGTAATAATTTCATGGAATTATACTCTCCTTGGCCAAATTTTTATAATAATATCCTCCACTCGATGGTTGTGTGGATCTACAATGTGATAATTTTTGGTGAAAATGATAAGGTAGACACCATGAATTTGAGGTGAAATGACCCTATGAGGACAATACATATATAATATTTCATTATGTTAATCCCCTTGAGGGTGATTGTATTATCAATATAGTTATTAAAAATGAATGTAAAAACATATATGACTATTCCATAACATAATAAAATGAAAATATACCAAAATGAACAATGAGTTTAGGATTTTTTTGGCATGTGTACCAATTAGGGCTATAAATTAGTGACATGGAGGGGATACATGTTAGCTATAGAATATTTTGGTGGGTAAAAATTTTATACACACACATATATATATATATATATTAGAATCAGTAATCAGATCATATAGGTATTAGTTATTTGAAAATATATTTAGTTATGATAATTCATAATAGTGGGAGATACAAAAATCAAATAGTATCAGATCTGACCAAGTGAAAGATATAGGATGGAGATGTTTCCTTCAGAGATCTATGCGATCTCTAAGAACAGAGCAGAGATGACACCTCATGTGCTATGAACCACATTAGACATTGGTTATGGGTTAGATAAGAGTCCTAAAAAACCCTATTGAACTATGAGACGTGAATCTATACATAGAAAGAGTTTGTACATATAGTTTTGAAAAAGGGTGAATTGTGAGAGGGGTTACCACGAGCTATGAGTGCGCTAGAGGCATACAGAATAGTTATATGATAGTGTTCCTATCTAAATAAAGGGAGGTGTTATATAGTAATGTTATTTGAATGATAATTCCTTAGCAATTCATGTGTGGAGAACCATTGGTGTGAGTGAGATTATTTAGAGACCATTTAAAAAGGGTTGGATTTTTTGGGTTCCATACCCTATTTTGATGTATGCGTTTGGTAGAAGGTGAGAAATTTTTTCTTATGAATTTTTTTATAAAAAAATATTTGAAGAAGAATGAATAGTTTAATGTTGAAATTCATTTTTTAGATTCATTGGGGTATCCTATTGGGATTTAGTTCACACGCCTTTCATACGGCTTTACGGATATGTAGAAATAGTATTTATTGAATCTGATAGATGGGAGGGAGTTTCTAGTAATAATGAAAACTCATGTCTAGAGCCTCTTTCCAGTGATCATGGTATGGTAGTAGTGATAGGACACACAGATTTTGCATCATGGAGTTCGGGTTATACTATTTTTTAGTGCTTATAGAATTATGGGTTATGACAATTATGACTTATTCATATTCACATTTTTTTTCTCACCCATGATTTGTTATGGTAAATTTGTTGTTGTTTTTCATAGATATGTTCATTTCAATCCATGTTTTATTTTGTGGGTGAACTATTTCACATTTTTGTAGGTTCCCATCATGAATCCATTTTGATTAACAACATTCCGGAGGCATTTGGATAGGCCTACTTTGGTAATGTGTTATCTCGACCTATATTGGTTGTTTACAGAAGGGTATCAGAGCATTTGATCTTTATAAATATAGTAATGTTTAAATGTACCCTTCTATTATTTGTCGAATAATGGTATATAGGGACCCATGATATTTATAAATATATATTTTATCTTTTTTGATATATATTTAGTAGATTTTAAAAATTCATGCTCGGGGACAATAAATGATTCATGTAATTGTGGATAAGATACACAATATTATAATGTCATGAATGATATTAAACTTCTCCAACAAAAATCTCCACATTTAGCAGTGTTCATAGACATACAGTACACTATTCATTTCTTTATGACCTGTATGAATAGAAACATAATAAAGGGTGAAATTAGATGCTCTGTAATAGTAAATAAGGGATATATCAATATATGATCATATAAAGTCATAAGCTAAACATAAGGGTATCAGATCATGAACATAAACTATAAATTTCATAGATAGTATTCAATTGATAATAAAAATGATTCATAGAATAAAATATTACCATTTAAAAATATATTGATCAAAATAGTGTTAAATCATCATAAATGCATCATGAACAACAGGCTCATGTCATTAACTTGTGTGTCCATCATATGTTTAGAAACTGTTTGATATATCAAGGTTAACTAAAAAGAGAATAAAATCATAAAATATCATGAACCACCACATACATTCTGCAGTGGATCAAGCATCTTAACAAACATCCCATTGTTATCACACTTTATATAAATTTTTTCTTAATTCACTGGAGAGATTTAACATGCACACCAATCATTAGCACATAAAAGAACCAACCATCATGGGTTAATAATGGATCCACCAATCCTTGGTTTATAACAAATCCACACATACATGTTTTATATATTAAGCACCCATTGCATAATTAATATAGTACATATGTGTGTGTGAAGATAAAAAACAATCTCTATGTCATCAAATCACATACCAAGGAAAGAAAATTGATTTTTAACCATTTCATAATTTCATCATAGAATTACCCATGGAAACAAATGTGGTTAAAAAAATGAAATCATTATAATAAAAACATATCCATATAATGAATAAGTATTCTACTAGTGGATCATATCTGCAAAAAATATTATTAATATATAGGGATTTTATCATATGGGATAATTATTTTAGAAGATTACCGAATCATTTTACCAGGGAAACAGACATTCCACATTCATGATGATTTTATTAAATAAAAATTTATCCAATTTTTTTATATAAATGATCCTTGGGAACCTCTAGGTGATTCTTCCAATATTTGAGGTATCATGGTGGTTTGGAATTTGGTTTATATCGTATGAGAAAAAAGTAAACATTAGTTTTTTACTTATTTTCAAAATTTAAAAAAGTTGATTATTCAAAAAATGACAAGAACATTTATTTTTAAAAAAATTATAAAAATTAAATCATGGTTAAAAATTAAAATAATAATTTATATGGGATTTATATAAATACTCATGATTTTTTATAAAAAAATATTTACGGAAGAAAATTAATTTTCGACCAAATAGATAAATAATAGACGTTTTCCATTAAAAAAGTCATTAAATTAATTGATTACATAAAATGTGTAAAATGAATTGAAAAAAGTATTCTACATAAGTAAATTGAGTATAATAAATTGAATGAGACTTATTATATAGTTATCATATAATCTACACAATGTAATTTTATTCATATAAAATCCTGATTAAACGAGGATGGAATCATAAATCTCTTGCCCAATTTGTAACATTCAAATTATAACATCATGAAAGAGAAACATAGATGGTAATGAAAATCAAAATAATATTCATGTTTAGAATCTTCAAATACATTCATGGGAATGATATATATTACATAAAATAAAAAAGTGGTGAATTTTTCAAGTGTCTCAATGAAGAAAATGTGGGGAGAAAATCGCATACCTCAGGTCTCATATGCCATTAAATGTTCTCAAGACCAGTTTATAATAAATTTAAATTTTATATAATATTAAACCATATTTATTTATAAATTATAAAATCATAAAATATCCCTTACTAATTTTTTCACAACCATTAATTAATAATCCAATAGTAAAATCATCATTTTGAGGTTCTACTTTTCTATATTTTCATTAGAATTATGGTTAATTTGTTCAAGTCAATTTAATTTGATCATTTTTACTTAATTAAAAAAATTAATGATGATATTAATTTAATAAAATTTCATTATATATATATATATATTTAGTGATATACATAAACTCAAATAGAGAAAAATGAATTACTGTGTTCAAGGGGATGATGAGACACAGAAACATGAGAACATAGTTTCATATTTTATCGATGGATGGAAATAATTATAGGTAAATAATAATTTATCTTTGGAAAAAAATATTATGGCATATATATCTTATATATTACATAAATATATTAGTATTACTATCAATGTAAAAATAAATTCAAATATGTATCACCTTACTTCATTGGTGCATTGTCCATACGTACACACGAGCAATGTTAGAATTTTCCAATATACTACTAGGGAATAAGGTATATCTGATATTATAAATCTACTAATATATTTTTTCTTATATATCCCATGTATAAATTATATTCTTCATGATATCAATATATTATAGGTGGTCCTTGTAAATTAATTACATTAGTTCATGAGGGTGTAGTTTGTTGTATATAAGATCCATAGTTTCATTTCCCATCTATTGAAATAAGAGATGTATGAATATGATGATGATTATATTGTATAATTTCAGTATATAGGGGTTAATTAATTTTTTATTCCATAATGGATTAATAACATTCTATTGATATGGATGAAGAAATAAAACATTCTCATGAAATAATGATACCTCTTATTAAGACAATGTCATTATATTTGTACATAAATCAATTCTTGATGGACATTATGTCCAAATGAAGGAATTTGGGATGTTCGTAGGGATGTGAAGAAATGATTAGGTTAGGTAATGGATTAATAAAAATAAATCTTATGTGTTAATAAGTGAGTGGTAGTGGTTCAATTTCATAATGAAGTGAGTGGAACTCTTGAAATGATTCATTGATTTTCAATAATTCCATATCACATTATTGTGAAAATAGATGAAAAGTGGGCCATCACAAACCCTTATATGACATAAGGACAAAATATTACCATAAAATAGAAATCATAAATGTAATTAGGTCATTTTGATCATTATATTTGTATTTTATCATCTTATAAACTATTTTTAATATAAAACGTGTTAAGAAATATTAACTATTTTTAAAATTCATTACAAATGAATAATATGTTGACAATATTATATAAATTTAATTATACAAATTATAAATATTTTATTCATTTTTTTCAAATTCATTTCCTAGAATTCATAAAATCTAATAAAAAATTAGTATTATAAGTAGGATAAAAAATGTTTTCCTAAGAAAATATTTTGTTTTGTATAATTTGTTTTACATAATAATTCAACAACAAATAGACTGTAATGAAATATATTGGAATAATAAATATATAAATTATATAAATATAATTATGATTTTTTTTAAAAAAATTTTGAAATTAAAAAATCATTAAATGAAAAGGTAATTTTAAAAAAAATAAAAAAATTCATTTCATATGGAATAAATAAAAATTTTGGAAAATTTAAAATAATCACTATAAGAAACTATGAAAATTTTATTTAAAAAATTATTTTTATTTTAAAAATGAAGTTCAAAAAAATATTTTAAAAAATTATTTCAATATAAGAGTGGAAATGGGATGAAACTAAATTCTAGAAAAATATAGTTTTAAGTTTTAAAAGTATATTTATTCGTATACCATTTGTGGAAAATTTATTCGATAAATGATACATTTTTTAATTTAATTTATTATATATAAATTTCATTAAATTAATTAAAAAATAGTGAATAATTTAATTTATTTAGAAAAAAACATTAGTATTGATAATACTTTTTTATGATAATATTTAATATAATTTTAATTGGTTTTTATTTTTATTACTAATTAAATGATAACCAATTAATCCATTTCACATATGTGTTAACCATAAATTTTCAAAATTTATTTAATCATATCAATACCCTCTAATCAATTGACTAGGTAATAAATGTCACATGAAATACTTTTATTTAAAAAGAATATCAATGTTTTTTTAATATCGGTGTTGGGTGTAATCCAAGCTATCAATGAAGTAACTTTTTTTTGGAAATAAATTATATCATAAAAATCATATTCTATTACATTATATGACATAAGAATAATTTCTCCATAAAAATTATATTA
Organism: Viscum album; assembly: GCA_963277665.1. Classification (NCBI taxonomy): domain Eukaryota; kingdom Viridiplantae; phylum Streptophyta; class Magnoliopsida; order Santalales; family Viscaceae; genus Viscum; species Viscum album. Next base: position 1,193,758,941 of record OY728121.1, on the reverse strand, counting down.
ATCATATAAAAACAACAGATAATTATTCTCCCACAAAAATTCTCTAGTTCCCATTTAGCTTCCTCAAATTGGTGGTTTCACAATAAAATTCTGACTAGGATAATGATCCTATATCAAAACACATTCTCTCTATGATCCAGAATTAGTACTAATTATTCTAGATAAGAGAGATCATTATAATATGTTGGGACCTATGTGTTCAATTCCTATAAATAATCAATTATGTACCTCCTAGAGAGTGAAATGTGGAATATGTCGAAAACATGAGAAATATTCAATGGATGCACCAAATAATATGATGTTATTCCAATATGATCAATAATTTATAAGGAACCAACATATTGCGTGCTCAATATTCATTTATTTCTAAAACTCATAACCTTTTTCCAATGTGATATTCATTAGATTAACTTGTCCCTAACATCAAAATAATAACATCATTGATTATTTTCAGCATATCTTTTTTATCTCTTTATATCTATTCTATGTTTCCAAATGTGTCTAAACATCACTTCCATTTAATTAGCAATATGATTTTCAAATATTTTTGTCTCTTCATTTTTATGATATATTATATGAGTTCTTCACATCCTACCATAAAGGGATACATTAGGAGGCATCTAAATTGTTGATTCCAATATTTTCATAAGAAAAATCCAAAAAATGAAGTGTTTGATCCCAAACACCTTTGAAATGTATAGAGAATGATATCAACATGACTTATAGAGGTTTAATGGTTCTATTGGACTGGCCATATATATGAGGGTGATATGAAATTCTAGAACCCAATTATATATCCATACATTGCTAAAGGAATCACTAAAACACTATGGTAAACCTAAAATCCTAACCAGATATCATTGAGTGGTATTCCATGAAATATAACAACATCATTGATGTGTAACCAATATAGATGTTTAAGAGAAAAATATGTTCAAATAGAAATGAAGTGAACTTAATTTATAATATTATCAACACAAAACCATATATTATTGGTACATTTATATGTCTTCAGGAGTCCATTGGGGAAATCCATGGTGACGTTTTCTAGTATTCATTATAGTATGGGTAATGGTTGTAATGTCCCCTTAGACATCTATCCCAAATCCTTAACATTATAATATATCATGTACTAAGATAAAATGTCTACAATTTATCTCTACATATTTTCCCATAAGAAATAATCTTTCATATCTTTGTAAATTTTCATAATTCCTAGATGAATAAAGAAAGATAAACTATGAGCTTTGTCCAATATATCCTTTTTCAATTCTACTGTTAATGGGGAACATATTCAGTTTTTGAACCTTTTTATTACATCCCAATTATGGTTTAACTATGGAATATTTATCACTATCTTCTATAGCAATATATCTTCCTTCTGCACCTCATTAGTATTTACATTGTTTGATGGTTAAATTATCATTTGAGAAGATAAAATTGTTCAAATTCCACCAATATTTATAGAACCTTCCTATTAATACCCATAAAATTTAGTTACCATACGATCCTCACCATAGATAATATTGAATAATCCTTTCCACTGAAGACACCAACCACCTTGGTTATATTCCCATGGTGAAAATGTATCGATTAGTGATATTTTTATTCAACATTGACAATATTAAAAAAAACATATTTTACTCTTTTTTGTGAATATATACATAAACAATTATGATTAATATATATAAGACCTTTTTATCAATTAATATATTTTCATCATATCTCCAATAAAGAAATTACCAATTGTATAACCGAATCATGATTCATGTAAATTTTGTCAGGAAACATCAATAGTCTAAAGCTATATGCTCTAACTATGACATTATGCCAATTATCACATCCCATATCTTATTTCGATGTATAACTATATATTAGAAAACCTTCTTCACTATAAGGTATTGTATGAATAAGTTTATTGACTAACCCTCTCTTCAATTCCATGAAAATTTCCTCATAGTCATCTATCTGAAGGATCATAGATCCATTATGAGTAAACATGTTTCGAATATCATACTGTCATATGTAATTATCCCCAAATCAACGATAATATCCAATAAAAATAAACTTTTTACAGATATCGATCATAATGGATGGTCTAGAAAAATTATCAAAAAAAATGTCTTTAATTGATCAACTGATATACCCACACTGAAGAATATTTGATCCAAAAAATAAAGCATTTTTAATCCAAAATTCTATCTTTTTAAAATTTTCATACAAATTATCATTTCTCTGGATCATCAGAATAATCCTCAAATGATCATCATTCCCATACATTCTATTTGAATATAAATGAATATCATATATTAAATTTTCTATTATCTGATCAAGGGAATCTCTAAGACCTCTATTCCTTAAATCATGAATATAACTTTGTTATTTTTAAGACTAAATAACATCACTATAAATTTACAGAGCCCAAACATCATATGGAATACTTTATTGGGTATGCATTCACTTTTGACCCTAAATTTATAGTACTCAAATAGAAGGTCAATAATGGAAAATATATAGATCACCATAATTGATAAAAAATTACATACAAGAGGAAATGGATATATGTTCCTTATAGTGATATTATTGTGTTCTTGATAATCATTGTAATGACACATTTTTACATCATTCTCATTCACTAAGATGATTATTTAACTCCATGGTGACACTCTAGTGTGTATAAATTCCTTATCAAGATTATCTAGAAGTATCTTTTTCAATTTTTACAACTCAATAATGTATATCCTATATAGAGTCTTTTAAAAAGGAGTTCCCCAAGGTAGGAGAACTATTTATAAATCAACATGATGATTAGGTGGAAAACTAGGTATATCTTCAAAAAAGGCATCAACAAAATCCTTCACAATTGGAAGGCCTTCAGTTATGAGTTTGTCCAAAAATATTTGTGGCAAATAACATTCATGTATATAGATTATGATCTAAAATATAGAAGTAATTTCCACTGGTTGTTTGTATTCATCCTCAAAATAATTAATGAGCATGATATCATTTGGAACATGAAATGTAACATCCCTTCCAAATAATTAATATGGGATTAGTATAATGATGTCTGATCATCACCACAAGTCACATCATATACACAATTAATATGTTTCTAATAATTCATATTATTATAATATTTAACATGATATAGGCCATTACAAAGAAATGTTATACTATTTAGAACCTGGAATTTTCATAGATAATGCCTAGGTCCCCGACATTTAATAAAATAAATTATAAATGGATTCATAATTTGAAATTTATTCCCATCCATATAACCCATCATTTTCTTCAGTAATTTATTTGATTTTATGTCCTTATTTTCCAGGAATAAAACATTTTAATATTCCATTATGAAATGTCCAAGTTTCATCTTTCCATAATTATGAAATGAATGAATTTTATCCTTCTTTAATATATGGCATCCAACACCCAAGATATCCTTTAAACCATTTATTCTCATATTTGGTGAGTCCAAGATTCATATATGGCACATGTTATTAGTAAAATATTGTTAAAACTAATTATGCCTAATTGAAATATCATTCAATTGTATCATCGTCATATTTTTAAAAAACATAAAAGTTTACATCATATTCAATTTTAACTTGATTCCTTAAGTTTATATTAATTTAATAAAATAAGTAATAATAGATTGATCAACAATCATAATAGTGGGAAACCACATAATACTAAATAATAATTTATAGGGCATACAAATAATGAAAAAAAATAAATAAATAAAAACTTAAGAATAAACTAGGTGCTCTATAATTATAATCTATTCCAATTCTCTATTATGGTTCATAAAGAAAATCAGTCTTTAATGAATCATATTACATTAGAGTGTCAAATTGGGTGTATATAAACATATATTATTCATGAACTAGGTGATGATATATTTAATTCACAATGAACCGTTTTTGGATTTATTATCCCTAGGTACAACTATTTCATATGACAAGCAATCATGGTATCTAAATATGTATGCAATTTTTTGAAATATAATGCAATCCCTTCTTACCAAAACACTGGAATGTCATATTATACATATTATTATACCTATAGGATTATTTTTGAGGTATACCAGAAGAAGATGGATCAAGGGGAACCGGGCGTAAACCCTAAGCCCGATGATGAAGATGATTCCTAGAATCCCACACAGGGGATGCATGCAGATCATGCTAGTGATGAGAGGCCCTGTGTTTAGCAGATCAATCACATGTAGATTTTCTCAATTGCAAAGAAGGGTGAGGCTGTCAAGGTGGTCTCTTCGAAGGAACCTGTGGGGATTAGGAGAAATTTTGTGGAGGTGGGAAGCAATGAGGCCGGACCATCCTTCTCGGACTTCGAATCACCCCCACCAGGTAGATTGATAAGGAAGGGGAGGATTTCCCATGTATCGGCCAATTATGAAGCGGTTGAGAAACGAGTAAGTCACTGTCGGTATTCAATTATCGCGAGATTCATTATTCTGAAGGGTGAGTGTCTGTGGAAATTTCAGGATCAGACTAAGAGGGTTGCAGATTTTTGGGGTTCTGATTATTGGAGAATGATTATGATGGGAAGAGAATATTACCATGTGGTCTTCCCCGCGGATGAAGGTAAGTGGAAATCATGGAGCAAGGGCATGTACTCCATGAACCGTGGTTTTCGGAATGTGTAGGAATGGGATCAGAAATTTGATCCCATGAATGTCCGTAGCACTCACAATCAATTTTGGATGCAAATATATAAGATAAATTGGCAGTATTGGCACCCAAGGATCCTATAAGACATTTCTTTCTCTGTAGGAAATCCCATTCGTATCGATGAACAGACAGATAATCCGAGGCTTGGACACTATGCGAGAATCTTGGTGGAAGTTGACATGTCGAGTACGCTGGTTGTGGATGTGGTTCTTACAACAAGGGATGATAGTATGAAGGTCAATATTTTTTATGAGAGGAAACCAAAGTTCTGTATGAGCTTCTTAATCTTCGGGTAAATGATGTCTGAGTGTAAATGGGACAAGGAATGCAATGTTTGTAAGAGGATGGGTCATGATGAAAGTATATGCAGAAGAAGGAATGGGAAGGAGAAATATTCTATGGAACCCCGTGAGAACAAGGGAGATGGTCATGGAATTGGTCCTAGGAAACATGTAACTTTGAATATGGGGGGCTCTTCATCTGCCCCTAGGGAGAATGATCTTCCTAACAATGGGGCACATGTTGGATCTACTTTTGATGAGGAGGGCAGGTCTAAGGAGAATCATACAACACACCATCCATGTAGTGGTCATGTGGTGTCTGGGCTGGCCACCTTACCTTAGTGTGCCACTGCAGAGATGGGTGCAGATGATGGGTCGAAGGATAAATCACCTATTCTAGCATAATATGAAGGAATTGGAAGAGGTTCAGATCGCCACCCAGATTCTAAACCAGGAGGGAGCTTCATCCAAATTTCCCCCTCCACGGATGCCCGAAGAAGGTTCACGGTTCACAGTGACCCCCTCTCAAATATGGGAATACATTCATTCACATGATTGGACGATTATGGTCTGATGAGGTGGAAGGAGATCAACATAATAAATCTGATATTCCCATTACAAGGGGTGACATTACTGCCTCCAATGGTGGGTCAGATGGGCGGTTGAGTGATAACAATGTTGCTAGGCATACTGAAGACACAACATGCCCATAAGTGAATACTATTTCATCTAGTGGTTGTGGTAGTGACGAACTGATTGGGCTGGTGAATGATGGTATAAAGGAAAAGCTGGTGAATGAGAACCAGGGTGTAGATCTGGTCTCAGTTGGTCCAGGCTTGGAGCAGACTGCTACTACTATCCCACCAATGAAAGGGGACATTGGGGCATGCGAGGTGACCATGGACACTCATTACATTACTGCCTCTAGACAGAAGCAAGGGTAGGGTGGCTAGAGGGAAGAAAGGGAAGAAACAGATATTTCTGGAAAGAAAAGGGGGCCTCTAACAAGAGGTGTGGCTAGTAAAAAATGAATATCTTTTATTGGAATTTTCAAGGGCTCGGAAACTCCCGCATGGTCAGGGCCCTTCGACATTATCTTATGACCTACAAACCGATGTTTGTTAGCATTACTGAGCGAAAAATCCTCTTTGAAAAATGGAAAGGATTCAAATGGGACTCTCTAGGATACAACTTTGTCTCTAATAATCATCATGTATCTCACATAGACAACTTATGGGTGCTAAGGCATGATGACATTAAGATCACTTCCTGTGCTACTAGGACTCCATGTTTACTGGTTAACTGTACCTTTTCTTTGCATTATTTATCAGTATCTATTGTTTATGCCTCCAATTATTATCTTAGGAGGAGGGAATTGTGGGAGTAACTCAAGTCCACCTCTAGGAGGATATAGAAAAATGGATTCTTATTGCTGACTTCAATACAGTGCTGAAGAATGAGGAGAAAACTACAACAAATTTCAATAGGGTTGTTGCTACTGAATTTTTTTAATGCATTGAATATTGCAATCTTGAACAAGTTCCCATAGCTAGTTCATATTTCACTAGGTGTAGATACATGTGGGGGGGGGGAAACAATAAAGTATGCTTGATCGATGCCTCATTTATATTGATGATCATGCTATGTATCATGGACTTTCGGGATTCACACTTCCTAAGATTAATTCTGACCACAATACGATGGTTATTGATATCAATACCCATCTCACAAGGTCATCCCCTATTCCCTTTAAATTCAACAATGGATGGCTTGTGACCCTAGGATGTAGGGAGATTGTCTTGGAGGAATGGAATTCTGAAGTCATTGGGAGTCCACTCCAAAGACATGTTATAAAACTCAAACACCTTAAGGGGCAACTGAGGGAATGGAGAAAAAATCCTTTTCAAAAACTGATGAGGATATCAGGAAGTTAGAGGGGGATCTAGACAGGATTTAGATTTGTCATGATCAGTATCCTACCTAATTCAGAGAGGAAATAAAATCCCATAATAGGCTTGATGATCTTCTAATGGTAAAGGAAATATTGGTTAGAAATCAACTGAATGTTAAAAGGTTAACGGATGGGGACATGTGCTCGATGATCTTCAATAGGTTACATAAGGAAAAGAAGGCGCGTGAAGGGAATAGGGTGGTCAGAATCGATGGATACCTCTACTATGAAGAAAAGGTGATTTCCCTAGCTGTTTTTGAACACTTAAATGGAATATTTTCTGAAAATGGGCATTCCAATATTCACTGTATGTTCGATAACATCAGTCCTTGTATTGATGATCACACGAATCAGCTTCTACTTGCTCCTCCATGCAAATGGGAGATCAGATATACTCTCTTATATCTCAATCTTGAGAGATCCCTAGGTCCTGATGGATTCAAAAATAAAATTTTCATGTTCTATTAGGACATCATGCAGAATGATATTGTGCAGGGAATTAAGGATTTCTTCTCGGACTCATATATGCCCCATTGAATGCATTCCTATTTCATTTCTCTTATCCCCAAGAAAGAAAATGCTATTGACATCATGGATTTCAGACCGGTTGCACTTGGGAACACAACACCCAAACTTATTTGCAAGGTTTTGATGAACAAGATTAGTGGGTTGGTTAATGTCATAATCACTGCTAATCAATTTGGATTTTTCCATAGGTGGTGCATCCAAAAGTGCCTCTTTATTGTCTCTAAGAGTGTCAATATTATGAGAAAGAAGACAAAGGATGGGATTTTTCCGTCAAAATTGATATCTTCAGGGCTTTCGACACTCATAAATGGAGCTTCCTCCTTGATGTCCTTAGAAGGTATGGCTTCTCGAATGGTTTCATGAATCTGATCCATATCATTCTTGATTCTTCCAGGTTATCAGTTCTTCTCAATGGTTCCCTGAGGGGCTTCTTCCCTTGCACTAAGGGGTGCGGCAAGGTGATCCACATTCTGGTCTTCTTTTTTCCATTGCAGAGGATTACCTGAGTAGATGTATTAATTACCTTTCCCAAATGGGTATTTATAAGCATATTAGGGCTGGTGTGAGTGAGCATACCCCATCTCATTTATTGTATGCAGACAACATCTTGCTTCTTGGTCAAGCATCAAGGAAAACTATTGCCTCTATTAAAGCCCTCTTCAGTTATTATGCAAGGGTATCTAGACAAGACATTATTTGGGACAAATCAACCATTGTTTTTGGGAATGGAATTATAATTGGGAAACGGAACAGAATTGTCAGGATTCTTGGGGTGAGGAGGGGATACCTACACTTCCAATACCTTGGGGTCCCACTGTTATGGGGAAAAGTGAAAAGAGAGTACTTGGAAGGAATTTATGATGGAATTGTACATTAGATGGCCAGCTAGAAAGGGAATGCTATTTCCCTAGCTGTGAGGGTCTGCCTTGTGAACTTAGTGATCATATCGAAGTTTGTCTATTCCGTCTCTATCTATCAAGGACCCAGAGGACTTCTCAAGGAACATTAGAGAATCGTTCAGAATTTCATATGGACGAGGTCACCACATGAGAGAAAACTAATTATAGTTTCATGGATGGAGAGCATCAAGACTGTGGAGCTGGGGGGTCTAGGACTCAAGGATCCTCATACCTTTAATGATGGCTTGATTGGGAAATTTACTTGGAACCTGCTTTCTAATGAAGATAACTATGATTTTCATTCAAACAGAATCACAAGGAGGGTTTTATATGGATACATAGGTTATCATACCTTATCGGTTTGGGCCTCTATCAAGAAGTCATATGTCAGAATTATGCACGATACCCGATGGGTGGTTTGCAGGGATTCAACACTGAATTGCTAGAACACAAAGCAGCTCACACATCTCCTTTTTTATTTAAATTTTCCTCCTAAGGAAGCCACATGGTATATTTTCGGTTTACTGTCACAAATGAAATCTACTAATTTTATTGTTCCTATGTAGGTGGAGACCGAAATAACTAATTATGTCTTTATGGAGAATGATACATTGATCTAGATACATAGTAGAACTGGGAAATTCAATAGCAGGGATTACTATAGAAACCTATTTGGGGGTCAATCCCCTGCACCTTCTTGGCGTATGAAATTCAGAGCGCAGTTCATCAGAACCTCCAGATTTTCTCTGATATGGAGGATCTGGAAAAATCGACTTCCCACAACTATTGCTCTTAAGAGGCCTGTCTTTCAGATGGCCTCCATGTGCTTCATCTATGAAGCTGATGAGGATTCTGTTCAGAACATTTTTATAGGCTATTTCCATGCCAAACAACTGTGGGAATATATTGGTTCCTTGTTTGGAGTGGTTTTTAACACCTGTGGGTCGATTATGCATCTCCTGTGTACTGTTTCTCATGGCCGATTCAGTGATAAAATTTTTATCCTGATTTTTTGCTGCTATTGCTACTGCTATTACAGTCATCTGGGATGCCCGGAACGCTGCTGTTTTCACAAGTGTGCACTCCACAGTTCCGAAAGTAATGGTAGCGGTTCATAGAGATGTTTATGCTGCTTCCCTTGTGCAGGATGTCTCCATGTCTAACACAGTTGCAGGTCTTCAAATAATGAGAACGCTTGTGTCCTGTGGTGGCCTTGCAAGCCTCAGATACTAAAGTATGTTTAATGGATCCCACCCATTGGGCCTTTCCTCAAGGTAAATGTTGATGGGGCCTTGTTGGGTGCTCCAGGCCCATCCAATTTTGGGGGAGTGTTCCGCACATATTGTGTGTTTGTAAAAAGAGGCTTTCACCACGCCATTTGAATTGGCACCGCCTTTGAATCCAAACTTTGGGAAATGATCTCTACCATTAGGTACTATGTCTAGTTTAATTTGAATTATATATGGATTGAGTCTGACTCTATAACCATGGTTCATTCCTTGAGTACCAAGACGCACCAGGTCCTTTTGTGTGTGCTGCCACAGTGGATTGGTTGCCTTAGTGATATTTCCCTGATGCATGTGGACGTTTCACATCTCTATAGGGAGGCTAATCAGGTGGCAGATGCACTAGAAAAGCGGGTGCTCACTGATACTAGAGATATGTGGTCTTTCATGACCCTGGAATACTGTGCCTCACTAGTGGAGGGAGATAGGTGTGGTGTGATGCACACTCGTTTATGTAATAACCCCTTGTATTCTTGACTTTTTTCCTTTTTTATTTAATATTATTAGGACTGGCTTCCACTGACTGCTAGCTTTTCATGGTATTATTATACATAATGTTTTCAACAATTTTTTCATAAGAAAATCCTTATATATTGTCTAAAGCATTACTCTAATACCAACTATAGAGGATTAGGTTATTCATACCTAAATATTACATATATTCAAATGAATATACGTTACATTTTTATAATACATTATCTATGACTATAAATGATTAATGTATTTGTAGTATAGATGAATAATATTCATATTTCATGAAATATTTTTAAAATCACACATAATTATCCCAAAATTTATTACTAATCATTTAAATAACATACTTAAAACATTTCTTCTAGACTTAGTGAATGGAAACATAAGAAAGGGTGATATTAGATACCCAATAAGGGAAATCATGAGAGAAATAAATCTATGACCATATAAAGGAATATGATAATAATAATGGTATGAGTTCTATGACATAAAGAATTACTATTTCAAAATATAAGGATTATATGATTTAGAAATAATAATAAATCAATCTAGAACCATTGGACCAGGCAATAAAATTGTGAAAAAACATAGGTATAGAAACATTGTTCATTTATCATGTTTAACTATCGAAACTATTATATAATAATGGTTTGTAAATCACCAAATATATCCCATAGTTGATCATGTACTTCTACATGCATCCTAATTTTATCTAATGATATATAAAACATTACCCAATCCATTGGAAAGTAATAATTGGCTCACCTGTCCTCCATTTATAATGGAACCACCCATCCATGGTTTATAATAGAATAACATATCCTAGGAAAATAATGAAACCACACATACTTATCTTATAATAGAATTGAGAATCAAAACATTAAAATCATAGACCATTGAATATCTGGATCATAAAATAAATTTTTTTCATATCATCACATAATAACCCATGAAATGAAAATGAGTTTAATAATCATTTCTTCAACTAATCACAATAAAACCCACGAGAATACATTTTTTTCAAAAAAAATATCATAATATTAATAATAAACCCTAGAGGGAAAAAATAATGATGTAATAATTGCAATATTATATCATTAAATCATAATTAATTTCATTGTTTTTTATCATAGTGGATAGTTACTTAAGAAGATCATGAAAACCTTTGCGGTGGAAAATAAACATTCCATATTGAACAATACATTGATAAATTAACAAAATAAAAAATATTATGGATTTTTTAATGAAAATATATATGTAAAATTGTTATGTAATATTAAAATTATTTACTAGTAATAACCACTTGAAATTCCAATCATTCGGTATACATTAAAAGAAAAATTTATATTCATATTTTTGGAAAATGATCAAATGGTACCTTTTAATAAAATAAATAGAAGACTCCATATATTTTTTTTAAAAAAAAATTAAATAATTGTTTAAAATTAATTTAAACTATCATGGAGTAATATATAAAACATTGTTGAAAAAGTTTTTAGAAAATATGAATATTATGGAATAATGATTTATGATAAAATAGATAAATAATGTGTTTTTCATATTTAATCATTCTTTCGATATCCCGAGTACATAATATGTGAAAAATTAATGGAAAGAAAGTATCATCATGAAATAACCATTCAAAATGAATATCAATGAGTATTATCAAATAATTATCATCTAAAATTAGGAATGAATACTGAAGCATAAACAATTCTAATTAAAATTGGGTTTAAACATAAATATCTTAATGCATTGTTCAAATTCAAATAAAAACTAGGGAAGTAGAGAACATTCAATTGAAATGCATATCACCATAATATTCATGCGGATAATCAAAAAATACATTATTATAAATTATATACACCACATAAATGAATCTAGTGGGGAATATGACATTTGTCTTATAGAAGTGAATTGAGATGAATATCCCTTACCCGTGGTTTTATCTTTCATCAAAAGCACAATTGTATCCTAATTAAGAAATTTCAATTTATTATAATTATATACAAGATTCATTTAAAATAATTTAATATCATATATGATCCCTTTATAATATTTCCTAAATCTTTATTATAGTCCCGTATTAATATAGTCATTTTTGGGTGTTAAGTGTCTCATTTTTCATGCAAATTAAAGTTTGGTTGTTCCATCATTTATACTTTTTCCATGGATAAGTCATATCATAATTATTCTACACTAAAATAATAAAATATATATTTATTATTTATATATTTATATTTATTCTTAAATATATGATTATGAAAATGAATTACACCATTCTGGAATACAATAGGTCATACTTGTGCATGAACAATATTTCAACTTTTTCAAAGGATGGAATTAGAAAAAGTGAAATAATAAATAAAATTTAGAAAATATATATATATATATATATCATATACATCACATATATTTAAAAAATATATCATTCGTACCATCCATTCAAAAATAAAATGAAAAACCTATCACATTGATTCATGGAGGGGGTAGCCCACAATTACATGTGAGCAACATCATTATTTTCCAATGAATTAGAAGTCATGAAGGTCGAAGTGATAATATAATTTTAAAAGAATACTTATTTCATAAATATGTTATATATAATTTAAAACCATCCTTATCTCAATTTATGAGAGGTTGTTATGGAAGATAAAATACATCGATTCCGGAGGCGATGATTTTCCAAACACATGATAAATGGTTTCATTTCCCATTTATGGAAGTTGAAATGGATGTAGGTCATTAAATTAATTTTATAACATATCATTTTATGGTATATAATTATGATATTATACCGTTATTGATGTATAATATTTTATGGAGGCGGAAGACAAAATAAAATAGAAACTGTTGGTTAATAATGATATATATTCTTGTAATAACATTTTTAAGATTTTATCACAAGCCTTCCGAGATGATATTTCTAGTAAATACAAGGACTATAGGATGTTTTCATAGAATTAAGGAAGTTTATTTGATTGGCATTGGATAAAACCAATGGCTTTGGGTAGGTGAATAAGTGAGGAGACCATGTTCCCTTTTACAAATGTGGTTAGTATCACTCATCTAATTTAATAAAGTTTCACAATATTTACATGTTTATTTAATGGAAAAATGTATAAAAAATGGAATATTTCTGAACTACAGAATACATAAGTTCGATATATGGAATTAAATTATAAATTAACCATTTTGAATATTTTATTCCTTTTCCTTTTTACCTTATCTGATGATAAACATGTTTGATCCTTCACCATGGGAAACTAGTTTAATAATATTTACTATCAATTATCACCTAATAATAATATGGCCTTATTAAATAATATTAATTAATGTTATTTATATTATTTAATAAATTTTATGAAATTATATTGAAAGAATCTGTAGAATTTAATTGAAAATAAAACTTATAATTGTTATGAAAAAATGTATTTCCAATTAAAAATTTGTTTGAATACAAAATGTTTGAATATAAAAAAACAACATAAAATTGATTTAAATAACCGAAAATGGATTAATTATAAAACTATTAAACTTTTATTAATTTTAAAACCATTAAAAAACAATTTATATTCTTTATAGAAAAGGTTAATTTTAATTAAAAATAAATATAATTTAATATTCATAGAAATATATATCTTTTCATAAAAATCACAAATCTTTAGGATATTTTAAATTTGACATGTTTATTTCAATAAAATAATTTAATTTTTTAAAATAAATAACATAAAATAGTAAAAATTAAATTTCAAAATTAGTATATAAAATAACATGAAATCACTTTTTTGAAAAATATAATTTTAAGTGTAAAATTGTATTTATTCTTATCTGAGGCCTTTAAAAAATATTTGACGATTTATAAAACAATATATATTATATATGACATATAAAATTAATTTAAATCAATTAAAAATGGTGATTAATTTAATTTTCTGGGATAAAAAATCATTGTTGGCATATAATTTTTTTTTAATAATATCATCTCATTTATTTACAATCAGTTTTAATTTTTATTTATAAAAAATTGAAAGACAATGATTTAATTTTAAATATTTCAAAACCATAAAATTTCAATATTTAGTTAATCATATTTACAACCTCTAATAAAACCAATAGTTAATAACATTCAAATTAAATAATAACGCTATAATTGTATGATGCAGTTTGATTAATCTCATTATTTTGTATAACAGAAGCTATCAATGTAATTAAATTTAATTTTCAAAAAATAATTAATAAAATATATGTGCTGTTACATGGTAGTTTTGTTATTATAAAATGTCGGAATTTAGTGGATAAGTTAAAATTATTTCTGAATTATATTTTTCTATAATTAAATTTGAGATACCATGGGATGTCATAATATAATATTAATTTCATGTTATATATGTTTTATGATTTAATAACATGGTTTATGTTTCTAATTGGAATGAATTAGTTGTCTTCAATTTTGATTTGTATTTTGGGATGTAAACATAATGAGAATCAAGATGTGGGGTTGATTTGGACTACATGAAAAAACATGTAGTAACAAAACACTTGATTATAAATATATAGAGGAATTTTTTTTCATTTTTAGAGCATGTCCATAAAAAAGTATCTAAGTGTAAAATTACATCACATCCTTTTTTAGTCAATACCCATGATTATGTGATTAATTGAAAAGTTCTCAATGACTAGAAAAAATCAAGGTGGTTTTTGTGATATGTTGATATCATTTGATCAGTATTGCTGATGGAAATGAAATTCTACTATTTATGTTTTTACGTATTAACTAGTTTTATCTATGAAATGTAGATTTATTGAAAAATGATTTTGGGATAATAAAATTAATAATTGTTTTATAATTGGATATTTAATCAAGGTTTTTCCACAAAGTATTTTGAAATGTATTTATTATGAAGTAGAAAATTTATTTTATTTAATAATTTTTCAGTTACCCTTAGGTTATGGATTCCCTCCTAACAATTAGGTCATTAAAAAGTGAATATTTTTTTTGAATGAAATAGGTTTTTACCACAAATTTATATTTAAAGAGTTTTAGTTGTATAAATACCTATGGTTTTTTAACATCATGCTATCTAAAAGTTAAAATGGTATTTCAAAATGATATGATAAGTTAAAACTTAATTTTTCGTAATGATGAAATACCAGTTTTATAGTTTTAGTGGTTCATGGACTGTAATTGGTGTTTTAGTAACGATTTATTTTGAATGAGTTGAAACATGTATAACATAATTCCAAATGAAATTGAATCAAATTTAATAATTTTGCTCATAATATAAGAGATATCATAATATAATTGAATAATTTTGAATACATATTCTTTTGATTATTCTAAAGTCACAAAATATTCTTACTTATGAAATTGTTATTTAATATATTATTCATTTATAAATATTGTTTGGAGGTTTTAGAAAAATCATTTTCATGAATGATATATCTTTATATAAATTCACAGTGAATTTAAAAATATTTTGAATGAATCCCCATGTTCTTTTGTTTTATTTGTTTGGATTATCCCTTATATAAGATTAGAGGTATATTGATTATTGAAGTAATTCTTGACTAAAATGAGTTTATGTATTATGTGGTTTATACAATCCTTCATGAAGGGTTTCTTGTTTACTGTATGTGGTTTACCATGAGGTTATTATCATTTCATTTTCTTTAATATTTATTCGTCTATGAATAGAGCGAAAATCATTATTGTTCCACTTGATGTACATGAAATTGAATATCTTGGTATATGTCAATACGTTGTTTATCTTATAGTATATTAGTTGAATAATATAGGATTGTGTTGGGAAAAAATCTCTGAAGGTAACATTTCATAGTTTTTTTGGGTTTCATGTGTTTTTTTAGACAAAGTATGTTTCCATGTAATGTTGTGAAAGTCCAATGTTATTTTTGACAAGGGATGTTGTCAAAGAATCTTGAAAAAGAAATTAATTCTTCGGAGTTGGAACACAAAATTCTCTACAAAAGGTAGTGCCATTTAAAAATATTTGAAAAATAATTTTGATTCAAAACTTGGAGGATTGCTCAATAATAATTAAATTTGGATTTCTAGGAATGAATCACAATCGTATAGAACATGAAGGAATTTCAAGATGATTGTAGTTTTAAGAAAGTAAGGAAATTCACAAAATCATTTTGTGTCATGAAGGTTGAGTTTCCTAATGTATAAGAGCATTGATAATTCAAGGTAAAAATCTATACATTTTTGTGACTATGTTATGTGGAGGATTGAGAATTCATGACAATTTAATGGTGAGCATCTATGACTATGATAATCTTCACGAAAAATAAAATTCCATGGTGCTTCATGAAAACATGGAGCTTCAAAAAAGAGATTAGAGTGATTCATGAAAAGGAGATGTCATGGATGTTTGGTTCTAGAATGGGAGGTAACAACTATTAAAAGGCATATACCACCCTCATAAAAGGAGGTCAAGAGATAATTAATATTCTATATCTCTATGTTCTCAAAGGCTATTAATATCGATCCAAATTTTTAATCATCACATAAGTATTGATTTTAAGAAATTTTATAAAAAGAAAACTAAATTTTGCATTCCTTGTGAAGGATATGTATGATTGAATAATGTTTTTGAACTTCAATAAGGGTGGTTTCTTAATGATGGCTATTTGAGATTCCTAAATTATGTTATCTTCTTGAAGGTAGAGGGGTTCACAAAGGCAATAGATACATATGAAATATTTGGAAGCTTCAAGAATGTTTTGTGAGCTTCATAAGGTAAATGATAATTGGAAATTTATTATAAAGGTATTTATAATTAAGAATATGGAAATGTGTTATTCATAAAGTGTATTAATGTAAAAATTCAATAGAGAATCTACCAAGAGAGAAACATTCATTCATTTTTTCTAATGAAGGGTACTATATGCTCATAAAATGTGTTTGAATACATGATGGAGTACTGTGAAATAGAGGAGTAAGAAGGTGATCCCTTCCACCGGTTGTGAGATATAGAATGATTTTTGAGGGAGTGTCCCTTGGGAATCAACAATTTATCCCAATATATTGTAACTTTTAGGACCAGTAGTTTAAATATATTGAGGGAATGGTGGTGAATAAGGGTATGGACTATTAAAACTACTTACCCTTAAAATATTGTTTGATTGTTAAACAAAAAACACTTCTCTCATATTATCATAACTATGTAAGAATAAAAATTAAATTATCTATGCGAAAAAATGGTTATTCATGCTTCAACCTCACAGTGATACATATATGGAGAATATTCTAATGAATTTCTAATGTAGAAAATCCATTAAGAATCCCATCCAAAATAAAAAATATATTCTAGATCAATTCTATGCCCAAGATCAAATCATTTACTTGTTTAATGGTCAACTAACTACTCTACTAATGGTCATTTCCTGAGTATCTATCTCTAGATCATTTCCGATGGAAATGATCACTTTCTTTATATTCCATTCCTCACTGCTCATGGATGGGATTCACCCAGAGTTTATGGTATTTGGGTTGTCTTCAATATCTCTAATGAATGCATCTTTCACTATATGTAGATGCACCATTTAAGTCCCAATTTAGCCAAGAAATGAATACCACATTACCATATATTTATAAGGAATCATCTATCTTCATTGAAAAATTGGTATGTTTTATACCCAACATTAATTCATTGAGTGAAACACTTATTCTTTCTTGTAGAAAACCCAAGAATGTTCCCACAATTACAAAATAACCTATTTTATGAAAATCCCTTCTTATGCACAAATCCATTTAAACAAAAAAAATTCATGATATATATCCCATATTCACTCTATGTGTTGAGCTAAAAAAATTAGGGGGTGTATATCTATTTTTGGTCACAACCGACAATACACACAAGTTCCATTCACATCTTACTTTTCACATGTAACACTTCCAACAAGTGCGTAAAACCATATTGTTTGTGACATTGACTTCATAAATATATTTCTTGCAGATCACTTCATATTCACTACACAATATTACACAATTATTCCTTTTGCACATAAACTGTTTTTTTGTGAAAATTTAAATCTTTAGTGTGCATTTTTCATTTTCCATATTTTGATGTGGCGATCTCAAAACAAGCCTTATGTGCATCCCTGTATATGATAATTTTTTTACTTCCACCAGAGTGTCTATTCATTTTACGTGGGTCTTTTTCAACATATCTTAAAAACAATATATCTTGAACTCGGTGACTGATCCTAGAAACCCTCTTTGTCAAAAAACATAATCCACCCCAAAATGATTCAATGTAACCATGTGGGATTTTATTCATAATAGTAACTATATTGAGAAATATAAAAAAATTTATATTTCAAGATCCATGTATTGAAAATAATATATTGTAAATTTATGATATTAGAACATTATCATTATATACTCATTGAACGCATCCCATTGAGGTTTAACTACTTAAAATTTCCATGTCTCATGCATGATTTCATTTCTATTCATACATTGTAATGTGAAAGGGAGAAAAGAGTATATTGTTTAATGACGATAAATGATCTGAAAGAGAATTGTTTAATCTATCATACCCTAATCCACTCCCCTCTTAGGGTATTTATCCTAGTAGGGATAACATTTTCGTTGGTAAGCTGGGTTGAAAATGTATTGTTTTCTAATATGTTCAGTGTTCCACAAGATGATTGTGATATTCAGTATGTAATATAATTACATTTTGAAATTTTTATTTGAATTTAAAATAGTGATGGAGATTTTGTGTTTCCAAGAATCCCTTTCTTTACATGATCTTAGTTATCGTCTTTGGGTATGCCCATTGATTGTGGGTGGTTATCAAGAGTTTGTTCATGCCTCATTTCCTTATTTAACACTATGAAGATATTTTCGTGATATCATTGAGGTGAAATTTATTCCAGCTATTTGGGATGAGAATTTTTGAACATGATGATCCTTATGTTTGAGCAAGGATAAGTATGTTTTATTTGCTATCTAGATGGATTGGTGGATACATTTGAGATATTCTTCTTATCACATTGTCTACGAGAGACACCAGGTTTAATATTTCATTTCCTATGTTACCAATGACTCATTTTTTTACCCACGACCCAATTTATTTCATATCATGTTGAGGAATGTTTTTTTGGAACCATATAATATTAATGGGAGATTAATTGGATATTGTGTTTTGGATGTACCATCTTATATGACTATTGAGGTTGTTGTACTAAATAATCCATAGAATATCACAAGTATTTGATAATATAATTATAGGACTGATATAATCTACTATAAAATAATTTTACCTAGGGATTTTATAATAATTTAGAGTGTTACCATTTAAAAGCATGGATGATTCAGTAGAATAATATTTTATACATAGTTACCATGCTGATGATCTATTTCTCAAAATGGGGTTCTCATTGTCGCAAAATTGTAGATTAATTATAATAATGGTGATACCCTGGATATCTATCTAATTTCATGAGAGATTCATTCTTAATAAGATAAAAACTAATATTCCATATTGTGTTTAATTTGAGGTCATCATTAGCCCATGCTTTGATTCGTGAAAAACCATGTTGAGTTATGATAGTTTTTTATAATAAGGCTTTGGTATGGAGCTAGAGTGTGACTCGGTATAATTAATATGGGTGATACCGTAAGGATTTCACTAATAATATACTTAGTAAATTAATTTATCTTTGCCTGACCTTTAGTTTATATCAATTATACAAAATCTCAATACATAGTACTATTTCTTTTTCAGATATTATTTTCTGACATATTCATTTCACAGGAACATGAAGAATGTTATCTCCCTAAGAAATATAAAACAATAATATAGATGATGGGATTAATATCATAAAATATATGATATAAATATTTTGAAGTATTTTGGTCATGGAAGCTTTATGTGGATGAATTTTCAACATTGACATTCAAGGAATAAGTGGGGGAATGTCCATAGTAAACCTATTTGTAATGATTCACATATAAGTGATCCAGAATGATGAGAATATTTATTTTATGATAATGTTATCTCTTATTTGGATGATATTACTTATTAGTGTTTTAAATGAACCTTTTATAGAGGGGATATCTCAGTTTTCCTATCTCAAACCCTAATGTTGCATTGTACTTGTAGAATTAATTGGCTTCTTATATTGATTTGAGATAGGGGTTGATGGATGGTGAAAATATTTCTATTTTTTCCATTAACTCAAGGTTTACCAAGATGTTTTGTGATCTATGACCTCAATATTTGAGTCATGAGAGACAATTTTTTGATGAGGACTTCATTTCATGGGGACTTACTTAATTAATAATTCATGTATAACACCATAATCCTTATGATTTTTTATAGGATTAACACATTTTTTGATGGATATTGTATGAATAAAATATATATATCATATTTGGAGGACCAGGAAATTCTAATAGAATCTATGTTATTTGGGTGACCATTCATCAACATAAAAATATTTTATTTCCATCCATTTTAGGATATGATATATCTAGAGGAAATTGACCATTTATATCTTGAAATGTATATGAAACTCCATAGTTCACTGTAAATTTTATTTAGTAGATGATAAATATACATTTTATCTCAATAATTTTTCATATTATATTGTGTGGGGGATTCTCATTCAATGTTTATAAAAATTCACTTCCTCCAAATCAATGGATAGGTTTGACATGCTATCTGGGATCTTATTGATATTCATTGGCTTTGAGTGCTAGAATGTGATGGTTCATAGTAATAAAATATATTTATTATTTTTTTACTAAGATAGTATGTATCATTCCCTGACTAGAATTATGCCATTTCATCACTTCATAGGTAGTTGTATTGATCACTTTTATGTTGGGAAGAGTTGGGTGAATGGTCTCTCTATGAAGTGAGTATTTTCCAAGGGAAAAAATGATAATGTGATTACTTTGGTAGTGGTTGGAAATTGATATTATCGAATATATACTATCTTTATCAAAAATTCATCATCTTTTGGGTTTGAGATATTTTATCTAGTTTTTCATAGAACGACACATAGAATAGAGCATCATTGATTTTGATGTGAAGTAATATGATATGGTGGTATGTTGGATTATCATAGAATGATTAATGCCTCAAAAAGGAAACATATAAGTTTATCCAAAAACACGATTTGATATATTATATATTGTTTTTCTTATTCCCCAACTATTAGTAAAATGTTTTATGACTGGTAGATGTGGAACCCAATGAGAATATATATTTATTTTGTGAAAAGTGAATTTCATGGACAATATAAGGTGATAAACACTATCAGCACAAATCCCCTCATATATGGAAGAGTGTCATCTCCTCTCAAGAAACAATGTTCAGATGGTACATAAATTCTGAGCTTCATTCTATTTTTATGGCATCCATTATACAAAACAACCCTAAAAAACATTTCCATCATTATCCAAGAGATGATGAAATCAGAGAATAATATTTCCTGTCATATTATACTTCTCCCTTCATTTAATTGGACCAAAAATATTTGTGAAGTGTGAAATCTCACTAAAATTGATGTACAATAGAGGAAATAATTTTCCATAATTTCCCACATTTTTATTTTCTTATTATGTAGTAAAAAAACCTACAATTAAACCATTTCCTAGAATCCATGATCGAATGATCATACCCTTAAAACCGTATTATGAGAATTTTTTGTACATAATATCCTTAGATCATGATGTAAATGTAATCTCTAAGTAATTTCGATATTATTCTCTCCTAGTCCTCATCAATTAAGATATGTAGTGTTTTTTCTACTTATGAGTGATCATAGTAAAAGCGTATTGAGGTGAAGTATATATCATTTCACTGAATTTATTTCATTATCATAATTTACATAGTTTAAATTAAAAAAAATGTTAAAGTATGACTTACTTAGGATCTCATTTCTTGATTATCAAATTAAATACTATTAACAATATTTAATCATAAAAAACTAATATAATAAAAAACCTAATGACATCATGATGAACAAGCAGTAACCACTTTCTCCAGTATGTTTTTTTGAAGGTGGTTCCTCAATCAAAGACCAAGGGAAAATTTATTGAAAAAGAAAAAAAGTAGATCAAGTGAGTCTGGAGGACATAATATTATTACAATATCTATCATAAAAGGGAGTAAATCACTAAGATAATTATCCTTCCCTGATATGCCCTGGTTGACACCCATGTTGGCCAGACTATAAGAAACCATGATTGCTTCATGAATGGAATGAGTAGAAATGTAGTTGATTTCCACAAGAGAAGAAACACAATTCATATAATGGGACGTAAGCGGCCATAAAAGATGCACTAACCCCTTCAAAATATCTTTCATAATAATGGTTGAATCACTTTCAATCCAAATATTGCTCTAACCCTTTTGTTTGGAAAAGTCAACGGCTTGGATATCCCCCATAATTTCCACTTCTAGAGAGGAGGCTATACCACAAAATCCAATAAATAATCCATGACACTGGCTATGATAGTCTCTGAATGTATCACCACATCTTGCAGGTCCCAGGTTTCCTTTAGAGGCACTGTCAACATTCCCTTTAATCCATCTTGGAAGTAGGGATTTCTAGAATACCTCAAATGTGCGTCTAGGATGTTTGTATAATCTGGAAATTTGGTGTCGGTGTTGGATCTCAACATCACCAACAGTGTTGTCACAATATGCTTTCTGAATCGAGGTAGGAGCACAAATGGAAATGAAAATCCACAACCTAATTCCATTGATCCTGAATGAGAAATAATTATGAAGAATATTATTTATAACATACCATATCACATGTAGGAGTTCCGAAACCACTGTCAAAAAAAGAATCATTATTTTTTGAGAATATTCAAAATCTACAAAATGCTACAGTTCAAAGTTGATTGAATCATGAAGTAACCATCAGTAACCAAAACTGTAAAAAATTTAATTCCATAGATCTGAAGCTGTAGAACATGAAATAATGAGATGATTAGAATCATCTCTATGTTGGTTACATAGGTGACATTTAGATAAAAGATGGATCCCAAATTATTGTGGACACACATCAGTGGGGACTCTGTTATGAGAAATTATCCAAACCAGAGTATGTCTCGAGGTCTTAATCCATGGTTTTCTAAATGATTTCATCCAACATATGCTAGAATAAGAATTTATGAAATTGTGATTATAAAAACATTTGGAATCATGGACACCATTATAGTAAGGTTCCCAAATGAGTTAATATTCAGAGTTAGAGTAAGGATAATTATCATTAACATGACTGATGTTATCAGGAAGGATTATGTTATGAGAATTAAGAATATCTCTTATGGTGGATTTGGTATTATACAGATGAGATTTGGGAGGTATCATGGTGATTAAAGGAGCACTAGTCTAGTTGTCTAGACAATAATTCATGGAGGAATTTGTACTTACCATCCATAATGAGTTATTCATAATGTTGGTAAAATATTTTCTAATGGACATCCTTATGGAAGAAGTGATAAAGTTCAAATTTCCATTCTTAAGCTTAGTATGGAGACTTTTTTTGTGAAAAGCAATGGAGCTAGAGTTTTTATAAAGAAACCGGAAAATGAGCCTAGCTTGAAGAGCATCATTAAAGTGTTCAAGATTTTTGATACCAAGACCACCATTGTCTATAAATATTGAAATTCACTTCGTGAAATATGCATACTAGATATTATTTGGTAACCTGATAGTAGTTATCATTCCAGATGATGAGCCTTCCAAATCAAACTATCTATCGAGCATGATTTTAGAGGGTAAATAGGGGCCCATATTATCTGATCTAGATATGTTAAACATAAAATTTTATTTGAATATATATTTATATTGGATCTTATTATATTTTTTAGAAATGAACTTGGACCTAAGAGATTTTCATTAAAGGGCTACAAATGATAATTTTTCTTGTATGTAATGCACGACCACATCAATGCTTCTCAAGTTGATTGAATCTTATGTAGATGGATTTTCCATTATTAAGAAAAAGTAATAGTGAATATTTTCACTTAATTTCACTCCATCATGGATTCATTTATTTTATTATCAATCTTATGGTTGATTTCCATGGAAACTCTTTGAGTAGAGAGGATGTTCATGTGGATAGAGCCAACAACTCTAGTGGATTCTATCTTCCAACTCCCAAATAAAAGTAAAACCCATTTCTTAATTGTCTAAGTGTGTTAAAATAAAATTAATAAGACCATAAGAGTTATTAATGTGGATTAACTTTGATGCCAATGGATCCCTTAGAAATTATATGAGAAACCTCTTTTCTTTTTATCCAGTCATTCATTAATGAGATTAACACTCCTATACATGCATTCTATATAGTTGTAATGTTTTACTAAAAATATATATTATATTTTATATTGATTTAATTAAACTAAAATTTTCTTATTAGTTGTGTATTTGTGATCAATACTTAATGAAAAGTTCTATATTATTTATTCATTATTACAATTATGTCAAAATATTTGGTACACATGTTATCATATATATATTCATATATTAACATAAATAAATATGTACAAGATGTGTTTGTATTTAACACTATATATATAATTTTTAAACTATATATATTTAGAGAATCCAAAATTCTATTCCAATAGAACATACTTTTCACCATTCATTTAATCTCTATGAAAACATTTTGGGTGGTCCAAACATATAATTTCATTTCATAATTAAAAAAACCTATTAAAAACTAATAAATATATTAGATATATGTCAGGAAAATGTTGTGTTCCAAAGAAATTGGTTTCATAAATTATAAATATTATGAACCTCACAAAAAATGTATTTTCCAAAGAACATATTGTCATACCAAAAGCAAAGAGTTCGGCATATTCATTTTCTATTTGATGTGTGTGTTGTGTTTCTTATTATTATTTCTATTTTGTGCATGTGTTTGTGTGAATTGTTTTGTATTTTTGTTTGTTACACATTCTCATTATGGGTATTGGAAATTAATTGTTTCTTATTGTGTGTGTTCATTTGTTTTGTCCAAAATTACTGTTTTCTGGACACAATATATATATATATATATGGTTGTTATGTTGATTATTTACAATGATAATAAGACAAATGGCTTAAATTTCCACGATTTTTTTTAAATGTTATCCATTTTCAAATATCTAAATTTTGTAAATATTATATTTTATAAATGTATTTTGTGTGTTTGAATGTTTGGTGAATATTTATTATATATTATTTGTATTCATTGAATATATTTTGTGAGGAATTATTAATTTTATGTTATCATATATATAAATTTTCATTGTTAATATATATATATGTATGTATTTGTGTGCATATTTGTGTAATATATATATATATATATATATTACTCACAAATATTTTTATTCAAATAACAATATTATGTAGTATTTGTGTGTTCTACATGCATATATATTTTATGAAATTTATATTTTTTGTACGATATATGTATGTAGGTATAGTGTGTCTCTATTTGTGTTTTTTATGTAAAGTTATTATCCCGTGGGACATGTCGTTCTGTGATTTTAATGTTAATATTTATAGAAAATAATACTTTTCCCCTATAATAATTTAATATGTCGATATATGATGATCATTTAGAAAAAAAATGAAATTTATGATTATTTAAATATGAGAAAGTGTTAATTTTCGACATATTAGGTGGGAAAATAAAAAAAAGTTCCTTATCATTAAAATTAAATAATAACTAAAACAATATATTTAATTTAAGATATTAAATATTTTACAATCATTCATGAAAATTCAAATAAGGACAAAAATCACAGTAACATTATATACATTATACTCTTTTTGAGTTTACAATGTAATCCATTTAAGGTTTAACAATATATTTTTTATTATGTTGATTAAAATAAAATATATTTGAATGCCATTGTATTTATACAAAACATTATTTTTTTGAATATAAAATGAATAATTAGTTTCATACATAAATGGAATAAGTCTTAACACATCCATTTTTGTTGAATTTGAATGTAATATTAATTAATGACCATTTATATGTTCCAAAATGAATAATAAATAAAAAATAAAAAATGTATAATTATTTTTTTAGAAATCAATCAACCCACTTAACTAAAATATATTATATAATTACAAAAATTATATAAAATTGAAATATATCAAATGATAATATCTGTAATGAATTGAATCCTATGATTACAAATGGCCAGTTTCTAAACACGGACTAGCATTATTAATTGAATGAAAAAACATTTAAACTCACAACGAACATAGAAGGTGAAAAAAATACATTTATGGGAATAAAAAAACTACCACACATCCCAAATAAAAAATAATGTTATGAGAGATAATAAGGTCATGAAAAATGTTAACAAAACCCATAACTCCAAAAAATTTGTTGATTTAGTGGTATATAAATCATTAGGCCTAAACTCATCTAGAAAACAAGGAATTCACACATGATGAAAAAAAGATGTCTCATAAATGCCAGAACACCAATAGGTTTTGGGGCCTCATGTGTGATATAAAATATTAAACTATCCACATTTTCTGTGTACACATTAATAACCTTTTCTAATGCATGTTTCTCAACCTATATGATACCGATTATTTATAAAAAAACATCAATGAATATAAAATTTCTATAAATAAACCAATTTAAATTGATTCATGCATATTGGAAAAAATAAAAACCGTATTGGAATAGCCTAATCACTATTAAAAAATCATCATAAGAGGAATCATCCCACAAATTAAAAGGAAATAAATTCAATGCATAAAATAATTGACTGTTCTGCCCATTATATATTAACTAAAATATTTCATACATGTTTAGTGTTTTATTCTATCACTAAAAAACATTACATGTCCCAAAATTATTATTTTCATATATATATCTATGTATAGACCCAAGAATGTGGTCTTATTTTTAATCATATAAAAATATCACAGAACAAGAATAGGGTATTCATTTCACCATGAACCTTCCAAAAAATTCATTATAAGATGTAATGAAATAATTAAACTATTGGATATATCCATATAATACATCTATAATTCATTTAAATTTTATTAATATTTAATATTATGAAGTATATTTAATACATGGGTTGATAATCTTGTCAATATTGGTTTAAAAATATCAATAGAATGGTATATCACCAAAAAAATTCTTTTTTATTTTATCCTATTGTGCATCATCATAATGAAATGATGCATCAATAATTGATATCCAATTGCCACAATTAACATAATCCTTTAAAGGATGATAAATAATAAAAAATATATTAAAATAAGTGATGCCAATATTTATTGGATAACTTTTCATGGGAATAAAAAATAATGAGATTAATTAGTTTTTTAAAAACACATATTTGAAAGGCTCATGATATTGGAGACATTGGGATTTGTGGGGATGGTGTCCAATGTATTCACAATATAATGATAGCGTTCAAAGATTGGTCCTTTGGATAAGGGGATAATAAGGGAGTAATGTAGTTTGATGATGGTGAGTCAAGTGAAAAAAGAGGAATTGGGATCCAACCAACCACATGTCAAAAATGTAAGTAAAAATATCGTGGGAATTTCCTCAAAGGTAGGGGAAATGTTGCATGTATGCAGTATAGGGGAACAATACTCATGAAATGTTTCAAATTATCCTATTCTACACTATAAATTCATAGAAGATCATGAATCACCTTTTGGAAAATCCCTCAATGTTGTGGGTGTTGATACCCTATGACAAATTATACCTTACCAAAAATCATTAATTCAATGGATGGTATAATCTTGTGAATAATTACCAGTAAGATGGAATACCCTGATTTATTTCTTGAAGAGTTTTATAAACATCCCCTAAATCATGAGGCAGGGTTATTAATATATCTCATTCCCAGATCCACTCACATATCCAAATTACTCTATATGATGTACTTGATGAACTAATGGGCATTAATAAACAAGTGAATGATAATTTGGATAATGGGGGAAAACACCAAAGTGAATCACCATGGCGTACACTAATTTTCTATGTAAATAAAAAATAAAGATAAATTTTTATGTGTATTGATTAATGGGATATATAAAATATAACTATAAAAATAACTATCCAATACAAATGGTTTAATGACTTTTTTGATAAACTACATGGGGATCGGTACTTGTCAATGGTGTTTCTCCATTCTTGATAACAACTGTTAAATGCGAAGAATTAAGATATTTATTAGAAGTAAATTTGTATAAGTTATGTACACTATGAGTTCCTAGTGATGATGAAAATAAATACTAATTCCCTTATAATAATAATTTTTTTGAGGATTATATCCTTTTAAAATTCTTGAAAAATTTAGGCTATTCTTTTTATGATATATAGATTTAGACTATTTTTTTAGAGAAACGTGAAGCTTATCTATGTATTGTGATAATGACATTAAGGAAGGATAAAATGTATGTTTTATTTTTATTGTGTGTCTTTGGATACAACATGCCCAATTTATGAATCAAATGATCATAAGAGAGGTAATTTATAGAGGCCCTTTAAGGGAAATGGTAATTGAGGATAGGACTAGACCAACTAGTTTCATAGAAATACATAGTTTTCTTTTCAAAGTAGGCTACTACTAATATTTTTTGTTTAATTTATCATGATTTCCATCCTTCATAACTATAGTTACATGAAATGGGGAAATCTACATCTCAGTATAAGGATATGAGGAAATATTTACAGAGTAAAATAAGAGTCCAATCGCTATGCATATACTCACACTACCAACAAGTGTTGAATTTTTTGTAATATATAATCATTATACCATGAATTTTTTTGGTTTTCTGCTCTTGTATAATTATAATATAATATCCCTTGACTCCTGAATGTTGAAATATAATTGAGAAGAAAAACCTTGCACTAGATTTTTATTATGAAATTTTTATTTTCTCCATTATAAATTGGTGCCACATCCTCTATGGAGAGAAGTGTGACATATTTACAATTCACATGAGCCTAAAATATATTTTCACACAGAAGGATCTTGAGAAGAATTGATGATTATGTTAATATCTAATACTAGAATATGATTTCTCTATTCAGTAGGAAATGATAATGGTGAGCAAGGAAAGTGATGTTCTTTAAATAAAAGAACATGCTACACTATCAATGATGTAAATTTAGGAGCATATCTTCATGGATATAAATACTATGAATCGATAAGTCACAACTGATGTAAATATATCATAACTAGTAACTTGATTTCCCAATAATCTATCTATGAGAAGATTAATGAAGAAAAAAGGGATGATCTCAAGATTCCAAAATATGGAAGAATCTTATTAGGAAGGGAATCACCATGAATTTTACAATGATGATGATTGTGATATTCAGTACAAAACAAAGTTTTTTGTGCCTTCATCACCTAAGATAAGGAAATGGTAATTGTATAATGAACATATATTATCTTTCTCTGTTAATCACCTAAGTACCATGATAAATAATGATCTTAGAGAGAGCAAATAGTGGTATAAAATTTAGATGGATATTATGGAGTATATATTGAGGATGATATGTCAATAAGATAATGTAGATAGATATAAATAGATAGGGATGATGCAACCACTAACAATAACAAAATGGATATGGAATAACATCAACACTGAAATTTTCACTAGAATCCAAAATACATCTTATGGAAAAATCAATATTGATAGTGGTGGACCAAATCACTATGAAATCCTACATTATTTCCATGTGAGAATATCAATCATTGGAATACCATTTCAACATATACATAAAGGAAGAGGTGAGGCTATATGGGGTACCACTTTCGATCATCTTGAATCAGGATCCATGGTTCACACATAAATTATGGGTATATCTTCAACAAGATCTAAATACAGAATTGAATTTCAGTATGGAATATCACCACCAACATGATAGAAAATACAAAAGGATCTTCCTGACACATTAAGTCATATAGATATCCTAATCAATGTGATTTAAAGGAGTATAATAGGAAAATATCCCACTGGTTGTGATATCATTCAAAAGTATCTTCCTACCAAGTATTAAATTGTCTCCATATGATTCCCCTTATGGGATGTTATGTAGAACACCAAATTGATGGGATATAGTTGAAAAAAAATATTTATGGACCTAATATTGTGTATTTTATAAATGAGAAGATTCAATTATTTTAGAAGTATATAAAATCATCTTAAAGGAGAAAACAATTCTCTGCTGACAAACATTTTAGGGATTTTGAGATGGATAATAGAGAAAATTTGTACTTTGTAATATCATTTAGGAAGAGTGACATGAAAATTGCAATTAAATGGATGCTTATCCATTGTTACATTATCCACATTGATATCCTTTATTTCATAGGAGTTGTGTCCTATCAATCTATACATCCAGAAAATATGTCTCTAGTTAATGATATGTTCGACATATCTCCCTTCAAAAAATATATAACTGATCCATCGCATGTATTTAACCTAGAGGAGGTAGAACTGAATAATGCGATATCTTATGAACATAAGCTTCTGATGATCATGGATCATGAGGTAGGGTTATTAGTATTTCTCATACCCAGATCCACTCACATATCCAAATTTCTCTATAGAATGGACTTGATGAACTAATGGGCATTAATAAACAAGTGAATGATAATTTTGAAAATGGTGTCAGACACCCTAGTGAATCACCATGGTGTACACTAATTCTATATGTAAATAAAAAATTAGAAATTTTTTTTATGAGTATTGATTAATGGGATATATAAAATATAACTATAAAAATAACTATCCTATACAAAGTGTTAATGAATTTTTCAATAAACTACATGGGGATTAGTTCTTGTCAATGGTGTGTCTTCATTCTTGATAACAACTATTAAAGGTGAAGAATTAAGATATTTATTAGAATTAAATATGTATAAGGTATGTAAACAATGAGTTCCTAGGGATGATGAAAATAAATATTAATTCCCCTAAAATAATATTTTTTTTTCAGGATTATAACCTTTTTATGCTTCTTGAAAAATTTAGGCTATTCTTTTTATGATATTTTGATTTACTCTACTTTTATGGAGAAATGTGAATCTTATCTACGTATTGTGATAGTGACATCAAGGAATAATAAAATGTATGTTTTATTTTTATTGTGTGAATTTGGATAAAACAAGCCCAATATATGAATTACATGATCATAATAGAGGTAATTTATATAGGCCCTTTAATGGAAAAGGTATTTGAGGATAGGACTAGACCAACTTGTTTCATGGAAATACATAGTTTTCTTTACAAAGTAGGCTACTGCTAATATTTTTTGTTAAATTTATCATGATTTTGATCCTTCATAACTATATTTACATGAAATGGGGAAATCTATGTCTTGATATAAAGATATTATAAAACATTTATAGAGTAAAATAAGATTCAAATCACTATGCATGTACTCACACTACCAAAAAGTAGAGAATTTTTTTTAATATATAATTATTATACCATGAATGGATTTGGTTTTATACTCATGTATAATTATAATATAATATCCTTTGACTCATTAATGTTGAAATATACTTGAGAAGAAAACCCTAGCACAAGATTTTGATTATGAAATTTTTATTTTCACCATTATAAATTGGCGCTACAACCTCTATGGTGAGAAGTGTGACATATTTTCCATTCACATGAGTCTAAAATATATTTTCACATAGAAGGATGTTGAGAAGAATTGAATAATATATTTATATCTAATACTAGAATATGATTTCATTATTCAGTTGGAAATTATAATAGTGAGAAAACAAATTGATGTTCTTTAAAGAAAAGAACATGCTACACTATCCATGATGAAAATTGAGGAGCATATCTTCATGGATATAAATATTATGAATCAATAAGTCACAACTGATGGAAATATATCATACCTTTTAACTTGATTTCCCAATAATATATCTATGAGAAGTTTAATGATAACAAAGGGATGATCTCTAGATTCAAAATATGGAAGAATCATATAAGGAAGGGAATCACCATGAATTTTAAAATAAAGATGATGGTGATATTCAGTACAAAACATGGATTTTTGTGCCTTCATCACCTAAGATAAGGAGGTGGTAATTGGATAATGAACATATATTATCTTTCTCTATTAATCCCCTAGGTTCCATGATATAATAAGATCTTAGAGAGAACATATAGCGGTATAAAATTTAGATGGATATTGTGGAGTATATCTTGAGGATGATATGTCAATAAGTTAATGTAGAGTAATAAACATACATGGGGATGATGAAACCATTAACAATAACCAAATGTAAATGGAATAACATCACCACTATAATTTTCACTAGTATCCAAAATACATCTTACGGAAAAATCAATATTTATAGTGGTGGATCAAATCACCATGAAATCCTACTTCATTTCCATTTGAGAAGATCAATCTTTGGATTACCATTTCAATATATACATTATGTAAGTGGTGAGACTATATGGGGTACCACTTTCTATCATCTCGACTCTTGATACATGGTTCACACATAAATTATGGGTATATCTTCAACAAGATCTAAATACATAATTGAATTTCAGTATGGAATATCACCACCAAATTGATAGAAAATACAAACAGATCTTGCAGACACATGAAATCATATTGAGATCATACTCAATGTAATTTAAAAAACTATAATATAAAAATATCCTACTAGTTGTGCTATCATTCAACAATATCTTCCTACCATGTATTAAATTGTCTCTATATGATTCCCTTTATGGGATGTTATGTATAACACAAAATTGTTGGCATATAGTTGAAAAAAATCTTGATAGACCTAATATTGTGTATTTTATAACAGAGAGGGTTCAAAAATTTTAGAACTATATAAAATATTCTTAAAGGTGAAAAAATTTCAATACTGACAACCATTTAAGGGATTTTAAGATGGATATTATAGAAAATGTGTTCTTTGTAATATCATTTGGGAAGAGCGACATGCCAATTGTAATTAAATGGATTCTTATACCATGTTACATTATCTGCATTTATATCTGTTACTTCAGAGGAGTTTTGTCCTATAGACCCATACATCCACTAAATAAGTCTCTAGTAAATGATATGTTCCACATATCTCTCCTCACAAAATATATAACTGATTCATCACATGTAATGATCCTAGAGGAGGTAGAACTGAATAATGAGATCT
This sequence comes from Viscum album, assembly GCA_963277665.1. Taxonomy (NCBI): domain Eukaryota; kingdom Viridiplantae; phylum Streptophyta; class Magnoliopsida; order Santalales; family Viscaceae; genus Viscum; species Viscum album. The sequence continues at coordinate 1,193,725,628 of OY728121.1, read as the reverse complement.
ATTATGAATAGAAGCTTTTGATGATCATGGATCATAGAGTCATTATTCAATATAACAAGATAATTCACCTTGTAAATGTTTTGTGGAGGAACCATATGTATGAAGTGAAGTCATTAGAACTATAATAATTGATGAAACAAAATTACGCTCACCTATTCTTAATAATGATTTTTTTGAAATTTTAGGGATGAAATTTCATTACTGGGAATAAGTTTACAACCAGTAGTCTATAAATTATATTTTCTCATGATATAATCATGTATTATATTATATTATAATTTTTTATACCCACTCAACAACAAGAGAAACCATAAAAAATTTAATTAATTAATGAAAATAATTAGATTATTGAACTAAAAAACCAATTGAAATTTAAAATATTAGATGGGGATAAAATAGAAAATAGAAAATATGTAATGGGAAGTTATGGATAACCTCGATCAGCTAGAATTACACCTCACAAGAAAAATACTATGGAAGATAAAAAAAAATCATAGTAATCCAATAAAATTTATAGAAAATAAAAATGTATAACCTTGAGATGTATTATATTGAATAATGAATGAATTATTGTAGAGTTATTTAATAGAGTTAATGTGATCCTTGAAATAGTAATTTTATTATTCTATTAATAAAATGAATTATGATAATAGCTTGCTAATCATTGGGAATAATATACTAAATATTGTGAATAATAACATGACTTTTGGAATATTAATTTAATATCAAATTAATAAATTTATATTTAAATAATATTAATCATGAAAAATATATTTAAATATAAATATTTTAATGAAAAAAATAAATATCATGATTAATAACCTGAAGAAAATATAGACACTTTTTTTATAAATTGGGTTTTAAAGTGTATTATAGAAATCAAAATTCTTATATTAAGAAAATTAAAATTATGTATTTTATAAAATTATTATCGTAAAATTATGAACGTTTTTAAAATAAGGACATTGAAAATTTCAATGGTTTATTATTTTATAAATTTTTTAAAATACAATAATTTTCTTGTGAATATTAAAAATATAGTTTTTCACATTACTAATGTACCATAAAGTAGATCATTTATGATTTAATAGTGACATAATAATTTATAAAAAAATTTATTCTGGGAAAATATCATTACATTCTTAAAAGAATAATTAAAATAAAATAAATTTAATATTGAAACCTAAAAAATATTTTATAAAACCTATAGTCAAAAGTGATCCCTTATAATAACAATTTGTTTTTTTACACTTTCATTTTTATTAAACTACTTTCATTAGAATTATAAAGTTGATTAAAATCCTAAATCCATTATATTATAAATATATATGAATTATATTTTTACAAATTAACTGTTAAATCGTTGACCATTTATATAAAATTTTATTCAATATTTTATTATAAAAATACCCCTATCCTCCAGTATACATAACTCCTCTCCCTCCCCTTGGAATACCACTCCAACCTCACTTTAGAAATAAAATGTTCAAACCAAATAATTTTCTAAATATAATTTAATCCTTAGGGATATTCAAGAGTTAACCATCACAAATTATAATGTATTTATATATCTATACAAGAAAATCCACACTAGAGGAATAATAAATCTATTTCAAACACTTCTATTGTTTTTATCTTCATCAATCTCTTTTGGTAATTTATTTAAAAAGAAAATCATATAAGATGAAATTAAGTAGAATTTTAAAATTATAATAATGATTTTAAATTTATGCAAAAATTATACTATTTACGTATTTTTATTTTATAACACTCATTTATGTCCAATAGAAAACATTCACAACAATAGTTCGCTAACCACTAATGAGGAAATTTTCAAATAATTTCCTTGTCACTAAACATATGGTTGTTAAAAATAAGTTATTTATTATATATTAATTTACACAAAAATTTATATTAATATTCTATAATTTATTCTTTATATTTATAATTTACCTTCTAAAAAATAGATAAATGGAAGTGAAATCTAATTTTTTATGGAAAACATGATATTAGAATACTACAACTTGAACAATAGAAATTGATAAATATAGTCTAATGATAACAATTAATAAATAGTGAAATAAAATAAAATAATTATCATCTATTGAAATTTTTTATAAAAACAATTTTTATTATTTAGGTTGTGTAATGGCGATGAAATAAAACAAGATATAAGGGAAGGGGATACTCAAACTAAACTCATTTTCTTTGGGTTGTACCAAATTAATCAAATATTCGGTATAAATAATTGACCGGTACTCCTCCAATACCATTTCACTATTCTTATTTCCTCAATTATTTTTATATACATTGTACTTATTTTATTTAAATTAAAAATTCATTTATTTTACAATATAAATAAATTCCAAAACACAACATTTTCTACACTTGATTTGTCTCTTCTTCACTAAAAAATGAATATTTTTATTCCAAAGATGTTTTCACCTATTCATATAGGAACCCCATGTTTATTAATTGTGTTATGATTCATGGAATAGATATGAAACCCCTTAATTTTCATGTGTTTTTTCATGATTCTGATTGCTATATATTCTATGTGGAATTTATGATGATGTAAATATTATGTAATAATTTATAGGCCCAGAATAGTATATCCCCCCAATGTATGGGGTAATGTGATTTATTTCATGAGATAATTTTCAATATGTGGGAAAATGATTCAATAATTTTTCATAATGATGGTTTTTTTATTATGAACCTATTTTATGAGTGAACATACTGTTAGCATTGTTCAAAACTATGTGGGGTATTTGCAAACTATAATATTATGTTTAATTTTTATGCATCGTAACATTATATGACAATATTAATTACTTACCTCATGATGATGATGATGATCCTTCACATTTGATATTCTTTTTTGGATTATTATCACCCATATAATTTTGATTCATGTCACCATTCATCCCTTTACAAAGAATCTATCTCTTCACTTTATCTGATGTATATCCTTAGCTGACTACATGTACTAAATATAATAAGAGATTTTCGAAGAAAAAAAATATGGAATTAAAAAAAATCTTTATTAAATATGGTTTATTTATTTTCGAAATTATTCCAATAAACTAATCCTTGGGATTATTGATTTCTATAATATTATGTTTATAATCTTAAAAATTATATTATAGTCATGTATGAAATCTTAGGGTCACTATGTAGATAGTAAGACAACCATCAAGTCATTGGGTGTAACTCAATAAGACCTCACTGTCTATGAGAACCTAAAGCATGTGAAAAAAGGAATGAAATATATTTATTTTAAACCCATTATAATTGAGTGTAGAGTTGAAAATATTATAAAATAAATTAACCACTCTCCCAAAATAAATTAATTGAAACCAATTTTCAAGGAATTAATACAATTGTTCATCAAAATTTATAGTATATGAGAAATAGTACTATCCTCATCATTACCATTTTTTTCATTATTTTAGTTTATCAATTTGAATTGTAATAATAATTTAGGATTCTACTTCTCAATGTTTTTATTCCCTTATTGTGATTTATTAAATTTTATTTCTCCTGACTCTTGAAAATTATTGCCAATTATTTTTTGTAATCTCTAAATTTAAGGATACATATCAGTTATTAGAGAATATATATACATTATTTAAATGATAATAAAGGTGATGTTCTATTTTTATGTTATGACTGAAATAATAAAAAATATAAACAACAAATTTTACGAAATCCTTAATATTTAGACACACAAAAACATTGGACATCATTGAAAGTTATGTAATGGAAAAAAATATTTAAAATAATATTCATCATTTTTATGGGACTTGGGGTATTATGATGGAGTTTAGTGGTGTTCTATAAGATTGAAGTCATGTTATAGAGATTTAATTGTACACCACATAATGGTAGCGGGTTTGGTGGTTGTTGCTTTGATGTTCGATTTGATTTGAGTATGTGTCTATAATTTTTGAGAATTTTGGGTGGTTTTTAGTGAGCCATAATAATTTAAATTTATCTTATATCAATTATTATGGGAGTTTTCATATGGTGACATCACTGTGTATGATGAGCTCTATAAAAATTCTTTATGTGGTGGTGGTGATAGATATGGTGCCACAAAGGTTCTCTTGTAAGAATCCATACAGATAAAAAGTTCACCACACAATAATCATCGATGTTTCTTAGAAAAAATTACATGGCTATTTACACCAAACGATGATGTATGGTGTGATTCATGTAAAAATGATTTTTATGCTATTTTTTAAAAACCTGAGTTTGTAGGATATCAAATGCATAGTCGGGCTTGTGTTTGACCTGTGTCCAACATAATGTGTCTAGAGGTCACCAAATATTGGTGAAGGCCACAAGATATATCTCTACTAAAAGAGATCAATTTTTTTTATTTAAATAATGTTTCATTCCTTTAAACCTTGGATAACCTCAAACCCTTCAACCAACCTATCATCATTTCTTTTATAAGACTAACCATACAGTTTTCCTAAATTTAAATTACCAATTTTTTTTAATTTATTTCTTCTCCTTTATGTGACTTTACCTCATTATTCATTATATTAATTGGTTTTCAGTGAAAAACCTATTTTTTAGAGTGATTATTGAGTGTGGTTCCCTATGAATTTGATTAGGAGGTTCTTCCATGAAATTCATAGGTGATTTATCATTGTTTCATCTGAGTATTTGTCTTGAAACATTAAAAATGAGCTAGGTTATCTGAGTTATCTAAATTCATATATGAAAATACGAATCCATTAGTTTTTTTCCATTGGGTTTCTGGTATGAATTTACCGAATCATAGATAATGACCGGCCAAAATTAATTATATAAGAATTATTGAACGACATGATGCTATAATTTTTATTGATGTGGTTGTTGTATATATACCATATTATTCATTGTTGTGTTAGATTTATTGGATGTTACTAGAAATTTTACAAATTTTTACAGAATTTAATTGTAATTCAATAATATTGATGTGCTTTTTCGATATTTTTTATATTGTGTGTGGATGTGTAGTTCTGATCATTATCGTGTATTAGTTTCCATGGATGGTGTTGTGGCTTGCTGGATTTAGTTATTATGGACTAGTGGCCCTATAATTTTTAGATTAGAGGCTTCATAATGTTGTTATTGATATGGTACATTCCATATAGGGTTTTGGTATAAATGGAATGAAAATTTTCATGAATAATATAAATATTTTTAGGTATAGCGTATGCAAATAAGAATTTATATATGTGAATGGAAATGGAAAGTGGTACCTGATATATGGCCCTAATGTTATTATTTCTTCATAATTGTCATTTTTCATTAGGGGAATCAAGTACTAGAGTCTTATTGGAAACATAATGGGTATAGTAATAAAATTATACTATTTGTGATGTGTTATTAAAGATAGTTATTTATAACAGACATGAAATTCACATTGAAGATAATTTTATCATTTGTTATCTGGAATCTATATTGAAAATTAGGTTATCAAATTTCTTTCAAAATAATCTACATTTAAAATATGTTTGTGAAATTTACTATGTATAACTGATGTATAAAAATAGTTTTTTCATAGTGATTATTAAATAACTAGTGTGAAATATCATTTTTTTTTGAAAATTCAGGTAGAATCATTAAGGAACTTTAGTACTCATGATAATAGTATGATTTATCTCATTCCTAATCCCTAAACCTTCTTTTATTCATTATGGTGGAATCTAATCTTGCATTAACAACTTCATAGGCCTTCATACACTCTAGAAAACGAGTTATAATCCCTTTGTGCCATATTCCATTTTATCATATCCCCATCCGTCATCCATCACATATATATTTCTGGGTTGTGTTTATTTTTTATGATTATCCATGAAAAAATATATGTTTTAATTTGTGAAAATTAATTTCAGATTATTTTAGGATACATACCCTCCAGTTAGAACAATATTTTACTATCTTTTGTTCAAATTCTCTTCCCTTACACATCACATGACCCCACTAAAATTCAGAAACCCTGAATTTTAAAAACCTAGGTTTCCTTTTACACAAATATTTCTCTAAGAATCCCTACAAATCTGAATTTATTTTTTTATCATTGTGATTATTCATTCTATTTTTTAATCCATAATCAAAATAATTTGTCACAATTTTTAACAACTTCTAATATTAATTATAATTTTTTTCATATTCTATGAATCATTTTTTTATTTTTTAATCAATTTATCATCGAGTATTATTCATTCTTACCATTGTGTATATGGTGGCTCGAAATATGGAATAGTAATGAGATGAATTTAGAATTATAATCTATGAATTATTTTTTGTCAATTATCATCTATAATTTCTTTTGGTATTAGATTCAATATTATTTTCATTATTCATTTCTATATTGGTTAAATTATATCTATGATTAAAATAATATATATATATATATATTAATCTTATTATAATCACCACATTATAATCTCTAAAAAAGTTATATTGTTATTACATATTCTGTTTTATATCCAATTCATATGGCATTATAAAAAATAATCCCAACATTAATTTTTTTTCTTTTTTTAATATGCATCTTTTTTATTCTATTTATTATTATCCTTGATTCAAAATTTCATAATATACATATCATTAATCCAAAATCTAGGATTAATATTTTCTATAATCATTGGATTTTTTCTATCTTCTTTATTTTTTAGTCATTAAATCTAATATCTTTTTTCAACATTTAATTTCAAAATTATTTAATCATGGTGAATATTATTATAAATTTGTGTATTAAAATTATATTATACTTTTTCCAAATTTCTATATATGTTTATATAAATAAATTATATTATTATGTGCTTATTTGGGTATATTTATTTTTATAAATCTAATACTATTACCTTAGATACATTATTTTAATAGATTAATTCTATTTTTCCTTCTTGTGACCAATTATATCATTGTGAAATTTATAAATCCATTAATTTCATATTATTTTTTCATAATATAAAAATATAATATTAAAATTACCTTTAATAATGTTTTACCAAATGTGTTTTATTTTGAGTCAATAAGGTTTTCTTAATGGGTCTTCCAATCCTTAATACTTGGGGGAGATTGTTATGTCAACATGGTTTCCTTATGAAATTACCATTATTTTTATTTTGAAAATAAAAAACACCTTATCTCAAGGGTAATTTCATTTTACCATGTGTCTCACATCTATATGGAAAAATTTCCTTCCCCAATAAAATTTATCCTTACCATGTTTTCATTGGTCATATCATAATTTTTCTAAGTGTAAAATTCAGTTTGTAACAAAAACCTCAAAATCTTATAAATACCAAGATATGAAGAATTCTGTTTAGGATCAGAATTCTCAGAATTCTGCCTATGAACTCTTCTGAGTTCTGACTCCGAATTCTGAATACGAATTCTTGTTTGGAACACTACTGTGTTCTGACTCCAAATTCTGAAAATGAATTCTGGTTACGAACTCTTCTGAGTTCTGACTCTGAACTTTCTGAGTTCTAACTCCAAATTCTCATGAACTCTGAGTCCGAACTTCTTATGTTCATGTTCTGAATTCATGTAAATCCAGATTCTAAATTACCTTGAAATTTAGACTCAAGAATTCTATAGAGTTCAGGTTCTGATTTCCTTAGAAAACAGATACTAAATATCCTTGTATTATAGACTCAGAATCCATTTTTGGTTAGACTCCAAACATTCATTTTCATAAATTCTAAATATTGGATTTTAGTAATGTAACTATATTTTTTCTTACACTTGTTTTGTTATAAAATAATTCCATGCTTTCGATTACTAACTAACCATTATTTGAGTAACACATGAACATGTCCCTTTGAAGTTCATGAAAAATATGACTGTTGGAGGAGGGAGATGACTATTGAAGTCGTGGATATAAATAGGAGCTCATTTGAACAAGATCATAACATTGAATTAAAAGTTGATCAATCTATAGATTACATACTGCTGAAGTGATTTATAGAGAGAGATGCTTTAATGCTTTGTGCGTACTGAACTTATTGTTCAGATTTACTTTATGCAACCCTGAATGTTACTGGGTACATTTGAGGGATTCCAGGGATAGGAAGACAGAGGTGCCGACTACATTGAAGTTATGGGCTTCCATGCTGAAGAGGACAGAGGAGATGACTACCATGAAGTTGAGGGCTTGCGGGGATAGCAAGACAAACTCTGATCTTTTTATCGAGGGCTTTCCCGGGTGTGGGTAAGACATGAATTCTTGAGAGTATAACTCAAGGGACATTTATTCAAGGTTGTTTGATACCCTTCTCTTCAGGTTAAAAGATTTACTACTTGTTACTTTTCCTATTACAAGTTTTCTGCTGCATTTTATTTTTTGAGGAATGTATAATAATCTTACACTTCATTATACTTGTATACTCTGATTTAGTTTGATTCTATACGCTTTAAGGTAGATCCTTTATTCTTGTAAACATTCATTATGTTTCATTTTCCTGAACCATATTTCCAGATTCACTTACTCAGAATCATTCTTCCTGAATCTAGAATTTGTGTATAACTTAGATGTTTTGTGAATTACCTTTTTTAACCCTGTTAAACGTAACCATCTTTAAATGTTCCAAACAAAATTTATAAAGTATAAAATTCACCCCCTCTTGTATTTCATGCAACATTAGATACTTTATTCAGTATCATTATTATTTCGATCCTACATTTGGTATTATATTGTATATCATACTCACATACCATCTCAAAAATTGGTATTAGAGGAGTTGACCATGAATCCAAAACCAACCTAACAATTCGAATCAGAATTTTGGTTCAATCTTAATTAATCTGATGATTAGAATTAGAAGAGAAATCATCTCCTTCTATTTTTTCAGAATCATATTTTCGGACTCATAAATTTCATATTCCTATTTCTTCGTAGAGAAACACTAGTTTTATTTTTGTAGTTGAGGAATATTTTCCTTGATTATGAAATTTTTCTATTAACAAGTTTGTGTGAAAATATTTTCTTTATGATGACAGGAATCAATGTTGGTTCTATTGAAAACTTAAATCCAACAAGACCACCTATTTATTATGGAAGTGATTATGAGTACTGGAGAGATTTCATGAAGACATTCATTATCAATACTGGAGTTGATAAATTTGAAATTCATAATGGGGGAAATTAAATCCCTAAAAAAGAAGTTAGTACCTTCACCAATCAAGAAAAACATGAATATCAAACTGAATTATAAGGTACACAATACCTTGCTTTGTTCTATGAATAGAAATATATATAGACAAATATCTTCTTGTAAAGCTGCAAATTGTATATGGATGAAACTTAAAGTTACACATTTTGGTAATTCTAAATTATAGAGACAAGAAGATCTATGTTGATAGCTGAATATCATGGATTTAAATTTCCTTATGGAGAACCTGTAATAAAATTTCCGCAAAGGTTTATGATAATTGTGAAAAGATTACAGTATATGGGAGAGAATGGTTTGGATGATGGGGCTCTTGTAGATAAGATCATAGAAATCATGCCAAATGAGTGGGAGTCTAAGAGGAAAACAATTGATGAGAATAGAAATGTCACCCAGATTTCCTTAGATGAGCCGTTTGGAACTATTCTTCAGCATGAGACCAAAATGAAGAGATATGCTGATAATGTTAGAAGGAAGAATCAGAAGGAAGGAGAGCCACAATTTTTATTGGATCCTACATAGGCCAATGATTTTAAAGGGAATGTAGCTGATGATATTGAGAAGAAATCCAAATAAAAGAAGCAAAAGAAGAAAATTTCCGAGGCTGAAATTTGTCAATACCATATGAGGGATACTAAAATAGCATCTACAAATTTTCATGTACCATAATCATTCTTGGTTGAGCCCTTACCAGAGTCTTAAGGGAAGAAATTATTCACTCTGAAAAAATCCCAAGAGAAGGTTTTTGATGAAAATATAGTTGAAGAAAATGGAGAAGAATAGTTTGAAAGTAGTGATGGTACTGAAGACCTTATAAAACAAGTTGAATATTATCATGAAAAAGAAACCCCATCCGAATAACTATTAATCCGAACAACTGAAGAAGAGACTTAAAAGCTCCTAACTCCTTGGAAGGATGAGGAAGGTCAAGATGAGAAGGGTGAAGAAGAGGTTAATAATTTTTCTGAGGAAGAAAGCAATAATCATTACTTTTTACACCCTGAGGATGCTGAGGCTAGAGCTAAGAAGGAAAAATTATATGAAGATAAGATTGTTCATATGTCTAACATTGAACATAAGTCTCCAGATGATGAAGCTTTTCTGAGATCCAATAATGGAAAATAGGTGGTTGTTGATACAGCAACCAATGTTGTTTTAAAGAAGAAGGATGCTAGTGGATCTTCTATGTCGAATCTTGTCAAGATAGTGGAAGAACCATCACCATGAAAAGTTTGAGATTCAGAATCATCATCTATGGGACATGATTTTGTAATTCAATCACTGAAGAATATTGTTGACACTATTTCGATCATTCTAATAATTGATTCCAGATTTTAGATGATCCAACATAGAATGAATCAAAAATAGGATTCTATATCCATCGTAATATAGAAGTGTTTAAAGATTGAGGCTGATTACAGGAACTTCCTCATCAACTAAGATATTCATAGAAAATCATTTATGAAATTGGTCTGCTGGTCAATGAATATAGATGAATATTTGAGAGAGATTGATGATTTTCAAGTTGATGATAAGGATTATTTTGATACTAAAGAATTAAAAATCAAGGATCTCAAAAATAGCTTTGAGGAAAAACTAAATCTTATACAGAGTACTCAGATTCAGGTGGTCAAGTATCTGAATGGGAAGTTGTACTATGTTGCTCAAAGCTGGAAGAGAGAAAGGGATCTCCAGATCGAGATTGAAGAGAAGCTAGTGAAGCAAGATGACTTGGTCAAGGCTCAGGGAGAGGCTCTGAAGGCTCTAGATGATAGGATCAATGCCTTAGATAAGAAAGCAGAGGAAGATCACAAGGAGATAAAGAAGTTGAAAACCGTTGTGAAGAAATTGATACCTAAGGAATTGGATGGAAAAAAAATCCGATCATTTTGTTGTATTTTTTTTGTGTACAAATTCTTCCAATCTTAATGAAATTTTGGTTGTAATTTTATATTTGCATGCTTTATACTAATATTTAAGGTATTATAATCTCTTTTCCATTCTCTAATATTATTTTTTAAAATCACAAAGGGGGAGAAAGGAAAAAATATTAATAAGAAAAGAATAAATATCCCTAAGTAAGGGTTGTTTATCCAAGGGGGAGTTTTCATTATAGAGGTTTCTATACACAAGATAATTGAAATTCACATTCTAGAAATTAGAATACGATACTTAGAGTTATAAAGCGTAAGGGGGAGGTGCTCGTATTCATCATTCCCAATGTGAAAAGGGATATAATTTTTATTTCAAAGTTTAGAAAAAAATTTCTATGTCCTTATATTTTTTTCATAAGGATGTCTGTGCTTTCCACAAAGCGGATGATTAGTTGAGTCAATAAGGTTTTCCTTATGAATTTTCCATTCCATCGTACTTGGAGAAGACTGTTATGTCAATAAGGTTTCCTTATGACTTTATCATTTCTTATTGTTTTGAAAATCACAAACACCTTATCTCAATGAAAATTTAATTTTACCCTATGTTTTAATTCTATAAGGAATAGTTTCCTTCCACAAGAAAATTTATCTATATCATGTTCCCATTGTCATATCATAATTTTCCTATGTGTAAAATTCAGTTTTTAAGAAAAACCACGAAATCTTATAAATACCTAGATATAAAGAATTCTGTTTTAGGATCTGAATTCTTAGAATTATGGTTACGAACTCTTCGGAGTTATGACTCCGAATTCTGAATACGAATAATGGTTACTAACTCTTATATGTTCTGACTCTGAATTCCAAATACAAATTCTGTTTATGAACTCTTCTGAGTTCTGACTCTGAGTTTGTTGAATTCTAACTCTTATCTTTCTGAGTTCTAACTCCGAATTCTCATGAACTCTGACTCCGAACTTCCTATGTTATGGTTCAGAATTCTTGTAAATCTAGATTATGAATATCCTTGAAATTTAGACTGAGTAATTCTATAGAGTTTATTTTCTGAATTCCTTATAAATTAGAATTATAATATCCTTGTATTATATACTCCAAATTGATTATTGGTTTGAATCTGAACTATTATTTTCATACATTATTAATATTGGATTTTAGTTTTGTAACCATATTTTTTCTTACACTTGTTTCCATATGAAATGATGTCGTGATTTCAGTTACTAACTAACTATTGTTTGGGTGACATGTGTACATGTCCCTCTAAAATTCAAAGAAAAATATGACCATTGGAGGAGGGAGATTACAGTTAAAGCTGTGCCTAGAAATATAATCTCATTTTAATGTTCTAAAAACATTTAATTACATGATGATAAATCTAGAGATTACATGCTACTGAAACGATTTCTTTAGAGAAAGGCTTTAATGCTTTGTGTGTACAGAACTTATTGTTCAGATTTTCTTTGTACAACTCCGAATGTTGCTGAGTATATTCAAGGGCTTCTGGGGATAGGAAGATGGAGGTTCCATCTACCATGAAGTTGATGGCTTCCTAGATGTGGAAGACAGAATTGCTGAATACCTTGAAGTTGAGTACTTGAGGGGATAACAAGACAGAAACCAATCTTCGTATCGAGGGCTTACCCAAGTGTGTGTAAGACTGAATTTCGTGAGAGTATAAATCAAGGGACCCTTATCCAAGGTTGTTGAATACCCTTTTCATGGAGTTAAATGATTTTCCTACCTTTTACTTGTCCTGTGACAAGTTTTCCAATGAATTTTATTTGTTGAGTAAAGAATATATTTCTTATACTTACTTATACTTGTATACACTGAATTAGTTTGATTCTATACCCATTAAGGTAGAATCGTTATTCTTGTAAACTTTCATTAAGTTTCATTTTCTGGAACCACCTTTTGGATTCACTTACTCAAAATCATTCTTCTTGAATCAAGAAATTGTGTAGAACTTAGAGGTCTTCTGAACTACCTTTTTTAACCTTGTTAAATATAACCATATTTATAAGATCCAAAGTAATTTTATAATGTATACAATTCACCCCCTATTGTAGTTCAAGAATCATTAGATACTTTATTCAGTATCATTATTATTTCGATTCTACATTTTTCAATATAGAGTATATCATACCCACATACCATCTCAACATTTGTCAGTTCATTTCATTATATGGTATGATTATATTGACATTAAACGGGTGTTTTCCTTGAAAAAATAACATTCAGGGGTGTTTCATTTTTTGGACAACCTCATGGAACTAGCTACAATGAATCATTTTGTGTAATATTAACTTTGGGTCACCAATAATTTCATGATAAAAAATATATTATGGTATTTGACACGATATTTTATTAATGTGGTTCGAAAAAATATTTTACCTTATATTACATTAATATATTGAACCCTTTGTTCAATGAATGATTTATTTTCATTGGATGAAGAATATAATCATCAAATATAAGATTGATATTTCATGGAAATTAGATCATTTAATGTTAATATTCTTAACCAAAATATTTTATTATTAAATAATATTTTTTGGTTTACATTTTATTAGAGTTACTGTTAATGTACAAAATGTTTTCTTAATTGTTGTCTTAAAAACAACCTAGATCATGTTCTATGAGAAAATATTACTTATTAAAATACATATACCTAATCTATTAAATTTTAAAACATCCCTCAAGCCAATAATGATACTATATTATTGTTTAGATTTTTTATTTCAATTCAATGAAGGCTTATCATGATATTTCAAAATATTTAGTCCATATTTTATGGATTTCATTTATTCTTTGTTTTCCAGTAATAACCCATTTTACAATATAATTATATAATTTTTTTTCTTTATTTACCAATTTATTGAATAATCATATGAAATAATATTAAATTTCATCTCCAATGTTATTTTATTCTTTAATATTTTACTCAATATCATTTATTGTAATAGAAACATTTTTCAAATGAATAAAACCACATGTATTCCCTCTTTATTTTCATTGAAATAAGAAATAATTTCCCACTATAACTCGTAATCATCACCACTATATTCATTTTAAAAGATATTTTTTTCATATTTGTTATCAATAATAAAATGAAAATTTTGAATTGCTTCATTTTGAATAATTGATGCATATTAGGAAGGATATGTAACTTTTTTTTGGAATTTACTAAATCAAACATTCAATTAAACCTGTTTTTATATATATTCCAGACGTGTTTGAATATGATAATTTTAAATATACAGAGATAAAAGAAAATTTAATATTTCATGGATTTAATACGAGACAAAACCCTTGGACTTGGCATGGGGTAACTAGGAAAATATCATATCCATTGTTGATAATGCATTAGAATAAGATAACACTAATCTTATTGAAATAGAGGTAACTGGGAATTTACTTAAAATTGAGAATCTATATAATGATACTAAAAAACTGTTGTATCCATCCTTTATGGAATTTATACATTGATCTACAATTATTAGACTGAATAACGTAATTGTGAAAAATGGATGGAATGATAATAGTTTTATTGAGTTTCTAAAATTGTTGAAAGTCATTCGTCCTTGAGAATATGATCCTCCAAGATCACATTATAGAGAGAATAAATTATTATTCCAGATGAGATAGTGGAATAAAAAACTACTTGCCTTCATGAATGACTAAACTGGATGAGAAAATAAGTCTATCACAGTTCCTAAATTTTGGACATCATATTATATGTTACAAGAAAATTAAATGAATGCTTTTGATGTTACAAAGAACCATGCTAAATTTTATTGGTATATTACTATAATTCATTATTTTAAATATTTAATTAAAAAATTAATATAATGTAAGAGGGAAATATTTCATGTAGATGAGTAGACATGTGATTGAAAATTACTACATCTAGATGATTGTCCACATTGGAATAAAATTGATCAAAATTTCCATCATTAAGAAATATATTTAGAAATCTCATTCAAAGACTATACATGGAGGTAATGAATCGATATTTATTGATTTTTATCATAAATCATTCATGTACTATTATATTGGTAATTTAAAACTTATATATTGAATTATTCATGAAGAAAAAATATTTCATGTTGTGTTTATTAATATCTAAACAAAAAATACCATAAATGATAAAGATGTCTTATTTTCACAATTACTTGATGATTTGAATATTTTATGGGAGGGATTTATTAGGGTGTTTTAATCTTATAAAATGGAATATTTTCAATTGAATTCAAGGATTTTGTTCACTGTAAAAGATATACCAACATATAAAAATTTTCTTGTATATAGTGTTAAGGGGAATAATGATTCCCTAATTTGTGAAAAACATCATATTTTTAATTAAAACATAGGAGAAAAATAGAATTCATTGGTCATTATACATTTTTTTATAGATCAATCTTATCAAATATCAAAAATAAATTAAATGAATCAGATGAATTTGTTATATCTATAAATGCTTTGTCCACTAATCAGAATTTTTAGAGGGTGTAAAAGATTTATGTGACTTTCATAAAGAATCAAAATATGGTAATGAAAGAAGTATTTGGTTCAAACGATCATTATTTATTGAGTCACCGTATGAAATATATCATGAGGTCAAACCTAAAATAGATTTCAATAATGTTGATAAGAATATTAATTGAATGACTAACCATGGGTTGAAAGCAATATTGGACATACCCTGAAGAAGATTACATATAGTGTTTCTACCTCTCCTGATGGAAGGAAAACATCCCTGCCCTATCAGGTCATACATTATGCATGAGGGTTGAATTTGAGTGTTAGTGTCTTCATGATATCAATGCATCTTAGGATTATTCTCCAAATGATTAATTTTTCTTATTTAATGGATTTAGGTTAACATGTATGAAATATCATGATTTTGAGAACAAAATGAAACAAATCCTAGTAGTTTAATTGCAAGGAATATTACCCATCCATTCTAAATGACTATAATGAGGGTGTGTTATTTATTAAATTCCAAATCTAAAATTTTCAGAAAAGCTTAGGGCCGAGCCCTATTTTTTAAAGGAAAATAAAAAAGACCTTTTTAACTGGGAAAGGATAACCCATTACATGCCTAAGGCCAAAGGAAATCAACCACCAGTAAATCAATTCCAATAGCCATGGACAAAAAAAAACAAATACCAAACCCTAGACGCTTCCATGACAGCCGACATACCAGCCGCCAAGGCGAGCCGTTGATAGCCACCACCAAGCCAGCCAGAAATAGCCCGTCACACCGCCGCGAAGCCGTCACACCGCCGTGATGCCGTCGCGCCGCCGCGAATCCGTCGCACCTCCGTGAAGCCATCACACTGCCGCGAAGTCGTCGCCACACCGATTCCCGCCCAAAAACTCATCCGTAGTCCAGATATGTCCTGAAGAAGCAAGATCTGACCCCACGCCATCACACTTCCCGAAACGACGTCAATGAACGGAGTAAGCCACATCGACAACTCCCAAGCCATCGCGGTTGAGGACGGTCGGCATCCGATCGACTGCCCCCAAGCCATCGTGGTTAAAGATGAACACCACCTGAAGCTCAATTCCCTAGCACACCACGGCAGTACACAGCTGAACCAAAAACCCACCGCTGCCTTCAAAACCACACTCTGCTGCCAGATCCTCCCGACGTAACCGGACAGTGGAATCGTTCCGGCATCCACACCGCAGTAGCAGAAAACACAGGTCCGCTGTCGCCGCAGGAGACGTCGCATGCCATGAATCCACCATCCCAAAGCATCGACGGGTGTCCAAGCCACAGCGGGGAGAAGAAGGCGGAGGCAGGGGAGAAAACCCTAGGGCGGAGCCCCTTACGGGCGCATCTTTTCAAAATTCTATGGCCTTCCAAACATGTTGTTGGGTAACGAGGTATAGGGCTTAGCCGTGCCCAAAGGATTTAATGTAAAATTGTTGACAGGAGAACATATAAGAAAATTATAATTTAATATATTAAAATACATTGATAAAGCTCATCCATATATAACATTTCATATTAATGTGTTGAAATAGTATTATTTAGAGAATAAAGATATATGTATTTTTAATGAGAATAAATTATTTTTTTATTTGGTTTAAATGGATTGTGATTTGTAGGTCAGACACAATCAAAATATTGGATTGTCATTTGGTGGTACAATTTGGAATTTCATAACATGGTATGTGTTTGGAATTAATGGCTATAAATTTCATATGAGAGATCAGGACAACAATAGTGATGTTTTAAATAATAGTGTATTGATGTTTATAGAACAAATCCATTTTTCAAATTCCAATGATGAAAACCATATCTCCAAGTCATGTTGATATTATGGAGTCATTGATGAAATATATTTGGTTTTTTAAATTAAATTTTTTGTGATAATGTTTAGCTACAAATTGGTTATCAGTAATAATAATGTTTGACATGATTATTTTATGACACTTGTTAATATGAATAAATTGGAATAAAAAACTGATACTTTTATTATAGAAACAAATGATTTTTTATATTATCTTTATCAATCCAATATGAAGTTATTTATTATTATGTAATACAATAATATTATATTGGTGATGGTAAACCTGATGAAGATGATGATTTATGTGAGATATATACATCAACAGAAGTATTAATTGATAATATTGATGAACACATCATAGAACATATTGTTCAAAACAAAATTACCAGTAGGAAGGAGATTATGGAAAAAATCGAATAGTTCCTTCCTAATATTATAAAAAAAATTTATTTCCAGTTTACTGTGTAAAATTTCATAATATATTTGATATTTTAATTTTATATTATATAATAATAATCCTATAATAACTTATATATGATATTTTTAATTTATTTTAGTTTAATTTTGTTTTATTTACCACTCTTACACTTATGTAACATCTGTATTTATTGACTACATTAAAACAATTATATTAAATCAACTTTGTTAAATAAAAAGAGAAATATATTAAAAATGCGTATATTAAAAAAATTTAATTTTTTTGTAAAAACATATATATTTGGTTGGGGATTTTTTAATTATCACACTCATTTTTTTTATTTTTTTAATTATTTAATGACTTTTCATCTCCCATTAAAGTTGTTTGTGTTTTAGTTAACTACATTAAATAATATTAACTTATATTTTGGTAGTATGGCTAATTTTTTTAATAAAATTTCATACATTGAATGAATATTATTTTCAAGGTCAATATAGTGTTTTTTTGTTGAGGATATCACTTTTCACAAAAACTATTGGATTTGTTGTATTCTTTATTGTCATCTCAACCCTCATAAAGTTTTTTATCATTTTTTAACTATAAAATATATTAATAAATTTTTTTACTCGTGTTTAAATTGTTATATATTTTTCCACTTTTTATCTACATTTTTATGTAATACATGTATTTTAATATTTGTGAACTGATTTGTTATTGCATTTACTTGTTGGATAATTTCATATCAACAATATTATCCACCACAAACGTCTAGAGATTAATGTACACATAACTCCAAGAAGGAGTATATAAATGATTTTTTTAAGAGACTCCTCTTAATTAGTTATAAGATATATTTACTTCTATAAGGGGAAATGATTTTGAGTGTTGTTAAATGTGGAAACACACATTTACCATAGTTATTAGTTTCAATTTTCTAGGAAAATAGGATACGAGTATAATTTGTTGATAATGATATTACAAGAGGTACAAATTCAAAACAGTTGAAGATTATTACTATAGTTCATCATAAACTAAATTTACATATATTGAATGATGATTGTTGAAGAGTTGAAAATATTACAATATCCCACTTACAGGAGACCATTTTTATATTCTACATTGTTATTATTTTACTAATGATGATTTTTTTAATTAACATATGTATTCCCCCTTCTTATAAGATGACATATGAGATACCTAATACTAGATAATTAATGATGAAAAGTTTATTAGTGGATTCTTGGAGATTGAGGAATTTTAAGTCAACTCGAACAACAGATGTCATTTTTTAGAATATACAACATCACAATTAATGTGATATATATATACGCATTTATAGATAAAGATAAATGGAAGTAATTTTTTGATATTATAAAATGAGTTGCATTTTCGTCAAGTGAAATGTTTCCTTTTAGAAGTTTTTTATGTTAATTATCATATAAGTGATTTATTTATTAATATTTTAAAACAATCGGGTAGATCTCCTCATGAGATCCAATATAGATATGTAAACCCTTAAACATTATCTCAGAGATGGTATTTGTTATTGGAATAACAATTGGTGGATAAGAAATTTAAAAATCAGAGAGATGATTCTTTAAGATATATCGATTTTAACCCTGTTTCTCTATTGATTGTACACATGGAATATAGAAGAGGACGTAGATGTGAAAAAACAGAAATATTATACATAATAGTTGAGGATTTCAGCTGAGAGGACTAGAAGATGATTATCATTATTAATTATCTATGTTATATAAATTATTTATATTTTTTGATTCAGTAAATAATTTTTGAAATTATTATTAACAAAATCGTATTGAGGAGTAAAGAATATAAGCAATATTTATTAATGAGTACATGAATTATATTTTAGTAAAATAATTGGGAAATCTCAAACACCTCGGCCATGTATGAGGACACAATATAAGTTAATCAGTTAAAAAAGTGTTTCCACATTCCAAATATTCTTTAATAGAAGTTGATTGTAAATAATTAAGGTTTGGACGCTACAGTTAGATATATTCATGAGTCCATGTAGGATTGGATTAGAGGATCGAGATAATAATTGTTTTCAGACATGAAAACATAGTTTTAGGTTTCTGATCCCACAACTACACCTCCACCTTATGATCCCATTAATATTACTTTTCCTACTCTCCTTAAGCCTATAGACCCCAATTCATCAACTTATCACACTCCTGCACCACAAATCATTATCTTCCATGTACTATGAGTTATATTTTTATGATCCCAAACATGATATTGTTTTATATGGGATGATATATTATATTTGTAATACCATTAAACATCCACATATAGAAATATAGAATAATAGGTCCAATATCTAAGATATAATATAAATATTTTCAAGAATACAAGTTCATAGAGATGAGGTTATTATAGTTAGAAAAAGTGTCATCCATTTTTTTGTTTTCCCATTTAGACATGTTAAACATATTTCCATATAGGAATGTGTATATTATATCTATTATTGAATTTTATATTTTATTTATTTTATTGTTTTAATGAATATATATTATCAATTTTTTTAAGAATACATTAAATGTTATTGAATATTGTACCTGAATAAAAAAAATACAATTTTTTTTGACTCCAAATTCAAATTTAAAAACATTTAATAGATTTTCTATATATTATAATTTCTTGTTATATGCTTATGACATTCTAATGGAAGCTGGAATTTTTTGGAACTCAATGAAAATAATGAATTCTAAAAAATATCATGGTGATTGAAAATAGAGAATATTTTTGATTCAACATGATGTAGGGGTTACGAATGTAAGTCAACTAACACAATTCATTTCATTATTTAAATCAATTATAATTTTATACAATAATTTTCCTTATAGTAGGTATATTTATTGAATGTGTAAGTATCATGTCATGAAAATAGTATATGGATTGATGTACCCACAATTTATTTCACACTGTGATATGTCAATAACCGATGCAGAAAGAATTTTAAGTATTACTGATGAATTTCAAAATAATGCAATTATTCAGTGTTGGATGCATCCCTATCTTCAAAAGTATAAAAAATATATTTCATAATGTCTCGTATATCTATTAATATAATAAAAAAATTAGAATATATTTACATATATATTAATATCCATTATACAATGAATTATTTTAGTCTAAGGGAGACAAAATATTATTAGAAATATTCTATCCATGATGATGTGAGAGAAAATTGTATGATTATATTAAGAATGTATGTTAAAATAGTTTAATACAGTATTATAATGTAAGGAAATATTTTTTTTTGATTTATATAATTTTCAAATAGTGCATGTGATTTCATTATAGAGATAACAATAACGAATGGTGACAAGATTAAATATGTAAAAGAAAAGGGGAATATTTATTTAAAATTATGAAAATTTTGATATATTACTTTCAAATCATAATTTGAATTGAAAAATTCTTATAAACAAAAGTTTCATAATAAAGAAGGATTAAAGGAACATAGATACTATTTCTTAAGATTAATGTATGAAATTCTTTCAACTAAAATAGTTTTATATTTTCAACAGGGTAGATTTTTTATTTTCTTTCCCATCAATTTTTCATTATTTTATTTCCAAAACACAATAAATTAATTATGTTTTATTTTTTTCATTATAATGACCCTTTTAAAATATAACGGGAAATATTTTAGACACTTGGATATTTAATGGTATAATCAATTTATGGGTTTGACAATATTTTAATTTATTTTTAATATATATTTTATAGGTGAAAATTGATATGGTCAATGTTTCTACATGTATAATTATTTACAATATGGTTTTTTCTGTAATGTTTTTTATTTTTATTGCACCTATACATCTTGGAGTGAAATAAATACGTGAATATATTTTTAAAAAGTAAATTTAATATATCTTATTTTATAACTGAGTGAAAAATTAAAAAAATATTCTTTTCCGTGTAAGTTATTTAGAAAATTCAATGTGGAATTCTATTTTTCACTTCACTTAATTCATAACTAATATGAAAATTATGAACATATTTTATTTTCCATGCCATATATATTATAAAAAATGTGACTTATAAAATATGTTAGATATTTTCATATCAGTTTTTTGAATAATTAAAAGATAAAACAATTTTCTACATTATTTAACTCAAAGTATATTTGAAAATGTATTCTATACTTTATTTTTCATGAAAAATTTCATATATTTGATGTGAAAAATAAAATATGGGATACTCATTCTTATCCATTATGAATTAATCCATGTGAAAATTTGTTTCATGTCAATTATTCCAAAAAAACTAATGTAGTAAATTATTTTTCAAAGCATTTATGTATTAACTAACATCAAAACATCAATAAACTAAATTTATAAAATAAATTTTAAATAACCAACATTAAGTTTTTTAAAAAATATCCTATAATAACATCTCATATGAACCAATGTTAAAAACCACCAAAATGTAATTATAATACACTATTTTTAGAAAGTGTGGTGATCACAGTAATTTGAAAATATTAGCATGAACCCATTTTTGGGGGCCTGTGTGAGAGATTGTTATATGTCATGATATGTTGTCTGTTTATATTTCCCACTATAGTCATTCTATGAGATGTTTTGGGATGCCCAATATTCCCCGTATAGTAGTGTATATGAAGGACACCGTTTTAGGATATGTATCAGGTGATAGGAATTGAAAGTGGATGCAAGTATTCAAACCACACTATTATGATTGTCTCTTAATACATAAAAAATATCAAAGGATGGATTTTATGGAAAATCCAAAAAATAATTCACTTTGGTTGCGGAAAAATATTAGGGGCCGTATGATCTTGGATCATAAAATTTATATGTAGAATTAAATGTAAAAAATGCACAACATTATGGTAAAATAAAAATGATCATTACACAAATGAGAAAAAAATCAAAATCTCTCAGTTGAAAACATTAATTACCATTCAAATTCCATGTGTGTGGATATTTATAGACTAGTGGTGATATAATTAGAAGTGTTCAAATACCATTAAGGAATATATGCTAAACATATCATTTACACTTAAATACAAAAAGATATACTTTTACAAATAATATTTTGAAATTTACAACTTACCTTTCCACCCATATTACCTCGGTTATATCTTTGATTACCTATCCCATTGGATTTGATTTTTATGTCAAGAAGATACTATTATAGAATCACCCCTATTGGAAAGGATTCTAAAATTCATGAATTGTTGTGGGATAATATTAATAAATCATGTTTTGTCTCAAATGAGAGAGAAAATAGGCTAATATTCTCGATTAATGAAATGAGAGATCAGTTAATCCATTAATGAAGAAATATATGGACCCATTATAGCTATCAACATATTTATTCTCAATAATGTCTATAGAATTTTCTAATATTACTCCTCTACCGATGAAATAGACAATATACCATCTTTATGGTTCTCTTCATCCTCCCCCACTTGAAAATGATTTTTAATTGACTCCTCATCCTCAACCCCTAGAAATGGTAAAAGGCCTTAAGTATTAATAATATCACATCTAATATATTCTCCTAAAAATAATTCGTTTAATAGTTTATTTTAATATTCTCATGAAATTATAAAGGTCCACCTTTATATGGAATGCGTTTTTAGTTTCTCTTATTTTGAAATCATTAATTTCAGATATAAATCGAGACAATGTAACTTGAAATCAAATAAAACATTATAAAAATAGTTTTTTCATGATTAATATATTTTTTGGCAATACTTGAGTTAAAATTTTATTTCTTTATCATGTAGTTATTTCATGATTTTTTAAATTCCTTTAAAATATATATTAGTTTATTCTTTTATAGTAAATGAATGAATATCAATATGGGAAATGTGTTAAAATTCAAGAAAAATAGAGAAACTAAGTAGTTAACTGCTTGAACCTGTTATATGTGCATTTAATATGTGGAAGACACTCCTACAAATTATTTATATTCATAACAAAATAAATTCTAAAAATAGATGATAATGTCTCTTTAACTTCAATTTGTTTCCCATCAGTTTTCAAATGATTGGTATTGGAGAATACTATGTCCACAAATAGACTTCTCCAAATTGTATTATAATTGTAACTATGGAGTTTTTTGTGTCAATGTGATGAAATATTCTTATTCATTATATGGTGTTTGAAACAAATTTTATGTAATAGATATCCAGTGATTGTGGTATCATATTGTTTTAAAAGGAATAAAAAATTATATTTTAGAAAATTTTTCCTCTACAAAAAATTGAATATATCCACATCTTGGTCCTTTGTATCCTCATAATAAAGACTAATGGTATGTCCTCTCCTTAGGTGATGGTGTTTAGGAGTGGAAGATATAATCCATGTGGGTTAAATATAAATTAGTATTTATGGATGAAAATACACTATCCATTAAATAATCCGTCATCTCAAGAAATTATAGGCCAATAAAAATGATCACATAGAATACATAAAATTTTTGAAACACCATAATATCCCATTAAAACTATGAAATATGACACCTATGGTAGAAGTAAATTTATAGACTACATGTAAATAAAAATCCCATTAATATTGAATAATAATCAATCATGTAAATAAATCATTCCCCAACTAACGTCAGATTTAAAATGCCCATAGGTTTCCAAAAAAATTAAATTTTTATAATATAAAACCATAATGTATTCAAAACAAATGATTTTGGAATCCATTAATGATAGAAGATAATATATCTATTAAAGTGAATCTTCCATAGTATTTTTTCTATTTTATGAATGATGACATACTTAAATGATTCAATGGATTCAAGAAATATAATGTGTATCTTATTGGGTATATGTCAAGTCATAATGTATTTAAGAGCCTCATGATTAGAATCCATCAAAAATTATATAGAAAAATTATATTTCTTCCATGTTTACAGTACTCAAAATAGTTAAAAAAATTATTATCATATGTTTCAAATTTTAGGTATGGGACATTTGTCTTCTCAGAAAAATAACAAATAGACATGAAATCTTGCTTTATTACTCTACTAATACCACGTGAAATTTTATCAAATTTAACTTCAATGGTCTTACCAAAATAAAAGATATTAAGAAGTGGTGCATGGATGAGTCTCTCTTAGAGATATTGGGATTCCCTCTATTGATATTAATATATTTTATGTATAGTTCCTATTTGTTAAATAATTCAATAAAAATTGAAGTGTACTAATGTCCATCACAAATATCTTGTAAAAAATATCAATGCTGAGGGAATTTCATACATTCCCAACGAGAGAGGATGTCATCAACTCATAAATGGATTTGTTGATCATAATATCTAGCTAAAATCCATCGTCGCTTACAAAAATTTTAGGATAAACTATTTTATTGTGTGAAAATTAATTTTTTTAATATTTCCAAATAGGTTTTACATACATAACACCTCTAGAATTTTCTTAATAGATCCACATGATCAAAAAATGTACTATTATAAACCAAAATATCATCAAATTAGACTTCCCAAAATCATCCAAAAAATATTTATTTGAGATGTTATTAATTATCCTCATAAATTTACATGTTCAATTGGTCAGACTAGAGGGAATGACTAAATATTTATAAAGGAATTTTTTCTTGATTTTTGTTTTCCTTCCTTCTTTTTTCTTCATCCAAATTTTATGGTACCCACATCTTAAATAAATTTTTGATAAAATAGTAGATCTAATTAACTCATCCAGAATATCATTTGTCCAACGTATATGATGATTATACTTCGATATAAAGTATCAATGGTTATGTATTCAATGCACATACTAAATATTTAATACTTATTCAGAACCAAAAGTGCTAGTACAATATTTGGATGAAGGATCTCACAGATATTTCCCACATCCAATATATCATTTTCATTTATTTGAGTTTATTTATTCTCCACAGGGATGTTTTATATGTTGGACTGTTCAGTAGTGATTCCTTCTGGATGAGATTAATATACTGCTCAATATAACTAGTGGGTGGAATACAATGTAGAACCTATTTGGGAAATAAAACCTCAAATTCCTTCAGTAAATACTGAACAACATGTCGAAATTAATATATTATGTATACAGTGTTAAACATGACATCATCATACATAAGTAATAATGATTTCTGATGATAAATCAATGCTTCCATAACATCTCGATTTTTTTTCAACATCACAATTCTCTCCCATATGAAATATTTTTCCTCACATTACATTTTTTCAACCCATTTCATTTTTCATTATTTTTCTCTTTTTCCA
The DNA here is from genome assembly GCA_963277665.1 of Viscum album. Classification (NCBI taxonomy): domain Eukaryota; kingdom Viridiplantae; phylum Streptophyta; class Magnoliopsida; order Santalales; family Viscaceae; genus Viscum; species Viscum album. Next base: position 1,193,699,552 of record OY728121.1, on the reverse strand, counting down.
TCCTTCTATCTTTTTTAATTTCCTTTATTTTTTTATTAAGATGTCATTATATTCCTCTCTATCTGAATTTTATCAACCGAAACTTGTTTTCTGGACTTTGGGATAATAGTATTAGGTTCCCCTCAAAGAAAAAAATGATGATTTTGGAAACCATCAAATGTAACACACCAATAATACATCCATGGGTAAAAATGATATAAGTGTCCCAACATTATTAATAACAAAAAACATAGTTCCTTATAATTATACATTTCAATGGTTAATAAATACATTCCATGTATTATCACCATTATTTAATTACAAATGTATAACTATTGAAGATGATTTGGATGTCTATTCATCAAAATTAGAATTCCCATTTTCTCTAGTAACTCCTTTCTTTTCACATTTCTTCAACATCCTATATAATTTATAACCCTACAGAAATTCCCATATATCATTCACCTTGTATGGAATGATTTTTCTCTCTAATTCATCTATCCAAAGGTTATTTTTCTACTAAGAACTCTCTTAGATAATAGAATGTCATTTTATTATATAAATTTTCCATTTTCAACATTAACGGACTCCTTTCCTTCCTCTTCTAAGCCAAATATATCACTCTCTAATTTTCCATACTTATTTATGGATATAGTGCATTGTATTGATCAATCAATACAAATCATACCCTTTACATGAAATTTGAATCATTAAATATTTGGACACCTAGTTTGTTAAGACACAAAAGTTGGTTTCCTAGGTGAATGAACTGCCTTCTCAAATTTTTGATATTCTGCCACTTTTGTATTTGAGGATTATATAATTTCCTTCCTCAAATTTATCATTGGAGAGAATGGGGTGTTGGGTTTTCACTTGATTCTCTTCATTTAATTGTTTCTCATCATTAGTGGTTTGGTGGATCATATATTATAGATCTATAAGAGGGAACATCTTAACATGATTTGGATTCTACCTCTTTTGTCTATGTAAAAACCCCACAAGGGTTCCCTCTGGACCCACCACAATGTTTTATGAAATTATAGAAGTTTTTATCTCTCTAATGAAATCATTGACACTCTTAATACCTTTATAGAGGTATTAAAGCATAGTGTGGAGGTCACTATTCTAGTGTCAGGAAAAAAACATCAACCACATAGAGAACATCATGTCACCCTAATTGTTGATGGGATTTCCACCAAATATGGCCTTCTTCTTTTTCATTTAATATAAATAATTTACTATTAATCAAAAAATTCAAGGTAATCATGTTTGAATATTTTCTCCTCAGAATATTCCTGGCATAAAAAAATTTTATATATCCTCCTCTATACTCTATATATTCTTTATGATCGCTTATTCCATTAAAAGAGGGAACGATAGCCATAATACTTCTAATGATGTCATCGTAATGTTTCGTAAAAGTGGGTTCCCAAGGCCCATCCTTATGAGTATTTTTCAAATAAAATATCATGTGTACATTTTGATATACCTTATCTATACATAACAATGTAGTTTAAATATTTATTTATCCAATATTTAACAATAATGTACATTGATTAATTTTCATACCAAATGTCCATAGAAGATCATATGATATAATTATTACCCATAGATACAGTTATATTAATAAAAAACAAAGGTTATATGGTCATGATACAACATACATAATAGACATAGTTGATGCATGACAATCATATTCTTGCGTCTCATAAGAATTGATGTTTTTTCACATGAATATCACACATTGGGATCGCTAGTAGTGAAATCATGGGGATAGACCCAAGAATAATTACACCAAAATGTTTTATGTGTCATTGGTTGTTCATATCTATAGATGCATTTATTGGTCTCCTGACAAAAAGATCATTAACCGTATGTTCCATTTTATCTCATACATTTATGCATGAAAAAATCCAACACAATGAATTTGTGGCATGGTATCATCTATTGGGTTCATCATTATTGTCATTGAATTTGATGAATCCTCTAGAAAAGATTTTTTACATCGGGGTGAAGGAAGTAATAAATCTTTGGTTTCATTGATCTAGATGGTAGAACCTTAATAATTCATATCCATGAAAGTTGAGGTTAAATCTATCCATTTAGATCCAAAAATAAGAATTAAAGGATCGATGATAACATAAGTGTGCATCCTTCTTTATGAGATATTATGAGTCAAATATATTATGTTACATAGTTGGTGTTTATGAGATGGGTGTCATTGCTATGATTATTCGTCATATCATTAGGGTCCTTATTGGGTTGTCGAAATTGACTCTTGGTGTGTGAATATTACTCGATTCTACCGAGATAAGGGCCTAATGCGTAACAAACAATACCATAATTAATAATATTCCTTATTGTGTTGAATTGTTATATTAGGATGGGTGGGCCCCACTACAACATTCCAGTGTTTTCCATATTGTCAATCATAGAAGAATAAATTAATTAATAATTATTCATGAAAATAATAATTGGATTGAATTTATTTATTAAATTTATTTACAAGTTATGTAAATTGAATATATAATATTAATCGAAAAAACAATATTTCAGTATTGCATATTTGTTTAATATTAGTGGTATTTTTGAGTTGAGTTAAATGACATTGGTTTTATAATTTATTATATTTCGTATAAATTACTGGTATTTGATAGTGTAAATAATATCTATGACCCATTTTATTTTATTATAATTATTTAATTTGTGGATATTTAATAAACCGGGGTTATGGAACCCAATCAGGGTATTCTAGAATCCCATATTTAATAATGGAAAGAGATTCAAGCAATAAAATACAAATTGTAAGTTCATTAGAGCCTATCTATCATATCTTAATTTCTAGAGGAGGAATATATCAATCCACGTGATCATATCGAGAATATCTTTATGCATCAAAGGCACATCAATGTCATGACTATTGTGATATTAAAGGATTTGTCAGTTTTCTATGCCAGCACATCGAATTTGATGAATGATGATCATGTGGATTTTTTTAATCCTATGTAAAAGATATTGTGGGATTCTTCTTTGGATCCTTCAAAAAGTGATCATCAGTGTATAGAAGATGTTGAGAGCCACATCAGATCATAAAAAAGGTATGTTTTTATATTATTTTATCATTATTTTTAATTTATGTATGATTTTCGGACCTTATCAGGGAACTGATAATCAGAGACAAAAAGTAACATTTTCCCAATAATGAAAATTTAAAATTCCTTGGTGTTCCATATTCTACATCAAGATTATATATGTTTAATAGGTATCTGAGAGATAATGTATAATATATGATCCATTAAAAACAATGTTTCATTAAATTTATGTAGAGTGTATTATGTAAATACCAAAGCTACTCGTAGAAACTCAATCTGATATTAGATAGGCATTTCAAAGCCATAATACATTTTTAATACTAATTGATTTAATTAATTTTGGTTATTAATAATATAAAACTATTTTTCTCTATATGTTACTTTTATATGTTTATGATATCTTTGGGGATTCTGGTAAAAGTAACCTATTTTGGTCGATCTCCATGGCTAGAATAGTGTTTTCCATCCAACTTCAATTACATTAGTAAATTATGAATTTTCGAAACAAAAATATTAATTATTTATTTATTATAATAATTACAATAATTTTAATATAGCATATGGGATGGGATACTGTTTTTTTTAAATGGCCACGGTTAAAAAAACCAAATGTGAAAAATTATAACAAAATACAAGGGTAATGATGCAAAGGTGTATTAAAAAAATAGAGCAAAAACAGTGTCCATGTGGACCCCTACATTATAGAGAAGCACCCAGAAGTAAAAAGATCCCACCATCGCATTCCACTTATCCAACCACCATAGTTGTCCTCGAGGACCCTCCAATACTCCACTTCTGTAAACATTGTTGACATATACAATCATTCCCCCTGAACTCTACACTAAAACTGACTAGTTTTACCTCCACGCGATGACCACACACTGGTTTGGATGCTTCCATTATCACCTATAGGAGTAATGGGATCCATGGAATATTTCTCCCTTGTTTCTTCACAATTCTATCATAGCTGTCACATTCCATGGTTGGCAGTTCTCCGATATCCCCTCATCAACAACCATCATGTTCCACTGTGAGACCATTCCGTTCAGTGACCATCATCCACCTGATCTGGCTAAACCACATTGTAGATCCACCTTGCGCTGACCTAACTAATTCATAATCTCACTGCCCCTCATAATATCCAGCCACCATATCAGGTGAGCATGATTAACTTGGTTAGCCTTCTTCATCTCCCACTCCTCATTCACCCAATATGGATGGACATATCCAATTCCTATTACATATCGAGTGACATCACATTCTAGGTTTCCCTACCATTGGTTCATCGGGACTCTAATCAAATAAAAGTGTGGAAATGGGTGGTCTACTCACTTAAAAATGAGTTTGGGTGGACCAACATAGAGTATAATGCCCTTTGATGATATTTACTCATCCTGAAATGGTTTTTTGTAGGTTCAACATGTCCCTCATTGGGTCTGCCTGAGATAGCGTTTCCCAAACTAGTCAAATTTAAGAAAATGATTTAATTGAATTTAAGAATAATAAAATATTAATTATGTTAATAAAACTCATTATAAAATAAAAATTTTCATAATATGAGAAAAAAATAATTTACTTTTTGTATTAAATTATCTTAATTAGTCAATTTATTTTTTTGAATTAATGTTAAATTAATCATTGAACTAATATATTTAAATTAAATTAATTTAATTAAATAATTTTATATAATAAAATAACATCATTCAATAATTTATTGAAATTGTGTTTTTTGTGCTTTAATTATAATTTACACGCTGATTGATCTTAAGTGTCTACTTTTCCATGTTTGGTCTATTTAATTAATTATTTAACTAGGTGAAATAATTGTAAATAAATAATTATTTCGGACGGCGTATGTATCATCCTAATTTTTATCAAAATGTATAGGGGACAGTGTATCCATTATATTGGTATATACATTTCACTCTAAAGTTCCCCTTGACTATGAGATGGTATTTTTGTACTTCAGTAATGATGAAGTATGATGTGAACACCTCCATGGCGAGGATGGTGATTTTGGAGACAATGCCTTGTTAGGGAGAAATCTAGATGAGCAGTGGACATGGTGGATGTGATCAAGCAACATCATGATTTAAACTATGGATTATGTATGCAACCCCTAAGTTGTTTTCATTCGACTATGATTAAATAGATTAACTAGTTTTAGATGCCCAAGACAAGTACGGTACATAATTTAATTTATGAATTTATCTATAATTTATTTTATTTTTTGATAGTGTGAAATTCATAAAATAATAAACAGTAAAATTTATAGTAACGTGATGGTTGTTTTCCTATTAACATTCAATTTTTTGAATGAAAACATATATTTAACAATAATAATTGAAATGGATTACATTATTTGAGAAAAATATAAAAATATCAATAAAATCCTAATTCCCAAACACATTCCACAATTTTAATTTGAACACTATCAAGTGTTTAAAGTGCATTGTTAGTCATAACTAACAATGCCTCTAACTACTAAGGAGTTCTTATGAGAATTATGGATTGACATAATTGAATTTGGTATTAGGGATTATCTATGGATAAATTTCTATCACATTAGCGGAAAATCATTGAGGGAATCAACGTAATGATTTGGAGATGATTAGACTTCACTAAATAGATCAAGAGCTACCTATTAATGAATTTGGCCAGTCAGAACCCTACTTTGAATTCAATATGTACTGTAGTAACCATATCTTGTATAATATGTGGGGAGATTCAAAAAACATTTCCATTATAATTATCAAGAGAAAAGTAATCCTATTCTTATTCATATAGTTCCTATAATTCGATAAAACATCATTATAGATTTAATGATATATTACATCCGTAATGTATTATTAGGTAATAAAGATAAAATGTACAATATAATAGTTTTTATATCCTAAAAAATATAATGCAATACCAAAAAACACACCATGATAATTTTGGAAAAATTCAATGTACCATCCAGCACGAGTTTCCATGTATAATATAGGCACTTGCACACAAAAATACTAAAAAAAAATTCATGGTGTTGGTTTCCCTATACTTGTTAAGACACCTTGAGATGTAAAGGTCTACAAATTATCATATGAGACACATGTATATCACATATTATGGTAAAATCAAAATGCTATTATCAAAATCTGATGTTAGTTGTGGATACTAAATTTGGGAATATATGATTTAAAATGTTGTCTCATCACTAAGAAATATCCTATAAGAATGTGAAGGGAGATATTAATGGGTGATAATTACACATGTTATTTGAAAACATTAATGGTAGATCATGATATTTGAAGGAATCTCACTCTTATATAATTTTCAGCCTAATTCCTCTAGATTCATTTTAGAATAGAATATATACAATATGAAATAATAAATTTATTATCTTTTGGGCATGGTTAAACATGGAAAAAAGAATATTAAAAACATATTAATCATTACTTATTATGGTGAATAAGTTGAAATAAAATGAAATAATGAAAATGGAAAGATAGATTCCAAAGACACCTTTAGAAACTCCTCCAAAGAAAGTGGTATTAAATATGAGTATATTTTTATCACATATCAGGAAATAATTCTATAGAATAAAAATTACTGAATTAAATTCGATAAAAAAGCAATCACTTCTTCATTAGTGAATATTAAAAATTTATAAGTATTGTATATGGAATAATTCATAGGTATTATTTAAAATATGTTTATCACATATGTGTATCTAAATACAGTAACCATGAATAGAAATATTTCAAGAAGTAATGTGGATTATCCATGTGGATTAGAAATGGTTCTTCAAAATTTAATGGTGAGAAATACAAATCTTCTAATTTCCATGTTAACAATTTTTGTTTAAATATTAATGAGTATAAATAAATTATCACATGAAATTTGTACACAAGTATACATTTCACATATCCATGAATGAATGTTGTTTGTGGTGTCACATTTTCAATAAATAAATGTAATTGAATCATACACAATTCCCAATGAATATAATTTTTAAAACTTATGTACCATGTTATGGAATGATAATTTTTTTCATGTAAAAGTGAATATTAATGTAAATGATATACCATTTTTGGCATTTATACTCAGTAAATCTAAACACATTTGGTATTATTGACCCATTTAGTTTGCATAAAAAATAAATTATAAATAAAGGTTAGACACAATTATATCAGAATTAATTTATAAAGAGAGACTTAATTATTATAAGGGTAAGCTATTGGAAAATATAATTCATAATACTCCTTTAATTGATTAAGGAATATGAAAATTATATATTCTACTTTCATGGTATGAAGATATGAGTTCTATTGGATGGAATGTCGATGAGTTACTTTTCTATGCATACATTAATTAATATTATGTATCATTGGGAAAATTATTAAATTCACTTTACATTATCTAAATCTGAACATTGATGTTAACAAGAAGGATATATGGAGTGTTTTAAAAGTTAAAAATTGATAAAAAATGACATGTGTTTCATTTCTTAAAATAACATTTCATTATTCACATTAGTGTCCTGATGAATGTATAAGAAGTCTTAATGTGTAAACTTGCATAAACATTAATTATATATCAAGAAGATATTTTCAAATAAAAGAGATATCACATAACCATATGAAAAATATTTTTGATCATTTATATCATATAAGTTTCAAAATTATGGAAACCTATAATGTCACAAGAACATGTGTTCTCATGCCAACAGTTCGTTCGAAAATAATCAAACATTCATCAAGTAAAACGCAATGTGCATATAATGTAATAATTATAAAATTTTCTTATGATATTATAGAAATCCCTATGATAGAGATGTTGTAGTCATGTGAATGAACAAATTTCAATGAAAGGATGAAAATATATTTTTTAGTGATAGTGGGAGATATATTGGCTTGGGTTTATTCATTTCAAGATATACACATGTTGTTGGAAAGGAAACTAATTCGAAAAGTTCACATGGAAAAGGAATGATATAGAGAAACATACTGCATAGGAATGTTAAAACATAGTGATGGTTTTTGTATTCTCTTTGGAAGGTGATACATTATTAATTATGAATAATAATTCATACAAGTAGGAAGTGTATTGAAATCATATATCATTGATAAGGTAAATTAAAATTCAATAATAGATTCTATCAATTGATGTTCAAAGGGGACAATTATTTTTAATACATCGGTGGGTATTTATGTGAGATGATACATCAGTGGTACTAGCATGTTACAAATTAGGCTTGATTGGTTATATGGAGTCCTTAGGACTAAATCCCTAAGAATTTTACGTATCAAAGATAATATATATGATCATTTTATTTTTTATTTTACTTCATGACCACCAATCAAGGAAGGCTTCTATTCGACGCAACTAGAAAGTGTTGGTGGAATAATAGAATACCTATAGCGTTTGATGTTAATAAAATGCATTTTTGGATTAATTTTATTAACAAGATAATAGAATATTTATTTGGGTTGCATCATTTTCTTTTTAATAATAGTGGTTTTTTGGATCATCATTTTTTTCAATGTAAAATATGATTGGTAACAAATCAAAAATAGATATTTGTCAAACAGTCAGTTAGGATTAGGTTGAAAGTAATACTATAGTTTTTGAATTAATATATAAGTATTAGTACGAGGGAATATGATCTAATGTGTTATATATAATGGTTTATTAGACATTTTTAATCAATTATATCTTCATAACGTATTGCAAAATTCATATTGGGCCAATTTAGGGAGAATTTTATCTAGTGTCACATAGTTAAATCTCTCCAAGTTGACATATAATTTTATTGGATGATATTAATATGGTCAATATAGTTTCCTACACTTCATTGATGTATCAATAAAATATTCCATTATATATAATATATATGATTTTGAAAAAATATACTTTTAGAATTTGACAATATTACTTATATCCAGGATAACTACATGGGAAATAGTAATAACTACCTAATTATACATGGGAATGTAAAAAGGATATGTACATGTTCTGTGGAGAAAAGGGATACAATTTTTTTGGGGACAGAAACTATTATTCTACAGATTTATGTGATATAATATGAAAGTCATAATAAACTGATGAGCATCATAGGCTCATACCAGCTAGTGATATCCATACCTAAAAATATCGAGTATGTTACAACTTTTGTGGAAGCTAAGATTCATTTTGTAATATTCAATGATTTGATACAATTATTGGAATCGTTCCAAGTAATGTTTTATGATGATGATAATTCTATTACTCTTACTAGCCATGATGTATTGTTATGATTGTAAACAAATGATATATTATTAATGATACAATGTCTTGATATGTTTTACTCAAGGATATAAGCTCACAAATAGATTAATAGCCATGCGAAAGAAATATGGTTGGCTCAACCACTTAATCTATGACTCAATAAAACATTAATTGTACCATGTGAGGGATAATGAGGTTTGTTAGACAATTGGCTCTAGTCAAAATGCGAGTGTTGTAAAAGTGGATTCTCAAGACCCATCATTATCAGTACCTTTAGATTACCATATCATGTGTATAGTGAGATATACATGATGTATATATACCATTATAGTATAGATATTTCTGCAGCAACTGTTTCATGTTACTTTTCATATATTAATTGTCATATCAAATGGTTATATAAGATCTTAGGATATATTGAGAACCTCATAATACAATTAAACTAAACATAAAGAAAGTTCATATGGTCTAGAAACATCATAATCAATATACACAGTTGATTTCGTACTATCATTTTAGTTGGGATCATTGACATAAATACTTCTCATGAAGTATTCAGATAGTGAATCCTGTTCTGAGATCATGAGGACATACCGGGAAATATGAAGTCTACATGTGTTTGTTTTCATTGGTTGTTCCTATCCATACACTTGTGTATTCGTCTCCTAACATTTGTTCACTACCTAAGTGTGCTAATTAACTACATACATTGATGAATGGAAAAAATGATGATAATTAATGCATAGTTAGTTATCTTTTGTTGGGTGCATCATTGGTGCCATGAAATTGTTTGAATGGTCAAGAAAGGGTTTCTTCACTCAAGTTAGAGGAATTAATATATATCATTTCTTATTAATCAATATGGTAGAAAAATCATAAGTCCATGACAAAGGAAATAGATTGTAAATTGGTCCATTTTGTTCAAAAATGATTATATAAAAAAGGATGATAACAAAAGTGTGCATCTTAATTTTTGAGATATCAAAATTCAAAGTGATTATATTAAACAATACATGTTAGTGGGTTGTGGTAATTGTTATGACTATTCCTTATCTATTTTTGGGCTTTGAGGGGGTTTTGGGCTCCACTCTTAGTCTTTGAATACTAATCTCTATAATCGTGATAAGGGAGGGTTTACAAGAATCCTCCATATTCAGTTGAATATGTATATTAGGCATGGTGGGACACACCACGCGGTTTGAATATGGTCCATGTTCTCTATCAATAAAGAATGAATAAATCCATTATAATTCATTAAATGAATACTTGAGTTGAATTTATTTATTAAAATTAATTAAAAGTTAATTAAATATAAGGAATTATATTAATCCAATGAATATTATTTCAATATTATAAATTCATTTAACATTATCAGGAATTATTTGTTGAACTAAATGATTCATGTTTTATAATATAATATATTTAATATACATTACATGTATTTTATATAATAAATAATATTTATGATGTAATATTTTTCACAATATTTATTAATTGAGTGGATGTTTTTTAATCATAGGACGGAGAACCCAATTAAGTTATTCGAGTACCAATTATTTATAGGAGGATAGAATCCCTTTCTAGGGACAATTTCAACTGACCCCATCTCTCTGCTCTCAGTTTCTAGAGAGAGAAGATCTTGATCCAAGTGATAGAATTGAGATAATCAACTTTCATTGAAGATATATCGATGATGAGGTCAATGATATTTCATAGGATTCGTTATTTTTAGTGATAGAACCATAAACATGATGATCAAAGATCCTTTATATTTTGGTAGCACATATAGATCATATAGTGGGGTTATTCATTGGATCCAGCATGTAGTGTTCACCTGTGACATGCATATGTAGAGAGTATCTTCAGATCAAAAAATGGTATTTTTTTTATTTTTGTGCTCTATGTAATTAGTGCAATATCATTGGGGCGTACTAGGGCTCAAATAATCAAAGATGATAATTATGGTTTAGAGCGTGGTAACAAACTTATGTAAGATGGATTGGGTGGGATGATCATTAAGGAAAAGGTCAGTAGTGAAAGGGTGTATTTTGGGGATAAATAATGGGTGATGGGTATGGATAGTGTATGGAATTAGTAAACAATCTCTATAAAGAGAATGATCTAATTCATAGACAACACACTCAAGGTAGGGATATGATAGCTAATCAATATGATATAACAATTTTAGTGAGTAATTGATTTGAGGTATATTTAGCCTTAGACAACCAATCTTATATACAGAATGACAAGGTATGAATGCATAAAATCTAGGAAAAAATTAGAATTATCCTCACATAACCGAGAGAAACAAATCACAATACCAATTTTACAGTCCATTATTCCTCTAAGCATTTCCATGTTAGTGTATATTTATATCCAAGGGCTGAAATAATACTCTAGTGTATAAAAACCAACATTCATAATGTTTAAACCAAACTTTTCCCCATTAATGTAAAAATGAAACTGTATAATAAATAATTTTTGAAAAATAATCACATGCATTTCCTCCCATAGCGTATAATACATGACTATGTGTACTTAGTCTATCTGAATTTACTTTTTCTAAAATGAAAAAATACTATAATATACATGTTGGAAGGGCATCCCAAATTTATGAATCTATGTGGGCCATGAATAAAAAATAATGTTTGTTCTTGAATAAGAGATGTAATATGCTACTTTTCTCCATCCATGTAAAGTGGAATCCATTTGACCTTAAATAAAATGTGATTTCAACCCAATGTAGAATTGAAACTCATTAATCTCCCCCATTTTAATAGGGTTATAATATAAGACTCCTCCACCCATCCCACTGACTCTGTAATTTTGACATGTTTCTCATCACATTGAGTACTACATACTGGAACATAGATGTACTTGGAAGGGTGTTTTCCCAACATCTAGGATGGGGAGGATATGATTGGTGGGATACCCTCTCCCTCAATCTCTCTTTATTATAGGATCATGAGGAAGATAGTGAAACCAAATTAGGGGTTGTATGTAATGGTGGATGGTGATATAGGTGGGGGAGGGAAATTGTGGTATAAATATGGCCTATGGATGATTTCCTACACATTCATGATACAATACTACCCCAGTTTTATGGCCAAATAATGTGGTATGTGTTATAGATTGAGAACTATGATTTTATGTGGTAATGATGTGGTTTGTGTCTTGGGATGAGAGCTATTTGTTTCTGTTGAGATGATGATAGATTTTGAAGGCTATGGGGAAACTAATTTCTTCTTATTGGGTGAGAGTTGATAACTAGTGGTGAAAGTGGTTACATGGAATAAATATTTATAATTTTGTTAATAATTTTCTATTTTTGACACATTTTTTATTTATATAGTTTTGGGTAGGTTGGGGGAATTATCTAACTCAATAGGTGCTTATTGGTTATAATTTTTGGTCATGGTAAAATTAGATTAAAATTTATAAATTTCCCCGAGTCAATGGGTTTGATTATATAAAGAATACAAACTATGATAACCCCGTATATATATATATTTGGTTTCCAACAGGGTGTAAGTGACTGTGATGGATATTACTAGGATTGAGTTTGGAAACTTTTGATCTTTCCCACAAAAATAGTTTCTGTTGTTTTTATTTTTTAGATGCTTGTATTTTTTTATAATCATGCATTGTGAGTTTTACTAAATGAGATTTTTGTTTATTTGATACGTCATTTTTGTTTTTTTGGTTAATGATATGATCCAAATTAATATATGGGGGAGTTGTCTTACATTAGGGATTATTAACTACCAGTGCCCATCGTTAACCTAGGTCCCACTAGATGTGGCCTCTATGGTTCATTCTCATTTTATCTTTTGGCCCATGAAATGTTCTTATTGGGGGAGGATCATTACTAAGTGGTCCTAGATTTGTTTTTGTTTGAGGTAAGAGATATTAATTGGAGTTAAGAACTGGTTGAGAGCCTATGATTTGGTATGCCATTATTTTCTTGATCTTACTACATGATGTATGAACAGAAACTGGACCAAACCCTAGATTTTGGATTACCTATGGTTCAATTCACATAAATTTATTTTTTTAATAATTACATGTGAAACAAATATGTCTATAGGGAAGATAACTAGAAAAGGTACATGTATAATTCACTCTTTATTTCTATTTGTGATATTGGGGGTTCAAAGAATGAATTAGTGAAATGATAAAATGCATCAATTTTTTTAAAAGGTTGGGGTTTATGCCTCATTTTTATTAATAAATCAAAGAAAAGACCTCTTTTAACTGGGTATATGGAGACCCATTACATAGCATGAAGTCCTAGTGGGCATGTAGCCCATTAAGTAGCCCGTATGCCCATATTTGTTTCCCAATTACCATTCTGTCAATGTAACCCGACTACTACTGCACCACACAGTTTCGCTGCCACTACAGTGCCCTGCCGCGGCTATAGTGCTCGCCAATCAACAATACTTCCACTGCTATAGTACCACTACTGTACTACTACACTAACCTATGCCCATTGAGTTTTAAACACCCGTTTTTCATTTATTATTATAGTGTGCTTACTACTAATCCAAACCCCAACTACAATGTATCAAGATAAATCTACTAGTAATGAACATAAGGGTTACTACAATAAATTCTATTTTTTGGGTTTTTGTTTTATATATTTTGTTAATGTTGGATTGGTTACATAGACATGCCCTATTAATCAATTGAGGGTCAATATCGATCAAGATGATGAGCCATCAAACCAAACATTGCCTGATATTCAACATTAGATATTGGTGATTTATTCTATCCTAGTCTATGGTGTGGAGACAGATCACTTTTTATTGGATTTTGAAATTTATTTTGGCCTAATTTGAGAACAATTTATGAATCGTATTCCCCTTGTTGTCTATTAATTGTGGGGAGAGGTGCGTCAATTGTGGAAATTATATATCAAGAATCAGATGACTGTCATTGTGCAATGGTAATATTTCTTGCATGGGTTCATGGGTGATATTTTATCAATGATATAAATGAAAGAGAGGAGGTATGAGTTTCTATCTATATCCATTTGGGTTGCATGATAATTCAGGATATTTCAATCATGGTTAAGAATATCCTACTACTCTCCCCTAACATCATTCAAATGGAGGATTCTCGTGTGTTTTTTTAGAAGGAGGCCTTTCATTCATCCCTTTATTATATAGTTTCTACATTAATGTTACACACGTTTTTGAAGGTGTATAACAAGTTTGAGGTGATGAAATGGTTACATTAATGGTATGGAGAAACATATTAGGGGGTCTATGATCATTTAATGTGGTAGACACAACAGTTAACCCAATTTCAGTATAAAAGGAAGCTCTTAACGATGTACGTTCAGTAGTCTATACTGTATAATTATTCTCATGTAGGAGGAGGAGGTGTTATTAGAGGAAAACCAATGGATTTTCATTTTCTTTATGGGCATAGGATATGGTGTGGTCATGGAGGTCAACAGCAGTAAGGCAACTGAAAATCATTAGGGATGATGTATGCGATGAAGGGGGTAACTCTAGATGATCTAGAGTTTGTTCATGGTTTCAATCATATATCATGGTTACTAATTTTTTTTTTATTTTGGACAATTCTCTCAACTGATATTCTTGATTTGGTCTAAACATTCTCATTGAATTTTAAGAGGCATCCAATACCTGTGGGTTTATAAATTCTAGTTGGAGGTTAGGCCTGACTTTTTTATTGATTTTCGTGAATGTATAATGAAGGAAGGGAAACTCCAAAATTTAGTGGATTTATTATATTTAATTATAAAACCATATAATTCCATTATTGGATTATATTTTTAATATCATATAGTTCTAGTCACACTCTGTTTTCAAATGAGAGTTGATTTTTATGATGTAGAATGGAGGTGTGTGGTGTATTCTGGCTAGCATAATTTTTAGATGGGATGAAGTTGTGTGGAGAAAAATCTAGATTTGATGGTTTCATTATCAATATAGTTAATGGGACCTCTATAATTGGAGGATCCCATAGTTGTGAGGTGTATTTTATTTTTTTATAGAGGTGGTTGTGACTGTAATGCTCAGAATGACATCGAGTTTTGGATAGATTTACCACTCTGTGATATTCAAATTTCAATGTATTCCTATCAGAATTCAAATTCTATATTGTGGGAGATTTGAATATAGGTTGATGATCTCTTGAGAAAATATATTATTCACCATTGTGTATCACCTTGAGGAAATACTATTGTTTTATCTATGAAAGAAAATTGTAGTTTTAGGTTTTGCATTGACTACCAGAGCTTCAATAGGCTGACGATCATGAATAAATACCCTCTTACAAGGATATGTGATCACATTAACCATTTGAGTGGAGAATGATATATTTTTTAGATTGATCTATGGTATAGATATCATAATTTTTTTTGGAAATTATGGGATATTTAGAATAATGAATTTAAATTTAGGTATTAAAAATTTGAATTATATAACTAGGTCATTCAGTGTCATGAATACCCCAAACAAAATCATGGGTCTCATGAATTAAAATTTTAATCAGTTCGTATATTAGTACTTATTTGTGTTAACCCAAATATTCCCATTTACTTAATGTCTAAGGTGGAGCATTATGGGAAAATTAGGATTGTTCGACATACTTTTTGACCCCATCATCTTTATGGCGAGTTGACTAAGTATATGTTTTGTATGTGGTAGGTTAAATTTAATGGAAATTTAGTTTCTCAGTATGGAGTGATAATAGATTTGGTAATATTTGAATATTTAATTTCATGTGTAACACCCAAAAACATTAATGAGGTTCAAAAAATTCATAGAATCATGGGTTATTAACAGAGGTCCAAATCTCTATGATTTCAAATTTTATCCCCTATTACATATTTTTTTAGGAGTGAGAAGGAATTCACTTAGACCAATCCATTCTGAGTAGTATTGAAATACCTAAAATCACAAATAATAAGTTCCTTGTTTATTTGTATTCATAAGGATTTATTGTGGTTTGATGTGTTATAAAAAACATCTAATTTGGTCAGGTGATGTATCATAATGTAGAAGTGGTAAATGATCTTTTTTTGGTCTCAAAAATTTTATCTCTATCAATATAATTTTTCCACCCATGACCTAGATATGGATGCAGTGGTCTTTTACATAAAGAGTTAATGACATTACCTAATTATGGAATTATTTTTGTTCTATATAAATTATAATAGCTAGATTTATATTTTTTATCTGTAAGTCTTAAATGTATCAAAAATGTTGGTTTTAGTTTATCTATGAGTATGACATTGACATATAATATTCCTCATGTAATGGAATTGTCTTAGATGATGCACTTATATTAGAGTCACTGGGAGTTGTTGAGGAGTGTTTGGATGTTGGAAGGGAGATAGAGGAATTTGATGATATGCATATTGAAGAAGAGGAGGTTAATAAAATAGGATTCTTATTGTTGAGAAAATTAGAGCCTTCCTTTTCACAAAAATTGAAGGAGTCTCTATAGGGATACCAAGAGGTAGAGGTGATGTGTGACCAGGTCATTCATGGAGAAAACTCTAAGTGATGGTAAGAGTATGAATAACATCATGTTATCTTACAAATAATGATTCATTTTTTTCATCAACAATTTGTGAAAAAATTCATCATTAGTTATACTGCACAATGTTTTGTAGTCCCTGATATAAAAATGAAATATCTTTGTTTTAGGAAGTATCTTAAGAGTTCATGCATGAATTTCTCCATGAAGAAGTTTTTGGTGTGATTTCTAGATTGTATGCATGTTATGTTATTGAATTATTTTCCTTATGGTTTTTTGGAGACACATGGATGTCCCCTAGTTGATATGGACATAAATGTCGATGGATTTCATCAATGGATTTCCCTGATATCAGGAGGATGCAGTGTTATGTATGTTATCATGGATCACATGAAAAATTCAGCTCACTTTCTTGTAATATGGGAGATGAGTTCCCTAGATGTTATGGTTAGAAAACAAATGGATAATGTGGAGAATATCCATGATGTTTTGAAGACCATGATTTCCATCCAAGAACTTAAATTTAAATCATGGGCGTGGAGGGGATTGTAGCATGGTTTTGGTTCTTAGTTAATCCTTGGAACTATATTCCACCGTCAAATGAATAGACAAGATAAGTGGAGCATCCAAATGTTGGAGGAGATGTTATGGGCATGTATCTTAGATTCTGGTAGTTCATGTGGATAACACTAAATATTTAATGAGTTTTCTTATAATAATAGCTATCATATTACAATTTATTTGACTCCCTTCGTGGAGTTTTATGGGATGTTGTGTCGATTTCCATTAGGTTGTACTTGTATTGTAGGAGTATTAATGACTATTATCTATATTTTGTAGTGAATGAGGGATAATATATAGATGTCTATTAAGAGTATGAAGTAATAAAATGACATTAAAAAAGTTTATTCGGATCAAAGAAGGATGAAATTGGAGTTTGAGGTTTGAGACCATATTTTCATGAGGGGTTTGTATGATTATGTGTAGTAGAGGTTTAGTTGGAGGAGTATGTTCCCACCCTGTATTATTAGACCCTTTGAGGTGTTGGAGTTCATTAGCAAGGTGTCTTATCATTTTTCCATTCATCTACATTTAGATAGATTCATCGTATCGGCAAAGTGTTTCGGCTTCATCGATAACTTCATGATTACTGTCATTTCCTTGACTTGAGATATCCATATATCGGGAATGATGTGACGTCCATATAGTGGCCTATTATAAGAAAATACTATCAGGATATTGTTTTTTAATTGAATTTCAACCCCTCATTTTATATTTCTATTGGAATGGTCATATGAAAGGGCGTAAATGAGTCAAGGAGTCATAGATGTGAACCCAATACCTAGATTTGTTTTCTTATTGATGTTATATATGATTTTATATTAATTATATAGAGAATTTTTGGATGTTAGGTTTTTACGATGATGGTATTCTTCATGTTCTGGTGTGATGGGTCAAGAGTTAGTATTTCAAGAGGTATTTCATGGGGGTTTGGGGGTTTCTTTTTGTTTATGAAACATTATCCAGTTGGATTTGAAAATAGTTTACGAGAACAGATTTATAGGTATCCATTGTAATTTCATGAACCTTTTTAACCAATCCATTTTTTTGGGTGCTTAGGTTTATTCTGATGGACTGTAGTTGTATTCTAGAATATTTAAGTTGAGTTTTATCCCTTAAGGGGTACATAAAACAATGTTTTTTGGTGAATGGGTGGTCATTTTGAATATCTATTTGTTTTGATGTTCTTACAGACTCTTTTGGGTATGTTGTGTTTTGATTAGTTCTCCAAGACCAGTGAAAGAACAATTGTGGATGTTTTAGAGTGGGTTGTCAGTATGGTGGTCAACCTATAAAACATTATCTAGGGAAAATGACCTAGGTGGGCGTGGCTCGAAATGTGGCCCCTATGGGGTTCCACTATGGGTAATAGAATTACAAGGACCCAACCACACTATGGTATATTTCATGGCAAGGCAAAATGGCATGGGGACTTGAATCACTCTATAATTCAAGTCTTGGTGATGGTAAAAATATATTTTATGCAATATTTGAAAACACATAATATTTTGGGATCTCATGGAGAGGATTCATGTCTAAATTTTACTAGAGGTTTCCATGATGTGGTCTGAGGTCGTGATGTCATGGTGGAGGCCACATGGGATTTCTATATAAATAGGTGACCCAAATTTCAATAATTCTAATCATTTTTGCATCCTTTGATCCTTGGAAATCCTCTTACATACTTTGGAGAGTATAATCCCCTAATAAATCCAAATCAGTGTCCTTTGATTATGGAACTAATTTCTACCCTATTATCTCACTCGATCCAAATAATATTTTTATTTTTTAGAGTCCACTTTTTGAGAGAATGAATTATTTATTATTTATTGTTACATAGGATTGGTTGTTGTTTCCTTTCAATATTGTGGGGATTTATCATTAATTCATTTTTGGTGATTCCATAGGGATTTTGAATCATTGTGGGTAATTGATGTTCTATTTATTTAGGTCAAATTCTGAAACAATCCTGATTTGTATTTTCTTTTTGACGGATAGACTGAATTTTTATAATCAATGATAATGGATGGAACAATGGAAATTTTTGGGAATTATGATCACTGAATTATGATATTTGTTTTATGGATGGTGATGCTTATTTTTATATCTCATGTTGTGGCTTGTTTTGATGGCTTTATAGTAGATA
This sequence comes from Viscum album, assembly GCA_963277665.1. Taxonomy (NCBI): domain Eukaryota; kingdom Viridiplantae; phylum Streptophyta; class Magnoliopsida; order Santalales; family Viscaceae; genus Viscum; species Viscum album. Next base: position 1,193,680,007 of record OY728121.1, on the reverse strand, counting down.
TCATTGAATTGGGGAAATATTAGAAGTTGATACATGTAAAACAAAAATATTGATTTTCTATCATTGTGTTTGTTATGTTCTATGTGGTCTAGTGGCTTAGTTGGATATTTTGTCTTAGTGTACATGGTTTATTATTGTATCTAGGTGGATTTGTTTGTATTTTGAATTTTTTGGCCTTATTCTTTATGTCACGACCTGTTCCTCGAGGCCCGTTTTGTGACTACCCAAGCCCGCCATCCATAGGCTAGGGGCAAGTGACTAGTACTGAAATGCGTATTCCCTAAAACTGGGAAGGCATTGACTTTATAACCTATAACTCTCAAAACTATGCACAATGCATGATACAACCATAGAGTAAAACTATATAGTAAACAAGGTGTGTATAGAATGAAAAAGGGGTCAGAATACAAAGCCAACTGAAAAGTACAAGAAAATTGAAAAGTACAAGTAATATGAAAAATATCATGTGAACACCCACCAAGGATCCTACCTAATGGGTAGGTACAACTCTCGAATGACTGTATCAACAGTACGCCTCATATAATGTCCACTTCTGAGCTACCTTCAGACCTGGTACCCTCATCCTTCATCAATGTTGTCCGTCATCTACACCAAACACATCATGGTGCTGGTGTAGCCTGTGTCGGGGAGAGTGTAACGATACTCAGTAGGGACCCCAAGACCCTCAAAGGTCTCACAAAATCCACAATGGTTAATCCAAAATGTATGGATTCAAAAGACAACCCATGTTAGGTATATTCCCATAAATATACCTAAGTTATCAAGTATACTGATCTCTTTCATAAGGAAAAAAATGTCCCAACTCAGAAGGCAAAAGAACTGTTCCACCAAGTATGGAATACCATGAAGGTTACATAAAAATGATATGTACCAAAAAGGAAAATACACATAGAATAATACCAGAAAGTTATCACCATGAAGTTATGTACCACAAAGGTATGCCACACAGAAGAATAGTAGAAAGCTATCACAACGAATGTAAGTACCACAAAGGTGTCACCACATAGAAGAATACCACAAAGGTATCACGACAAAGGTAATGATTCAGCTCACACAAATATAACATAAGTACGACAGTAAAGAAGATAATATGTAACTACATAATCATATTACTCTATTAAGAGGCAGACCCATATAGGATCTTAAATCATCAGACCCACATATGATCCTAAATTATTAGACCCATGTAGGATCCTAATACAGAAGACCCACATAGGGTCCTAGAGTAGTCCCACGTGGATTCCTAGAGCGTATCTAGGTGAGACCCTCAAGCACAAACCCACGTAGGATCCCAAAACTCAAACCCACGTATGATCCATTTCTCATGTTACATCCATATTAATTGGTCCCACACCAAGATCGCATGATTACAAGAGGGTCCTCTCCTCAATCCATAGGTAGATACTCCAACAGCCATGAGGTCACAAAAAGATGCATCCCAATGGACCCCCATGTGATAGGGTTCCCAAATCAATAGACAGTGCGTCAATCAGACAACCGGTCTGTATGTTATTCCCCTTTCAGTCCCAAGGGCCCGGTTGGATTCAGATTCGATCCAACCCATCAATAACACAATTTTATCCAAAACTCATTTGGGGTATATCAAAAGGACCGTCTCGATCCATGGTTTTAGGCACCAAAAATTGTTCTTAAAAGGGACACATTTAGATCATGTTATGGTAGAATGAGAGAAAAGGGTCGATGTTGGTATGGGTTCAGTCCAACCCGTTTGGACCGACCTGGTTGGACCGACCCAGTTCGGGTTGACCTGGCCCATCCCAGGTTCGACCCTAGGTTCAAACTGGCATTGGGTCCGAACTGGCCCACTGGATCTAGCCCAGCCCACTGGGCAGCCCGTTGTGCAGCCCACGATGGCGGCACGTGATGGACGGACCGCTTTGCTCCCCGGTTGGCCAGATGGCCAGCCTCCTCTATGTGGAATGGACACATGTCGCGCCCTCACTGTCGTCTGGCTGCGAGCCATCCACCCGACCTTCACCGCCACATCCTTGTGCCATGACTACCGAATGCCCAGCAGTGCGGATGCGCTCTGACACCTCCCCTTTGCATGACCGGCAGTGCGCAGGCCGCCGCCTCTGCTCCGCTACGTCTAACGGGCCACGAACCATCTCTTGTAGTGCGGTCATGATGCCACCATCAACGTAGCAGACCGGGGTGCCGAATGGCACTCCTAATCCCCATCGATGTCAGTCCCTGGAACTATCACCTGTGACATTCTTCTGGTCACCAGGTGTGCCCTGGTGGCCCGTTATTCATTCCAAAATATTCTTCACTCACCTCAGGATTTCTTTATTGATTCAAGACTATCAAAATTCACCAAGGTTACAGAGAGGATATGCCATGATCATTCGGTTAACACCCCCCACGTTAGAACTGTATCAAGCAGAGTATTTGTTCTTGAATCATGAAGAACGTCAAGAATGGCTAAGGGTTATTCAAAAACAAAGAACCCTACCTTGATAGCTCATTGGAAGATGTCGTGAGGAAGAATAAGAATTCGTTGGAGATGGTGATGTCAGCATTCATCGCTCTCGCATGATGCATCCGATCCAGGCTAAAACATTGTCCTCATTCTTTGATTCCATAGTATTTTCTTCATTGGGGGGTTCTTCGTTGGGGGAAGAGATTCTCTAGTCCTCTCCCCAAGCCTCCCTTTGCAAACACATCCTCGATTCCACCAAAAAATGAATAGCCAACTTATTAAATTTTGTATTGTTAATTTAGTTAGTGTTGTCCATTAATTTTGTTGATGTTGGCATAATTAAATAATGTAAGGTGGCTCAATTAGTTAATAGAGAACCAAGAGTCACCTCCCTCATTAAAGTGGGAGTTCAAGGGTCTGCTGGTCCCCTACATTAATTTCAAATAGGGTGTTTTATGCTCAGGTGGTCCCCACCACCAAAAGAAAAATGGGAGGATTAAATTACCAAAATAAAATAAAGCTATTTTACTTTATTTTCTCCCAAAAAGATGAAAAAAATAACATTCATCCTAGACCTACTACGGTCGAGGTGAAGGTCTCCTTAAGAAAATATCGGTACTTCAAGTTCAGAGGTTCCATCAGATTTCAATTCTGAGCACAGGTTCAAAATTTATAAAAACTCACTCACACTTTTACTGAACGTACTTAAAAAAAGTTCATAAATTTATTTGGGCACACCGGGCCTCGAAATCATACACCTTAAATTTCCTTGGACACATAATATTCCCATATAATTAAAAACATTTACATGGAAATTCAGGGTCTTTACATTCTCCCCACATCAGTTCATTGCATCCCCAATATCCACATCACAAAAACATGGAATACAAGTGGGCCTACTGGGCATGATTCTGAGCCTCTCACTCTCATGTGCTCTCCTGGAGGTTCTTGTGATGACAAAATTTATGCAGTGAAGGTATCGACGACCCAAGAAGGACTCTCTCCTGTCGATCCTCAATCTCTACTAGAACCTCTGTAAACATCACCACATCATCGATGTCCAGCTCACCATGGTTGATGACCTGATATGGGTCATGCATGTATGTCTTTAGCTGGGATATGTGGAAAATTCCATGCACCCGGTGCAACTCAGGGGGATGTGCTAGGAATTAAGCCACCATGAAAACTCTTCTGATGAACTTGAATGGTCCAATGATCCTCGGAGATAACTTGCCGCCCTGGCCAAATATCCTCAAAACATTTCGGGGAGAGACCCGTAGAAAGTCATGGTCACCATCCTCGAATTACAAAGGTCTCTGTCTCCTATCAGCATAAGACATATTCCTACTTTGTGTAGTCTGCATCCACTCTTGGATAATCTGCACCTTCTCCATGGTAGCCTATACCATATCTGGTCCCATGAGTGTAGAGTCCCCTAGGTCAGTTTAGCACAATGTTGATCTACAAGGTTGTATGTACAATTCCTCAAAAGGTGTCATCCTAACGGTGGAGGGATAGCTATTGTTGGATGAAAACTCCACCAAGGGTATGTGATCCTCCCAATAGTGACCGACGTAGAGGATTCTAGCATACAATATGTCCTTGAGGGTCTGAATCATCCACTCAGTCTGGCCATCAGTCTGAGGATGAAAGGTGGTTCTCAAATGAAGATGCATCCCTAAAGCCTACTACAACCCCTTCCATAGTTGGGAAGTGAAATGTGCATCATGATCAGAGACAATCGTCAAGGGTACTCCACGTAGCCACACAATCTCCTACACACAGAGGCATCCCAAGATCTCTACTAAACCCTAAATTATTATTGGTAGGAAGTGGGCCAACGTTGTGAGTCGGTCGATGATCACCCAGACAAAACCATGACCCCTGGATGTACATGGAAGTCCTATCATGAAGTTCGTGGATATTCCATCACACATCCACTCAGGAACATCTAAGGGTTTAACTAAGCTTGCTCGTACTTGATGCCCCGCCATCACAAGCTGACAAGTGAGGCACCGAGAGACAAACTATGCCACTTATTTCTTCATTCCTGGCTACCAAAACTATCATTAGATGTCCTAGTACATCGTCTCCACTATTAGAGGTATTTCTAGAGGGGATGTGTGGAACTCCCTCAACACTACCTCCCAAAGAGACATTGATATCACGGTACGTCCTCTGAAGAGGATGGTGTGCTCCCCACCATTAGAAAATCAATCAGGTGACTGTGCTGTGGATATCTAAGCACATAGATCCTTGTCGTCAGTGTCCCCATGTTGTGTCATCCTGATGCAGTGAAGATGTCCGGGAGTGACTGTAAGGGACTGAAGAAAAACTACTCTATCTCGATACACAAATCATATCTGCAAAGTGGAAAAATGCACCGTCCCCTCACCTAGCAGTTGTATACTAGATCTCCTATAGAGTGCATCTTCTAGAAAGTTCCTTTCCCATAGAGTATAGAATATCTTGAAGTCATAGATCATGAGGAACTCAAGCCAACATTGTTGTCTCAGGTTCAGGTCCTTCAGAGAGATGATATACTTGAGACTCTTGTTATTAGAGTAGAATATAAAACATTTTCCCATCAAGTAATGTCGCCAAATATTAAATGAAAAGACCATTACATCTATTTCTAGGTCATGGTTATCATATTTCTAGTCATTCCGTCTTAGCTGTCGAGAATGATACACCTTCACTGCTCACTCCTGCATCAAAACACATCTGAGTCTTGTCCCTGATGTGTTGTAGAAGACTACTTACCCAACACCCTCGTCTGGAAGCCTCAAGATGGGGGCACTAGTCAGCCTCTGTTCTCAACTCCTAAAAACACTACTGGAATCTTTCCAACCACAAGAAGGGTTTACCCTTCTTCATTAATGATGATAAAGGTGATACAAATTTGGAGAAATATTTCACCAATCTCTGTTAGAATTCGTCCAAACCGAGGAAATTCTGAACCTGCGTGACACTCCTGGGTGGCTCCCGAGCAAGTACCACCTCAATCTACACTGGATCCACTGCTACTCCAGCATCCGAGATAACATGTCCCAGAAAGCGAACCTCTCGGATCCAAAACTGGCACTTATAGAGCTTACTATAAATCTAGTAATCTCGATGTGTGTCCAGAACAACCTACGAATGATATGCATGCTCCTCCTTAGTATCCGACTAGATCAGAATGTCATTGGTGAAAACTACCACAAAGTGATGAAGGTATGAATGAATGATCATGTTAATGAGTCCCATCAACACTACTGGAGTATTGGTCATGCCGAATTCAATAACCATGAACTCGTAGTGGACATACCAACATCTCAAAGTCGTCTTCTGCACATCCTCATCTTGTACTCTGAGCTGGTGATTGCCTGATATGAGGTCTATCTTTGAGAACCACCATGCTCTATTCAGCTGATCAAAGAGGTCGTCAATCCTTTCTAGTGGGTTTCTGTACATTATAGTCAATTTGTTCATGAGATGATAGTCAACACAATTTATCAAGAACCCATCCACCTTCTGGGCGAACAAAATTGGGGCTGGCCAAGGAGAAACACTAGACCGGATGAACCCCTTCCCATGCAAGTCCTCTAGTTATACCCACAGCTCACGAAGCTCCGAGGTAGCCATCTGATATGATGGTGTAGATATCAATGTCGTCTCGAGGTACAAATCAATGTAAAATTCCTCCTCTCTATGAGGAAGTAGAACCATAATTTCATTAGGGATGATATCTACATACTAGTCCACCACTACAAGATAGCTCGAACTCTCCACATCAACCGCTCTAAGGGTAAGGCCAGCCAACTGATGATTGATCAGTTGCAGTCTCCTCTGGGTAAGTCTATCCTGTGTTTTAAAGGATCCCTTCTCACCAGGAATGGTTAACTTAGTCCCTTCAGTGCATACACACAACACATTTCACCTAATATAGTCATTCTAAGCATGGACAATAGAAAACAGATTCATACCCAAGATGAAGTTGTCAGGCTTCAACTCCACTACTCAGAGATCCCAGCAGATGCTCTTTCCTGCATGAGTAAGCTCACACTACTAGTACCATTGTGTAATCATCGAATCCTCTCCCGTAGTGTTTTTTAGCAATAAGGATTGAGCCAACGGCTCCACCGGAATCTCCAAGGTCTGAACAATGGTAGTGGTGATAAAAGAATGGTTGGAACCTGTGTCCATAAGTACTAAATCATAGATGGTGTATACATATATTTTACCTTGTATCTTCTCTAAAGCACTATGATCATAGGCCTCATATACCTGGAGTTGTGCTCTCCCCTGTCGGCCTACTCCCTGCTGTCGGGGTGGACCACCTAGTGGTTGTGGCGGTAACACCTCAAATCATCACCCACCACTAGCTGCAAGTCCAACACCTCTTCCACGTCTTCCTTCTCCCTACGGACCTCCTTGGTTGAAGCTCCATCTCTTCTTGAGTGGTCCTTCGACCATCTTCAGATAATCTGTACGACAGGTTAGAGATTCACAAGCCGTTTGACCATACCCACAGCATGTGTAACACTACCTGCTGCCACATGACTGGCTCTGTATTGGGCGCCTCTAACAACTATCCCTAAATCCTGCAGTCATCCTCTTGTAGGTCTGGTCTTCTTGGACCTCTGTTACATCTGTCTGCTGCTATCTGTAGAATACTATGCTACAGGATTTCCAATGGTGGGTCTCATAGTTGGTGACTGATCACCAAGAAAACTCTCCACATAGAGGGCTCACCCTTTCACCCCTGCCTGCATCGGGATGTTGAGAGAAATCATTGAAGCTCTGATCTCCTTCTTGAGTCCATGCTTGATGGTCTGGTCCTTGAAGAATGGGCCCCGCACCATATTAGTGGAGTAGCGTGAGAGGTCTGTGAACCTCACTTTGTACTGAGCCACAATCATGTTACCCTACTGTAGATGAAGAAGCTCTTGTATGCACATTGTGAGAAGGGTCGTTGGGACATACTCTACACAAAACAGGCTCTCAATGTCTGCTTAGAGTAGTGTCACCTCATTGTAAACCTATAGCATCAAGCTCTACCATCTACCTGCATCTTCTTATAGAATACTAGCGGCAAGGGTCACAATGAGATCAGCTGGTGTCCCTACTAGTATGAAGACTCTCACCACGGCCTCCAACCAATCATTAGCCACCCGGGGGTCTGTCTCACCCCAAAACCTGGGTGGCCTCTGTCACTGAAACTCATCCAATGCACTCAAGTAGCGTGCACTCTATGCTTTTGGGGCTAGTGGCATCTCGATCCCAACGGTTAATGGTACCGCTTGTGCCTCCGCTGGGGCCTCTACTGATAAAGGGCTTTGAACTGAGGCCTCATCGCTCGGTGTTCAATCATCGCGTTCTATACCCAGAACCCTAGCTAGCTGTCTGTGTGGAGGCATCATAAAAATAATGAGGTGCAACACGGTCAATATTTTTTACCAGGGGAGCTGACTCAAAGAGATCACAGAGAAAACTTTTTGAAACACAGACACAATCTGTGTTATCAGGTACTAAGTCAGAAAGAAGAAGTTAGGGTCCTGGTGTATGGATATGTCGGCCACCACATGAACACTCGATTCCCTAAACAGATAACCACTATCAGTAAACGTAACACTATTTCTATCAATAGATTAGAGTCCAATGTTATACGATAGAACTGACTCCACTAAAACCAATTTGTCATGACCCATTCCCCGGGGCCCATGTCGTGACTACTCATAGCCGACCTTCCATATGACAGTGGCTGGCGACTAGCACCAAAAGTCATATTTCTTAAAACTAGAAAGGCATTGACTTTGTAACATTTTACTCACCCATCTAAGAACAAAAGCATGATACAAGAATAAATTAAAACTATATAGTAAACATGGTGTGTACAGAAAGAAAAAGGGGACCGAATACAAGCCCAACTAAAAAGTACAAGAAAACTAAAATGTATAAGTAATCTGAAATAGCTCCTATGAACACCTGCATAGGATCCAACTTGAAGGGTAGGTATAGCTTTTAAATGACCATCTCTGTGCTATGCCTCGTTTAATGTCCACCTCTGAGTTACCTCCATACATGGTACCCCCATCCTCTGTCATTACTGTTTGTAGTCTACACTAAACACAACAAGGTGTGGGTATAGTCCATGAAGGTGTGAGTATAACGATACTCAGTTGGGACCTCAAGTCCCTCAAAGGTCTCCAAAAGTATAAATTGTGTAAACCACAATGTATGGAAACAACAGACAACCCTAATTGGTTATACACCTATACATATACCTAAGCTATCAAGTATACCCATCTCATTCATGAGGAAACACAGGGCCCAACTCAATATTCGAAACAACTATTCCACAAAGGAAGGAATACCATGAAGGTAACACCAAAATGATATGTACAAAAAAGGTAACACCACATTGAATAATAAAACAACGGTATCACCACGAAGGTAAGTACCACAATGGTATGCCACACAGAAGAGTTCCACAATGGTATCACCAAAAATGTAAGTACCACAAAGGTATCTCCACACATAAAAATACCACAAAGGTATCACCACAAAGGTAAAGATTCAGCTAACACATATATAACATAGGTACAGTAGTAATGATGATTAAATGTAACAACTGAATCATCTTACTCTATTAAGAGGAAGACCCATGTAGGATCCTAAATCATCAGACCCACGTAGGATCCAAAATCATCAGACCCACGAAGGATCCTATCACAGCAGACCAACGTATGATCCTAGAGTAGTCCCATGTGGATTCCTAAAGTGGATCTAGGAGAGACAATTGACCAAATACTGATGTAAGATCCAAAAACACAGACCCACATAGGATCGATTTCTCATGTTACAGCCTGCTAAAGGGTTCCCACATGGAGATCGCATGATTTCGGGAGGGTCTTTTTCTCAATACAAAAGAAGATACTCCACCAACCATGATGTCTCATTAAAAAGTATCCCAATGGACCAACATGTGATTGGGGTCCCATCGCAATAGACAGTGCGTCAATCAGACTCCCGATCTGTAAGTTATTGACCTTTTATTCCTTAGGGCCCGGTTGGATTCGTGTTCAGTCCAACTCAGCCATACCCATACATTATCTAAAACTCATGTGAGGGATATCAGAAGTACCCTCTTATCCAAGGTTTTTGGTGTCATAACGGTTGGTAAAATTGATGCCCGTAGCTCAAGTTATGGTCGAAAGATCGAAAAGGGATGAAGCTGGTCCAGGTCCAGTACAACGCGGACTGACCCAGCATGGGCCGACCCAACCCAGTTTGGGTCGACTCGGCCTGTCCCGGGTTTGGACCGCTGGTTATAACCTTTCCTGCAGGTAGGGTGTGGCCCACGATGGGGCCCATGGTGTGGCCTGCGATGGCGCCTTGCATTGGGCAGCCCACGTTGGGCGGCCCGCTAGGGGCGGCCTACTTGGCTCCCCAGCTAGCTGGATGAACTGCCTCCTCCACGCGGCATAGTCACACTCTGCACCATTACTAGCGGCCGACAGCATGCCGACCACCCTGCCTTCACCGCCGTGGCCTTTACCACGACTCCCACATGCCCCGTGGCGCCGACGTGCACCGCCACCTCCCTTTCATGTAACCGTTTGTGCGCCGACCACTGCATCTGCTCCAGCATGGCCAACAGGCCGCGTACCTTCTCTAGCGGCATGGTTGCACCACCACATCCATCACGGCTGACCAGGGTGTTGGATGCGGCTCCTGAGCCCCATCTGTGTCGTTCACCGCCATGGTTGCCGACGACTTTCATTGGGTCACCAGGTGTACCTCGGTGGCCCGTTCTTCATTTCGAAAATTTCCACACTCACCTTAGGATTTCCCCATTGAATCAAGACCATCAAAATTCAGTATGGTTTTGGAGAGGTTGGGCCATGTTCATTCATCCTGCACCCTCCCTATTACAATGGTATCATGCGGCTTATTTGTTCTTGAATCTTGAAGAACATCAAGAAAGAATAAGGGGTATTCAAAAACAAAAAACCCTACCTCTATTGATTGTTGGAAGATGTTGCGAGGAAGAAGACGATGTTGTTGGGGATGGTGACATTGATGTTCGTGGCTCCCACATGATGCTTCCTATCCATGCTCAATCATTGTCGTCATTCTTCGATTCCAATGTATGTTCTTCGTTGGGGGGTTCTTCATTGGAGGAAGAGTTTCTACAATGTTTTCCTCAAGCCTCCTATAGCCAAAATATACCCAATTGCACCCAAAATTAATAGAAAACTTATTAAATTATGTTTTATTAATTTGATTAGATTTGGACACTAATTAATTTGATGTTTGAATAATTAATTAATGGAAGGTGGCACAATTAATTATTATAGAACCAATAGTCACCTCCCTCATTAAAGAGGGAGTTCAAGGGTCAGGTGGTACCCACCATTAATTTCAAATTGGGGGGTTTTATGCTCGGGTGGTCCCCACCAGCAAAAGAAAAATGGGATGATTAAATTAAAAAAATAAAATCAATCTTGTTTATTTTATTTTCTCCCATGAAAATCACAAAAACTAAATTTCACCCTTTACCTACTATGGTTGAGGTAATTTTCTTATTAAGAGAATATCAGCACTGTGAGTTCAACAGTGCCCTCAGATATCAATTCCGAGCACCAGTTCCAAAGTTACAAAAACCAACTCGCACGCTTACTGAACTTACATTAAAAAAGTATAGAAATTCATTCCTGGAACACCGGGCCTCAGAATCATGCACCATAAATTTTCACGGACTCATAATATTCCAATATAATTTAAAAATAATTAAATGGAAAATACGGGTCTTTACATTTTATATATTGGTATCCATGGTTTCTATTCCCCAGTGGTCTTGTGATGTGGTTATTGATGTGGTTGAAGGCTTGTAGTGTTTTTGCAAAATGGAGTAATAATTTGATTTATTAATATTAATTGTTATGATAGAAAATTTGAATAATAATAATGGATTTATAGGAATGTAAATTGGTGGTGGAACCTGGGATGTTTCTCTTATGCGATTCTTTCTTGATAATTTTTAATTTTCATTAATAATAAGAAATAGTGGTGTGTTATTAGTGACACATTATTTGTTATCATATTATTATGATTATATAAGCATTAACCCATATGTGATGGATTGATTGCAATACTATTATATATTGTTTTCTTGTGATTATTTATGAACCCCATCATAGTAAATTACTACATTCTGACACTCATATGTTTTGGGAATGGTGTTTCTTTCAACATCCAATATGCATAGTTTAGATATGGTAGACGACTCCACATACCCACTCTCTCTCTAGAAAGGGTTTGTGATGATGTTTGTGAAAAATAGTTAGCGATTGTAGCATATGGAGGATGAGTATATATGTTTTAGGGGTCATATGTGGTTTGATGACAATACATGGATGCTATCCATCTTTTTCATGATACCCTACTACCATAATTTTATGGATTGATTGATTGTTATGTGCCATATGTTAGGATCTATACTTTCCAGTTGTGATGATGTAGTATATTTCATTAGTTTTGAGATGGGAATAAATATTGAGATGGTGATAGTTGATGATGGGATGCCAAAAATGGATTTATTTAATTGGTATTTCCTATATCAATAATTAGTGGGCTCCGACTAGATCAGTTACCCTAAGGTGTTGCATAGGAAACCATGTGGGTAGAATTTTTGTTGGGATGTGTTGGGTGAAAAATATATCTTAAAACTATTTCCATTACAAGGGTAAAAAATATAATTTTGTTTCCTATGAATTGGTTGAAAATAGATATGATCCACCAAATAACTACATAATAATTCGGTCATCATCTGTTAGAGCAGTGATAGGTGATCTGATTATTCTCGGAGTATTGTCTCGTTTGTAACATAATTGATGGTGAAGTGAGTTAAGATGTTCAAATGGTATGTTTTTCATAATTTAGAACATATAATGTTTTATATAGGTAACATATCAGTGAAACCTTCCATATTGTTTAACATATCTTATGATGTGTTTTATATTCCCTAACTCTTGTCATTATAGATAGATCTTTTATACATGTTCATGTGGGAAAATTCACCACAAGAGATGACATGTCAGTGGTTGAATGACTAGATCAGGTTGTTGATCAATGGAATAAGTTTTAATACACAGTAAAAAATCTATTTGATATGTGTTATAAGGCTATAAAATCTACTATAACCATGATTCATGGGAGTTTGAGATGTTAGTTATTAATAAATTGGATTATCTCTATGTGAGTCTAGAGTTATTAGTGCTTCATAGGGATATAATGTTTTATGTTGGGAAGAATTGTGAATCCCACTATGTCATAGGTTTTTATTGTTTTAAAGCATTGAAATATCTTTATTGGTTTTAGAGGATTCCTAGATATGGGGGGTCAAATATCTAGATAACTAAAATAATATAGATTTGAGAATGATTTGGAAATAGTGTTAGTATCAACTGTATGGTAACTTTGAGAGGGAGGGAATAGAGTTTATAGTAACATTCAAATGTTTTGATCATGGTGTCAATTCCTTTAATAACTATGTGATTTAATTTTAAGTGAACAGTAGGACAATATGAGTATTCAATGATTACTCAAACTATGTATGCCAACCATGTAGTCCTTGAAAACTTATTAAAAATTATATTTTACCTTCATTACCTTGATCATTTTTAAAACAATCCACCTACAAATACCTCTATATCTCCACCCAGCCTCCTGATGTCCCTCTATAATTTTCCAACCCAGATTCCTACATATTTAGGATTTATCTTGGTCAATCTCTTCTAGGTATGAATATATTTCTAAATGTTTTCTCCTATTAATACTATATCTATCACCGGCCACTATTTTTTCCTATGGGATGGAACCCTATAAAGAGAAATATTGTCAAATAATTTTTAGAAATAAAATTTATGAATATTTGTATGGTTATATCGTTGTGAGGAACTGATCACTTCTTTTTTATACACATTTCCCAAAGTGACACAATATCGATTATTTTAAAGGTAACTGCCCCTATAAAACAATATTTACAATTGAATTGTTTATGTTCTTAATCATTTTTTAAATTTACAAAATGGAATTATATGACATCCATGCAGTATAATATTTGATATTTAAGGAAATGGAAGGTGTTCTCCAAATGGTATTTTCATTAAAAATAGATTTATATCAGTAATGAGTTTGATGAAATTCATAAAAGGTGATTTTGAAATATAGATACATTTTCTTTCTGAGAAGTGGTATATGATTTCTAATGGAAAATATTATATAAATTGTGGTAATAGTTTCTTGATCCTAATGGTTTATTATAGAACATAGGTAATACCTTATGGTATAGGTTAGACTATAACCTGAGTAGTACATAGTTGGGGTATATAGACCGTGATGATGGGTGATCCTTATGTTATGGAGAATGATTGTTTCTTTTAATGGGGATCCCCTCCAAAACGCAAGATAGAATAAAATGGATAGTTTTTTATGTTTATTTATTATGTACACCGTAATGTTTCACTCCCATTAGGTTATTTTTTGGAAACATTACATTTTTTGTAATTCTACACTTGTCCACTTGGATCTAAGATTCACGATTACTCGGATATTTCGATATATTTCTATATCCTGTATTAAATACCATATTATCAATTTATGTTTAATGTGACCTATTTTAAATAACTTTTGGTACAATGGTGATAGTAATTACACAAAATTATGGTTTTATTCAATTGAGAAATAGTTCACAAAACAATTATATTTATATGGTTATCGGATGAAAATGAATATTTGGAAAAAGTATAGGTAAGGTAATTTATAATAATGATGTATTCCGTACTTCTTTGTTTATTTCAATTATTTTTGTATAATGGTGGTTCCATGTCCAGTGGATTTTTTCTTATGCAGTTGTGGAGATCTATAATAATTGTATCTATATAATTTTGGGTTCATACAATTTAATATTTTTAAATATTCATTTTATATTTTTTCTCACACTTGAGTTTTTATTATATCTTTGGGACAACTATAATCTGTTATATTATGTTTTCATATGGCTTTATTTGAGGATGAAACTGTTCGCATGTTTTCATATCAATACCCAGGTGCTTATTAGCAGCCCATGGCTATCAAGAATGTTCATTGGGAGTTATGGTGATCCAATATGGGCGATGTGATTGGTTTACCAGATGTGGTTCATTACACATTTGAATCTCTTGAAATAATCTCCAAACATCACCCAATGTTCAATATCAACTAATACATCAGGTTTTATGCTTGGTGATCCCCTGATGGATTGTCTAATTTGAAGTTATCTCTTTCTATGTAAAAAAATATCATCTTCAAACTATTTACCAAATACAAAAACATTATTCCATGTTGAAATTATTGTAAAAAAAATATTTTTATTAATAATTATTAAACATATTAAATCTATTGAAAAAAACATAACAATCATAAGAGGTTATTAACCACAATTATATTTATGTCATAACCTAATCTCTATGAAAAATGTATATCCACGTTATAGCATATCATTAATATAGATTTTATATTAATAATATTAGTAGATTCATCATTAATTTACAAACTCTTCAACACATATTGATAGATTCATATCATCATGGTATCATCACTAATTTAAAAATATATATATTTCTCATTGAACCATTTATATCATTAGGATAAGAAAAAATAATATACATCACAACCAATATGGCTTAAAAAATTAAATATACTAAATTTAAAAAAACATAAGGATAAAATTTATTATAAGTTGTTAAAGGAATTACTAGAGTCTTTGAATATTTTTTAATGTGTAAACTATCTGTAAAAATTGATTGCTAATATATTGAATTTTGGGGAGGATGAAATGTCACTACCATTATAGGAAATACTTAAGAAAACAAAGGTTGAAAATAAATTCCAAGTACTTAAGAAACTAATGGGTATCGATTTTCCATATAAAAACAAAACAACATGAAAAAACCACAAATAAATATCTATATAAATATGTGGTTAATGAGTAACAGTAATAAAACCCAGTACAAATCAAATTGAAATAAATAATGTCATAGTTTAAATGGAACATTGAATATAAAAATAAGTAACCAAAAAAATCATTAATGTACTCCAAGAATCATAATCATTACTACTCCACCACTAGCTCCGACCTCCACCTCCACCTATCATGACTGACATATCGAGGTGAAACAGAAGAGAAATATTATATTGTCCAATTTATTTTGTCATTGAATATGAAATTTGATAAATCACTAATCTATTCATATATAGGGTCATTATAAACATAGTAATAATTTTTAGAGTACATACTGACATTCACCAATATAAAATGGAATGTTATCATATTTTATGTTAAATTTAATAAAATAAATAAATTGATTTTTTTAAATCCCAATGAGAAAATAAAGAGGAAATATACAAAACAAATATTATTCCCATACATTTACAGGTGAAGAAATCATCCTTGGGATCACATAGGAACACACCTATTTACGTACAGATAATTAAATAGTCACAACTAGTTTCACCATCAGTGGTTGTACATTATGACCATAATATATTAGAATTTGAAGGTGGAACATCTAACCAAACATACCACACATGAAAAAAATATAAACAATTATTGAAATATCTACTCCAAAACATCATTAATAAATAATTATTTCTTGAAATAACATCCTCAAACTACATGCGTGTGTCCAAACCTTTTTTATATTTTAAAATAACCTTTTTAAAAACATAACCAATGACTTTTTTTAAATCCTTCCAATATTCACAATATAAAATACTTAATAGTTTCCTTTTTGGTATCACACATCTATATTATTGAAAATCCTAAAAAACATTATATAAAAATAATCCTTCTACTTCTATAATTTCATATACATAGAAAACACACCCATATATAGTTAAATGTATTAGAAAAAAGAACAAAATATGAAATTGATGATCTCCTATTTTCCATTAATTCATCAAATATAAACAAATACAATATCATATAAAATGAACCAAAATAATTCATCTATTTAATCTAACACCGATATAAGCTTGCATTTAGGACAAACCGAAGATGAAAAAGATGATAAGGTTGAATGAGACCCAACCCATGAATTCCATAATTGTACACCTAATGATCCTGTATAAATAGAGTGAGGATATAGAATTTCATTGAAGAAATAATATAGGTTCTTTGAATGTTAAGAGAAATAAAAAATAATATAATAAGAAGTTACAATCACTGGTTGTAAATTTTAATTTTGGTTTTAGGGGATTCATGATTAAAATATTAAATTAACAATGTGAATTCAATGATGGATCTCTTAGAATGTTAAACCTAGAAGATTATTTTATTTTCCATAATAATATATTTGATGGTGTAAATTAGATTTAATTTATAAATAATTTTTTAGAAAAATTTGATAAACCATTATTACACATTTAAAAAATTATGGCCCTCACTTAGGTAAATTCATTTCTTAAAAGTAATTTTACAAGATGAATATTCAATATATATAATTCATGTGAATAAAATGATGTCCCTTTTCCACATTATCTTTTGAAAGAATCAAGGAAATTTTACCAGGAACATCAATTGAAAATGGGAAATCACAAACAATATTCTTCCCCAAAATGGGGAAGTTGCACAGTCCGCATCATTAGTCTATCCACTAATGGAAATAGAAAACTAACATTTATTTTCATGATCTCACGAAATTTCTCCATAATTTTCATTCAACAGACCCATGTATCTTCATGAATCTTACTATGCTTCCCAGGAACCCACACCAAAATTATGAATGTATGATTTTAAATTATATTATAATTAAATAATTACATTTATATCATTTATATCATATACAATCATTCAATATTTCATTATTCCCTATTTTGAAAAGTAGTTATGGAAGACCAATTTCTGCAGTTCTTGAGGTGGTAGTCCACTGTACACATGTTCAACCATTTGGGTTCCCATTTGAGGGAGGAGGATATTATTTTAAGGCATACACATATCATAAAAATTATAATTATTTTCAATATTGTGAGGATATTATTTTTATATATTTTATGATTTTTTTAATAAGGTCTACAAAGAAATAAAATAAAACACTGGATTAAAAAAGTTGCCTCTTCTTCAGACATTATCTTCTAATTTTCACTAAAAGCCAATTTAGGTTGGATTTATGATAAGAAATTTTATTACTATTAAGGAATATAATTAATTAATTAATTAATCTGTTATTTTATTAATTGAAACAATAGTTTTTTATGTGTTAAGAGGAGAGGAGAGTGTGTGTCCATTTATATGCGGGGTAGAGGATGTACATGAAATTTCGAAAAATAATGAATTAAAAACATGTTTTCTTCTAGAAACAAAGATAAAATTATGGACCATTTAAGAACCTTTTAATATATATGGTCAATATACAAACATGAAATAGTAATTATAACAGTTTTGGGTCATTTTGAACCATTATCATTTTATATTAACCCCATTGTTAACCCATTTTACCATAACTAGTCTAATTTATTTATACTATTCTATTAATTTGTTATGGGAAAAATTAACGTGAAATTTTTTGATAATATAAATT
The DNA here is from genome assembly GCA_963277665.1 of Viscum album. Classification (NCBI taxonomy): domain Eukaryota; kingdom Viridiplantae; phylum Streptophyta; class Magnoliopsida; order Santalales; family Viscaceae; genus Viscum; species Viscum album. The sequence goes on along the minus strand of OY728121.1, from coordinate 1,193,661,935 downwards.
CTGTTTATTCGAAATATTTAGATCGTTTTTATGAATTCAACTCATTGATGTGGTGGTGTTTAATTAAAAATTAATCACCTAGTCATATAGAAATTTTTTTTCCATGGAGTGAAATTTTGAATAATAAAATGATCTTAAAATAAGTATATAAAATTCAATGGTAATGAAATGAATTTAAATAAATATTTATAGATATGTTTTCTATGTATTTTATTAAAATAATTATTATTTAGTATTTATTTAAATTTAATGAAATTTAGAAACACAATGCACCTTAAAAGAGTTTTCTCTCAATATTAAATTTTTTGACTGAGAATAACATTTTTATAATATCAAATATATAGATTATTTAAATTAAATAAATTGGATTTAATATAACTAAATTTTTGTCATTTTAATTTTGAATCGAATTAATATATTAATGGAAGATAAATTTTTTCAATAAAATGAAAATTTTATTAATCTCAATATTTCCACTATTCACAAAAAAATTATATTTTTTAAAAAAATATAAATTGTTAACCTAATTTTAATATAGATATTCTGATTTGAAAATTTTATTTTATTTTTTCATGTATTTTTTTAAATATTTGAAAAAATTAATTATATTTTTTTCTCATTAAAATAGTAAAAATAATTTTTGAAGAAAACAAATTTAGGAAGAATAAAATGACTTTGAAAATATTTAAGGAATTAGTTAATAATAATTTATAAATACATTTATATATTGTAGTCAATTTTTTAAAAAAATTAATGGTGTATTTAATAAAATTATTACCCTCTAATTTAATGTCTTGGTTTTAACATTCTTATATAAATAAAAATATTTTAATTATTTGACCCAATTTATTTAAAAAAAGTGTTTTGTGTTGAATAGACTATCAAACATATTGCCTTTTTAAAAAAAAATCATAAAATATTAATATCTTTTCAGAAATATGCAATCAATTAGAATATATGATTAAATTATAAACTTGAAACTACACATAAAATTCATCATACATTTCACTAAAACAATCATTTAAAAATCATCACTTGAGCCTTTTATCTAAAACATCAACTAAATAAATTATAAAAATACATTCATCCGAAAATATTGAACATCGATCATCATGTATGAATTATTTTCAACCATGAAATAAGTATTATTTTGTCTTTTTTATATATAATGTGAATATAAAATTTAAAAATCCATTAGAATAACGTATTTAAATTATAGACTATTGAAAAAATGTGTGATGTTAAAAAATGTTTTTGGACACAACATAATTTTATCCAGTTTGTCCCATTCAACATTTGAAATAATAAATATATGAAAACTATGACAATATTACCCACAAAATATTATCCTTTTTTATGTGAATACAAAAATTATATATAAAAAAGTGTATTTCCATATGTTATGACCACTTATATAGAACTTATTCATTTCATTTTACTAATCATTTTCCATATATTTTATAACATCTCTATATTATAGACATCAATTATATTAATCTACATTGTACTATTGAAAAAATTATCAACATAATTTATCATTTAAGTCATAAATCATTATAAAATTTAATTATGAAAACACAAAACATAAAGAATGAGTCTATGATGAAATAATTTTTTAAGGAAATATAATAACTTTCATATAATAAGTCTTTACGTGATTATATATTTCATGTTCTAATGTAATGAAAGAAACATTAAAGTCAATTTTTTTATAAACAAAAGCAGAGTCACATAATCTTGTATAAATTTAAATATTAAAAAAATGTTCATGATTTTTTTTAAAAATATTATTTTTTAATTATATAATCATAATCAATACAAGATATCATTACACAAACATATGATTAAACATATTTTAATAATTCATATAATAAAAATTAAAATAAAATGATTCATTTCATATTTCGTATATCATTCATCAAAACATCTTTCTCTCAGTCATATTTATCCATTATATCTCATTTGTGTGTATCTCCACTTATAGACATTAAATAAGTATCAACAACATAATAAAGGAGTATAAATGATTTAACTTAGAATATAATAAAATAGTTTTTTTCAAGCATAACAAATTGCATCATGGAGGTACCAAATTATTCATCTTAAAACCTAAATGTACCCAAAGAATATATTTAAAACTTTAATGATAAACCTATAATCTATAATTTTTAATATAATTGATTAGAAATCACCAACAAGCATATAAATGATAAATTAATTTTTTTGTTTTTTACTAATCACCAACTATTAATTATTTTTAATTTATAAATTTTTAACATGAATCTTCAATCCATATCATTTATACGGGCATATTATACATTTATATCTTTAACATAAATATGAAGTGTCTTTGGAGAACATAAAATTGAGGCTTCAAATATTTTATTTCATTATTTCTTTTACAATATATTGGATATTTATATATATAATATGAATATGTATTTCTATAAACTAAAAAACCTATTCATAAAAATAACACTCAATATTTTTAAGGTTATCATAAAAAAGTTCTGTGTCATTACATTTTATGAATATTAATATATTATTTATTTGTGAAAATAATAACTATTATATTTCTTCTTAAAATATTACATTTTTTTCATTTTTTAACTGATATGTTTTATGTCATTTGCATTATATTTTATTTTTTTGTGCATACCGGTTTCTCAGAAAGGAAAATTATGTTAAACTAAAATCAAAATTAAATATTTTATACGTAATAATTTCCATGACCATATTCATAGTGTTATAAAATTTTGGAGCTTGAGGGTATCCAAATTAATTTTTTTTCAATGAATATTATGGGAACTAATAATTTTGAATATGATGGTTTTTTATAATACAAAAATTATGATTGTTTTTCTCAAAAGATTTTTTCCACACAAAAAATGGGGGAAAAATTTCTATATAGTAATATATAAGATGTTGTCATGCTCTAATTTGGAATGAAATAAATTGAGGGGGAGATAACTAATAAGAGACACAAACACTAGAGTTGTCTCCATTTATTAAAATTTAATGTAAATTTACAATTATTTTCTTAAGTAAATACCATGGGGATTATATCTTAGGTTTTAAGGGAATTTCATGGAGAAAAAAAGTTTTAAACTCTATCATCATAGATCCATTAATATATTGATTAATTTCACAATCACTCACGATACCCTAGCCACCTAATACACCAATTTTTATATTCATTATTCTATATGGAGGCTTCTTTAAAAGCCACAGACCCTACAGAACATTATTATCATCATCAAAGAGCCAAAAATGATTTGGAATTAGCTTCATTGTCAATTGAGACTTTTCAATTCATTTTATTTTCCAAATAAGAACTATGATGAGGAACCTATCGTTCATATTAAGTTAAATATGATAAAACCATCCCCCTTATTTCCTCCCCTTGTTCTTGGCTTCCAAAATAGTCAAAAGAAAACCTGAATAAAGTCTTTGTTTTGTTCCCCTACTTCCATAAAGGTATGGTAATCCAATAAATCACATTGTGACAATGATTTGGGAAGATTATCCCTAGATCCCAATTTTCATACAGTATCTTACTATTTTCCATTTCATTCTCACCCACACAACATAAAATATGATATTGAATACAAGTATCCCTTTTGGGTGCTCACAATAAAAAATTCTATGTAATGAATTTATCTATTAATTAAACATTGTTTTTAGGGGGGATTAAATCATTATAAAAACACCAAACCATAAAGATAAAATTATCTAAGATAAAATTTTACCATATAATAAAATCCGAATTCCATAATTTCCTTATAATATTAAAAATGACTCTAAAAATATAAAAACCTATATAAAACTGAAGTGGTTTTAATGAATACACAATAACTTTATTCTCTAAATATGTTAATGCTATTATAGGGATATTTCTTCTCGATGTTGCAGACTATTTTTATGATGTTTTTATTCAAACATGAAATATTGAATAAATATTTTTACACATAAATATAATAATACATACCATTTTTGTATCAACTTCTGTATTTAAATTTAGAAATTGTTAATAGAAAATTGAATGTTCAAAAATGAAAAATATCCAAAAAATTGAATTATGAATAAATTTGTTCAAAATGAAATAAAATTAATTAATTAAAATATATTATATAAATAAATAATTTATAGTTCTCATAATTTTTAATTTTTTATATATAAAACAAATGATTTTTTAATTGATTATAAAAACATAGCATAAATAAATCATGAGTGATGATGACATTTAGTGATTTTTAATTAAATTATTTTTTATATTGTAAATGACATTGATTTTATAATATTATTTTAAACTAAATTTTATATTTGAACAATTTTTTTACATTTAAAAAAATACCACATAAATAAAGTTCTTCTTCAACCAAGGTTAAGAGAGGGATGGTTTCAATACAAAGAGTAGTCATGTTTTTCTGTAAAAAAATACAATTTACTATATGAAATTTATATTATTTGACACAAGGAATATATAAGGGGGGAAAATAAATTTATGTGAATAAAAAAAATACTGACCATACCTAATAATAAATATAATTAGTGATTATAAGGTTTTGAAATAAATTCGACTTAACCAATAATCCCAAAAATATGTCGATTCAATAGTTTAGTAAAACCTTTGACCAAAATTTCTCTACAATATGACTCCTTACCACAAGAAGATGAACTTAACTTTTATAAATTTTAGTACCATCATTAATTGTTGAGGTCTTATGTGTGAAATAAAAGACACCACATTCTAAAACTACTAGGATTAACTTAAAAACATTCTGTAATGTGAGAAACTATGCATGTTCAATGATTGTTGTTTGTAAAAAAACTATTAATCTTATGAAAATTTTTATAAAATTAATATATTTCAAAATATACATGCCTCCAAGTTAAGAATAAGTACCATATAATTAGTCTCTCTTCTATATTCATAAATATATCATTAGAGGAGTAATCCCATGGGACAATAAGTAAAAAAAATTATTTCATAACATATATGGTCATTATTCTCATCATATATTAGTTGAATTATTTATTATTTTTTAGTATTTTATTCAAATAATTAAATCCTTGTCAATGATATATTCTTTCTTAGGGTCACCTTTTATATCCCCATTAAATAATTCTTTTCCATAGTCATAGGAAATATCATAGCACCTCACTATGATATAATTTCCACCATGAAGCCAACAAAAGATGTCATACTAAATAATATCAAATAATAAATGTCTTTGATATTTCGACATAACACTTCTCTTCTCCATTAGCATCATATTCATCTTCTATATCACTATATAAAATTAGATTAATCACAAAATTAGATAATCTGAAACATATTTGTTACCAATAAAAAAGAATTATATATAGAACATGGGATATCAATATTATTTTTATAATTCATTTTAACCTTATTCCAATCATCACTATTGGATGAATCATTGAAAATTGATATCTAGTAGTCACCTTCATGGCCATTAACTATGGGTTTCAAATCATTTATAACAAAAAGCTAAATGATGTTTGCCAGATAATATTAGGATATTTTTTTGGTAAATATATCTATTATTTTCCACATAATACAATGGAAAATGAAATCCAACCATTGAGGTAAAAAATAAAATATATACCATGAATAGATTTTAAAAATATTATTACCCAATAAAAAAATTCGGAGGACACTAATCTCCTACAAGACCATTCAAGTGTAGAGGCCACAACCATATATCAATGCATTCAAGTGTTTGTGTGTGTGTGAATGTGTGTGTGAGAAACAATTGTTATAAACATGATGAAAGTAAAATTAAATATATAAAACCACATTTCAATAATTTATTTGTAAATCTCAATAATTATTATAATCTACAAAAAAATCATATTTTAATAATCCATTCAATGATATCAAAAATAGTTTCCAAATAATAGTAACTATTTATCAATAGAATAGAGTAGACACAACAAAATCACCAGGATAATCAAATACACAATAAACAAGAATTATATATGAATACATACATATATTAACACCACCCCTAATCTACTTGGGAACATACCTTAATTCATCATGATAAAATATTTGAGTGATTGTTTTTTGATTAAGGAACCCCAAAAAATAAATAATAAATATGAATCATATTACTAGTCAATAATATTACAACAACAAAAAAAATTAAATAATCAATGGGTATCTGTTAATTGATTAAGAAAAATCCGTCGATAATGGAAGGGAGGCGAAGGATGTATAATGAAGAAGAGGAGACAATGATCTGAGAGAACAACTATGCAATGAACTATCAAAGGATTCAAGATTATGTGAGAAAAATTTAATTTATTAATTTGATTAATTATTAATGATGATTTAAAATATTTCTCATTATTTTATTATTTATTATATCCTTATATCATTAAATCCATTATTAACATTATTATAATATGATTTTATTTGATTTAATATTTTATAAATCTAAATGTAATATGTGATAGGTTAATGTTTTTTACTTCTTTTAGTCATCATTCCTACTATATTAATAATAAAATATCTATAGAATAATGAAAACTAATAACACAATGATTATTGAGATAAAAAAGATAAAAAAATAAGTTTTATAGCTGTTGGGATAATTTTTATCCCAACTCAACACTTTTTATACTCATCACCATCTTAATTCTCTTGATAATAATTTATAGATCACAAAACCATCATCATGACATTTGTTATATTACACTAATTATTCACATTAAACAATCCCCCAATTACATTTCATAATGAGTGAGATTTATTTTCTTTAACCCCTTAATATTTTATTGAATGTTATGAAATTTAATAATAACAATTTATTCAATCACCAAAAAATAATATTTGATATGAGTTTTAGAAATATTTAGAGTAGTGTTAAACAGAATTTAAATTTTATGAGAAATTTTAGTATCGTTGGAATTATATTTTTTTCATTTTATTTTTAATTAACCAAATATAGAAATAATTGTCTTTTGATTCAATTATTCAATTTCATTATTTATTAATTTCAAAGTATTAAATTTTTGTGAGTTGTTTCCAATTCATTATTTGCATTCCATTTTATATCATCATAATTTTGGTTTTAATTCTTATCATTTGAGGAAAAATAAAATCTATTTCCATGTTAGTAATTGATATGTTTTATTTTATTTTATACTCATACAATCAAATTTTGTAATATCAAATATTTGGAAAAAATGAATATTTATACTGGGGATAGTATGGAACTTAAATGGTGAAAATATGATTGTGTTCTGGAAAAAACCATTCTATAATTTCTATTTTATATTTCATTGGTTTGGGTGTCTCTTGAGGGAGTTTGGTGGTGTTATAAAAGGTTAAGGTAGAGTTTTGGACAAATAATTCAACACCATTATGTACTAGTGGGTGTGGTGGTAGTAGTTTTGATGTTCAATAGGATTTGGGATTTTATATCATAGTTTGGTGTTATTTTAAAAGTGTTTATTTCGCAAAAACTAGTGAAAGGACATTTTTGGAAATTTCGGTATGCAAGATGGTATAGTGGTCACCCTATGTAAAATTGACTAATGAAAAACTCACTATGATACCATGGTGCTAGATATTGTGTGTTAAATGTGGTCTTGTGATAAATTATGAGGAAAAGAGATCACCGTGTCCTATAAAATAGTGTAGTGAGTTGAAATGACATAAGACTTTAAAATGTTCCATGGTACAATTTATGGTTCCAGTCAAATCTACATTGATGTTTTATTAAAATTCATGAAATTTGAGGATTTGACAAATAGTTTCAAGTTTGTGGTATACCGAAGAAATCCATGTACTAGTCATAGGAAAACACATCATGGTGAAGCCCACACGATATTTCTCTATAAATAGCCAACCTATCATAATTTGGAACAAATTCATTTACATTCATTCAAACCATGGTCATCTAAAAGAACTTATACCATCCTATATTGTTTTTCTTTTGTGATTACCATGATTTATTCAGATAAGAGTTCCATAGATCAAGGAATCAAATTTGTTATAAAATAATAGTGACGATCAAAAAAATTACCCAAGTTGGCCTCTATGAAGGTAATTATAATTAAACCCCCTAAAAGGTATCATGTATAACAACATGAATCCAAAATGGAAGACTGGAATGTGGATGAAAAGAATGAAAATCAATGACACATACCACATCAATAAAAATTAGATAAACTATAATGATAAATAGTAAAAGACTAAATCAATTCCCTATCCAAACTTTCTTCTCCACTAACCCATCAAAAATAAGCCAAAGACACAATCATGAAGATGAAAACTACATAACACCCTTCCCATTATCAATTTCATGAAAAACCGCATCTACTTACACCAAAATAAATCAGTATAGTGTGAGTATAATCCTTTCATTATTTCTCTGAAGAATTTATTAGAATTATGTGACCATGGATATAATAGATCTATCATTAAGATAAATTTAATTTATAATGATTTTTCATTAGATAATAAAAATATATAGAATGCCGATTGTTTTATTAATAAAATTCTTTCATATTCACACAATAATGTAATATGAAATTTTTGTAAAAAACATGTGATCCCAATAAAAAATATCCATAGATACAAAATAAGATAAACTACTGATGAATGAACCATGAAATTTACCATAATGTGTAAAACCATGTATAAATGAAAATTAAAACCATATGGGATCTTGATTGGAGGAATAATACCTTGGGGGTAATAAGTTTCATAGCACATGCACAATGTGACTCCAAATGATATAGAGTCCCACTATAGTCTATCGTTATCAATATACATGTATGCTAGTTACAACAGAATGAGAACCTATAAAAGATCCCATGTGGTTAATCTCGCACAATATGGTGAAATTCTCATTTACTAATTCACCCAAGATTCCCAATGTTCAAGGTTACAAAACAAATTTAGTCACGTGGTCAGAATTTATAAAATACTTTCATTGAAAATCATTACATCCTCCATCCATGCATTTTTTTTCATTTTAAAACGACACCTATGTAATTTCACAAAACATTTGACAATGATTCATTACCACTTCCATGTGTGAAACCCAATTTTGCAATCAAAACCACCTTAAGTAATTTCATCACATCAAAAAAAATATGCTAAATTCTTCTTTTAGTGTAATACACCATTATAAACATAGATCTCAAGAATAAAATATATTCTCATATCCAATTAATCAATTTGATTGCACATGCCACTATATTTTATAGTAAGAACTTTTAATTCAAGAATTAAAATGTTTTTATAGAGTCATGTACCAAAGAATAGAGAGTATTCAACATGAATTGACCTCTTAAATCATAGGTTTATATCTATTCATCAATTGTTTTGAAGGAAATAATAATCCTCTCATGGTTATTGAATGTTCGAGAGATAAATCTAGAAGATCAGCTGGATTTGAGGGGATTTGAGAATTTATATTCAATATGGACTCTAACAATCCATCTAATAACTTCTTAATCCACGCCATAAAACTAATAAATGACACTAAAAAGCCCCTTTCCATACCACAACTACCCCTTCCAATCTAGGATCCTAAAAATATGACATAGACATCACCCATGTCTTATTATAACATGATAAGGCTATTGAATATAGAATCTACAATGTCATAGATACCTCAAAAAATGGAAGAACCATCGAACAAACCTCAGTGGAACTCCATGCTACAACCTCTACCTCAATATAATAGGAATATACCATGTATAAGGCATATACTATAGCCATTGGTTATCTTTTGTACTTTTCCAAAATTGTTAGATTCTCCAAAATCATTATCTTGGGTCTCCACCTTGTAGCCATATCCTAATTTTGAATCCATTCCTAAATTAAAAGATTCATCAAAATTCATCACTTAGGGAACTATTCCAAAACCCATTTGTATATGTCATGAAAATCCATCAACATGATATTACTGATCCCCTCCATGGTTTATTCCATTAAAAAAATCAATTAAAGCTCATTATTACCATAAAACCACTAGATACCCAACTCACCAACACTTAAACATAAAAAATAGGGCATTCTAAAACCCCAATGGTGTCACAAATTCTTCTCACCATAAAATATCTCTTCCCCCTAGAAACACTCATATCAATGTATATGAATAAATAGAAAAGATGATGATACTTTATATCTCCACCAGTTAGGAATATACATAAATGATGTAGAAACTAAAAAATTATTACAAAAACCAAGATAATGTCACCAAGAAACCAAATTTCCAATATATAAAAAGGTAATCTATAAAGTAGCACTAGAAAAATCCAACCACACGCAACATGTCCAATATAGAAAGTAGGGAAATAATCCTAGAAACATCCCAATGGATCCCAAAACCGAATCTCCATATCATTTCTTCCAAAGGAGGTGATAAAATCAAAAATAATCTGATGACAATCAATAATAGATCTTTAGTCTATGGGTCACAAATAAAAATTGTGTATTCATAGATTAAACTCCATGAAGAATTTCCCTATTGTAAATCTAATGGGAAACAAAACCCTATAACATTCATACCACAAAAAGTATAAAAACATCATTTTTGTAATTATATCATGAACACTAGGTCATACTGGTTTCAATGGAACCTAGCCCAGGACAAAAAAATTTCTATACAACACAAGGGATAAAAAGAAAACATCCTAAAACATGAATGAAAGAAAGAAAACTATAGGTACTAGGCCAGAGCATCCACCTGTCAAAAATATCCCAAATGAAATGAGTTGAAAAATTTAAATGGTTATCCGACCATCAAAAATAAAAAATCTACAAAAAGAACCAAGGATTTATTCTTAACTGTAGATCACAAAAGATTCACCAAGTTTTATTGATCCCCAAGGATCTAACAATCAAGATAGTGGACAATGTTTTAATAAATGGACTAAAAATTCTCGAAATATGGCACAATATTATAGCTATTCTAGAATAATATAATCGAAAAAACATTGAAAAAGAACATGACCTTGTGAATCACTAATAAAAGAATGTGTTAACCAAAATCCACAATTGAATCCCAAGGTACCCAAAAATTTTGGCCTTCCGTCAATCAAAATTTAATGGTAACCATTTCACAAATTCAGTCCCAAAAATCCTTTTTGACCTTGTTAAAATACAAATGTAAATATTAATATACATTTCAAAATAAACCCCACTTATATAAACACCAAAAAATATTGGTATTTTTCAAATACATAAAATAATTTCATTTTGGAAATCTTTTTCAAATAACATACTCAATTAAAATATAGTCAATAAGGGTAAAATCATTATCATAACAGAAAATCAATTTAAAAATCATTAGATATAGTCATAATATGAAAAACCATATTCTATACCATATTGTTTAGTCGATTAGAAAAATAAATAACATATAAAAGGCATTCTAAACATCAAAATTAAATCATTAATTTCAAAAAAAATTCATAAATGTAATCACATATTAACAAAAACTAAAAGGACATTCATTAAAATATGACGTTTCTTTTTTTGGCCCAATTTTAACTTAATAAAATTAAATTTAGTATCCCACACAAAAAATCACAAATAAACTCATAATTAGAAAAAACCATAAGCTATAACTTTCGATTAAACATCTGGACATACAAAAAATCCTTGTCGAAAGCTTCATAGTGACTTATAAATACCCCAACTAGGCTTAACACCACTTTGTGTCTGGGTGAGAATAAATATAGAAATAAAATGACTACTCCTAATGAAGGAATTATAATCAAACTACGAACATCACTTTATGACCCATAATAAGCACTATAGAGGGGATAACCATCTAGTTATATTATTTATAGAAAAATAGATAACTCCTATAAATAAAAATGTGTCTGGACATATAAATTATTCAATAAAGAATGAATACACTTTCATATATATTTCATTTAAATCCCACTAAATGTGAAGAAACCTCATTAAAACACAGTTCATTTTAATATCTATATTGCTCACTTCAGAAATATTTTTTCAAACAACCATTTTTTATATAAAAAACATTCATTAAATTATATTAAAATAAATAAGATGTTAAATTCAAAAATAATAAATTATAATATTAACCACCATACCATTAAAAAAATCAACAAGAATAAATTTCTTTTTGGTTGGTTTTATACATGTTTCAAATCTGTTGATGGATACTTCCATTCATACACCAAATCTATTATTCACTATATAGGATATAAAATTAGTTTTCCATCAAAAATGTATCTTATTTTTAATTTATTATTCATATTTTAGAAATAATTCACTCTTCTAGATTAAATGATGAGAACATCAATTTTTTTCAAAACCTAAAATGATAATTCAAAATAGTATTCAAATGTGTGTCATTCGTTCATTCAAAATCATTAACTAGTTTCAAAAAATAAATATATTTATGAGTAAAAACCCATATCAAAACACATGTTCTAGAGACGAAGAATCATTTCATAGGAAATAAATATAGATTCGCTTTTCATGAAAAAATGTTTTCATGCAATCCATTTTCAGAAAATATAAATTTTATTCCTACCCTGTACAAAACAGAATTCCTTATTTTTTATCAAAAAGACTTTTGTTATCTATAAATCTTTCAAAAAACCATGATCCCATTCCAATTAGTGGAATTCACTCAAATTAACCAATAATAATTTGATTTAAAAAATTAAATAAATTGTTGGTTGAGTATTTCATGACTTAGTTATTTGGTTTATGACCATGTGTTATGCCTAAAAAAATGCTTTAACACTTTCCTAACCAAGTCCGAGGTCTTTTAATGGGTTGTCAAGCGATTGAGATGAACTTCACCACATGATTACACATTTAATTTACACCCAAAATATAGTAAACAACCAAAGTAAATGAACACATTACATTGAGGATAACATATAATTACACCAAAGAGTAACACATGGAAACATCAAAAAATGAAAATAAATCCCTACTACCCATGTTATGTAAAGTGGAATTAATTAAGGTGGTGATCAAGAAACTACTCTCCATGTACTCCATAAGGCCTGATATTTTTATATCCACTATAAAAGTCCCCCTAATCCATAACCAATTTTTTTTTCAACATTTATGGTTGGGTAAGGTCCCTGATACAGAATTATTATGAACCAAACTAGGTCAATATGAAAAATTCCATGATATGGAATCCCACAAGGTGAGAATCATAAAACTGCTATGATAGCATCTGGTATAAAAAATAGAAGTCCAAACCATAGTTTAAAATACAGTAGTAAAAGATTCCAATCCATGATACATAAAATGTCAATACGAACACATTAACCCAAAAAAAGAAATATAGAAAGTCTTATGTTGGTCTCATTACGATCATCTCTCACCTTTAGCACATCTAACAAAAAATTCAATGAAATTCATGAGTTTTTCTTGAACTACATAAGTCCATTACCTATATCCATGTCCTAAAAACTCACATCTATAAATTCAAATATATTGAAATAGGGTTTTGAGACAACAATAGTATAATTTCACCAATAAATATATAAAATATCTATTTCCATTAAATCGTTAGCTCTTACTGTAAAATAAATAAAATTTATAAACAATATTCCTATAATAATACAATTTTATAGAAAATAGTTTGGTTTTTTCATATAACTAATTCATATTAAAATAATGAAGGATTATGAAATATATGTAAGAATACATGAGGGAGTAATAAAAAATGTATATAGATACTTCATAAGATCAAATAGTGAGTAGCTAACCATCAAATATGTCATCATGTGGAAAACCATGTTTAAATGAAAATAAAAAACAATTATGCAACATCTAATGAGAGTATGCACTTGATCATAAAAAGTGGCATAAACCATTAACAATATGGATCTAACCAATATCATGTCCCATTGTGGTCCATCAATATCATGATACATAGTAGCTGGTAACCAGAAAAAGAGATCATATAGAAAACTCTAATGGTGAAAAAAAATACAATGAAACTATGTTGATATTTCCACTTTTTGAATGAACAAAGGTTCCTAATGTGATAGATTTAAAAATACATTTCAAAGCATTACATTAAATTTATTAAACTTTTTCAAATAAATGAAAAATAACATTACTTAATGAGGATTCAATTCAATTTAAAAACCACCCTTAAATTTTTTTTTTCAAAAAAAATTTCTTAATTACCTCTCCCATGCCAGAAACCCCATATTAGAATCAAAACCACCATTAAAAATTTCATCGCATCGGAAAATGTGTTCAATTCAATTTTTAAAACAAAACACATATAAAATATATCTTATGATGAAAATCGTTTTTGATACCAAATTAATCAATTCCATACCAAAACCCATAGTAATTTACATGATAATCAGGAAATTAATGAATTAACATGTTTATATAGAGACAACTACCTCAAGAACAAAGATAAAGTTATATGATCTGCTAAATTTGATGACATTTATCATTTATAGGAAGTATAGAATTTAAATGAACATGTATTATATTCATATATTATTTCACATAACCACCATACCAAATCATAGATTCCTCATCCATGCCACATTCACTCTCGACCAGGTGGACTTCAGAATCCATGAAATAGTCTTCACCTCGATCCTATTATCTACGGACCTAGATCAAATGGATGAAATGTACCATGCCCTAAATACGACATAAATTAGAAGAACTATTAAAACACACAGCCACTGAACTCCACACCACTCCCTAGACACCATAATGTTCAATAGATTATATGTCCAATACCCTAGACTATATTCCATGGGGGATCAATGGTGAAATTGGGTGTAGATACAAAATCAAAAACACTAATTTCCATGATAGAAATGATTATATTTGTTTATAAATATATAAATCATACTACTAAAAGGATAAATATCAAATGTTATGCTGACCTCAATATTCAGTCTTGTGATATCATTGGACAACAATAAAGGTAGGATACTCTTATAAAATCTCTTAAAATTTTAAACGTTCTATTATATTTCTCTATGGAATGGGGGTATATTATGGGAGTGTGGTTGTGTTTTGAAATCTTCAGGTATGTTATTATCCATTAAGTCATACATCAGACCATGGTAGTGGGTGTGGTGGTGGCCATTTTGATTTCCATTTGGATTTAAGCATGTTTCTATGTTTGTTTAGTCGGTTGAATGGTAATTTGTGTATGTAGACTAGTGAAATGGTTGTAATGACTATTTTAGTGTGTATGTAGGTATGGTGGCATCATTAGGTAAAAGGGGATCTCTACGAATTCCCTAAATTTGTGTGGTTCTAGTTGTGGTGACTCATATGTCCTTCTACAAGAAATAGTGAATCCAAGAGCCCACAATGTCACACTCTATGTCATATGGATATGAAACATATTATATTTTTTCACTATTCCATAGTGAAAGGCATAATATTATTGAAAACAGAATTTAGGGTTTTATTAGAATAACTATTATTTGAGGATGTCACAAAGTGATATGGGTATGAATTTGACCTAAGGATACCATGGAATAGTCACAAGTCACCATGTCATGGTGTCATCCACCTGAGGTGTCTCTACAAAAATATGATCTAACCTCCTTTTCTTTTATTTCTATTCCCTTAGTTCTCCAATTGACTGACCAAATTCCCTTTATATATCCTACCTTAATTTCCTTTCAAGACTATAATCACATTGTCTATCTATATGAATGTTCTATATATTTTGGTATTATTTTCTTTTTCTTTATCTCCATTTCTCCCATTCTTCGTTATTTTAGATGTATGTTTAATGATAAATCACTATTTGGGAGTGACTTTTGGTTGTCGTTATATATGTGTATATTTTTATTCTGTTTCCATAAAATATGTATATGGTTTATCTTTTTTATAATATGTTTTTTACTTGTGCAAATATAATATTGGTAGTAGATTTGTGTTCTATCCTTATTAATATTCAATTATGAAATTTTCTTACTTTTTTATTCCATTGGGTGAATGGAATGAATTTTATTAGTCAATGATAATGACAAGACAAAAGGACTTTGATGGGAATTTTTTTAACACATGTTGTTTCCTATTTTACTAATGTTTTTAAATTATTGTTGATATCCCATGTTACATCTTGTTGTGAAGGCTTGATTGGAAATTCCATTAATTTGGTTAAAAGTATTGTTATGTTAAATTAAGAAGACTAATCATGATGTTCTTTCCCAATGATTTTAACGATGTTTGTGTCATGGTGGATTTACATTTTATTTTATTTTTGTGTATTTTTTTGGTAATTGTCGATTGGTTTATTTTGTTATTGTTTCCTAGTATCCATTGATCATGCAGATTAGTTGATTTTTAATGTGGTTATTGATGTTATTGTTTCATAGAAGTGGATTGGTAGCACCATGATGATATTTAGAGTGAATAATATAATTTTTAACTAGATGAAATTATACAAATGAATATGTATGTATATCAAAGGAAATGGAAAATGGGTTATTGGATGTTCCCACTATGTCATTAATTCTTGAAATTTGTTGTTTTTCATTATTGGAAAAAATCGTGTTGTGCTATTGATGGAACCCACTTGGTGATCACAGAAATATTATGATGTTAGTATGAACTCAA
The DNA here is from genome assembly GCA_963277665.1 of Viscum album. Taxonomy (NCBI): domain Eukaryota; kingdom Viridiplantae; phylum Streptophyta; class Magnoliopsida; order Santalales; family Viscaceae; genus Viscum; species Viscum album. Next base: position 1,193,645,326 of record OY728121.1, on the reverse strand, counting down.
GGCTTGGGATTATGAGTGAGATTATTATATATTGTGTTTTTGTGATTACTTACATAGCCCACCCAATTTTATTACTATGTATCTATATCCATATGTTCTATGAATGGAGTTTTCCCTAACACCCTGAATGGGGAAGATATGCATGACTTACTACCAGCACTCCCCCACCCTCTCTTCAGGAGAGGTTCATGATGTTGTCAGTGATACACATTGGGGGTTTATACATAGTTATGAACATGGATATATGTTATGGGGGTCATATGTGGTTGGAGGAGGTCATGATTTTGACATACTACACATTTAATGGACACTGTTAATCAAATTATTGGTATTATGGTGTTGTATTTGTAAAAAGATTAAAGTAGAAATTTCCAGCGGTGATGATGGGATCTATGGAATTAGATGATAGATAGGGTTTCCCATTGAGGTGGTTATAGATTTTGAAGGTATAAGAGAAATTGATTCATTCTCCTTGGTATAGAGTTGAATAACCTTTGGAAAAATGGTTGTGGGGAACCTTAATATATTATATTGGAACTATGTGATTTATTGACACGCCATTGGTGAGGATGTGCGATTTATCAGACATGGTTGGTAGTTATTTTTTATGTTTTTTGTTAACTAAGGAATTAGTACAATCATGTCAAATTTTTATTAGTGAACTAGGTATTATTCTCACTACAAATATACATAAATATGTTTTATTGGTTTCTAGGATGGTGTTGGTGACCAAGATAGACAATAATTTTTTAGAGTTCGGAAATATGAATCATTGCCAAAAAAAATTTAAATTAATTTATTTTTGTGAATATTTTATGTGGGTATAGGTGGTAAATATGATATTTATTGTATTATATTTTAGTTATATTATATATTAATGATGATTTTTTATAGATTATGTTAGGAACCATAGAAGAAAATAAGGTTTATGCCTTCCATTTTGTTTGATTTAACCTACTTATAGTCTTCAGCATGGGACCTAATAGTGTCGGGCTTCAAATATCACACTCATTTTAGCAACTAGACACAGAGGGTTCTCCAATATGGTTGGGTCATTATAGAGTGGTATTATAGTTATTGATTGAGATATAAGATGGTGTTTATAGTTGCCATTTGGTAAGGATTGTATGGTTTAATAGGTTATTTCATTAGGATATTATTAATAGATCATGTAGGAATGAGAAACCAGCTAAGACATGGGATTGTATGCCCCCTATGATTACATGTTTTTTTATTAATATTTATTATCATGCCAAGAGAATCGAATATTCATACAATACAGAGACATAGGATAGGTACACGTGTCATGTGTTCTTGATTTCTTATTTTTTTATGGGTAGGTCATGGGAAGATTAAATGAAATGATAAAATTAATATGTAAAAATCTATTTCTGATGAAAATTTTAGTTTCTTCACTAACATCCTAGACGAGGCCTAGTAAGTTTGAATGTTTTTTTTTCATGTTCGGGTGGGTAAATAGGTATTATTTATTAATCGACAGAGTGTTGAACATGATCATTTTGATGAGAAGTTCCAAAAAATGTTGTCTAATTTCATCTTTAGAGATTGGAAATGTATGGGGGCAGTTCTAATGATTTGGTGATATATAACTAATTGGATGAGTTATAGATTTATTTGTGCCCAATTATAGCCTGATGCGATTATATTCCCCTAGAAGTTAATCAGTTATGGGGAGAGGCATGTTTGTAGTGGTTGTTGTATCTAAGGGATAAAAATGGGGAAAAAGTGGATTAGGGTGATTTCCAATAAGAGTATAGGGTTAATGCATCATTGATAAGGGTTATGGTGGTTAAGAGGTAGCATTTTCACTATTTTTGATAGGGGATCTAGGGATTTTAGGATCTGGCCATTAGGGTTAACGGTAAATAGGTGATTCAAACATGGAATTATTCAAATTAAGGTTCCCAGATCATGTCCTATGGAGGATGTGTCGAGTCTGTCCCTTTATTCATCTTCTAGTTCATCTACATTACCCAAATATTTGGAGGTATTTTATATTGATGTGGTGATGGATAAAGGTATTTTGTGGTCTGGTGCACCCCTATTGGAGGGTCATTAGAGTCCTTTGATGAGTACAACAATAGATATTTTATTCCTATATGATAAGAAAATAGTGTTTTTGGTAGAAATGGAAGTGGTCTCATGAATCCACATCATGTTTCCCCAGGGAATGTTGTTCTTTTATTTTTATCAATAGTTTTTATTTGAGTTCTATGGATGTGGATGTTGTTGTAATTTTCTATGTAAGTGCCTATCAACCCCACAGAGACATCATCATTTGGAAGATTGGGTTACCTTTTAATAGTAGTAATAGTTATTTCTCCTGAGGTAGTATAAATTTAAATGATTAAAAGTCTATGTTTAGTTGACAATATCGTAGAATTAATCACATCTAGAAAGAGGAGATTTTATAGAGATTCCCTAGGATGTTCCTCATCAACATATCCCAAGACATAGGGATGATGTTAAGGATGTATTCAATGATGTAAAATATACGGATGAGTGTGGATTGATGTGATTGAGGAAAAAATATAGATTATAAATAGATTTTTCAATGTATTATTGGTTTATAATCCACTATGGTTTCATGTTTTTTTATTTAGGACAATTTGAATCCTTTATTTAACCCACTTTGGCCAGATAATTCGGATTGAATATTTAGAGTCCTCCCATACGTTTTTTTTAAATTTGTTGGAGGTTAAGAATGATTTTATATTATGAATTAAGGATATAGTATGATTGTGTTTTAACATCATCATTTGGTGGGAATTCTTATCTATATAAATATGTCCATAAAATTTTAATCATAGAATGGATTGGTTATAATATCCACACATTATCATAGTTGGTTTCTTTGGAGTGTGGAGTATTCAAATAATGAACTCTAGGTTTTAGTGTTTTATGGTGATTGGTGGGTTTATATAGGTTGTAGGTGTGTATATCCCTGTCATGATTAGATCCCAAAATTGTTAGTATAATCAATGAGATCTCTAGAAGAGGAGGTTCCATGTTTTTTTGATGTATTTGGATATTTTTATATGAAAATGTGATGTTACACCATGGGGTGACATCTGGATTGGGATAGAGTTATAGATGGGTTCTTTCCTAATATTAATTCATCCTAATTGGAATACTTATTTAGAGTTATAGGTGTTGAGAATAATGAATAATGAATTATTGAAAAAATTATTTCTCTAACCTGCTGTATAATAATGGGTTTTTATAGTTATATTCACCAAATAGGTAAATTGTAGTTTGATGGATTTCCAATTCGTGCAAAGAATGAATAAAGTATTGATCAAGAATAATTAACTTTTATAAGGATAGATGGTCACTTTAATTAGTTTAGATTCAGTGTCTAGTTTTATAAGAATGATATGTTGTTCAAATGTCATTAGTTTTTGGTTATGTTGGAGGATAACCCTAATAAGTTTTTCTAGTGTAGGTATATAAGTTTTTGTCATGTTGTTATACCATTCTGTATCATGGATTCACTATCTGTGTTCATTGAACTCTTGAAATCCATTTTTCATGGGTTTGTTAATTAGTTCATAGTCTAGTCCATTGAATACATTTTTATGTACTCAAATATGAGGAGGATTATACTGCAGAAATTAGGAATGTTGTGTAGACCCTATAACACCCCCCAAAAAATTGGTTGTTTTCCAATAAAATGTTCTAGAAGTTAGATGTTCATTTTAATAGATATGTAATGTCTTATTATTAATTGACACGTTATTCAGTGAATGTAGTAGTTGTTATTTCATCTTTTGAACAAAAAAATATGATATAGGTTTATTAATTCCATTGTACCAGTGGTCATCATTGGTGGTTTTTGTCTTTTTTTTTCCAGTTTTCACTCCATTAACATAACTGATAATGATTTTTCCAACCATGGATTGGGCCAATCACATCCCATAAGCATTAGGATACCAGAATGAGAATTTTATCAGTCTCATTTTTTTCAACTACCAAATGAAGATGTGATGTATGAGGTTTTATGTGACACATTTCATTTGGACATGGGATATTACATGATGTAGCAGCACCATGTAGACTATAATGGGTCTAGGTAGTAACATCCTCAAGAATGTAACTGTCCCATGAATGACCAAAATATGGAAGCATTGGTGTTTTCCATTAATCATTTATGAAATTAACTCATTGGGAGATACTTTTTTATTCATATATTATTTGATATTGAGATATATTTTATATTATTATGAACTAAATATACAAATTTGATAAAATATAGTGATTCTATTAGAATATGACATTGAGGTCTTATATACACTAAGACATGTTATTTCTTGGAATATGCGATGGGTATGACATCATGTTGAGAAGATTATGAATTTGAAAACATTTAGAGGGATACAGAGGAATTGGAAGATATTAATTGTTGTGTATAAGAGGACGATGATATATAATTATTCTTTTATTAGTACATCCTACTATAACAATGTCATATAATGGTTTTGTGAGGAAAATTTGGGGACCATGAATAATGTAGCATGTGGAGGATTTTTTGAGGTGGGATTTCTATTTTATCTGCATGTTATAGAAGAGAATCATGGTATTGGTGGTTTGTTGGAGCACATATATATCCATCAGAGGAAGTGGGAAGACATATCTATGTATTTCATCACCTAGTTACCCAAGAGAAGGGATAATATGGTGTTATATAGGTTATTATTGATTGACTGATAATGTTAGGTCACTTTATAGAGTTTTGAGAGATGTGTACCTTATATTTTCTTTTGAGACGATATGGGGATAATGTGGTGTTACTTCATGAAGTTTCTAGTAGCATTTTTTAAAACAATAACCTTATTTATATTTGTTATTTTTGTGGGGATTAGTATAATGGTATCATTTATATATTTTTATTGTGAATATGAATGATTTAATAAAGGAAAATTTATAAATGTGTAATGAATTGAATCATTTTTAATTTTATTTATGCTTAAAGGTTATATTTTATTAATTGTTTAATTTTAACTATTTTTTATAATTTCTTTATTTCAAGCATAAAATGGTAAATATTATCTCAAATTTAAAAATTAATTTTTTTAGAAAAATTATTTTTATATGTATTGAACTTCATCAAATTCACTCAACAATTATTGTAACATCATGGGGAGTAAATAAATAAATAAATAAATATATATATGGAATATATTTTTGGATAATAAAGATGACTACTCCTTAAAAAATGAGACATATCTCATGATACATGAATAAAAATTATTTTATTCTTGTTGCATATGAATGGGGACTCAATGATAAATTTGAAAATTAAATTTCACTGGGAAATTAACTTATTAATGAATCTCTTTCACATGTCAAATTAGTGGTGGAAGAAGTGATTCTTTATCCAGAAAATGAAATATATACTAATTAAGAAAAAACTTATTTTACACGTTAATAATTGATTCTATATTATTGTTAATGATAAAAAAGTAAAAATAAACCATAAGAGTAAATCGTAGTGAGTGTTAGTACACTTATGGGTAGAAAATGAAATATATTTTTTGGGGATTTATTTTAGAGGTGATATTTATTGTTTATATTTTTTTATTTTTTTATATCATGTATTCTTCTTCCCCAATCTTCACAGAAAACCATCACATAAAAAAAATTAAATTATGAGTGATTGAGGAAGGTGATGTTCTCTTTTTTCAGGCATATATTCTACTCATCATATAATAAATTCTATTTCATCATTCAATTATGTTAGTTTCAATATTATAGTGAAATCATTAATTATCACGGATGATTTCATTTAGTTTTAGACTCTATAATTTTTATATTATTTGGTTGATAGTAAATATCTCCCTCTATTAGGTTTTATTTTTTATATTATGGAATAGGTTATGGATTAGTGATCAATTTCATGACAATCAACATTATATAATGGAGGGGTTGTGGAGAGTCATGATAGTTTAGAATAAAAATACGCGATCAATTATTTCGTTTGTAAATTAAGGTTTTTCACTAAAACCCTCTCACACATTAGAATGAGGGTAATATAATCTTTGATTTTCGAAATATTTATTAACACCATCACCATTAAAATAAGGGACTGATAAGGAGTTATTTTGGAATATCACATTAATATATTTAGAGGAATATGAGTAAATAAAATTGAACATGGCTAATATTTCAATTCAATATACAATCCTGAACTGGTATCCTTTATCATATCTCCATTATAATCACATTATTCATTAATTTAGTTTTAGTCCCATATTTAATTAAATTTCTCTATTTTCATATTAAGATAATATAAAAACACCCCCTTGATATTTCATTAATTTAAATTGAAAAATGATTGTTCCTAAAACATATCTAGAGAAAACCTAGGTTTACCACTACACTACATATTAATATAATAAATTATTTACATCTACACAGCACGATTGGGATGTTCCAAAATAAGGTTTCATTATTATTATGGTTGTTTTAATAATATAATTGTAATTATCATTCTATTATAAAATTCATATTGATAAAAATAAAATACATATCTCAGCCTGGTCTATTGAGGATGGTGTTTTAGGTTAGCTCAATGATGAATCATCATAGTAGAGGAATTATTAGAGCTAAACTATGATCGTAAATTTAACCCTAAATACCACAGTATTAGAGGTATTTGATAATGGAACAACTGGAATCCCGATGTACTTATTTGAATGTTATTCATAAATGTGAAAAACAAAAAATATTCTTCCTTCTCTCATAATAATTTTTTTAATGAAATTATATATACTCAATATCAAGAAAATAAAATTCAAAATAGCATAATATATTAGTTTTAATATATTAATGGAAATATAATGGAGATTAATATCTTGAAGTAAAAATAGATTTTTTATATTTGTTGAATACCTATCCTAAAATAGAGATATAACTTGATATATTGAAGGAATATATTTCCACATTATCATGAATATTTATGAACCATATAATGATAAGAAGGAAATTTATGAAGACCCCTTCCAAATATCTAAATCATTCCTAAAGGATATTTAGGAAGAATATATTATTTCTAATGTACATAAATTCTTATAAATATATTTGGATGAATTATATAATTCATATATACTGAGTCATGAACTCTCACTCCATAAAAATATAAGATGAATCAACAACATTATATCATTTTCTAGCCATGAAAGAAGAAGGAAAACCACCCAAGACCTAAAGTTTGAAGAAATAATGGAGGCCCAAGACTGCCTACCTCTAACAACAACCAATCAACCTTAATAATATGTTTCCTATGAAAAATAAATTAAATAAAAAATATATCACATAGATTATATTTACATGAACTCATTTTCATATTATTTTATTGAAAATAAATTTATTATTCACCTCTCATTATTTTGAAATTTTTGATTCATCAAGCTATTTTTTTCTTTTGGTGGAAGATGAAATAAAATAATATTCAAATGTTTTGGATGAACTAAAGATCCCCCAACATTTTGAACTTTTATTAGAGGGAGTCCATGAAGATATAGATGTGAATTTTTTTGAGGAATCTATGAAATATGATTCTTATATTAATGAGTATTTTTTCTATTTTAATTCATCATGTTTTGTAAAATTAGAATATCAATAAGAAATTTTCTTTTTCTTAATCCATTGATAGAATATATCAGAAGAAGACCCTATATAATTAAAGAGATATCGTGGATGTGATAACCATGAAGGGGAATGACTTTCACTGAATCATATCAATAATGATAGAGGTAACATATTTCTAAATGAGTGGATTTCGGGAACACAATTTGTTGTGTCCATAAAAAATGAGAAGAAATACATGGTGTTAGAAATAAGTGTTGGTGTTTCAAATCAATGAAACTCCACCAACCATAATATTTCTTAAAATAGCGAGTAATAATATTCTATATGTAGTAAAAACAATGGGACCACTTCCTAGTTAAACCAGAAGAACCCAAGTTATTTTTTAGAGTTTAATTTCTTTTTAATTTGTTTATATGATTAATATTCATTGAAATTTAAATGTAATGATATTTGTACTATTATTGAAGTCTATGACATGTGACAAAGATGTTTTTAATTGGAATATACCAAATATTAATAATAAATATTGGAAGAGTTGAAGGATATTATGGTTTCAAGGTTTATATGCATAGTTTTATATAAGTATTATTTCTAATTTTCCATTCCAAAAATATTTTTGCAACCACATATGAACTTTTATTTAGCACAACATTCCATTATGTGAGGTGGTCCTCAAGTACAAAATAGAGATAACTCCTAGATCCCATTTCGTTGCACTGATGTGGTGGGCTGCATTTGTCCTAGAGGAGTGTCATCCCAGGAGAGTGTGCATGATTCATGGGTATGTGGGGCAGTTTGTGTTTCCATGGAATGGGATAAGTATATCTATAAAAGTGTGTTTGTGAGCCTACCATAGTGTGTTGGCATGCAGCTATAGTATAACTAATCTTATTATTCCGAAGAGTGTATCTGAAAGAAAGAATGTTGTGGGGCATGTCGTGTTAGGTAACACCTCTTCTATATTTAAAAACTAAATAAGGATCCAAAGTCGTCTAGTATGTTTATTCTAAATCATTCAATCAAGTCACTCTATGTGATATTCTTCATTGTCTAGAAGTTGGTGTTTTTAATGTATTAAATTTTCTACATGTCATGTTTTTGTCTAGAAATTTTGATCAAACCAAGACCAAAAATATGTCGTATTTGATATGTATATGGAATAAAATGCTAAAAACTATTGTCTGAGAAATGATAAATGTTTAACTACATGATATAGCAAAAATATCATGAGATTCCACTATCGAAAATCCTTCATGTAAGGATGTTTCATGTTAAAATGAAATGGTGGAAAATTATGTTAGATTTTTCATTATGATTAGAAATTATTAAATTTTAGAGATCTTGTCAGTGGATGTTTTATAGAACTACCCACAGAACTCACCATTGTTTAGTATAAGTTAAATTCATATATATATATATATGATAGAATCATGAGAGAGAAATATAATTGATGTATCACTCTAAATTCTTGATGAGATTCCATTCATTCATGCTTAGTCATTAAAGACCTTCATGTTCACCTGGTGATGTTATTAATTGATTAAATAAAGGGTCAAGCATCATTTGTGAGATACCCATATAAAGGAAATACTATTCAAATTGATACATAAAGAATATAGAATGTTCTCATGATCCAGTTACACAAATCCTTTTTCTTAATACCTTATAAGAAGAACATTGACGATTCATTTATACTATTTATAGTGAATTAGGAGACAATATATGTTATTGTGATTTTTAAATGGATGAAATCCTTCAAGATTTTTTTTGGAAAGTGTCTTACAAAAATATTATTTGAATCATAATTACTAAAATAATATGCATTTATAAGGTCAAATGAGATAGTGAAATTTTTCATGATGTATCATTGTTTTCATAAATGATAAATCAAACTTTCATGAAAGATTTTGAATTTTTATTTTTCCACAAAGAACATTTTTGATCCTTGAAAAGAACACTCATTTTATTATAAATGCATGAATATTGAGAATCTCACATGTGATATACATTACATGAATAGTGTGAAGTGAATTTGAAACTAAATATGGGATGAGTTACATATTTAATTCCAAAATATGTCTTGATTGTCCAGTGAGGGTGAGAATTTACCTAACAGATATAAGAATTTAGCAATAAAAGTTTATCTAAATCTAAATGATCATTTATATGTGAAAAAATCCTTTTGGAAGATATTAATTCCAATTATAAAGTTATTAAAAGTATACAAATAATTAAATGACCAATTTATATCTAGAAGGATCATGGAAGACGATCAAGAGGTCCTCCTATAGTGGATCAAGAAAAAAAGACAACTATTGTGACATGGGGGTTTTAATCAGTTAATATAGAGGCCAAAGAGATTGGGGTCTAATCGGTTAATAAATATAGAGTCTAACTAGTAGTTTATGAAGCTCAAGAGAACAAAATTATGAATAGTTGAATAGTTTTAGGGTCTAACCAACCAAGGTATATTTTTTTGGGTTGTACATTGTATATTTGGGATCAACTAGAGGATCAACTACTTGAGTTATAAATTTCTTATTCCCAAACCATTTTAATTTACAACAAGATTACAATAGTGAATATGAGACAAGAGGGTATAACTAGTTTAAGTAAGGTGTTGGACTTAGTTCTGATCAATGTAAATATTGTATGTTTTGTGTTAAATTTAATTTTTGTATTTTATTCAATATCCACATATCTTATTTGGTAAATGTGGTTTGAATTAAAATGTATTAAAATATTATTTTAATAATATATTAAATCCAGTTAAAACTGATTCCCCCCATCATTGCATGACTAGAAGTTCCATTAGACACTACAGTTTTTATCAAAATAACGTTTCCACCTCGGATTGGACATAGATTACTTTTTTAATTACTATAAGAAGAATATGAATAATATATTTTAGTTTGTTTAAAATTTAGAAGAGAAAGAGAGTGAAAATAAAACATTTAATCTTGATGTTTAAAATTTTGGGGTTTAATTATATAATCATCAAATATGATGAAAATAGTGTTATAGAATATATAAAAGAACTCAACGATGAATGAAGATGACTTTCTAGCTAAAGGCACTCATAATGGTAATGTATCAATATTAAAATTTTACTATAATTATGAGAAATACATAACAAGTTGTGATTAATATTTTTTAATTATGAAATCAAAGGGTATTTGTAGAATTCAACTAATGTAGTGGAAACATGTATGTTTATAGTTTTTTTTACATCTACTTGAAAAATATTATTGGAAGATGAAGCAAATGTAATAGAAAAAACAATTGTTATGAATGGTAAAATTTAATAACACTATTAAATAATAAAATTCAATGATGATATTTATATGATGTATAATTAATGATACTAAAAGTTAGATGAAGGAGAAGAAAAATTAGTATTATTTTTTAATCAAAACTCTTCCATTCATTGAAGAATAATTGAAAAAGATTTAGTGTGAGAAAAATGTGTGAGAATTTGTTTTTATAAATAGTTTCTAAAAATAGAAAACCTAAATAATATATCTATTATGTCATAGATAATCATATAGTGGTTAAAAGAAAAAGAGTATGGAATTTGGTAAATTATTACTAAAGGAAAATATAGCACATAAATATTAGATTCCAAAGAAGCTGATTTAATAGGATTAAGGAATCAAATTTGTTGAAGATGAGAATATTGATCTCAACATAAAATATTCTAAATTATAATGTAATTGATAAATATAGAGTATAATAAATATAAGGGATCCTAATATAATGTTAACATATGTACTACTAAGAATTATTCTTATATGAGTCTTGTATCTAAAAATATTAAACCTAATGCAAATAAGAGATTAATATTATCTGTATATAATTATTCATTATTCCCATAATTTGTTTACCCTTTTTCTTGATAAATCTATTCATACTCCTGGTATTTTGATGACTACTACATATTTTTGTTTTAAGTCATGAAAAACATTAGTGAATGAAATTTCATAGGAATTCACTTTATCATTAATGATACATGTGATGAAGTGTAACAGCTTTTGTTCCCAATAAAATGTACAAAAGGAGAAATCATGAATTTTTGGATATTGTTATTACTAATGGAAATATGGTTTTCTGAAATTTTTTGTATTGTATAACATGTAATTATATGAAAATTATGGAATGCCTACATTTAGGGGGAGAAAATTTTATATAATGTTGTAATCTGCATAACACAAGAAGAATAAACATGAAATAAATAGTCATTAATCAATAAATATTAATATTTTGAATTATTATATAATAATTAAAATATAAATTTTCATTGTTATGATGTTTTCAGGTATGTACCATTATTTCACAAATAGTATATTACTGTGAAGAGTACATGATAACAAAAATTGGAATAAGTAAGAAAAAAAGATAGAAGGGACACAATGTGATGTAAACAAATAAGTTAAAATATAAAAAATTCAAATCAAATGAAGTTTTAATAAATTATGTAAAGACTTTGACCCCATGTAAAAGATTCACCATCTATGTTAGAGAATTTCACATCAGGGGAAATTATGAAATGGATTTGAAAATTAATATTAAGGGAAGATAAATTGAATTACTGAAAGAGTCAATACAGAAATGAAATAGATGTTTTTATTTGGGGAAATAAATTTCAAATTTTGAATGTGAAAATTTTCCTAAAATAATTACATGATAAAAGATTATGATGTGTGTGGAATGTGTATATTGGGAGGGACTCATCTAAAAAAATTATGGACATGGTTTCCAAGAGACGAAAAAATATTGTAGAAGAAAGGGAAATCTGTATTGACGTCTAGAATTTATAAGAATAATAATAAAAAATACATATAGAAGAGGAATGTTCCAATTAAATTCATGATTATATTTGGAACATAGTTGTATGTGTAAATAATGGTAGATAAATAATATAAAATTGGTGCATATTTTATAGAAATGTTATAAATCATTTTTCATCTAAGAAGATATCTTGGTTGAGAAGTAACTCTCAAACATATTTTAGTAACTGAGGATCATTTAAGAATCACATTATTCTCATATATGAATTTTATTTTATCTTCAAGTTTGAAATTGAAGGGGAAACATTTATTTAGTGCGAGGCTCGAGTTTGTTGAAATTTATGAACATTTTACTTCTAGAATTTTATCAATCATATATGATTATTGGAATTATGTTTCCTCATTATTTCATTTAATTTAATATGATAATATGCATGGATTATATTCATGATGAAGAATTATAATGGCCATCCCTTGAGTGGAAAATGAATAAAAACCACAAGATATACATATCTTAGTTGATATCTTATTAATATTTTATGTTCTAGGGCTGAATAAATCTGATAAATTTATATTTTAAATGTAAAAGGATTAATTATTTTCATGAATGAGGTTTGTTCATTGTATTACATTATTTTCATCATAAAAATGAAATTCTAAAATGGATTTATATATTACCAGATGAGATAAGAGATATATAATTTTAATAATGGGAAGTGTATTAATTATTTTTAATGTATTTTATGTATTTATTTAGATGAATCAAGGATATGAGATGAAAATTTTAGAAATGACCTATGAAATACTATTTTAGTATTAGTATAACATGGTAGAAATTTATTAACAGAAATGATGTTACATTTAATCACTCTTGTTTTCTAAAATGACAATTGCTCATGTGGACATAGGGATGAATAATAATATTATTTTTCTTTGTTTTTGGGGATTTTCCCCTCCCTTGAGTCTATTAGACTATAAAGGTAATGGCATGATCCTTATTATCTCATTACATTTTTAATTTTTGGGTTTTAGGGTATTTGTCAGAGTCTTTAGTGGTGTTTGGTGGATCCTGGATCTATAGAAGTTCATCATTTTCTTATTCACATTTTGAATGGTAAATTTGTGAACATATTTGGTGATTCACAACATAGATAACTAACAAAATCATGATATTTTTGGTGTGGTGCTAGATTCCATGAAATGGAATAAGACTATTAAAGGGTAATTCATAAAATTTTAATTTTGACAGAGGGGAATTATCATTCTTTAAAACAATATATAAGGATTGCTAATTGAATGTATTGTGTATACATCATAAATTTCATAGGCCACATGGAATTCAGGTCATTAATTTTGAATTCTCTATGTGAGTTAGGAATAATCTAGAATTTCTTATATTTGTATTTTGGAGGATTCTCCTATCATTTGACTATTCATTATATCAGATATTGGATGAACTATAGACTTTTTGGAAGGTCTCAAATCGTGTCTCCATTTTATTATATCATATGATTTCAATGATTTTTTTTAAAATATGGGGTAATTTTTTCCCTTGTCATCATTGTCTTTCTTCTGTTCATACTTAAAGAATCACATCGTTGGTGAGGTTTTGGTTCACATGTTATTTCGCATTTTTTATAGCACTTTACTATGATATAGGTTTTATAATAATTTCTTTATGGAGTTTTGGTTTTTTGGGAGTTTCATTTTCTAATAGTGTCTAGTGAATATAAAAAATCCTTGTTGTATGGGGTAATCGTTCACAACTATTTTCATTCAATGTAATTATTTTTTTGATTCTTCATTTATTTTTGTATATTTTAATGGTTGGATTTATCATATATTAAATTGGGAAAAAATTATTTCTATCATGGAGATATCACATTATATAATTTTTTGAAATAATTTAGTGAGGATATTGTGCATGATAATTTCCAAAACAAAAAATAGCATATGCTGGGAGATTGTTTTCACTGTAGATGATATTTGATGAGAACCTTACTATGTTTTTGTATTGATAACACCTTTAATAAAATTAAAATTAATGTATTTTTGGGATGTAAAATGGATTCACAACTAATACTATTTTTTTGATAATACCCACCTAATTTAAAAACTAATGTGAAAAATACCATGAATATTTTTTCACATAGAAATGTGTTGTGTTTTGGTGTGGATTTATTTTTGTGTGGATTTTGTGTTGGGGGTTTTAATACACTCATGGTGTTGACAAACCGTTCTCTGTTATGTCTGGGGTGGTGGTTGGTTAGAATGGTTGTTATGTGGATATTTTTTTGAGGTTCTATAGATTGGTTGTGTTGTATTATGTGGATGTGGAGTGTGATGTGGTAATGGTGTGTGATGTAACTATTTTTATTTTATGCAATTGTGGTGTTTTGTCGATATTTTTTTCAGTAGTTGTACTATTTAGATGATGTGACATAGTGTTGTTGTGGTTATATGGATTGGTTTACAATGTGTAGTGATAATTAATAAATTTAGTTGGAATAGTTGTGATGTTGTGTGGTTGTGCTAGTTTCTAAGATAAAAATATAATAAAATATGAATGAATAATTTAATTGGAAGGAAATTGAATATAATGAGATAGAAATTGGATATGGTAAGTGGGTAAAACGATTCAAAAAAATGATTGGTCTCTGTAAATGTGAAATTATTTGATTTAACAATGAATGATATCATATCTTGATTATCATTGAGTGAGGTGAATATCTTGGTGAATGTTGGAAATTTTTTATAGTTTTTTTGTTGGTAGTATATCACATTTCTTATAGTGGTGTAAAAGATTGTAATAGTTTATTTGTAGAAAAATATTCCTGATATTCTGTGTTTTAGTTCAATTGATTTGAAAACATAGTATCAGTATTGCGTATTATCTATATATGCTTTATATTTATTTTATTTCATTAAATTCCCCACCAAAGTTGGAAAACCTTACAAATGATCTTAGGTTCTGGATTACATATATTTTCCCCAAAATCCATGTTATTAGTGATATAATGGGACACACACCCCCTTCCCCATACTTTATTCAACATTGATGGACCATGGGTCTTCAGTTGAGATGTGAAGTGACTGACAAGATGTTTTTGGATGAGTAGTATTATCAAGGTATTGATCATATTATTCATCTGTTGATGAGTTGAAAAAACATTTTGGTGTTGACAATGTTCCTCATAAAACCTCAATGACACTAGCATCTGTCATATTAGGAATATGAGTCTCATTATTACTTGAGTCCAAAATATGATGACTTCCCATTTGGAATTGTGCATGGATAAGACCATCTTATATGCCTTTTTTTAGAACATGCTTATAACCATCCACTAATGTAAGAGTATGAACTCGCTATTGAGATGCAACTGGAATATGATACTAGTATTCCTAATTATTGACAATGATATGAGTCTATTATAATGCATGTTTCACGTTCACGTGGTGGGACATGGTTAGGGCATATTATCATGACTGGGATCCTATGTAATATGATGGTTGTATTTATTGTTATGAAAATCAGCTTCTCTTGATGAATGTGATGCTCCCACTAATTATGCCATGGTTGGAACCGGAATATGATCATGATCCTAATATTTTTCCCTAATAAATATGTTGATGGACAACCAGAATGGGATAAATGACATGAGACTCCTACATAATTTTTTGAGAAGGAATCTCTTGTAGTCATTCATAGGTAGAAGTAAGGATATGTGATGGGATTTCATGATCATCTTGAGTTTGAATATAAGATTCAAAAATAGGAATATGAATTTTCCTGAGGTATATTTTATTCTCACATGGTTATCTCCATTTAAATCGTTAATATAATCTTAATGCTGGGCCATTGGAGTATACCACTGTACATTTTTAAGAGGAATACAAGCCTATCCTAAGTCATGTCCCCCTCTCACCTGGAGAGCAGTATCCAAAATGGATATATGAGCCTAATGATGGGCCTCTGGAATATGAGGCTAGAATTATTCGATTGGAATGCGCCTTTATTCTTAGGTGTGTACAAATGTCACTTGTTGAGACCCTGTTGGAATATGAATATGATCATGGTAATATTCCTTGTTCTTTATTAGAATATGATAATAATAATCATAGACATGATTAAGATTCTATGATTTATTTAGTTATACATCTTGATAGTAATGATCCATGTCTTAACCTGACTTAGATATTGAAATATGATTAAGACCATGTCTATGTATTGGTACCAGTTCCTAAATATGCTGGTAGAGTTCATCAGATTTTGGTAAGTTGTAATGTAATTTCTTTAATATTTGTGTAGTTATATAATCCTGCACATTTTACTTATCCCCTATAAAATTTAATATATCTTTTATTGAAGAGGGGATATGATACCACTTATATCCCCCTTTTACCACATGACTATGCCAATGGGATTCATGCTCGAGGGAAGCTATATATGGGCCCATTCCAGCTATAAGAATATGACCACAAACAAGTTTTGAGTGAGTAGGGATATGAGCCGTCTCACTTGTTACTACTGGAATATTCTAGATGACTTCTTCCATGGGATTGGGGATTTGATACCACTAATGGTTATAAAAATCCTTCCTAACCCTATGTGACCTCCTTATCACCTATGCATGGGTATCCGAGGTGGCATTGTGTCGGGTTGTACTATCTGTAGGTGACTAATTAGTATCGGTGGGATGGTGATTGTGGTTAATAGGATCCCTCCTCAGTGACCCCAAAATAAAATGGGAGGTATATTGGATGCCGAAGTCCACCATTATGAGAGTTTAAATGTGATGGTTCTCATGCTTTGGGAATAATATCCACAAGATTTTTTTTGTAGTGATGATGGCCACTGGCTTTGATGTCTCTTTCAATAGGAAATACTAACTATTCAGTTTTAGTAAATGGAGAAACTCATGGGAATATTTGAGGGTCAGGATTATAAGAATTCGATGGTATTCTAGGACCATTTTCTTCTCCACTGTACGTTGATGTTGTCAGGAAGGTGTGATCATTTTTGACACATGGGGGTTTTAACCGTAGGCAATTTATAATAATGTTCACTGGGTGATGAATCACTATATTTGATAGGGATACTATTTTATGATATATATATACATTAATTTATGAAGGAAATAAGGAAAAAGGTTACTGATTTGTCAAATATCTTGGGAATGACTTCTGATCAATCAGATAATCATGGTTAAGACAATTTTCCATTTATTCTTGGTCGGGCCATTCTACATGTGTAGACATCTCATAGTGAGGATGTACTTATCTCACGATAACCTCACTTAAATGGGATTATCAATAAGATATATTTTATTCTTATCATCATTGATTGATATTCCATAAAATCATATTGAAATATAAGAATCCAACCATACTAGTATTTGAGGGTTTTACATCGGCACTATTAATTTCATAGACTATACAATGTAAAAAATGACTAATTCATGATTAAAAGATCATTATTTCCAGTTGATATATTAACATAAGGTATACCATTTTTTTCGTAAGGATACAACATGGATAAAACCCTGTAATTTTACGAATGTAATGATTTGATAAGAACTGGGTAGTGTGTCCTTTTTTATATTGAAAATGAGATTCCATGATTAAATATCATCTCGATAGTATGATTGTGGGTGTTAAATGACATTATAAATTTATTGTATCAATTGTACAATTTAAATTTCATTCTTAGAAACTCCCAATGGTTCCCACATCCTAAAATGGGTACAAAACTTTTTTCAGAAGGTAGGAGGCCAATTTGGGTATCAAACCCAACGTTTCCTTGGAACACGAAATTATTGTGAGTACTAGTGGTCAAACCCATCACACCCATTTTGGGGTAATCTTTTCCTTCTTCAGGACTCTATTATATATTTCCAATATGTTTATGAATCACTTCCTAATCCAATTATGGGACTATTTATCCAAACAATATGGTCATAGGTTAACCCTTTTATGAAAGAAGTAGGTGATTAGATTAGTGACTCTATCAACATGTTTATGAGGTTATTCATCCAATTCCTAAAAGTGGGATACTACTAATTTGTTCATGAAGAATAACCAGTTACATCTAAATATTATAGCATGCATGGGGGATGTAAATATTCAAAGGAGGGGATTGATAAATTTTGTGGTGTCCTATGTATCCTCATTGTTAGAATTATCAAAAATAATATAGTTTTTTAAACTACTGATGTTTATCTTCATAGAGAGTAGATATATTTTTGGGAACATAGGGATAATTTAATCAATATTGATTCTTATGGGGACATCCACCATATCTTGATTTTGGAAAGGATCGGAGTTGTCATAGTTCATTTGTTTTCTTAGTCCACTGATTAATGAGGAAGAGTGATCATACCATTGGATGTATTGGGTCCGGATAGTTAAAATATTAGAGACATGATGGGAGTTACACATATGTGGATTCCTATATTATATTAATAATTTGGAAGGAATCCTACATATCATGGTAATTGTATGAATTTGAGTTCTCATAGTACATTCATGGCATCAGAACATTCCATATGGTAGTTTCACCTATCAGATGGAAATCATATCATGTCAATCATTAGGGATAAAACTCTCAGGATACCCTTGCAGGTGCAGAATCATGATGTGAATGATATGACCATTGAAACACTATAATCCCATGTGGCATATTCATATTGTGATAAATAAGGGATAGAAAATTATCACACTAATTGGTTGGGGATGTTGGAATTCTAAATTGGTAATCCCCTTTGGATGTTTAAGATAGATCATAGGCCACATATAGGAATTATATGTATCATTGATATGGAATGAAGGAAAGTAATCATACTTATATTGGAGCATGTAATTCACAATGACTTTTCCCTTCTTGTCGGGATTACACACTAACACTAGAAATGGTTATAAAATCCTACAATTCTTTATTATTGTAGAATACATTCCTCTCTAACATGCATTTAATGTTTACTTAAAATTCTCTGATTGCCTCCTTGAATTGTTAGAGGATTTATTCATGGAATTTCCATATACAATTGAATAAATGTGTTTTCTTTCCAAATAACATCTTATAATCTTGATTGAATGTCATAAGGTTGTCACATGATCGTCCTTGACTTTTTCAGAGGGCATCACATGACCTGGACGATTGATCATGGAATCTCTTGCAAGATATTATATCACATGCTATGAGGACATCACATGATCTAGAAGAAAATATCTGGTGTCATTGAGAGATATCAATGAAATAATTTAAGGGAATTACATGAGTCAATGTGTAATATCTCGGTGGGTGTCACATGTCCTGGATTAATTTTTTGGATGATATCATAAGATTAGGATGATGTTTTCTAAAGGCATCATGAGAGCTAGTTGACATTCTTGGGAGCTACAGAGAGACTCAGCTGATATGAAATGGTCTCAATATAGGAATTTCAACAATCATTTAAAGGACTTTGATGGATTTAAAAGGTAAGCCCATAGGAAATTGTGACAACAATGTGTCATGACCCAGGGTTCCATGTGACCAACATTGAAATGTCATGTGGAATTCACATTATCCATATAGTATAAAAAAGTTGTTTCATGATATGAAGGATGGTTTTTCTAGTTCATCCCATGTAATGGTTGGTTCATTTTAAGTGATTTAGGTTCATGGTATATGTCCATTATTTATGCCTCCCATTATTTAGTCATTGTTCCAGTCCATCTATAACAAATTTCATTGAATTATTCTGCATTGGCTATGTCTCTCAAGATTGACAAAATATATGGGATTTTCTTCACCTATACTTCCAAAAGACAATTTTTGTGATCGATGATTGAACACACTATATGCTTCAAGAATGTTTCTTGATCACTCTAGTTGATATTTAGATCTTACAAGACGAAAGTAATTCATATCATGAGATCAACCACTCTAAGAAATCCATTGTAGTTCTTATGTGCATTTGGGTGGTTGGTTGAAAAATTTTCCACCCCTTCATGAGGCTGGGGTGGTGTTTTTATAGGACAAAAAACATTATTAATTAACCCTCTTTAATCTAAAATGTCACAAAAATATACGGTGGAGTTGGTGGAGGGATGTTTCATTATGTGACTTCTTCAGGTCCTGATGTAGGTTACTCTAGGGGAATCACCTTTTTTTCTGCAATAGGATATCCCATGAACAACCAATTTATTTGGTTATAGCTGATTAACTGGGTCATTTTTTATCATGGTGAAATGTTGATGAACTTTAATATTTTCCATATGATACGCCCACAAGACATCATGGGATCAAGACGCCTATCAGAAGACCATCGTGAAACCTTGTGTGGCTTATCGAGATCCTTCTGTGAGACTAGGATGGCATGTCAAGGGGTCTTAAAAGACCATGAAACAATTATCCCATTCATGTCATGTGAGTTTTAAAATTTTGAGAGGATCCCTTCAATCCATCTTCTATTTCATTTTTCTATTTTTATAATGATAGTGATCTCTTGAGGATGAATGATTATTATTGAATACAGTCACCCTACCTCTTGGTGATGCTTCAAATTACCAATAAAGGATATTTAGAGATATGTGAGATTTTATATACAATTACATATATTTATCCTTATGGATACAATTTGGGAGTGCTATATTTCATAGACATGTTTTAGGTTCTTTCCATAATGGGGATGAAATGCTAGTGGGATTTCACTAGATGAGGTGGGCATGTCGTGGAGTGCTTGTAGCATCTTGAGGATTTATAGGGGAACATCTTATGATATTTACGGCGGAAAAAGGATCCCGCCTCTTCCAACTTTTTTATTTGTTTATTTTATAATTTTTGGAAATATTAAAGGGTTATAGGAATGCTTTTAGGAAACAAATCACCGCATTATTGATGCCTTTTGTGTTTTTTAGGACTAAAAGAGGCTATGGTATTTTGGATATTGTCCTCTTATTTCTGTAGTATTTTTGGATGGTTTTTTGGGATTTTTTTGGTTGAAAATACATGTGACCTATGGGATATTATCTATTTGTCCATTCATGATCATTGACTATTCAATGAACATTTACAGGATCATAAGGACTTGTTGAAGGGACCAATCAATGGGGCTTTGTGTGATCTCCTATGGGCTATGAGCCACACACAACCATCAATATGATATTTCTATGGTCTTTTGATCGCAAGTCTCATGAGGGTTTCACAATCTACATGATAATGGCCACATTCAACATCATTTCATATTACTTGGAAAATAATACCCATATACATGTTTTTTTTTTCTTTTGTAATTTTCCAAGGCTCATTTATCAGGCATAATAAACCATGTGATTATATTTTTAAATTCACTAAAGTAACATTCTTATATATAGTGGAACAACATCAATTATTGTCAGTATGATTCTGAGTTAATATCATAATTGATGCTCATAAAAATTATTAATGATAAAGATGAATATAATAGGAAAAAAATAATTGAATGAAAAGAAAAATAGAAATATACAGAAAACGGGAAATAAAATATGGAAATTAACTTTTTAAAAATTTACAAATGGTTCATTTGGTTATTCTAAGGGGGAGGTGAATCAGGTGTGACTGTTTTTACGCAATTCATTACTTTTTATTTTAACTCATTTATTTCAACCCTTTATCACCTAATAATTTGAATGGATCCTTAATTAAATTTATAATTTATATGAAATAAAAAAATAATTTGTTTTCAATGTTTGGTAGTAATACTTACACTATTCTACAACATTCTATACTACATGGTTAACAATTCCCTACTTTTTTATTATTATCAAATACATTGGTTTAGGTAATGAATGATTATAACAAAAAGTAGTTGCTCTTCTAGTTCATCCTGGTAATTCAACTAATAACCCAACACTTTAGCCTCAATTATTTTTTCCACAAACCATTTGACTGGTTGGATCCCTCAGCCTTTCAAGACTATTCAACAATTTGATAGTCCCCTAGTCACAAGCACTTTATTTATTTCTTACAACACTACAAGATGATCTATATATCTTACTCCATGAGTGTAATTTATTTTACATTCTCATGTAAAACATCAAGTACCTTCAATATTTGATGGACATTAATGTATATCTTGATCAATAATTTGGATCACAAAAAAATGATCTAATTTTTTGAGGATTAATTGTTTTGAAATTATCAATTCTTTAAGATTATGTATCATCCTTAGTGAATATTAAATAACTATTTATAAAATACATCTAAATTTCATCAAATATGCATCATCAAATTCACTTCACACCATTCATGAAATGTATATTTCACATGCATTTATAAATGTCCATTCAGGTATAATACATTTTAAGATCTTATATAATCTCATTAATTGTACATTTTGCATCAATAAATTTGAAATTTAATTCATGGATGTGTTATTTAATGTGAACCAAAATAAATAAAAATCAAGAAAACTTATTCTATATCATTTAACTTCAAAAATTCATATTATTTTGTACTTGGTTTTTCTCTTATTCATAATGTAGCTCACTATTCAATAATACCTTCAATGTTTTTTCTGTTTTGTAACCTCAATAAAATATATTTTCTACCCCATCAGAATAAACTATATAAATAGATTCTCATGTTTCATCAGATAAGAGATTTTAATATATGATTTATGTAATTTAATCATGTGAACCTAATATCTTGATCATATATTAATATATGAAGGTTATATCCAATAGGGAATTGTTATATAACTATAGGGGTAAAAATTTAATAAAAAATAACCCCATAAAAAATAAATATTAATGTGTTTTACTTGTAATGTGTGAGTGTATCACCCAATGGGATGTTCATTTTTCTTTAATTTAACTAACATAATTGAAATTGAATTTTTTTATACTTTGTAGGGTGAGAGAAAATGAATAGTGAAAAACATCATTTAAAATAAGATATAAGGCAGTAAATGTTTATGAATTTTTTGGGTTTGGGTAATAGGGATTCAATTTTGTAAGCTTATTAATGTTTAGTGTTCAAATTATGTCTGAATGGATCCTTGGTCTTAGTACCCTAGACCAATCTGGGGACTGTTCCAGTATAATGGTCATCTATGAGGTGAAATCTCAAAACAAGGAGACCTAAAACCCAATATTACCATAATTGACCTAATCAGTGTAATGCTAAAACAAAAACCATGGAAATTAATTGATGTAATAAAATATAAATCCATGATTTTCAATAAAATGGTCTTGTAGTTGAAATCAAAATAGATTTGATTTGATAAAAATAGTTTCATCATTCAAAAACATGAATAGAAATTTTAAAAAATCCTTAACAAAACATCCCCTGAAAACCACATCACAA
This sequence comes from Viscum album, assembly GCA_963277665.1. Taxonomy (NCBI): domain Eukaryota; kingdom Viridiplantae; phylum Streptophyta; class Magnoliopsida; order Santalales; family Viscaceae; genus Viscum; species Viscum album. The sequence continues at coordinate 1,193,621,599 of OY728121.1, read as the reverse complement.
TACATAACGGAAATTAATCTCTCAAGCTAGGTATAATGATAATGAGAGAGATAGATACCTAAAGAGGAATAGTTCCAAATAACTATGGTGATACAGGGCTCCATATTGATTTTCTAGTCAATTAGCATCATTATACATCTGGTTCCATCTCTGACTAGTGATACCCACGGTTCACAATAGAATGTATGAATAAATATGTGTTTGTGTCAAACCATTTCCCCAAAAAAATAATTAATCCATCATTCTATAATTTTTGTGATGCGTATGATTTAAATGGATTGTATGTTGTGTTAGTCGTGGATTCTCCTAAAATATTATATCCCAAACATCTCATGTCGTCTATATAATACACGACATGTAACGAATTCCCATGATTCTTATTACTTCATGATGTGTAATGGAAATGGAGGTGGTTGCAACAATGAACTCACATCAGGTATGTTGTTTACACAGTATGAAACTATATTTTTGTAAGTTCTGTTTACTATTTTAGCTCCTTGTGACTTTATACTCTATTTTAAATTCTTTTGTGTAACTCCACGAGAAAAGCTCAAGGCATAAAGTGTAATTTAGCTCTTAAAATCATATATTTTCACTCTATTTTGAATTACCTGTTGTATCCTTCCATAAAACACAACACTATTCAAACATTCTCATAATTCGAAATATAATTAATCTAAATATATAAATTAATGAATTAAATACCCCAATTTTTTTAAAAAAAAACTCTTATAATTATGCTATGTTTTGGTTGCTTGGTGGCCATGGTTTCTCTAGCTTGGTAAACTTTTGATGAACTTATCAATATATATACAATAACACTATTTACATTTTTTCTCAATGTATGAAGAAAAATTAAAGTAAATATGATTTCAAAATTATTGAAAAAAATTATTTAATATATACTATATATTTTAATTAAATCTATAATTTTTAACATCTATGTAAAAATAAAATGAATAAAATTCAGATGGACACAAGGAAGTGGTAGTCCATACGTACACCTGAGCAATTCAATTTCATTCCATTATTTTTTGATGGAAAGATGAATGATGTGATATTATATTAAGAAATTTAATATAAGGTAATATGTATCACATATATTCATTAATTTTAACCATAAAACATTTAACGTAATGAGTATGATAAAACATATCGCATCACATTGTGAGGTGGTATTCTAACATACACATGAGAGACAATATCACATCCCTAAAAAATTGAAATTAAAAATAGATATGTGATATATTAGTTCATTATGTATAATATTTTCATAATTATCATATAAAATATTTAAATAAAATATTATATCTTTTCATTAATTATGTTGATGGAAAGTGAATGACATCGGTTCGTGGTGCAGCTGTCCACTGTACACAGAATCAATGTTTTCATTTATCATTTAATATAAGTGCTTATGAATATAGGTTATGAAATCAAAAATATGACATATAATTATATAAGATATATTTGTGTTATAATAATAATTTTATTGTCTATTTTTTTAATTAGGTGGTAGATGAAATAAATCCTATATTCATTTTTTACAATTTTACCTCTTCTCCGGAGATCCTCTCTAGGATTATAACAAAATCCATCATAGAAGGGATTCATATTAAAACTAATCCCTATTGGATATAGGGATGGAAATAGGGAATGCATTTGTGTAGGTATTTGATGAACCAAATGGTTTGGTTAGTGAGAATATGGAAATATATTGGATGGCCTTTTATGTGTGGGATAGGACATAAATGAAATTTTTGAAAGGATACATTGACAACAATGTTTATATCAATCCAAAATCTTCCTAAATGGGTTGTTCATGAACATAATAGTTTATAAGGTTGATTAATTTCCATAAATATTGTTATGGGAATTTTTTATGTCATTTTAACACATGTATTCTTAGATTAACCCCTTGAAAACTGAATTTTTTACCTTAACGGTTGAAATAAATATTTTCTTTTTTTACAATTCAGTATAATTGAAATAATTATTTAATATTAATTATTACAATTAAAAAAATTGAATCAATTTTGTCAAATTGTGTTCCTAGAAGTGCAATTTTTTAATTGAAAACTAAACCCATAGATGCATTGAAAAAATATTTTCCAGAGAAAAACATTCAGATGTTTAAAATGTATTTATATCATAATTCAATATGAAATTGATTCCAATGATAAATATATTTTAATTTTAATATAATTGAACTATTTTTAATATATAAAATTTAAAATTTCTTATATCCTTATAAAAAATATAAAAAAATCTTTTTCAATAATAATTTATATTATTACCTATTCATCAAAAAAATTCCATTTCTGAAAATTTTTAAAAAAATTACAATTTTTTTGACATGTAGATTTCAACACTAAATTACATTTAAATTAATGTTTATAAAATTTTTGAAATATAACTTTATATTATGCGTGAAATGTGTGATTAAACCACCTTTTAAAATGTTATTGTTTCTCAGAAAACATATGTTTTTCATTAAAATGAATATTATTTTACCTCTCAGAAATTAAAAAAATTGGAATTAATTTTATAAATTTTCATAATATATAAATTTAATAATTTATTTAATCTTATTCATACCCACAAAATAAATGTTTTTGAGATAATTTTTTGTGTAAAAATAATAATATGTTAATAGAGTCTCACGTTCCATTTTAACTTGACATTACGTGCATCTCAAGAATTTGAAGAGAGTATTTTATTTAAAAAAAATTATCATAAACTCTCAATGAAGTACATTAAATTTTATTATTTTTGTTTCATGGAATATAGTCTATCAAAGAGGATGTTCCTCTTTTCAAATATACATGCATTACATTGTAGCAAAAAAATAAATTGTATCATTAGAATTTAATCATAACCTCTAATATTAACTGTTTTGAAGCTGAAAATTCTTTTGTTGGAAACCCACATTGTAAATATTGTTAATTAACATTCCTCTTTTATTAGAAAGAAATATAATTTAAATTTTTCTCTATAATTATAGAAATATCTATTTTTAATTTGGAGAACATTAATGGGAATTTATTTTATGGACATTAACTAGGTCAATTTATAATAACAGAGTGTGATAGATATCATTGATTTTATGATATTGAATAATCAATGGAATGTTAATGACCTCAACAAAATAATTATATTATTTTTTAAAATATCATTTTATTTATTAGATATTAAAGTAATATGTTATTTTTTTAAATATAATTTTACAAAAGAAGTGAATACTTTTACTATCAATAATATAAGAACATATTCTTACGTCATATAATTATATATTATAATCATAGTTTCATATAGGGTTGTGCTTCACTCAATTTCTACTTTAACTATTATTCCGTGAAGGGAAAATCCAAAAAAGAATGTTTTATTCCTAAATAATTAAAATTAACATTTTATGAATATTATGATCTATATAAGAGTAAAAAATATTTCCCCCTATCAATAAATAATCTCTAAAATAAACAATGGATGTTGATTTTATCATATAAAATAAATTATCTACATCTAAATAGTAACACCTATGTATTAAAATTAATATCAATTTATTAAATAATTTACGTTAGTAAGAGAAAAATTATCTAAAACATCATATAGTGTTGTCTAATAAATAACCCCCTTTTCACCCTTTTGTAGTGTGGTCTGGACCAATGACCATACCGAATGGGTTGGTCTGTCACCTGAAATGTGGGTAATCCCTTTTCAAATAAGTTATTAATTTAATACATATATTGATCATAGATTTTAAAAACCCATAATTACCTCTATATAAAAGTTAACAAATACCTTAAATATTACTAAAAACATTATAAAAATATACATATCATTATTGTCTCTACATCGAGAAAATATTATGTGTTATCCTATATAAATCAAGTGTTTTCCATTAAGATAAAATTTCAATTGACTCACTTTTCCCAGTCAGCAGTATCATTACACGTATTATTGGAACTTGGTAAAGAGATGAACTAAAATACACTTCTAACACATTTGAAAAATTTTATAACCAATATTTCTTTCATAAAATATTCGTATTACATAATTCATAAATCCATACAAAAGATAAATAATCATTATACTTTGTTATTATTAATAGAAGACGATTGACCTTGTTCCATTCTCTCTTTTTGTGGTATATTCCATTTAGTCATTGGGAATTCGTTTTAATAATTTTCCATATTCATACATTTTTTTAATTTTAAATATTAATGTTCTTTTATTCCCTTCCAATATAGGGCATGGTATCCTTTCTCTCTAGACATGTAATAAACTCAAATTCCATATAAGAAAGTACAATGTGTTTCTTCCCTCAATTATCACATTGGGGGTATGTTTCTTTTCCTTATTCCCATTATGCATACTTGAATCATCATTCATATATATCACACTCTTCAAATCAATCCAGAAATCATATAGAATGTTTTTTTGGTGTTTCTACCCCTTGATACAATTTTCATTTATGATGAGAAATTTTGGGTGACCAATGACCTTTAATGAATTAAATTAAGTCCAATAAATAAATTAAAAAAAATTATTTTTAGATAAAATAAGTAGTCAATTTCATTCCCTAATAATATTATCATAAATTTATAACACATTGTAAAGTTTTTATCTTCATTTTGACATAGATCTAAGAATTTTCATTATAGATCCTCTCATTGATCATGAGAAAAATAAATTTTGAGGAAGAGTTCGTTAAAATATATTTCATCAATGTATGTTATTTCTTTATCATCCATTGAGTTTTGAATCAGTGACCACCATGGATCCTCATGTACCAAGATGTGATAAAATAACATTACATCATTCTCCCCTTAATTACATCCAATAGTGAGAAATATATTCCGTCCAGAAATAATGAATTCCTCATCTGCAAATTTATTTATAGTAAAATTAAATGTTGGTGGTTGTTTATGTATAATGTAGAATAAAATTATTACAAAATATGGTGGATTATCATGATTCTCTAGATGGGAAAGGTTATTAATCTAAACATGTGTTAGTTTCCCCAATATGGTTATAATTTAATTTGTTCTGGTTTTTTCTCCAACTCAAGATTCATTATCTATCCCAATATGGGAATCAATACAAGGGGTGTTGGAGTTGATAAAATTTCCTTTCCAACCACAATATTACATATGTAGTCAATTACATATGATAGATTATATTATTAAATTATGAGACATAAAGAATAATCCCAAAAACTATTGAGAAACTTATCATAAATTGACAAATTTAACCATGTATAATCTCAACAAAATATCGTTTTATTATCAATATTTTCTAATAATAAAAATATTTTGACATCCATGATAGTGATATTAATGAAAATATTAATTATATGATGTATATAGAGAGATAGTGTCAATATTGGTTTCCTAGTTGGTCAATTTTAATATACAAGGTTATGCTCAAGTGAATCCTAACACACCTTTTATGGTGTCATTTCCCCAAGATACATATGATCTAGAACCATGTTATTATTTAATATCTGTATAGGTATTTAGTAAAAAAAAATATAATACTTACCCTTCCAATAAATTTGGGTTTTCATTTACACTTATCCTCAATTTGAATCATAGTGTTATATTCTTTAATAGATTAATTCTTAAACTAATTTACCGTTATTTAAATTAGACATCCACTAATAAAAAGTAAATAGACCCTTATATGACTATCCCTATGTTTGTGGTTGTTTTACTAAATTTTCATTAAAGACAAGTATTCACATCTTAATGAACTATATAGTTTATTATTCCTTTGGAAGCCTGATAAATACTTGAATGCCACATTAAAATTGGTAAAAAAAATTGTATTTTATTTCCTAAAAACATTATTTCCTATTGAATAACCATGTATATCCATCATATTAACCCCCTTGGAATCTGTGAATGAAACATAAGAAATGAGACATATCAAATTCCTTTTATGGGTATGATTATAGTATAAGATATGAATAAATAATTGATAATAAATATAGAAATATATGAAAACTGAAATACATTCTATTTAATCTATAACATCGGTGGAAGAAGGTGGGAATAAATTGTGGTCAAATTATATCTTATATGTAATCAAAAATTCTTTTTTCAATGTATATTGAAAAAAATAAAAAATCACATGTAAATAATTGAATAATATTATAATGTGTTAATTCATAATTTCGAAAATAATAATTATATAATTAACACCTCGTTTCATGAAATACTAGATAAATAGGAAAGGCATTATCCAAAAACACAATCTACTTTTTCTCAAATAACATACTAATGCATCAATGAATATATAATAGAAAACTACCATAAAAAACTAATTCCAATTTATTCTTCATTTTAAAGGGGGAAATATATTCATCATAAAAATTCATAATAGAAAATTATAATATGAATTTTAATTCATTCTGAAATAAATATACATAATCTGGAACTATTCAATAAAATTTGCATAATTTTATAAAGATATTACATCCATAGTCAATATGATCATAAAAAATCAATAAAATAACAATTACAATATATTTACAATATATACATTATAGATGAGTAGTAAAATTAGTTTTAGTTATTTAAAAGAATATGAATACAAAAAATCCAATTAGAAACACGATTGATTAAAATATATTCATCATTTTAGAAATTTCCTTTTAAAAATAAAATTTCAAAAATTATTTTAAAAAAAATCATTGAAAATAAAATTGAAATCATTTAATATATTATTTATTGATTTTATTGTTCATTATTGAGGGAATTTGTGTACAATAATTATATGTAAAAACAGTTTAATTCCCATTTTCATTAAATGCAAAAAAGATAATGATTAGATAACGACAATAATATTCATTTTAAAACCCTTGATAAAAAGATAATCATGGATAAAAATATTTTATAAATAATTTTATTAATTTAGAAAACAGTTTTTCAAAACATTTTTAGAATGTAAGGATTTTAAAGCGAAAGGATTTTCGACTGAATATAGAAATGATGTCATATTTTATGGAGAATATTTTATCCATAATTTTAAGTACAATTGAGCGGAATATGGTTTAATTACTTGATAAATTAATCAATAATTAGTGTAGAAGAGTATTAATGTGGTTTAATATTTAATTATCAAAAAATTAAATTCAATGAAAATTCATTTATAAACAATCCCGAAGAAAATGAAATTGAAACATAAATATATTAACACATTGGAAATTTTTGAATCAAAAACCAATTAAATTGAATAAAATTAGATGAAAATTTCAATTCCATTAATCAGAATAGATTCATGATATATTATTTCAACTGGGATGTATAAATAGTATAAAAAATAATATGTGGTTAATATGGCATTTTTCTCATAGAAGTAAATGTGTGATGAAAACCACTCACCTGAGATATGATTTCTTTTTTACGTGTCCATAAAACATTTATAATTAAAATATATTTATTTTAAATCTCATATAGAAACATAAATAATTATTTCATATAATAATTTATTAACATATAGTCCTTTATAACCTATTTATTAATAATTTTATATTAAAAGCACTATTCAGATGACTATTGCTTCATTTTTCTTGTATGTTTTGGATCAGTAATTTCAGTCCATTTACATTGGTCATAATACCACCATCTCCAGAATATTATCCATGATATAAATCTCATATATATTCATTATAAATTTATTTTTAATAATATTATATATATATATAGATGATGGATTCCAATGTACTTATAGATTGTGGGATATACATACGTATTGAAAACGCTCTTATTTTTACCAACAAATAGAATAAAAGGAAACTAAATTTTAATTATCATTTTTATAATATTTATTATTATATATATACTATTTATATATATCAAATCTGTCATTATTACCATCTATATAAATATGAAATTAAAAACCATTCACAATTTATCATGGAAGCAAATGTCCTCATGTAAGCTTTAGAGATGCTATTATTTTTCGAAATATATTGATGGTAAGAAGTTATCTGTGATTTTATATACCAATTTTAGTAATTGTTCATAAATATCATATATATTCATTAATGTTTACATTACTACTATCAATGTAAAAAGTGAGATAAAAAATAATCATATCACATTGTGGGGTGGCAGTCTGCCGTACAGATGAGTGACATACTTGTATCAGCAAATGAATGTCGAGTAAAGAAGGTATATATGATAAAATAGTATTAAAGGTATACTAATTTCATAAGTATCATATAAAAAAGTTAAATATATCATTATGTATAGCTTCCAAAATTGGTGATTGGAAGATATTTGTGTCGGTTCGTGAGGAAGTAGTATTCCACACACACAAATGATAATATCATTTCATAATTGATTGATGTTGAGATGGATATTGGTTATTTAATTAACATTATAAAACATAAATATACAGGACACATTTATTTTATAATATTACCATATTTCAAAATGATTTTATAGTGTTGACGGTAGAAAAAAAATGAAAATACATTCCAAGGAAATTTTCCTCATCGTTGGAGACCCTCTTTAAGATTGTACCAAAATCCCTATTATGATGCATTCATAATTAAAATACTGGAATATAATGTGAGTTGGGAAGTAAGGAAGTTGTTAGGGTGGTTATTTTCTAAGCTAAATGGTCTTTATGTGTGGTGACGGGAGGAAAGGGGATGAACTTTTATAAGAGGGGGAGAGGACAGAGATGGATTTCTAGTATATATAAAATTATTACCTTGTTTTTTGCTGGTAAAAAACTAAAATAAAGGGGAAATTATTGAATTATAGAGGTCTTAAGCATGGGATATCTCCATAAAATTGGGTATAAACAAGTTTTGAGGTTAATTTTTACCTTTATCATCATTATTTAATCCATATGTAAACAACCTTTTACATTAACCATGATAATTAATTTTTATTATGAATAATTTTAATTCTGATAAGAAATTATGTTGAAAATATGATATAATATTAATTAATTTCTAAAAAAATATTGAATCAATTATTTTAATCTTCATTCATAGAAGTGGGTGAATTATTTTAGAAATAAACATGTAGAATCGTTGAAGAAACATGTTTTCCAAAAAAACATTCAACTGTTTAAAAACAAATTATAGCATAATTTAATATGATTTAGATTAAAATGTATTAAATTAGTTAAAATTTAATATTATCGAAATAATTTAATTCTAAATAAAATTTAATAAATAATTAATCCTTGAAACTAATTTAAACAAAAAGGTTGTTTTCAATAAAAATAATTATTTCTCACTATAAATAAAAAAATTCTTTTCTGAAAATTCACGATTGTTGACCATAAAATACTTTGGAAATTTAGATTTCAAAAAATTTGTTAATTTAGTAATATAAATTTTCTAAATTATAAGAGATTATTTTGAAATTATGTACACAACGTGCTATTAATCTTCATTTAAAAATAGAGTTTCTCCAAAAATGTTTCTATTTATTTCAAATGATTATTATTTTTTGGCTTACAAGGAATAGATAACAATTGAGTTAATTTTATTCATCTATAAACTATATTATTTTCATAATTTATTAGGTCTGATTCATACCATCCAACATAAAGGATAGGTTATAATTATCTTCTTAATATAATAATATATTAATAGATTATCATGATTCATTTTAAACTATAGTTATATGAATCATGATCTATTAGAGAGATTGATTTATATAAAAAGAAATAGATTTTAACATATCATTGGGATACATTATATTATAATCTTTATGACTTGTTTCTTATATTATATAAATGTTTATTTTCATCTATTAAAATAATAGGGAATTGCATTATACTCTATTAAATAACTTATGTCCTTAAATATTCTTCTTTATCTTAGATATAAAGGTGTTATATATTAGAAATTACATTTATGGAGACCGACATAATATAAATGATTAATAAAACATTCTCATTATAAGAGAGAATTTAAAGTACACATTTTATCTTGAATATACATAACTATGTATCCATGTAGAAGAACATTGGTGGGAAGAGAATACAAATAAATTGAAAAACATATAAATATTTATAGTGCGTCTAAAAGATAATTGATCGAAAGAATGTGTATAATCAATTATATATTAAGGACCTAAAAACAAAAATCATGGTTCATTTAATTTACTATTTTATTAAATGGATATTAAATTAATATGATTACATTTTTGTTTCAATATCTTTTTAAAAATGTTTAGGAATTATTTTACTATCATATAATATATTAAAATATATGTACATATTATACAGTTATTTCATAAGAAAAATTTCATCCTTGTGGTTTTCATTTATCCATTTACACTTCATATCATACTCCATGAAATGAATATAAAATTAAATTATTACTAATTCTCTGAAACTAGATATTATTTAATTATATGATCCAACAAGGAGTGAAAAACATTCCTCTTGTCACTAAATATTTTCTGAAACCATTATGGTTTTTCGAAGTTATATAATATAATAAATTAACCAATAAACCTCAATAACAAAACGATTTTATCAATATAAATATTAATACAATAAATGATTTTTTTAAATCAATGACTTATTTATGAGAGCATCACATAGGCCAGTGATAGGCGGGCCAACCTAGTCACCCATTGGTTGTGGGTTCAAGCCCCATGACCAAAAAAATGTCATCGGTTGTCACCTTATATGCATGTTGTTATTTTTTTCAAAAAATTACTAATATAATTCCAATAATTTTTTCAAATTACAGTAATCTATAATTACCTCTATATAATAGTTAAGATTAACAATTACAAATTTAAATGAAATAATAAAAAACTATTTATCTATATCATCAAAACATGAGGATCAAATTAAGTGTTATGATACAACAATCATGTGTTTTCCAAGAAGATAAAATTTCTATTGAACCAACTTTCCTCGTAATCAATAACATTTAATATATTATATAAAATCCATAATTAAATTTACTAAAGTTAAAAACATATATTATTTATAATTTTTATAACTGGATTATGAATGATAAAATAAATAAATAACATTATTATTTAATCTAGACAAAATCTGATTATTCATTCCACATATTTTATAGTATGTTAATAAGATTGACATTGATCTAATTGATTCGATTGAGGTATTTTATTTTGATGTTTGGGGAATTAATTTTGGTAATTCCTAATCTCATTATTATTGATGCATTGAAAATGGTATAATTATTTTATTCCAATTGAATGAAGAGAATGTTGGAATTTATCTCTACACAAATAATAAAATATAATTTCCTTTCTGATAGCACAAAAATGTTTCCTTCCATAATTAACACATGGGGAAAATATTTCTTTCCATTCATTTCACCCAATAAAATGGACATGGAGAGTTATTTACCCTTCATTATACCACATGATATAATGTATCTATATGATGATAATTTTCAGGAGATTACTAACCTTTAATTAATTTGTATAATCAAATCAAAAAAAATATTATATCACTATTAGGTTAATGTACGATGATTATATCATGAGTTTATGACCATATAAAATTTAGTAAAAAATACAATATTTTTTACCATCCTTTTATACTAGATTATGGAATTTTATGTCCAAATCTACATGTTTCTTTTCAGGAAATTAATTTTCCATGAATATTACCTTAAAATCCATTAATTCCATGTTTACTATTTCTCCATCATTATTATTTTAGAATGATTGAAAATTATTTATTCATATATCTTGAGAGAGTATAATATTTTAGGATAAATATATATCATTAATTCAACCCAATGAATGAAATATATTTTCTTTGTAACTTATCCTTATCTAAGTTATAAATTGTTTTAATGTTCCATTAAATTATGAGGATTGTTGATTCCTAACGTGGTCTAATCATGATACACTGCATGGTAGATTAGAATGAATGTTTAGATGGTAATGTTTATTGCCCATAACCTGAGTATGTTTCCCCAATATAGTTATAAATTGACCAGTTCCAGCTATAGCTCCTTCTCCAACTTCAATATCATTCCCACGATTCTCATACCTACATGGAGTATGTAAATTTATATTTCTTCTATATCATCCACAATTATCCATTTTTATACAATTAAATACACTAAAAAAGATCAAAACATTATGAAGCATATTATATATTCCATAAACTAGTGAAACACATTAAAAATTTGACGAATTTTTGCACGTCTAATTTAATTATCCTAGAATGGTCTCTTTAGGAATGTTTTCAAATCATAATAATATTTTTTGTGCATCAGTATTATTTCTAATGAAAGTGTGAATTATACAAATAATATCCTTTAATAGATTCATAATTGGTGTGTAGTATTTCCCAGTATCATTTACCATGTAATGCCAGATTCATCTTCCACATTCCCTTTTCAGAGTTATAACCCAAAGGTATATCATTATCATAACCGAGTCCACATGAAGTATACATAAATAAATGTATTAGTATGAAAAAACACATAGTATATACATTAAAAAAATTATTATGTTATTATATCAATTGCCTAATTTTTTTTCATTAGTTTATGTTTCATAATCTATACATTAAAAAATTTGTTTCCCAATGTCTTTACTAGACATCTGTTGATACCTATAATAAATACCCCAAGCTCTGTATCCAAAAGATGGTGGTTACATTATTATACTGGCGTAAGATTCATGGAATCCCTTAGCAAATGACTATATTGTTTATTATTCCTAGTAACTATCTATGTACTTTCCTTAAAAGTTACAATTGAAAAAAAATGTATTTTCATTAATTGTATATTTATTTACTCTATCATAACTCTACATATCAATCATATAACTCATCTTGGAATAAAATTGAATTAATAGAAACTAATTTATTATCTTAATTTCTCTTTAAGGGTGTGAGTAAAGAAAAATAAATTAATAAAATAATATTAATCAATATTAAAATTTAAATAACTAAAATTAATTTATTTTAATCAATAACATAATGATAATATAGAAAATATAAATTATGATCAAATAATTTCATATGTGTAATCACATGAACTTGAAATATTTTCATGGTCACTCTAAACAATTAAATGATCACATATAATTAATTTATAATTTAATAATGAGGGAATTATTAATGATTAAATTCATAACATTAGCATCCATGACTCTTTACAAGACATCTTATAAAAATTGGAAACCCTAATCCAGAAACCCAAAATTTATTTTATCAAGAGATTTGTTGATGAATTCAGTGGATATAGTGGGCCTGAACCATTACATAATATGTGAAATTCATTACTTATATAAAATGGAGGAATCATAATAAATATAAAAACTCAAATTTAAAAAATTTCACATGAAATATTTATACTTTATTCAATAAAATAACATAATCATAAATTATTCAGATTAATATGAAAAATGGAATAACAATAGTGCATATCTAGTAAAAATAATCATAAACTAGATGGCGAAAACATAAAAATTGTGTCCTTAAAATAGATTACACCTGGAACCTATTTAATGAGAAGTTTTTTTATAACTAATTGAATATCATAATAATTAAATGAAAAACATACTGAGGGAAAATATCATTGTCACTTTGGAAATATCATTTTAAAAATAAATGTTCCAAATTCATTTTTGTAAATTCATTTCATCAAAAATAAAATTATAATTCTATTAAGTAGTCCATAAAAACATTTTTTTACAGTGGTAAATTTATTACTTTCTCTATATGTATAAAACTGATTCTCTTCACATTTTTTACAAAAGATTAATAATAATTTTTTTGAAAACAAAATAAATATTCACATAATTTTTTTCACAAATCGGAAATTGGTGAAAATATATTCAATATATAATTTTGTTATTTAAAAAAATGATAATACATCGATTTAGAAGGAAAATTATTTTCAAAAGAAGAGATAAATGAAGTCCAATTTTATAAAAAACACTCCCTCAATAATTATATTTTCCAAAGAGATAAATATAATACTATTAAATTTTCATTTATTGATAAAAAATTTGATAAAAAATTTATTGGTTTTATTAAAAAATGATCAAATAATTTAATACAGTGGAAACTCATGTATAAATAATCCTAATTAAAATGATATTAGAACATAAATCACTTAAAATAAATTTACCCTTTAAATCATAATCCGTATAAATCTAATAATATAAAATTAACATTTAAATACCATGAGAATAAATATATTCATGATATAACATATAAAATTGAATTATATACACCATAAAACGGAATAACTGGTGAGTATGAAAGATGTCTCAGTGAAGTAAAAGTGATATGATAAGCCCTTACATCAGATCTTATTTCCCATATGCGTGTCCATAAATCATAAATCATAAATATAGATTTATTTTAAATCTATTATAGGAACGTATACATACAATTTATGATTAAATTATATTCATTTAGCACACTTTTATTAATAACTCATTGTTTAAATCACTTTTTTAGGTGATAGTTGCTTCTTTTTCTGCTATGTATTGGTTCAATAATTTTAGTCATTTGTATTTGAACACTATTTCATAATACAAAGAGTGGTATACTAAAAATTATTGTTAAATATATTCATTATATATGTTTTTATTTTAATATATAATATATTTATTTATAAGATGGATTAGAATGTTATTGATATGGTAGGTTATATGTACACATAAACATTGTTTCCATTTATCTCGATAGATGAAATGAAAGGAAAAATATATTACTCAGATTCATAGAATAATAATTATTTTATAAATAAATTTTATGTTAATTAAATAAATCCTTATCAACATCTATATAAAAATAATGTTATGTACATTCCACATCACATTTTGGAAGCGGTAGTCCACATGTATACGCGAGTGACTTTATTATTTTCAATAGATTTGGTTATAAATAATCAAATGTTATATTATATTTAAATAAGAAGTATTTGTACAAAAATAAAAAATATACTCTTTATTTTTAACATTAATATCATCCATGTAATGTGTAAGAGAAAAATGAACTGCATCACTTTACAAGGAAGTTGTCTGCAACACACGTGAGCGATGTTGTCATATTTCCCAAGGATAAAAGGTAATAAGTTATATGTGATAAAATAATTATATTGTAATATTTATTTTGATAAATATAATATAAACAAGATAAATCCATCATTATATTTTTCCTCAAAACGTGGTGATGGAAAGAGAATTACTTCGGTTCTCGAGGCAATATTACATCTTATAGACAATTGATGGTTTCGTTTCACATTTGATTGAAGTTGATATAGTTTTATGTTATTAAATTAACATAATAGAATATAATTATATAGAATATTTTTTTATTAAATATATTTTTAAAGTTATTTTTAGGATTTTTATGAATAAATAAAAGAAATAGAAGTGTTTAATAAATTTACCTCTTCTATAGGGAGCCACATTAGTTTTATAAACAATTCGTTTTTCATTGGCATTCATAACAAAAACAAGGAATATACATTATTCTTTTGGAAGTATGGAATGTATTTGGGTACTAATTAGATAAATCGGTATTTTTTGGATGTGTTAAGAAGCTGTGAGAGGTGGTGGCCTTTTATAGGTGGGGGAGATGACACACCTGGAATTTTTGAAAAGATAATTTGATTATGAGGTCTATACATTTGATCAAGACACCAAAATGGTTCAATTTTGATACTTATATTATATATGGTCTAATTATGTCTATAAAAAAAATTAAATGATTTATGTAATTTCAATCCTTATCTACTTAGTTTACCCACTGATAAACCGTTGTTTACATTAATCATGGTAAAAAATTATTTTTTTACAATTCATTTTTTATAAAAAAAAACAAAGTTAAAATTATTAGATATTAATAATTTAGCTTAAAAATATGTTCAAAGTTATTCTATATTCTGTTCATCATAGTGGATTAATTGAATTTTATATAAAATCTCAAAACTCATTGAAAAACATGTTTTCATAAGAAAAACATCCAAGAGATTATATTGTTTTTATATAAGAAATAAATTAGAGGTTGATTATAGTAAAATAATTGTGTAAAAATGTAATAAATTCGAACTAATTTATCTTAATAACATTTTTAAAATCAAATTAAATATTTTAAATAATTTAAACTAAAAGGTATTTTTCAATAAAAATAAATCTGTTTCACTATTATTTTAAAAATTTAATATTTTCAAAATATTCCCAAATATAAAAAAATAAATACTGAAAATTATATTTAATAAACATTGCTTAATTTTTGAAATAAAAATTTAATATATGGTGAAAATATTTATAAATTATTTGTGAAATGAATGCTTAAACATCCTTTTAAAAATATATAATTTCATAGATTACAATTTTACCCATTCAAAAGATTCTTATTTTATTTATAATAAATATATAACCATTGAATATAATTTATACATTTGTAAACTATATAATTTCTATTTTACATATTCATAACTTCCAACATAAAGGATTTTTTATAATGATTTTGTTTAAATTATAATATTTTAATAGTGTATCATGTTACATTTAGACCTAACATTGCATCCATCATATGTTATAGAGGATATTGATTATATTGAATGAAATATATCATAATGCATTGTTTTTTTAAATATTCTTTTAATCTCAGTCTTTTTTCTCATATATGTAATCCATTATTATGATCCTCTTTTAAAATACAAGGGTTTTTCATTCTATAGACCATAAATAAATTTCAATCTTATAATGTAATCCTAAACAGTAAAAATAATGGTTTTGAATGTGAGATTTCCATTTTAGGAAAACCACAATGTAAAAATGGCCAATATAACATTATCTTGATATCATATAAATGGAGTAAAAACATCATTAGAAATAACACATAACTAAGAATCCATGTAGTAGGACATAGTGGGATATGAAAATATAAACATGGAATAAAGACATAAAAAATTATAGAGACTAATAATGATCATCCATCATATGAATGTGAACAGTAAATATATTGATATGTTCCTAAAATGCCTAAATTTATTGCGATTTAGATTACCATTTGATGCATTGTATTTTGAGTTAATATGTTGAAATTTTAGTTTCAATACCATTTCACTAATATGGAGGACTTTTTTTACTCTATAATAATATATGAAAATATAAATACTTGCTTTCATTCTATTCAATAAGAATTAAATAATACCGTGGTAATTTCTTAAAAAATATACAATTAATCTCTTAATCCAGGAAATGAATATCCAAAAATAATTTTTTATTCCAAAAACACTAAAATAATATTATAACGAATGATAATACTTATAAAATAGTGACAAGTATTTACGCATTTCAATACATATTTTACAAGACCAATATGTTTTCACTTGTTATCCATTATAATACATTAATATCTAAGCCTCAATAGTAATAATAATGGATCATTATTAAAATTTAACAATAAAAACATTTAACTATGAAAATGAAATAATAACAAGGACATCACATATGATAGTGGTAGGTGTAACACCATTTTCACCCTTCGGTTGTTGGTTAACTTCCAATGACATTTCCAAAGGATAGTATTTTTATCCTAAATGATAATATTCATTTTTTCCAAAACATTATTAGTATGATTATTTTTGTGTTCCCAAAATTTAATAACCCATAATTACCCCATCATCAATGGTATTATAAACATCAATGATTTCAAATAATTATATAAAAACATATTTATCATTATTATATAAACATAAAAACATATTATGTGTTATCGTACAAAAATGATGTTTTTTATATGAATTTGAAATTTTTAATGAATCATTTTTCATGTTCATCAATACTAATAATATTTTTCCATCAAATATTTCATAAAAAGTACTAGAGTACAAACCTTACAAATTTTATAATTATTATAATAATAAAATAATTGATTAAGGACTACCATAACCTAATTATTGAATCCAAACACAATAAAATTAATTATAAAACTTTTTATATAGTAATAGAATATTTTGGACCATGATCCCTTAGCTTATTTTGAGGAATATTCCCTTGACTCTTCGGGAATTAATTTTTATAGTGCCTCATCTCCTTACAGTTGTTTCATTTCAAATTTTCATATTCATTTATTGCATTATAATAATGATTGTGGTTCCCTTTCTCTCCACGCATGAAGAAGAATATCGTTTTATGTCTATTTATGGGTTAGTACATTATTAGCATAATTTTTATCATAACTTATGTAATTAATTTAAATCACTCTAACTAATTTTTTTTTTCAAAACAGGTTGAACTTATTAGAAATTATAAATATTGATTATTAAAAATACTAAATATTTTTTTCTAAATTGTAATCAAATAAGTGGTTGAAATTAATTAAAAATTAATCTCATTGGCAGGACGAAATTTTTGGTTTTTATATTAAAAAATATCAAATGATTGATATCTTTTTATGTCCAATTAAAAAAAAGAAATGGTTTCAGCGACCAAAATTGCATTACATGATAAAATTATTATATTGTTAACATTGAAATCAAATGTAAATATATTTTATCTTATTAAATTAATTAAAATCAAATGAAATTCTGAATTAAAAACAATAATTTCTCATTATTCACCTAAAAATAATGTTCTTTAAAAAAATCCCAAAATTTCAACCTAAGGTAGTATTGAAAATATAAATTAAAAAATGAGAATTATTTTATCAAATTAAATTTATATATATTTTTTAAAATTAATTATATTATATGTACTTCAAAAATAGTATTTTTTAGTCATAGAAGAACATTACTGGAAATCATATCTTTCATTATCAAATTTTATTATATAAAAAATTTGTAGAGAATATTTTAAAGGTTGTTATTATAATTAATATAACTATGATTAACTTCTAGGTTATTATTATCTTTTCAAAACAACTAAATGATGTTTCATAGGAACATAGTGTTTCTTGTATCGCTTGATATCTTAGTGTTGTGTGTATCATACACTAACTCACGGTTGTGTGTAACATATAATTTTTTTTCGAAGCATGTAGTGTATTCCTTGTTTTTTAGTGTAAATAATGTATTTTTCCTAGTTCTATGCATTATGGATATTTAATGTTATTCGAAATAATTGGCACATAAGTTCTTGTGGTGTTACATTCTACCGCGTTAAATTTAATTTATCCTTTGAAATTAATTTGGGATTTCAATTTTTTAATACATTAAATTTTCATTCATATAAAACCACATAATAAAATTGAATACCAAATCATCCCTTAATGTGGAAAATTTGTAACCATAATATTCTCCCAAACAATCATATAACTGGGGTTCCACATTGGTGAATATAGGTCAAGAGTGATGATTTAATATGGTTGAAAAGTGTAAATATTATTAGGGAGTGATTGAGGTCATTAAGAAACAAGGGATTTATCAAATAATTTTGAGGGACTAAAATTCATATATATTTTATTATTTAAAATTTAATCATCTCAAAGAAAATTATTTTTCCAGGACAAATTTTATTGACAACTTTCCAAATGTATAGTAATTCTTGATAAACTCTGGTAAATAATTTAATTCGTGGATTTTTATTTGAAAAATTTATTATACATGAATTAACTCATCAAATTAATGTTAAAAAACTAACATTTATTCATATAAAATTACGATAAAATATTATCAAATATTATGGCCCATAAAATAATTATAAACTATAACTATTTATATATTCGAAATCATCCTGAATAAACAAAAAAATTAATATTTCTAGTTCATCATAAATATTTATTCCATAAAAATTAATTTAAATTAATCAGGACATCGTGTAGTAAAATGGTAGGCATGAAACCCATATCATCCTTCGGTCATGGGTTCATGACATGCGACCTCACTGGGCTTAATGGTTGTCACTCGACATACATGATATCCTTTTTGAAAAATATAAATGATGGACATCCTTGAAATAAGGATAATCAGTAAATATCCTCTTAACCAAGGTTTTCAACAGAAACTCAGTGTAGATATTCTTCTATTTACGTTTATATTAATAATTAAATTAACGATTAACAATATAACCCTTCTCAAATATGAAAATACAAAACATTTTAAAGAGATTCATGAAATTAGGTTAACATTGATTCCTATCTATAAAAAATGTTCCACTAGGTAGTCACATTTCAAAAATGAGAATACTGTCATCATATATTCCATTGAATTATGGTAATAACCTGAATTAAAATAAATCCTTTTGGAAAACATCCATGATTCCTTACTCCAAACTGAATTTCATCTATTCCTTATATACAAAAATTCTATATACTTCATTAGGGATAACATAAACCACCATTCATCAAATACATACATAGTTTCAAGGTAAAAAATATTGTTCAATTTACTTATTCATATCCCACATATAATTATCCATACCACACAATATTATGATAAACATCTTTTTAATGGTTACCTTTCCTTAGTCAAAAAATCAACTTTTTCATTTAATCACTTCAGCAATCCATAACGAACAATCCACATAAAATTGTAAATATGGATAAAAAATAAGTAGGATAATCCGTGAATATTTCATCATTCATATCTTTAGGATGAAAATACCTAAATATAATGATAATTCCACTTCATCCTTATTCTATTAAAAAGGATACCTCATACTATTTCACAATACCTCTTTCTTTTCACATTACTTCTATAGTATCGTCATCATCAGCAATCTAACCCTTACTCTCTCGACCATACTAATTATCTATAGGAACATTCCAATAAGGACATTGAGTTGTGTAATAACCATTTACTCCACACAGAAAACACTAAAACATAGATGTTAACATAGGGATTCTAATATTTTATTCTATTTCATTAACCAAACTCTTTATTTTTCAGTTTCACTCACTAGCTTTTTTTCCATATATTAAAAAATAAAAAAATATACTTGTTCCTCTATGACATTGACATTGGAGATTCTTTCCATCTTCATGACATAATGTAAACTAAATCAACATTCCTCCATGATCTCCGTTACCCTAACTCTTAACAAACTCCTTATTTCTACTATATTGTGAGTTTGTGAGTTGGTTAATATAATCATTATTAGTCATGTTCCCGAAAAACTTATTAAGTATGATCACAACATCATTCAACATCCTGATCATCCCACATGAATGATATTTAGGAAATAATCCTCCACATTTGACATCTATCTAGTTCCTTTTGGATCCCTCCATTTACTAAAAAAACAAGCATAGTGTGAGAAATACTTATCATAGCATAAAACCATATAGTCTTGAAATAGCAACTTATTTGATATCAAAATCATGAAACCTTCCTTAATAAGTGTCACCTTAGTCTTATCCTTGGTTATAAATATACAACATATAACTAAATCATTCATAATGGTATGTGAAGAGTTCTTGAATTCTCAAATTATATCCCCCGAGAGTGTCAAACTCAGTGTGTAGTACGCCGCATTGTCACATACCAGATTACCCAATGTGAAGCCCAAAATATCCCATGAGACTTTTCACCCCTAGGTACATCTATTCTAGAGACACATCCACTTGTATTATCCAGATAGGGATTTAGTTCATGGAATCCACTCACAATATCCTTTCACAAAATTCCAAGATATTTTCCAGAACATTAAATCATCCATAAACATAACCATAGACACATAAATCGAAATATATTTTGAAATATGTATAGGTATATCAGTAATGTTTTCTCATCCTAGTTTCCAATGGTTTACTATACCATTTATCTCATACTAACTATAGTGAACCTCACATTTCAAATCTAAAATTTATATAAAATTTTCAGAATAAAAAAAATTATAAAAATTGGCACCGAAAGATCGTAGATGGTGTATTTCCTTTGGAAACATGGAAACATAAACACTGAAACATATGTGAGCTACATTTCCTCTAATTAGGTTATTCTTGACCATCATCCTTCTTAGAAAAATCAATCAAAACACATATCTTCACATCCTAGGGAAGGAAACCTGAAAATGGGAGAGCACAAATGCTCAGTAAGGGTAAAAAATGGATAAATATATGCATAAACATGATAATAAGTGTATGGTAATGTGATCATGAAAAAATAAGATCAAACCATACTTATCAGAGAACATATACATGTATCATGGAATAAAGAATGGAAGTTCATAAGAGATGAATAAAAATAAAGTAAATAGAATAATCCATGAAATAATAACGGAAGAGTAAGACATGGAACTGTGGAAATCTCATAAAACTATAATGATTTCTATAGTAGACTTGGAATTACCCCCATGACCATCTTATTAGTATGGATTATCTCCCCATAAAATCATAGTTATAAGGATTCACTCCCATGGCCATCATAGTATTATGAAATCAATCCTCATAACTTTTTATTAGCCTTGGTTAACTCCCATTTCCCTCATAGTAGTCAAGAATCAATCCCAAGACTATATTATTTTATCTTAGGAGACATAGAAATTTACCCAATTAATTGAAGGTAGATATAGGTCTCACCCATCATATAAATGTTTTTGTCATATATGTGCCACAAGATCAAAAATAATTATATAATAAACCACTAAATGAAATGGATATCGTAAACATGTAAAAATATCAAATCCTGTGGAGAAATTATAGTTTTATAATCATTTCATCAAAATAAAAACCATTAAAATAGTATCGGATTTCATAAAAATATATCACATGAAGGAGAAATGGGTTTCATAAAGACCATGAAATTATGTACAACCAATTCAAAGGCTGTATCAGAATGGAACAATAAGATTATATTGAGTAATAAAATTAGATGTTATCATAAATTGAAATAATTTTTAAATATCTTTCATAAACATTTCTTGAAAAAAAATCCAATATTTTTTGAAAAAAGCATTTTTAATACAAAAAATCTTTTTAAAATCATCTACCTAAAAAAGAACCTGAAATCCTTAAAAGAAGGAATGAAATGATTTTGATACACTTTTTCATTGAAAACAAAAAAAATTAATATTCAAATTATTTTAAAATAATTTTCAATCAATCAAATATTTAATATTTATAATGTGTTCTTGGAAATATTTTTAAAATCATTGTAGATGAAAACATATAAAATAAGGATCAAAAAAATTTGAAATTTTTTTTCAAAAAAATGCCAAAAAGTAGTAACAACAAATTTTGAAAATAAATTTTCATGAAAAATTATAAAAGTTGATTGAAAAAAAATTAAAATTTTTTTAATTAAAATAACATTCAAAATCATTTTCTTAAATATTAATGGTTTCAAAATGCAATAGATTATTCGATTAAATGATGGCGGGTAAATCTCTACAAGCCATATGAGGTCAAATGAAAATTCATTTTTCACTGCAAAAAAGGATTGAAAATTTCCTTATTTGGAAAAAATATTAATATTCCATTTAAGAGATTGGTAACAACAAAAATAAGGATAGAAATATATTTTATATATTATTATCTTGTGGTATAATAATATTGGAAAACATTTTTAGAAAACATAGTTTTCCTACAGAAATGTGGGTAAATTCAGGATTCTTATAAACACTTTTTAATTATCATGTATAACAAAGATTATAAAATGCATCCAATATATAATATAGAATTAATAAAGAATTCAGAATAAAAATAATGGATTTCTTAATATAATGGTTATCATAGTTCAAAAAAGGATGAATAATCATAAACAATCATGAGAAATAATGAGGCTGTCTTGATAAACTCTTATAACTTGGTAACATGGGTAATGCTCTCCATGTAATTAAGAAAATTACATGAATAAATAATATATCATAAAAACGTTGATTTAAGATAAACCATGAAAAATGGAAGTATATACAACTTGAAAAAGTGATTAGGTGGATAACAAAAGAGAGTCTCATAGAAGACAAATGGAGGGATAACTGTTTTACTGATTTATTAACTTTTGAAAGTTTAACCCCATGAATGAAGGATCATAAAATGGAAATGTGAATAAAAATTAATTTAATTATATGATACATATAATAAAATCATGTTCAGTACATCAAACACACAAATGGAAATAGTGGTGAACATAACATGTATCTCACGGAAACTAAATTTGAGATGAAATCACCATGAATTCTATCCTGAATCTCTTTATACTAACTAAAGATTACTGTAAAATAAATATAATATCATTATAAATAGTTTATAGAATACTAATCTTATATGTATTATGACATATGGGTTGATTATGACATTTTTTCCATCTTTTTAACTATACTATGTGATGGTTTCACTTTGGGAAATATTGTCTTTGTTTTTTTTCATGTGTCTAAATTTGATATATCATTGGTAATTATACATTGTCATGATTCATATAACATCCCATTACTATGAGTGGGTATGTATAAAAATTTTATAAGTTCTTGTCTATTTTAAATAATCCTTTATATGATGTTTCTTGGATTACTACACACTGTAGAATAGGTAGACACCATGTACTTGAAGTACACATAAGATACTTGGTGCTTGTTGCATTTTATGGATAAGGAGATCATCTTGTGAATGAGGAGATCATTGTTTAAGATGTTACATTTCATGTAACTGAGGTACATGTCATATAGGGTTTTAATAGAGGGTTTTAACCTGATGAAATTGGATTTTATGTGTATCATATCCAACATGGACTACACATCGTGACCAAGGGGCACATTTCGTAACTCATCCCACACATGGGATAAATTATTATTTCAAGCAGTTCCAATGGCCTTTTTTATTTCTATAATCTGTTCTCTCATCCCTAAACTACTACTAAGAGTTTTTTAGTGGTGTCACACATTTTAGATCAATATGATCGGCTCTGGTTCATCATTTCTTCTACAATGCATCTCTCCTTGTATGTGCTCTCTCTGATTATTCCTATTATTTGATCATGATAGCGCCCAAGACCTGCGTTATCAAATCAGCTGATCCAAGTTGGACATTCCATTTTTTTTCCTCATCTAGATCTGTTGTGATATCTGGTCTTGATGATTGTTCCTTCTTTAGTTGTGGTGGAATATACATTCGTTCATGACATGAAATGACATTCATCTTTCTAAAACCCCCTTGTCATCAATTTTGAATCAAACTGTTGATATGATAGATTGATTCAAGGGCCATCATTGAGGAAATTGTTTTGTTTTGTTGCTTCGGGATTCAATTGTGGGCATGTGGAACTTGAACATTGAGGATAGTGGTTCTATCTCTATCCTATGATATTAAACACTCTTGTTTTCTAGTAAAATTTCATTTTGAATTAATTTTTGAAATCTCCATTATTTTAGTGTGTGTTGAAAAGGGTTTTTGAAAGAAAAATGTTTTCCCCTGGATTTTGATAAATCGATTATAAATGGTTTTGATTGGTTTTCATGAAATCGAAATGGGTTTGTGAAAAGGAGCCCATGGCTTACCATGGGTACATAGGTGGTTGATTTAACTTGAGGCCATCATCCATTTCCTTGTTATTATCAAGTAGGTTTGCCTTGGGATGTTCCTCTGTTTCATAGCCCTATTGTTCTCGGGGACCGATATTAACATTGGGGGGGTGGTTTAATCATACGGTATACATCTATTTCCTTTGACTATTTTTAATGGATCAGTTTTATGTACATAATTATTTTGGTATGATTAGTTTGTGGCAAAGATCTATCTTATTCTATAATTTTGCATTACCTATTCTTTAATTTTATATTTCATGACTTTTTTAGTTAGCCTTCATATGCATTTTTATAATGGAGGAAAATGATATGGATATTTTTTTGAAATTGGTATTCGTTCTATTATTTAGAAATGTGGAAATAGTGAATGTTTACCATGTTTTCTATATAACTTCTTCATTTATTATCATGGAATGATTTATTGTAAAATTTAGCATACATGATTTATCATCAAGAGACCTTTTGTGGAACACAAGGGTGGGATCTTACTAATCCAGTTTTCTCACACCCTATGAACTTCCTCAGTGGTGCATACACAATTGTTTATATTCTTGTACAAGGAAGGGAAATCTGCGATATGGGCACGGTGCATTTTGGGTTAGCTGGGATGGGAAGCTGATGGTGAGATGGTTTTATTTTTTCCATTCTATCATTAGACATTCTATAGGTTTTGAGTTTGATGTAGTCAGACTTGTCATTTGGGGTTTTCATTTATGATTATATTAGTTTTGTTTATGTTATTTTCTAATAGTTATTTCATATATATTTTGTTATAATTCTTCTATTTATTATTTTCTCTATATGTTCTTTTTGATCATTCCGGTTGTGTGAAATCGTTCCATCTGTTTTTCTGTTTGGTTCCGAAGAGGCTGTCACCAGCCTGTGGGAATCCAGAATGCCCTTCGGGTATGTGATGGATCAGGATGGGTGTCGAGTATTAGGGAAAACCTGGTAGTTTCATTACATTTTGGTATCATAGGTGGTTTTTCCCCAAGTATCATTTCTTTGGATCTCTAATATAATGGAGATAGAACTCTTAGGACTTGTAAGGTATATTACAAAAAGATCTTGTCCATATCATGTCATAAAGAGACTCATGATACCATGGGATGTTCTCATATGTTTCTCAAATGATGGTGTTTTCTTTTAAAAATATCATTTTATGTTTGTGGGTTTATATGTTTTAACAAATATCTATTCGCTTTCTAAGCATTCTTATGTTTCGATGAGCAACAATATGCCTCAGAGACTTCTTCTACAAGTTCTGTAGGAAGTTACAGATGATTCTTGTCATGGTAATCAACCTATGGATCACATTATCATTGATAAGATCATATGATCAATCCTTTTTATTTATTAAAATGTTCTATGAGTTAAGAATGAAGTGGACAAGGTACAACTAGGAGCTGGAGGTGAAAGAGATTAGTTTTGGGAGTTCCTGGATAAGAATACACCATGCTTTAAAGGCATGAATGAACCTAAAGAGGTCGAGGATTGTCTTTACATGATTTATAAAATCATTGAATTCATAGAGATACCTAAGAATATTAGGGTAATGGGTACAACATTCTAACCTGAGGCTCTGGTATGTGTCTGTTGGACTCTATGGTCCATGGAGACAGACATGTGGTCTAGTATTCAAAGGGTTTCATAACCCTATTATTTCAGCCATTTTATCTAGAGTCTCTAATATTGGAATAATATTTAGTGTTCTTGTCATTGTAGTAGGGTGAGAATTCAGTGTTAGCCTACACCAATAGTTTCACTCGGCTTGTCCATTTATCTCTGGATGTGGTAAGGAATAACTAGCAAAAGTTGAAGAAGTACCTACAAGGTTTGAGGACATACATTATCTCACTCAGGTTCATGGAGAAGATTTTAACTATATGGAGATTGTATATAAGGAAACGATAGAAATGGTGGACCTAGAATACAAGGTCAGATTTACCACCTCTTCTCTTCCTAAATGTGATAGATTCAGTAGTGTATATGGGAAGAAGAGGATGTGGAATGACTATCACATGAGTGGTGGAGGTGGGTCTTAGTATTGAGCCTCCTCTGCACCATCTATTGTAGTTGGTAGTGTGCCTCTGTCCATCTACCAATACAGTAAGGGGTCACACATATGTTTTTTCATATCCCATGAAGACATTCCATAGATGTGGACGTGTTGGCCATTTATAGAGTTTTTTTTAAGAGATGAATACACCTCATTATTCTAATGGTTCGATAGCTCCAATGGCTATTTTGGTTAAGTACAACATTTCAATGACTATAGGTCTTCAACAACAGGCCACGGGATTGAAGCATTTCAACTATTAGATGAGCTTCCAATAGAAGTTGATGCATGTCTGCCAACAATGAGATGCGCACTCTTAATTGTATCATTAGTAGCTGCTACATTGTTTGATATTGGTGCCCCCAATAATTTATAACTAAACTTTTTTTGATATGCTTAAACATCAAATAGAACATATTCCATTTAATATAGAGTTAGTGTCACCAACTTTCAAGTGGAATGAGTAGTGGATCCGGTGTCCTTCTTGTTCATTCAGGATAGCTGACACAGTGTTGGTCTAGAATTTTCTTATTCTTAATCTTGATCTGTTTGATTTCATCATTATTATGGAATGGCATATCACTCATCAAGATGAGATTGATTTTTATTAATGCAGTGTTATATTTATTGCTACAGATTTGAGCTCTTTTGTTTTTCGGTGAGAGGGGGACCCGAGGTTAGGTCGTAAAATATTGTCCTACCCAAATCTCATGAGTTTGTGGTTTTATATTGTGTTTGAGCTCGATGATGTTTCTTCGGTTGATGGTATTCCTATTTTTTTCGAATAATTTTGGTAGATTTTTTCAAACAAATTCTTTGGTCTCCCTCCATAGAGAGATGTAGAGTTATCTAATGACCCGGTTCCATGTACGTAACCAATATTGATTCCTTTATACTATATCACACCAGCAGTGTTGGAAGAAGTCAATAATTAGTTGGATGAAGTGTAAGATTAGGTTTTTCATCACTATATTGTTTCACCTTGGGAATCCACTATTCTCTTTGACAATAAAGTGGATTGTTCACTTTGGTTATGTGTGGACTATCAGATGATAAACTGTGTAATGGTTATGGAAAAATATCTTTTTCCTCGTGTGGATTATTTGGATGATCAGTATAAGGGAGAAAATTGGTTCTCAATGTACGATCATCGGTTAGGCTAGAATCAACTCAGGGTTTTAGATTCTGATATACCAAATATGGCCTTCAAGAGTAGGTATGGCTATTATGAATATCTTGTGTGGCCTTTTGGTCTGAATAACACTTCTTCAGATTTTTTAGAATTGATGAATTTTTTATTCCACCATTATCTTGATAGTTTTGTGTTGGTGTCTGTGGATGATATTCTGATTAATTCAATGTTATCTGTGAGCAAGAAAAAAATACGTGTTTGGTTTTGGAGATTCAATTAAATCACCATCAATATGGAAAGAAATGAATATTTTGTTTTAGTATTCAAGAAGTTATGTTCTTAGGGAATAGAATTTTATATCCTGGATTATCAGTTGATCTAGAGTAGGTAATTTTTTTTTTGTCCTGAAAGGAACAATGAAATGTCTTTGATATATGAAGCTTCCATGGTCATTCTAGATACTAGTAACAGCTTTTCAAGGATTTATCTTAGTTAGAATCACCTTTGGATGATATTACCAAGAATGCGGTGAAAAATATCATGGAATGAAAATTGTCAATCTTCATTTGATGAGCTGAAATTACGTCTAACATAAAAACCATTTATGATCATACTTGATGCCGATAAGGGGTTTGTGGGGTTTTGGGATCCATCTAGTGCTATTTTGGGATGCGTGTTTATGTACGATGATCATGGGGTAGCTTTTGGATTTTGATATCTATTATTTAATGAGGAGAATTACCCCACTCTAGATTTATACCTTTCTGCATTGATTAAATGATTGTGGCGCTATCTCTAGGGGGAGATGATCACAGTTTTCTCAGATCATAAGTGTATGAGCTATATCTTTTCTCAGAAGGACATGAATCTCAAAAATAGATGATGGTTAGACTACCTTCATATGTTTAACATTGATATTTCCTACCCGTTGGGGAAATGTAATTTAGTTTCAAACACTTTATACAAGAAGTTAGCATCGCAGGATATTCTGGAATCGAAGGAGGAGTAGAATCTTATGGGGCTTTTCACTCATTTGAACATGCATGCTCAGGATGATTTCTTAGGTATGGTTCTGACTGGTCCTAAATTTTCATAATCTATCATGTAGTATATATTTAAAATTCAAAAAATAGATGATGAGTTTCAAAAGATTCAGAAAAACCTTTATACTGGGGAGATAATTCCTTGTTGGTCTCTTTCTTCTGATGGAATACTTAATTTTGGGAAAAGTGTTGTCCTCCCAGCAGATGTGATAGGCATAGTCTTTTCTGATTATCATATCTCTTCATGGGACGTTCATCCAGGATCTACAAATATGTATTATTACATGAGAAGATAGTTCTTGTGGCAGGGTATGAAGCATGTCATTATAGATTATGTGTCCCACTGTTACACCTGCAAACAGAAAAAGGTAGAGCACATGAATCTTTCTAGTGTCCTACATCCTCTTCTAGATCCAATTTGGATGTGGGATGAGGTGTCCATGGATTTTATTTTGGGATTCCATACATACCCTAAGTGAAAAATGATATCTGGGTGGTTGTTGATCAGTTTGTGAAGAATTTTCATTTCACACCAATAAAGGACACCAATAAAGTAGAAGATCCAGGTAATCCATATATGGAAGAGATTTTGAGGATACCTTGGAGTCCATATGTAATTTTTGTTGATAGGTATCCAAATATAACCTCAAGGTTATGGAGGAGTCTTTAAGAGGCAATAAGGACCCATGTCATTATGATCCCAACCTACAATTCATAGACAAAAGGTCAAATAGAGTGTATAATTCAGATCATATAGGATATCCTTAGTGCCTATGTCTTGGATTTTGGGGGATCATGGGATAGTCAACTAGGACTGGTTGAGTTTTCTATCAACAATAGTTATCAGTCGTTGATCAAAATGGACCCCTTTAAAGCATTGTAATGTAACTTTTTACGATCACCTATATGTTTGGAAGAGGTTGTCAATGTATCTTTGGTTGGATCATGTTTAGTTCAGGAGGCATCGTCAAAGATTCAGGAGGTGCGGGAAAGTGTTGTAACCACCTAGAGTCGATAGAAATCTTATGTAGATCGACTCGACGATGTTATCCTTTGGGGTTTTCTATTGGTGACTCATTTTTCTTGATAGCTTCTCCTCAGTTTCATCATTGTTGTTTGGGAAAATAGGTAAATGTGGCTCTGAGATATGTTATACCATTTGAGATCACGGAACAGATTGGAAAGGATACTTATCAATATGAACTTCTAGTTTAGTTGAAAAGCATTCAAGATGTTTTCGAGATATAAAATCTCAATACATATCACCTGGATCCCACTCATGATCTGTGTGGGGAAGAAATTGGGTAATATACAGAAGCTACTATTTTAGAGAAACCAGTTGAGATCGTTGAATCTCAATAGAAAGTATTTCATGGGAAGTCTATTTCATTGGTCATAGTTCATTTTCAAAAAGGATTAGATTCTCATGAGTCTTGGGAACATGATTAATTGTTGAGGGAGTAGTGGGCACATCTCTTTCAAGAGGTTATATCTTCCACATGACTTCCCTGAGACGGAATGTCTTTTTGGTGTGGAGTTTATAACATCATGTTACCATCATCGGGTATCATTTACATTTTTCTAAGTTCCCATCTTGTTTTGAGAATCCCCTATGTGATTTTTCAAGGTTTACTATAGACTTAAGAACAGGTACACTCCGTGTACCTGATGTAAATGATGTATACTTGGTGATACTCAGATGTCATGGACTGGGAGATCAATTCATGAATTGGGAAATCATTATGTGACCTAGTACACATTGTGTACCGATGGTACACATCTTTTAGGGGTAAAATAGTGAATTTTTATCTAGAGAGGATGGTTTTTTCATTGCAACGGACCCAGCATGGTCTACACGTTGTGACCAATGGGTAAAGGTTGTGACCCACCCCACGCCCTGGATAAATTCATGGGTTTATAATTTTTTCTCAGCCCTTTTCCTCACAAACCACTTTGTTCACATACATAAACTTCTCCTACACATTTCGAAGAGGTGTCTCTCCTTTTGGATAAATTCGACTGCCTTTTGTTCATCATTTCTCATATGGTGCATCTCTCGGGGCATGTTTTCCCTCCGTCTCTTCCTTGTGATTTATCACGATATCACCCTAGCCTTGAGTTATTGGATCCGATGATCTTATTATATATCATATATTGGTGTTTTCACACAATAATGGAATAAATAGAGTGGTGGTGTGGAGAATGAAGGCAATATAAAATATTTTGGGAGAAGACGTTGCCTCTAAATCGGGTAACTCCTTTTGGTTTAAGACAAAAAGCTTTGATAAGATACGTTCTTCCCTATAGTAGGATTCACTATCTAAGGGAGGATTTTTGGGAGGCTATTTTAGAATATCATGGTCGATCATAAACGTATTTAGAGGTGTGAGGAATGGGTAGAGGTGGTGACATA
The DNA here is from genome assembly GCA_963277665.1 of Viscum album. Lineage (NCBI taxonomy): Eukaryota > Viridiplantae > Streptophyta > Magnoliopsida > Santalales > Viscaceae > Viscum > Viscum album. The sequence goes on along the minus strand of OY728121.1, from coordinate 1,193,589,543 downwards.
TTATAGTAGAGGAGAAGTGCCACTCTTGTAAATATATTAAGAGAGACTTCCACAGATATTTTACTTGTTGAATGTGGATCCAATAATTGAAGAAGGAATATAATATTGATTATATGGTCTAAATATGGATAGAAAATTGGTTTTGGATAAGTTTATAGGTCGTTTGGGACGTAAATTTACGGTTTAGAACTTTATCAACCTAATTTTTCAGTTAAGTGTTCTAATTAATTTTTATCACTTTCACTAATATTTTCTGTCACAAATTAAGGTGAAATTATTAGAAATTAAAAATTAGTATTAATCCAAATTTGGTATCCTTTTTCCCTAATTATAATCACATAATTGGTTGAAAATAATTTAAAATTAATCTAATTGTTGGGTTAACATTGTGAATGTTTATAATAAAAATTATCAAACATTTAACATGTTTTTTGTCCAGTTAAATGTGGAATGGATTATAATGGCCAGAATTTTATTAATTGTTAAACAATATTCTTCATGAATATTGAAATCAAATTAACATATACTTTATCTTTAAAAATAAATTTAATTCAATATAATATTTTAATTAAAAAGTGAGATTTTAAACAATTCATCTAAATGTGAAGTTTGTTAGAAATTTCCACAAATTTCAACCTAAATTAATTTTAAAATTATAAATTATATAATATTTTTTATTTTATCAAATTAATTTTCTGTATGTTTCTAAAATTATTTTTATTATAAGGAATTTACAAATTGTATTTTTATACATAGAAGGACATTACAAAAATCAGTTCTTTTATTATCATTATGTTTTATTTAAATAATAAAATTCTTGAATATATTGTAAAAATTGTTATTACTATTAATATAACTAATTTTAATTAATTTTTTATGATTAAATTTATTTAAAAATAAAATTATGTTCCATAGAAACTCATTTTTTAAGTGTATCATAATCAAATTGAGTGTTTCATGTGTCATACGCCAACTCAGTGTTTTCTGTAATGTACATGTTGTTGTTTTAGTGATAAAGGAATATTTGACATATGGTATTTGAAGATAAATATTTTAATTTACTCAAAAAAAGTACCATAAAAACTCACGGTGTTACACTCAAAACAAGAATTATGTTTTATGGGTTGAAGTTTTTTTAAAATATTATAGAAGCAACATGTACTCTGTTTTTATGGGGTATGGCTCGTGCAGTCCAATGATAAGGGATGATGATGGGTGATGACATTCATTGTTAATATTTATATAGGGGGATATATTTTTTTTGTAGTTTAACATAATTAATTATGGACATTTGTAGTTTACATTATCATCATGTTATAAGGATGTATATGTCATGAAGTTATAATGTCATTTGGCCAAGAAATTGTTCTTGTTATTTACAATAATGTGGTAAGGATGTAATTAAATAATGTTTATCATAATGTGGTAATAATGTAGGAACCAACGTTAGTGGATAAAAATGTTTTGGTTGGGGTAAATGGTGAAAGAATGAGCATCATGAAAAATCTCCTGAAAATGAGAAAAAAAAATCTATTTTTTATATCAATGAAGTTTGACCACATTTATTGAGGGAATTAATCCCCTAATATGAAATGGTGGATTCACAGTCATGCCCAATAATGGAATTATTAGTGTAACTATGAATCACACGATGATGAGAAACAATCCACACATATATGTAAAATGATAATCTATCTCTTCACTAGTCTGGCCCATACAAAGAGGTGGGAATTTTTTCATAGATTGTTGTAGTTAGGCATATGATTAGAGTTTAAGGAATCAGTACATAACTTGTAATTATAGGATTCAAAGGACACATAGTTCATGATGAGATCGTGCATTATATATTCGTACAGTAAGGACGAACGAGGACCAATGTGAAAAGTTTTAATGTTCCAGCTAGGCCCAAGGATAGATGTTTGGGTGTCTATATGTTTATCATGATAAATTAAATTCTATATATATATATATAGTTCATGAAATCCCATGCATTTTAAATTCATTAGGTTAGAATAGAAGAGAACTGCCTTGAATTTAGGCGAACATTGTGGTTATTTCAAATGGAGGAAGTCTGGGAATCAGTATTTATCTCATGTAAATGAAAATCAAAAAACACATAGTATAAATGATCCATACTGTTTATCATGTTTTAATGAGGATAGATTGTAAGTCTTTTAATGTATCATTTTCTGGAACATGAAAGCCCTGTCAAAGCTGATACATGTTATTTATGAGAGGAAACCCTAATATTAATACCTAATTCTATTAGATCTATGATCGATTTGTGAACAAGGAATGAAAATGGACCCATACAGTGGCACGAAAGATTAGGATTGGGGAATTTTGTATCATGTGGTAGCTATACTATGATATAAGATAAAGCAATTTATACACATCTTATTGAAAATGAGAATCAATTAATATGTTTTTCTTGTAAACCTATGCAGTTTAACATCAAGAGCTAAGGACATGGGTGAATTGATGTGAATGAAGATACTTATTTTGGATATATGAAGTTTCATTTAATATTTTATGGACATAAATCACATAATGTGATGCGAAAGTTATCCTATGACAGGATCGAGCAATAGATATTTGGACGTCACTCTGTATCCTGGGATGACATGAATCACGCCATACATTTTTATTAGGAAACCATGTAGTTTAACATCATGATACCAAGAATTACTCTATATAGTCGATTATCATGTTTTCATGATATATATGTATATTTTATATTCATGTACTAAGGTTGAAAATGAACAGGATAAAATCATATAGTTAGGAGGAATTACGAGGCTTACTCTGATTTGAATTACCATGGTGTAAGTAGCATTTGAAAATAATATTTTGAGAGACTATTCATTGATGGGTGTGTGACATGCTCTGCATCCATAGTTTCCATAGAATAGGCTCCCCTATGATAATACTTGCGTATTTCTAAAATTCATTCCCACATGGGTTAGAATTTTTTTGGCTTATTTCCTGACATCCTCATGGTGTTGAGAGCCAACAATAGTTCTCATTGGAGGAATGGATGATTGATATCCTTTTTATTAATGGAATGTGCTATATGATTTTGATAGACCTCTAGGTTATCTACTATATGCAATCTATTCTCATCTAGACATTCCCATTCATCAATTTTATTATATTGGTCATCATATGAGAGAACCCCACAAATGTCTATACAGATTAAAGATAGATAGACTTATTATTTGTAACACTTCCTCATTCTAGTGCATGAAATGAATATGCAATTTCCTATGTTGTGGTATGTGTGGAATAATATTTGGACCACAAAGCATGGATATTTTTATCTAGCCATTATTTCATATCCTTGTTGACCATATTATAGAGTATGTTCATTATAGTCTTATTGAAGGAATATATCTATCAGTTTACTAACAAATAATGGAAATATTTGTGATTGGACTCAATATCTTAATCATGGTATAAATTTTACTTCTCCATGGAATAGATATTAGATTCATTTTCCTTCAATATTGTGTGAGGGACACAGAACCTGGTGATGATATGGGACATCAAAATGTTGATTATATTATTTGTACTCACATTATTAGGGGTATTTCGTCAACTCATTTGGATAAAAAGTCAATAGATATAAGTATGTACATGGACTTGTTAGTTGTGGATGGGGGTATGGACCCATAAAACCCATCACTAAAACAAAAAATTCTCACAATTATTTAACTACATGTAGCAATTTTGGGGGGAAATAAATGATGTTTTCATGAATCTGTAATAGAATAAATTTCTCGGTGAATTAAATGAAGTCCTATATGATGGAATTACAGTTATACCCCATCCTCTTGATTTTTTTATAGTGCCTTCTTTCAAATAGATGGGAACCATATTATCCTACATTTACTTCTACCATGTTAGTGAATATCTCTCCTTCTTCTGTGCTCATGATGAGTATTCCATTAATTCTGGTTTTTTAGTTGAGTTTTATCTGATTTGGACCATCCTATAGTGTGTTATTTTCTGCCTGATGCAAAATATGGTCCCTTATAGCATGAGATGTTGAATGAATACCATTTTATACATAACCAACTATAATCTCCATCAATATAGGAGTGATCATTTGTTTATCTATCTCTGGGGAAGTGTTGGCCTATATTATTTCATCCATGTAAAATACAATTCTCTATGATTAAATTTTTCTCTATGGGATACAAAATATTTGTTTCTCTTGATTGGCCTCAAAATGGATGACGACTACATTAGCCTGTTCGTTGGTTCGAGCATTCTATGACTGGGGTACAAGATTCCTTATGGTCTCAAAAGGGTAGTTTCCATCAATCCCCTCTCATAAAAATTTAAGGGGACAATATTTCTTTTTTAATGAAATATCTGCCATTGATATGAAGTATCACCAATGATGAATCCCCTTTGTTATCCAGGTAAGAAATGTGTATCATTAGGGACAATTCCAATCTAGCAATGATGGATTGTTATTCTGACTCATTATTAGTGTGGCCTTCGGATAGTTAGAAAGATTATCTAAAAACTGATTCTTTTTTATAGATGATTAGAATTTCTGGACTAGCCTATATGAGATTTTTTGTTTCCATCATATGGCCAAAAAGACTCTAATAGGTTCTATCAATTTATATCTCCCTTGTTCTGGTAGTTTCATGGTCATAGATGACATCATCATTAGGATGCTCAGTATGTTTTGGTGTATTTTCTTGTGAAGGATATTCCATGAGGAAATCACTGAATTATTTCCCTTATAATAACTTTTGTGATGTGAACTGAATGACATATTTTGGTATAATGAAAACCCTTTAAGGATTATTCCCGAAAAACATATTTCCCCCAAGGATGTACTTGAGTGGATCAATATGAGAGACTAGGTGGTATCTGTAGTGCTTCCTGTAATGCCTCACCTTTTTCAACATAAATATTAGTGAAAGAATGATCTTTCAACATCAAAATATCTGGTTTAAATATAATGAATAATTCATTTGTTCCATTAGAGAATATTTTCCCATCCCATGTCATTTTTATATATGAGGAGGGTTCGTATTGAGACTTTTATAGTTGACACAAATAAGATGAGTGGACACCCTTCTACCAGATGCATCAACACCGATGGTTGCTAAAAGTACTTCTCAAGACATTTAATGTTATTTGACCTTCATCATCCCATTTGAAGGTGATTATCTTATTTATTATCCTGGTTAAGGGGAGAGATTCTAGGGATGGGTATGCTATGAATTGATGAATGAAGGTGAGGTTACCTTTGATACCCATTAGTTATTTTTGATATTTTAGGGGGACAAAGTAGCTAAAATAATAGTAGTCCTCTATGGGCAATCCTAATGCCACTATGGAATACCACAATGCCTAGGAACATTTTTGATGTTACCACAATATCAAACATTAATAGACTCATCATGAAATTGCAATGTTAGAGGTTATTGATGATTTTTATGAGATCCATGAAGTCATCACATCAGTCTATGGTTTTAAAAACTAGGTATTTGACATAACACAATGTTATCCATACCAATAATTGTATAATTTTCATAGTATGGAATGATGATATGTTGATATAATTTTCATTAATCTAAATGGAAAGACCTAATATGATAAGACCCCCCATGATGATCTAAAAGAGGTGTCTTCTTTATCATCGAGGTCAATCTTGATCTGATTGTACCCCTATTATCTATCCAGGAAGGAAAGTCATTGGAAGACCAAATGTTAATCCATAAAGAGTTTTGTTATTGGAAATGGGAAATAATAATTCAAGAAAAATCCAATTTAGTTTTTTCAAATCAATTTATAACCTAATATTCCCAATATTTTTCTTGATGGAGACGATGCTGGAAATCCATATTGGATAGTTCATGTCTCAGAAAATGATTTCATTGATAAAATTTTCATATTATACATCTACATTGCTGGCATGATAGGTGTCGATACTCTGAACTGCCTTTTGGAAGCCCCTATTCACATTGGGTAGTCTTATATGATGTGTTTCTATAATTGGATGAAATCTTATCATTTCATTATTTTTCTTGGATAACACATATCAATGATTATTTAAGAATTCAATGTACGTATATTTCTATTCATGGGGAAGGGAATCACTTATAAATATAGGTTTTGTGACATATTCTATTATTTAATTTATTTTCCTACTCTCATCAATGGAGGAAGAGATACCTTCCTTGAATAATGAAGATGCGTTCATTAGGTAATGATTTTTATCTCCCATCCTTGGGTATCTAGAGTCATTTTCAGGTGATGATGGAAATATGGGGGCTTTTATATCTCAATCATGGTTTGATAGGATATTAGAAGAGACATCATTATCCTTTGATATATGATTCTTTGTAGTTAGATGTTAGAGTTTATTGTTTTTACATTTTTTCTGATGAAAGGAGAGTATTAAGCCACTTGGATTTGATATTTTTCTTCGATCATGTTTATTGGTAGAAAATAGTCACCATCGATCATTAAATAAGGATTAACAGGGTTTCCCCTCAAGACATTAGGAGGTGAAAACTATATATCATCATCCACCATTCGTTTCTTACCTCCCTTATTGTAGAAATATGCATTAGAATATATGGGTCAGCATATCTCATAGGGGTAGTTCATTAATTTATTATGATGATCATTCCATTGATTGGGGTACATCAGATATGGATGGAGTGTTGATGGTTCCACCAAGTGGCTATAGAGAAAGGGTATTCTAAATATGAAATTACATTCAATGTCTTGTTGGACAACCATGAACTCAATATCATGTGTGAGTTCCCCAATTTGGTATTTGAGTTTGATCTTCCCAAAAGGTACATTATGACTATTATCATACCATTGAATGGTCAACAATGTTGGGGATATTATTTATTTTCTATACCCCATAGATTGGAAGGTTAAATATAAGACGAGATTAATTCCAGATTCCTTATCAATCTACACCCTTTGGATATTGGAAATATTAAGTCTTACTAAAATGTATAATGAACTAATGTTACTGTGAATGTCAAATTCCTAATCATGATCACTGAACAAGATGGTTACATGATATTCTCCAGACATTGTCTCCAGTCGATAATCCATGGCTGTAGTGAGTTTGGTCTCAAATTATTGTTAGATCTGAAGGGAATTAACAAGTTCTTCCATGTGTTCTTTTTAAAGGAAGTGTTCATCAAGGATTGAGATATGGTCCAGGAATAAAGCTATATATTTCATAACATCATACTATTGGGCATGGGGTTTGTGCTTCTGGATATGTTCCTTCTTCTAGACATACGGTTAATGTAAAAAAAATCTGAGGTAGATAGTCTTGTTTCTTCTGTAGATGTTGAGGGACTATCTACTACCATTGGTCTTAGTCACCGTATCCTTCCTCACTTCCTAGTATGATCTAATTAAATCCTAGCTAAGATTATATAAAATTAAATCAAATGAGGGATACTATTGGAGGTTTTCAAGGCACTACATTGCCTCTTTTGAGCCTAATGCACAATATTCCCATGAGTCTAAAAGACATATATGACATGTATGGGTAAATGTACTAAATATTGAGTCTAACCTTGTCTTCATTTTCCCTTGTATCATCCTTTTAAGAGCATGGAGCCTCCCATTCCACTAATATATGTGGAAAACCCATTTTGGGGGTATATTCATTATCAATGAAAGGTTATTTCAATCATATAATGTTGATGGAAAAAAATATAATCTCTTAATTGAATGAGGATTCTATTTTTGGGGTTGATCATTTCTTTTGGATGTTATAGGGAAGAAATATGTAATAGTTAGGGATTTAGTTGGATCATTATATGGCACATCCTACTTAGTGTCTTCCTAATTCTGGTAGTCACACCCACCTTTTGGAGGCACATATGATGTCTCCTTCTTGGGTGGTGGAGAGATAATGATTCTAAGAAACTACAATTTCAGAGTTGTGTGGGTTTGATCAAAAAATTTTAAAGTAATAAATGGGTAGAACTTTCCTACATTCCTGGATGGAACATTCATCAAACTGCCAACTTCTTTCGACAGAACATTTGTTAAGCACACAACATAATTTGGGTAGTTGTCTACTGTCACCTATCCCCTATTGGCAGTTGCTTAAAGGTTGTATTTGATTATGAAGAAATCATAGATATTATGAACTCACATTCAATGGTAAGTGTAGTAGTGAGGAAGATTAGTGGGTTCGACTTCATTAGGCCTTCTAGTTTATGGAATCCTAAGAAGGTTGTTATCCATAGATGACATGAAAAAACTAGGGAATTGTTCATTTCTGAAGGAGTACACTTTTTTCATCAATTCATCAAATTAGGGGTCACCATAATTTCTTTGTAATTATATCCATGGGTGATTTTGTGGATTGAACTGCTTGAAAGGATGTGTTGTTTGGTTTAGGACCTGCTAGGGTGCTTGGATGGGCACTACAATAGGATTGAGAGTGATATCAGTAGCATCTTCTCTTCATAGAGTTTCTCTTGTGTTGTGAGCATGTGTCAAAACGTGTATTAGGTTATTTAAATATATTAATCAAGAAAATTTCCAAATTCATTAAACACATGAAACAAACCTATGAATTTTACATGGATTAGGGGTGTCATCAACTCATCCCATCTATTTTCATCATAGATTTACAGTTATTTATCATATTGTATGAGAATTCTGAATGAATAGGATAAATCATTATGCCTTTCGATGAATCTAGACACCATCTTGTTCACACAATGTTCTTATTTCACCACCATGATGATCAATGTTTTCCTCAATGTTTAGGAAAAATAAAATTGTAATTGGTGATGAATGTCTTCCAATCATATAAAGGATCCTGAAGGTAGAATGCTCAACCAAACAATGGTAGGACCTTTCAATGTATTTATGAAATACATAATCATTGTTGCCTCCTGTTAATCTTGAGGTCCCATCATTGGCCCATAATGGGATATGAAATTTCTGAGATATTTTGTAGGGTTACCCATACTGTAAATGGTAGATATGTTATATTTACTAATGTTGGGATGAGGTTGAGTGTCATCCTCTCATTTGAGATATGGATTCCATTCAAACTGCACAGCTGGGCATCACCCTTCCATGGATTCCTTTTGAGTATCTAGGGATTTGATGAGATTATTTAACTCTTTGGCACTATTTTCTATGCACCTTCCCATCCATAGGTAGAGTACAAGTCCAGATGAGGTCATCACACATTCGTTTCCCACTGATCTCTAATTAGAACTCTAACTAAATGATTCCAATGATGAGGGAGATACTATAACCACAACAGAGGTATGTCACAATAATATTTAAACATACACATTTATGGGAACATGATTTCTAGATCAAGATCCAATATTATACTTAGATGACAATCATATAAGAGGTTCAAATATGGAAGGGATAATATTCATCTCTATATAGAGATGACACCTACGGGGAAAGATTCCCCGGACTAGATCCTCATTAAATTGTGGTAGAAATTGTGTTTCACTTAATATTCATGATATCTTTTTCTCCTTGGATGGAACTTCTGTTCTTCTTGAAAATTATCAAGATGTATCCATATGGTTCCCATTCTCATTTACAATATTCTATCGATGAAGTGGAAACTCATTATTTAGTGGTAAAAAATTTTAATTCCATATTTGGTTCCAAGTGTGTGAAACCTCATTTGGTGCATCAAAATCACCCACCTTCTAGGTATATTTTCCATGATATGGACCTCTTACATTTATTATAAATCAATATTAACCATTCTGAATGTGATTACATTCAATGATGGATATCAGGTAATAGATTTTTTTCAAATACATTCAATGAAAATTTATGATTTCTTACATCCTTCCTTTTATTTGTTATTTTAACCCTTTTCCATGTTGTGATATTTTCTATTATGGCCCTAGATGGGTTTTATTTTAATTTTCATAATATACTACCATCTTGGCCTATGAACAATAGATTTGAGGTATTTTCCGTTTATGATTGTAGAGTGATCCCTGACCAATATAGGTTTTTCTTACTGTTGGATGAATTAGTCGAATAGGGACTATTTAATTTTCAATCCCATCATAGAGAAGGATGAATATCTCTATAGTGATAATGAAGATAAAAATTCCACTAGACTTGGAGGGTGGGGGTCTTTAGGGGCCACCATCGGCATTCATAGGTCCTAATGTTGAGGATGTAATGACTCCAAGTGGGGACATGATGATTATACAGATTGATATGAATACATTAATTACCCAAAACCAGTGGGGTGGTGGTGATCTCTAATCACCGCTAATTCTTCATGGACCCTATCAGGGGATGATGAACTTGGACACTTTCATTGAGATATAAATTCCCCCATCCCAGTATGTTGGGGATCACTTATGGATTTCAAATTTAAGTCTTGAATTATAATGGGGATTGAAAATATGAGGGGTGTATGTGGGGGTAGATATTATCCATGGCCCAGGGGCCAAGTCCGCTCTTGGAAATCTATTATGGACACTTCTATTAGGGACTGTTTTACATGGAATAATTGTTATCATGTGGGAATTAAGAAAGATGGAATCCCATGATGAGAATTAATTTTCACGTAAATCATTTCAGATGATCACGACATCATTCTACAAATTCAAAATGTCTTCTAATTTTCATTATATTACCTAGTCTGATGTCATGTTAGACAGACTCATCCTTCGTTCATGATATCTTGTAATCATTGGAGTGGGCTAATTCCATTATTTTGGCCAACTAGCATGAACATTAAATGGTCCCCTGATCTTTCTTGAGGATATAACCTTACAGGATGTTGAAAATAAGGGGCACTATTATTTAAGAGGGTTGGAAAAATATGATCCTCCATACATTCCAATTCCACTAATGTAAATGGATGACTTCATGTGGGAGATCATCTTCAAAAGCAGCACGATGTAATAGGGGAAATCATGTTACATATTTTCATTGTGATTTTCCTGTTTAGTACCCTAAGTCATGTATATATCAGTTAGGTCATATTGTAAATAGAGTGTCTTGGTAATCTATGGTGGTACTCATATACGAGATTAGGGTGATATTTATCCTTTATTCATTAGTGACTAGTCCTCAAATGTTTGATTATTTAAAGAATCTGCTCCTTTTCTATCACATCTGGGATCACAATGAAATATATAGTGATGGGCCCAAACATTATGGGGAGGTTTCATCCTCCTATATCTATCCATATGTCAATTTACACTTCCTCCACATCAAAAATAAATACCTTCATCTGGTCATTCAATATAAGATGGATCTGATGGAAATAGAGAGTATTTGGAAGTTGATGGGGAGCCACATACAATTGGAATTTATGTTTCGATCACCTATATATATGATGTAATCGGAGTTTTGGCCCCCTATTAATAACTTGGATTTTGGGAAAGGTGATGATTTCCTTGTCCATGGGAGATATCACCATTGGGAGGTTGATCATGATTGTTTTCAGGAGTATATTCCATGCAATCCACCTCCACACTATTTTGGTAATAAAAGTCTCCCTATTCAGCTTATATATATTATTTTATAGGCCTTAAAGGTGTTATAATGTGTCACAAATGTCCTCAAAGACACATTAATTGAAAGGATATTATTATTGGTCATTTAAGAGTGTTATCCATCTCTTATGAATCTATTCAAATATTTCATTAAGTTGTCCCATTATCGATAGGAATATGAGCCTATACTGAGGCACGTTCCACTATCACATGGTGAGGATTATCCATTAAGGGAGTATGTGGATGATCTTAAGACTTTGGGATATACTACTAGTCATGATTGGAAGGAGTGTGAGCCTACCCTAATATGTGTACCACTCTCACATGGCGAGACATGGTTGGAACATGAATACGAGCCTTTTCAGAATATGATTTCTTCACCAGAATATGCAGAAAGACCTTTTGAGTTGGAGAAGGAATATGATCATCCACTTGTATTATCCCAGATGCATAATAGCATAGTCATTCATCAGTGGAAGTAGGAATATATTTCTTTCTTCTTTAATTTGATATAATATTACAGGATGAATCAATAACATTAATCTGATCCTGCCGAAAGATTGATCACTTATCACATGGTCATCCTCATCTAGAATAGAGAGTTGACTAAAATCTTAGAAATTTGGAGTATGGAGTTGTAATTATTAGATAGGAATATCTGCATTTCCTAAGGCTTGTTCCACACTCACATGGTTCTCCCATGGCATAATGAGGATATGATTCCAATCCATGGCCTTTGGAATATAACTCCAGACATTTTTGATAGACATTTTCCCAGTTCATGAGTTATGTGCCACTCTAATATAACGATCTCATGATGGAATATTACTATGAGCCGAATCTGATGCCCCATCCTTTATTAGAATTTTAAATAAAATCCTCCTCTAGGGAGAAAGAGTTTTCACTCCATATGGAACAACCACTTCATTACGATGATATTAGAGTTGTGTTTCCTAGGAATTAGGGATTAGAGTTTGTGTCATTCCCTTTATCTGCAATAGTTCTAGAATATTTCAGCAGAGCCCTTCAACTGTTCCCAAAATATATTATCATTTTATAAATGTGAGTGATGTTATAAAAGCATTCAAAATTACGGTCCCCATTGTGCCTTGGAAGTTTCCTTTTATTTAATCATGTATATACTCCCACTTTAGTCCTACTTGTGATGTCAGAGTGTACTGATGGAATTTATGCACGAGGTAGGGATATGTGCCTCCCCCATTCCTGATGTTGGAATATTCCCATTGAAATTTTCTGAGCCATAAGGTGTATGAGACTGCTTTCTGGTTACATCTAGTGTATGTCAGCATGCATCATCAATATGAGTGGAAATATTATCCCCATCATGGATATCAAGTTCTTTCCACCCTCGACTATCATTTCATGCTTCTCAATCATGGGTATCACTGGTGGATGTGTGTTAGTTGCTACTCATAGTAGGTGAATGGGGGTTACCAATGGGGTGATCTTGGAGACAACAGTTTGAAGGTTCCCTCCTTAGTTTGACCTAAAGCGAAGGGAAACCATACATGGCTTCCTTTTCCACATTCATCAGATATGGTAAATTGGTTGTTGTCATGATATAATGACAAGATCATAATGTTTTTAGTTGTATCATTGAGGATTGCTATTTTAGAAGTATTCTTAGTGGGGAGAGGTTGATTTGATGGATTCCATAATTTTCGAGACTTATATTTATCCACCATGGTCATGATTGTACCAGGTTAGTGGCGCTCACATTATATTGTATTTTTCACCTTCCTTTAGAGCTGGCTTAATAGAGATATCAGTTTTTGACCTATAGGGGATGCATTAATTTATGATTTACTTGAATTAATGTTGAGTGATGATTAAATTTCCAGATCATAGGATGTTTTCGATGAGAGAAGTATATGCAATCATGCCGACAACAAGGAATACGGCCACCAATTAGTGATATATAATATGCATAAAAAATGGTCAACATTATATGAATGGTAAACACAATTTCACTTTTTTCATAATCTTGCCAATCTGCTAACATGGACTTATCAATGCATGGATGGACATACATGAATCCCTGCTATAAAATATCATATATATGACCCCATAGAACTAGCTTTTTTGTTATTATAGGGTTCTTGAAGACAACATGGCCTAAGATATTCATGTTGGGACTGTTAGTTTTTTTCCAATATGGAGGTAACAATATTGTTTGACATATTATAAACCAATCATTCATTATTATAGAGATTCACATCAGGTTAACCATTTTTTTCTAGATTTAAGGCATGGAATGGTATTTTCCAAATGTTGTCGTTGATACAGGAGTTTTACCGCCCCACTCAATCTATTACATAGGAATTTCCATTGGGTTGATCTTTCCTAAAAATTAATAGCGGTTCCCTCAACCATAAATGGGTACATACCTGCTCCCCAAAGGGAGGTAGTCAAAAGGATTTTTTGTCCCATCGAATCTTGGGGACTCACATTGTTCAAGAGGATTGGAGGTCGGTCTCACCACACCATTTCTGGGGAAGTGTTTCCAATACCATGAATTAGTTATAGATATAAGATATGTTCATGAATCCATTCCTATTCTTAATAATGGGCTGATAACTCTACAAAAATAATAGGTTATTTATCTATTATTATCAAAACAATGGGAGTCTCATTGGAAAATCCATCTATATATATCCCACATTCTCCATCATTTTTTGGTAATGGGAGGCTACATATGAGTTCAATCTATATATCCATGTTCTTTGAAATGTGCTTCCATGAATGGAGTCAGTTGGTATTCTGAGGAGGGGACTAACCCATTATGAGGGGTCCTACATATCCAAGTTATTTTAGGAGAAAAACCATGTTACTCAATCAACTCGTGAAATTTATTTTCATCTCGAATGGACTAATATGGGTGGTTTGGGGCATTGACTATTCAAGATCTACTCCTTGAGGGACATCCTACATACACCAAGTATAGTGAGAATTAGTGTTGTCATATTTTATTTGGTCTCTTAGTCTATAGATGGATGTGGTAAAGTGATCATCTACTATGAAAAATTGGGTCCATATGGATGAGATTTCATAGTTGTAAAAGGAATTACACTGAAAGGGGTTTTTGTTTGATCATGGGCCTTAGAAATGTACCCTATATATCCAGGCTATTATAGGAATTATTGTTACTATAGTTCCCTTTATATCAGGGATCACAAATAGGGGCTTCCTTTACTTATAGAAAGGATTATAGTGAAATGGTTCTGATCATTTCAACTCAATTTGCCCACATGATCTAGGATGTTTATGAGAAACAAGGGATAATAAGTAATCAATGTCATTGATTTGAGTAAGGGTCTTAAATGATGAGATCACCCTGGATGATGCATATGGAGCGCAAAACTCAAGGATCATAGGCCTAAGTAATACTGATGTCGTAGTAATCAGAGTCTTATTAATTCCCTTTGTTATGGGGTTTCCCTATTGATCGGGGTGTAAACACTGATGTAGGACAATGTTATCACATATTGGGATTCCCTTGTGTCAGGGTTAATTTTTCTAGAGGGTGTCACATTCACTAGATATATTTCACAGAGGACATTGAAATTACAAAATGGTTTTCCATGGAAGCCATCACATGACCTATATGGCTTGTGTGGGGAATCTCATGTCCTAGATGTTGTTCCCTGGTGTCATTCAGAAGAGTTGAATTGACACATATGGAGACTATTTCAAGAGTCATCATGACATGATTCAAAAGATGTTGTTTATATTGGATAATATACATGGTGGGAATCGAGAGACCTGGTCATCATATCTAGAGGGAATCTCATGACTCAAATGACATGAAAATAGGGTTTCACAAGAGATTAGTTTACATGCCCTGATGCATCCCTGATACTTGCCTGATATGCGAATGCATTAATATATGATTCATGCCATGTATCTAAAGGATGAATGATGGTTTAGGATACATGCATAGGTGGTTTTGTGAGACCAATGTGGTGTTCATATGGAGAACATGTAACTTGTTCTAACATTTCCATTGGATTTATCATGTCCCAAATTGCATGTTCAGGAATCATCATCAGATCTGTAGACATGTCCTTGTGTTATAGTTTCTCATTGGCCGACTCACATAAAGCACATATGGGTCAGAAATCATGTTTTTTTAATTGATACACTTTTAATCTTTGTTAAATCAATTTTATTGAGAATTCATTAGGGTTTTTTCATATAATTTATTCTAGATTATTCCATGATTTAGAAGAAATTTTCTATGTTCATCTCACATCTCACCAGGGTTTCATCACATGTTATAGGAATGATCAAATGATGTGACTCATGTATGGATCATGACTGATCTTATTATTCCCCAGTATATTATATCACATAAGACATTCCATTCTAAATATTAGACACCCTGATAAGTCCTATCTAGACCTTGAGCATGTGAGTCCATAGGTCAAGAGTTGAACTATCATGATTCCAACCCTTTACTGATTTTGGGGTAGGGAATTTGTAGTCATATCCACCTCAGTTTTTCTTCAATTTATGTGGCGTATCTAGAAAAAGTCTATCATAGAGTAATTTAAAGGATGTGGTGCCACATGTATTTGAGAATCTCTACTATGGACCACTCCGAAGGAGTCACCAAAATTTCAGAGACGAAGAGTCTCTATCATCAACGCCTACATTATTGGATTATTTCAAATTAAGGGGGACTTGGTTGATAACATGGATGGGTCAAAGGAAATCATTTTTCTCATTTTGACATGTTCAAGGTCCATCACGAGATCTATCTTCCAGTTTAAAAACATCTATGGGATGTTTGACAACATGTATGATACTTTCTAAGAGACAAGAATGGATTTCCAGGAGGTCTCTAGGGACCGCTATGTGGCCTTCCATATCAAATAATAGGCTTTTTGTGACCAAGAGATTTATCTTCAACCTCCATATTTTATTTCCTTTGTTTCAAAATAAAATTTTCGGGCATCAATCATTATTTATTGAGTAATGTCAAGAAAAATTACTCTGTTTTTTGGTGATGAGTCCACTGACAGATATCGGTCATATAGGGATGTGTTATAAGTTTTCAACAATTATATTACTTTTTCATTGGAGAGACAAATAGGGATCATTAAACCACCTAGGCATACTAGGGGAACGTCAAATGGGGATTATTTCAAGTGTAATTGCTATTGCAATAGGAGGTCTCTATATCGGTAAGGACTAGCAGGGTCTTCTGGATCGCCATACATGTGTTTAATGGGTTTCCATGATCATGAGCGGCTCCCAACACCCCTCCTTTAATCCCATTGGTTTTAGTTTTCAACCGTTTGGGGTATTTTGAGTCTACCTAGTTTTTCTCAAGATTTATTAACCATCTCATCAATAACTAGTCATGTGGATATTACAACAACTATGGGTCTCCATATTTTGGGAATACTCCCTCCCATTTTTATAAGATTTTCAAGGTGGACCGTGAAATGCATGCTATTGAAAACCAATATGGACTAAGGGAGCTCTTACAACATCCACCTACATAGATACAGGATGTCTATAAGAAATTTTCGAATGTAGAGGAGCTTATTGAACATGGGTTCCACTAGATTCACTGTAGGTTATATGTTGTATGTGTAATCGTCATGTGACTTTATAATGGTCACACGATAATGAGTCACATGAAGGTTCACCCAATCCGTAAGTCTCTACCATATTCACATTCCTTTGTTTTTAGGGTAAATAATACCCATATTAATGAATTTCTACTGTTGTAAATTTTTGAATTCTCATTTAGAAGGATTCAATAATGTTTTATAAAAAATTAAATTAAACTCATAAAATAAATAGTTATCATATATAATTATTATTTAATAACCCACTTAAACCCTCATGTTCCCAAGGACACCAAAAACATCAATACCTTCTTTGACCTGTACTAGAGTTATAACTATATCACAAATCCATTTTTATCAGTTATCATTTAATTTAAAATTATATCACGTACAATTGGTACAATAGTCCAATGCTAACTCATGGTTGTAGAAAATTCTGTCTTACACCTAGTTTTTATTATAATACACAATACCTATACCATAAATCAATATAACATGGGTATTTGGATCCTCATGTCCTTCCCAATACTCACTATCTCATAAAGGTTTTCAGAGAATTGGTCTTCATCCCATGCCACATTGATCACATATTTCTATTTGGAGCATTATTCTTTGTCAGACACCTTATTTATAACATATGGGTATATGTCTCCTTAGGGTAATGGCCCAGACCTCTTTGGACAATTACATTGCAAAAACCAGCTGTATTTGGTGTTTTAGGAGGTCAAGGTGACATATCCCCAACACTTAGAAAATTTTTCCATCTATGTTAATAATGTCATTGGTGACCATCGGTGAACAGTTCCTAGGGTAGACTATTGTGAATAGTTAAATGGTGACATTATGTGAATAGTTCCATTGGTGATCATCGGTGGGCAGTTCCAACAGTAGACAGTTGTGAATAGTAAAATGGTGACCTTTGGGGAACAGTGTCATCAGTAACCTTCTATGAACAGTGGAAACGATGAGGTCCAATGGTAACCTCTCATTTCTTTTCCAAATATCCAATTCTATGAATAGTTCCATCGGTGAGGTTCCAATAGTGGCCTCTTTCCATTATCAAATTTCCAATTCTATGAACAATTCCATCGGTGAACAGTTATATTGGTGAGGTTTAAATGACGACCTCTTTCCATTGTGAAATTTCCAATTCTGTGAATAGTTCCATCGGTGAGGTTCCAATGGTAACCTCTTTCCTTTCACAAATTTCCAATTCTATGAATAGTTCCATCAGTGAACCATTCCATTAGTGAGGTTCTAACGGTGACCTCTTTCATTTGGAAAATATTGAGTTCATGACCAGTGTTTCTTGAACAGTGAGGTTCTATCAGTGACCTCTTTCCTTTTCCAAATTTTGAGATCATGAATAGTGTTTCTAGAATGGTGAGGTCCTATCGGCGAGAATCTAAAGGTGATGTTCATGCACAATGACTTTCCATTTAAATATTTTAATTTCATGAATAGTGTTTCCTTAATGGTGAGGTACTATTGGTGAGGTTCAAATGGTGATGTTTATGAACAATGTCTTTCCTTTGACAAATTTTGAGTTCATGAATAGTGTTTCCAGAATGGTGAGGTTCTATTGGTGAGGTTCTAACGGTGAGGTTCATGAACATTGTCATTCCATTGATAAATTATTAGTTCATGAACAGTGTTTCCAGAATAGTGAGGTTCTATCGGTGAGGTTCAAATGGTGAGGTTCATGAATAGTTTCTTATCTTTGCCAAATTTTCGGTTCATGAATTGTGTTTCTAGACGGTGAGGTTCTATCGGTGAGGTTCTATTGGTGATGTTCTAACGGTGAGTTTCATGAACAGTGTATTTCTTTTTTCATATTTTAACTTCCCAATCAGTGTTTCTAGAATAGTGAGGTTCTATCGGGGATGTTCTAACGGTGAGGTTCAGGAACAATGTCTTTCCTTTGGAAAATTTCGAGTTTTTGAATAGTGTTTCCGGCTCCCTACAATTTCTTCCCTTTGACATTTCCATTGATGTAAAATGCATTTAAATCAATTTTTAAAGACTATAAGGCCGATTTAAAGGCTATAACCCCTATATTGGTTATTCATAATGATCGGGATGTTTTTACTTTGTCAAAGACATGGTTTAATGTGATCCTCTTTTATTGGGAATTCAAGTGAATCTTAAACTGTCGTTCAATTAAATCTTTTAAAGGGACAAGATATCTTCCTCCGTAGTTCTTCCTCCTTGTTCTCAGGTGTGAAATGCTTAAACCTTTTCCTTCCTACTCGTTGGAGATATACACTCAAACCATCCTCCTAGGATTGGTTCTGCTCTATTTTTATGTAATAATCAGTGTTGATCTCTGATATAAGGTATGATATATCATCATTAATTTGGGTTCATCTCCATCTGTTTCTCCTTGCAATTTTAGGGAATTTTTACCCCCATGTTACTAATGGGATTTTCTTGTGTATTGGATTGTGTGGTGGATTCTCTTCATCCTCTGGTGGATATTGAATCCATAGGGTGAGGAGATTATAAACTATTGTGTGGATCATTCTCTTATAATAAATGTCAAGAACAATTTGTGGTTGGAGATTCATTACTTCTGTCTTATTTTATGTGTGACAATATCATTAGTATGTTTTGTCCCATGGGATCACAGTGGAATTAACCTAATAAATATTAAAACCGGATAAATAAATTGATATTGATAGAATGTTATTGCCTATTGTTATGCTAGAATGTGTGATATCAATTCTTGTTGTGTTTTTTAATTCTTTCTAGATGGAAATTGTAAAAGAACGTAAAGTCAGAATTAATTTATAATAGCTTGGCTAAAGATAAAGATGTAGGATCGAAATAGTGATGTAGATGCTCAATTTACAAGAGGAGGGGTGAATTTGAATACTTTAAAAATTCCTTTGGAACCTTTAAAGTTAGTTACGATTAACTATGTTTTCCTTAAGCAATGGAAAGGGATAAGTTTAACAAAGTTAAACTAAGCAAATTCACAACACCTCTAACATCGAATGCAAACGTGGAAACAGATTCTGAAAGTAGGTTCTGGAAATATGGTTCCGGAAATTGAAACTTAACAAAGGATTACAATATGAGATTCTAACTTAAAGCGTATAGAATCTAAATGAAACAGAGTACAAATAAGGAAGTATAAGAAAGTTATACTTTCCTTATAATACAAAATGCAGCGGAATATAAACAAGTAGTTATACTACAAGTAACAAGATATAAGTCTTTTAACCCAAAGAGAATGGTATCCAACAACCTTGGATATAGGTCCCTTGATTTATACTTTCAAGAAAGTCTGTCTTACCCACACCAGGGTAAGCCCTCGATACGAAGATCAGAGTCTCTGTCCTGCTATCCCCGCAAGCCCTCAACTTCAAGGTAGTTGGCAACCTCTGTCTTCCTCAGCAAGGAAGCCCTCAAACATCAAGGTAGTCGGCAACCTCTATCTTCCTATCCCCAGAATCCCTCGCATGTAATCACCAACATTCAGAGTCGCATGAAGCTTTGAGAGTTAATAAGAGCCTCTCTCTCTAGAAATCACTTCTAGCATGTAATCACATGAGTCGAAGATCTGTCAGTCGTTCAGCACCGAGCTCTTTCAAATGAGCTCCTATTTATAGGTAAGGTCGGCTCCTTCTCCAACGGTCATATTTTCCTTAAAGATCGGAGGGACATGTACACGTGTCACTTAGACAACAGTTAGTTAATAACAAAATAGATGACATCATTTTATAACAAAAGAAGTATAACAGAATGTACGACCTCATTTTAAAATCTAACATAAAAGTTCGGAATGAAAGCTTCGGAGTGAAGGTTCGGAGTGTAATGAAAATAATAAAGATTAGACAACTTATAGAAGTGTAAGCAGAATAAAATTTCGGAGTCTAACCAAAATATTTTTCGGAGTCTGAATTAATTCAGAGTGTATAAAATAGAGAAGATCAGATTTTGTTTAATAGGTGAATTCAGAATGAGAATTTGGAATGAGAATTCATCATCAGAATTCATAATGAGAATTCATCATCAGGATTCGTAATGAGAATTCGTCATCAGAATTCGTAATGAGAATTCTTCATCAGAATTCATAATGGGAATTCAGAATGAGATTTCTTCATCATAATTTGTAATGAGAATTCTTCATTGGAATTCGTAATGAGAATTCCTTATCAGAATTCATAATGAGAATTTGTTGTCGAATTTCATAAAGATTCGTATCCTTAATCGGAAGTAAAACTGTATTCGGAATTCGGAATGAAACTTTATTACAGTTCTCATTCTGGATTTCGGAGTGAATATTTATTATAGTTTTTGACCAGAATTCGGATCCTAAAACAGAATACTTCATATCAAAGTTTCAAGAAGTTCCGAGAAAATAGAAATGAATCCGAATATTATACTTAAGAAAAAAAATCTAGATGAACATATGATAAGGATAGTTTTTCTTATAAAAGCGATTTTCTTTATAAAAGAATTTTTTTTAAGAAACCAATTTTCCTTATAAAAGAAAATTTCCTTATAAATGCAATTTTCCTTAAAAAAGCAATTTTCCTTATAAAAGCAATTTTCCTTATAAAAGCAATTTTCCTTATAAAAGCAATTTTCCTAAAGATAAGGTGTTTGTGATTTTCAAAACAAGAAGGAATGGAAAAGTCATAAGGAAAACCTTATTGACTCAAAAATCTTCCCCTTTTTGGAAAGCACAAACATCCATACGAAAAAGAAATTCTAAGAAGAAAGAAAAACATTAAGGCTTATCTCCCTTTGCTTTAAGGATATTGATGTATACAACTAACTGCCCCTTAGGCTTTGAAACTCTATAGATCGTATTCTAGATTTCTGGAGGGACATTTCATTACGAAAAAGAAATTCTTCTTTATTGAAAAACTCCCCCTTAGATAGACTCTTATTAGAGTTCTTCTTTTTCATAAGGATCATTTCCTTCTCCCCCTTTAGATAAACTCTCATTGAAGTTCTTCTTTTTCTTAAGGATCTTTTCTTTCTCCCCCTTTGTGATTTTCAGAAAGAAATCGTGGGAATGGGAAAAAATAACAAAGTACCTGAAAAATTATTAATAAGAACAAAAGAAACGAGAGGCACAATTTTTATTAGGATTAAAATCTCAGCAACAAAGAAAATTAGATACAACAAAAAGATCGGATTTAGTTATTTCGGATCTTTTTCGTTCGACATGAGCCCCTTAAGAATAGTCTTGATCTTTTTCAGGTCTTTATGATCTTCTTTAGCTTGCTTCTCTAAGACCACTATTCTTGCACTTTGAGCTTCAATTCTTTCTTCCTGGGCTTGAAGCTTTTCTTCCTGAGATTTAATCTTTTCTTCCGGAGCCTTCAACTTCTCTTCAAACTCAATCCGATGATCTCTTTCAAATTTCTAGTTCTGAGAAACAGAATTCAACTTCCCATTCAGATCTCTGACTTGTTGAATCCGGAAGTTCTTTTCATCTGTCAGCTTCTCTTCAAAAGATGAAGTCAGGTCATTTATCTTCATTTCCTCAGTCTCAAAGGCATCCTTGACATTGTCTTCAAATTCATCAAATAACCTCATCTCTTCAACAGTCTTCTTCGACCAGTTTGTCATCTTCTTGAAAGATTTTTTATGATCTTCGTAGCCAACAAAAAAGGTTTTGAACTGAGCATCAATCTCAACGCACTTTTCCATAACCATAGACACAAAGTCTTTTTTCTTATTCAAAGCATGTTGGAGCATCTGGAATCTTGAATCAATACTTTAGAAGGTATGAATGGTTCCTACCAACTTCTTCAAAGACTGAACAACAAAGTAATTCCCCACCGAAGTTGACTCCGAATCCGAAACTTTGCTTGGAGAATTTTCTTCTTCAACAAGGTCAAGCATTCTCTTCGAAGAACTACCAACTTCCTTCCTCTTCCTCACTTCTGAGATCGGAGTATCAGCAAGAATTTTCTTTCCCTTGTCTTTTTCTGGAATTGAATCATGTTCCGAAGTTCTCTTCTCACTATCAGAAACTTGAAAAACATTATCTTCCTCAACAGAAACTTCCTGAACACGAACCCCTACGTTTTCCTTCTGAGAAACATCATGTAAAATTTGTTCTTCTTCTCCATGATAAGTAACTTCTTCTTCTCCTTTCTCTTCTTCCATTGCTGCAGTAACTAGCTTCGAAGATTCAGCTTCTGAAGTTCAGAGTGATATGTGTTCCAAAGGTGTGGCCTTGTAATCGTCTACTTGTTTCAACACATCTCCGGTTTCACCACATCCTTCAGCAACATCTTCTTCTTGTTCCACTTGCTCAACTTGCTCTACTTCCTCAGTAGTCTTAGCAACAGCTTCTTCCTGAGCAAAGAAATTTCTTCCTGGAGTCTCAGTTAGAGATTCCAAGGAGAAATATCTCGAAACAGGAATAGTTGCTGAAACCATCTCATTGAATTTAAAAAAAGCCTGAGCTACCTCAGCCTCAGACATCTTCTTCTTGAGCTTCTTTTCCTTTACTTGTTTTTCAAGCTCATCACCAGTTCTCTCCTTCAAGGCCTTAGCCTCCGCAGGGTCCAATCAAAACTGTGGATCCCCTTCTTTCCTTTTCTCCTTATATGCTCTCCACTTCACAACAACTTCATCAGGATAGGATTTCTTCTTCTCTGGCTTTGGAGGTGCGGAATGGACTTCCTTAGACTTGGGATTCTCTGCTTTTACTTCCACTTCTTTCAGCTTTCTCTTTCTTACTGTCTTAGAGGATTCCGGATCAGCGACTTTCGGAAATGCTTTTCCTTGAGCAGGTAGATCAATAAACTGTCCAAACTCTTTGTCAAAAGCTACATCCATTCTCTTAAGAGTACCATCGCTCACCAGCATAATCTTGCAAACTCTTGGATTAGATTTCCAAGCCTCCTTCAAAGACTCAAGGCACCGAACTATCAACATCGAGATGATTGCTGGATACATAATAAACTGAGCTCTCAGATTTCCTTTCTTCAAATTCTCAAGAGTGATAAGAATTTGATTCATCAAGTTAAACTTCCTCATATTTATCAGAAAATCTAAGATCTAGATCTCACTCTTCTTCAAGCTATCTTTGTCACCTTTTCTAGGTACGATACGACCCTGTACCCATAGCTCTAGAATCCTGAAATTTGTAGATAAACTAGCAATCATCGGAGCCTTGTCATCAGCCAGTCCGAGAGGTTCTAAAGCTTTTTTCTTGTCAAATCTACCTTTAGAATCCGGCAACACATGAGAAACAAACTTAGCTTCACCATCATTCTTTAGCCCCACCAAGCTGGCTGCCATGGCATATGAAAGTTTATAAGTCTTCCCATAAGTCTTAAAAGACTATTTGACCTAAAGATTCATAATTAGAAGATTCATCTGAAGAGTCACCACCACTGGCACTCCAGGTATCATTTGCTTTCAGAACTTTCTTAGCTTTAGCAATATAATACTTCTTCCTGTTCCAATCTGAATGCCTTTCTTTTCTTTCTTTCTTTTTGAGCATAGGGCAATCTGGTCTAATATGTCCAGATCTCTTGCATTCATAACAAGTAACTTCTCCATCTTTCTTATCTATCCTTTCCTTTTTCTTATACTTTGATTGGAAATTTCATTGTCCAGCTATCTTGTTCATCCTTCAAGCAAGATTTTCTAGTTCATTTTCAGAGACTTCACTCTCACTATATTCGGATTGGAAAATAACTTTCTTAGACTTGGATCTGGTTACTTTCTTAGGAGTCTTAGCTTTCATCTGATTTGAAGTTGTTGTAAAATCAACAGTACCATTTCCATTCTTCTTCTTGATATTTTCAGCATCTCTCTTCATTCTGGTTTCATGTTGTAGAAGAGTTCCAAAAAGCTCATCAAGAGTAATTTGAGTGACCTTCCTGTTCTCATCTATAACTGTTCTCTTGGATTCCCACTCGTTGGACATAATCTCAATTATCTTATCTACAAGAGCTTCATCATCTAAACCTTTCTCTCCCATAGACTGTAGACTGTTGACGATATTCATAAATCTCTTTTGCACTTTACATATTGGTTCACCATAAGGAAAGTTGAAGCCATGATATTCAACTCTAAGCATAGCTCTTCTAGTCTCAATTACCTTAGAAGTTCCAAAGTGTGTAACTTCTAACATCTTCCAGATACAATTAGCTTCTTCACAAGAAGAAATTTGGCTATATATATTTCTGTTCATTGAACATAGTAAAGTATTGCGTACATTATAGTTGAGTTGATATTCTTGCTTTTCCTAGTTAGTAAAAGTTCTGACTTCCTTGTCAGGAATTTTATAATCTCCAGTAAGCATAACAAATTTATCCACTCCAGTATTGATAACAAAAGTCTTCAAACGATCTCTCTGGTATTCATAATCATTACCATCAAAGATAGGTGGTCTTGTATGATTTAGATTATCAATTGATCCAATATTAATTCCTTCCACACTTAATATAACCTTCGGCACACAAACTTGTTAGTAGAAAACGATTCGTAATAACAAAGTTCGGAATGAGAAAGTTCGTAATGAGAATGTTCGTAATGAGAAAGTGAGAAAGAAAAACTTATTCGTGAGTATAAGTATTTCAGATCCCTACTCTGATACCAATTATAGGATCGAAATAGTGATGTAGATGCTCAATTAACAAGAGGGGGGGTGAATTGTATACTTTAAAAATTCCTTTGGAACCTTTAAAGTTAGTTACGATTAACTATTTTTTCCTTAAGAAAAGGAAAGGGATAAGTTTAACAAAGTTAAACTAAGAAAATTCACAACACCTCTAACACCGAATGCAAACATGGAAAGAGATTCCGAAAGTTGGTTCCGGAAATATGGTTCCGGAAATAGAAATTTAACAAAGGATTACAATGTGAGATTCTACCTTAAAGCGTATAGAATCTAAATGAAACAGAGTACAAATAAGGAAGTATAAGAAAGATATTCTTTACATATAATACAAAATGCAGCGGAATATAAAAAAGTAGTTAAACTACAAGTAACAAGATATAAGTCTTTTAACCCAATGAGAAGGGTATCCCACAACCTTGGATAAAGGACCCTTGATTTATACTTTCAAGCAAGTCTATCTTACCCACACCAGGGTAAGCCCTCGATAAGAAGATCAGAGTCTCTTTCTTGCTATCCCTGCAAGCCCTCAATTTCAAGGTAGTTGGAAACCTTTGTCTTCCTCAGCAAGGAAGCCCTCGAACATCAAGGTAGTCAGCAACCTCTGTCTTCCTATCCCCGGAAGCCCTCAAATGTAATCACCAACATTCGGAGTCGCACGAAGCTTTGAGAGTTAATAAAAGCCTCTCTCTCTAGAAATCACCTCCAGCATGTAATCACATGAGTTGAAGATCAATCATCCTTTCAGCATCGAGCTCTTTCAAATGAGCTCCTATTTATAGGTATGGTCGGTTCCTTCTCCAATGGTCATATTTTCCTTAAAGATCAGAGGGACCTGTACATGTGTTACTTAGACAATGGTTAGTTAATAACAAAATAGAAGACATCGTTTTATAACAAAACAAGTGTAACAGAATGTACGACATCTTTTTAAAATCTAACATAAAAGTTCGGAATGAATGCTTCGGAGTGAAGGTTCGGAGTGTAATGAAAATAATAAAGAGTAGACAACTTATTGATGTGTAAGAAGAATAAAAGTTCAGAGTCTAACCAAAATATTTTTCGGAGTCTGAATTAATTTAGAGTGTGTAAAATAGAGATGATCAGATTCTGTTTAATAGGTGAATTCGGAATGAGAATTCGGAATGGGAATTCGTCATCAGAATTAGTAATTAGAATTCATCATCAAGATTCGTAATGAGAATTCGTCATCAAAATTCGTAATGAGAATTCTTCATCATAATTCTTAATGAGAATTCAGAATGAGATTTCTTCATCAGAATTCGTAATGAGAATTCTTCATTGGAATTCGTAATGAGAATTCCTTATCAAAATTCATAATGAGAATTTTTTGTCGAATTTCATAAAGATTTGTATCCTTAATCTGGAGTAAAACTGTATTTGGAATTCGGAATGAAAATTTATCATAGTTCTCATTTTGGATTTCGGAGTGAAACATTATTACAGTTTTTGTCCAGAATTTGGATCCTAAAACAGAATAATTCATATCAATGTTTCAATCAGTTCCGAGAAAATATAAATGAATCTGAATATTATACTTATGAATAAAAATCTAGATGAACATATGATAATGATAGTTTTTCTTATAAAAGCAATTTTCCTTATAAAAGAAATTTTCCTTAAGAAATCAATTTTCCTTATAAAAGCAATTTTCCTTTTAAAAGCAATTTTCCTTATAAAAGCATTTTTCCTTATAAAAGCAATTTTCCTTATAAAAGCAATTTTCCTAAAGATAAGGTGTTTGTGATTTTCAAAACAAGAAGGAATGGAAAAGTCATAAGGAAAACCTTATTGACTCAACAAAAGAGGCATGTGAATGAATCCGATTGATGTTGTTGCAATTGATGTTAATCAAATTGATGTAGTAAGCATGTTTAATCAATTTGTGATAGTTTACTTGTTATGTTTCTCGAATTGGAACATGGGAATAATAAATCGATTAATCAAAGATGGATTAATGAACATGATGTTTGATAAAAGATAATTACTTTTAGGGTTTTGAGTTACCATTATGATTGTATAAGGGCCAAGTGCCCAATTGATATCATGATTGTTTTCCTACTTCTCTTGTTGTGATGTGATCCTGGATAACTGTGGTGATATGTGGGCACATGGAGGCCGACCAGTTGTAGAAAAAATGGATGCATACAGTGGTGAGATGCATTGGATTATGATTGTGGGTGTCAGGGAGGACACCTAGAATGCTAAAACAGGTTGGATGTGAATGTTTAGATGCTTACTGTTTCTTATTCGTTGTTTATCTTCTTTACACTTCCCTACTGCTCATGGTGGCTGGCCTAGCTTACCCTTCTTCCTAAAGAGACTAAAACACGTGGGGTATTCCATGTGCTTTCTTTGTTTAGATTCTCAAGGGATGATTGGTCTACCTCTTGCTATAGGCGGAAATGACATGACTGGTACATATACTCACCATGTTGAGACACTTGTGTTTAGTAGCATAGAATGTTTTTCTAGAATTCCTTGGATTATGGGAATGTGATTATGTGAATAAATAATTGAATAATTTATGTTATCCCATTGGTTTGGAGCTTGCTGGGATGAAATACTGAAGTTTCAATTGTAAAGGGGTAGTGGACATTGGGTGTGATGCTAATGAAATTTAAATGTTAAATTGTTAATAGTAAATTAATGATTAATGAATTACTTAACATTAGTTGGAATGGATAAAATGGGAATGAAGTAACGCAATTAAACTCTTTAAATGGTTGTGTGATTAAAAGATACCTAGTCTTAGATGTGGTAGTCGGGAGTCTGAGAGACGTTAGCTGCAGTTGTGTCTATGACTGGGATATGCCCATAGTGTGGTTTTGAGCTATAGGGTATTATGTAATTTTTCTATTTCTATATGACACTCCACCATGTTAGTTAGGTAAACTGACACCCTAGGGATTTTGAGCACTGGGTGTGTTTTCCCCAACATTCTGGTGGGAGGATGGATGGCAGACTACCCCCTTTAGCCCTACTCTCTTCTCATGGAAGTTACTTGTGAAAGTAGGCACAATGATTAGTTTTCCCCATATATGTGTGTAGAGGGATGTTGTGGCTTGTGGTTATTCACACACATATATACTGGATATATTTTCCTATGGACTATTATAGGTGTAATGTGTATAGGTTGTGATGGCCTGAGGATCCTTACTCTATGTATGGGATATATTGGCTTGAGGTTTAATACCCGATGTATGAAAAAAATAATACGATCTATGGTGGCTCCCAAAAACTATTGGGTATCTTTCATTTGTGGATTTGGGGGTTTGGTTGCATGAGGTGCATGTTGTGGTGCTTCACCCTGGTGTTTGCAGGAAATAATTTTTGGAGAGAGATGCTATAGACGTGTGATGTTGTGGAATAGTGGCAAACCAGTGGGGAAGTAGTAGCAGGGTACCCTTGAAATGGATTATTATATTATATACTCTTGTATGTGTTACTTGGTGAGAGTTTCCATGGTGAGGCTGGGAACATAGTACACAGGTTTAGGTGACGAGTTAGTTTCACTTGTTGTTCACTGTGCTTTAGTATTCTCTCTTTACTTTTGTATGAGAGGCTTCATGGAGGATCCTACTGAGTATACTGATATACTCACCCTATGTATATATAAAATATTTTTCAGGTCACATGGAGAAATATTTGGATCGGGCAAGTTTCTACTAGCTTGGGGTTGCATGATCTATTCAATCATGTGGTTTCTATCTTTTTTTACTTCCTCTTTGGTACTTGTGATTTTCCATTTCAGTTTTAGTAGTTTTCTCTAATATTACATATGAGTACTTGGGATTTCATTTATATAGCTATCTGATTTGGAGTTAGATGGTGTCAATCTTATCTCTCTCTTCTGCATGTGTTCTCTTAGAGGGTAAATCCTCCCATTTGTGTGTTTACTATACCCTCAGTGCTTGTGGCCAACCTGGGGCCTACTGGAGTTGGGACATGGAAGTCATTATATCGCTTCTCCCATTTCCAGCCCAGGAGTGGTACACATTGTGGGGAGGGGGTCATGAGAGAGTGGTATTAGAGGCATTGGTTGAGGTAAATGATAGTGTTTGGAGTTAGGAAAAGGTGAGGATGCATTGTATTGGAGGGAAATAGTGTTAGTCATGTTTACCTAGTGATGTATAAACCTTTATGTTTACAATGGCTACTAAACGAGGTAAAACTAGTCTCAGGGTAGAATCCTATGGAATGATCATGCATCATTCTTCTTTGTTCCTATGTTTGAATGGGTAGACCATGCGATATGTTAACATAAAAATGAATAAAAGAAAAAAATTAATTGATTGATGTTGAGTCTTCCATATTTTAGGGTTTGGATATCTAACTGTTTGTTATTTTATAGGCAATGGTTACAGGTTGACGTCCTCTTCATGATCGTATAGAAGATGTCCAGTAGGCTGTTCCCGCAGATCGCTGTATGGTAGAGGTTGACGATGAAAACACGTAGAGGAAGACACATTGAGAGTTTTAGAGATAGAGTCTATAGATGAACAAGGGATCTGTTTTAGATGATGTCATGGAAGACTTGTGGGAGGTGGTTGAGATAGGCTTCAGTTCGACCCATGCTCGGAATGATCATTAAGTGTCCATTGTTGTGACGATGCGGCATGGAACAGCGAGGTATTGGTGGTTATTATTTCTCTAGGATCATGAGGAGTCAGCGATCTAATGGGAGTATTTAGGAGACAATTTTAGAGTCGAGTTTCTTTCATTAAATATAAATGTTTCCAGCAGCTAGGAACTTCATAACCTTTTACATGGGAGCTCTAGTGTGCAATAGTTTGGAGTCTATTTTAGGAACCTTTTACGATATGCTTCAGATCTTTTTCCAGATGAGGTGGCCAAGGAGAGGCATTTCAAGAAGGCCTTTCATCCAGAGATACAGCGCCAGTTCTCCCCGATTATGCTGAAAACATATCTTGAGGTGCTGGAAAGGATAGAGGTCATCGAGTGGACATTGGATATAAAGGGATACTCACAAGAGGGGAGTTGTCATGATTCCTCATAATGCTGATATGTGGTCTGGGGTTCTATGTTTTCAGGGCAGAAGTGTTTCTGTTCAGCCGGTGGTAGTCCCAGCACTCAGCATCTCGTTTCTCTGAGGGAAGTACCTCTTAGGCCTATTCCAAGGGATCATGAACTTGTTATTCTTATGGTGGTCAAGGTCCTCCGTAATGAGAGTGCCCGACCATCCAGAGTAGTCCTCGTGCACCAGGTGTTTTGCTCCAGGTTCCTCCATTGAGGCAGTTCCAAGAGAGGTAGCAGTAGTAGGTTGAACCAGCTTTGGATAAGTAGAGGGTATATGGGGAAGGTTGAGGTTAGCCCCAGGATGCTCCCCGTCCTACGATAGTAGAGAACGCCTGTGGTGGTGGTCATCATCAAGGTCAGGGAGGTCATAGAAGAGTTTGTGGTCAGCTTCATGATTTTTCATTGCAAGCTTTGGGTGATCTAGATGTTGATCGAGGTAACCTTTTATGTTTTCAACCTTAGTGTATTCATTGTTTTATTCAGAAGTGAAACACTCCTTCATGTAACCTACCCTTGTCCAAGATTTGGGACTTGAGGTAGAGGGGCTTCTAGTTCCCTTGGAGTTGACTACGCTACTTAGAGTTTGAGCTGAATTTTTTATGTATGTAGAGATTGTGAGAAACTGTTGGGGTATCACCGCTCTTGGGGAAATATACTATGTTTATGGATAGAACCATATGATGTCATCCTCAGCATGGATTGGTTGTATTCGATGAAAGCTATTGTGGATTTCTTGGGGAGGCAGGTTGTGTTCCTCAATTCGGATGGTGAGCCGGTGGTGTACGTTGGCGATTGAGACCCTCAGATGGGTTAGAGACGTGTTCCATTCTTATCATCCATGATGGCTGAGCTGATGATAAGTTCTTCATAGGTTCATTATTTGGTGTTTTATAGGGTTGTAGAAGTGTACCCTAATGTCATTCCAGAAGAGGATGTAGCATTACCCCCTCGACCAGAGATCCAGTTTGGGATTTAGCTACAACTAGGAGCATATCCTATCTCTATGTCTCCATATAGGATAGCCCCTTATGAGTTACGAGATTTGCATATACATCTTGATGGTCTAATACAGTGTGGTTTTGTTCTTCCGAGTGTATCATCATGGGGTGCACATGTTTTGTTCTTATTGAAAGATGACGGTAGTTTGTGGTTGTGTGCCAACTATCATTTCTTGAACAAAGTGAAAACAAATAATCACTCTCCTATTGCACATATTGATGATTTATTTAATCAAATGAAGGGTGAAATTTGGTTCTCAACGATTTCATTTTGGTCTGGATATCATCAGATGTGTGTTAAAGAAAGATGATATCCCAAAGACTGCTTTTCGTTGCCATCATGGGCATTATGTGTTTGTTGTAATGACGTCCCACATGAAAAATCCTCATGTTGTGTTCATGGGATTGATGAAAGCTGTGTTCAGTGAGTTCTAAGACAATTTCATTGTAGTTTTCATCGATGACATCCTTATGTACTCCACGTTTTAGGATGAGCACGCAGAGAAAATACATGTCGTTTTGGGTGTACTTCGTCAACATATGCTATTTGGGAAATTGACGAAGTGTTAGTTTTGGGTTCGAGTGGTCCATTTCTTGGGTCATTTTGTGTGGTTCTGAAAGGATTAGTTTTGGATCAATCGATGATAGAAGCAATTCTATCTTGGGCAGCCCCTAAGATAGTGCTAGAGGGGTGATTTTTCCTTGTCTTTTAGGCTACTAAAGTAGGTTCATAGCAGATTTCTCACGAGTTGTGACTCCTCTTATTGCTTTTTTCCGGAAGGATCAGTCATTAATGTGAACTGATCAGTGTTCAGAAGATTTCAATTATCTAAAGGATAAGTTAGTAAGTGCTCCAGTTCTCTTTCTTCAAGTTGAAGGAGTTTAGTTTGATGTTTTCTACGATGTGTCGCATCTGGGTTTAGATTGGGTTTGAATTCATCAAAGATCAGTTGTTTCTTATGGGTCTCAACAGTTACGTCCCCATGAACGTAAATATTCTTCCCATGATCTTGATTAGGAAGTCGTGGTGTATGATCTGATGTTCTGGACACATTAACTCATTGGTGAGCGCTTTGTGGTATTCAAAGACCATAATATCCTAAGGTATGTTTTCTCCATCTATGACCCCAACATGCAATAACATCAATGTATGGATTTATTATAGAAAAAAGAATTCGAAATATTGTATACTCCACGAACGAGGACTGTTGTAGCTGATGCCCTAAGCAGGATGTCACTTGGTGATGTAGTTCGTGAATCTGGTGACTCTTGGAGAGTAATGGAAGAACTTTATGCATTAAATCTTCTTATGGGAGAAGTTGGGGGTAGAGGATGTCTTTTACAGATGACAGTGTTGTCATCTCTAGTGCAGAAGGTGGAGGAGTCCCAATTGGGGATCTTGATGTGGAGGTCTGGAGAGACCGAGTTGTTTGTGGTGAGGCCCATGTTGGTTGGACTAAGGATGAACAACACTGATTGTTGTATCATGGAAGGATATTGGTTCCATTGGAAATGCATGATACAATTCCCAAAGAGTTCAATAGTTCTCATTTAGCAGTGCATCTTGGTGTGACAAAGATGTACTAAGCCTTGAGGAGTCAGTTTTCGTTGCCTGGGCTGAAGCATATGGTTGGAAAGTTTGTGTCTTGATGTTTGGTCTACCAGAAGGAGATGGTCGGACATCGTGTTCCTGGTGGTCTGCACTAGCCATTAGATGTTCCTCAGTGGAAGTGGGAGGACATATCAACGGAATTTTTTGCTGGTTTACCTCAAGCTCCGGGTGGACCTGATGCTATTTGGGTAGTAGTGGACCATTTAATGAAATTATCCCACTTTATAGCAATCAAGGAGTCAATCTAAGTGGAATATTTTTCTGGGAAGTATCTCGAGGAGGTGGTTGGACTTCATGGAGTCCCAAGGACGATCATTTCGGATCGAGACCCTTGCATTACATCCAATGTTTAGAGCGGTCTCGAGCATACTTTTGGTTCTCAGTTATGTATTAGCATTGATTTTCATCCTCAAATGGATAGTCAGATAGAGTGTACCATCCCGACTCTTGATGAAATGTTACACACTTGTGTTCTTGATTTTTGAGGTTTGTGGATGAGGCACTTACACTTGGTGGAGTTCTCTTACTATAATATTTTTCACTCTACCATTGGCATTGTTCCATTTGAAGCCTATTATTGCCAACTATTCCATTCTTTGATGTGCTGGACTGGGGTCAGAGAGTTGGCAATTCTTAGACAAGAACTAGTGCATAATACAAGAGAGATGGTTTAGGTTATTCGTGAGAGGATGAATATGGCACAAGAATGTCAGAAATCATATTTCGATCAAAGGAGGAGACCCTTAGAGTTTGATGTTTGGGATCACATGATTTTGAAGGTGACTCCCCGTCATAGGAAGTGAAGGTTAGGTTATGATAGAAATATTTCTCCCCAGTTTTTTGGGACATTTGAGGTGTTATCTCTATTTGAGTTCTTGCGTATCTAGTAACACTTCCCCTACAGATGAGTCAGATACATGATGTTTTCCATGTATTACAGCTCCTTTTTTATCTTCATGATGACTCTCACTTCATCAATTATTGGTTATCTATGTTGATGATGAGGCGACCATTGAGGAGATACCTGTAGAGATCCAAGACTGCAACGAGAAGATGTTTTGCGGGTGTTTTATTCCCTTGGTTCGTGTCTTGTGGCAACACGGTGGCCAGGTAGAGAGTACTTGGGAACATGAGTCACATATACATTCTCAATACCCAGAGTTGCTTTACATTTACGTCTTTTTATGTATCGATGTAAAATTTGTGGTTATAGACCTTTCATTGTTATAATATGGATTTCATTTGTTTCTTCTTGTGGAATGATATTTTTGAGAGGTATCTCGATGGGTGGTTGTTTGGAACCTGTTTCATTTTCACATTGATTGGTTTTTCATTCTCGAGGATGACAATGTTTTGAGAGGTTTCTGATGTAATGGACAAGACCTCTCTTGTCCAATTCATTATGAAAACTAAGTGTATGAGGAGTTTTGAGAACTCAAGTTGACATATTCCCAACAAATTTCCATTTTTTCATTTATGTGAATAGTCTCATTGGTGACCATCAGTGATTTGTTACAAGGGTAAACTTTTCTAAACAATGCAATGGTGACCTTATGTGAATAGTTACATCAGTGAAAATCAGTCAACAGTTCCAACTATAGATTGTTGTGAACAGTACAATGGTGACCTTCAGTGAACAGTATCATCGGTAATCTTCTGTGAACAATGCCAATGGTGAGGTCCCCAATTCCCTCTCTATCCATTGAAAAATTTCAAATTCTATGAACAATTCCATCAGTGATTTTCCATCCATGACCTATTTTCATGGTCAAATATCCAATTATACGAATAGTTCCATATGTGAATAGTTCCATTTGTGAGGTTCCAATTGTGTCCTCTTTCATTTGCCAAATTTTTAATTCTATAAACAGTTCCATCGATGAATAGTTCCATCAGTGAGTTTCCAACAGTGACCTCTTTCCTTTTAAAATTTTTTAATTATATGAAATGTTCCATCAGTGAACAGTTGCATCGGTGTGGTTCTGAGGGTGATCTCTTTCCATTGCGTAATTTTGAGTACATGAACGGTGTTGTCAGAATGGTGAGGTTCTATCGGTGACCTCTTTCCTTTGCAAAATTTGGAGTTCATGAACAATGTTTCCAGAACAGTGAGGTTCTATTAGTGAGTTTCTAAAGGTGAGGTTCATGAAAATTGTCTTTCCATTACCAAATTTGGAGTTCATGAATAGTGTTCCCAGAATGGTGAGGTTCTATCAGTGAGGTTCTAACACTGATGTTCATGAACAATGTATTTCATTTTCCAAATTTTGATTTCATGTACAGTGTTTCTAGAACGGTGAGGATTGTCATTGAGGTTCATGAATAGTGTCTTTCCTTTTCCAAATTTTGAGTTCATGAACAATGGTTCTAGAATGGTGAGGTTCTATCACTGAGAATCTTAAAGTGGGGTTCAGGAACAGTGCCTTTCCTTTTCTAAATTTTGTGTTCATGAATAGTGTTTCTAAAACAATGAGGTTCTCTCAGTGAGGTACTAATAGTGAGGTTCAGGAAAAATGTTTTTGCCTTTGCCAAATTTCATGTTTGTGAATAGTGTTTCTAGTATCGTACAGTTTCACCCCTTGGATATTTCCTTTGATGGAAAATGAATTTAAAGCCCTATTTTAAGGACTCTACGGACGATTCAATGGCCATAACCCCTATATTAATTATTCCTAAGGCTCAAGATGTTTTTACTTGGTCAAACCACTTGGTTTAATGTGATCTTCTAATAATGGGAAATATAACATATCTTAAACTATCATTCCGTTAAATATTCTATTGGGATGAGATATAATCCTCCCTTGTTCTTCCTCCTAGTTCTTGGGTGTGAAACACTCAAACCTTTTCATTCCTTCCTGTAGCAGTTGTACAATCAAACCTTATTCCTAGGACTGGTTCTGCTCTGTTTTGATGAAACCAAGAAGTAACAATCTCTGATATAAGGTTTGATCTATCACCATTCCTTTAGGTTCATCTCCTTCTGTTTCTCCACTCCATTTTAAGGAATTTTTTCCCCCATGTTACTAATGGGTCTTTCTTGTGTGTTGACTAGTGTGGTGTTGTATCTACATCCTTAGGTGGATACTATTTTCATGGGGGATGAGTCCATAACCTGTTGTGTGGAACGTTCTCACATAAAAATGTCAAGAACTATCTGAGGAAGGGGATTCATTTATTATCTCTTATTTTAGGTGAAACAGTATAGTTATAATGTTTTATCCCACTGGATCATCATGGAATTGACCTAAAAAATATTTGATCCAGAGAGATAAATTGATACTGACCATATCTTATGGCCTCTTTTTTTCTAGAATGTGTGATATCAATGATTGATGTGTTTCACAATACATTCTTGATGGAAATTGGTAAAGAACATTAGGCAATAATTAAATGATAATCACTTGGCTAATGATTAAGAGGCATGCGAATGAATCCGATTGAGGTATTTGTAATTTGATGTTAATAAAATTCATGCAGTAAGTATGTCTAATAAATTTTTGATAGATTACTAGTTAGGTTTACCAGATTTTAACCTGTGAATAATAAATCAGTTAATCCAAGATGGATTAACGAACTAGTTTTTTTATAAAAGATAATTACTTATAGGATTATGATTTGACCTATTTCTTGTATAAGGGCCCAAAGCCTAATTAATATGATGTTCTTTTTCCACATATTTGTGTTGTGATGTGAGAAAGGAAGGTTGTGGTGATATTTGGGGGCATGGAGGCTTACTGGTTGATGCAGTTGTTGACGCCTAGAGTGGAGAGATGCAACAGTTTATACAACTGGGTGTCAAGGAGGACACCAGGGATGACGTAACTGGGTGGATGTGAATATTAGGATGCTTGCTGATTCTTATTGGTTTTTTATCTACTTTACTTTTCCCCACTTCTCAAAGCATCTGGACTTGCTAACCCTTCTTCCAAAATATGTGAAGACGCGTGAGGTATGCCACGTGCTTTTCATGATTAGCTTCTAAAGTGAGGTTGGGTCTATGATATTGATATAGTCAGTAAAGACTCAACAGGTAGTACATCTCTCACTGTGTTGATCCCCCATGGGTTTAGTAGAATAGAATGTTTTTCTAGAATTCATGGGAAATGGGAAATTAATGTTGTGAATAAATAATTGAAAAAATGATGTTAACCCATGGGTCTGATGCTTTCTGGGACGCAAAGATTAGGTTTTAATTTTAATGGGTTAGTGGAATTTGGGTGTGATGCTGATGATATTTAAATGTGTAATTGTTAATGGTTAATTAAGGTTTAAGAACTTAATTAACATAATGTGGAACTGATAAAAAGTGAATGATGTAATGTAATTAATTTCATTAAATGGATGTGTGCTTATAGGATACCTAGACTTAGAAGTTGTAGTCAGGAGTCTGATAGATGTTAGCTGTCAGTTAGGGAAATTAACACCCTGGGTACTTTGAGCCTTGGGGGGTGTTTTCCCCAACATTCTGGTGGGAGGATGGATGTATGACTACCCCCTTTAGCCCCTCTCGCTTCTCTTTGTAGTTACTTGTGCTTGTAGGCTCATTGGTTACATTTCACCATATATGTGTGTAGATGGATAAAATGGCTTTTGGTAATTCACATACATTATATTCTGGATATAGTTTCCTATGGACTATTGTAGGTGTAACATGCAGAGGATGTGATGGCTTGATCATCCTTATTCGATTTATGGGATATAATGGCTTGAGGTTTAATACATATGTATGCTACACATTATACGAGCAGTGGTGGCTCCTAGAAATATCCTGGTTACTTTCTTATATAGACGTGGTGGTTTGGTTGCATGAGGTGCATGTTGCGGTGCTTCGCCCAAGTTTCTGTGGGAAAGACTTTTTGGAGAAAGAATCTTAGGACGTGCGATGTTGGGGAAAAGTGAAAAAACAATGGGGAAGTAGTAGCGGGGTACCTTTGATATGATTTATTATATTATATACTCTTGAATGTGTTACTTGGTGAGTGTATCCATGGTGAGGCAGGGAACTATATATACCTGTTTAGGTGACAAGTTAGTCTCACTTATTATTCATTATGAAATCGCACACTCTCTTTACTTTTCAAAGAGAGGCTTCATGGAGGATCCTACATAGTATTTTTTATACTCACCCCATTTATATATAAACTGTTTTCAGTTCACTTGGAGAAGGTTATAGATCAGGCGTGTTTCTACTAACTGGTGGTTATAAGAGCTATTTGGGCT
This sequence comes from Viscum album, assembly GCA_963277665.1. NCBI lineage: Eukaryota > Viridiplantae > Streptophyta > Magnoliopsida > Santalales > Viscaceae > Viscum > Viscum album. The sequence continues at coordinate 1,193,550,922 of OY728121.1, read as the reverse complement.
TGGGGTTGCTACAATTATTAATTTCTCATGGGTACTTTTGGTTTCCCCTTTCAGTTGTAGTAGTTTTTCATGAAATTATATATGTGTACTTGGGATTTTAGTTATTTTTCTGTCTGAGATGGAGTTGGTTGGTGTCTATCGTGTCTCTCTCTTCTGCATGTGTTCTCATAGAGGGTATTGCCTCCCATTTGTGTGTTTCATATACCCTCAGTGTAAGTAAGCCACCCAGGGCCTACTAGAGGTGGGAATCGGGGGTCATTATCTTTATTATCACATTTCCGTTCTAAGAGGGGTACACTTTGTAGGGAGGGGGTCATGACATGCAGCTTATCTCCCACAAATTTACATCACATAATCACACATATATCATATTTATCTTACAAAAACACATATATTTCATATCAATACATGTAATTAAACCATTCTTCCATTTTTATCTATATATCAATACATGTAATACGATCACAATTTATGAAAACCACATAGTTCAACCATTTAATCACACGGAATAATATGAACAACTCACCATAAATCCATTTATTAACATTTAACTATATAAAAAATAAATTTATTTACAAATTAATTAATAAAATCCCACAATCCCAATATCCCATTTGTTAATTCAACATTTAATTAAGTCCATTCCACAATCCCCATGTCCCAAAAATTAATTCACAAATTAACTAATCCAATCCCACAATTTCAAATTTCCATAAATATAACCAAATATTTTATCACTTGGAAATTGAAATAAATTATTTTCATATTATAATACCTTAAAAAATTACATATACCCATCGATTAAATAATCTCATGGCATCATTAATCATTCAATTCCATAACCCGCTAATTAATTAACAAACAAAAATTATTTATTTCTATTATTGAATCATTTTATATAAATTAAATATAACTTCTATAATTACATACTGGTAATTGAAATAAAAACTATTAGAAATTAATAGTTTTCCACCTACATCAGAATTGTTGTCGGATGATCACCAAAAAAAATCCCCAATTGATGTGGAAAAATGAAGATCATAAAAATTAAATTGGTCTAGTTCCAAACCATAGTCCTAATATAAAATTAAATTAGATTAACAAACCGTTTATCAAAATGTTTCCACAATATGAGAAAGCCATAACATTGTTTTCTTATAAGAGATATATGAGGAATATAAACATAATTAGAAAGAGAACACATACACAGGGAGGTGTAAATCCAACAATATATCCATATATTTATCATGAACGGTGATCGAGAGCACTAGGGATACATCATGAAGCATATAAAAGGATTTTAATAGGATATGGTTTAATTTGGTCAACATTGGTGGGAGCTATGGGTGAATAGAATTTATAAAACCAGTTTTTTGGATTAATAAAGCCCACATTAATGGCTTCCAATTGTGGGTTGCATAGTTTTACAAACCATTCTCTTAAACCATGTACATCTTCTTGAGGTGTGGGGGGGGGATAGTAAATCCTATGAATGAACATCGTTTCAAAAACAATAAACCAACCACATTGTACCTATCTTTTTGGGGTACCGTGGATTTTTGGGATTGTAAGAACTGTTTGGGAAAAATTAATGCCAACCTTTCAATACACACAACATCTCCAAAAACATCTAAATATCAACCAAACATGTCCAAGTGAAAAAAAACAAATAGATGATACTAAAAACAAGGCAAAAGTGTACTTGAGAAAGTACTCAATACATATATAGATATAAGGGGGATATTACATCTTTGGGCTATTGATCTAATTAGTATCATTGACTAGGGATCCCCTATCAATCATATTCAGACTATGCCAATTAGTGTTCGTTGAATGTATTCATTATTTACATCGACTTTTTTTCACCTATTGTAACAACTCTATATTTTTAAATGGAAATTCTGTTCTTATAAATATGTCATAATCTTATTAAATCAAAAAAAAATTAACTACTTAGTGCTATGTGACCCTTAAAACATTATATTTTCACTTTTGTGATCTGAATTTAGAAAATATAACATACACGGGTACGATCAGTACGTTATTTGGTGTCCAATAAGTAAAAAATAATTTTTGGTGAATAGTAACCTAAAGTTATGAATAGTAGCATACCCTTATGAATAGTGATATATCATAATGAATAGTAGCCTTACCTGTGATAGTATATAAATAATATTCCAGTGAAAGTACTATATTTCATTTCTTTGGAATAAGTAAATAAATGCAAAAAAACATTTGTTTTTAGAATAAATTATGATTTCAATTAAATATTAAATTAATCATATTTATAAAATTATTTTTGAATAATGGACTTAATTTTTAGATTATACATATTGAAAAATGGTTGGGGGGAATTTTTGGAATTTTTCATAGATACATGAAATTTTTGATGAATAGTGAAATACCATAATTTACAAAATATGCTAAATAAGATAATTATAGTTTCATGCATTATTTTTTGCTGATGTAAGCCCATCTTATTCGGTTTCACATGATAAAATTACTATTCTGGTTCATGGAAGACTCATTATTCACTTTCTTGTGGGAAAAAACTCAATTAATGAATTTTGTATTGAGAAATCCCCACTGTCCTCCACTACCCCCCCCCCCCCCCCCCAACTCCCTCTTCCATTCACACATCTCAAGCCTTATTCCTTCTCCAAATTATGTCCAAATATCCTCCCAATCACCTCTCCCATGTCCTACATGCCTTGGTCTAATAAAAAGTCCAAAACTTCTCCCATAAAGAGGCTCTCTAGGAAGTTTGGTTCCACAGGTAAATTCCTCTTTTCAATTCATTGTCTTTCCTTTCCAGTTCTTTTGATTTCTTTTTATATTATTAAATTTACATGTCCAAATATTGTGATGAATCCAGTAATGCACATGTACTTGAATGTTTTCATGATAGTGGAATAATTTATCATCATCTCTTCCTTTTACCTTTCTTTAGACAAGTAGCAAGAACACTATCTAAGTTATGTCAATTTACCAAATTCAAGAATGATGGGATTTAGATTTTTATTATCATTATTCATTATGGTCATGAATGAATTATTGTTATGGTTTAACCAGATTATTGTATATGTAATAGAACAAATTTATAGTTTTGTAATCACATTGTACAAATGATATTATGTTATAAACAAAATTGAGTTCATTGTAATCAAAACCCCCAAATTAACCAAAATAGTTACCATTAGAGTCCGATATGATAATTTTTTCCCATTCCATGTAACCAAGTTATATAAATTACCCCTAACACCTATGGATGATCTTAAATAATATGAAAATTAAATTCTAAAGATTTACATCCATTCCACATGAACTCTATTACTTAAGAACATGAGAATCAATTATGAAAATAATGAAAATTAACACTCCCAAACGATAAATTCTATATAATAACTTATCAATAAGGGAATAAATAAACTAAAAATAATTATGATAAACTAAATAAATTTTGTATAGTTTTTTATGTATACTATATATAATTATAATTTCATATTCCAGGAGCCTAAGTTCAAGAGCAGAACACGTTTGGATTTAAGGTAAGGGTTTTCCACCCAAACATCCATTTTCATTTGAGTTAAATTTATTATCTAATTACCTAAATTAAATAATTATTTACACCAAAAAAAACATTGGGATTGTTCTATATATGTTTAACAACCATAACCCTTCCTTATTTTGTGGATAGTTACATATTTGAAAAGGATCCTTCAAAAGTTTTTAAGAAATAAAAGCTCGATCCATGGGAATTTCTCTAATTCATACCTATATTCTTGGACACTCTATAATATGTTTTTTGGAAACCATTATCTATATAAAATCACTCATTTTATTATGAATGTACTTTCTTACTTAACTTTTCATTTTATACAATTTTTTTCAAAAGAACTCTTCTTTTCAAAGTAAAATAGTATTTATCTCATGATTTACACGAAGATTTTATAAGAGTATCTCCATATATTTCAAAACTATTGTTGATTATTAGGTATTATTGGGATTATTATTTCATGTTATCATCCACAGTATTTAATTTAATAGTTTATTATTATTTTGTAAATAGATGTGCAATGTTAAAACCATTCACCAGTTTACTTCGAATGGTTACTTTTTATGCTTAATGTTCGGGGGAAGCTATGTACATTTCATTTATTATTTTCCATAGGAATGTGTATGTTGTTTATGTTTATCCCAATCCATTTGAGGATTGCATTGAACATAGTATGTGTAAGTTGGGGCTTGCTATGGCCCCTCGGTACATTGGAAGGTCTAATGAGACAAACTACGGTCTTGGAACAAGGCCTTGACAAAATGATTATTTATGGTCATGGCACGGGGCCTTGACAGTATGGTTATGTAGTCCCACATTATGCATTCCCTCATTATGAAAATAGTATTTATAGTTCATTTGGTTATTCGAATAGTAGAATACCCATGATTATGTTATGTTACACAAATATTTACTCAACACATATTTATGCCATATTATGTTCATATTTATTTTTAGAGGCATGTGTTTTCAATTATTCACCATGTCTAATGTTTATTCTATCTTATTCTGTATTTCTTACCCTTACGGATTGTTTGAGCTCACCCCTTCCTTAGGTTTCATTTTATCAGGATATGAATAATTTTATTAGGAATGACATTCTAAAATAAACAAGGAGTTTCAGATGTTGTCTAAAGAGTTTTATGTTATTTTTCATTTCATGTTGTAATGTTGAACATATGTTTGTATCTTGTTTCCAATAATAACAAACTACTCAGTCATTTAGAATGATTATTCCTTGTTTTTAAGCTAATTTAATCAAATAAGGCACCAACTCTAGGCAACTGGGGTCGGTTCAATACAACCATTTAGTGTTTTATAATAAAAATTATGTCTATTTTATTAATTTCATGCCCAATTTTTTTATTATACATCAATAAAAGGATATATAAAATTATATATATGTCTTCTATTTAATATAATTTTAACTATTTTTAATGAATTTTAAATTTGTAAATTAAAATAAAATGATGATTAATTGAAATGATTTCTAATAAAATAATTTATAAAACAATTTTATGTAATAAATAATTGATGTGTTGTGAAATTCATTATATAGACTCAATTAGGAATCCGACTTGTACATAGTGATATACCACTTTATATGATTTCTAAAGTATGATTTCTTGGGGTTGTTATACATATCTAAAATATTTTTTTTGTTTATTGATGGATTCTTGTGTCTTTTTTTTTCTAGCGAGTTTGGGAATATAGAGAAGATAGTTCATGAAGAGTTTTTCTCATGGAGTTTTAGAGATCCCAATTTATTGTCATTAGAATATTATAGGTATTAGTTGATTTTAATTGTTCATATTCATCATATACTATAGCCCACCCATGAGTTTTTATTATATAATTATAATTGTAAACAAAGGAAATATTTTTCTTCTTACAAGACTGGTTTTTAGCGTGATATTCATCATAGGATAGTATATAGATACAAATGTTCTTGTTTCGAACTCATAGAGATTAGGAATGGAATTCAGACCTTGTCGAATGCCTATTTGGGTTCCATGTCACCTTGAACTAGGTTAGATAATTACACTCCACAATCATTTAAATTAGTCTTCAAATAACATCCATTGGTACTCCTTCACGTGATACATTAGTATATACACTTGGTACCCCATGGATGGATTCTACCACCCCCATATTACACTTTCCTTATAAATATTATATACTTCAATATTTTCCTCCTTTATATTCAAAACATCTCAAATTTAAATTGGGGTAAACCTTACTATTTTATTATAATAATTACATGTCTAAAATTTAGAGAAAAGCAACAAATCATCCCATTTTCAGTATCATTTCTATATATTTTTCTATAAAATACTACAACTAGAGTCTTTCTCTAAGTAGTTATACATCATAAATATATATTTCTATTTATAATATTTGAAGCTTCTTCAAGAATTTACACACCCCAAAACTCATAATGACATGTTTATATGATCATTGTATCCATAATAATTGACAAAAATATTTTTATCATTGAACTGCGCAACTCTTTGGGTGTAAAAAATTTATGTATATCACAACTAACATAGTTCGAAAAATTAAATATGAAATGTCTATAATTAGATAATAAAATTTACTATAATATTTTTAGTAATGGGGAGATACCCTAAATATTGTTGAATGTGAAAATTATCAATATGAAATAAAATTGAATACAGAACAAAAATATTTTAATTATTATTTTATATAAAATTATAAGAATTATAATCATAAATTAAACATTAAATAACATATTTAATAACATGAATACTGATATATTGGGAACATCATTTCATAAATAAAATAATTTTTTAATAAAAAAGTAAATTTAACCTATCTAAAAATAACAACATATGATTTTAATTATTTTAAATATTAAAAATCATCATACTATATCAATGTCTTTTGGTTTTATAACATGATAACATTTCATTCACTGATAATTCCATTTACTAAATTGAAAACCAATTTAGTGGACATTATATAAACTACAACGGATGTGAAATATGAAGATAAATTTTCATGTGTTGATAATGTGAGGCCTCTTCTAGTCCAAAATATTCTTGACTGGAAGGTGTAACTATTGAAGGTAGTCTTGTTGTGATAAATGAATTACAATAATGTTACTTTAGTAATATGATACAATAAATTAAATTTGATGATATTCTGAGTAGCATTGTATAGTTAGGACTTAAGTTGACTTGAAGGAGGAATAAGCATGATATTAGATGGGTGGGAGGAGGTGATGTGTACGACACACTAGATACCAGAAATTAACAAGTGGATTACTATTTGGAATCAATAGACCACAATCTCAATATATGGTCCACAAAAAAATTTAGTGTTTGATGTAACAAACATATTAGTAGAAACCAACTATAAATTGAAGGTGGGACCTTATTTTGAAGTGTAATGTGGTAATTTGTTAGAGTGATATTTTATGATACATAGTCATAATGATTATCAAATTATTTTATACTTATGTTGAAATTAAAATACAAAGTTCTTCACTAATGGGTGAAGGAATCCAAATTTTAAACTAGAAAATAATCTTAAGTCACTATGTTATTTAATTATATCTTTTGATTTGAAGACCCTTTTTTTGATTTGGGATTGAATTTTAATGTGTTGTGTGACCCAGTGAGGTGACTAAAAAGATTAATTATTCTTAGTTTTAATATGTTTAGTTTTATTATAATTCCTTTATGGACATAGATTTTTTAATATGGGTCTGGACAACTTTATTCCCATGGGTGAACATTATATAGCATTATGAACTAAAAATTAAGGAGACCTTACACAAAATAATGTCGAAATATCTAAAATTTAAATTATAAAAATATTTTCAATTGTTTTCTTCTAGGTAAAAATTAAAATATTATTGTAACACCCCTAGCTTCCACGATACGCTTCTCATTCAATAATACAATAGCTTGCATTGTACGCAACTTCGGAGTTCTAAAACATCGCGACAAATCAAAGTAGCCGTTATGAATAGTAATAACCACTTTTTAAAATTATAGAGATTTTATATTTCAAAATGGACTTCATTTTTGTATTCCTAATATTGAAATTAGCCTATGTTGAATTTTTTGTAATTTTCTGAGAACTTCAAAATTTTTATGAATAGTGAAAAATACTTAAAACAACTTTTTTAATAAAAATAATTTATAGTGATAAATTATAATATTTGGTGGTTTTAAAGTATAATTAGAATATATTTTTACCATTTTATCCAATGGTGGTCATTAGAATTAATTTAACATTGAAATTGGACATAAACAATTGCCAATCTTTTGATATAAATTGTTTCTAAAAAACACGCTATTTGTTGTGACAGCGGGAATTAATTATAAAATTAATTAATGCAACTAATATGTTTGGAATTTTGTAAAATAGACATCATTTTTGAATTCGGAATATCAATTATAGCTTAGGGTGAAATTTTGGCCTTATTCTGAAAAACTTCAATTTTGATGAATAGTGAAACCACTAAGTGGTAGTTAAATAACTGATTTTTCGTTTAAATGAAATATTACAACTTCTGTGATTTGATTTTCAAAAATCCGACATACATGGTTGTCATTAAGAAGTAAAATGTGGTTCAATGAGATCAAAATAATTTTTTGGTGAATAGTAACTTTTAAGTTCTTAATCGCGATTAGTGGTAATTAGTGTAGTTTAAGGTATAAATAATACATTAATAATATGAAATGACCTAGACACATGTCCCAACCTCATTGGTTGAGTCATGGCCGACCAAGACAAGCCATGGCCTAACTTGGGGACCCCATGGATCCACTTTTGTTGGGAAATAACATAAATTACTTTTTATTTAATGTTAAAGTGAAAATGACACTAACATAAATTGTTCTACTAAAACAATTTTTAATTGGGGTTATACAAGTCCAAATTTTGATTATAAATAGTCATTGGAAAGATAAAAAGATTTCCTACATCATAGTATTTGTTTTATAATTTTTAGACATTAAATAAATTAAAGTATTTATGACATAATAATGATGCAGCGATGACATCATTATTTGACGATTTAAATAAAATGAGAAGATAATGCAAAATCCGAGGCTTACACTTGTCCAAAGCCTATTGGATGAAGATATTTCGAAACCTTATCACCTTAGCCTCGAATTATATAGATGTGGGACCTTTAGAATCCGAAAAGCATTTTGAAATAATGTAACATTTCATTACTTTCCAAAAGTGCCCCTCCTCTCCACTTATAAAAGGCCCCCACCTCTCCCACCTTATTCACACCATCAAGCCATTTGGCTCGGCCAACCCCTGCCCATTTGCTCTCTCCACATCCCTCTCCTCATCCTAGAGGATTCCCTTTGGGAAGAATCCTTTCAAAGGAAGCCTTTAGGCTCAACTCAAAAGGAGTTACACTTTTTAAGGTAATTCATTCTCTCATGTTCTTTTGTTTTATTTTGCTTCTCCAACCCCCTAAACTCTTTTTATTTACTTCTTTTGTAACAACACCAGTATCTTAAATATACTAGGATGTTGTTATAAGATTTATTTGAGCTACACTTCCACACAACTACATCAAATGGTTAAAGAACATAAGGTTTCCGTGGATGGCGAAATTCTGCCTCCCGAAACGATGATTGTTCAACACTCATTTAACACCTTCAAAGGTGGCCATTATGATGTCACTTTTTTTATATATGATATATAATATGTTTATGTTTTCCTTAAGCTTCTGTTTTTTTCATTTTGGGCATACCTTTATGGTTTCCATTATGGGTAAAACACGATATCTTCATTTTAGGAAGCGCGGACTACCGCCCCCTGAAAGTGATTTGATTCGTTAATACCATATGTGGGATGTGTGAAGGATAAAGTTAATGATATTATATATGTTATTATACTGGAATTATAATATACTCTCATATCATTATGATTCCATTCCAGAAAATATGAAATAGAAATGGAAGTAGCGTTCATGCGTACGTACGGCTTACCGTCTCCATGAACGGTGCATTTCATTTCTTACCTCTAAATGTGATGTAATATTATAAATGAATGTATGTACTGGATATATATGACATATATGATATCTACATCATGAATACCATTCTGGATATAATGAACCTTTGACCAAATTAACAACATGTAAGTGTAAGAAGCCTATTTTTGACTTAAGAACCAAATACCGACAAAATGAACATTATTAACTTAAATAATTACATAATGTTCATATCATTGTAATAAGTGATATAATAAGGATAATGAAGTTGAAAATGGTTCTTAATAAGGTATATATTAACTCTAGTTTATTATTCAGGAGGTTAAAGAACGGTTGAGTCAAGTCAGACACGAGGTAAGGGAACTTCTTAACCCAACTTCCATTCTTTGGGTTAATCTCCTACTTTCAAATTATGTCACGATGTTATTATGTCCTATTTTGTATTTTTACTTTCTTTATGTGTACCTATAGTGAATACACATAATAGATCTATTTTATTTTAAAAATGATCTTTGTAAGGGAACTTCTTAACCCAACTTCCATTCTTTGGGTTAATCTCCTACTTTCAAATTATGTCATGATATTATTATGTCATATCCTGTATTTGTTCATTATTTATGTGTACTTGTAGTGAATACACATAATAGATCTATTTTATTTTAAAAATGCTCTTTGTAAGGGAACTTCTTAACCCAACTTCCATTCTTTGGGTTAATCTCCTACTTTCAAATTATGTCATGATATTATTATGTCCTATTTTGTATTTTTACTTTCTTTATGTGTACCTATAGTGAATACACATAATAGATCTATTTTATTTTAAAAATGATCTTTTTAAGGACTTTGTCTCAATCTCCTTTCATTGAGGCATATTTGGCTTTATACACAACTTTCTTTTATACGGTGTATAAACCCCTTTGACTTTTACGTTTATTCAAAAGGAATCTTTTTTATACGAAGCGTTTTGCTAAACGACAAAAGGGAATGTTTTTCTTTCCGTACTTATGCGGCGACAACGACTTCTCCGCCGCCGTGACCATTATTTGAGTTTCGGCTTCCTCTACAAGCCATCACTTTTTTTAATGAAAAATAAATACAAAGTTTTAACTTACTTTTATTTTGGTATTGAAAATGGTTTTGAAAGCGTTTTTATTATATCAATGTGTTGTATTGATATCTTGTGATTGGAATGTGGAAATGTTATGTTTCCTTTATGCATGTTTTATGTGATATGATTATGTTATGGTTTATGATATGTTTAAACCTATTCATATGAGGAATGTATTGGACTTAATAAGTGACGGGTGGGGCCCGCTATAGCTCCTCGATGCATCGGTAGGTCTCATGAGACAACTAGACATGGAATTGGCCGAGGCCCTTTCCCAATTTGATTTATGGTTTTGGCCGAGGCCTTAATCATTTTAGACGTCTTGGCCGAGGCCTTGACAAAATGTTTCAGAATGTCCGGCATTATACATTCCCTCATTATGAAAGTGGTTATTGATATTACATGTGATTATTCGACCAGTAGAATATCCATGTGAAGAAGTAAATGGCATTATCTCATTTTACTTTTGCCATATTATGTTGAAGTTCATGTTTAAGAGGCTTTTGTTTTAGTTATACATTGCCTTAAATGTTAATGTTTATTTATGAAAGCTTCCGCATTATTGTTATCCTTACTGAGCATTTGAGCTCACCCCTTTCAATGTTTAAAAATTTTCCAGGTTGTGAAGAAGTATTTTATGAATGACCTGCAGGGATAGTCAGAAGAGGATATGAGTGTGGACTATGGAGACTTTGTTATTGTAGTTTTTCACTTTATGATGTAATGTAACGTTTACGAATGTATCTAGTGTTTCCAAGGCTACTAAACTAATCGGTCTTTCGAGACTAGATCTTTTGTGATCATGCCAATGTTACGAAGTAATGCACCGACTCTGGGTAGCTGGGGTCGGGGCGTTACAGTTGGTATCAGAGGCAGTTTAGTACTAACCTTGGAAGCTAGATTTAGATAAACTCTGATTAGAGCACATAGCCCAAAGATAGACTTTGAGGATTAGTATAGAAGAACTTCCTAGAATTTTAGTATTGTAGAGATGTTGTGAGTTTTCCGAGCAATACATCCCTGTCTGGATACGAGCAGGTAGAGGTGGCTCTGGCACAGATGTACCTAGGGGTAAAACCCGAAAACACCGCTTTGAGCTAGACTCAAACGGGAACTGGTGCACGACAACGGGCCTTGCTGCACTCTTGGTTATGACACTCCCGGGGGATATGCTTAGGATAATTCTCATTTTCTTTACAAACCATTATGTAAGGTTTATGAGTACATACTTCCTCAAAGGAAACATTTCTTTTTATGATTATGGATTATATCCATAAATAGTTCAATTTATGTTAAGTATTATACAAGTATGGAATTATGTATTTTGATTCATAAACTAATCTGGATTATGCCATTGTTTAGAAATGGCGCCTAGTAGAAGGAATGGAAACTGTATCAATGCACGAACTCCGTGTAGGGATTTCCCTCCTGCTCAAGATAATTATTGTGGACCTGGAGATACAACTGGTGCTGATCAACTTATTACCATACTGGGACAACTCACGCAGGTTATGAATAACAACCTTACTCGTATGGAGCACCCTGATTCGCAACGTGGAGGATCAATGCTAGACCGTTTCATGAGGCAACAACCGCCAACCTTCAATGGGAGTACAAATCCTACAGTAGCTGAGCAATGGATAAATTCCTTAGAGAAAATATTCCATGCCTTGGGGAGTAGTGAAAGGGAGAAGGTTGTCATGGCAGTTTACCGCCTCACTGGAGATGCCGATCAGTGGTGGTCACTGATTCAAAACACAAAGGAAGATGATGACGTATCGAATATGGAATGGAGGGAGTTCAAAGAGCTTTTCTTAGAAAAATACTTTCCTCGTGACCATCGAGCAGATATGGAAAGGCAATTTCTGAGTCTGAGGCAGAAGGAGGATGAGAATGTCGCAAAGTATGAGGCTAACTTTACAAGGTTAGCGAGGCATGCTGCCGATTATATACGTAACCCAAGGAGTAAGATTGATCGTTTCTTTGATGGGTTAAAACCATTTCTCCGTCGAGCTTTAGTATCACAATCCTTCTCATCATACGAAGATATAGTCTCATGTGCTATCAAGACAGAAAAGGAATTCTCTAAGTCTTATGACAACAAAGTAAAGCAAGAGAAGAAGAGAACGGTGGAACAAGAGACAGATAAAGGGAAAAATGGAAAGAAGGATTTTCCATTATGTGATAATTGTGGGAAGAATCACCCTGGTACTTGCTTAAAAGGAATGGGAGTCTGTTATAAATGTGGAGAAAAGGGTCACCAAGCTCGTGATTGCAATGGAAAGAAAGAGGCTGTCAAAGTTGAATGCTACAATTGTAGGGAAACAGGGCATTATGCAAATGAATGTCCTAAGCGTCAAGGAAACTTACCTCAGAAAAGGCCAAGGGATCAAGGCCAATCTTATGCTGTGACTACAGTTGAAGCGGAATAATTAATTTATTGGTGCTTTTGGACTCAAGGATTATATTCTGGTTATTAGAATAATGTGATATATATATAAGGATTGTACTGCAGTACTTGTTGGTTTCAGTAAGGTTTTAATATGATTAAGGTAATCATATTTTTAGTATGTGACAATAAGAGAAACTTTTCTTTGTTTGGGGAATCTGATGTTACAATTGAATTTGGAATTTAGAGACCTTTTAGAGAAAGTCTGGATGAAGGTATTTTGGATAACTATAAAGGTTGGAGTGGATTAAGTTGAAATTTGGATGGTATTGTTTAAGGTTAAAAAATTTATGAAGATTATTTTTGGAATAGTATAGTACTATATTTTTAGGAAAAGGACAACCTGCAGGGTGGGGAATAACCCGTCGCGTCGGACAAAGCTGCAGGAATCGAACCCACAACCATAGTGCGACAAGCCTTTATTTCCTACCACTAGCCTACAAGAAGTCCCTGGTTATTACAAAATAATTTTACTAATCTAAATGGTATGTGTTAACATTTGGAACCTTATACAAATAGAATAAGTATAATATTTTTGAGTTCTATTACCTTTTTGAGTAAAAGATGAGTTGAAGGTTGAAACTCTAATTGTCAAGCATAAATATATATATATATACCTATCTCTTATTCAATGAATAAATTAATTCTTAAACTTTAGTAAAGGGATATTAAAACAAAAAAAATGTGTTATCCTAATAACTTATGTTTTGTTGAACTGATGATATTTTAAATCAACATAGATTGAAGGCTTTGAGGCCCTCAATTTGACAGTTGATTGTGATTGATGACCTCAATCAATCCCTACAAATATTTACGTTTTTCCTCCAATTATATGTCTCTAATTGCCACCAATGTTCTCCTTATCGAGATCATGATTTGGTGGTGACTTTCTTATTTCCATTTCCCTCTTATTAAGGCTAAATTTTATTTGCCTTATTTCCGATGTGGGTTTTCCTCAAAGGTATTTTCTCTTTTCAACCTTTTATTTTCAAAGAAGAATTTCAAATTGCGAGGACGCAATTTATTGAAGGAGGGGAGAATGTAACACCCCTAGCTTCCACGATACGCTTCTCATTCAATAATACAATAGCTTGCATTGTACGCAACTTCGGAGTTCTAAAACATCGCGACAAATCAAAGTAGCCGTTATGAATAGTAATAACCACTTTTTAAAATTATAGAGATTTTATATTTCAAAATGGACTTCATTTTTGTATTCCTAATATTGAAATTAGCCTATGTTGAATTTTTTGTAATTTTCTGAGAACTTCAAAATTTTTATGAATAGTGAAAAATACTTAAAACAACTTTTTTAATAAAAATAATTTATAGTGATAAATTATAATATTTGGTGGTTTTAAAGTATAATTAGAATATATTTTTACCATTTTATCCAATGGTGGTCATTAGAATTAATTTAACATTGAAATTGGACATAAACAATTGCCAATCTTTTGATATAAATTGTTTCTAAAAAACACGCTATTTGTTGTGACAGCGGGAATTAATTATAAAATTAATTAATGCAACTAATATGTTTGGAATTTTGTAAAATAGACATCATTTTTGAATTCGGAATATCAATTATAGCTTAGGGTGAAATTTTGGCCTTATTCTGAAAAACTTCAATTTTTGATGAATAGTGAAACCACTAAGTGGTAGTTAAATAACTGATTTTTCGTTTAAATGAAATATTACAACTTCTGTGATTTGATTTTCAAAAATCCGACATACATGGTTGTCATTAAGAAGTAAAATGTGGTTCAATGAGATCAAAATAATTTTTTGGTGAATAGTAACTTTTAAGTTCTTAATCGCGATTAGTGGTAATTAGTGTAGTTTAAGGTATAAATAATACATTAATAATATGAAATGACCTAGACACATGTCCCAACCTCATTGGTTGAGTCATGGCCGACCAAGACAAGTCATGGCCTAACTTGGGGACCCCATGGATCCACTTTTGTTGGGAAATAACATAAATTACTTTTTATTTAATGTTAAAGTGAAAATGACACTAACATAAATTGTTCTACTAAAACAATTTTTAATTGGGGTTATACAAGTCCAAATTTTGATTATAAATAGTCATTGGAAAGCTAAAAAGATTTCCTACATCATAGTATTTGTTTTATAATTTTTAGACATTAAATAAATTAAAGTATTTATGACATAATAATGATGCAGCGATGACATCATTATTTGACGATTTAAATAAAATGAGAAGATAATGCAAAATCCGAGGCTTACACTTGTCCAAAGCCTATTGGATGAAGATATTTCGAAACCTTATCACCTTAGCCTCGAATTATATAGATGTGGGACCTTTAGAATCCGAAAAGCATTTTGAAATAATGTAACATTTCATTACTTTCCAAAAGTGCCCCTCCTCTCCACTTATAAAAGGCCCCCACCTCTCCCACCTTATTCACACCATCAAGCCATTTGGCTCGGCCAACCCCTGCCCATTTGCTCTCTCCACATACCTCTCCTCATCCTAGAGGATTCCCTTTGGGCAGAATCCTTTCAAAGGAAGCCTTTAGGCTCAACTCAAAAGGAGTTACACTTTTTAAGGTAATTCATTCTCTCATGTTCTTTTGTTTTATTTTGCTTCTCCAACCCCCTAAACTCTTTTTATTTACTTCTTTTGTAACAACACCAGTATCTTAAATATACTAGGATGTTGTTATAAGATTTATTTGAGCTACACTTCCACACAACTACATCAAATGGTTAAAGAACATAAGGTTTCCGTGGATGGCGAAATTCTGCCTCCCGAAACGATGATTGTTCAACACTCATTTAACACCTTCAAAGGTGGCCATTATGATGTCACTTTTTTTATATATGATATATAATATGTTTATGTTTTCCTTAAGCTTCTGTTTTTTTCATTTTGGGCATACCTTTATGGTTTCCATTATGGGTAAAACACGATATCTTCATTTTAGGAAGCGCGGACTACCACCCCCTGAAAGTGATTTGATTCGTTAATACCATATGTGGGATGTGTGAAGGATAAAGTTAATGATATTATATATGTTATTATACTGGAATTATAATATACTCTCATATCATTATGATTCCATTCCAGAAAATATGAAATAGAAATGGAAGTAGCGTTCATGCGTACGTACGGCTTACCGTCTCCATGAACGGTGCATTTCATTTCTTACCTCTAAATGTGATGTAATATTATAAATGAATGTATGTACTGGATATATATGACATATATGATATCTACATCATGAATACCATTCTGGATATAATGAACCTTTGACCAAATTAACAACATGTAAGTGTAAGAAGCCTATTTTTGACTTAAGAACCAAATACCGACAAAATGAACATTATTAACTTAAATAATTACATAATGTTCATATCATTGTAATAAGTGATATAACAAGGATAATGAAGTTGAAAATGGTTCTTAATAAGGTATATATTAACTCTAGTTTATTATTCAGGAGGTTAAAGAACGGTTGAGTCAAGTCAGACACGAGGTAAGGGAACTTCTTAACCCAACTTCCATTCTTTGGGTTAATCTCCTACTTTCAAATTATGTCACGATGTTATTATGTCCTATTTTGTATTTTTACTTTCTTTATGTGTACCTATAGTGAATACACATAATAGATCTATTTTATTTTAAAAATGATCTTTGTAAGGGAACTTCTTAACCCAACTTCCATTCTTTGGGTTAATCTCCTACTTTCAAATTATGTCATGATATTATTATGTCATATCCTGTATTTGTTCATTATTTATGTGTACTTGTAGTGAATACACATAATAGATCTATTTTATTTTAAAAATGCTCTTTGTAAGGGAACTTCTTAACCCAACTTCCATTCTTTGGGTTAATCTCCTACTTTCAAATTATGTCATGATATTATTATGTCCTATTTTGTATTTTTACTTTCTTTATGTGTACCTATAGTGAATACACATAATAGATCTATTTTATTTTAAAAATGATCTTTTTAAGGACTTTGTCTCAATCTCCTTTCATTGAGGCATATTTGGCTTTATACACAACTTTCTTTTATACGGTGTATAAACCCCTTTGACTTTTACGTTTATTCAAAAGGAATCTTTTTTATACGAAGCGTTTTGCTAAACGACAAAAGGGAATGTTTTTCTTTCCGTACTTATGCGGCGACAACGACTTCTCCGCCGCCGTGACCATTATTTGAGTTTCGGCTTCCTCTAAAAGCCATCACTTTTTTTAATGAAAAATAAATACAAAGTTTTAACTTACTTTTATTTTGGTATTGAAAATGGTTTTGAAAGCGTTTTTATTATATCAATGTGTTGTATTGATATCTTGTGATTGGAATGTGGAAATGTTATGTTTCCTTTATGCATGTTTTATGTGATATGATTATGTTATGGTTTATGATATGTTTAAACCTATTCATATGAGGAATGTATTGGACTTAATAAGTGACGGGTGGGGCCCGCTATAGCTCCTCGATGCATCGGTAGGTCTCATGAGACAACTAGACATGGAATTGGCCGAGGCCCTTTCCCAATTTGATTTATGGTTTTGGCCGAGGCCTTAATCATTTTAGACGTCTTGGCCGAGGCCTTGACAAAATGTTTCAGAATGTCCGGCATTATACATTCCCTCATTATGAAAGTGGTTATTGATATTACATGTGATTATTCGACCAGTAGAATATCCATGTGAAGAAGTAAATGGCATTATCTCATTTTACTTTTGCCATATTATGTTGAAGTTCATGTTTAAGAGGCTTTTGTTTTAGTTATACATTGCCTTAAATGTTAATGTTTATTTATGAAAGCTTCCGCATTATTGTTATCCTTACTGAGCATTTGAGCTCACCCCTTTCAATGTTTAAAAATTTTCCAGGTTGTGAAGAAGTATTTTATGAATGACCTGCAGGGATAGTCAGAAGAGGATATGAGTGTGGACTATGGAGACTTTGTTATTGTAGTTTTTCACTTTATGATGTAATGTAACGTTTACGAATGTATCTAGTGTTTCCAAGGCTACTAAACTAATCGGTCTTTCGAGACTAGATATTTTGTGATCATGCCAATGTTACGAAGTAATGCACCGACTCTGGGTAGCTGGGGTCGGGGCGTTACAATTATTTTTTCACTTTTTTATGTAAATTTGTTACTTAATTTTTTTATTCCTTAGAAAAGTGTATTTCAATGTTTCCAATGAATTTATTTTAATTTAATCCATATATTCCAACATGGAATGTTTGATAATTAATGGAGTCTTGTATGAAATAATAATAATTCTGAAACAAAAGATATAATTCAAAACATAAAAATAAATATATAATTCAACATATATTACACTAAAAAAACACTCCATTTATAGTATCATGAGAACTTGATCTAAACAGTAGATAAATAAATTTTCAAAACATAATAATTACAATATATTTATTTTCTTGTAATGTCCATAAGCTTATCTAATAATAATAGGTAGGATTGTTTTTTACATATTTTAATCTAATATTAAAATTTCAAATCACATAAAACTAATAAGATGAATTATTACAAGTGGAAAATATGTGTGATTTTATAAAATGATTTTAAACACTTGAATCTTATCAATATTCACTCATTAATAATTTAAAATAATAAATATTTGAAAATTATAAACATGTTAGCCCTAAAATATGAATTTTTTATTTTATGTATATAGAATTATTGTCTACACAATTAGTATATCCCATATTGGGAAACCCTCAAATCATAATATATTAAGTATAATGCCCAAAAAATGTTAAACTATTTTATAAATTATAATATGAAATTGTTTCTATATACATCGTACAACTAAATATAATATCCACATCCTAAATGTTTTTCAAACTATCTTTCATAAAAATATTTAATTATAAAATCAATATTCATTTAAAAATAGTCCATTAAGAAACAATATATTTAGGAAAATTATATTGTTTAAATAGATAATTAAATTCATGTTTATTGATTGCATTATTTAATGTAATGAAAAAAGTATTACAAATTTTTTATATATGCTAAAATCACAATTAATTCACCATATATAAAATAACTTTCCAATTAAATGATCAAATTTTTTGAAAATATTGATTCCTTTTTAATCATTAATTCATCATCAATATAATTTGTTGTTAAACGCATAAATTCATTACAAATATGTTATTATAACATTTTTCCAAATGTGTCTTCAAAATTTCCCTTGGGAATTTCATTATCCTTACATTACAACATATTTCACATATTTCACATACAATCACTATGTCTCTTCTCTGGGTAGTTGTGGATATAAAATATTTTTCAAGATTAGCAACATAATAATAGAGATTAAAAGAAGAATTTTTCTACAAAAGTTAATAATTGTTTTCTATGAATAATAAAATGAATCTTGACAAAATATTCATCATAATAAAAATTAATTCTACCCAAAAAAATATTTTATCATCATTATAGTATAAAATAATTTATGAAACAACAAAACGTTTTAATTCCATAATAACTACATTATAATTTGTATAATAAAATTATCATCCATATTTTTATATAATTTGTTTAAAATATTAAACAACAGGTTAAATAAAAATTTAAATTTATATATTCATATGTTTAATCACTTGTTAATGTGTCATATATTGAATCCTCTCCTAGAATTTAGTTTTAATTAATGTTTTTAAATTTTAAACCTTAAATCCATATCACTTATATACACATATTTTATTTTTATATCCTTATCAGATATTTAATTTTTCATATGATAACATAAATATGGTCTATCACATATTTTTTTTCATTTAAATAATTCCAATATTTTGGAAATGTTTATATATATTAATATGCAATCCATTAAAAGAAAAAATATTTTACAAAAAAATTAATAAAAAATATTTATTCTCATAAATGATAACTTACATCTCATTATATTGCATTTCAATCAATATAACATGTCTGTGGAGGATATACTAGGTCATTTACTCATTAATTTACTTTTTTTTGTTTTATTCATTTATTTATTGTACTATGTGATGTTATAAATAAATTTATAGAATATAATTGTTTATTGGGATAGAATTATTTTAAAATACACTCAAAAGTAATTATTTTACAATGAAAAAGTGTCAATACAAGATTTGAAGTCAAATAAATTGGCATAGACAAAGGGTTACACCACAAAAAATAGCCTAAAATCTAGATTATGGGAACCCATAATATAATATATGATGTTTTTTTATTTCTACCATCATTTAATAATAACGTTTTCATAAGCATTATATCCCCCATTAAATTAGTGAAGAATATGCACTAATGATTTAATATATGTTTTTATGGTTTAATTTTTATTGGAAATGGATTCAGCTGTGAAGAGTTATCCATTAAAAGAGAAAAATTCTAATAACTAATTCACAAACATAAATATTAGAAAAATATTTTATAATATATAAAAGTGAATCACCTTGAGAACATACCGTTATTAAGTTGTAAGAGAATTTCTTGGATCAAATGAGGGACAAAAAATTATCACCAGGGATACCCTTAGAACACTATTTGTTCCACATCCTATCATGATGTCCTCATCAAATAAGAAATCTATTTTTAGCTTCATTCATATCATGGGAGGATTCCAGTCTACCAACTAACCTTATATAACCTTACTTTAACCATCCAAGTGCTAATATGATTTAAGGTCAATGAATAATTATATGTTAATTTAATCAACCCACCATGTTTTCTGATATGTGAACTAAATTTTACTTTATTATAAAGATTATAACATCCTACTCCTTAATTAAACAAATTGTTAGTGGCTCCCCAAATAGTAAAAAAATAAAAAAGTCAATAATATGCTACCTTCTTGAAAGATTGTATGATCACTCCTAGAAATGAAAAATAGAGAATTATCTAGATAGAATATCCATAGATCATAATGGAAAAGAATTATATGAGTATTTTTTGAAATATTCTCATCCACAATGTTTCAATTTTGAGAATGTTTGTATTATACACATTTATGTGGTCGTAGAAAGAAAATTTCAATAATAATTATCTTCCATTTCAATATAATGGGTAATTTAAGGAAATTATTTAATTATCAATAAACCGAAGTATAATGTTAAAAATAGTATGGATATCTCTTCAGTAGAGAATACGTCCCCATTCCAAAATCTTATACAAGTCATCATAATTATTACAAGTATCTAAAAAACTGAACAAGGGTAATGTTGTTTTAACAAAAATTATATATTTGGGTTTCCACAAAAGAAGAAAAATATTAATGAGAGATTTATTCTTAGTGTTACATATTTATTTATCTATATAGGGATTAATATAAGAAATCGTAAGAGGTGTTTCATGAATTGAAATTCCTATAATATTTGGTGAAACCCAGTAATATTTATCATGCTATAAATTATTTCTATACACTCCACCTTCAATCAATAATGAATTTTTTTGGTGAAAAGGTCCTCCTTCATGTTTCAATAAATAGGAGAGAGATGTACTTATAGTTGAGAATGAGAATATATAAACATATTATACTTTCCCTAAATTTATCATGTCATGAGGGATTTCTCTTTTATAAATTTCTATTATGGTATCACCTTAAGTACTACATGGTTTGAGGGATGCGTCTGATGTTAATGGACCCCAAGGTAACTAGTAGAGAAAATCCTTTTCAATATAAAATGTGAAAATTATCCTTACTATTTGAGTCCATGATTATATAATCCATTGTGTACCCTATCTTCTAGATAATTTCCTTGGGAACCACACAGAGATGAGAATGTACATGGGGGTTGATCCAAGAACACTAATGGCCAGTGTGATCTGACCCCAAATGAAATTAAAAAACTTTTTTAATTATTGATGATAATTTTAATGCAGTTAAGATGAAAAAAATATTTATTGATGTAGATCACTCCCCCTTGATGAAAAAGGATACCAAACTATTTTTTGTATTATTATTCCCCTCTATATCCAATTACCCCTCATTTATCATTTCACTCATGAACATACATTCATTATAGATGTAATGTTTAAATCATAGAGTAAAATAAATTTTCCATCCACTACAATAAAATATATAATTTGTGTACATAATAATATTTATATGTTATATATTTAGAGAAATTATCTAAATGATTTTTTATTACTGAAAATTATATTTAATTTTTTTGAATAAATTCAAACATATATATTCATATTTTATCATAACTAAATTTGTATACTATTTTTTCCCTGTTCGCACACAATATATAAGATTGGTAATGTATATAAATTTATTATGAACAACTTATGTCCCATGAAAAATATAATTCATGATTCTCATCATCTCCAAGAAAATATTTTGTGTAGTTAATACATTTTGTTTCATTTAATCATCAATGAAGAAACTCCTAAAATATTAGTAAAATGTTTAATAAATTTAATAAAAATATAATATTAACAATAAATTGATTTTTTATTTCTAAATAGTACACTCCAATCAAATTATTTTCCATACATATAACATATGTAATACCATCATGGAAATTTTTCATGTATTTTGTGTCTATTTGATGTTTGTGTGTTGTGTTTAATATTATGTTTTATACATTGTTCATATGTGTGTGTGTTGTGTGTGTGTGTAATCTATGTCCTTGCAATGTGTGTGTTTACATAAAGTTTTTATGTTGTCTATCTGTGTGTGGTTTTTTATGTGTTGACAATGTCATTTATAAACATGAAACACATATACACATGTTTTATATGTCAATTATTTACATAGAATGTATAACACTTGGGATAAAATCTCACTTGGAATTTTTAAATTCTAAATATTATTAATAAATGCACTATTTAAATATTATGTTTTATAATTTTACATTGACTATAGGTGTGTGTTTTTATGTTTGGTAAAACTTTTATTGTAAATTTTTTATTTCAATTGAATATGTTGTTTGGGTAATGTATTCTCTAGATGTAAGAAAATAACATAATATCTCTATGAAATATATAAACACACACTGGAAAATATAATTTCTAACACATATTATATATTCATGATTGATGGATTATACTTATTTGTGTATTTCTGTGTGTACGAGTTATGAACTTGAAGTTATCATATAATTTTTGACTGATAATATATATACATACGTGTAAAATTTATATATATATATTATATTTTAATATATATTTTGTTAGATATAAGTATTATTTAGTGACTGTGTTTTTTCTTTTTGATTATATATTTAATGAAATATGTTCCTTTTTTATGATATGTATACGTTGGTAAAGTTTTTGTGTCTTTTTTGTACTACTAATTATTTTCCGAAAGACCATATAGTATTCCCTCAATTAAATTTTTTTAAGTCATGCTACTCCAAAATAGTTATTTTTTATTTAAAGAATTATATGTCTTTAAATATTCATCAAAATCCCCACTAATTAAATTTTTATATGATATTTACATTTTTATCAATGATAAGATTTTCAATTTTAATCTTAATTTTTTCTAATCAATATTTATTTTTCTATAAAAATATAAATAATGATATTATAAAATGATATTTAAAAAATTAAATTTATGATTAAAAAATATGATAGAGTGTTCATTTTAGTCATACTGAGTTGGAAACCAATTAAACATATTCGTATTTATTATTTAATGGAAGAAATAAAAAACCATGGTTATTATTGAGGCTTCTAAAAATTGTATTATCATTCATCAAGAAAAAAATAAAAACATAAATTACAAAAACAGAAACACCCCAAGATTTTGGGATTTGTTTCTATAAAAATTGATTATTTTTTATTATTCAATTTTATTAAATTTCTAAATAGAGGAATTTTTTTTCTCATAAACAAATTTTTTGGGCGTAGATGTATCATATATAATTAAATTTTGAACATTTATTTTTATGAATGAATTTAAATAAATTTAAATGTTATATATTCATGAAGACATTCAACATTAAAAATATATGTTTTTTTATAGAAGATAAAATAAAAAATACAATATATGTTTATAACTATATTTTTCTAAAAAAAGTTTTTTCTTAAATTTTTGAACATCATTTAAAACTATATCTTGAAAATAACATAAAATTTGTTTTAAAAATTAAAATTCATTTATCAAATCAGAATATCAAAATTATCCTAGGGTAAAATTTTTATTATTTTTAGAAAATTCAATGTTTTTGATAAATAGTGTAAAATACTAAATTTTAATTGAAAACATCCATTTCATTTACATTATTTATAAAGATAAGTTATATTTAAAATTTATTTTAAATTAGTTATAGTTTAATTATATATATATAATAATAATGCAAGGATGTTCAGTTGAATCAATTTTATATTGAAAGGGGATATAAAAAAAGTATACTTTTAATCATTTTGTTTTTGAAACCCCGTTTTCGCATTGCATATACAATATTAATATCAAATTTAATTCTATCACTTATATGAAATGAATTTGAAGACATGTATGATTAATTTTAATAAAAATAAAATATATTTCCTAATAACCTCAATTATTTTTTTCTTCCAAAATGTATTATGATAATAGTAAAAATGTATTACTGAGATTATGGTAAAAATTTGTTTATCAGGGGGTTAAACAAAAATAAAAAGTGGTAAAATTACATAAAAAGTGTCTAATATATATTTTTATAACATATTTATATAATTAAAATGATAAGTACCGATAATAATGTCGCGACCCGTCTTTCGAGGCATGTGTTGTGACTTCCCCAAACCCGCCTTCTATAGGCTAGGAGCTGGCGACTAGCACCAAAGGCGTAAATCCATAAAACTAGGGAGGCATTGCCTATTAAAACTGAAAACACACACACAACATAGCACAAGAAGAATCTAAATGCTACGTATAACATTATACAAAGGAGTGCTGAAATGTAAAGGGGCTGGAAATACCATCCCAACTGAAAAGTGCAAGTACAACTGAAAAGGAAAAGCAGCTATTGGGTTTTCCTCCGGGGTTCCTACCTGATGGTTAGGTACATATGGCCTCCCCAGCACTCCATGTTTTTCAGTTTCATCCGTGTACCTACCCGTCATAAGTTCCACCTCTAGGTACCATCTGGTCCTGCTACTCAGCCTCAGTCAACGTTGTCTGTCATCTGCATCCAACACAATGAGGTGTGGGCATAGCTCGTACATGGGTGACTATAACAATACTCAATAGGGACCTCGTGACACACAATGTCTCAAAAAATCCAATAAGGATAAACCACAGTTTATGAAATCAATAGATAAACCCACTTAGGTATATGCCCATACATATACGTAAGTAGTCTATTAATTCATTTCAATCATGAATAAAAAACAAGTTACTGACTCAGCTCACACAGGTATACAACTTATGTAGAGAGATAGAGATGATCAGATATAGCCACTGAATCATCAGATTTTTCGGACCAACACTTGATCCTGGACCAGTTTTCTGTCTGACCAACACATGATCCAATACCAGCTATTCTATCAGACTAACACGTGATCAATGAATAGAAGACAAAACTCTTGAACCAACACAAGATCTAGGAATAGTTGTCAGTGCACAACCTGCCACATGGTTTCCACAAAGCACGCATTATTCAGGGAGGGTCCGCTCCTCAATTGAAGTGTTGACATTAATCATCCACCAAGTCCCATGATGAATTATATCAAAGGTATGTCTCGTTATAGAGGTCTCAAAGCAGTAGACAATGCATCAATCAGACGCCCAGTCTGTGAGTTATTAGCATTTCCATTCTGAGGGCCTGGGTGGATTTACGTTTTATCAAACCCTTCCATACCCCAAATGTTTCCAAACCACAATTGGGTTATTCTAGAAGAATTTTCTCGCTCCCAGATTTCTGTCGCCGTAGACAGTTTGTCAATCGGACCCTCATAGACCAAGTAATAGGAGAAAAGGTGAAAACGGGTCAAACAAGTCTGGGTTCGGTCCATTATAGTCGGACCGACCCGCCCCTAACTGGTCCTAGACTAGGGTCCGACCCGGTCTATGGGTCTGACCAAGTCCATGGGTCCGATCTGGCCCGCAGGTCCAACCTGGCACGAGGATCCGTCCCGGCCCGCGGGTTGCACGAGCCACATGGCCTGGACTGGCGACCTGCCTGGCCTGGTTGGCCAGCGGATGACGGTTCCCTACAGGGCCACCCTATCCGCATAAGTGGTTGTGTGTGTCATGGTACCCGTCTCCCAAATGAAACTGGTTCCTGACACTAGTTCGGTATCCCATGGGACCTAGGAGGGTCCCGCCTCGTCCGGATGGCTGAGCGGCCAGCTGGTCTGCTCCGCTGGAGGCCGGCCTAGCCGGCCGCTTCTGCTCCACCACTGCGGCCAGGGGGCCGCAACTTCTTCCTCTAGGTGGCATCACGGATCCAGGCTCCTCCAGCGGCCTGGAGGCCACCCATGTGCACTGTCGCAACCTACTATTCTGCATGGCACGATGAACACCGCGCCCTTCCGGCGACCCAATAGCCATACGCCACCGATTTCCATATCAGCCATCCTCACATTGACTGTCATTACACCGCTGCCATTATCAACAAGTGAGGAAAAGCAGAGGGGAAGGGTTGGGCTATGTTAGTATGGCATGCACCCTCCGAGTTATGGTGATATCAATCAGCAAATCGTAAACCAATAGTTGAATGATGAAGAATAGAAACAAATTCAATATTAAATCCCATAAACCAGGTTCGTTGATCATTGATGATGTCGGGGAAAGGCAAACTTTGATTTGTTGACGTCGAGAATGAAGATGATGAATTTGAGGACGTCTTCTTTGGTGTTCTTCAGGGATGGAACATCTCCCTTTCCCCGTTTGATGATCGTTCTTCGTTGACGGAAGAAGTGTTCCTCATTGGAGAGTTCTTTTTCTCCCAAGCTCCACCAAAAATAAAAATTCTAACAAAATAATAGATTATGACTTCTTATTAAATTGATGGAATAGAATTTGAATGGTTTAAATTAATTTATTGAACGTGTTCAATTAATAATTGAGTGGGTTGGAACCATAAGTGGGGAGTTCAATGGGGTTTCTCCCCACATAATGGGGAGTCCAAGAGGTTATAACATGGGTGTTCCCCACCAAATTAATTAATAAGAGGTGTTTAGAACTCAGGTGGGCCCCACCACCATAAACTCTCATGGGAGGTTAAGGTGTGGTGGCCCCCAACTTTAACCTCCTCTTGTTGGTTTTAAGAAACTGAAAATAAATTATGACAAGCATTAAATTTATTTTATTATTCCCATGTAAAACCCAAAAACTAACTTTCATTCCCAACCATCTACCATCAAGGTGAAATCATTCTTAAGAGAATAACAGCATTGTGAGTTCAACGGTGCCCTCAGATTTCAATTCCAAGCACCAGTTAAGATGTTATAGTAACCCTCTCGTACGTTTACTGAACGTATCTGAACAATACTTCAGAAAAACTGATTCTGAGCACACTGGACTCGGAATCATGCGTCGTTGGTTTTCATAGACTCATAAAATTCCCATGTATTTAGGAAAAAAAATCCAAGGAATTTCTAGGTGTTTACGTTCTCCCCCCCCCCCTCATGGATTTACATCCCAGTAAGCTACAACTCGATCTATGGGAACAAATAGGGGTACTGAGCATGCATCTGATCCTCCCTCTCCCATGTGCTCTGTTGGAGGTTCCCGTGCTGCTAGCAAACACGCACTAGAGGTATCGACCGTCCACATAGGACTCGCTCCTGTCGGTCCTCAATCTGCAATAGATCCTCTATAATGGTCACCCCATCGTCGACATCCATCTCTACAAGGTTGTTTATTTGTGAAGGGTCGTGGACATATCTCCACAGCTGAGATATGTTGAGGATATCGTGCACTTAGTGCAACTGAGGTGGAAGAGAAAATAGGAATTCCACCTCTCCAACTCTGTTGAGGAACTGAAAAGTTCCGATGAATCTGAGAGATAACTTTCCACTTTGGCCAAATCTCTTTAAACCTCATTGAGGGGAGACCCATAGAAAGATGTGACTACCATCCTCAAACTCCAGAGGTCTTCATCTCCTATCAGTATACGACTTCTGCCTACCCTGTGCAGTCTTCATCCTCTCCTGGATGATCAGGACCTTCTCTGTGGTAGCTCGCACCATCTCTGGTCCTACAAGTGCTGACTCCCTAGGGTGTGTCCATCACAACGGTAATCTGGAAGGTCACTCATACAATGCCTCGAATGGTGCCATACCGATGGTGGAATGATAGTTGTTGTTGTGTTCAAACTCCACCAAAGGCCAGAGATCATCCTAGCTGTGACTGAAGTTGAGGACATAGACACGTAGCATGTCCTCAAGGTTATGAATGGTTTTCTCAATCTTACCATCTATCACAGGGTGGATGTTGGGGATCATACATAGTTGCATCCCGAAATCCTTCTATAACCCCTTCCGTAGCCAGGAAGTAAATTGTGCATCACAGTCGGAGACAATAGAAGAAGGTGCTCCAGGTAGCTGCACAATCTCCTGCACATAGAGGTGTCCCAATTTCTCTACCAAACCCTACTCTATAACATGTAGGATGTGGGCCGACATGGTGAGTCAGTCGATGATCACCCAAATCAAGTCATGACCCCTAGATGTATGTGTATGAACCGTCACAAAGTCCATCGATATCCCAAACCAATTCCACTCTGGGACCTCAAAATTTTGAACCATGCCTGCTAGTACCTGATTCTCTGCCTTCACATATTGGAAAGTGAGGCATCGAGAGACAAACTCTACTACTTACTTATTCATACCTGGCCACCAGTGCTATCGTTGAAGGTCATGGTGCATCATCGCCACTCATGGATGTACTGCTAGAGGGGATGTGGGGAACTCCCTCAACACTTCCTCCAGAAGTGCTACCTGTACTATAGTATGTCCTCTAAAGAGGACAACATGCTCCCCACCATAAAAAAAACCATAGGTTCCTACCCTATGGATATCTGAGCACATCATGTCTCGTAGTCAGCATCCCTGTGTTGTGCTTCCCAGACTAACTGAACGAGTGGGGGAGTGATCATAAGATACTGTAGAAAGGCTTATCTATATCTATCCACAACATATATCTGTAAAGTAGCTAGTTTCTCTATCACCTCACCGTGAAGCTGTATACAAGATCTCCTACGGAGTGAATCTACAACAACGTTCCCCTTCCCAGGAGTATAGTCTATCTCGATGTCGTAATCCTGAAGGAAGTCAAGACATCGCCACTGTCTCAGATTCAAGTCCATCGGAGAGAAGATATTCTTCAGAATCATATGATCAGAGTACATGGTAAAACGTTTGTCCATCAAATATTGTCGCCACATATTCAAGGTGAAGAGCACTGTTTCTAACACCAGTTCATGTGTAGCATAGTTCTTCCCAAGTTATCCCAGCTGCTGAGAACCATACATGATCACTGCTCGTTCCTGCATCAGGACCACTCAAGTCCTATCCCTGATGTGTTGCAGTTAACTATATACCCAATTCCTTCCTCTAATCCTAATATGGGGGCCCTAGTCTGCCTCTTTCTCAGCTCCTGGAATCTCTACTGGCATCTCTCTGACCATATGAAGGGTTTCCCCTTCTTCGTCAAGGTTGATAGTGGTGCTGCAAATTTGGAGAAGTCTGACATGAATCTCCTGTAATAACCTGCCAAACCCAAGAATCTCCCCACCTCCATCACACTACTAGGTGGCTCCCTAAAAAGAACCACTTCAATCTTATTTGGATCTACTACAATTATATCCTCCAAGATAACATATCCCTAGAAGTGAACCTCTGAGATAAAAAACTAGCACTTTGAGAGTTTACAATAAAGCTGTGGCTCTCAGAGTGTGTCCAGTACCACCCGAAAATTGTAGGCATGCACCTCGTCAGTTGTCAAGTAGATCAGAATGTCATCGATGAAGACTACGACAATGTGATTGAGGTATGACTAGAAGCTCCTGTTCATGAATTTCATGAACACTACTAGAGTTTTGGTTAGCAGAAAGGCATAACCAAGAACTCGTAGTGATAGTACTAACATCTGAAGGCTGTATTATGCACATCCTGGTCTGGAACTCTGAGCTAGTGATATCCTAATCTGAGCTCTTTCTTCGAGAACCATCATGCTCCTTTTAGCTGGTCAAAGAGGTCATCAATACTCGGGAGTGGTTACCGGTTCTTCACAGTCACCTGATTTAGGCAACTGTAGTCGACACAAAGCCTCAAGCTCCCATCCACCTTCTTGACGAATAGAATTGGGGCTACCCAGGGAGAAACACTGGACCAGATGAATCTCTTCCCCATCAAGTCATCTAGATGTACCCACAGATCGTGAAGATCTGCAGGAGCCATCAGATACGCTGGTGTAGATATTGGTGTTCTCCCAAGGTACAAGTCAATGTAAATGTCCACCTCTCTATGAATATGTAAACCTAGGACATAATAGGGGAAAAAATATGCGTACTGGTCCACCACTACAACATTTCTCTCAATCTTCACATCTACTGCTCCGAGGGTATGGCTGTCCAAATGATGAGTGATCGGTTGTACCATCCTCTGAGTAAGTCTGTATAGTGCTACAAAGGCTCCCTTCTCACTGGTGAAGGTGAACAATTTCCCATCTGTGCGGAGTGATGACACTTTGCAGCAAATATAGTCAATCTGAGCATGGACTATAGATAACTAGTCCATAGCCAAGACGACGTCTTAAGGCCACGGCACCACTACGAGGAGATCCCAGATGAAGCTCTCACCTCCTAGAGTAAGCTCACACAACCAGTCCAATGTGTAATCGTCGAGTCTGCTCCCGATGGAGTCTCTAGCCATAAGGATCGATCCAACAACTCCATCGGAATCATTGATCTCCGAACGAGGGAAGTGGAAATGAAAGATAGAATAGAACATGTGTCTATAAGAGCTGTAGCTAAGGTGGAGTAGACACAGATCATACCTCAAATCATCTCTAGAGTGCCATGATCATATGCCTCAGCTGCCTGGAGCATAGCTCGCCCCTATCCACAAGCTCGCTATGACCAGGGTGGACCTCCTAGTGGTGGTGGCGGTAACAACTCGATTCGTTGTCCACCACCAGCTGCACGTCCAAATCCTCTGCCATATCCACATTCTCCCTATGGTCCGCCTCGATCAAAAATTTGCCTCTGCCTGGGAGGTCTCTCAACTATTTGCTGATCATCAGTATGGCAGGTCAGACAGTCATGAGTCGTGTGACCCTACCTGCCTCAAGAGTATCAATTCCCACTCCTCGCATGACTAGATATATCTCGTTTTCCCCGCACAACTGAACCTGTATCCTGAGGTCGTCCACCGGATGGTCTGGAACACTAGGACCTTTGCGACATCTTTCTACTTCCAGTTGCAGAAGACTCTACTGTATGTCGACTAGTGATGGGTCTCTTTGCTGGTGACTACTTAGTAAGGAAGCTCTCCACTAGGAGAGCTCTCTCTAACACCCCCGTCTATGTCAGGATGCTGAGGGAGATCATCAAAAATCTGATCTCTATCTTGACCCCTGCTCGATGGTCCGGGCCCTGTAGAATCGGTCCTGCACCATGTCTGTGGAGTAGTGAGAGAGTTCGGTGAACCTCGATGATTACTGCACCACCGTCATGATACCATGTTGTAGATGAAGTATCTCATGTATCTGTACTGCTCCTAGGCTGGCAAGGACAAACTCCACCCTAACCAGGCTCTCGATGTCTACCCAGAGAAGTATCGCCTCATCATGCACCTAGAGCATTAGGCTCCACCATCTTCCTACTTCTTCCTGAATAAGAATAGCATCAAGTATCACCATAAGGTCTGACGGTGTCCATATAAGTCTGAAGACACTCGACACATCCTCCAGCCAATCCTCAGTTGACTGCGGGTCCATCTCTCCTCTAATACTAGGTGGCCTCTGGCACTGGAACTCCTACAACGCACTCAAGTGGCAGGCACTCTCTACTGCTTGGGATAGTGTTATCGGTGTCCCAATGGGTAGTGGTGTTGTTGGTACCTCCGCTATAATTGGGCCCTGCCCTGAGGCCTCATCACTCAGCGGGCTGTCAACTTATATAACTCTTAAAACCCTAAATGGTTGTCTGCATGGAGTCATCCTAAAAAGAAATAGGTGTTCTACAGTCAATAAGTTAAACCTTGTGAGATGACTCTTAGAGATCACAAAGAAAACTTTTTAAACACACACACAAATAGTGTTTTTGTGCACGGAGTTGGAAATCAAAAATCAGGGCCTGGTGTATGGATACGTCAGCCGCCACACCAAAACTAGACTCCCTGGACAAAAAACCACACTCAGTACTCTTAACACATTTTCATCACCAAAATGAATGATCAGAGTCCTATGTTCTGCAGTATAATTGACTCCTCTGATAACAATTTTTCACGACACTTCCCTCAGGGCCTATACCATGACTACCCCAAGCCCGTCTTCAATATGCTAGGGGCTGGAGACTAGCACAAAAGGCGTAAATCCCTAAAACTAGGAAGGAATTTCCTTTATAAACTGAAAACACACACATAATAGAGTACGATCTAAATGTTAACACTATGTAAAGATGTATACACAATAGTGCTGTGAAATGTGCCTGTCGTGGGGTGTGAAAAAAATAATAAAACCTAAGTTAAAATGTATCAAAGGGGGTAACCTATGTTTTCTCCGGAGAGGAGTGAACAAAAATTACATTTGTCACTTAAAATAATGAAAGAAGAAGAGGTTCTTTTTTAGAGTTGTTTGAGTTGAAAAATAAAACAAGCAATTAAAAATAAAGGATGAACACTAATGGATGAAGAGAGTGATGTGGTCAAGGTAGGATCACCATTTGTAATGTCATCATAGTCACAAATATCATCTTACATTTCTTCCTTTTGAATGAAAAATGACATACTCATCAATCGAGTTATCTATCACCCTTGGATAAAGAAGAAAACTGAACTCACTCCTATGTGCATGTAAGTTCATAAAAAATTCCTAAACAACTATGTCAAGTACCAATCAGGATTTTTTTCTCCTTAAAACTCTATTAAATGTTTACTAGTTCCACACACGTGCCAACGATCGTTAGACACTCACCACCTAACGAAATCTGCTCGATCGAGAGAAATTGCACTATGCAGAGGGAGATTAAAAGTCTTTAACCAATGCTATTAAAAATGAATACACCAAAATAAAAACACGATAGCATTAAGAGAATTGGGAAACACTGAGAAAATATGTCATTCAAAAGAAAGATAAGGTTTTAAATTTACGCACAAAACTCCGACATTACAAATGATAAACTCCCCCTTCCCCGATCACACAAAGGTTTTACCCCTCCATGTGAAGGGTATTAGATTTGAAAGGGGAAGAAGAGAGAATAATCAAAGTAATTAAAAAAAATAGAAAATAAAAATAACATCACGAACTCAATCATCCAAAACAACCCTTCTTTCACCTTCTTCAACCCCTTTGAATGGAAGTGAATACTCTTATTTATAGGCTTGGGGAGTAGAACATTTCTCTCAAAAATTACTCCCCCAAAGCATTGAGTCCGGTTGGCATAGTAAATTACAGATTATGGGACTTGGTCCTTCACAAATGTTTTTCCCCTCCATATCTTCTGTCGATCGAAAAAATTTGAGCCTTATTGGTCCACGTATGAATGAGATATGGCCACACTACTCCGGGTATTTAATTCTATCCAGGTGACTCTTTGGATTCCAAAACACTGAGTTCCAACGCATTAATGACCTTGGAAATGAACGAATCTGACATAGACATGTATATGAAAGATGTTCCTAAAGATCGTTGCTATCTCCATGTACAATGTTAGCTGCAATGGTTCACCCATTAATGAGATATAATCCCCACAATAAAATTATGCAGTTTGGTACACAGTTTTCGAGGCCTGATTTGTGAGATGAATTTGAGCTTCCAAATGATGGATTGAGCATTGTGTACAATAGGATAAAATGAATCCCACGAGAATAGAAATCCTAAAAAAAGTAATAATACAATTTGGATCAAAAATATAAAAGATATTCCCGAAATACAGAAGCTCCACAAAACTGCTAAATTTCTTGAATTAACCAATTTCCACAATTAAGCCCTTAATTCACCAAAATACTATAATGATACAAATCAGCAGAAATTGATTAATTGTAAGGGGTTAAATAATTGAAACAAATATTAAAAATTATGAAAATATTATCTCTATCAATTTCCCCACACTTAGCAATTGGACTCTCGGAGAAATCAAAATCAAAATCAAACCAAACCAAATTCGAAACACATGGAATTTAGATCCACCAATTCCACACCAAGAAATAAAAGTTATCATGCCTCATCCATAACCATTATTACAAGATCTAAAATCAGATAATTCAATATTTTCCCTCTTTATTTCTCCTCCCATGCACACAAGACACCTACCTCACATTAATTTTCTCTCATCTCACAAATATCACATTTCAACAATGTTTTTCTCATCCAATCCAATGCAAGGGTCACCATACATTTAAAAATCTCCTACTTGTCCACCCGATATGAGTCAATGATATTTTTTTATCATGAGGACATTGCAAGGTTGTTCTATGGCTTTTGGTTGGTAGGATTTTTATGTGAAAAATTCGGAGGCTGAATGAGGAAGGCTTGGATCTTTTTGAAGCAAAATTTCACAATTCTAATTTTCACTCATGTATGGTAGCCTCCTCACTCCACTTAGTAGATATTCAGCTCCATCATCATGAAATATCATGAAATGTTCCAATAGCTCAGCATTTCTACAGAAAAATTTCAATCTTCTTAAGCATGATTTTATTTAAAGCTCTAGAAAAGGCAAAACTTTCATCCTCCATTAGAATCTCCAGAAAGGCACAGCTTCTTTTATCATGAATGCTCTAGAAAAGGCACAGCTTTCAATATAATGATTTTTCATCAGCACACACATCTCTTTATAATTTTAATTTCCACCCAATGTTTAACCAAATGAGGTAGCACAACACAAGACTGCTTCCCCAACACTTAAGTTCAACTAGATCATGCAATCTCACTTCAAGAGCAGGTTGGAAATGGAAAATTTTCTTGTAATATGGCTAACCTAACAGGATGTTCATGGCTTCTATGGGCTACAAAATGAAAGAGATTATCTTGAAAAGGGGGCTTTGAAACCAAAGAAATGCCTCAATCTTTTAAAACACATATACCCCAAACCCTCACGTTTTGAAAGGAATTAATCAAATTTTGGTTAAAAAAAGCATGGTATGGTTCACTCAAGAAGTGAGGAGGATGAAAAGAATATAACAATAATGGCTCAGAAGCCTCATAGGAAAGTGATTTCAAAGATAAAGACAGTGATATGTGGCATGGGATTTAAAAACCTGAGTACTTTTCATGAAATTCCCAAATAATTGAACTTAAAAAGAAAATCATTTTCAACATTCATTTAAGATCAGTTTCATGGAATAAATTGGTTCACTCAATGATATGGGTTTCAAAAACAACAATGATAATCATTTCAGCTCAAAAGATTCAAAAACACACACAGAAAATTTGAAAAAATCCCAATTTTTTTTAAAACAAACAACAAATGAAAATCCAAAACTACAAAGGTTCCCTCCCCCACACATAAATGATGCAGTGTCCTCAATGGATTTAACTAGATTTAACATGTAAGTAGATTTTAGAATGAATCACAGCAGCAAACAAGTGTAAAGGAGAGGTAAAACCTGATGGATCTTATTGATAGATAGCTTGTAGGAGCGGGATCTCCTCCCCTGGATCTAATGGAATGGTCCCATGAAATTTCTTCAACCTGTGCCCATTAATAGTGAATAGCTCATGCTCTCCATCCTTCACAATCTGCCCAGCACTGAAAGGATATACACGAGTAACTATAAAGGGTCCCTCTCATCTGGAACGATGTTTACCTGGCGTCATCTTGAGTCCTGAATTGAATAGAAGCACTTTATCTCTAGGATAGAATTCATTTGGTTGGATCATCTTGTCATGAGCCACTCTTATTCTCTCTTTGTAAATCATGGAATTTTCAAATGCTTCTCTTCTAATTTCCACCAGATCCTATTACTACAACCTTCTCTCTTCCCCCGAACTTTCAAGATCCAAATTCATCCTCCTCATAGCCCAATACACCTTATGCTCCAGTTCCACATGTAGGTGAAAACTTTTTCCATAAATCAGCCTATATGAACTCATTCCAATCGGGGTCTTGTAGGCTATTCTATAAGCCCTGAATGTGTCTTCCAACTTCAGGCTCCAATCCTTCCGGTTTGGTTTAACAGTCTTCTCCAAAATTCCTTCGATTTCCTTGTGGACAATTCAGATTGACAATTTGATTGTGGGTGATAGGGAGACGATGTTTTATGATTCACCCCATACTTATTCATCAAAGACTCCATTATCCTACTGAAAAAGTGAGTCCCTTGATCACTGATGATGGATCTAGGCACTCCAAACCTACAAAATATGTAAGTCATAACAAAATCACAAACAACTTTATCATCATCAGTCCTGGTGGCTTTTTCTTCCACCCATTTGGAAACATAATCAACTGCAAGCAAGATATAAACATTTCGAAATGACATTGGGAAAGGGCCCATAAAATCTATCCCCCAAACTTAAAAAATCTAACAAACATTAAGTGTTTGTTGGGTAATTTCTTTTCTCTTTGAGATGTTTCCAAAAAACTGACATTTTGGACACCTTTTTCAAAATTCATGAGAATCTTTAAAAATGGTTGGCCAATAAAGTCTAGATTCTAAAACTTCCTTGCTTTTCTTTGAGGTCCAAAGTGGCCTCCGCAAGATAATGTGTGACAAAACTCAAAGACAGAACCAATTTCACTCTCTGGAAAACATCTTCTTATCACTTGGTCATTGCAAATCATCCAATGAAATGATTTATCCCAAATGTAATATCTAGATTCAGATTTCAGTTTGTGAATTTGATGAGAATTTAAATGAGGTGGAACCTGAGATGTTACCATATAATTGACCATGTTAGCATACCATGGCACTTCTCCTTTAACCAATTACAGCTGATCTCCTGGATGGTGATCATTCAATGGTTCTTTCTCTGGAATTTCAACTTCAGCAGTGTTAGGAAGTCTGCTTAAATGATCAGCCACTTGGTTCTCAGATCCCTTTTTGTCCTTGATTTATATGTTGAACTCTTGTAGAAGTAACATCTATATCACCAGCTTCGGTTTATCTTCATCCTTCTTCATCATGTACCTGAGAGCTGCATTATCAGAAACTACAGTGACATTAGTTCCAAGAAGATATGATCTAAATCTTTCCAAGGAAAAAATAACTACTAAAAACTCCTTTTCTGTGGTTGTGTAATTGAATTGAGCTGCATCCAAGGTTCTTGAAGCATATGCAATGACTTGTGGCCTGCACTCAATTCGCTGAGAAAGGACTGCTCCAACTGGTTGGTTGGAAGCATCACAAAGTAGCTCAAATGGTTCTTCCCAATTTGGTGGCTGCATCACTGGTGGTTCAATCAATCTCCTCTTCATCTCATCAAAGGATTCCCTACTAGCACCATTTAAATCAAAATCAATATCTTTTAAAATAAATCTAGAGAGAGGGAGAGAAATCTTACTGAAATCCTTGATAAACCTCATGTAGAATCATGCATGTCCTAAAAAATATCTAACAAGATTCACACAAGTTAGTTAAGGAATAGAATTTATCACTTCAATTTTTGAAATATCAACTTCAATTCCCTTTTTGGAAATGACATGACCAAGAACAATCCCTCTCTCAAACATGAAATGACACTGTTCAAAATTTAAAACAAGATTCTTTTCAATGTAGGTTTTCAAAACATTATTCAGATTTTTCAAACAATGTTCAAAAGAGTTTCTATACACCGTGAAATCATCCAGGAAAACCTCCAAGCAATCTTCAATGTGATCAGAAAATATACTTACCATGCACCTCTAAAAGGTACCTGGAGCATTACATAATCCAAATGGCATCCTTTTATATTCAAAACTGCCAAAGGGACATGTAATGGTTGTCTTCTCTTGATTCTCAGGAGCAATGGGTACCTAGAAATAACCTGAAAATCCATCCAAAATGAAATAATGAGTTCTCCCAGCCAATACCTCTAACATCTGATCAATGAAGGGAATGTGGAAATGATATCTCTAAGTAACCTAATTCAACTTCCTAAAATCAATGCACACTCTCCAACTATTTTGAATTCTCACAGGGATTAATTCATTCTGTTCATTCCTCACAGTGGTTAGTCCAGTTTGTTTTGGAACTACATGAATTGGGCTAACCCACTATGAATCTGAGATGGGATAGATGATTCCAGCAACCAATAGCTTCTCAACCTCCTTCTTCACAACCTCCATTAAAGTGCGATTCAGCCTCCTTTGTGGTTGCTTGACAGGTTCGGAATATACCATAAGAAAAATTCTATGTGAGCATATATTTTGGCTGATTCCGGGAATATTACCTAAAATCCTCCATATTTCTTGGATATTCTCTCTCAAAAGATATATCAATGATTTCTCTTGGATTTTAGAGAGATTATTAGCAATTATCACTGTTAGTTTCTCACCCTCCCTAAGGTACAAATATTTAAAATTAGTGGGGAGTGGTTTGAGATCCAAATCAGGGGGATGCTCAAGGGATGAAACTAAATTGAAATCTCTAACATGCATACTTTGGACCTCATTCACACAAGAAACCACATCATATTACTCATCAGTTGTTAAATCATCAAAGAAATCAGATTTTACATCTTCCTCCCACATGACGTAAGAATCTCCAGTGTGTTGGGCATCCACATGTTCTATGATATTTCAGATGGATGAAGTCTCTCCTAAGTCTAGGAATTCATAAAGCAAACCTAATTCTTCAATGGGTTCTGCACCAACTTCCTGAGAATGTGAAAAGAGGGAGTGATCCTCTGATGGGTGCCTCATGGATTCAAAAATATTGAAGTGGATCGTGCTCTCTCCAAACTCCATGGTGAGTGTCCCCTCATGGACATTGATCATGGTCTTCACCGTCTTCATGAATGGTCTCCCCAAAATGATCGGTTAATGTGACGGGCTCCAATCTTCTTCCCTATTGAGCACGTAGAAGTCAGCTGGGAACAAGAGATCTTTGACTTTCACAAGGACATCCTCCAAAACTCCTATAGGAAAAACTGTGGATCTATTTGCAAGCTGGAGCACCACTCTTGTGGGCTTCAAGTCTCCCATCTGCAAATAAGTGTATACCGAGTGAGGCAATACATTAATCGAAGCACCTAAATCACACAAAGCATTACAGAAATTTAAAGAACCAATGGTGCGTGGAATAAAAAATATCCCTGGATCTTGACATTTGGTTGGCAATTGTGGTGTGATAAGGGCTGAGACACTTCTTCCCAAGTTGAACCATTCATTCCCTTGAAGTCTCCTCTACATAGTGTACAGATCCTTCCAAAATTTAGCATACTTCGGAGTTTGTTTGACTACTTCAAGTAAGGGGATATTGATTTCTACTTTCTGGAAGGTGTCCAGAATTTCTTTTTGAAGTGCTTCATCCTGCAATTTCTTTGATTCAATCATCCTTGATGGAAATGGAGGGGGTAAGTCTTTCTTATCCCTTTATTTCCATTGAAATTGTGTTTTTGGTATCTTCTTCCTTGGCCTATCATTCTCTTCCTCCTCTTTCTTCTCTTCTTTACAATGAATTTTCATAGAATTTTCAGATTATTGAACTTCATTCTCCCTCAACTCAAGTGGTCTTGTTTTAGTTTCTTGGGATTCTGGTGGTGAGATCTATTTTTCACTTCTTTTTGTTATCATGCTGACATTCTCCTTTGGGTTTGGGATTTTTTGGGAAGGAAGCTTCCCATGATTTTTGCTCATGATTTCAACAAAGCTTCCCACTGTGTTAGCCAGCTTCTCAACCTTATCTGCTAGGTCATCAAACCTGGATTGTAGCTACTCCATATAAGGTTTTGTGCTGGTAGATGGTTGATCATAGGTTCTCGGGAAAGTGGGTGGTTGGTGGTGTGGAGGCTGGTTATAAGGTTGCTTCTATTGAAATGGTGGTGGGTTTTGGAATTGTTGCTGGAATGGGGGTCTAGCTTGATTCTGCTGATTTCCAAACCCATATTGACCATGGTTTGGCTCTCTCCATCCTTGATTCTGTTGGTATTTCCTTGGTTGAAAGGTTTCCGCACAAGTTTACATTCCCTGTATTTTAGCACATTGGTCAGTGAAATGATCAGGTGATGCGCATAAACCACATACCTTAGCTAGTGCTTGTTGGTCAACCACTTGTTTCAAGTCTATCTGTCTCACCAAACTCGTTAGCTCTTCAATCTTAGTTTCTAATAAGGGTGATGGATAAGAAGTTTGTACCTCATGAATAACTATTGTTCTAGTACCTCTTGTACCAAACTGCTGTGAGTTCTGAGAAATCTTCTCAATCAAACCTTTTGCTTCTTCTAGAAACTTGTCAATCAATGCACCTCCATATGATGCATCAAGAAGGTTCCTATCATTTTCCAGTAAGCCTTTATTGAAGACGACAAGAATGTGATGATCCTCGATGGATTGACGTGGGCAGCTGGCACATAGCTTTTTAAATCTTTCCCAGTACTCGTAAAGGGTTTCTCCAGATGATTGTTTGATGGCATAGGTCTCCTTTATGATGGCTGTACTTCTAGAGGCGGGGAAGAATCTTTGCATGAACCGTCTCATCAGGTCATTCCAATCATCGGCATCTCCCAATTATAGACCACACAACCATTATTTCGCAGCTCCTTCCAATGAAAATGGTAATTCCTTCCACTTTACTTGTTCCTCATCTACTCCACATGGTCGGAAGGTTGAGCAGGCATGTGTGAACTCTTTAATATGCTTGTTGGGATCTTCAACTGCAAAAACATGAAACTTTGGAAGCAATGGTATCATATTAGGTTTCATCGCAAAATCATTTTTAACACTGGCATGACAAGTTGATTATTCTGATTAATGAATTCTGGGGCACAAAGGTCTCAGAGGGTTGGGTTTTGATTTCTAGCCATTATGACAGGCTCAGAGTGAACACTTGACATTTAACTTGAGTCAATGAGAGAAGTTTTCTCAAATTCAGATTGTAAATTGAGGTTTTTGAGCCTATTAAAAAAATTCCATTCAATTTCAGGATCAATGGGTCAAGGTTCAGTGTTTGAGGTTCTAGTCATGCCACGTTGGAATGAAAATAAGTAAAGAGAAAACAAACAAGAAGAAAAAAAACGTTTGGCACTACCTCCCAGGCAACGGCTCCACATTTTGACACGTGCCATTCATGGGGTGTGACAAAAAAAATAAAACCTAAGTTAAAATGTAGAAAAGTGGGTAACCTAAGTTGTATCCAGAGAGGAGTGCACAACAATTACGTTTGTCACTTAAAATAAATAAAGACGAAGAGGATCTTTTTGACAGTAGTTTGAGTTGAAAAATAAAACAAGCAATTGAAAAGAAATTTTGAACACGAATTGATGAAGAGAGTTATGGGGTCAGGGTTGGATCACCTTTTGTAATGGAGTCATAGTCACAAATATCATCTTACCTTTATTCCTTTTTAATGACAAATGAAAGACTCATCGATCGAGTTATCTATAACCCTTGGTTAAAGACGAAAATTGAACTCACTCCTATGTGCATGGAAGTTCATAAACAATTCTGAAAAAACTAATGCATGTCCCGATCAGGAATTGTTTCTCCTTAGAACTCTAGAAAATGTTTACTAGTTCTACACAGGTGCCAACGATCATTAGACACTCACCACCTAACGCAATCTGCTCGATCGAGTCAAATTGTACTAGGCCGAGGGAGATTAAAAGTATTTAACCAAAGCTAATAAAAATGAATACACCAAACTGAAATCACGATCACATTAAGAGAATTGGGAAACACTGAGAATAGATTTCATTCAAAAGAAAGATAAGGTTTTACATTTATGCAGAAAACTCTGACATTACAAAAGATAAACTCCCCCTTCCTCGATCACTCAATGCTTTTACCCCTCCACGTGAAGGGTATTAGATTTGAAAGCAGAAGAAGAGAGAATAATCAAACTAATTAAAAAATAAAATAGAAAATGAAAAGAACTTCAATAACTCAATCCTCCATAACAACCCTTCTTTCACCTTCTTCAACCCCTTTGAATGGAAGTGAATACTCTTTTTTATAGGCATGGGGAGTAGAAAATTTCCCTCCAAAATTACACCACCGACATATTGAGTCCGGTTGGAATAGTAAAAGACAGAATTTGGGAATTGTTACTTCTTGAAAATTGTTCCCCTCCATCTCTTCTATCGACCCACAAAATTGGAGCCTTATTGGTCAATGTATGAAGGAGATATGTCCACACTACTCCGGCTATTGAATTCTGTCCATGTGACTCTTCGTATTCCAAAACACCGAGTTCCAATGCATTAATGTCCTTGAACATTAAAGAATAAGATGCGGCCAAATTAATTAAAGTTTTTACTCTAGATCTTATATAGCTCTATGTAATATTTAAGCTCCAATGGTTTGACCATTAATGAGATATGGGCCCCACAATAAAATTATGCAGTTCGGTACACAGTTTTCGAGGCCTGACTTGTGAGCTGAATTTGAGCTTCCAAATGATGGATTGCGCTTTGTGTCCCAGAGGATAAAATGAATCCCATGAGCATATTAATCCTACAAAAAAGGAATCATACAATTTGGATCCAATATTTAAATGATATTCCCGAAATACAGAAGCTCCACAAAACTGCTAAATTTCCAGAATTAACCAATTTCCACAATTAAGTCCATAATTCACCAAAATACTAAAATGATAGAAATCAGCTCAAATTGACTAATTGGAAGGGGTTAAATCATTGAAACACATATGAAAAATTATGAAAATAATATCTCTATCAATTCCCCCACACTTAGCACTTGGACTCCTAGACAAGTCAAAATCAAAATCAAATCTAACAAAATTCGAAACAAGTTCCATTTAGATCCACCAATTCCACACCAAGAAATAAAAGTTATCATGAATCATCCATAACCATTATTACAAGATCTCAAATCAGGTCATTCAATATTTTTCCTCTTTATTTCTCCTCCCATGCACATAAGACACCTACCTCACATTAATTTTCTCTCATCTCACAAATATCAATTTTCAACAAAGTTTTTCTCATCCAAACCAATGCAAGGGTCACCATAGGTTTGAAAAACTTCTACTTCTAAATCCCGATGTGAGTCAAGGACATTTGTTTATCATGAGGACATTTCAAGGTTGTTCTGTGGGTTTTGGTTGGTAGGATTTGTATGTGAAACATTTTGAGGCCGAATGAGGAAGGCTTTTCTCTTTTTGAAGCAAAATTGCACAATTCTAATTTTCACTCAAGTATGGTATCCTCCTCACTCCGCTTACTATAAATTCAGCTCCATAATCATGAAGTATCAAGAAATGTTCAAATATCTCAGCATTTCTATAACAAAAATTTCAATCTTCTTAAGCGTGATTTTCTTGAAAGCTCCAGAAAAGGCACAACTTTCTTCCTCCATTAGAAGCTCCAGAAAGGCACAACTACTTTTATCATGGATGCTCCAGAAAGGGAACAACTTTCAACATAATGATATTTCATCAGCACACCCATCTCTTTATAATTTAAATTTCCACCCAAAGTTTCACCAAATGAGGTAGCACAACACAAGACTGCTTCCCCAATACTTAAGTTCAACTAGATCATGAAATCTCACTTAAAGAGCAGGTTGGAAAGGGAAAATTGGCTTGTAATGTGGCAAACCTAACAGGCTATTCATGGCTTCTATGGGATACAAAATGAAATGGATTATCTTGAAAAGGGGGCTTTCAAACCAAAGAAATGCCTCAATAATTTAAAACACATGTACCCCAAACCCTCAAATTTTGAAAGAAATGAATCAGATTCTGGATAAAAAAACATGGTCTGGTTCTCTCAAAATGTGAGGTGAATGAAAAGAATATAACAATAATGGTTTAGAAGCCTCACAGGAAAGTGATTTCAATGATAAAGATAGTGATATGTGGCATGGGATTCAAAAACCTGAATACTTTTCATGAAATTCCCAAATAATTGAACTTGAAATAAAATCAGTTTCAGCATTCATTTAAGCTCAGTTTCATGGAATAAATTGGTTCACTCAATTACATGGGTTTCAAAAACAGCAATGATAATCATTTCAGCACAAAAGTTTCAAAAGTACCCAAAAAAACTAGAAAATAAACAGACAAAAAATTTGAAAAATCACAATTTATTTTGAAAACAAACAACAAATGAAAATCCAAAATTACAAAGGTTCCCTCCCCCACACTTAAATGATGCAGTGTCCTCAATGCAT
The DNA here is from genome assembly GCA_963277665.1 of Viscum album. Classification (NCBI taxonomy): domain Eukaryota; kingdom Viridiplantae; phylum Streptophyta; class Magnoliopsida; order Santalales; family Viscaceae; genus Viscum; species Viscum album. Next base: position 1,193,506,438 of record OY728121.1, on the reverse strand, counting down.
TTAACTGGATTTAACATGTAAGCAGATTTTAGAATGAATCACAGCAGCAAACAAGTGTAAAGGTGAGGTAAAACCTGATGGATCTTATCGATAGATAGCTTGTAGGAGTGGGATCTCATCCCCTGGATCTGAAGGAATGGTCCCACGGAATTTTTTCAGCATGTTCCCACTAATAGTGAATGGCTCCTACTTTCCATCCTTCACAATCTGCACAGCACCGAAAGGATATACATGAGTAACTATAAAAGGACCCTCCCATATGGAATGAAGTTTAACTGGCATCATCTTGAGTATTGAATTGACTAGCAACACTTTATCTCCAGGTTGGAATTCTTTCGGTTGGATAATCTTGTCATGAGCCACTCTTGTTCTCTCTTTGTAAATCATGGAATTTTCAAATGCTTCTCTTCTAATTTCCTTCAGCTCCTGTAACTTCAACCTTCTCTCTTCCACAGCACTTTCATGATCCAAATTCATCATCCTCACAGCCCAATACGTTGTATGCTTCAGTTCCACAAGTAGGTGAAATTATTTTCCATAAATCAGCCTATATGGATTCATTCAAATCGGGGTCTTCTAGGCTGTTCTATAAACCCAGAATGTGTCTTCCAGCTTCTGGCTCGAATCCTTCCTGTTTGGTTTAACAGTCTTCTCCAAAATTCCTTTGATTTCCCTGTTGGACACTTCATCTTGACTATTTGTTTGTGGGTGATAGGGAGTTTATGTTTTATGATTCACCCCATACTATTTCAGAAAAGCCTCCATTCTCCTACTAAAAAAGTGAGTCCCTTGATCACTGATGATGGATCTAGGCACTCCAAACCTACAAAATATGTTAGTCTTGAGAAAATCACAAACAACTTTAGCATCATCAGTCCTGGTGGCTTTTACTTCCTCCCATTTGGAAACATAATCAACCGCAAGCAAGATATAAGAATTTCCAAATGACATTGGGAAAGGGCCCATAAAATATATCCCCAAAACATTAAAAATCTCACAAAAATTAAGTGGTTGTTGGATCATTTATTGTATCTTTGAGATTTTTCCAGAAAACTGACATTTTTGAGACCTTTTTCAAAATTCATGAGAATCATTAAAAGTGGTTGGCAAATAAACTCCAGATTATAAAACCTTCCTTACTGTTCTTTGAGGTCCAAAGTGGCCTCCACAAGCGAATGTGTGACAAAACTAAAAGACAGAACCAATTTCACTCTCTGGTAAACATCTTCTTATCACTTGGTCATCAGAAATCTTCCAGAGAAATGGATCATCCCAAATGTAATATCTAGATTCAGTTTTTAGTTTGTGAATTTGATTAGAATTGAAATGAGATGGAACCTGAGATGTTAACATATACTTTACCATGTTAGAATACCAAGGAACATCACCTTTAACCAAGTACAGCTGCTCTCTTGGAAGGTGATCATTCAATGGTTCTTTCTCTGGAATTTAAACTTCAGCAGTGTTAGGAAGTCTTCTTAAATGATCAGCCACTTGGTTCTTAGATCCCTTTTTGTCCATTATTTCTATGTTGAACTCTTGTAGTAGTAACATCTATCTCACCAGCCTCGGTTTAGCTTCATCCTTTTTCATCAAGTACCTGAGAGCTGCATGATCAGAAAATACAGTGACATTAGTTCCAAGAATATATGATCTAAATATTTACAAAGCAAAAATAACTGCTAAAAACTCTTTTTCTGTGGTTGTGTAATTGAATTGAGCTGCATCCAAAGTTCTTGAAGCATATGCAATGACATGTGGCCTGACCTCAATTTGTTGAGAAAGGATTTCTCCAACTGCTTGGTTAGAAGCATCACAAACTAGCTCAAATGGTTCTTCCCAAGTTGGTGGCTACATCACCGGTTGTTCAATCAATCTCCTCTTCATCTCATCAAAGGATTCCCTACATGCACCATTGAAATAAAAATCAGCATCATTCAAATGAAATCTATAGAGAGGGAGAGAAATCATACTGAAATCCTTGATAAACCTCCTGTAGAATCTTGCATGTCCTAAAAAATATCTAACATGATTCACACAAGTTGGGTAAGGAAATGAATTTATCACTTCAATTTTTGACTTATCAACTTCAATGCCCTTTTTGGAAATGACATGACCAAGAAAAATCCATCTCTCAACCATGAAATGACAATGTTCAAAATTTAAAACAAAATTATTTTCAATGCAGGTTTTCAAAACTTTTTCCAGATTTTTCAAATAATGGACAAAAGTGTTTCCAAACACCATGAAATCATCCAGGAAAACCACCAAGAAATCTTCAATGTGATCATATAATATACTTACCATGCACCTCTAAAACGTACATGGAGCATTACATAATCCAAATGGAATCCTTTTATATGAAAAAGTGCCAAAGGGACATGTAAAGGTTGTCTTCTCTTGATCCTCAGGAGCAATGATTACATAGAAATAACCTGAAAATCCATCCAAAAAGCAATAATGAGTTCTCCTAGAAAATCTCTCTAACATCTTATCATTGAAGGGATGGGGAAATGTTCTTTCCTAGTAACCTAATTCAACATCCTAAAATCAATGCACACTCTCCAGCTATTTTGAATTCTCACAGGGATTAATTCATTCTTTTCATTCCACACAGTGGTTAGGCTAGTTTTTTTGGAACTACATGAATTGGGCTAACACACTATGAATCTGAGATGGGATAGATGATTCCAGGTTCCAATGGCTTCTCAACCTCCTTATTCACAACCTCTATTAAAGTGGTATTCAACCTCCATTGGGGTTGCCTGACAGGTTTGGAATCTCCCTCAAGAAAAATTATATGTGAGCATATATTTGGGCTAATTCCTAGAATATCACCTAAACTCCAACCTATTTCTTGGATATTCTCTCTCAAAAGATCTATCAATGATTTCTCCTGGATTTCAGAGATATTATTAGCAATTATCACTGGTAGTTTCTCAACCTCACTAAGGTACACATATTTCAAATCAGTGGGGAGTGGTTTGAGTTCCCAATCAGGGGGATGCTCAAGGGATGAAACTAAATTGACATCTCTCAATTGAAAAATTTGGACTTCTCGAACACAAGAAACCATATAATATTCCTCATCAATTAATAAATCATCAATGAAATCATATTTTACCTCTTCCTCCCACATGAAGTCAGAATCTCCAGCGTGTTGGGCATCCACATGTTCAATTATATTTCTGATGGATGAAGTCTCTCCTAAGTCTAAGAATTCATAAAGCATACCTGATTCTTCAATGGGTTATGCACCACCTTCATGAGAAATTGAAAAGAGGGAGTGATCATCTGATGGGTGCCTCATGGATTCAAAAATATTGAAGTGGATCGTGCTCTCTCCAAACTCCATGGTGAGTGTCCCCTCATTGACATTGATGATGGTCTTCACTGTCTTCAAGAAAGGTCTCCAAAGAATGATGGGTGAATGTGATAGGATCTATCTTCTTCCATATTGAGCACGTAGAAGTCAGCTGGGAACAAGATATATTTGACTTTCACAAGGATATCCTCCAAAACTCTTGCAGGGAAAACTGTGGATCTGTTTGCAAGCTGGACCACCACTCTTGTGGGCATCAAGTCTCCCATCTGCATAGAATTGTATACCGAGTGAGGAAATACAGTAATCAAAGAACCTAAATCCCACAAAGCATTACAGAATTTGATGAACCACTGGTGTATGGAATAAAAAATGTCCCTGGATCTTGACATTTGGTTGGCAATTGTGGTGTGATATGGGCTGAGACACTTCCTCCCAAGTTGATACATTCATTCCCTTTAAGTCTCCTCTTCTTAGTGCACATATACTTCAAAAATTTAGCATTCTTTGGAATTTTTTTGACTGCTTCATGTAAGGGGATATTGATTTCTACTTTCTGTAAGGTGTCCTGAATTTATTTTTGAAGTGCTTCATCCTGAAATTTCATTGATTCAATCATTCTTGATGGAATTGGAGGGGGTAAGTCTTTCTTCTCCCTTTGTTGACTTTAAAATGGTGTTTCAGATCTCTTATTCCTTGGAATATCCTTCTCTTACTCCTCATTCTTCTCTTCTTCACAATGAATTTTCACAGAATTTTCAGATTTTTCAACTTCATTATCCCTCAACTAAAGTGGTCTTGTTTCAGTTTTATGGGATTCTGGTGGTGAGATCTCTTTTCCACTTCTTGCTGTTATCATGCGGACATTCACCTTTAGGTTTGGGATTGTTTGGGAAGGAAGTTTCCAAGGATTTTTGGTCATGATTTCAACAAAGCTTCCCACCGTGTTGGCCAGCTTGTCAACCTTATCTACTAGGTCATAAAACATGGTTTGTAGATGCTCCACAGAAGGTTTTTGCTGGTAGATGGTTGATCATAGGGTCTCAATAAATTGATTGGTTGGTGATGTGGAGGCTGGTTGTAAGGTTGCTTCTGTTGAAATGGTGGTGGGTTTTGGAATTGTTTCTGGAATGGGGGTCTAGCTTGATTCTTCTGATTTCCAAAACCATATTGAACATGGTTTGGCTCTCTCCATCCTTGATTTTTTTGGTACTTATTTGGTTTAAATATTGCCGCACAAGTTTCCATTCCCTGTATTTTAGCACATTGGTTAGTGAAATGATCAGGTGATATGCATAAACCACATATCTTTAGCTGGTGCTTGTTGGTCGCCCACTTGTTTCAAGGATATCTATCTCACCAAACTAGTTAGCACTTCAATCTTAGTTTCTAGTAAGGGTGATGAATGAGAAGTTCGTACCTCATGAACACCTCTTGTTCTAGTACCTCTTGTACCAAACTACTGTGAGTTTTGAGAAATATTCTCAACCAAACCTTTTGCTTCTTCTGTCGACTTGTCAATCAATACACCTCCATATGATGCATCATGAAGGTTAATATCATTGTATAGTAAGCCTTGATAGATGAATACAAGAAAGTGATGATCCTTGATGACTTGATGTGGGCAGCTGGCACATAGCTTTTAAAATCTTTCCCAGTACTCATAATGCATTTCTCTAGGTGATTGTTTGATGGCATAGATCTCCTTTCTGATGGCTGTGCTTCTTGAGGCGGGGAAGAATATTTGCATGAAGCATCTCACCAGGTCATTCCAATAATCCACATCTCCAAGTTGTAGACCATACAGCCATTATTTAACAGCTCCTTCCAATGAAAATGGGAATGCCTTCCACTTTACTGGTTCCTCATCTACTCCTCATGGTTTGAAGGTTGAGAAGACATGTGTGAACTCTTTAATATGCTTGTTGAGATCTTCACCTTCCAAAACATGAAACTTTGGAAGCAATGGAATCATATTAGGTTACATCTCAAAATCCTTTTATAACATAGACATGAAAAGTTGATTATTCTGATTAAGGAGTTTTGGGGCACAAAGGTCTCTAAGAGTTGGGTTTTGATTTCCATCCATTATGACAGGCTCAGAGTGAACACTTGAAGTTTCACTCGATTCAATGAGAGAAATTTTATCAAATTCAGATTGTAAATTGAGGTTTCTTAGCCTATTCAACAATGTTCTTTCAATTTCAGGATCAATGGGGCAAGGTTTAGTGTTTGAGGTTCTAGTCATGCAACTTTGGAATGAAAATAAGGAAAGTGAAAACAAAGAAGAAGAAGAAAAACCGTTGGCACTACCTCCCCAGCAATTACGCCAAGTTTTGACACGTTTTTGTCATGGGGTGTGACAAAAACAAATAAAACCTAAGTTAAAATGTAGAAATGTGGGTAACCTAAGTTATCTCCAGAGAGGAGTGCATAACAATTACGTTTGTCACTTAAATTAAAGAAAGATGAAGAGGTTCTTTTTGACAGTTTTTTCAGTTGAAAAATAAAACAAGCAATTGAAAAGAATGGTTGAACACTAATGGATGAAGAGAGTGATGGGGTCAGGGTAGGATTACCTTTAATAATGTCATCATAGTCAAAAATATCATCTTACCATTCTTCCATTTTAATGACAATTGAAAGACTCATCAATCGAGTTTTCTATCACCCTTGGTTAAAGTAGAAAATTGAAGTCACTCCTATGTGCATGGATGTTCATAAACAATTATTAAACAACTAGGGCAAGTCCCGATCAGGAATTTTTTCTCCTTATAACTATAGAAAAAGTTTACTAGTTCCACACACATTACAATGATCGTGAGACACTCACAACCTAACGCAATCCGCTCGATTGAGACAAATTGCACTAGGCAGAGGGTGATTAAAAGTCTTTAACCAATGCTATTAAAAATGAATACAAGAAACTCAAAACACGATCGCATTAAGAGAATTGAGAAACACTGAGAATATATGTCATTAAAAATAATGATAAGGTTTTACATTTAAGTATAAAACTCTAACATTAAAATAGATAAACTCCCCCTTCCCTGATCACTCAATGGTTTTAACCCTCCATGTGAAGGGTATTAGATTTGAAAGGGGAAGAAGAGAGAATAATAAAACTAAGTAAAAAATAAAATAGAAAATAAAAAGAACTTCAAGAAATCAATCCTCCAGCATAGCCTTTCTTGCACCTTCTTCAACCCGTTTGAATGGAAGTGAATACTCTTATTTATAGGCTTGGGGAGCAGAAAATTTCCCTCCAAAATTACTCCCCCAAAGGTTTGAGTCCGGTTGGCATAGTAAATGACGGAATTTGGGAATTTTTCCTTCTTGAAAGTTGTGCCCCTACATCTCTTCCGTCGACCCACAAAATTGAAGCCTTATTGGTCCACGTATGAATGAGATATGGCCATACTACTCCGGATATTTAATTCTGTCCAGGTGACTATTCGTATTCCAAAACATCGAGTTCCAACGCATTAATTTACTTGAAAATGAAATCATCAGATGCGGAAAACATAATGAAGGTCTTTTAACTAGATATTTTCTAGCTGAAAGTACAATTTCAGCTCCAAATGTTCGACCATTTATGAGATATGTGCCCTACAATAAAATTATGCAGTTCTGTACACAATTTTCGAGGCCTGACTTGTGAGCTGAATTTGAGATTCCAAATGATGGATTGAGCTTTGTTTCCAGAAGGATAATGAATCCCACGAGCATATAAATCCAACTGAAAAGGAATAATGCAATTTGGATCAAAAACATAATAAATATTCCCGAAATATAGAAGTTCCACAAAACTGCTAAATTTCCAGAATTAAGAAATTTCCACAATAACGCCCATAATTCACCAAAATAATAAAATGATAAAAATCAGATCAAATTGATTAATTGGAATGGGTTAAATCATTGAAACGCATATGAAAAATTATGACAATATTATCTCTATCAATTCCCCCACACTTACCACTTGGACTCCCGGATAAGTCAAAATCAAAATCATATCAAACCAAATTCGAAAAACATGCCATTTAGATCCACCAATTCCAGACCAAGAAATAAAAGTTATCATGATTCATCCATAACCATTATTACAAGATCTAAAATCAGGTAATTCAATATTTTTCCTCTTTATTTCTCCTCCCATGCACACAAGACACCTACCTCATATTAATTTTCTCTCATCTCAAAAATATCACTTTTCAACAAAGTTTTTCTCATCCAAACCAATGCAAGGGTCACCATAGTTTTGAAAAACCCCTACTTCTCCACCCGATGTGAGTCAAGGACATTTTTTTATTTTGAGGACTTTTCATGGTTGTTCTGTGGCTTTTGGTTGGTAGAATTTTTATGTGAAATTTCTGAGGCTGAATGAGGAAGGCTTGGCTCTTTTTGAAGCAAAATTGCACAATTATAATTTTAACTCACTTATGGTAACCTCCACACTCCACGTAGTAGAAATTCAGCTCTATAATCATGAAATATCAAGAAATGTTCAAATATCTCAGCATTCAGCAGCAAAATTTTCAATCTTCTTAAGCATGATTTTCTTGAAAGCTCCAGAAAAGGCACAACTTTCTTCCTCCATTAGAAGATCCAGAAAGGCACAACTTCTTTTATCATCAACGCTCCAGAAAAGGCATAGCTTTCAACATAATGTTTTTTCATCAGAACACAGATCTCATTAGCATTTGAATTTCCACCAAAATTTTCACCAAATGAGGTAGCACAACACAAGACAGCTTCCCCAACACTTAATTTCAACTAGATCATGCAATCTCACTTCAAGAGCATGTTGGAAAGGAAAAATTGGCTTGTAATGTGGCTAACCTAACAGGCTGTTCATGGCTTCTATGGGATACAAAATGAAAGGGATTATCTTAAAAAGGGGGCTTTCAAACCAATGAAATGCCTCAATCATTTAAAACACATGTACCCCAAACACTCATGTTTTGAAAGGAATGAATCAAATTTTGGTTAAAACAAGCATGGTCTGGTTCTCTCATGAAGTGAGGTGAATGAAAATAACATAACAATAATGGTTCAGAAGCCTCACAGGAAAGTGATTTAGAAGAGAAAGACAGTGATATATGGCATGGGATTCAAAAACCTGAGTACTTTTTATGATATTTCCAATGAATTTAACATGAAACAAAATCATTTTCAGCATTCATTTAAGCTCAGTTTCATGGAACAAATTGGTTCACTCAATGACATGGGTTTCAAAAAGAGCAATGATAATCATTTCAGCTCAAAAGATTCAAAAACACACCAAAAAACGGAAAAATAAAGACACAAAAAATTTGAAAAATCACATTTTTTTTAAACAAACAACAAATGAAAATCCAAAACTACAAAGGTTCCCTCCTCCACACATAAATGATGTAGTGTACTCAATGCATTTAACAGGATTTAACATGTATGAAAATTTTAGAATGAATCACAGTAGCAAAAAAGCGTAAAGGAGAGGTACAACCTGATGGATCATATTGATAGATATCTTGTAGGAGCAGGATCTCCTCCCCGGGATCTGACTGAATGGTCCCATGGAATTTCTTCGGCCTGTTCCCATTAATAGTGAATGGCTCCTACTCTCCATCCTTCACAATCTGTATAGCACCGAAAGGATATACATGAGTAACTATAAAAGGACCCTCCCATCTGGAAAGAAGTTTACCTGGAATCAGCTTGAGTCTTGAATTGAATAGCAGCACTTTATCTCCAGGATGGAATTCGTTCGGTTGGATCAGCTTGTCATGAGACACTCATGTTCTCTCTTTTTAAATCTCGGAATTTTCAAATATTTCTCTTCTAATTTCCCCCAGCTCCTGTAACTTCAACCTTATATCTTCCCCAGCACTATCAAGATCCAAATTCATCTTCCTCACAACCCAATATGCCTTATGCTCCAGTTCCATAGGTAGTTGAATACTTTTTCCATAAATCAGCCTATATGGACTTATTCCAATTGAGGACTTTTAGGCTGTTCTATAAGCCCAGAATGTGTCTTCCATCTTCTAGCTCCAATCCTTCCTATTTGGATTAATAGTCTTCTCCAAAATTCATTTGATTTCCCTATTGGACACTTCATCTTGACCATTTGTTTGTGGGTGATATGGAGTTGATGTTTTTTGATGCACCCCATACTTAATCAACAAAACCTCCACTCTCTTATTGAAAAATTGAGTCCCTTGATCACTGATGATTGATCTAGGTACTCCAAACCTACAAATTATGTTAGTCCTGACAAAATCACAAACAAATTTTTCATCATCATTCCTTGTGGCTTTTGCTTCCACCCATTTGGAAACGTAATCAACCGCATGCAAGATATTATAATTTCCAAATGACATTGGTAAAGGGTCCCTAAAATATATTCCCCAAACTTCAAATATCTCAAAAAAATTATGTGGTTGTTGGGTAATTTCATGTCTCATTGAAATGTTTCCAGAATACTGAAATTTTGGACACCTTTTGCAAAATTCATGAGAATTGTTAAAAATGGATCGCCATTAATGTCCAGATTCTAAAACCATCCATGCTGTTCTTTGAGGTCCAAAGTGGCCTCCTCAAGCTAATGTGTGACAAAACTCAAAGACAAAACAAATTTCACTCTTTGGAAAAAAATATTCTTATCACTTGGTCATTGCAAATCTTCCAAAGAAATGGATCATCCCAAATGTAATATCTAGATTCAGCTTTCAGTTTGTGAATTTGATGAGAATTGAAATGAGATGGAACCTGAGATGTTACCAGATAATTGACCATGTCAGCATACTAAGGCACTTCTCCTTTAACCAAGTACAACTGCTCTCCTGGATGGTGATCATTCAATGGTTCTTTCTCCAGAATTTCAACTTCAGCAGTGTTAGGAAGTCTGCTTAAATGATCAGCTGCTTGGTTCCCAGATCCCTTTTTTTCCTTCATTTCTATGTTGAACTCTTGTAGCAGTAACATCCATCTCACCAGCCTCGGTTTAGCATCTACCTTCTTCATCAAGTACCTAAGAGCTCCATGATTAGAAAATACAGTGACTTTTGTTCCAAGAAGATATTATCTAAATATTTCTGAAGCAAAAATAACTGCTAAAAACTCCTTTTCTGTGGTTGTGTAATTGATTTGAGCTGCATCCAAGATTCTTGAAGCATATCCAATGACTTGTGGCTGCCATCAATTCTCTGAGAAAGGAGTGCTCCAACTGCTTGGTTGGAAGCATCACAAAGTAGCTCAAATGGTTCTTCCCAATTTGGTGGCTGCATCACTGGTGGTTCAATCAATATCCTCTTCATCTCATGAAAGGATTCCCTATATGCACCATTGAAATAAAAATCATCATCTTTCAAAAGAAATCTACAAAGAGGGTGAGAAATCTTACTGAAATCCTTGATAAACCTCCTGTAGAATCCTGCATATCCTAAAAAAGATCAAACATGCTTCACAAAAGTTGGGTAAGGTAAAGAATTTATCACTTCAATTTTTGACTTATCAACTTCAATGCCCTTTTTGGAAATGACATGACCAAGAACAATCCCTCTCTCATCCATGAAATGAAACTGTTCAAAATTTAAAACAAGATTCTTTTCAATGCATGTTTTCAAAACGTTTTATAGATTTTTCAAAAAATGGTCAAAATAGATTCCAAACACCGTGAAATCTTCTAGGAAAACCTCCAAGAAATATTCAATGTGATCAAAAAATATACATACCACGGACCTATGAAATGTACCTGGAGCATTACATAATCCAAATGGAATCCTTTTATATGAAAAAGTGCCAAAGGGACATGTAAAGGTTGTCTTCTCTTGATCCTCAGGAGCAATGGTTACCTGGATATTACCTGAAAATCCATCTAAAAAGCAATAATGAGTTCTCCCAGCCAATCACTATAACATATGATCAATGAAGGGAATGGGGAAATTATCTTTTTGAGTAACCTGATTCAACTTCCTAAAATCAATTCACACTCTCCAGCTATATTGAATTCTCACAGGGATTAATACATTCCTTTCATTCCTCACAGTTGTTAGGCCAGTTTTTTTGGAAATACATTAATTGGGCTAACCCATTGTGAATCTGAGATGGGATAGATGATTCCAGCTTCCAATAGCTTCTCAACCCCCTTCTTCACAACCTCCAATAAAGTGGGATTCAGCCTCCTTTGGGGTTACCTGACAGGTTTGGAATCTCCCTCAAGAAAACCTCTATGTGAGAATATATTTGGGATGATTCCTAGAATATCACCTAAACTCCACCCTATTTCTTGGATATTCTCTCTAAAAAGATCTATCAATGATTTTTCTTGGATTTAAGAGATATTATTATCAATAATCATTGGTAGTTTCTCACCCTCCCTATGTTACACATATTTCAAATTAGTGGGGAGTGGTTTGAGTTCCAAATTAGGGGGATGCTCAAGGGATGAAACTAAATTGACATCTCTCACATGAAAACTTTGGACCTCCTGCACAAAATAAACCATATCATATTCCTCATTAATTAATAAATGATCAATGAAATCAGATTTTACCTCTTCCTCCCACATGATGTCAGAATCTCCAGCATGTTGGGCATCCACATGTTCAATGATATTTCTGATGGAAGAAGTCTCTCCTAAGTCTATGAATTCATAAATCATAACTAATTCTTCTATGGGTTCTACACCAACATCATGAGAAAGTGAAAAGATGGAGTGATCATCCGATGGGTGCCTCATGGATTCAAAAATATTGAAGTGGATCGTGCTCTCTCCAAACTCCATGGCGAGTGTCCCCTCATGGAAATTGATGATGGTCTTCGCCATCTTCAGGAAAGGTCTCCCCAAAATGATGGGTGAATGTGATAGGCTCCTATCTTCTTCCATATTGAGCATGTAGATGTCAGCTGGGAATAAGTGATCTTTGCCTTTCACAAGGACATCCTCCAAAACTCTTGCAGGGAAAAATGTGGATCTGCTTGAAAGCTGGACCACCACTCATGTGGGATTCAAGTCCCCCATCTGCAAAGAAGTGTATATCGAGTGAGGCAATACATTAATCGAAGCACCTAAATCATAGAAATCATTACATAAATTTAAATAACCAATGGTGCATGGAATAGAAAATGTCCTTGGATCTTGACATTTGGTTGGAAATTGTGGTGTGATAAGGGCTAAGACACTTCATCCCAAGTTGATCCTTTCATTACCTTGAAGTCTCCTCTTCTTAGTGCACAGATCCTTAAAAAAATTAGCAAACTGTGGAATTTTTTTGACTAATTCATGTAAGGGGATATTGATTTCTACTTTTTGGAAGGTGTCCAGAATTTCTTTTTGAAGTGCTTCATCCTGTAATTTCTTTTATTCAATCATCCGTGGTGGAAATGGAGGGGGTAATTGTTTCTTCTCCCTTTGTTTCCTTTGAAATGGTGTTTCTGGTCTCTTCTTCCTTGGCCTATCCTTCTCTTCCTCCCCTTTCTTCTCTTCTTCACAATGAATTTTCACAGAATTTTCAGATTTTTCAACCTCATTCTCCCTCAACTCAAGTCGTCTTGTTTCAGTTTCATGGGATTATGGTGCTGAGATATCTTTTCCACTTCTTGTTGTTATCATGCTGACTTTCCCCTTTGGGTTTGGGATTGTTTGGGAGGGAAGTTTCCCAGGATTTTTGGTAATGATTTCAAAAAAGCATCCCACCGTGTTGGCCATCTTGTCAACCTTATCTTCTAGGTTATCAAACCTGGATTGTAGCTACTCCACATATGGTTTTGTCCTGATAGATGGTTGATCATATGGTCTCAGGAATGTGGTTGGTTGGTTGTGTGGAGGTAGTTATAAGGTTGCTTCTGTTGAAATGGTGGTGGGTTTTGGAATTGTTGCTGGAATGGGGGTATATCTTGATTCTGTTGATTTCCAAACCCATATTGAACATGGTTTAGTTCTCTCCATCTTTGATTTTGTTGGTACTGCCTTGGTTGAAAGTTTTCCGCACAAGTTTCCATTCCCTGTATTTCAGCACATTGGTCAGTGAAATGATCAGGTGATGCGCATAAACCACATACCATAGATGGTGCTTGTCGGTCACCCACTTGTTTCAAGGCTATCGGTCTCACCGAACTAGTTATCTCTTTAATCTTAGTTTCTATTTAGGGTGATGGATGAGAAGTTTTTACCTCATGAATACCTCTTGGTCTAGTACCTCTTGTACCAAACTGCTTCGAGTTCTGAGAAATCTTCTCAATCAAACCTTTTGCTTCTTCTGGCGACTTCTCAATCAATGCACCTCCAGATGATGCATCAAGAAGGCTTCTATAATTGTCCAGTAAGCCTTTATTGAAGAAGACAAGAAAGTGATGATCATATATGGATTGATGTGGGCAGCTGGCACATAGCTTTTTAAATCTTTCCCAGTACTCATAAAAGGTTTCTCTAGATGATTGTTTGATAGAATATATCTCTTTTCTGATGGTTGTGCTTCTAGAGGCGGGGAAGAATCTTTGCCTGACGCATCTCACCAGGTGATTCCAATCATCCACATCTCCAGGTTGTAGAACATACAACCATTCTTTTACAACTCCTTCCAATGAAAATGGGAATGCCTTCCACTTTACTTGTTCCTCAGCTACTCCACGTGGTCTGAAGGTTGAGCAGACATGTGTGAACTCTTTAATATGCTTGTTTGGATCTTCACTTGCCAAACCATGAAACTTTGGAAGCAATGGTATCATATTAGGTTTCATCTCAAAATAATTTTGTAATACTAGCATTACAAGATGATTATTATTATGAAGGAATTGTGGGGAACAAAGGTCTCTGAGAGTTTGGTTTTGATTTCCAGCCATTATGACAGGCTCAGAGTGAACACTTGAAGTTTCACTCGATTCAATGAGAGAAATTTCCTCAAATTTAGATTGTAAATTGAGGTTACTGAGCCTATTCAACAACGTTCTTTCAATTTCAGGATCAATTGGGCTAGGTTCAGTGTTTGAGGTTCTATTCATGCAACATTGGAATGAAAATTACAAAAGAGAAAACAAAGAAGAAGAAAAAAAAATGTTGGCATTACCTCCCCGGCAACGGCGCCATGTTTTGACACGTGCCTGTCATGGGGTGTGACAAAAACAAATAAAACCTATCTTAAAATGTAGCAAAGTGGGTAACCTAAGTTGTCTCTATAGAGGAGTGCACAACAATTATGTTTTTCCCTTAAATTAATGAAAGAAGAAGTGGTTCTTTTTTACAGTTGATTGTGTTTAAAAATAAAACAAGAAATTGAAAAGAAAGGTTGAACACTAATGGATGAAGAGAGTGTTGGGGTCAGGGTAGGATCACCTTTTGTAATGTCATCATAGTCACAAAGATCATCTTACCTTTATTCCTTTTGAATGACAAATGAAAGACTCATCGATCGAGTTATCTATCACCCTTGGTTAGAGAAGAAAATTGAACTCACTCCTATGTGAATGGATGTTCATAAAAAATTACTAATCAACTAAGGCAAGTCCCGATCATGAATTTTTTTGCCACGAGCCGTCCTCGGGGCTCGTGTTGTGACTACCCCAAGCCCACCATCCATAGGCCTGGGACTGGCGACTAGTACCAAAGACGTAAATCCCGATAACTGGGAAGGCATTGCCTTTATAAAAGTAAACAAAACACCATAGAGTACAAGTGGATGTAAACACTATGTACAAAAGAAGTGCTGAAAAGGAAAAGGGCCAGAATACAAACCTAACTGAAAAGTACAACTACAACTGAATGGAAGTACAACAGAAAAGAAAAAAAGTTGGAAGAATAGAAACAGCTCTTGGGTCGTCCACCTCAGATCCTACCTGAAGGGTAGGTACAGATAGCGCATCTCCAGGATCATCCACCACGGATCTTACCTGAAGGGTTGGTACAGATAGCAGATCTCCACAATGCTCTCGCCCGTCAACCTCCTCCGAATGTCGTCTTGTCGTGATGTACACCTCTGGATACTGACTCATCCTGAGATCCACCTCCAGGTACCGTCCAGTCATCAAACACTCGGCCTCTGTTAGCGCTGCTCGTCCTCTGCAATCAACACAATGAGGTGCGGGCATAGCCCATGTAGTGGTGAGTATAATGATACTCAGTAGGGACCCCGAGACCATAAAGGAATCACTAAATCCAATAAGGATAACCACAAATAAGGATCTCAATAGATAACCCCTATTTAGGTATATACCCATTCATATACCTAAGTTATCAAGTAACCCATATCAATAATGAGGAAACACAAAGATTATGAAATTAATGGATAACCACTATCCATGTATATTCCCATATATATATATCTAAGTTATCAAGTGACACATCTCAATCATGAGGTAAACACATGATCATAGACTCATCTCAAACCAGGATTTTCATTATCGAAATTGTAACTGCTGAAGAGCCCTGTCTCTAGAGTGTACAGTGGTCCTGTCAAGACTCCGAGGTACTGCTCACTAACCTAAGACTGCTGATGTACTCCTCTTGTCGATTACCGTGGGTCAGCCACCCAAACACAGTAGTGCTTCTTGCCGGGGTATGCCACCCAAACACCGTAGTGCACAACCCCTAATAGCCTGCAGAGGTACTCTCTGTACGAGTACTGTGGGTCTGCACTATCACACAATAGTGCTCCATCTACCATGGGTCTGCACCCAAACAATGTAGTGCTCCGCCCACTGGTCTAGTCGACTCACTCCAAGTCGATTCGGTCAAGCAGTCGTCAGGTCTCATCCGGCTACACGGTCTCCATACTCTGTACGATCGTCTCCAGGAGTTTTTGCTCCATGAGTTACAAGTAGATACTCCAAGTATATCAAAGTCCCATGAAGAAGTATCTCAATGGACCTCCTCATCATAGGGGTCTCAATGCAACAGACGTCGCGTCAATCAGACGCCCGGTCTGTGAGTTATTATCCTTTTCGTCTGAGGGGCCCAGTTTTGTTTCGTGTGCGAACCAACCCCGCCGTATCACAACTGTACCTCGAACTCTCATAGGGTATACTCATAGGTATCGTTTCACAATGTGATCACCAACGCCGATGACGGTTCATCAAACAGACATCCAGTCTGAAAGTTATTAGCTTTTCCGTTCCAGGGGCCCAGTTGGATTTTGGGTACAATCCAACCCAACCACTATTCAACTACAACCAAAACTCCGGAGAAGTATTCCAAAAGCTCCGTCTGATCAAGAGGAATCCAACAATGTCGACGACACATCAATCAGACATACAAAGCTCAGGATATAAGCGTTTCTGCTCTGATGGCCCAGGTGGTTTCGGGTTCAAACTAGCCCGACCATACTTCACATGACACTTGTTAATTAAAACGGTAACACCATTGCGATCTATACGGAAAAACACACGAGATGGCCTACCCATTGGTCCAAAATAGATAGCTGGTGAAAAAGTTTCATTTCATCACAACACACGCGAACCGGGCCTCATGGGGCCCACGCCTTGACCTCGACATAAATATCCAAAATTTGTCTTGAGACATCCGTCTTAATTCCTGGGTTGCAACCTCGCAGATGGTTCGACATTCCGACATCATATGAGAGAGATATGTCTGATACAATATCCCGTAATAATAATAATATTATTATTCGGTGTTTCGTCGGCCCGATCCATGAACCAGAATATAGTATTCAACATTAGACTTGAATTAACCATATTGATGTTAGGATTACATCGCCATTGAAAGAAATCCAATCAGACGTCGCACACATGAGTTACGGCAGGTCGAAGATTAAATAATAATATTAAATCTATTATTTTCTGAGCACTTTGGGTACCCGATCCAAAAAAACCCAAAAAAGATATCCAATATTGAAATCATAATTTTTTTTTGATGTCAGGGTCACACTGCCGCTGACGGTTCATGAAACCAAGGTCGCACGAGGAAGATACTCTCAAAATACAGTTTTCCCAACGAAAATAATAATAACATTATTGTATTATTATTATTTTTAATTTAATTTAATTCCTTAAATTATCCCATCCAATATCCACGCACCCACAATCCCCATGAGCCTCACTAATAGTAGCCACCCTTTCTTTTATAATTTTTATTATTGTCTCTATCTCATTTTATTATTACTATTTCTATCTCCTTATTATTTCTCTCTCCAATTAACTTCTCCCTTCACTATTTTATACTCCAATTTAGCACCCCAACTCCAGCCATCATTCGCACGGCCAGAATCGCCACTGCCTTCACCTGCCCGCCGTGCCACCGCACCGCCCCGACTACCCACACCGACGCTCCTCAAACCAGCCGCATCGCCTGGCCCCTCGTCCGCTCGCCGCGCCACCTTCCGTTACCACGCACCCGACCCCATACCACCGCACAACAAGAACTAGTTATCGGTGGGTCCGGACATGTTCATAGTCTGCACCCAGCGCGTTAGTTGTTCGAATAAACATCCAATACAATATTCTTCCATGCTCAAGGGAAATAATCACGTAAACATAAATAAACAAAACCCCCCTAACTCAAAATTGGCGTTGCACGTCGTCGAGTCCCGGAAGACGGACGTCATGGTAGTCAGGCGTCGCGGAAGAACGGTGTCATCCCGTCAACATTGGAGGAAGAGTTGATGACGTAACCGATGCTTTCATGCGGCATTGTCTCCTCTCTTAACGTAGAGGCAAAAAGAATGTTTGAGAAAAAATGCTTCCGGTTCTTCGAGTCATGGAGCATTCTTCGCGTTCTTCGTGGAAGACCTCTCACTTTCAATATCTCCAACATGCTCCCAACACCGCAAGTGCCAAAACTAAATAATAGCCTAATCTATTATTTTATTCTCCCATGATATAACATTTCTATCAAATTCAAATTAATTCAAAAAGACTATTGAATGAATTATGGCATTTGAGTTTGTAACTTTAATGGAAGGGAGATGAAAAGGCTCCACATAATTAATGGGAGGTGTTGTCAAAATAAATAAAGGGAGTGTTAAAGGGGGGTTTAAGGGAGGTGAAGGGTTAGGCCTTGTGTGGGTCCCAAATCACAAATATCCTCCCATGGGAGGTTATGTGGGTTGTGGGCCCCACCTCTAACTTCCTCTTTGAGGATATAACCACCCAAATAAATAAAATGGTGCACAACCATTTTATTTATTTATTTTTAAAAATCCCCAAAAATAAACTTTCAATCCTTATAAAACGCAACTGCGGTAAAGGTCCTCTTAAGTGAATACCAGAACTACGAGTTCATTGGTGTCCTCAGATTTTAATTCAGAGCATTGGCTCAAAAGTTATAAAATTTTGAACGTACGTTTACTGAACGTACCAGAAAAAAAGTTCATAAAATTATTATCAGTCACCCTCGACCCGCGCCGATCAAGGTCAGGCTCTACCTAAGTGAAAAACACCCCAAGGAATCCAACAGTACTCTCGTATTTTCAATCCGAGTTATTGTTTAAATGATACGAATTTTATAATAAAATAAATGTCATTTAATTATTTTATTTGCGGCAAGAAACTAACTTTTTCTGGTGGCCCGTGCCGGCTGATGTTAGTATATATTTAAATAAATCATGCCCTCATGAGTTCAGTGGTGGTCTCATATTTTTAATCTGAGCTACCGTTTGTGAGTTATAAGCATTTGAAAAATAAAATAATTTATTTAATTATTATATTTACGGGTAAGTCATTTTTGGGATTTCTCATAGGAGGCCCGTGCCGACTAAACTTAAGTCGCGTCTAGGGTAATCCCATTATACTAAGAGAAACGGTTCCCTTTGAATTCTCATCCAATCAACCGTTCAATAGTTACTCCACTTTTTCAGGAAAACTACTTACGTGGTTTTGTTTAAGCTTATCAAATCTTCAGAAAATTATTCCGGGCAAATCGGGCCTCAGAATCTGGTGTCGTCAGAAACTGCGTACTCGTATAATTATAAGGAAATTAAGAAAAAAATTCCTTGAAATTTCTAGGTCATTAGATTGTTTCTACTTAGAACTCTAGAAAACTTTTAATAGTTCCACACACGTGCCGACGATGTTTAGACAATCACCACATAACGCAATCTTCTCGATCGAGACAAATTGCACTAGGCAGAGGGAGATTAAAAGTCATTGACCAAAGCTATTAAAAATGAATACACAAAACACCAAAAAAGAACACATTTAGAGAATTGGGAAACACTGGGAATAGATGTCATTCAAAAGAAAGAAAGGGTTTTACATTTAATCACAAAACTCGACATTACAAAAGATAAAATCCCCCTTCCCCGATCACTCAAAGGATTTACTCCTCCATGTGAATGGTATTAGATTTGAAAGGGGAAGAAGATATCATAATCAAACTAAGTAATAAATAAAATAGAAAATACAAATAAATTCATGAACTCAATCCTCCAGCACAACCCTTCTTGCACATTCTTTAACCCCTTTGAATGGAAGTGAATACTCTTATTTGTAGGCTTAGGGAGAAGTAAATTTCCCTCCAAAATTACTCCCCCAAAAGTTTGAGTCTGGTTGGCTAGTAAATGATAGAATTTGGGAATTGGTCCTTCTTGAAAGTTGTTCCCCTCCAACTCTTATGTTGACCTACAACATTTTAGCCTTATTGGTCCACGTATGAAGGAGATATGGCCACACTACTCCAGATATTTAATTCTATCCAGGTGACTCTTCGTATTCCAAAACAATGACTTCCAACGAATTAATGACCTTGATAATGAAAGAATCAGACGTGGACATCTTAATGAAGGTTGTTACCCTGGATTTTCTATAGCTCCATGTAAAATTTAAGCTGCAATGGTTTGACCATTAATGAGATATGGGCCCCACAATAAATTTATGCGGTTCTGTACACAGTTTTCGAGGCCTGACTTGTGAGCTGAATTTGAGCTTCCATATGATGGATTGAGCTTTGTGTCCAGCAGGATAAAATGAATCCCAAGAGCATATAAATCCTAAAAAAATGGAATCATACAATTTGGATCAAAAATATAAAAGATATTCCCGAAACACATAAGCTCCACAAAACTGCTAAATTTCCAGAATTAACCAATTTCCACAATTAATCCCATAATTCAAAAAAAATACTAAAATGATACAAATCAGATCAAATTGAATAATTGGAAGGGGTTAAATCATTGAAAATGTATGAAAATATTATCTCTATCATGGGGAAAAGTAAAATGGCCAGAAATACAAGCTCAACTGGAAAGTGCAAGTACAACTGAAAAAGAAAAGAAGCTACCCGGTCATCCTCCGAGGTTCCTAACTAAAGGGTAGGTATAGATGGCCTCCTCAGCACTACATTTCCATCAATCTCCTCTATGTACTGACTCGTCGTATGGTCCACCTCCAGGTACCGTCCAGTCCTGCTACTCAGACTCAGTTCGTACTCTCCCACGTCTGCATCCAACACAATACGGTGTGGGTATAGCCGTGCAGGGGTGACTATAACGATGCTCATTAGGGACCCTGGGACCCTCAAGGTCTCACAAAATCCAAAAAGGATAAACAATAATGTATGAAATCAACAGATAACCAGACCTAGTTATATTCCCATACATATACATAAGTTATCTATTATTCCATATCATTCAAGAGGAAACCCAAGTTACTGACTCAGATCACACAGGTATACAACTTATGTACAGAGATAGAGATGATTAGATATATCCACTAAATCATCAGAACTGTCAGACCAACACATGATCTATGACCAACTATTATATGTGACCAACACATGATCCTGGAACAGAAGTCAGAACTGTGGGACCAACACATAATCTGGGAATAGTCGTCAGAGATTTTGAACCAAAACATTATCCAGGACCCTCTATTCTGTCAGACCAACACATGATCCAGGAACAGAAGTTAGAACTGTTGGACCAACACCAGATGCAAGAACAATCGTCAGTGCAAAGCCAGCCATAAGGTTTCCACAAAGCACGCTTGATTTCGGGATGGTCTGCTCCTCAAGCCAAGTGTGGACATGTCAACTTCCTCCAAGTCCAATGAATAAGTATCTAAAAGGTCCATCTCTTCCCATAGGTATGAACTCAACAGAGGGCGTGTCAATCAGACGCCCGGTCTGGGAGTTATTAGCATTTCTGTTCCAAGGGCCCAGTTGGATTTATGTATGATCCATCCTGGCCTTACCCCAACTGTTTCCAAACCCCAAGTTGGGTATGAAAAAAAATTGTGTCACTCCAAGATTTCTGTTGTCGCATATGGTTCGTTAATCAGACACCCCTAGCCCATGTTATGGGCCAAAAGGTGAAATTGGGATAAATGGGTCCTGGTTTAGTCTGGCCCAGCCAGACCGACCCGACCCTATCATCAGGTATGACCCGGTCTGTGGGTTCGCCCTATCTCGCGGGTCTGACCCAGCCCGAGGGGGTGGCCCGACCCATGCTTGGCGACCTAGCCCATGGGTAGCACGGCCCGTGTGGCCTGGACTGGTGGCCCGCATGGCCTGGGTGGTTAGCGTCAGGCGGCGCCTTGCAAGGCCCGCCCTAGCCCTACAGGGGGGTGAGAAGAACCACTTCTCCCGAAAAAACCCATCACCATGTTCTGGTTTGGTAGCCCGTAGGTCCTAGGAGGGTCCTGCCTCATCTGGCTGGCCAAGCGGCATGTCTGTCTCCTCCAACCGCGGCCGGCCCAGCCGGCCACTTCTGCTCCACCGCCGTGGCCTGGGGGCCGCACCTTCTTCCTCTACACGGCGCAATGACTCCGCGCCCCTCTAGAGTCCTGGAAGCTTCCTATGTTCACCACCGTATCTAGGGGCTCCGACCTACTATTCCGCACGATGCGACGACACCACGCCCTTCTGGCGGCCCTACGCTGCCAGTTTCCTTCTCAGCTGGCCCAACGCCGACCACCGTTGCACTACCTCCATCATTAAAAATAAAGGAATAGCGGAGGGGAAGGGTCGAACCATGTTCATTCATCCCACGCCCTCTTCGTTAGGGTGATATCAATTGGAAAATCATAAACCATGATTTGAATGATGAAGAACAGAAACAAATTCATACTTAAATCCCATACCTCAGGTTCATTGGTCATTGACAATGTCGCAGAATGGAAAACGTCAATTCATTGACATTGTGAAAGAATATGAAGAAGTCAAGGACGTCATCATCAGAAATCTTCAGGGACGACACTCCCCCACTTTCCCCGGTTGAAGATCGTCCTTCGTTGCTAGAAGAAGTGTTCTTCATTGGAGGGTTCTTTTTCTCCCAATCTCCACCAAAAATACAAATGCTAACAATATAATAGATTATACAATATTGTTATATTTTTGGCATAGAATTGAAAAGGTTTCATTTAATTAATAGAATGTGTTCGATTAATAATTTAGAGGTTTGACACCATAACTGGGGAGTTCATGGGGGTTTCTCCACACTTAATTGGGAGTCCAAGAGGTTATACCTCAGGTGGTCCCCACAAAAATTATTAAGAAGAGGTTTTTAGACCTTGTGTGGTCCCCATCACCATAACCTGTAATGGGAGGTTATGGTGTGGTGGCCCCCACCTCCAACCAGCTCTTGGAGGTTTTAACCAACTAAAAATAAATTAATACAAGTATTAAATTTATTTTATTATTCCCAAGTAAATCCCAGAAATAAACTTTCATTTTCGACCATCTGTCGTTAAGGTAAAATCCTTATTAAGCGAATACCAGTGCTGCGAGTTCAATGGTGCCATTGGATTTCAATTCTGAGCACTAGTTAAAATTTTATAAAAACACACTCATACATTTACTGAACGTACCCGAACAAAACATTAGAAAAATTGATTTCGGGCACACCGGGCCTTGGAATCACACGTCGTCAGTTTTCACAGACTTGTAAAATTCCATGAATTTATGAATAAAATGTCCACTGAATTTCTAGGTCATTAAAAATAATTAATTTTTTATTTTAATTTATTTCAAATATCACGATGAACATTTTTATTTTAAAAAATTACAAGTGTGCCACCCAACTCACTTATAAAAGGCCACCCCTCTATTCTCCTTACAAAACAGGAAAACAATATTCCTAAAATACCATACTAAATCACATGTAACCTCTTATAATCACATATTATAAGAGTTATATTATCTAATAAATCATTCCTAGGAAATATTTGGGTCAAAACATATGGAGGTTACCCAGAGTAGAGGCAACGTTCTTAAAAGAGAATTTTGATTTTATTTCTTACTCCTCATTCCTCAAATCATATAATACCAGGATACTATAGTAACCATATATATATATATATATTGAGATGACATATTTTTAAATTATGAGCTACAAATATATCTACATCCATCAAATGTTTTAGGAAATCATCATGCAAGTGTTGTGTGGATGACCACCTAATGAACCGATGTCTTTCATATTTCCATTACTACCTCTCATGATATGGTATGATGAACGATTTAATGAATATTTAAATAATTTTTAAAACATAATTATACCTCAATATTAATAATATAAAATATAACTTTTTTTAACATTCCATTCTATATAGAAGATGATTAAGTCACCCGTTTGCACGTCGGAAAACTTCCTCGTGAAGTGACGTGATACATTTTTCGGTAACATATTACATGGAAGATAATAAGGATAAATATATGTGATATAAAATATATAGTAGTTAAATTATTGTAGTATTTATTGTTATTACTTGATAGTATATAATTTTTTTATACATTTTGTGTCACTTATATATTATAATGTCGTTCTTGTATAGGTGGACACCACATTCACAATGCTATGTGACTCTATTTTCATCACTACATCACATAGATGAAATATATATGTTTATTTAAGAAAATAATATAGTTTTTCATAATTTTTATTCACTATTTATTGATAAATATTAAATACCTCTTTTACATAATAATCAGAGAATAATGGAAACACAAATCATGTTTATGTGCGGTATACAATCTTTAAGATGATAAGGGAATTTATTTCTCAGAACTATATTTAATTATTAGTATTAAGATTAAAATGGATGGATAAGATGAAAATTATTTCCTGATTATTATTATTGATATAATAGAAAAAATATTGATTTTTGTGGAGCGACAATATCAAATAAAAAAATATACAAGAAACAAAGCGTTCATTACCTGAAATGTGACATTAATAGGGACTTGTTAATAAAAGTATAATAAAAGAACATAATTAAATCATATATGGTAAGATATATATAATTATTTTCTTATAAACTATTTTTAATAATCATATATTTAAAATATTGGAGGTTCAAATATGTGTGGTGGAAGTCTAAAAATAGGGTAAGGGTTTTTCTGCTGACATTTATTTTAGTGAGACATATTCCACATTCACAACATATTTCATTTATGTGTTATATATACTGATCATGATTTTATTTTATGAATATTATACTTAGTTATTTTTGGAAATACTTATCCATTTGACGATTTCATATTCATGTTGTTCATTCATCATATGATATAATTGTAATAAATGTTTTTTCACCTCAATTTACTTTATGTGAGACATATATTCTGTTATACAACTATATTATTTTTATGAGGTGTGTATACAGACCCTTTAAAATTTAATATAATAAAATTATATATTATGAAAATATTTCATTTTTTAAATAATTTCAGTTTTCATATGGATTATGTATCAAATTTACCAAACTGGTTAGGGTTTTATGTTATAATATAATATTTTATGAGGATTGCTCATGATATGGATTCCAATGATAAAGTATTATAATATATATCTCAATTAAAGAATTTATTTTATTATCACATGGTTATTGAAGTTATTATAATTCAATAATATCACTTTTCCACTCCTTTTTAGTGAAAATAAATGATGAAATATTTTTAAAAGAATAAAAAATTAATTATATCTTCTGTCTAAAATCATTTTTCCTCAAAAAAATGTTTTCTAAAAAGGTATTGAAAATTTATTCACTACATTTCCAATATTTTAAAATAAAAGTTTAACCATATAATAATTTTTACATTTTTTTAATTCAATCTTCATGTACTTTTCAAAATAATGCCACTTAAGTGTTTACCAAAAATATGAATGATTTCATTGTTCTTAATGTGTATGAAATAAAATTTATTTAACACTATCCTGAAAATTCATTGCATTGAAGAATGATTTATACTATTTCATTTGTATTCTCATAGAAAATGGTGTATAAAATGGACTATGTTTTAGAATGTTTTTTCCAATTTGGAAAACATATTTTCCTCAAGAAAATTTTTATATAATATTTATAGAATATTTTAAAAGAAAAGTATTTTGAAAATGTTACTTATATTAATATGTTTTTTAAAGTGGGAAATATATTTTTGTCAGGAAAATAAATAAATTATTTTAGACACCCCTTTATATGTATTCAATCTCCTTTCAAATAAAATAAAATGATGTTTTGAAAAGTGTTTTCAAACGATGAAAGCATACCTTCATCATGAAATTTTTTAAATTAGATATGAATATTAAATTATATATATTAAAGAATATTTTAAAAGAAAAGTATTTAATTTTTTTATAATGTTATTTTAAATGAAATTTTATCTTCCTCATAAAAACTTTAATGTGATTTTTCATTCAAAATTAGTTTCCATAGATGATTCCATCTATTTATGTAACATATAATTTACTAAGAATTTAATACAATGATAAAAAATAATATTACTTATTTGAATTGTTTATTATGATAGGACTATTATGTAACCCATTTTTATTAAATGGATTATTTCATGATAAATTCATAGGAGTCCCATTTCATTTTACACATGTCATTCTTTGATGAGATTATGAGATTATTTTAAAACACATCTAATTTTCATGGGTTATGAAATTATTATATTTTTATGAATACCATTACATTTAATTGGATATGATATGATAAATTATTTATAATATTCTCGAACACAAAAATATATTTTTCTTTATTTGATGGGTGTGACCTATATCTCCCTCTAAAGCATTGGGTAAAGTTAAACCTATCATGTGATAGATAAGACATAAATAGAGAGTATGGTCTGTTTTGTATGGGATATTTTCTTTTATCATGGACTTATTATTGATCCATGACTAATATGTTAGTTTTTGGAGTGATCCCATTCCACTACGATTTCATTTTCAATTATCCATGACAACTATGTAAATGATTTTATATGCTTATGTCTATACAAAAAAACATGAATTATTCAAATATAATTTTCCCATGGCTAAATTCATTTTATTAACTTATAATAAATATCTTATTAACCTCTTGTATTTATTCCATGATTCAATATTAGGGTCTTTTATATGTAAGATATTGTTTTCAACTGTTATTATCATATTCTCATTCTCTTATTCTCACATTATTCTTGCATCACACTATTTTTTACGCTTACTATGAATCTGAACCGAATCCTTCTTATGTTTCATTTTTTATGTCATTGAGATTGTTTTAAATTATAGTATGTTTTGTGAAAGTTCTAATAATGATGTTCATTATGGGAGATATTGAATAAATTTTACGAAATTAGAATATTGGGTTCATAGACTCCAATGAAACTAAACTATTGTGGTCCATATGAATGTGTTTTTTTAATGTATATAATATTTATCTATAAACATGTAATATCAATATAGGGATATTTTAAGCATAAGTCTATATATGTTTCAAAGTATAGTATATTTTAGTATTTTTTGGTAAAGGGTATAAAATATATTTTTCAATCAATTTCAGCCTTGTATGGATACTACAAATGAATGTGGCTATCTCATAGGGGACCAATAGTTGAATAAATATGAAAAGTGTATATTAAAATCTCCTTGATTTTCCTTTGGGCAATGAAAATGGGTATTGTTACATAACATATTTTATAATCATAGAGGACAATCATTGGAATATCAAAAAACAATTAGTAACCACAATTAACGATTTTAATATATAATGTGAATTAATTGAAAATATTATGACAATGGATTATTATATTGAAAATAATGTTCCATTTTTTATATTCCCTATAATATATATTTATTGATTGTCGTGTTCCCCTATATGATTTTTGGTTTTCACAATAGAATTTTTGTTTTAGATTATGGATGGAACAAAATTTAACCATTTTAATATTGTGTGTGATATAATATAAAATTAATTTCCTCATGATAACCCAAATTTTATTGTATAAGGTAAAATAATGAATCTATAATAAAAAAGATTCTCATTCTATGAATCAAGAGAGAATAAAAAATGATATAAGGGGGAACATAATTATATTAAGTCCTTCATTAGGAAACATAAACCTTATTTTTGTGGGTGTTCATATACACTATTTTCTATAAAATGGATCAACACCACTAGAAAGTTATTTTCTATTCCCCAGTGTTTGGATCATGAGTTATTTGTGTTGCATATATATAATATGGAAGGTAATAAATATAAATGATGGAAACTTATAATGAATATATGGCAATAAGATAAAAATAAATCCATAAATTTGGATGGTCTGAGAAACTTATTTATCATTATGTTTGTTCCTCATATTCATTATACAAAGATAGATAAGTATTTCCTTGTGATAAATAGAAATGATGATGATTCTGTTAGAACTTTTGGGGAATATTTTACAATGTGTGTGTGGTACAAATCTAGTATTATCATCAAATATGAATATATGATTGAGATATTTTTCAATGTAATAAAAAAGATCTCTAAATAGATTTATCTATACGAGTCATCAATATATATGAATATATTGTTCAATGTGCAATCAAGGTGGAATTGATGGAAGATGCTATGCAACAATCAAATGGATTTGATAATATGAGAATAATGAAAATCAAATTAATTTCTTAAAAATAAGGGGAATAACTTGAGATTTACTATATTATTGTTGTATGGGAATTATCATGTATGAAATTTGGTTATATGAACAAGTAAATGTTATATGTGTGGTAGAGAGGTTTATCCAAAAATTGATTCTCAAAGAGAAGGGAACAAATTAGCTAACAATTAAAATGGAGATAAAAATGAATATTATGCAACACACGTAATCCCTTATTTAAATTGTTGGAGTATGGGAATTATTTTAATCAATGACCTCATCCAAGGTTTAATAAGGATGATAATATATAACTACAATTGATGAAAAAAGAAAAACGGTATGATTATGAAATCACATTTGTTAATGTGTATCATTATAATTAGGGAATAATAATCCTCCCGTCCATAATTATAAATTTAATGCTTTAGGTTTTATGAAATAGTCATATGAAAAAATAATATTTTATATCCTTAATTTTATTTTCTAAAGATTATATCCCTCTACATGAATAATAGAATAATAAATAAGTTTATATATTATATCCATACATGTTTAACCAATGATTCTAATGGAAAATATTTTGTACATTATATGGTATTATTTATTAAATAGTGGGAGAATTATGTTATTTAAGAATCATGCCTCCAGGTATGACTAACGTAGTAGTCATGGATACAATCTTGGGATTATTATTTTAAGGATAATAAATATTTCAATGTCATTGAAACCATATTGGATGTTTTATGGGATGAAAATTGGTAATTTTGATGTTATTTGTAGAGAAATGTATTTCAATTAAAAACATTGTTTTTTATATAGTGAAAAATCTATTTTAAGTGGAATTTAAATAAACTTTTTTGACATATGAGTAAAGGTAATGGTATCCTTTACGGTTAATATAATATTTTATATTGTGATAATTATTGGTTATAGTCAATCACCTTACAAATTCAGCACACTTCATCGATATCAATGATTATTTCTCATTGTATCTACAAGAGATAATATAGATTATGAATTTGGTAATTTTTAAAAAGGATGTACATTAATTTTTTTTTTATTTTTCTATGATGTTTATATAGTTTTTTTGGAAAATTATTCTCATGATCTTGATACAGTGTTTAGTATCACCATTGTGAATCAACCTCAGATAGATGGTCTATTTGACAAAATAAATACATCCTTATAGGATATTATTATATATTGGTCTATGGATATAAAAGTTTGTTGGGATCAACACCTTCCCCATGATTAGTGTTCTTGAAATAATTTATTTTTACTTGTGTATTCAGTTGGATTCCTATTAATCTGTTTACATAAAGATGTTTAGAACTTCAATGTACTAGAATGAATATGTAGAATGAAAGCTATTGGTACGTGAGAAAGATTGTGATATTGAAGAGAATGTTAGACTAATTACATAATATATAATAACTAAACAATGTGGAAATAAATATTATTCTGATAATCATAGACTCCATCTAGAATATGATGTTTGTAAGAATGAATTTCTACAAATATCTATATGAAAGAAAGAAGGGAAATTTAAACCATAAGTATATCCATAAAATTTAAATAATTTTTTATATGTTAATTTTATGTTATCATTTGGATATTCAACCAAACCCCTCTCAAGTTCATGATTCATTCCATGTATTGTATTGAGGAAGTATATACATGATCCATCACATGTTTTGAACTCATATGATATACCATTGGAGTAAGAAATTTCTTATGAGGAACAACCTCTATAGATTGAGGATTAAATCATTTGATTTATATATAAAAAGACCACTCACTTGGTCAGATGTTTTGGTGACACCACAAGCTTCAGTATTCTACATGAGAGTATAAGGATTTAATGATATATAATTATCCTCATTTATTGGTACCAACAAGAGGAATTTCGAAGGAGAAATTCATTTTTATGGTTAGAATGTCAAAACATGATATTTTGTGATTATCATCCAAATAAATTGAAAAATTATATATTTTTAATTACATCAAATATAAATTATATCAATAACTACAAAAAAAACTGTGTTTTTCATGTGTTATCTAATGCATTGATTTTAAAAGAAACATGCCATGTTATTAAAATATTAATATTTAATATGATATTTATCACCTAGCCAATGGAAATGTGTCTATCAATTGGATTAATGAAATTATGAAAATATTGTTTAGAAATTTATATAAATAATTCTACTGTGAATTATTAATTCATAATGAAAACAAAAACCTTCTCAAAATAAATGAAACATCATTCTAATAAACTATTTTTATTCCTAGAAATATATTTTCACATCAGTAAATTATCCGTATCATTTTCTGGTGAATTAATTTTATTAAATTTATATATTATATATTAATTCATATTTTTAACATTCATATTTAATATATTCTATACACATGATACGAATAAATCAATTTTTTTTCTTAAAATAGTATTTTTATAAAAATCAATTATATCACTTTTTCGCACTCATATTTTTAAAATATATTTTTTTAAAATTTTAAAAATATTAAATGAAAAAAAATGTGTAGCATCATATCATAATTTTATTACGGTTAATTATTTTGAATTTTTCTGAAAATATTATTTTTCATGATAATTAGTGACAAATATTTTATTTAATTGAAAACTATGTTTTACATAAAAAATTTAGAAAGATAAATTATATTTAAAATTTATATTAAAATAAAATTAGTTTAATAATATATATTTTAATACAATTTATTTCATTTTAATAAATTATATATTTAAATGTATATAAAAATATTCGAATCTTTTGAGAGTTTTCTTTTTAGAACCCACTATCTCATCAATTCTCTGCGATAAATTTTACATCAAAATATTCCAATTATATAAATTTAATTTTATAGAATTTATAAAATAGTTTTAATTAAAATAATTTCTATCTTATTGTTTCTTTGAAATAATTTTAGAAAAATGTAATTATTGAATGATGTAAAATTTAATTACATAAATTAATGTAAAAATGGCTTTTGTGGGGGTTAATCTAAAATGATAACAATTAAAATGTCCTAAAACTAGTATAAAATATTGTTCACTAAATTATTTCTACCAAATAATGTATAAGTCTCTTTAATACATTATTTGTTATCTTTTTACCTGATTAAAACATTGGTACACATTTTAATTTTTAAAAATTACTTGTTTTCCACAAACCTCACTTAAAACTAGACAACCTATATATTCTCTTATTTACAAATTCAAACCTTTTTTCTTCTATTAAAATACTAAATAACTTCTATATTTCTATGTATCGTCCATGAATAAATATTTTTTTTCATAAATCCATCCTTCAATGAATTCAGTGCTATCTTCAGGATGTTAAATGAGGAAGATGTAATTTTCCTCAATGAGTGTTACTATTTTATTTCTTCCACCACCTACATAAATTATTACTAAAAAATTAATTATATAATACAAAAAATATCTTCTATATAAAAATATATTTTTATTTTAAATTCATTACAGATAGCCATATCCACTTTTATAAAATGGGTTATAAAACCATCAGTCGTGTGTATAGTGGACTGCCACCTCATGAACCAATGCCATTTTGTTTAAATACTACCACTCAAGGTTGGGTATTAAGATGGATATAAATATAATTAATTTATTTATAACAAAATTATAAATCTAGATTAATTATATCATATATGAAATTCTTCGTATCCATTTTAGTGAAGATAAGATAACATTGGTTGTGTGTATGGGGAACAACTTGAGCACAAAGCGATGAGATTTATTTTTCAAAAACACATTACAAAGAAGATAATTAGGATAAATATATTTAAAATAAATGATATAATTATGAAATTACTATCATATTTATCATTATGAAAAGGTAATATATCATTTTTATTCTTACCCTTTCATTGATTTAATTATTATAACATCATTCATGAATGTGTTGACTACCACCTTTTGGAAGCATTGTCCCTCCCTTTTAATAACCACACTATATAGAAGATATGTAAAATTATATTTAATGAAATTTTATTTTAATTATGATATTATTATCATTGATGAAATATATTATATTTCATAAATATTTTACATTTTAATCATTTAATATTTGAAACACTACTCATGTGTACATACGACCTACCATCATTATGATCGTAACCTAAAAAATTTATCAAAACCATATTTTATAATTTGTTATAAAAGTATATTATATTTATCAATTTTATAATTTTGTTATTATTTTCATTACGGAAATAATTTACCCAAGATCAATGTAAATGTAGATAAAAAATATTATAAATAAACAAAGTTGTTATTACCTTAAGTATTACTTTAACAAGGATTTGTTAATAAAGATGTAATAAAAGGGAAAAAGTAAATCATATATGGTGTTTTATATATATACATATGTTTATTTGAAATTTCCATAATAAACTAATATTTATTATATTTGATTTTGCAACATTTAATAGGGATTTCGAGACATATGGAATGATATTTCCCTCTCCTATTATACATTAGTGACCCACATGTCATATTCAGCAGAAATTTATTTGATATTTATTATAAGCTTCATAAGAATTTTTTTTATCATTATTATAATTAAATTTATTAAAATATTCAAATTAATTTTATGATATCTATTTTATGGAGTTCATATTTCAATATATCTAATAGTGGTAAGGGAATTTTTCTTTCAATATTCATTCCTCATGACATATGTGATGTTTTGAAGATATCTATTTATATGAGGTGAATATATAATCTCATTGACATTCATGATCATGAATTTATTTATTTTCATGATATTTCATGTCTTATTTACAAAACCCTATCATGGGGCTTTCGATTCAATGTGACCATTGTTGTTAAGGTTTTATGTTACAATCTGATCATTTATCTGGATTACCAATAATTATTCTTCCAATCATTAGATATATTGATGTAGATCTCAAGAAAATAATTTTCATATTAAATTTGGTTTCATAATTATATTATCATGTAATAATAACCTTTTCCACTTTTTGGAGGATAAAATATTTGAAAAAATTCAATAAGAAAAATATGATTTTTTTTATTTTTTTATTGGAAAATTGTTTTTCTTCTAAATCATTGTTTTCTATTTTTTAAAAAAAATTATATATAATCCTATAAATTATAAAATAGAGTTTTATTCATGATTTAGTTTTAAAATTTTTATGAAATGAATCTTCAAATAATTTTCAAATAAATTATCATTTAAATTTTACCGAAAATGTGAAAGGAATCCTTTTTTTTTTAACTGAAAGAGATGAATTTTATTCTCTTTCAACATGAAGAGTAGTTTTTTAAACCATACTATATATATTTCCATTTCTATATTCACAAAAAATAATTTTTATAATGTTATATTACTGAAATTTTATCCAAAGTGGTAATGATATTTTATACAATGGAACTTTCAAATAATATTTAATGTTTATTTTCAAATAAAATGATTTTTTTTTGTTTTGAAATGTTTGTTAAAATTAGAAAATACATTTTCATCAACAGATGTTTAAAATTATTTTCAAATATTTATTTATAAGTCATTATTTTTATTTGATGAGAATTATTTTGAAATCATTTCGTTTTTTGAGAAGTGTTTTTCCATAATGAAAGGATATCATTCTCAATAATTATTTTTAATGATTTTTATGAATTTTATTATATGTTATGTTGTTAATTTTAATATAAAAATTTTATAGAATGTTTTCTAATTTAAAAATATACATTAAATTAATATATATCTTCCATAAGATACGTAAAAAATGTATTATATTTCGAAATAATTTTCCATCCAAGATGAAATACATTGTTGTACCTTATGATTTACTAAGTATATGAATAAATTTTATCATTATTATATATTATATAGATTTTAAATGTTAACATTATATTTATGAAACTAGTATCTATTCCACTGATTATACAATGATAATATGATTTTGAAATCCATTTCAATTTTCCATGGTTTATTCTTTGATGGGATGATGAAATCATTAGCAAACCTATATCTTTTCCACAAGTTATGATATAATTAAATATTTATGAATTCCATTTCATTTCATTTTTAATGATATTTTTTTTCTTGGGGCATGCATATTTTAAAGACCCGTAAATTCCATGGAAATTAATTTTTCTATACAGGGGAATTTTATGAGTCCGCCAAAACTTACGGTGTAAGATTCTGAAGCCTAGTGTGCCTAGAATAAATATCTGATGTTTTGTTCAGGTACGTTCAGTAAAAATACTAGCGGGTTTTTGTAACGCCCCGACCCCAGTTACCCAGAGTCGGTGCATTAATTACATAACATTGGCATGATCACAAGAAAGATCAAATCCCGAAAGACCGATTGGTTTAGTAGCCTTGGAAACACTAGATATAATCATAAAGTTTTACATTACATTTCAAAGTGAAAAACTACTACAACAAAAAAGTCTTCATATCCACACTATTAACCCCTCATAATATCCCTGCAAGTCATTCATAATTTACTTCTTCACTACCTGGGAAAAATAAAACATAGAAAAGGGGTGAGCTCAAATGCCCAGTAAGGATAACAATATAGCGGAACATTCAAAATAAGTGTAAACATTTAAGGCAATGAATTACTAAAACAAAAGCCTTTTAAAATTGAACTTCAACATAGTATGGAAAAAGTAAAATGAAATAATGCCATTTACTTGTTCACATGGATATTCTACTAATCGAATAATCACATGCAATATCAATAACCACTTTCATAATTATGGAATGCATAATGCCAGACTATCATAACCACATATCCAAGGCCTCGTGCCAAGACTACAAATAAGATTTTGTCAAGGCCTTGTGCCAAGACACTAGTTTGTCTCATGAGACCTACCGATGCATCGAGGAGCTATAGCGGGCTCCACCCATCACTTAATAAGTCCAATGCATTCCCATATGAAAAAGGTTTAAACATAACATAAACATTCGTATTAAAACTAGCATACGAAATGTCAATAATTTCACCATAAACTTTGAATGGTATAAAAATAACACATCCACAGTCAAACATATCACAAAACCTTCAATACAATATAAAAGTTTTGTATCATAATAAATCAACTTCAAATAATCTTAAAATCCATCAAAGGATGTTGACATAGATGAAATCAAAATTCTTTTTAAAGAAATATCTCCTTTAATTTTGAAATAATTTAAGATCCATATAAAATAAGACATTTTCTTTGAAAATATTCTTATAAGCTTGTAAGGAAAGCTTCGATGATTTATAACGGCGGAAAATAACCGCACCCGCCGTATAAGTTAAAAAAAACATTCTTACCTCAATTTTGTCGAAAAGGTTAAAAAGGACCTTGTTTTGAAAACGACGGAAAGATTCCTTTATAAACCTCTTATAAAAAGTCAAACAAGGGTATAAATGACTTTAACCCATATTCTTGTAAATAGTAAAAATATTTTGAAATACAATTTTTAAGAAACATGGATGTGGATGATAAAGAGATCCCAGTAGATTATTACGTATAAACAACCTCGAATAATGAAGAGATTGTGAAATAAACCTTACCTTGTACTTTTCCTTTGTTGGGGTAGGTTAACCTCCTGTATAATGGTGAAATAATTGTTATTAAATTATACAAGAATCATATACATTAATATGATATCATATATGATCTTTTAATATTGGTATCTTAGTATTATCGTTGTTTCGGGTGTTAACTTACTTGTTTTCTTTCATATGTTTTGTTACGTAAGACATGTTTGTAAAGGATAGGTTTTATATTATTCATATCCAGAATGATATCAAGTCCTTAAACATCATTTTTAAATCATCAAATGATAATTATACTTTAATGGTTACGATGGAGAATGAATCTCATCGCGTTCGTGGAGACGGTAGTCCGTACGTACGCACGAGCGACAATATCATTCTTTTGATATTAAAATAATATATAAATGGATGTTATATCATATATACAGAATCATTAACATGTTATATTTATTATTTACATGAGTTACACATCATTATTATACCCATCCAAATAATAATATATTGAATAACAATTACACCACGACGTGGAGACGGTAAGCCGTACGTACGCACGTATGGTGACATGTTATTCAAAGGGTGGATAAAATACTGAATATGGTTGTACCATATTTATAATAACATCATAGTATATGTAAGATACTGGAGTTATTATTTTAGAATGGTAAGAACAAAGAAAGAGGAAGTGGATGAAGAAAGGAACTTAGAAAAGGGTGGTGAAATCATTACCTCTTCTTCGGGTTCTTCCTTTTGATTTGATCAAAAGGGCTCCTTAGGTTGGATTTCTGATCAAACTAAGGCCTCTAGGTTGTATTGAGGGATGTTGGGAGAGTATTTTGGCAGAGTTTGGCCGATCCAAAAGGCTTTAGAGGTGTGAATAAATGAGAAGGAGGAGTGCCCTTTTATAAGAGGGGTGAGGGGCACCTTTGGAAAAGCTAGAAATATTAATTTATAATAAATTCATAATCGGTTTCCAATGGCTCCAAAGTTGAATATTCAAAGGATAAGGTGGGGATGGGTCGAAAACAACTCATCCTATAGAATTTAGACAGGTTTGGGTACTTATATTAACCATATCTTTAAGTATTAACTCTAAGTTAATTAGTTTCACTTTTACAATGTCTCTTTGTATTTTTATATAATATGGTTAATCAACTTACTATATACATCCAAGCGACCCCCAAGTGGTCCATTAATGATTAACCTATCATAATATAAGTCTCTTGGATGAACCTTATATTTTTAGTAATTTAATATCAATTAATAATATAATATTTGTTTTAAGAACTCTTTTATGTCAATTTTGACACTATTCAATAGTTGATTTTTGTGAAACTCATAACAGATTGATTACTTCGAACAAAGTCACTTACATCCATCCTAATATATCATATTATCCTAGAAAATTAGTTTAATTCATTAAAAGTTTCATATTATATTTATTTGGGTATTTATAATATCAATTATTTTAATTTTTCACTATTATAGTAATTACTGCATCATCATTGTGTCATAAATAAAATAAATTATTTAATGTCTAAAAATTATAAATAAAATATCATTATGTAGGAAATCTTTTTATCTTTCTAATGAATATTTATAATCGAAAATCTAACATGTATAACCCTATGTACAAATTGTTCTTCTAAAAGATGTAAGCTTATGTCATTTTTATTTTTATTTTAGCTTTATTAATATAATGTGTCATTATCACTTACAAGTGGATCCATGGGGTCCCAAAATAGACCCAAAGATGCCCATGGTCGACCATGTATCAAAAAATAGGGTTAAGACACGTTTTACGGTAATTTAGTATTATTATAATATTATTTTTAACCCATATTTACCAGATTTACCCTTAACCATGGTAAATAAAATATTTACCGC
Source organism: Viscum album (assembly GCA_963277665.1). Lineage (NCBI taxonomy): Eukaryota > Viridiplantae > Streptophyta > Magnoliopsida > Santalales > Viscaceae > Viscum > Viscum album. The sequence continues at coordinate 1,193,468,894 of OY728121.1, read as the reverse complement.
AGTAATTATTCAAAATGTCTAAAAATAAAAGTTGCCTATTTACACAATTTGAACATCCTGATTTCAAATATGGAATCCATTTTTATAAATTCAAAACACAGAAGTGGCAGAAATTAATTTAAAATTAATTCCCGCTGTCAAAACAAAAAGCGTGTTTTTAAGAGATAATAACTATCAAAAGATTGACACTTGTTTATGATCGGTTTAATTGTAAAATTATGTCCAATGACCAACATTATATTAAATGGTAAAAATATATTCTAAATATACTTTAAAACCACTCAAATTCATAATTTATCACTATTAATTATTTTGATTAAAAAAAAGTTGTTTTTAATTAAAATTTAGTAATTTTCACTATTCATCAAAATATAAAAGTTATCCGAAAAGTACCAAAATGTCACCCTAGGATAATTTCGATATTCCGAATCCAAAAATGAAGTCCATTTTGAAATATATATGATTTCAAAAATTAGGTATTACTATTCACAACGGCTAGTTTAATTAGTTGTGGTGTGTGTTAGAACTCGAGGTTGCGTACAACACACGCTATCGCATTATTCGAAGGGAAACGTACCGTAGAAGCTTGGGGTGTTACATTCTCCCCTCCTTCAAATAATTGCGTCCTCGCAATTTCTAGGGTATTACTGCATAAAAAGACTCGGGTGGTTCTTCATCATAAGTTCCTCGGGTTCCCACGTTGCCTCATCCATCTTATGATTTCTCCACAAAACTTTTACCAGACGCGTCGTCCGGTTTCTCAGCACTTGTTCTCTTGTATCAAGAATCCTGACGGGCTCTTCACAATAGGAAAGATCGGGTTCCGGTTCTAAATCTTCATAGGTGAGTACATGCGTTGGGTCAGGCATGTATTTCCTCAACAGAGATACGTGGAACACATCGTGAACTTTGGAGAGACTTGGCGGCATTGCCATTCGATAAGCTACAGCCCCAATTCGTTCTAGAATTTCGAAAGGTCCGATGTACCTGGGACACAATTTACCTTTCTTACCAAAACGTATGACTCCCTTCCATGGAGATACCTTCAAGAAAACATGATCACCGACTTGGAATTCCAAATCCTTCCTTCGATTATCAGCATATCTCTTCTGCCTACTTTGAGCTGCTTTGATGTGATTTTGGATTACCTTTACCTTTTCCACCGTTTCCTCCACCAGTTCTGGGCCTACAAGTTTTCTTTCACCAACGTCATCCCAACAGGTTGGTGTACGACATCTCTTTCCATATAACGCTTCATATGGTGCCATCTGGATACTCAAATGGAAGCTATTGTTATAGGAAAATTCTACCAGTGGTAAATATTGATCCCACATACCCTGAAAATCAAGTGAGCAAGATCTCAACATGTCTTCTAAGGTCTGAATAGTCCGTTCTGATTGTCCATCTGTCTGAGGGTGGTAAGCAGTGCTCAAATGAAGTTCAGTATCCAGGGATTTCTGAAGACGTTTCCAGAATCTTGAAGTAAAACGGGGATCACGATCAGAAACAATCGATAGGGGTACTCCATGAAGTCTTACAACTTCATTAATATATAGTCTTGCTAGACGTTCCAGGGGTAGATCTTCTCTTATAGCAAGAAAATGTGCTGACTTGGTAAGACGATCAACAATAACCCATATTGCATCATTCCTTCTAGGAGTCTTTGGTAGCCCCATGACAAAGTCCATCGTAATATTGTCCCATTTCCACTCCGGTATGGGAAGAGGTTGCATGACTCCTCCAGGCTGTTGCCTTCCAGCTTTCACTTGTTGACAAACCATACATCTTGACACAAAATCAGCAATCTCCCTCTTCATGTTGTCCCACCAAAAATGTTCCTTCAAATCTCTATACATTTTGGTGCTCCTAGGGTGTATAGAGAAATTGGAACTATGAGCATCATCCAGCAATTCCGTTTTTAGATCAGGTAAATCGGGAACACAAAGTCTCTTCCCGAATTTCAAAATTCCATCTTCATACACAAAGTCTCTTAATCTCCCATCACTCACAGCTTTAATCTTTTTTTGGAATTCTTCATCATCGGCCTGAGAACTCTTAATCCTTTCTAGTAAAGATGGTTTGGCAACCATTTGAAAAAGCATTGATGTTTCACCTTCCCTGGTTATTCCCATGTCCATCTTCACTAGATCCATGAAAATTGGATCCCTTTCAATTCTCATATTGTTCAAAACTCCATGGTCTTTTCTACTCAAAGCATCTGCCACCTTGTTTGCCTTCCCCGGGTGGTAGTGTATCGTACAATCATAATCCTTGAGTAATTCAAGCCATCTCCTTTGCCTCATGTTGAGTTCTTTTTGTGAGAAAATATACTTCAAACTCTTGTGATCAATATAAATCTCACATTTTTTACCATAGAGGTAGTGCCTCCATATCTTCAAAGCAAAGATCACAGCTGCTAACTCAAGATCATGGGTAGGATAGTTTTGTTCATGAATTTTCAACTGTCGTGATGCATAGGCAATAACTCTATCATTCTGCATAAGGACACAGCCAAGTCCTTTCTTCGATGCATCACTACAAATAACGATCCCATCATTCCCCGATGGTAGAGTCAATATAGGAGCATTGACTAATCTTCTCTTCATTTCTTCGAAACATTCTTCACACTCTTTTGTCCAAACAAATTTAACCCCTTTACGTGTGAGCTTCGTTAATGGGTTAGCCAATCGGGCAAAATTCTGGACGAAACGTCGATAATAACCTGCCAAACCAATAAAACTGCGTACCTCAGTTATACTCGTAGGTGCTGGTCATTCTTGGATTGCCTTGGTCTTAGAAGGATCAACAGAGATTCCATCTTTAGAGACAATATGGCCAAGAAAAGAAATCTCTTGAAGCCAGAATTCACACTTGCTAAACTTCCCATATAATTCATGCCTCCTCAGAGTCTTCAAGATAATGCGCAAGTGATTTTCATGATCTTCGTAGGTTTTGGAGTATACCAAGATATCATCAATAAATACCACCACAAATTTATCGAGATACTCCTTGAAAACTCTATTCATCAGATCCATGAATACTGAGGGTGCATTAGTCAATCCAAAAGGCATTACAGTAAACTCGTAATGCCCGTACCTGGTTCGAAATGCTGTCTTCGGAATGTCTTCCTTCTTTACACACAACTGATGGTATCCAGATCGAAGGTCAATCTTTGAAAAGTATTGAGCTCCATGCAGTTGGTCAAATAAATCATCAATACGAGGTAGGGGATACTTGTTCATTATCGTTATAGCATTGATCTCCCTGTAGTCGATACATAACCTCATAGATCCATCTTTCTTTTTAACAAAAAGAACAGGGGCTCCCCATGGAGAAACACTAGGGCGAATAAATCCCTTATTACTCAATTCCTCTAGTTGTTTCTTTAGTTCGACTAACTCTACAGTGGCCATTCTATAAGGGGTCTTCGATATAGGCCTTGATCCAGGAATCAAATCAATGGAAAACTCAACTTCTCGTTCTGGAGGATGTCCAGGTAAATCTTCTGGAAATACGTCTACAAATTATTTCACAACAGGTACATCCTCTATTTGAACATTCCTTTCCTCACCGACAGTTATTTCATTCTCTTCCTCCCCAATAATTGAATTAAGTTGAGCTACTGGGGGTGGATCTAAATAAGAATTAGGTGGTGACGATTCTGCTCTAAAAATAAGGTGTTCCTTATCATTATCATCAAGAATCGTAACCTCTTTCTTCTTACAATAAATCTTCGCATCATAGTCCGAAAGCCAGTCCATACCGAGGATTATATCAAACTCAATCATAGGTATGACGATGAGATCAGCAGATAAAGAAAATTTATGTGCTCTAATGGGGACTGATTCGCAAAACTTTGTTGCAATGATACTTCCCTTAGGAGTTTTGACTGACAACTCCCTTATTAAATCAAATTGGAAATATCTAATTTTCTTAGCAAACTGGGAAGATATGAAACAATGCGATGATCCAGAATCAAATAATGCATTTTCTAAACTTGAGGAAACCATTAAATTACCTGCCACCACGTCTTTCGGAGCTTCTACCTCAGCAGTAGTGATAGCATAAGCCTGGCCTTGATCCCTTGGCCTTTTCTGAGGTAAGCTCTCCTGACGCTTAGGACATTCATTTGCATAATTCCCCATCTCCCTACAATTGTAGCACTGAACGTTGGTAGCTTCCTTCTTCCCCTTGCAATTATGAGCTTGGTGGCCTTTTTCACCACACTTGTAACAGACTGCCATTCCCTTCAAGCAAGTACCAGGATGTTTCTTCCCGCATTTACCACAAGATGGATATTCAACCTTTCCCTTCTTCCCCTTATTTCCATTCCCAGATTGATCAGCAGGTCTCTTCTTCTCTTGCTTTGATTTAAAGTCATAAGACTTAGAGAATTCCTTTTCGGTCATGATAGCACATGAGACAATGTCTTCGTATGATGAAAAGGATTGTGAGACTAATGCTGGATGGAGAAATGGTTTTAACCCATCAAAGAAACGATCAATCTTACTTCTTGGGTTGCGAATATAATCACCAGCGTACCTCGCTAACCTTGTAAAGTTAGCCTCATACTTTGTGACATTCTCATCCTCCTTTTGTCTCAGACTCAGAAATTGCCTTTCCATATCCGCTCGATGGTCACGAGGAAAGTATTTTTCTAAAAACAGATCTTTGAACTCCCTCCATTCCATATTTGATACTTCATCATCTTCCTTCGTATTTTGAATCAATGACCACCATTGATCAACATCTCCAGTGAGGCGGTAAACTGCCATGATAACTTTTTCCCTTTCACTGCTCTCCAAAGCCTGAAATATTTTCTCTAGGGAATTTATCCATTGCTCAGCTACTAAGGGATTTGTACTCCCATTGAACGTTGGTGGTTGTTGACTCATGAATCGATCTAACATTGATCCTCCACGCTGCGGATCAGGGTGCTCCATACGGGTAAGGTTATTATTCATAACCTGAGTAAGTTGTCCCAGTATGGTGATTAGCTGATCGGCACCAGTTGCATCAACAGCCCCACTATAATTATCTTGAGCAGGAGGGCAATCCCTACATGGAGTGCGTGCATTGATACGGTTTCCATTTCTTCCACTAGGCGCCATTTCTAAATAATGTCATAAACTAGATCAGTTTATGAATCAAAATACATAATCCCATACTTATAAAACACTTAACATAAATTGAACTATTTATGGATATAATCCATAATCATAAAAATGTTTTTCTTTGAGGAAGTATATACTCATAAACCCTTCATAATGATTTGTAAAGAAAGTGAGAGTTATCCTAAGCATATCCCCCGGGAGTGTCGTAACCAAGAGTGCAGCAAGGCCCGTTGTCGTGCACCAGTTCCCGTTCGAGTCTAGCTCAAAGCGGTGTTTTCGGGTTTTACCCCTAGGTACATCTGTGCCAGAGCCGCCTCTACCTGCTCGTATCCAGACAGGGATGTATTTCTCGGAAAACTCACAAAATCTCTACAATACCAAAATTCTAGGAAGTTCTTCTATACTAATCCTCAAAGTTCATCTTAGGTCTACGTGCTCTAATCAGAGTTTATCTAAATATAGCTTCCAATGTTTGTACTAAACTTCCTCTGATACCAACTGTAACGCCCCGACCCCAGTTACCCAGAGTCGGTGCATTAATTACATAACATTGGCATGATCACAAGAAATATCAAATCCCGAAAGACCGATTGGTTTAGTAGCCTTGGAAACACTAGATATAATCATAAAGTTTTACATTACATTTCAAAGTGAAAAACTACTACAACAAAAAAGTCTTCATATCCACACTATTAACCCCTCAAAATATCCCTGCAAGTCATTCATAATTTACTTCTTCACTACCTGGGAAAAATAAAACATAGAAAAGGGGTGAGCTCAAATGCCCAGTAAGGATAACAATATAGCGGAACATTCAAAATAAGTGTAAACATTTAAGGCAATGAATTACTAAAACAAAAGCCTTTTTAAATTGAACTTCAACATAGTATGGCAAAAGTAAAATGAAATAATGCCATTTACTTGTTCACTTGGATATTATACTAATCGAATAATCACATGCAATATCAATAACCACTTTCATAATTATGGAATGCATAATGCCAGACTATCATAACCACATAGCCAAGGCCTCCTGCCAAGACTACAAATAAGATTTTGTCAAGGCCTTGTGCCAAGACACTAGTTTGTCTCATGAGACCTACCGATGCATCGAGGAGCTATAGCGGGCTCCACCCGTCACTTAATAAGTCCAATGCATTCCCATATGAAAAAGGTTTAAACATAACATAAACATTCGTATTAAAACTAGCATACGAAATGTCAATAATTTCACCATAAACTATGAATGGTATAAAAATAGCACATCCACAGTCAAACATATCACAAAACCTTCAATACAATATAAATGTTTTGTATCATAATAAATCAACTTCAAATAATCTTAAAATCCATCAAAGGATGTTGACATAGATGAAATCAAAATTCTTTTTAAAGAAATATCCCCTTTAATTTTGAAATCATTTAAGATCCATATAAAATAAGACATTTTCTTTGAAAATATTCTTATAAGATTGTAAGGAAAGCTTCGATGATTTATAACGGTGGAAAATAACCGCACCCGCCGTATAAGTTAAAAAAAACATTCTTACCTCAATTTTGTCGAAAAGGTTAAAAAGGACCTTGTTTTGAAAACGACGGAAAGATTCCTTTATAAACCTCTTATAAAAAGTCAAACAAGGGTATAAATGACTTTAACCCATATTCTTGTAAATAGTAAAAATATTTTGAAATACAATTTTTAAGAAACATGGATGTGGATGATAAAGAGATCCCAGTAGATTATTACGTATAAACAACCTCGAATAATGAAGAGATTGTGAAATAACCCTTACCTTGTACTTTTCCTTTGTTGGGGTAGGTTAACCTCCTGTATAATGGTGAAATAATTGTTATTAAATTATACAAGAATCATATACATTAATATGATATCATATATGATCTTTTAATATTGGTATCTTAGTATTATCGTTGTTTCGGGTGTTAACTTACTTGTTTTCTTTCATATGTTTTGTTACGTAAGACATGTTTGTAAAGGATAGGTTGTATATTATTCATATCCAGAATGATATCAAGTCCTTAAACATCATTTTTAAATCATCAAATGATAATTATACTTTAATGGTTACGATGGAGAATGAATCTCATCGCGTTCGTGGAGACGGTAGTCCGTACGTACGCACGAGCGACAATATCATTCTTTTGATATTAAAATAATATATAAATGGATGTTATATCATATACACAGAATCATTAACATTTTATATTTATTATTTACATGAGTTACACATCATTATTATACCCATCCAAATAATAATATATTGAATAACAATTACACCACGACGTGGAGACGGTAAGCCGTACGTACGCACGTATGGTGACATGTTATTCAAAGGGTGGATAGAATACTGAATATGGTTGTACCATATTTATAATAACATCACAGTATATGTAAGATACTGGAGTTATTATTTTAGAATGGTAAGAACAAAGAAAGAGGAAGTGGAATAAGAAAGGAACTTAGAAAAGGGTGGTGAAATCATTACCTCTTCTTCGGGTTCTTCCTTTTGATTTGATCAAAAGGGCTCCTTAGGTTGGCTTTCTTATCAAACTAAGGAATCTAGGTTGTATTGAGGGATGTTGGGAGAGTATTTGGTCAGAGTTTGGACGAACCAAAAGGCTTTAGAGGTGTGAAGAAATGAGAAGGAGGAGTGCCCTTTTATAAGAGGGGTGAGGGGCACCTTTGGAAAAGCTAGAAATATTAATTTATAATAAATTCATAATCGGTTTCCAATGGCTCCAAAGTTGACTATTCAAAGGATAAGGTGGGGATGGGTCGAAAACAACTCAACCAATATAATTTAGACAGGTTTGGGTACTTATATTAACCTTATCTTTAAGTATTAACTCTAAGTTAATTAGTTTCACTTTTACAATGTCTCTTTGTATTTTTATATAATATGGTTAATAAACTTACTATATACATCCAAGAGACCCCCAAGTGGTCCATTAATGATTCACCTATCATAATATAAGTCTCTTGGCCGAACCGTAGATTTTTAGTAATTTAATATCAATTAATAATATAATATTTGTTTTAAGAACTCTTTTATGTCAATTTTGACACTATTCAATAGTTGATTTTTTTGAAACTCATAACAGATTGATTACTTCTAACAAAGTCAATTAAATCAATCCTAATATATCATATTATCCTAGAAAATTAGTTTAATTCATTAAAAGTTTCATATTATATTTATTTGGGTATTTATAATATCAATTATTTTAATTTTTCACTATTATAGTAATTACTGCATCATCTTTGTGTCATATATAAAATAAATTATTTAATGTCTAAAAATTATAAATAAAATATCATTATGTAGGAAATCGTTTTAGCTTTCTAATGAATATTTATAATCGAAAATCCAACATGTATAACCCTATGTAAAAATTGTACTTCTAAAAGATGTAAGCTTATGTCATTTTTATTTTTATTTTAGCTTTATTAATATAATGTGTCATTATCACTTACAAGTGGATCCATGGGGTCCCAAAATAGACCAAAAGATGCCCATGGTAGACCATGTATCAACCAATAGGGTTAAGACACGTTTTAGGGTAATTTAGTATTATTATAATATTATTTTTTAACCCTTATTTACCGGATTTACCCTTAACCATGGTAAATAAAATATTTACCGCAGTAATTATTCAAAATGTCTAAAAATAAAAGTTGCCTATTTACAAAATTTGAACATCCTGATTCCAAATATGGAATCCATTTTTATAAATTCAAAACACAGAAGTGGCAGAAATTAATTTAAAATTAATTCCCGCTGTCAAAACAAAAAGCGTGTTTTTAAGAGATAATAACTATCAAAAGATTGACACTTGTTTATGTTCGGTTTAATTGTAAAATTATGTCCAATGACCAACATTATATTAAACGGTAAAAATATATTCTAAATATACTTTAAAACCACTCAAATTCATAATTTATCACTATTAATTATTTTGATTAAAAAAAAGTTGTTTTTAATTAAAATTTAGTAATTTTCACTATTCATCAAAATATAAAAGTTATCCGAAAAGTACCAAAATTTCACCCTAAGATAATTTCGATATTCCGAATCCAAAAATGTAGTCCATTTTGAAATATATATGATTTCAAAAAGTAGGTATTACTATTCACAACGGCTAGTTTAATTAGTTGTGGTGTGTGTTAGAACTCGAGGTTGCGTACAACACACGCTATCGCATTATTCGAAGGGAAACGTACCGTAGAAGCTTGGGGTGTTACAGTTTTTATATCTTTGGATCCGGTGCTCAGAATTGAAATCCAAGGGCACCATCAAACTCATAGTGCTGGTATTCTCTTAATAAGACATTCACCTTGGTGACAGTTGGTTGCAAATAAAAGTTATTTTTTGGGTTTTCTTGGAAAAAAAATTAAAAAATAAAGTGAGCAACAGTTTATTTTATTTGATCCTCCATGTGAGTGTTGGTGGTTAGAACTATTAGAGTTGGTGTCCTGAGATCCAACTGTTTGTACTTTGATTACATGAATATTCACTTATTGTATATTTTTCATTGCTCTACTTGACTATAATATAATAATGTCCTGGAATAATTGTAGCATTGATAAGGTCATAGAAGATCTCCGCTATGATTAGAACCTTGATATGCTATTACAATATTCAAAAATAATGTTCTACAGTTGGATTCCAAACTATGATTGGTCACATAGTATACAGACCGTCATGTGCGAGTACTCGTAAGAAGAAGAGACTCTCTCTCATGGAGTTCCCAATTGGTAATCTCCGAGATGGGAGATTATGAGAATAGACCCGCTAGTAGTAATTCCGCATGCCTTTGTGTCGTCAAACATTACTATCTGCGAGGGTCTGTAATGGTCCTTAGACTGGAAAATTATCATTAACTCATGTCCCGACTCGCGCACTTGGATTTGCTGATGAAAACCATCACAAAGATAGTTGGTGGGATGTAGGGTACATTGGGTGCGTCAGGAATGACATGTTGTTAATGGATATGCTGATGAACGATTTTTCTCATCCATATTTATGGATGTAGATATCTCGGGCCCTTTTGATTGAAATAGAACTGTCGAAAAAATTCCATGGACATGGTGTCACGACGAGTTTATTTCTGGAAGTCAAAGAATGAAAAATCAAGCATATAGGTTTATGACACAACCTTGAAACATGCTTAATTAGATTTTGAGACAAAGGGATTAAATTACACAGTAAGCGTTCGTATAAGTTATATTAATGTAGGGTCAACTTCTTTCTCTTGGGCTCCTTGACCTGTTACTAGACAGTAATCTTGGACTTTAGGCAAGCCCGCCTAATGCCAACGAGAAAGATGCCTAGAGGGTCACAAACAAAGTGTTTTAAAGTATCTCGAGTAGAATAATGATTATTCCCATACATGGTTTAAAAATTATACAAGGAAGCCTAAATCATTTTAATGTTGGAGGAAGAATAAAATAAAACAAGTACATGACGTGTATCAATGATTACACGCCGTGTAGTTTTATTTTGAAAAAAAGTACACACCGTGTATTATAAAATGTACATGCCATGTAATTTTCATTTTAGAATAGATATGAATAAATGAAAATAAGATATACACGTAGTGTACATTGAATGTACATGCCATGTAGTTTTCAATGACAAACAAGTACATGCCATTTATTTATTAATAAACAGAATGTAGTTTTTCCTGTCAGGATTTTGAGGAAATATCATTTTATTAAATGATATTTATTACAATCAGTGTGGGCACAAGTCATGTAATTAATGAATCGAAATGGAGTTTCGAAAAGGGAGTCAATTAAATAAATAAAATGTGTAACACATTTATTTATTGTCATAACTCTACAACCTCAAACCCTATTATAAATATCCTCACAACCCCAACTATTTTCCATATACAAGAGAATCGTAGTGCACAACAATTCTAGAGAATTCATTCAGGGCCAAAAGAACCTCTTCCTCCAAGAACGCTCTCATGACCGAGGGAGATCATCTTCCATTGGATCAAGATGATCTAAGGCAGACAACTCAAGCAATGGTTTCTCCACGCTAGCACCCAGAGACTCCTTTGGCGACTTCCCGAGATACGAGGTGCACTTGTGGATCACAGCTAGGGGAAGTCTACACATGGCTTCTATGACGCAATGATGAATAACATCAGAACGTGATCAAGAATATCAATGAAGAAACAACACCAAAAGGAAATTCTTTTCAATTGATTAAATTAATTATAATCAACCTATAACGATCCTACTATGTGGTTCTAGGATGTTCCTTTTCTTTGTATATTTCTTTGATTCGATCTGTGGAGACTGGCGTTTATCATCGTATTTTTCTAGGATTGATCATTATTAATGAAAAAATTCCAAGTGGGCTCATCCACCCACGTACTTACGCTGCACCCAGAACCTTCAATTGGTATCAAAGGGAGGTTACAATGCTGATTATAGTTATTTAATATTCATTGATAATTTACTCATTTATATTTGATTCAATTCGAAATAAATAGTTCTATAAATATGAAAAAACGACATCTGTTCTTCCTCCTTTATTTATCAAGTCACATCACAGAAATGACATTTTAATTTTAATTTTGATTAAAATAAAAATGAGGAACTCATCCAAAGGAGCCACTCTTTTGGTCTGAACAACACTGGAATACATAGTGTGTAATGAAAGCTACATGTCGTGTACTTAGGTTCAACAAACCGGCACTAGTCCACCAAACCACGTCATGTGAATTGAGTATACCTAATTATTTATTACGCTATGTTGACCAGAATTGAATGTTGGGTGGGAAATATAATACATGGCTTGTATGTTGGAGAAACACGCTTTGTAGTCCGATCTGGCCCATGTGAAACCATGTACAAAGGAGAAGTCGCGAACCACGTACACAGGATTACCAAGCCGGTTACCACGTAACAAGTAAGTACACACCATGTATGATTTATCTAAACGACATGTACTCCAAAATTTCTAAAGTACATAAAACACGCCAAAGCCCCTGGCATGTACTTTGGATAAATGGTGAATGAAATACACAACATCTAAATATTAACTACACACAGTGTACTTTCCAGAAATGGATTTTCACTAGGTTTCCTCTAAATGTATAAAAACACCTTACAAGGAATATGGATGAGATGAATCTCATGGAAATTATGAATTGAAATTTAAGATAAATAAATGATTAATTATAAGATCATAATTAATTGAATTCATGCCCGAATTATCTTGAATAATAGAACGATTAAAAGAATTTTAATTCTAAATATGCGTAAATGTCGTTGAATGATATGGATGATCATGAGCTAGAGCAAAGACCCTTTGTATGTATGGTTTCATTTAAATTTATTTAAATTTGTTGGCCTATGAGCCTTCTTCCAATAAAATGTAGGGCCTGCATGCCCATGGTTTCTATAATGTAAACACATGTAATGGATGATCTCCCACACTAGAGGAGACGGTTCCAAATTTGAAGCTGAGGAGAAACCAACACCAGAAGATACAAAGGTGGACAGGTGGGAGCTACAAAACACGAACCATCAGGTTCAAGAAGTTTTCCCCTAGTTTAGGTTTTTCTTATCAAACTGCTAGATAAGATAACCAAAACAAGCTCATGATCTTGCCATCTTATTTTATTTCTGTCTGATTTCATGGTTTTTTTATTATGTATGTGTTTTCGCGATCACATATTTAATAAAATGAACAAGCATGAAAATATGGAATAAAATAAAAATAGGACAATGGATAAACATTATCAAAACATGGTTAATCAATTAAGCTATCATCACTAAATATTAACATGCATGTGATAATGAAAAACTACACATAAATGTTTAAAATCCCTCAATACCATATTAAGTCAGACCATGCCTTCCGTAACTTGATTAAGGGAAAGAATCAATAAAACAATGTGTTTGACCAACCATTGTTGGGACACTTACATTTATAAAGGATGCCCTTATGAAAGATTTCGGGTTGACGTAACCATATTAAATCTAGAGGAGTAGCCCTTGCTTGACATGATGTAATATTGGAGGAAATAGTTGAGGGAATCGAAGTCAGGATTTCAGGATTGGGGAGTCCACTCAACAGATCACGGAACTGTAAGATTATAGTTGGAAAATACATGCCTAACTAAATACCATCAAATATCTTGACCCACCATTATTGGGGTTATGCGAAGGGGAATATGGATCCTTGCCACTAGAATTTCAAAGAAACTGGACATTCTGAGTTCAATGGTGAAGGCCATTGGGAATTGATAAAATAGTGGGAGAATTAATAAATTCATTTATTATTTTTCATAAAATTTAATAAAAAAGGTATTGATAAATCAGCTATTTTAAATTGTAGAATCGAAATGACAAACTTGTTAACCACATTTTATCTACTGTCAATTCTGGATATAGACAATATCCTCACCGGATGTAACTTTCAAGAATTGTTTAGGTTCCTTCAGGTCATCCTACGCCATGAATGAATGTTTTATGTGCTGGAGTCCTCACTTCCTGATCAACCTGCCCAAGGGGCGAGTGATGAGGATTTCATGGTTTATGATCAACATTTGAGCAATGCACTTGACGTAGAATGTTTGATGCTATCATCAATGTCTAGTGAGATAATGATGTCTCATGAAGACATGGATACCTATAGCATGCTCTAGCACCTCTGTGGTCTATACCAGGAGAGATCAAGACTGGAATGGTTAGAGATCTCCAAGGCTCTATTTCAGAGCGAGCTTGGAGAGTGTGCCCCAGCTGGGCCTCATGTAGTCCAGCTCAATGTCTACATTGAGCACTTGTAGGATCTTGTGTTTAAACTCCCCAAAGAACTGGGTACTGATCTCATTCTTTCCTCACTCCCCTAGAGATTCTCAAACATTGTTTTCAACTTCTACATGAACAACATTGAGAAGTCATTGTCTAATCTTATTATCCTTATTATCCAACTGGATAATGACATGAAGTGTGAAAATCTTCTGTCATTATGTTGAATAAAAGGAAAGAGAAGGCGAAGATCTTTATGCCCAAATCCTCTTCAAGGCCTTCCATGAAAAGGAAGATCAATGGGGTTGCAAGGGAACATGATGCAGTTTGATTCGCATGTGGAAAGAAGGTCCACTCAAAGAAAAACTGCACCCAGTTGAGGAAGCAAGGGGGAAGCTTCAAGTGCATTTATTATCAAATGAAATATATTTTTTTTCTATTAACTGGGTATCAGATACAACTTATGGTGCTCACATATTCATCCAAATACAAGAACAAATTAGATTCAGAAATGTTGACCGAGGTGAGGTGGATCTACAACCAGCCAACAATGCCAGACCCGCTACTGTAGCTATCAAAGACTACCATCTCACATTGCTTATTGTGATGGTCATGGTTTTGAAAGGATGTTATTAGGTACCCTCTGTAACCAAAAACATTATTTCATTATCCAGATTAGATACTGATGGATTCAACATCATGTTTGGAAGTGGATGTTTCTAATTTTATAAAGATAGCATTTGTTTTGGTAGGGAACATTTATATAACGACCTTTATGAGTTAGAATACACAAACCAAGTAATGGAAATCGATGAAAAAGTTAATTCACATGACTCATACCATACCCAACGTTGGAATCACCAGCTAGGTCAGGTCAATGAGAAATGTTATACAAAATTACATCTAGATGGGTATTTAGATTCTTTGGAACAAAAACCTCTTGGTGTATGTCATGCGTGTCTACAAGGTAAAATGACCAAATCCCCATTTTGTGGGAAAGGTGAAAGTGCTAATGATATTCTAGAATTAGTTCACACAGATGTGTGTGGACCATTTCCAGTTGAAGCAAGGGTTGTGTTCTCGTACTTCATAACTTTTACTGATGATTTTAGTAGATATGGATATATCAACTTAATGAGGTATAAGTCAGATTCTTTAGATCGGTTCAAAGAATACAAGAATGACGTTGGGACCCATCTTGGTAAGAAGATTAAGAAACACCGCTCAGGAAGAGGAGGAGTATATCTTAATCAAGACTTCATTGATTTCTTATGGGAGTTTGGGATTCTATCTCAACTCACTCTTCCTTACACACCTCAGTGGAATAGTGTTTGTTAAAGGAGGAACCACACCCTGTTTGACATGGTGCGATCAATGATGAGTCAAGTGAGTCTTCCATTATCCTTTTGGGGATATGCATTACAAACAACATCACTCATTTAAACTAAGTACCAACTAAATTGATAAATGGTATTCCATACGAGTTATGGAGTAGACGCAAATCCATGTTATCTAATTTACATGTGTGGGGTAGTGAAGCATTTGTTAAGGCCTATTCAGGTAACAAAATTTCACCCCGAGGCACAAATTGTATCTTTATCGGATATCCCAAGGAAATAAGGGGATATCACCTATACAACCCCTCAGACAAAAACGTCACAGTTGCAGGACATACCATATTCCTTGAGATGGAGAACATCTACAAAAAAGATAGTATGAGAAAGATAGACTTTCATGAAGTCAAGGATCAAGATACATAAGAGTTTGTACAAGAATAGATTCCAAAAAGCCCCGTGGAAGAACAATATGTTCCAGAGACACAAGAACTACGTAGGATCATGAGAGAGGTGAGAGAACCAGAATGACATGGTTTTCTTGTCACTAAGGATGGGGACTCATTATTGGTTGACAATGATGATCCTCTTACCTACAAGGAAGTAGTTGAAGGCACATACATTTCCAAGTGGAAAAATGTCATGAATTATGAAATGGATTCCATGTACCAAAACCAAGTATAGATTTTTGTAGATCCTCCAGATGATGTAAAGACTATTGGTAATTAATTCCTATTGATGAAGAAACTGAACATGGAGGGGAATGTCAGCACCTATAAGGCATGACTGGTTGCAAAAGGTTTTAGACATCATTAAGGAATTTAGTATGATGAATCCTTTTCAACAGTAGCAATGCTGAAATCCATTCAAATCATATTAACCATTTAGTCTAACCATGACTCTGAAATTTGGAAAACGGATATCAAAACAGCATTCCATAACAGGAACCTCCAAGAAGATGTCTACATGACACAACCTGAAGGGTTTGTGACTCCAGAAGATTCAAAAAAATGTATGGAAGTTGCAGATATTCATTTATGGATTAAAGAAAGCATCAAGTTCAAGGAACATTATTTTTGATGAAGCTTTAACATAATTTGACTTTGTTAAGAATGAAGGTGAGCCTTATATCTACAAGAGTTTTAGTGGAAGTGCAGTAATTTTCCAAATAGTATATATTGATGACATATTACTAATTGTAAACAAAGTACCTATCTTAAGGTCAGTTAAGTCGTGGTTGCATAAATGATTCTCTACGAATGAATTGGGCTAGGCATCATATATACATGGGATCAAGATCCATTATTATAGATCCAAGAGATTGATGGGCCTGAGTCAATATACATACATTGACAATATACTGAATAGATTTGGTAGGGAAAAATCCAAGAGGGAATTGTTGTCAGTGTCCCATGGAATTCATATATCCAAGAAAATGTTTCCTCAGACACATGAGGAAAGAAAAAAATTGGCAAGGATCCCTTATGCATCCACGATTGGGTCAGTTATGTATGCTATGCTATGTACAATGATATATGTTTCTTACACATTATGTGCGGTAGGAAGATATCAAGATGATCCAAGAGACCACCATTGGATGGTATTCAAGTCTATCCTTATGTATCTGAGGCGTACTAAGGATATGTTTATTTTTTTATGGAGGAGATGAGGAACTATTCATCAAAGGACATGTAGATGCTAGTTTCCTAACTGATCAAGATGACATGAAGTCATAGACTGGATATATATTCAGTTTGAATGGAGGTGCAGTGAGCTTAAAGAGCTCAAAGAAAAGTGTGGTGGCAGATTCTACAGCAGAGTTCGAGTATATCGCATCTTCTGAGGCAGCTGATGAAGCTTTATGGATGCGAAGATTTGTCCAAGAGATGGATGTAGTACCTAGCAGTAAATATCATATCACACTCTATTGTGATAATACTTCAGTGGTGTCACTTGAGAAAGAGCCATGGTCACATTAGCGGACAAAGCACATACTTCGGTAGTATCATCTTTTGAGGGATTTTTATCAAAGTTGTGAAGTTGCAGTGAGTAGTATTTCCACAGAAGACAACATTGAGGACCCCTTGACTAAGTCCATGACTCAGTAGAAGCATGATCATCATGCTAAGTATAGCAGAATAATGTTGTAGGGAGTTGGATCTAGTCCATGTGGGAGTTTGTTAGAGTTGGTGTCCTGAGATCCAACTGTTTGTACTTTGATTACATGAATGTTCACTTGTGTATACTATTTATTGTTCTGCATGAATATAATATAATAATGTTCTAGAATATTTGTAGCATTAATAAGGTCATGTTAGATCCCCGAAACGATGATAACGTTGAAATGATATAACAATATTCGTAAATAACGATCTGCAGTTGGATGATATACTATTATAGGAAACATAGTATACAAACCGCCATGTGTGAGTACTCATAAGAAGACTAGACTCTCTCTCATGGAGTTTGCACATGGTAATTTCTATGATTGGAAATTATGATAATTGACATGGAAGTTGTAATTCCGCATGTCCTAGTGTCATCATACATTACTATCTATGAGTGTGTGTAATGGTCCTTTGATTGGAAGATTATCATTAACTCATGTGAGGACTCGCGAACTTAGATTTTCAAATGAAAACCGTCACAAAGACAGTAGGTGGGAAGTATGGTATATTGGGTACATCATGAATAACATGTTGTTAATGGATTAGTTGAGGAAGGATTTTTCCCTTCCAAATTTATGTAAATAGATAACTCATGCCCTTTGATTGAAATAGAACTGTCGAACAAATTCCATGGCCATGATGTCACGACGAGTTTATTTATGCAATTAAATGAATGAAAGATCATGTATATAGGTTTATGACACTACCATGAAACCTGATTGATGAGATGTTGAGATAATGGGATTAAATTACATAGTAAGCATTATGAGGTGATACGTCAATGCGGCGTCAACTTCTTTCTCTTGGTTGCCTTGACCCGTTGCTAGACAGTAATCTTGGACTTTAAGAAAGCCCCCCTAATACCAATGAGAAAGAGGCCTAGAGGGTCACACACTAAGTTTATTCAAGTATCTCAAGTTGAATAAAGATTATTCCCATACGCGGTTTAATAGTTATTCAAGGAAGCCTAAATCGTTTTAATATTGTTGGAAGAATGTAAAGACCCGAAGCTTAACGTACATGAACATTAAATTACTTTTGCGGAATACATAGTACAAAACAAAAAAATACACACACAAGGATCGTAATAGTTTAGTGTCTTTGGAAACTCGGAACGTAATCTTCTAATCTTGGTGAAAGATCTTCAATATCTCCCATAAAGATCATCCCCTTTTATTTACCTAAAAACTTTCTTTATATCCTAGGGAAAAGAAAACATTTAAGGGTGAGCTCAAATGCTCAATAAGGGTAAACAAAAGGAAAATCAATCACATCATATTCATAAGAACATAACTTTTGGAAATCTGAACCTGCAAAAGAGAGCATAATTTCATAACATGGGATAAATCATAGTAGTGAAATGAAATCCCAATAATCATAACATAAAATAGGAAAATTTGTGGAATACACACATAATCATAGAGAATCATTTCTTGTTAGTCAAGACTCCTTCCCAAGACTATCTTAGTGGATGATGTCCCTTTCTGAACCGAGTCACCCTCATTTCAGTCCTGTTTCACTGAACCGGTATAACCTACCATTCCAGCCATGTCTATCTCACGAGATATAAAATCTTTACCCAATGAATTGGAGGGAGATATAGTTCCCAACCATCTCATAATGATACCATTCTTATGTGTGCCACAAAATCATAAATCATACATCATTTCATAACCCATTTAATACAAATGGGAATCATAAACATCATGACATCATAAATCAATTCATATAAGATAAAGGAATTCATAAAAATAATTCTATCACAACATGATCAAATCAATATAATAATAGGGCTAAAAACAGAACCCTTTATTATCTTATATGGAAAATAATTTTGATAAAACACTTGAACTCCATTCTTGAGGAACATATCCTTTCTTCTTCAAAAACATTTTTCCTTTCTTAACATGTCGTACAAAAAGAAGTTGATTAAAAATAAACTTGAAAACTTGTAAAGGAAGCTTCTTGGAAATAATGTTTTAAAAATCCATTCATGTCGTATAAGTTAAAAAAACATTCTTCTCGTACTTTTGTCAGAAAAGTCAAAAAAGTACCTCATATGAAAAATGACAAAAGATTACTTTAATATTTTTTACTAGAAACTCACCGAAGGGTAAAATTGGATTTAAAAAATTGTAGGTGAATGGAAATAATATTACATATTGAGGAAACGTGGATTTGGATGATAAAATACACCCCATTAAATTTCAAAATATAAACAATCTCGGATAAAAATGAGATTGTGATATTTTCCCTTACCTTAGGTCCAATTTGCTTCGTAATTGTCCGAACCTCCTCTTTTTGACGCGCCTTCACTTAACCTCCACATAAAGAACTAAGGATGGTATTTGAAGAATACCAAGACCTCTAGGATGATACTAGGGAAGTGGAGAAGAGATTTTGGCAGGGTTTGGCCGAGCATGAATGCTCAAATTGGTGTGAGGAGGAGAGGGAGGAGGTGCCCTTTTATAAGGGAGGAGAGGGGCATCATAGGAAAATCTGAAAATATTATTTTATATTAAGGTCAAATTCGGATTATAATGATTCCAAATGGTATTATTTAGAAGATAAATTGGGTATGGGTCGAAATCCACTCATACAATAGGATTTAGACAAGTTTAGGTTATTATTTTAACCTTATCAATTAGATTTAACTGTAAGTTAAATAATTTAACTTTTACCGTGTCTTTTTGTTTTCTTATACTATATGGTTAATAAACTTACTATAACATGACAAACGAACCCCAAGTAGTTTATTATTAATATATATATCCTTATCTAAGTCATTTGGCCGAACCTTATATTTTTATGTATAAAATAACAATTAATAATATAATATTTTATTTAAAAACTATTTTGTGTCAATTTTGACACTATTTGATATATGATTTTTGTGAAAGTCATAACAGAATTATATGTTCGAACCATGTTTATTAAATCAACAATAATATATCATATTAACCTAGAAAATTAGTGTAATTCATAAAAAGTCTCAAATTACATTTATTTGGGCATTTATAACATCAATTCTGTTAATATTTTCTTAAAAAGGTAATTACTGCATCATTGTTGTGTCATTAATAAATTAAATTATTTAAAGTCTAAAAATTATAAATAAAATACCATTATGTAGTAAATCTTCTTATCTTTCTAATGAATATTTATAGTAGAATTTATCATATGTATAACCCTATATTAAAAATGTTTTAGTAAATAAACATTGATTTTAACTCTTTTAACTCTTCTTTGATTTAAATAATAATAAATGTCCTAATCTGATCCAAGTGGGCCTAAATGATAATATTTAACACATAAGGTTGTTTTTGTTCGAGATACACTTGTCCAATAGAATTAGGACAAGTGTTAGGGTAATAATAATATCATTTTTACCCTTAATTATCTTATTTACTTTTAACCGTGGTAAATAAAAGTAAAAAGTTACTATTCACCAAAAAATATTTTCATCTTTTTGAACCACATTTTACTTACTGACATCAACCGTGTCTCTCGGATTTTTGAAATTCCATTCACAGAAGTGGTAAAATTATATTTTATGAAAAATTCAGTTTTTAAAACTACCACTAAGTAGTTTCACAATTCATCAAAAATTGATGTTTTTCAAAACAATGCCAAAATTTCATCCTAAGCTATATTTCATATTTCGAATTCAAAAATGAAGTCTATTTTACCAAATTCATAACATAGAAGTTGAAACAATTAATGTTATAATTAAATCCTATTGTTAAAACAAATAGCGTGTTTTTAAGAAACAATATCTATCAAAAGATTGACACCTGTTTATGTCTGGTTTAAATGTGAAATTACATCCAATGACCAACATTGTATTAAATTGTAAAAATATATTGTAACTATAATTTAAAACCACTTAAATTAATAATTTATCACTATTAATTATTTCGATTGAAAAAGTTGTTTTTAACTAAAATTTAGTAATTTTCACTATTCATCAGAAAATGAAAGTTATCTGAAAAGTACCAAAATTTCACCCTAAGCTAATTTTGATATTACAATTACAAATATAAAGTCCATTTTGAAAAATAAAATTTAAAAAATTTCAAAAAGTGGTTATTACTATTTATAATGGCTAGTTTTAATAATATTTTAATAGCATATCGTTGTTTAGTGAAACTCGGTATTGCGTACAACACACGCTATCGAGGAAGGTCGCGATTGCGTGTAATGGAAGGAAAGTCAAGGATGCATGTTGTGAAAGCTTATTTTGGTGTAGCGTACAACCCAAGACATTAATGAAATTAAAAAGAATATTTTTCATAAAATTTCCGGGTGTTACATTCTACCCCCCTTAAAATGAATTTCGCCCTCAAAATTCGTCGGGGTTATAAATGGTTTATTATTCGAAAGTTTCTTTAATAGAATCCCACATCGTAAAAAGGAATTCCAAAACCAATCTTTTAAAAAAACTATGAAACGTAATGGTTACCCAAATAAACTAATCACTGTGTTTCCACATAGGTGAAAATATGGATATGTAAGAGAAATCTAACCATCATGTTCTGATGGAGAGTGGTAGAGAACATGGCTATGGAAAAGCCAGCAATCACAAAGCCATAAATTTGTGATTATCTAAGGTACCATCTGATTCATTAGATATAAGAGCACTAGGACAACATTTTTGGTTTTCAAGATCATTTCCCTAAAGTTGATGAAATTGGAATTAGAAGAAATACTTTTGGGATTTTGGTTTAGTCTCACTATTTGTCGTTCTTTGGACAATTTCCACTTCATCTCTTAAATAAATGAAGTTGAATTTGTCATTTGTGATGTGTTAGCAGATCATGTGATAGAATGATGGGTCATTCCATCTCTCTCAAACAAAAGGTTAGAAAATTTATCAAAAAATACATAAGTCCATCTATAGTGAGATTAATCATATATGGGTCCTAAAATGTACTTTATAATTCATATATCTTACTGCTTAATATAATAAAACTAGTTTCTACTAAACAGGGACTTCTTGTAGGCCAGTGGTAGGCGATAAAGGCCAGTCTCACTTCGGTTGTGGGTTCGATTCCCACAGCCTTGTCCAACGCGATGGGTCGTCGCCCGTCCTGCAGGTTGTCCTTTTTCTAAAACTATATTACTATAACATCCAATCAATAATATCGAAAAAACATCTATCCTTAAACAATAATAAATTATGTCCAACATAATCCATTCCAATCTTTAGGCTTATCCATAATACTGCAGTCCACTCTCATAACATAGTGAAAACGATTACCAGAGATTTAACACCATCGTCGACCATAAGATATGTTTTGTTGGTCACATTCCAAACATTCAATGTCCTTAATCATGTATTCTCATGAATACCTTAGTGAAAACATGAATGCAGTTAAAAGTTAACACCTTCCACATACCAAAATCCTCAAAATTCTATATACCCAAACCATGATATCACTTAGTCCTTATATCAATCATGAGCTCATGAATACTATTAAACATTTCATTATCTCGTTTTCCCTTAATTATGTGCATATCATCTTATTTCCAAAAATATCTCAACCACTTTGAATACCACATTAGACCAACACTTAAATATTCCAATACTTTATGATACCACATTATTTTGGAATCCCATTACATAAACACTTAATCATTCCACCACATCATTGTCATATTCAACATCACCAATAGTGATCGCATGTGACTTCCCTTTGTCCTTTGCCTTCAGTGGTTGCTCATGTTGATCATCACTAACCCTTGGATTAGGTCATTTATTAGCATAACTCCCCATTTCCTTGCACATGAAGCATTGAAGTGTTGGTGGTGCGTTCTCTACAGTGTTTGCTTTATTCACATCATTAGAATCCCTTTTTCCATTACTTTGACACTCAGCTGCTCAATGACCATATTTTCCACACTTAAAACATTTTCTAGTCCTTTTAAGACAATATCCACCATGTTTCATTCCATGCATTGTGCATAAGGAAACATTCATATTCTTTTCACCATTATTCTGAGATTTCTCCTTGAACTCCATCTTTCATTTCTTTTCAAAACCATGAGATGGATATGTAACACCAAATTCCATTTCTACCTTGATAGCAAACGCACAATTTCTTCGTAGCTACTAAAGTTTCTTATAGCTAATGCCCTTCGAAGACTTGGTTTTAAGCCACTGAAAAATCGATCAACTTTACTTTCAGGTCGGATGATAATGCCAGATGCATACCTTGAAAGTCTTGTAAAATTTTCTTCGTATATACCAACAGATTCATCATCCTTCTGCTTCAGCTCATGAAACTCCTTTTCAATCTTTGTTCGAAGAATATAAGGGAAGAACTTACTGAAAAAAAAGTTCTTGAACTCGTCCCATTCCATGGACTCAAATTCATCTCTTTGCCTCGTATTCTTGATAATATTCCACCATTGATCAGCTTCACCTTCCAAACGATATACTACTAAGATGACTTTATAATGTTCAGAACATTGAAGAACTAAAAATATCTTTTCAGTAGTACTGATCCATTGTTCAGCAACAAGTGGATCAGAAGACCCACTGAAAGAAGGTGGACGTTGCCTGATGAAGGACTCAATAGAATATTGTTTCCTTATCTGCTCATTTGGAAGTCCAGAATGATTCATAGCTTGTGTAAGTATAGCAATAAGATTTTGCACTCCATCTCCCATAACATTTGTTTGTTCAGGAGGACAATCATTTCATTGTCCATTGCATTTATCATGACGGTTCCTTCGGGTTCCAGCCATCGTCTAAAACCCAAAAACAATAGTGTGAGAGGAAAAAATCATGCTAGGGAAAACAACATAATAAAGGGGGAGTACCTTCAATATCTAACATCTTTGGTTTAATTCTATGATCGTTAGCGTAGTTCTAGTACTATAACATATACGTATACTTAACCTTAGGGACATCCTTAGACATAACAAAGAAATATCTCTAGTGATATCACTAACGTTTTCGCATCCTAGTTTCCAAAGGTTGACTAAACCTTTCCTCTGATACCAACTGTAGAGACCCGAAGCCTGACATAAATGAACATTACATTACTTTTGAGGAATACATAGTACATAACAAAAAAAAAACACACACAAGGATCGTAATAGTTTAGTGTCTTTGGAAACTCGGAACGTAATCTTCTAATCGTGGTGAAAGATCTTCAATATATCCCATAAATATCTTCCCATTTTTTTTACCTAAAACCTTTCTTTATATCCTGGGGAAAATAAAACATAAAAGGGTGAGATAAAATGATCAGTAAGGGTAAACAAATGAAAAATCGATCACATCATATTCATAAGAACATAAATTTTCGAAATCTGAACCTGCAAAAGAGAGCATGATTTCATAACATGGGATAAATAATAGTAGTGAAATGAAATACAAATAATCATAACATAAAACACGAAACTTTGTGGCATAAATACAAAATCATAGAGAATCATTTCTTGTTAGTCAAGACTCATTGCCAAGACTATCTTAGTGGACAATGCCCCTTTCTGAACCGAGTCACCCTCGTTTCAGTCCTGTTTCACTGAACCGGTATAACCTACAGTTCTTGCCATGTCTATCTCATGAGATATAAAATCTTTACCCAATGCATTGGAGGGAGATATAGGTCCCACCCATCTCATAATGATACCATTCTTATGTGTGCCACAAAATAATAAATCATACATCATTGCATAACCCATGTAATAAAAATGGGAATCTTAAACATCATGACATCATAAATCAATTCATATAAGATAAAGGAATTCATAAAAATAATTCCATCACAACATGATCAAATCAATGTAATAATAGGGATAAAAACCGAACCCTTTATTATATTAGATGGAAAATAATTTTGATAAAACACTTGAACTCCATTCTTGAGGAAAATATCCTTTATTCTTCAAAAAAAAATTCCATTCTTAACATGTCGTACAAAAAGAAGTTGATTAAAAATAAACTTGAAAACTTGTAAAGTAAGCTTCTTGGAAATAATGTTTTAAAAATCCATTCATGCAGTATAGCTTAAAAAAACATTCTTCTCGTACTTTTGTCGGAAAAGTCACAAAAGTACCTCATACGAAAAACGACAAAAGATTCCTTTCATATTTTTTACTAGAAACTCACCGAAGGGTAAAATTGGATTTAAACAATTGTAGGTGAATGGAAATAATATTACATAATGAGGAAACATGGATTTGGATGATAAAATACTCCCCAGTAAATTTCAATGTATAAACAATCTCGGATAAAAATGAGATTGTGATATTTTCCATTACCCTAGGTCCGATTTGCTTCGTAATTGTCCGAACCTCCTCTTTTTGACGCGCCTTTACTTAACCTCCACTTAATGAACTAAGGATGGTCTTTGAAGAAGACCAGGACCTCTAGGATCACACTAGGGAATTGGAGAAGAGATTTTGGCAGGGTTTGGCCGATCTTGAATGCTCAATTTGGTGTGAGGAGGAGAGGGATGAGGTGCCCTTATATAAGGGAGGAGAGAGGCATCTTAGGAAAATCTCAAAATATTATTTTATATTAAGGTCAAATTCGGTTTATAATGGTTCAAAATGGTCTTATTTAGAAGATAAAGTGGGGATGTGTCGAAATCATCTCATCCAATATGATTTAGAAATGTTTAGTTTATTATTTTAACCTTATCAATTTGATTTAACTCTAAGTAAAATAATTTAACTTTTACCGTGTCTTTTTGTTTTCTTACACTATATGGTTAATAAACTTACTATAACATGCCAAAAGAACCCCAAGTTGTTTATTATTAATATATATATCCTTATCTAAGTCATTTGGCTGAACCTTAGATTTTTAGGTATAAAATAACAATTAATAATATAATATTTGATTTAAAAACTATTTTGTGTCAATTTTGACACTATTTGATATATGATTTTTGTGAAAGTCATAACAGAATTATATGTTCGAACCAAGTTGATTACATAAATACTAATATATCATAGTTACCTATAAAATTAGTGGAATTCATAAAAAGTCTCAAATTACATTTATTTGTGCATTTATAACATCAATTATGTTAATATTTTCTTAAAAAGGTAATTACTGCATCATTGTTGTGTCATAAATAAATTAAATTATTTAAAGTTCAAAAATTACAAATAAAAAACCATTCTGTAGGAAACATCTTAGCTTTATAATGAATATTTATAGTCGAATTTATCATTTGTATAACCCTATATTAAAATGTTTTATTAAATAAAAATTTATTATAATTCTTTTAACTCTTCTTTGAATTAAATAATAATAAATGTCCTAATCTAATCCAATTGGGCCTAAATGATAATATTTTACACTTAAGGTTGTTTTTGTTCGAGATACACTTGTCCAATAGAATTATGAAATGTGTTAGGGTAATATTAATGTCATTTTTACCCTTAATTACCCTATCTAATTTTAACCGTGGTAAATAAAAGTAAAAAGTTACTATTCACCAAAAATTATTTTCATCTCATTGAACCACATTTTACTTACTGACATCAACCGTGTCTCTCGGATATTTGAAATTCCATTCACAGAAGTGGTAAAATTAAGTTTTGTGAAAAATTCAGTTTTTTTAACTACCACTTAGTAGTTTCACTATTCATAAAAAATTGATGTTTTTCAGAACAATGCCAAAATTTCATCCTAAGCTATATTTCATATTCCGAATACAAAATTGAAGTCTATTTTACCAAAATCATAACATAGACGTTGCAATAATTAATTTTATAATTAAATCCCGCTGTTAAAACAAATAGCGTGTTTTTAAGAAACAACATCTATCAAAAGATTGGCACTTGTTTATGTCTGGTTTAAATGTGAAATTACATCAAATGACCAACATTGTATTAAATTGTAAAAATATATTGTAAATATACTTTTAATCCAATTAAATTAATAATTTATCACTATTAATTACTTCGATTGAAAAAGTTTTTTTAAATAAAATTTAGTAACTTTCACTATTCATCAGAAAATGAAAGTTATCCGAAAAGTACCAAAATCTCACCCTATGATAATTTCGATTTTACGAATCCAAAGATAAAGTCCATTTTGAAAAATAAAATTTACAAAATTTCAAAAAGTGGTTATTACTATTCATAACGGCTAGTTTTATTAATATTTTAATAGCATATCATTGTTTAGTGAAACTCGGCACTGCGTACTACACACACTATCGAGGATGGTCGTGATTGCGTTTAATGGAAGGCAAGTCAAGGATGCATGTTGTGAAAGCTTATTTTGGTGTAGCGTACAACACAAGACATTAATGAAATTAAAAAGAATATTTTTCATAAAATTTCGCGGTGTTACAAAGAATAAATTAAAACAATTACACGATGTGTATCAATGGTTACATGTAGTGTAGTTTTATATTTAAAACATGTACATGACATGTATTATTAAATGTACACTCCATGTAGTTTTCATTTTGGAAAGGAAATGAATAAATGAAAACAATATATACATACCGTGTGGATTGAATGTACATTCCGTGTAGTTATACACTCCGTGTATTTATTAATACACGCCGTGTAGTTTTTCCAGTAGGGATTTGGAGGAAATATCATTTTATTAAATGATATTTATTATAATCAGTGTGGGATCATGTCAATGAATTAATGACTTGATGTGGGATTTTCAAAAGGGAGTTAATGAAATAAATAAAATGCCTAACGCATTTATTTATTGTCATAACACTGCAACCTCAAACCCGATTATAAATATCCCCACAACCCCAACTCTTTTCCTAAGAAAAGAGAATCGTTGTGCACAAAAATTCATGAGATTTCATTAAATTCCAAAAGAACCTCTTCCTCCACAAATGCTCTCAATTCTGAGAGAGATCCTCTTCCATCAGATCAAGACGATATAAGGCGGACAACCCAAGCAAAGGTTTCTCCACGCTAGCACCCAGAGACTCCTTTGGTGACTTCCAGAGAAACGAGGTGCACATGTGGATCACCGCTAGAGTAATACTACACTTGGATTCTACGACGCAATGATGAATCACATCGGAACATGATCAAAAATATCAACGATGAAAGAACACAAAAATGTACTTCTTTTCAATTGATTAAATTAATTATAATCAACTTATAACGATCCTACTTTGTGGTTCCATGACTTTCTTTTTCATTGCCTATTTCTGTGATTCGATCCATGGAGACTGGAGTTTATCATCGTATTGATCCCTGATTGATCATTGTTAATGAAAAAAATCCAAGTGGGCACATCCAACCATGCGCTTCCGCTGTGCCCGGATCCTTCAAAAACCTCCTCTTGGTAGTTGGCAGTGGGACGACAACACCTTAACCTCCCATGAATGCTTATGGTGGTGTGTCCCACATTAACATAACCTACCATGAGCGGTTATGTTGAGGGGACCACACAGGGCTAAACCCCAATATTGATGGAGCAGAGTAAAACCTCTAAACTCTCCCTCATTAATGAGGGATTGCCTCATAACCTCCCCTAATTAATTCATTATACTAACTCTCATGGATTAATTAAGGGGTTCCATGTAATTAATTCTCCACATTTGATTTATTTTTTCAACACCTAAAATAATAGATCGTTCATTATTTTTGGGTTTGAATTGTTCATTATGGAGGAAACATTGGGTGTTTTGAGTAGAGGATTATTTGGAGAAGGCCCCAAGGAAGAACTCTCACCAATGCAGAATGAAGAATGCCAATGGTACCCTTCGATCTTCTTCCCCGGACCCCTACCAATATGGAATCACATCCATAAATGTTGTGCTAATTTGGGAGTGGAAGTGTGAAGTGGACGCGATAATCGTGAACTCCGTCTTCTTCTCACGACCTCACCATCGAAGACCAACGATTAAAGTTATGTGGTTTACTTTGAGTAACATTAATTTTTTACATCTTCTTTTTAAATGATTCGATGAAAAATATTGTAAATAATTGTAATTAATCATACTCCATTGATGATCCAATTTCTATCACCCCTAAACATGAAGGGTGCGAGACAAACTAACATGGCCCGACTCCCTCCACTGATCTCTTTGTGATGTTTCTTCATCTTGGCGATGAGGTGATGAAATGAAAAAGGTGGAGATGAAAAAGGTTGTGATACCTATGGCCTCCGCGAATTTTTCTGCCCCCGTGATGCTCTAGTGCTCGGGGCCGAACTGTGGGACTTCGGTCGAGGCGCCCTGGCCGTACTATCAGCTGACGAACTAGCCGAGCTACCCAGGCCCGCACCACCACTGGCTTCCTCAGCCGAACCCCAAACCTCCCGCACACCCAGGCCTCACCAGTCGCCCACCTGGCCGCGCTCCACCTGGTCGTTCCCCACCAGGCTGCACTCCGCTTGGCCGCCCTCCTCATGATTGCGCCCCGCCAGCACGCAGCCTTCCTGTCCACGCCCCGCCTAGCCAAGCCGCCGCCCGATCACCCTGCCTGCCTCCGCACGCGCCCCATGCACCTCTGGAAAACCAGCACCCTTGCGGCCTACCGGATGAGCCAATGTCCTGGCCCCCTCGTGGCACCCTGGACAAATCGGCCCGATCGTGTCCTCCGTCCCGCACCGCACTTGGTTACGCCCTTGCGACGCTATTGGCAGAACTAGCATAGAGCTTGGGCTGAACCGCCCACGCGATCTGCTGAGCTGGGCCCTTCAGACCTAGGCCAAACCTAACAGGTTGGCCCACCCAATGGGCTGGGCCAGACCCAAATAGTCTGATTGGGTCAACCCAGATGGAGTCGGCCTAGATGGGGTCGGACATGGTCGGACCGGACCCTGGCCCACTACTGACTCTTTACTTCCTTTGGTCATATCTTTGGCACCAGACAACTATTTGATGAACCGTCAGCGGCACTGGTTTTCATGGAGTGTGACAATACCATTATGTATACCCCACCACAGATCGTTGTATAGTAGAGATATGGTTAGGTTAGGTCATGCATGAATCTAACTGGGCCCTCGTGACAAAAAGGCAATGAATTAATAAACCGGGCATCCGATTGACACATCGTCAGTTGTGTAGATACCCTATGACGTGGAGATCCTTTGAGATACTTCTTCATGGAACATGAAGATAGTTGGAGTATTTCCCAATAGCTCATGGATCAGATCCTTCTGGTGATGAGCAGACTGAGTATGTAGACCTAGTAGCTAGATGAGACCTGAAGACTGCTAACTGTTTTACTGAGAGTGATTCAACTAGCCCAGTGGGGAGAACCATGGTGTCATCAATGTCCCGCAGTGTGGAGCAACATGGTGTCATGGAAGAACCACGGTACTCAATAGGAGGATTACCTCCACATTCTACGAGGGTGAGTGCCTTGGTGAAATGGAAACACCACGTTGGGGAGCGCCTTGGTGACACAGTAGCCCCACGGTACTCGACATGAGGAGTACCTAATAGTCCAAGGTTATTGGGATATGCCTTGGTGTTTCATCAGGCCCACGGTACTCGACAGAGGAGGAGTTCTCGAGTAGCCGTGGATTTGATAATAAAAATCCTGGTTTGAGCTGAGTTAGTAACATTTGAGTCTACCTCCAGATTGAGATGGATTACATGATAACTTAGGTATATGTATGAGCATATACCTAAGTTGGGTTATCTGTTAAGTTCATACATTGTGGTTTATCCTTGATGGATTTTGTGAGACCATGAGGGTCTCATGGTCCCTACTGAGTATTGTAATACTCAACCCTGCATAGGAAATGCACGTACCTCATTGTGTTGGTTGCAGAAGAGAGACAACGCTGACTGAGGCTGAGAGTACCTATACTGGACGATACCCATAGGTGGACCAAATGACGTGTCTTTACATAGAGGATAACGAAAGACGTTGAGTGATGTTGAGGTTATCTATACATTGTCTTTAGGTAGGATCTGGGATGGATGATCTAAAACATGCTTTCCACCTTTCAGTTGTTTTTTCCTTGTCAGCTGTACAAGTACTTTACAGTTGGGCTTGTATTTCGGGCCACTTTTCTTTTCATAACTCTCTTTTTATACAGTTTTTCATAGTGGTTTGTATCCAGTTGTGTTGTATGTTGTGTGTGTTTACTGTTACAAAGGAAATTCCTTCCCAGTTTAGGGATTTATGCCATTGGTTCTAGTCACCAGCCCCTGGCCTATGCAAGGTGGGCTTGGGGAAGTCACGACACGACCCCGGGGGACGGGTCATAAAAAAATAGTATTAGAGGAGTTGGTTCTATCGCAGAACATAGGACTCTGAATTTTTATGTGAAGAAACAGTATTAATTGTACTATGTGTGGATTTCTGTTCAGGGAGTCCAGTGTTGGTGTTGCAGCCGATGTATCCATACACCAAGACCCTGACTACTGTCTTTCGACTCATTGTAGGAAAACACTGATTGTGTGTGTGTTTTCAATTTTTTTCTTTATGTCAGATCAACCAGGTGAGCTCACCAGGTATAAACCTTTGATCATGTCACATCTGTTTCTTTTAGGATTCCTCCCTGCAGACGACCAGTTAGAGCCCCTAGAGTTGTAAGCACGAATAGCCCACTGAGCGACGAGGCATCAGTATAGGGCCCTTTACCAGCGAAGGCACCAACGACACCACTCCCCGTTGGGCCACCAATGCCAACAACCCCAACAAGAGTGAGTTCATGCCTCCTGAGCATGGTTCCTGAGGTCCAGCACCAGAGGCTACCTAGGTTCAGGGGTGACATTGTCCCACAGGCTGTTGAGGATTGTCTAGAGGCTCTGGTGAGAGTCTTTAGACTATTAGGGACCCCATTGGACTTAATGGTGATTCTTGCGACCATCATTCTATAGGAAGCTGTGGGAATATGGTAGAGCTTGATGCTCCAATTCCATGGTGAGATGACGCTACTCTGGGCAGACTTTGAGTTCCTATTCCGTGCAGAGGTTTCCCAACCATTATACGGGCAATGCGGATATAGGAGCTACGTCATCTATAGCAGGGAAACATGATGGAGGCACAACACTCAATGAGTCTCACCGACCACTCATGCTACTACATAAATATGGTATGAGACCCATTCTTCAGGGCCTGGACATTTGAGCGGAGGCTCAGGCGGGAGATCAGAGCTTCGATGATCTCACATATCATCCCAATGTAGGAGGGGGTGCTATAGAGAGCCCTCCTGGTGGAGAGTTTCATTGACGGGAAGTCTTCAGTATCCTAGACCACCACTAGCTGACATGCAGCAGAGTCTTCTGCAGCTTTCAGTAAACAAATGTCATATTTGTCCAAGAGAACCAAACCTATAGGTGGCCTACTGCATGACTCAAGATCGGGCGTGGAGGGAAGTCAGAGCAGAGAAATACATGCCAGGAGAGGGAAATGTTTCTCATGCGTCGGGCATAGTCATATGGCATGTGACTATCTGACCCGTCATTCGGATGATCATCATATGTTCGAAGGACCACCTTGGTAGAGACAATGATTTGATCGAGGTGGTCCGTAGGGAGAAGGCGGACGTGGCAGAGGAGCTGTTCATGCAGCTGGCGGGGGACAACGTCTCAAGGTGCTAATGCCACCACCACCAGTAGGTCCACCTCGACTATTGGGAGAAGGTGGATAGGGGAGAGCTCAGCTCCAGGCAGGTGAGGCCTACGATCATGGCACTCCGGAGATGATACGAGGTACCATCTCTACCTATTCAACCTTATCTGCAGTTCTTATAAACACAAGTTCTAGTCACTCTTTCATTGACACTGCCCTCATTCGGTGCTCAGAGATTCTGACGGTTCGGTTGGCTCAATCCTTACGGCTAGAGACACCTACGAGATTAGACTTGACTATTACGCACTGGTATGGACTGGTTATCAATAGTTCATTCTCATATTTACTGTATTAGGTGCAAAGTGTAGTGTGACCACATGAATGGGACCAGGCTTACTATCATCGAGGTGAAGGGAGCCTCTGCAGCACAGGACAAACTTACTTAGAGGAGGGTGCAGCTGATCACTAATTAGCTGGCAGCCCATACCCTCAGAGAAGTAGTTGTGGAGAGTCTGAACTATCCTTTAGTGGTGTAACTATATGCAGATGTTATCCCTGATGATGTACTAGGTCTATCTCCTCCTAGATAGTTGAACATATTCATTGACCTGTACACAGGGACGGCACCGATATCTACACCAGTGAATCAGATGGCTCCCGTGGAGCTTCGCAAGATACGAGTACTACTAGGGGACTTGAAGGGGAAGGGATTCATCTAGCTTAGTTTTTTTTCATGGGCATCCTTGATTCTATTTTCCAAGGAGGATGAGTGATTGCGGCTTTGTGTTGACTACCGTTACCTAAACTAGTTGACCGTGAAGAACACGTACCATCTTTAGATGATTGACGACCTCTTTGATTTGATGAAGGGAGAACTGTTGTTTTTGAAGATATAAATCAAATCAGGCCATCACTAGATCAATTTTAAAGACGAGGATGTGCAGAAGACGACCTTTAGGTTTTGGTACAACCACTATGAGTTCTTGGTTATGCGCTTCGGCCTAACCATCACTCCAGAAGCATTCATTGGACTCATGAACTAGATCTTCCATCCAATCCTTGATATCTTTGTCATATTCTTCGTCAACGACATTCTAATCTACTCATGTACTGTGGAGGAGCATGCCTACCATTTACAGGTAGTACATGACACACTCAGAGAGCACCATCATTATAGTAAACTCTCAACGTTCCAGTTTTTGATCTAAGAGGATCCCTTAATGGGACATGTCATCTCAGAGGCTGGAGTTGCAGTGGATACAACAATGATTGAGTCGGTACTTTCTAAAGGGCCAAAATGGAGTGTGATGGAGGTACGATGTATCCTGGGATTGGCTGGATACTACTGGAGGATTGTTCTAGATTTCTCTAGAGTTGCAACACTACTATCAGCCTTGACATAGAAGGGGAATCCATTTGTGGGGTTGGAGATATTCAAGAAGATATTTCAGGAGCTGAGGCAGAGGCTGACTAGTGCCCCCATCTTGAGGCTTCAAGAGGAAGTCATAGGGTATATAGTCTACTATGAAGAATCAGGGACCAGAATCAGGTGTGTCCTCATGCAGGAGCAATCTGTGATCGCATATGGTTCTCAGGAACAGATGCAACATGAGCCGAACTACTCCACCCATGACAACAAGTTAATAGTAGTGGATCTAGCCTTAAAGATGTGGTGACACTATCTGATGGGAGAACATTTTACCGTATAATTTGATCACAAGAGTCTCATGTATATATTTTCTCAGAAGGACCTGAACCTGAGACAACAACAATGGCTTGAGTTTCTCCAGAACTATGAATTTGAGATAGTCTATAGTCTTGGAAAGGGGAACGTTGTTGCAGATGTACTCAGTAGGAGATCAGGTATATAGATTCTAGGCGAGGCAACAGAGTAGCTTGCTACTTTGTATATATCCTTTGTCGATAGATAAAGAGTAAACTTCATTCAGCCTTTTACAGTCACTCACCAACTTCTTCAGCGAGTTAGGGAGGCATAGCATGCAGATGCTGACTGCAAGACATGAAATGCTCAGATATTCACTTGGAAGGCACCTGATGGATTTTTTGAAGGTGGGGTTCATGTCATCCTCTTCAGAGGACATACTATGGTACCCATTTCCCTTCAATTGGAAGTGTTGATGGTGTTCCACACATCCACTTTAGTGGTACATAGAGGAGGGGAAAAGATGTATCAGGACCTCATACATTAGCATTGGTGTCCAGGTATAAAGAAGGAAGTAGCTGGGTTTCTTTCTCGATGTCTCACTTGTCAGCACGTGAAGGCAGATCACCAGGCACTAGTAGGTTTGGTTCAGCCTTTAGAGTTCCCAGAGTGGAAGTGGGATGAGATATGCATGGACATCATGATAGGACATCCACTTACATCCAGGGGTCAAGAATTGATTTGGATGATTTTTGACTGACTCACCTAGTCGACCCACTTTCTACCGATTAGAGAGCAAGGAAAAGTAGAGATATTGGGACACCACTATATGAATGAGATTGTGTGGATACATGGAGTAAATTATTCTATTTTCTCCAACCGTGATGCATGATTTACATCCAGTCTATGGAAGGGTTGGCAGAGGGATTTCAGGATGGAGCTTCAATTAAGCACCGCCTTCCACCCTCAGACAGATGGACAAACTGAGGGGACCATTCATACCCTTGAGGACATTCATCGTTCTTGTGTCCTCAAATTCTGTCATAGCTGGGAGGATCACTTACCTTTGGTGAAGTTTGCATACAATAATAGCTATCACTACACCATAGGGATGACACATTTTTAGGCTCTGTAAAGACATCCTTATAGATCACCCTTGTGCTGGACAATCCTAGTAGAGTCAGCACTGGTTGACCAGAGATGGTACATGCTTCCACAGAGAAAGTGCATATCATCCAGGAGGAGATGAAGATTTCACAGAGCAGGCATAAGTCGTATGCTGACAGGAGACGAAGACCTCTAGAGTTCAAGGATGGTGACCACGTCTTTCTATAGGTCTCACCCTAACAAGGTCTATAGAGATTTGGCCGAGACGGAAAGTTATCTCCATGATTTATCGGACCATTCTAGGTCCTCAGTAGAGTTTTCGAGGTGGATTATCACCTGGATATTCCACCTCAGTTGCACTAGGTGCACGGCGTCTTCCATGTATCACAGCTTAGGAGATATGTCTATGAATCTTCTCATATCATCGACCAATGAGAGCTGGACTTTGATGATGGAGTGAACTTCACAGGGGTTCCAGTGGAGATTGAGGATCGACAGGAAAATGTCCTACTTAGACGGTTTATACCTATAGTGCATGTAAGATTGCAACATGGGAACCTATAGGAGAGCATGTGGGAGCTGGAGCCTCAGATGCATGATCAGTAGCCCCACTTGTTCCCAATGTTTGAGTTGTAGCTTATTTGAACGTAAAGCCCTAAGGTGGGGTGAATATAAAGACCCAGAAATTCTTTGGAGATTTTTTTAAATACATGGGAATTTTAATAGTCCATGAAAATTTATGGAACATGATTTCGAGGCCTGGTGTGTTCAAAATAAATTTCTGATGTTTTTTTCGAGTACATTCTTTAAACGTACAAGCAGGTTTTTATAACTTTTGAATCGGTGCATGGAATAGAAATCTGAGGGCACCATTGTACTCGCAGTGCCGGTATTCACTTAAGAATAATTTCACCTATACGGTAGTTAGTCGAGAATAAAATCTAGTTTTTGGGTTTTCTTGGAAAAAAATAAAATAAAGTGAGATACACATTATTTTATTTGAGCCTCCATGTGAGTTTTGGTGGTTAAAACCTCCTCATGTGAGTTGGAGATGGGACCACCCCACCATAACCTCCAATGAGAGGATATGGTGGTGGTTCCCACCGAAACATAAACACCCGCGAGAGGATACAATGTGGGGACCACACATGGATAAACCTCTATTGATGGAGGAGAGTAGAACCTCTCAAATCTCCCTCATTAATGAGGGTGAGCCTCTTCACCTACCATAATTAATTATTTATGACAAATATAATGGAATAATTATGGGAAGTCATGGAATTAATTCTCCATTTTTTGAATTTTTCACCAACACCTAAAATAATATATCTTTCATTATTTTTGGGTTGGCATTGTCCATTATGGCGGAAACCATGGGTGTTTTGAGGAGAGGATTATTCGGAGAAGACCCCAATGAAGAAGTCTCACCAACGAATAATGAAGAATGCCTATGGTTCCCTTTGATATTCATCCTCAGACACCTACTGACGTGGATCTAGTTCTACAACTGTCGTTCGAATTCGAGAGTAGAAGAGTGTAGCAGACACAGCGAACAACAACTTCCTCTTCTTCCATTGACTTCAATATCGACAACCGATGATTAAAGGTAGGGAGTTTACTTTGAGTAATATTCCTTTTCTTTTTCTCATCTTCGTATTAAATTAATCGATGCGAAGTATTTTAAATAATTTTTGTTCATCGTACTCATTTGATCAAACAATTGCTATCACCCCAAAATAAGGAGGCCGCATGCCAAACTAACAGGTCCTATCATCCTTCGCCATTCTTTTTGTGATGTTTCTTCAGCATGATGTTGAGGCGATGGAATGACGAATGCAGCAACGACAAAGGCCACGCTACCCACACCCTATGAGAACCGCGCCACACCCACGATGCTCTGGTGATCCGGGCTGAACCGCGGCCCTCCGGCCAAGACACCTTGGTCGCGATATCCGTCGGTGAACCGGCCGAGAAACCCCGGCCCACCCTGCCTCCAGATTCCACAACCGAACCCCACGCCCCATGCGTGCGCCAGCCTAACCAGCCACCCGCCTGGCTGCGCTCTCCCGTGACGCGCCCCGCCTGGGCGCACCCCACCTGGCCTCACCCTACCTAGCCGCACCCCGCCTGGTCATGCCTCGCCAAGAAAAGCCACTCCCAGGCCGCCCAGCCGGCCTCCACGTGCACCCAGCGCGCCTCTGGTGAACCAGGCCCCTTGCGTCCTCCTAGCCGGGCCGGCATCCCAACCCCCTCGTGTCCCCCTAGTCGAACCGGATTGGCCATTCTCTCCATGCCGAACTAGCCGCGAAACCGGGCAGAACATCCCACACAATCTAGTGAGCTGAGCCCAGCGAACACGGGCCAAACCTAATAGGCTAGCCCACCCAATGGGACAGGCTAGACACAACTGGTCTGACTGGGTCGACCTAGTCGGACCGGAACCGGGCCCACTACCAACTCTTTAGTTCCTCTGGACATATCATTATCACCAGAATACTGTTTGAAAAACCATCAGTAATGTTGGTTTTCTTGGCGTACAATAGTCCCTTTGATTATACCCCACCATAGCTCGTGGTATAGTTGAGATATGGTTAGGTTGGGTCGTGCACGAATCTAACCGGGCCCCGCCCCGGACTAAAAGGCAAATAACTAATAGATCGGGCCTCAGATTGGCGTGCCGTCTATTGTGTTGAGACCCATATGAGGTGTAAAACCTTTGAGATACTTCTTAGTGGCACTTCGCGATAGTTGGAGTATTTCCTTGTAGCTTGTGGAGCGGATCCTTTCGGCGAAGAGCAGACACAGTACGAAGAACTAATAACTGGCTGAGACCTGATGACTACTGAACATTTGACTCTGAGTGATTCTACTAGCCCAGATGCAGTGCCATGGTGTCGCAGAAGACCCTCAGTGGGGAGCACCATGGTGTCACCATAGACCCACGATACTCAGCAGGAGGATTACCTAAGCATGCAACGCAGGGGAGCGCCTTGCTGACATGGAAGACCCATGGTGGGGAGCGCCTTGGTGATGTAGTAGACCCACATTACTTGACAGGAGGATTAACTCAGGAGTATAAGGTTAGTGGGAAGTGCCTTGGTGTCACGACAGGCCCACTGTACTTGACAGAGGAGGAGTTTTCTAGCAGCCGTTGTCTCGACAATGAAAATTCTGGTTTGAGCTGAATCAGTTACTTTTGTGTTTACCTAATTATTGAGATAGATTACTTGATAACATAGGTATATGTATGGTCATATACCTATGTGGGGTTATCTGTTGAATTCTTACTTTTTGGTTTATCCTTGTTAGATTTTTTGAGACCTTTAGGTTTTTAGGGTCCCTAATGAGTATCGTTATACTCACCCCTCATGGTCTATGCTCACACCTCGTTGGGTTGGTTACAGACAATGTACGTCGCTGACTGAGGCTAAGAGTACCAGGACTGGACGGTACCTGGAGGTGGACCATACGATGTGTCGGGACATGGAGGAGACCGAAAGAAGTGGAGTGTTGAGGGGGTTATCTTTACCAACCCTTTAGGTAGGATATGTGGTGGATGATCTAGGAGGTGCTTTTCAGCTTTCAGCTATTTTTTACTTTTTAGTTGTACTTGTACATTACAGTTCGGCCTGCATTTATGGCCCCTTTACTTTTCAGCACTCTCTTTTTATACAGTTTTACTTAGTGTTTTGTATCCAGCCGTGTGCTATGTTGTGTGTGTTTACAGTTATAAAGGCAATGCCTTCCATGTTTTGGGATTTACGGCTTTGGTGCTTATCACCAGCCCCTGGCCTATGGAAGGTGGGCTTGGGGTAGTCACGGCATGGGTCCCAGGTTATGGGGCATGACACTTATATGCAATTTTAATTAGGATATGGGTGGAAACAATTTCTCCCTCCAATACATTGTTTAGATGATTTAATCACAGGGGGAATATATGATTGGTATAGGGAGTGAATGTTTTTCATTAAGGGACTCTATACAATATGGAGGTATTGGGATTGATCTTTCACTACTATGATAGTTTGGGTAGGGAACCCATTCCATTATGATTTCCATTTATGTGAACCCTAAATACTATGGAAATGACATTCTTTTCATACATTTATAACATAAATCTATGTATTTTTAAAATGTTAGGCTCTCATGACACATGTTTTATGATTCTTTTATGATTCATGTATTATGAAATGACAATAATTATGAAATTACTCAATAGTAGGTTATTTGATAAGGAAGGTAATGTCATACTTTGTTGATGTCATGTTATCACACCCTTATGTTAATTTAAGCTTATGTATCTCACATGTTTACCCATAGGGTTCATGCTATCCCTTTCTTTTTTTTACATTCCCTAGGGTATGACGAATATTTATAAGGAGTTTATATTTTTGAAGAGTACTAAAGGGGAATACATTTTTGCCGTAATTTGATAGTCATTCACTATATTAAAATATTACTACTTAGAATTCAATGAAACTAGATTATTAAATTCATAAGCAATGATTTTGTATAATGTAATAAATATTCATCTTAAAATATGTAGCATATATGAATGATATTCCTAGGACATTATACAAAACATATATGAATTATATTGTTTTTTATATCATATATTAATGACTTTCATGTATATATATTTTTAATTTATCAATGTATATAAATTTTAATATATTTCAACCCCGTGTTATTGTTACACCACATTATTAACATAAATTAAAAATCAATAATTATTTTAGACATTACAATACTGAGGTAGAAAGTTTTTGACCCATATTTAATTTAAATTTAATTACTATTAATTAACAATTATATGTTCAGAAATGAAATGTATCCACAAAAAATAAGATCTATATGAATGATTTTGTTTATAATGAATTAAAATTGTTTGTCAAAAATAAATCTTATGAAAAAATTATTATACATTTTTCATAAGTATATAAATTTTAAATATAATAAAAATGATTTAAGAAATAATTATTAAATCATTACCAAACTGAAGAATTAGCGATGATGAATTCTAATTGTTTCATGTGTATTGAATTTAATATGATTGAAATACAAAAAATATAGGTTAGTAGATGTTTATGATATTTTTTTATAAAAAATCAACACTTTTAAACTCATACAAACCAATTTAACATCATAATATGTTTCTATATTTCTATACTATCATCAAGAGATTCTGAATTTTACAATACCTCTTCACCATCAAGGAACACCAAATGCATGAACAAAAAAATTGAGAGTTATTTCCATTAACACTAGTATAACTTAATGAACAGTGTATAAATTACTAAAATAGATTTATTTATATTACATTAAATATATATTATGAATAAAATTCGAAAAATTATGAGCATTGTTCTAAAAATATGATGATGTTTGATAAATATAATTGTCCTCAACATATTCATAAATATCAATTGCTTTGTTACATCCCTATGAATTTATATGTTGATTTTTTATTCTATTTCACAATTTTTTTCTTTATGTATTATACAATAAATAATTATTTAGATATATATGCTATGTATTGATTAAAATTAATTTTTATAACCTATGAATTCATGTTTCCTTAACAGTAATTAGTGGAAAATACATCCTCAATTACCATTATAGGAATTGTGTGGTTTTTTTTCATCTGATGACTCAGGAAACTGGAATGAGAAATATAGAATGTTAGATGGTGGGTGTAGATTTTTTTAGTTAGTTTTGTAATTTTTAGTGAAATATAGATAATTAAATGACTTGTGAATCAATTTTTGTTCTCATGATGTTATGGTGATCCTACTGTATAAAACATGATCTATAAGAAAAACCACTTGTGGGTGTTTTTATAGATGTGCTGTCTTATAGGTGATCCTATGAATAATAGTAAATAAATGAGCTCACAATTTCAGGGTTTGTTGAATTGTGAGGAGAAATATATTATAAATTTATAAACCTCCCTGGTATAATGAATGGTTCCAATTAAATTTAATATTATTATATTTTTAATACTCAAGTGATTTTAGGATCACATGTGGAGATGCATGTTTTCAATTTACAAGGGGCCACTATAGTGTGGTTAGAGGTCAATACATAGTAGTAAAGTTCATATGATATTTATCAATAAATAGAAGACCTATCATACCATGGTTTATATTATTCTCTATTACATCAATACTTGGTTGACCCCAAGACCTTACTCTCTCATTTTCACATTTTCTAGAGAGATTCTAACCAATAGGAATGTTCAGAACAAATTTCCATAGATTGAGGTACCTCATTCATATCCTTTATCTCCCATTCCCCATTATAAAAACATTTAAAGGGATGTTTTCATAGAATCCATTATTTTGGAGTGAGTATTTATGGTGGTTCATTGGGAATAGGCTTATTTGGGATTTCCTTCAATAATAGAGGTGGTTGATTATTATTTCATATGAACAGATTTATAAGGTATTAGAATTGATTTATGGGATTTTTTATCACCTTTTTCATATTGAATTATGAAAATATCATACTGTTCCATTCCATTGGTGGAATTATATAAATTTTCTTAATCAAAAACAATTAAAGGACAAAATAAATTATATTTTAATTTTGTGAACCACTTTATGTAACTATTTTTATTTATACAGTTTTTTTAATAACACCATTTATGATCTATCATGATGTATTTATTTGAAACACATTTTTTTTCAATAAATTTGTATAACCATTATTAATACAAGATAACAAATGATGTATTTTATCATTGTGTTATATATTGTGTGTGACCAGGTGTCTTGGATGGCTATTGTGGCTACATGTCAATGTTTGGGGGTAGTGGGTTGGTGGTATTGGTTGATGCAGCTTCGTAGACTTGTGATGTGGTGGATGATTTGGTTCATTCAATATATTCATTTAAAATAAATGGAATGATAATTAGTTTTAATATTGTGAATTCACATAGTATAAGATTATACTAATGAAAATAGATGTATACAAAAATAAATGGAAAGTGGAAAATGGGATGTGGCCCTTATGAGTGTTTTCATGATTTTTTTTATTATTCATTAGTGATATTAAATGATGGAGTGGTACTAGAATCACCCTATTGGTAATCACAGTCTTACGAAGAAGTTAAAATGAACCCATAGGTTCAGTCTTTTGGGAATGATTGTTATATGTTTTGTTCCTGTGTTTCTTTATACACCGTAATGATTTGAGTAATATGTACTGACAGCAAAATATTTTGGGGAGTGTGTTTTTTCGAAAATCCATAATATGGAGGATAAGGATGGATAAATACCCCATCTTCCACATTATTTTTTCAGAAATGGTTTGTGATGTTATTGATCATACACAATTAGGGGTCATACCCGATGGTGGATGGGGATATATGTGGTAGGGGTCTTGCGTAGAAGATGTTGGGAACAAGGTTGATTTCATGTAAGTTCATGATACCCAACTACAAAATATTTATGAAATTATGTTGTGATATCTGTTATTGGTTGAGAGTCTAGATTTCATGTGGTGGTGAGGTAACATATTGGACAGATTTATAGTTAGTGTTTCACATTGATATGATGAAATTTGTAAATGGCCTGAGAGAAAAGGATGTAATTTCATTCTATGAGAGTATAAATCCAATGGGGAAAGTTTTTTCACGTGTGATTCTATATTCATTTTATAATAATGGGGTGCTTTTGGATATGGGATTTGTTGAGGGATCCATAGTGAGGATTATCGATTAACTGAACTAAGTGCTTGTTTCTTCACCAAGAAATTTGTATAATCCTTAACCATTTATAAATTAGGCCTTACATATTATACTGCCAATTATAAATGTTACAATCAATATATATATATATATATATATATGTAATCCCATTTTATATGTTTCTAGGAGGGTATTAGTGATCAAGCTGGACATTAGTAGCTCAGAGAATAGAGTTGTTTCCCATGGCCACAAAAAAAATTGGCTTTGTTTTATTTTTTATATGCATGTATTTGATTATACTTTTCTATTTTGAGTATAATTTTATGATATTTTCAATTATTTATTATTTCATGTTTGATAATTTTTGGGTTTATATTATGATCTAGAGATTTATATGAGGGTAAGTCCTCCTATGATATGTTATTTACCCGAAATGGTAGTAGCAAACCTGGGGTCTAGTAGAGGTAGGATTAAAGGTTCACTATTATCTCAATTACGTTCCTATTATGGGATCCCAGTTGTGGGGGATTATGATATTGTTGTATCATAAATATTTTTTAATGATAAGATTGTGATTGGTGTTTGGAACTATTGATGACTGTATCGGTTGGTAGTGATTTAGTTTAGGCTAAGAATAGTACATGACTCAATAATGGGAAACAGGCTCAGCCAAAATATTTTATCCCCCCCTGATGTTAGTGATGAATCTTATGATTTATATATATTCTAAGAGAAAAATATATTCTTCTGATGTATTGTCCAAGGGGAGGTACAAGCATCAATTTTTCTTTTGATATGTTTAAGTATTGGGTTCTTCAGGGGATGAATATGTCAAATGACAAAATCAAAATAAATAAATTTATTTCTAATGAACATTGAAGATTATAATTTAATTTCATAGATGTTGGATATTATTTTTTCATATTTTAATTAGTTTGGAGTGGATTAGTTGGATGACTCTAATATTCAAAAATGGGTCAATCCCATTAAATATTATGAGAATTGATAAGGGATATTGTTTTATTTTCAACATTAGATCATA
The DNA here is from genome assembly GCA_963277665.1 of Viscum album. Taxonomy (NCBI): domain Eukaryota; kingdom Viridiplantae; phylum Streptophyta; class Magnoliopsida; order Santalales; family Viscaceae; genus Viscum; species Viscum album. The sequence continues at coordinate 1,193,424,496 of OY728121.1, read as the reverse complement.
GAGAAGTTTCGGTTCCATAATCTCTTTTTGAGACACAATGTTATGGTGTGATTATTTAAATATTTATTTCCCCGTGATTTGTTAATAACTTTTATTATTGGGTTACACTAGAATTTATTAAATTATAGGGATAGGTGCAATGGTTGTGGGATCTACATTCATGGTTAAAAAAGAGGCCAATGTCCAATGAGAATAATTCCAAAATGAGATTAGGGAAGAGTTATTATTGATGATGGTGAAGGTAGTGAATGCCAATGATTTTCAATATCTGTATATAGTGGTGGAGAATTAGAATTTAATAACTATAAATCACGATTAATGGTTATTTGTGATTTTCTATGAACATCATTTCAGATGAGGAGTCCAAATAGCATATTTTAGATGAGGTTATAAGCACCTCCATTTATTTTTCATTTAATCCAATTATATTACAAACATATTTGGGATTATAGAAAAGGGATGATGTTATGGTCAGGTTTCCTGAAGAGAAAGACAACATTGTTTGCAAAAAAATTATTATTAAATGAATTCAACACTGATTTTTTGTAAAACAATCAATTTGATACTTATAGGAGATATTTATAACCTGGAAGCTAGATATAAATTTTCCAATTTCTGTGACATTAATTTTGAGAAACAATCATAGACGGTTGCGATCAGTAAGATATTTAGAGTCTCATAGGATCAACATACATTTTAGCAAAATAGTAACATATCCTTATAAATAGTAACTTACCATTTTGAATAGTAATGTACCCATTCAAATATTAAACACACCTATGTGGGTATAAATAAAATATAGGAAATATATAAAATATAGTTGGTATTAAAAAAATTGATAAATAAGTGTTTATATTTTTATGTGTAATAAATATTTAATTAAAATTTTAAATTAATAAATCTATTCAAAATAAGATTAATTTTAATAAAATGTATTCAATAATAAATTATAAGTTTTACTATGAATTTTGGATTATTTTATGAGACCTCATTATATTAATATAAGTATTATAAAATTATTTTGACAATTAAAATATATATACCTCATATAAAAAGTGATTTTATAAATAAAATAAATATCCATTATTTATAATAATATTTTAATAAAATGTAAATCCTTTATTAATTCAACACATCCAAAAAAATTTAGGTTTAATTTTTGGTATTTTTCCAAAATAATTGATTTTTGGTGAATAATGATAATTTATCATTTAAGTAAAATGCTATATTAATTAATTTTTTCTATGAGGATTGAGTCATGGATGATGTAAATTACCATAGGCTCGAACTAAAATTATCTTATTAATATTTTGGATTCATAATAATCCATTATATTCATTGTCATGAGAAAAAATAATAAAATAATTGAAAAATAATGGAAATCCCTCCTCTCCTCCACTATAAAAACAACCCCCACACCCTCTTCCCTTCACTCATCTCAGGCCTTGTGCCTTTTCTAAATTCGACTAGAATAATATCCCAATATCCACCCCATTTCCAATGCCATTTCTAACATCAAAAGAAGAATTACTCTAACCTAATGAGGATCCCAAGAAAGATAAATTCTAGATGTAAATTATTATTTTCATTTTTTTTAATTTTCATCACTTATTTTTCATTCCTCACCATATTCCCTCCAAATGTATTGATAATTTTATTGTAATAAATGTAATAGAATCTTTTTATTATAATGGAAAAATTAATAATCATCTCTCATTTCCCCTCATTTTTATAATAGACATTATAACACCATCCGAGATGTGTTAACTTATCACATTTAATGATGACAGGTTTTCAACATCCATTACCATCTCCATTTTGTTGATAAAAACATTTATATGTTTGAAAATGAGAATAATTTATGTTATATATGCTATATAATATTCCAGAATCTTTTTAGGACAATATTAATTCATTAAAAAATGAGTTTTTTTATTGGAAAACCACCAAATTAATCAAAGAACTTATCATTAAATTTTTTCTATTGAATCATCCTAACCCAAAGAAAAAAAGGCTTATATGATCTTTCAAAATTATATAAGACTATTAATAACTTATAACATCGATTTCTTAATTCAATTATCATTTTACATTAACTTCCATACAAATGTACCCATCAAAAAAATTATTGAAATGATCACTCAAAAACAATGATATTGAATCTCTTATCCCCTAAAAATTATAATAAATGAACGTAATAAAATTATAATAAATAAAAATCATGAATAATAGGTTATTAATTATGTTTTTAACATTCCTAATTTCTTATTACAAGACCTTATGTTCAATAGAGGAAAATATCCAAACATAAGGTAAGGGTTTTCTAACCGAACCACCATTATTATTCTCATTACTCTTATTCTGTACATACCTCAATTAAAATATTATTTACTCTCATTTAATCACAATTATTTTTTTAGTAATGTTCTATATATGTTTCCCAACAATATTCCATATTTATTTTATAGAGATTTACAATTTTTAAAGGGATCATTCAAAAAATCATCTCGAAATACAAGTCGATTCAAGTCAATTCCTTGAATTCATACCTATTTTCAACGATACTCCAAAATATATTTTTATCAAAAATTATTTTTATAAAATTAATATTTATATTATTATAATAAAATATTATTACATTTCTTGTAGAATATAATGATTTTTTGAAAATAACTATTCTTTTCAATGTAAAAGAGTATTTATCTCATGAATTTATCAATGAATTTATAAGAGTAATTATGCCTATTTCAATGCTATTGTTGAATATTATGTGTATTTTTGACATAAATACTATTATATAATATAAATTATGTTATCTAATTGTTTATTATTAATTTTAATATGGATGTTCTATCTTGAAACCATTCACTATATTACTCTGAATGGTTATTGTTTATGTCTGGGGAAAGTTATTTACAAGTTAGATTCAATATGAATGAATATATTATTTATGTTTTACCCCATTAAAATGTGGAATGAATTGTAATTATTAACATATTGTTGGGGACCTCTATATCCCATCAATTCATTTTAGGTCTCATGAGACAATATAAATATAGACTTGGCTGAGGCCATTCCCATTTTATGATATGGTTTTGGAAAACACCTCAATCATTTTCAGATGTCTTGGCTAAGGCTTTGACAGTATTTTCAGATTGTCTAGAATTATGAATTACCTTATTATGAGAAGTTAAATTTATAGTCAATGTGTTTAATAAATTATTATAATATCCATGGTAATGTTTTATGGATTTATTTAATATGTTTTTATTTCTACCATATTATACTCAATTATATTTTCTATGGAATGAATTTGTATTTATTCATCATGGCTAGTGTTAATATTATGTCCTGCTTTATTATTTATCCTATATAAGAATCAGATCTCTCCCCTTTCTCTTTTTATATTTTTCCCATTTTGTAATGATGTACATTATGAATGACCTGCAAAGATAATGTTGATGATTATGCGGGATTTAAAAGACTTGTTTACTTTTTATTTCCTTATATGATTTAATTTTGAATGTATGTATGCATCTTGTTTTCAAAAGATACTTATTTCATTACTTCAGGATATGATTTCCTAGTTTATATTATAATGTAATAAAATAAGGCATCGACTTTGGGAAACTGGGGTCAGGTCCCAATATTTGTTATTGGAGGAAGATTAATAGAGAACATGGAAACATGATTTAGAAAATATAGATTAGGGAACAAAACCCTAAGGTGGGTTTTAAGGATAAACATACAAGAAAATCCTCTATTTTTGTTAAGAAATATATTATGTGGATATTTCTTGATAATACCTCCCATTCTAGAATCAACAAGTCAACAAGGTTTAGGAGCACATGTAACTAGGAGTAACAAATCTGACATGGAGTTTAAGGCATTGAACCAGGGTATCCTGGTAATGGAAAACCTGCCTTACTATGCACATGTTTCCATACTCATTAGGGATATTCATAGGATAATTTATATTTTCCTTAGAAACCATTATGAAGGAACTAATTGTTAATTTTTCCACAATGAAACCATGATTATGAGATTTTATGTTGATAGGGTTTCAATTTATAATATATATTTTTTATTTTTATATTATACATTATGATTCAGAACCTAATCTAGTATATGCCATTATTTGGAAATGGTACCTAGTGATAGAAATGGAAACATCATTAACATGAATATCACATTTAGGTATTTCCCTCTAATATAAGATAATGATATTGTCTTTAGAGCTATGATGGGTGCACAACCACTTATAACTATACGAAGACAAATGCCTCCAGTTATGAACAATAACCTTACCCATATGTAGCATCCCGATCCACAATGTGGAGGATAATTATTATACCTCCTTATGAGACAACAACATCCATCATTAAATAGGACAATAAACCCATTCATAGTATATCAATGGATAATTTCATTAGAGAAGATATATATTACTTTGGAATGTAATGAAAGAGAGAATTTTGTAATCAAAATTTAACATCTATCGGGAGATGTGGATAAGTAGTAGTAATTAATTATAAAAAATCAATGTAAAAAATAGAAGAAGTGTATTGGAGATAATTTATGGATATTTTTCTTGAAAAATATTCTCCTCCTTAAAATGAGAAGATATGGAGAGGAAATTCATGAGTCTCAGACATAAAGAGGATGAAAATGTTGCAATGTATGAATCCAAATTTACAATGTTATTATGGCATGTTGCAGAATGTATACACAATACATGGATATAGATTGATTGATTAATTAATGGTGTAAAACCATTCCTCTGAAGGGAACTAGTATCCCAATGTTTCCTATGATTAAAAATACATTGTATCACGTTCTATCAAGTGAAAATAATTAATTATCCATATCTTATGGTTTTAAGGGAAAACTATAAAAGAAGAGGGTGGAAGGGGATAAAATGTATAAAGGGAAGAATAATACTGTAAAATTTCCAACATGCGATACATGTATAATGAAACACCCCGGTGACTACATAAAATAAAAATGTTTGTTCCACAATTGTGGATAGAGTGTCTATACTTTTATGTATTTCATGGGAAAAAAATAAGATATCAATGATCAATGCAATAATTGTTGGGATACATGTATCTATTACAATGATTTTAAAATGTGTTATAGAAACGAGCTTTTGAAAATGACAAGGGAGCATGGCCATGGTTACAATATAACAACTAATGGGGTTGAAGTTCCTAATGATGTTGTGTAATGTCCATAAATAATGTCCAAAAAAAATTCCAAAGATTTATCTTCTTAGGGATTTTCAATGTCTTTTAAATCATCCCAGTTTTACAAGACTATAATATTTTTCTAATTTGATTTAATAATGTATTTATTAGTCAATATTCATAAGGAAAGCACAATTGAATCATATATTTGTCGATCAATACCCCTAGTGACACACAAACATCACTTATTTGAAAAAATTATCATCATACCCATGATCAAATTTAAAATAATTCTTGATATGTATTGTATTTAAAATTATTATTTAGAAATCTATTGAAAAAACAAGGAAGTTAAATTTTTTGAGAATGGTGTACAATCTCTTATCTTTATAGAAGAATTATCACCATATGGTTCTCATCTAGATCTCCTAGTAGCTATAATGATTTCAATTATTGGGGAGTATTTGAATAGAATATATATTGTAGAAGAATGGAATGATAAAATAGAGGATGTACCTATTGTGAAAGAATATATTGATGTGTTTCAAGAGGATTTACCTAGACATCCTCCATAGAGTGAATTTGTGTTCTCTATTGATTTAATTCATTGTTAAAGACCTATATCAAGTAATCCTTATAGAATGGGAACTATGGAACTATTAGAATTCTAGATATAACTAGTGGAATTGAGTGATAATGGATTTATTTTCCCCAATGTTTCTTAGTGGGGAACCCCTATTATTTTCATTTAAAAGAATGATTGATCAATGAGATTGTGCATTGACTATAGCGAGATCAATTATATAACAATAATGAACAAGTACCCCTAACTCAAATTGATGATTTATTCGATCAAATTTATTGAGAACAATATTTTTAAATGATTTAACTTTGATCTAGATATCATTATATGCCTATGAGGAAGGAAGATATTAGAAAGACATCATATCAAACAAGGTATGGGAATTAAAATTTTACAGTAATGCCTTTTGGACCAACTATTTCACCCTTATTTTTCATGGATCTAATGAATATGGTTTCCAAGGAATATCTTGATGACTTTATTTTCATATTTATTGATTTTATCTTGGTATACTCCAAAATATACAAAGAACATGAAAATTACATGCGACTTTTTATATAGACTCTTAGAAGAAATGAATTATATGGGATGTTTTGTTTGTGTGATTTTTTTCTTAATTCTATTTCTTTTATTGGAAATATTGTATATATGTATGGAATATATGTTGATCCTATGAAGAAAAAGGTTGTTCAAAAATAACCAACACTAATGAACACAACCAATGTTTGTTGTTTTATTGGTATAACAGGTTATTATCAGTGTTTCATTTAGAACATCTCCCAATTATTCAACCCATTAAAAATGATTAATTATAAAGGGGTTATGTTTGTATGGAAATAAGAATTTGAGGATTGTTTGAAAGAATTATATTGGTGATTTGTAAATTCTCTGACCCTGACTCTACCATCGAGAAATGATGAGTTTGTGATCTATAGTGATGAATCCATGAATGGAAATGGATATGTCCTTATAAAGAATAATAGAGTTACTACCTATACATATAGGTAGTTAAAAATTCATGAATCGAACAATTTAACACATGATATTGAGTTAGATATTGTAATTTTTTCTTGGAATATGTTGACACATTATCACTATGGTGAAATATGTGAGATAAATACTGGTCATAAGAGCATGTAATACATCTTCTTATAAAAAGAATTCAACTTGATGCAAAGGTGATGGCTCAATCATGTTTGGAATTAAGATTGTTCCATAAACTACCACATAGGAAAGGAATGTAAGGGACCTGATTCCTTGAGTTGGAAGGATCATGATGTTCTAAACAAAATAATAATTGAGAAAGATCCGTTGTTAATGGTTCTAGTGATGATTGATATGGGAATCATCATAGAAGTTGAAACATAATTAATTTCTCTTTTTCATTCCCAATTATCATTTATTGAATGGATTGGAAGTTATCATCTTGTTGAAAATTGTATTAAATAGAAAATTAATGATGTGAATGATGGGAAATTGGAATAATTCATATATAAAGATGTAATTCAGATGTTTGGGAAGAGGCATTTTGTTCCCTGTATATGCTATCTAAAAGGGAGTTTTTGGATAATGAACATAGTTAAAATTTATCTATGACCCCTATTAGAAATGATATATATAAATTTTAAGGACCAATATTGGTGGTATAGCATGAAGTTTGTAATTGTTGATTATATATCAAGATTCTTAGTATGCCAACACGTGAAGGTTGAAAGACAACATCCTAGAGGATTTATAACACCCTGAGATTTTTTGAGATATATTCTTTTTAATGTCATTGATGTATTCTATTGTACACTACACCAAGATTATTTTATACTATACACATCACCGTATTAGCTTGCAGTATATGCAACACTATTCTTGGCTCGTGTTACACACAATTTGAAGTTCGTTTTTTGGAAATTATTCGATGCAACATTACATATAGATTTTGTTTAATGAATAAATGAAATAAGTTTTGATTATGATATACGCAACACCAAAGGGAGCATGCACTAAAAGCATCCTAGACTTGGCTTGCATTACCCACAATCCCAACCCTCCTCGATAGCATGTGTAGTACGCAATATCAGGTTTCACTGAACAATGATATGTTATTAAAATATTATATAAACTGGCAGTTATGAATAGTAAAACCCACTTTTTGAAATTTTATAAATTTTATCATTCAAAATTGACTTAATTTTTGGATTTAGAATATAAAAATTAGCTTAGGGTGAATTTTTGGTATTTTTCTGAAAACATTCAATTTTTGATGAATAGTTAAAAACACTAAGTTATATTTTAATACCGAATTTTTATTTAAATAATTAATTATTTTATTTAATATTATTTTAGGTCCCAATATATACATAATACCTATATAAGTTCAATGTAATTCATTTGAGTCATTTTATAATTATTTTTATATATAATAATCTTATTGAACGTTTTATCGTCTTTTACCCACCTCTTTGGAGAATTTGCAAATTTACATAAAACATAAAATTACTATTTCTATGAGTGGAATTTAAAAAATCCAAGAGACACGGTAGATATTAGTAAGTAAAATGCGGTTCAATAAGATAAAAATAATTATTTGTGAACATTAACGTTTTACTTTTACTTACCACACTTATAATTAAATAGGTTAATTAATGGTAAAAGGGATATTATTATTTCCCTAACACATCTAATAATTGTATTGGATAAGTGTGATTCGACCAAAAAAACCTTAGGAATAAAATATGACCCTTTAGGTCCACTTAGATTAGATTAGGACATTTATTATTATTAAATTAAAAGAAGAAATAAAAGAGTTTAAATCAATGTTTAATAACTAAATCTTTTTTAATTTAGGGTTATACATAAGATAAATTTGACAATAAATATTAATTAGAAATATAAAAATATTTTCTACATAATTGTATTTTATTTATATTTTTTAGACATTAAATAATATAATTTATTAATGACAAAATGATGATGTAGTAATTACATTATTAATGAAATATTAACATAATTGATATTATAAATCCACAAATAAATGTAATTTGAGACTTTTTCAGAATTAAACAAATTTTATAGGTTAATATAACATCTATGGTTTGTTAGATGAATTTTTTTTGATGTAATAATACTATTTTGAATTTAGAAAAAAAACCAAATAGTGTCAAAATGGACATAAAAGTGTTTTTAAAACAAATATTATATTATTAATTTATATAATTGTCCTCAAAATATAAGGTTCGGCCAAAAGACTTATATAATAATATATATGACATTAATGAACCAATTGAGATTCTATATTTAGTTTATAGAAAATTTATTAACTATATAGTATAAGAATACAAGAAGACACAGTAAAAGTTAAATTATTTAACATAGAGTTAAATCTAAATTATAAGGTTAAAATGGTAACCTAAAATTGTCTAAAATATATTTGTTGAGATGCTTTTTACACATAAACACCCTAGAATTTAAATAAGTCACTTTTGATCCATTATAAACTAAATATTAATTTTTTATAAAATAATATTTTATGTTTTTCCTAAGGTGACCCTCACCCCCTTTATAAAATGGTACCTCCTCCCTCTACATTTTACACAAATTTGAGCCTTAATGTTCGGCCAAACCCTGACCATTTCACTTATCCACTTTAATATAAACCTACTAGTTGTTGTTTTCTTCTTCAAGGACCAACTTTAGAGCCCTAAGAAAAGGTTTTGAGGAGACGCGTCAAAGAAGAGGTATTCTATTTTACAAATTCTTTCAAGTTTCATCATTCTTCTACTTCATCTTTTTAGTTGTTTCATTATAAAGTAATAACATTAGTATAACTAATATACTGATATGTTATTATAAATATGAAACAACCCCATTTCACCTTCTATCAATCCCATGGAAAACGAAATCACCTTAGGTGCATACGTACAGAATACTGTCTCCACGCCGTGGTGTAATATATTTTTCCACCACCACCTTACATGGATGGTTATAATGGTGTAAAGAATTACTATATATGGTTATTATAAGAACATACTAATTCGGAGATATTATATCATCAACTCCAATTCCATTCAATAATTATTTGAACAACATCATTGCCCATGCATATGTACGGATTACTGTCTCCAAGACGTGATGAGATTCATTCTCCCTGTTAACCATTCAAGAATTATTATAATGTATGTATAATGAATAATAATGATATATATGAAAAAATATTTCTACTGGATTCATTTATAAATATAAATATATATATATATATATGTGTGTGTGTGTTATCTACTTACTTCCATTCAAGTCAATAAGTAATGGAAAACAACGTTCATGCGTACGTACGACCTACCGTCTCCATGAACTGTGTGTTTCATTTCATTTATCTATCTATTATATATATATACTGAATATATATGATATCTAAATCATGTTTTAAATTCTTAAAGTATGTAAATAATATAAATAATAATAATATCAATAACAACAAGTCCAAACACTTACGATATATGAAACTATTTTAACCAAAACGCTACTTTAACATTGAATTGGAAAATGAATGAGTAATATAAAGTCATAAGTGAATAATATATGATATATTAAATATTATTATGGTTCTATTACAAGTTAATAATATGTTTAAACCCACTATACAGGAGTCTCGGACACATATATTAGACATTGGACAAAAGGTAAGGGATAATTTTGCAAATCTCATTTTTATCCGAGATTGCTTATATGTAAGTATTTATTCGGGTTATATTTTTCATCCATGTCCATAATTATTTTTCATAAATTTTTTAATATTTTTCCATGCATGTTTATAGTCATTTTTACCCCTCTTTGACTTTTACTTTGTGTTATGGAAGCAATCTTTCTTTTGATTACCATATAATGTACTTTTAGACTTTTCAGGCAAAAGTACGAGAAGAATGTTTTTTTAACTTATACGGTGTGAATTGATATTTATAGTTTCGTAACGAATTATTTCAATGAAGTTTCCACTACAAAATTTCTTGATTATTTTCAAAAAATTCCTTATCTTTTAATATTTCATCACTTTTTGAGGAAACAAAATTATTTTGAAGAAGAAAGGATATTTTCCTCAAGAATTCATTTCATGTGTTTTATCAAAACTATTGTCCATTTAAGATGACATTATTTAGTTTGTTTATGTTTCATGTATAATGTCCCTATTATTTAAATGGTTTGATTTTTCTTATGATTAAATGATATCCACATCTTTTATATGGATTCTATTATGATGGGATGATGTTTATGAAACCCATTTTATTCGTTGGGTTATTATGAATGATGTATGTTTATTTTGTGGCACACAAAATAATGATTTCATTATGAGATATGTGGGACCTATATCTACCTCCAATTCATTGGGTAAATATTTATATCTAATTAGATAGACATGGCTGTAAAGGCAAGTTAATCTGGTTTAGAGATACAGGACTGGAATGAGGAGTGAACTCAATTTAGTAAGGGACATTGTCCACTATGATGGTCTTGGCACCAATGCCTCGGATACTATGGAAATCATAACATGTGATTAATGTTTTTCCACAATTACATGTTTTATTCCATTGATATTTTATCATGATTAATGTTCCTTTATGATATATTCCTTATATACTGCCAAGATTTATATCATTTCTCAACATTTTGATGTTTTATGTTCATGTTTTTATATTCTAATGATTATGGATTGTTTTTAATTTCTCCATGTTTACCCTTAAATAGAATTTGAGATCACCCTTTTTATGTTTTCTTTTCCCCATGGTATAAAGAATGGTTTAGGTAAGAAAAAAAGGGGAAGATCGTTAGGGGAGATGTTGATGATGTGACGCCCCAACCCCAGTTACACAGAGTCAATGCATTATTACATAACATTGGCATGATCACAAAGGATCAAGTCTCGAATGACTGATTAGTTTAGTAGCCTTAGAAACACTATATATATTCATAATTCTTACATTACACAATAAAGTGATAAAAACTACAACAAAATCTTGTCTTCTTATCCCCTCATACTATCCCTACAGGTCATTCATAAAATACTTCTTCACATCCTAGGAAAATATAACATTGAAAGGGGTGTGCTCAAATTCTCAGTAAGGATAACAATATAGCCGAAACATTCATAAATAAACATAAACATTTAAGGAAATGTATAAATAAAACAAAATCCTTTTAAACATTAATATCAGTTTAATGTTGACAAGATAAAATGAAATAATTCCATTTAATTATTCACATGGATATTCTAATAGTTGAATAATCACATGCAGTATCAATATCCACATTCATAATAATGGAATGCATAATGCCAGACTATCATAACCACATAGCCAAGGCCTCATGCCAAGACTAAAAATAAGATTTTGTAAAGACCTCGTGCCAAGACACTAGTTTTTCTCTTGAGACCTACCGATGCATCGATGAGCTATAGCGGGCTCCACCCGTCACTTATTAAGTCCAATGCATTCATCATATGAATAGGTTTAAACATAACATAAATTTTTTTATTAAAACTATCAAACGAAATGTCAATACTTTCTCCATAAATCATGAATGGTATAAAAATAACACATCCACAATCAAACATATAACAAAACCTTCAATACGATATGGAGTTTTTGTATCATAATAAATCAACTTCAAATACGCTTAAAATCCATCAAAGGATGTTGACAAAGATGAAATCAAAACTATTTGAGAGAAATATCTTGTTTTTTGAAATAATTTAAAATCCACATATTTAAAACATTTACATTGAAAATATTCTTATAAGCTTGTAATGGATGCTTAGATGATTTTATAACGGCAGAAAATAGCCACACCTGCTGTATAAGATAAGAAAGACATTCTTACCTAAATTTTGTTGAAAAGGTTAAAAAAGATCTTGTGTGGAAAACAACGGAAAGATTCTATTATAAAACTCTAATAAAAAGACAAAAAAGGGTATAAATGACATCAAACCATATTCTATAAAATAGTAAGGATGTTTTGAAATACATTTTTAAGAAACATGGATGTGGATGATAAAGAGGTCCTAGTAGATAATTACGTATAAACAACCTCGGATAATGAAGAGATTGTGAAATAAACCCTTACCTTGTAATTTTTCTTGGTTGAGAGTAGGTTAACCTCCTGTATAATGATGAATTATTTTTATTAAATTATAAAATAATAATATACCATAATATGATATCATATATGATCTTTTAACATTGCTTTGTTAATAGTATCTTAGTATTATTGTCATTTCGGGTGTTAACATACTCATTTTCTTTTATATTTTTTGTTACATATGCCATGTTTGTTATGGATATGTTGTATATTATTCATATCCAAAATGATATAAAGTCTTTAAAAATTATTTCTAATCATCAAATTAAAATTATTCTTGAATGGATACGATGGGGAATGAATCTCATCGCGTTCGTGGAGACGGTAGTCCGTACGTACGCACGAGCGACAATATCATTTTTTTGGTATTAAAATAATATATAATTGGATGTTGTATCATATATATAGAATAATAATCATGTTATATTTTTGATTTACATGAATTAAACATCATTATTATAAATATCCAAATAATAATGTTTTAAATAACAATTACACCACGACGTGGAGACGGTAAGCCGTACGTACGCATGTATGGTGACATTTCATTCAAAATATAGATATAATACTGAATATGGTTGTACCATATTTATAATAACATCACATTATATAGAATATACCGGATTTATTACTTTATAATGGAAATAACAAAGAATGAAGATTTTGAAGTAGAAAGGAACTGGAAAGATGGTGGTGAAAACATTATCTCTTCTCTGGGTATTTCCTTTTGATTTGATCAAAAGGGCTCATTATGATGGATTATGATCAAACTAAGGACTCTAGGTCTATGTGATGTAAGTTTAGAGAATATTTCGGCAGGTTTTGGCCAAACCAAGAAGATTTTATGGTCTGAATAATTGGTTAGTAGTGGTGTCCTTCTATAAGGGGGAGTAGGGGCTCTTTAGAAAAAACATAAAGAATTTTTTTATAATAAATTCATATTCGGATTATAATGTCTCAAAAGTGGATTATTCAAATAATATGGTGGGTATGGGTCGAAATAATTTCATTCAATAGATTTTAGATAGGTTTGGGTCAATATATTAACCATATCTTTTAGTTTTAACTCTTAGTTACTTAGTTTCACTTTTACCATGTCACATTTTTTTATATTATATATTTATTAAACATACTATATACATCCAAGAGTCCCCAAAGTGGGCCATTAATAATAGACCTATCATTATATAATTCCTTTCTCCAAACATTAGGTTTTTATGAATAGAATATTAATTAATAATATAATACTTGTTTTAAAAACTGATTTATGTCAATTTTGAAATTATTTAATAATTGATTTTTACTAAAGTCTTAAAAACTTTATTGATTCAAAAAAAATCATTCAATAAATCCCTACATGTCATATTAACCAATAAAATTCGTGTATGGCATCAAAACATTCAAATATATTTATTTTCTCTTTTATAATACCAATTGTTTGATTCTTTCATTAATAAGGAAAATACAGCATCATTATTGTGTCATAAATAAATTTAATTATTAAATGTTTAAAAATTTAAAAAAAAATTCCATTATGTAATAAATATTTTTAGCTTTCTAATTAATATTTATAGTCGAAAATATAACCTACATAACCCTATTTAAAAATTGTTTTTCTAAAAGATATATGCTTATGTCATTTTTGTATTTACATTATCTTAATTAATATTAAGTGTCCCTATCACCTAAAAGTGGCTCCATGGGGTCCCAAAATCGACCCAAATGTGAACATGGTTGGAAATGTATCAACAGATAAGGTTAGAAAATGTTTTAGGGTAATTAATTGTTATTATAATATTATTTTTTACCCTTATTTACCGGATTTACCCTTTAACCATGGTAAATAAAATATTTATCGATGTAATTATTCCAAATGTCTAAAAATAATATTTACCTATTTACAAAATTTGGACATCCTGATAACAAATATGGTATCCATTTTCCCAAATTCAAAACACACAAGTAGCAAAAATTAATTTAAATTTAATTCCTTCTGTCATATCAAAAAGCATGATTTTAAGAAATAATATCTATCAAAAGATTGATACTTGTTTATGACCGATTTAATTGTGAAAGTTTTTCCAATGACCAAAATTGTATTAAATGGTAATAATATATGTTAAATATACTTTGAAACCAGTCAAATTCAAAATTTATCACTATTAATAATTTCTATTAAAAAAGTTTTTTTTAATTATAATTTAGTAATTTTCACTATTCATCAAAATTTGAAATTTATCTGAAAAGTACCAAAAAATCACCCTATGCTAATTTAGATATTATGAATCCAAAAATAATGCCCATTTTGAATGATACAATGTATAAATTTTCAAAAAGTGGATATTACTATTCATAATGGCTAGTTTGATTTGTTGTGGTGTGTGTTAGAACTCGAAGTTGCTTACAACACATGCTACTGTAGTATTCAAAGAGAAGAGTACCGTAGAAGATTGGAGTGTTAAATCCTCCCCTCCTTAAAATAATTTGGTCCTATAAATTTCTAGAATACGATCGCATGAAAAGACTCAAGTGATTCTTCATCATAAGTTCCTCGGTTTCCCACATTGTCTCTTCCATTTTATGGTTTCTCCATAGCACTTTTACCATACTAGTCATCCGGTTTCTCAGCACTTTTTTTATTGTATCAAAAATCTTGACGGGCTCTTCGCAATAAGACAGATTGGGTTCTAGTTCTAATTCCTCATATGTGAGTACATGCATTGGTCATGCATGTACTTTCTCAACAGTGATACGTGGAACACATCGTGAACATTGGAGAGATTTAGTGGCATTTCCAAATAGTATGCTACAACCCCAATTCGTTCTAGAATTTCAAAAGTTCTGATGTACCAGGGACTCAATTTACCTTTCTTACCGAAAAGTATAACTCCCTTCCATTGAGATACCTTCATGAAAATATGATCTCCTTCATGGAATTCCAAATCCTTCCTTCGGTTACCAGCACAACTCTTCTACCTACATTGAGCTGCATTGATGTGGTTTTGGATTACCTATACCATTTCCATCGTTTCCTCCACCAGTTCTAGGCCTACGAGTTTTCTTTCACCAACATCATCCCAACAGGTTGGTGTGCGACATCTCTTTGCGTATAATGCTTGATATGGTGCCATCTTAATACTTGAATGGAAGCTATTGCTATAGGAAAATTCCACCAGAGGTAAATATTGATCCAACATACCCTGAATGTCAAGTGAGAAAGATCTCAACATGTCTTCTAAGGTCTGAATAGTCCATTCTGATTGTCCATCAGTTTGGGGGTGCTAGGATGTGCTCAAACAATGTTCAGAATCGAAGACTTTCTGAAGACATTTCCAGAATCTTAATGTAAAATATGGATCACTATCCAAAACATTTGATAGGGGTACTCCATGAAGTTTCACAACATCATCAATATATAGTTTTTCTAGATGTTCAAGTTGTAGATCTTATCTTATTGCAGGAAAATGTGCTGACTTGGTAAGACGATCAATAATGACCCATATTGCATCATTCATTCTTAGAGTCTTTTGTAGTCCAATGACAATGTCCATCATGATGTTATCCCATTTCCACTCAGGTATTCGAAGAGGTTTCAATACTCCATCGGGCTGCTACTTTCCAGCTTTCACTTGTTGACAATCCATTCACCATGGCACAAAAGCAACAATCTCCCTCTTCATATTGTCTCACCAAAAATTTTCCTTCAAATCTCTATACATTTTGGTGATACCATGGTGTATAGAAAAATTGGAACTATGAGAATCGTCCAAAAATTCCATTTTTAGATCAGGTAAATCGGGAACGCAAAGTCTCCTCCCAAATTTCAAAATTCCATCTTCATAATCAACATTACTCAGTCTACAATCATTCATAAATGTAATTTTCTTTTGAAATTCTTCATCATCGGTCTGAGAACTATTTATCCTCTCTAGTAATGATTGTTTGGAAACCATTTGAAAAAGTATTGATGTTTCACCATCCATGGTAATTACTATATTCATCTTCACTAGATCTATTAAAATAGGATCCCTTTCAATTATCATCACATTCAAAACTCCATGATCCTTTATTCTCAAATAACTTGCCACCTTATTTACCTTCCCTCAGTGGTAGTGTATCGTGCAATCATAATCCTTGAGTAGTTCAAGCCATCTCCTTTTCCTCATGATGAGTTAATTCTATGAGAAAATATACTTCAAACCCTTGTGATCGGTATATATCTAAAAATTTTCACCATAGAGATAATGTCTCCATATCTTCAAAGCGATGATTACAAAAACTAACTCAATATCATGAGTAGGATAGTTTTGCTCAAGAATTTTTAGCTGTCGGGATGCATAGGCAATAACCCTATCATTCTGTATAAAGACACAACCAAGTCCTTTTTTCATTGCATCACTATAAATAATGAACCCATCATTCCCCGATGGTAGTGTCAATATAGTAGAATTGACTAATCTTCTCTTCAGTTCTTAAAAAAAATCACACTCTTTTTTCCTAACAAATTTAACCCCTTCACGTGTGAGCTTTGTTAATGGGTTAGCCAATCGGGCAAAATTCTGGACGAAATGTCGATAATAACTTGCTAAACCAATAAAACTATGTATCTCGGTTATAATCAATGGTGCTGGCCATTCATGGATTTCTATTGTCTTATCAGATTCAACAGAGATTCCAACCTTAGAGAAAATATAGTGAAGAAAAAAAATCTCTTGATGCCAGAATTCACACCTGCTAAACTTCCCATATAATTCATGACTTCTCAGAGTCTTCAACGAAATGCACAGGTGATTTACATGATCTTTGTAGCTTTTGGAGTATACTAACATATCATCAATAAATACCACTACGAAATCATCAAGATATTCTTTGAAAACTATGTTCATTAGATCCATGAAAACAGAGGGTGCATTAGTCAGCTCAAAAGGAATTACTATAAAATCATGATGCCTGTACCTGGTTAAAAATGTTGTCTTCACAATGTCATCATTATTCACACATAATTGATGATATCCAGATTTGTGGTCAATATTTGAAAATTATTGATCTCCATGAAATTGGTCAAATAAATCATCAATGAGAGGTAGGGGACACATTTTCTTTATTGATATAGAATTGATCTCCTTGTACTCAATATATAACCTCTTAGATCCATCTTCCGTTTTAACAAAAAGAATACAGGTACCCAATGGAGAAACACTAGGGTGAATAAATCCCTTATTACTCAATTCCTATTGTTGTTTCTTTAGTTCAATTGATTACATAGTGTCCATTCTATAAGGGGTCTTCGATACATGCCTTGATCCAGGAATTAAATCAATGGGAAACTACACTTCTCATTTTGGAGGATGTCCAGGTAAATCTTCTGGAAAAACAACTACACATTCTTTCACAATTGGTACATCCTCTATTTAAAAATTCCATTCCTCACCCACAGTAATTTCATTCTCTTTCTCCCCAATAATTGAATTTAGTTGTGCTACTAGTGGTGGATCTAGATAAGAATTAGGTGGTGATGATTCTGCTCTAAAGATAATGTGTTCCATGTCATCATCATCAAAAATCATAACCTCCTTCTTCTTACAATATATCATTGCATCATGGTCCAAAATCCAATCCATGCCGAGGATTATATTAAACTCAATCATAGGTATGACAATGAGATCAGCAGGTAAAGAACATTTATGTTCTCTAATGGGGACTGATTCAAAAAACATTGTTGTAATGATACTTCCCTTAGGAGTTTTAACAGACCACTACCTTGTTAAATAAAATTGAAAATGTATAATTTTATTAGCAAACTGGGAAGATATGAAACAATGCGATGATCCAAAATCAAATAATGAATTTTCTAAACATGAGGAAACCATTAAATTACCTGCCACCACGTCTTTCAGAGCTTCTTCCTCAGCAGTAGTGATAGCATAAGCTTGGCCTTGATCCCTTGGTATTTTCTGAGGTATGTTCCACTGACGGCTAGGAAATTAATTTTCATAATGTGCTATCTCTCTACAATTATATCATTCCACATTGACATCAACTCTCTTTGCCATACAATCATGAGCTTGGTGGCCTTTTCACCACACTTTTAACAGACTCTCATTCCCTTCAACCAAGTACCGGGGTTTTCCTAACCACATTTAATGCAGGATGCATAATCAACATTTCCCATCATCCCTTTATTTCAATTTCTAGAGTGGTCAGAAAATCTCTTCTTCTCTTGCTTATCCTCAAAGTCATATGTCTTAGAGAATTTTTTTCTGTCTGGATAACACATGAGACAATATCTTCATATGATGAGAAAGATTGTGAGACTAATGCTCGATAGAGAAACGGTTTTTACCCATTAATGAAACGATCAATCTTACATCTTGGGTTACGAATATAATCTGCTGCATGCCTTGCTAACCTTGTAAATTTAGTCTCATACTTTGTGACATTCTCATCCTCCTTTTTCCTCAGACTCAGAAATTGCCATTCCATATCCGCTCGATGTTTACGAGGAATGTTTTTTTCTATGAAAATATATTTGAACTCCCTCCATTCCATATTTTATACTTTATCATCTTCCTTCATTCTTTTTATCAATGACCACCATTGATCAGCATCTCCAGTGAGGAGATAAACTGCCAGGACAACTCTTTCCCTTTCACAACTACCCAAAACCTGAAATGTTTTATCTAGGGAACTTATACAATACTCAGCTACTAATGGATGCGTAATCCCATTGAATGTTGGTGGTTGATGTCTCATGAAGCGATATAACTTTGATCCTCCATGCTGCGGATCAGGGTGCACCATACAGGTAAGGTTATTATTTATAACCTGAGTAAGTTGTCCTGGTATGTTGATTAGCTTATCAGCACCAGTTGCATCACCATCTCCACTATAATTATCTTGAGCAGGAGGGAAATCCTTAAATGGAGTGCGTTCATTGATATAGTTTCCATTCGTTCCACTAGGCACCATTTCTAAACAATGGCATAAATTATATTAGTTTAGGAGACAAAATACATAGTTCTATACTTGTAAGACACATAACATGAATTGAAATATTTATGGATATAATCCATAATCGTAAACAAAATGTTTTATTTGAGGAATTATATACTCAGAAACCCTTTATAATGGTTTTTAATGAAAATGAGAATTATCCTAAGCATATACCACAGGAGTGTCATAAGAAAGAGTGCAGCAAGGCCCGTTGTCATGCACCAGTTCCCATTCGAATCTAGCTCAAAGAGGTGTTTTTGGGTTTTACCCCTAGGTACATATGTGCCACATTGACCTCTAGGTTCTCTTATCCAGACAGGGATGCATTGCTAGGAAGACTCACAAAATCTCTATAATACCAAAATTCTAGGAAGTTCTTCTACACTAATCCTCAAAGTCCATCTTAGGTCTATGTGCTCTAATCAGAGTTTATCTAAATCTAGATTCCAAGGTTTTTACTAAACATCCTTTGATACCAACTGTAACACCCTGACCCCAGTTACCCAGAATTGGTGCATTATTACATAACATTGGCATGATAAAAAAGGATCAAGTCGTGAATGTCATATTAGTTTAGTAGACTTGGAAACACTAGATATATTCATAAGTCTTACATTACATCCTAAAGTGAAAAAAAACTACAACATCATCTGGTCTTCATATCCCCTCATACTATCCCTGCCAGCCATTCAAATAATATTTCATTACATCTTGGGGAAAATAATACATTGAAATGGGTGAGCTCAGATGCTCAGTAAGGATAACAATATACTAGAAACATTCATAAATAAACATAATCATTTAAGGAAATGTATAACTAAAAAAACCTTTTAAACGTGATCTTCAACATAATATGGCAGTGATAAAATGAAATAATTCCATTTACTTATTAAAATGGATATTCTACTAGTCAAATAATCACATGCAATATCAATAACCACTTTCATAATGATGGAATTCATAATGCTAGACTATCATAACCAAGTATCCGAGGAATCGTTCCAAGAATACAAATAATATTTTTTTCAAAGCCTCGTTCCAAGACACTAGTTTGTCTCATGAGACCTTCCGATGCAATGAGGAGCTATAGTGGGATCCACCCGTCACTTATTATGTCCAATGTATTCCTCAGATGAACATGTTTAATCATAACATAAACATTTGTATTAAAACTAGAATATGAAATGTCAATATTTTCCCTATATACCATGAATGGTATAAAAATAACACATCCACAGTCAAAAATTTCACAAAACCTTCAATACTCTATGGAAGTTTTGTATCTTAATATGTCAACTTCAAATAAGATTAAAATCCACAAAAGATGTTGACATAGATGAAATCAAAACAATTTGAGAGAAATATCTCTTTCATTGAAATAATTTAAAAGCCCCAGAATTAAAACATTTTCATTGGAAATATTATTATAATCTTGTATGGGATGCTTATATGATTTTATAATAACGGAAAATAGCCGCACCCGCCATATAAGTTAAAAAAAGACATTCTTACCTTAATTTTATCCAAATGGTTAAAAATGATCTTGTTTGTAAAACGGAGGAAAGATTCCATTATAATACTATTATAAAAAGTAAAAAAATGGTATAAATGACGTTAACCCATATTCTATAAAATATTAAGAATGTTTTGAAATACCTTTTTAAGAAACATGGATGTGGATGATAAAGAGGTCGTAGTAGATAATTATGTATAAACAACCTCGGATAATGAAGAGATTGTGAAATAAACCCTTAACTTGTACTTTTCCTTGGATGAGGGTATGTTAAACTACTGTATAATGGTTACATAATTGTTTTTAAATTACACAAGAATCATATACATTAATATGATATCATATATGATCTTTTATTATTGCTTTGTTAATAATATCTTTGTATTACTGTCGTTTCGGGTGTTAACTTACTCGTTTTCTTTTATATGTTTTGTTACATAAGCTATTTTTGTTATGGATATGTTGTATATTATTCATATATATAATGATACAAAGTCCATAAACATTATTTTTAATCATCAAATGAAAATTAGTCTTGAATGGATAAGATGAGGAATGAATCTTATCACGTTCGTGGAGACGGTAGTCCGTACGTACGTACGAGCGACAATATCATTATTTTGATATTAAAATAATATATAATTTGATGGTGTTTCATATATAAATAATAATTATCATGTTATAATTATTATTTACATTAATTAAACATCATTATTATACCCATCCAAATAAAAATGTTTGGAAGAACAATTACACCACGACGTGGAGATGGTAAGCCGTACATACGCACGTATAGTGACATGTCATTAAAAAGCTATATATAATAATGAATATGGTTGTAAAATATTTATAATAACATTACAGTATATATAAGATACTTGATTTATTACTTTATAATAGAAATAACAAAGAAAGAAGAAGTTGAAGAAGAAAGGAACTTGAAAGAGGGTGGTGAAAACATTACCTCTTCTTCGGGTTCTTTCTTTTGATTTGATCAAAAGGGCTCTATAGGTTGGATTTATGATAGAACTAAGGCCTATAGGTTGAATTGAGGGACGTTGGGAGAATATTTGTGTAGGTTATGGCTAAGCCAAAAGGCTTTGAAGGTGTGATGAATTGGATAGAAGTTGTGTCCTTTTATAAGGGAGAGGAGGGGCTCTTTAGGTAAAACTTAAATTATAAATTTATAATAAATTAATATTCGGTATCTAATGGCTCCAAATAATAATATTAAAAATATATGGTGGGTATGGGTATAAATCCTTTCAACAAATAGATTCTAGATAGGTTTGGGTCATTATATTAACTTTATCTTTTAGTTTTAACTCTTAGTTAATTAGTTTGACATTTACCATGTCACTTTGTATTTTTATATTATAGAGTTAATAAACATACTATATACAACCAAGATAACACCAAGTTGTCCATTAATGATACACCTATCATGATATAAGTCCTTCAGCCGAACATTATATTTTTAGGAATATAATATCAGTTAATAATATAATACTTGTTTTAAAAACTCATTTATGCCAATTTTGACAATATTTAGTAATTGATTTTTGATAAAGTCATAACCACTTTATGAAATCGAAAAAAAATTATTTAAGCACTACTTACTGGTCATATCATGCAATAAATTTCGTTTATGGCATTAAAACTTTCAAATTATTTTTATTTTAACTTTTATAATACCAATTATTAGATTCTTTCATTAATAAGGAAAATACTGCATCATTATTGTGTCAAAAAATAAATTTAATTATTAAATGTCTAAAAATTATATATAAAATACGATTATGTAGTAATTATTTATATATTTCTAAATAATATTTATATTTTAAAATATACCATACATAAACCAGTGTAAAAATTGTTTTTCTAAAAGATATATGCTTATGTCATTGTTTTATTTACTTTAACATAATTAATATAAAGTGTCCTTATCACCTACAAGTGGCTCCATGGGGTCCCAAAATAGACCTAAATATTACCATGGTTGGACATGTATCAACCAATATGGTTAGGACATGTTTTATGGAAATTTATTATTATTATAATATTATTTTTTACCCTTATTTACCGGATTTACCCTTTAACCATGGTAAATAAAATATTTACCAAAGAAATTATTCCAAATGTATAAAAATAAAAGATAACAATTTACAAAATTTATAAATACTGATTCCAAATATGGAATCCATTTTTCCAAATTAAAAACACAGAAGTGGCAGAAATTAATTTAAATTTAATTCCCGCTGTCAAAACAAAAAACATTTTTAAAGAAATTATAACTATCGAATGATTGACACTTGTTTATGTCCGGTTTAATAGGTAAATTTTGTCCAATGCCCCATATTGTCTTAAATGGTAAAAATATATTCTAAATATACTTTAAAACCACTAAAATTCATAATTTATCTCTATTAATTATTTCGATTAAAAAAGATGTTTTTAATTAAAATTTAGTAATTCTTACTATTCATCAAAATATGAAAGTTATTTGAAAAGTTCCAAAAATTCACCCTAAGATAATTTTTATATTATGAATCCAAAAATAAAGTCCATTTTAAAAGATAAAATGTATAAAATATCAAAATGTGGGTATTACTATTCATAACTGCTAGTTTGATTGTTTGTGGTGTGTGTTAGAACTCGAAGTTGCATACAACACAGGCTACTGTATTATTCAAAGAGAAACATACTGTAGAATCTTGGGGTGTTATAGAAGTTATTTTACCATGATTAGAAGATTATCTTCCGATTTTCCAAAGACACTAATGAAATATGGTCTATGGGCGTCTGTTTTTTATCATGTATTAAGTATTCCGCAAAAGTAATGTAATGTCTATGTAAATCAAGCTTTTGTTCCCTACAGTTGGTATCAGACCGAAGTCTTAGTTAACGTTTGGAAACTAGGATGCGGAAACATTAGTGAGATTTCTAAAGATATTTATAAAGTATGTCTAGGGATGTCCCTAATGTTATGTATTAGTATAGGTTAGAGTCCTAGAATTATGGTAACTATCTTAGAATTAATCCTATGATGTTATATATTTAAGGTTCTACCACATTATTATGTTGGTTTCCTAGTATAATTTTTCCTCTCACGTTATTCTTTCTGGGTTTTAGAAAATGGCTGGAAATAGGAAGATTCATGATAATAGAGGATATGATGGACAATGGAAAGACATTTTTCATGATAAACCAAATGAAATAGGATTTGAAAGTCCAAACATAGTTATTATTCCTAATCATAAATATCATAATATGATCAATAATAACAACCATGGTAAGTTTCTTGACATATCCAATAAGAGAAAGATGGAGTTTCATGATGATAATAGAAGAATGAAAGTTCAATTTCCATCATGTAAATCATGTGGTAAGAGGCATCCAAGAGAATGATTCAAAGGAGCTATAAGATTCTTTGCGTGTGGAAAAGATGGACACAAATCCATAAATTGGAAAGGAAAGGGTTCATTTATCACTAAGGACAAGGATAATTGTGTTGTTATGACATCAAAAACGGTTAAATGTTTTAAATGTGGAATGTACAGGCATTATGAAAACCAATGCCCTAATGGAAAATCTCATGAAGAGAATTAGCGTGGTCGTTTGGTTAGTATTTATGTTGATAATGATGAGGAGACTACAAATGATATATGAGATGAAAGAAGAGATGAGGAATAAAATGATGAAGCTCAGTCAATGGTTTAAGAAGGAAGTGGAATGATCTTATGTTCATCAAGAGTAATGTTTTATATGTAATTTAATGGTACTATGGAATAATGAATCATCTAAGGATTGTTACACTATGCTTTTTCCTTGAGTATTTGAAACTATATGTAGGATGGTACAGATATACATGAAAGGTTATGCAGATATTTTCGGAAGTCAGATGATATGTGCATAATGAAGGGATATAGAGAAAATAATATGTTGGATATTATTAATGACCTCATGATTGAGATAAGGACAAAGTGATATCATGGTTTGAGTATATTGAACTTTTGGGATTTTGGTATGTGGCAATAGTTAACTTATGATAGAATTCTTGTTTTCACAAAGGTTCTATGGTAATACATGTTTCAAAATAAACATGATTAAGGTAATAAAATATTTGGAAATTGACAAACAAGATATATATTGAGATATATGAGGGATAAATGATGGTATTCACATGCTTGTTATATAACCTTTTTTGTAATTGTTCTCTTTACAATATGATTTTGGACAGATGTATTTTGGATAAGTCTTATGGTTCGAATGGATTGAGTTGAACAACAAATAGTATTGTTTAAGTCAAGATCCTTTTTTAGATTTTATTTCTAGAATGTAATAATATTATAGTTTAAGAAAAAGGACAACCTACAAGACGTGCAACAACCCATCGTGTCAGACAAGGTTACGAGAATCAAACCCACAACCGATGTGTGATAGGCCTTTATGGCCTACCACTGGCCTACAGGAAGTCCCTGGTTAGTAGAAATTAAATTTATTTTATTAAGTGGTTTGATAGTTAAAGTATAAGTCCATCATTGGAATCATATATGGTTAATCTCTCCATAGTTGTACTTCTGTATATTTAATAACTTTTGCAAACTTTTTGAGATAGGTAGAATAACCTTTCACATGATCTACTAACACTTCAAGAAGGAAAAATTCAACTTCATTTCTTTAATAAGGTATGAATTGGAAATTTTTCATGGAATGGCCAACCATGATATTACACTGAAATGAATTAAGTACTTCTCTTTATGAAAAAGTTTTTCAACATTAGGGAAATGATCTTGAAAAACAAAAATGTTGTCCTAATACCCTCATATCTAATGAATTAGATGGTACCTGAGATCATCACAAATTTATTGCTTTGTGATTGTTGGCTTTTTCATTGCCATGTCCTCTACCAATCTTCCTTAGAAATTGAAATTTAGTTTTCTCTTCCATATCCATACGTTAACCTATGTTCTCCTATGTGGAAACCCCATTTTTAGTTAATTTGGGTAGACATTATGATTCATACTTAGTTTATAAAATTAAGTTTTGGTATTCCTTTTTATGAAGTGGTTTTATATTATAGAAACTAAAAAGTAGTAAATGATTTATAATCGCAATGAATTTTGAGGGCGAAATTCATTTTGAGGGGGGTAGAATGTTACACCCTGAGATTTTATGAGATATATTACTTTTAATTTCTTTGATGTATTCTATTGTACATTACACCAAGATTATCTTGTTCTATATGCATCACTTTATTAGCTTGCAGTATATGCAACACTATTCTTGGCTCGTGTTACACACACTTTCATGTTCGTTTTGTGGAAATTATTCTACGCAACATTAAGTATAGATTTTGTTTACTGTATATATGAAATAAGTTTTGATTATGATATACGCAACACCAAAAAGAGCTTTCACTACACAAAACCCTTACATGGATTTCATTACACGCAATGATGACCTTTCTCGATAGCGTGTGTGGTACACAATACCGTATTTCACTAAACAACGATATGTTATAAAAATATTTTATAAACTAGCCGTAATGAATAGTAATACCCACATTTTGAAATTTCATAAATTAAATATTTCAAAAAGGACTTTTTTATTGGATTTGGAAAATCAAAATTAGCTTTTGGTGAATTTTTGATATTTTTCTGAAAACATTCAATTTTTTATGAATTGTGATAAACACTGAGTTATTATTTAAAACTGATTTTTTAATATAATTATTTATATTATTTAAATTTATTTTAGGTCAAAAAAGATACATAATACCTATACAATTTCAATGTAATTTATTGGAGTCATTTTATAATAATTTTAGATATATAATAATCTTATTGAACTTTTTACCGTCTTTTACCCACCTCCTAGGAGAATTTGAAAATTTTCATAAAATATAATTTTCCTGCTTCTGTGAGTGGAATTTCAAAAATAAGAGAGACAGGGTTGATATCAGTACGTAAAATTTGGGTTAATAAGTAAATTGTTTTTGGTGAATAGTAACTTTTTACTTTTATTTACCACAGTTAAAAGTATATAGGGTAATTCAGGGTAAAAATGATATTATTATTACCGTAACACATGTCCTAATTCTATTGGATAAGTGTAATTTGACCAATAAAAACCTTAGAAATAAAATATGACACTTTAGTTCCCCTTGGATTAGATTAGGACATTTATTATTTTTTAATTCAAAGAAGAATTAAAATAGTAAAAATCAATGTTTAATAAGTAAAATATTTTTAATATAAGCTAATAGAAAAGAAATATTATACTATATATATTCATTAGAAAGCTAAAAATATTTACTACATAATGATATTTTATTTATATTTTTTAGGCATTAAACAATTTATTTTATTTTTGACATAATGATGATGATGTAATTACAATATTAATGAAATAATAACATAATTGATATTATAAATACCCAAATAAATGTAATTGAAACTTTTTATGAATTAAATTAATTTAATAGGTGAATATAACATATTATTGTTTGTTATATGTATTTATATTGAAGTAATGATACTGTTATAAATTTAGAAAATACAAATTAACAAATAGTGTCAAAATTGACATAAAAGTGTTTTTAAAACAAATATTAAATTTTTTGTTGATATAATGGTCCTAAAAATCTAAGGATCAGCCAAAAGACATATATAATATTATATATGACATTAATGAACCAATTGTGGTAATATTGGATGTTTATAGTATGTTTATTAACAATATAGTTGAAGAATACAAGAAGACACGATAAAAGTTAAATTATTTAACATAGAGTTAAATCTAAATGATATTGTTAAAATGTTAACATAAACAATTATAAAACCAATTGGATGATAATATTTCGACCCATACCAATCCTAATCTATAAATAAGTCACCTTGGAGCAATTATATACCGCATATGAATTTATTATAAAAATAATATTTTAAGTTTTTCCTAAGGTGCCCCTCACCCCCTTATAAAAGGGCACCTCGTCCCTCTCCTATTCAGAAACATTTGATCCTTAAATCTAGTCCATCCCCTACCCATTTCACTTATCCACTTCCATATAAACATACTAGAGGTTCTGGGCTTCTTCAAAGACCAAATTTTGTGCCCTAAGAGGAGGTTAAAAGGTGGTGCATCAAAGAAGAGGTAATTTCGTCTACCAATTATTTCATGTTTCATTATTCTTATACTTTCTCTTCATTAGTTGTTTAATTATAAAGTAATAACATAAGTATAAATAATATACTAATATGTCATTTAAAATATGAAACAACCCCATTTCATCTTCTATCCATTATATTGAAAATGAAATCACCATGCGAGCGTATGTAAAAAATATCGTCTCCACGCCGTGGTGTAATCTATTTTTCCACCACCACCTTACCTGGATGGGTATAATGGTGAAATGAATAACTATAGAGGGTAATTATAATATAAAACCTATTCTGAGATATTATATCATCCACTTCAATTCCTTTAAATAATTATGAGAATGATATTATCGCTCGTGCGTACGTACGGATTACCGTCTCCACGACGCGATGAGATTCATTATCCATGTTAACCATTCAGGAATGATTATAAAGTATATAAAATGAATAATAATGATATATATGACATAAATATTCTACTGGATATATTTATATATATATATATTTCATCTACATACTTCCATTCAAGTCAATAAGGAAAGAAGAACAATGTTAATGCGTAAATACAACCTACCGTCTCCTTGAACAGTGTGTTTCATTTCATTTATCTATATATTATATATATATATATACTGAATATATATGATATATAAATCATGTTTTACATTATTAAATTAAGTAAGTAATATATTTAATAATAATATCAAGAATAATAAGTCCAAACACGTATGATAAATGAAACAATTTTACCCAAAATGCTGCTTTAACATGGAATTGACCAAAGAACGGGTAATATAAAGTCATTAATTAATCATATATGATATCATAAATATTATTATGGTTCTGATAAAAATTAATAATATTTTTAATCCCACTATACATGAGTCTCTGACAGATGCGGAAGAAATTGGACCTAAGGTAAGGGATAATTTTGAAAATCTCATTTTTATATGTGATTATTTATTTGTATGAATTTACTGGGGTTATATTTTTCATCCATGTCCTTAAAATATTTTTCTTAATGTTTTTAATATTATTCCATTCATTTTTAAATTCATATTTACCCCTCTTTGACTTTTAATTTGAGTTATGGAAGGAATATTTCTTTTGTTTACCATATAAGGTACTTTTGGACTTTTCAGGAAAAAGTATGAGAATAATGTTATTTTATCTTATACGGAATGAATGGATTTTTATGGTTTTATAACGACTTATTTCAATGAAGTTTCCTCTAAAAAATGTCATGATTATTTTAAACAATATACTTTTATTTTAAAATTTCATGGCATTTTGAGAAAAGAAAATGATTTTGAAGAAGAAAGGATATTTTCCTCAAGGGTTCATTTCAAGTGTTTTATCAAAACTATTTTCCAACTATGATGAAATTATTTTTTATGTTTATTTTTCAAGTATAATGTCTCTATTATTTAAATTTTTTTATTTTTCTTGTGATGAAATGATATCCATTTCTTCAATATGGATTATGTTATGATGAAATGATGTTTATAAACCCATTTTATTCGTTGGGCTGTTTTGAATGATGTATGTTTATTTTGTGGAACATGAAAGAATAATTTCATTATGAGATGGGTGGGACCTATAACTACCTCCAATTCATTGGTTAATGATTTATATCTCATGAGATATACATGGATGGAATGGTAAGTTAATCTGGTTCAGTGTTAAAGGACTGGAACAAGGAGTGAACTCGATTCAGTAAGGGACTTTGTCCACTATGATGTTCTTAGCAGCAATGCCTTGGCTACTATAGAAATCATATCAGGTGATTAATGGTTTGTCACAATTACATGTTTTATTCCCATGATATTTTATCAATATTAATGTTCCTTTATGATCTATGCATTTTTTACTGCCAAGATTTATGTCATTTCCCATGATTTTGATGTCTTATGTTCATGATTTTACATTCAAATGTTTATATATTGTTTTTAAATTCAACATATTTACCCTTACTGAGCATTTGAGCTCACCATTTTTATATTTTCATTTCACCAGGATATAGAGAAATGTTTTAGGTAAGAAAGCCAAAGGGGAAGAACTTTATGGGAAATGTTGAAGATCATTCACCATGATTATAAGATTATGTTTTGAGTTTCCAAAGAAACTCAAATAATATGGTCTTTGGGCTTCTATTTTTGTAATGTATTAATTATTCAGTAGAATTAATGTAATGTCAATGTACTTCAAGATTTGGGTCTATACAGGAGTCATGTGAACTCTACCTATTACAATAAGGAAATGTGATGACATCCCCATCAATTTGATCATTGTATTACCAAAAAATCCATGAAATTATGGTGCAATATGGGTACTTGTTGGTTTACATATGAAAATTTCACATTTCCTCACTATAAGGGAGGATTTTCCATTAGATCACCTTGAAAAACACTATATTAATAATTTTGTGATACTTCATGGAGAACCTCTATCAAATATATATAATGAAGATAAATGATTTAAAAATAAATTATAGAAAAGAAATTAGAAATATTTGGACACTGAGCTTCATTTGAGTGCTGGTTATCATCCCCAAATAGACTGGAAGTCAAAACAGGCAATCCAAACATTATAAGACCGATTGATATAATACTCTCTTGACTATCTACGTATGTGGGATCAATATTTCACATTAGTGGATTTTTCCTAAAAAAATAGTTTCTGTTCTAGTATTCAAATGTCACCACATAATGAATTGTTCAAAAGGATATGTCATACACCAACATGTTGGGATAATGTTGCTGAAAGGATTCTTTTGGGCCCAGATCTTGTGAAGGAATCATGAAAAAAGGTAAATACTATTCAAACCCATATCAAATAATCTCAATGTAGGGTAACGTTCTATGCTAATAATCGAAGGAATGATTTGGTGTTTCAAGGGGGAGATACATTTTCTTGAATGTATCTCAATGGAAGGGTTTTATATGATTTGGAATGGAAGGGAAAATTTTCCCCAAGTACATTGGCCCTTTTTATATTCTAAAGATAATTAGATATATGGATTATCATTTGGAAATTCCTCCTAGATTTTCTATGTACACATTATGTTCCATGTCTCAATATTGAGAATTTAAATTCCAGACCTAATGCTTTCCCTCACTTCTGAAGGTATATAGTTGTAAGCTAACTTCTTTTACTCTCATGAGCCTATCTGGATTCTAGACACTAATGAACCAGTGTTGATGAATCAGATGACAAAGATGGTAATGGTACATTGGGAAATTCATAATCATAAAGTGGAAATGTGGGGGCCTATATAACTTATTAATAAGAACTACCCAAATCATTTTATTAGGCAACATTATATTAATTTTGAGGATGAAAGTTATGTGGGGGGAGTGGGAATCTTACACAATAAGGTTTTACAAATAAAATTTCTATATAATTCATTCATTATTGTGTCTATGAAAACAAAAAAAATTAATAATTATAAGAGATAGTAATAATCAGGCCCTTAGATATAATTTTTTGGCTTTGTGACTTGAATTTCAATGAGCTCCCATACATTGTTGTGATCTGTATGATATTAATATATAGTTAGGAGAAAAAAGAAATTTTGTTGAGTAGTAACATACTCTTATGAATGTTACCATACACTTCTGAAAAGTAATGTACCATTTAATAAAATAATCTCAACAATGTGTGTATAATTAAAATAAAGAATCTTTATAAATGAGAGTGAATATATTAATAATTAATAATTAATTGTTGATATTTTTGTGAGTAATAAATATTTAATTACAATTTAAAATTTAAAATTTGATTGGAAATGAAATTCATTTCCAAAAAATGTATTCTTCATTAAATAGTTTGTCTTCCCATTAACTTAGCACAATTTTATGAGACCTTCATTAATATTTGAAAGTATTATAAGATCATTTTTATTTTTAAAATATTTATTTTAAATAGAAAATAATTATATTAATAACAAATTTAATTTCTATTATATAAAAAATTACATTCATATAACAGTGTTCATTTTTTAATTTTACATGTCTGAAAATTATTTGGGTGAATTTTTTGTATTTTTTCGAAATAC
Source organism: Viscum album (assembly GCA_963277665.1). Classification (NCBI taxonomy): domain Eukaryota; kingdom Viridiplantae; phylum Streptophyta; class Magnoliopsida; order Santalales; family Viscaceae; genus Viscum; species Viscum album. Next base: position 1,193,391,882 of record OY728121.1, on the reverse strand, counting down.
ATGATTTTTATATGAATAGTGAAATTCTATAATTTCATAAATATGCTAAATAAATGAATTATTTCATCAGGCATTAGTCATATATGATGTAAATGACCACTGGTTCGAACTCACATGAACATATTACTTTATTGTGTCACAATAATTATTAATATTCATAGAATTTAGCCAAAATAATAATGTAATGGAAAACCCTCTTATCCTCTAACATAAAAACCACCTCTCTCTGCCTCTTCTATTCACTGCTCTTAATCTTTGTGCCATGTCTAAATAATAGTAAAATCTCCTCCCTAGAAAATCCCCACGTCCAAAATCCATTTGTCTCTTTAAAAGTCCAAATACCATCTGAGATGTGTTAATCTATCACATTCAAGGATAAAAGGTTTCCAAGTTTTATTACAATATTAAATTCTGGTCATAAAAAAATTTCTATAGTTGATAATGATAATAATATATTTAATATATCCTAGTTGATGTTATATAATCATTTGTGTCTGTGGTATTATTTTTTAAAACCAAACGAGTTTATCATGATCGAAAAACCACAAAAATAATCCTAGTGTTTATAAATAAAATTTTATCTCATGGTTCAACATCACCCTAAGAATAAAAATGAATTATATGTTCATTTAACCTTATTTATGAAAATTAATAACATATAAAATAAATAATGTAATAATATTATCCTTCTATATTACCATTCCTACAAAGATCCGATCATGAAAATATATGAAATGATCACACTCAAACGATGTTATTGAATGACATAGCCCGTAAAACGACCATAAATCAATATAATAAAATGATAATAAATCAAATAAATCTTAAATAGGTTCTTAATTAAGTTATTAATAAGTTTAATTATATATTTTAGGAAATTATTTTCAATAAAAGAACATATTTAGACACAAGGTAAGTGTTTTATTCTCGAACGTTTGTTTTTCAATCCTGTTTCTCATAACATCTAATTACCTCAATGGAATTATTATATTTTATATTTTCTCATAAAAATTATATTATAATGTAATATATATTTTTACAAAAAAATATTCATCTTTCTATAATTGTGAGATACATTTTTTAAAAGAATATTTGAAATAATCTTCATAAAAATGAAGCTGATTAAAAGGAATTTCATGAATTCTTACATATTTAAAGGTTAATTCATAATATATTTATAGAATCCATTATTTCTCTATAATGTGAAAATTTTTTATGGGAAAAATATTTTAATTCACTCTTGGTTTTATATAAATACTTTTCCAAAATAACAATTATTTCTAATGTAAAATAGTATTTATCCCCAGAAATATCCAATGATATTGTAAGAGTAATTTTAAATTTCAACACTCTTGTTGGATCTTATTTATAATTGGTAATAAAATTTTATGATATCATCTACCATAATTTATAGAATGGATTATGATTATTTTCACTATTGATGTGCTGTCTTGAAACATTCTTCTTATTTCTCTGAATTGTTAGTGTTTAGGTTTGGGAATTTTTTTTAAGTTTTAGTTTCAATATGAATGTATTTATTGAATAAATTTATCCCCATTGATATGAGTAATGCATTGGATTTAGTATGTTATGTGGGCAGCCCGCTATGTCCTCTAGATGCTTCAATAGGTCTCATGATAGAAAAAAATATGGGGTTAGTCGAGGCCTTTCCCATTTTCAAATATTGTTTTGGATGAAACCTTGATAGTATATGATAGAATGAATGGAATTATGAAGTAGATCATTATAAAAATATAGATTTATAGTACATGTGATTATAAGACTAGTAAAATATCCATGGTTATGTTTCACATAAATATTTACTATGTTTTTTCTACTTCCATATTATGTTAAAGTATATTTATAAATGCTTCCATTTTTAGTTATTCATCATGCATACTGTTTATATTTTCATGCGTTTTATTATTTACCCTTAATGAGCTTATGGTTTTAACCCATTCACATGTTATATCCCCCCGGTTACAAAAAGGTATATTAATAATATTCTAAGAAGATAATATAAGAGATTATGTTTGATTCAAAAGAAGATGTTATGTTGAATTTTATTTCAAGTTGTAATGTTGAAATTTTATTTGTATATTGATTTCATATTCTATTTAATTATTCATTACTTTTCGATAAAAATTCATTGTTTATATTAAAATGTATTAAAATAATTCACCCACTTTGGGAATCTGGGGTTGGGTCCTTACATGAGTGTTCTCCAGCATACTTATCGGATGGCCAGTAGGGTCCTCTAAGAAGTAAAGCATCATATAATTGGTTTTAGATGGTCGGGTAGTAAATAATATTTCATGTAGGGAACCAATATTAGTAATTAGACTGAAATTTCTCTAGGGATGGTATTTCCCATAGGTCTACTGTGATATATTCTGTTCAGTTTTATAGATGTGGATTTTATGAAAATTATTATTTTATGTTCTCATCAACAACGATGCTTCATATGGTTTTGGAGGCCTGAATTCTATTCACTACAAGAAACGTAATATAATTTTGAATATTTATTAGCATCATTGACCAAAAATAAATGTTCAAAATATTATACAGTAGGATTAGTCATATCTTGGAGGAATTGGATTTGGTAGAGGGAATCCCCATGATGTCCCTCATCATTAGGTGACATTTCTAGAGAAAGAACATTGAGGTCATCAATAACGTGGAAAATGTGTTGGAATGGGGATGATGCATGCTAACATGAGGGAAACTCCATATTATTTTGAGTTTCTCAATGTATGACCACTTCATCATGTACCTTAATTTTATGGGTTAAATTCTATATATTTTCAATTTTTTTGTAACCACATTGGCCTAAACAATAGTATTGAATCGAGAGAGGCTTCACATAATCTTCCAGTTGTTAATGTGTATTCGGAAAAATCCTTCAGGATAACCTTGAATGGTTTTAGGGATGAAAGTTTTTATAAATAATGGGTTTTTTAATGGTTAGTTGTAGAGCTCCAATGATATTGTTGATAGGGTGTGTTGAAAAAAATCTAATATAATAGAATGAATTCCCAGTTAGTAGAGCCGAAATTTTCAAATAATATGTGGCATCATTTCAAAGTGATTCCCAATTTTTTGGGGTCCTAAATTTTTGGGATGGATAAATAATCATGAAATATGGATTTCCATTTATAATTCATTAATACATGGTTAATGAATGAATTTTGTAAAGATTTGTGTTTCCTAAAGTTATTTATCCTCAGGAAGGATGTTGTTGTCGTGAAAGATTAAATTTTCTCAAATTCATGATTATAAACTGTAAATATCTATGACTATCAAAAGCTTTGGGAATATGAAATGTACGTAGAAATTCATTAAAATAGGAATCCACACAATTGAATTTAGATATGTTGAAAATTAATTTCCAATGATCCTGAAAGATTTTAATTTGGTATATAATTTTTAAGAATAGGAATCTACCCCCATATTATCATATAAAAATATATTAGAAAAATTCAATGGTTCTAAATTCATGGAGGTGATTCATGGTAGTTGTTCTTGAAGAAAATTTTATATAGAAATGATGTTTTTAAGGCTTTGAATTCTAGACAATAGTTTTAAACATCCAAAATGGTTTGAATTTAGTAATATATAAGAAAATGTGACCAAAAGTTGTGAGCTTCACAATGGCTATGTGAGAGTCATGAGAGTGTTAGAGGTTCATGAAAGGGTGTTTATTCTAAAATGATAGTTTATACATTAAAAATAAGTGGGAATAATAAATATTTTTGGGTTAACAAAGGTAGTAAATATTTATGTAGAACTATGTTGATTTTTGAAGGACATTTGAGATTCACGAAGGTAGTGAGCACTGAGAAAGTATTAAAATGTAATTTCCAAGTTATTCTCCGGTATAGTGGAATTCATAAAGTGGATGAAATTAGAACATAAATTGATAATATAAAATCAAATTATGATATCTTGATTAATTATAATTATGAGACCTATATTTCTATGAATTCTTTGTGACTCCTTTCCAGTGCAGTGAAAAAATGAAGAGGAAGAAGACATTCCATTCAACTTGATGTGATCTATTAAAGGATATATCAAAGGAGTACCCCTTGGATTGTAGTTATCTATCCCAAAATATTGTAATGTTAGTGACCCTAATAATATAAGTGATAGATCTTGAACTTACATTAGAAATGAGCCTTATTGGATTTTGTATATTAACACATTACCATTCTATATCAATTTAATATAGCCCATTGAAAATGAACCATGTAAAATAATTTTTTCTCATGTTTTATTCCAACTTTGTTAATTAATTTACATAGTCAATGTTGAGAAGTGTGTTTTCGTTAATGATGATAAAATATCAGAATTTAAAATAGTTTTTATCTTTCATACCCTGTTTCACACCCTCCCTCTCAGAGTATCTATCCTAGTGAGGATAATAAATTATATCATAGAAAAGGGTAAATTTCTGTGATTTTCTCTAAGTGGTTCCAATAGAAGATTCCAATCACAAATGGATTCCAATATTTGATAGAAAATATATTCAATTATTGATTAATTTGATGCATCAATACATAATAAATTTTCTATGAATGTCTTTACTATGACAATGCGTGAAATTTCAGAAAGTATCAATAGTGGTGATTTTTCAAAATCATACCAATGTAACTTGTTTTATAATGAAAAAGGAGCAAATTATTTATGTGGCAACTAAATATACTATTATATATATGAATATGATATCATTTATGTCATGACATGTAATGTTGGAAAAATTTCTCAAAAATTTATTGTATGAGTTATATTTGAGAGAAGAAGAGATACATGTTCTATGGAACAATTATGATGATCTCCTAATAAACACTAATGAGTTTGTTGATTCATTATTTGTTATGGAAATTTTTTTAGAGAAAATTCATGGACTATAATAAATTATTTTATATGTAATTATTTTCATGAATTTATGGAGATTAATTTCACGATGGTTAAATATGAATGTTTTTATATTGGAAGATAATGATAATCAATATTAGACATTACATATCTTTCACAATACTATTTATACATACCAGGTAAAAAATGAGAATAATGAGTCGGTGGAAAAAAGGGATGTCCAAACAGGTGTCCTTAATGAAAATAAAGAAGACCAATATTGAATATGGTTATTAAGAAGAATATATAGATGAATACATGCCATTTGTTAAATAAAATTTACAAATAGGAAAATGAAATTTCAAATGGAATCTCTTATATTCATGATTTTAATGTGGAAAGGTTGGAAATATTGTAGTGAGGTTTCCCAAGATGTATCATGATGACAATGATTACAATTTTGAAATTCCCATGAATAAGTCTTCATTCTACATTAATGGAAAGAATCATTTTAAAAGGTATTTACACAAAGTTAATAATCTCATTTAGTAATGAAATGAATGTTGATATGAATTAGATTTTGAATAGATTGTGAACTATAACAATCATGAAAAAATTCTATGGTGAATGTTTAATGTTTCTCCATGAAAAATAATGAATGTGAAAATAATAAGGAAGTAGTTAAAAAATATTTAATCTTCTGGTTGACATTATAAGGACTCGGGCTCAAACATTATATGATAGTGAATTAAATGAATAATTCACACTGAGCATCTCTTCAGGTTTATAGTTTTAGATAATTAGGCCTTAAATATACATATAAAATTGAATATTACTTGTAGACACTACTACTGAGTATCTATTTTTTATAAAATAAAAACTTTTAAAATGAAACATGTCTAGTACAATGTTTTAAACAACATTACTTTTCATTGATCTCATCCTTGACACAATTACACATTATTTCCATTCAAAAACATTTCAAAATCATGGGAACAGCAAAAAAATCTTTTTAAGGGTTATAAAATAAGGAAATAAAATGTTTTCCCATAAGTAAATACAGATCAATAAAACTGTACTTTTGAATCATAACATACCTTACAAAATCCTAAAATTTATGAATAACAAACAAAAATCATAAATCAAACTGGTTATTTCTGGCATTCATAACATACCTACATTGTAGCTATAATAGCTACAGAGGGAGTCACATTTTGAATACCCATCATAGTATGTTCCCTAAATATCTTAGGAGAAGCATTAACATTTACCTCCCTCACATTACCCAATGCATTGGAGAGCTATCTCGGGCTCACCCGCCTAGGATTATCACTGAACCACCCATATGCGTAACTGATTCCCAATAACCATAACATAGTAATTTCATATAAAACAATCATAATGGAAAGATAAAATTTCCACATTTCAATAAAAATATATCATTTCAAGATATTAACATAATCAATGCTTTATCAAACCATTTTCAAGACCATTTAAAACATTTAATAAAGAGATTTTTGAATCAAAGTGTCCCAGAAAACATTGAATATTTTAATTGAATTATCATTTTATCACATTAATGTCCAAATAATATAATCCAAAAAACCATTTTGAAAAGAAGGACGTCAATGAGAATGATTTAGAATAATAAATCATTAAAACAATTAGAACAATATTTTTGTTAAAGAGTTTTTAACAAAATAAGAGACATTTGAAAATAAATAATTGAAGATTAAGATTTTATGAAAACATTATAAAATCATGAGAATATATGTATTAAAGATATAAAAATCCAAAGGATTGTATGTACACCATATACTAGTGAATTGTTGCATAAAAACAATGTAGTTGAATGGAATGTAAATTGAGACAGAATCCCTTATAAAGATGGTATCATAGGATTAAGGATAAATAAATTACATAATTATGTTTGAATGATATAAATACATCCAATATATGTGTATATTAAGTGTAAAACAATCAGATTTCATTAACACATATTTATTGAAAGATATAATCAACAATTATATGTTTAAGCCAACAGATTGAAATTGGGTTAAGAAGTTACCTTATAGAAGTTCAACATCCTAACGACATCACATTAAAATTCAGAAAATTATTTGATGAGATTGAAAAGGGTATCTCATCACACAGAAATAAAATTTACAGCAATATCAATATATAAGAACATATCTCAACATAAGAACATGTAAATTAAAAGACATAGGAAAAATAAGTCTTTTAAAAAGTAGAGGGTGACAAGTTCCCTTACTGATTTGGTATCTTACAAAACATACAACCCATGAAAGAAGAATAATACAATAATGATATATATACACATAAAATAATGTATTTTACACAATTAATAAAACCATGGTCAATAAGAGCACCCCACAAAAGAAAATAGAGCAAATATAGCATGAATATCAAGGGAATAAAAAGTGAGATGAAAACCCCTTACAACGTTGTAATCAATCGAGTCATATGAAAAAAATTTAATAACAAAAAAATGAATCACAAAATACCCTGAATATAATTAGAATCCTTATAATATATATAAATTTTCAGCACACAACACACCACATGAAATAAATATGTGGTGAACAAAATAAATGTCGCGGAATTAAATTTGAGATAAGAATCCCTTACCTCGTGTCCGACATGAATATATTGTTCCTCGTTCATCAAGAATAATAAGGTGAATTTAATTTATACATTATTAAGATCCATTTTCAATTATATTATACCTTTTATATCACTTATTACCATGTTATAAACATAATGTAATCATTTATGTTAATAATGGCCGTTTTGTCGATATTTGGTACAGGATTCACAAATGAACACCATATAATTACAAGTTGTCCATGTGGTCCAGATTCCATTATCAACAGAACGATATTCATGATTAAGATATAATATATATAATATATATCCAGTATATATATGTATTTATAATATTATATAACATTTAGAGTTAAGAAATGAAATGCACAGTTCATGGAGACGGTAAGTCTTACGTACGCATGAAAGCAAATTTCATTCATATTTCATATTTAATTGAATGAAAACATAAATATACATAAGAATATTATAATTACAGTATAATATAATATATAATTTAATTAACTCCATCCTTTATACATCCCACATATGGCATGAATGAGTCATATCACTTTGAGGGTGCGGTAGTCCGCTCTTCCTCAAATGAAATTATCGCGTTTACCAATAATGGAAACCATAAAGGTATGTTTTAAATGAAACATATATAAAAATAAGGTAAAAATATAAATAAGGTAAACATAAAAATAATATATATCATATATTAATAAAGTTCCATATTAATGGCCACCATAAGAGGCAGTAAGAGATAATTGAACAATCATCATTCAGTGAGGCGTTTGTTTTCTATCCAGAGAAACAATATGTTTTTTACCCAATAGATGGAGGTGTGTGTAAGTGTAGTTATAATCCTTATCATAAAAACATACTAGTATATTTTGGATACTAGTATTATTATAAAATAATGTAATAAAAGGGGTTTAGGGTTGGATATGTAAAATAAAAGAAAATAATTTAAGAGAAACTGTTATATTAAAATCGTGTAACTCCCTTTGGATTGAACCAAAATGATTTATGGATGTGACTTATGACTAAGGTATGTCTTCTATGTGGAATAGAGGGATATTTAGTGATTATTTGGTCAGTTGTTTCATGATCCAAGGTGCTTGAGATGTGTGAGTAATGGGTTAGAAATTGTGTCCTTTTATAAGGGAGAGGAGGAGCTCTTCTGGAACGTTTGAAAATGTTATTTTATTATATACTTATCTTCGGTTTCAAAATATCCAAAACCAATTAAATTCTAATATAGGGTGACTCATAGTCTAAATAAAATCATCCAATTATAATTGGACAGGTTTTGGATATTTTTATAATATTTAAAATCTTATTTATTTAAATCATTTATTAATGAGGTAAATACTGCATCATTTTTGTGTCATAATTAATTTTGTTTATATGATGTCTAATAATTATAAACAAAAGACCATGATGTATGAAATTTTTTTATCTTTCCAAATGATATTTATAGTCGAAATTGTAACTCAGACAACGCCATGTAGAAATTGATTAACTAAAATTTATTTGTTTTTGTCATTTTTGAATTTACTTTTAATTAATTAATCTAATATCTCATTATCAATCCCATGTGGCTCCATGGGGTCCCCAAAATGGCCCATGGATTCCCATGGTCTTCCATGACTCATAAAATATGGTTAGAACAAGTGTTATGGTAATTTTATAATTTTGTAATATTCTTTTTACCTTAAATTACTTTATTTAACTTTAACCGCGGTAAATAAATGTCAAACCTAAATATTCACCAAAAATTATTTTCATCTTATTGAACAAAATATTACGTACTAATAAAACAACTTATGATACATTTTCAAAATTCAATTCACAATAGTGATAAAATATTATTTAAATGAAGAAGTCAGTTTTTTACTACTACTTAGTGGTATCACTATTCATAATAAATTGATGATTTTCAAAAAAATACCAAAATTTCTGCCTAAGATATATTTGATTTTCTGAATTCAAAAATTATGAATATTTTAAAATTTTAAAAACATATATTTTTCATTAATTAATTTAAAATTAATTTCTTTTTCTCAAAAAATATTTTGTTTTTAAGAAATAATAACTATTAAAAGATTGACACTTGTTTTTGAGCAATTTCAATGTGAAATTAATTCCAATGACAATCATTTGATTAAATGGTAAAAATATAATCTATTTAAATTTTAAAACATATTATAAAAATAATTTAACCATATAAATAAATTTGATTAAATAGATGATTAGAATTAAAATACTGTGTTTTTCACTATTAATTAAAAAGAATTTTATCAGAAGAATACCAAAAAATTACCCAAAGTAAATTTGTGTGTCCCTATTATAGATAATAATTATATTTGGTCAATTGAAACATATTAATGTGACAAATCCCATATTTAATGAGAGATTTTCATTAAAAGATGGTAAATCAACCTTTTAGGGAATATTAGACTATTTTTGCTAAAAATTAAATTCTTTTCTTATTTTAAGCCTCTAAATTTTATTGGATAAATGTAAAAACATTTGTCAAAAATTTATAATAATACTATATTTAGTTATATTCAATTTATCCAATACAAAGGCTTGGGGTTATGTACTATTTAAAATAAAAATATTATATTATTAGTGTGCAACATACTATTTCAAAGAAACCCGTAGTTGCGGATCAGGTATGCCACATAACATAAAATATCCGTTAAAGTAAAATTAATACTTAATTCACAAATATTAATAAATATGAATATATTATATTCTTTATTTACCTGGAATGTTACAACCTTCCCCCATTTTGGTAATTCTGTCCTCGGAATTTTAAAATTGGGATCTGAAACTATATTTAATGTCCCACATCGGAAAAGTGTCAAAAAAACTCTCACATTAAAATAAATGACGATATGTAAAATGGTTACCCAAGAAAATAGATACTAGTATTAAATGAAAACTAGGATATGGATGAGAAAATAACTCTAATAGATTAATAAAGAGTGATATAGAACTTGATCACAGAAATTTAACCACCACAATACCATAAATTTGTGTTTGGGTATAATTCTGATGACAAAAGAGGGCATATAACATTTTTGTTTCAATATCCCTTTAATAGAGTTGAATAAGTTTATTAATAACTAATCGTAGATAATAATTAAATATTCTTACATGTCATGAAGAGTGTCATCCTTTAATAAAATTATACCACAAACTCATCTTTTCTACAAACGGTAAGTATTCATGATGACTTCTTCACATTGAAAGGGATATTATCAAATTCTAGAGAATCACATAATCCAAAAAAGATGATATATATTTTTACCATGTCTTTAGAAATTTAAAAAACCCCAAATGGTTAATACAAGATCAGATAATCCCCAAAAGGAAAATCATTTACAAAAAGAAAAACTACTCTTAATCTCTAATATTTGCCAAATAATACCAAAAGTTCAACAAAGACCGTTCAATAAACAAATGTCCATAAAATTATTCAAATGTAATCCAAAATATGATTGAAAAACAAAAATTATACAGATTTGATCACATAGTCCTCAAAGATAAATCGTAACATTTATCTCCAAATAACATCTATTACTCTAAAAATCTCATATTGAAAGGTTTTCAACCTAATCACATATTCTCCATGATAGGATAATCATTTCCATAAATAAATCAAATCGTCATATATCCATAATGAAAACATTGGTTTTTCCAAACTAAAATTTCTATAATTATTCCACAAATAAAATCCCATAGTATTCTATTTTCTTTGGGAATATAGTGTTTTCTCAAAAGATAGAACTTCTTCCACAATAACATTTATCACTTATTCACCAAATCATTTTTGTATAATATGGATATCCATTTTATAAAACATAAGTTCCAAAAATCAAATTATTCTTGATCCATAAAATCATTTTAGTAAAATAATAATTCATAGTAATCAGGGACTTCACGTAGTCCATTGGTAGGCGATGCGCCCTTGTCTCCCTTCGGTTGTGGGTTTGATTCCTACGGCCTTGCCGAACACAACGACTTTTCAGCCATCATAAATGGTGTCCTTTTTATATAACTAAACAAAACCAAAACATGTTTGAACCTCAAAGGTTGTGTTAGACCTATAATTTATAACCTATCTCATTAAGACCTCATCATATTATATATCATCATTTTTTTCACTTCATATGAAAAAATAAAACTATTACTAGAAGAAAGAACATAAAACCATGATCATGGTTTTTACATGGTTTCATTCCCATCTTATTTAGATAGGTAGAATGTCCATCCATTGCAACATAGATTTAAAGATCCTTCGAATTCGTTTTCCTGCTTCATCCAAAGACACCTTGTATAACATGGGTCATATGGTTGTTTTCAGAAAAATAGTTTTCGAAAATAATCATGTATGACATATAATTTCAATAGATCTGAAAAAACATGATTTTTATAAAATAGTTTGACCAAATTTGATTTGAAACATTCAATTAATGGTCCTTTTAAAATAACATAAGTATGTTCTGAGAGAATATATTGTAAAATCAAATATAAATAAGTTGTGCAAGGTCTCTTTTTTCAGCACCATATTCAAAATCATAATATTCTATAAAATATTGTGATAAGGTAACGTATTTTAAAATTCCTTGATAATATTTACATTTCTTGAAAATAAGTGAATATTTTTATAATAGGATTTGTTTAAATACATCCAATGATCCCTGATAATAATGAGGTACAATGGAGGTGTTTGATATCTAAAACAACTTCATTCAAGTGAGTTGTATGCTAGAAAAAGTTTCTTAATTATTCAAACATGACTTTGCAATAATTATTGAAATCATGTCATCAGGAAGAAATATAAATGTTGTCTGAGATATTCCTCCTTCCATTTTAAATGACATTCCTTGTTCTAAAAAATCATTAAAACTAGGATTTAACTAAAATAATAGACATAGGGGCTAAGCATGTTTTTAAAAAAACTATTAATACTTAAAGTTGTTTAAATCAACTTCTAATACTAGCTATAAGGACCCATCCTTAAACATTAAATAATCATAAATTAAATGAATAATCCTCATTGAGTATATTTTCGAGCTAAGATTTTTTGAGAATTAGGCCATAACTATTACATATCAACGTGAATATTACATGTAGAAACTACGACTCAGTAACAAATTTTTTATAAAATAAAAACTTTTAGAATGAAACAGGACTAGTGTAAAGACCCGCAAATTTCAAGGAAATTTTTTTTCTTAATTTTCTTTGGAATTTTTCAAGAGCGCAGCTTTAGAAGGCACCTGATTCCGAGGCCCGGTGTGCCCGGAATCAATTTCCGAAGATTGGCTCGGGTACGTTCAGTGAACGGACGAGCAGGTTTTTCTATCTTTTGAACCGGTGCCCGGAATCGAATTCTGAGGGCACCGATGAAATCGCAGCGCCGGTATTTGCTTAGAAACACCTCTTCCGGAGTTGCGTTTGCTCAGACGTGGTTTTTAAATTTTGCGGCTTTAAGTCAGAAATAAAATAAGGTTTGTGCGACAACTTTATTTTATTTCACTTAAGCTGCTTGGAAGCCACTTGAAGTCACTTAAAGGCGGCTTGAGCTGAGTTGAACTGGATAGGATGCTATCCAGAAATATCCTACCCCTTGGTAGGATATTTGTGCGGTGGGGCCCGCACGAGCCCCGCCGTTTCTTTCGCTAAGTAACGTACCCGCGAAAACCCATCAAAGTAACTGAAAAGTCAACCGACGCGTTTTCTTTAATTCTTAACAGACCATTTAATTGGGCGGTTTATTTCGTGAATTAAATGGGCTGTTTCTTTCGTGAATTAAATGGGTCGTTTCTTTCGAATTGATGGATCGTTTCTTAACCGGTTTCGTGTGTTGGCATGTTTATAAAATAAGACCAACCTAAAAATCCTTTGAAAGGATTTGAGAGAATCTTTGTTCCTTCATCTCCCTGCGAAGAACGCGAAGAACGCGAAGAACGCGAAGAACGCGAAGAACGCGAAGAACGCCGACGACCAGAATTCGACGACGCACGCCGTGATCTGCGACGTCGACGAGCCCTACCCGCGACGTTCTTCGGCGACGCCTCTTCTTCCGCGGCCGATCCTCGTTCGGCAACAAAGGTGAGAATCGAATCTTCTAATTCTCTCCTTTTTATAATTCGATATCAACGGATTTAAATTAATTAAATCCGTTTTATCTTGATCCGGAGATTGGCGACGCGACGCCGGATACCGCGACGACGCGACGATCTCTTTCTTCCGCGACGAGCGATTCCGCGACGACCTCTCGTCCGACGACGACGACAAGGTAAGGGTTGATTTGAAATATTTTTCCTTTCCCGTGATTTTATTTCTTTTAAAATAAGGAACCGATCACGAAACAATTTTAAATTTATTTAAAATTGTTGATTGGTCGTTTCTTGTTTCTCCCGTTGTTTATGACTAACGCGGAGGGTGCGTGTCTAACGAACAAGACCCGGCAACCCTCCGCCGATCTTCCTTTTTGTGCGGATTTGGCGGGCGACGGCAAAAGCACGACGCAAGGGCCACTTGTTGATTTCGCAGTGAAGGACGCGTCCCGGGAGGAACAATGGCGCAGACGGGAGGCAAAACGGGCCACCAGAGCAACTCCGGCGGCCCACGGAAGGTGGCGGCGGCGCCGGCGACCGGAGGTGGCGGCGCCCGGCGTGCCGCCGGAGGAGTCCGCCGCGGCCGAGCCGCGGCGGCGGCGAACCGCCGGACCGCGTCCGCGGTCCGGCCACCCAGCATGCGGCCCGTGCGGGCCGCGTTTCTCCAAAGCCGCGGGTTTGACCCGCGGCGGCTCACTCGGCCGCTCGGCCGAAGCCGAGCCGGCCGGTCTGGGCGGCCGGGCCGCGCCCAGGGCGGACCGGACCCGGCTTAGCCGGGTCGGGCCGGGTCGGGCCGACCCGGTTCGGCCGACCCAAGGGGGGGTTCGGGCCGGGTCGCCCCGGGCCCAGAACCCCCGTTTCGGGCCCTCTTCGGTCTTTCGCCCATATCTTGGGCCTGGGACCTCCGATTGACGAACAGTCAGCGACTACGCGATCCTTGGATCGAGACGGTCGTTTCAGTATATTATACTCAAGGTTTCGGAAGACTTTGGGTTCGGCCGGGTTGGTTCGTACCCGAAACCAACCGGGCCCTCGGAGCGGAAACGCTCATAACTTGAGCTACGGACGTCCGATCGACGTACCGTCAGCTGTGGTAGTTTCCTCTAAGTGAGACGGAACTTTTGGCATACTCCGCCCGAGGATCGGATACAGGCGGAATACGGTCGGGTTGGTTTTTCCCTAAAAACCAACCGGGCCCCTGGGACGAAAATGCCAATAACTCTCAGACCGGGCGTCCGATTGACGCGCCGTCTGTTGCGTTGAGATCCTGTTGTCGATACGGAACTTTTGGATACATCAACTTCGGACTACGTGTCAGTTGAGGTATCAGCCTCTCGGCTCGTGGAGCGGACCCTCCTAAACGAGCTCGCTACGTGCGGGAACCCTAGCGCTGGCTGTGACTTCGACGACAGAGCAGAGATCCTCCGTGGACTGCGACGACGGCAGAGAAGAGATCCTCCGTGGACTGCGACGATGGCAGAGCAGAGATCCTCCGTGGACTGCGACGACGGCAGAGCAGAGATCCTTCGTGGACTGCGGCGACGACTGTGCAGGGATCCTCAGTAGGACTGCGTCGACTACTGCACTCAGAGATCCTACGTGGATCAGTGCCCGATCCTGTGTGGGTCCTACTACCGGTTCTGTGTGAGCCACTGCCTACCGGTTCTGTGTGAGCCATTGCCTACAGGTTCTGTGTGAGCCCGATCCTGTGTGGGTCTTTTGCGGGGGTTAGTACCTATCGATCCTTCGTGGGTCCGACGACTTAGATGGATCAGTGATCGTCTTTGACCTCATCTGAAAAAGTATACCTGGTTGAGCTGAATCTTATGTTACTCTCCTTTGTGGATTGTGTTGAACTATCCTATGTAGATTTACTGTTTACACTCCTTGTGGATTTGAGTCTTGCTTTCCTTTGTGGATTGAGTTGTTCTTGAGCTCGTGAGCAGTGCTAGAATTGGGGACTTAGGTATATGTATGGGTATATACCTAAGTTGAGTCAGATGTTACTTCGTGATTGCATCTTTCTTTTGTGCTATATCCTTTGTGGATTTCGGGAGACCTTCGGGGGTCTCGGGGTCCTTACTGAGTAGCTTGTACTCACCCCTGCACGGGCTATGCCCGCACCTTGTTGTGTTGGTTGCAGACGACGGACAGCGCTGATCACGGTTGGGGCGTGGAGCAGGACGGTACCTGGAGGTGGACCACTGGGCGGGACGTGCTCGGAGCGGACGCGGGACCCGAGGAGCCTGGAGGCTATCTGTACCCACCCTTCAGGTGGGATTGCCAGTGGACGACATGAGGCCGCCGTCTTTTCTTCAGTTGCTGTTCTTTACTTTTTCAGTTGTTCTTTACAGTTGGGCTTGTATTCCGGCCCCCTTTACTTTTCTGCACTTTACTTTCCGCTTGCTGACTCTGTGGTGGTTGTTACTTCTAAAGGCAATGCCTTCCCTGTTTACCGGGATTTTACGCCTTGGTGCTAGTCGCCAGCCCCTAGCCTATGGAAGGCGGGCTTGGGGTAGTCATGGCACGGGCCCCGAGGTCGGGTCGTGACAAATTGGTATCAGAGGTGGTCGGTTCTACCGCAGACTCTGATCGTCTTTTCTTTCTATATGAAGCAATAGTGTTTAGTGTATTGAGTGTGGTTATCAGTTCAGGGAGCCCAGTGTTGGTGCGGCGGCCGACGTATCCGTACACCAGGACCCTGACTCCTGATTTCCGACTTAATGCATGAAAACATTGATTGCGTGTGTGTTTCAAGTTTCTTTGTGATTACTTGTGTCAGATCACCGGGTATACTGATCTGCTTTATGAAAGTCTCAAGTTTTCCTTGTGATTACTTGTGCCAGATCACCAGGTATACTGTTCTGACTGTGGTGCTCTTGTTCTCCTTTTCAGGATGGCCCCGCGACGACAGCCAGCTAGGGTTCCGAGTGTAGGGCGCGACGGCAGCCCACCGAGCGACGAGGCCTCGGTGCAGGGCCCTTTGCCAGTAGTGGCACCGGCGGTAGCTTTACCCGCCGAGCCACCGATGCTGCCAGTACCAGACGCTGACGATGCACGTCGCCTCAGGGCACTGCATGAGTTTCAGAGCCAGCGACCGCCCAGGTTTCGCGGTGAGGCGGACCCCCAGGCCGCCGAGGACTGGCTAGAGGCGGTGGTACGGATCTTTAGGCTAGTGAGGACACCAGCGGATCTCATGGTGATTCTCGAAGCGAGCCTCCTACAGGCGGCGGCAGGACGATGGTGGAGCTTGATGCTCCAGGTTCACGATGAGGCATCCTTGCTCTAGGCGGACTTCGAGAGCCTCTTCCGCTCTGAGTTCGTCCCGGCCACCCTCCGAGCGGTGCGCATCCAGGAGCTTCTCCAGCTGCGCCAGGGCAGCATGACGGTCACTCAGTACGCGGCGAGGTTCACCGACCTATCTCGCTACTCGACCGACATGGTACGGGACCCCTTATTCTGGGCCCGGACCTTCGAGCAGGGCTTGCGACAGGAGATTCGGGCGTCGCTGATCTCCCTTAGCATTCCGACCCAGGCGGGAGTGCTAGAGCGAGCCCTCCTGATCGAGAGCTTCCTGGCAGAGCCTTCTTCAGCGGCGAGACCTAGAGCAGGGCGGCAGGTAGCTGAGTCTTCGGCAGCAGGTAGCCGACGAATGACTCTCGGGTCCAGGCAGACCAGACCCCCACGCAGACGGCCTCAGGACACCGGCTCAGCGGTGCGGGGCACACAGCGGAGTGCCAGCCTTCCGAGAGGCAGGCTGTGCTACTCCTGCGGCGGGCAGGGTCACATGGCTCGTGACTGCCCGACTCGCCGATCAGAGGAGCAGCAGACGGTGGAGGGGCCACCCAGGCAGAGGCAGAGGGTCGACCGTGGCGGTCCGCAGGGAGGAGGCGGACGAGGCAGAGGAGCTGGCCGAGCAGCGGGTGGTGGGCGACGCTTCCAGGCTCTACCCCCACCACCACCAGGAGGGCCACCTCGACCACAGGGAGCTGGCGGGCAGGGACAGTCCCAGCTCCAGGCAGTGGAGGCCTACGACCCCGACATGCCAGAGATGATTCGAGGTACGATCTGTGTCTATTCCACCCTTGCTGCAGTACTTATAGACACAGGAGCGAGTCACTCTTTCATAGCCTCTGCCCTTGTTCGGAGCTCGGAGATTCCGACTGAGCCGTTGGCTCGATCCTTACGGCTAGAGACTCCTACGGGAGCAGACTCGACGATTACGCACTGGTGCCGGCAGTGTGAGCTTACTCTAGGAGGCGAGAGCTTCGGCTGGGATCTCCTTGTAGCGGCGTCGAGGCCTTACGACGTCATCTTGGGTATGGATTGGCTATCCACGGTTCATGCCCAGATCGACTGTTTTAGGCGCAAGGTGCGTGTTCGCACCGAAGGGAGCAGGTTTACCTTCACCGGCGAGAAGGGAACCTTTGCAGCACAGGATGGACTTCCGCGGAGGAGAGTGCATCCCATCTCTCATCAGTTGGCTAGCCTCATCCTAGGAGCAGTGGACGTGCAGAGTCCAGCTTTTCCTGCAGTGGTGGACCAGTACGTGGACGTCTTTCCCGACGACGTTCCAGGGCTACCTCCTCGTAGAGAGGTAGACTTTTACATCGACTTGTACCCCGGGACAGCCCCGATATCTACTCCAGCATATCGGATGGCCCCCGCCGAGCTTCGGGAGCTGCGGGTACAGTTGGAGGACTTGCAGAGCAAGGGGTTTATCCGACCCAGTGTTTCACCCTGGGCTTCCCCGATTTTGTTCTCCAAGAAGGCGGACGGGAGCTTGCGACTGTGTGTCGACTATCGTCGCCTGAACCAGGTGACAGTGAGGAACAAGTATCCGCTGCCACGGATTGATGACCTCTTCGATTAGCTCAAGGGAGCGCGGTGGTTCTCGAAGATAGACCTCCGGTCAGGCTATCATCAGCTCAGAGTTCGAGACGAGGACGTGCAGAAGACGGCCTTCAGGTGTCGGTATGGCCATTATGAGTTCTTGGTTATGCCATTCGGCGTAACCAATTCTCCAGCAGTGTTCATGAGCCTCATGAACAGGATCTTCCAGCCATACCTCGACCGATTTGTCGTTGTCTTCATTGACGACATTTTGGTATACTCGACGACTGAGGAGGAGCATGCCTACCACCTGCGAGTTGTGCTAGACACACTCCGAGAGCACCAGCTTTATGGCAAGCTCTCAAAATGCCAGTTCTGGTTACGTGAGGTCCATTTCTTGGGGCACGTCATTTCTGAGGCGGGAGTTGCAGTGGATCCCGTGAAGATCGAGACAGTGCTAGCTTGGGAGCCACCCAGGAGCGTGACAGAGGTGCGGAGCTTCTTGGGCTTAGCCGGACACTATCGGAGATTTGTGCCGGACTTCTCCAGAGTTGCGGCACCACTCTCAGCGTTGAAGAAGAAGGGAAAACCCTTCGTGTGGTCAGACAGATGTCAGCAGAGCTTCCAGGAGCTGAGGCAGAGGTTGACCAGCGCACCTATCTTGAGGTTGCCTGAGGAGGGAGTTGGGTACGTAGTTTACTGCGATGCATCAGGGACTGGACTCGGGTGCGTCCTGATGCAGGAGCGGGCCGTGATCGCCTACGGATCACGTCAGTTGAGGCCGCATGAGCAGAACTACGCCACTCATGACCTGGAGTTAGCAGCAGTGGTCTTCACTCTGAAGACTTGGCGGCACTATCTGATGGGCGAGCGCTTCACAGTCTTTTCTAACCACCAGAGTCTCAGGTATATCTTCTCTCAGAAGGACCTGAACCTGAGACAGCGGAGATGGCTTGAGTTCCTCCAGGACTATGACTTTGAGATAGTCTATACTCCTGGGAAGGGGAACGTGGTAGCCGATGCCCTCAGCAGGAGGACGGGCATTCAGCTACTTGAGGAGGCGACGGAGCAGCTAGCCTCCTTGCAGATATCATTCGTGGATAGAGACGGAGCAGCCTTTCTTCAGTCTCTCACAGTCTCTCCTCCACTTCTACAGCGGGTCAGAGAGGCTCAGCGTGGGGACGCTGACTTTGAGACCCGGCGTGCACTGATATCCTCAGGTCAGGCGCCTGATGGCTTCTCCCTTGGAGCAGAGCACGACATCCTTTTCAGAGGACGTACCTTCGTACCAGTCGCTTTACGAGAGGAGGTGCTGAGAGAGTTTCACACTTCTCCCTTGGCGGTGCATCCCGGAGTGGCGAAGATGTACCAGGATCTCAGACGACATCACTGGTGGCCGGGCATGAAGAAAGCTGTGGCAGAGTTCGTTTCGCGATGCCTCACCTGCCAGCAGGTGAAGGCAGAGCATCAGGTACCAGCAGGCTTGGGACAGCCCTTGGAGGTCCCGGAGTGGAAGTGGGACGACATATCTATGGACTTCGTGACTGGACTTCCACGCACTTCCAGAGGTCACGACTCCATTTGGGTGATTGTCGACCGACTCACCAAGTCGGCAAACTTCTTACCCATCAGAGAGCAGGGCTCAGTGGAGAGCTTGGGACGTCTTTACGTCCAGGAGATCGTACGGCTTCACGGTGTGCCATCGTCTATCGTCTCCGATCGAGATGCTCGTTTCACTTCCCGGCTTTGGAAGGGGTTGTAGGAGGCGTTCGGGACGCGGCTCCATCGGAGCACAGCCTTCCACCCTCAGACGGATGGTCAGACTGAGAGGACCATACAGACACTCGAGGACATGCTCCGTGCATGTGTTCTCGACTTTGGTCGCAGCTGGGAGGACCACCTACCCTTGGTGGAGTTCGCGTACAAAAACAGCTACCACTCCACCATCGGGATGGCACCATACGAGGCGTTGTACGGCAGACCCTGCAGATCACCGTTGTGCTGGACAGACCCTGGGGAGTCAGCACTTGTGGGACCAGAGATGGTCCGAGCCACGACAGAGAAGGTCCAGATCATCCAGGAGAGGATGAGGACAGCTCAGAGCCGGCAGAAGTCATATGATGACAGGAGGCGGAGGCCACTCGAGTTCGAGGATGGCGACCACGTCTTTTTGCGTGTCTCACCTCGACGTGGTTTACGGAGATTTGGCCGAGGTGGCAAGTTGTCTCCACGCTTCATCGGGCCTTTCCAGGTCCTCAGCAGGATAGGAGAGGTGGCTTATCGCCTGGCTCTACCACCTCAGTTGCACCGGGTGCACGACGTCTTCCACGTGTCTCAGCTGAGGAGATACGTGCACGACCTGACGCACATCATCGACTTTGGGGAGCTGGACGTGGATGATGGGGCGACTTTTGCGGACGTCCCAGTGGAGATCGAGGATCGACAGGAGCGGGTCCTATGTGGGCGGTCGATTCCTCTTGTGCGCGTCAGATGGCAGCACGAGAACCTCCAGGAGAGCACTTGGGAGCGGGAGGCTCAGATGCGTGCTCAGTACCCCCATTTGTTCCCCTAGTTTTTGATGTATCTTTACGGGGATGTAAAGCCCTGAGGTGGGAGTAATGTAAAGACCCTCAAATTTCATGGAAATTTTTTTTCTTAATTTTTTTTGGAATTTTTCAAGAGCGCAGCTTCAGACGACACCTGATTCTGAGGCCCGGTGTGCCCGGAATCACTTTCCGAAGATTGGCTCGGGTACGTTCAGTGAACGGACGAGCGGGTTTTTCTATCTTTTGAACCGGTGCCCGGAATCGAATTCGGAGGGCACCGATGAAATCGTAGCGCCAGTATTTGCTTAGAAACGCCTCTTCTGGAGTTGCGTTTGCTCAGACGTGGTTTTTAAATTTTGCGGCTTTAAGTCAGAAATAAAATAAGGTTTGTGCGACAACTTTATTTTATTTCACTTAAGCTGCTTGGAAGCCACTTGAAGTCACTTAAAGGCGGCTTGAGCTGAGTTGAACTGGATAGGATGCTATCCAGAAATATCCTACCCCTTGGTAGGATATTTGTGCGGTGGGGCCCGCACGAGCCCCGCCATTTCTTTCGCTAAGTAACGCACCCGCGAAAACCCGTCAAAGTAACTGAAAAGTCAACCGACGCGTTTTCTTTAATTCTTAACAGACCATTTAATTGAGCGGTTTATTTCTTGAATTAAATGGGCTGTTTCTTTCGTGAATTAAATGGGTCGTTTCTTTCGAATTGATGGATCGTTTCTTAACCGGTTTCGTGTGTTGGCATGTTTATAAAATAAGACCAACCTAAAAATCCTTTGAAAGGATTTGAGAGAATCTTTGTTCCTTCATCTCCCCGCGAAGAACGCGAAGAACGCGAAGAACGCGAAGAACGCGAAGAACGCGAAGAACGCCGGCGACCGGAATTCGACGACGCACGCCGTGATCTGCGACGTCGACGAGCCCTACCCGCGACGTTCTTCGGCGACGCCTCTTCTTCCGCGACCGATCCTCGTTCGGCAACAAAGGTGAGAATCGAATCTTCTAATTCTCTCCTTTTTATAATTCGATATCAATGGATTTAAATTAATTAAATCCGTTTTATCTTGATCCGGAGATTGGCGACGCGACGCCGGATACCGCGACGACGCGACGATCTCTTTCTTCCGCGACGAGCGATTCCGCGACGACCTCTCGTCCGACGACGACGACAAGGTAAGGGTTGATTTGAAATATTTTTCCTTTCCTGTGATTTTATTTCTTTTAAAATAAGGAACCGATCACGGAACAATTTTAAATTTATTTAAAATTGTTGATTGGTCGTTTCTTGTTTCTCCCGTTGTTTATGACTAACGCGGAGGGTTCGGGTCTAACAAACAAGACCCGGCAACCCTCCGCCGATATTCCTTTTTGTTCGGATTTGGCGGGCGACGGCAAAAGCATGACGCAAGGGCCATTTTTTGATTTCTCAGTGAAGGACGCGTCCCGGGAGGAACAATGGCGCAGACGGGAGGCAAAACGGGCCACCGGAGCAACTCCGGCGGCCCACGGAAGGGGGCGGCGGCGCGGGTCGCCGGCGCGGCGGCGCCGGCGACAGGAGGCGGCGGCGCCCGGCGCGCCGCCGGAGGAGTCCTCCGCGGCCGAGCCGCGGCGGCGGCGAACCGCCGGACCGCGTCCGCGGTCCGGCCACCCAGCACGCGGCCCGCGCGGGCCGCGTTTCTCCAAAGCCGCGGGTTTGACCCGCGGCAGCTCACTCGGCCGCTCGGCTGAAGCCGAGCCGGCCGGTCCGGTCGGCCGGGCCGCGCCCAGGCCGGACCGGACCTGCCCTAGCCGGGTCGGTCCGGGTTGGGCCGACCCGGTTCGGGCCGACCCGGTTCGGCCGACCCAAGGGGGGGTTCGGGCCGGGTCGCCCCGGGCCCAGAACCCCCGTTTCGGGCCCTCTTCGGTCTTTCACCCATATCTTGGGCCTGAGACCTCCGATTGACGAACCGTCAGCGACTACGCGATCCTTGGATCGAGACGGTCGTTTCGGTATATTATACTCAAGGTTTCAGAAGACTTTGGGTTCGGCCGGGTTGGTTCGTACACGAAACCAACTGGGCCCTCGGAGCGGAAACGCTCATAACTTGATCTACGGACGTCCGATCGACGTACCGTCAACTGTGGTAGTTTCCTCTAAGTGAGACGGAACTTTTGGCATACTCCGCCCGAGGATCGGATACAGGCGGAATACGGTCGGGTTGGTTTTGCCCTAAAAACCAACCGGGCCCCTGGGACGAAAATGCCAATAACTCTCAGACCGGGCGTCCGATTGACGCGCCGTCTGTTGCGTTGAGATCCTGTTGTCGATACGGAACTTTTGGATACATCAACTTCGGACTACGTGTCAGTTGATGTATCAGCCTCTCGGCTCGTGGAGCGGACCCTCCTAAACGAGCTCGCTACGTGCGGGAACCCTAGCGCTGGCTGTGACTTCGACGACAGAGCAGAGATCCTCCGTGGACTGCGACGCCGGCAGAGCAGAGATCCTCCGTGGACTGCGACGATGGCAGAGCAGAGATCCTCCGTGGACTGCGACGACGGCAGAGCAGAGATCCTTCGTGGACTGCGGCGACGACTATGTAGGGATCCTCAGTAGGACTGCGTCGACTACTGCACTCAGAGATCCTACGCAGATCAGTGCCCGATCCTGTGTGGGTCCTACTACCAGTTCTGTGTGAGCCACTGCCTACCGGTTCTGTGTGAGCCATTGCCTACAGGTTCTGTGTGAGCCCGATCCTGTGTGGGTCTTTTGCGGGGGTTAGTACCTATCGATCCTTCGTGGGTCCGACGACTTAGATGGATCAGTGATCATCTTGGACGTCATCTGAAAAAGTATACCTGGTTGAGCTGAATCTTATGTTACTCTCCTTTGTGGATTGTGTTGAACTATCCTATGTGGATTTACTGTTTACTCTCCTTGTGGATTTGAGTCTTGCTTTCCTTTGTGGATTGAGTTGTTCTTGAGCTCATGAGCAGAGCTAGAATTGGGGACTTAGGTATATGTATGGGCATATACCTAAGTCGAGTCAGATGTTACTTCGTGATTGCATCTTTCTTTTGTGCTATATCCTTTGTGGATTTCGGGAGTCCTTCGGGGGTCTCGGGGTCCTTACTGAGTAGCTTGTACTCACCCCTGCACGGGCTATGCCCGCACCTTGTTGTGTTGGTTGCAGACGACGGACATCGCTGATCACGGTTGGGGCGTGGAGCAGGACGGTACCTGGAGGTGGACCACTGGGCGGGACGTGCTCGGAGCGGACGCGGGACCCGAGGAGCCTGGAGGCTATCTGTACCCACCCTTCAGGTGGGATTGCCAGTGGACGACACGAGGCCGCTGTCTTTTCTTCAGTTGCTGTTCTTTACTTTTTCAGTTGTTCTTTACAGTTGGGCTTGTATTCCGGCCCCCTTTACTTTTCTGCACTTTACTTTCCGCTTGCTGACTCTGTGGTGGTTGTTACTTCTAAAGGCAATGCCTTCCCTGTTTACCGGGATTTTACGCCTTGGTGCTAGTCGCCAGCCCCTGGCCTATGGAAGGCGGGCTTGGGGTAGTCATGGCACGGGCCCCGAGGTCGGGTCGTGACAACTAGTTCCATGTTTTTTACAAAATGACTTTTCCTTGATCTCATCCTTGACCCTATTCCCCAATATTTCCTCTGATAAACATTTAAATTACATGGGATGAGCAGACAAATCTTAGAAAGGGTTATAAAATAAGGAAGGAAAACATTAACCATCAATATATTCAAATCAATAAAACCATACTTTACAATAATAACATACCTTACAAAATCATAAGTTTTCGGAATTACACACAGAAATCCTAAATCATAAAGGTAACTTATGTCATTCATAAAATACTTACATTGTAGCTATCACAGCTATATAGGATGTGACATTTGGAATACCCATCGTAGTATATTCCCTAAATTTCTTAGGTGAAACAATAATGTTCACCTCTGTCACGTTACCCAATGCATTGGAGATCTATCTTGGGCTCACCCGCCCTAGGTTTATTGTAAAAACAACTATATGAGTAAACAATTCACAATTACCATAACATATTCATTATATATAAAACAATCATAAAGGAATGATTAAACTTCCACATTGAAATCACAATATATCATTTCTAGATATTGACATAATGAATGCTTTATCAATACACTTTCAAAACCATTTAAAACATTTAATAAAGAGATATTTGAATCAAAGTGTCCCATAACACTTTGAAGATTTTAAAGGAATTACCATTTTAAAACATTAGATTGCATATTAAAAATCCTAAATTCCATTTTCAATAGATGGAAATTAAAGATAATGATTTACAAGAATAAATCATTAAAAAAATTAAAACAATATTTTAGTTAAAGATTATTTAACAAAATGAGAGACACATGAATAGAAATAATTTAAGAATAAAATTTCATCAAAACATTATAATATCATGAGAATATAGGTATTCATGATATAATATTCCAAAGGATTGTATATACACTATATAATAGTGAATTGGTCCATAACAGTAATAAAGTCTCAATGGAATGTAAATTGAGATTGAATCCCTTATAAAGATGGTGTCCTTGGATTAAGGATTAATCAGTTACATAATTATATGTGAAAGATATAAATACACCCAATATTTGAGGATATTATGTGTAAAAAATATAAAATCTAGCTCACACATATTTATAGAATGACATAATCATCAAGTAAAAGTTTAAACCAATTAATTGAAATTGGGTTAAGAAGTTCCCTTATTGAAATTTGACATCCCAACAACATAACGTTAAAATGAAGAATATTAAATGATGAGATAGAAAAGGGTATCTCATCACTTGGACATAAAATTTACAACGATAATTATATATAAGAATATATCCCAACATAATAACATGCAAATTAAATGACATAACCAAATAAAGTCTTTTAAAAAGTGGAGGGTGAATGTTTCTCTTATCGGTTTGGTAACTTACATAAATTACAATCCTTGAAAGAAGGATAATTAAATGAAGATGTAAATACCTATAAATTAAAGAATATTACACAAATAATACAATTAGGGGCATTACATACACAACATAAAAGAAATAGTGGAAAATATAGAATTAATCACAAGGGAATAAAAAGTGAGATGGAAACCCCTCACCAAATTGTAATCTATCGAGCCGTATGAACAAAAGTTAATAACCAAAAAATGAATCACATAATACCATGAATTTTAAGAGAATCATGATAATATATATCAAATGGATGTACATAATACACCTCAATAAATAAATAAGATACGAACAATGGAAATCTTACGGAATTAAAAGTGAGATAAGAATCCTTACCTCGTGTCCAACATCACTTTTTTGTTCCTTGTTCTTCCTGAATAATAATATTAAGTTAATTTATATATTATTAATAAAAATTTTAATGTTTTTATTCCTTTTATATCACTTATTACCATGTTTTAAACATTATATAATCATTTATGTTAATAATTGTCATTTTGTCGATATTTGGTACTTGAGTAAAAAAATGAACACCTTATAATTATAGGTTGTCCGTGTGGTCAAGCTTCCATTATATATAGAATTATATTCATGTTTTAGATGTCATATGTATCATATATATCTATCATATATATGTACTTATAATATTACATAACATTTAGAGGTAAAAATGAAATGCACCATTCATGGAGACGTTAAGCCGTACCTACGCATGGACGCTATATTAATTTAAATTTTGTATTTAATAAAATGAAAACATAATCATATATAGGTATATTATAATTACAGTATAATATAAAATATAATTTCATTAAATCTATCCTTTATATGTCCCACGTATGGCACGATCGAGTCATATCACTTTAAGGGGGCTGCAGTCTGCACTTCCTCAAATGCAATTATTGTGTTTACCAATAATGGAAACCATAAATGTTCTCTATAAATGAAAAATAAATAAGAATAAATAAAAAATAAACATAATGTATATCATATATAAATACAATTCCATCTTAATGGACACCATGATAGGTGGTAGGAGATAATTGAACAGTCATCGTTTCGTGAGGCGTTAGTTTTCTATACAGAGAAACAATATATTCTTTACACATTAGATGGAGGTGTGTGTAAGTGCAGTCGAATACATCACATAAAAACAACTTAGTATATCGAGGATACAGTTTTTGTTATAAATCAATGTAGTAAAAAGTTTTTAGTGGTTGGAGAAGTAAAATAAAAGAAAATAATTTATGAGAAATTGTTACCTAAAAATGGGGTAACATTCTTTGGTTTGAAAAAAAAAAAATCATGAAGTTTATTCTACCTAGGGTAAGGATTTTAGGTGGAATAGGGGGATCCTAAGATCTTATTTGGGTAGGGATTGAATTATCCATTTCTCTTGAGAGGTGTGAATAATTGGATAGACATGGTGTCATTTATAAGTGATGGGAGGGTCTCATTAAGAATGTTTGAAAATGTTATTTTATTATAAACATATCGTTGGTTTCAAAAGGACCAAAACAAATTAAAGTTGAATATAGGGTGACTCATGGTATAAATAAAATCATCCAATAATAATTGGTCTGGTTTGGGATATTTTTTTAATATTTATAATCATATTTATTTAAATAATTTAATAATGAGGTAAATACTGCATCTTTTTTTCCTAGAATAATTTTATTTATTTGATGCCAATACATTATAAAAAACACAATTATGTATGAAATATTTCCTGCATTTCAAATAATATTTATTAAATGAATGATCATATAACCCTACGAAAAAATTGAGTTATTAAACTTATTTGATTGTGTCATTTTCGTCTTTACATAATATTAATTAATCTAATGTGTCATCATCACTACCATGTGGCACCATAGGGTCTCCAAATTGTCCCAAGGATTCCTATGGTTGGAAATGACACATCCAATAAGGTTAGTACAAGTCTTAAGTTAATTTGTTATTATTATAATATATTTTTACCTTGAATTACTGCATTTTCCTTTAATAGAAGTAAATAAAAGACAAAAGTTACCATTTATCAAAAATTATTTCCATCAAATTGAACCAAATTTCACTTAATAATAACAAAAATTTATATTGGATTTTCGAAGTTCAATTCAAAGAAGCGGTAAAATTTCATTTCAATGAAAAAGTTAGTTTTTAACTACTTCTTAGTGGTTTCTCTATTCATAAAAAAATTGATGTTTTTCAGAAAAATACCAAAAACCCAGCCTAAGATATATTTGATATTCTATAATCAAAAATGATTTCTATTGGACAAATTTCAAAACATATAATTTTTATTAATTAATTAAAATTAATTCTCGTTGTCAAAACATAGAGCGTCTTTTTAAGAAACAATATCTATCAAAGTATTAACAATTATTTATTTCCAATTTCAAAGTGAAATTAATTCCAATGACCACCATTGGATTAAATGGTGAAACTATAATCTAATTATACTTTAAACCCAATTATAATTATAATTCAACCATATAAATAAATTGTATTAAAAAGAATATTTGAATTACGATACAATATTTTTCATAATTCTGAAAAATGAATTTTATCATAAAAATACCAAACAATTACCCAAAGAAAATTTTGGTGTCATGATTCTAAATAATAAGTTTATATGGTCAAATAGAGCATATCAAAGTGACCAAAACAATATTTAAATTTGGGTTTCCATTAAAAGGCTGTAAATCGATCTTTTGGTGAATATTAGAGTATTTTTTCTTAAAATCGAATTCTTTTCATATTTTAAGTATCTAACATTTATTGGATAAATTTAAAAACATTTAACAAACATGTATAATAATATTATAGTTAGTTCAATTAATTACCACCAACACAAATTCTAGATATTAACTACCATTTAAAATAATAATATTATATTATTAGTGTGCAACATTAGATTTCAAAGAAACTCATTGTTGTGTATTGGGTAATCCATTGAACATAGAATTCACATTAAAATAAAATTAATATTTAATTTAGAAATATTAAAAAATACGAAAATATTATATTCTTTATTTACCCAAGATGTTACAGAAATAAAATCTACTATTTAATATATAGTTTCTTGTAGATCCAATATGAATAAATAAAAAATGTGGATCAAGATGCCAATATCTATATGCATCATTAGAATAAGAGAATTAGGATTTGATCTAAGAAATGGAAATGATTAATTATTAAATTCTAGATAAGTCATTAATTATTGGATATTTCAATAAAATTGATGGAGAACAAAAAAAATGTGACCGATGGTATGAATAATATTGTGAAATATCATGATAAACACATAAAAAATCATTTGTAGGGTGTTTTTGTCCTATAAAGGAAATTTAAATTTCATGAGAAAAAAATTAATCTATAAATTTGGGTTCCAACGGATGTAGAAAAGTTAAATATAGAGCTCCATGTTCACATGAATCAGGGAATGTAATTTCTGGAGAAGAAATTGATAGATCCAAATGATACAGCTGGTATGGGGCTCTATCAACAAGAGAAAGATGTAATGGTAGATGTTAGACCACAATAACCCACTACATGGTTTATTGTTTATTTGGTTAAAAATATAATATAGGATATTTATATAACCCAAGGAAAAATGATTTTTTCAATAGTGACCCATATATATTCCACAAAAGTTCGTTGTTATTATTGTGTAATGATGGGACACTGAAAAAACAATGTAACATAGACGGGACATTCCAATGGGAACAAGTCCATCCTTAGATACCATATAGACCCCAATATTGTAGGATATAATTTTATTTTCACTATTTCATGCATGGACGATTTGGATACATTATAATATATTTCACATCAATAATGCTGATGAATCTATCGATTTATAATAAAAATCATCATAAGGAGAAGCTCAATCTATTATCCAATAATATTAAAAATAACAAAAAATTTGTATCTCTATAAGAAGAATATATTTATCATAAACTCAGGATGATAATGTTTATCAATCCATACTAGTTATGAAGTTAGGAAGTTGATTCCCTGATAAAAGAGCAGACCATGTAGTTAATGCGGATATTATCCTTAATGAAAATAATAATTATAGTGTATGGATCCTTGATAAGGGATTCAATAACCATATCGAAGGTAATAAGAATATTGTTACTAGAATAAAATATGAATAGTATGATTTTGTCAAATTAGGAAATCATGATGTACCGGTGAATATTGGATTATGGTAACGAATGTTTTGGTGTAATGAAACAGGACATGCTAATATCATATCTTTTTACGGTCTCAATCACAACATGCTTAGTGTTAGTGAACAATGTCACTCTTGGAAAGCAATAATATATACAAAGAATATTTGTACCATCAATGGATCATATGGTGGATTTTTTTATAGTTAAAAAGAAGAATGGGGAATCTCAACATTGTAACAGGATAAGAATACATATGTTTTTATCATAGAGGAGTAAAATAGTTTGTGGAATAAATAGATTTTCCATATATTCCAACCACACCAAGATGATATGGAAAAATTTGATATAGTGTGGGATATCCCAAATGTATCACCTGATCGTATTCATACTACTGACTCATTCTGATAAGAGAAGATTATCAGAAATATGTACAAGGAGAAACCAAAAACATCAAATAGATTTATTTAATTGGTTAGGGGAGATGTGGGTAAACCTATCTATATATGTTCCATTGATTGAAATAGATGTTATGTTCGTTTGATTGATTATTCCCGACGGGTGAAATTTTAATTTTACATTTCCCATATGTAATATGTGTTAAGACGCATAAAAGAATATCAATGGGAATCTTTATTTATTATTAAAAAAATGATTATGAATATTCATAAATAAAATTGTATGAACATTATAATTAGTTTGGAGGGAGATTATCCCAACAAAAATGGGATAAATAATCATGTTTTTAATGCAGAAATTCTAAAAAAATGGATCGGTTGAGGAGGGAAATATTATTATCAACAATAAGGCTCTATAAATTATTATTAAAATAGACATTTTGAAGAAATAAGGAAAATAAATATACATGACATAGACCAAAAAATATATAAGGCCTATGTTATGTCTGAAAGAAGAAAAGAAACCATACAAGTTGTGGTATATTTATAAGCCATAAAAATTCATTAGAATTCATGGAAGAATGATTTTTATTCTCAAAAAATAGAAACACATGAAATTTGATTCATGCGGAGATGATGGGATATTACATAGAAACTTAAGAAAAATAAAATCATAGAAATTTTTTAATAAGATTGTGGGAAATTAGATAAAGTAATTGTTTTCGCTATTAAAGATAATGAAATGAATCATAAAAAATATAGTAAACATTTCCATGATGAATGTGATGATGAGGTAACCAGCTTCAATGGATTTGATGTGAAAATTAATGATTCAGAAGAACATACTGATGATTATTAATTATAATTAAAATCTATATGTACAATAAAACTAAAGTGCTGAGATGAAAATGAAATATAGAACATCATTGGAGACCAGGTAGTGAAGATTCAAAAAAGGTGTATATAGATATTAGAAAACAAATCATTCCTATCTAAGTTATTTCCTGAATGTTACTATTAATAGTCTATTGATGAGAGATGGTTTTAGGATATGAATGATTTTATTGACAAAATTTAGTTGAATAAGACATGGGATATCATTTTCAGACCACAAGATAAAAATTTCATTGGGACCAAATGAGTCATTTGCAACAATATTAATGAAGATTGCATATTGATTCAAAATTAACAAAAACTATTAGGGAAAGGGTATTCCAAAAAAGTGGGAATTGATGTAGATTAAAAATTTGAACCATTTGAGATGCTAGAAACAATCGCATTATTCATAGAAACTATGGTAGATAAAAGGTTCAATGTTTTCCTAATTATAGTCAAGTTATATGATTAGAATGGGAATATGTTAGAAAACGTTTATATTGAGAATCAAGATGGTTTTTTATTTATGTATATAGTAACATATATTTTTCACCTGATGAAAGTTAAATATGGGTTAATGTAAGGATGAAGAGCATGGTATTCAATACTAGATCAGTTATTATTGAATTTGTGTTTTCAGGGAGGTGGAGTTGATTTCAATATATTAGTCAATAATTAATGTAATCACAGGATATTGGGGATAGTATATATCGATGACATAATATATTGTGGATAATACAATTAATAATGATTACATTTCAAGGAATTCATGAAAAGTTTATTTCAAATATCTCTGATTGGTGAATGTATGTTTTCCTCTTTTAACAAGAATTATATGAAAATGATGGCACATTTATTTCCCAATATAAACATTTCTAGGCAGTTTTGAGATGATTTGTAATGTAAAATTACAATGAAATGATGTCTCTAATGGATATCTAGATGAGTCTATCATGGAATGATGAAGGAAATGCAGTTACTGTCATTTAATATAAGAAAATCATTGTTAGTCAATGTTCTTAATTACAGAAAGACCTGATATTGTTTTTTACACCTTCCAAGATGATATATTACACATAAATCCCATTGAAATAAACATTCTTTAATTAAAAATAATCATTCATATTAGGAGGGGATAGTGTATTTCAAATTTTATATAAAATTAAAAAACATTACAATATTTGTTATTTTATATAGATATAGATTGGTTCAAATAGTTATATGATAGAACAACAACATTTGATAGTGCATTCTATAATGGCATGTGGATTATTTCATGGCTATGAAAGAAAAAAAAATATTTCATTTCATTGTGTACGGTAAAAGATAAATATATTGTGACTACTCAAGCATGTATTCAGTTATTAGGGATGAAGAAGTAGCTTGACGTAATGTAAGCCGATGTGGAGTCACTGATCAATTATGATTGCAAAAAATCATGTTCCAAAAATATTAGTGAATATACAGTAAATTAACCAAGGAATATTACTATTTAAATTAGGTATTAGTTTATTATGGAGAAGGTGGAACAAGGGTTTTTGATGGTGGATCATGTGCCTATGAATATATAGGTTGCAAACATTCCCATAATGGAGTTACCAAAATAAGAGATTAAATTATTTCAACTCATTATTTGAGTTTAATAAACATTCCAAACATTAAAAACTACTGATATGGGACAAAATTTCCATTTTTATGGTTTTTCCCCAAATATTTTGATCTGCATCCATTACCATATGTAAGACCACATATAAGTAACCACCGGGTTCATTGAAAAAGGATGTGATGTTGTAGAAAAATGGGGGGGGGTGTTCTTAAACAATATATGAGATAATATAATAGGGGAAAAATTGTTTTGGGGGATTTTAATATATGATGATGCTCAAAATGATAGATCAATAGTTATATATCATGATAGATAGGGATGACGATGAATGTAATTTATTATTATTTTTGAATGAACTGGTTCACAAATGAACTTTTCATGCTACTATGGTTTCTCATGGTAATCCTGGATCATGTTAGATTATAGTGTGTGTTGATTATATTATTGATTTAAATATAAATATCAAGAAGTGATGTATCAATAAATATTATAGAATCTTTATAAAGGTATCAACATGTGATGAATTTTCAGAAAAATCCAAAGTGGTAGATTTTTGTGTAAAAATCGATCAATGTAACATTTAATTGTTTTTGGGTTGACTATGTTTATTGAAAAATTTGGCTCACCTACATAGTTGTGGAGTCCCATAGAGATTTTTGACTAAATATATTTGAGAAAGACACTTGAAAAATGAGTTTATTACATAGAGGTGGTATATATATATCCATATATAATGCTTCCTTTCCCATGTGTTTACCAAATTTTTGGGGTCTCAAATTTGGGGGATCATTTAGTCATCATGAATGGTGTATTTCCATGAATAACACATAAAATTATTGAAATATAATTTGTTTTGTTAACTTTTGACTATCTAAATGATATTGATCTTCATCAAGACAAATTGTGTGGTGAAGGATTGAATGGTTGCGAATGATTTATGAAAAAATGTATTTATCCATGATAACAAGAAGCTTCAAAAATAAGAATTTTTTCAGAATCATTGTGAAATAAAGGGATCATAATGAAGGTGTTTTTAGATCTTTTACAAAATGGTGTGGTGATAATCGAATCTTATATAATGGGAGAAAACTTTTATTAATATCCCTCTACACCCCAATTTAGTAGTGTAAGAAATAAAGAAAATTTAAAAGCTCTGAATTATGGAGTAGATCCCAGATGGTTATTATTGGATAAAAAGTTATCAAACAATGGATTTTCATGATTAAAATGAAATATGAATAAAAGTTAAGAGAATTATTTATTTATTTATTTTCATGAATAATATAAAAATCTAAAAAATTGAGACTTTCGAGATGGCTAAGGAAACATAGTGAATGAGTTTGAACTTTATAAAAGGATGTTACCTCACAAAGGATGGTTAAGCTTCATGAAGGTGGTGATATTTATGAATGTTATGTAGTTCACCAGGTGAGTATATACATTTGAATATTTCAGAAATTTTTAGAAGGATGTGAGATATTTGGGAAGGTATTGAGCGTTGGGAATGTAGTAGAATGGAATTTCTTAATTTTTTCAATTAATTTGTTATTCATGAATTGGGTTAAAGATGAACATCAAAATTATATATAATTAAAATAGAGGATTTATTCATTATTTAAATTGAAGAGAACTACATATATGTAAAAAAAATTAGAATCCATTCTATTGAAGAAAGAAAAGGAAGATGAAAAATGATATCCTTTCCACTAGTTGCGGGCCACAAAAGGAGATATCAAGGTTGTGACGCTTGGGAAGTAGTATGTTATTCCTGACCATTTTAAATCATGTTAGAATAGATATTTAGGTTATCTATCCCAAATCATATGTTGGTAGTTAGATTTTTTGGATTGGGTACATCATATCATTACCATTATATTCTCCTTAGAAATATCATAGTGAAGGTGAACCATCTAAAATTACTATTTCCAAAACATGATTTCATTTTTTACACATTTTAATTGGATATGGATAGAATAATGTTTTTTAAATAATTAATCATGATATGAATGGTAATTGTTGTAATATATCATTCTCCCATTCACCCCCACCCACAATATACCATACCATGTAGGGATAATAATTCCACATAGAAGTCAGGCCAAGTATATTGATCTATGTCATGGATGTGGAATGACGATGAGGAGAAATCATCATTCGGTGGATTTCATATTTCTATTAATAGATCCATTCAATTTAATTTTTTTCCTTTTTTGGTTATATCATTTATCTGTAGTTGTAGAATGTGTATAGGTTGGAGTTTAGTTTTTTTGGTGCGAAAGGTAGGCATATGGTATTTTTTATGTGCGGGTTCTTCATATGAGCATCATGTGTCTAGCTCCTATTTTTGATTTTAAGGATAAATCATTGGTATAGTTAATGGGATCTCTATTAGTGGATGTTACCAATGTTGTTGAAATGTATTTTCATTTTTTTCTAGAGGATGTTATCCCCCTATAGCTTGGTATGAAATAATGTTTTGGATTTATTTATTTTTTGGTGTTTGATTAGTATTAGTGTTTCCAAAAAGAATTTTATATTCAGATTGGAAGTAGATGAAAATCATGATTTATGACCAATTGTGGAAATGGTTTATCTAGACCAATGTATCACCATGGGGAGATCAAATGATTTTCTACAATAAGGTAAATGTAATGACCTCAAATTTTGAATAAATTTTGTTTCCTAATTTTGTGTGTTATTTTATTTTATACTCAACAAAACAATTCCACTTAATAAAATGTGTATAATTAAAATGAGACTATTGGGTTTCAACTGTTATATGTCCTTTGTTCAATATGACCATTGGAATCTAAATGTTGTGATTATTGTCTATAAATACAACTGATAATTATTAATTAAAATAGAAAGAAGATTTGATGGCCTCATCTAGTAGTCTCAGGCTGATCGAAGCCCATCTGACAGAACTTGAGAAAGAGGTAGCACCAATTGGTTTTGCTCTGGACCAAACCCAAGATGTACTTCATCGTGTGAAATTGGATTGGAATCATCTTCGAGAGAAGTTCAAGCTGATAGAAATCACCACTCAAGAAATGTTGGCCGAACCGCCCCAAAATTCTATCACCTTAGCACACCGTACACTTAGATCATATGCTAGTGTTATAAGAGGCTATGTAACAAGACCATAGCTACTTTTTGTAATCCTTTGTTAAATAAAATAGTGTTTTCTTCTTATGGTGAAGTTTGTGAGTTTCTAAATGTTCGAATAAATATAGGATGTATTATATTGATGAATTTTTAAAATAAAAGGATATTTTAAAATATTTATGTAAACCTTAAATAATTAATGATGTGTAATGATTTTCAAAAAATGGTATTCAGCAAATGTGTTCGGTAAATTATTTTGAGTCTAATAAGATCAACATGATTTTTGGTGAATAGTAAATTATGAACAGTTATTTTATGCTTAGGATTAGTAATGTGAC
Organism: Viscum album; assembly: GCA_963277665.1. Classification (NCBI taxonomy): domain Eukaryota; kingdom Viridiplantae; phylum Streptophyta; class Magnoliopsida; order Santalales; family Viscaceae; genus Viscum; species Viscum album. The sequence goes on along the minus strand of OY728121.1, from coordinate 1,193,355,404 downwards.
CAAATGGATTAGTAATATCACTTAAATACATTATTAATATAATTTAGTCACCTTGATTAAGTAATGTGATTTAATAAAATAGGTAAATAAATGTTTTAGAAATTATTATTCAAGTATTAGTTTTTTCCGATGAATTGTGTTTTTTATTTAAAAATAAAAATAAAAATATTTAATAAATTATTTTTAATAAAATGTAGTTTATTTTTGAATTTAGAGCATCAATATTATGTGAAGGTAATTTTTGGAGATTTTTCTGAAATAAATGAATTTTCGATGAATAGTTTTTTTAAAAAAAATTAAATTAAAAATATTTAGTAAATTATTTTTATAAAATGGAGTTCATTTTTAAATTTAGAACATCGATATTATGTAAAGGTAATTTTTTGGGGTATTGCTAAAAAAGTTGAATTTTCCATGAATAGTAAAAATACAGTTTTAGGGTTTTGGAATGTTTATTGCCATCATAACTGCATCATGATGATGAAATGAGATATTTTATGGGATGGTCGACTAAATGGATGAAGTATTGAATGAGATGTCTTATGTGGAAAATTCCATTGGAAAACACCATGGGAAAGCCCATGGTTTTGCCAATACAACCCTTGTCCATTAATGCCTTGCCAACCCCCACATCCCCTATAAATAACAAGAAATTATCTCATCCATTAAATTAAAAAATCCTCCTAAAAGATGTTCTTCTCTCATTACCTCCCATGGAGTCCTCCCAAGGTTCCCCCAAGCCCTCAAGGTCCCAAACTTTGTGTTTTAAGATTTGTGTTTTAAGGTAAGGGATCTGACATCTCTCTTTCTTTTCAAGTAATCTTTTGCATGTCATTTTATTTAAGCCCCATGTTCTTTTGTTGGAAGATTTTCTTATATATTCCTATTTATGCCCTTTTCATGATAATATGATGATAGATCCCCTCTTACTCTAATCATTTTGTTTTATAAATTTTTAAGTGGCACCGTTAGGCTGCCGAATTTTTTGTAAGGGATTCTTCCACCCTTTTCATTTTAATGTTCTATTTTATTGTCATTTCATTCAAGTTAACTTTATTATGTAGGGGTATGATCTTCTATATCTATCATACTATACTTTTTATGTTCAAATGATGTGAGTCCCTATTTGATCTCATCAATTCATTTTTTGAAGTTTTAAGTAACACTATTAGGCTACCGAATTTTCATAAGAGAAATCTTATTTTCATCTTCCTTTCACATTCTTCATTCCAAATGGTATATCTTTCAAATTTAATTACCATGTCATTAAATACATTATATTCTTTCCCCCTACAGTTTTATAGAACATTTATTATTGGGTGACCCATGTCCCATCTCTTTTAAATATTTTCTAAAACAATGTAACATAGCTGTTATGCTACAGAATTTTCTCTCAAAATGTCTCTCTCTTTTTCTCACATTCGTTTATTATATTAAGTGAATACTGAAAGAACATTATTATATAGGGATATTCACATATATATCAAAATGTTATTTTTTCTGGGATTTACAAACATGAAACCCACTTTCCTTTTTCATTGTTTTAAATGACATAAAGATCATGTCTTAAAAGTAGTTTTTAAAATGATAAGATTATGAAACGAAACCCATTTCTTTTATGGTATATGGGATATTTATGAAATGTTTTATGATGATATATGTGGCTCACATGATTATAAAGACAAATTTTAGGGTGTGCCCTGATAGCGCTCCAATGCATTGGGTAATGATATTACCACTAAGGATTACAATTTTAACAATACCTTGGTGAATAACCTTGGTAATTTCAAATGACACCTTGGGGATGATCCTTGGTGATATGTTCATGATTGACAAAGTTAAATGTTGTAGCACATATTCATGTTATGTTTCGTGTTATTTTCATTATGATATACCTATACTTCCATTTCTCATGTCTCTATGTTTCTATTCACGTTCTTATTGATATCGCAAGTAAACTGGTTCCTTGTTTACCCTTACTGGACCTTCTGCTCACCCTTTACATTGATGTATGTATCCAGGATATGAGACACAATAGTTGATCATAGGATGAACATATGATGAAGCCTTAAAGGTGTATTATAAGAATGTTTTATGTTTTTTTGATGTTTTAAGTTCCTGGTTTCCAAGACACTAATCCTTAATGATCCTCGATTTTGTATTATGTAATGAATGGTTGTGTGATAAAAAGTCAGGATGTTGTAGTTGGTATCAAAGGATGGTTTAGTTATTTGTGGAAATTTGGATATAAAAAATTTTGGAATAACCCTATAAAAAAGTTTAAATATACGAAATCTTCCTGGTATTTTGGTGATTATTGAGTAAGTGGTTTATCAATCAAATACATCCCTGTCTGGATACGAGCAGTTAGAGGTGGCTCAGGCACAAATGAACATATGGGTAAAACCAGAAAAAAACACATTGAGCTAGAATCAAACGGGAACTGGTACATAGCAACGAGCCTTGCTTCAATCGTGGTAATGACACTCCATGGGGATATGTGTGGCTAATCTCAAGCTTTTTATGAATCATTATGAAGGAATTATAGAAAAATGTAATTGTCTCAACATGAAGTTTTAATACATAAAATCATTTTTAGTTAAAATATTCGTAAATGAAATAATTTTCTCACAAAGTATTTATTCTTCTAGAATATGTCCCCACCATCCAGAAGTACATTGACATATTTTCTGAGGAGTTACACAAACCTTCCCCAGAAAGAGAGGTAGAGTTCTCCATCAAACTCATACTTGGATCTCACCCAATATCAAAGAACACCTATATGATGGAAAATGTGGAACTATAGGAATTAATGAAACAACTCCACAATCTTTTGGATAAGCGGTTTATCCCACCGAGTGTGTCTCCTTCTGTAGAACATGTTCTCTTTGTGAAGAAGAAGGATGCATCGATGTGGCTATGCATTGATTATAGAGAACTGAATGTGTTCATAGTGAAGTGAAAATACCCTCTTCCAAAAATTGATGACTTATTCGACCAACTTCATGGTGCTTAATTCTTCTCTAAGATTTCTATTCATTCCAGTTATCATCCATAGAGGGTGAAGGATGATGATGTTCCAAAAAACAGCCTTCCGATTAAGATATGGACATTATGAGTTTTTTGTTATTCTCTAAGGACTAACTAATGCACCTTCTATTTTTATAGATCTAGAATAAGTTTATTTTGGAATCTTATGTTTTATCCTATAGATTTCCTTTTTATAGGAAAATTATTGGTGATTAAATGATAAAGGTTATTTTGGACAATGTATTCACTTTTGGAATACTATGTGCCTAAGGAAAATAACATACTACAGGGATTTAATTTGTGGAGGAATGGTTATTTTTTTGTAGGGATCTATGTTTTTATGGTGGAAATATGGTGACTTGGGTTATTTTTGGAAAATGAGTAACCTATCATAGATAATATGTTATTAGGTTAATTAAACATAGTATGAGACTTTAATAATAGTCGATGTTATTTGGAGATAAATGTTAAGATTTATTTTAGAAGACATTCACTAATTTGGGAACCCTATATGGTCAAGGAAAATAGAAGACTATAGTATTTTCTTTTAGAAGTAAAGGTTGACAGATATATTGAAGAATCGATGAATTTATGGTGAACTTATGGTAATTGTTGTTACTTATAGAAATGATTAACCAATCTTGGGGAAAATGCGATTAGGTTAGTTACTTTTTTTATAAGATGTTATGATTGGTTGATGTTTTTTGGAGATGAATGATGAAGTTTATCTTGGGAGATTATGTTATCAAATCCTTCTTATGTTGGGTTTCAATCTTAGTTTGGTTAATTTGGATGAATTTTAAGGATAGTTATTTATGGAAATGTCTACGATGAACATTGGGTAGTGCCGTAGAGTTTTGAAGATTAAAAGTAGTATCCTATCCTATAAGGTTCCTTATTTTCGAATAGTTGTTTTATCTTACCCGTTCTATTTTTGGGATAATGTTTAAAAATAGAAGAAATAGATAGTTAATATTTTGTGTATTATGTGATTCTCTAGAAGATGATTCTTGTTCTTTTGATGAGACCATGTATTTTTGAATGCTCATTGTTGGAGAAATGATTATTCTTGGTAGAAATTTATTAAAGGATGAAACTCTACTTGAAGGTATGTATATTTCCTTGTGTTTTATTATATGTAGTAAATGAACTCCTCAAAATTATGAAAAGGAACGTAAAACAAAAACATTGTCTGTTATCATTTCTTACTGGGAATTCAAATACTATTTAACCGATCACAAGTTTGTGATTTTCTGGTGGTTAACATTCTCCTAGACATATTTTATATCACTCTACATCAGTCCTTGATGGTTTTTTTATCCTACATATCCATGTTTTCCTACATATAACCCCAGTATGGGTTTACTCTAGTAACCTTCGTACTTCCCTTTCATTATTTTAAAGTAATAGTGTTACTGACTCTTTTTCTGTGGTGGGACTTTCAATGAAATTTCCATGCCCAATTTTAAAAATTGTGAGGACGCAATTTCTTAAGGGTGAAGAATGTAACGACCTGAAATTTTGAATAAATTTTGTCTCCTAATTTTGTTTGTTATTTTATTTTATAATCAAAAAATATATTCCATTTAATAGAATGAGTATAATTAAAATGATATTGTTGGGTTTCAACTGTTATATGACCATCAGTCAATATGACCATTGGGAAATAAATGTTGTGATTATTGTCTATAAATACAAGTGATATTGGTTAATTAAAATAGAAAGAAGATTCGATGGCCTCATCCAGTAGGCTCAGGCCGATTGAAGCCCATCTGATAGAACATGGGAAGGAGGTAGTACCACTGGGCATTGTTCTAGACCAAACCCAAGCTGAACTTCCTCGCATGAAATTGGAACGGAATCGCCTTCGCGAGAAGTTGAAGCTGATAGAAATCACCACTCAGGAAATTTTGGCCAAGCCGCCCCAAGATTCTATCACCTTAGCACACCTTACACATAGATCCTATACTGGTGTTATAAGAGGCTATGTAACTAGACCATAACTGCTTTGTGTATTCTTTTGTTAAATAAAAATTTGTTTTCTTCTTATGGTGAATTTGTGAGTTTTCAAATGTTTTAATGAATATAGGATGCATTTTATAGATGGATTTTAAAAATAAATGTATATTCTTAAATATTTATGAAAACCATAAATAATTAATTATGTGTAATGATTTTCAAAAAATGTTCTTCTGGAAATGTGTTCAGTAAGAAATTTAGAGTCTAATAAGATCAACCTGATTTTTGGTGAATAGTAAATAATGAATAGTGATGTTAATCCTAGGATTATTAATGTGACCAAATGGATTAGTAATATGAATGAAATAAAGTATTAATATCATTTAGGAACCTTGATTATGTAATGTGATTTAATAAAATATGTTAATAACTGTTTCAGAAATTATTAGTCAAGTATTAGATTTTCTAGGTGAATAGTTTTTTTATTTAAAAATTAAATTAAAAATATTTAAAAAATTATTTTTTATAAAATGGAGTTTAATTTTGAATTCAGAGCATCGATATTATTTTAACGTAATTTTTGGGGATTTTTAAAAAAAATTACTTATCGATGAATGGTGTTTTTATTTAAAAATTAAATTAAAAATATTTAGTAAATTATATTTATAAAATTGAGTTAAATTTTGAATTCAGAGCATCGATTTAATATTAAGGTAATTTTTTGGGATGTTTCTAAAAAAGTTGAATTTTCAGTGAATAATATTAATACAGTTTTAGGGTTTCCATATGTTTAATAACATCATAACTGCATCATGATGATGTAAAGTGATATTTTAAGGGATGTTTGACTAAAGGGTATGACTTATTTTACGAGGTGTCCCAAGTGGCCAATACCATGGGCAAATACCAAGGGAAAGCCCATGGTTTTTCAAATACCACCAATGAGGTGTCCCTTGGCCATTAATGCCTTGTCCCCACACTTACCCTATAAATATGAAGACATTCTCTAATAATTTCCATTCGAAAATCCTCCTCAACGATGTTCTGGTCTCATTACCTCCAAAGGATTCCTCCCAAGGTTCCCCAAGCCCTCATGGTCCCAGCCTTTGAGTTTTAAGAGTTACGTTTTAAGGTAAGGGATCCTACCTCTCTCTTTCTTTTCAAGTACTATTTTGTATGTCATTTCATTCAAGCCCCATGTTATTATTTTAGGGGATGTTCTTTTATATTACTATTTCTGCCCTTTTCATGGTAATATGATGAGATATCCCCTTTTACTCTCATCATTTCGTTTTATGAAGGTTTAAATGGCGCCGTTAGGCTGCTGAATTTTGGGTAAGGGACTTTTCCACCCTTCTCATTTTCATGTTCTATTTTCATTTCATTTAATTCAAGTTCCTTTTCATATTTTGGTGTATGATCTTCTATATCTATCATACTTTCGTTTTTATGTTCATATTATGAGAAACCCTATTTGATCTCATCAATTCATTTTTTTGATGTTTTAAGTAACACTGTAAGGCTGCTGAATTTTCATAAGAGAAAACCTATTTTTGTCTTCCTTTCACGTTCTTCATTTCACATGGTACATCATTCAAATTTCATTACCATGTCCTTAAATACTTTATATTCTGTTCCCCTATAGTTTTATGGATCATTTATGAGTGGGTGACCCATGTCCCCTCTCTTTTCTCAATTTTCTAAGACCCTGTAACATAGCTGTTATGCTATAGAATTTTCGTCTCAAAATTTCTCTCTATTTTTCTAACGATGAATTATTTTATTAAGTGAATACTAAAAGCACATTAATCTATAGGGGTATTCACATAAATTTAAAATTTTCCTATATTCTGGGATTTACATACACGAAACCTGCTTTTCTTTTTTGTGGGTTTAAAATGACATAAACATCATGTCTTAAAAGCAGTTTTTAAAATGTTATGATTATGAAATGAAACCCATTTATTTTATGCTATATGGGTTATTTATGAAATTTATGATGATGATATATGTGGATCAAATGATAATAAAGAAAAATTTAAGGGTGTTCCCGGATACCACTCTAATGCATTGGGTAATGATATAACCACTAGAGATTACAATTTTAACGATACCTTGGTGAATAACCTTGGTAATATCAAATGACACCTTGGGGATAATCCTTGGTGATATGTTCATGATTGTATCAGTTAAATGTTATAGCCAAATATTCAATTTATGTTTCATGTTCTTTTAATTATGATATATTTATACTTCCATTTCTCATGTCTATATGTTTTTATTCATGTTCTTATTGATATCAAAAGTAAATTGTTTCCTTGTTTACCCTTATTGGGCCTTCTTGTCACCCTTTACATTGATGTATGTATCAAGGATATGAGACAGAATAATTGTACATAGGATGAATAAATTATGAAGAATTACAAGTGTATTAGAAGAATTTTTTATGTTGTTTTAATGTTATAAGTTCCAGGTTTCCAAGACCCCAAATCTTAATGATCCTCGGTTTTGTATTTTGTAATTAAAGTATATGTGATAAAATGTCGGGATGTTGTAGAAAATGGTAGTATGATTCTATGTTAAGAGTATTAGAGAATTAATTGGTTGATGATCAAGAATTATTAAACTTTTCGTAGGATATATAGTCTTTATGAATATTTAAGTGTGGATTGATAGTTTGGAAGATTGATATATTGTCAGGATATCAATATTTTTAGGTAAAGTTGGATTATATCTGGAAGAATAGTTTCCTTTTTATGTACTACAATTCTTTATATGTATTTATTTCATTTAAATTCATGGAAAAAAATTAATATGGTCATGGTATATAGGAACTCAATTTTTCATGTCTTACATGATTAGATAACAGTTTTCTCGATCGATGACGTTCTCATGTACTCAAATCTTGGGGAGGGAAATGTTTATCACATGAATAATTTTCTATAGAATTTTTGGAACTACATACATTTTAGGAAATTATCCATGTATATGTTATACAGGTCATAGGTTCATTTCTATTGATATGTAATGTATCAACACGGAGTGTTAGAGGATTTGGATATTTTTATGTGGTTATTTCCTGGTTAGAACACAAATAACATCAATACATTCACAAAATTCCTAGTATCATTGGTTATTACCAGTGGTTTGTGTCTTTATTCTCTTATATTTCACCACGTTAACATCCTGTATAATGAAATTTGTGGACATTAAACCAGTCTATTCCAATCAGCATTTAGCTACATGAAACTGTAGTTGATTAGTTCCATATTTCATCATCTATATATGGATGGTGTGGTATATGAGGAATTTTGTGTGGATTCTAATTTCTACTTTTCATGTTCCTAGATGAAGTTTTGGGGTGTTACCTCTTATGTGTTATTTAATTTATATCCTCATTAATGTAACTAAGTCTCCCCTAACCAAGTGATAGATGTGGTGGTGTTTCCCCCAAATAATATAGTTTTACTCTCATCATGACCTGAATATAGAGTAGTGATTGTGGGTGGAGTATCTCCTAGACATTAGATATTATATTTCGTATACACAAGGGAAAATATATGTCATTTAAAATGTGATGTCCAAGAAGACACATGGAGTAGCTTAGAAGTAAAGAGATTTTAGTAGGGAAGTTGAGGAATTGGATTCTATAAATAATGGAGTAGAGGATGCTAATGATAGGGGTTTCTTATTTTGTAAGAAAATATATCCCACCATGTCACAACATTAAGAAAAGTCTCTTTTGGGAGACAAATAGGTAGATGTGATTCAATTCCTGATCACTGATGGTAATGACATATAGTGATCAAAAGAGGATGAAAAGGATCGTGTTATGATCCATGATAGGATTTTTGGTCCTTCAGCGGTGCAATATGGACTCCTACATGGGTTCTATATCTCAATTTCATAAGTAAATACATGAATGACCAAGAAGTATCATTGTTTATGGTTGGAACATTGGAGGCCCTAAATTATTTAGTTAATAGAAAATAATTTGTGATTATTTATATGTTGAAAATAGATTAAGGTAGATAATCATGCTCCTGATTGTTTGAAACAACCCTTATATATCCCTAAGTGTATGTGGATAGATATTTATCATTGGGTTGTGAAAATACCATTGAGGCTATAATTATATATGGGTGATCATGGATTAATTGAAAATGTCAGACAAATTTGTGGTGATTTGGGATATGAATACCCATAATGTTCTAGTTGGAATGTACACAGATGATTTTTTTCAGCTAAATTTAGTTTTGTGGTCTATCATTTCCAAAAAAGACCCTCAGTTTAAATCATGATACTATATAGGATAAGGATATGGATAATATTTTCATTATTTTACATGTGAATTTCAATGATTTAATACCTTCTAATATATAATTGTTTTACGTAATTGAGTCGTCTAGGATTTTAGGGGTATTTTTTTCATTAATACAAAAATAATTTAATTATAAAGTTTTTAATATTTTATATCACTTTTATATTTTGATAAAAAAAATTCAATAATGGTCAAAATAGTGGATTTTTTTTCATTTCATTGTTAATGTAATTCAACTTCTTTAATTGAAAATTTGAATTTAAAGGGGTCTAAATAAACCAATCAATATTGAAACTATTTTTTATAATAAAATTTACCACACCTAATTAAATGAGGTATATCATAGGATATAAGAAATAAAGTGAGGTGATTATATTTTTATTTTAAATAGGACTAAAATTTATATATGAAAATTTAATATCATGGATAAATTCGTTTACTAATTTAGACATTACACAAATCAATGTGGAAAATGAAGAGTCCATTCAAACATAAAAAGAGATATTCCAAAATTTGGGAATAATATTTTTGTAAAAAAGTACAATTGAATACAAAATTCAGGGGTTTATATCAAATAAAAAAACTCTTAATAGGACATCATAGTGTGATATGTAGGAATGGTGAATAGAAAATGAGAAATCTATCAATGGACAGATTTTAATGAATATTTTTCTATTTCTACTTTTTTTAATTTCTTAGATATATAATAGATTCCCCTTTCATTATCGCCATGGATTCCACTTAAAACTAGAAGTAAAATTTTGGGTGATTTATAGAAGGATAAATTTTCATTTTTTAATGATTGAGTTCTGACACTTCATCGAATAAACACACTTAGTTCTTTTGACATGTTTATTACAATATTAAAATAGTTGTTTTTATAATCAAGTATGATCATATTTGTAGTTGTAATCAATTACATTTATTTACGCGGTCTATTATCTTTAGATCACTCCACTAGGTCCTGGTTTATATAATATGTAATTGATTATGACTTATTTATTATGTTCTCTATGTCCATCCTTATGTGTGGGATGCTCTGTGGACACTCTAGAATGTTTGCGACAAACAAGACCTGATCGGGTACTCCCTAAGTGAATTGACTTTAATTTTTCCAAAAACCTCCTCAATGATGTTCTGGTCTCATTACCTCCCACAGAGTCCTCCCACGGTTCACCCAAGCCCTCATGGTCCAAACCATTTTGTTTTAAGAGTTACTTTTTTAGGTAAGGGATCTTACCTCTCTCTTTCTTTTCATGTACTCTTTTGTATGTCATTTTACTTAATCCCCTTGTTATTTTGTTGGGTGATGTTCTTATATAATCGAATACTTTATCCTTTTATGATAATATGATGATAGTTTCCCTCTTACTCTCCTCCTTTAGTTTTATTAATATTTAAGTGGCGTCGTTAGGCTGCCGAATTTTTTGTAAGGGATTCGTCCACCATTTTCATTTTCAAGTCCTATTTTCATGTCATTTATTTCATGATCCATTTCTTATGTTGTGTTACGATATTATATATCTATCATACTGAACATTTTATGTTCATATGATGTGATTCCCTATTTTAGCTCATCAATTCATTTTTTTAAGTTTTAAGTAACACTGTTAAGCTGCCGAATTTTCTTAAGAGAAATCTTATTTTTTCTTCCTTTAATGATCATCATTTCAAATGGTATATCTTTAAAATTTCATTACCAAATTCTTAAAAGCTTTATATTCTGTCCCCCTACTATTTTATGGATCATTTATGAGTTGGTGACCCATGTCCCCTCTCTTTTCAATATTTTCAAAAACCCTGTAACATAACTGTTATACTACAATATTTTCCACTAAAAATGCCTCTCTCTTTTTCTCACATTCATTTATTTTATAAAGAGAATACTAAAAGAACATTATTCAATAGGTTTATTAACATATATATCATAATTTTCTATTTTCTGGGATTTACATACACAAAACCCACATTCCTTTATCGTGGGTTTAAAATGACATAAAGATCATGTCTTAAAAGAAGTTTTTAAAATGTTATGATTATGAAATGAAACCCATTTCTTTTATGCTACATGAGTTATTTATGAAATGCATGATGATGATATATGTGGATCACAAGATAATAAAGACAAATTTATGGGTTCCCCCTGTTAGCGCTCCAATGCATTGGGTAATGATTTAACAACTAGAGATTAACGTTTTAACGATACCTTGGTGAATAACCTTGGTAATTTCAAATGACTCCTTGGGGATGAACCTTGGTGATATGTTCATGATTGACTAAGTTAAATGTTGTAGCCACATATTCATGTTATGTTTCATGTTCTTTTCATTATGATATACATATAATTCCATTGCTCATGTCTACATGTTTCTATTCAAGTTCTTATTGATATCTCAAGTAAACTGTCTCCTTTTTTACCCTTACTCGGCCTTCTGCTCACCCTTTACATTGATGTATGTCTCCAGGATATGAGACACAATAATTGAACATAGGATGAAAATATTATGAAGCCTTACAAGTGGATTGGAAGAATGTTTTATGTTGTTTTGATGTTTTAAGTTACTGGTTTCCAATACACATAACCTTAAAGTTCCTCTGTTTTGTATTATGTTATGAATGTTTATGTGATAAAAGGTTGGGATGTTGTAGTTGGTATCAAAGGATGGTTTAGTTATTTGTAGAAATTAGGATATGAAAACTTTTAAAATAACCCTATATAAATGTTTAAATATAGGAAAACATCCAGGTATTTTGGTGAGTATTGCGTAAGTGGTTTATCAAGAAAATACATCCCTGTCTGGATACGAGCAGGTAGAGGTGGCTCAGGCACATATGTACATATGGGTAAAACTAGAAAAAAAAGCTTTGAGCTAGAATCAAATGGGAACTGGTACACGACAATGGGCCTTGCTGAACTATTGCTTACGACACTCCAGGGGGATATGTTTGGTTAGTCCCAAGCTTTTTATGAATCATTATGAAGGAATTATAGAAAAATGTAATTGTCTCAGCATGATGTTTTAATACATAAAAACATTTTTAGTTAAAACATTCATAAATGAAATAAGTTTCTCATGAAGTATTTATTCTTTTAGAATATGTCCCACCGTCTAGAAATACGTTGAGTCTATTTTCTGAGGAGTTACACAAACCTTCCTCAGAAAGAGAGGTACAGTTCTCCATCGAACTCATAATTGGATCTCACCCAATATCAAAGACCACCTATATGATGGAAAATGTGGAGCTAGAGCAATTAAATGAACTACTCCAAGATCTTTTGGATAACGATTTTATCCCACCGATTGTGTCTCCTTATGGAGCAGAAGTTCTCTTTGTGAAGAAGAGGGATAGATCGATGTGGACATGCATTGCTTATAGAGAACTGAATGTGATCACAGTGAAGAGAAAATACCCTCTTCCAAAAATTGATGACTTATTTAACCAACATCGTGTGGCTCAATTCTTCTCTAAGATTGATATTCATTCCAGTTATCATCCATAGAGGGTGAAGGATGATGATATTCCAAAAAACTGACTTCCGATGAAGATATGGGAATTATGTGTTTTTTGTTATGTCCTAAAGACTATCTAATGGACCATCTATTTTTATAGATCTAGAATAAGTTGATTTTGGAAACTAATGATTTATCAAATAGATATCCTTTGTATATGAAAATTATTTGGTGATTAAATGATAAAGGTTATTTTGGACAATGTTTTATCTTTTTTAATACTATGAGCATATGAAAAATAACATACTAAAAAGATTTAATTTGGGGAGGAATGGTTAATTTTTTTGTAAGAATCTATGTATTTATGGTGGAAATATGGTGATTTGGGTTATTTTTGGAAAATGAGTAACCTATCATAAAGAATATGTGATTAGGTTAATTACACATAGTATGAGACTTTAATAATAGTCGATGTTATTTAGAGATAAAGTTTAAGATTTATTTTGGAAGACTTTCACTTATTTGGGAACCCTATATGATAAAGGTAAATAGATAACTATAGTATTTTCTTTTAGAAGTAATGGTTCACATATATTTTTAAGAATCAATGAATTTTAGGTGAACTTATGGTAACTTTTGTTACATAGGAAAATGTTTAACCTATCATGGGGAAAATTTGATTAGGTTAGTTACATTTGTTATAAGACTTTATGATTAGTGGATGTTTTTTTGGAGATGAATGATAAAGTTTATCTTGGGAGATTATGTTATCAAATCCTTCTCATATTTTAATTTTAATCTTATTTTGGTATATTTTGATTAATTTTAAGGATAGTTCATTATGGAAATGTCTACGATGAAATTTGGGTAGTACTGTGGAGTTTTTAAGATTAAAAGTAGTTTTCTATCCTATGGGGTTACTTATTTTTGAATAGTTGTTTTATAATACCCTTTCTATTTTTGGTATAATGTTTAAAAATAGAAGAACTAGAAAGTTAATATTTTGTGGATTATATGATTCTCTAGAAGATGATTCTTGTGATTTTGATGAGACCATGTGTTTTTGAATGCTCATTATTGGAGAAAAGATTAGTCTTGGTAGAAATTTATTAAAGGACGAAACACATCATGAAGGTAAGTATATTTCCTTGTGTTTTTATTATATGTAGTAAATGAACTCTTCAAAATTATGAAAAGGAACTTAAAAAAACATTTTCTATTAATGTTTCCTACTAGGAATTCAAATACAGTTTCACCCATCAGAGGTTTGTGATTTTTTGGTGGTTAACTTTCTCCTAGACATATTTTCTATCACTCTCAATCAGACGTTTATGGTTTGTTTTCTCCTCTATATCGATGTTTTCCTACATATTACCCCAGTATGGGTTAACTCGGGTGACCTTTGTACTTCCCTTTCATTCTTTTAAATTAATAGTGTTACTGACTCCTTTTTTGATGTGGGACATTCAATGCAATTTCCAAGCCCGATTTTAAAAATTGTGAAGACACAATTTCTTATTGGGGGAAGAATGTAACGACATGAAAATTTGAATAAATTTTGTTTCCAAATTTTGTGTGTTATTTTATTTTATACTCAAAAAATCTATTCCATTTAATAAAATGAGTATAAGTAAAATGTGACTGTTGGGTTTCAACTGTGATATGATCGTCGGTCAATATGACCATTGGAAAATAAATGTTGCGATTATTGTCTATAAATACAAGTGATCTTGGTTAATTAAAATAAAAAGAATATTTGATGGCCTCATGTTGTAGTCTCAGGCTGATTGAAACCAATCTGACAGATAAAGGGAAGGAGGTAGCACCATTGGACATTGCTCTAGACCAAACCCAAGCTGAACATCATCGTGAAAAATTGGAACGGAATTGCCTTCGCGAGAAGTTGAAGCTGATAGAAATCACCACTCGAGAAATGTTGGCCGAGCCGCCCCAAGAATCTATCACCTTAGCACGTCTTACACATAGATCCTATACTGGTGTTATAAGAGGCTATGTAACAAGACCATAGCTGCTTTGTGTAATCCCTTGTCAAATAAAATCATGTTTTCTTCTTATGGTGACGTTTGTGAGTTTTCAAATATTCCAATGAATATAGGATGTATTTTATTGATGAAATTTGAAAATAATAGGATATTTTAAAATATATATGTAAATCATAAATAATTAATGATGTCTAATAATTTTCAAAAAATGGCCTTCTGTAAATGTGTTCAGTAATAAATTTATAGTCTAATAAGATCAACTTGATTTTTAGTGAATAGTAAATTATGAATAGTTATTTTAAGCCAAGGATTAGTAATTTGACCAAATGGTTTAGTAATATCACATAAATAAAGTATTAATATCATTTAGGAACCTTGATTATGTAATGTGATTCAATAAAATAGGATAATAACTGTTTAAGAAATTATTAGTCAAGTATTAGTTTTTTTAAGTGAATAGTGTTTTTATTTAAAAATTAAATAAAAAATATTTTAAAAAATATTTTTTATAAAATGGAGTTTATTTTTGAATTCAGAGCATCGATATTATCTTAAGGTAATTTTTGGGGATTTTTCAAAAAAAATGAATTTTCAGTGAATAGTGTTTTTATATAAAAATTAAATTAAAAATATTTAGTAAATTATTTTTATAAAATGGATTTCAAATTTGAATTCAGAGAATCGATATTATGTTAAGGTAACTTTTTGGGATTTTTCTAAAAAAGTTGAATTTTCAGTGAATAGTAAAAATACAGTTTTAGGGTTTCCATATGTTTAATGACATCATAACTGCATCATGATGCTATAAGGAGATATTTTAAGGGATGGTCGACTAAAGGGGATGAATTATTGTATGAGGTGTCCCAAGTGGCCAATACCATGGGAAAATACCAAGGGAAAGCCCATGGTTTTTCCAATACCACCTATGAGGTGTCCCTTGGCCATTAATGCCTTGTCCCCCCACTTCCCCTATAAATACCAAGACATTATCTCATCCATTCCATTCAAAAATCCTCCTCAATGATGTTCAGGACTAATTATCTCCCAATGAGTCATTCCAAGGTGCCCAGAGGCCCTCAAGGTCCCAACCTATGAGTTTTAAGAGTTACGTTTTATTGCAAGGGATGCTACCTCTCTCTTTCTTTTCAAGTACTCTTTTGTATGTCATTTAATTTAATCCCCATGTTCTTATTTTGGGGGATGTTCTTTTGTATTCCTATTTCTGATATTTTCATGATTATATGATGATATATCCCATCTTACTCTCATAATTTTGTTTTATTAATGTTTAAGTGGCGCCATTATGCTGCTGATTTTTTTGTAAGGGATTCTTCCACCCTTCTCATTTTCAAGCTCTATTTTCTTGTAATTTCTTCCAAGTTACTTTTCATATGTTGAGGTATGATCTTATATATATATCATACTGTCATTTTTATGTTTATTTTATGAGAGACCCTATTTTATCCCATCAGTTCATTTATTTTATGTTTTAGGTAACATCGTAAGGCTGCCAAATTTTAATAAGAGAAAACCTATTTTTGTCTCCCTTTCATGTTCTTCATTTCACATGATATATCATTAAAATTTCATTACCATGTTCTTAAATACTTTATATTCTGTTCCCCTACTCTTTAATGGATCATTTATGAGTGGGTGACCCATGTCCCCTCTCTTTTCCATATTTTTTAAAACCCTATAACATAGCTATTATGCTGCGGAATTTTCGTCTCAAAATTTCTCTCCCTTTTTCTAACGATCATTTATTTTATTAAGTGAATACTCAATGCACTTTCTTCTATAGGGTTATTCACATATATATCAAAATTTTCTATTTTCTGGGATTTAAATTCACGAAACCTGCTTTCCTCTTTCGTGGGTTTAAAATGACATAAAGATCATGTCTTAAAAGAAGTTTTTTAAATGTTATGATTATGAAATGAAACCCATTTCTTTTATGATCTATGGTTTATTTATAAAATTTATGATGATGATATATGTGTATCAGATGATAATAAATAAAAATTTAAGGGTGTGCTCTGATAACACTTTAATGCATTGGGTAATGATTTAACCTCTAGATATTACAATTTTAACGATACCTTGGTGAATAACCCTAGTAATATCACATGACACCTTGGGGATAGACCTTGGTGATAATTTCATGATTGTCTCACTAAAATTTTGTATCCAAATATTCATGTTATGTTTCATGTTCTTTTCATTATGATATACCTATACTTCCATTGCTCATGTCTATATGTTTTTATTCAAGTTCTTATTGATATTGCATGTAAATTGTTTCCTTGTTTACCCTTAGCGGGCCTTCTGCTCACCCTTTACATTGATGTATGTCTCAAGGATATGAGACACAATAATTGAACATAGGATGAACATATGATGAATCATTAAAAGTGTATTAGAAGAATTTTTTATGTTTATTTCATGTTTTATGTTCCTGGTTTCCAAGACACTAAATCATAAATATCCTCTATTTTGTATTATATAATGATCGTTTATGTGATAAAAAGTCAGGATGTTGTAGAAAATGGTAATATGATTCTATGATAAGAGTATTAGAGATTTAATAGGTTGATGATGATGAATTATTAACCTCTTCGTATGATATATGTTCTTCATGATTATTTAAGAGTGTCTTGATAGTTTTGAAGATTGATATATTATCGGGATATCAATATTTGTAGGTAAAGTTGGATTATATCTAGAAGACTAATTTCAATTTTAGGTACTAGAATTCTTTATATGTATTTTTTCATTTGTATTCATGGAAAATATTAATATGGTCATGTTATATATGAACTCAATTTTTCATGTCTTACATGATTAGATAATAGTTTTCTCCATCGATGACGTTCTCATGTACACAAAGCTTGAGGAGGGAAATTTTTATCACATGAATACTTTTCTATAGACTATTTATAACTACATACATTTTAGGAAATTATCTTTGTATAACTTAAACATTTCATAGGTTCATTTCTATTGATATGAAATGTATCAACACAGAGTGTTAGAGGATTTGGATATTTTTATGTGGTTATTTCTTGGTTAGAACACAAATAACATCAATACATTCACAAAATTCCTAGTATCATTGGTTATTACCAGTGGTTTGTGTGTTTATTATCATATATTTCACAACGTTAACATCCTGTATAATGAAATTTGTGGACATAATACCAATCTATTGCAATCAGAATTTAGCTACATGAAACTGTAGTTGATTAGTTCCATATTTCATCATCCATATATGGATGGTGTGGTGTTGGAGCAGTTTTGTGTGGCTTCTCATTTCTATTTTGCAGGTTCATAGATGTTGTTGTGGGGTGTTCCCTCTTATGTGTTATTTAATTTATATCATCATTTATGTAACTACATCTCCCCTAACCAAGCGATAGACATGGTGGTGTTTTCTACAAATTATTTAGGAAATTAAATATTCATGGGATTATTTTTAGTCATAATATATTACATGAAAATAATATATTTTTACTCTCATCATGAACAAAATATAAAGTAGTGATTGTGGGTGGAGTATCTCCTTGGCATTATATATTATATTTCATATACACTAGGGAAAATATATGTCATTTGAAATGTGATGTCCAAGAAGACACATGGAGTAGCTCAGAATTAAATAGATGTTAGTAGGGAAATTGAGGAATTTGATTCTATAAATAATGGAGTAGAGGATGTCGATGATAGGGGTTTCTTATTTTTTAATAAAATAGATCCCACCAGGTAACAAAATTAATAAAAGTATCCTTTGGGAGACAAATATGTAGATGTGATTCAATACCCGATCACTGATGGTATTGACCTATAGTGATTGAAAGAGGATGAAAAGGATCATTTTATGATCCATGGTAGGATTTTTGGTCCTTCAGCGATGCAATATGGACTCCTACATGGGTTCTATAACTCACTTTTAGAAGTAAATAGATGAATGACCAAGAAATATCATTGTTTATGGTTCGAACATTGGGGGCCCTAAATGATTTAGTTAATATAAAATAATTTGTGATTATTTATACGTGGAAAATAGATTAAGGTATAGAATCATGCTCTTGATTGTTTGCAACAACCCTTATATATCCCTAAGTGTATGTGGGTAGATATTTATCATTGGGTTGTGAAAATACCATTGAGGCTATAATTATATATGGGTGATCATGGATTAATTGAAAAAGTCAGAAAACTTTTTGTTGATTTGGGATATGACTACCCATAATGTTCTAGTTAGAATATACATTATGAAGTTTTTCAGCTACATTGAGTTTTGAGGTTTATGATTTCCAAAAAAGTCCCACAATATAAATCATCAGACTATATAGGATAAGGATATGGATAATATTTCCATTATTTTACATGTGAATTTCTATGATTTCATACCTTCTAATTTATAAATGTTTTACGTAATTTAGTCGTTTAGGATTTTAGGGGTATTTTTTTATTTAATATAAAAATACATTAATTATGAAATTCTTACTATTTTATCTCACTTTTATATTTTGTGAAAAAAATTAAACAATGATCAAAATAAAGTTTTTTTTATTTCATTGTTAATGGAATTCAACTTCAACAGTTGAAAATTTGAATTTAAAGGGGTCCAAATAAACCAATCAATATGGAAAATATTTTTTACAATAAAATTTACCACACCTAATTAAATGAGGTATATCATGGGATAAAAGAAATCAAGTGAGGTGATTATATTTGTATATTAAAGAGGACTAAAATATATATATGAAAATTTAATATCATGGATAAATTCTTTTAATAATGTAGTTATTACACAAATCAATTTGGAAAATGAAGAGTCTCTTCACGCCTAAAAAGAGATATACCAAAATTTTGGAAAAATATTTTGGTAAACATGTACAATTGAATACAAAACTTGGGGGTTTATATCTAGTAAAATAAAATAAAAATATATGAATCAGACATCACAGTGTGATATGTAGGCATGGTTAATAGAAAATGAGAAATCTATCAATGGATAGATTCTAATGAAATTTTTTTTATTTTTAATTTTTTTAATTTCTTAGTTATATAATAGTTTCCCCTTTCATAATCTTCATGGATTCCATTAAAAACTAGCAGAAATTTTTTGAGTAATTGATAGAAGGATAACATTTTATTTTTTAATGATTGAGTTCCGAAATTTAATCAAATAAACACACTTATTTCTTCTAAAATGTTGATTCCAATATTAAAATAGTTGCTTTTATAATCAAGTATGATCATATTTGTAGTTGTAATCAATTAAATTGTTTACGCGGTCTATTATCTTTAGATCACTCCACTAGGTCCTAGTTTATATAATATGTAATTGATTAGGACTTATTTATTATGTTATCTATGTCCATACTTATGCGTGGGATGCTCTGTGGACACTCCAGAATGTTTGCAACAAATAAGACCTGATCGGGTATTCCCTAATTTAAATGACTTTAATTTTTCCAAAAAACGCACAAATAATAAGGAGTTTGTATCATGCTAACATTTTGGAATAGTTTATTTTCACAATTATCATTTTACCAGTGTAGTTATATAATGTGATTTTGGGATGTCACATTAATCAATATAGTTGTAGTTGATTGGATAAATTTGATCTATCATAGAAATTAAATTAACAAACTAACCATGAACATATCCTACTCCTAATGTCACTATTTTATATCACATTATTAATATATATATATATATATATATATTTTATCGATTTTTAAATATTTTATTTTGATTTCAGAATCAAACAAATTAAAAAAACATCATTTTTTATATTTTATTTTGAATAAGATGATTTTGGGCACTCCCCTTTTGTGACATCCAAGGTTGACCATAAAAAATCAGTATAACTAATAAAATAATTTATTTCTCCACCCACCATGATTGTAACACATCATAACATCAAATCATTGTTGGGTGGGTAGTTTCAATAATATAATTGTATATATTATTATATTTTCATACTAAAATATGAAATCAAATAAATTAACTAATTATCATATGATCAAATTGGTGTTCCATTATTTTCAAAACAGATTATAGAGCTTGAACTATAGTCTTCATAGAGGATGATTTAACAAATGTAATCTAGAAAATTAAGGTGAAATTGTCACATAAATGAAATATTTTAATGTTATTTTTCATTTAATTTCCATTATTAATTTTTTTGGGGGTTTCCCAAGGTTTTATGGAGGAATAGGTGAACTTTCATGAATTTTGCCAAACCGGGAGACAATTCTAGATTTAAAAATAAATATTGTTTCTTTTTTAACATTCTCATTTTTTATTATTTTCCAATCATTATAATTATTAAATTTCATCCCCTTACATATTAACACCACAATTAAAATTTGTAACCTTTATAAATCCATAAACATGGTCTATTTTGGTTTTAATTTAAGGGATTGGGCCCACTCGGATCCCATATACAATTTTATAAATGAATTTATTTATTTAATAACATATTCAATATTAATTATTTTTCGAAGATTCCAAGTCTCACATGAGACCTTTACACCTAACCGCACGACCAGCCTATTTACCCCTTCTTTGGTGCTCTTAGGCATCACGATTTAGGGACGAACTTCCAAGAGTTCCTAAAATTGGCCATATTTGAGGAGGTAAGTTCTTTCCATTATTACTATTTCAATTCTTACTACTTTTCACCCCATTCAATGAAGTTTCTTCTCATTTTCTTAAATTACCAAATTTCTATAGTGTAATGTTTCAAACCTAAGGATTAACCATGGGTTGTCTGGGTCATTTCATGTGGTTTTAGGGTTGATTTTGGTCCTTCTTGGTGCGGCGGTGGTGTGATTTGATTTTCACATAAAGGATTCCATGTTTTAACTAATTTGGTAGGTGATTAAACATTGTATGAAATCCTTGTGACATAAATACTATTTTTCTTATATTTTCATGTTTAACCCATTGATTTGGTGGTTCAAAAATTGGTTTTAGTGGTGTTTGTAATGAAAGTGAATTTTAAGGGACAATTCATCTGAAATTTGGGGTTTTTTCATATAAATCTTTTATTGGTTGATTAAGGGATTCCTTTTAATTATATATTTTTTCTTATTGAACTATATTAGGGACTATAATATTGTTTTAAAAGTTATTATAAATTTCTTGTTGCTTTGAAATTGGTTTTGGGGGATGTTTGTTATGAAATTGATTTTTGAGTACCAATTTAGTGCAGAATGGGGTGTTTTACAAGGGTATTCTATGATATGCTTATTGGAATTGTTTTATAACTCATGTAATGAGTTTAATGAAATTTTTAGGGTGTTTGGGATTCTGTTTTGATAAATATGAGTATGAATATGGTGTACAAGTGGGGTTTTCAAAGTTTTTTGGGTGCAAAACAAGGAACGATTTGGAGAAGTTGATTTATTGAAACTCAAAGAGTTTGTGTGTGTGTTTTAAATGGTAAAAAAAGTGTGTAGATAATGTAATTATTTTATGTGAACATTAGTGGGTTTTTATTTGAAAATATATATATATGTATCATTCTAATATTGTTTGATCACATAGGGGGAAGCCCTGGTACCTAGGTGGGGCGGATGTGTACTAGTACGACTAGCGGAACAGATGGGTTTTGCCCGTATTTCACCTAGATTTTGGATAACGACAACTAAAATATGTGGATTATTATTGGGTAATACTAGGTCATGGGTCTATCCCTTACTAGTGGCTCCTGCATGAGAACATATTTTACTATGGTTACATTACACCGAGGTATGAGGTACATGGGGTGCAAGACTATCTAGTGCCCAGTGGTTTTCCCGATTATGTTTCTCATTGTGATTGTGGTATTTCCCATTTATTGGGGTGTTATTGGATGTAATTTACATTAGATAACATTTCTATTTAAAGGTCTTAAAATTTTGAAAACATTATCTTGAAAAATGTTATCAATTGAAAGTTTCATTTCATCGATTTTATCACAGATTTTATTTCCGTATTAAAAATGCTTGCTTTTCCACAATGATTAGCATGATCTTTGGAATAATTGGCTGGTATCCTATTGAGATTAGGCTCAAACCCTTATTACACACCTTGTGATTAATGATAATTGGTTATGTTTGACCCAAGTAAAGAAAAGGATAAGGGTGATGGTGGTTTAGGGTGTTAGTCCCCATCCGTGGGGCAGAGTTGTGGAGACAGCTTGGGGCCGATGACCCCTTATCATGTTGATTACGTGGGGCTATTTTGTTGCAGTTTTATTGCATCATTAGACCTTTTGTATTTCCATTGAACATCTGTATTCAATTATTGATTTTTTTATAATCCTTGTTGGTATGATTTTTTCAAATTCATTTTTTCAAATATTTTTTCATTTTTATGTATACATATTCAGGTAAATCATTCCCAAACACAGATAAATTATACCCGGGCACTTGTGCCAGCCTATGGGGATAGGGAACAACCTTTGGGCCCTGTCACAGGCTGAGTTTGGTGCCGGTATTGGTGGTGACCAGATTCAGTTCATGACAAAATGGTATCTTAGTGGGTTAATGTTTTTGGGTTATATTTCTATTTTGGGATGAGTCGGGATAGATAGGACCTTGGATTTTCGTGGCTCGGGGTTTTGGTTTTGAGTAGGGTGCCTGGCCCACACCTCTCATGGAAGACCTTGAGTCACCAAGGGACATTGGAATTTACAGATTGATATCACTTCTAGGTGAGAAGTGTGGGCTGTAGACCCCACGTGGACATTAGGAGGAGGTGGAGAATTTATTTATTTTATTACTGGAATGTGTTTAGATTATTTATATTTGTTGTATTTGATTAAAATTTTCAGAATTACAGTAATGATTACTTTTTCATGAATGTTTCATTTTGTAGCAACATGGCTCCCCATAATGCTCTGACGCGCCCATGGGAGGAATCCGGAGAGAGTTCTCCCACACCGATCGATCGGAGGGTAGTCGAGGATGTTGTATGGGTTGTCCAAGCTCTAGGTCATGGACCAACTCCTACTCTTATTCCTCCTAGGGCAGAAGGGATGGATCCTAGAAAAGATAAACCTCAGGAGTTTCTGAAAAAAAATCCTCATACCTTCAGATGCAGCTCAAAACCTCAGGAAGAAGAGGAATGGATCGAGAAGATCGAGCATGTTTTTGAGTTCCTAGAAAAAACCAAGGAGCATAGGGTGAAGTGTCCCTCCTTTATATTGGAGGGTCCATGCCATAAGTGGGGGGAATTAGTGCTTTATGCTGGGAAGAATGAGCAGATGCGCTGGGGAGATTTCAATGCTATCTTCAATGAACAGTACTGCCCTGAGGGTGTTGGCTTACGCAAGGTTAAGAGAGTTCATGGACCTTGTTAAGGGGAATCTATCTATGATGGAGTATACCAACTTTTTTGTAGATTTGGTTCGGTAGGCTTTATAAATTGTCTCCAATGAGCATGAGAAGGCCCAGAGATTGGATAAAGGCTGGTGACCAGAGATATACTCCCTGGTTTTCTTATATTAGCTGAGGACCTATGTTGAGGTCGTTGATCGGGCGTGGATAGTGGAGATTGATAGGAATGGAATGTATGGTTTCTCTAGTTCAGTATCATTAGTGGGCATTGGGGGATCCTTATATAAGAAAAGGAAGCAAGAAGATCATGTGAAGAAAAAAGGTGGCAGTTTAGGCCACTCTTCCAAGCAATTTTGATCTGTTGCTTCTGATGTGAGATCGGTCATGTGCAACCAGTGTGGGAAAGCATGGGAACATCTGACCAGTATGTCCACTTCTTCTAAATCCTTGTTACTAGTGTGGAGGTATGAGGAATTTTCAGCGATTTTGCAGTGTGTCACGTCCACTTCTGAGTGGGGCAGGGTCAATGGCTTCAAGAGGAGTGTCAGCACAGTCCGAGCCATCGAGGACAGGGGGATCTCGATTTGGAAGCCATGGTGGTAGGGCTAGGTCTTCTTCTAGGCAGAGCTAGTTTAGGGCACAACCAAATGCTAGGGTTCTTCCTCTGGAAGATAATAGACATATCCATGTTGTGGATAAGGCACTAGTAGGATCAGAGGCGGGACCGTCAGCAGTACAAGGTAAAGTTCTGATCACATCTTCTATAGCTACTGCACTTTTTGATAATGTCACCTATGTTTCATTTATTTCTTCCCGTTTGTGGACATGGTGAATTTTACAACTGAGTTTATGACTTTCATGATGTATTTGGTGACACCGTTGGGAATGAAGGAGCAGGGTCTCAGGTGCCTGTCATGTGCAATTTCTGTGTCAGGGGTGGAGATAGAATGGGAACTCTTGGTTAAAGACAAGGATCTTTTTGATTTCATAATTTTCATGGATTGGATAGTACACTTCCATGCACACATTGATTTCTATAGGCAACAAGTGAGTTTCACATCACCAGATGGGAGTCGTCAGGTTTTTCAGGGAGAATGGGATCCTCGGTCAGGTCACGCATGAACTCTTCTCCTAGAGTTAGGAAGTTGTAACTTCCAGATGTCATTAATAATTCTAGTGGATGATGGTATATACCCTGGAGGTTCACTACGTCATTTATTGATTGAGTTTCTTGAGGTATTCCCGAATGATTTCTCCGGATTTCCCCCAGAGCGGGATGTTGAGTTTTCAATTGATCTGGCGATGGGAACACTACCTATATATCTTCCATATTATCGCATGGCCCACACTGAGATGATCTAATTAAATATACAGAGGGATTACTTAGAATCCAAAGGATTCATTCACCCATGCATCTCTCCTTGGGCTTCTCCTATGTTGTTCGATAAAAAAACTAACGGATCCCTCAAGTTGTGCATTGAATACCGGAAGATGAATAAGGTATCAATGAAGAACCAATACCCTTTTCCAAGAATTGATAATTTCATTGATCAATTAAAGGGGTAAATTTGGTTCTCAAAAATAAACTTATGTTTGGATTATCACAAGCATATGGTAAAGGAGTCAGATATCCATAAGACAGCCATCTAAAGCAGGTATGACCACATTGAGTATTTGGTCATGCCATTTGGATTGACCAACGCTCTAGCGGTCATTATGGAACTCATGAAAAGGGTGTTATATAAATATATTTATTCCCTCATCATGGTGTTCTTGGATGACATTCTATTAATCCATGGCTCTGGGGAGAAACACGAACATCACTTGACAATTATTTTGGGTACATTACCGGATCATCACCTCTATGAAAAGTTGGCATAGTGCACTATTTGGATTAGGGAAGTGAGATTTATGGGGCATGTTCTCTATTTGTAGGGGGTTTCCATAGACCCCGAGAAGATTAGTGTGGTTATGTCATGGGAGAAGCCAAATAATGTGTTCGAGATCAAGTGTTTCCATGGCCTGACTGGTTATTACAGGCAATTTATTATGGATTTCTCTTAGCTTGATTCACCGATGACAGTGCTCACCCAGAAAGGGGTGAAGTTTGTATGGGGTCCAGAATGTCAGGTATCATTAGAGGAGCTGATGAGGTGGTTGAGTACTGCCAACCATGTTGATTTTTCCTAAAATCGGGAAGGGTTATACAGTCTATTAGGATGCTTCAAGTATAGGTCTTGGGTGCGTGATTATGCAGGATGATCACATGGTGGCATATGGCTCTCACCAACTCTGACCACATGAAAATATTTATCGAACCCATGAATTGGAGTTGGTAGCGGTGATGCATTCTTTGATGAATTGGCATTACTACCTCTTTTGGGAGAAGTTTGTGGTCTACTATGATCAAAAAAACTTAACCTATATCTTCTCGCACAATGACATCAACATGAGGAAGCATCCCTAGATCGAGTACATGGAGGGGTTCAACATTGACATTGTATATACCCCAGGAAAGGGTAATGTGGTGACTGTCTTTTTGAGCAAAAGAGTTCCAGTGCAGACTTTGAGTAAGTTCAGTGATGAGTAGACATTGATGGGGCTCTTTGCCCAGATGCATGTGGAGACTAGGGAGCACAGTGGAGGGGAATTCATGGAGAGTGTCCAGTTGACTCGTTCTCTGTTGGAGTTGATTCAGTGGAAACAACCCAGTAATGAGCTTTTTTCGTGGTCAAAGAAGTTTCTTCGATGGGGGGAGACATCGTCCGATTGTTCTTCGTCTCCTGAGGGCATCATGTGATTCAAGGGGCATTTAGTAGTGTCTTTATCTTTTTGGAAGGTGGTGATGCAGGATAGACACCAGTCTCTATGGGCTCTCCATCCGTGAGCCACTAAGATGTACTATGATAACCATTGGTAGTTTTGGTGGCCTGGTATGAGAAGAAACCTTGTGGACATTTTTTTGAGATTCTACACATGCCATCAGGTGAAAGAAGAGCACCAATGTCCCTCCTTTTTTATCCAACCACTACCAATTCCTACCTATAAGTGGGATGAGGTCTACATGGACTTCATTGTTGGATTACCTTGTACACATCTGGGTAAGAACGCTATTTGGTTGGTGACTGATCATCTGAAAAAATCAACCCACCTCATTATGATAAAATATATAACTAAAGTGGATGAGTTGTGCCATTATTATCTTTAGGATGTGGTGATAATCCATGGGTACCATCATCAGTTGTCTCAGATAGAGACCCATGCTTCACTTCTCAATTTTGGGAAGGCCTTTAGAGGTCCCTGGGGTCTTAGATTAAGATGATCGCAACATACCACCCTCATACGGATGGTCAGACGGAGCGGGCAAATCCGATTTTGGAGGACATGCTTCATGCTGGTGTCCTGGACTTTGGAGATTTTGGGGATATCCATTTGGTATTGGTTGATTTTTCTTACAATAGTGTTACACATCATTGATTTGAATGTCCACTTTTGAGGTACTCTACGGTCGACCATGTCGGTCCCCCCAATTTTGGGCTGAGGTAAGAGATACTTCACTACTGATGTCAAGACTTGTGCAGAATATTTCTAAGATGGTCAAGTTGATCAGGCCGTGCTTGTTGACTACTCATAGTCATCATAAATTTTATGCTTCCAAAGGCATCAAGACCTAGATTTTTTTGTGGGTGATAGGGTATTCTTGAATGTGGCCCCTCATCCGGGCCATCGTCGCTTGGGGAAGCAAGGTAAGAAGATGACGTGGTATGTTGGGACCTCTAAGATCACTGAGCATATTGGCATGGTTTCATATTGGTTGGCTTTACATTCTTAGTTGACATCCATACATGATGGCTTCCATGTCTCTCCGTTAAAGAATTGCAACCCGGATCCATCCCATGTGCTGAGTTGGGAAGAACTACAGCTAGGGCCTTTCTTGTCAGTTATTGAGTGGCTGGTGCAAATAGTGGACTCCCAAGAGATGATGCTTTAAGGGAAATCCATTTTATTGGTATGGATTCATTGGTAGCATGGTAATGATACACATGAGACACGAGAGTGGATGTCATGGTTTGAGGAAGAGTATTCGTTCCTATTTTCTGATCAAGCGTCAGGTTGACATTCTAGGATGTAATGTTTTCACAGTGGGGAGAACTGTCACATACATGAAATATTTTAAAGGTATTTTTCATTTAATTTCCATTCAGGATTTTTTTGTGTTTCCGAAGGTTTTATGGAGGAATAGGTGGGTTTTCATGAATTGGCCCAAACCGTGAGCCCAGTTCAGATTTAAAAATAAATTTTGTTTATTTTATAAAAATTGAATTTTTTTATTATTTTTCACTCATTAAAATTTGTAAATGTCCTCCTCTGATATATTAACACCAAAATTAAAATTTGAAACCTTTATAGATACATACACATGGTGTATTTTGATTTTAATTTTAGGGATTGGACCTACCCGAAAGCCCAAATCCCATTTTGAAAAAGATTTTATTTATTTAATAAAATGATCAATATTATGTATTTTTCCGGTGATTCCAAGTCTCACACGAGCCCTTTACACCCATCAACACGCCCAACCTCTTTCCCCCCACTTTGGTGCTCCTAGGTATCACGATTTACGGACTCACATCCTTGGGTTTCTCAAATATGCCACATTTGAGGAGGTAAGTACATTCATTCATAACTCTTTCTATTATTACTTATTTTCTCCTCTTTACATGAATATTCTCCTATTTTTCTTGAATTACCAAATTTCTAGATTGTAGGGTTTCGAGCCTAGGGATTAAACTTGGAATTTTCGGGTCATTTATTGTGGTTTATGGATTGATCTCGGGCCCTCTTAGTGCGGCGGTGGTTCCATTTGATTTTCGCACAAAGGATTCTAGGTTTTTACTAATTTAGTAGGATATGCCACTTTGTATGAAATCCTTGTGACATAAAAACTATGTTTATTATATTTTCATGTTTAAAAAATTGATTTGGTGCAAGAAAAATTGGTTTTATTGGTGTCTGTAATGCAACTGAATTGTAAGGGCCAATTTCATGTGAAATTTGTGTTTTTTTCATATAAATATTTTATAGGTTGATTAAGGGATGCATTTTAATTTTATAGTTGAACTTATAGAACTATATTAAGGCTTAGTATAATGAGTTAAATGTTATTATTCTTTGTTTATTGCTGAGAAATTTGTTTTGGGTGACGTTTTTTAAGAAAATGGTTTTTGAGAACCAATTTGGTGTTGAATGGGGTGTTTTACATGGATATTATATTCGATGCTTATTGGGATTGTTTTATAATGCATGTAAAGAGTTTAAAGAAATTTTTAGGGTGTTTTTTATTCTGTTTTGATAAATATGAGTATGAAAATGGTGTTCAAGTGGGGTTTTCAAACAGATTAGGGTGCAAAACAAGGAATGATTTAGAGAAGTTAATTTTTTGAAACTCAATGTTTATTTGAGTATGTTTTAAATGGTAAAAAATATGTGTAGAAAATTTACTGATTGTATGTGACCAGTAGTGTTTTGTATATGAAAATGGATATATGTATCATTCAGAAATTGTTTGAGCACAAAGGGGGAATCCCGGGTACCTAGGTGGGGTGGATGTATAATAGTATGACTAGTAGACCTGATGGATTTTCTCCATGTTTCAACTAGAATGTTGATATAGACAAGTCTAAATAAACTATGTGTATTATTATTGGGGTCCACTAGGTTTTGGTAATGTTCCCTACTAGTGGCCCATGCATGAGAATAGATTCTACTATGGTTACTTAGCACCGAGGTATGAGGTACATGGGGCCCGAGACTATCTAGTGCCTAGGGGTGTTCATTATTTTGCTGCTAATAGTGTTTGTGATATTTTCCAATGTATTGGGATATTTTTGGAAGTATTTTACAGTAGATAACATTTATATTTAAATGTATGAACATTATTAATACTTTAGCTTGATAACTGTTATCAATTGAATGTTACATTTCATAGATTTTATCACTGCTTTTCTTGGAATATTACAACTACTTCTTTTTTCACATTGTATTTAATTCTCATTGGAATAATTGGGTGGAATCCTATAGGTATTAGGAACATACACTAATTACACCCCTTGGGGGTATGTATACTTGGATATGTTTGACTTAGGAAAAGGAAAGGTGAAGGGGGATAGCGGTTCAGGGTGTTAGTCGCCATCCTTGGGGCGGTGTTTTGGAGACAGCTTCGGGTTGATGACCCCTTTTAATGTGGAGTCCATGGGGATGTTTTGTAGCAGTTTCATTGAATATTTGGACGTTTTGTATTGCATTTGAACTTATCTATTCAGTTCTGGATTTTTGTATAAACCTTGTTGGTATGAACTTTTCAGATTCATTTTTTAAAATATTTTTTATGTTTTATGTATAAGTATTTGTGTAAATCATTCCCAAACCAAGATAAAGGATACATGGGAACCTATTACAGCCTATGGGGATAGGAAATTCTTTTTAGGCCTTGTCACAGGCCGGGTTTGGTGCCGGTATTGGTGGTGACCGGATTCAGTTCGTGACAAAATAGTATCAGAGCGGGTTAATGTTTTTGGGTTATTTTTCTATTTTGTGATGAGTCGAGATAGACATGACCAAGGAATATTGGGGACCATGGTTTTTGTTGTGTGTAGGGTTCCTAGACCACACCTCTCATAGAAGACCTTGATTCAATTGGGGATTTTGGAATATACAGATTGACTTCACTTCCAAGTGAGACGTGTGGGCTGCAGACCACACGTGGACATTGGGTATAGGTGGAGTAGTTATTTCTTTTATTACTGGAATGTGTTTT
Source organism: Viscum album (assembly GCA_963277665.1). Classification (NCBI taxonomy): domain Eukaryota; kingdom Viridiplantae; phylum Streptophyta; class Magnoliopsida; order Santalales; family Viscaceae; genus Viscum; species Viscum album. The sequence goes on along the minus strand of OY728121.1, from coordinate 1,193,324,484 downwards.
GATTAATTATATTTGATTTATTTTATTAACATTTTCATAATTGAGTTATTGATTATTTTTTCATGACTATGTCATTTTGTAGCAACATGCCTCCCCGGAATGCTCCCACACGCCCACAGGAGGAAGTCAGATAAAGTTCTACCACACCGATCGATCAGAGGCTAGTCGAGGTTGTGGTCTAGGATATCCATGTTATAGGGTAGGTACCTACTCTTTCTTGTATTCCTCCTAGGGTAGAAGGGATGGATCCTTGAAAAGATAATGCTCAGGAGTTTTTGAAAAACATGCCTCCTACCTTCTGAGGCTGCTCACAACCCCATGAAGCAGAAGAATTGCTTGAGAATATCGATAATATGTTTGAGTTCCTAGAAACACACGAGGAGCTCAGGGTTAAGTGTGCCTCCTTTCTGATGGAGGGTCCCAACCGTAAGTGGTGGGAGTTAGTTCTTCAGGCTGGGAAGAATGAGAAGATGCATTGGGGAGATTTCAAGGCCATCATCAATGAATAGTACTTCCCTTAGGTGTTGGCTTATGCTAGGTTAAGAGAGTTCATGGAACTTGTTCATGGGAATCTATCATTGATGGAGTATGTCCTCAGTTTCACTGATTTGGTTCGGTATGCTCCAGGAGTCATCTCCCATGGGAAGATGATGTCCTAGAGATTTGATAAAGGCTTGCGATGAGAATATACAACCATGTGTTCTTATTTAAGAAGAGGACCTAAGTTGAGGTAACTGATTAGGTGTGCATGGTGGAGATTGATTGTAATGGAAGGGCTAGTTTCTCCAGTTCAGTATTAGAAGTGGGCATTGGAAGCTCCTCAGAGTAAAAAAGGAATCAGGAGGATCATGTGAATAAAAGAGGTGGCAGTTCATGCCACTATTCCAGGAAGTTTTCAACTGTTGCTTCTGATGCGAGATCGGTCGTGTGCCACCAGTGGGGGAAGCGCGGGCACATACGACTAGCATGTCCACATCCTCTTAATCCTTATTACCAGTTTGATGGAATGAGGAATATTCATCATTTTTGCGGTGTGGTACGCCCACTTCGAGTGGGGCAGGGTCAGTGGCTACAAGAGGAGTGCCAGCACAGTCCGAGAAGTAGTGGACGGGGAGTTCTCGATTTGGCAGTCATGGTGACAGGGATGGGATGTATTCTAGGAAGATCCAGTTTAGGGAAAATCCAAATACTAGTGGTCTTTCTCAGGTAGATACTGGACATCTCCATTTAGTGGATTAGTCACCATCAGGATCAGAGGCGGGACCGTCGATAGTTCGAGGTACCCTTCAGATTGCATCTTCTATAACTGCTACTATTTTTGATAATAGTACTTCTTTTTCATTTAATTCGTCCTGATTTGTAAACATGGTGAATTTTCCAACTGATTTTATGTCTTTTGTGAATTATTTGGTGGCACTGTTGGGAAAGAAGAAGGAGCGGGGTCTTAGGTGCCCGTCGTGTGCGCTTTCTGTGTCATGGGTTGAGATGGAGTGGGACCTCTTAGTCTTAGACATGGATCATTTTGATTTCATACATGGAATGGATTTTCTAGTACACTTACTTTCACACATCGATTGCTATAGGTGGCGAGTGAGTTTCACAACACTTGATGGGAGTCGTCAGGTTTTTCAAGGAGAATGGTATCCTTGGTCAGGTCGCGCAGGACCTCTACTCCTAGAGTTATAAAGTCTTAATGTACAATTATCGTCTCTCATGCTATAAGATGATGGTATTTCCCCTAGAGGTTCACTAGCTCATTTAGTGAATGATTTTACAGAGGTATTCCTGGATAATTTATCAGGATTTCCCCTAGAGCGGGATGTGGAGTTTTCGGTTGATCTGGCACCAGGAAGACATCATATATCTATTCCCTCTTATTGCATGGACCACACCGAGCTGTGGGAATTAATTATACACCAGGATTACTTAGAATCCAAAGGATTCATTCACATTAGTGACTCTCCTTGGGCCGCTCCTATGTTGTTCGCGGAAAAGGCTGACAGATCCATCAGGTTGTGCATTGACTACCAGAAGCTGAATCTGTTAAATTTTTTGAACAAATACCCATTACCCAGATTAGACGACTTGTTCGATCAGTTAAAGGGGGAAAAGTGGTTCTCAAAAATAGACTTTCATTTGGGTTATCACCAACATAGGGTGAAGGAGTCATATATCCATAAGACAACCTTATGAAGCAGGAATGACCACTTTGGGTATTTGGTCATGCCATCCAGATTCATCAATTCTCCAGTGGTCTTTATGGCACTCCTGAATAGGGTGTTCAATCGGTATCTCTATTCATTCATCGTGGTGTTCATGGATGACATTCTAGTATACTCTGGCTCTGAGGAGTTACGCGAACATCACATGAGGATCATTTTGGGTGCATTACAGGATCACCACCTCTATGAAAAGGTGTCAAAGTGATCTTTATAGATTATGGAAGTGATATTTATGAGGAATGTGGCCTCTGAGCAGGTGGTTTCAGTGGACCCCAAGAAGATTAGTGCGGTTATGTCATAGGAGCAACCAAAAAATGTGTTCAAGATCAGTAGTTTCTTTGGCTTGGCTGGTTATTATAGGTGATTTGTTCAGGATTTCTCTCGGCATGCTCCACCGATGACTACACACACCCAGAATGGGGTGATGTATGTAAGGGGTCCAGAATATCAGGCATCATCCGCGGAGATAAAGAGGCGGTTGACTACCGCCCCAATGCTGATTTTTACAAAGGCTAGGAAGGGGTATGTGGTCTATTTTGACACTTCAAATATGGGTCTTGGGTGCGTGCTTATGCAGGATGATCACATGGTGGCGTATGACTCCCACCAACTTTGACCACATAAAAAGAATTACCCGACCCACAACATGGAGTTGGAAGAGGTGATGCAAGCTTTGAAGACTTTGCGTCACTACCTCTTTAAGGATTAGTTTTTTGGTCTACTCTAATCAAAAAATCATAACCTATATCTTCTCGCAGAAGGACCTCAACTTGAGGTAGCGTTGTTGGATCGTGTAATTGCAGGGGTTAGACTTTTACATTGTCTATACCCTAGGAATGTGTAATGTGGTGGCCGAGGCTTTGAGCATAAGAGATCCAGTGCAGGCATTGAGGAAGTCCAATGATGAGTGGACTTTGATGGGGCTCTTTATTCAGATTCCTATAGAGACTAGGGAACATAGTGGAGGGGAATTGTTGGTGAGTGTCTAGTTCACTCCTTCTCTATTGGAGTTGGTTCAGTGGGAATTTCCTAGTTATCATCTTTGTTAGTGTTAATTGTATTTTCTTCAGGTTAGGGAGACATCCTCATATTGGTATTCATCTCCTGAGGGCATCTTTTGCTTCATGGGGCGTTGTGTAGTGACGTTATCTCTGTGGAAGGTAGTGATACAGGATAGCCACCAGTCTCTGTGGGCTATCCATCTGGGTGACACTAAGATGTATTATGATGTCCGTCGATTGTTTTGGAGGACTGGTATGAGAACAGACATAGCAGACAATGTGTTACGATTCTACACATGAAAAAAGGTGAAAGTAGATCACCCAAGGCCCTCTGGTTTGCTCCAACCACTACCCATTCCTACATAGAAGTGGGATGAGGTCTCCATGGACTTCATCATTGGCTTACCTCAAACACATCGGGGTATGAATTCTATTTTTTTGGCGAGTTATCATATGATAAAATCATCCCACTTCATTCAGATAAATGATACAACTAAAGTGGAGGATTTGAGCCATTTGTATCATTAGGACGTTGTGATACTCCATGTCATAACATTATAAGTTTTCTCAGATAGAGACCCATGATTCACTTCCCTATTTTGTGAAGGCCTTCATAAGGTCTTGGGGTCTCAGATTTAGATGAGCACGACATACCACCCTCATACGGATGGTCAGACAGAGCAGACGAATCAGATTTTGGAGGACATGATTTGTTCATGTGTCCTGGACATTGGAGGTTTTTGGGATATCCATTTGGGATTGGTTGAGATTTCTTATATTAACAGTTACCAATCCTTGATTCGAATGTCCTCTTTTGAGGTGCTCTACGGTTGGCCATGTCAGTCCCCCAAATTTTGTGATGAGGTAGGAGAGACAACATTGTTGGGGCCGAGCCATGTGTAGAAGGCTTCTAAAAAGGTCAAGTTGATCAGGAAGGTCTCCTTGATAGCTCAGAGTCGTCATAAATCTTATGCTGAGAAAAGGCATCGAGACCTCAAGTTTTCGGTGGGTGACAGGTTATTCTTGAATGTGGACCCTCATATGGGCCATCGTCGATTGGGGAAGCACAGTAAGCTAATGTTGCGGTATTTCAGGCCCTTTGAGTTCATCGAGCGTATTGGAATGGGGGAATATTGGTTGGATTTACCTTCTCAGTTGACATCCATACATGATGTCTTCCATGTCTACCACTTAATGAAATACAACCTGGATCCATCCCATGTCCTGAGTTGGGAAGAACTAGAGCTAGGTCCAGACTTTTCTACTATTGAGCAGTTGGAGAAAATAGTGGACTCCCAAGAAAAGGTTCATCAAGGTAGTTCTATTACATTGGTTTGGATTCATTGGTATCATGGTAATGATACACATGAGTTATGAGAGAGGAAGTCATGGATTGAGAAAGAGTATTCATTATGGGTTTCTGATCAAGTTTCAGGTTGACTTTCGGGGACTAAATTTTTCATGGTGGGGAGAACTGTCACATATATGAAATATTTTAAAGGTATGTTTCATTTAATTTCCATTAATGCTTTTTTTGGGGGATTAACAAGGTTTTATGGAGGAATAGGTGAGTTTTCATGAATTGGGAAAAACCATGAGCCCAATTCCAAATTTAAAAATAAATTTTGTTTCTTTCTTAACATTTTTATTTTTTATTATTTTTCACTCATTCTAATTCCTAAATTTCATCCCATGACATATTAACCCGAAAATTAAAATTTGGAACCTTTAGAAATTTATAAACATGGTGTATTTTGGTTTTAATTTAGGGATTTGGCATGCCGGGAAGCCCATATCCAGTTTTCAAAATGAATTTTATTTATTTAAAAAAATATTCAATATTATGTATTCCTCAATGATTCCAAGTCTCACATGAGCCCTTTACACCCATCCAGGCTCCCAGCCTCTTCCCTCCCCCCTCTTTGGGTCTCTTAGGTATCGCGATTTAGGGATGCACTTTCTAGGGTTTCTCAAATTGGCCAGATTTGAGTATGTAAGTTCTTTCCATCATAACTCTTTCAATTATTTCTCATTTCCCCCCATTCCATGAAGTTTCATCCAAATTTTTTAATGTTCCAAATTTCTAGAGGGTAGTGTTTCGATCCTAGGTTTTAACCTTGGGTTTTCTGGGTTATTTCTTTTGGATTTAGGATTGATCTCTGTCCCTCTTGGTGCGGTTGTGGTGCGATTTGATTTTCACACAATGGATTCAAGGTTTTTACTATTTTTGTAGCATATTACACTTTGTATTCAATCTTTGTGACATATATTCTTTGTTTATTATATTTTCATGTTTAACCCAATGACTTGGTGCTACAAAATTGGTTTTAGTGGTTTTTGTAACACAAGTGAATTTTAAGGGCCAATTTCATGTGAAACTTGTGTTTTTTTCATATATATATTTTATTGGTTGATTAAGGGCAACCTTTTAATTGTATAGTTGATCTTACAAAACTATATTATGTCTGAAAATAATGTCTTAAATTTTATTATTCTTTTTTTGTTTATGCGAAATTGGTTTTGGGTGGCGTTTGTTAAGAAATTTTTTTTCAGTACCAATTTGGTGTTCAATGGGGTGTTTTACATGGGTATTATACTTGATGCTTATTGGTATTGTTTTATAACTCATGTAATGAGTTTAAAAAAAAATTTACGTTCTTTTTTATTCTGTTTTGATAAATATGAGTGTGAATATGGTGTTCAAGTGGGGGTTTCAATGAGTTTTGAGTGTAAAACAAGGAGGGATTTAGAGAAGTTGATTTATTGAAACTCAAACTGTTTTTGTGTGTGTTTGAAATTGTATAAAATGTGTGTAGATACTATACTAATTTTATGTGACCAGTATTGTTTTTTTAAATGAATATGTATTTATGTGTCATTCTGGAATTGTCTGAGCACAAAGTGGGATGCCTGGTTACCTAGGTTGGGCGGATGTGTACCAGTACAGCTAGTGGACCGGATGTGTTTTTTCTCTGTTTCACCTAGAATATGGATAAAAAAAACTATAAATAAACTATGTGGATTATTATTGGGGAACCAATAGGTTTGGGGTATGTTCCATACTAGTCACTCATGCATGAGAATGAATTTTACTATGGTTACTATACACCGAGGTATGAGGTATATGGGGCCTGAGACTATCTAATGACTATGGGTGTTCCTGATTTTTTTGCTCATTGTGTTTGTGGTATTTACCCATGTATGGGGTGTTTTGGAAGTACATTAATGTATCTAACCTATTTATTAAATGTGTGAAAATTCTGAAAATGTTATCTTGAAAACTGTTATCAATTGAAAGCTGCATTTCAGGTCTTTTATCACTTCTTTTCTTTGCTTATTAAAACTGATTTCTTTTTCACATTGTATTGTATGCTATTTGGAATCATTGGGTGGTATCTTATTGTGATTAGTATCACACCCTAATTACACCCCTTGGGTGTAAGTAGACTTGGTTATGTTTGACTCAGGTAATGGAAATGTTAAAGGTGATGGCAGTTCAGGGTGTTAGTCCATATCCTTGGGGCATAGTTGTGGAGATGACTTAGGGGTGATGACCCCTTTTCATGTAGAGTCCATGGGGATGTTTTTTGCAGTTTATAGAATCTTTGTAATTTTTTTATTGCATTTTAACTTATGTATTCAGTTTGTGATTTTTGTATGTACCATGTTGGTATGATTTTTTCAGATTAATTTTATCAAATATTTTTGATGTTTTATGTTTACATATTATGGTAAATCCTTTGAAAACCAAGAGAAATGATACTCGAGAACTTGTGCCAACTTGTGGGGAGAAGGAATGACCTTTGGGCCGTGTCACATGCTAGGTTTTGTGCAGGTATTGGTGGTGACCAGATTCAGTTCGTGACAAAATGTTATCAGAGCGGGTTAATGTTAATGGGTTATATTCCTATTTGGGGATGAGTTGTAATAGATAGGAGATAGTACTATCAGGGAACAGGGTTTTGGTTGTGAGTAGGGTTCCTGGCATGTACATCTCATGGCAGACCTTGAGTCACCCGAGGAAGTTGGAATTTACAGATTGACTTCTCTTTCAGGTGAGACGCGTGGGCTGCAGACCACACATGGACATCTGGAAGAGGGGGATTCGTAATTTGTTTTATTACAGGAAGGTGTTTAGATTATTTATATTTGATGTATTTGATAAATGTTTTCATAATTGTGGTATTGATTATTTTTTCATGACCGTTGCATTTTGTAGCGACATGCCTCCCCGGAAAGCTCCCACGCGCCCACAGGAGGAAGCCGGAGAGAGTTCTCCCACAATGGTCGATCAGAGGCTAGTCAGGGCTCTGGTCTGGGCTGTCCAAGCTATAGGGAAGGGACAGAATCCTACTCCTATTCCTCCAAGGTCATAACGGATGGATCTTAGAAATGATAATTCCTAGGAGTTTCTGAAAAAAAGCCTCCAACCTTCCGATGCATCTCAAAACTGCATGAAGCAATGGAATGGCTCGAGAAGATTGAGTGTATGTTTGAGTTCCTAGAAATAGATGAGGGGATCAAGGTTAAGTGTGCCTCATTTCTGTTGGAGGGTCCCAGTCGTATGTTGTGGGAGTTAGTGCTTCACGCTGGGAAGAATGAGCAGATGCGCTAGGGAGATTTCGAGGTTATCTTCAATGAAAAGTACTTCCCTAAGTTGTTGGCTTATGCTAGGTCAAGAGAGTTCATGGACCATGTTCAGGGGAATCTTATCTATGATGGAGTTTTCCAACTATTTCACTGAGTTGGTTTGGTATGCCCTAGAAATCGTCTTAAATGATCAGGCAAATTCCTAGAGATTTGAGAAAGGCTAGTGACCAGAGAACTACTCCAAGATGTTCTTATTTATGCTGAGGACCTATTCTTAGGTTGTTTATCAGGAATGCATGATGGATATTGGTAGGAAAGGAATGAATGGTTTCTCTAGTTTAGTATCTTTTTTTGGCATTTGTATCTCCTCATAGATGAAAAGGATATACGTGGATCATGTGAAGAAAGGAGGTGGCAGTTCAAGCCACTTTTCGAGGCTATTTTTGTCTGCGGTTTATGATGCGAGATCGATCGTGTGCAACCAGTGTAGGATTACTAGACACATATAACCAACATGTCCATTTCCTTCGTAGCCTTGTTTCCAATTTGGAGGTATGGGGAATTTGCAGCGTTTTTGCGGTGTGGCACGTCCACTTCTGAGTGGGGCTGGGTTAGTGGCTTCAAGTGGAGTTCCAGCACAATCCGAGTTATTGAGGATGGGGGGATCTCGATTTGGCAGCTATGGTGGTAGGGATTAGTCGTCTTCCTACTAGATCCAGTTGAGGGCACATCCAGTGTAACACCCCGAGCTTCCACGATACACCTCTCTTTCGATAATGCAATAGCTTGCATTGTACGCAAGTTCGAGTTCTAACACACCGCAACTAATCAAAGTAGCCGTTATGAATAGTAATAACCACCTTTTAAAATTATAGAAATTTTATATTTCAAAATGGAATTCATTTTTGTATTCCTAATATCTAAATTAGCCTATGTTGAATTTTTGGTATTTTTCTGAGAACTTCTAATTTTTATGAATAGTGAAAAATACTTTAAAACAACTTTTTTAATCAATATAATTTATTGTGATAAATTATACTATTTAGTGGTTTTAAAGTATAATTATAATATATTTTTACCATTTTATCCAATGGTGGTCATTAGAATTAATTTAACATTGAAATTGGACATAAACAATTGCCAATCTTTTGATATAAATTGTTTCTTAAAAACACGCTATTTGTTGTAACAGCGGGAATTAATTATTAAATTAATTAATTTGACTTATATGTTTTGAATTTTGTAAAATGGACTTCATTTTTGAATTTGGAATATCAATTATAGATTAGGGTGAAATTTTGGCATTGTTCTGAAAAACTTCAATTTTTGATGAATAGTGAAACCACTAAGTGGTAGTTAAATAACTGATTTTTCGTTTAAATGAAATATTACCACTTCTGTGATTTGATTTTCAAAAATCCGACATACATGGTTGTCATTAAGAAGTAAAATGTGGTTCAATGGGATAAAAATAATTTTTTGGTGAATAGTAACTTATTAAGTTTTAATCGCGATTAGTGGTAATTAGTGTGGTTTAAGGTATAAATAATACTTTAATAATATGAAATGACCTAGACACATGTCCCAACCTCATTGGTTGTGTCATGGCCGACCATGACAAACCATGGGTCAACTTGGGGACCCCATGGATCCACTTTTGTTGGGAAATGACATAAATTAGTTTTTATTTAATATTAAAGTGAAAATGACACTAACATAAATTGCTTTACTAAAACAATTTTTAAGTAGGGTTACACAAGTCCAAATTTTTACTATAAATATTCATTAGAAAGCTAAAAAGATTTCCTATATCATAGTATTTGTTTTATAATTTTTAGACATTAAATAAATTAAATTATTTATGACATCATTATGATGTGGCGATGACCTCATTATTTAACGATTTAAATAAAATGAGAAGATAATGCAAAATCCAAGGCTTACACTTGTCCAAAGCCTATTGGATGAAGATATTTCGAAACCTTATCACCTTAGCCTCTAATTATATAAATGTGGGACCTTTAGAATCCGAAAAGCATTTTGAAATAATGTAACATTTCAATCTTTCCAAAAGTGCCCCTCCTCTCCACTTATAAAAGGCCCCCACCTCTCCCACTTCAATTACACTTTCAAGCCATTTGGCTCGGCCAACCTCTGCCCAAATACTCTCCCAACATTCCTCCCTTACTCCTAGAAGCCTCACTTTGGGCAGAACTCTTCCCAAGGAAGCCTTTGGCTCAAATCAAAAAGAGTTACCCGATTTTGAGGTAATGTCTTTTATAATGTTGTTATAAGATTTATTTGAGCTACACTCTCACACAACTACATCAAATGGTTAAAGAACATACGGTTTCCGTGGATGGCGAAATTCTGCCTCCCGAAACGATGATTGTTCAAATTCTTTTAACACCTATAATGGTGGCCATTTTGATGACACTATTTTCATATATGATACATATATTATGTTTATGTTTTCCTTATGCTTCTGTATTTATCATTTATGGCATACTTTATGATTTCCATTATGGGTAAACGCGATAATTTCATTTTAGGAAGTGCGGACTACCGCCCCCTCAAAGTGATGTGAATCGTTAATGCCATATGTGGAATGTATAAAGGATGGAGTAAATGATATTATATATGATATTATACTGGAACTATATTATACCTTTATATAATTATGATTTCGTTCCATTAAATATGAAATTGAAATGAAAGTAGCGTTCATGCGTACGTACGGCTTACCGTCTCCATGAACGGTGCATTTCATTTATTACCTCTAAATGTTACGTAATATTATAAATGAATGTATATACTGGATATATAAGATATATATGACATATAAATCATGAATATAATTCTGGATATAATGGATATTTCACCACATATACAACTTGTAATTATAAGAAGCTTATTGTTGACTCAAGTACCAAAGATCGACAAAACGACCGTTATTAACTTAAATAATTACATAATGTTCATATCATTGTAATAAGTGATATAATAAGGATAATGAAATTGAAAATGGTTCTTAATAATGTATATATTAACTCTAGTTTATTATTCATGAGGTTAAAGAACGGTTGAGTCAAGTCAGACATGAGGTAAGGGAACTTCTTAACCCAACTTCCATTCTTTGGGTTAATCTCCTACTTTCAAATTATGTCATGATATTATTATGTCCTATTTTGTATTTTTATGTTATTTATGTGTACCTATAGTGAATACACATAATATATCTATTTTATTTTAAAAATGATCTTTGTATGGGACTTCGTCTCAATCTCCTTTCGTTGAGGCATATTTTATTTTATACACAACTTTCTTTTTACGGTGTATAAACCCCTTTGACTTTTACGTTTATTCAAAAGGAATCTTTTTTATACAAAGCGTTTTACTAAACGACAAAAGGGAATGTTTTTCTTTCCGTACTTATGCGGCGACAACGACTTCTCCGCCGCCGTGACCATTATTTGACATTCGGCTTCTTCTACAAGCCATCACTTTTTTTTAATGAAAAATAAATACAAAGTTTTAACTTTCTTTTATTTTGGTATTGAAAATGGTTTTGAAAGCGTTTTTATTATATCAATGTGCTGTATTGATATCTTGTGATTGAAATGTGGGAATGTTATGTTTCCTTTATACATGTTTTATGTGATACGATTATGTTATGGTTTATGATATGTTTAAACCTATTCATATGAGGAATGCATTGGACTTAATAAGTGACGGGTGGAGCCCGCTATAGCTCCTCGATGCATCGGCAGGTCTCATGAGACAAACTAGTGTCTTGGCACAAGGCCTTGACAAAATCTTATTTGTGGTCTTGGCACGAGGCCTTGACCACGTGGTTATGATAGTCTGGCATTATGCATTCCATCATTATGAAAGTGGTTATTGATATTGCATGTGATTATTCGACCAGTAGAATATCCATGTGAAGAAGTAAATGGCATTATCTCATTTTACTTTTTCCATATTATGTTGAAGTTCATGTTTAAAAGGCTTTTGTTTTAGTTATACATTGCCTTAAATGTTAATGTTTATTTATGAAAGCTTCCGCATTATTGTTATCCTTACTGAGCATCTGAGCTCACCCCTTTCAATGTTTTAATATTTTCCAGGATGTGAAGAAGTATTTTATGAATGACCTGCAGGGATAGTCGGAAGAGGATATGAGTGTGGACTATGGAGACTTTGTTATTGTAGTTTTTCACTTTTTGATGTAATGAAAGACTTATGAATGTATCTAGTGTTTCCAAGGCTACTAAACTAATCGGTCTTTCGAGACTTGTTCTTTTGTGATCATGCCAATGTTACGAAGTAATGCACCGACTCTGGGTAGCTGGGGTCGGGGCGTTACAGTTGGTATCAGAGGCAGTTTAGTACTAACCTTGGAAGCTAGATTTAGTTAAACTCTGATTAGAGCACATAGCCCAAAGATAGACTTTGAGGATTAGTATAGAAGAACTTACTAGAATTTTGGTATTGTAGAGATTTTATGAGTTTTCCGAGCAATACATCCCTGTCTGGATACGAGCAGGTAGAGGCGGCTCTGGCACAGATGTACCTAGGGGTAAAACCCGAAAACACCGCTTTGAGCTAGACTCGAACGGGAACTGGTGCACGACAACGGGCCTTGCTGCACTCTTGGTTACGACACTCCCGGGGGATATGCTTAGGATAATTCTCGTTTTATTTACAAACCACTATGAAGGGTTATGAGTATATACTTCCTCAAAGAAAACATTTCTTTTTATGATTATGGATTATATCCATAAATAGTTCAATTTATGTTAAGTATTATACAAGTATGGAATTATGTATTTTGATTCATAAACTAATCTGGTTTATGCCATTATTTAGAAATGGCGCCTAGTAGAAGGAATGTAAACTGTATCAATGCACGAACTCCGTGTAGGGATTTCCCTCCTGCTCAAGATAATTATTGTGGATCTGGAGATACAACTGGTGCTGATCAACTTATTACCATACTGGGACAACTCACTCAGGTTATGAATAATAACCTTACTCGTATGGAGCACCCTGATCCGCAACGTGGAGGATCAATGCTAGACCGTTTCATGAGGCAACAACCACCAACCTTCAATGGGAGTACAAATCCTACAGTAGCTGAGCAATGGATAAACTCCTTAGAGAAAATATTCCATGCCTTGGGGAGTAGTGAAAGGGAGAAGGTTGTCATGGCAGTTTACCGCCTCACTGGAGATGCCGATCAGTGGTGGTCGCTGATTCAAAACACAAAGGAAGATGATGAAGTATCGAATATGGAATGGAGGGAGTTCAAAGGGATTTTCTTAGAAAAATACTTTCCTCGTGACCATCGAGCAGATATGGAAAGGCAATTTCTGAGTCTAAGGCAGAAGGAGGATGAGAATGTCGCAAAGTATGAGGCTAACTTTACAAGGTTAGCGAGGCATGCTGCCGATTATATACGTAACCCAAGGAGTAAGATTGATCGTTTCTTTGATGGGTTAAAACCATTTCTCCGTCGAGCTTTAGTATCACAATCCTTCTCATCATACGAAGATATTGTCTCGTGTGCTATCAAGACAGAAAAGAAATTCTCTAAGTCTTATGACAACAAAGTAAAGCAAGAGAAGAAGAGAATGGTGGAACAAGAGACAGATAAAGGGAAAAAGGGAAAGAAGGATTTTCCATTATGTGATAATTGTGGGAAGAATCACCCTGGTACTTGCCTAAAAGGAATGGGAGTCTGTTATAAATGTGGAGAAAAAGGTCACCAGGCACGTGATTGCAAGGGAAAGAAAGAGGCTGTCAAAGTTGAATGCTACAATTGTAGAGAAATGGGTCATTATGCAAATGAATGTCCTAAGCGTCAAGGAAACTTACCTCAGAAAAGGCCAAGGGATCAAGGACAATCTTATGCTATTACTACCGTTGAAGCAGAATAATTAATGTATTGGTGCTTTTGGACTCAAGGATTATATTCTGGTTATAAGAATAATGTGATAAATATAAATATTGTACTGCAGTACTTGTTGATTTCAGTAAGGTATTAATATGTTGAAGGTAATTATATTTTTAGTATGTGACAATAAGAGAAACTTTACTTTGTTTGGGGAATCTGATAAATTGATTTTGGAATTAAGAGACCTTTTAGAGAAAGTCTGGACAGAGGTATTTTGGATAACTATAAAGGTTGGAGTGGATTAAGTTGATTTTTGGATAGTATGGTTTAAGGTTAAAAAATTTATGAAGATTATTTTTGGAGTATTATAATACTATAGTTTTAGGAAAAGGACAACCTGCAGGGTGGGGCATAAACCGTCGCGTCGGACAAAGCTGTAGGAATCGAACCCACAATCAAAGTGCGACAAGCCTTTATTTCCTACCACTAGCCTACAGGAAGTCCCTGGTTATTAAAAAATAATTTTACTAATCTAAATGGTATGTGTTAACATTTGGAACCTTATACAAATAGGATAAGTATAATATTTTTGGGTTCTATTATCTTTTTGAGTGAAAGGTGAGTTGAAGGTTGAAACTCTAATTGTCAAGCATAAATATATATATACCTATCTGTTATTCAATGAATAAATTAATTCTTAAACTTTAGTAAAGGGATATTAAAACAAAAAAAATGTGTTATCCTAATACCTTATGTCTTGCTGAACTGATGATATTTTAAATCAACATAGATTGAAGGCTTTGAGGCCCTCAATTTGACGGTTGATTGTGATTGATGACCTCAATCACTCCCTACAAATATTTACGTTTTTCCTCCAATTATATTTCTCTAATTTCCACCAATGTTCTCCTTATCGAGATCATAATTTGGTGGTGACTTTCTTATTTCCATTTCCCTCTTATTAAGGCTAAATTTTATTAATCTTATTTCCGATGTGGGTTTTCCACAAAGGTATTTTCTCATTTCAACCTTTTATTTTCAAATAAAAAAATTTCAAATTGCGAGGACGCAATTTATTGAAGGAGGGGAGAATGTAACACCCCGAGCTTCCACGATACACCTCTCTTTCGATAATGCAATAGCTTGCATTGTACGCAAGTTCGAGTTCTAACACACCGCAACTAATCAAAGTAGCCGTTATGAATAGTAATAACCACCTTTTAAAATTATAGAAATTTTATATTTCAAAATGGAATTCATTTTTGTATTCCTAATATCGAAATTAGCCTATGTTGAATTTTTGGTATTTTTCTGAGAACTTCTAATTTTTATGAGTAGTGAAAAATACTTTAAAACAACTTTTTTAATCAAAATAATTTATTGTGATAAATTATACTATTTAGTGGTTTTAAAGTATAATTAGAATATATTTTTACCATTTTATCCAATGGTGGTCATTAGAATTAATTTAACATTGAAATTGGACATAAACAATTGCCAATCTTTTGATATAAATTGTTTCTTAAAAACACGCTATTTGTTGTAACAGCGGGAATTAATTATTAAATTAATTAATTTGACTTATATGTTTTGAATTTTGTAAAATGGACTTCATTTTTGAATTTGGAATATCAATTATAGCTTAGGGTGAAATTTTGGCATTGTTCTGAAAAACTTCAATTTTTGATGAATAGTGAAACCACTAAGTGGTAGTTAAATAACTGATTTTTCGTTTAAATGAAATATTACCACTTCTGTGATTTGATTTTCAAAAATCTGACATACATGGTTTTCATTAACAAGTAAAATGTGGTTCAATGGGATAAAAATAATTTTTTGGTGAATAGTAACTTATTAAGTTTTAATCGCGATTAGTGGTAATTAGTGTGGTTTAAGGTATAAATAATACTTTAATAATATGAAATGACCTAGACACATGTCCCAACCTCATTGGTTGTGTCATGGCCGACCATGACAAACCATGGGTCAACTTGGGGACCCCATGGATCCACTTTTGTTGGGAAATGACATAAATTAGTTTTTATTTAATATTAAAGTGAAAATGACACTAACATAAATTGCTTTACTAAAACAATTTTTAAGTAGGGTTACACAAGTCCAAATTTTTACTATAAATATTCATTAGAAAGATAAAAAGATTTCCTACATCATAGTATTTGTTTTATAATTTTTAGACATTAAATAAATTAAATTATTTATGACATCATTATGATGTGGCGATGACCTCATTATTTAACGATTTAAATAAAATGAGAAGATAATGCAAAATCCAAGGCATACACTTGTCCAAAGCCTATTGGATGAAGATATTTCGAAACCTTATCACCTTAGCCTCGAATTATATAAATGTGGGACCTTTAGAATCCGAAAAGCATTTTGAAATAATGTAACATTTCAATCTTTCCAAAAGTGCCCCTCCTCTCCACTTATAAAAGGCCCCCACCTCTCCCACTTCAATTACACTTTAAAGCCATTTGTCTCGGCCAACCTCTGCCCAAATACTCTCCCAACATTCCTCCCATACTCCTAGAAGCCTCACTTTGGGCAGAACTCTTCCCAAGGAAGCCTTTGGCTCAAATCAAAAATAGTTACCCGATTTTGAGGTAATGTCTTTTATAATGTTGTTATAAGATTTATTTGAGCTACACTCTCACACAACTACATCAAATGGTTAAAGAACATACGGTTTCCGTGGATGGCGAAATTCTGCCTCCCGAAACGATGATTGTTCAAATTCTTTTAACACCTATAATGGTGGCCATTTTGATGACACTATTTTCATATATGATACATATATTATGTTTATGTTTTCCTTATGCTTCTGTATTTATCATTTATGGCATACTTTATGATTTCCATTATGGGTAAACGCGATAATTTCATTTTAGGAAGTGCGGACTACCGCCCCCTCAAAGTGATGTGAATCGTTAATGCCATATGTGGAATGTATAAAGGATGGAGTAAATGATATTATATATGATATTATACTGGAACTATATTATACCTTTATATAATTATGATTTCGTTCCATTAAATATGAAATTGAAATGAAAGTAGCGTTCATGCGTACGTACGGCTTACCGTCTCCATTAACGGTGCATTTCATTTCTTACCTCTAAATATTACGTAATATTATAAATGAATGTATATACTGGATATATAAGATATATATGACATATAAATCATGAATATAATTCTGGATATAATGGATATTTCACCACATAAACAACTTGTAATTATAAGAAGCTTATTGTTGACTCAAGTACCAAAGATCGACAAAACGACCGTTATTAACTTAAATAATTACATAATGTTCATATCATTGTAATAAGTGATATAATAAGGATAATGAAATTGAAAATGGTTCTTAATAAGGTATATATTAACTCTAGTTTATTATTCAGGAGGTTAAAGAACGGTTGAGTCAAGTCAGACACGAGGTAAGGGAACTTCTTAACCCAACTTCCATTCTTTGGGTTAATCTCCTACTTTCAAATTATGTCGTGATATTATTATGTCCTATTTTGTATTTTTATGTTATTTATGTGTACCTATAGTGAATACACATAATATATCTATTTTATTTTAAAAATGATCTTTGTATGGGACTTCGTCTCAATCTCCTTTCGTTGAGGCATATTTTATTTTATACACAAATTTCTTTTTACGGTGTATAAACCCCTTTGACTTTTACGTTTATTCAAAAGGAATCTTTTTTATACAAAGCGTTTTACTAAACGACAAAAGGGAATGTTTTTCTTTCAGTACTTATGCGGCGACAACGACTTCTCCGCCGCCATGACCATTATTTGAGATTTGGCTTCTTCTACAAGCCATCACTTTTTTTTAATGAAAAATAAATAAAAAGTTTTAACTTTCTTTTATTTTGGTATTGAAAATGGTTTTGAAAGCGTTTTTATTATATCAATGTGCTGTATTGATATCTTGTGATTGAAATGTGGGAATGTTATGTTTCCTTTATACATGTTTTATGTGATACGATTATGTTATGGTTTATGATATGTTTAAACCTATTCATATGAGGAATGCATTGGACTTAATAAGTGACGGGTGGAGCCCGCTATAGCTCCTCGATGCATCGGCAGGTCTCATGAGACAAACTAGTGTCTTGGCACAAGGCCTTGACAAAATCTTATTTGTGGTCTTGGCACGAGGCCTTGACCACGTGGTTATGATAGTCTGGCATTATGCATTCCATCATTATGAAAGTGGTTATTGATATTGCATGTGATTATTCGACCAGTAGAATATCCATGTGAAGAAGTAAATGGAATTATCTCATTTTACTTTTGCCATATTATGTTGAAGTTCATGTTTAAAAGGCTTTTGTTTTAGTTATACATTGCCTTAAATGTTAATGTTTATTTATGAAAGCTTCCGCATTATTGTTATCCTTACTGAGCATCTGAGCTCACCCCTTTCAATGTTTTAATATTTTCCAGGATGTGAAGAAGTATTTTATGAATGACCTGCAGGGATAGTCGGAAGAGGATATGAGTGTGGACTATGGAGACTTTGTTATTGTAGTTTTTCACTTTTTGATGTAATGAAAGACTTATGAATGTATCTAGTGTTTCCAAGGCTACTAAACTAATCGGTCTTTCGAGACTTGATCTTTTGTGATCATGCCAATGTTACGAAGTAATGCACCGACTCTGGGTAGCTGGGGTCGGGGCGTTACATCCAGAGACTAGCGGTCATCCTCAGGTAGATACTAGACATCTTCATGTAGTGGATCAGGCACCCGCAGGATCAGAGGTGGGGTCGTCAATAGTTCAAGGTATCGTTCTGATCAAATCTTTTATAGCTACTACTATTTTTGATACTAGTGCCTCTGTTTCAATTATTTCTGAGCATTTTTTGTACACGGTGAATTTTCTAACTAATTTTATGTCTTTCACGATGTAGTTGGTAACACCACTGGGAATGAAGAAGGAGCAGGGTCTGAGGTGCCTGTAGTGTGCACTTTCTGTGTCTGGGGTCGAGATGGAGTGGGACATCTTGGTCTTAGTCACAGATCTATTTGATGTCATACATGGAATGGATTGTCTAGTACACTTCAATGCAAACATCGACTGCTATAGGTGGAGAGTGTGTTTCATAGCTCCTGATGGGAGTCGTCAGGTATTTTTGGGATAATGGGATCCTCAGTCAGGTCGCGCATGACCTTCAATCAAAGAGTTAAGAAGTATTAACTTGAAGTTATTGTCACTCATGCTAGAGGATGATGGTATTTCAAATGGAGGTTCAGTACCTGATGTAGTGAATGAGTTTTCAGAGGTATTCTTAGATGATTTCTCAAGATTTACCCCATAGAGGGATGTGGAGTTTTTGATTGATCTGGCACCGGGAACACAACTGATATCTCTTCAATCTTATCACATGTCCCATACTGAGTTGAGGTAATTAAAGATACAGCTAGATGAATTAGAATCCAAAGGATTCAGTCACCCAAGCACCTCTCCCTGGGCCTCTCCTGTGTTGTTCACAAAAAGGCTGATGGATCCCTCAGGTTGTGCATTGACTACCCGAAGCTAAAAAAGGTATTAATTAAGAACAAATACCATTATCTTAGAATAGATTATTTGATCAATCAGTTATAAGGGGAAAAGTGCTTCTAAATAATAGTCTTTTATTCAGTTTATCAACAGATTAGGGTGAAGGAGTCAGATATCCCTAAGATAGCCTTCCAAAGCAGGTATGACCACTTTGAGTTTTTGGTCATTCCATTCGAATTGACCAATGCTGTAGTGGTCATTATGGAACTAATGAATAGGGTGTTCCATCAGTATCTCCATTTGTTCATCGTGGTGTTCGTGGACGACATTCTAG
Source organism: Viscum album (assembly GCA_963277665.1). Taxonomy (NCBI): domain Eukaryota; kingdom Viridiplantae; phylum Streptophyta; class Magnoliopsida; order Santalales; family Viscaceae; genus Viscum; species Viscum album. The sequence goes on along the minus strand of OY728121.1, from coordinate 1,193,304,901 downwards.
TATTCTCTATCTCTGAGGAGGAACACGAAAATCACTTGAGGATCGTTTCGGGTACATTACGGGATCACCACCTCTATGAAAATTTGTCAAAGTGTACTTTTCTTATTAAGGAAGTGAGATTTATGGGGCATGTGATCTCTAAGCATGGGGTTTCAGTGGACCCCTAGAAGATTAGTTCGGTTATGTCATGGGTGAAGCTGAAGAATGTGTTCAAGATCCGAAGTTTCCTTGGCCTTGCTAGTTATTACAGGTGATACGTTAGGGATTTCTCTCAGCTTTCTTCATTGATGATGCGCTCACCTGGAAGGGGGTGAAGTTTTTATGGGGTCCAGAATGTCAGGAATCATTCGATGAGCTGATGAGGGGGTTGAATACTGCCCCATGCTATTTTTTCATATGGCCGGGAAGGGGTATGTGGTCTATGGTGACACATAAAGTATGGGTCTAGGGTGCGTGCTTATACAGGATGATCACATTGTGGCATATGGATCTGACCAACTACGACCACATGAAAAGAATTATTTTACCCACAACATGGAGTTGGCAGCAGTGATTCATGTTTTGAAGACTAGGAGTCACTACCTCTTTGGGGAGAAGTTTGTGGTCTACTCGGATCACAAAATCTTATCCTATATCTTCACGTAGAAGGACCTCAACTTGAGGCAGCATCACTGGATCAAGTACTTGTAGGGTTTCGACTTTTACATTGTATATACCACCGAGAAGGGTAATGTGGTGGCTGATGCATTGAGTAGTAGAGTTCCAGTGTAGGCTTTGAGGAAGTATAGTGATGAGTGGACTTTGATGGGGCTCTTTTTTCAGAGGCATGTAGGGACCAGGTAACATAGTGGAGGGGAATTATTGGAGAGCATCTAGTTGACTCATTATCTATTGGAGATGATTCAGTGTGAACAACCCAGTGATGTGCTTTGTCAGTGGTCTAAGCAATTTCTTCATGGTGGGGAGAAATCCTATGATTAGTCGTCATCTTTTGGGGGCATCTTGTGCTTCAAGGGGAATTCAGTAGTGTTGTTATCTCTATGGATGATGGTGATGTAGGATAGCCTCGAGTATCTATGGGATGTCCATCCGAGTTCCACTGTGATGTATTATGATTTATGTCAGTATTTTTGGTGGTCTGGTATGAGAACGGACATAGTGGACTTTATGTTGAGATTCTAGACATGCCAGTAGGTGAAAACAGAGCACCAAAGGCTATTCAGTTTGCTCTAACCACTACCCATTCCTACAGGAAATGGGAAGAGGTCACCACAGACTTCATCTTTGGCTTAACCTGTACACATCCAGGTAAGAATTATATTTAAGTGGTGATTCATCATCTGACCAAATCATCCCACTTTATTCCGATAAATGATACAACTAATTTGAATGAGTTGGTCCATTTGTATATTTAGGAAGTGGGGAGACACCATGGCATACCGTCAACATTTGTCTTAGATATAGACCACTGCTTCACTTCTCGATTTTTTGAAGGCCTTTAGAAGCCCTTGGGTCTCAGATTAAGATGAGCACGACATACCAACCTCAGACAGATGGTTAGACAGAACGGGAAAATTAGATTTTGGAGGACATGCTTTGTGAATGTGTCTTGGACTTTGTAGTTTTTTGGGATAGCCATTTGGGATTGGTTTAGTTTTCTTATATTAATAGTTACCAATCCTCTATTCAAATGGAACCTTTTGAGGTTCTCTATGGTCGGCCATGCCAGTCCCCCCAATTTTGGGCTGAAGTAGGAGAGACATCACTATTGGGGCAGAGCCTTATGCAGAAGAATTCTGAGAAGATCAAGATGATCAGGCATCGCTTGTTTATAGCTCAGAGTCGTCAAAAATCTTATGCTGATGCAAGGCATCGTGACCTAGAGTTTTTTGTGGGTTACATGGTATTCTTGAATGTGGCCACTCGTGTGGTCCATCGTCGATTGGAGAAGCAAGGTAAGTTGATGCCACGATATGTCGTTCCCTTTGAGATCACCGACCATATTGGAAAGGTGGCATACAAGTTGGGATTACCTTCTCAGTTGACATCCATCCATGATTTCTTCCATGTCTCCCTGCTAAAGAAATACAACCCATATCCATCCCATGTGCTGAGTTGGGAATAACTAGAGCAAGAGCCTGACTTGTCTATTATTGAGTAGCTGGTGAAAAAAGTGGAATCCTAAGAAAATGTTCTTCGAGGGAAGTCCATTTTGTTGGTTTGGTTTTGTTGGTATCATGGTAATGATACACATGAGACATGAGAGCGGAAGACATGGGTTGAGAAAAAGTATTTATTCCTATTTTCTAATCAAGATTCATGTTTACTTTCCTGGACGTAAATTTTTCATGGTGGGGAGCATTTTAACATAAATGAAATATTATAAAGGTATGATTCATTTAATTTCAATTCATGCTTTGTTTTAGAGGTTTAAAAAGGTTTTATGGATGGATAGGTGAGTTTTTAATAATTGTTCCATACAGTGAGTCCAATTCCATATTAAAAAAAATTGATTCTTTTACAAAATTTTAAAATTTTTTAATATTTTTTACTCATTCAAATTCCTAAATGTCCTCCCCTGACATATTAACACCAAAATTAAAATTTGGAACATTTAGAAATCCATAAAAATGGTGTATTTTGGTTTTAATTCAAGGGATTGAGGCTGCCCAAATTCCCATATCAGGTTTTAAAAATAAATTTATTTATTTAATAACATATTCAATATTAAGTATTTTTTGGTGATTCCACATCTCAGACAAGACCATTACACACAGCCGTGCACGCAACCTCTTTCTCCCCTCTTTGGAGCTATTAGGAATCAAGATTTTGGGATGCACTTCCTTGGATTTCTCAAATCGGCCAGATTTGAGGAGGTAAGTTCTTTCCATCATACCTCCATCAATTATTACTCCTTTTCTCCAATTTCCATGATGTTTCTTCTCATTTTTTACGTATGAAATTTCTAGAGTTTTGGGTTTCGAAACATTGGTTTTTTGTCATTTATTGTGATTTTAGGATAGATCACGGTCCATCTTGGTGCGGCGGTGGTGCGATTTGATTTTCGCACAAAGGATTCATGGTTTTTACTAATTTGGTAAGTGATTCCACTTTTTATGCAATAAATGTGACATACATACTGTGTTTATTATATTTTAATTTTTAAATTATTGATTTGGTGCAGAAAAAATTGGTTTTACTTGTGTTTGTAATGCAAGTGAATTTTAAGGGCCAATTTCATGTGAAATTTGTGTTTTTTTATATAAATGTTATATTGGTTGATTAAGATCTACCATTTAATTATATAAATGACCATATAGAACAATATTAGGGATTGCAATAATGCATTAAATGTTACTATTCTTTGGTTATTTCTGTGAAATTGGATTTGGGTGACGTTGGTTAAGAAAATTGTTTTTGAGTACCAAATTGGTGTTGAATGGGGTGTTTTATATGGGTATTCTATTTGATGCTTATTTAGATTGTTTTATAACTCATGTAATGAGTTAAAATAAATTTTTAGGGTGTTTTGGATTCTGTTTTGATAAATATGATTATGAATATGGTGTTAATGTGGGGTTTTCAAAGAGTTTTGTGTGCAAAACAAGGAAAGATTTGGAGAAGTTGATTTATTGAAACTCAAAGTGTATTTTTATGTGTTTCAAATTTTATAAATTTTTTTAGCTACTGTAATGATTTTATGTGACCGTTAGTGGTTTTTTATATTAAAATGGATATACATATCATTCTGAAATTGATTGAGCACAAGTGGGAATCCAGAGTACCTAGGTTGAGCGGATGTGTACCAGTACAGCAAGTGGACCATATGGGTTTTTTCCCTGTTTCACCTAGTATTAGGGTAAATAAATCTCTAACTAAACTATGTGAATTATAATTAGGGACCACTAGGTTATGGGAATGTTCCCTAATTGTGGTTCATGCATGAGAACATATTGTTCTATGGTTACATTACACCGAGTTATGAGGTACATGGGGCCCGAGACACTCTAGTGGCTTGGGGTGTTCCCAATTTTGTTTCTCATTGTGTCTGTGGTATTTTCCCATGTATTTTGTAGTTCATGGATGTAAATTACAGTAGATAATATGTATATTTATTTTTGAGAACATTCTTAAAAAATTATAAAGAAAATTATTATTAATTGAAAGTTGCATTTATTAGATTTTCTTACTACTTTTCGTTGCGTATTAAAACTGCTTTATTTTTCAGATTGTATTGCATTATCATTGGAATAATTAGTTGGTATCCTATTGGGATTAGGATTACACCCTAATTACACCCCTTGGGAGTAAGTAGACTTGTATATGTTCTACTCAGCTGAAGGAAAGGCTAAGGGTGATGGCAGTTCAGGGTGTTAGTCCCCATCCTTGGGGAGAAGTTGTGGAGACTGCTTGGGGGTGATGACCCCTTGTCATGTGGAGTCCATGGGGATATTGTGTTGTAGTTTCATTGCATCTTTGGTCCTTTTGTATTGCATTTTATCTTATGTATTCAGTTCTATAGTTTTTTATAATCCTTGTTGGTATGAAATTTTCAGATTCATTTTATCAAATATTTATGAAATTTTATTTATACATATTCGGGAAAATCATTCCCGAACTAAGATAAATGATACCTGGGAACATGTTCCTACTCGTGGGGATAGGGAATGCCCTTCGTGCATTGTCACAGGCTGGGTTTTGTGCTGGTATTAGTGGTGACCGGATTCAGTTCTTGACAGACCCATATATAAACACTATTTGAGAGAAGGGATAGATAATTAATTGAAAACGAGGAGTAATTATTGTAATTGTATAATAATATATCTGGTCCATAAAAGAACATTCATTTCCCCCTAAATTTTGTTTGAAAAAATTAGACAAGTGAAAAATTATTTTCATGTAGTTGGAAATGATATAAAAGACCATTTACAATGGATTAATGATAAAAAATAAGATATAAAGATACCAATGGATCAAATAGCTCATGTTTATATGGAGAAACCAGATCCATAATGAAATATAGAACTAGATATAGTGGAGGAATTAATTTTCAATGTCATGTATGAAATAGAATCACTAGAGGATGTCATGATGGAAATTTTTTAAGATCCATTCAGCCTCGCTAAAACATTTCTAGAGGATATTAGTGGAGAATATTTTCTAACTAATGGGCATAGATGATATCAAAGTGGAGGAGTTTAATGAAATGATAGAGTTCCAGACTACCTTACACTACCAACATCCAATCTACACCAAGAAGAACATTCTTCTTATGATGAATCTAATGATGAACTAACTCTGTGACATGATCATTTATAGAACTCATTTTCATAATAATTTATTAACAAAATTGAGCATCACCTCTCAATTTTTTATTTTTTTATTCATTGAAGTAATGTTTCTCAAGTGTAATATGAGTATAAATGAATATTCACCTGATGAAGAACATATCGAGTTCCCTAAAAATGTTAAACATTTATTTCATGGTTTCCATTAGTCATCAAATATCCATTTAATTGGGAAATCATGAATCATGTATCATATATTAAAAATATTTTTTTTTTGATTTGTCATTTTTTTGTAAAAAAATAATTACACTATAACCTTCCATTTGATTATCCAATTACAAATTATAAATTATGAAATTACTAGATAATGAAAAAGTGATTATACAACTTACAAAAACGAATTAGGAGGAGTCATACTTCATCATAACCCCACCATGAATGTTTTACCTTATTTAAATGATGGATTATTTTTTGTACATTTTCCATGCAGTCTTTAAAAATATGAAATATAGAATGCAAGTTAGAAGAAAAAAGTATTGGGGGTTCGTATTGAAGAAGCTACAACTGCCATTTGATATCTGATAATATAAAGTGATTCCCTATGGGAGGAATTAAAATCCAATTGTGAAATTGTGGGCTAAACCATGTTATATCCCACTTTTATTTCACATCCTAGGTTTATTTAAATTTTATTTTATTTCAATAAATTTAATATATATGTTAGGAAAATTGGTTTTCAAAACAGTTTATTGAATTATTTTTATTCAATCAACAAAGGGATTCATCATGAAGTTTTAAATAATGTATATCTTATACTATATATGGATTTAGTGTTAAAGGTGATGTCATTTCCCTTGGTTTTATAAAATTTTGGATCTCAGAATTTTTAGTAAGGAGAAAAATTCATGAAATGTGGAATTCAAGGATTTACACTTAACAAATGTAGTAAAGGAATGCATTTTGTGATGATAGGGTTTTATGATGGTTGGGATTCATGAATTCTAGTGTTCCATTAAGTATTTTAGAATCACAAATATTCAATAGAAAGACAATGTTCTAGATACTATAAGACTCTATGGCAATATGTGATTCCACGATGGTAAATCAATGACACTATGAGAAAGTTTATAAATGGTTTTGGTTTCACTAAATATTTAAAAATAAAGGAAAATCATGTACATGGTTTAAGATGTTCATAAAAAATTCTTGGGGCCTAGGATCTTATTGAATGGTTGATTCTATAAATTGTTGGATTCCAATAATTTTAAAGGAGGTAGAGAAAATCAAAAATGCGTGGATTGATGTAATTCTGTAAAGGCGTACCTAATCATGAATCACCCTATCTCATTAATCCTTTTTGAGGATACACTTCATGAAAGGAATTGATAGGAACTGAGTATTTCTAGAGAATATTAAAAAAGGATTTTTAATGAATAGTTATAGATTTGAAATTATTGTGTGTTCTATGAATGATTTGAGATTCATGATGTTTGTGAGAATTGAGAAGGTTCAGAGCAAAATGAATGTGTGTTGTTTCATGAGTAGAATTATTTTATTGGAATGTAGGGGGTTCATGAATTTTGAGATATTTTAAAATAGAAATGTTTAACATTTGTATTAGGTGTTATGAGATTTGAAGTGAACCAACTACATAATATAATGTATTCAGAGTCCCATTTTAATTACTGTAAATGAATTAAATTGAATACATACATAGTCGATATCCTTATCAAAAAATTGACTAAGAGTTCACCCATGTCACTGAGGTAAGGGGAATTAATGGAAGTGATCTGATGGAGGTAGAGGGATATCCCTAAATTTCTTGGATTGGTAGTGTTCCAAGAACATAATGACTATTTTGAATCATTTATACTCTAAATTAACTATTACAGTTTAGTCGGTTTATGAATAACCAACAGACTATTGGAATATTCTCTTTATAAAAAAATTTAATGGTGAACCATGTAAATGTTTTCATTGCCTCTAATCAATTGATTTTTTCAAAATAATAGGATTCAATTAGACTTGTTTTACAAGTTCCTACAAATGTTGTATAAATATAAATTTCATTACAAAAATACTTACACCCTGATTCTCCCCTCCCCTCATAATACGATCTCGGGTATTTCGAATGGTGTTAGAGTGAAAAAATTGTTGTTGTCAAATATACCATCTATTGATGTCATGGATAATTTTGTAGATGTTTGGGGATTCCCCTTCTTTGATTAAAAAACATATATATTTGGGAGAATAGGATGAGATCACATTTATGATCTCTTGGGATGGAAGATATTTTTTCTAGTGATGATGTTATTCATGTCACTGATTCAACATGTCATTATTTTATTGAAATAGATAGTAAAATTCATTATATAGATTCAAAATATAAAAATGATCATACTTATTCTATGCATGATGCAATCTATTTGAATGTGATGGGTTTCACTTCAACCAATTACTTTTGCGGTAAAAGGATAATTTATATGAAAGTAATAAAAATGTGAAGGAATCAAAACTCCATGATCTTCTTAATAAGTTATATGATTTGAAAATTAATCCAAAAAAAATGTAGATACTTGATATAACCAAATTAATAACTTTGTTTGAGATATTAAGGGACATATTGATGAAATTAAGGATATTTACATTACGAACAAACTAATTTTGAAGGATCCCACCACTGTATAGTCAAATACTATAAAACCAAGATGAAAGATATCTATTTAATCTTTATAATGATTATCTACTAATTCGTCTTGTGGATTTTGAAATCAAAGTCAAACTAGAAGTTTCAACAACCTGATTAACCAATTAAATAACATTCAAAACCATAAGAAAAAATTATATATCCAAAATTATGTTGATGGGGATGAGGGTGAAGATGAATTTATTTATCTATTTTCAATGAAATTTATGAGAGGAAAGGAATATTTGAGGGAAATCATCCATTGGATTTTTTTTCAAAGTGGTAGAGTTGTGTACATTGCCAATAAGTGATCATATAATATTGATGATATAGAATATGAATCATGATTCATTATTAATTCTAATAAAATTATCCCTTTCAAGGGATAACTCATGTTAGTAAAGAAATTATAGAGAATGGTCATGTTCTATAAAGGTGATCATGATTATAATGGATTCTTGGATGTTGTTGAATCAGTGTTTAAATATGAACCCAAGCATTCAATAATGGATTCAATTAAAAATTAATAACAAAAGAATAATAAAAATTATTATTTTATTAATTTTATTGATCTCATAGTGAATCATTATGGTTCTATTGATGAGATTTAAATTCAATTAAGGAAACATAGAATGATGTGATCTGTGATAAAAGAGTCATATGATTATGTGGATCGTTATGATATAATAATTGATCAGTAGGAAGGATAGGTTGAAGAACATGTGATAACACCAAAAAACACGGAATGTAATGTGGAATTTAAAATCATGATAGAACAATAGGTAAAAGTATTCAATGACCACAAATTGAGATTGGAGGAAAATTCTACGATAGTTAAGGGAATAAAGAAGAATTTGTTACTCTATGGAGTAAATTGGAAACTGAATAAAGACAATGGGAAATAAATATTAAATTATTGTTAAGAATATTATAATATGAAGTGATATTAAAAAGAAAAAATCCAGTTTTAAAGGAATATATAATGACATGAATGAATAGAGAACAAAACATATTGGAAAAAGTTAAATTAGTTATGATGGAAAATCATCAACGGATGGAAGTGTAATGAACAAAAATAAAGAGAATAATAATTCTTTACATATAACAAAGGCAACTTATGTCGTAGAAAACAATTATTTAAATTATATAGAGAAGTTAGATGATAATAATCCTCATGAATCTAGGGAAGATATTCCATCAAATACCATTACAAAAGTAGGAGATATGTTGAGGAATGGAAGTGAAAATATATTTCTAATTTTGAAATATCAATTTTCCGGATTTCCAGGCCATACTAAGTATTATTGAGAAGAGGAAATGAGTTACTTTAATGGGGATTATCCTTGATGAAAAAATTGGAAAATGAGACCATATCTATCCTGATATAGAAGAAATATTTTTTGTGGTTATTTATTCACTACTATAACTATGGAATTAAATCTATTCACTACATTCTAAGGAAATATAGGAACAACACCTACATAACTCATGGAAAAGTCAATAGTCATCATCCAATTATAATTACTCTTCAAAATTGATTTGTTCCTCTAGAAGAAGGATATGTGTACGGTTAACACCTGGATATTTAAAGGAGTTATGGAATAAAATGTTTTTCCTCCACTCAATCTTGTATCTCATGGAATGAAAAACAAATTTAGAAATCCAAACATTAAAAAAATATCCCTCAAAGAAAAAAAATACTTACTCGTAGATTATTAATATAGAGTGGTCATCCAACATGGCAGGAAATGAATATTTTTTGAATAATTCTATGAAAATTGTTGATAGAAAAATTTAATTTGGAATAGATAGTGATTTAAATATCATGGATGTGTAAATTCATAAATATAAAATGTTAAGCTATGGAAGATAGATGTTCTCGAGGTAGATGTTTTGTTACAAAATCTTAGGATTGGGAATCAACTCTATTATTCTGAGCTAGTCATGAAATTTAATCATTAGAAACCCACTATAAAAGGAAAGATGGGTAATCATCTATGTAATGGATGACTAACATATGGATATATATACTCGGTTGAATGTAAATAGGAAATTTGTTACTCTCAACTGAAGAAGAAAACATATATTGGAACTAGATGTTGCATCAAATTAATCAAATAAGCTTGGAATTCATATCTATGTGGAAGATAGTTTGTAAAATTACAAATATATGGAATTAATGAGAAAATATATGTGATTTATACACATTAGGAATGATTTTTGGGAGTTCATATCAGCTAAATAAAAAAATGTATAAAAATGTGCATGATGTCATCCACACAGACGGTTGTGGTCTAGTGAATAAGGATGAAACCTATGTCAAGAGTTACATCATTGTTTTTATTGGTAATTATATTAGAATTGATATTTTTTATATAGAGAAAACAACTAGATCTATATTTCATGAATAGTTATCATGACATAGTTGAGAATGAAACTGAATGTTCAATAAAGTTTCTATGATATGATAATTAAGGGGGATAAGAACCCTTTGAATTTGAACATTACCTTGAAAATAATGGGATACATTACTTTTCTATAGTGATAAAACCTAATAAAAATGGGGGTTTTGAAAATTGAAATTGTTTTTGAAAAGATATTGACAAACATAAGATGATTGAGAGTTATGTTTCTCATAATTACTATGATGATGTTATTCTTATAGTGTAATACACTCAAAATTGATAAGGGGTTTAATAGGAGAAACTAGGCACTGTGTGATATATAGTATATAATGAAGCCCTATTTAAAGCATTTTTTGTGTTTTTGGATGTAAATGTATCATTCTAAATATATAAAATAATTAAGACATATATGGTGATGTTGCAGATAATATAATATTCCTTGAATATTAAATGAACACTAGATATTAAAATTGTTACAATATATGGAATAAAAGAATTGTGTACTGAAATTATGTGAAGATGATTGATGATAAAAAACAGAAATACCACAAGGATAAAAAAATTTGTATGGTTTAATATGATTAAGTTAGTGTAAAATGGATAGATTCAAATTTATAAATAGTTAATGTCTTCAAAAACATTCAGCAACCACCAAATGATGAAGATTCAAAAGAATAATCAGAAGAAGATACCATTTATAATGAAACATATTCTAGGCCTCCCAAGAGATATATATGAGAATAAAATGATCAAGTAAACATCATTGGTGATTGGACCACACCTACATAGTCATGGAAAATTGGAAATAAAGAGAATTATAGCTTCAAATAAATTGTGGAACCAACCTTTTTTGAGGAAACAAAAAAGGTGGAATCATGGGTTACAACTATGAATGATAAAATGGATCAGATTGATAATAACCAAACATGTGATCTTTTTATGAGTCTAGTGAATCACAACCTGATTGGAACAAAATGGATCATCATAAAAAAATATATGATCATGGAAATGTGATAAGAAACAGAGTATTCCTAGTGTGTAAATGATGTACAAATATTGAAGGCATTGATGTTGAAGAAAATTTTACTCCATTATTTAGAATGGAGTCAATCAATCTCCTCCATTCCATGGAAATTCAATGTAGGAACAAATTTTATCAAATTTATTTAAAAACAACATTCGCAAAGTTTTATGTTAAAGAAGAAGTCAACATTGAAAAAATTGTGGGCTTGCAGATTATGAATTATTAGAAGAAGGTTGGTATATTATAGAAGGATCTCTATTATCTAAAGAAGGCACAATGTGCATGGTATTTCGAAAAGATCAAAAGAAAACTTCATGCAGTGTTTCAGATAGCTTGTGGGGGAAAATATAAAAAAATTCATTGTAATAAATATAGGGGATATATTTTCAATTTTTTATTTTCTCTTTTGTTAGTTCAATATTGGATTCTATTCCTCATTTTTCAAGGCTACCCATCACAGGAATGGGTAATATTATAAGTGATTATGGAATGTGATTTTTTTTATTTTTTAATCCCATAAATCTTTCAATTCATGTTATGAGATCATTTCATTTCTCATTTTCAGTTGGTTTAAATATTCTAATAAGAGTTTTTTTTATTAAGTTTGGTAAATTTTTTTAGATTATATTTTATATTATCTTTTTTGATGGTCCATGACTGCTACTACTACTTCCATGTTTATATGTGATGGAATATTGAATTTTTTAATAGTGATTTACTTGGTGATCTTCAATAAATATGATATGGGTAGTGGAGACTCTTTATTATCTAGGATAAAATATACCCAAATGTATTTTTACTTAGTCAATTTAAGGTATTATCTATAGCTCCCTAGCACATTAGAATGATTATAGATGAAGATTAGATCATGGAATTATTTATTCTCATTGTTACCATTTTTCCAAATGATTTAGAGAAAGAGATTGTGGAATCTCACATTAATATATTTATAAGAACATCACTAGATATCCAGGAAGTCGGATAACATTAAAATTAAAAAACAATCTATATCCTATTATCCATTACTATGCAAATGTTTTCAATGAACTACTTCATTAGTCTATATTTATTATATTATTTCATAGCCTTTTTAACTTTGAAAATCAATAAATATCTAAAACATGCTTCATTTTACTAAAATTTTTGGCGGAAAACATCATTATTTTTCACTCCTCTTTAGAGTCATCCTAGGTTGACCACAATTATGAATTTTAACTCTAGAATTAATTATTTTTAAAACAAAACCATTATTTTAATTTCTTGTATTTCTACATGATTTTTTCAATCAATTTTTCCATTTTTTACATTCCACCCCAAGACAAATAATCAAACTGAGAGGACCAACCAATTTCTATTAGATATATTATCTGTGATTTTTGTCAATTTTAAAAAATATCTGTTATAAAATCCCAACATTTGTTGATTTTTATTATATTAATATTTATCATTCATTATTCTGGTTTACCTTATTTGAGTCACTATATAGGAGTCCATGTCTATTTTTTTTGTGTTTCACTATTATTGGAGAGTATGTAGTAATTAGTCCAAAGGTATTGTATAGAATTATAGAATATTGATATGTTTTCTGAAAGGGTGATAGTAATAAAAGTCTGTTACAAATAATATGATGATCAATGGTGGATTACCATGGAGTTTGATGATGGAAACAATGTATTCTTTTGGGGTTTCCCTCATTATGGGAAACTTAGTTTTGGTTACGGGATAAAGGTCCCACCATAGAATATTAGACCGTATGAGGTATTGGGATCCATTGATGATGAGGATTATATGTTATAGCATTCTTCATAGTTGGATTGGATTCAGGAAATATTTTATATGTCCATGCTTCATCAGTATCTTCCTGATGAATACCATTTCACATAAAAATGGGGTTTAGAAATTTGGTTGATGTGATTTTCATGGAATATCTGATTGAAACCCATGAATATCAAAATATATATTTGAGAGGATGTTTCATCCCCTTAGTTTGATTTTGTCTAAGGAATGTTGTTCTATAGGAGACAACCTGGGTACATCATTGGGATATGCACAACCATTACCCCATGTAATTTTCTTCTTGATTGTTTTTGTGATGTTATTTTTCGTTTTTGTAAAATATTCTTTGATGTTAGGTTTTTTTGATGATGGTGTTCTATTTGTGATGATGTAATTTAATTTTCCTCAAGATTATTTTATTTGTAACTCTTGAGAGTGTTTTGGTGGTATCTATTATTTTATTTCTCATTATCTATTTAGTTTTGATTCCTAATGATGAGGATCATCATAGTGGCATCTGATGTAACAGTCTAAGAATTTCTGTCACATAAATTGTGTATTTTGGGGATTATTGTTCTCATGAGGTGTTTTTGTGGTATTCTAGAAGCTCAAAGATTAATTTTAACCATTTTTGGGTACAACATGTCATGGTAGTTGGTATGGTGGTCTCTATATTGTGGTTTGATTGGATTTGGTAGTGTTCTAGACTATTTTGAGCTGGTTTTGGGTCACCATTAAAATATATTATCTATGCATTTTGGTTGGCATATTGGTATGGTGGAATCCTTTTTTCAAAAGCGTTTTATGGAAAATGCCCGGGGTGGGAATAGTTCCTATCATGAAACCTCAGAGGATCTACTGAGTGAAATCAAGAATGAAGGATCTCACCATGTTTTGTAACAATCCCTAATGATGTGAAATTTACTAGGTATTTACACTACACCGTGGTTCAATGTGTGGTAATAATTTAAATAGTTTTTCAGTCATTTTAATACACCTTATATTTGAGGATCTTATTAAGAATAAAAGGGTAAATTGTTTACTAGAGGCAACCACAACTTGGTTTTAGGTTAAAATTTTGTGATAAAGGACACCTATGATTTCACAACAAATAGGGGATCTGATCTTATTTTGTTTGATTTAATTTCCATTAATTTGAAAAATGGTCTACATATATCCCTTACTATGTGATATCATCATAACCTATAATGAGTATAACACATTTTTTAACTAAGACCAATGTTTCATAGATCAAGGTACCATTTTATAATAAATTATTTCCTATGATCTGATTCTTATTTATCAATATGGTTCATTTGGTGACATAACTCTTTTTGGGATAAATTATTGAATGTGGATCACTATGTATAGGCTCAACAAATTTTTTCCATAATATCTAGTTGTAGTTGATCTTTTTTTCTTGAGCAATGATTAATTGGGTATTCACTACCAAGGTATAAGATTCATGTTCTCCAAAAATTTGAGAACATTTGTAAAAATATGATGATTTTAATTTCAATTCGGTGAATGGTATGAATTTTCAAAATCAAAAATAATGACAAGAATAATAGAATTTTATGGAACTGATAAAAATCAAATGATGTTTTTGGTTTTATTTTTATAAATTTTTTATTTTATTTTCCATTTTAGTGAATGTTATGATTTATTTTTTTGGAATACCGTAATTATCGATAAGTATTTTAATAAAGTATTTTTAAAATACTAATCCTTATTTTCATTAATTTTGTAGTTATTTTGGGTGAAACATTGTCACTTAGTAGAATGTTTTTTCTTGGAGGCCATGGTTGGTTAATGTTGATTAGGGTCCTTCATTGATTATTTTTTATCAGAGGGGAAAATGTTATTGTGGATTTGAGGCCTTGGTTATTGGGTCATAGTTCCCCACAACTATAATGACTGATTTTTTAAATACTTGATAGTTTTTTGGAGTAAATGATATGTTAATTTAATAGAATAATGTGATTTTAAAGGCATTAAAATTCAATCATGAATATTAATGTATATCAATTGATATGGAATGTGGAACATGGGATGTGGACCTTATGTGATGCTTCCAAGATTCAGGTGTTTTTTAATTTATTATTGTTATAATGGGTGTGGAATTGGAAACACCATATTAGTGTTCACAATCATATGATGATGTTATTAACAACCCATAGGTGTTGGATTATGCTTAAGACTACTATATTTTATGGTCATATACTTATTTATGCACCCCATCCTTGTTGGTTACAATATATTGAATCATATATATTTATGTTAGGGCACCATTTTAGCATCTTGGATGGAGATAATAAATATTTTTTACTATTGATTAAACCTTTATCTCTATCGTATGCAGGTTTCTGATGATAGAGGTGATAAAAAATTAGTGGGGGTACCTAGTGAGGGATGATGATATATGTTTTGGGGGTTATGCAAGGTAGTAGGATGGAGGGAGGTTGATTGATCACGTTGTCGAGCACGTCAAATTAGTTGTTTATTTTAACAAAAATTTCTGTAGTATAGCAGCAACCCTAGGTCGTCTCTCGACAAAGCCTTAGATAAAAAATTTCAAAAAAAGGTTCTTATTATGTTAACAAAATTGAAATTAAGTTAAGTGGTTGGGGGTTCTATTATTTTTAAATATAAATTGAAACTATACTCCTAATTGAGAGAAACAGGCTGGAGAAATCGTGATCAACCGGGGTAAGTGTCCCTTGATGCTCAATCCGTCATCGCTCTCAAGGGAATGGGAAGGATCATTGATTTCTTGATTTTATACCCACTGAAACCAGTATTATGTGAGTTCTTACTATGTTACCACCTAGAATTTGATTTATCAACCTTGTTGATTATTAGTGACCGCTCATAATCAATAAAACTATGTCAATGTAAGAACCGAACTTAATCAAGGCATCACATCAACAATGTGATGAGATGTACAGATTTGGGTCTTTATAAAAATTGATCTCAATATAAAAACATGGATATTCATGGGTTAAAACTTCTGGATATCATCAAACAATTCAATTTTAAAGAAAACTCATGAAAGAGAAGAGGTGAGAAAAGAGGCAAACACACTCAAATCATCACAAGATTCGGGTTATGCATTGAAGCACGAGGATTCTAGTTCCATTGATTTATATTTAATCATACCAGAATAAACAAAAATTCATTAGGTAAAAATTAAGAACAATAGACAACAAACCTAGAAATTAAATCACCTTACGGAGATTACAAATGTAGAGCTCGGGATTACAACAATGTAACCCCTCATGTTGATCACTAAGAAACCTAGAAGTACATGATAGAGAAGGAAACTAAAATAAATGAATTAAGCTTTCCAATTAGACTCACCTTATCCCCTGGACATTCCACATGAGAGAATGGGGGTGAGAGGTGTTTTTATGGACATACACATCACACTTTCCACAAAGAAGTCAAGTGCCTAAGAGACTAGGTCACTATTCAGGGAAGACATTTTACTCCATTTTTATCCGGCTGGTTGGCTGAAAAAAGGCATTAAAATGACTATAAATTAGGTGTAGAGGTGGGCCATCAACATATCTGTCCATGGGAGGTGGAATCATCCCCATTGGATTTCTGAGGCCTGATTTGAGGCCCAAATACAGAAGGGTCATCAAATCTGGCTCACCCAGAATTGTTTCACATTACAGGCCTATTATGGGCCCTTAAATGGAAAAATTGGGATCCATGATATTCTAGAGAAATTTATCCCACACAATGTTACATTCATACACAAATTTTTATCCTAATTGAATTCAATTTGTATCCACAATATATATTTATGTACACAAAAATGTTTGGGCCCTTGCGCAGTTTGGCCCATTTTGCTTGATTTCCATCGTGGGCTCTCCGAATCACCTCCTCCTGTAATATAAACACTTAAAAAAGTAATATTACCCTATTAAATAGAATTAAACATTATCTAAGTGAATCAAACAGAAAGTTCAATTTCTTATTATATTTGGAATATTCATTACAAAACTAGTTTAAAACAGAGGTGTAAGGGTGGAATAAAACAGTGAATCGTGGTATGATCATTGATATATTACATCTTAATGATACAATATTTCCCCAATTTTACGGTATGATGACTTTGTACGTGAAACATGTTGAGAGGTGTGATATCTAGTGGTGATGATGAAATTTATTCCATTTGATGTGAGCTAGGATTTCCATATTTATATAAAGAATTTGTTGAATAGATATGATCAATGGATGGATTATCATTGGGTATGACTGGTAAGACAATATAGAAATTTGAATAAAATTATTATATATTCTTTTGATACTAATTTACTATTATTTCAATCCTTAGGTGGTGACCGATCCTTAGTGTGTCAAGGGGAATTAGCTAACCAGCTAGGTGATTATTGTTTTCTTTAGTTTACTTGAGCATTGGTATATTATTTTCACGTTTTCATGATATATATTGGGTATGATTATACTATGTATATATGTTATTATATCCTATTATATATTTTAAAATCCATTTAATTAGTTATTCTAAGGGTATTGGGGATTTATCTAGGTATTGCTATAATAGAGTTTGAATTTGTTGATTTGATGCCAAAGGACTGATTTCCTGGCATTGTTTTAAATCTGATATTATTTTCATATACTAATTCATTTTTTGATTGTTTGTATGATATATTGTTCTATTTTATATATCAATATGTATTTGTTTGGTGGAGTTTTCTATGAATAATGGAAATATTTTAGGTTGTTTCCACTCATTATGTGTGATATACCATCATTTCTAGCCATTAAACCCTGGATATACTCTACACGAGCATCAAGGGTCTCTGTTGCCTTAGCTATTGAACATGGTGGGGGTCATAATGGTGGATTTTTTATATATATAATGTTCTCATCTTCCAGGTGATGATATAGTTTCATAAAAAGATATAATCATTCAATGGATTGGTTTCCCTAGTTAGATCCTCGATAATTGAATGGGTGAGAGTTGGATTAACTTGTTATTATGGTCTTATCTAGGTAAAAATAAGAGACCAACTTTCACTGATGTAAATATTCAATCCTCCATGAAAATGGGAAGTCAACGTCTATAGTTTTCAAATTGGGTTCCACTATAATTGTTGTGTAAGAAAACATTTACAAGTATTGAACAATATTTGTGGAATTAGTGATCTTATTAGGTTACTTTTCAATCATGATATTAATTCCACGTAAAATATAATTATAATTTAAGGTAAAATAGTGTTCTTCTATGGATGTTTAATGTAATTCCCAACCACACAATCCATATATTTATCCTTTATTTGATATCTGTTTTCTGAAAAAAAATTTATTCATGAGTTTGTACGGATTGTGTTTGATGATGACTTGGTGTGATTTTGTTATTTTATACCAGATCCGGTCACTACACTACTCTCATACCAATTATCACTAAGGGACAATAGGGGATCTTCTCAATAGGCCAGAGATTGTCCACTCATTGTTTTTGTCCAATTTATAATTATTTGGATACAATGTCTATATAGAATTTTGAAATAATAAATAAATCACTAATCATCATCCATAAAAATATAATTTTATCTATAATCCAATATATTGTGTGAATATTGAAATACAACCATACATGATTGATCTCCTACTATGACCATCACATATTCAGAAATACGAATAAAATGAAACAATTATAATACTAATAAAGAAATGATCCATCACCAAGACCCCACCACACCAAAAATATCTTATCACATTTGAGATTTAATTTTAAATCACATATTCACCGGACATTTCTAGTCCTATACCAATAACAGGTCTAATGATTCTTAGATACTGATGTACCATGTATACATTAGCATGGTCGAAATTCATAAGTCAATAAGGGCACCCCCAACATGGCCCAATACATAACTAGTAAATGTAGTGTATTTTTATATGATATAAACTACTGAATAATAAATTAAACTGAAAAATAAATAAATAAATTAACATCAACAACCCTCAGAATAAGGTGATTCCTTGAATATTCTATTACAATATGATCTCTTGTCCATTTGAGTTGAAAGTTCTTGAATGATTTTTTCTATTGAATTTGGTTTATTATCCATTTTTTAAATATATATTGGAACCCAAAATTTGATTATATTATCCTCAAAATAGGTGTTTTGTACTTTTAATGATGATTATGTGGTGTAAAAAATGCTCTAGAAACAAGGGAAAAAATATTTCCATTGTTGGGGATGTATAATAAGACTTTTAGAAACCGCATGCATTCCCTATGATATCATATGGTGTTCAAATGGTGAAATAACACTTTACTATCATGATTAAGGGGGAATCCACGTCTCTGATTCACTTATGTGTGACTGGTGGGGGAGGGGATCAAACCCCCTCCCTATTATATTCAAACACATGTTTGAGTGTGTGTTTCTAATATATTAGGGAGGAGGTTATGGAATGTATATCCTATGCTTCTCCTTTCTCTACATCTCACTGAGTTTATATATTCTAGTTTTTTATTAGGGATTATAACAAAATTTCCCAATACAATGTTGAAATAACCCATTTTAAGGGGAATATTCTCAATGCTATCTACGGATGTCCAATATAAATTTCCACATATAATAATTCATTTGATCAGTAAATATATTCTATTAAATAATATTATATATTTTTAATATATATAAATTTTAATTTATTTTTTAATTATCATTGGATTTTTTAATTTTGAACTATAGTGGGGCCACATGCCTATTGTTGGCATATTAAAGGTGGTAGGTTATAGTTATGGTGTGATGAAGACACCCTGTGAGTTTAGGTGTTATTACTAAAATAAATTAAATTGATTATTTGATCAATAAAAATAATATTTTTCTTGATTGGGTGTATTGGTGTGAGTTAAGACCTCCCATGTTATGGAAATGGCCATTTGGGAAATGAAAATTTTTATCAGCCCTAAAATGAACTACCCATAAATAAACTCAGTTTTCAGGAATCATATAATGATGTATGGGGTCTCATATACATTCATAGGGTAATGATTCTCTATCTCATGTGGAATTATATATATGGCCTCTCAATTATGTAAACTGGGCGAGATGAATTGGTTGAATAGTTTTTTTAATTATTAGCTATATTGACACTGAAATTAATTTTTTTAAATAATTAATTTAGACCTTTTTACTCATATTTACCTTTTTAATTACTAATTTTGAACAAAATAGGCCTTAATGTTATCCTTATGGGGTTTACAACCCCTTTTGGTGAATGACTATAAACTGAGACACCTGACTAAAATTAGTGGGATGTCTTGAATGTGGGAAAAAATCATCCCCATAGAGGTGATAAATAATCATGGGATGATCATAATATATGTGGTCATGGATTTTACATGTTTCATCCAAGAACCCAAAGACTAAAAAATAATTTTAAGGTGTGTGGTGCCCATTCATTGTAATAATTTTCCTTTGTGGACAGTCCTTAAGAATGTAGATAAGGTTTTGTTACTAAAATCCGACAATGATTGATTCATGATATTGAGGAAGTATATAGTATAACTACATATATTATTACCTACATGGGTTACCTATATATGTTCATGTAATTTGAGGGTGATCAAATTTATTACAGGGGATCAATTTCCAACATGTGGTTAGTGTTCAATATGAGGCTAAGAGGTGAACTAAGACCCCTGAAGGGTTAGGTAGTAATTAATGACTTTATTGGACCCCCATTTATTCTTTAAAATTGAATAATCATAAAAAACTTCATGAATTGTTTGTAATATTAATTTTGGGTACACCATATAACCAAAATTGATATAATAAGCATGTTGGGGCTTTGATCTTCTATAATGGAAGGGGCTGGTCTTCCAACCCATTGGTAGTTTCTTATTTTATTATATCTATGATCATTAATCTATAATGTTCTATGGATTTCCTATGATATATAGGAACCATTTTCTATGAAACTGGTTATGGATTCTTAGTGGGACTAGGATCCATCTTAGTATTATATGAATGTATGGGATGCTCAATACTCTTTTGATATATGATGGGTATGAAAATTCCAATGATATTAGGGTTCCGTCGAAAATAATTTTTCATAGTAGTTACTATTAATATATGATTCTACTGATATTGGCTAACAACCATAATTCATGGAATACTATTATTCTTCTATTTAAACTTCACTATTGGAATACCTAAGTTTCATTTCACCTCGTTGGGGTAGTGAGAACCATGAGATTTACCATGTTGTAAGAGATTTCAATAGTGATATTAGGAGTTTGGTGGGTCAATTTCCATAAGAATAGATGTTGAAACATCCCAAGGTAGACATGATAATTTCTCTAAATCAATGCTTATGAGACATCACCAATGATCATGTAGATTCAATATGTTGTTATAGAGTCTAAGGAGACATGATTTATTGGATTCTTATGTGATATGGACCATATCATAGAGGGTATTCCCATTATATTTTTTAGGGTATCCCAAATAATAAATCATTCCTTAACGGGTATAATTTTACTATCCATATCATCCTCTTAGTGCAATTGATGTTTTCATGGCATTTCTTAATTCCCACATAATAATCATAGGGTTCTACCTTTCGGCCTGAGATGATTCGGATTTATGGTTTATCCCTAATTTCTAGTTGTAAAACTTGATAGAAAAGGGGAATTATATAACAAATTGCAAACATGAGATTCTACATGTCATGATTTATCATGAAAAGATACATTTTGAAGATGTCAAAAGAATATATTTTAAATTAAAGCCATGGCCCAACAAATATATTATGGTTATATTTATATTATATAGTTTATGTATTATTCTATTTTAAAAATTTTATCTAAATAATATCAAATTCACATATAATGGCTTTTAATAGTAATTTATAAGAATTCATTGGTATTTTTTCTACTGAATTATGTACACACACCATACATGGAATGCCACTAAATTTGGGTACTTGAGCAGTCTCCACTTGGTTATAGGAATAAGATGGTATGGGCCCTACTATAATATGATCTTGCTAAATAGATCTATAGATCTTGGTGATTGGGAGAATGTATGACCTTATGAATAATTTTATTCTATATTTAAATATTTCATTTATTTTATGGCATATTAACGATCATCCTAGTAGGTGATCGGTCCTTCTTTGATAACATGATTATAAGGGGTATCTATTTGATTCATTTAGTTTTTATTATTGTCTTATTTATTTATAACATCATATAATTATTTTCTATAATTTGGACGATGTTGGATGATTTATTATATTAATTTTATCATTTATATATGGATGTAACATCCTTATATTATCACCTAGACCAGAATTTCTACTCACTAGTCTCTATAGTAAGAAGAGGAACACATGGGGCCTATGAAATATCAGTTTTGGAAGATGGATCAATAGTTTCCAAGATTCATATTTTACAAAGTGGTAGTAAAGTTGTTTAATTCCTTTTATTTTATTATTACATGATATCGTGTCTATGTTTTTTTTGGAATTCAAAGAGAAGGTTCTAGAAAATAGATTGGTAGATCATGAATTCATTTTTTGTTGACAATTATAGTCTATAAGTGAAGGAATTATTGTCCTTGGTGTGTGATGTTATTATTTTATTATTCAAATCTATAGATTCATGATATTTAAAATGATGATTTCTTAATGATTTTGATAATTGAACATATAGTAATGAGGTGTCTCCTACAACATGATAAATAATGTATGATTATCAAGAAATATAGCAAGGAAAGTGTGTGATTTTGATAACTAACTATGTGTTTCAATCTATTTGAGGCACCAAAAAAATCTTATATGGTGTTTTCCTACACAAGAACTAGGGGTTATTCTACTGAACTACAATGATTTTTTTATCATTTAATATAATGGATGTTTCTGTTGATAATAGGATTTATTTTCATATGTGAAAATTATGAGGCGAATAATGTTCGTAAGAGTTGTAGAGACCATTCATGGTTAATTCTTGCATAAACTGGGCTCATATTAACCCCATTAAGGTTGGTTTCTTGAATGGTTTATTTTTATCAAATTAAATTAACATCCTATATGATGATTCTAAAATATCTTGAAATACCAATCTACAAAACTGAACATGGTGTTTAGGATCTTCTTGGAATGTGTTACCTACTAGGAAACATCTCTATATATGTATATAAATCATTTTAGATGACCTAATACTCTAGGTATTAAACTATTAATTGGTATTTGGAGTGGATAGTTCCCTATAGTGCATGATTATCATGGAACATGGTGCTTGTTCTATCAATATGAGTGATATTGGATGAAGATGTTGAATATGAGATTCTGTTGTTAGTTAATAATGGATTATAGATTGAATCCAATGTGATGTGACCCATTTGAGACATTGGTTTGAGTTCAGATTGATACTATAGAACCACTTGTTACACATTATATCTAAATATCAGCATGGATGGAGTATGTAATTTTTTTTTGTAATGGTGACCCATGAGAGGGGTAATCCAATTTTGTGAAAACCTTATAGATGAAAATTATTGTTATATGGCAGTATTCATGAATATTTCATTGGAGGGGTTATCATGATTTGTTAATGGAATAACTATATAGTTATAATTATTTAGAAGACTGACTTTGGTTCTACCACCATTATATTGAGATCATTTGTAAAGGGAATGATTTTCCAGGTTTTGTACCATGTTGTGATGTATGCATTTAGTACATGGTTAGAATGAGGTTTTATTTAATATTAATGGTTTAACAAATCATGATCTTATGAGGAAAAAATATATGTATTTATGACAATAAATGTAAATATTCATGGATTTACACTATTGGGATTTTGGGATGACTACATGCTATACCGTTAGGCCTATGTAGATATGGTTTTTCTAGAAAAAATTAAACAGAAAAAACATTATTTGTATAATGTGTTATCATTATTAGTGTTACTTTTTGGTGATTTTGTGATGGTTTTATGATTGTTAAAATGGTGATAGATATATGGGATTTTGAATTTCTTAGTTGTTTCTTATTATCCAATTAGGGTATTTGGCCATTTTTCCTTATTCACCATCATCATTTGATGCATATCACCCATGTGTTTCTATAGTATAATTATATCTACTATTCTCATATATCTTAACTATTCACATGTTTTAGTTTGTGGGGGAAATTGTCCCCTATTTTTTGGTGATTCTAAAAAAAACCATTTTTATTAGGAGTGCAATTTGGGCCTTGTAATAAGACCATTCATGCGACCAATCTGGTTGACCGATTTTGGTTTCTTAATATATTTTATAAGATCATGATATAATTATAAAGACTATCATTTTTAAATATACCCTCATGTCATTTCGGGATGTCAAGTATATAGGGACCCAATATTTTTAAATATAAATAAAACATCGTTTTTGATGGACATTCAATCCATTTCATAAATACACATCCTATGAACAAAAACATTTTTTTCTTTAGTGACAATATAAGGAATATTATTATATAATGAAATATCATCAAAATATTCCACAAGAGTTTTAAATTTATTACACATCATCAAAAAAACCTACATAAAATACATTCTTCATATAATTGGGGAAAATAAACATTAGAAATTTTGATCTTAAATTCCATATAGGGGTTAACAGGGTAGAAATCATTCTATTATAATATTAAATCACTTCATTGACATATGGTTACGAGATAATGACCTAAACATACAGTTTTCACACACAACCTAACATAACTAATAAATATGAGTAATGTAATATACATTTTAATTTAAAAATTCATGTATTAGAAGAGTTATAAATCATCATTAATCAATAATTATCTATAATAGAATTTCCTAATACAGTGGTGACATCATTATTATAGAAACGATTCCATTTATCAAGGTTAACTACAATAATGATTAAATAATAAAGGATCAATCATTAACACGTCTATACCATAGTTGATCCGATATGTTGAAATGCATCCCATATAAATATATGATATATAAAACATTAACCAATTCATTATAATTCTATAATGATCTCACCTGTGCTCAATATATAATATAACATCCATTAGGTTGTTTATAGTGGAATAAATTGGCCTTGTATTATAATATAACCAACCACCGATTTCTTATTACAAAACAACCTATTACATATTGAAAACAATAAAAATCAATGGAATACAAAAAAATAAATCATTAATTCTTTTCAACATAACCCATGAAAGGAAAACCTATTTCATAATAATTTCATCACTTAACAATAGAAAAACCAATTAAAATATGGTTTTATAAACATCTAATTATAATAATTGTAAATAATCATGTGAAATAATAAATATGGTATAATTGGATCATATCCTTAGTAAAAATAATTAACCCATAAGTATGTTTTCATAAGGGGAAGTAAAATTATAAGAACATTGAAACCTTTATTCAGAATGATAAACATAAATTAATGAATGTAAATTTACATAGTAGTAATATTTAAACCAAACTATGGATAAAATTATTATATGGAAATAACCTTGGATTCTTGTAATTAATACGTCAAAGCATTGAATTATCATGACATTATAAATGTACATTAATTCAATATTAATTTAAATAAAAAATTCCATTCAATCATTTGGTAAAAAGTGAAAAAAGTACATCATTCATAAAATGAAATTAAGAATTAATATATATAATTATATAAATTTTAAATCATGAGGAAAAATTTCATTATACCATCAAATAATAAAATTAAAAATTTTTCAAAACATTTATAAAAAAAGTGAATTTATATTAAAATGATTTTTGATGGATGATAGAAATAAATTTGGGATTCCATTAAAAATAAATATTTTTATCACTTGAGTACTAAAAAATATGAAAATAAGTAGTCATGATTAAAATAGGATGGCAACATAATTATCTTACAGCATTTCTACAATTCAAATATAACCTTAAATAAATTGGTAAAAAATGGAAATATATATCATAATAACTTTCATGAGTATATTCATAAAAAAATACATATGAATTATATATAGCACATAAATGAATCTATTGTTGAATATGGAATGTCCCCTAAATTAGTAAAGGTGGGATGAAAATGCCTTTCCTCAAGTCAGATAATTCTTTAATAGAAATCCTGAATCATTTCAAATAATTTGTCTATTATAAATAGTTACTATATTAATTTAATTAATTATAATATCATATATTTTCCCCTTTAAATATTTCAACACAATATTATAAATATTCCTCGAATAAAATTTTTATTTGGGGGGGGGTTATATATATATACTTTTCATTAAAATTTCTCTTCTATAGTTCTGTTCATTGTAAATTTATTATGGATATATAATCCGAATAATAATAAAATTATATTAATTTCATATATATGAAATATACATATTTTTATATTCATCAAAAAAATTTAGATATAAAAATAAATAAAACTATTCATGAAGAGGGTAATCTATTTTTGAACATGAACATTATTCCATTTTTAATGGATTGTTAAATAGAATGGTATATAAAAATTCACCACATATAAATATTTTTATATCATATATAAAATATATCCCTATTACTATCTATTTAAAAAGATAAAGAAAAACATATATCATTTCATTTTGGATCCAGTAGTCCAGATGTATGCCAGAGCGATGTTATCTTTTTCCAATGGATTTTAAGGATTGAAGGAAGATGTTAATTTAATATTTAAAAATAATATTGAAAAAATAAATAACATTAATTTAATTTATATCAAACCTTATATCAATATGTGAGAGACAGTAGTGGGAAATTATATACATCTATTCACAATGAATTAGTCTTTCCTACACATAATCAACAGTTTTGTTTCGCATTACCAATAACATGGGATAGATGTATGTCATACCATTAATATAATTACACCTTAGTATATTATATATATGTATATTAACATACCATTATTATTTAATAAAATTTTAATGAATTCGATCAATAAATAAATGAAAAACACACGGTTTAGTATAATTTATCATCTTCAGAAAACCGATTTTGGATTATAACTAAAGCCTTCCAATAATAATGTCATGATAAAATCAAGGAATATATAATATTGGAAGAGAAATAAGTTAGATATTCATGTGTTTTTGGATGATCCAAAAGGGTTTTAATTTTTTAATAAGTGAGGTGATGAGGCACCCTTTTATAATTGATGTGAGTGGATCACTTGTAATTTTATAATTCTTTACAATAATGTAATGTCACATTATTAAAAAAATGTCTCAAAAAATTACAATTATAGAGGGATTTATAATGATTCATTTGAATTATTGAGTGAAAACTATTTTTTTTTAAATTGAAAATTTATATATCATGTTGATCAGAACTATGTTTTAAATCAATAAATTAAGCTATTGTCAAGTCTAATTGGGAGCTGATTTATATCCCAGAAGGAACATCACATTATCTATGGTAAGTGGAGAAAAAATTGAATTCTCTACCAAGATCCTACTGAAGAATTCTTCAAAAAATTGTGGATAATCAAACATCACTATTAGATACAATTCAGAGTCATACTATTTTTATACTTTTCATATCCTTAATTTAAATATAAGTATAATGTTTAAGAGAATAATCATATCTAAGGGAATTTAAGTGTGCATGATTTAAATTTAAAATGTACATGTCTTGTAGAATTTTTCACTTTGGATGTTTTGGGGAGTCTGACAAAAAATAATCCATGGTCATGTTTCCCCATTTCCATTATAGCATAGTTAATAGTTATAAAACCCAATCAGAATTATTTATATCATCTTTAATTTTCAGACAAAAAATTAACCATGATAGAAACTATATAATATCACTCTTAATGTTTCATGACTTGAAATACTGTTTTTGTTCTGTATAAATCATTATACATCAATATGGAGTAGATAACTATGAACTATTATATTCTTCCAATAGTTCATTATTTAATTCCTTTATTAATGGGTCACTTACTCAATTCCAAATCATTAATATTCCAACCCAATCAATGTTGATCCCAAGAATGTTTAACAAAATATTTTTCAACTCCACATCTTCCTTTTATACCAGATTAATTTTCACATGGATATATATATAGAAACTCATATTAGAAATATAATATATTTCCTCTTAATTATAGATTTATATATCCATCCTTTGTAAATCCATGTAAAACATCTATCTTATGTTCCTCATAATAAATAATCTATCACGTTCTGTTCAGATCAAATCATCTGCCAACTTGTTTTCATTCCTATGGTGGAAACAAATTTATAAATAAAAATTTTAATCAACATCAACAGTATTTAATAGAATATATTATGTCATTCTATTTTAATATATTATTAAATTTTTTCATCCAAAATTTATATCACACAATTATCAATGAAAAAAAATTATCCATATCATAATGGAAAAAGTTAATACATCAAATTTCAAATCATTATTCATGTTTGTTATTTTTGAACAATAATTTTTCACAGGGAAATAATTATAACCATATCATTCTGAATTAGTACACATCATAGACCACTTGTTGATACATAAATATAAATTACAAACCCTTGTTCAGTACAAGTTAATGTAAGAATAGGTGCGCTGATGAAGAATCTCTTAAATTTCATGATATATTCCCACATTCAACTTTTTAATGGAACATGGGTCCTTTATAATTTAACTATAAAATATGATTATAATTTCTTGATAAATTCTGCACAGAGAATCAATAATATCCACACAAACCTATAAAACGTTTGACATCAGTCATTGTGTAAGGTCTTTTAAAATTGTTAAAAATTTCATTTATTGATGTACCAACTGATATACCACTTCCGTATATTATATTACACAAAAATGAAAAAAATTCATCCAAAATACCATGTTGTTAAATTTTTCATAAAATATTTCCCTTATCAGGGTCTTTAAAACTGTCCTTATATGAATTTCATGCCCATAATTTTTCATTTAATATATAATAATATCATCTTTTTTAACCACCATTAATTGATATTTTCAATACATAAAGACTATATTCATTGAGTACATGATAATAACAATGGTATTTGAATCAATAAATAACATTAATATATATTTATATTTTAGATACCTCATATGGAAGGCTTAATAGGTACTGATTTCAGTTTTTATCCTCAACTAATAGTACCTAGATTAATGATCAATCAATGAATATCATTGGTCTCCTAAAAATTTATCAAAATAATCAGTAATATATATAAGATGATACATGTTCCAGATTGTGATGTTGTTATGTTTGGAAAAGTCAATTTAAAGATACATTGTCCAATATTTATTTGTTTCAATTATAATATTTTAACCCCCAATCATTACTCTTGAGGGTGTTTGAATCCTTTTCCAACATTCTATTGGTGTTTCTTCATCAATTCGTCAAACTCAATTGGTGACATTATATATGGGGTCATTGAAATATGTGATACACTAGTTAATAGTAATATTGTTAACTCTCTTTTTGATTTACTAAAAGGATAGTAAAATCTTTTAGAATGAGATCAACACACCACTAAACTGTAGAAATGCATTTTATTTTGAATTCATACCAGAGTTTAAAGACAAATAACATTCATGGATTGGAATTAATACCCAAAAGTAAATAATTTTTTATAATGGAATTATGTATTTATCAACAAACTGATAAATGAGCATGGGATATTTTCGAACAAGAAAATTGATTTCCCATATATTTTCAAATTATATGGTCTCCTTAGAAAAAATTTAATGCCTTACCAAAATAACATCAAGTTTTTCATCAATACAATTTTCATAAAGAAAATTCTAAAAAAGTAAACTTGATATTTTCCCTTTCATAGTGAATTAGTTACCCATTATTAAATGAGTATAACTTATTTTTTTACTAGTATTCCCACATTTATGAAAGTGAACCATAATAAAGTCTGCAAGAAAAAAGATATTCTCAATGATTATAAACATCATTTTCATTGGTAATTCATTGATCTAGGTCCCTCTTTCCCTCACATAAATCATTTTTCTAATTATTTGAGATAGTATGTTGGGTGTCTATCTTGACATTTCTGACATGATAGAAATTTGATCATCATTCTTCCATGTGGTCCACCTCGCAATACATCATTGAACAAAATTAATTTATTCATTGGTGTTTCCATGAGTTTTTTACGGTGAATGGTATCAACATTATGTTGTGATATCTAATTAGGAATAATCACAATATCTTTCAATCATATAATTGT
The DNA here is from genome assembly GCA_963277665.1 of Viscum album. Taxonomy (NCBI): domain Eukaryota; kingdom Viridiplantae; phylum Streptophyta; class Magnoliopsida; order Santalales; family Viscaceae; genus Viscum; species Viscum album. Next base: position 1,193,274,457 of record OY728121.1, on the reverse strand, counting down.
CCAATTTTTTTCTCTATGTTTCCACATTTTCCATCAAATAAAATTTTACCTCCATTTATTAAAGTCCAACCATTGAATAAAACTATGAATAATAGACTTAATTATAATCACAGTTGTAAACCACATAATTATGAGAAATCATATACAAGATCTCTAAATTATGACACCATTACCATATATGACACCAACATTTTAACCATTGTCATCCGTGATTATCATCAATTCAAATAGTTCATAATGGTTTATAATGAAATTTTGGATGAACCATAACATATCCACATGGAGTGTCAAAAATAGTATACAACAATTGATCTTGTTCTTTCACCAAGGGATGATAAAGTAACAGAATAATGATACCTTTTTTGATTTATTACCCCTAGGTAAATATATTAAAGATCCACATCCAATTATAGAATCAAGACATGGATATAAGATTATATAAAATAAAAACATATAATCATTATAAAAATGATTGGATTTTATCATATGATAAGAATTGTGCATTAATTATTTACTAATGAATTATATTACTAATATTCAAATTATTAATTAATCATTATTATGATCTAAACAATAACAATGTAGGATTTTTAGAAATAAATATTATATCATTTTAGATGAATATTTAATATATTTTACAACACTCCTAAGGGAACTAATGGATTAGATTCTTTCTAGATTAGATATAAAATCATCTTATTTTATGAATGATAATAAACATCTCCCAAAAAGACATATCTATTTATTATACTTATTAAATATACACTTCTAAAAAAATATCATCATAACCTGATGAGATGGAACCATAAGAGTGTTTTGTTGAATGAAAATTATTGGAAAACAAGAGAGATATAAAAATATAATCATATATAATAATATGATAATAATAAGGGTATCAGTGGCATCTAATTATACATTACCATTTCATGAGACATAGATCATAAAAGTTAAAAACAACAATAATTCACCCATGAACTATAATCTCATGTCCAAAATGTGTGTCACTATCATTAGTATTGAAACCATTTAAATTTAATGTTTAACTAATGAGACATTAATATCATAACTGAATATGAATCACCACCTTAATCTAGTTTTATATCAATCTCACCAACCTGAATCAAATAGTTTACTAATGAAATATACTAGAATACGAAATTCATCAGAGAGAAATAATGGGATCACCTATCATCTGATTATAACTGAACCGCCCTTCATTGTTTTATTATAAAACTACCCGTTCTCAATTGAATATGAAACCACATGTACTTCCTTAATAATGAAACAACTCATTACACAAGTAAAATTATTCATTATTCTACCAGAATATCATAAAATAGTCTTTATATCATCAAATAAAATCTCACCAAATGAAAATAGGTTTCATAAAAATATCAATAAATCATAGTATAACCCATTTAAATAATGGGTTTCATAAAAATCACATCATCATAATAATTAAAAATCTAGGGAAGTAATATGAATGTTATCATTTGGGTCATATCACATATAAAAAAAATTATCATATAAGGATGATATCATATTGGATAATTACTTTTTAGGGTCTCTGAAACCATTCTTGAGAGAAACACACATTCTACATTGAATATATTTTTAAAAAATATACATAATTTTTAAATATTTTTTGAAAAAACATCATTTGAAAAACATAATGCAAAATTTAAAATGATGACTATATTTATTGATTGGTAATAGAGGTAGGATATTTTATTCATTATATATAAGTTAAAAGAAAATATTTCATTCACATTTGTTGAAAAAAGTAAATATCATCCTCAATCGGAATATTAACAGAATATTAATTCTAAATATTCATTTAAAAATTTGTTCAAGGATTAAAATGAAAAAATAATAATATTATATAAAAAAATTAAATTTAGTTTTTTAAAATAAGAATTTTTATGAAAAATGAATTTTTACTGAAGTGATGAATAATGAAAATATCCATAAAAATATTCTAATCTATTGTGTAATAAAATTTTTGAAAACTAACAGAAAAAATAATTTAAAAAATTTATAGAAACAATAAAATTAATGATTATTAGATAATATGTATAATACAATTTCTACAATTGATATTCAATCATTATTTATCCTAATTAAAATAGGATAAAAATAGAAATCAGTTTCAACATTTCTAACGTTCATATTAAAAACACAAGAAAGGCAGTACCGAAGATGTATATTTATATGCACATAATTATTATAAGGATTATAAAAAAATACATTCTTTGGAATTATTTACAACATAAAAAATATTAAATTGGTGAATATGAATTGTGTCTCAAATAAGTAAACATGAGATAAAAATCCCTTACCTCGGGGTTTTTTTTCAAATGTGATCTAGCCTACTATATAATAAATTTAAATTTATTAAAAATTTATTAAAGACTAATGAATATACTAGTAATATCATATATAATCCCCTTAAAATATTTAATCACACACTTAATAAATAACCCCTTATACATATACTAGAATTTTATTATGATAATTGAATAATTATTTACCATCCCTCACTCCCCCTCCTTTTATACTAAAAATGTAAAAATTTCTTGTGATGTGTTATATTATCCCATTCATGAATGAATAGGTTATCAGTTTCCATTATCATTTTCAAGGATTTTCATGAAAGGAAAATTATTCTTGAATAATATTATAATATATGTAATATAGTTTCTTTCATTTTCAACAACAATTATTCACATTTTATTTTAAATAAAAAACAAAACAAGTTGGTTCTTAGCGAAACCTCCTAAAATAACCCAAACGATTATCACAAACATCATATCTAAGGATTCAACCTGACCCAAAATAACCAAATGTGTTATATGATCAATTTAATATATTTATTATCATAAATATTATATAACCTCAGTTACAGACATCTGGTATCATCTTGAATGATTGTACGTACATGTATATTAGTAAACCGATCATGAAAACCACGGAATTCAACACTCCAAAATGATGAAATTGATTCACAAAACAAGTCCAACGGTCCATAATGGGAATTACTAAAATTTTAATAATTAAAAATATATATAAATGATTCTGAATTAATATATTAATGTATTAAATTTTATTATCCCAAACATTAAGATCAAATGAAGAACACCTTTGAATATAAGGATAGGTGTTATACCTAAACCTCCATTATTCCTTCAGGTTACTCATTATCTCGTTTTACCCAAAATAAATTGTATTTCCTTTTCTTTTAAATCATCTAAATGATGTAAATATATTCTAAAATAATTTATCTATATCTTTTCATCATTATTTTTTGGTGATATACATGTTTTAAGAGGTTACATACTCAATTCATCCCGATAAGCAAGACCGATTTAAGGGGACATCTCAAATTAAAATCCATTATCAAGTGCACTCTGTAATATATTTTAATCCCCAAATATTTCTCCAAAGTATAAAACAGAATTATGAGATCCACTTGATTCAGTTATGACATTATATTAAATATTATTTTCAATTTGGCATTAAATACTCTTTAATATTATCATTATACCACGCTAAAATTTATTAATTATAATGTTTCATAAATTCTCTTTTTTACATGTTATCACTTATATATAACATCCCTTATCATTATATATTCCTAATTTTATTTTATGAATGACCATGTATGATTTATTTCATGTCTTTCATGGGAAAATTTATTATATTCCCAGTTATTATTCTTTATGACATGATTAAGATGACCATTTCCTTCCATGGTTAAAACTTATGTTATTCATGTGTTACAAATATTCATGGAAATGATTTGATTGGTGCACATAGATAGCTCTGAAATTAATTGGGTAATGTTTAGGCCTTTGAGACATCATTTTCAATAATGTTGGTAGTTAATGTTGACTCATTCTCTACATGAAACGGTCATGGTGGTTATCATAAACTCATACTCTTTCATGTGAAATGTGTCATTACTCATTCATATGTATTTTTTGTATATTGTTTCCACATCTACTATGTTACCATGATTAAATATGTTATTCTTCGTTATGTATATCCATGAATTTTATGTCATATTTGTTTCTTATAACCCATTGAATATTCTTTAATGTTATTCTTTTTCATTTAATTGTATTTCTAGTTCATTTAATTTTTATTATTGCCCCTAGGTCTTCCTATGATGTTGTAAGGGATCAAAGTATGTTATGAGATCATAGTGTATGATAAATGTTTTAGTCAAGTCCATGTTTTCACTTATATGTTCCTAGTGTTCCAAATAAACAAGATATTATTATCCTTAACATATAATTTGATGGTTACTTAATTTTAAAATAATTTCAATGTATGTGAAAAAGTATATGATCACTATAGTTAGTATTAGAGTGCGGTGAAGGTATTTTTGGAGATTAGGAATAAAGAACATTAGGTATAACCATATTTATAAGACTATCTATGATAAAAGACCATTGTGTATTGGTTAGTATACAGTAATTGGTTTATAAAGAAAAAAAATCCCTATGTGGATACAACAATTGGACCTGGTTCTCGAACAGATGTACTTAGGAATAATATCTCTAACAAAGGTGTTCTAGGCTTGACATATGGTATCCTAGTACAAAATAATGGTATTTACTGTACACTTGGTTTGAAAATTATAGAGGATATGATTTGGTAAAATAATATACTAATTATTTACCATTAATAAGGTAATCAATACCATAATAACATATGTTAGGAAATAGATCATGGATAACAAAGATAGAAATAGTGATGACCCATCCCAGTGGGGCCCATTCCAATACTCCCAAAGCCCATATCCAATAGGAATGTGGTTGGGGGCTAACAACAAGTGGGCATACCACTAACGTGGGAGGACTTACCTATTTACATGTACGCATGATGAAATATCCATGCTCCAAATGACAAAATGTTAAAACCAAAAAAATTGAAATCTTGTATACAACAATCCCAACTAGATTACAATAAGAATGTAAAGAGAAGTAAATTAAATAAGACCAAAATAAAATCCCAAAAAATAATGAGTTTATAAACATTAAGGTACAACTTGTAAAAGTAATATGTACCATGACTGTCACTTGAATTCGTATGATCAACTCAGCCATCCTCAACAGACAAAGCTCTGTCCAGTCCCCATCAGCCCTGAACTATGTGAAATTGTTGCTCGTCTGCACAAGTCATGACATGTGTGGTCAGATCCCATGTAGGGTTGGGTATAAAAATATACATTAGGATACTATGAAACCAAATATATAAAAAAATGTATGATACAATCATCTCTATATAGTATTTTTCTAGAACACATATAACAAGAATATATAGATATACTAAAACCAAAAAACATAGTCTAGAGGTAATTCATAACTACCACGTACCAAAACTATAGACTCATGTTGACGGTCACCTAAAGAAAACCTCTAGTTTTATGCAATCCCATGTCTGATTAAACAAATATTGTCCATCAGAGAAGTATTATTCTCTAGGAACCGTCATAAGGTAGAGAAATGTTGAATGATCTAAACAGAGATATTATTAATAAAACGAGGATCCCAACCAGGTCCATGGGGTGATACCGAAAACTCTATATTGATTAACCAAATATGTAGTGGATAGATTCTTGGTGATGTTTCTAGGTCAATACTGAAGACTCTACCTAGGGAACAATTAAGTAATAGAGGGTCCACTCCAGTCCTATTGAGGGATTCCAAAAACTCTTTAATGGAATTCAGGTTGTATGGATTGTACATCTATGAGTATGAAATGACACCCACCATCCTTTGTGTAAAATTATTAAGGGACACAAACCTTATAAAAATTGCCTAATATAAGTTGTTAAACTAATCTAAGACAAATATAAATGGATATATGAAATGTGGTAGAGTAACAAATAGTGTCCCTTGACCCTAGTTACATCCCTGGTACAATGGCCCAAGACAATAGAACGTGTCGGATAGAAATGTTATACATGAAATGTATAAATGGTCACATGCCATTTCCTAATATCTAGATCCTACTCCATGTATGTTTTCTATGTGATCAGTTCTAGCCATGCTATGTGGCTGAGTACATTCCAGGTAATCAGATCATATACTCCACCACATGAGCATGTATCTCCGGAGATACAAAATGATTCATAATGATTGTCCCATGATACATGTGATATGTTTCCCATGCCGTTTGGCACTTGAATGCTTCTTGAAACCCAATTCATCGTGTAGGGGGGCCACACACCGTGTATTGTAGAAGGCAAACAGTGTAGTTTAGAAAATTTCAAAAAAAACTTTGATTTTTCTCAAATCATCTCCTCAACCACTCTAACCTACCATTTTGGATGTGACTCTATGAGAAACTCAATATATAAGGCATTATGGTCATGATGTCACTGAATTAGAAAGATTCAGGTCTTATATGAGCCCAAAAAACAAGATCATCATCATTCATTATTTCTGAAGAATAATTAGAAATTGACACCCATCGTTATTCGATATTCTTCAACAACATCAATCACACCTTCACCGATTTGTACCAAGGTTGGATCCACTATCTTGGTCTTTTGCACTGAAAAATGAATGTGTAAGGATAGTTTGTTCATAAAACATGAAAAACATAATAAAAGGGATCAATATTGGGGGATAAATGCACAATGAACACCATAAGGAATAAACCTAGATCATTGTTTTTCCAAAATCAATTAATTATGTAATAATGTTCAATAATAAAACAAATCAATTAATAATAATCATAATCTGAAAATAATCCCTTCTATATGGCCATCCTGTAGGAATGATCGTACCATAGGTCAACCTATTTGTTGATTGATCCACATTCTACTTTGAATCTAATAACATGAAAATATTACTATGAAATAATAATGCCCTACTTGGGAATTCAATTTTTCACTATCGTGGATTGATTTCCCTTAGTGGTATGTGAAAATAGCATCTATCGATCTTTGATCTATGAATAGTCATCATTCACCATCATGATATTTCTCCATGTTCTCTCCAGAGCCACTTGGGAATTCTTAGGTTATGTGTCTAACACCAGCTCCCTGCCTCTAAGGAATAATTAAAAAAGGATAGGAAAATGATTTTCCACATCAATGAATAAAAAAACAAAACAAATTATTATTTTAGTCTATTTATTAAAACAATAAAAAATATATTTCATAGTGTACTTGTTCCGGCCGAATATAGGTCACACATAGGGTAAAATCACTTCTATGATCTCATTGGAGCCATCGGATTTAAGATCTATGAAAATATTTAAATGTTATTCAAATTTTCTTGAAAATAGCATCTGGGTGCTATTTATTATATGTAATTGATTTCAAATATTTACTATGGGTGCAATGAGATTCATAATTGCACACCGTCTTAGTGCCATGTCTGAAGTTAATTCAATATAATATTTAAAAAGAATACTAAAACAATCAAGGACGTCATATTATCCCCACCTTAGGTATTCACATCCCGGAAAAACAAAAAAAAGGCTACTGAAAAAGATATTGGTACTGTGTACTAATCCCAGCCTCCCACTCCAATGTTATCTCCAAAAGATTAATGTGCTTCCACCATACATGCACCATGGGAATCACATTCCAATCAAGGAACCTCTCATACAAATACTCGATCACAATTATGTACTCCCCAAAATTCACTCCATCCTTGATGTCAACCTCACCCGAGTCAATGATGTGTGATTGGTCTTGCACATGCCTCCTCAGTTGTGACATGTGGATTATGTCTTGTACTCAGTTCAACTACGAGGGTAGAGATATGTGGTACAGTACCTTGAAATCTCTATACAGTATCCAAAAATGGCAGATGAGCCATATTGATATCATGCCTCATAGCCAATCCTCTACAACCCAAGTCATGGTGAGAACATAAATTTTAAATTTCTCCTTTCTTGAAATCCAATGGCCCTCATCTTCAGTTAAAATATGACATCAACTGCCTCTGTGTAGTCTTCATTCAATCATACATAGTCTCCAACTTCTCAGTATAAGCTCACTCCATCTCTGGGCCCATCAGTGTCGACTATCCTATGTCAGTCTTGTAAAGTGGTGACCTACTAGTTTTCCCATACATGGAATATAATGGTTCTATAACAATGGATGAGTGATACCTTTTATTGTATAAACAATACACCACTGGTAGGTGATCCTCCAAACAATGACCAATGTCCAACATGAAATATTGCATCATATATTCTGGAACCCGAATGATACTCTCTGTCTAGCCTTTTATCTATGTATGAAACGTCATCCTCAATTATAACTAAGTCTCACAAGCCTCTAGCAATCCCTTCAACAATCAGGATGTAAAAGGACAATCACAATAAAAACCCGTCATCGAAAGGAATCCATAAATATGTACTATCTCTTTCACATAGAGGTGTCCCAAACTCTTTACTGAAATATACTCCCAAATGGCTTGGATGTGGGATGACATGGTCAGTCAGTCAAAAATAATCTAGATAATATCATGTCCCCAAAACATATCATGTAAACCCACAAGGAATTACTTTGATATCCCATCCCACATTCACTCTATCACCTCAATTGGTTGAGACAAACTAGCTGGAACCTAGTGCTCAACATTCACATTCTGACATGTACGGAACTAAGAGTAAAATAGAAAACTCCATTATTCAATCATGGACACTAGGATTGAAGTTGAAGGTCCTAGTAAATCCTCTTCATAATAGGATTTACTTCCAAAGGGAATGTATGAATCACCTTCATATCCTCCTCCCACAACACCAAAACGGTTATTGTGCATCCTCATAAATTGATGAATATCTCTACACAATTAAAATTTTCATCAGTAGCATGTCCTTTATATATCTAAACATGTAGTGTCTTGCAGTCATTATCCCCCTCATGTGCCTCCCTGACTCTCTGAATTATTAGAGGGATGAAAACAATCAACTGGAGGTAAGATGCAACGTCACCATCCACACTGGAGAGTTTTAATGCGGGAAGATTCTCCAATTCCTCATTCTAATATTTTCAAAAATATCTGAAGATGAGATGACCCCCACCACATTCCACTTCCTAGGAGTATAAATAATATCATAGTAATAGTCCTAGAGGAACTCTAGCCATCACCATTGTCTCTAGTTATACTCCTTCTGATAGAGGATATACCCGATACTCTGGTGATTAGAGAAGACGATACACTTCTCACCAATCATTTAGTGTCAGCACATCTTCAATTCCCATAATCCCACTACAATCTCAATATTGTTGGTCACATAGTTCAGCTCATGTGGTCTCAAATAGCATGAACCATAGGTAATCACCTCTTGAATCTGCATCAGGTCACAAGAAATATTTTATCATGATGCATCATAGAACACTAACTACTTGAAACCATAATCCGGCAATCCAAAGATCATGGTGCTCGATAAACTATGCCTCAACTACAGAAAAACCAAATGAAACATCTTTGTCCACACAAAAGGCTACACCTTTAAGGTCAATGTTTTAATAGGTGATGACATCATAGGGAAAGCAGATATGAATCTCTTGAGATATAATACAATCCCAAGGAATATCTCCATCTCCTTCATGCTCCTTGGTGGCTCTCAGGATAACACTGCATCCACCTTGGATGGTTCCACTACCACTCAATCCACTGAGATAAAATGTCCCAGAATGTGGTCAACTTGAATCCAAAACTGTAACATTAAGAGTTTCCCTTAAATATGGATTTTTTATAGTATGTACAACACCATATATAGAATACTTAGGGGCTCATTCTCATACATCGAGTAAAAAATGATGTTTTTGATAAAGACTACCATGAACTGGTGTATATTTGGCTGAAAGATCCAACTCATGAGTGCAATGAACACAGATGGGGTGTTTGTTATGCCAAATGCAGTCACCATGTACTCATAGTGACTACAGAAATTTCTGAAATCCTTATTCTATATATCCTCAACACATTATCACAACTTGTGATAGACTTATTGAAGTTCATCCTTTGAGAACCATCATGCCTCTCACAAGTGATCAAAGATGACATCAATCCTCAGAAGTGGTTACTTATTCTTCCTAGTAGTGTAGTTCAAGTGAATGCAGTCCAAAAAAAACATCAAGCTCCAATCTACCATTTTTAAGACAACATCGGGGCCACCTAGGGGTAAAAATAAGGTCACACAAATCCCTTCCTATGCAATTCCTCAAAAATCACACTCATCTTGAAAATATATTCATGATCCATCTAATATGATAGTGTTGATATTGGTTCCAACACATGGTGCAAGAAAATGCTTATGTATATCTCGTGATGGAGAGGTAAACACAAAACTTCTTTGGGAAAGTCATTCTCATACTATTCCTCAACATCAATGAACCATATAATCATTATGTTTTCTTCCATTAGGGTTAGGCTAGCCAACTCATGAGTAATTAGACTCACCCCCTATGAATGAGTCCATACTATGATACTTGGGTTTCCATTTTTCAATAAAAGGAAATACTCATTCCTTCATTACATACACAATCCACCCTTCACCTAGAATAGTAAATATTGGAATAGACCGATGATACAGAATCCATAAAATGAATTACTTCTTAAGGGTTTGGCGCTGCCACCACGAGGTTCAAACTGAATCTCCTAACTCTATTGGTATGGTCTCTCTTTGTGCATAGATGTGTGATAATATAGTTTCCAGTAGTTTGTGTCTCTATGTGTAAGGGTCATGTAAATGGTTCAACATTAATCTATTATTCTCGAATATGATGTGTTGTGTGAATGGAATGACTAGAACATGTGTCAATTAGTACAGAAGTTATATTAGAAAAGAAATATATCAAACCTTGAATATTCCCTATAGATCTTGGGTAATATTACATGAGAACATGCTGTTGTTCCACCCCTATAATCCTACTCCCTGAGCCTGGTGCAGGCCTCTTAAGGGTGGTGGTAGTAAAAAGTAAAAATGTCGACCAACTGCCTATTTACTCGCATATCTTATGACTTTTCCTCCACCATTAAGATCGGACTAATCCTACCAATGAATCTACCTTAGTGGTCTATCCATGGTCTCCCTATCAACAACAATATAGGTTGGAAAATCTAAATTGAGATGTACCATTCCATGGAATGAGTAGAACCGCCTCTCCCAAGGCTGACTGGATCCACCATGTGTACCCTGAACTACAGATCCTCTATCACAGGACCTCCTCCTAAATTGTCTACAACATCCTGATCACTGAGACTTACATCAACTCCATGATTTTGAGGTCTCTACACCTTCTTGTTATTTAATAACTATCACTATCTGTCTATTCTCATCCATGACACTCCCCACCACCAATTCCCACTAAATAAAACAATCATATGTAAGAATTATTTTAGGGATAACAACCGCTTGGATTTCTATACAGAAGACTTGACTGATGGTTCGATCCCTGATGTAATGATCCATGAAATTGTCAATTGAGTACATAGAATAGTTGGAGAACCACGATTAATAATCAACCAAAATTACAAAACCCACTTGGATATAATGAATATCTTATATAAACAGATTTCCTAGAATAACAGCTGAGAAATCCACTCTAAAGAGGTTCTCAAACTATTTCTATGAATCATTCCCCTCATTGTGAGTCTGGATAGCCAAACTCTACAGTCACCCTGTTGAGCCATGTTGAAGTCCCTCCAGCAGGATCACCATCCAATCTTCTAGTATACCAAATAGATAGAAACCTCATTTCACCACCTCAATCATGTCTTCAAATGCTCGAGGTTCAGGTTTGAATCAAAAACTGAGGTGTATCTATATTCAAAACTCTTGAATCATTGATAGCCAAATCTACTCCTATACTAGAAAGGAAGGTATCATGGGTAGCTCCATAGGTGGTGGAATAGCTGCTGCACCACCTAGAGGTACAATTTTGGAAACTAGTCCCAATACACAACCTTCATCACTCTGGGGTCATCCTTGTGATCGAGCTGCCGAATCCTTGCTGGTGTGCATTGTAGAGTCATATTGTAGGAAAACAACATATACCACAGTCAGTGAGTATTTTTGGATAGTTGACTCAAGGAATACATGAACACTATAATCCATTCTTATATCATTAATGTGTCATTATTTTCCCTACAACTGTTGTTCTAATGTAATGAGTTGAAAAGAACGTTATCAGATTCCTAGGGTATAAATACGTCGTCCACCCACCAACACCGGAGTCCCTTGTGAGATATCTATTCTCAAAACATTTAACACAGTTTACCTAAAACAATATCATATAATTCTTGTCCAAAGGTAGAATCAACTATCTCTAATACCATTTTACCTAGACCCATACCCGTGGGGCCCGTGTTGTGACTACCCAAGCCTGCCTCTGTTATGGCAGGTGCTGATGATTAGCCCTGAGTAGGTATAATACTAACATGGTAGGCATATATTATGAATCATTATTCTCTCACACATATCAAATCCTAGAAATGATGAAATAAAAAATAAATTAGGAAACCAAATGCATGGACACCACTATCCCAATGAGTGTACGATCGAAATGTAAATTGTAGTAACCTAAACTAGGCTAGAATACAATCCCACCAAAAGAATGTGTCTATAAGCTAAAAAGGCCAACATGTAAACAAAATATGTAATGGAATAGCTACTTGATGTCATAGGAACTCCATGGCCTACCTAAACTCAAAAATCTCTCTCCGATCCTGGTCCACCCATGACTCTGTAAAATGGTCGCTTGTCTACACAAGACCTGACATGTACATGAAAAGACCTACAGGGGTGAGTATAAAAATAATTATTAGGACACCCCAAAACCAAAATGTAATAAAAAAACGAAGATACATAGTAGGAGACCCCAAAACAAAGACATGTAGTTTAGAGGTAAGTCACAACTACCACATACCACCACTAGGGATTCAACTCGATGGCACCACAAGGAACTCATTTAGGAGTAGGTACTCTGGTGTCCGATATCACTGATGACATCCATCCAAGAAGTAGTACTCATCATGAACTATCATGAAAGAGAGATATACTGAATGATTTTAATGGAGATATGATACATCATATGAGGATCACATCTTGGGCCATGGGGTGATACTAATAAATCCTTCTAAAATAACCCACTTTGTTGAAGATTGATACCAGGTGAAGATGGCCATGTCATTACCAAAGAATCAACCGAGGGCATGAATAATGAATAATGTTCCAATCCAAGACACTCTGGGTGTTCCAAAAACACTATCTTAGATGTCATATTATTGATTTCATACTCTTATGAGTAAGAAATGATACCCACACACTGTTAGGAAAATCAATCATGTGATCGAACCCTAACAAATCTTGTCTTAGATAAAGTAGACATAGAATATATGAAACATTGAAAGTGATACAAGACTTGTAGCAGAGTCACACACTATGTCCCTTGACCCTGGGTACTTCCCGTATCAAAAGAACATGATGTGTAGAAGAGTTATACAGAACATGTATAAAGGTTCACACACCATGTGGAAATATCTCGGGTCTTCTCCATGGACCATATCCTTGTGTAATTACATGGATTCTTCTCATGCATGCCTATATGTGTACTAGTACAAAGGGTAATTCATGTGACCAGTTTCATCCATTCCGGGTGGTGGAATAAATTATGTGTAGTTAGACCATGTACTCCACCCCATGTCCATGTATATTCTGAGATACATTCTAAGTATCGGGGAAGGACCTACATTCAATGTGATAGGTATCACATGACATGTGACAATTCAATATTTCTTGAAACTGTATCTTCTACACATGAAGACAGAAAAGTTGTTTATTGTGTAGTACATGTCATGTCCTTCAAAATTTTCATGAAACCCTTGTTTGTGATCTTGTCATCACCTCCATTGCATTAGACCTTGATTCTACCCACACCATACTTGGAAACATGAAATCCGAGGACATATGGTCATGGTATCATTGAATCAATATGATTTATATCTTCTATAAGCTAGAAAAATAAGATCATTAATTTTATTCATCTATTATGAAGAATGATAAATTACCACAAACCATTATTCTATCTACTGTCTCAACAACTGTTACACCTCGGTTGAGTCGTACCGTGGTTGGATATTCAATCTCAGTTAATTGCACCATGAAACAAAGGTTAAACTATCATTTGTTCATAAACTACAAAGAAAACATTAAATGAAAAGAATATTGGGGTAGAAATTCACAATGAACAACCCAAGGCACAAAGATCATCAATTTTTCATTCTGTACTCGATCCATTATATAGGAGTAATAAACAAATGAAATCAATTCTCAACAATCATACCTCGACAACAAAACATTAAATAATCTCATCCCACAAGATTTATCAAACCATGGATCAACCTTTTCATTGAATGATCAGAATTTATTGTTGAATATAATATTGAGTAATGAATAATATCAAATAACAAATCCATACCTAGAAAATGGATCATTCACTTTCATGGATTTATTGTCTTTTTTGATTGGTCAAAACAGTGGTCGTCGATCTCTGATCCATGCCCCATCATCATTCTCCATCAAAAGAGTTCTTTATTTTCTCTCTATATCCTCTATGGAATTCCAATGTTATGAGTCTAACCTTAGATCCTAGCCACTATGGCTTATTTAATAAATAAAATTTATTTGTATTAATGAAAAAAAAACAAAATAATTTTTTAATTTATTCTATTTATCAAGAGGCCAAAAAAACATTTCATATTTGACCCTCAACGACCAGAGGTAGGTCCTTTGTAGGTTAGATATACAAATCTGATGGAAAATATGGCCACATATTACATATCTACTCAACGTTTAGAAGTTATTACAATTTTTTAGAAATCCTCTAGTGGGTACTTTTTAATATATTTAATTTATTTATCAGTGATTTTTCTAAGAATAATGGGTCCTAGAATAGCACATAATCATAGTGCGTAGTCTAAAATTAATTCCTTATAATATCTAAAAATAAAACTTTGAAAATATGGGAAATTATAGGAATCTAGGGAATCACAAGTTATGATATAATTTTCATTTAAATTTCTGTCCTTATATATTCAATGATTCCTTTTAATAATTCTATTATCTATGTATTAAATCCCAATAATTTTACTTTATTTTTAATAGAGCATGCATGTAAATATAATAATTACTCTCTTAAATAATACGATATGTAATGTGATGATTCCTCTAATGATATACGAAATATAATTGGAATGTGTTCTCAAACCATCTGGGCAGTACTTTTCCAACTATATCATGTTATGAATTATGTCAAATATCATGTTGAAACACACCATATCCAATGAAATAGAATGTTTCCATTGAATACATCATGATTAATGGAATCCCATATTTAGTGGATCTTCTGATCCCTTCATTTATTTACAATGGATTGACTCAATTGGGACAAGATTTTATGTCCTCCATTGCACAGATGAAATTAATGTTGTGGTGGCCTTATTTCATATTTATGGGTAAGTAGATTTGTGGTAGACAAAAATCAATAATAAAATTTCCATTGAAGAAATTAATTCTATGGAATTAAATTATTTCACGAAATTATTTTTCAATAAATATTTTCCCTGAACACTCCTTCTCAATATGGAAGGAGGGTTTCTTATGATTATGTAGAAGGAGGATGAGTATATTAGTTTGTATGATTAACACATTACTTTTATTGCAAGATAAAACTATGACATTGTAATGAACACCAAATGAAAGGTGAATCACTTTAATAATATACTAAATTTGAGTCTACAAAAAGAAATGGAATTTTGGGATTGCAACTATTATGAGGAGGTCGACTATTTCCCTCATATTTTAATTAGTGATCGATGTCTATCAGTGGTCTCATGGGCCTGGTGAAATTTTTTTTACAAATGGAGTCTAATATATGTGTACTTGAAAATAAATCCCATTACAGAATGAAGACCTATGATGTAACATCAGATGGATTTAAAAATAAAAATAAATACAAAAAAATTATGTATATATTTTTAACTATCCTTTAATCATATTTTAATTTCTTCTAGTTTTGGAATTTAAAAAACTGTCATCTACAATTGTCATAAGTATGTTATTTGGAGTCTACAAGTTCCAAAATGCGTTTTTTGTGAATAGTAAAAAACCCATATGAAGAGTAATAGGAATATTAATATGACCCTAATGAATAGTAAATTGTAATATTAATTTATTTTCAGATGGTTATATGATATTGAGATGTAGATTAGTTTTTCAAGGAGTACAAAAAGATTTATATACTTAAAAATAATTTTTTTAATAAATTATGATATTATATAAAAATTAAATTAATAAAATTTAAAAAATTATTTTCAAAAATTTGAGATCATTTTTGATTTCTACAGATCCAAAAATGGTTAGGGTGAGTTTTTGGGATATTTCTAAAACATTTGATTTTTCAATGAATAGTAAAAATAATGTTTTAGTTTCTGTAACATTAATTAAATGAATAATGATGAAGTAATGATGTAATGATTCTAGCTGAATTATGTATAGTCAAATATGATATTTTTTTCCATGTGGATTATTCCATTGGAAAATAGAATGGGAAAGCCCATATTTTTTCAAATACCAATAATGAGATTTCCCATGGAAATTAATAAAATATTCCTTCACTTATTCTATAAATACCAACCAATTCATTCATTAAAATCATTCCAAATTCCTACTCAACAATGATCTGGTATTCATACCTCACTATTAGTCCTCATAAGGTCTCATCAAGTCCCTAGGGTCCCATCCTTCATGTCATTGGAGTTAATCTACATGGTAAGAGAATTATCAACATTTTTCTATTCCATTCATGCGTTCTATTATGTGATATAACATTCAAGATTCCATGTGATGTTATTATAGCCATTTTATTATATCTCTATAATTTATTATGATTACTTTATGGATGTGTGACACTTATCCTATCTATTTATTTTGTTTTCTAAAACCACGTTGCATAACTCTTAAGCTGTCGAATTGCCCTAACAGATTTCTCAACTGTTCTATTTTTTTCGATTAACTTTATTTTTCCAATTATTTCCACGCCGACCCATATCCAGGAGGCATGAATGATACAGTATCTTAAATATTCTATATTTCAACATTTTTATTGAAATTTACCATTATAATTCTTCTCCTCTCCCACCTATTCATGAAATTAAAACATCGTCGTGATGCGTTTATTTTCCGACTTCATGGATGATGCGATTTCAATTTTATTTAATTTTTTCAAGTCTATCCTTTATATCATTTTTATGGTTGAAATTGATTTTAATTTATGTATTATATATTATATAATTTTATGTAAACATTTTTTAACCTAGTCATTAATTTATAAATCAAAATGAGTTCATTATGATCAAAGAATCACCATAATGACTTAAAAAATATCAATAAGTCCCCAACATATGAATCATCATCATGTACAAATTAAAGAGGATAAAATGTATAATTTATGATTAGATAATTTTGTAAATACCACTCTATTACAATTATGTATTTCCACTTCCAATCGATAAGAAAATCCATCATGAACAGATCATGGAAACAATGTAAGGAACACACACGAAACAATGTAAAATACAGAGTATTACTAATAAATTTGTCGAATAATGCAGAAAAATGATAATATAAGGTGTTATAAACTATAATATTATTCATTATGATAGTAATAAACTCTTTTAATCATTAAAAATGAGTTCACACTAATTTTACGTAAGAACAACGTTATGTAAGGGAATTCTGAACCTAATTCCCATTCTTTGGGTTAACCTTCTTCTTTATTCATTATGTGGTATTAAGATTATTGGTGTGATTATTTTTTGTTTGTATTTTGTCTCACTATGTTTATTTATTTTGTATACAAATATCCATTCCATTATATTACTTCTCACTCCACATATATTTTAAGGGACTTTTCATTAAAAATTCTTTTAATCTCTCATTAATAAATCAAAAAAGGATTGATTTTTTTATGTATATTGCATTAATGTTTTATCCTAATTTCAAGATACATTATTACAATGATATGTTCCATGGATGTTATTTAAGGTGATTTGAGATCATTATTACTCATTATAGGTTGGGTTGATCCCATTATAGCTCAAGATATGTTGGGTTGATCCCATTATAGCTTAATATATGACTAGTGTTCCCCATTATATAACTCAAATGAATTAGGTAATCCTGAGATAAAAGATGAAAAAATGCTTATTCCCTGTGTGAGGGTGAATATAAGAGTTATAAGGTAAATATTTTCCAATATAACAACATGATGTTCCTATGCATATGTGTTTTGTATGATTTTGGGGTATTTTTATGTTATCAATTGACTAATGGATTCGTTCCTTTTTTGTTACTGAGTTTTATACTCATACCTAGTATTTAAAATGTATTAAAAAGGATATAAGGATGTGTATGAGATATAATTTGGTCATGATGTTTTATGTGGAGTGTTTTTAATGATATCATGTTTTATGTTTTAATGTTTTTTATTTTGAAAAAAATGGATATAGTTTATAATTGTATCCTATTTGTATGAATGTGGTATTTAATGTATGTACGATATTCTAATTATTTGAATTTGTAAAACCTAAATGATACTAAATCTATAAAAATGAATGTTATTGTCTAAAATTCATGATTAAAAAACATTTTAAGGTCATGTCCTCATAGTTTGTATCAAAGAGTTGTTTAGATTACATTATAGATTAAGATGATGTTAAAAGAATACGATAAATGATTTTTAATCAGTGGTAATATGAAATGTTAAAGATTTTAAGGACTACCATGTTGATTCATCTTTGTTATGTCTCTTCAATATGGTTTTCCAAAGAATAAATTTGGAAGTTTATGTATGAAGGCACTAAGAGGATCATGTCTGTACGAATCTACAACCCAAAATGGTGGGAATCAGAACTGATCACTTTGTGACAACAATGGATCAGTTGAATCAAGAAATAAATGGCGGTGTTATCCATTCTAGATTGTAACATGATCAACCATGATGAAACATATCTTTTGTGGAGTATTTTTTGTGGTAACATGCTCCAGCATTCAGTGGAACCACAGATCCTATGATAA
Organism: Viscum album; assembly: GCA_963277665.1. Classification (NCBI taxonomy): domain Eukaryota; kingdom Viridiplantae; phylum Streptophyta; class Magnoliopsida; order Santalales; family Viscaceae; genus Viscum; species Viscum album. Next base: position 1,193,255,341 of record OY728121.1, on the reverse strand, counting down.
TCAAAGGATAGATCAATGCTCTAGAAAAGATATTTGAGGTCCTAGGATGTTGAGAATGTCAAAAGGTAATAATATAAATTTATCATTTGGAAGGTGAATCTGATCCATGGTGGTCTTTAGTGAAGAATACAAGAGAAATATATGATCTTGACTGTCTGGAATGGGATGATTTTATGAGTCTTTTTTTATTACAATATTTCCTAATACTATTTGACTCAGAATAGAGAAGAGATTCATGGAACCTAAGGGGAATGAATATGTTTCTATGGAAGCTTATGAATGAAATTTTAAAATAATAGCTATGTACGTACTAGATTTTACTCGGCATTATGATAGTAAGATTAATAGATTTTACTCTAGTTTGAGTCCATTTTCTAAAAGAGAATTGGCATCATAAGTCATTAAAATCTATGAGAAGTGGGTTCATTGTGCTGAAAAAGTAGAGATGGTGTTTGCTGACATGTATGTGTTGAGCAATGTATTGTTTTTAAACAAATCAAAATAATGTTTTTTAAAGGGGGAGATTATTTTAAATAATACTCTGTCTCTTTATGATGATTTTGATGCTCACAAATACCCTTAATTATTTACTAATTATTTCGTTGAGTATTTTGCAGGAATTTATTTTATATAACGAGATTTTATACTTCATTTATTCCGAGATCAATTTTAGCGTATTCTGGAATCACTGTAGCGCGAGATCAATTTTAGCGCGTTCTGGAATCACTGTAGCGTGAGATCAATTTTGGCGCGTACTGGAATCACTGTTCATACCCTACGTTGATGAACGTAACGTATGGATGAAAAGTTTACTTTTTATGTTATTTTGAAACGTATGGTTAATGAACCTTACGTTGTTGAAAAGTATGGAAGAAGAACATTACGTTTGGAAGGAACCTTACGTTTTCGTTGTTGAAAAGTATGGAAGAGAAACCGTACATTAGTTTTCAGTGTTGAGTTTGTTTCTCAAAAGTATGGATCATCAACCTTACTTTTATAATCAACCATACGTTCTTTGGAGAGTTGAAGCAAGACAAAGTATGGATGATCAACCCTACGTTTGAATGCTGAAGAGAAAGTATGTATGTTCAACCTTACGTTCTGAACCTTACGTTTGTGAACCCTACGTTTGGAGCCACGTCATCAACCCTACGTTTGGCGTCGGGATATTTTTGACAGACGATATTTCCTTTTGAATTAGTCAATCAAGCGGATTATTAGGCGGATTTCGAGCTGATTCTTAAATACGACTTTGACTGAATCAGAGACGGTTTACAACGGATTAATGATTGATTTAAACGGAGCTTTTTATGCCGATTCTTCAGGGGAGTTACAACGGCTCTGTTATTTCATTTAATATCGCGAATCTAAAGGAGATTTTCATGGATCTATTTATGCGGAAGATTTTCTCAGATTTGAATATATGTTCTATCTTGGAAACATCGGAGATATATATATACACGGGAAAGTGTGTGAAATATAGATTTATTAATCTTTTGACGAGCAAGAAAACAGGGACTGTGTGAAAGCGTTCTTTTCTGGTGATCGAGAAGAAGTGTAAAATCCTTTTTACCAAAGGAAGATTTTGATAGCAGATTCACGTGTTCTACATCGACTACCTGTTGTGAATCTACTGCTGCTGAAGTTGTGAAGTTTCTGGTAATATCTATTGCAACTGGATCGACTCAGAACTGTTTTGATTACGGATCTTTATTTTCTGAAGACGACGATCTATCTACTGTCAATTGCATTCTGTTGCAATTGTGAAGAACAACTGGAGAAGTGTTTCTTTATCGAAACCTTTTTTTTTGAGTGATCAGCTTCTCGTTCTAAGCTGTGTGGGTTCGTGTTTGAACCAGGAAGGCTGTGTGTGCCTGAGTCTTGTAAAGGTGTCAACTGCCTGTACTCAGTTGTGGACGGGTCTGTGGAAACGAGGACCAGATAGTGAAAATCGCCAAGCTCGTGGATTTGAGCGTTGGTGGAGTGGACTAGGGGCCTTCTGTTCCCCGAACCACTATACATCCGTGTGTTCATGCTTTTACTTTTTCCGCTGCATATTTAATCGTGCAAAAGCATAGTGAACAGAATTTGTCCAAATTGAAGAGATTGTAATAATTTGAAAAAGACACAATTCACCCCCCTCTTGGGTATAATCCGTAGATTCAGATCCAACAATTGGTATCAGAGGAGGAGCTTCTTATTTCTAAAGTCCTATCAAGCTAGAAGTATTTAAAGATTATACATAGTGTATCATGGCTAATATGAGAGAGGGAATGTCAATGGTCAGAGCACCTTACTTTAATGGAGATAATTATGGCTGCTGGAAATCACGTATGATTATTTATCTGAAAAATCTTGGTTACAGAGTCTATTCAAAGATTCTGACTCCCTATGAAATTCCTGAAAATCCCGATACATGGAGTGCTGCTACAGAGGCTGAGTATGACATAAATTCAAAAGCTATGAATGCAATCATCTGTGGTCTAGGACCAGACGAATTTAACAGAGTATCTCAATGCCCGACTGCATATGAAATGTGGCAAACAATAGCTGTTGCTTATGAAGGAACAGATAATGTAAGACAGATGAGATATGCAACTGCTAAGTTAAAATTCGATACTTTCAGAATGATTGAAGGAGAGAGCATCACTCAGATGAATGGAAGATTGACAGAAATTGTCAATAATATAACAGCTCTAGGAGAACCAATCAAGCAGGCTGATCAAGCGTTGAAGGTACTGAGAGTACTTCCTACTCGATGGAATGGAATCTCTGCAGCAATCAGACAATCAACTTCTGTTAAAGATCTAACTATGAGAGAACTGATTGGTACACTGATGATGTACGAAGCTGAAATGCAAGATGAGGTAAATGAGCATAAAGTCTACATAAAAAGGGAAAATACTGCTTTGAAAGTGACTTCTCAACAAAAGGATATAAAGATGAAGAACAAAGAAGTGAGTGCTAAATCAGAAAGCTCTGATTCTTCAAATTCGGATGAAGAACTGGCACAGCTAGCCAGAAAATTCAGAAAGTTTTATAGTAAGAAGAAAGACTTCAAGAAATCCTTTAAAAAGGATAGCAAGGAAGTGAGATGTTATGAATGCAAAAAGATGGGACATATCAGACCAGATTGCCCAAAATTGAAAGATGCAAAGAAGAAGAAATTCTTCAAAAGAGATGATTATGAGCAGAAAGACAAGAAAGCTATGAAAGCTACTTGGAGTGTTTCTGAAGACTCAAGTAATTCTTCTGAATCATGCTCAGAGAAGGAGGAAGCCAATTTAAAAGCAAATATGTGTTTCATGGCTGAAACTAATGAGGTACACTCATACTATTCCTCTGACTCAAATAATGAATCAAACTCTGAAACAAGCCTCTCAAATAAAAAACTTGCAGCTTACTGCAATATGCTTGAAGAAAGGTATGACTCATTATTTAATAAATATAAATCTATAAAGAACTTGTACAAAGCTATTTCAGATGAGAGAAATACTTTGCTAAAACAACATAAGGAATTAATTGACAAATACAATTCTGCTGAATCAAATAAAATTAATTTTGAATCAAAAATAAAAACTCTACAGGATGAAGTAGAATCTTATAAAACGGCTGCATTAATTTTTACAAAAGGAGAAAACACCTTAAATGAGATACTTGGAAAAACTGTAATTAAAAAGGAAAGGTTTGGAATTGGAAGTAAAGGAGAAAAACCTAAGTTATACAAAAATTATTTTGTTCCTAGCACTAAACAGGTTATTTGTAACTACTGTGGAACAAGAGGTCATATAGCTAAAAACTGTTTTCTAAGACAACCTCAGATATGTGGAATTAAGAAAGCTTATATTTCCAACGATCTATATGATTCAATCAATTTTAAGAAAACAAAGCAAATCTGGATACCCAGATCACTGCATGCTAACACTCCTGGACCCAACAAAATATGGGTACCAAAGCAATTTGTTTGAATGTCTTTGCAGGTAGCAGGTCACCAAAGAAAGAAAGAAATATTGTATATGGACAGTGGCTGCTCAAGACACATGAGTGGAACTTCAGCTAATTTCTCTTCTCTTACTCGAAAGGAAGGAGGACTTGTCACCTTTGGTGACAATGCCAAAGGAAAGATTATTGGTATTGGAACAGTTGGAGATCCAGAGACAGTCTCAATCAAGAAAGTACTTTATGTACAAGGGTTAAAACACAATCTGATAAGTATCTCTCAACTCTGTGATGATGGATACACTTTTGATTTTACTAACAATAGTTGTACTGTTTCTAAAGATAAACTGTTTAAGTTTAGAGCACCCAGAACTGATAATGTTTATACTTTGGATTTGTATTCCTTGTGTAAACAACAAGTAAATTGCTTAACTGCTAATATAAGTGAATCCTGGATCTGGCATAGAAGACTTGGTCATTGCAATATATATGCTTTACATAAATTATCTAAGAAACATTTAGTTTCTGATTTGCCTAGTCTCAAATTTGAAAATGACAGATTCTATGATGCATGTCAGCTTGGCAAGCAACACAAATCATCATTCAAATCTGTTAATAAAGTTGCTACAACTAAACCTCTAGAACTTATCCATATGGATTTGTTTGGACCTTCAAGAGTAGCAAGTTTAGCTGGTAAATTATATGTTTATGTATTAGTTGATGATTATTCTAGATTTACTTGGATTTTCTTTTTGAAATTTAAAAGTGAAGCTTTTTGTTTATTTGAAGGTTTTTGTAAATCTATTCAAAATGAAAAAGGTTTTAATATAATCTCATTGAGAAGTGATCATGGTGGAGAATTTGAGAACCAGGAATTTAGTTCCTTTTGCTCAAACATGGGTATTAAACACACCTTCTCTGCTCCAAGAACACCTCAACAAAATGGGATTATAGAAAGAAGAAATAGAACTATTCAAGAAATGGCTAGAACTATGTTAAATGAATATAGCCTACCTATATATTTCTGGGCAGAAGCTGTTAATACAGCTTGTTATATAATGAATAGAATTTTAATAAGATCTATTTTGAAAAAGACACCCTATGAACTATGGAATAACAGAAAACCTAAAGTAAATTACTTTAATGTTTTTGGATGCAAGGTGTACATCCTGAATACCAAAGATAATCTTGGTAAATTTGATCCAAAATCTGATAAAGGTATTTTCTTAGGATATTCTGCAACCTCCAAAGCTTATAGAGTCTATAATAAAAAGTCAAGGATTGTTGATGAATCAGTTCATGTGAAATTTGATGAATCTGATCCTTTTGAGAAAAGGATAGAACAAATAGATGAACCTGATTCTAATGAAAACATGAGACCTGAGAATTTAAAGAATGATTTTGAAAATGATATAAAAGAAATTCAGTCCAGTTCAGAAGAACATGATACTGAAGAGCCTTTGAATGTAATGCCTAGACAGTCTAGAACCTCAAAAAATCACCCTTTAGAATCTGTGATAGGTGACTTAGAGACTGGTATTCAAACTAGAAGAAACTTTGGAAACATAGTTGAATTCTCTGCTTTCCTATCCCAACAAGAACCTAAGACCATAGAAGAAGCCTTAGATGATGAGAGCTGGGTAATAGCAATGCAAGATGAATTGAACCAGTTCAAGAGAAATAAGGTTTGGGAATTAGTTGAAAGACCACATGATTATCCAGTAATAGGAACTAAATGGGTCTTTAGGAATAAACAGGATGATCAAGGGATAATAACTAGAAATAAAGCAAGATTAGTAGCTAAAGGATATAATCAAGAAGAAGGAATAGATTATGATGAGACCTTTGCACCTGTAGCCAGGTTAGAAGCCATTAGAATCCTTTTAGCCTATGCATCTTATATGGATTTTAAATTATTTCAGATGGATGTTAAATCTGCCTTTTTAAATGGTTATTTAATGGAGGAAGTTTATGTTGAGCAACCTCCTGGTTTTGAAAATTCTCAAAAACCAGATTCTGTTTTCAAACTTACTAAAGCTCTTTATGGCCTTAAACAAGCACCAAGAGCTTGGTATGAAAGACTAAGTTCTTTTCTTTTGAAAAATGATTTTACTGTTGGACTAGCAGATCCAACACTCTTTAAGAAAACTGTGAAAAATAATGTTTTGTTGGTTCAAATTTATGTTGATGATGTAATTTTTGGATCGACCAATAAAATTCTTTGTCATGAATTTTCAGAATTAATGCAAAAAGAATTTGAAATGAGTATGATGGGAGAATTAAATTTCTTTTTGGGTCTTCAAATATTTCAAAAAGATTTTGGAAATGTTTTAAATCAATGCAAATACATTACTGATTTACATAAGAAATTTGGACTTGAAAACAGCAAGACATTTACAACTCCTATGTGTACTAATATAAAACTTGATTTGGATGAAACTGGAAAATCAGTGGACAACAAGTTATATAGTGGTATGATTGGTAGTTTGTTATATCTTACTGCTAGTAGACCAGATATAATGTATTCAGTATGTCTTTGTGCTCGATTTCAATCAAATCCCAAAGAATCTCATTTAACTGCTGTTAAACGAATTTTTAGATATTTAAAAGGTACTATTTATCAATCTCTGCTTTATCCAAAAACCTCTGATTTTAATTTAATTTCATATTCAGATGCTGACTTTGGAAGCTGTAGATTAGATAGGAAGAGTACTTCAGGAACATGTCACTTTTTAGGAAAGTCTTTAGTATCATGGTCTAGTAAGAAACAACACTCAGTTGCCCTGTCAACAGCCGAGGCAGAATATGTGTCTGCAGGTAGTTGCTGTGCACAGGTGTTGTGGATGAAAAACACTCTTATGGACTTTGGATTAAATTTCAATAATACGCCTATTTTATGTGATAATACTAGTGCAATTAATATTTCAAAAAATCATATTAGTCATTCTAGAACTAAGCACATTGATATAAGACATCACTTTTTAAGAGATCATTTGTTAAAAAAGGATATATTTTTAGAATTCATAAATACAGAAAATCAATTAGCAGATATTTTTACTAAACCACTTCCCACGGCAAGGTTTGAATTTATTAAGGGGGAGTTAGGTTTATTTAATTTTAAATAGTTTTTTTTCTCTCTTTTTCTTATTCTGTTTTCGAATTCTGTTTAATTTTTTGTTTCCCGCTATAAGTAATTTTATTTTGTTTTAAATAAAAGTAATGATTAGTGATTACACGGGAATCAAGGCTGTCAGAACCGTTTCACCTTCTAAATTGTTTTCACCTTTTTCGGAAACCCTTTCGAAAACCTAAAACCGCACATCTGCTCCAAAACCCTTTTCTGAATCTTCAAACCCTAAACTTACGAACCTTCAGAAATCGTTGTTGAAATGGCAAAGACTAAGCGTCCAGATGAAGCCGAGAGCAGTGCTGCAAAGAAATCTAAAGTAGTTGGTCGGAAAATACTGCAAGGTAAAGTCATCGATTTAGAATGGCTGTTTGAAACTAATTTACTGTTGAAGCAAGCGCTATCATTTCAAAGCCTTGAGAAAGCTTTTAATAGTGAAAATTCTGAGTTTCTTTATGAGGCAGAAATGAGACATTTCTTTAGAACTGTTCAGTTTAGCCTTGGAGATACGGAGGACAGTTTGTTGGCTCAAATAGAGGATAAGGACTTTTCCATATCATCTGTAGAGATAAGTCAAATTCTTAACTGCCCTCATGAAGGAGTTTTTCATTTCGATTTACGGAATATTGGAGATTATGTACATATGTCTGAAGACATTATGTCTTTTCTGTTTGGAACCAAAGTGATAAAGAAGATGTTTATTAAAGATTTGGAGCCTGATCAGAAAATCTTAGTAAAGTTTGTTCAGACTGGTTTAGCACCAAGGATGGCTGAGATGGAGAAAATTCTGTACCCTGACATGTATATAATGTATCTTTTGATGAGTGATATTAAGTTTAATTTTCCTCGATTTATGATAAGATATCTGAGATACTGCTGTCAGAGTGAAGCAAGAATGACCTTTTTCCCATATGGAAGGTTCATTTCTTTGTTTTTATTTAAAAGAGGAATGATCAGATTGGTAAGTGCTGGGGTGAAATGTCACCATAGTAATGTTTTTAATGCTGGAACTTTGAGGAAAGTGGGATATTTCTGGAGCACAATTAAAGGAAAACTCTTACCTGTTGGAGCTGAGGAAGACTCGGAGAGTGCTCAGGCTCAACCGGCTAAGTCCAAAGAGGGACAAGCAGAATCAAGGATTAGTACAGTGGCAAGGAGAATTCGCTTTGAGATGGAGGAAGTTGAGGAAGAGAGAAGTCAGGAAGGACTTCAATCTAGAAGGAAGAGGTCAATTGATGAAGAAATTATCTCTCCTGTCTTGAAATCTTCTGAACCTGTAATTTCTTATTCATTTGTGAGAGAAGCTGTTGTGGAGAGGACTGCACCGATAGAGGAACCGGTAGCTCAACCGGAAATTCAGCTAGAACCTCAAACTGCTGCTGTGGCTGTTGAAGAAGCAATTCCACAAGAACAACTTATGGAGGCAGTGCCTGGTGAAGAAGTGGCCCGACCTCAAGAAGTTCATGAAAATATTGTTCTTGATCATTCAGTAGAAGTCAGAGAGACTACTGTTCGTGATGAACATACTTCTGAAGCTAATACAGAAGTACTTCAGGAAGAATTTTCAGTGGAAGAATTTCAGGCTTCAAAAGCTAGTTCAGTGGATCAACCTTGTCAGGACAAGGACAAAGAACAATCAGATGCAGATTCTTTACCACTTGCCTTGCCTCATCAACCTATTTCTGAACATGAGAATAGAGCACAGGGTGCCCCTGATTTGAGAAAAGAAAAAGTTGTTGAGTTGTACAAGCGTATCTCTCAGTTGGAATCTGAGAATGATAGTCTCAGAAATTCTCTGAACTTAGAGCAGTTGAAGTTTCAGAAGCTGAAAGAATGTACTGTTTCAAGAAAGGAAGTAGATTTGTTTAAAACTGATATGTTGCATGCTGTTGATCAGTTGAAATCAGAGATGGTAACGAAAGATGATTTGTCTGAGATGAAAATTTACATGGAGAATAAATTTGAATCTGTTGCAAATAGTGCTGTGAGTGGATCAGGTTCTTCACCTGATTTGATTCGAAGATTTCAAGCAATTACTGGAGCACTGAGCAATATGAGTGACAGATTACACGATCTTCAGTTTAATAGTGCCCCTTTGTCAGTTTTGCTAGATAATCAGAAATTTTTGGTAGATCAGTTGACATCTGGAGAGCAACCGATTAGGATTCTTTTGAATCAGTTATCAGAAAAGCTGGCTCTTTTTGTTGAAAAAGAAGAAAGAATGCATGAGTTTTTCAGAGTTAATTTGATTGAAGATATTCATATGACTCAGGAGAATAGGGATCTTATCATCAAGTTAGGAGATGGGATGATGAAGAGGCTTCGAGAACAGTTTACAGAGATCAAGATCGCAATTCAAAGGAGATAGACACCTTTTTCCCTGTCTTATCCCTAAACCTTGATTCCTCTGTATATCACTGTCGTAGCTTGTGAATAAAAATTCTTTTCTTATCTTTTTTGTTTTATTATTTATTGATTTATGATTAAGTTAGCCAGTATAAGAAATTCACTTATTCATACCCAGTTAATTATAGCATTTACTTATAAGTTCAGTGCAATATTGAATGTGTTCAAATCCGTAATTTTTCATTCTTTTTGATATCACAAAAAGGGGGAGAATTTGGATAAACACAACATTTAAATTCATGAAGAAATTTGGATATATAGTAGCATTTGGATATATACGACATTTATCTTTTATCTATTTGAAAATTTATTTTTATGGGAGAGTTATGGGGGAGAAATTTTATAGTTAAATATTGTTTTAATCCTTTCAAAATTCTAAAATTTTATAAAACTTTTTTTTTCAATCAAGATTGCAATTAAATTAGTTCTATTATTTTATGGGTTTTGTGATCATCAAAAAGGGGGAGATTGTTGAGCAATGTATTGTTTTTAAACAAATCAAAATAATGTTTTTTAAAGGGGGAGATTATTTTAAATAATACTCTGTTTCTTTATGATGATTTTGATGCTCACAAATACCCTTAATTATTTACTAATTATTTCGTTGAGTATTTTGCAGGAATTTATTTTATATAACGAGATTTTATACTTCATTTATTCCGAGATCAATTTTAGCGTATTCTGGAATCACTGTAGCGCGAGATCAATTTTAGCGCGTTCTGGAATCACTGTAGCGCGAGATCAATTTTGGCGCGTACTGGAATCACTGTTCATACCCTACGTTGATGAACGTAACGTATGGATGAAAAGTTTACTTTTTATGTTATTTTGAAACGTATAGTTAATGAACCTTACGTTGTTGAAAAGTATGGAAGAAGAACATTACGTTTGGAAGGAACCTTACGTTTTCGTTGTTGAAAAGTATGGAAGAGAAACCGTACGTTAGTTTTCAGTGTTGAGTTTGTTTCTCAAAAGTATGGATCATCAACCTTACTTTTATAATCAACCGTACGTTCTTTGGAGAGTTGAAGCAAGACAAAGTATGGATGATCAACCCTACGTTTGAATGCTGAAGAGAAAGTATGTATGTTCAACCTTACGTTATGAACCTTACGTTTGTGAACCCTACGTTTGGAGCCACGTCATCAACCCTATGTTTGGCGTCGGGATATTTTTGACAGACGATATTTCCTTTTGAATTAGTCAATCAAGCGGATTATTAGGCGGATTTCGAGCTGATTCTTAAATACGACTTTGACTGAATCAGAGACGGTTTACAACGGATTAATGATTGATTTAAACGGAGCTTTTTATGCCGATTCTTCAGGGGAGTTACAACGGCTCTGTTATTTCATTTAATATCGCGAATCTAAAGGAGATTTTCATGGATCTATTTATGCGGAAGATTTTCTCAGATTTGAATATATGTTCTATCTTGGAAACTTCGGAGATATATATATACACGGGAAAGTGTGTGAAATATAGATTTATTAATCTTTTGACGAGCAAGAAAACAGAGACTGTGTGAAAGCGTTCTTTTCTGGTGATCGAGAAGAAGTGTAAAATCCTTTTTACCAAAGGAAGATTTTGATAGCAGATTCACGTGTTCTACATCGACTACCTGTTGTGAATCTACTGCTGCTGAAGTTGTGAAGTTTCTGGTAATATCTATTGCAACTGGATCGACTCAGAACTGTTTTGATTACGGATCTTTATTTTCTGAAGACGACGATCTATCTACTGTCAATTGCATTCTGTTGCAATTGTGAAGAACAACTGGATAAGTGTTTCTTTATCGAAACCTTTTTTTTGAGTGATCAGCTTCTCGTTCTAAGCTGTGTGGGTTCGTGTTTGAACCAGGAAGGCTGTGTGTGCCTGAGTATTGTATAGGTGTCAACTGCCTGTACTCAGTTGTGGACGGGTCTGTGGAAACGAGGACCAGATAGTGAAAATCGCCAAGCTCGTGGATTTGAGCGTTGGTGGAGTGGACTAGGGGCCTTCTGTTCCCCGAACCACTATACATCCGTGTGTTCATGCTTTTACTTTTTCCGCTGCATATTTAATCGTGCAAAAGCATAGTGAACAGAATTTGTCCAAATTGAAGAGATTGTAATAATTTGAAAAAGACACAATTCACCCCCCTCTTGTGTATAATCCGTAGATTCAGATCCAACAGTATGTTCCTTTTGATGACATGAATAAGTAGTGGTTGGGCTGTCATGCCTTGGGTTAGAATTTTTTAATTAAATCTGGTGGTAAGAAAATCAATGTCCCTTGTTGTGAAAAGTGTAGTAAAAGGAATCCTGGTGAATGTCTTGTAAATTCTGGGAATTTCTACCGATGTGGAATGTTATAAAGCATTTCATAGGAGTGAAATGAAAATGATCTGAAAATTAATGGGAATATGATGGTTAGATGATTTAACAATAAGGAATTGGGTCATTTTTCTAATGTTTTTCTGAAGCAAGTCACAAAAAAGAGGGAATCAACAATGTGGAAAAATTAATTATAAGAATCTACATATCCTAGTCTATGAAAAGAGTTTACCTGAGACCCTTATTATTTTTTCTATTATAGAGTTTTATGTTATCCTAGGTATGAACCGACTTTATTTTTATCAAGCTAAGATAGATTTCAAGGAATAGATCGTTTTTTTCAGAAATAATTTTTGTTTGTGTACAAGAATGTACCCACCCCATTAATGACATATCTATAAGCTATGAAACCAATAAAAGATTGAAATGAAAGTAATATTTCTCATATTTTTTATGATAATTGAACAATCATGATTAATGATATACCAGTGTCAAATAAACACCTGGATGTTTTTCCTGATGATTTTCCTTATGTTATTCCTAATCGAGGGGTTGAGTATACTATTGAGTTAGTTCCTAATTAGAAGCCAATTTTTAAACCCCCTTATCGAATGGACCAAATGGAACTTCTGGAATTAAAAAAGATGTTGGGGGAATTATTAGATAAAGTCTTCTTCTGGCCTATCACTACACAATGGTGTTCTCTTTTCTTGTTTATTAAGAAAAAATATGGTTCATTGAGATTTCTCAATGAATATAGATCATTTAATAACAATACTATTAACAAATGTATCCATTTCTTCATATCAATGATTTGTTTGATCATCTCTCAGGAGAATAGTATTTATTGAAGCATTACATGAGGTTATGGTACTATTAGTTGATTGTAAAAGATAAAGACATCCTGAAGATTGAGTTCCATACAAGATATGATCATTATGAATTTTTAGTAATGCCTTTTGTGTAAACTAATTCACTTACTGTATTCATGAATATGTTTAACCTAATTTTTCATGAGTTCATTGATAATATTGTGGTTGTGATTATTGATGACATTTGGGTATATTCATGAAGAAAATAGGATCCTCAAAAACATATATGGGTTGTTTTTCAATCCTTAAAAGAAAAAAACTATTTGAAAAATTCTGCAAGATTGATTTTTGTTTGAAACTGATTTCATTTCATGGAAAATTGATAATAAGGATGGAATAACATTGCATCCTACAAAAAAAGGTTATTAGTGACTTTGACATAAAAATGTTATAGAGAATCATAGTTTTCTTGGATTAGTAGGTTATTACTTACGGATGGTTAAAAATGTTTCATGGTTTTCTTGACCACTAACTAAGATAACAAAAAAGGGGTTAAATTTGTTTTGACAAAATAATGTGATGTTTATTTCTAGTACAGAAGAATAGATTGGTGAATGATTCAATTTTGGCGTTGCATTCCCAAAATGGTGAGTTTTTCATCTCTAGTGATGCTTCATTGAAGGTAATTGGTTGTATTCTGATGCAGAATGATCAACTAATATCTTATTCTTCAAGACAACTAAAACCTAATTAGTTAAATTATCCCACACATGATTTCGAATTGGTAATTGTGGTTCGTTCTTTGATAATTTTCAGGAACCATTTATAAGGATCCAAATTTAAAATATATACTCACCATAAAAGTCTGATATATATAATCACTCAGATGGAATTGAACATGAGGTAGAGGATATGGATTGAACTGATAATGTATTATGATTTCATGATCAATTACTATCTTGGAAATGAAAACAATGTTGCAGATTCCCTGAGTCGAATACTTCATGCATCATTAACCATGTTACATCTGGAACATGCTCCCTTGATTAATGATTTGATTAATTTTGTCATTGAAGTTCATGCTTTATGGAATACATCTATTTTGTTTCTGGTATTAGTAAAGTCATCATTACCAAAAATAATTAAGGGAGAACAAAAGGAAGACCATGAGGTAACAAAAAAGGAATAATTGGATAAAATGGATATGTTTCCCCAATTTAACCTGAATAAAATTTCCTTTTTATGATTTTGAAAAATATTATGTGTGACTTGTGATTCCCAGTTGAAGAAATATTTTTTTGCGTGAAGCTCATAGTTCTCCATTTTCACTATATCCAGGAAGTACAAAGATGTATAGAGACCTTCATAGTATATTTTTGATGGGATGCAATTAAAATAGATATTGAAAAATTTATAGTGAAATGATTGACATGTCTATAAGTTAATGTAGAGTAGAAGATACCAAAATGGATGATTTAGCCTTTTCAAATTCCATAGTGGAAATTGTAGAATATATCCTTGGAATTTGTGTTGGTACTACCTCTAACATCTTGAGGTAATAATTTGATTTGGGTTATTATTGAGCTTCTATAAAAATATGCACATTTCCTTTCTATTTGAGATAAAATATAGATAGATCAACTTTATAGAATATACATTTTATATATTGTCAGGTTACATGTAGTTCATATTTCTATTGTACATGATTGGGATCCCTGAATCACTTCTAATTTTTTGTAAGGTCCCTCATAAGTTGTTGGGATCTGAATTAAATTTCTTTATAGATTTTCATCCATAATTAGTTGTATAGTCTGCTGGGTCAATAAGGATTTCTTTATGTCTTTTCCATTCCTCTATGTTTTGAAAATCACAAACACTATATCTTAAGGAATATTATTTTTCATATAAATTATTTTAATAAAGAAAAATTTAATTCTCCATGGAAATTTTACCATTACATATGTTTTCATTGTTCATTTATTATTATCTATAAATATAAATTTTTTCTATGTGTGAAAAGAATTCACATCTAAAAGCACAGAATCCTATAAATACTTATATATTGAGTTTTCTATTTTCATATTCTAATGTTGGACTCTGAATTCTCTGAAATTCAGACTTGAAATTCCTCAGAATTCAGACTCCAAATTCCGTTGAATTTAGATTCTTAATTCTTATGAAACCAGAATCTGAATATTCATGTATTATAGTCTATGAAGGTTTATATGGTTATTCTAAAAACATTATTTTTCCTTAGACTCCAAAAAATAGTTTTGGTTAAGAAACCTTACTTTTCCAACACTTGTTATAGTTATGATAATATGTTGTATAAACTATTTCTATCCAACCATTGGCTGTGTGACACATGTACAAGTACCTCTGAGATTCAAGGAAAAATAATACCATTGAAGGAGGGATATGACCTTTGGAGAAGTGTATATATAGAGGATCTCGTTAGAATGGGATAAAAATATGTTGATCACTCTAGAGATTACATGCTGTGTAAGTGATTTATAGAGATAGAGACTCTCATGCTTTGTGCATGCTAAACATCTTATTCAGATTGCTTCGTGCGACTTAGATTGTTTTGGTGATCAATCTATGGATTTTGATGATTGGAAGACAGAGGTACCAAATACCATAAAGTTTAAGGACTTCCTTGGATCGGAAAAAAGAGGTGCCGACTACCATAAAGATCGAGGTCATGCGGGGATAGAAATATAGTTTCTGATATTCCAATCGAGGGATTACCCAAGATTGGATGAGGCATACTTTATTTAATGTATAAATCAAGGAACATTTTCCAAGGATGTTGGATACCCTTATTTTTGGGTTAAAATTTTTCTTTCTTGTTACTTGTTTTGTTTCATGATTATTTCTGTCACATTTTGATAAATAAAAAGTATAAGAATATTATAAATTCATGTACTTTTGTATACTCTAATATGTAAGATTTTATATGCTTTATGTTTTGATCTTTTTCCAGTAAACATTCCTTATGTTTCATTTCCTAAATCATATTTCTAGAACCTAGCATGTTTGTAGAACTAAAACAGATCTTGTAAATTTACCTAGTATAACTTTGTTAAATTTCATTTTCCTTAAGGTTAAAAATGAATGTTTTTAAACATATAATTCATCCCTCTTGTAATTGAGAATATACATCATTATTTCAATTGTAAAATTGGTATCATATAAGGTCTTTGTAATAATTATATTCACAATTAAATTTACTTGATCATGTTTTCAGTGTTCTAAATATTTTCTTTACTTAGGAATTTTTATCCATGATTACTAACTTTTACTACTAACATGCTTTTTAGAAATATATTTTTTATGGAGGGAATAAATATTATTTCAATTGACAATATATATCCGACTAGACCACCCATATTTTATGGGAATGATTATGAATATTATAGAAATCCTATGATTTCTTTTGTTATTAATAATGAAGTGGACAACCATGTTTGGTTTACTGGATATTATAATATTCTGGAAAAGGAAGTCCAAACCTACACCAATCAATAAAAATTATAATATACAATAAACTACAAGGTATTAAATGCTTTTTTGTTTTCAATGTTAAGGAATAAATATACTAAGATTTTTTTCTTGTGAATATGCTAAATATATCTGGATAAAATTGGAGGTTACTCATTTTGGTACATCCAATGTTATAAAAACTATTTGAGCTATTCATAGAGAAGGATATCCTGTATTTATATTTTATTATATAGAACTAGTATAAAAGGTGAAATAAAAGATTTTGACAATTTTTAATAGTCTAAAATATATGGGTGAAAAAATTCCTTCATGATGAAGCTCTTGTGGACATGATTATTGATATCATGACCAATGAGTTGGAATATAAGAGAACCAATATTTATTAGAATAAGAAGGTGTCCTAAAAT
Organism: Viscum album; assembly: GCA_963277665.1. Lineage (NCBI taxonomy): Eukaryota > Viridiplantae > Streptophyta > Magnoliopsida > Santalales > Viscaceae > Viscum > Viscum album. Next base: position 1,193,238,828 of record OY728121.1, on the reverse strand, counting down.
AAACTTGATTAAATTTTTGGAACTCTTCTTCAACCCAAGACAAGAATGAGAAGATATGGTGATGTTAATAAGAAGATAAAGGGAAATGGAAGTGTATCCTTTACTACTACTAAAGCCAAGACTCCTAAAAGGGTTATAGGATCCAAGTCTAAGAAAGTCACAGTTTTATCTAAATCTAGTGAATGTGAACATCGTGGGAATGAACTATCTAATCTTTCTCAAAGGATAAATAAAATAGTTGGAAAGAAATACTTGCAATATAGATTAAGAAGTAAGAATGAAATGACAAGAATGACTCAGAAGTCACATGTTTTGAATGCAAAAAAGTAAGGCACATAAGGCCAGATTTTCTTATGCTTATGAAATAGAATAGAAAGGAAAATCATTCTTAGAAGAAAAAAATTACTATAAGGCTAAAGATAAAAATGTTTTGAAAGAAAATGACAACTGGAGTTCCGGTGGTGGAGACTATTCTGAGGAATCCTTAGATTTGGAATGTTCTGGTAAAAAAAATCTTGGACTACTAGCCAAACTACCCATTGAAAAGAATTGTCTAATGTCCGAGGTACACAATGATGAATCTATCAATAATATATCTTTTAAAGAAAATTATAATGATAATAAATACTATGAGTCCTTAGATGATGAATATTCTTCAGATGATTTTAATACATTACCTTATTATGAAGAACTATCTAGGTTTGTTACAATTCTTCAGAATAAGAATTCTAAACTCCAGAAAAATATTGATAAGGAAAATTATAGATTTTCTATTTTATGTAAATAATTAATAAATATTTCTAATGATCATGATAATAAAACGTTTTATTTTGATATTATTTCTAAAAAACATGAGGAATTTAATTCTCAGAATTAATTAATTTCTAATGATATTGAAAATTTAATTTCTAAGAAAAATATTTTACAGACAAGATCTTGTTCTAAACATAATTTTTTTGAGGATAAAAACTTTTTTATAAAACAAATGATAGAAATATTTTCCTTGTGGAAGTGTTTGTCAATGTTTTATTCTGGTAAGGAATAATTTGACCAGATGTATTCCAAAATTCATTCTATAATGAATAGTTCTAGATTTGGCTACACCCACTCTGAACTAGTTTTTTGAAATAACTATTTTTTATCTCATAGTGATCCATTCTACACTAAATGTAAATGTGGTGGACATTGGGTGAAAAATTTTTCTTTAAAAAAACTAAATCATTTCGTTTTATTAAATATTAAATTTCTATGAAATTGTGGACACCTAAAATTTTACTTTTGGATGTTTCTCGATCCAAGAATGTTTGGGTTCCAAAAGTGTATCACTCTAATTTGCTAGAAAATAATTATTGTACCAATAACAATACATGGTACATGTATAGGGGATGTTCCCAGCATAGGACCAGTAACAAAAACTTCTTTGAAAAGATTATCAAGATGAAAGGATGGAAAGTTACATTTAGAGTTAATGCTAAGGGAGAAATTGTGGATGTATTTAACATTGTACTTCTTGAAAAAACATTGATTTCAAATGTTTTTCATGTTAAGGGTATTAAGAACGACCTCATTAGCATAAGGCAACTATGTTATGAAGGTTACCTTGTGAATTTTGGGAACGATAAATGCTTAGTACACAACTCCAAGGATGCGTTTATTGTTTTCTCCTATAAGAAAGAGAATGTATACCCACTAATCTTATGCGACCTTAGAAGCTAAGAAATACCATGCCATAGTGAAATGGAAGATCAATCATGGTTATGTCATAGAAGGATTATTTATCGTAACCATAAGAACCGATGTAAACTACCAATGAAAAGAAAAGTTATTGATATACTATAGCATAAATTTGATTCTTAAATTTTTTTTGATCTTTGTAAATATGGAAATCAACAAAAATCATGTTTTAAATCAATCAGTGATGTCTCAACTACTGATAGATTACAGTTAGTGCACATGGACCTTTTTGGACTAACAAAACTGGAAGCATAAGAGGAAAATATTAGAGTTTTTTCTTAGTTTATTACTACACTAGATTTACGTGGGCCTATTTTATAACAAATAAATATGATGCTTTTTCTTATTTCAAAAATTTTGGAGCATAATTTAAAAACTATAAAAAAATTCCATTATTAACTATTCATATTGATCATGGAAGAGAATTTAAAAAATCTAATTTTGAAGATTTTTGTAGTAAAAGGAATTACCACTAACATCTCATCACCAAGAAATAATTAATAGAATAATGTTGTGGAATAAAGAAATAAAATTCTTCAAGAGATAACTAGAATCATGCTGAGTGAATATTCGATAGATAAAAACTTTTGGGCTGAAGCTGTACGTACTACTTTTTATACTATAAATCGAGTTTTAATTATACCATTACTTAATAAAACCCCATATAACTTATGGATTGGTTGAAAAACTAAATTATTCTACTTCAATGTATTTGGATGCAATGTATTCTTTCTGAATACTAAAGATAATTTACATAATTTTACACCAAAATTTGATTAAAAAATTTCCTAGGCTACACCACAACTTCTAAGGCTTATAGAGTTTTTAATAAAAACCCTTGTACTGTTTAAGAATCAATACATGATAAATTTGATGAAACTGATGCTTTTGTTTTTAAACAACCTCGACCAACCACCCGAGATGTATTTTTAAAAACTTATTATGAACCCCTGGTAGAAGATTTTTATGATAAAGAAAATGTTCAAGAAATTTTTTCAGAAGCATTTACCCCAAAATATTTTCAACCATATGTTGATGAATTTTTTTTACAAAACTCATATCAGTTGTTTCTTATTTATCATCTCACTGAGAATATCATTGGTGATGTAAATCAACCACTAAGAACTATATTGATGTACAAAATTTATAATACACAAATCAGTTGTTTCTTAAGAATCATTTTAGTGATAGTATTAATGGTGAGGTAAATCAACCCGTAAGAACTAAATGTTCCTTAAGAAATAAAGTAGATAATATAGATTTAATTTCTCATTTAGAAACAAAAATCACTGATAATTATTTAGGTGATTGTGACTGTATTAATGACATGCTAGATGAGATAAATGAATTTGAAATGAATAAAGTCTAGACCGTGGTTAAAATAACTACGGAAACATATTCTATATGAGTAAAATGGGTCTTCAGAAATAAGTGTGATGAAAATTGAATCATTGTAATAAATAAGGCATGATTAGTTTTTTATGGATATAATGAACAAGATGGATTATACTATGATGACACCAATGATCCAATAGCTAGAAATGAATCAATTTTCAACCTACATGCATTTGCAGCATTCATAAATTTTTAACATTTTCTAATGGATGTAAAATGTCATTTCCTTAATTGATATGTTCTATAGGATGTTTTTGTTGAAAAATCTCCTGGTTTTGAAAACACAAAACATCATGAACATGTTATCAAACTTACCAAAGCCTTATATGTACTTAAACATTCCCCTTGAGCCTGATATGATAGATTAAAATTATTTTTGTTAAAAAAACAATGTCAAGGGAAATGATGATCCAAACCTTTTTATAAATATATATAATAAAAATGATTCGATTGTTAAAATTCATGTTTATGACATTATATTTGGTTCAACTAATAAATGTTTAACTAATTCACTTTAAAATCTAATTAAATCTGAGTTTGTAATGAGTATGATGGGTGATTTAATATTTTCCCTAGTTTTTAAATTTTCAAAAAAAAATATGGAACAAAAATTTATCAATATAATTATATTAAATATCTTCTTGAAATGTATGTATATCACAACAATATGAGTTTGAGTACTCCCATTAGATTCTAAAATTCACTTGATCTTGATGAAGCTATGAATCCAGTGGATTGAACAAAACATAGAGGTTTGATAGAAAGTTTACTATACATGACGTCTAGTTTACCAGAAAAAATGTTTTCAGTAAGATTACATGAAAGATATCAATCAAATCATATGTAACCTCATTTAAAAGTAGTGGAAATAATTTTTTTCTATTTAAAGGGAACCATGGATTTATGAATATTTTATACTTCATGAAATTATTTTGTTTTAAAAAGTTTTTGTCATGCCAACATTAGTTGATTTAGTATGGATTGAAAAAGTACATCCAGAACATGTCATTTCATAAGAGATTCATTAGTTTCATAGTCATTTTAAAAGTTATACTCAGTACCACTTTCCACTACTGAAGTTGAGTATGTATTAGCTGGAAGTTTCTATGCCTAAGTGTTGTGGATTTAACACACACTCAGAGATTATGGAATGAGTTTTTCAAAAACAAAGATATTTTGTGATAACACTAGTACTATTTCCCAATGTAAAAACCCTTCAAATCACTCTCAGGAAAAAAATAGAGATATTATGCATCACATTCTTAGGGATCACACACAAATAAAGATAACATTATTCAATTTATCAAAACAAAAGGCCAAATTACTGATATTTTCAAAAAATCAATACCCACTAATATATTTTAATACATTAAACAAATGTTTGGACTAATATAATTAAAGTAATCTTCCATATTAGCATTTTGTTCAAACTAATATCTTTATAGTATGAAACTCCTTTTCATTGGGGGAGTACATTTGATTATTAATAAAAAATGTTTCTTAATCAATATATATCGTAATCAAAGTTTTTTTAGTAGTTATATTTTTTTGTAATCAGAATTTTTCATAATAAATTTTTTAAAAGTCATATATGTAGTTTGTAATAAAAAAATTTATCAGATTTTCCCGATGTTAATTTTTTTTCTTGTTAAAAAATCTCTAAATTTCAAAAAAATTCTGTACTAAGGAAAATTTTCAAGAATCAAATGTTCTTCTAGATTATTTTTCTTTATTACTAATATTTTTTTCATGAATTCCGAAAGGTATATGTATTTTCTTTATTTTTCAAAATAATATATTTATATGTTGGTATTTTCATTTTTTGTGAATTTTTTTTTCGAATCACTTTTCCATAAATCCAAATTTTTATCTTAAAAACCTCAAAATATCAGAACCTGCCATATTCCATCTTCAGCTATCATCTCAACTGTCAGATCGGATCAAGAGTATTTCCACTATTGGATCCCTTTTGGAAGATGAACCGTTTCCTCAAATGATTATATAAATCCCCCTGATGGTTGTCCAACATCTATTTTCAAAGACATGGCAGGCTTAAACTCTGCTCCTCTACTTAAGGCTCATTATGATTTTCCTGGTTTTCTTAATTCCGAATGACTTTGGAAGCATCTCCTCAAAATAAAAGGTTGTAAATAAATGAAATATTGGAATGGATGATATATAGAGAAAGGATAGTATATCTCAAATTCTTTGCATACTATGACTCCATTATTTCAAAAAATATCATGTTGAATGCATCGGTGAGCTTATGAGTATCCAAAACAAAGGAGCACGATCCGATTTATGTAGAATTTATGGTATAATTCTATGAGTCAGTATGTTTCATCAATGAAGGAGGGACATAAATGTTTTTGTTTAAGAGTTATGGAAGAACATATTCCATTTCCTATAATAAGGTTGCCAACTTGATTGAAATCCAGTATTAGGGAGAAGTAGAGTTCTCCACTCAAAAGATAAAAAATGTTTTAGGATCTTTTTATAAGTATAAATCCCTAGAATTCCTTGGTCATTCCAATGTGAAGAATATAAATACTATCCATCTCTCTACAGATTTCCAGATTCATGAGTTATGGGTTCAAGTATATGACATTCCGAGGATATGTCATAAGGATACCCTGAAAAAGTGTGATATTTATGCTTTGGACTTTCTGTTGAATTAAAGAAACATAAATTTTGTGAAGTATATCTTACATACAATCCTGAATACCAAGAATGGGGCTCTCAAATCACAAATAATCTTGTATCTTGTTATTCTCTCCATGATTATAGTTCTTTTTCTAGAATCATAAAAAATCCCTTGTTGTTCTATTCTATATAATTTCAACGTTATGTTGTTGAGGGATGATACCATGAGAAGAATGAAGGTTGGCTTCTCTAGTGAATCAAGAGAATTATCTAATATATCTGAAGCTGATACTGAAGCCTTTTCAATGGAACCCGATTTCGACGAGACTTCAAATAATGACGCAAGAAGAGAATGGATAAGGAATCAGAAAAGAAAAAAAAATTCCTATTGTTCCAGAAACTCAATCTGCACATCCAGATCCAAATAAGAAAAAGACTTATCCAGATGAAGTGGTTGCCAAATAGAGAGAAGACAAGAAGAATACGAAGGATGGGGAGCCTAGTTTTGGATAGGAAACTACTGAGGAAAAAGAATTAATATTGAAGTCTTCTTAGGATATTGGGATGAAATAGAATGAAATGATGATGTTGAAGAAGATTTCAGAGGCTGAGATCATTCAATCTCTTATCAAGGCTATTGAAAATGCTTATGAACAACACTAGGTACCAGAATAATTTTTTTAGAGTCTCTTGTAGTTACATTGGGAAAGACGATATTAATTCTAGAACCATATGAAAAATATCTAGCAGAAGAAGAATAAATGGAAGAAGAAGAAGTGAAAGGATGTGATGATACAAATGACATGATAAGGAAGGTCAAGCAATATCATGATAAGGATAGTCCTTATGAAAAATTTTAAATATAAACACATGAAGATTAATCAACTAATATTCATTCACATAGGAAAGAGGATAAGTAGAAGGAGGAAGGGAATTAACCATCTGATGGTGAAAGCAGCAACTGTGACTTTATTCAGCAATATGATCTAGTGGAAGATTATGAAAATGAAAAATTTGTATAAGATATGATAGTTCAGCTATCAGATAGTGAGCATGAATCTCAAAAAGTAGTAGAGATCATTCTGAAAGATGATAAGGGAGAATAGGGATTGGTTGATACACCTAGGATATCTGTAGTGTCAAAGAAAAATGTATTAGGTTCCTCGAAGGGAAAAGATGAAGAGATATAAAAAGAATCATCACTAACAAAATAGTCTAATTAGGAATCATATTCTCTTTGACATGATTTTTTTGTACAATCATTGGAGATATTGGTTGATACAATTCCCCTATTACCCAGTATAGAATCGAGGTTCTAGATGCTTCATCAGTTGTTTGATCATAAATCGGATTCAATTTCCCTTCTTATGGATAAGTTTGTCAGGCTTTAGGCTAACTTCAAATCATTCTACATTGGCTATGAATCTCATAAAAGATCATGAAAGGTTGCATTTAACAATGAAGATGGAATTTCGAATTATCTTAATAATTGTTTTCAAGTGAATCTATGTCTCAAACAAACAACCCAGAAGCAAGAAGTCAATGATCTAAATGGAAAGCATAACTATGTTGCTCTGAATGGGAAAATGGAAAGAGATCATATAATTTAGTTTGATTAAAAGATTACTATGCATGCTGATATTTTTAATGATCTAGAAAAAATTCACAAGGATTATGATGAGAAGATCAAAGCCTTATAGAAGAAAAATTATAATTAGGATCAGCTTCATAAGCATTTTAAAGAGGATCATAAGGAGCTTATGAAGCTGAAAACTATTTTGAAGAATTTAATGATGAACGAGAAAGAAAGATAATATTTCTCCAATTAGATCATTTATTTTATTTTCCTCTTTGTAATAATTCTTCCAATCTTAATGAAATTCTAGTTGTCATTCATATATATTTGTTGAATAATACTAATACATCAGGTAACATTTTCTTCCCATTCCCTTTATTCCTTTTTGAAAATCACAAAGGGGGAGAAATAAATGATTAAAATAATAATATTTAATGAAGACAATTACCCATGAAAAGGGGAGTCTATATAAGGGGGAGTTTACTCAATGAATATTTCCTTATGTATGTAAACGAAAAATATCATTAAGGATGTCAAGAATACGATCCTTTGGGATTTCAAAACCTAAGGGGAAGATAGTCGTATTCACCTTGTTTCATAAGTAAATTGAGATATGTGTTTATTTTCATGTTATTTTGAAAATTATAAGTCCTCATTTACTTTTTTCATAAATATATTTATGAATTGAGAAATGGAGATATTATTGACTCAATAAGGTTTCGTTATGACTTTTCCATTCCTCTATGTTTTGAAAATAAAAAACACTCTATCATAAAAAAAATTATTTATCCTATGATTTATCTTAATAAGGAATATTTTTCTTATCCAATGGAATTTTATACTATCTTATGGTTTCAATTTTCATTTTAGATTCTATCTAAATATAATAGTTTTCTATTTTAAAAATTTGTTTCACATCTAAAAACTCATAATCCTACAAATAAATAGATATAGTGTTTTATGTTATTTGGTTCGAAAAAATAGACACCAAATTCTATGAATCATAGAAATAAAAATATTTAAAATTTAGACTCTTAATTCCAGGAAATTCATACTACAAATTTTATAAAATTGAGAACATTAATTCTCTGAAATTTACACTTCGATTTCCTTAGAATTTAGATTCAGAATTGTTTGGAAATCAAAATCTGAATATCAATGTATTATAGTCTACAAAGGTTTATTTGGTTTGACCCTGAACATTATTTTTCCACAGAATCCAAAAAAATAGTTTTTTACGAATCCTTATTTTTCCAATACATGATATAGCTATGATATGATGTCGTACAATTTGTTTCTAACCAACGGTTGGTTGAGTGAAATGTTTACATGTCCCTCCAAGATTCAAGAAATAATATAACCTTTTGAGGATGGAGCCAACCATTAGAGAAGTTCCTATAAAGGGGAGCTCATTTGAACGATCTCAAAACTAGTTGATCACTCTAGAGATTACAAGTTGTAGAAGTGATTTCTAGAGAGAGAATCTCGTGCATTTTTCTTACTAAATAACTTTTTCTGATTTTTTGGTGTGACTCTGATTGTTGTTGTGATGAATCAAGGGATTATACGGATTGGAAGGAAGAGGTACCGACTACCTTAATGATCAAGGACTTCCATGGATAGGAAGGCAGATGTGCCGACTACCTTAATGATTGAGGTCTTGTGGGGATTGAATGACAGATTATGATATTCCTATCGTTGGCTTACCCAAGTGTGGGTAATATAGACTTTTTTAAAATATATATCAGGGGAACTTTATCCAAGGTTGTTGGATACCCTTCTTTTTGGGTTTGATGATTTCATACTTGTTACATGTTTTACATCACGTTTATTTCGGTAGCATTTTAATAATGGAAGAATATATAACTATATTATAAATTATTGAACTTTTTTATACTCTAATAAGTACGATTCTATACACATTATGGTATAATATTTTTCTTGTAATCATTCCTTAAGTTTCATTTCTGGAATCATATTTCTAGAACCTAGCAAGATTGTAGAACTAAAAGAGGTTTTCTGAATTTACCTGGTTTGATTTTGTTAATCATGGTATTCTGTAAGGTTAAAAAAGAATGTTATTAAATATACAATTCACTCCCCTCTTGTAATTGAGAATCTACATCATTATTTTGATACTATAAAATCAGAACGAATGATTCAAACAATGGAGGATATTGTCCAATCATGATCTATGGACTACTAGTGATGTTTGTATAATCATATTTATTTAGGTGAGTTTCCATATAAAAATAGTTTTCAATCCAATATAAAAATGTAAAATTTTGAGGCATTGTATGGGAAGTAATGTCGAACTCCAACATTTTTTGATGAAGTCGTGTAATGTAAGTTGGTGGGACTAGAGTTAGTAAAGGAAGTGGCAGATAAAGTAAAGATGATCTAGAAGCACACGAGGATAGCTCAGAGTAGGTAGAAAAGATATGCATATATTAGATTAAAACTTCTCATTTGAGGTAGGTGACCATATTTTCCTAAAAATCACACATTGGAAATGTGTTATGGGTTTTGGTGGGAGTGGAAAGCTAATTCTACGGTTCATCAGTCCTATCAAAATTTTGGAGAATGTAGGAACAGTTGCACAATGAGAACCTTTTCCTCTGAGTTTGTATCAGTTATATAATATTTTTCATGTTTCTATGTTGAGAATGTATGTGATAGATTCAAATCACGTCTTGAGTCTGGAATCAGTTCACCTAGAATAGAACCTTTCTTATGAAGTGAAACATGTTCACATTCATGATCGATGGGAACATGTATTGCAGAGTAAGGTAATCAACCAGGTAAAGGATTATTGGATAAATTTCATGGGTGTAGAAGAAACATGGGATTATGAAAATGCTTCGAGGGAAAGGTAATGTCACTAGTTTAATGAGTAAATAAAATTTGGGTGAGGAAATCTCCAGAAGGTGGGTATAATGTAACAACTAATGGATTTAAATATATACTGAAAATCATGATTCATTAATTTAAGTAGATATTTATAACTGGCCTTTAGACATAATTTTTCATCTTCTAGGTTTTTAATCTCAAAAAATAGTCATCTATTATAGTTACGATGAAATTTTGATATTTCTCTAAAACAGTTCAATTATTAGTGCATAGTAAAAGTGCAGCTTTAGTTTTGGTAAATTTAATGACTTAATTAGTGAAGTAATACTGATGTAATAATTATAGTCGACTTTTGTACAGTAAAATAAGATATGAGGTTTCCTAATTTGGTAATTCCATGGGAAAATACCATGGTAATTCCATGGTTTCTCAAATTCCACATATGATGTGTCCATTGGAAATTAAGAAAACATTCCCTCACTTTTTCTATAAACACCAACCCATTCCATATTTAAATTCATTCAAAATACCTCCTCTATAAAGTTATGGTATTATAACCTCCCTAGTAGTCCTTCCATGGTGTCCTCAAGGCCCCATGGTGTAATGGCACGGACCTCTCCGACCCATTCCTTTTTCAAAAAGAAGGTCATGAAGTGTTTTGGACGGTAAAATGGACTTTTCCCACACTTTCCAGAATTTTGAAACTACACGCCGTTTAGTTTGAGTACACGTCGTGCACTTCCTTTCCGGGTATACCCCGTGTTGCAAGCTGTGTCCTTGTTGTGTGGAATAATGGGTTCATGCCGTGTGACCCGTTCTACACGCCATGTAGTCCCTCCCCTCGTACGCGATACCAGTCAACAGTCGTGTACCGTGTTGAAGCTGTCTCCTTTCTATGTGCAATAAATGAGTACACATCGTGTGTTCAAACTACACGCCGTGTAGTCCTTCCCCGCGTATGTGTTTCCCTCAAACTATGTGTTGACCTGTCAACGGCCGCGGAGCCATGTTGGAAGCCACGTGGAGACCGTGTGAAATAACCGAGTACACACCGTGTACCATAAAGTACACGTCCTGTACTTTTCCTTTTCTCACCTATAAAAGGAGGGGTCCCCTCCTCCTTTCAATTCACTCCTCTCCTCCCCTTTCCTCTGAGCAGAGCTCTCCCAAGAGACTTAAAGGTTCCTTTTCTTCCATAACTTCTTCGTCCGAGCTCCGATTTACAATCCGTCAGTGGCCATGGGATCATAACGATGAGGCATAGCTTTTGAGATTTGATCCATTGTCTTTCCTTCGGACTTTCCTTTCCAACTTCCACCCAAGGAGGTTTTTCCGGGACACGACAGAAGTGACGGTCGCCGATGGACGTCTTCTAAAGTTGATCCTGGGGAGCGCTGTGATCAGAAACCTATTGAGGGAGGGATCTTACCTTCGTCTCTCTAATTTGTGAATCATGAGGGGTGGGTATACACTTCTTTTCATGAGAAACAGTTGATCCTATAAATAAAGATAATAATAGGTTAAAGAATGGAGATGGGAAGTTGTGATTTCTGTTACATTATATATTGTGATATTATGTTATGAATTTAATGAGCTTCTACCTACAGAAATTCACAGTCGTTGGGTGCCTTTGCTTACGCAATTAAATGTTGCCCTCTCCTTGTGGATTTTTCTTATGGATGGAAACCTTGTGTAATTTAGAAATTGGTTAATCACGAAAAGTTGGCTATTTAAAATCTGGAACCCTTGTGTGATAACCCCGGTTGAACAAAATGGAATAATGAACATGTGGGTGTTGGCTTGGTTACGTGGCATGTGTGGGGGGTGTTTTGTGGGTTGTTGTGGATCGGGTGAGCAGCGGGGCTACAATTGACTTGGTTGTGGGTTGGTGTGAATGTTGTGTTGGTAATGGGCAACGGGACTGCGATAAATGGTATTAAATGGATAATGATGTACGGTGTGGTTGTGGTTATGGTGGTTGGCAGCGGGGCTACATGGCTGGGTTTAAATGTGAACGGGCTGTGGGTTGTGAATATTAAATAAAAGGGTAAGAGTTAATGAATGGTGGGGCGTGGTAATGAAATGGAAATAATAATCAATGGGGTTGGTTGGTTGATAAAAAGGACTTTGTTGTGCCGCTTATGTTTTTCCTAACGTGATTTTTGGATGGAAGGGATATGTTTTATGAACGATTGAATTAGTTGGTTGTGGATAGATTCCTAGTAGTTAAGGAAATAAATAAACTATTTCTACTCAAACATGAAAAACTAAATGGGGTTGGGATTGTTTGTTGTATGCATACTTCGTGGTAGCAGTGCCGAGGCACGTGCTCAGTTTTCTGTTTAGAAGCCATCGGTTGGGCTGTGCATTTTATATACATATATATATACCTGTATCTTTTTTGTTTTATCGCACCCCAACCATGTTGAGCACTTAGTGCCGAACACACCCATTTATGGGAGAGGGTGTTTTTCCCATAGTTACTAGCTCCTTCCTGGTCCTTCTCCCTTAGGCTATGATGTCTTGAGGCGACCTTACACATAAGACTCTTCGGGTAGGTTTCGATTGGGGTGGTTTTAGCCCAAGATTCTTCGGGCAGGTTCTACTGTTTCCCAAGAATCATCGGGATGAGGGCCAGGTGTGTGCGGGTGGGATACGTGGTTGTGTGGCCCAGGTGTGTGTGGGCGGGATACGTGGTTGTGAGGCCCAAGTGTGTGCGGGCGGGATACGTGGTTGTGAGGCCCAGTGTGTGCGGGCGGGGAGAGTGTGGCAGCGTCAGGATGTTCATCGTTAGGAAGAGCGGCTAATTAAAGGGAAATGGTGCGGGGTACCCAATTTTCTTGTTCCTATATACTACAACTACCTTTTGTGATTGTGTTTTGGTGAGTGTGGATGGTGAGGTTGGGTGGATAGAATTCCTTTCTAGGGTTCTTCTGTTGTTCTCAGGGTATATTAGGATGTCTCCCCACTTGTGCATGAGAGCTTTAGGTTTCCCTACTGAGTATAATTGTATGCTCACCCTACGTTTACTTTCAGGTTTCCTGGAGGACTACCAGGGCCGTGCGGGACCCTACTAGTCGGGAAGTTGGATTTGTTGCTGTTGTTGTACCTTTGTTTTCTTTTGGTATTATACTTTGAGCTTTCTTGTAATTGTACTTTGTTATAAAATTGTTTAAACATGCATGTGGGATTGGTTTGGGTTTATTTCTATACACTTTCTCTTTTCCTTTTTGGTGTTTGACTTTTCCTATTTCCTTATCTTTAAAAATAAAAAGGGTAATGCCTCCCATATTTGGGAAAAACTCATACCCTTGGTGCTAGTCGCCACCCCGAGGCCTACTGGAGGCTGGACTAAGGGGAAATTATATCCCTTTCGCCATTTCCAGCTCCGGAGGGGCATCTTTGGTGGGAGGGGGTCATGAAAGAATGGTATCAGAGGCGATGGTTGAGAGATAGAATGGAGTCTAGAGTTAGGGACAGTGAGGATTGCATGGGATGTTAGGGAAACAATGTTAGTTAATCTTGGTGCGTGACATAGGCCAGGGAAGACCGGCTAGGACACGGGGTTTTAGGGCCCCCCGTGATCTGATGCAAGGACTCTGAGCCTACCGAATGACCAAGTGAGACTACATTGATTGCAGGGTAGAGACCACAGGGAAGGTACATGCATCATAATGATTGTGTTTTACTTTATTTGGGTTTTCTGGGAAATAAATTGAAATAAAATGATAAAATGAAACCTTGAGTTTTTCCTTACAACTTAGTCTTAGGCGATCCTTGTTTACCATACAGCTATGGCACCAGGACGTCATTCCCGGATGGCTCAGACGGCCGAGGCCCAGCAAATTCAGGCGGTCGATCAGTTGAGGATTGACCGAGAGGAGGAAGATAGACAGTGGAAGAAGACTCTCTATTCTTTCCTGTGGCAGACCCTCACGAAGTACGAGGGTAGTACTTCAGATATAGAGACAGAGGGGTGTCTTGAGGAGCTAGGGATTTCTTTTACTGTGATCTATGCTTCGAGGGAGAACAGGGTTCCCCTAGAAGTCAGTCAGCTGAGAGGTGCGGCACGACAGTGGTGGATGCTCTACCTCGGAGAGAGGGTAGAGGCAGAGGTTCCATGGGATGACTTTGAGAAGGAATTTCAAGAAGAATTCCTTTATTCCATGATCAAGGAAGAGAAGCTGCATGAGTTACTCTCCCTTCAGTAGGGGAGTATGTCAGTACGAGAGTTTGAGATCATGTTCAATGATCTCCTGTGCTTTTCATAGGATCTCTTTCCGGATGAGGAGTCCCGGGCGGGACCTTCCAGGTTTAGGCCAGTGGGGAGCAGGCCCCAACAGTTCCAGTTCATATCATTGGATCCTCTTCCCTTTTTCACGAGCCCAGGAGTGAAGTGTTTTTCTTGTGGAGGTTTTGGGCACGTTGAGAGTCGGTGCCCGACCAGAGCTCAGTATGGTGGATGTGGGTAGGTTCAGCGCCCACCTCAGCAGCACCAGTTGCCAGTAAGGCCATTCTAGCAACAGCAGGACCATGATCCTCCGAGGGTAGACTTTGTGGGTGGAGGCTGACCTCAGGGTGCTCCTTAGGGACCTCGACCTGGGCATGGTCAGGGAGTTGGATGACCTCAGAGAGGTAGAGGAGCTGGGTGTGAGTAGTTTCATGCAGCAGAGTTGACAGATCTAGTAGGACCAGAGGTGGTGCGAGGTACAATTTGTTTGTTCAGCACTCTTGTTTCTGCTTTGTTCAATTCGGGAGCTTCGCACTACTTTGTTGCACATGGTCTAGCCCATGCTTTGGGACTAGACATAGAGAGACTTTCCGTACCACTGGTATTGAGTACACCAGTTGGGATCCAGAACAGCGTATCTTGTGTTTTTCGGGGATGTGGGATGATGTTGGGACCACATCGATCTAGTGGGGACCTTTTTCTTTTACTGATGCATCCATATGATGTCATCCTAGGCATGGACTGGTTTTTTTCTGTTAGTTCCGTTATCGACTACTTCATAAGAAGAGTCGTGTTCTCCGACGTGGATGGGCATCGCGTATCGTTTGTTGGTGAGAGGAGATATCAGGTGGGAAGTCGGCGTGTGGAGCCTCTCCTTTCCTTATAAGGCGGGTTATTATTGGTTCTAGCTGATACAAAGATGATGGATTTCCCAGATGTTTTTGGGGAGTTCCTCGATGTTTTTCCTGAGGAGGTTGTGATTCAACCCCCCCCCCCTGACGTGACGTTGAGTTTGGGATAGACTTACAGCCTGGTGCCCAGCCGATTTTGATGGGCCCTTATCAGATGGATCCTTCGGAGTTGCGGGAGTTGCAGATTCAGATTGACGATCTCTTTGAGAAGGGTTTTGTTTGACCCAGCATGTCGCCATGGGGTGCTCCAATTTTGTTTGTGAAGAAGGCAGATGGTGGTCTCAGGCTATGCATAGACTAATGAAAGTTAAACCAGGTAACAGTCAAGAACCTCTACCCCCTTCCAAGGATAGATGATCTCTTCGACTAGCTGAAGGGAGCAGGTTGGTTCTCTAGGATTGATCTGCGATCGGGATATCATCAGCTAAGGGTAAAAGACAATGACATCTCGAAGACGGCTTTCAGGTGCAGGTATGGGCACATAGAGTTTGTAGTGATGTCGTTCGGAGTAACAAATGCACCAGCTATGTTCATGGGACTTATGAACTGTGTCTTCCGAGAGTTTCTCGACCAGTTCGTCGTTGTGTTTATCGATGACATCCTTGTCTACTCAAGATCAGAGGAGGAGCACGTTGACCATCTCAGGGCAGTCTTGGAAGTCCTTCGACACCCCCAACATTACGGGAAATTGTGGATGTGTATGTTCTTGATGGAAGAAGTACACTTCCTTGGGCACATGATGTCTCAACATGGAGTATCGGTGGACCCGTCGAAGGTGAAGGCAGTTGTTTCTTGGGCAGCACCCAAGTGCGTGGTAGAAGATCGTAGTTTCCTGGGGTTAGCAGGTTACTATCAGAGGTTCGTTTCTAACTTCTCTCAAGTTTCTGCTCCATTGACAACTTTTACTATGAAGAAACAGGTCTTCATATGGAGCGAGAAGTGCCAGAAACCTTTTGACTACCTGAAGGAGAAATTATTCAGTGCTCCCGTACTCAGGTTTCCATAGTAAGGGTTGTTGTATAAGGTGCTTTTTGATGCTTCTGGCCTTGGTCTGGGGTGCGTGCTGATGCAAAAGAAGGGAGTGATTTGTTATGGGTCTAGGCAGTTGCGCCCTCACAAGCGTAACAATGCCACCCATGAACTGGAGCGTGTAGCAGTAGTGTTCACACTGAATTGTTGGCGACATTACCTCTTTGGGGAGAGCTTTTTGGTATTCTCAGATCAAAAGAGCCTGCGTTATATCTTCTCCCAGCGTGACCTGAACATACGGCATCGGAGATGGGTCGAGTTTCTCCAAGACTATGACATTGAGATCACTAACACTGAAGGTATGGGCAACATTGTGGTTGATGCCCTGAGCAGGAAGTCACTTCAGGAATTAGTTCGGGAATCCACTGATTCTTTGAAAGTGATGGGAGAGTTGGCTTCCTTGCACTTTGATGCATGGGAAGAAGGTGTTATAGGCTGTTTGTTTCGAATGATGGTACAATCCTCCTTGTTGCAGCAGGTGGAAGAGTCTTAGTTGGGGGACACCGAGGCGGATGTAATGCGGGATCATGTTGATCAGTGAAATGCTTCAGAGGTATGGTCAGAGGATAGCCGACATCATATTCTTTTCCAAGGAAGGTTGTTTTTCCCAGAGAAAATGCATGAGGGAGTTCTCCATGAGTTCCATAGCTCAGCCATAGCAGTACATCCAGGAGATTCGAAAATGTACTGAGCCCAGAGGGAACTGTTTTGGTGGCCCAGCGTGAAACGGGCAGTGGTAGAGTTTGTGGCTAGATGCCTAGTGTGTCAGCAAGTGAAGGCTGAAAACCATGTTCCATGTGGTTTTCTGTATCCTATAGATGTCCCCAAGTGGAAGTGGGATGACATCTCGATGGACTTTGTCACAGGACTACCCTGAGATCAGGGTGGTTGTGATGCTATCTGGGTAGTGGTGGATCGTCTGATGAAATCAGCTCACTTATTGGCAATTAAGCAGTCAGGATCGATGAGTACCTTAACATAGAGGTATGTAGACGAGGTGGTGCGTTTACATGGGGTCCCGGAGACTATCATCTCAGATCGGGATACTCGGTTTACCTCAGGAGTCTCGAGGGGGTTACAACATGCTTTTGGCACCCTGATACACCTTAGCACTGCCTTCCACCCCCAGACTGATGGGAAGATGGAGCGGACTATCCAGAAGTTGGAGGACATGTTGCGAGCATGCATTTTGGATTTCGGAGGATCATGGGTATGACACTTGCCTTTAGTAGAGTTTGCCTACAACAACAACTTCAACTCTACTATTGGCATGGCACTGTTTGAGGATTTGTATGGAAGGCCATGTCGTTCACCCATTTTCTAGACAGAGGTTGGTGAGATAGGTGCTCTTGGGCCAGGGGTAGTGCAGAGAACCATAGAGAAAGTCCATCTTGTACATGAGAGGATGAAAGCGGCTCAGGACTGATAGAAGTCATATGCTGCTCGTCGGAGGAGGCCCTTGGAGTTTAGGGTGGGAGATCATGTGTTCTTGAAAGATTCCCCTCGACGGGGGAAGTGGTTGTTTGGGAATGTGGGCAAGCTCTCACCTAGGTTCATCGGACCTTTTGAGGTGCTGAGGCAAGTCGGAAAGGTGGCATATCAGCTGGACCTGCCCCCTCAGTTGGAGAAGGTTCATGACGTCTTCCACGCTTCCCAGCTTCATTGGTACTTACACGATGTCTCCCACGTTATCGACTGGGGAGAGTTAGACATGGGAGACGACGCGACCTTTGAGAAACGACCAGGTAGAATCGAAGATTGTAAAGAGAAGGTGATCCATCGATGAACCATTCCCTTGGTTTGTGTGTTGTGCAGGTATGGCGGCCTCGAGGAGAGCACTTGGGAGCGGGAGACACAGATGCATGCTCAGTACCCAGAGTTGTTTTGACTTTTTTCCCTTGTTCTTTTGAGCTTTGTGTTGATGTTGTACTATGTACCTTTGGTATATGGAATGCTTGGCTTGTCAGTTGTGAGACCTTTTATTTACTTGTTCCCTGGTAGTGTGTATCGTGTCTGGATGTGTGGAAAAAGGAAAAACCTGACCCTTGACCGAGACACATTAATGTGGACGCGATTGAACATGTGCGGGGGAGTCAGTGCCGCCTAAAGCGGATAATATCTCGACATGGGAGAGGGAACTTCCTAAAACCACGTGTTTGAGCAGTGTTGTGTTGGTGGAGTTTGAGTTGAAAAATCCTAATGTATGACAGTTGGAAGACCCAATTCATAATCGAGACGCATAAATGAGGATGTGATTAAACCCGTGCAGGCGAGTCAGTGCCATCTAAAGAGGATAATATATCAACATAGGAGAAGTAATTCATAGCACAAATAATTAGGGTTGTTGGTTGGGTTTCTTTTATAATGAGAACCCTAAGAGGTATCTAGTTGGGTTTCCTCTGGGTTGGTTTTTGAATTCTCGGGGATGAGAATGTTTTAAGAGGTATCTGATGTAATGGCCCGGACCACTCCGTCCCATTCCATTGTCAAAAAGAAGGTAAAGAAGTGTTCTAGAGGGTAAAATGGACTTTTCCCACACTTTCCAGAATTTTGAAACTACACGCCGTGTAGTTTGAGTACATGCCGTGTACTCCCTTTCCGGGTATACCCCATGTTGCAAGCCATGTCCTTGCTGTGTGGAATAATTGGTGCACACGGTGTGACCAGTTCTACACGTCGTGTAGTCCCTCGCCGCATACACGATACTAGTCAATTTCCATGAACCATGTTGGAGCCTTGTCCTTGCCGTGTGCAATAAATGAGTACTCGCCGTGTGTCCAAACTACACGTCGTGTACTCCTTCCCCGAGTATGCATTACCCTCAACCCGTGTGTTGACCAGTCAACGGCCGCGGAGCCGTGTTGGAAACCGCGTGGAGACCATGTTAAATAACTGAGTACATGCCGTGTACCATAAAGTACACGCCTTGTAATTTTCCTCTTTTCACCTATAAAAGGAGGGGTCCACTCCTCCTTTCAATTCACTCCTCTCCTCCCCTTTCCTCTGAGCAAAGCTCTCCCAAGAGACTCGATGACTCCTTTTCTTCCATAACTTTTTCGTTCAAGCTCCGATTTACAATCTGTCAGTGGCCACAGGATCGTAACGACAAGGCGGAGCTTTCGAGCTTGGATCCGTTGCCTTTCCATTGGCCTTTCCATTCCGACATCCACCCGAGGAGGTTTTTCCAAGACCAGATAGAAGTGACGGACACCGACGGACGTCTTCTAAAGTTGATCCGGGGGAGCACTGTGATGAGGAACCTGTTGAGGTAGGATCTTACCTTCATCTCTATAATTTGTGCGTCATGCAGGGTTGGTATACTCTTGTTTTCATGGGAAACAGTTGAACCTATAAATAAAGATAATAATTTGTTAACGAATGGGGACGGGAAGTTGTGATTGTTGGTACTTTATATCCTATGATATTATGTTATGAATTGAATGAGCTTCTACATATGGAAAATCACAGTCGTTGGGGGCCTTTTCCTAAGGAATTAAATGATTCCCTCTCAATTTGGATTTTTCTTATGGATGGAATCCTTGTGGAATTTAGAATTTGGTTAATCACGTAATGTTGGCTGTTTAAAATCTGGAACCCTTGTGTGATCACCCCAGTTGAACAAAATGGAATAATGAACATGTGGGTGTTGGCTTGGATACGTGGCATGTGTTGGGGGTGTTTTGTGGGTTGTTGTGAATCGGGTGAGTAGTGGGGTAGTGTTTGACTTGGTTGTGGGTTGGTGTGAATGTTGTGTTGGTAATGGGCAGCGGGACTGCGATAAATGGAATTAAAGGGATAATGATGTACGGTGCGGTTGTAGTTATGGTGGTCGGAAGAAGGGATGTAGGGATGGGTTTAAATGTGAACGGGCTATGGGTTGTGAATATTAAAAAATAGTAGAAGAGTTAAGGAATGATGGGTCGTGGTAATGAAACGGATATAATAATCAATGGGGTTGGTTGGTTGATAAGAATAACTTTGTTGTGCTGCTTATGTTTTTTCTAACTTGATTTGTGGATTGGAGAGATATGTTTTACGAACGATTGATGTGGTTGCTTGTGGATAGTTTCCCAGCAGTTAAGGAACTAAATAAACTATTTCTACTGAAACATGGAAACCTAAATGGGGTAGGGATTGTTTTTTGTATTCATAATTCGTGGTAGTAGTGCCGAGGAACGTGCTCATTTTTCTATTTAGAAGCCATAGGTTGGGCTGTGTGTTTGGTATACATATATATATATGTATCTTATGTTTTTTATCGCACCCCACCCACGTTGAGCACTTAGTGCCAAACACTCCCATTTTATGGGAGCGGGTGTTTTTTCCTTAGTTACTAGCTCCTTCCTGCTCCTTCTCCCCTAGACTATGATGGCTTGAGGTGACCTTACTCCTAAGACTCTTCAGGTAGGTTTCGATTGGGGTGGTTTTAGGCCAAGAATCTTCGGGCAGGTTCTACTGTTTCCCAATAATCATCGGGATGAGTCCCAGGTGTGTGCGGGCGGGATACATGGTTGTGAGGCCCAGGTGTGTGCGGGCGGGATACGTGGTTGTGAGGCCCAGGTGTGTACGGGCGGGAAATGTGGTTGTGAGCCCCAGGTGTGTGTAGGCAGGATACATGGTTTTGAGGACCATGTGTGTGCGGGTGGGATACCTGGTTGTGGGGCCCTGGTGTGTGTAGGCGGGGAGAGTGTAGCAGTGTCAGGATTTTCGTCATTAGGAAGAGAAGCTAATTAAAGGGAAATGGTGTGGGGTACCCAATTTTCTTCTTCTTATATACTACTACTACCTATTGTGATTGTGTTTTGGTGAGTGTGACTGGTGAGGTTGGGTGGATATAATTCCTTGCTAGGTTTCATATGTTGTTCTCACGGGACATTAGGATGTCTCCCCACTTGTGCACGAGAGCTTTAGATTTCCCTAGTAAGTATACTTGTATGCTCACCCTACTTTTACATTCAGGTATCTAGGAGGACTACCAGGGTCGTGCGGGACCCTACTAGTCGGGCAGTTGGAGTTGTTGCTATTGTTCTACCTTTGTTTTCTTCTGGTATTTTACTTTGAGCTTTCTTGTAATTGTACTTTGTTATAAAATTGTTTAAACATGCATGTGGGATTGGTTTGGGTTTATTTATATACACATGCACTTTTCCTTTTTGGTCGTTGACTTGTCCTACTTCCCGTTCTTTAAAAATAAAAAGGGTAATGCCTCCCATATTTTTGAAAAACTCATACCCTTGGTGCTAATCGCCACCCCGGGGCTACTCGAGGCGGGACTCGGGGGTCATTATCACCCTTTCGCCATTTACAGCTCAGGAGGGGCATCTTTGGTGGGAGGGGGTTGTGACACATGGTCCCAACCATCATGTCATAGGATGTACCCTATAAGGTAAGATAATTATCAACTTCTTTCTTTTTTCATTCAAGTTCTATTTTATGTGACTTAACTTTCATGTTTCCATACCATGTTCTTATTTCCATTATATTCTATCTATATAATTTATTATGATTAATTTATATATCATATACCCATTTCCCCTAACTTTTTATTGTTTTCTAATACCATCATGCATAGACTTTAGGCTAAAAAAAATTTATAAGGGATTTATCAACATTTCTTTTGATCCAAGTACCATTATTTTTCTTATTCATAACTAAACTACCCTTATCCAGGTAGAATGAGTGATCCAATATCATACATATTCTGGATTTCATCATGTTTCTGGAAGATTATACATTATTCTTCTTCTCTTCTCCCACTTATTCAAGAAATTAAAACACCGTATGTGATGTGTAGATTTACCAACATCATGGATGATGTGATTTCAATTTTAATTTACATTATTAAAGAGTGTTCTTGGAACAATTTTTATGGATTAACTATATAATAATTTATGTATAATATCTTAAATAATTTTCTGGAATCAATTTGTACACATGTGATTAAATAATAAAAAAATGATTTCTTTACGAACAATGAATCACCAAAATGACTTAATCAATATCAATACGGATTTAACTTATGAATCATCCTCATTTTAGAATTCCAAATGATAAAATGTATAACATCTACTTCTGGTATCATGTAAATACTAGTCCATTACAATTATAGATTTGAGCTTCCTATCAACATGAATATCCATCCTGAAACGATCATTGAAACCATATAGAATCACACACGAAGCAATGTAAATAAGAATGTATTTCTAATAAATGTGTGGAATGATGTTGTTAAATGATCATATAAGATTTCATAAAAACTAATATGTTTCATTAAGATATTAGTAACACTCTTTTAACCATTATAAAGGAGGTTTAAAACATTTTTATTTATAATAACACATGGTAAGGGAATTCATAAACTAATTTACATTATTTATGTCATCCATGTTCTTTTTTAATTATGTAGTATTCTGATTATTTTTGTGATGAATTTTTGTTTATATTAAACTGAACTGTGTGTATTTACAATGTATAAACATATCCATTCCATTCTTTTAAGTATCTCTACATTTATATTTTAAGGGTCTTTACTTTAAAAATCATTTTTAAACTCTCTTTAATAAATATTAAAATGTTTGGTTTTTATGTGTATATCATGATTGGTTTCTCCTGATTTCAAGATAGATTATTTCCAAGACATGTTCTGTTGACAATATTTATGTTGGTTTGAGCCCATTAGATCTCGAGAATTGTTGGGTTGATCCCATAATAGATCAATATATGTTGGGTTAAGCCCATTATATGTGATGATATTATAAGTGAGCCCCATTATAGCACTCCTATGCATTGGGTACTCTAGAGATGGAACATGGAAAAAGGTTATTCCATGTGTATGGGTGAATGTATGTATGATATGGTAAATATTTCCCAATGTAACTACATGATATTACTACACATATGATTTTATTATGATTATACGTTTTATTTCTTTTTATGTTATCACTTGACTAACGATTTCTTTCATTATATTCCTTACTATGTTTTATTCTCATCCCATGTTTTTAAAATGTTATTCATAGTTTAAAAGGATGGGTAAGAGAAATAAGGGAGTCATGCTATTTTATATGGAGTGTTGTCAATGAAATATCGTTTAATGTTTTAATGTTTTATATTTTGAAAAAAATGGATACGTTTTTTATACCATCATCAGTGTATGAATGTGGTATGATATGAATGTAAGATATTCAAATTCATTAAAACTCTAAACTAGAAGGGATCCTAAATGATTAATAATGTATGTCATTATGTAAAATTAAGTACTAATAAATTTTTTAAGGGTGGGTCCTTATATTAGATCCCACAGGTCAAAATTTTTGGAAGAAGAGTCCTCGTAATGGATTAAAGGGAACAAAGAAATGATTCAAATGTTGAAGAATTGGGATTGTGGATAAGAACATTAGAATGAATATAAAGAAATAAACTAATATAAAATGAAAAAGGACGATTCAGATCGACACTCATCCTATATTATGGTGTTTCAACTACATGTAGCATTGGTATTTTTAAAACTAATTTCATAAGCCCACTGTTATCAAAGGAAATCAAGAACAACCTCGAAGGAAATAAAGAGGGGAATATGATATGACTACTACTAAGGTGGATCCTGAAAATGATGTGTTGATAGTTTGGTAGGTTAATAATTTTTAAAGAGTGATCATAATATTTTATTATATATATATTCTTTCATTTATGTCTTTCTAGATTAGTAGAACTATTTAATCATTAGGGTGGAGTAATCTATGAGAATATAAAATAGGAAATGTTTTGGATCTAAAGATTATAACGCAGACGCGGATAATGTTTTTGGAGGATCCAATCTATAAAATATTTTCATACTCCCTTCAGTGATGTTTTATACTTTATTCGGTATATATTTGATATATTTATACAAATCCTACATTTAATATCATGAAATAGAGATCACTATTCACATTCTAAGGCATCCTATAATTCTGTATAATTCTATGGAGGTGGATGAATATTTTTTAGATTCATTTTATCAAGTTCATCCATTACCACATTATGGGAATGAATATATACCTCAAATTATTGAGATAAATGAGTGAATCATCCTCGAAGACATTCCAATATTGAGGGATGACAGTGATGTATTCCCTAATGAATTACCTAGAATTTTGGTTGAACAAGAGGTGGAGTTATTAATTTATCATATTTTTGGATTTCATCCTATATCAAATAATCCATACAGAATTGAAATCATTTAACTCTAATAACATAAGAATAAGTTAAAGGAGAATATTTAAAAAGGTTTTATATTCCCATGTACTTCACCATGGGGTACATCAGTCCCCCTTTTCCAGAAGTAGGATATCACAATGGAATCTACAATGATTATTGGAAAATTAATAAAATAATGATAAAGAACAAGTATCACCATCCATTTATAGAATACTTGTACAATCATCTTGGAAAAACCATTTATTTATCAAAGCTGGACCCCCAGATTGAATATCATCAATTAAAGTTGATGATGAATGATGTTCCCAAGAATACATTTAGAATGAGGCATGGAAACTATGAGTTTATACTAATTCCATTAATATCCACAAATTCTCCAAGAATATTCAGGTACATAATCTATTGAGTATTTAGATATTACCTCAAAAAAATATTGGTTGACTTTTTTGATGATATTGTGATATACTCCAAGAGAAAGGAGAAACATGATGTGAATTTTAATGTTGTTCAAAAGAATCTTTTAATAGAGAAACAACATGAAATGTACAATACGTATGAGTTGTGTATGGTGGATGTATCATTATTTTGGTTTGTTATCAATAGAAAAGGAATATCTTTGGTCCCTTCCAAGATAAAGGTAATCAAAGTGTGGCCCTGACCAAAATATGTAATGGTGATCTATAGTTTCTATGATGTAGTTATGTATTACTGGTGATTTTATATGAACATATCATTATTTTCAAACCCAATTACCAAGATGAAATTGAAGTGAGTGATGTTTTTATATTTATACTAATTTGAGGAATGCATTAAAGAGCTCATAGAGAGGCTTACCAATATGCCATTACCCACACTCCCTAAAAGTGGATAACTCTTTGTGGTGTATAGAGATGATTCCAAAAATATGTTGGATTTTTATAGATTAAACTGATAATGTGAAATATAATGCCTCATGGATGATGAAAATTAATTAGAAATACTATCCAATACATGATATAGAGCTGGAAGCTGTGATCTTCAAATTAAAAATTCGGCAACATTATATCGACATGGAGACGTGTGAGATATATATGGATCATAAGAGTCTCAAATATATACTCACACAAAAGGAGATTACTTTTCCCTAGTGAATATTTTTTGATTATATCAAGGATTTTGAATTCTCCATCCAATATTATCAATGTAAAGAAAATAAATGGGTGGTTGTTCTAATTAGAAATGATCCTAAATCTTTATCAATTATTATAAATGATAAGGATCCGTTCTTCATAGAATTTAAAATTATGGACATGGGGATAATTTCATAAGAAACATTATCAAACCTTTCTCAAATGATTCATAAATCATCCCATATGGAAAAAATGTAGGATAATCAACCGAATGATATTAGAATTCTGATGGATTTGTAATCCATGAAAAATTGAAATCCTTAGTGGTCAAAATGGATTTAGAAGGTTACATGTGATCTGTGTCACCATTATGTGAACCATATGATCAAGGGATAATGACGGAGGTCTAAATGACACACATAGATAAAAAATTTCCATTCACCCCTAGAGCTCAAAATAAGATTTATGATCTCCAACAGAGCTGTTAGTGTCATGAAATGAAAAAGGAGAACAACCATATGTCCAAATGTTACTCCTAAAAGAAAAATCTCAAAAGGGTCGATTAAACCGTTATCTATACCAATATTGAAATGAGAGAAACTTACCTTGGACTTTTTCACATGAATACCGATGACATTCAGAGGAAATAATGCAATATGAGTTGTGGGGGATAATCTTACAATGATAACTCACATTATCAAAATTAATGAATACTCTTAACTAGATAAACTTCCACAAATATACATCAATGAAGTGGTAAGTATATTTGTATTACCACTATCAATTTTATCTGATTGATATATGAGATTGATCTCAATGTTATGTAAAATTATCTAACAT
Organism: Viscum album; assembly: GCA_963277665.1. Taxonomy (NCBI): domain Eukaryota; kingdom Viridiplantae; phylum Streptophyta; class Magnoliopsida; order Santalales; family Viscaceae; genus Viscum; species Viscum album. The sequence goes on along the minus strand of OY728121.1, from coordinate 1,193,212,311 downwards.
GCACTATGAACATTGCTAAATTTCATTATGGCCTCTTATCCTCAAACCGATGGTTGGTGTGAGTAGACTATTCAGTCACTAAAATATATGTTGAGGGAATGATCTCTATATATAATAGGAGTTTGATACCAATATCTTCATTATATCAGGTTTATTATAGCAACATTTTCTACATGACGGTCCAAATGACTCCATATTAAAACCATTATTGGATAAAATGTATAACACATGATTTTAGGGATGAAGTCGGGGAATATAAACCTATAAGACTTGAAATTGTCTATGAAATGGTGGAAAACATGAAAACCATTAATGAAAACATCATGGATTCCGATTGAAGAAAAAATATATATGAAATAAATCATCGACAACACCGTGAATTTAATTTTTGAGACAAGATATTCCTTTTCATATATCCATGTAAGAGGATGAAGGGATTTTGGAAGAATGGAAAGTTGTGTCATAAGTACATTGACCCGTTATAGATACATGATCATGTGGGAGCTTTGTCCTATCGATTATCTATTCCACCAACCATGTCTCAAGTTAAAAATGTATCCCATTTATCCCTCTAGATGATGTACCTACCAGATCCATCATATGTACTGAATTAAAAGGTGGTACAATTAGACAATGATCACTCTTATGAATATATGACAATGAAGATTTTGGGCCATGAAGATAATTTTCTATGAAATAAGACACCTCAACTAGTAATAGTTCTATAGAAGAACTAATAGTTCGAAGAAGCAACATTAGAACTAGAGTAGATGGTGAAGGATAAGTACCCTAACTACATTACACTATATCATATAAAAAATAATTTAAAAGGAAAAATTTCAGAAGGGAGGAATAATATTAAGACCCTAAATTCTACCAATGGAAATTCATTTCATTTATTTATTTACTATGGAATAAATCATTAAAAATAATTTGATAACATAATACAAGTTATATAAATGAAGAAAATATTACATAAGAATTATTTCCAGATTTTATGGAACCTCTACCAATGAAATAGTAACATGAAATTTATAATAGTAATGGAACCATTATAAATTGAAAATTGGACAATTAAATAGTAATATCACAAATTAAAGTATAAGTACAAAATGTCCATATTATAAGGTCCAATATATATATATAATATTATATCTAATTAAATATTTTAAGATCTATTAATTGAGTGATGACATTTTTGAAGGTCTTATATATTTAAAAATAAATTTTTGATTAATTTAATAAATTACAGAAATTTTATTTTTATAAAATGTATTCATAAGTTATTATTTTTAGTCACATTATTATGAGACAATTATTTGAGACCTTGGTTAATTTTCTAATGTGATATAAAATATGTTATTATTTTAAAATCTATATTTTTTTGAGTAAAATAGTATTTAATATAATAAATAAATTATTATAAAATTATTTTCATAATATTGAGAACATTTTTTAATTATTCATGAATAAAAATGGATAGGGTGAATTTTATGGATTAATCTAAAATACATAAATTTTTGGTGGATAGAAAATTTTGATAATTTCCAATAAATGATACAAACATGAATTACAGTGTCATGTATGATATTTCGATGATTTAAGTTGAAAATATCGAACTAAAATTCATTATTTTATTTTATGGGATAATAATTTTCAATCTATTCATATTCTTGAGAAAAAATAATAAACTAATGAATAAAATATTGAGAAAACACCCCCTCCTCCACAATACATACCACTTATTCTACACACACCTCTCAACTGATATAGACTTCTCTCAATTATGATTAAATAATCTCTCAATACCCTCCACCACTTCCAGTAGATTTTTTTTCATTAAAAATGAATAAAACCAATCCCCTAAGGAGGTTCTTATGATGATTGAATCAAGAGGTAAACCCTATTTCTTTTCTTTTAATTTCATTTCAAGTTCATTTATTTTCTTCTCTGCCCTCACCTACCTTAATCCAAATTGTATGATAAATATTGTAGCATAAATATATGGGAATTTTATTGTTATTTTGTAATATTTCATCATTATAAGTCTTTACATATTATATTATTCTTAAACTAAAAACATCATTTGTGATTTGTTATTTTATCGCATTGAATGACGATGAAGTTTAAAATGTACATTACCATATTAATTGTAGATAATGAAAAAAAATTTATGGTTTAACAAGATTATTATATATGTATTATATCTTTTTTAATATTTTGGATTCATTATATACACATTACGTCAAATAAATAAAAACAACTTTACTGTGGGAGAAACCGACCAAAATATTCCAAATGATTATCACTAACATCTTATCATATGATTTATCCTCACTGAAATTATCCAAATTAATTATATGACTATTTTAACTTCAAGGGTTTAATATATAAAATATGTAATATATTTTGTAAATCCATTCTCAAATAACAGGATTATCTTTACATATATATAATTAAATATATCAAGAAACAAATGGAACAAACAATCTCAAATGATGAAATGGAATCTCAAATCCCATTACAGGGGCCATAAATAAAATTATTAAATATATAATAAATGAAATAAATGTATATTATTTTATAATATAATTAAATAATTCTTTTATTTTGATTATCATTGACATTAATGTCATTTGAATAATACCTTCAGACATTAGGTAAGGGATTATACCTAAATATCCATTATTCCTTTGGGTTACACATTATATATTTTTAAAGAATTAATATTCTATTTTAAATATATTTATATATTATAAATGATTTTTCTATTTTCCAAAATCATGTGTCAGGATCTTTTAATCCTTATTTTTCAAGTACGTATAATGTTTTTAAGAGGATCCCAAGCAAATTTCTCCCGATAGTTAAGCACGATTATAGGGAACTTCTGGAATTCATACCCATTTTCATGTGAGGTCTGAAATATTTTTTAAGAAAAAAATATTATTATAAAATAAATAATTTTATTATGTTATCATTTTTTGTTCACTTTATTTTATATAAAATATTATTGAATTTTTTTAATGATCATTAAAATTTTCTTTATACCACACTAAATTTATTTATTTATAACTGATCTTAAATAATATTTTGACATGTTATCAATTAAATTTTACATCACATATATTAATATATATATTTTTTCATTTATTAATGACCATTTATGATTTAATTATTTTCATTAATGGATAATATTATGATACATCCATTTATTATGCTTTAGGACATGATTACGATACCAATTTCATTTCATGAGTATACCATATGTTTGTCATGTGGAACACATATTCATGAACATTTAATTGCAACCATATATTTATTCACTGAGTTGGGAACATTATAGTCTCAATAAATGTCATGTGCAATAGTTTTGGTAGTAAACCTTGACCAATTCTACCTGTGAAACAGACTCGGTGGTTATCCTTGAATCCTGATCCATCATGTTCAATAATCCTAGACTCATGCATATTTCATATTTTATATTGTTTCCACATATCCTACAATACCATAATTACATGTGTTATGATTACTTGTGTAAATAAACTCTTTTTATGTTATCTTATTATGCCTTCTATTTCATTCATTATGTCTTATACTTATTTTTATTATCATATTAGGATTTGTTGCTCATCCCTTTGTTCATGTTATTCCCATGATATTATAAAAATATGTAAGTGGTAAAACGAATATTGTAGATCACAATGGATGAAAAGTGTTTCATTCAATCCCATATCTTCAGTTTTATTTCCCTATTCTTCAAAAGACCTTGGATGTTAGGATCTTTGGTTTATAATTGGATAGTTTTTTATATTTAAAATCATGTAATAATATGTGAAGAGGCATATGTTTATTTCACATTAACACAATTAAAATTATAAAATTGTTCAGTGTGCATGATACAGATATGAAATAGAAATTAATGTGTATATTGAGAGTGTCAACATCGATTCAGAGGGGTTAGAGTGGATGTTTATGTAGTTATGTTAGGGGTAGCACCAAAAACAATAATATAGGATCATAGATTTCATTATCTCATAGGTTGTTCTAAGAGATTGATGTATTTATTCTCTTTTATTTTATCCCCGTTAACAACCCTAGTCATGAACGAATAGTCTTCTTTTCGAAAAATCAATTCCAATCATCATTTATCCAAAAGAGGAGAAAATGATCAATGCATTAGTTAATTAACTTCCTACGAAAGGAGTGATGAATGATGTGTTCTATGATGCTCCTTATTTTTGATCGATATTTTTCTTTATCATTTTGAGGGAAGAGATGTATTTTGGTTCTAGGATGATATATCATTAATTAAATAATTATGCATTCCATAACCTAGAGATATTCCCATTAGGGTGTTCCCATAAGATTTGATGAAATTACCTCATCATGGAATGCTTTTTGGTCTTTATAGATTACAAAATATTGAGGTATATTATCTCTATGTGTTTTCTGAATATCAAAAAGTGATGGAATATGGAGTTTCTATATGACTATTTCTATGATATCTCTTATATAGCCTTGAAAGGATAGGTCATAGTCGATGCACAATGTTGGATGTTTTTTGGATCATTTTAGGAGTCTAGTTAATTAGATTTAGATAGATGAATTAAATGATAATCATATCATTATAGGAGATTTTGATTACCTCAGATTTTTATTCTTTATGGAAATGGATCCCTTCACTTTTTTATTTAGTAATGGATTTGTATTGGGGTGACCTAGAGGTAAAGGTGACCTGTGACCAAATCATTCATAGATATGATGAAGGGTGATGGTCATCATCAGTTTTTTTCCATCGAAGGATGTTTGTTCCATTGATTTTGTGTGTGGGAGTCATACGTGAGTTATATATATCACTTTTAACAGTACATGATGGTATGACAATGAGGTATTTTAATTTATGGAGGAATAATAGTTGTTCATGAATAAATGACTCACCGATAATGTTTATGGTGCAATGTTTTTTATGTTAGAAGGATGAGGTCTACCATCATGGCCCTAGTGGTTTATTCCATCCCTTAGAACTAACTATGAGTAATGGGTATGAAATACGAATTTTTTTTCGGTTTTAAGAAATCTGTATGTGTATAAGTCACTATACTGGTGAATTTAGATAATCTAACAATGTGGGAACAATTTCTAATTATACGAGTGATGAATAAAATTGATGAAATTGTGAGTGGATATCTGGATGATGTGATTTTATATTCATGGAGTTATTGTTATAATTATTAATTATTGAGTCACTCAGTTTAAATAATTAGTTTGGAGGGGATTATATCAAGATTTTGTCTCTCAGTTGTTCCTTACTTCTATATTCCACCCCAGGGAAATAAGCATACATAGAGGACCATCCAAATGTTGATGGATATGTTACAGTAATGTTTCATGTATTTTAATAGATTATGGGTTTAACAACCAACTTTGGATTTATTTCCTATAATAATATAAATCACTCATCCTTTGGTATGACTCCCTAAGAGGCATTGTACAAGAGGTCATGTCGATTCTCATTATACAACACCGAGATTGGTGTTGAAGTAATTGTTGGGAATTATAGGGATGATATAATTATATAGAATATATATATGGTTCTTTAGAGACCATAATTTTTTTATGTATAGGGGTAATTCCACATATACTGCATTAAATTTTTCGATAAAAGCGAAATAGAATTGAGGAAAACATTCGGCATGTAGTCTCCATGAATGTTGTATTTTATTTTCCAAATATATGTATATATATATTATTGGTTCCTCTAAATAAATATATAATGATTATATAATATATATATATATATCATGTCTAATATATTCGAGATTACAGAACCCTGATCAATGTAAGAGGACCAAAAAATATCAAATTACGACATACATAAAAATTAAAGAACTTATTTCCTAAAACGTGATTTTAACAAGTAATTATCAATAATAAGGGATTAAAGGATAATATTTTAGTCATATATATTATGATATATATGTTTACGGATTTATAATAGATTTATATTAAACATATATTAATTATAAATTAGGTTCTAACATGTATTAAATAATTTTATAAATAAGGTAAGGGACTTCCAAATCACCTTTTTTACATATTTGAGACACCAGTAGTGTTCAAAACCTATTTAATTTATATTATGTATTTACATCTCACTAAGGTTTTTTTATTATTATCCTCAAATATTTGGTGATTTAAAAACATGTTTTTAGATCAACCTTTCATGGGTTTTAGGTTCAACAATTACCAAAGTGGTAATGAAATTTTCCCCCAATTTTCCTTCTCTGAATCATATATTATGTTATGCACCTATAGTTTTTTTGATGAGGGTATATAGCCTATTTTGGAAGTAAAAACAGAATTAAAATACTCTCATGTTATTCTATTTTTCATTTTATGTTTTTATTTCATGAGTCTTATGATTCATTTCTATAAAAAACATTATGGGTTATATGATACAATCTCATCATTATCGGTATTATTATAGAAGATATTAATGTTGTTGAAATATTATGGAATGTATCTCATGTAACTGATGAGTTTTCTTCTAATATACTAATTTCATGAGAAAAAATATGTTACCATAATATACATTATTATTTATTCAAGAGATCAATAAAATATAATTTTATGAAAAATCTTCTTTATTTCTCACTTCATACAAAAGCCACAATTTCATTTCAAGAAATTTCTGAAAAAATAATTTATTCAAAAATGTTTTTCACATAAAATGTATAATATATTAATGAAATTATTTAAAATTTATTTATCTTTATGATGTATATGTAATGGAATATTCATTTCATATAGTAAACAGTTCCCGTTTGATTTTTATTGAAAATATGAATTCAATCAATATATTATCCTATACAAAATGAATGTTATTTTCCACTGTCATGACCACAAAATTAATTTAAAGATTCAATTTTAAAAATAAATATTTATTATGAATTTAAAGGATTTAAACATTTTAGTTTCAATTTTATTAAATTTTATAATTTATTTTGGAATTGAATGGTATATTTGTCCATAATTTTTCCAACATCCATTTTAAAATAATTTACCATCATCGATGGAATAATTAATTGACAATAATGATTTACTAGTTATATGATTTATGTATAAAAATATTATTAATTTTCTTAATGGTTTAATTTAATAATGACTTTATTTTTAACAATCATGTTACTTTTCCATAGGTTATACCATTATAAAATGCTTATTAAACCTTCTTTATTTCCCATTTATTATACTATAATAAAATTATGAACATTATTAAAAAACCAATATATTTTTATTAGTACTTATATAATGGTTGTTTTATTATGTTTTGAAAACCACATATGTGATTTTAATTATGTTTTAGTGATTATGTTATATCCAATTGTAGTGGTTATGTTCTAACTAATGATGATGGTTACATAACAACCAAGAAGGATAGGGTTTGTATCTCCATCAAAAGTATTGGTTAATAAAATATTATACATGATGAAAAGTTAAATAAGAGATTGTTTCATTCCCACAATGGTAGTGTGGAAAGTTATCCAAATCCCAAAAAGGAACATAAGAGGTAATCACAATCTTACTGCAGGTGAACAGGTGTTTAATCAAGGCCTAACACGTTATTAATTTCATTATTTGTATTTTAGACATAAGATTTTATATTCATGTATATTTCCAAAAATATATTTATAATTTCAAATTTTTGTTTTTTTTGATAATATCAGTTGATTCCATAATTTCTTATGTCATCTAAACTACTATGATTTATTCAATTACTCATGTCTATGATCTGTGATATGTAGGGTATTTTTTTGAAATGATATTTTTATTTTTTATAACCTTATAGAGATATTATATTGATATATCCTTTCTTTAACCTTAAAATAATCTTTAATCATTATTATGATTCCATTCCCAAGGGTATGAAGATAGGTATTATGTATTATATTCATAAAATGAGTGGTAGTTTGGAAGAATTTATTGGGAGATTAAATAGCTTAATTATGGAACACTTGTTTATATATCCATGTTTCAAAAGGTATTTGAAATAATTTATAGTTTTTAGATCATTATGTTATATAACTAATATTTATCTATTTGAAAATTTTTTCATCGCAAATGGGGGTACTCATTAATCATTTAAAAAAATTGAAAATGTTTTCAAAATGGGATTTACATTGAAAACTATTTTATTCAAATAACATGTTTGATTGAATTCCTCAAAGTGGAATTTGAAATAGAATTTTTTTTCAAGAATATATGATATATGAAATTTTGAATGGAAATTATTTTATAAACGTCTATAATAGATTCATGAATATGGTTGTCGATTATAACATATTGGGAAGACATTGGGTTATGATGTTAGACATTCACATATACAATCCTTTTTTGTGGTATATAGACATATAGTGTAGGTTCTTAGTGGGATATGGTTCGAGTTACATTCCTTGACTAATAAGACCCTACTGAATATAGGTAGACTATACCAATTAATATTCCTTATGTGTCTTATTTACGTGTACCCTCTTATTGGTTACCCTTTTTGAACATTGCTGGAAACATTTTGTTGTTAGATATTCTATGATTTCCCACATGGTTTATGAATCATGATTAAACAAAAGTTTTAATATAATTTACATAACATGGATTTAATATCATATTATATATTAATATTGAATATGATCAATTTAAAAGAAATCTAAATGATGATTTATGAAAATGATTAATTATGAAATATTATATAAAACTAATTTCATAGAATAAATAAATAATATATATTGAAATGAATTTCATAGATTAATCTTGGTTACCAAATGGGATAGAGTGATCACACCATAAATATTCCTTGGAGTGTATATAGACTTAGTGTCGTTGGAAATAATTAATATGAATTTTTGTTTCCTGTAGTGGTGTTTTCTCATATCTGGTGTTACTTTAGAGTGTGTTTGGGATGGTGGGGATGTTATTCCATGTACATTTTGTCTCATGATGTTGAGAAGATACTTTTTTTAGTATTTATACTATTCTATGTTCTCGTTTTTTTTGTATTGTTCATCATTATTATATATTGAATCTCGCATGTGATTTATTTTCATTATTTCGAACTAATATTCATTGATATATTATACTTATAACATGATTTATTCTGAGGATGATAATTTTCACATGTTTTTATATAAATTCCCATGTTCCTGTATCCAGCCTATGGGGATTGGTAAGACACATCGTGCCGTATAGGGAGCCAATTCAGGTGATGTGTCAACGTGACCGAAGTAAGATCATTACACTTCTAAAATATTCAAATTTATTATCAAACATCATCCAATGATTTTACTTCTCCAGATACATTAGTATATATTCTTGTTTCACCATTGATGGATTCAGTAATATCAAGCCAAATATTTCATTCTAAATATTTTATTACTCTAATAGTTTCCCTCTAAAACAATTATATCTCATATAAAAAATTATGTAAACCATAAATATTAATAATAAAAATTATTTGACTTAAATATGGAGAAAAACCAACAATCATCACATTTTATGAATGAATTATAAAAATGATTCCACGTAAAAAGACTTAGAGGAATCTATCTCTAATAATGAAACATCATCAATATCTCAATTATATTTAATATATAAAAACCCTCATAGTATATTTTCACATTACAGAACATATATTTATATCTTCATATCCTTATGGTATCCATAATATTTAATAAAAAATAATTATAATTTCACTATTTTTGTCTTAAATATTAGAAAAATTATTTATATCACACCCAATATTGTTAAAAAAGTTAAATATACTATGTATAACATTATATAAGAAAAATATTTTTTCAATAGGTTTTAGTAATTGGAGGATTCTCCAAATTTTGGTTAATGATGATATTATCAATATGAAATAAAAAGGAATAAAATAAATAAATTTATAGTGGTTTCATATATTAAAAAAACAAATTTTAATCATTAATGAAACTCTCACCAAAATTATTAATGAAATAAAAAATTGTATATTTGGAAATTCTACACATAATTATTATTTTGATAATAGGAGGAAAAGGTAAATTTAACCAGTCAAAATAATACATTATTTGAAAAATTTTATTTATTATAAATCTTTTGAACATATCAATGTGTGTATGTTTTTCGATCTTACAATAAATTAAATGATAATCATTTACATTACCATATTGATAACCGATTTATAATCCTTTCTAGGAAATTCAATAAATAAAAAATCGGAAGATAAATTCTCAAGTGTTATTATTGTAATGCCTCTTCATATCACAAATTCAGTCAACGAGATAGAGTGGATACCAAGAATATTACTATTCAGATAAATGGTATAGAATAAATTGACCGTAGTTGTTAGGTATATTAACATGAATATTTTTTATAAGATCTTTTTACAATACATTATTGTGTTCATTTGAAGGAGGAATGAGTCTAATGTTAGAATGTTATATGTTGGTGGTGAGTTCAATTTACCAGATAAATTAAATTAACATGTAGATTACTGTAATGACCCAAAATTTCCATATAATGTTTTTTAAATAAATTGGAATTTTACGATTCTGTGAAAATTGACAGTGTATGACTCGGAGGCACAGAGTGCCCAGAATTAATTTCTGAACACTTCTTCTAGTAAATTCAGTAAAATTATAAGGGGGTTTTTATAACTTTTGAACTGGTGCACATAATTGATATCTGAGGGCACCATTGAACTCACAACCCCGATATTCACTTGAATAAATTTTCACGTTGATGGCATTTGGTTGAGGGTGAATGTACATATTTGGGTTTTTTGTGAACGAATAAAATAAAAATAAATTTCTGTAACCATTTTTTTCTATTTAAAACACCCATGTGAATGTTGGGAGGTGGGGACCACCAGAACTAAACCACCCTTTGAAAATTAGTAGGTGGGGTCCACTGGAACTAAACCTCCCTTATGTGGTTATGGTGATGGGGACAAACCGATCCTAAACCCCCTATATGAATTTTAGAGGTGTAGACTACTTGACCCCTCTTAATGGGGGAGAAACCTCGAAACTCCCCAATATTCCAACCCTCCCATTAAATTGACCCAATTAATTGAGCTAATTAATTTTGCCAACTCGGTACAGTAATTATGCTAACTTGGTTGTGATAACATAATTAATCCTCTATGTTAATTATATTGTCACCTCTTTCATTTTTTTTGGGTGGGACTGTGAGAGGAGAACCCTTGGAGGTTTACACTTCCCTAATGATGAACGCATTCTTCGATGATGAACACTCCACCAACGAAGAAGGCCGACTTCGACTTCTACCTCGAGACACCCTCCAATGAGGAACATATTCAAATATGAAGAACTAGCACTCGAGCCCAGTATTGGAGGTGTGTGGAGGATGAGACAAACGTTGATAACTTCATGTTCCTTCTCACGCCAACGTCAATGAGCAATCCAAGGTTGGGGATTATTTCTATATGATTATAACTTCCCATTATCTTTCCTTCTAATTATTTTTTAGGATTGGGAATATATATTGACAAGGGTTGTGGGGATTGATGTTTTTAACTATCTTCATACACGTTCATGATTCAATTTTGTGAACCGCATGCTACCTCTCTAACAAGGAGGGTGCGGGCCAAAAAAACATGGCCCAACCCCTCCGTTGTTCTTCTTTATTGGTCTGTTCTTCGCAATGGATGAAGACAATGAAGGCAACGAAGCCAATGATGATCTGCTGCTCATGGCCACTACCACCCACGACCTTCATGCCCCACGGCGCTCTGCTGCCCGTGGCCTTACCGCGCTGCCTTGCGGCACCCACGAACTCTACCACTCCGCACCGTCCGCGGCTGATCCGCAATCGCCGCCTCTCCACGCTGCCGCAGATGAACCACCTCTCGAGCTGCCGATCTGCTCCACCACCACCATGCACTACCGATCTTCCGCCATTATGTGGAGCCGAGCCGCCCCCCGACCAGTCCCTACGACCCGATCCACTGCCGTCGGGCCGAGCTACCATCCTAGCCACCATCCGAGCCACCATATCAGGCTGAGCCATCGTCGTCATGCCAAGATGGGCGGCCACCCAAACTACTGCCACTGCCAGAGCCCCCACTGCCTGAGCCGCCACCACCGCCCGAGCTATCGCCGCCATGCCGAGTCGTCACTGTCATCTGGGTCGAGCCGTTGCCGCTGTCTGGGTCGACCCACCGCTGCACTTTCGGACGATCCGCCTCGGCCGAGCCGCCCATCGGCCTCATGCACTCCGTGGTCCCCCTTGGAATCGTGGCCAATCGGGCCAAGCTCAGTGGGCCGGGCAGAACCCATCGTGTCGGACTAGACCCAGGCCCCCTACGACCCATTTATGCTCTTTTCGCCCCAACATTGGTATTGGACATCTATTTGATGAACAGTCAGCAAAATTGGAATTCCTGGGGAAAGATAGTCCATTTGAGTATACCCCACTAGAGTTTTGGGTAAGGTTGAGGTACAGTCGGGTTGGATTGAGCACGAATCAAACCAGGCCCCCAAGACAAAAATATGACAACCCTGCATTTTATTACAAATTAAACATGCTTTATTACATAAAACTTCACTTGATCCAACAAAGAAGATCGAGAGGTTTAGTGTCTTTGGGGCTTAGGATCATTACATAAAAACATTAAACTTGAAATACAACATCTTTATTGAAAACTTCCTTTACATGACCACTACATTCCTTCGTACTTAGCATTGCATGGGATAACCTGAGGACATGCATAAGAAAAGGGTGAGCTATAAAGCCCAGTAAGGGAGTAAACAATGAATAACATGAGAAGTGAAATACATGTTAAGAAATAGGAATATCAATAGATCATAATAGAAACATGAACATAAAAGCATGATAAAGCATGATAATCATAACATGGAAATGTGGCAACAACACTTAACATTGAATTAGCATGAGCCAAGGCTCATTGCACATGGAGCATGAGTAAACCCTCATTGCACTTGAAGCACGAGTAAACCCTCGTTGAACTTGAATTAGCATGAGTAAACACTCATTGCACATGACGTATCATGATACTATACTTTACCCAATGCATTGGAGCGCTATGAAGGGCGCACCCTTCTTAAACATTTCATTTCATGCATAAGTGTGCCACATGGATCATAAAACATGGATTCATAAAACATAAACATTTATTCCACGATAAAGGAATGTGGAATTCATACATGAATCTTTATAATCAATAAGTAAATGTGCATAATGGTGAATACCCTTGATGGAGAAATGTGCATGGTATTCACTACACAATGACATTGGCATAGAAAATCGGTGTGATTTCGGCAGGGTAACGGCGTGACATAAGAATTTATAAAAAAAGTTGATGAGAGAGAAAGGGGGTCCTCATCATATTTACATGTAATGGACAGTAAGGAGGTCATATAGATACATGTCCCAACAATTGAGAAGGAATTTATATTCATGATACAAAAGTATTGCTTGAATATAAAAGAGGAGAAAAATGTTTCTTTCGGAATTTCGACATAGTAACGGGTGTACATGGGAGGCTTTTAATGATAGAGAAAGGGGTCTCCCATCATTAAAACAATAAGAGGGCAGTATGGGAGAGGTGCGAAACCATACCCCAACATTCATAATTGAAATTAAAAGGGCAATACGACTTAAATAAAATTGACAAAAAATGAGAAAGGAAGAAAACCCCTTACTTGGAAGTGTGCTTCCAAAGGCTAGAGAGAGGCTTCTGAGAGGCTTCTTGGGAGCTTGGGGAACCTTGAGAGGATTCTAGAGAGAGTAGGGCAGAGGTTGGACGAACTTCAAGGGCTTTGAGTGAGGAGGAAGTGGGAGCTTGGGTGGGTTTATATATGAAAGGTGAGAGAATTCTTTATTGTTTAGGTTTGGGACCCCTTATATTAAAATAATCCAAACCACAAACCATCCCCTGATATTTGCCCATGGTTTCTGGAAAAGGAAAGAGGAAAAAAATATTTTACAAGTCCAAGGTCCGAACTTATTAAAAAATTAGGGTTGCGTATGTGGAGGTGAGTCACACTCCCATGGAAATTAATTTTAAAAGGCAAAGTGTTGAATAAGTCTTGAGGGATCCATTAATGCTTTGAAAAGTAAGTCAAACAAACCCAAAACCTCATTATTTTAATGATAAACACATATTGGCCGAACATAAGGATTATGATATTTCATTACATCACCATTGGGTCATTATGATGTCATAAAACACATTATATATTTAAATGGTATTTAATTTTTACCCAAAAATTTGACTGTCTCAGAAAATTATGAAAAATTCATCGTTGGATAATTTCGACGTCCTGATTCCAAAAATAATATTTATTTTATCTAAATAATTTTCTATATATGTGAAATTTCACTTTTAAAATAAAAACCAACATTTATAAAAAAATTCACGGGTTTTGATAGAAATGGCTCTCAAACCTTAATAAAAATTTTAATTGCATTTATAAAATTATAAGATCATTTATACTTAATAAAAAATTAATTTAATATTAATAATAATATTTTATTAAAATATTATTTAATTCAATAATCCTTTAATTTAATAAAATATAATTCTTAATTAAATAATAACTAAAAACACCATTTTTACTTTAAAAAATAATTACAATATATAAAAAATGACTAGAAATTATATTCATTATTATATACAAAAATAATATACATGATCAGGGTGCTACTTATTTGTTACATAACCCCTTAAAATAGCCACATAAGACCTAAGGGTAAGGTGTGCGATGGTGACAGACTCTTGGGGTTGCTCGGAAAACATCGCTCGAGTGGTAATATCTATCAACTTCCATTTATCCCATAGACGATCACATTCGAGCTTGACTTGATGAAGCTCAGATTTGGCTTGGTCAAGGGCAAAGCCCAAAGACGCCACCTCTTTTCTGAGCTCCGACAAATGGGCTTCGTAAGGGGCAATTCTAGTGGATGAGGCCATCGCTTCCTTTGTCTGAGTAGAAATGGGTTCGTTAAAGCCTTTTATTTATACTACTCAGATGATCACTATTCAACGGCTATAAAAGTAACGGTCACAAATATTAACATAAAACTAAAGAAGTTGACATCTTATAAAAACATTTTTTTCATAAAGAAACATTTAACTGGATCAAGATGGATTTTCCATTAATGAAACTTTGGGTCGATACAACATTCCCCCCTTAAGAAATTTTTCCCTCGAAATTTTCCTTTTCCCACACTAAAACAAATGTGGGTAACATAGCTTCATCATATCCTACGACTCCCAAGTTGCTTCTTCAAACTTGTGGTTTCTCCAAAACACCTTGACGAGGGGCATTGTCTTATTTCGTAGAACTTTTTCTCTACGATCTAAGATCTTCACTGGTTGCTCCTCATAAGAAAGATCGTCTTCTAATTGTACCACCTCAGAAGAGATTACATGTGAAGGGTCTTGTATGTACTTCCATAAGAGGGATACATGGAAGACATCATGCACCTTGGCCATAGTAGGTGGATGTGCTAGTCGATAGGCCACAGCCCCAACACGATCAAGAATCTCGAAGGGGCCGATGTACCTTGGACTTAACTTCCCTTTCTTTCCAAACCTCATGACCTTCTTCCACAGAGATATGCGTAAAAACACCATGTCTCCGACTTTAAACACAAGGTCTCGTCGACGATTATCTGCATAACTCTTCTGTCGACTCTGGGCTGCCATGATTTGCTGCTGAATGGTTTTCACCTTCTCCACCATTTCTTCGACCATTTCTGGTCTAAGCAGCTTACATTCACCGACCTCATCCCAACATTCCAGTGTTCTACACCTTTTCCCATACAGGGCTTCATATGGTGCCATTTGGATTCTCGAGTGGAAACTATTATTATAAGAGAACTCAACCAGAAGAAGATGTTGATCCCATCCTCCTTTAAAATCCATTGAGCACGCTCTCAACATATCCTCAAGTGTTTGGATAGTCCGCTCGGATTGTCCATCAGTTTGAGGATGATAGGCCGTTCTGAAGTTCAGTTCAGTATTCAGAGCATGTTGAAGACTCCTCCAAAACTTAGAGGTAAATCATGTATCTCGGTCAGACACAATAGAGAGTGGTACTCCATGCAACAGTACCACTTCCCTGATATATATCCGTGCCAGCTGATCCAAAGAGAAATCCTCTCGAATAGCAATGAAGTGTGTAATCTTTGTAAGACGATACACAACAACCCAGATTGCGTTGTTGCCTTTGGATGTCCTTGGAAGTCCGGTGAAAAAGTCCATGGTGATGTTCTCCCATTTCCATTTTGGTATGGGCAATGGTTGCATCATCCCCTTAGACTTCTGCCTCTCTACCTTCACATGCTGACACACCAGGCACTTTGATGTATATTCAGCGATCTCCTTCTTCATATTATCCCACCAGAAGTTTTCTCGGAGATCTCGATACATCTTTTTGCTCCCTGGGTGAATAGAGAAATTTGAACTATATGCATCATCCAAAAGATCCTTTTTCAGCTCCGAACATGATGGAACACATAGTCTTTTCCCAAACCGCACAATTCCTTCTTCATTAACATTAAACTCTGAGGATTTTCCCTTTTTGATAGCTTCCACTTTTTCTTGGATTCCCGCATCATCCTTTAGAGCATCCTTTAACCTTTCCAAAAGAGATGGTTGAGCAATCATTTGTGAAAGTATTGATGATGTTCCCTTATTTATGATTCCCACGTCCATCTTCATCAAGTATAAGAAGATTGGATCCTTCTCAATTCTCATCATTGATAAAATTGCTGGATCCTTTCTACTTAGGGCATCCGCCACCTTGTTCGCCTTACCAGGGTGGTAATGTATTGAACAGTCATAATCCTTGATGAGCTCTATCCATCTTCTCTGGCGCATATTAAGCTCTTTCTGTGTGAATATATAGTTAAGACTCTTGTGGTCAGTATATATCTCACATTTCTCTCCATAGAGATAATGCCGCCAGATTTTCAAGGCAATGATCACCGCCACCAACTATAGATCATGCGTTGGATAGTTTCACTCATGGATTTTCAACTGCCTTGAGGCATAGGATATCACTTTATCATTCTGCATCAGCACGCACCCTAAGCCCTTCTTCGAAGCATCACTGAATACCACAAAAAGATCCCCACTTGTGGGTAAAGTTAGCACGGGTGCAGTGATAAGCCTCCTATTCAACTCCTTGATGCTTTCTTCGCATTCATCACTCCAAGAAAACTTTACTCCCTTTCGAGTTAGCTTGGTAAGAGGTTTGGACAATCTTGAGAGATTTCTCACAAATCGTCGATAATATCCAGCTAACCCCAAGAAGCTACGGATATCAGTTACGGATGTTGGCCTCGACCATCCCTCAATTGCATCTGTTTTGGAGGGGTCCACAGATATCACATTGCTTGTGATGATATGACCCAAGAATGAGACTTCCTTCAACCAAAAATCACACTTTCTGTACTTTGCATAGAGCTTCTCCTTGCGTAAAGTCTCTAGTACAATTTTTAAATGCTCCTCATGGTCCTCCTTGGTTTTGGAGTATATTAGAATATCATCTATAAAGACTACCACAAATTTGTCTAGGTAATCTCTAAAGACTCTATTCATCAAGTCTATGAATATTGCTGGAGCATTGGTGAGTCCGAAAGGCATTACTATGAATTCATAGTGCCTGTACCTTGTACGAAAAGCAATCTTGGGGATATCTTCCTTCTTCACCCTTACCTGATAATATCCCGACCGCAAGTCGACCTTGGAGAAGTATTGTGCTCCACACAGCTGATCAAACAAGTCATCGATTCTTGGGAGAGGATACTTGTTCTTTATCGTGATTTTGTTAAGTTCACGATAATCGATGCAAAGCCGCATTGACCCATCCTTCTTCTTGACGAAGAGGACTGGTGCACCCCATGGTGATGCACTTGGGCGTATAAACCCTTTATCCAGATTCTCCTATAGTTGTTTCTTCAGTTCTTCAAGCTCAACCACAACCATTCTATATGGAGTCTTGGATATTGGTAGCGCCCCAGGTATAAGTTCAATTGAGAACTCAACATCTCTTCTTAGAGGAAGACCAGGAAGTTCCTCGGGAAATACTTCAGCGAATTCCCTCACAATAGGCATTTCTTCAAGGGTGGTTTCTTCCTTGGACTTAATCATCTGAGCCAGATATGCGTGCTCATAAGGCAGTAATATCCATGCTTGAGATGATGGAGCTAAAGGAGATTCATCTTCCTCCTGACACTTGTAATGAATCAGGGGTCAATTCTCCATATGGAGTGTGATTTCCCTCTCCCGAAAATTTATGTTGGCTCTATATAAGGAAAGCCAATCCATGCCAAGAATTGTATCAAATTCCACCAAAGGGAGTATGACGAGGTTCGCCGGGAAATTCAATCCACAGATTATAACAGTGGAGGACTTATACTCATGGGATGCAATGATTGCCCCATTTTCCGTACTCACCGACATCTTTACTTCCATGATTTGTGGTGGTGCAGGGATTGTTCTACTAATCTTTTGAGATATAAAAGAATGCGTATAACCTGAATCAAAAAGTACGTTCGCTATTCTTGAATGAATAACTAGCGTACTTGTCACCACTTCGTTGTCGGGGTTCACTTCGGCAGAAGTGATGGCAAAAGCTCTTCCTTGCTGTCTTGGAGGTTGTTGATTGCCTCTGATAACCCTTGGATTAGGGCACTGATTCGCAAAATGACCCGGTTCTTTTCATTTGAAGCATTGAACAACGCGTTGAGGTTCGAACGGAGAGTTCCTCTCCTCTGTCGCAGCCGCGGGTCCTTCTTGCTGACAGTTAACAGCTAGGTGTCCTTCTCTTCCACACTTGAAGCATTTTCTTGTCCCCCTAAGGCAATTTCCAGGGTGCTTCTTTCCACACTTTTGGAAAGTGGGGTGCTGGAATTTCTTAGCTCTGTTGGATTTATCCATCGGACCACCAGCATTGAAGTCCACCTTACGCTTCTTGTCCCCATGATACCCCTGTGATTCTCCGATCTCCATTTCAACCTTGAGGGAACATCGGACAATTTCCTCATAGCTGTCGAAGTCACGGATCGCTAATGTTTTCCGCAAGCTAGGCTTCGGCCCACCAAAGAAGCGGTCAACCTTGCATTCGGGGGTAACGACAAAGCCGGAAGCGTATCGTGCAAGCCTTGTGAGGTTTGCCTTGTACGCTCCCACAGATTCTTCATCTTTCTGTTTGAGGGAAAGGAAGTCCCTTTCCATCTTAAGACGGAGGGTGCGTGGAAAATATTTATCAAAAAACATCTTCTGGAATTCCTTCCATTCTAAAGCCTCGATCTCCTCCTCAGGCTTCATATTTTTGATCAACGTCCACCATTGATCAGCTTCACCCTCCATACGATAAGCCGCCAGAAGAACCTTCTCTTTTTCAGAGCATTGGAGGATGGAGAATATCTTTTCAATGGAGTTGATCCATTGTTCAGCGATCGTGGGATCGGATGATCCACTAAAAGTAGGAGGCCTTTGTCTCATTAAGCTTTCAATAGCGACTTGTTCTTTCTTAGGGGGGGTTGAACGTTCCTCTTGACCAGTGTTTCTATTCAAAACTTGAGTTAGCTGAGAGAGAAGCGTGACAAAGTTCGCGATTCCCGCTCCCATTGGATTGGTCATCTCATAAGTACAATCATCACACTGATCTTCACAACGGTTGTTAGCCCGAGTTCTCCTATTACCGGCCATTGGCTGGAATAAAAGTAAAGTTAGGGGTAACACATAAAGGCTAATCCAAAGACAAAAGTTTGATGACTTATAAATAAATTTTATCTCTTTAACTCGTGAGTCTATAGGATTCAATCAAGGCTTTTCATGATATTCCTTCTAACATATATTCTTAGGGGCATTTTTTCCCTTAATAAGGGTTTATACTAAGATTGTGAATTTATCAAAACATATCCCCCGGGGGTGTCGTAACCAAGAGTGCAGCAAGGCCCGTTGTCGTGCACCAGTTCCCGTTCGAGTCTATCTCATAGCGGTGTTTTCAGGTTTTACCCCTAGGATACATCTATACCAGAGCCGCCTCTACCTGCTCGTATCCAGACAGGGACGTATTTGTTTGATAAACCACTTACTTAGTATTTACCAAAACATAGGGATGTTTTTATTATGCTTAGTCTTGTATCTAAGGCTTTACAAGGGTTTCCTAATCCCAAAAATAACTAAACCTATCCTTTGATACCAACTATGACAACCCTGCTTTTTATTACAACTTAAACTTGCTTTATTACATAAAACTTCACTTGATCCAACAAATAAGATCGAGAGGTTTAGTGGATTTGGGGCTTAGGATCATTACATAAAAACTTTAAACTTGAAATACAACATCTTTATTGAAAACTTCCTTTACATGACCACTACATTCCTTCGTACTTAGCATTGCATGGGATAACCTGAGGACATGCATAAGAAAAGGGTGAGCTATAATGCCCCGTAAGGGAGTAAACAATGAATAACATGAGAAGTGAAATACATGTCAGGCAATAGGAATATCAATAGAGCATAATAGAAACATGAACATAAAGGCATGATAAAGCATGATAATCATAACATGGAAATGTGGCAACAACACTTAACATTGAATTAGCATGAGCCAAGGCTCATTGCACATGGAGCATGAGTAAACCCTCATTGCACTTGGAGCACGAGTAAACCCTCTTTGCACTTGAATTATCATGAGTAAACACTCATTGCACATGACGTATCATGATACTATACTTTACCCAATGCATTGGAGCGCTATGAAGGGCGCACCCTTCTTAAACATTTCATTTCATGCATAAGTGTGCCACATGGATCATAAAACATGGATTCATAAAACATAAACATTTATTCCATGATAAAGGAATGTGGAATTCATACATGAATCTTTATAATCAATAAGTAAATGTGCATAAAGGTGAATACCCTTGATGGAGAAATGGGCATGGTATTCACTACACAATGACATTGGCTTAGAAAATCGGTGTGATTTTGGCAGCGTAACGGCGTGACATAAGAATTCATAAAAAAAGTTGATGAGAGAGAAAGGGGGTCCTCATCATATTTACATGTAATGGACAGTAAGGAGGTCATATAGATACATGTCTCAACAATTGAAAAGGAATTTATATTCATGATACAAAAGTATTGCTTGAATATAAAAGAGGAGAAAAAGGTTTCTTTCGGAATTTCGACATAGTAACGTGTGTACATGGGAGGCTTTTAATGAGAGAGAAAGGGGTCTCCCATCATTAAAACAATAAGAGGGCAGTATGGGAGAGGTGAAAAACAATACCCCAACATTCATAATTGAAATTAAAAGGGCAATACTACTTAAATAAAATTGACAAAAATGAGAAAGGAAGAAAACCCCTTACTTGGAAGTGTGCTTCCAAAGGCTAGAGAGAGGCTTGTGAGAGGCTTATTGGGAGCTTGGGGAACCTTGAGAGGATTCTAGAGAGAGTAGGGCAGAGGTTGGAAGAACTTAAAGGGCTTTGAGTGAGGAGGAAGTGGGAGCTTGGGTGGGTTTATATAGGAAAGGTGAGAGAATTCTTTATTATTTAGGTTTGGGACCCCTTATATTAAAATAATCCAAACCAAAAACCATCCCATGGTATTTGCCCATGGTTTCTGGAAAAGGAAAGAGGAATACAATATTTTACAAGTCCAAGGTCCTAACTTATTAAAAAATTAGGGTTCCTTATGAGGAGGTGAGTCACACTCCCATGGAAATTAATTTAAAAAGGCAAAGTGTTGAATAAGTCTTGAGGGCTCCATTAATTCTTTGAAAAGTAAGTCAAACAAACCCAAAACCTCATTATTTTAATGATAAACACATATTGGCCGAACAGAAGGATTATGGTATTTTATTACATCACCATTGGGTCATTATGATGTCATAAAACACATTATATATTTAAATGGTATTTAATTTTTACCCAAAAATTTGACTGTCTCAGAAAATTATGAAAAATTCACCGTTGGATAATTTCGATGTCCTGATTCAAAAAATAATATTTATTGTATCTAAATAATTTTCTAAATATTTGAATTTTCACTTTTAAAATAAAAACCGACATTTATAAAAAAATTCACGGGTTTTGACAGAAATGTCTTTCAAACCTTAATAAAAATTTTAATTGCATTCATAAAATTATAAGATCATTTATACTTAATAAAAAATTAATTTAATATTAATAATAATATTTTATTAAAATATTATTTAATTCAAAAATCCTTTAATTTAATAAAATATACTTCTTACTTAAATAATAACTAAAAACACCATTTGTACTTTAAAAACTAATTACAATGTATCAAAAATGACTAGAAATTATATTCATTATTATATACAAAAATAATGTACATGAACATGGTGCCACTTATTTGTTACATAACCCCTTAAAATAGCCGCATAAGACCTAAGGGTAAGGTGTACGATGGTGACAGACTCTTGGGGTTGCTCGGATAACATCGCTCGAGTGGTAATATCTATCAACTTCCATTTTTCCCGTAGACGATCACGTTCTAGATTGACATGATGAAGCTCAGCTTGGTCTTGGTCGAGGGCAAAGCCCAAAGACGCCACCTCTTTTCCGAGCTCCGACAAATGGGCTTTGTAAGGGGCAATTCTACTGGATTAGGCCATCACTTCCTTTGTCTGAGTAGAAATGGGTTCGTTAAAGCCTTATATTTATACTACTCAGATGATCACTGTTCAATGGCTATAAAAGTAACGGTCACAAATCTTAACATAAAACTAAAGAAGTTGACATCTTATAAAAACATTTTTTTCATAAAGAAACATTTAGCTGGATCAAGAGGGATTTTCCATTAATGAAACTTTGGGTCGTTACAAAAAATCCATATAACTCACAGACCGGGCGCACGATTGACACACCCTCTGTTGTGTTGAGACCACTATGATGTGGAGAACCTTTGAGATACATATTCATGGGACATCGTGGTAGTTGATGAATTGACCAGTGGATTTGGGAGTGGACCCTCCCAGAGACGAGCAAGCCTGTTGCCGAAACACAGTAGCTGGCTGTGACGAGAAGAGTGCTCCTTTCCAACCAATGTGGGTTAGCTCCTAGTAATCCTCCACGGGAAGCTCCAAGCAATTATGTGTGGGTAAGCTCCTAGCAATTATAGGTGGTTCATCTCCTAGCAATCTTATGTGGGTTAGCTCCAGCGGTCTTATGTGTGTCAACTCCTAGCGATCTTATGTGTGTCATCTCCTGGCGATCATGTGTGGGTCAGCACTAGCGAGCCGGTCTGGGTTAGCACCTAGTGATCAACTGTGGGTTAGATTCTAGTGATCCTATGTGGGTCAACTCCTAACAATCCTGTGTGGGTCAGCTCCAGTGATCCTGCGTGGGTCATCTCCTTGAGATCCAGTGTGGGTCAGCTCCTTGCGATCCTCTATGGGTCCAATCCAATGATCCTATGTGGGTTTTCTCCAGGGATCCTTTGTGGGCCAGTTCCATGAGATTCTGTGCAGGTTAGTAGAAATGCCACTTAATGGAATAAAATGATTTAATATTTATAACTAAACATATCAACTACCATACATATATATATACCTAGTGTTAGGTGAGTCAATAACTTTGTGTTTCCTCATGAATGACATGAATTAGATTATATCTTAGGTATATGTATGGGCTTATACCTTTGTAGGGTTATCTATTGATTTCATACTTTGTGGTTTATCCATGGTGTATTATGAGATACTTTTAGTGTATCGAGGTCCGTATTGAGAATCTTTATACTCAGACCTGCATAGGAAATTCCCACTCCTTGTTGTGTTTTATGTAGACAACAAAAAACACTAATTGAGGATGAGCGTACCAGGACTGGATGGTGCACGGAGGTGGACCATACGGCGTGTCGGATTATAGAGGAGATAGGTGGACATAGAGTTCAGAGGAGGTGATCTGTACCTACCCTTCAAGTAGGAATCGAGGTGGATGATCAAGAATCTTCTTTTCACCTATTATCCATCTTTTACCTTTTAGTTTTCCTTATACATTCTAGTTGGTATTGTATTCTGGCCCATTCTACTGATACTACTCACTCTTTTTACTATTCAGTTTACTTGTATTCGTGTCTTGTTGTGTGCATTGTTGTGTGTCTGAAAGATTATAACGGCAATGCCTTCATTGTTTTATGGAATTTTCCTTTCAGTGACAGTTTCCATCCCCTGGCCTATGGTAGGCGGGCACGGGGTAGTCATGGCACGGGCCCTAGGGGATGGGTCGTGACAAATTGGTATCAATGGATTTGGTTCTACTGCAGAACATAATACTATGATATTTATTTTTAATGTAAATAGTGTTATGTGTTGTGATCGTGGTTATCAGTTTACGAAATCCAGTGTTGGTGCGACAGCCGGCATATCCATACACTAGGACCCTGACTTTTGATTTCGGACTCAGTGCATGAAAACACTGAATGTATGTGTGTTTTGAAGAGTTTTCTTTTTTATCTTTTGACATAGCACACCAGGTATAACTTATTAACTGTGGTGCACCTGTTACTTTTTAGGATGCCTCCACAAAGACAACCAGCTTGGGTTCTGAGAGTTACATGCATTGATAGCCCTTAGAGAAATGAGGCCTCGGTGCATGGCACTTTTCCAGTAGAGGCACTTGAGGAGGCACCAGTGGTACCATTCCCCATTGGGCCACTAATGCAACCAGCCCCAACAACAGACACTACATGCCGCTTGAGCATGTTGCATGAGTTCCAGCACCAGTGGGTACCCAAGTTCTGCAGAGAGAAAGACCCACAGGTGGCTGAGGATTGGCTGGAGGCTATTGTGAGAGTCTTCCGAATGGTAGGGACACTAGTTGATCTCATGGTGATCCTTGCCACCAGCCTTCTACAGGCAGCATCAAGTAGATGGTGGAGCATGATGCTCTATGTTCATGACGAGGTGACACTTTTCTGGGTAGACTTTGAGAGCCTGTTTCAGCAGAGTTTTTCCTTGTGACACTCCATGCATTGCACATATAGGGGCTCGTTCATCTACATCAGTGTAGGACAACAGTGGCTCAGTACTCTGCTAGGTTCACTGACCTCTCACGCTACTCCATAGATATGGTGTGGGACCCATTTTTCAGGGCAGAGACCTTCGAGCATGGTCTCAGGAAGGGGATCATGGCTTTTATGATCTCACATAGCATCCCGAAATTGGTAGGGGTACTAGAAAGAGCCCTCATAGTGGAGTGATTCCTCACTGAATCATCTCCAGTAGCAGGATCCTGCACTATTTATCACATTGAGGAGTCTTCTGTAGTTGGTATCAAATAGATTTTGTAGATGTCCAAGAGGACTAGACCTATAGGTGGATGACCACAAGACTCAGCATTAGTTGTGTGGGGCACCCAAGACAGATCCAGTCATAGCTGGATTGGACAATGTTACACATGCGGTGGGCAGGGTCACATGGCTTGTGAATGTCTGACCCGCTATACGGATGATTAGAAGACATTCAAAGGACCACACAGGTAGAGACATAGGATTGACTGAGGATGTCTGTAGGGAGAATGATGATGTGGTAGAGGAGCTGGTTGTGTATTTGTCAGTGGGTGACAATTTGAGATGTTACCACCACCACAACCACCAAGAGGTCTAACCCGACTACAGAGTGAAGGTGGACATGGGAGAGATCTGCTCCAGGATGTTGAGTCGTACAAGCATGGAACTCAAGGGATGACACGGGGTATAGTTTCTGTCAACTCCACCGTAGTTGTAGTTCTTTTTGACCTTGGTTCTAGAATTCTTTTATTTCCACTGCACTCATTTGGAGATTGGAGATTCCTATGGAGCCGTTGGAATGATCACTACACCTAGAGAATACTACGGGAGAATATTTGACGATTACGCACTGGTTTTTGAAGTGCGATCTTACACTTGGAGGGGAGAGCTTTGGCTGGGATCTTCTTGTAGTGGCATCGAGGCCAAACGACATCATCATGTGTATGGACATGTTATTTACATTCCATGCTTAGATAGACTGTATTAGGCATAAATTGGTGTGTTTCCATAGGGATGGGACTGGGTTTACCTTCACTGGAGAGAATGGAACCTATGAAGCACATGATGGACATACCCAGAGGATGGTGCAGGTGATCACTCACCATTTGGCTTGCCTTACCCTTAGAGCAGTTGATGTGGAGAGTCTGAGTTATCCTATAGTGGTGGGATAGTATGTACATGTCTTCCCTGATGATGTTCTTGGTCATCCTACTCATAGAGAGGTGGATTAGTAAATCGATCTATACCCCATGGTGGAACAAATATATACACCAACATATCAGAAGGCTCATGCGGAGCTTCGTGAGCTGCAGGTACAGCATGAGGACTTGTAGTGGAAGGGATTCATTCACCCTCGTGTTTCTCCTTGTGCATTCTCAATTTGGTTCGCCAAGAAGGATAATGGGAGCTTAAGGATTTGTGATGATTATCAGGGCATGTACCAGTTAACTATGAAGAACAAGTATCCACTTTTGAGGATTGCCGACCTCTTTGATTGGATGAAAGAAACACAATGGTTCTCGAAGATAAACCTCAGATCTAACTATCACCAGCACAGACAGAGGGATGAGGGTGTTTAGAAGATTTCCTTCAGATGTAGGTATTGAAACTATGAATTATTTGTTATTCTGTTTGGTTTAACCATCGCTCCAGCAGTGTTTGTGGGACTCATGAATAAGATCTTTCATCCATACCATTATCTATTTGTAGTAATCTTCATCGAAGAAATTCTGATCAACTAATCAACTGAGGAGGATAATGCCTATCATTTGTAGGTAGTACTAGACACAATATGAGGGCTCAAAATTTATGGTAATCTCTCGAAGTGCCAGTTATGGATCTGAGAGGTTCACTTTCTTGGACATGTGATATCAGAGGTTGGAGTTGCAGTGGATCTAGCAAACGATTGAGGTGATTCATGCTTGGGAGCCACCAATGAATGTGATGGAGGTGCGTAGATTCCTGGGATTGGAAGTATAATACTATAGATTTTTACCATATTTCTCCAGAGTTGCAGCACTACTATCTGTGTTGATGAAGATGGGGTAACCCATGAATTGGTCGAGAAATTCAAGTCGATTTTTCAGGACCCGAGGAAGATGCTGACTAGTGGACCCATCTTGAAGCTTCCAGAGAAGGGTGTAGAGTTTGTAGTCTACTGCGACACATCAGGGACTGGCCTCAGATGTGTCCTGATGTATGAGCGAGCAGTGATCACATATTTTCCTCAAACATTGAGATAGCATTAGCAGAACAACGCAAGACATGACCAAGAGTTAGTAGTAGTGGTATTTTCCTTCAAGAAGTGGTGACCCCATCTGATGGGAGAACGTTTTAAAGTGTAATATTATCACAAAAGTCTCAAGTATATCTTCTCTCAGAAGGACCTGAACCGGAGTCAGTGATATTGGCTTGAGTTCCTCGAGGACTATGACTTCGAGATATTATATACTCCTGGAAAGGTGAACATTGTGGCAGATGCACTAAGCAAGAGATCTGGTATAAAAATGCTAGGTGAGATGATAGAATAGCTAGCTCCATTTTAGATATCCTTCGTGGAATATGATGGTACAAATTTCCTTCAGTCTCTTACAGTCACACCCCAACATCTTCAATCAGTTAGGGAGGCGCAGCGTGGGGATGCTGACTGCGATGCACGAAGTGCTTAGATATCATCAGGACATGCACCTGATAGATTCCTTGAAGATGGGGAGTAAGACATCATTTTTAGAGGATATACCATGGTACCATTTTTCACGTCAGGAGGATGTTTTTAGGGTGTTCCACATATAACCTATAGCGATACATCCTGAAGTGGCGAAGATTTACCAAGATCTCCAACGATACCACTGGTGGCCAGGAATGAAGAAATCAATTAGAATGTTTTTCTATCGGTGCCTCTGTTGTCAGCAAGTGAAAGCATAGAATTAGGTACTAGCAGGCTTGGTTCAGCCTTTGGAGGTCCCCCAGTTTATGTGGTATGAGATATCCTTGGAATTTGTTATAGGACTTCCACGCACATCCAGGGATCATGACTTTGTTGGGGTGATCGTTGAACAACTCACCATGTCGGCCCACTTGCTACCGATCAGAGAGAAGGGTTAAGTAGAGAGCTTGGGACACATCTATGTGAAAAATATTGTATTGATTCCTGGAGTACCTTCTCTTATTCTCACTGATCGAGATGCAATTTTTACATCCCGAGTATGGAAGGGGTTGCATGAGGCATTCAGGCTGCATCATCGTTTGAGCACCTCCTTCCAAACATAGACAGATGGTCAAACTGAGTAGACCATTCATACCCTCGAGGAAATTCTCCTTGGTTGTGTCATCTACTTCGTTCACAGCTTGGAGGATCACTTTACATTGGTTGTGTTTGCATACAACAACATCTATCACTCCACCATTGGGATTAAACCTTTCGAGGCGTTGTACAAGCAACCTTGCAGATCACCTTTGTGCTGGACTAACCCTGGGGAGTCAGCACTAGTGGGACCAGAGATGGTACGAGCTGCCACAGAGAAGCTTCAGATTATACAGGAGTGGATGAAGACCGCACATAGCAGGTATACGTCGTAGCCGACGGGAGATAGAGACCTCTGGAGTTTGAGGATGGAGACCATGTCTTTCTATGGGTCTCACCCCGATGAGGTTTATGGAGATTTGGCCGAGGTGGAATGTTACCTTTGAGGTTCATCGGACCTTTTCAGGTCCTCAGTAGAGTTTTCAAGGTGTCTTACCACATAGCTCATCCACCACACTAGCACTGGGTGCATGACGTCTTCCACGTATCCTCGTTGGGGAGATACATGCATGACCCTTCACACAACGTCCACCATGGAGAACTGGACATCGACGATGGGGTGACTTTTATGGAGGATCCAATAGAGATTTAGGATTGATAGGAGAGGTTCCTTCATGTAATATCGATTCCTCTAGTGCACATGGGAGTGGGAGGCTCAGATGCATCCTCAGTACCCCCACTTGTTTACTTAGTTATGAGTTATGGATTACAAAGACAAAAAGAGATGAGGTGGGGAGAATATAAAGACCTATAATTTCAATATATATTTTTTAATTAAATATGAATTTTAGTAGTCCAAAAAAATTGACGGTGTGTGATTCGGAGGCCTAGAGTGCCCAAATTGAGTTCCTGATCTTTTGTTCGGGTATGTTCAGTAAACATACAATTAGGATTGTATAACATTTGAACCAGTTCCCGTAATTGAAATATTAGGGAACTGTTAAACATGCAGCCTAGTATTCTCAAAAAGAGACTTTCACCTCGATGGAAATTGGTCGATGTTGAAAGTTAGTTTTTGGGTTTTTCGTGAAACAATTAAATAAAAATAAAATTTTGTAACAATTTATTTTTATTTGAAACACCCATATGGATGTTTGGAGGTGGGGAAAACTATAACTAAACCCCCCTTTGAATGGTAATAGGTGGGGTCCACATGAACTAAGCCTCTCTAGTGTGGTTATGGTGGTGGAGACTACACGAGCCTAAACATCCAATTCGAATTTTAGAGGCATGGACCACCCAACCCCACTTAATGGAGAGAAACCTCCAACTCCCTAATATTCCACCCCTCCCATTAAATTGGGAAAATTAATTGATCTAATTTATTGTTCCAATGAGGTACATTAATTATTCCAACATGGTTGTGCCAACATAATTAATCCTTTATGTAAATTATATTGGCACCCCTTTCATATTTCCTGGGTGGGATTGTGAGAGGAGAACCCTTGGAGGATTATGCTTCTCCTATGAAGAATGCGTTCTTCCACGAATAACGCTCCTCAAAAGAAGAGCGCTGACATTGACTTCTACCTTTGCACACTTTCCAATGATAAAAATCTTTGACTAAAACAAACCGGGGCTCAAGCCTATGATTGGAGGTGTGTGGAGGACGAGGCGAATGTCAACAACTTCAACTTCCTTCTAACGCCAATGTCAACGAACAATCCAAGGTAGGGGGTTTTTTCAATATGATTATCACTTCCCATGATCTTACCTTCTAATTATTTTGTGGTATTTGGAATAGAGATTGATGAGGGTAGTAGGGATTAATGTTTTTATCTATATTCATACATTCTCATGTTTCAATTCTATTAACCTCTTTCTACTACTCTAACGCAGAGGGTGTGGGCCAAACAAACATGGACCGACCCCTCCACCATTATACTTATTTGTCGTGTTCATCTCAATGGATGAAGGTGATGAAGGAAATGACTTTCCACTGCCGCGGCCTCACAATGCCGCCGTGTGGAACCTGTGGCCTCCACCGCTTCACACTGTCTATAGCTGAATAGCTGCTGCGGCCTCACCGTGCCACCACGTCTGAACCACCCACAGCCACGCAGCGCCACCCCGGCCAAACCGCCCCCGCGGCCTTGCCCCTCGACCCCCGATGAACCATTACCGTGACCTCTCATCACTACCCTAGATGAACCGCCCCCTGAGCCACCAAGATGAGCCACCGCCCTGCCAAGCCGAGTCACCACCACTATACCGAGACGAGCCGCCACCCGAGCCACCGCCGACGAACGAGTCACCGCCTCCCCTCCGTCGGGGCAAGCCACAGTCTGAGTCACCACCGCTCTGCTGAACCAAGTCACTGCCCAATCCACCACCGCCGACCAAGCCACCGCCGCAGGGCCGAGTCACCCTCCGAGCCACCATTTGAACCATCACCACCGTCCAGGTCGAGCCATCGCCGCCCTTCTGACCGAACCGCCCCGGCCAAGCCGCCCCTTGTCCTCGAGCCCTCCACAACTTTGTGGCCACCGATGTCCATCCGTGGCCCCTCGCGGCCTACCAGGATGGGTTGAACCCAATGGACCGGGCCGCCCAGTAGGCCGGGTCGGTCTAAATGGGTCGGACAGGACCCGAGCCCACTACGACCCATTTACGCTATTTTGGCCATAACTTTCGCACCAGATGTCCATTTGATGAACTGTCAGCGTTGTTAGAAATAATTGAGCGAGATAGTTCCTTTGAGTATACCCCACTAGAGGTTTGGGTAATTTTGATGTACAGTTGGGTTGGATCGAGCACGAATCCAACCATGCTCCCAGGACTAAAAGGCTAATAACACACAGAACGGGCGTCCGATTGACGTGTCGTCTATTGTGTTGAGACCCCTATGACGTGGAAAAAATTTGAGATACATTCTCATGGGACATATTGGTAGTTGGAGAATCGAACAGTGGATTGGGAAGAAGACTCTCCTGATGATGAGCAAGCCTATTGCCGAAATCCAGTAGTTGGCTGTGACGAGAGGATTGCTCATAGCTATCCTGTGCGGGTTAGATCCTAGAGATCCTGTGTGGGTTAGCTTCTAGATATTCATTGTGGGTCAGCTCCTAGTGATCATGTGTGGGTAAAATCCTAGTGATATTATGTGGGTCAGCTCCAACAATCCTCTGTGGGTCAACTCCAAGCGATCCTGTGTGGGTCAGCTCTTAGCGATCATGTGTGGGTTAGCTCCTAGTGAGCATGTGTGGGTCAGCTCCGGTGATCCAGTGTGGGTTGGCTCATAGAGATTCAGTGTGGGTTAGCTCCAAGAGATCCTATGTGGGTTTTCTCTATCGATCCTCTGTGGGTCAGCTCTAGCGATCCTATGCGGGTCAGCTCATAGCGATTCTGTGCAGGTTAGTAGTAGAACCTCATAAAGGAATAAGATGATTTAGTATTTATAACTACTCACCTCTAATACTGTACCTAATGATATACCTGGTGTGAGATGATTCAATACCTCTGTGTTTCTTCATGATTGAGATGGATTACATAATAACTTAGTTATATGTATGTGCATATACATATGTAGTGTTATCTATTGATTTCATACTTTCTGGTTTATGCTTGGTGGATTTTGAGAGACCTTGAGGGTCTCGGGGTCCCTACTGATTGATGTTATACTCAACTCTTCATGGGCTATGCCCAAACCATGTTGTGTTGGATGCAGACTATGGAAAACTCTGACTAAGGACGAGGGTACAAGGACTGGACGATGCTTGGAGGTGGACTATACGACATATTGGTTCGTAGAGGAGACGAGTGGACGTAGAGTGCTGAGGAGGTGATCTGTACCTACACATTAGGTAGGAATTGAGGTGGATGATCCAAGATCATATTTTCACCTATCATCCATCTTGTATCTTTCAGTTTTCCTTGTACTTTCTAGTTGGGCTTGTATTCTATCCCCTTTTACATACTATACTAACGATGTTTACTATTCAATTTACTTATATTCCTATATTGTTGTGTGATTGGTTGTGTGTGTCACTGGTTTTAAAGTCAATTCATTCCATTTTTTAGGTATTACGCCTTTCGGTGCTAGTCTCCAGCCCCTGGCCTATAGAAGGTGGGAATGGGGTAGTTACGACACATTCCCTGGGGGACGGGTCATGACAATTACTATAAGGAATCAATTTTTAGTAATACCAAAAGATGTAGCAAAGGGAATTATGAGGAAAATGAATCTAGTGGATCATTGGGAACGCACAATAAGTGGTAGGTGGGACTATATGATGATCTATTATATGATCACTTACTTTAGTTATCTATATGGAATCGATGAATAAAATATTTTTATATTATATTATATTAGTGATGAAATTAATGGAAACAATGCTTCTTAAATAGTACTGAGACTCAATTTATGAACTACATAAATCATATTTTCTAAAGAATTCCTTTATGAAACTAATTTTTACAATGTTATTCTATGTACCTTTATCCCACAGGTTGAATTTGGTATGATATACTCAATAGAAAATTAATTCAATCTTAATATAAATTTAAATAAAAGAAATCTAAAATTTAAAAATGATAAGTGATATAAAAAAATTTTCTTTCACGATAAACAAAAAATATGAATTTTTAAATTTATATAATAAATTTTCTACCCAATATTTTTTGTAATCATAATAAAAATCCTTGTAAATGTTTCTAATCTTGTTATTTTCATTTTATACTTATTATACAACACTATATGTTTTATAAGTAACATATAATTTTATGTAATAATATTAAAACAATAATTGAATATAGAATCCTAAACATGAAAATATATATCCAATTCTTCATATATTTCATTGGAAAAACACTATAAAAATCCATTCATGATTCCTGGATATAAAAGAATAGCTAATGAAATTACGAAATCCAAATAATCTAAATATATTTCATTTTTTAATATTGATATGAATATTAACTATGTAATAGCTGGGATTGTTATATATATATTTTATTCTTTTTTAAAATTTCACGATCCATTAAAATAAATATGAATAATTGTTGGTAATGTAAAATTCGTGTGATGTTATAAAATAACTTCAAACACTATTTTATTGGATCCATTTTCTCTCATTCGACCATAGAAAAAAAATAATGAAAAATATTATATTAATAACCGGAGCATATGAGAATTTTTTTACTGTAATTAGAATTATCATGTATAAAATATGTGTGATTCTATATTAGATAACCATAAAATCAAAAAATAACCAGTACATTTCACAAAAAAATCAACTATTTTGTATATTTTTTAATTCTAATCAACAATTATTTGCATATAACATATTCCATTGAAAATATTATCAACATCATCAACATTCTTTCACAATTCTTCATAATGAAATTTAATGATGAAAACAAAAATCATATTAAAATAATCCATCATGAAATAATATTTTATAAAAAATCCAATGATTCAATGAAGAAGTTGTTAAATGATTATATATTTAATTATTTTTTGTAATGAAAAAAAATTAAAATAATTTTTCTATATATATATATAAACATGGACACTTCATTTCATAAAAATTAATTTTTTAAAAAATAACCATGTTATTTAAAGTAATGATAATTTTTTGATTATTTAATTAGTATCAAAATAATTTGTTTTTAATCTCTTAAATTCATATCAAATAAGATATTATTCAACACATTAAAAAGTGATATCATATTTTTTTGGTGAATTTCATGAATACATCATTACATAATATTTCAACGTATCATATAGAACCATTATATATCATATATATGCAGATCTAATTATACACAACATAATAACATTGTAAATTTATTAGTATAGTCTAAACGTTCCATTTTTATATAGAAGTAAATAGTTGATTTTAATAAAATAATAATAATGAAACATAATTATTTTTTATATTCAAATTTAATTTTACCCAAATAGCTACTTAATCAATTTCATGATAAAAATATCTTCCATATTCATTTCATATTATATTTGACATCATCAATAATATGGTAATATTTAAATTAAATTTTATGTGTCCTATATTGGTTCAACTTTTATCGCACCATTTGTTGAATCAACTCCTATAATTTAATAAAAATTAATTTATTTAAAACATCCATCTTTAATCCTTACCATTTCTATGAACATATTATATGTTTTAATCTATATCATAAGTGTGACTTGTGTCATATGTCAACATAAATATGTGGAGTCAAATGTTTTGGGGGATTTTTTTAACCATATATATATATATATAATCCTACAAAATAAATTATAAATTTAAAAAAATTACAAAAATGATATATATGGTAATCTCAAAATAATTTCAGTATTATTACATTTGATGTTTATGTATATAACATGATTTTTGAGGATAAATTATGTCATGTACACTATTAAATTATATATTTTTTCTTTTATTAATTGATATGTTTTTTATTATGTGTAGCTGTAGTGAAATTTTGAGCACATATATGTTTGAAGAGTATGAAAATTAATGAAAAATACCCAGAAGGTTTTTTATTTTATATTAAAATGTACCAGGACAAGATTAAATGTGGTCTAAAATAGAAGATCTTGATGATATCCCAACTGATAATGATCATACAACTTGGAGGAACAAATCAAATAATATAATATATGATGAGGTTTTCAACATACATTTAGTAAAAAAATAAGGAATTTAGAAGCTTCATTTCCCCAATGATATGGGTAATGAATCCACAATTAGTGATTTAAAATTTGTATTCATGCTTATATTTGAATGGATGTAGATATGGTGGTGTAGAGTTAACTAAGAAGGAAAAAAATTACAAAAGTTGTGTTTGTTTCAAAAAAATTTAGGAAAATTTTGAATGACTGATAGAGGTGAATCCCAGTAAGTATTATTTTTACTTTAATTGTAAGGGAATTTTAGGGAGCATATAATGCACCACACACAGTCACCATAGACCAATTAATAACAATGTATATTTCTTATCATCTTATGTATTCCTGATCAAATCAGAGAATAATTTTGAGATTCATTACTATGGAAGATGGTTTCCAATAGACTAAGTAAATATATAGAACCAAACTATAATATCCCACGATCTGAATCTATTACATCTTGTGCTTCATGGTATATGATGAAATATCCATTCATTTAATTAAATTTAAAATCTCGATGATGAGTGTATTCACATTAACATTCATTTAAATATAAGAAATTGTTTTCCCTTAATTCCTCCATTTGTTCTAGGATTCAATCCTTTTTTCTAAATCATTAACACAGCCCATGATGTGGAACCTTTTTTTAGGATTTTTGGATCACTCCCTTGAAACCACATTGTTAGAATGTTATAGATATAAATCCCATGGATCAAGATGCACATGTTGACTGTCAGAATATTATATATTTTACTCACCCACATTACTTCAATGAATATATGAAATTTTGTTTATATTTTATTGGTTCTCCTAGAAATATAGTTTCAATTCTATGTAAGTACCATTCAACTGATCATTGTTTTCAAATAGAAATATATCATTCTGAATGAATCAAACCCTAAAGATAGAATTTTTTTTGATATCATTGAATCAGATAAACCATCCCCATTCCATAATTCACTATGTGTAGTCATAATTATTATACAAATATTAAACTAAAAAATATATTATTGATTTGATAAACACATTATAGCTGAGTTCTCCAATAGTTCAAATACAATTGTACTCTCCACATATCACTATCTATTGAGATGAATTTTGGTTGTTGAAAAGGTTCCCCTATAAGTTTCACCAAAGAGGTGGGACAAAATATTTTAGTTTTGATCCAAAATATTGGTTGATATTATTTTTTCCAAAAATTATCCTTAACATGATGTACTTCGTGTTGATGAAATCCCATTATAGTTTCAGCAACATGTAGATCATGGTCTTAGTGATGCTTCTCATATTTATTGAAAAATGTACATGTTTTTTAGAAAAATATTTCCTATAGAGACAGTGAAACATTTTATCTTGATATGATTCAATAATGAAGGAATTTATAGCATTATCTATCTCATGGATTATTTCTTTGGGAACAGAATAGAGAGAGAGAGAAGTAGCCTGGGAATAGAACCAAAAACATTATTTTCCAATGTGAGCCGACATGAAAGGGATGCTTTTTTTTAATTTTATTGATCGTTGTAGTGCAGTTACCACAACCATAAATATTATTGATGATGATTCAAATCGATGATGAATGATACCTTAGATTTTTTTTTTGGAAAGATCATTCTCCATATATTTGGATATTACTTAATGATATTTTCACTCATATACTAGAATGCAATATAGATTTAATGTTTTACACAAATAATAAATTTTTTTATTGAGTTAAATACATTAAATGTTTCTTTTTTGTAATAGTGATTATGTGATATATATTTATAGAATAAATATATATTATTTATTATCACATAAAATTATAGTCATGGTATTTGTAAACATTATATATTATATATAAATATGATAAAATATAAACACTTGTATAATGTGTGTTTTTCCTTTAGAATTTATATATATTCCATAAATTATAAATATATATAACATAGAATTTATATTCCTTTGAACATATTTTTATTGATTCATGTAATCTATATGAAAATAATTTTTGATGTTACACCATATTGTTTCATTTCATATTTAATAATCAACAATAAAAAATTGTAGAATATGTCCTATATAGTTTCCAAAAATGTAGCTTTCAAAAAAAAATTCTTTATTTCATTCTAAATACTATGTCTCACTCATGCCATTAATATTCCTTAAAAATATATTATACCATCATAAAAAATGATTGATCTAAATTGTGTGTAATATTTTTAATATTATTAATATTTTTCCTTGTGTGTGTTTGTGTGTGTGTGTAATCTATGTTCTCATTGTGTGTGTGTTGAAGAGGTTTTTTTGTATTGTGTGGGCGTGTTATAGTTTTATGTTCACGTAATCTTATAGGAACATAAAACATTAATATATTTCTTTTTTAGTTTGGTTATTTAGATAGACACTATAACACTTGGTTTAAAAGTCCACTAGAAATTTGAATTTAATTTTTTGATAAAAAAATATTTAAATATTATGTTTTATTAATGTATGGAGATGTTGTGAGTGTATGTGTGTTTAGCAACAATTTATTTCAAAATTTTAGTGTTCATTGAATATATATATTTTTTGTTATGTGTGTGCTACAAATAAAAAAATAATAAATATTCTATATAGAATATATAAAAATCATTTTTAATATAAATTGTCTCAGACAATGTATATATAATTTTTATAAGGATTATATATTTGGGTGTGTGTGTATGTGTATGTGTTATGAAATTTGTGTGATAACATAATTTTTCACTACTTATATATATATATATATATATCTCTCGATGATTGTGTGTCAAATATATATATATATATATATATATATATTCTACATGTATATATATTTGTTGAAATATAATAATAATATAGGGTGATTATGCATTCTATGTTCGTATAAGTGTTTGGAAATTTGTATGATTTATATCATATTTGCATGTAGGTATAGTATTTGTCTATTGTATGCACAATTATAATCTAAAATAATCTTTCATGTGGCCCAAATTGTTATTTTTTGGCTTCATGAAATCTCTAAAAAATTATACATACACAGAAATAATTATATAACATATCATCATTAAAAAATGAACAACTGATTGATTTTCCTAAAATACTATTTAAATTTTTAACAATTATATGTCTATAATTTTATAGAATTTTTTTAATCAATATTCAGTTTTTTTTACACAAATTAGATAAAGACGCATTGAAAATTTAGTTTTTAAATATAAATTAAATTTATGACTAAAATAATATTACAGAGAGTTCAATTAAGATATAATGTTCTAGAATCCAATTAATCATATTCATGTTCTTCATTTAATGAATCAAATTAAAATTACACTAAAAATGATATAGCATAATAATTATTTTTTTATCATCCATTAAGATTCACATAAAATCCAAAAAGTTAAAAACACTAATACCTCGATAATTTTGGATATATTTTTTTAAAAAAATTAACTAAAAAACCTATATTTTTCATTAAAAACAATATCTAGTTTAGATTTTATTACACAAAATCAAGAGATTTAAAAGAAAATGAAATATTATTAAATTATTATTAAATAATATTATAGTTATCCCCAATCAAATTGAATATAATGTATGAATATGATTAAAAAAATTATAAAAATATGGTTTATGGATATATATAATTAATTGAATGGGGAAAATTTAATTTGTAATGAAAGTAAAACCTTTTGGAAATAAAGTAAATATTTTTCTACTAAATTATTTTTATATTTAAAAATGTATTTGACTTAAATAAATTAATCAAATAAATACTGATGAAATTTTTTTAATGAAATTTATATACTATTAATTGAATAAAATATTTAAGGATATTATTAAGTTTTATAGAAAATATATAAAAATAAATAAAAATTTTCTCTTGAATGGTGTAATATTATAAACTAGAATTGTGATTTATTTTCCTATAGGTATTTTAAAATTATATTTAATAACATTTTAAAATTCATATAAAGTAAAATATTTTTTTTAAATAAGAATATCAAAAGTATCTTATGATGAAGTCTATTGAATTTGGTGAAACAATTAATTTGTAACACCCCTAAAAGATAAATGGTTAAATGTCAAAATGATGTGACTCGTGTCAACAAGGTGAACCTTCCATTTCGTGAGCCTACCTGATTAGAACTCCACAGTTAAGCATTCGTGGGTTGGAGTAGTGATCATGATTGGCGACCTTCTGGAAAGATTGACAGGGTGTGTGTGATTAAGGACAAAACACACCAGAAAGGACATGTGTTGCCTTGTGGGGACTGTCATTAGTCAGATGACCTGTTCAGGAACGTGGGTGGGCCCCAGGGTGGGGACCACATGTCTGCAGCGAAACTGGTGATCCTAATGGGCATGGATGATAAGGCGGGGTTTATGTGCAGTCATCGGGGACTAGTTATCACATTTTGTATCAGAGGTGGTACCCAGCCTTAAGTGTGGTGCACTGACTAGGTTGAGATGTTGGGCCAACAATGAACAGTTTTTCTCTAAAGGGGGTTGGGAGTGACTGTAACTCCCCTGAAAGATAATGGGTTAAATGACTAAGTGATATGACTCATGTTAACAAGGTGCTCCTCCCTTTTTGGTAGCCTACCGAATTATAACTCCATAGATAAGTGTTCTTGGATTGGATTAGTGATCAGGATGGGTGACCTTTTTGGATGTTTTCTAGGGTGCATGTGAGTGAGGACAAGACAGACTGTAAATGACATGTGTTGCCTTGTGGCGTCTCTCATTAGTCAAATGACCCATTCGGGCATGCGGGCGGGCCCTATGATGGGGACCATGTGTTTGCGGGGTAAAGGGTGGTCCTGACGGGCTCGGACCCAACAACAATGTTATGGAAAGGTTTATGTGTTATAACTGGGGCCTAGTAATAATATTGGAAATGAAAAGTGTTAGCTTGTGGGGACTATCATTAGTCAGATGACCCGATTAGGCACGTGGGTAGGCTGATGGGGTGGGCCCCACATGTCTGTGGGCAACTAGTGGTAAGTGGTGGGCCAGGACCCAACGACCATGTTAAGGCAAGGTGGTTGTGCGATCACTGGGACCTAGTTGTTACAATTGGAATCAGAGGAGTTAGTTCTACCGTAGAACATTGGACTCTGATAATTTCTGTGAAGTATTAGTGTTAGGGGTACTAAGTGTGGTTTTCAGTTCAGGGAGACCATTGGTGGTGCGGCGACTGACGTATCCATACACCAGGACCCTGACTAATGATTCAAAACATAGTGCATGGAATCAATGATTGCGTGTGAGTTTTCATGAGTTTTCTTCAGGTCATGTCAACCAGGTCATCCCACCAGGTATAATCATTGGGGCATAGTTATCACATTGGAAAGGACATGTGTTGTCTTGTGGGGACTGTCATTAGTCAGATGACCCGACCAGGAACATGGGTGGACCTGGGGTGGGCCCCACATGTCCATGGGGCAACTGGTGGTATGTGGTGGGCCAGGTCCCAATGACCATATTAAGGTGTGGTGGTTATGTTGTCACCAGGACCCTGTTGTTACAATTGGTATTAGAGGATTTGGTTCTAACACAGAACGTAGGACTCAAATAGTTTCTGTGAAGCAGTAGTGTTAAGTGTACTATGTTTGGTTTTTAGTTCAGGGAGTCCATTGATGGTGCGGAGGAGGATGTATCCATACACCAGGACCCGGACTAATGATAACCAACTCAGTGAATTAAATCACTGATTGTGTGTGAGTTTTGAAGAGTTTTCTTCAAGTCATCTCTACCAGACCAACTCACTAGGTATAATCATTGGGGCCTATTTATCACATTAGAAAGGACATGTGTTGGCCTGTGGGGACTTTCATTATTCAGATGACCCGATCAGCCAGGTGGGTGGACCCTGGCATGGGCCCCATGTGTCCATGGGGAAACTGGTGGTATGTGGTGGTCCAGGACCCAACGACCAAGTTAAAGAGGGGTGGTTGTGCTGTAACTGGGACCCGGTTGTTACAAATGGTATCAGATGAGTCAGTTCTACTGCATAACATTGGACTCTGATATTTTCAATGAAGTAGTAGTGTTATGGGTACTTTATCTGGTTTTTAGTTCAAGGAGTCCATTTTTGGTGCGATGGCCGACGTATCCATACACCAGGACCCTAACTACTGATTCCCAACTCAGTGCAGGAAAACACTGATTGCGTGTGAGTTTTCAATAGTTTTCTTTAAGTCATTCAACCAGGTCATCTCAAAAGGTATAACATTTGACCT
The DNA here is from genome assembly GCA_963277665.1 of Viscum album. Classification (NCBI taxonomy): domain Eukaryota; kingdom Viridiplantae; phylum Streptophyta; class Magnoliopsida; order Santalales; family Viscaceae; genus Viscum; species Viscum album. The sequence continues at coordinate 1,193,171,080 of OY728121.1, read as the reverse complement.
TGTCACATCCGTTTCATTATGGATACCTCCCCATGGATGACCGACTAGATCCCGATGAAATGTTCACGTAGAGAGCCCACCGAGTGACGACGCCTTGGTGCAAGGCCCTTTTTCCAACAGAGGCACCAATGGTACTACTTCCAATTTGGGGATCGATGCCACCTTCCCCAATAGTAGACGATTCACACCGCTTAAGCAAGTTTCATGATATCCAGTTCCAGAGGCCACATAGGTTCAGGGGAGATATGGACCCACAGGCGATTGAGGATTGGCTAGAGGCTGTGGTGAGTGTTTCTCGACAAGTAGGGACACTGGATAACTTTTGGGTTATTCTTACTACCATACTTCTACTGGAAGTAGTGGGTAGATCGGGTAGCCTGATGCTTCAGGTGCACGACGAGATGACGGTTCTTTGGGCAGTCTTCAAGAGGTTCTATCAGGCAGAGATTGTCCCAGCAACACTCTGCGCTGTGTGTATTCAGGAGTAACTTAATCTGCAACATGGATAAATTACTGTAGCTCAGAACTCATAATGGTTCACATACCTCCCATGAAACTCCACCGATATTGTATGAGACCAATTCTTCAGGGCCTAGACCATCAAGAAGGGGACCGGGAGAGATCAGGGCTTCTATGATCTCCCTCATCAACCTGACGCAAACATGGGTGTTGGAGGGAGCCATCTTATTATATTGTTTCATTGTTGAGCAGTCTCCATCAATGAGACCCCCACTAGTCAACATGCAATGGAGACTTCTGCAACTGGCAGTAGAGGGAGACATACATGCCAGGAGTAGGCAGTGTTACTCATACGACGGACAGGGTTACATGGCTCATGTCTCTCAGACCAGCCATTCGGATGATTAGTAGATGATCGAATGACCACCCAGGTAGATAAAAATATTTGATCGAGGTGGTGCACAGGGCGCAGGCAGCGTGGTAGAGGAGCTGGGTGAGCAGCTGGCATTGGGAGACGTTTCGATGTGTTGTTACCACCACCACTGTAACACCCCGAGATTTTATGAAAAATATTATTTTAATTTCATTAATGTCTTGTGTTGAATTCTACACCAAGATTACCTTGCGCTATACACAACACCGTATTAGCTTGCAGTATACGCAACACTATTCTTGGATCGTGTTAAACACAATTTTGATAATAGTTATTCTGCGCAACATTGAGTATATATATATATATATTAAATGTATAAATGAAATATGGTTGGATTCTATTATACGAAACAATGAAGGATTCTTTCACAACACGCAACCCTGACTTGGCTTGCATTACACGCAATCGCGATCTTCCTCGATAGCGTGTGTTGTACGCAATACCGGGTTTTAATAAACAATGTTATATTATTATAATATTGTCATGAACTAGCCGTTATGAATAGTATTAACTAAATTTTGAATTTCATAACATTATTATTCATCTTACACATTTCTAGAACATGGTATAAGAACAAAATAAATTTTCGGGTAAAATAAGTATTTTTCAAAAAATGCAGTTTTACCGCCTTTTGTTGGAGCACCCACTTTAAATATAGTTTTTGACATGTTTATATGTTCAATTTGACAAAATAATATTCTTCTTTTGAATCAGGATGTAAAAATTTACAATAGATAAAGTTTTGATATTTTTCCGACAACTTTCATATTTTAATGAATAGTAAAAACACGCTATATTTTAATTAAAAAGAAATTTTTTCATCGTAATATCTTATGTGGGTAAATTATAATATTGAATGGTTTTAAAGTAAATTTAGAATATATTTTTACCACTTAATATAATGTTGGTCATTGGACACAATTTTACAATTAAACCGAACATAAACAAGTGTCAATCTTTTGATAGTTATTATCTCTTAAAAACACGCTTTTTGTTTTGACAGCGGGAATTAATTTTAAATTAATTTCTGCCACTTATGTGTTTTGAATTTAGAAAAATGGATTCCATATTTGGAATCAGGATGTTCAAATTGTGTAAATAGGTAACTTTTATTTTTAGACATTTTGAATAATTACTACGGTAAATATTTTATTTACCATGGTTAAGGGTAAATCCGGCAAATAAGGGTTAAAAAATAATATTATAATAATATTAAATTACCCTAAAACGTGTCTTAACCCCATTGGTTGATACATGGTCGACCATGGGCATCTTTGGGTCGATTTTGGGACCCCATTGATCCACTTGTAAGTGATAATGACACTTTATTTTAATTAAGTTAAAATGAATACAAAATTGACACAAGCATATATCTTTTAGCAAAAGAATTGTTAAATAGGGTTATATATGTTGGATTTTAGATTATAAATATTAATTAGAAAGATAAAAAGATTTCCTACATGATGGTATTTTATTTGTAATTTTTAGACATAAAATAAGTTAATTTATTTATGACACAACGATGATGCAGTAATTATCTTATTAATGAAATATTGACATAATTGATGTTATAAACACCAAAATAAATGTAATTTGAGATTTTTTATGAATTACACTAATTTTCTAGGTTACTTTGATATATTAATGTTGATTTAATTAAGTTGGTTCGAACATTTAATTCTGTTATGACTTTCACAAAAATCATATATCAAATAGTGTCAAAATTGACACAAAATAGTTTTTAAATCAAATATTATATTATTAATTGTTATTTTATTCCTAAAAATCTAAGGATCGGCAAAATGGCTTAGATAAGGATATATATATTAATAATAAACAATTTGGGGTTCGTTTGGCATGTTATTTTAAGTGTATTAACCATATAGTGAAAGAAAACAAAAAGACATGGTAAAAGTTAAATTATTTAACTTAGAGTTAAATCTAATTGATAAGGTTAAAATAATATTCTAAACATGTCTAAATTCTATTGGTTGATAGGATTTCGACCCATCCCCACTTTAGCCTCGAAATAAGACCCTTTGGAACCATTATAAACCGATTTTGACTTTAATATAAAATAATATTTTGAGATATTCCTAAGGTGCCCCTCTCCTCCCTTATAAAAGGACAACTCCTCCCCCTCCACCTCACACCAATTTGAGCACTCAAGCTCGGCCAACCCCTGCCAAAATCTCTTCTCCACTTCCCTAGAAACATCCTAGAGGATCTGGTCTTCCTCAAAGACCAATTCTAGTTCCCTAAGAGGAGGTCTCAAAGAGGCGCTTCAAAGAAGAGGTAATTACCGTTACCAATTCTTTCATCTTTATTTCTTCTTCCACTTCTTCTTCTTAGGTTGTTTCATTATGAAGTAATAGCATCAGTATCACTCATATACTGATATGTTATTATATGTATGAAACAACCCTATTTCACCATCTATCCATCCTACGGAAAAAGAAATCACCGCGCGTGCGTACGTACGGAATACCGTCTCCACGCCGTGGTGTAATCTATTTTCCACCACCACCTTACATGGATGGGTATAATGGTGTAAAGAATAACTATACATAGTTATTACAACATCATATTGATTCTGATATATTGTATAATTCACTTCAATTCAGTTCAATATTTATGGAAATGATATCATCGCTCGTGCGTACGTACGGACTACCGTCTCCACGACGCGATGAGATTCAATCTCCATGTTAACCATTTAAGAATGATTATAAAGTATATATAAGAAATAATAATTAAATATATGACATTATAAAGCTACTGGATTTATGTATATATATACATATGTATGTCATCTACTTACTTCCATTTCTAGACAATAAGGAAAGGAAAACAGCGTTCATGCGTACGTACGGACTACCGTCTCCATGAACGGTGTTTTTCATTTTATTTATCTACCTATTATATATATATATATATACTGAATATATATGATATATAAATCATATTTTATATTCTGGAAGTAAGTAAATCATGATATAAGTAATAATGATGTCAAGAACAACAAGGCAAAACACCTACGATAAATGAAACGATTTTACCCAAAACGCTTCTTTAACATGGAATTTACAAAAGAACGGGTAATATAATGTCATAAGTGAACCATATATGATATCATAACAATGAATATGATTCTGTAATAAGTCAATAACATGATTTAAATCATTATACAGGAGGTTCGGACACTTAAAAAGCATGTCGGACCAAAGGTAAGGGATAAATTTTCAATCTCATTTTTATCCGAGATTGCTTATACTTAAGTATTTACTGGGGTTACGTTTAACATCCATGACCATGTTTTCTAAAAATGTTTTTATAAAATTTTTACCATTCTTTCATGAATTTTTAAAGTCATTTTTACCCTTTATTGACTTTTTACCACATTGTATGAATGGAATCTTTCCTTTGGTTACCATATAAGGTACTTTTTGACTTTTCCGACAAAAGTACGAGGAGAATGTTATTTTTAACTTATACGGCATGAAAGGATTTTTACGGTTTCATAACACCTCATTTTCAAGAAGCTTCATCTACAATATTTCATGATTATTTTCAACAAAACCCTTATCTTTTAAAATTGCATGGAATTTTGTGAAAAGAAAATGATTTTAAAGAAGAAAGGATATTTTCCTCAAGAATTCATTTCGAGTGTTTTTCTCAAAACTATTTTCCATCTAAGATGACATTATTTGATATGTATGTTTCAAGTAAAATGTCTATATGATTTAAATGGTTTCAATATTCTTATGATTGAATGATATCAATTGTTTATGGATTATGATGGCGTGATGTTTAAGATTCCCATTTTTATTGCATGGGTTATGAAATGATGTATGATTTATGATTTTGTGGCACACATAAGAATGGTATCATTATGAGATGGGTGGGACCTATATCTCCCTCCAATGCATTGGGTAAAGATTTTATATCTCATGAGATAGACATGGCTGGAATGGTAGGTTATACCGGTTCAGTGAAACAGGACTGAAATGAGGGTTACTCGATTCAGAAAGGGACTTTGTCCACTAAGATAGTCTTGGCAATGAGTCATGACTAACAAGAAATGATTTTCCATGATTATGTGTGCATGCCACAAAGTTTCAAGTTTCATGTTATGATTATGGTGATCTCATTTTCACTTCTATGATTTGTTCCATGTTAAGATATTATGATCTCTTTTGCAGGTTATGATTTTCAAAAAGATATGATATGATTTTTATTTCTTTTGTATACCCTTACTAAGCATTTGAGCTCACCCTTTTATGTTTTCTTTTCCCCAGGATATAAAGAAAGGTTTTAGGTAAAAAAATGGAAGATCTTTACGGGAGATATTGAAGATCTTTCACCAGGATTAGAAGATTATGTTCCAAGTTTCCAAAGACACTAAACAATTACGATCCTTGTGTGTGTGTTTTTTGTTATGTACTAAGTATTTCGCAAATGTAATGTAATGTCCATGTACATCAGGCTTCAGGTCTCTACAGTTGGTATCAGAGGACAGGTTTAGTCAACCTTTGGAAACTAGGATGCGAAAACGTTAGTGAGATCCCTAGAGATATTTCTAAGGTATGTCTAGGGATGTCCCTAGGGATAAGTATACGTATAGGTTATAGTAATAGAATTATGCTAACAATCATAGAATTAAACCTAAGATGTTGGATATTGAAGGTACTCCCCCTTTATTATGTTGTTTTCCCTAGCATGATTTTTGCCTCTCACACTATTCTTTTTGGGTTTTAGACGATGGCTGGAACCCGAAGGAACCGTGTTGATCAATGCAATGGACAATGCAATGATTGTACTCCTGAACAAACAAATGTTATGGGAGATGGAGTGCAAAATCTTATTGCTATACTTACACAAGCTATGAATCATTCTGGACATCCAAATGAGCAGAGAAGGGAACAATATTCTATTGAGTCCTTCATGAGGCAACGTCCACCTTCTTTCAGTGGGTCTTCTGATCCACTTGTTGCTGAACAATGGATCAGTACCACTGAAAAGATATTTTTATTTCTCCAATGTTCTGAACATGATAAAGTCATCTTAGCAGTATATCGTTTGGAAGGTGAAGCTGATCAATGGTGGAATCTTATCAAGAATACGAGGCCAAGGGATGAAATTGAGTCCATGGAATGGGACGAGTTCAAGAACTTGTTTTTCAGTAAGTACTTCCCTCGTATTCTTCGAACAAAGATGGAAAAGGAGTTTATTGAGCTGAAGCAGAAGGATGATGAATCTGTTGGTATATACGAAGTGAATTTTACAAGACTTGCAAGGTATGCATCTGGCATTATCATCCAACCTGAAAGTAAAGTTGATCGATTTTTCAGTGGCTTAAAACCAAGTCTTCGAAGGGCATTAGCTATAAGAGACTTCAGTAGCTATGAAGAAATTGTGCGTTGTGCTATCAAGGTAGAAATGGAAGTTGGTGTTACATATCCATCTCATGGTTTTGACAAGAAACGAAAGATGGAGTTCAAGGAGAAATCTCATAATAATGGTGAAAAGAAGATGAATGTTTCCTTATGCACAAAGTGTGGAAAGAAGCATGGTGGAGATTGTCTTAAAGGAACTAGAAAATGTTTTAAGTGTGGAAAAGAAGGTCATCGAGCAGCTGAGTGTCGAAATAATGGAAAAAGGTTTTCTAATGATGTGAATAAAGCAAACACTGCAGAGAACGCACCACCAACACTTCAATGTTTCAAGTGCAAAGAGATGGGGCATTATGCCAATAATTTCCCTAATCCAAGGGTTAGTGATGATCAACATGGGCAACCACTTAAGGCAAAGGACAAAGGGAAGTCACATGCGATCACTATTGGCGATGTTGAATATGACAATGATGTGGTGGAATGATTAAGTGTTTATGTAATGGGATTCCAAAATAATGTTGTATCATGGAGTATTGGAATATTTATGTATTGGTCTAATGTGGTATTCAAAGTGATTGAGATATTATGCGCATAATGAAGGGAAAATGAGAAAATTAAATGTTTAACAGTATTCATGAGCTCATGATTGATATAAGGACTAAGTGATATCATTGTTTGATTTTAAAGAATTTTGAGGATTTTGGTATGTGGAAAGTGTTAACGTTTAACTGCATTCATGTTTTCACCAAGGTTCAATGGGTATTCAAGAGAATACATGATTAAGGACTTTGAATGTTTGGAATGTGACCAACAAGATATATGGGGGATAAATGATGGTATTCACATGCTTGGTTGACGACATTTCAAGTAATCATTTTCTTTTTACTATGAGCTTGGACCGAAGTATTTTAGATAAGCCTAAAGATTGTAATGGATTATGTTAACCATAAGTTAGTATTGTTTAAGTATAAGACTTCTTTTGATATTATTTATGTGATGTTATAGTAATGTAGTTTTAGAAAAAGGACAACCTGCAGGACGGGCGACATCCCATCGCTTCGGACAAGGCTGTAGGAATCGAACCCACAACCGAAGTGCGACTGGACTTTATCGCCTACCACTGACCTACAGGAAGTCCCTGTTTAGTAGAAACTAGTTTTATTATATTAAGCAGTATGATATATGAAGTATAAGTCCATTTTAGGAACCATATATGATTAATCTCACTATAGATCGACTTATGTATATAAGTTTTGCTAACCTTTTGTTTGAGACAGATGGAATGACCTGTCATTCTATCACATGATCTGCTATAACATCACGAATAACAAATTCAACTTCATTTCTTTATGTGAAGATGTGTAAATTGTTCAATTCATGAATAACAGTGAGATTATACCAAAATCAAGTAAGTATTTCTTCTAATTCAAATTTTTCAACTTTAGGGAAATGATAATGAAAACCAAAAATGTTGTCCTAGTGATCTTATATCTGATGAATCGGATGGTACCTTAGATTGTCACAAATTTAGGGCTTTGTGATTGCTAGATTTTCCATAGCCATGTTCTCTACCACTCTCCATCAGAACATGATTGTTAGATTTCTCTTCCATATCCATATTTTCACCTATGTGGAAACCCAGTGATTAGTTTATTTGGGTAACCGTTACGTTTCATACTTTTGTTTTTAAAGATAAGTTTTGGTTTTTTTTTTACGATGAGGGTTTCTATCATAGGAACTTTCGAATAGTAAACCATTTATAATCCCGACGAATTTCGAGGGCGAAATTAATTTTAAGGGGTGTAGAATGTAACACCCCGAGATTTTATGAAAAATATTATTTTAATTTCATTAATGTATTGTGTTGATTTCTACACCAAGATTACCTTGCGCTATACACAACACCGTATTAGCTTGCAGTATACGCAACACTATTCTTGGATCGTGTTACACACAATTTTGATAATAGTTATTCTGCGCAACATTGAGTATATATATATATATTAAATGTATAAATGAAATATGGTTGGATTCTGTTATACGAAACAATGAAGGATTCTTTCACAACATGCAACCCTGACTTGGCTTGCATTACACGCAATCGTGATCTTCCTCGATAGCGTGTGTTGTACGCAATACCGGGTTTTAATAAACAATGTTATATTATTATAATATTGTCATGAACTAGCCGTTATGAATAGTATTAACTAAATTTTGAATTTTATAACATTATTATTCATCTTACACATTTCTAGAACATGGTATAAGAACAAAATCAATTTTTCGGGTAAAATAAGTATTTTTCAAAAAATGCAGTTTTACCGCCTTTTGTTGGCGCACCCACTTTAAATATAGTTTTTGACTTGTTTATATGTTCAATTTGACAAAATAATATTCTTCTTTTGAATCAGGATGTAAAAATTTACAATAGATAAAGTTTTGATATTTTTCCGACAACTTTCATATTTTAATGAATAGTAAAAACACGCTATATTTTAATTAAAAACAACTTTTTTCATCATAATATCTTATGTGGGTAAATTATAATATTGAATGGTTTTAAAGTAAATTTAGAATATATTTTTACCACTTAATATAATGTTGGTCATTGGACACAATTTTACAATTAAACCGAACATAAACAAGTGTCAATCTTTTGATAGTTATTATCTCTTAAAAACACGCTTTTTGTTTTGACAGCGGGAATTAATTTAAAATTAATTTCTGCCACTTATGTGTTTTGAATTTAGAAAAATGGATTCCATATTTGGAATCAGGATGTTCAAATTGTGTAAATAGGTAACTTTTATTTTTAGACATTTTGAATAATTACTACGGTAAATATTTTATTTACCATGGTTAAGGGTAAATCCGGTAAATAAGGGTTAAAAAATAATATTATAATAATATTAAATTACCCTAAAACGTGTCTTAACCCCATTTGTTGATACATGGTCGACCATGGGCATCTTTGGGTCGATTTTGGGACCCCATTGATCCACTTGTAAGTGATAATGACACTTTATTTTAATTAAGTTAAAATGAATACAAAATTGACACAAGAATATATCCTTTAGAAAAAAAATTGTTACATAGGGTTATATATGTTTGATTTTAGATTTTAAATATTCATTAGAAAGATAAAACGATTTCCTACATGATGGTATTTTATTTGTAATTTTTAGACATAAAATAAGTTAATTTATTTATGACACAACGATGATGCAATAATTATCTTATTAATGAAATATTTACATAATTGATGTTATAAACACCAAAATAAATGTAATTTGAGATTTTTTATGAATTACACTAATTTTCTAGGTTACTATGATATATTGATGTTGATTTAATTAAGTTGGTTCGAACATTTAATTCTGTTATGACTTTCACAAAAATCATATATCAAATAGTGTCAAAATTGACACAAAATAGTTTTTAAATCAAATATTATATTATTAATTGTTATTTTATTCCTAAAAATCTAAGGTTCGGTAAAATGGCTTAGATAAGGATATATATATTAATAATAAACAATTTGGGGTTCTTTTGGCATGTTATAGTAAGTGTATTAACCATATAGTGAAAGAAAACAAAAATACATGGTAAAAGTTAAATTATTTAACTTAGAGATAAATCTAATTGATAAGGTTAAAATAATATTCTAAACATGTCTAAATTCTATTGGTTGATAGGATTTCGACCCATCCCCACTTTAGCCTCGAAATAAGACCCTTTGGAACCATTATAAACCGATTTTGACTTTAATATAAAATAATATTTTGAGATATTCCTAAGGTGCCCCTCTCCTCCCTTATAAAAGGACACCTCCTCCCCCTCCTCCTCACAACAATTTGAGCACTCAAGCTCGGCCAACCCCTGAAAAAATCTCTTCTCCACTTCCCTAGAAACATCCTAGAGGTTCTGGTCTTCCTCAAATACCAATTCTAGTGCCCTAAGAGGAGGTCTCAAAGAGGCGCTTCAAAGAAGAGGTAATTACCGTTACCAATTTTTTCATCTTTATTTCTTCTTCCACTTCTTCTTCTTAGGTTGTTTCATTATGAAGTAATAGCATCAGTATCACTCATATACTGATATGTTATTATAAGTATGAAACAACCCTATTTCACCATCTATCCATCCTACGGAAAAAGAAATCACCGCGCGTGCGTACGTACGGAATACCGTCTCCACGCCGTGGTGTAATCTATTTTCCACCACCACCTTACATGGATGGGTATAATGGTGTAAAGAATAACTATACATAGTTATTACAACATCATATTTATTCTGATATATTGTATAATCCACTTCAATTCAGTTCAATATTTATGGAAATGATATCATCGCTCGTGCGTACGTACGGACTACCGTCTCCACGACGCGATGAGATTCATTCTCCATGTTAACCATTTAAGAATGATTATAAAGTATATATAAGAAATAATAATGAAATATATGACATTATAAAGCTACTGGATTTATGTATATATATACATATGTATGTCATCTACTTACTTCCATTTCAAGACAATAAGGAAAGGAAAACAGCGTTCATGCGTACGTACGGACTACCGTCTCCATGAACGGTGTTTTTCATTTTATTTATCTACCTATTATATATATATATATACTGAATATATATGATATATAAATCATATTTTATATTCTGGAAATAAGTAAATCATTATATAAGTAATAATGATGTCAAGAAAAACAAGTCAAAACACCTACGATAAATGAAACGATTTTACCCAAAACGCTTCTTTAACATGGAATTTACAAAAGAACGGGTAATATAATGTCATAAGTGAACCATATATGATATCATAACAATGAATATGATTCTGTAATAAGTCAATAACATGATTTAAATCATTATACAGGAGGTTCGGACACTTACAAAGCAAGTCGGACCTAAGGTAAGGGATAAATTTTCAATCTCATTTTTATCCGAGATTGCTTATACTTAAGTATTTACTGGGGTTACGTTTAACATCCATGACCATGTTTTCTAAAAATGTTTTTATAAAATTTTTACCATTCTTCCATGAATTTTTAAAGTCATTTTTACCCTTTATTGACTTTTTCCCACATTGTATGAATGGAATCTTTCCTTTGGTTACCATATAAGGTACTTTTTGACTTTTCCGACAAAAGTACGAGGAGAATGTTATTTTTAACTTATACGGCATGAAAGGATTTTTACGGTTTCATAACACCTCATTTTCAAGAAGCTTGATCTACAATATTTCATGATTATTTTCAACAAAACCCTTATCTTTTAAAATTGCATGGAATTTTGTGAAAAGAAAATGATTTTAAAGAAGAAAGGATATTTTCCTCAAGAATTCATTTCGAGTGTTTTTCTCAAAACTATTTTCCATCTAAGATGACATTATTTGATATGTATTTTTCAAGTAAAATGTCTCTATGATTTAAATGGTTTCAATATTCTTATGATTGAATGATATCAATTGTTTATGGATTATGATGGCGTGATGTTTAAGATTCCCATTTTTATTACATGGGTTATGAAATGATGTATGATTTATGATTTTGTGGCACACATAATAATGGTATCATTATGAGATGGGTGGGACCTATATCTCCCTCCAATGCATTGGGTAAAGATTTTATATCTCATGAGATAGACATGGCTGGAATGGTAGGTTATACCGGTTCAGTGAAACAGGACTGAAACGAGGGTTACTCGATTCAGAAAGGGACTTTGTCCACTAAGATAGTCTTGGCAATGAGTCATGACTAACAAGAAATGATTTTCCATGATTATGTGTGCATGCCACAAAGTTTCAAGTTTCATGTTATGATTATGGTGATCTCATTTTCACTTCTATGATTTGTTCCATGTTAAGATATTATGATCTCTTTTGCAGGTTATGATTTTCAAAAAGATATGATATGATTTTTATTTCTTTTGTATACCCTTACTGAGCATTTGAGTTCACCCTTTTATGTTTTCTTTTCCCCAGGATATAAAGAAAGGTTTTAGGTATAAAAAATGGAAGATCATTACGGGAGATATTGAAGATCTTTCACCAGGATTAGAAGATTATGTTCCGAGTTTCCAAAGACACTAAACTATTACGATCCTTGTGTGTGTGTTTTTTGTTATGTACTAAGTATTCCGCAAATGTAATGTAATGTCCATGTACGTCAGGCTTCGGGTATCTACAACCACCATGGGGTCCACCCCGACCGGAGGGAGCAAGTGGAAATGCAAGATCTCAGCTCGAGTTAGTTGAGGCTTATGATCATGGCACACAGGAGATGATTCAAAATATGATCTGTGTCTACTCACCCATAGCTAATGTTCTTGTAGACATAGGTTCCAGTCACTCTTTTAATGCCACTGGCCTCGTTCGGAGCTCAGAAATTCCAACGAAGCTGTTTTCTCGACCTTCCCAGCTAGTGACTCCTAAGGAAGCAGATTCAATGATTATGAACTGGTTCTTACAGTGTGATCTTACTCTAGGAGGAGAGATTTTTGGCTGGGATCTCATAGTAGAGGCATCGAGGCCTTACAATGTCATCTTGGGTATTGACCAGTTATCTAAGGTCCATGCTCAGATTGACTGTATTAGGTGCAATGTGCAGTGTGTCCCCATTGATGGGACCAGGTTCACATTCACAAGCGAGAAGGGATCCTTTGCAGCATAGGATGGACTTTACTGGAGGGGTGTACAGACGATCACTCATCAGATGGATTGCCTTACCCTCAGAACAGTTGACATGGAGAGTCTAACTTATCTTGCTGTGGTGGACCAATAAGCAGATGTTTTCCTTGATGATTTCCAAGGTCTATATCCTCATGGAGTGGTGGACTTTTGACATTTACATGTACCTCAGGACGACACCAATATCTAAACCATCATATCGAATGGCTCCTCTGGAGCTTCGCGAGCTCTGGGTACAGCTAGAAGACTTGAAGGATAAGGGATTCATCTGGCCCAGTGTCTCTCCCTGGGCAGCCCTGATTCTATTTACCAAGAAGGTGGATGGAAGCTCGAGGATTTGTCTCAATTACCGTCACCTAAACAAGGTGACCATGAAGAAAAAGTACCCACTCCCTATGATTGACGTCATCTTGGATCAGATAAATGGAGAACATTGGTTCTTGAAGATAGAACTCATATTAGGCAATCACCGGCTTAGATATTTAGACGAGGATGGGCCGAGGACAGCCTTTAGATATCTGTACGACCACTATGAGTTCTTTGTTATGACCTTCTTCGTAACCAACACTCCATTAGTGTTCAAGAGACTCATGAACATGATCTTCCAGCCATACCTCCATTGATTTGTCGTAGTCTTCATTGACGGCATTCTGATCTAATCGACTACTGAGGAGGAGCATGCCTACCATTTGTATGTAGTACAATACACACTCCAAGAGCACTAGATTTATGGTAAGCTCTCAACGTTTCAGTTTTGGATCCGAGAGATTCACTTTTAGGGACATGTCATCTCAGAGGCTTGAGTTGTAGTAGATTCAGTGAATATTGAGGCGGTAAAAACTTGTGAGCCACCCAGGAGTGTGACAGAGGTACAATGCTTCCTGGGTTTGGCTAGTTACTACCAGAGGTTCGTGCCAGACTTCCCTATAGATTCAGCACCACTATCATCCTTGATAAAGCAGGGAAAACAATTCGTGTGGTCAAAGAGATGCTAGCAGAGCTGTAAGGAGCTGAGACAGAGGCAGACTAGTGCCCCCATCTTAAGGCTTCCATAGGAAGGGATATGGTACATAGTCTACTGCAACGCATCAGGGACCAGACACAAGTGTGTATTTATGTAGGAGAGAGTAGTGATCATGTATGGTTCTTGGCAGCTGAGACAATACGAGTTGAACTATGCATCCCATGACCTGGAGTCTGTAGCATTGGTCTTTTCCTTAATGATGTGGAAACACTATCTGATGGGTGAACTCTTTACCATGTACTATGATCACAAGAGTCTCAAGTATATCTTATCTCAGAAGGACCTAAACCTGAGACAGCGCCCATGGCTTGAGTTCCTCCAGGACTATGACATAGAGATATTCTATACTCCAGGAAAGGGGAATGTTGAAGTAGTTGCACTCAGTAGGAGATATGGTATACAACTTCTAGGAGAGGCGACAGAGCAGCTGGATCCTTTATAGAGATCCTTTGTGGATAGAGATGGAATGGCATTCCTTTAGTCCCTTACAGTCACTCCCTCACTTCTTCAGCGAGTTAGGCAGGAACAACATGGGGACGCTGACAGCAAGACACGACGTACTCTGATATCCATAGGGCAGGCAACTGATGGATTTTCTGAATGTGGGGAGCATGTCATCCTCTTAAGAGGATGTACTATGGTACCAGTCTCACTTTAGGAGGATGTGTTGAGGCAGTTCCACACATCCCCTTTAGAGGTACATCTAGGATTGGAAAAGATGTAATAGGAATTTTTACGGAAGTACTGGTGGCTAGGTATGAAGAAGGTAATAGATCAGTTTTCTCTCGATGCCTCACTTTTCAGCAAGTGAAGTCAATGAACCAGGTACTAGTTGGCTTGGTTCATCCTTTAGAGGTCCTAGAGTTGAATTGAGATGGTATATCGGTGGAATTAGTGACCGGACATCCACGTACATCCATGGGACATTACATGATTTGGGTGATCGTTGATCGACTCACCAGGTCGGCCACTTCCTACCAATCAGAGAGTAGGGTTCAATAGAGGGCATACGATACCTCTACAGGCAGAAGATTGTGCAGCTACATGGAGTACCTTCTTCTATTGTCTCTAATCATGATACACAGTTTATTTCCAGGCAATGGATGTGGTTTTAGGAGGCTTTTAGGATGCAACATCATCTGAGCACTACCTTCCATCCTCAGATGGATGTTCAAACTGAGCAGACCATTTAGACACTTGAAGACATGCTCCGTGCTTGTTTCTTCGACTTCGGTCACAGCTAGGATGATCACATACATTTGGAGGATTTTTCCTATAACAAAAACTATCACTCTACCATTATGATGGAACCTTTTTAGGCATTATATGGGTGACCTTGCAGATAAACCTTGGGCTTGACTGACCCTAGGGAGTCATCACTAGTGGCACATGAGATGGTACGAGCTACAATAGGAAAGGTGCAGATCATCCAGGAGTAGATGAAGACTGCACAGAGCAGAAATAAGTCATTTGATGATAGGATATGGAGACCTCTGGAGTTTGAGGATGGCAACCCGTCTTTCTATAGGTCTCACCTCGATGAGGTCTATGTAGAGTTGACTGAGGTGGCATGATATATTTGAAGATTGTTGGACCTTTCTAGGACCTCAGCATAGTTGGCGAGATGGCTTACCGTTAGCTCTTCCTCCTCAGTTTCAGTGGGTGCAAGACGTCTTCCACGAATCTCCGCTGAGGAGATATGTGCATGATCCTTCTCAAATCATCGACCATAGAGAGATGGATGTCGACGATGGGGCGACTTTTATAGAGGTTCCATTAGAGATTGTGGATCGACTGGAGTGGGTCCTACGTGGACGGTCGATACCTCTAGTGCATGTTCGCTGGCAGAACGGGATCCACTATGAGAGTACATGGGAGTGGGAGGCTTATATGAGTGCATAGTATCCCCACTTGTACCCTTAGTTCGAGTTGGAGCTTATAGGGATGTAAAGACCTGAGGTGGGGAGAATGTAATGACCCAGGAATTCCATGGAACAAGTTTTTTCTAATGTACATGTGAATTTTACAAGTCCGTGAAAATTTGATGGCGCATGATTCTGAGGGCTGGTGTGCCCAGAATCAATTTCTGATGTTTTTTTTCGGGTACGTTCAGTAAATGTACGAGTGGATTTTTATAACTTTTGAACCGATGCTTGGAATTGAAATCTGAGGACAACGTTGAACTCACCGAGCCATTATTCACTTAAGAAGAATATCTCCATGACGACAGAGTGTCAAGATTATAAGATAGATTTGGGATTTTATAGAATGAAATAAATAAAAATAATGTGGGTGGCTTAATTATTATTTGATGGTTAATACCTTCTCATGGAAGTTAGAGGTAGGACCACCACACCTTAAACTCACATGAGAGGTTATAGTTGTGGGGCCCACCCAAACCTATGCTCCAACGAGTGGTTATGATGAGGTGACTACACTGGACTAGACCCCTATTAATGATTGGAGAGGAAAACCTCTCAACTCCCCTCATTAATGTGGGAGGGTTTCTCCACACACACTCCATTATTGGTGCCAACTACCCTAATTTAAGGGTGCCAAATCATCCACATTAATTAAAGGGGGGCCATGTTAATTAATTGACCATTTTGAAATTTGTGCCAACAAATTAAATAATAGATAAACACAATCGATTATTATTTTGGTTGGCGTTGTTCATTTTGGTGGATGCATTGATAGGAGGATTATTGGGAGAAAGCACCCAATGAAGAACGCCTTCGACTATGAAGAACGTCGAGATTCCTAGACTTCTTCCTCAGATCATTTACCGATGTGGGACATCTTCAACCAACATTCCCTCCACATAGATGTCAATGAGCCAACACATGAGACAGAGATTGAAAGTGTATGGTGGAAACGATGCATGACAATCTCCTCTATCTTCTTCCTTGCGACTCTGTCGACGACCAAAAATAGAGGTAGTGGGAGTTATTTGAGTTTCATTAATT
The DNA here is from genome assembly GCA_963277665.1 of Viscum album. Classification (NCBI taxonomy): domain Eukaryota; kingdom Viridiplantae; phylum Streptophyta; class Magnoliopsida; order Santalales; family Viscaceae; genus Viscum; species Viscum album. Next base: position 1,193,154,107 of record OY728121.1, on the reverse strand, counting down.
TGCGGGATGAAGTGTGGTGATTTGTTTGAACATTGTCTGTTTTTGTATTCTTGAATAATTAATAAAAAAATGAAGAATATTTGAACCGATTTCTACCCCCCAAAACGTAGAGGGTGAGGGCCAATCCAACGTGGCCCAACCCCTCTGTTGTTATTTTTTGTGACGATCTTTGGCATGGTGATGACGCAATGAGACGATGAAGGCAACAGCTGCGCTACCCGTGGACTTTGTAAACCTCTCCGTCCTCACGGTGATTTGGCCGAACCGACTCCCCCGCCTCAGGCCGAACAGTGACTCCCACCGGCATTCGATCCACGTCGGCCGTGTCGCCCGTCAGCCGCGCCACCTGCCGACCCCGCTGCATCGGCCTCACCACCGTCCACTTGATGGCCTGGTCGTGCCCTGCCCTTCCACCGGTCGGCCTCGCCGAGCCCTGCCCGAGAACTTTTCAGCCCACCAGCTAGCCTTCCAGGGTGCCTCTTGGCCTCCGAGGGTGCCCATGGGCCCACCTTCCGGACTGCCCTTCCTCCTCCTGGCCACTCGCTGGCCCGCCTTCCGACCTGCCCGGTCGCCTCTTGGAAGCCCGACCTCTCGTGCCACGCAGGGCTTCACCCTCGCGGCACTCCATGCAGAACTAGCCCTGAGCCTGGGCCAAACTGTCCCTGATCACGGGCAGAACTTCCCCTACGGCCCACTGGGATGGGCCAAGTGGGCAAGGCCGAACCTTAAAAGATGACATGCCGAATGGGCTGGGTCAGACTCATCAACACTGAGAGGGTTGACGTAGTCCGGGTTGGCTCAGACTGGGTGACACCGGGTCAGACCGAACCAGGGCCCACTATAACATCCTATGTAAGTAAAGAATAATATAATTTCAGATCTATATCTATTTATTAATTATATAGTTTTATAGAGTATTAAAATGAGAATAAATCCAATCGTAAGCATAGAATACTCTAATGTTTTTAAAAGATTGTTTTACCGCCTTTTGATGGAAAAACATTTTCAAATCTATATCTTGAAAATTTTATAATCTCTATTTGTCAAAATAAACTTATTCATTATAATTGGGTCAATGAAACTTACTTTGGATGAATTTTTGGTTTTTTCTGACAATGTTCATTTTTAATGAATTGAGAAAAGTAATGCATTTTACATCCAAACTTATTTTTCATCTAATTTGATTTTATGCATAGATTATATAATTAATGTGTTTTAAAGTGTATTTAGAATATATTTTTACCATTTATTACAACGGTGGTCATTATAATTTATTTCACATTGAAAATGGATATAAACAGTTGTCAATCTTTTGATAGATATTGTTTCTTAAAAACACTCTCTTTGTTTTGACAATAGTAATTATTTTTAAATTAATTACTTCAACTTCAATGATTCGATTTTGGTTAAATGGATTCCATATTTGGAATCAGAATGTCCAAATTATATGATTAAGACTCTTTTGTTTTTGGATATTATGAATAGTAAGGACAATAATTATCTTTAGTTATCGTGATCGGGTTGTTATGGGTAGTAAAATAATATCATAATAATATATAATGACCCCAAAATGTGTCGACATCCTCTTTTTTGAGTCATGTCCGACCATTATAAGCTTCAAACCAAACTTGAGGGGCCATTGACTCACATGGCTGTAATAGGGACATTTATGACATTATTTTTTTAAAAAGATGAGAAATATAACAAAGCTTTGTATATCCTATGTAAAACAATTTTAAATTTGCTTACATAAATGATCAATTAGAATATAAATGATCATTGGAAAGATAAAAGTATTTCCAACATAGTGATATTTTTTTTATAATTTTTAGACATTATATAAGTAAAGTTATTTATGACACCATCATGATGTAGTGAATACCTCATTAATGAATGATTTAAATAAAATGAAACGATAAGGTAAAATATAAGACTTACACTTGATGAAAACCTATTGGATGGATGTATTTCTAACTGTTATCATCTTATCCTAAAAATATATCATTGTGGGACCTTTAAAATATGAAAACCATTATATAATAAACTAACATTTCAAGACTTTCCAAAAGTGACCCTCCTCCCTCTTATAAAAGGCCCCCACCTCTACCCCCATACCCAAAACTCTCAAGCCCTTGACTCATCCAACCTCAAATTATATTATCTCTCCATATCCCTCTCTTACACTTAGATGCCTCACATTGTGAAGAAGTCATCCCAAGGAAGCCTTTGGATCAAATCAAAAAGAGTTGCCCGATTTATAGGTAATGTCATCTCCCGAGTTTCTTCCCTTTATTTTCCTTATTCACTCAACACTATATTTTTATTATTTGATCCCATAATAACACTAGGATCCTCAATATAATATTATATTATTATTAAAAGGATTCCACCAACACTTATACACACTTCTGTCTAATGGTTAAAGAACATACTGTTTCTGTGGGTGGCGAATTACTGCCTCACGAAGCAATGACTGTTCAATCATATTTTAACACCTTTCATGGTGGACATTAAGACGTAGTTGTATTTATATATGATATCTATTATTTTTATGTTATATTTATGATTCTGTATTTTTTATATATTGCAATCATTTATGGTTTCCATTATGTGTAAACACGATAATTTCATTTGAAGAAGTGTGGACTACTGCCCCCTCAAAGTGATATGACTCGTTCATCCATATGTGGTACATATAAAGGATAGGATTAATGATATTATATATGATACCATACTGAAATTATAATACTACTATGTATCATTATGTTTTTATTCCATTAAATATGAAATGGAAATGGATGTAGCGTTCATGCGTACGTACGACTTACCGTCTCCATGAACGGTGCATTTCCTTTCTTACCTCTTAATGTTATGTACTATTATAAATACATGTATATGAAGGATATAAATAATATATATGATTTCCAACTCATGAATATCATTCTGGATATAATGATTCTTTGACCACATGAAAAACATGTAATTAAAAGAAGTCCATTTTTGACTTAAGTACCAACTATCTACAAAATGAACATTATTAACATAAATGATTACATAATGTTTATAACGTGGCAATAAGTTATATAAAAGGAATAATAAACATGAAAATTGTTCTTAAGAAAGTATAAATTAACATTAGTTTATTATTCAAGAGATTAAATAACGATCGAGTCAAGTTGGGCATGAGGTGTGGGACTTCGTCACAATCTCCTTTCGTTGAGGCATATGTCAATAAAAATACGTCATTTTGTTGTTGTATAATAATCCCTTTTGACTTTTAATTTCATTCAAAAGGAATCTTTTTACATAAATCATTTTAATAAATGAAAAAGGGGAATTTTTTTGTCTTATGTATGTGTCGATAATGACTTCTCTGCCGCCGTTACCATTATTTGAGTTTCAGCTTCCTCAACAAGAAATAAAAATTTTATATGAAAAAAATAACATGTTTTACTTTTCTTTTATATTTGTATTGAAAATGGTTTTTATTATGTTTTTATTATATCAATTTTTTGTATTGATATCTTGTGATTGAAATTTTGAAATATTAGGTTTCCTTTATGCATGTTTTATGTGATACGATTAAGTTATGGTTCGTGTGAATTTTGTATGATGTCTGGAGGTTCCATGATAAAATAAGGGTGGGTGAGCCCGATATAGCTCTCCAATGTATTGGGTATTATGAAGGAGTTAAATTCTATGGTTCTTCCAAAGAGATTTATGGAATATACTGTGATGGGTATTCCAAACATAACCATGAGGGTTACTCCCTACGTAAGAATAATATGAATGCCTCAAGTTACCTTTATGTCTTATGATTTCAATGAGTTATTCATAAATAATATGATTTCATGAGGTATACTAATGTGCATATGTTTTATGAGTAATGTATTATTTCATTGATTCATATGTATACATGGACTAATGTTATCTCTCCGTATTTTTATATCACATACTGAGATTTTTATGCTCATTCCATGTTAATGAAATGTTTTTTACGGAACACGAAGTGGAATAAGGTCCAGGAAGGGAACACGGAAAGTCAAGTTATCTAAAGCATGGAACTGGACATCACTTTTTTTTCAAGAGTTTTTATTTTATGAAAACAATGTATACTGATTAGAAGTGTATACTTTTTAAATTTTGAGATGTAATAGTTATGGCCTAATTCTCTAAAACTCTATACCTGAAAAGATCCTCCATGTGAATTATTCATTTAATTAAATATTAAGTAATATATTAAGGTCAGGTCCTTATAGTTGGTATCAATGGCCTGTTTAGATAACATTAAAAGTTATATTTATATTAAATGATTATCCAAAAATATGTTTTTACACATTATGGTCAAATTGAAATGATATAGAATTTGATGATTACCATGTTGCTTCATCAAAGGCATGTCTGTTCAGAATGATTTTTCACAGAGGAAACATGGAAGTAGTGCTAGGAAGGCATACAGAAAGAAATGACTGTCCAAATCCACATCCTAAGATGGATGGAATTATAACTAAACCATTTGTTAACGTAATGGAGCAATTGACTAAAGCGATAAATAGGGATGGTATCCATGCATGGGATCATCCAGATCAACAGCAGAGGAACATGTCAGTTGTAGAACATTTCATGAGGCAACATCCCACGTCATTTTGAGGATCATCTGACCTTGTGCTAGTTGAAGTGTAGATTAAAACACTGGAGAATATTTTTGATGCCATGGGGTGTTCCGACAATCAAAAGGTTAGTCTTGTTGTTTACCGTTTAGAGGGTGAAGTAGATTAGTGGTGGTCGATGGATTATAATATCAGGGATACTAATGAGATTAATGCTCTTGACTGGGTGGAATTCAATAGTATGTTTGTTTAGAAATATTTTCTTAAGTTTATTCGACTTAGGATGGAAGAAAAATTCATTGGATTGAGGCCTTAGGATGACTCAGTGGCAGCATCTGATGAAATGCTCTCTCGATTGGCAAGGTATGCAACAAATTTTATCCAAGACATTGATAGTAAATTTATTGATTTTACTCAGGATTAAAGCCAAAATATCAAAGGTCAATTGGTTCTCCTGAGTTCAAAATTTATGAAAATATTGTTCGATGTGCTGAGAAGTTAGTAATGGAGTTTGCTGATGATCAAGTGTTCTATGATAACCAACAGAAGAAGAGACTGAGGTGGTAGGAGAAAGGTATGAATCCTTCAAAAAGAATTTATGGTAAGAAAATGATGTTTGTAGTTTGTGAAAAATGTGGTAAAAACCATGTTGGGGAATGTATTTTGAATTATGGAAAGTGCTTCTGATGTGGTAATATGAGAAATAAGTCTCTTGATTCCATTGGAAACGATCTGGGTAATGGTAAGACCAAAATTTATTTACAGTTAGTGAAATGTTTCAAGTGCAATGAGATGAGTCATTATGGAAACATGTGTCAGAAAAAGAGCTTGAATGATGGAAAAAAGTTAGACTACATGCAGAATGGTGTGGTGAAATGCTTTTCAACTACATCATCATATGTTGGGCCATCAAATGAAGTGGTTTTAGGTACATTATTTGTTTTTTCAGATTATGCCAATGTGTTGATTGATTCAGTGTTTACACATTCTTTAATCTCTGAAAACATTTCTACTAAATTGGGAATTCCATCTCAAAAGATGACTCCTAAACATGTGGTAAAAACATCTAGGTGGAATGTTGAGTCAAAAAGAATTTATAAGAATCTTCTTATCCTTATCTGTTGAAAAAAACTACTTGAGAACCTTATTGTTTTACCTCTAGTAGAGGTTGATGTTATCCTGGGTATGGATTGGCACTCTGTTTACCATGCTAGGATTATCTGTAGAGCTAAAGAAGTTTTTTTTTCAAAAATACATTCAGTTTGTGTAAGAGATTGAACCCTTACTGTTGATAACATACCAAGAGGCTGAGAAACTTGTAAAATATAGAAATGAATGTTACTGTGAACATATTTTTGAAAACAAAGAAACTGTTAAGATTAATGATGTGCTAGTGGTAAATTAATATCTGGATGTTTTCCCTGATGAGTTTCCTCTAATAATACCAGAATGGGAAGTTTAATATACTATTGACTTAGTTCTGGATGCTAAGACAATTTCAAATCCCACTTATCGAATGGCTCAAATTGAACTTTTAGAATTGAAGGATCAATTGCAAGATTTATTAATGAAAGGTTTCATTCAACCAAGAACACCACCATGGGGTGCTGTTGTCTTATTTGTTATAAAGAAATCTTGTTCAATGAGACTTTACATTGATTATAGTGCTTGGAATAACATCATTGTTAAGAACAAATATCCTTTTCCTCGTATCGATGATTTGTTTGATCAGCTCCAGGGAGCTCAGTATTTTTGAAAGATTGACTTGTGATCGGGGTACCATCAGTTGATGGTAAAGAAAGAAGATATTTCAAAGACCATGTTTCATACAAGAAATGGCCATTATGAATTTGTAGTTATGCCTTTTGGGTTAACCAATGCAGCTACTATATTGAAGGACTTTATGAATAGAATTTTCCATGAGTTCTTGAATATGTTTGTGGTTTCTTCCCTTGATGACATTTTTGTGTTTTCTAAAAGTAAAAAGGTGCATGAAATTAATTTAAGGGTTAATTTTCAAACCATAAATAAAAGAAATTTTGTTGGAAATTCATCAATTTTGTGTTTTGGTTGCAATAAATTTCTTTCCTTGGTCACATTGTTTATAAAGATGGAATAACAGTTGATCCTGCAAAAACAAAGGTTGTTGAAGAATGGAAAAGAACCACATATATAACCAAGATTCTTAGTTTTTGTGGTTTGATGGGATATTACATAAGGTTTGTTAAAAAAATTTCTTGGTTGTCTTCCCTATTGACTAAGCTAAATCGGAAGGGCGTTATGTTTATTTGGAAAAAAGAATGTGATGATTTATTTCCGGAATTAAAAATAAGATTAGAGAATACCACTGTATTGGCACTACCTTCCAGGAATGGTGAGTTTTTTATCTACAATGATTATTCAATTAAAGGTCATGGTTGCATCCTAATTATGAATGATCAGGTAATTTCATATGATTCATGTCTATTTAAAATTCATGAGATAAATTACCCTACACATGATTTGGAATTAGCTGCTTTTGATTTCACTTTAAAAATATGGAGGCATCATTTGTATGGTGTAAATTTTGAAATATATAATGATCAAAAAAATTTAAAGTATATATTCACATTGAAATAATTGAACATGAGATAGAGGAGATGGCTAGAATTAATCCAGGATTATGATTGCATGATTTACTACCAACCAGGAAAAGAAAATAAAGTGGCAGATACCTTGAGTCGAAAAATTAATGCTTCATTAACCATGATATGATTAGAACATGATCCTTTGGTTAAGTATTGGATGAATTTTTTCTTTTAAGTTGTTGGTGAAAGAAATTATTCTGTTTTGATTTAGGTATCAGTGAGATATTCTTTATGAGACATAATTAAGCATGAATAGAAGCAAGAAATTGAGTTGCAGAAAAGGGTAGAGCTTATTCAAATGGGTATGTTACCTAATTTAATCATTGATAATGATTGTGTTTTGATATTTTGTATGAGATTGTGTGTGCCCTTTGATTAATAGTTGAAGAGAGAGTTGTTATGTGAAGCTCATAGTTATCCATTTTCAGTTCATCCGGGAAGTACTAAGCTGTATAAGGATCTTTAGAAATATTAATGGTTGGATGGAATTAAAAGAGATATTACTAATTTTATTATGAAGTGTTTGAATTGTCAACAGGTTTAAGCAGAGAAACAGTTATGGAAATGGATGCTTCAGCCTTTACCAGTTTTAGTGTGGAAATGAGAGAATATATCCATGGACTTCGTTGTGGGATTACCGAAGACACCATGAGGTAATAATGCTGTCTGGGTTATTGTTGATCCCTTGACAAAATCTAAACATTTCCTTGTTATACAAGATAGTTTTTCTATTTATCAACTTTAAATATTGTATCATAAAGAGATAGTCAGGCTACACGGAGTTCCCCTCTCCATTATATCTGATCGTGATCACAGGTTTACTTATAACTTTTGGAAAATCCTTCAGAAGTCGTTGGGTACCGAATTAAATTTTAGTACAACTTTTCATCCTCAATCAGCTGGACAGTAAGAATTATCAATTCATACATTGAACTATATGATATGTTCTTTTTCGATGGATTATCCGGGAAGTTGGGACCAAAATATTTCATTTGTCGAGTTTTCTTATAATAAATATATTCCTTATAGTATACAGATGCAAAAATTTGAGGCATTACATGGGAAGCGATGTCGATCTCCAGCTTTGTGGGTTGAATTTGGTGAAAGGTACTCGATGGTAGCAATATTGGTAGAAGATATGGAAAAAAAGTTTAGATGATAAAGAAACACATGAGAACAACTCAAGGTAGGAAGAAAAGTTATGCGGACAAAAAAATAAAGGATCTCTCTTTTGAGGTATGTGATCATGTCTTCTTCAAAGATTCACCATGCAAAAGTGTGATGCGATTTGGTAAGAAAGGAATGATGAGTCCAAGGATTAATGGACCATATGAAATTATACAGAGATTTGTTTCATTTTCATACCAAGTGGATTTACCTCTGAATCTATCTCACGTACATAATGTTTTTCATGTTTCAATGTTAAGGAAGTGCATGCTAGATCCATTTCATGTTTTGAGTCCAGAGGTAGTTTAGCTGGAAGAGAATCTATATTATTAGGAACAACCGGTCTAGATTCTTGAACACAGGGAGAAAGTCTTGCGGAATAAGTTGATTCATAATGTAAAGGTTTTTTTTGAGAAAAACACAAGATCGAAGAGGCAACATGGTAATCTGAAAATTCTATGAGGTATAAAAACTCGCAATTATTCGATACGTAAATAAATTTCGGGGACACAATTTCAAAATGGGAGGAAGGATGTAACATTCGAATTAATTAAAGAATACTAGTTTTTTATATCTATGTCTATTTATGAATTAAATTGTGTTTTAGAGGATACAAATGTGAATAAATCCAATCTTAAGCCTAGAATACTCTAATGTTTTTAAAAGATTATTTTACCACTTTTTGATGGATATTTTTTAAATCTAACTTATGAAAATTTTATAAGCATTATTTCTCAAAATAGACATATTCTTTAGAATCGAGACATTGAAATTTACTTTAGATATGTTTTTGGTATTTTTCGGACAATGGTCATTTTTTAATGAATAGTGAAAAATACTACATTTTACATCAAAACTACTTTTTAATCTAACTTAATATGATTGTTAGATTATAATTTTATTTGATATTAATGTTTAATTAGAATAATCTTTTACCATTTAATCTAATGGTGGTCATTATTATTAATGTGACTTTAAACAGGACATGAACAATTGTCAATCTTTTGATAGATATTGTTTCATAAAAACACTCTATTTGTTTTGACAATGGGAATTATTTTTAAATATATATTACTACAATTTATGTGTTAGTAATTTTGTAAAATGGATTCCATATTTGGAATAATAAGGTCCAAATTATGTAATTATGTCTCTTTTGTTTTTGGACATTATGAATAGTAACGATTGTAATTATCTTTTCTTATTGTGATCGGGTAGTTATGGGTGATAAAATAATATCATATTAATATAAAATGACCCCAACATGTGTCCTTATCCACTTTTTTGAGTCATGGACGACCATGGGAAGATTTTTACCGAACATGAGGGCCCATGGAGTCATAAGGGTGTAATAGTGACATTTATGACATTATTTTTTTATAAAGAAGTGATATATAACAAAAGGTTTCTATATCCTAAGTAAAAAAATTTTAATTTTATTTACATAAATGATCACTAAGACTATAAATAGTTATTGGAAATCAAAAAAATTTTCCTACATCATTGTATTTTTCTTTATAATTTTTAGACAAAAAAATATAAATTTATTTCTGACACCATGACGATGCAGTGATTACCTCATTAATGAACGATTTAAATAAAATAAAAAGACAAGGTAAAATATAAGAAATACACTTGTCAAAAACCTATTGGATGGGTGTATTTTGAACCCTTATCACCTTATCCTCAAAATATATCATTGTGTGACCTTTACAATCCGACAACCATTTTATAATAAAGTAAAATTTCAAGACTTTCCAAATGTGACCCTCCTCCCTCTTATAAAACACCCCCACCTCTACCCACTTACCCACAACTCTCAAGCCATTGGATCATCTAACCTATGCTCATATTATCTCTCCACATCCCTCTATTACTTCTATAAGCCTCAAGTTGTGCAGAAGACTTCTAAAGGATGCCTTTGGCTCAAATCAAAAATAGTAACCTGATTTAGAGGTGTTGTCTTCTCTCGAGTTTCTTCCATTTATTTTCCTTCTTCATGCACAACTATCTTTTTATTCTTTGATCCCATAATAAAATCAGTATCCTCAATATATTAGGATGTTTTTATGAAAAGTATTCTACCTACATTTACACACACCTCCGTCTAGTGGTTAGAGATCATACTGTTTCTGTGGGTGGCGAATTACTGCCTCACAAAACACTGATTGTTCAATATTATTTTAACACCATTCATATTGGCCATTAATATGTCACTTTATTTATATATTATATTTATTATATTTATGTTTTCATTATAGTTATGTATTTTTCTATATATAAATCCTTTATGGTTTCCATTATATGTAAAAAGAATAATATAATTTGAGGAACTACGGACTACCGCCGCCTAAAACTGATATGACTCGTTCATTCCATATGTAATACATATAAAAGATATGTTTAATGATATGAAATATGATACAATACTGGAATTATAACACTACTATGTATCACTATGTTTTAATTACATTAAATATGAAATAGAAATGGATGTAGCGTTCATACATATGTGCGACATACCATTCCCTTGAATGGTGCAATTCGTTTCTTAACTCTAAATGTTATGTAATATTATAAATACATGTATATTCTGGATATATATAATATATATGATATAAAAATCATGAATATAATTGTAGATATAATGAAACATTGACCTCATGAACAACTTGTAATTATAAGAAGTCCATTTTTGACTTAAGTACCAAATATCGGCAAAATGGACATTATGAACATAAATGATTACATAATGTTTATAACATGTCAATAAGTGATATAAAATGAATAATAAACTGGAAAAATGTTCTCAATAAAGTAAAAATTGTATTTAGTTTATTATTCAGGAGATTAAAGAACGATTGAGTCAATTCAGATACGAGGTAAGGGTCTTCGTCTCAATCTCCATTCATTGAGGCATTCATCAATTTATATACGTCATTTTTTAATTGTATAATCAAGACTTTTCACATTTAATCACATTCAAAATTGATATTTTTACATGAAGCATTTTAATAAACTAAATATGGGAATGTTTTTGTCTTATGTATGTGGTGACAACGACTTCTCCGCCGTCGTGACCATTATTTGAGTTTTAGCTTCCTCTACAAGCCATAAATTTTTTTAAATGAAAAATAAATACCATGTTTACATATTTTTATTTTTTTATTGAAAATGGTTTTGATAATGTTATGATTATATCAATGTGTTGTATTGATATCTTGTGATTGAAATGTGGAAATTTTATGTTTCTATTATGCATATTTTATGTGATATGATAATGTTATGGTTCCTAGGGATTATTTATGAAGTTGGGTGGTTCCATGATAAAAAAAGGGTGGGTGAGCCCGAGATATCACTCCAATGCATTGGGTAATGCGAAGGACTTAAACGATATGGTTTCTCCAAAGATATTTAGGGAATATATTTTGATGGGTATTTAATACATAACCATGTGGGTTACTACCTACGTAAGAATGTTATGAATGCTTCAAGTTACCTTTATGTCTTATGATTTATATGAGTTATTCATAAATCTTATGATTTCAGGATGTATGTTGAAGTGCATATGTTATATGAGTAAAGTATTATTTCATTGATTATTATGTATACATAGAATAATATTATATTTTCATATTTTTATATCCCTTACTCAGCTTTTTATTCTCTTCCCATGTTTTTGATATGTTTTTCATATGTCAAGGGAAAAGTAAATAATGTGATGATATGGTCGAGGATGTGTCAAGAATGAAACCATGTAATATTTTAAATATGTTTACTTTTATGGAAAATGATAAATAGTGTTTTAATGTAACCACCTTGATTAAATGTTGAATGAAATGCATTATTTATGATCTAATTCTCTAAAACTCTAAAACTGAAAAGATACTAAATTTGAATTCTTGAAATAACTTAATATTAAGTAATGTTTATGGCTGGGGCATTATACCCACTAGAGTCCTTTTAAATTATTTGACCATATCATTGGTACCAGATGTCTGTTTGATGAACCGTCAGTGGCCCTGGTAATCTTGGAGCATGACAGTCCCTTTGAGTATACCCCACTAGAGTTCGGGGTATATTTGAGATACAATCAGGTTGGATTATGCACGAATTCAATCGGGTCCCCAGGACAAAAAGGCTGATATCTCACAGACCGTGAATCTGATTGACACGTCGTCAGTTATGTTGAGACCTCTATGACGTGGTGGTCATTTGAGATACTTATTTTTGGGACTTCATGACATTTGGAGTTTTGACTTCTAGATCATAGAGAGGATTCTTCTGGTGATGAGCATGTAGAGTGCGGAGACCTAGTAGCTAGCTGAGACCTGATGACTGCTGACTTATTCAACTCAGAGTGATTCGACTAGCCCAGTGGGGAGATCATTGGTGTCGTGGAAGACCCACGGTGGAGGAGTGCATGGTAGTGGCGGCAAACCCGTGGTACTCGACATAAGGAGTACCTCTGCAGGCTATTTGGGGGAGCACCTTGGTGATGCAGCACACCCACTGTGGGGAGAGCCTTTATGTGACACAGCTGACCTATGGTACTCGATAGGAGGAGTATCTCAGAAGTTCTAGGTTAGTGGTAATTGCATTAGTGTCGCAGTAGGCCCACTATACTCGATTGACCAGGAGTTCTCCGATAGAAGAGGTATTAATAATGTGAATAAAAATCCTTTTTGAGATGAGTCAATAACTTTTGTGTTTACCTCAAGATTGAGATGGATTACAAGATAACATAGGTATATGTATGGGAATATACCTAAGTGAGTTTATCTGTAGAATTCATAATTCACGGTTTATCCGTGTTGGATTTTGTGAGACCTTGATGGTCTCGGGGTCCCTACCGAGTACCTTTATACTCACCCCTGCATGGTCTATGCCCACACCTCGTTGTGTTGGATGCAGATGACATATAGTGCTGACCGAGGCTGAGACCACTAGGACCAGAAGGTACCCAAAGGTGGACCACATAGCGTGATGGTGCACAGAGGAGACAGACAGACATGGAGTTCTGTGGAGGCTATCTGTACCTACCCTTCAGGTATGATTTCATGGTGGATGATCTAGGAGCCATTTTCCCTTTTTATATTATTTTTTACTTTCAGTTTCCTTGTACTTTACATTTGGGCTTGTATTTCTGGCCTGATTTTAATTTTCATCTCTACTTTTTTATACAGTTTTATTTAGTGTTTTTTCTAGTGCTTACTCTATTGTGTGCATTTTGATGTTTCAATGGAAATTCCTTCCCAATTTAGGGATTTCTGCCTTTGGTGATAGTCACCAGCCCCTAGCCTATAGATGTTTGGCTTGGGGTAGTCACAACATGATCCCCAGGGGACTGGTCGTGACATAATTTAATCTCAATCATTAAAAATAATTAATATTAATTAAAAAATACCATATTATTTAAATTATTTATAAAGATAAATTATAGTTACATTTATTTAAATGTAATTTTTGTTCAATTATTTAAATATTAATGAAATTGTTGGTATTTTAATAAATTTCACATTGTTATTTGATGTATGAAAATTGTAAAAATTTAAACATTTTATCTTTTAATAGCCACTTTCTATCTGCATTTGTGGGATTAATTTTAATTAAAAATGTTAAAATTTTTTAATTTTATTTGGGAGAACTGATTCCACATTTTTTATCAAAATAGTTTATATTTAAAAAAAATAAAATTATTTTTTACCAAATTTAATAGTGAAACAACAAAAAATTATTTCACACGATAAAGGTAAATATTGGTTTACCAGGGGTTTAACCAAAAGAGAACAATTAAACTCATCTAAAAACATATACTATAGAACATTTAACACAATATTTGGACCCTAATAATTATAATAATCAATAATTAACTATTTTGGAGCATTTTACCTGATACTAAAGCGGGTACACCTTTTTCATTTAAAAATATCACGTTTTCCACTCATGTAACATATACTAGGCCATCCTCTCTCTTCATTTATTGACACCATCAAACTCATTGTTTCTAGAAATCACATTCCAAATAAAATCAAAAATTACAACCAATAATTATTGATTCCTTATTTTGATAAAAAAGTCTATCATAGGAGGTATCTCAACCAATGCTATGGAGGTTATTCCAAGAAGTGGTTACATTCTTTAATGAGTGTTTTTATTTTATTTCATCATCCACATTATTAAATAACTATTATACAATTATGATATGAAATAAACAAAATAAAAAAAATGAGATGTTATTATGTTATATTCTTTACCTAAAATTATTTCCACTTACATCAAAAGGATTACTAAATTATCATTCGTGTGTAGGGTGTGATACCACCTCACGAACTAATGTTTTCATTTATCCAATAAAACATCTCAATGATGGTTTTAACGATGTAAATGACATATATATATATATATATCATTTTTATATAAAAATAATACCTCTATATTCATTATATATTATATAAATTCTGTAAATTCATTTCCATAAGAGATATGATTACGTCACTCGTATGCATGGCAAGCTAACGCCTCACAAATTAATGATATTTATTTATCATTAACACATTAAATGGAAGATATTAAGGATAAATATATATGATACAATTGAAATAATTATTATATTAATGATATTTTGTTCATTCATAATATATAATTTAGCATTTTTATTAATACCATTTCACTCAATGAATGATGAAAACCTCATTCATGTATGTCTGGACTAACCCTTTCACAAAGTAATGTGAATAAAGTTTCATCACCAAACCACATGGATGATTTGTATTATTATATTTATGTAAATTATTTTTATGATATTATAATCATAATCGTATGCTAATAATTTCATTACTTATTATCAAAATGATCATCAAAAAATAGAAATGATTCCTATGTGTACATACGGTCTACCATATCCATTATCATAACATACATCATTTCTCAAAACTATCATTCATGATTGGTATTAAGAGGATAATTTATGTATAAATATTATAATCAGTTTATTAATAATAATTAGATAATTTAACTATTTTTTTTTCAATAAGTCCATCATTAGAAAATGAAAACACATATGAAAAACAATGCGATTATTTAAAGAAACGTCATTTTAACAATGGGAAATTAATTAAATGGAAATAATTGAAAATGAATGTATCATATATTTTATGAAATATATTATTATTTTTATTTAATAAATTTTTTTAAAAATATATTAATTATTAAGGAGGTTTCAATTTTTAAAAAGGAAATTGGGACATAATGTAACGGTTAATCAAGTCACTTTTTTACTTATATAAGAATCATTCTACATTTACAACCAATTCCATTAATTTTTTGTATATAATAAAAATGAATTTTATTATTATAATTATAATTATAATAAATTGTATATTCATATTGATTTTATGATCTATCTTTCATGGGTTTCATAGTTAAAAAATTACCACAGTGGTAATGATATTTTTCATTTATTTTCTTTCCTTGATACATAAGCAAAATAATGAACCATTATTCTATTTTGAGGTTTATATATATATGAATTTATATTTGATATTATTAAATTAATTATTTACCTAGTATTTTATGTTTTAATTAATTTTATTCTTTCATGGGGATTACAATCCAATGTTACCAAATAGAAATGGATTCTATGTAACAATCTAACCATTTATTGGGATTGCTCATGATTTTGATTCAAATAATGATATAATTTAATCTATCACCCTTGAAAGAATTTTATTTTGTTATATATTCGTATGTCATGATATTTTTATGTAATATTACCCATTATACTCTATATATTAATTTATATTGTTGAACAAAATATTATTATGAAAATTTGAACTAATTTCTCTCTTTGGTCTGAAAATTGTTTTTCTCATAAATTTTATTATGTATAACTACATCCCCAAATATGTTAATATTATCCAAATTTTTTAAAAATAAATTTTAACCAATTTATGACATTTTCCAAAAAAATAATGGAATCTAAAATTCATTTTAAAAATAATTCCCATTGAGATTTTACTGAAAATGGAATAGCCTTATTAGTTTAAAAGTATACCATATAAAAAAATGTCTTATACTATAATTACTAATGATTATTTTAAATAAAAAATAGGATATTTTGATTTTTATTTTTATATAAAATTTTTGGAAAATTATACTTTTTTAAAATGTTTTTTTGAAGAAGGTAAATGTTTATCTGAGTAGTTAACTCAAGAGGGGAGGGGTGAATTGAGTAACTATAAAAATTTATTATTAAAAGATAATTTTTTTTAAAAGATAATTATTTCCCCAAAAATAGATTCAAACCAGTTAATCATGGTTATATTGTTATAAGAGTTTGACTATTTAAACAACTTCATATAAGATAGATTAATTCTCTGTAGTCTTAATTGGTATTATTAAAATTACTTTTAAGTTATCCTACTAAGTCAAATTAGATATAACTTCTTTCCAAGGCTATCTATCAAAGTGAATTTAATTTTTTTCTGGATTGTGCAGTAAAGCAGTAAAACATAGTAGTCTAAATTTAAATGCCACAACGAATATAAAAAAGTGGTCCAGTCTGAAGCCGAGACCTAATCTACTCCACTTGGTGATCATCTACCACCAAAAAGTTTATATAATTAAACTCTGATCCCCACCCTGGATCAGGGTTAACAACTATACACGGACTATCCCGTCCACACAGGGACCTCTTCCATAGTTTTCTTGTGTAATCAAAATAATTACCAGGCCAGACAAGGACCTCTTCCATAGTTTTCGTGGGTAAACAAGGGTAAAGAATATGATGCGAGGAATTTGAAATCCTCATGTTCAATGCAGGAGAGAGTGTGTGTGTAAAATATAAAGATTACACACACTTCTCAAAAGTAAATAAAAGAATCACTAAGAGAGAGTAAATGTGAGTTTAGAATTATCTACTGTGTAGAAGTACAACTATGGAATCCTTGGGTAAGAAAGAAATGCATCTGAGTCCTTCTCTGGTTTTTGTCATGATAAAAAGAGTGTCACGGTTCACCTCTTGTTCTTCACGAGTGAAGATGTTCTCTGGATTTTAGTATACTTCTTGTGTTCCTCAACAAGGTCAGATTTCATGCATGTGAAAATGCTTTCGTTGAAAATAATTCAAAGTGTTCATCATGGTCGTGATCACCGGATTTTGTTCTGTTCAGTATCGTGCACCATTGTAATTGGGAACTCTCAAATATTTATCTTTGAAAATTAATGAGATTTAGCCGACATGTTCCATTTGTTTCGTACCACTTAACTCGTACTATGTATACAATGAAACATTAAATATTTCAGTGCAATTATGGCGTCATATATGACTATTAAAAATTTAAATAGAAAAATGACAAAAGAGTTTAGGCAATTGTGTCACAGTAGATATGAAAGCGGTGTCTCCTTCACAGTATCTTCTTCACGGTGTTTCCTTCACAGTATTTCCTTCACAGTGTCTCTTTCACGGTGTCTCCTTCACAGTGTGTCCTTCACGGTGTCTCCTTCACGTTGTCTCCTTCATAGTGTCTTGCATACAGTTTCCGGCTTACTGTGTTATGGTGTCTCGCGGTCACGGTGTCTCATTGGTCACAGTGTCTCATTGGTCTTGGTGTATGTGTCTTGCTCACAATGTCTGACATTCTCTATCAAGCTTCACAGCGTCCTGTACATGGGAATATAATTGTATTCAAACTAAATTATTAATAATCATAAAATGAATCGAGATTAACCATTATAAAGTATGTGAAAACGTGAAACATAAATACACCTCATGGAACAATTTGTGAGATTTCTGATCATTAAATAGATATGTAATTATTATTTGAGATTTGTGATCATTAAAACATGATTAATACAAGTGGATTCCAACAATATCCAACTTTTTTATGATAAAAAATCAAGTATAGGAAAAGGGTAAATTGAATCCAGCTACAAAGAAAATAACAGATAGTATAACATATAACATATCACTTTTTATCACCCTTTTGGGATTATCAAAAAGAGAGTAAACAATTCATATTCCATAAAAAATAATGAAGTACATCAGAAAGTAGAAAAATATAGAGAAAACAGTGCATATGTAATTAATAGTGTTCAGAATACCATAAAAAGTAAAAATACAAAAACAATGGCATACCCATAGAATCTAGTAAGCATTGGTGTTCTTCAAGGATTGGACTTCTCAATGCCTTTATCAGTAGCAGAAGAGGAACCATTAAGGGAAGTTTCAAATGTAGAAGAAGGCATAGAGATGGTAGATAGAGAAGGTGAAGGGAGACCTTCAAAGACTAATGGAGCCAAAGTTAGATTAGTCGATGATCGTGGAAATTGCTAATCAAGGATGAAAGGCCTGATCTGACTGAGAGCCTGACCAACAGACATGGTTGTCGAAGCTAAGGCAGAAGTGAACTTAGGCAAACCAGGTCTTATAGGAGCAGCTGCTGGAGCAAATATCAATGTTCTCTGAATATGGAGATAAGGTCTCAGAAGCTTGAGGAAGATTATGATATTTCCTCTCCATTCTGCATGGCCTTTTCAAAATCATCCTTACATTCCATGAAATTGTCCAACAATATGCTAAACTCAGTGATATTCTGAACTTCGGCTTTGAAGGCCTGAGTCATAGGAGGTATTCTCAGATTCTCTCAAGATATTAAAAGTGATTGGTCCTATCAGTCTTGGAGAAAATCAATTTGAAATAGAAGTCCACCTTCATAGTAATTTCCTGCTGAGCATCATTGGAAATATTATCATGAATTGCACCATTTCAATAACTCTATCACTATTTATAATAACCTCAGATAATGGAGCCATATCAAAACCACTTAAGGAATTATGAATATCTTCTTTGACTATAGATCTGAGAATAGAACTATCCAATGAAGGAGTAGAGGTTTCACCAGAGGGAGTAGAAGCTTTGACAACTGTGGTTAGAGACATAAGCTGACTCAACACCTTTTGAAGACATCCAGTGTACTCGTCAGTAAGCTTATTGAGGTTCACCACAAGCTCTTTCATTTGTCTCAACAAATGTTTATTCCTTTCTGATGTCTTTTCATCAAAATATAGCAGGTATGGATGAATCATAGAGACAACAGTTCATGAAATGTTTGATATAGAAGGTTCAAGAGAAGCAGGAGAACTTATTTATCGTGAATGAAATTCTTTCTTTAGGTCTTCAGCTATGATTTTTAGAGTTACAAATTCAGTACTAAGCAACTTGTTTTCAACCCTTAATTCTTGTATTTCAGGAATCATCTTGGGTGAATGTGCCGGATAATCTTTTCTAAAAGTAGTGAGGCATCTTCCTGACTCAGTTGGGTCAAAAGACGAGGTTTATAGGACAAGATTTTCTCAATTCCAGCTGAGATAGTGTCTCCATATACTTTCAAATCATCGTTACTATCAAATGATTGTTGCTCAGGTAAAGATGTTGGTGCTAGAAGTGGAACAGGTGCAGGCTTAGGTTGAGGTTTATGTCCGGGTTCAGGTTGATGTTCAATTCATGTGACAAATTTCAGTTGAAACAAAGAAGAAAGATCAATCCTAGTTGTAGTAATCTGTTGAGTTTCACTCAGATCATAAAAACAAGGGAATTTATACTGATTTTACACCGAATATGACTCAGTAGGTTGAGATGCTTCATCAGACTCAGCTTCATTAGTATCAATATTTTGAGGTTCCTCCCCATCAACAAATGCCTCCTTTTCAGGAACATGAGGCTCATGTATTTGTTCAAAATCCACTGGTTCATGTCTAATTTCATCACCCATTTCTTTCCTAGCCTACTAGAAGGCTATTTCCTTCCTCTCTTCTGTAGAGGGTATGAACTCAGGAATAGATTGTTCTATAGGAAGGTCTTACAAATTATCTTCTTCTACAACAGGGATGTCTTCTTGATTTGTTTCTTGCAAAGTAGAGAGTTCTCTTACTTAAACATCTTCTAGGGCTTGTTGCTCAGATTTTTGGAGAACTAATTCTCTTTCAACCTTAGGTTGGGTTTCCAAATTGACATCAACTCTAGGGACATGAGGTTCTTCATCAAGAACAACAGGTGGTGTAATAGGCCTTTCTTCCTCAACAACTACTTCTTCCCTTTTAGGTACTTCAGCCTCTACTCTATGTGGGACTTCATCTGCCTCTTCCTCTTCTTCTTTATCATCTGGATATCCCACAACATCATCTGGTTCCAAACCCGGATTAGAAATGACTTTTGGCCTTGGTGGATAATCCATATGATTATACTTCTCATAAAGCATATCATTATCTTCAACCCATTCCTTCTTCCAGTGCTTCCAGCTTATTTTCATCCTCTTAATGGTAGATTTGTATAAATGGTATTCATAGTCCATAACTACTTCTTCATTTTTTCCAACCACTCATTTTAACAAGAATTTATAAAATCGTCATAGGGTAAAACAGAGATGTGGATTTGGATATGACCTTGATAAATTCTCACATATGGTGAATGATATATTTTCACAGATTGATTTTGTGGCCATTCTTCATAAGATTAATCATAAATACATCCTGATAATTTAATACAAAAAAGTCACCTTTCCTTGGGCTAATCTAATATTGAACAAATTTAAACGAAAACCTTTTCTCTCCATCATGTTCAGCAACTATGGCCCTTCTCTTGGTTCCATTTCTATTTAGGGTTTCTAGTGCATTTTCCAGGTCAAAGAAATCAGTTGTAGTTGGGGGATATCTATGGTAATCATCACAAATTCCTTCATGTGGTATCCTAAGTCATGCATCCCATAACCTCGATGATAAGGAGCATCTTTTTCCACTGACCCATCTACTCACAATAATGCTTTCACCAACATCAAAAGAAAACTGAGCATACTTATAAAACTGAGCTACCAACCGTTGGAAAATAGGACTATCCTTCCTTGATAACCATTTGAGCGAGCCTTATTCTCATAAAACTTTTATAACTAGAGACTTTCTAGACAACAACCACTCAGGTCAAATTTCATTTTCAAGTACAACACTACTATTTACCAGGTTTGGATTCAAGGGTCCTTCGGGCGCCAGCATCAGTGCTCTCTTATTTTAATAGATGCTAAACTTCACATATGCGGATGAAGATGGACGCTGCATCCATGGAATTCACCAAAGGTCGAGAGATAGTGAAAGGGTTTCAAGGTTAAAAGGATTCGAGATGAGTGAGTAGGGTAGAGTTCGGGTGAAGAAACGAGTGAAACCCTTTTGTTTTATCATTTGGGAATGTCAAACATCACAAAAATAAAAACACAGGAAAGTAAAAAAGTGGTGAAATAATAATTACCACAATACAGATTAAATGAAAACCAAAAAATAATCTTCATGATGAGACTGTGAATAGTCATTATAGTGTAATGGAAAATGGTCATCACAGTGATACAATCAGTGGTCATCACAGTGAGAATGTGAGTAAACTATTCAGTCATGGTGAGATAGTCAGTAAACTGTTCAGTCACGGTGAGACAGTTAGTGACAGACTGTGAACACATGGTGCTAACGGTGAGACCATAAACATGAGACAGTATCCAAGAAACCGTGAACATGAAACAGTAAAGGAAAATATAGTAAAATATTAAACAGTAAGACCAGTAAGATATATATTTGTGATTGATCATGAAAAAATCATGTATGATGTTGTCTATTCACTTATAATTTAATGGTTTGGTGAATATATCAGCAAGTTTATATTCATGACCAATGAATTACAAGGTGATATCACCTTTTTTATAATGATCCCTCAAAAAGTAAGATCTTACATCAATATGTTTGTCCTAATGTGAAACATGATTTTTTAAAATGTTAATAGCACTTGTATTGTCACAATTTATTGGTACATGTCTGAATTGATATCCATATTCTAGTAATGTGTGTTTCATCCAAAAATTTTGTACACAATAACTTCCAGCAGCAATGTATTTAGCTTCTGCTATAGATAATGCAACAGATTTTTTTTTTCATACTACACCATGATACTATTGACATGATTAATAGGTGTCCTGTTCCATAGGTTCTCTTTCTATCTAACTTATTTCCACCGATGTTAGCATCAGAATAACTAACTAGTTCAAATGATTATACTTTATGATAGAATAGTCCTAAATTGGGTGTTTTCTCGGGGTTTTTTTAAAATTCCCTTTACAGCATTTAAATGAGATTCTTTAGTATTTTCTTGAAAGAGAGCACACAAACACACACTAAATATAATATTAGTATAGCTAGCAGTTAATTAGAGTAAACTTCCAATCATTCTTCTATAAGTGGTTTGATCAACAGATTTTCCATCTTGATCAGGATCTAGCTTACAGGTGGTACTCAAGGGAGTGTCACTACTTTTTGGGCTATCCAATCCAAAACGTTTTAAAAGATCTCAAGTGTATTTACTTTGAGAAAAAAAAATTCCATCATAATTTTGAAAGATTTTAAATCCATGAAAGAATTTTAGTTCACCCATTAAACTCATTTCAAATCCTTTTTTCATCTATTTATAAAAATAAATACGTAATGAATTTTTTGAAGATCCATAAATAATATCATCTACATAGATTTGATCAACTAAAACATCATTAGAAATTCGTTTTATAAAGTGGGTAGGATCATCTATTCCTTTTTTAAAACCATTTTAAATATGAAGAGTACTTAATCTGTCATACCGAGCACTTGGTGCTTGCTTTAAACCATATAAAGCTTTTGATAGTATAAAAATATGATTTGGAAAATTAGGTTTTGTAAATCCATGGTGTTGTTCAAATAAACATCATCAGCTATATACCCATTTTAGAATGCACTCAAAACATCCATTTTGTATAGATTGAAATTTAAATGTGAAGCATAATGAAGCATAATTATAATGGCTTCAAGTATGGCTACTGGAGAAAAAGTCTCCGCATAGTCCATTCCTTCTTCTTAAATATATCATTGATCAACTAATCTAGCCTTATTTCTAACTATATTTCCAGCTTCATCTACTTTATTTCTAAACACCCATTTAGTTCCTATTACTAATGTCTCCTTGGGTCTTTGAAAAAGTATTCAAACCTTATTTCTTTCAAACTGATTGAGTTATTCTTGCATAGGAATTACCCAAAATTCATCACTGATAGCATCATCAATGTTTTTAGGTTCAAGTTATGACACAAAATATTGATGTTTAACCAGATTTCTAAGAGAAGATCTAGTTTGTTATCCTTTCTATATGTCTCCTACAACAGAATATAAGGGATGGTTTCTAAGGGTCCTAACCTTTCTAGAAAAAGTGGTACTAGAGATTTTAGGTTCATCAACAGTTTATGGTTCATTGTGACTTGATTGCAATGAATTTCTAGAATTTTATGTTTTTACGGATTCTTTCACATAGGTATTTGAGGATTTTGAGTTGATTTTCAGATTTGATATATCATCCTCCATGTTTTCTAGTATGGTTATAGGCTCTTTTAGATATGTTTCATCAAACATGATATGGATAGATTCTTCCACACATTTAGTTCTCTTATTGAATACTCTATAAGCTTTACATGATATTGAGTATCCTAGGAAAATTCCATTATCACTTTTGGATGTAAACTTGTCAAGATTATCCATAGTGTCTGATAATGAAGACTTTGCAACCAAAAAATCTAAAGTAATTAACCTTAGGCTTCCTATTATTCTAGAGTTCATATGGGATCTTTTTTAGAATTGGTCTAATCAATACTCTATTGATTATATAGCATGTTATATTAACAACTACATCCCAAACGTAAATTGGCAGGTCATATTCAATAAGCATAGTTCTTCCAATTTCATACAATGTTCTATTTATTTTTCTTGAACACCATTCTTCTGAGGAGTTCTAGTGGCAGAGAAATTGTGATTATAACCATTTTGTGAGAAAAGGGATTCAATCTCTTGATTATCAAACTCACGACCATGATCACTTCCTAAAGATTTAGTTTTATGTCCACTAATATTTTCTATAGATTTGGAATAATTAGTAAAATAAGTGCAGGATTCACTTTTGTGAGCCATGAAGAAGGTCCAGGTATTTCTAGAAAAATCATCTACCAGAACATAAACATAGTGCTTCCCATTTAATCTAGAAACTCTAGATGGTCCAAACATATCCATGTGAACCAATTCGAGTGGTTAAGAAGAAGAAACTTCTTTCTTTGTTTTGAAAGAGATTTTTTGTTGTTTTCACTTTTGACAGGGATTACACACTTAGTAATTTGGACACTCATGTTTCAGTAAGTCCTTAACCAGGCCTTTTCTATTTAGCTTTATAATGTTGTGAATAGTACAATGTCCTAGTCTCCTATTCCAGAGCCTAGATTCATTATGAAAAACACTAAAGCATGAAACATGTTGAGAACTAATGAATGTAAATTAATAGAATAAACATTCACATTCCTTGATGCAAAAAATATAAATTTATCTTTAGAATCAAGTACATTACATAAATCGTTTTCAAATTTATCATGATATCCATCATCACATAATTTTGAGATACTAAGAAAATTATATTTTTTGTCATTAACAAATAGTACATATAAATTAATATTGAATCATAGTTACCAATCTTTCCTAAGCCAATGATATTCCCCTTTTCATTGTCACCAAATGTGACATGTCCTCCATCTACTTTTACCAGGTTATTGAAGCATGAGTAGTCTTCTGTCATGTGCCTTGAACACCCTCAATCAAAGTTGCACAGATTTGTGTAGGATCTCTTTAAGAAGCTTTCCTAACACGTGATCAAGCAAAGATAGATTTTGGTACCCATATTTTTTTGGGTCTAGTAACATTGGTAATACGTGCTTTAGGAACCCATATTTGTTTCATAGGTTTCCTATAGGCATTATGTAAAGTATTTGAAGAATAATCTCTATTTGGACAAAAAATTGAAATAGTATAATATGCCTCATGACTTGAGCTAGTTTATCTATGTCCAAAACTGGGAACAAAATTATATGTCCTAGAAATTGAATAAAAATTTTTTCTACCAAGGTTTCTTTCACCAGGTTGATAACCAATTCCAATATTATATTTATGAGGAATTTATTTTCCTAGCATTTGGGTATGTTTATTTTTACCATTAGTAAACTTTTCTATGTCATTTTTTAATTGCTCATTAGACATTTGTAGTTCATTGTTTTCTTTGAGCAGTTGACCATTTTTCTCTTTTTCAGTAGTAAGTTCAGATTTAACAGTTATAGTGAGAGCATACTGTTTCCTCAATGAATTATATTTATATTTTAATTCATTTCATGTCTCTTCAAGAATGTTTCAATATTCAAGCATTTCATCATTGGTCATATCTTCAGATTCACTTTCCTCTTTAGAATAATATGAGTTTTGTATAGAAGAGTTCAGTGTTACCTTAGATGTGTTTGTCATGAAACACAGATTGGCTTTCTTAGCCTGATCATCATGTGATGTGTCTGAGTCACTTGAACTATCCTCAGAGGTAATCAAGGTTTCCTCAATGGCCGTTTTGTAATTCTTGTCCTTTTCATCATATTTCTTCTTATATTTGAGTGTTGTACAGTCAACCTTTATATGTCTTTTGCACTTATATTCATAGAATACAATTTCATCAGTTTTTTCACTTCTCTTCAAGTACTTTTTCGAGTTTCCTTTTGGATCATACTTTCCTTTGAAGTTAGGCTTTCTGAAAAAGTTTTTCTTCTTATAAAATCATTTGAATCCTCTGGAAAGTTGAGCCATCTCCTCATCACTGTCTTATTATGATTGTTTGTAGTGGAACTGTCTATAGAAGCTTCCCATTTTTCCTTGTCATTGTGATTCGAGAGGGAGGTCTTGAATGTTACAGATTTCCACTTTGGTTCATCCTCCTCATCTTTTTTTACTTTAAACTCTTCCTCATACATCATTAATTACCCAATGAGTTACTTTATAGGTAGTCTTCTGATGTCTCATGACTCTATAATTGAGACAAAGGTTCCCCTCCATCTGTTAGGTAGTCATCTGATAATTCTCATGATTTGTTCTTTGTCAGCGACTTCTCTTCCTAGATAAAAAATTGTGTTGACAATCTCATTGAACCTAATATACATATCAGAAATATGATTATAAGGTTTCATCTTAAAATTATCATATTTTATAGTATAAGTGTTAAGTCTGATTTCATTTACACTAGATGTGCCTTCATGTGTGATAGAAAAGGTATCCCAGATTTCATGGGTAGTGTTACAAGATGAAATTACATTAAATTCGTCATCTGCTAATGAATATTACATGGAATTCATAGCATTGAAATTGTTATTGTATGCATGTTGGTAGGTTCATCCCATGTAATTCTATCAGTCAAAGGAAAATTGTATTCATCTATAATTGATGGATAGATTTCAAAACTCAAACTCTCTAGATGAATTTCCATTTTAATTTTCCATTGAGCATAGTTTGTTCCATTAATGAATGGTTGTCTGTTGGTTTCAGAACCTTCCAATATATTCTCCATTCTAAAAAATTACTTTAAAAGAGCTAGAAATTTAGAATTGACAAAAATTTACAGATCGTTAATGTACAACTACGGTCACTGTTCACTAATATTACACATAGTCTTTATAAAGCAACCTTTGATACAAAATGTTGGTTGGAGTAGTTAACTCATGAGGGGAGGGGTGAATTGAGAAACTATAAAAATTTCTATTTATATGATATTTTTTTACAAATAATTATTTCCCCAAAAATAGATACATCCCAGTTAATCAAGGTTATACTGTTATAAGAGATTGACTATTTAAACAACTTCTTAGAAGATTGATTAATTCTCAGTAATATTAATTTTTATTATTAAAATTACATTTGATGTTATCCTACTAAGAAAATCAGATATAACTTCTTTCTAAGACTAACTATCAAAGTTAGTTTTGTGTTTTTCTGGATTGTGCAGTAATGCAGTGAAACAGAGTAGACTAAATTTGAATTCCACAATGGTTATAAAACAAGTGGTTCAGTCTAATGCCGAGACCTAATCCACTCCACATGGTGACCATCTTCCACAATGTATTTTATATAAATAAACTCTGATCCACACCCTGGATTGGGGTTAACAACAATACATGGACTGTCCCATCCACACAAGGTCCTCTTCAATGGTTTTCGTGGGTAAAAAAAGTAATGACCGGGCCACAGAAGGACCTCTTCTATAGTTGTCATGGGTAAACAAGGGTAAAGAATATAGTGTGAGGATTTGAAATCCTCTACTTCTGTGTAAGAGACAGTGTGTGTGTAAAATATATTGAGTGAACACACTGCTCGAATGTAAATAAAAGAATCCGTAAGAGAGAGTAAATGTGAGTTTAGAATGATTTAGTGATTAGAAGTGCAACTCTGGACTCCTTCGATAAGACAAAAATTATTCTGAGTCCTTCTATAGTGTTTTATTAAAAAACAAAGTGTTTTGGTTCATCTTGTGTTCTTTAAGAGTGACGATGATCTCTGGATTTCACTATACTTTGTGTGTTCCTCTACAGTGTCAGATTAAATGAATGTGAAAATGATTTCTTTGAAAATATTGCAATGTGTTCTTCGTGGTCATGCTCACTGGCTTGTTTTCTGTTCAGTATCGTGCACCATTGTCATTGTGCACTCTCCGATATTTATCTTTAAAATGTATGAGATTTAGCCGACAGGTCCCATATCTTTCATACATCATACGTCGTACTATGTCTACAAACAAACCTTAAATATGCCAGTACATTATAGTTGTAAAATATGAATGTTAAAATGTTAAATAGAAAAATAAAAAAAGAGTTTAGGAAATGGTGTCACAGTTGATATGAAAATAGTGTCTCCTTCACAGTATTTTCTTCACGGTGTCTCCTTCATGGTATCTCCTTCACGGTGTCTCCATCACGGTGTCTCCTTCATGGTGCATTCTTCATGGTGTCTCCTTCACGGTGTCTCCTTCATGGTGTCTCCTTCATGGTGTCATTCTTACGGTGTCAGGCTTAATGTGTTACGGTGTCTCGTGGTCACGTTGTCTCATTGGTCATGGTGTCTCATTTTTCACTGTGTTTGTGTATTGCTCACACTGTCTAACTTACTGTGTAAAGCGTCACACTGTCATGTACATGGGAAAATAATTGTATTCAGACTTAATCATTAATATGCATAAAATGAATTGAGCTTAACCATTATAAAGTATGAGATAACTTGAATCATAAATTCACATGATTTTTTAGATTTTTGATATTTTTGATCATTAAAGAGATACGTAATTAGTATTTGAGATTTGTGATCATTAAAACATGAATAATACATGAGGGGTCCATCATTAAAAATAATTTTTCAACAAAGTTTGGATATCATTTTAAATCATATATTAATGAAATGGATTTTTAAAATCCCTTATGTTTCAAAATGTTTATTTAAATGTGAAAATGAAATTTCCCTCATGATTTTTTAAATTTTTTAAAATCCCTTTTATATTTATTATAGGTATTTATTAATGAATATTATTTTGATATTGTTTTATGTTTTTAAAAATGATTTTAAATATATAATTAATTTTTTCAAGAGTAAATGTTTTAAATTATTTTTAAATATTACATCATATATATTCCAAATTATATTCAAATAAAATAAATTCCCAAAAAAATTATTTTTTAAAAAGTGATTTACAAATAAATGATATCTTCGCAATGAAATGTTCACATTGATATATCATCCCAAATATTTTTCCATATAAGATGACATCATTTAATTTAAATTATGATTTAATTGGTATATGAAACAAGTATACAATTCTTATTTATTATATAAAAGGTTTATGATGACATTATTATTATGAAAAAAATTTCTATTCCACAAATTATACCATGAAAAATTTTCTACTAAATTTATTTGTTTTTTCCATAGGTTAGGAATTTTTAAGATGTTTAAATTATTATTAAGCTTATCAAATTTTTCAAAGGTTATGATATGATGAAAGGTTTTAGAAATATATTTAATTTAATGGGTTATGATAGGATGAATGTACCAGGATATAGTAGATCATGTAAATATTTTTTTGATTATGAAATAGGTGGGGCCTATATCTCTATCAAATTGATTGGGTAATTATTTATATCTCTTGATGTTGAAAGGAGTGTAATGGGTAGGGAACCTGGTTGAGTAAGTGACATTATCCACTATGATTATCTTGGGTGTAAACCATGACCAATATGATGGTTTTGGGATGGAACCCATTAAACTATGATAACATGTGTTGCATTCCTTGAATAAAATGAAAATTATTTTATATACATATGAGTATGAAGAAAACTATGACTTATTCCAAATTTTTTCTCTAAAGGATCATGTTATTTGTTTACATTATGATTTATGTATTGTGAACTGCCAATATTTATTCATATAGTGTAGATTAGGATCATTGATATACAATGAATGGATTTCGAACAATATGATCAATTTTTTTATTAATATAATTTTCATTTTATGCATATATATATCCCTTTAATACACATAGTGATAATATGAACTCACCATATCTTATGTTTCCCTTTAAAAGGATGCTTATAATTGTTTTAATTATGTTATTTATGAATGGTTTACTAAAATGTATTTTATTTATGATGATGTCATGGATATTTTTCTAAATATGAATATTTTATTCCTACAATCCAAAAACATTAAACTACTAGGGTCCTCAGGTGTATTATTTTTTCTAATTTAGTGAATATGTATCTAAAAATCATTAATATCTATGTATGATAATCCTTGTTAATGATAGTTAGAATCATGTGAAATGATTATTTATACTTTGAAAACTAATATGAAAACACATTAGTCATAATCCAAGGGATATTTCTAGTTATATTTCTTGGGATATTTGTATATATATTTCTAAGGATGATTCAATATATAGGAAAAAGTTATTTTTTTTAAATGGATAAGTAAGATTTTTTATAAGAAATTTCCTCCCTTTTAGGATACTAAAAGGTGATGTGACTCTATTATAGAGGTTCCTAGGTGTAATAAATCCAAAAATAGAGCATTGAGCTTGACTAAAATATCACCTGGTGTATGAATACATGCCTATTTCACACCGGGTTTGACATTCCTATGGTATAATATATTGAAGTTATGACACACATTATTAAACCTCATAAAGGATTTGAATATTTAGAGAATATTAATGACATATTTTTATAATAAGGTTATATATATTTTAAATAATTTTCCATGATATAGTAATATTATATAAAATGGGATTCATGAATATGTGTTTCACGAAAGTGATTATTGAACCTCAAATTATGATTTTCTTTTCATTTGACTGATTTATCCTGATTGATATTTCATAATAATAAATGTGATAGATAATACCTTGATTTTCATCCTGACTAACAAAACATTATGTGAGCTAGAATTAAAATCCATCATTATATGTTAAAATAGATTTATCAAACTACGAATAATTTTAGGCTTCTTGGAATTAAATGGAAGGGGAAAAAAATTTTCTAATTCCTTTATAAGAAAATGTAAACAATATTTTAGTTTTTATTCTGATCCAATAGTTACTGTGTAATGGATGAAAACCACAATGAAGTTTTTTCTCATATTCTAGTGTTTATGTCATGATAACTTGATGTTGGATGTCATAAATTTAGATGGTAAACCAGATTAATGGTTTAATATTATTAGCAATGTGAGGAAAATAGATGAAATTGAATCCATATATTTGGATGTGATCATGAGAATATTTCACAATAAGTAAATCCCTTGTGATCTCCAAATAAAATATGCAGAAAGAGTTCCTCTATCTTTTTAAAAAGGATGATTAATATGTTAGTACCAATGATGAAAATTATACAAGACATTTTAGTCATTCTTCTGGTATTATTATTCAAAGTAAATGTTATGATGATCTATTCTTCTATGAATTAAAAAATTAAAGGGTTTTAGGAATAAGAGACATAAATACCAATTAATAGATTTTCCAATGTTCTAAAATGGTTGAAATGTAGGTCGTAGTTATGTATAAAACTTCTAGTTTTGATAAGAAGATAAAAATTAAATAAATGGAATATCAAAGAATCATAGAGAGAATAGAATGATCATGCCCCTATGATAAATGTTTGATAATAAACATAGAGTAAATTATCATAAAGGATAATGTGTTATGTGGGGAAGGGATGTTCATAGGTCAATTTATTTTTGAAGGGATGTTAAGAGATTATCAAATGATCAGAATAATGAGAATGTTTTTGAGAATGAACCGACCACACTAATGTTTTTAAAATGAAAGGAGTATGTGAATTATGAAAATAAATGGACCTATCCTTAGCATATTGAGGATGATAAGCATCATGTACCACTATTTACAATGGAATAAATGGAATGACTATGTAGCAATGATGGTTGATGGGAATCATGATAATTTGGGAACAATAATAATCCCCTATGTAGCTCAGGATTTCATGATTTATTTTCTGTAATTAACCCTACGAAAATTATT
The DNA here is from genome assembly GCA_963277665.1 of Viscum album. NCBI lineage: Eukaryota > Viridiplantae > Streptophyta > Magnoliopsida > Santalales > Viscaceae > Viscum > Viscum album. The sequence continues at coordinate 1,193,122,227 of OY728121.1, read as the reverse complement.
ATTTTTAATAAATTAGTGAAATATCATGTTATTATCTACAACTAAATGAATTTTGGAATAATAAATTCATATTTTATATTCTATTACTAGAAGGTTGAACCCAAGATTCCTCTGTAAATGTGTTTTTATAAGATAACATATTATTTAAAGAATAAGTGTCAATTATATATTTTAAGAATTTGTGTCATAAGGTAATATTAACATAATATTTAAGGATACCATCAATATGTTTTGAATTTATTGTTGATCATATGTCTGATATCATTGAAATCCATTTTGTGGTTTTATGTTTTGAGATTTAATCATGATTAAAGATATTATAAGATTCATTTACAAAAATTCACCCATTTGGTTTTTTATATATTGTAAAATTTATAAGTTGATGAATTCACATGCAAATGTTAATAATATTATTAAAGGATCCTATAACCTTTAGGTATTTTATTATGTTTTATATAGAGATAATTTTGGGTTATAGATGATCACATTACAAATTTGGCCCACATCATTGTTATTATATAACATTGAACATTGGATCCTCTTTCCTGAAAAGACATTGTGGACATTGAAGGGTTTAATGGAGTAAAACATTCAATTTTCTTCTATTAGAATCATATTTTTACAAAGATGTTTTGATTATATCATTAGAAATCACATTATATAGAGTTGATTTACATCACTATGTATTATCATCATATATATGGTCTATGTGAGATAATAATTGAAACCCTAGAAAGCATTTTGAGAATTTTCTCTATGGATTTCCAAGGTTTTTGGGATCAAAACCATCCAATAGATGATTTTACAAATTGAAATAGGTTTCACTCAAGAAATAATATGTCTATATGTAAATCAAGTTATTTAAATAATTGTAGATCTCTAATATTATAGAGTGATATTGTAGAAAGAAATATTTCGGGACCTAATAAAGATTATGTGATGGAAGGTATAAATAAGTAAATTTAAAGATATTCAAGAAATATAAAATATTTATAAAAATTTAAGGCTAATCATAATCTATGTGATCTAGAATATGAATTTTGTATGAAGGGTTTTCTATGAATTTTTGTATGGATGAAATAAGTGAAAACTAATCCATACGTATATCGATCAAATTAAAATAATTGCTCATATTGGGATAGTATCTTATCATTTAAATATTTCACCAAACCCCTCTCAGGATCATGATTCATTGTATGTAACACTCATATGGGTGTATATGCTTGGTACATTAAATGTACTGAACTCAAATTCCATACCACTAGAGCAATATAATTAATAAGTTGAAATACTAGTAGAGATTCCTCATATAATATGCAATGTTATATGAAACAATAACTACAAACTAATTAATGTTTATTCGTATAACAATATATTCAGTATGCTATGCGAGATACTATAGATGCAACGAGGCATAAGTATCGTTAATTTTTTAATTACAATTTGATGAATTCTAATGGAGAAATTTATTTTATGGGGGGTATAATGTAACAACCCTATATGTTTTGAAAAAATTATTTTTCTAATAACTTTTATAATTCTAGATATTTAGTTAATTATAATATTGGGTTTATCGTGTTATACAAGAAACAATGAATTTATCTTTTTTTACACAAACCATTGAGATGAATCAAAAAGTGAAAATTATTAAAATGATATTATTTAATATATTTATCACCATGTAGTTTGAATGGAAATTATAAATATGATTAGCTAAATTATGATACAATGGTTTAATGCCACCAATATATATATATTTATATTACAATGTTAACCAATTAAATATAAATAAATTTTTTTAAATATTAGAAATCTTTTAATAATAAACAACTTTTATTTGGATTTTTTTTCACAAATATAATAAAAAAATAAATTATGGTGAATTAATATAATGAAATTCAAATGATATATATTCAATGATTATTTTACTATTATTAATATGTGATTTCTATATCTTTTTCTAAAAATAAAATAAATTTTATAATTAAAAATATTATTTTTCTAAAAAATAAATTTTTTAGATCACTTTATTTAAAATTAATTTTTGAATTTATGAATTTATTTTAAATTAAATTAAATTTTTTAAATAATAATAAAACTATATATTATGGTGATTTTTTGAAAATATTCTAGAAAGATACATTTTTTAGATAAACTATGAAAATTTGAAAATTATAATTTTAAACTACATTTTAATTTCAATTATTTATAATGTTAAATTATACATTGGATATCATTAAATGTAATATTAGTTTAGTATATATATATATTTGAAAAAATATTATATTATTCTATTTAATATTTAAATTGGATATAATAACTTTGTAATCATTTGAAAATTTCTCATTCCATCATGCATTATCACCATGTTTGTGAGATTAATTATAAATTAAATTTTTCCACATGTACAAATTGAATTTCTAAAAATGGATTCGATATTTTAATAATGAATAATTTTATTACCAAATGATTTCAACATAATTTTGGAGCAAAATAAATAGTAAAAGTAGTAAAAAATAATTTTCCTGAATAAGGTAAAAATTTGTTTATCGGGGTTTAATATTAAATGTACTAGTTAAAATAAATTAAAAAAATGAATAAAATATATATATGGAAATATTTTGACCATATATAGTATAAGGATCTATAATAAACCAATTTTATCCTTTTAGTATGTTAATATGTTGGTATATCATTATCATTTCAAAAAGTATAATGGTTCCACTCACCACACATATAGTTGGCCACCCATATCACATCTTTATCAAATATTAAAAAACTTTTTTTTGGAAAATTACTATCCAAATAAATTGAAAATAACCCTCATATTGTTCTTGAAAACATAGATTTGGATTGTATCTATAGTTTTTAGGATTGTGTGTTAAAGCTAAGGAGGTCACATGAAGAAGAGTAACTGTTATTTGATAAGCAAAATTACATTATTTATTCCACCATATCCTTCAATTATTATTAAGAAATAAATATATAATTACCTTCAGATAATCCATATTCTGATTTTTTTCCAAATTCATTACCTATATTAATATCCACTTCCATAAAATGGGTTATAAAATTCATCATTTCAGTCTACGATGGACTATAACCACATGAACTGAAGTCAATCGTTTTCAATTACCACAAATCATAGATTTGTTTATATTTATGTTATATTTCACACATATACACCTCTTGTGTAATTATATAATATATATATATATAAATATTACATTTCATTCCATATACGATTTGATAGTGTGGGTCATATGTTTGGTGGAGGACTACCCTGGGAAGTGAGTTGATTTTTTCCAATAACAATTTACATGGAATATTATAAAAATACATAAATTTGATATAAAATATGTAATTATAATATTAATGAAACATTTAACATTATTAAAAATTAGTATATAATTTTATTTCATACCTTTTAAGACACTGAATTGGGATAACATCACTCATATATGATTGAACTGCTGCCTTCCCGAATCAATGGGACTCTATCAACATGTAAAAACCATACGGATGATATGTATAAGTATATTAATATAAATAATATTATATAAGTATAATATTACAATTATAAAATGAAAATATATTACTTAATTGTTTTCTAAAATGAGCATTGAATAATGGAAGCAATACTCATATGTATATTTGACCTATAATATAAAATATCGTAACAAACATCATTTATCAAAACCATCGTCCATGATTTGATTTAAGATTATATTTTATGTATTACTCTTATAAATATCTTATAATTATTAAAAATATAAATTAACATATATCAATGTAATAGTAATTAATATAAAAAATCATACCATATATGAAAAGAAAGAGGTAATTTTAAAAAACCCAATACTAACAAAAAAATTTATATAAAAATGTAATAAAAGGAAATTAATAAATAATATATGGTATTATAAAAACATTTTTGTTTCATTAATTGATTTATAATAATAATAATAATTTATTCATTATATAAGTGTTTGGTATGTGTGAAAAGAAATTCAATAAATATAGTAGGGGATTTCCATCTCACTATTTACCTCTTTGAGACACATGGCATATTATACAACTATTTCAATTATGTGGATTATATAATACCCATGATTTTATTTTATTAATATTATAATACATTTTTTGATATTAATATCTATTTTAGGATATATTCTGTAAGGCCCCAACCTTAAAATTACCTAATTTAGAGTAAAGCCAACAATTGAAATTAATACACATCGAGGATTTATTCAGATTTAGAGTTTTAGAGAATTAGTCCATAACTGATACATATAAACTTCAATATGACAAGTAGATACTTCCACTCACTATCAATTTTATTTCATATAAAAACTCGTTAAAAATAAACAATGTATTGTTTGATGTTTAAACATCATGAATTTTCCATGATCCCATCCTTGACTCTATTCTTCATTATGTCCTATGAGAATAATTTCAAAAATTGGGATGAGCATAAAACGATACACAAGGGATACCCAAGATGAAAAACTGTTAGTCAAAGGAACACATGAAATACATTAATACATTAACATAATGTAATAATTTTCACCTTTATGAATTAGAAAAAACTCATCACATAATATATGCTCATTCCTTCCCCTTTTTTTAAACAATATATTACAATAATGCACATAGAATGCTACATATAACACATACAAGGTATCATGGGACATAAAAATACTTACCATGAATAACCATATGGTCGACCTCCACACATATCACTAAATGGGATTACCAATGGCCGACTTCCATACCCATTTAATTGGATGTTATAACATAACCACTTGAACAAGGTTTATCACGAAACCATCTATTATTTGTTTTACCACATAACCACCCATGTTTGGTTTATCACATAACCATTCATAAAATTTCCAAGTAACATATAATCAGAAAACAAAAATCATATAAATTATCAATATTTCACTCATAAAATTACATTTTCAATCACTAGAGATCATTTCAGGATATTAAAATAGTAAATCCAATTTCAAAACCATTTTCAATACCATAACACCCAGAAAAATGAGTAAGGGGTTTATTTTTCCATTTATAAACATTAAGGCATATAAAGAAAGCCAAATATAAAATAATGGTTATGACAGTGGAAAAGTTAATGTCGCTGCCTACGTAAAAAACATTCCTTTTTGTCATTTAGTTAAATGATATATAGAATATGATTAATTTTTAATGAAATAACAATTCAAAGTAGATAATTATAAACTATATAAAATAAGAATGTTTATAATAATGAAATATTCCTCAATGAATAGAGATTGAGAATATGTCTCTTACAAATATCATATCATAAGATTAAGGATAAATGAATGACATAATTATGTGTTATAAAAAAATACAGAAAATATATTAGTGGATATTAAGTATAAAAAAAATCAAATTTATTTCTCATATATTCCGGGAAAAACAACACCATATACATGGATAATTAAAACAATGAAAGGATATTGAATTATGATTTCCCACACATTGTTTCTGACTCATCTTGAATACTTGTTATGTTAATGAATAATAAATGTAGGTTAATATATAATTTTTTTAGATCATTTTTGGTGTTTATTATTTCTTTTATATCATTTATTACCATTGTATAAAAATTACATAATTATATATTGCAGCGAATCAGGTTTTTGGCCCTGTCAGACATTGGAATATTTCTATGAATAATCCCAGAGCTAGGTGAAAAGACGGCGTGCGATTCCAAGGCCCAGTGTGCCCATAATTAATTATATAAAAATAATATGTTTTTTAATACTATGAATTTGGAGGGGGTGTGATATCTCCTAAAAGGTAGCTCAGAACAAGAATCTGAGGGAATAGTTGTGTTCGTAACGTGCTGTTTACCTTAGGCGAGGTGTAAACTTTGCTGGCGTGGGCCTGCAGTGAGAAACACCACCAGGGGAATTTTCATAATTAAATGGGGTTGTTAGTGTGAAAGTGTCAGCTCGAATAACTTCTGAATGGAGTGTCAGATCGCAAATCTGATTCTGGCGTTGCATTCAGAACGGCGCGTTTACCCTAGTGGTGACCTTACCTTTTTCTGCATCGGGAATCGGGTGGAGGCGAGTCGGGAGCCAGAGATAGGATATATTTTTCTTTTAAAAAACATATCTCCTCCTTCTTACCTCCCTCCCTCATGCACAGGCGGCGACACCCCCCCCCCCTTCCGACATCCGTTTCTTCGCCGATTCGAGCTCCGATTGTCCGTTTTCTGCGCTGTTCGTCCGCGGATCTAGCTTCGGGGCATCTCTAGTGTCGTTCTGCACCGAAAGCTTAGGCATTTCGCCCGCGAGGTAGGCAGTTTGCATTTTAATACCCCGATCCCATTTTTGCTGCGAATTGCTTCGGTTTGAGGCCATTGTAGGGATGATCTCGTCTCGGGGGTCACTCTAATGCTTTCAGATCGCAAAACGGACCACCAGGGCACCCCGCGGTCCACCGAAGGTCCGCCGACGGAGGGCCGCCGGCCGGGGCGGGCCGGCGGCGGTGGCCGGTCCGACCACTTTTGTCATACGAGGGTATTTAGACCCCCCGTATCATGCAATCTGGGAGTCGGATTCGTGTGGCTTTTGCGGCGTAGTGACGCTGACGACGAGGAGAACCCTCCGGTCTGGGTTCGAGGGTTTAAGGGTTCGGGATCGTGTCCCGAGAGTTAGAAACGTCGTATAAAATAATATTATTTTATTATTATATGACTTCGGGCCGTTGTAACTTCTACCCGGAGTGTTCGAATGACGTGCCGTCAGTGGCGTTGAGACCCTGATAGTACGACAGACTTTTTGAGATGGTTTTCGGGTGTAGGGAGTGAGAACGGGGTGTGGGCCCCATGAGGTCGGGTTTCAGCATTTGCAGAGAAACGCAGCTTCCACACCAGTAGTCCGATTTTGACTGATGAATGGTCGATCCTATGTGTTTTTTCGAGAGGATCGCAATGGTGTGATCCGTTTGATGAGTTTCGGGATCGAGGCATGGGCCCCACCCGAGCTGGCATCGGTGAATATTACCTTTTTTACCAGGTGTCTGTTTCGGACGAGCGAGTAGTCGATTCCTCTTGTTTTTCCGAGGGGATCACAGTGGTATGGTCCGCTCAATGGGTTTCAAGATTGTTGTGTGGCCCCCGCACGGGCTAGCTATGGTGAATAGTACCTTTTTCACCGGTGGTCCATTTCGGGAGAGTAAGTAGCCAATCCTACGTGTTTCTCCGCATAGATCGCAATGGTGGCCTCAGTATTGGCCATGGAGGTGTGATGTGTGGCGTTGCTACGAGTTGCTCTGGTTGGTGATGTTTTGGACCAGCAGTGGTTGATGGTACTCCCTTGGTTCATTCCCACGAGGGTTCGTGTGGCATCACAACCTCTATATAGGTTTGTGATCCTCTCGAAGGGATGTTAACTATTATAGTTGTGGAATCCCTCCGGTGGGCTGGAATCAGGATCCTCTAGCATCTTTTTCCTAGATCGGTTTCTTGGTAGCGCTGTGACCGCTTATTCACGGGCAGTGATCCCCTATCTTGCTGGATAACCCTGTAGAATTTGTGGCATCATCAGGAATATGATCCCCTACGAAGTGGGCCGTGCTCAGTAGGGATGTTGCATCGTTGGGTATATGATCCCCTACTCATCATGAGGTGTATAGTAGGGTTGTCGTATTGTTGGTTACGTGATCCCCTACTCGTCGCGTGGTTTTGGTAGGGTTCTGACATCTTCAGTTTGATCCCCTACATCGCGAGTTATACCAGCTAGGGTTCCGGTGTCATCATGACCACCTTTATATGGGACATGATCCTCTATTTGAGTGTCGTGCTTCGGTCAAGCGCCAGATTGGGTTGTGGTATCCCCCAGCAGATCCTGGGTGTGATCCCCTATCTGTGAGAACTACGTATGCCAGAACGGGTCGTGGTATCCCCCAGCAGACCCTCGGAGAGATCCCCTATCTGTGAGCTTCGTATACCGGAGTGGGTTCTGGTATCCCCTAGAAGAACCTAGGAGAGATATCCTATCCGAGGAGTTTAGTGTTTATGTTGTTTCAGTGAGGTTTCCTCAAAGATGCTATCTGACGAGCATGATCTCTTGGGTGAGAATCTGAGAGGTTTGTGAGAAACCCGATAAAGTGTAGCTCTCGGATGAGTGTCATCTGGGATGACAGTGATCATGGAGTGTGCTCTTCGGGTTGTGGACTGTTGATGGTGTTGTGGTAGGTACCTCATGTGGCTTATTGCGTGAGCAGATTATATCAGGATTGTTTAGGGTGAATATATGGGAATACACCAGAGTTGAGCTGACGAGTTGTGTTTAGCCGAGGATGGTCACGAGATGGAGTTTCTCTCTCATTGGGGTTCCCTCTGGTTGGGTTGAGCGGATTGATGACTTTCATTCGCTCTCTTTGGTTTTGGGATTTTGGGGTGCATACTGAGTATGTTTATACTCTCCCCTGCACGGGATTTTCCAGTACATGTTTGTGTATTGTGCAGACCACTGGCCTTTCGACAGAGTCCAAGGAAGACCCGGAGCAGGCGGAGCTGAGTGAGAGAGACTGACTGGGGTGTTTGTGGCATCTTCACCATTCATTAGAGCAGGTTGGACGCGCTTTGTAGTTTTATTTTGGATGGACCTGTTTTTTCCTTTTGTACTTTTGTTGTTTCACTCTGGTTTGGGATAGATTGTATGAATGTATTTACTTATCATTATTCTATATCTCTGCACTGTTTCATTGAGGTGTTTGAGGGTGCATGTGTACAGGTACCTTAGGCTCATTCCTCCCATGTGTGTGATAGCCTAATCGGTGCTGGACGCCAGCCCCTGGCCTATTATAGGCGGGTTTGGGGAGTCGCGGCTCGAGCCCCGATGGGTCGGGTCGTGACAGAGTGGTATCAGAGGAGGTTCCACCATTGGGATCTCAGAGAGTAGTTGTTCCAGTGTTGGTGCGGCGGCCGACATATGCATACACCAGTACTCTAAAAACCTACCTTTCAGCTCTGGGTATTCATACACTGGTCGTAGGAACATAATGGTACATAAATCATATAGGACTGGGTTTTTGGGTTTCCCTTGTCCTCCTTGTGTTAGCTCTCCAGATATACTCTTTTACTGTTGTGTGTCTTGAATGTATTTCAGGATGCCTCCACAGCGACAGCCAGCGAGGGTTCTACAGTAGGGTTGTGGTGATGATCCACCCCGTGCAGAGGCTATGGACCAGGGCGCATGTTCTGAGGCTGGACTTCTAAGTGGTCCACCAGTTGTGCCACCACCTGTCGAGCAGCTGGTTGTGCTGACAATGCAAGATGAGGTTGCGCGTAGGCTAAGTGCGCAGTACGAGTTCCAGCGGCAGCAACCTCGGAGGTTCCAGGGCGATCCAGACCCCCAGGCAGATGATGACTGGCTTGAGGTAGTCACCCGAGTTATCCGCCTGGTGAGGATACCCCTAGATCAGATGGTTGTCCTAGTGGCGAGCCTTCGGAACGGTTCTACCGGGCAATGGTGGAGTTTGGTGACGCAGTCCCATGACGAGGAGACGCTCATGTTGGCAGAGTTCGAGCGGCTCTTCCGGAAGGAGTTCTATCCCGTGACGCTGAGGTCAGTAAGGATTCATGAGCATCTGCAACTCCGATAGGATGGAATGACCATGTCGGAGTACTCAGCGAGGTTTACGGACCTGTCATGCTACTCCCTGGATATGGTTCGAGACCCGTTCTTTAGGGCTCAGACCTTCGATTGGGGCCTACGCAGGGACATTCGAGCAGGTGTGGTTTCCTTGTGCTTGCCCACCTTTGCTGGAGTACTGGAGAGAGCATTGGTGGTGGAGTGTTTTCTAGATGAGAAGATTCAATCTATTAGTGATGGGCACATGAGAGATGAGACTTCGTCAGTTGGATTTGAATATGTTAGCCGAAGACAGACTCAGGGGTCTGGACATGACCGACATTTCCGGACGCTGCCCCAGGATGGAGGATCTGAGGCTCAGGGCTCTCTCGGCTCGAATTCCAGTTTTGGACAACTGCAAGAGAGGAGAAGTTATTCTTGTGATGGTCGGGGACATCATGCTAGGGATTGTCCGACCCGTCGTGCTTCTGAGCGGGAGCCGGTCGATGGACTGCCTTGACAGAGGCTGCGTCTCGAGCAAGGAGGTCCGCAGGGTGGCAGACATGGCAACGGAGTGGGTGCAGCAGCAGGAGGTGGTAGGTGATGCCAGTTGCCACCACCCCCCACCCCCAGGTGGTCCACAACTTGCTCAGGGAGCTAGTTGACGATTGAGAGGATAGTTGCATTCCATAGAGGTTGTTGACCCAGAGGCATCGCGAATGGATAGAGGTATTCCTTGTGTACTTTCTACTCTCTGCAATAGTTTTTTGTACACTGTTTAGTGGTACCCTTCTTTTCTGTTTCTTGATCGGGTTTTGTGCAAGGCGATGGTAAGACCCTGGGTGGGTGTTGTTTGGCTTTCTTCGAATGCATAAGGAAGAGGGATCCTTCCCCCACCGAGATGCATTTTTGTGACGCGCTAAAAACCGTGCGGGCGAGTCAGTGCCGCCCAATGCGGATAGTATCGGGGTGAGGTGGATGTGAGACCCAGTTGAGGGTCCAGTCGATTTCCTTGTGCTTAGGGCTTTTCGGGGATGAAAATTTCTAAGGGGGGGGGGGAAGGATGTAGAGACTCGGGATTTTGGCCCTGTCAGACATTGGAATATTTCTATGAATAATTCCAGAGTTCGGCGCGAATACGGCTTGCGATTCCGGGGCCCGGTGTGCCCGGAATTAATTTTAGAAAATATTTAGGTTATTTTATACTATAAATGTGTCGGGGGTGTGATATCGCCTAAAAGGTAGCTCATAAAATTAATTCAAGGGCACAGTTGCATCCGGAAAGTGCCGTTTACCCTAGGTGATGTGTAAAATTTGCTGGCGTAGGCCTACGGTGAGAAACGTCACCAAGGGCATTTTCGTAATTAAATGGAGAACTTAGTGTGCGAGCGTCGGCTCGAATAAATTCTCAACGTAGTATTAGATCTCAAATATAAGTCCGACGTTTCATTCAGAATGGCGTGTTTAACTTAGGGGTGACCTTACCTTTGTCTGCATTAGGCATCGAGCGGAGACGAGTCGGGAGCCGGAGATAGGAGATATTTTTGGTTTTTTTAAATATCTCCTCCTTATTACCTCCCTCCTCCCTCATGCACAGGCGGCGTCACCCCCCATCCGACCTCTGTTTCTTCAACAATTCAAGCTCCAATTGTCCGTTTTCTACGCCGTTCATCAGCAGATCTAGCTTCAGGGCGTCGCCAGCGTCGATCTGCACCCAAAGCTTCGGCGTTTCGCCCGCGAGGTAGCCAGTTTGTGTTTTAATCCCCTGATCCCATTTCTTCTATGAATTGCTTCATTTTGAGGTCGTTATAGGGATGATATTGTCCCAGGGGTCGCTCCGGTGCTTTCGGAATGCAAAACGGACCACAGGGGTGCCCCCGGTGGTCCGCAGATGGTTCGCCGGCGCAGCACCGGTGCGGAGGGCCGGCGACGGCGGCCGGTCCGGTCCGGCCACTTTTGTCATACGTCTTTAAACCCCCCGTATCTTGCAATCCGGGAGTCGGATTCGTGTGCCGTTAGCGGTGACGCGACCCTGACGACGACGCGAACTTTCCGTTGTGAGATTGAGGGTTTAAGGGTTCGGGATCATGGCCCGGGTGTTAGAAACGTCATATAAAATAATATTATTTTAAAATGTTATGACTTCGGGCCGTTGTAACTTCTACCCAGAGCGTCTGAATGACATGATGTCAGTGGCGTTGAGACCCTGATGGTACGACCGACTTTTTGAGATTGTTTCCAGGTGTTAGGAGTGAGAACGAGGTGCAGGACCCATGAGGCTAGGTTTTGGCGTTTGCGGAGAAACGTAGCTTCTGCACCAGAAGTCTGATTTTGATGGATGAATAGTCGATTCTGTGTTTTTTTCCGAGAGGATCGCAATTGTGAGATCTGTTCGATGAGTTTCAGGATTGAGGCATGGGCACCACCCGAGTTGGCTTCCGTGAATATTACCTTTTTCACCGGGTGTCCTTTTTGGACGAGTGAGTAGTTGATTCCGCTTGTTTTTCTGAGGGGATCGCAATGGTATGGTCTGCTCGAGGGGTTTTGGGATCATTGTGTGGGTCCCACATGAGCTAGCTACGGTGAATAGTTCTATTTTCATCAGTGATCCGTTTCGGGCGAGTAAGCAACCTATCCTACATGTTTTTCTGCGTAGATCGCGATGGAGGCCTCAATATTGGCCTTGAAGGTGCGCAGTGTGACATTTCTGCAGGTTTCTTAGGTTGGCAATGTTTTGGACCAGCAGTGGTTGAGGGTACTCCCTTGGTTCATTCCCATGAGGGATTGTGTGGAATCACAACCTCAGTGTAGGTTTGTGATCCTCTCGATAAAAAGTTAACTGTTAAAGTTGTAGCATCCACCGGTGGTCCCGGAGCGAGATCTCCTATAATCGTTTCCCTAGATCGGGTTCTTGGTATTGCTGTGACAACTTATTCATAGGTGGCGATCCCCTATATAGCTGGTTAACCCCGCAGGGTTTGTGGCATCATCAAGATTATGATCCCCTATGCAGTGGGCCGTGCTCAGTAGGGTTGTGGCATCGTCGGTTATACGATCCCCTACTCAACATGAGGTGCAAAGTAGGTTTTTGGTATCGTTGGTTATGTGATCCCCTACTCAGCGCGAGGTTTCGGTAGGGTTGCGACATCGTCAGTTTGATCCCCTACATCGCGAGTTATAATAGATAGGGTTCCAGTATCGTCATGACTAACTTTATATGGGCGATGATCCTCTATCTGAGTGTCGTGCTTCTGTCGAGCGCGAGATCGGGTTATGGTATCCCCCAATGGATCCTGGTTGTTATCCCAAATCTGGGAGAACTACGTATGCCATATCGGGTCGTGGTATCCCCCAGCGGACCCTGGGAGTGATCCCCTATCTGTGAGCTTTGTATACCGGAGTGGGTTCTGGTATCCCCTAGCAGACCTTAGGAGTGGTCCCATATCCGAGGAATTTAGTGGTTATGTTGTTTCTGCGAGGTTTCCTCAGAGATGCTATCCGATGAGCATGATCTCTCGGGTGAGCGACTGAGAGGTTTTCAAGAAACCCGATGAAGTGTATCTCTTGAATGAGTGTCATTTGGGATGACAGTGATCGTGGAGTGTGCTCTTCTAGTTGTGGACAGTTGATGGTGTTGAGGTCGGTACCTCATATGGCTTTTTTGCATGAGCTGATTATATCTGGATTGCTCATGGTGTATGTATGGGCATTCAACTGAGTTGAGCTGATGAGTTGTGTTTAGCTAAGGATGGTCACGAGATAGAGTTTCCCTCTCGTCTAGGTTCCCTCTGGCTGGGTTGACCGAACTAATGCCTTTCAGTTTCTATCTTTGGTTTTGGGTTTTTGAGGTGCCTAATTAGTATTTTTATACTCACCCCTACACTGGATTTTCCCACACATGTTTGTGTTTTGTGCAGACCACAAGCCTTTCGACGGAGTCCCAGGAGGACCTGGAGCAGGCAGAGCTGAGTGAGTGAGACTGATCGGGGTGTTTGCTGGTGCGGTGCCGAGGGAGATTTCCAGCGGTATTTGTGGCAGCGTCTCCCTTCCTCAGAGCAGGTCGGATGCAGTTTGTGGTTTTCTTTTGGTAGGCCCTGTTTTTTCTTTTTGTACTTTTGCTATTTCACTCTGGTTTGGGATAGATTGTTTGCATGCATTTACTTATCAGTTTTCTATATCTCTACACTGTTGCATGGAGGTGTTTGTGGGTGCGTGTGTACTGGTACCTTAGGCTCATGCCTCCCATATGTGTGATAGCCTACTCGGTGCTGGACTCCATCCCCTGGCCTATTGGAGGTGGTCTTGGGGAGTCGCGGCTCATGTCCCGTTGGGTCGGGTCGTGAATATATGTTCATATTAGTCGTTTTATCGAAATTATGTACTAGAGTGAAAAGGAACATGTTTTGATATATATTTCAATGAGTTATAATTATATAATCCCCATAATATTATTCATAATTTTAATATAATATATATCTAGTATATATGTATTTATAATATCAATATTATTTGATGATATGAAATGTAATGCACCATTCAGGAATATGGTAGGTCGTAAGTATGCATGGAAACTACGTTCATTTTATTGTCATTTTAATGGAATGAAAAATAAATGATAGATAGGTATATTATAATAAAATTATAAAATATATTATATATATGATACTTAAATTCGTTAACACCATCTTTTATACATTCCATGAATTTCATGAATGAGTTATATCTGTTTGAGGGGGCATGAGTCCTCACTTCTTCAAATGAAATTATCTTATTTAAACAGTATGGAAAGCACAAAGGAATGTTGTAAATGAAAATTATATAATAATATATGAAATATAAATATTATATATATAATATAAAAATACAATTCCATCATAATGTCCACCATGAGTAGTGGTTGGGGAATATTAAACTATCATGGATTAGTGAGGCAGTAGTTTGTCATACAGAGAAACAATATAATTTTATCCATTAGATGGAGATGTGTAAGTGTAGTTCAAATGAATCTCATTACAATATACAATTATATTAAGTGTAATAGTTTTTTTGTAATCATGGAATAATGAGATCATATGGAGTGTAGAAGGAAAATAATTTGAAGGAACATGAGAAAAGACGATACCTATCTATCGTGTAACTTCTTTTGATTTTACCCAAAATATTTGTCTAATTTCCATATTCCCAAGTTAATTTTTCCTCGAAAAAAGAAGGGACGTTGAGAGCTTATTTGAGTATATTTGGAGATATCCAAGGGCTTTTGAGATGTGAGTATGTGGTTAGAGGTGGTGGATTTTTATATGAGGGAGGAGGGGAACGTTAGGAAAGTCTTGAGACATAATTTTATATTAATTTGATTTTAGGTTTACAATGCTCCCAAAATAATTTATTTCCAATGAAATATGATTTTGGGATGAATCCCCATATTCAAATTATAATTAGACATGTTTTTAATATTTTTAACCTTTATATTTTTTTGTTAAACTTAATTTTACCATATTTAATCATACCATGATTTTTTATTACATACAATTTGTCTGTTAATTTCATCACTAAAACATGTCAAATGACCCAAAAGAGTGCCATGGATGACATATTGGTACTTACCAAAACCATTTAGCTAAATTATATATTTTATGGAATTTAAAAAAACTTAATAAACTATTTAATATTTTATGTTATGAATTATGACAATTTTGATACTTTTAATTCTTGACTTTTTGAAAAATTCATAGCAACAAGATTATATCAAATTAAATAAATTAAATCAATAATAACATATCATATTCATCCAAAAATATTTATGATGACATTAATTATGCCATATAATATTTATTTTCAAATTTATAATATCTTTTATTTAATATTTCCCTGAATAAATTAATTAATAAATCTCTATTGCATCAATATTAATGATAATTATTTGATCATTAAAAAATAAAAAAAATTTCTATCGTGTATATAATTTCATTATATTTATATTGAAAAGTTATGTTCTATGTTTATTCAAGATTATCTCTATGTTAAAATTATTATTCCTATAAGAGATTAGAGATTGACATGTTGTCACTTCGATTTGTTTTGATAATAATTACATCAACTTCATGGGAAAATCTATATTAAATTAATCATTTGAGACCAATATTTTATTTGCGTATAATTTTTTCATCGAATTTAATTTTGGACTAGGTTAGGGTATTTATATTATCCTTATCTTATTGGTTGTTACCTGAATTTACCAGATTTTCCATCAACTATGGTAAAAAAATAAAAAATGTTACTGTTAATATTGGAAAATAATAAAATGTAACAATTTAAAAAATTTACACTTTATGATTAAAAATAAGTAATCCATTTTTCCAAATTAAAAACAAAGAGTTTGTAATAATTAATTTAAAATTAATTCATTTTTTCAAAACAAAAAATCTAATTTTTATAAAGATAAAACTATCCAATGATTGATATGTGCTTATGTCCAATTTAAAAATGAAATTACTCCCAATGACAATAATTTTATTAAATAAAAAAATAATGTGGAAATCATATTTCCCTCATGATTGTTTTTTAATTTTTTTTAATGTTCCTTTATATTTCATTATGGTATTTATCAATGAAAAGGATTTTGAAATTTTTTTATGTTTTAAACGTTTTTTTAAATATGGAATGAATTTTATCAAGAGTAAATGTTCTAACTTATTTATATATAATAAATTCTATGTATTCATGATTATTTTCATATAAAACGAATTCCTAAAAAAATTATATTTTAAAAAGTGATTTACAAATAAATGTTAACTTCCGAATGAAATGATCACATTGATATATCATCCCAAATAATTTTCCATAAAAGATAACATCATTTAAATTAAATTATGATTTTATTAGGATATGAAACAAGTATAAGATTATTTTATATTATATGAAAGGATTATGATGACATTATGTTTATGAAATAAATTTCTCTTCCAGAAATTATACCATGAAAAAATTCCTAGTAAATTTAATTATTTTTTCCATAGGTTTGGCATTTTTTAGATGATGAAATAATTATTAAGATTATAAGTTTTTTAAAAGGTTATGATACGATGAAATTTTTTAGAAATCAATTTAATTTCGTGTGTTATTATATGATGAGTGTATCATGATATTTTAGATCATGTAAATATTATTTTGATTATGATACGGGTGGTGTCTATATCTCTTTCAATATGATTGTGTAATTATTTTTTATCTATTGAGGTTGAATGGAGTAGAAAGGGGAGTGAACCTAATTTAGTAAGGGACATTATCCACTATGATTATCTTAGGAGTGAACCTTGACTACTATGATGGATTTGGATGGGAACCCATTCAACTATGATATCATGGGAAGTGTTCCTTGAATAAAAGGAAAACTATATTATATACTTATGTGTATGAAAAAAACCATGACACATTCCAAATTTATTCTCTAATAGATCATTTTATTTGTTTACTTTATGATTTATGTATTGTGAACTGCCAATATTTATTCTTATAGTGTAGATTAGGATCATTGATATATAGGGAACAACTTTCAAATATTACGATCATTTTATATTACTATAATATGCATTTTATGCTTATATATATCCCCTTAATACACATAGTGATAATTTGAGCTCACCCTATCTTATGTTTCCCTCCCCAAGGATGCATATAACTATTTTCATTTTTTTTGTTTGTATTGTGTACTAAAAGGGATTTAATTTTTGATGATTTCATGGATATTTTACCAAATATAAATATTGTATTCCTACTATCCAAGAACATTAAACTATTATGGTCCTTAAATGTATTTTTTGTCTAATGTAGTGAATATGAATCTAGAAATATTTAATATCTATTTATGATAATCCTTGTTCGTGATAGTTGGTATCATGTGAAATCATTAATTATATATTGAAAACTAATATGATAAAACATTAGTCATATTCCAAGGGATATTTACAATGATATGTCTTGGGATATCTTTATATATATTTCTAACGATGATTTAATGTATAGGAAAATTTTCAAGAATTTTGTAAAATGATAAATAAGTTGTTTTATAATAAATTACCTCCCATTGAAGATACGAAAAGGTGATGTGAATCTATAATAGAGGTAACTAGGGGTTATAACTCAAATAATAGAGCACCGAGCTAGACTGAATCATCACCAGGTGTATGAAAACATTAATATTTCACACCTGGATTAACATTCCTATGGTATAATGTTTAGAAATTCTAAAACACATTATAAAAACTCATGAAGGATTTGAATATTTAAGAAATATTAATGGCCTATTTTTAGAATAATGATATATATAATGGAAATAATTTTTCATGATATACAAATACTACATAAAATGGTATTCATGAATATGTGGTTCCCAACAGAGATTAGTTAGTCTCAAACAATGATTTTGTAATCACTTGAAAGATTTAACCATATGGATATTTTATAAAACTATGTCTGATAGATAATAAATTTATTTCCAGCCTGAGTAACAAAACTTTATTGGAGTTATAATGAAAAATATTATTTCTATGATCAAATAGATTTATCAAGCTACGAATAATTTTAGGCTTCTTGGAATTAAAATTAGGGGGAAATCATTTTTACAATTCATTTATAAAGAAATTTAAATCATATTTTATTTTTTATTCTGATCCAATAGTTACTGAGTAATGGATGAAAAAAATGATGAATTTTTATCCCATATTCAAGTGTTTATGTGATGAGAATTTGATATTTGATGTCATAATTTTAGATGATAAAATATATTAATGGTTCAATATTAACAGAAATATGAGGAAACTTGATGAAATTGAATCCATAGTATGGTATGTGATCATGAAAATATTTCTTAATAAGTAAATCCCTTGTATTATATATAAAAATATTGAGAAGGAGTTCCTTTATCTTTGTAAAATTGATGATTATTATGTTGGTACCTATGTGGAAAATTATTCAAGAAATTTTTCGCATTCTTCAGGTATTATTATTCAATGTTAATATAAGGATGATCAATTATTCTATGGATTAAAAAATATATAAAGGTTTTTAGGAATTAAAGACATCATTACCAATCAATATATCTTTCAATGTACTAAAACGGTTGAAATGTTGGTCATTGTTATGTATAATACTCCAATTTTAGATATGATGATAAAAATGAAATTCAATGGAATATATAAGAACCATAGAGTGAATAATAATATCACTCCTATATGATAAATTTGTGAGAATAAACATAGAGTAAATTATCATAAAGGATAATGTGCTATGTGGGGAAGGGAAGTTCATTAGTCAATTGATTGTTTAATTGATGGGAAGAGATTGGAAAATGATCCAAATAGTGGGAATGTTATAGAGAATGAATAAACCACGCTAATGTTTTTAAAATGAAAGGAGTATGTGAATTATGAAAATAAAGGGCCCAATCCTTGGGATAATGAGGATTATAATCATCATGAACCGCTAATGAAAATGGAAAAAATAAAATGACTATACAGTCAATATGGTTGATGTGAATCATGATAATTTGGAAATACTAATCATCCCATTTGTAGCTGGGTATTTCATGATTTATTTTGTTTTAATTAAACATATGATAATTATTATCTTTAATAAATGAGTTAAATATCATTTTATTATCTCAATGTAAATGAATTTTGGGATATGCAAATCTTATTTTATATTATATTATTTGAAGGTTTACCCCACGAATCATATGGAAATTAGTTTGTATAAGATAAAATATTATTTAAAGAATATGTGTGAATTATATATTTTAAGATTTTGTTTCTCAAGGAAATATTGACATAATATTTATGGATATCATCAATATTTATCAAATTTATTGTTGATCATTTGTCTAATGTCATTGAAATCTCTTTTGAGGTTTTATGTTATGGGATTTAATCCTGATTAATCATATTTCAAGATTCATTTGCGAAAATTCACCCCTATGGAATTTTATATATTATAAAACATATATGTTGATGAATTCATTTACAAATTTTAGTAATATTATTAATGGATCCTATACCCTTTAGGCCGTGAATTATATTTTAGGTAGAGATAATTTTGGGTTACAGAAGAACTCATTACAAATTCAGCACACATCATTTTATTATATAACATTTAACATTGGATCCTCTTTCTAGAATACACATTATAGAAGTTGAAAGATTTAATGGAGTAAAACATTCAATTTTATTTGATTGTAATCTTATGTATAAAAAGATGTTTTGATGTTATATTTAGAAATCACATTATATAGAGTTGATTTACACCACTATGTATCATCCTTAGATAGATGGTCTTTGTAAGATAATAATTCAAACAGTAGAAAACATTTTGAGAAATTTTTCTGTGGATTTCGGAGGATTTTTGGATAAACACCTTCCTAAAGATTATTTTTTAAATGGAATAGCTATCAATCGAGAAATAATATGTCTCCATTTAAATACAATTATTTAAATAACTCTAGATCTCAAATATTATAGAGTGATATTGTAGAATGAAATATTTTGGGACATGATAAAGATGATGTGATGGAAGGTATAATTAGATATATTCAAAAACAAGTATAAAATATAAAATTTTAGAGAAATTTAATGCTAATAATAATATATTTGATCTAGAATATAAATTTGTTACATAGTTTTTTCTATGAATTTTTTATGGAGGAAATAAGTAAAAACTAATCCCTATGCATATCGATCGAATTAAAATAATTGAACATATTGGGATAGTATCTAATAATTTAAATATTTCACCAAACCTCTCTAATGATCATTATGCATTGTATGTATCACTCATATGGGCGTATATACATTGTCCATTAAATGTACTGATCTCACATTCCATTCCACTAGAAATTATATTTATTAAGTGGATCTACTGGTAGAGATTCCTCATATAATATGGAATGTTATATAAAACAATACCTATAACCTGATTAGTGTTTATTCATAAAACATTATCTTGAGTAAGATATGTAAGATACTATAGACGTTACAAGGCATAATTATCCCTATTAGTTTATTACCATTTCATGAATTCTGATGGATAAATAAATTTTTAGGGGGGTAGAATGTAACACACCTATATGTTTTGAAAAATATATTTTCCTAATAAATTTAATAATTATAAATTTTTAGTTAAATATAATATTGGGTTTATCATGTTTTACAAGAAACAATGAATTTATCTTTATTTTACACACACCAATGAGTAGAAACAAAAATTGAAAATTATTAAAATAATATTATTTAATATATTTATCACAAAGTAGTTGGAATTGAAATTAAAAATATGATTAGCTAAATTCTGAAACTATGGTCTAAAGACACCAATATATATATATATATATATATATATATATATATTGCAATGATTACCAATTAAATATAAATAAATTTGTTTTAATATATTATAAATCCTATTATAATAAATAACTATTATTTGATTTTTTTTTAAAAATATATATTAATAAAATAAATTTTGCGGAATTAATATAATGAATTTCATATGTAATATATTTATTAAGTTTTTTTACTATTATTCATAGGATTTTCTATAAAATATATAAAATAAAATCTTATTTTATTATTAAATATACCATTTTTTAAAAAATATTATTTTTTCATCTATTACACATATTATTTTAAATTAATTTTCTAATTTATGAAATTTTATTCTTCCAAATAATTTTTATTTTTTAAAAAATCATAAAAAAATATATTATGGTGAGATTTTGAAAATTTTCTAGAAATATACATTTTTCAGATAAAGAATAAAAATTATTAAATTATAATTTAAAACTACATTTTCATTTAAATTATTTATAATGTCAAATTATATATTAGATTTCATTAAAAATAAACTTAGTTTAGTATATATATTTATATATATGAAAAAAATAATATTGCATGATTCTATTTAATATTTAAATTTGATATAATAACTTTGTAATCAATTAAAATTTTCTCTTTCTAATACGCATTCTCACCTAGATTGTGAGATTAATTTTATATTAAATATTTCCATATTTATGAATTGAATTTCTGAAAATGGATTCCATATTTTAAAATAGAATAATTTATACTTCCAAATAATTTGAAGATAATTTTTTAAAAAAATTAATATTAAAAGTAGTAAAAAATAATTTTCATGGATATGGTAAATTTTTTTTATCAAGGTTTAATATAAAACATACATGTTAAAATAAACTAAAAACATGAATAAAATATATTTATGGAAATATTTGGACCCTATATATCTTAAGGATCTATAAAAATCACATTTTATCCTTTTAGTATATTAATATATGGGTATATCATTATCATTTCAAAAAGTATAATTGTTCCACTCACCACACATATAGTTTTCCACCCATCTCACATCAATTTCACATATTAAAACACTATTTTTGAAAAATACATATCTAACTAAATTCCAAAAATCCCACATATTGTCCTTGAAAACATATTTTTGGATTGTATCCATAATAGTAAGGATTATGGGTCAATTCTAAGGAGTTTACATGAAGAAGATTCACCGTTATTTGATTATAAGAGTTAGTAAATAATATATTGTATAATATATACATTTTGGTTTCATTAATAGATTTATAATAATAATAATATATAAATTATACAAGTGTTTGGAATGTGTTAAAATCAATTCGATAAATATGGTCGGGGATTTCCCTCTCACTGTTTAATTCTGTGAGACACATTGAATATTCTATAACTATTTCAATTATGTGGTTTATATACTTCCCATTATTTTATTTTATTAATATTATAATATATATTTTGATATAGATATCCATTTGAGGATATATATTCTGTTAGGCCCCAACCATAACCATTACCTAATCTAGAGAAAAGTCAACAATTGACATTAATTCACTTCTTGGATCTATTCATATTTATAGATTTATAGAATTAGTCCATAAATCATACATAGAAACATAAATATAACAATTAGATACATCTACTCACTATCAATTTTTTTTTCATTAAAATCTCTTTAAAAATAAACATGGTTTCGTTTGATGTTTAAACATCATGAATTTTCCATTATCCCATCCTTGACTCTATTCTTCTTTATGTACTATTAAAAAAATTTAAAAAAATGGGCTGAGAATAAAGCAATCCACAATGGATTCCAAAGAAGAAAAATTGTTAGTCATTGGAAAAAATAAAAACCATTAATACTTTAACAGAAATTAATACTTTTACCGATTATGATTTCAAAAAAACATATCACATAATATTATCTTATTCCTCCCCCTTGTTTAACCCAAATATTATGATAACGGATATATAATGCTACATATAACACATATAAGTTAACATGGGACATAAAAATACTTAAACAGAATAATCATTTGGTCGACTTCCACACATATCACTTTATGAGATTACCAAAGGCCAACTTCCATACCCAACGAATTGGAGGATATAAAATAACCACCAAAAGATGGTTTGTCATGAAACCATCCATTATTTATTTTACCATGTAACAACCCATGTTTGTATTATCCCATTACCATTCATCAAATTTCCAAGTAACATATAATAATAAAACATAAATGATATCAATTATCAATATATCTCCCATAAAATTGCAATAGCAATCACAAGAGATCATTTCATGATATTAAAATAGTAAACCCAATTTAAAATCCATTTTCAATACTAAAACACCCAAAAAAAGTGAATAAGGGATTTCTTTTCCATTCAAAAACATTAAGGCTTATAGAGGAAGCCAAATATCAAATAACAGTTATGACAGTGGAAATGTTATTGTCGATGCATATGTAGAAAACATTCCATTTTGTCATTTAGTTAAATTATTCATAGAAAAATATTAATTTTGAATGAAATGACAATTCAAAGTGGATAATTATACAGTATATAAAATAATGTGCTTTATATTAACGAAATATGCTTTAAAGAGTGGAGATTGAGTAGATGTATCTTAAAAATATCATAAGGTTAATGAAAAATGAATGCCATATTTGTATGTTATAAATTAAAATAATGACATTATATTAGTTGTTATTATGTTTAATAAAATTAAATTAAATTCAAATATATTCTTGGAAAAAAACCAGAGACATGTATAATTAAATCAATGTATGGAGATTGAATTAAGATTTCCAACACATTGTGTCCGACCCATCATGCACAATTGTTATGTGCATCAATGATAAACATACATTAATATATAATTTCATGAGAACATTTTTTGTGTTTATTATTTATTTTATAAAAAATATTACAATGTTAAAAAAATTACATAATTATCTATGTTCATATCGGTCCTTTTATCGATATTCAGTACATGATTAGAAAATGAACTTGGTTTGTTGTAAATTTTCCATCTGTTCAAATTCCATCATCCCCATAATATTATTTACACAATATATAAAGCATAAAGGTATGTGGTAAATAAAAATTACAGACTAATATGTGATATATAAATATAATATTTATAATATATAAATACAGTTCCATCATAATGTCCACCATGAGTGGTGGTTAGAGAATATTATAAAATCCTGGATTAGTGAGGCTGTAGTTTGTCTTGAAGAAAAACAATAAAATTTTATCCATTATATGGAGGTGTGTATGTGTTTTCTGAATGAACATCATAACAATATACAACTATATGAAGGATAATATTTTTTTTAATCATAGAATAATCGGATCATAGGGAGTGTAGAAATAACATAATGGGAAGGAACTTGAGAGAAGACATTACCTCTCTATCGTTTAACTTGTTTTTATTTGACCCAAAAGGCTTTCAAGAATTACCTTGGTCCCAATGTAAGTTTCTAAGTGTAAATAAGTGATGTTGAGAGCTTATTTGGGTAGATTTTAGGCGCTAAAGTGCTTTAGAGATGTATAATGTGGGAATATGTGGTTTCCTTTTATAAGAGGGAGGAGGGGAACTTTAGGAAAGTCTTGAGATATTATTTTATTATAAACTTATTTTAGGATCACAATGCTAGAAATATAATTTATTTCAAATATAAGATTATTTTGGGTTGTATTACCATATTCAAATTAAAATTAGATGTGTTTTTAATATTTTAGACATTTATTTATTTGATTAACCTTTATTTTACCCTTTTTAATCATACCATGATATTTTATACATTCAATATTTGGGTTAATATCTTCACCATAACATGTAAAATGACCCAATAATGTGCCATGCATGACATATTGGTAGTTACTATAACTATTTGGTGAAATACTATATTTTTAAAAATTTTAAAAAACTTAATAACTATTACATATTTTATGTTATGAATTATGTCAATTATGATACATTTAATACTTGAATTTTTAAAAAATTCATAATAGCATGATTACATCAAATTAAATATATTAAATCAATACTAACATGACATATTCATCCCAAAAAATTTACGATGACATAAATTATGTTATATCATATTTATTTTAAAATTTATAATAACTTTTATTTAATATTTCACTTAAAAAATTAATTAATAAATAAATATTGTGTCAATATTAATGGTAATTATCTGATCTTAAAAAATTAAAAATTCATTTCCATTATGAATATAATTTCATTATATTTATTCAGAAATGTTATTTCTATGTTTAATGATGTTTATCTATACGTTAAAATTATTATACCAATATGGGATAAGAGATTGAAATGATGTCACTTTGTTTTGTTTTGATAATAATTAAATCATGTTCATGGGAAAAGCACATTAAATTTATAAATTGTGAAAATTATGTGATATGAGTAGACTTTTATCATTTAATATAATTTTGGTTTTTCTTAGAGTAATTATATTATCCATATCATATTTTTTGTTACCTGAATTTACCTGATTTTCCTTCAAATACAAAAAAAAAAACTAATGTTACTATTCATAATGGCCAATAATAAAATGCACAAATTTAAAAAATTTGGTCTTTATGATTAAAAATATGGAATCCATTTTTCCAAATTAAAAATAAAGAGGTTTCCATAATTATTTTAATATTAATTCATGTTTTTTGAAACAAAAATATCATTTTTATAAAGATAAAACTGTCTAAATATTGACATTTGTTTTTGTCCAACATAGATAAAAAATTACTACTAATGAAAATAATTTGATTAAATAAAAAATAACCTGAGAATGATATTTCCAACATGAATGTTGTTAATTTTTTAATGTTCCTTTATATTTCATGATGGTATTTATCAATGAAAAGGGTTTTTAAATTGTTTTATGTTTTTAAAAGTGTTTTTAAATATTGAAAAATAAAATTTCAAGAGAAAATGTTTTATGTTATTTTTAAATACTAATTTATATGTATTCATGATTATCTTTAAATAAAAAAAATTTGAAAAAAATTGATTTTTAAAATTTGATTTACGAATAAATGTAAACTTCACAATGGGATTTTCACATTGATATATCATCCCAAATTATTTTCCATATATGATGACATCATTTATTTTAAATTATGATTTTATTAGGATATGAAACAAGTATACGATTCTTATTTATTATATAAAAGTTTTATAATGGAATGTTGTTTAGGAAATAAACTTCTCTTCCACGAATTATACAATGAAATAATTCATACTAAATTTGTTTATTTTTTCCATAGGTTAGGCATTTTTGAGATGATGAAATGATTATTATGCATGTCCCTTTTTTCAATGGAATGATACAATGAAATTTTTTAAAAATCAATTTAATTTCATGTGTTATTATATGATGAATGTATCATGATCTTGTAGATCATGTAAATATTTTTTTATTTTGATACGGGTGGGGCCTATATCTCTCTAAAAATGATTGTGTAATAATTTATATCTCTTGAGTTTGAATGTCGTGGAAAGTGGAGAGAACCTAGTTCAATAAGGGACGTTATCCCCAAATATTATCTTGGTTGTTAACATTGACGACAATTAAGGTTTTGGGAGGGAACAAATTCAACTCTGATATCATGGGTAGTGTTCCTTGAATACAATAAAAAATATTTTATATACATTTTTGTATGAAAAAAACTATGACTTATTCAATTTTTATTCTCAAACAGAGCATGTTATTTTTTTACTTTATGATTTATGTATTGTGAACTGCCAATATTTATTCCTATAGTTTAGATAAGTATCATTGATATACAAGGAATGGATTTCAAATAGTATGATCATTTTATATTACTATAATTTTTGTTTTATGCTTACTTATATACCTTTATTACACATAGTGATATTCTGAGCTCATATTATCTTATGTTTCCCTTACTAAGGATGCATATAATAGTTTTAATTTTTTTATGTGTGAATGGATTACTAAAAGGGATGTTATTTATGAAGATGTTAAGGATATTTTACCAAATATCAATATTCTATTCATACAATCCAAAATCATTAAATTATTAGAATCCTCGAGTGTATTTTTTGTCTAATGTAGTTAATATGAATCTAAAAATATTTAATATATATATAGGGTAATCCATGTTTGTGACAGTTGGTATCATGTGAAATGATTTGTTATACATTGAAAACTAATATGAGAAGGCATTAGTCATATTCCAATGTATATTTCATATGATATATTTTCGGATATCAGTATATATATTCCAAAGGATGATTCAATTTATTGGAAAATGTCCATGAATTTTGTAATAGGATAAACAAGATGTTTTATAAGAAATTACCTCGCATTGAGGACACTAAAAGGTGATGCGACTCTATAATATAGATTCCTAGGGGTATTAACTCAAAAAATGGAGAATTTAGCATGACTGAATCATCCCCAGGTGTATGAAAACAAGGTTATTTCACACCCAGTTTGACATTCCAATGGTTTTAATGTTTACAAATTCTGAAACACATTATAAAACCTCATGAAGGATTTGAATATTTTGAAAATATTAATGAATTATTTTTAGAATAAAGATATATATATTGGAAATAATTTTCTATGATATAAGAATAATATATATATAGGTATTCATGAATATGTGGTTCCCGACATTGATTAGTTAATCTCAAACATTGAATTTTTTTATTTGACTTATTTAACCTCATGTATATATGATAATACTAAGTGTAATAGATAATACATTGATTGTTATACTGTGTAACAAAAATTTATGGGAGCTACAACAAAAAATATTTTTTCTATGATCAAATATATTTATCAAACTACGAATAATATTGGGATTCTTGGAATTAAAATGAGAGGGACTACATTTTTCCAATTATTTTATAAGGAAATGTAATCCTTAATTAATTTTTTATTTTGATCCAATAGTTACTAAGTAATGGATGAAAACAACTATAATGTTTTATCCAATATTATCATGTTTATATCATGATAATTTGATGTTGGATGTCATAAATTTAGATGGTAAACTAGATTAATGGTTCAATTTTGTCACCAATATGAGGAAACTAGATGATATTGAATCAATAGTTGGGGATGTGATCATGAAAATATTTGTCAATAAGTAAATCCTAGGCATTCTTAATAAAAATATATAAAATTATATCCTAGATCATTTTAAAAACTATTATTAATATATTGGTCCTTATGTGGAAAATTATACAAGAAATTTTTGGCATTCTTCTGGTATTATTATTCAATGTTAATGTAAGGATGATCAATTCTTCTATGGATTAAAAAAGTTTATAAAGGGTGTTAGGAATTAGAGTCATCTATAGTAATCAATATATTTTTCAATATTCTAAAATGGTTGATATGTAGGACATAGTTATATATAAAACTCTTAGTTTTACTATGAAGATAATAATGAAATTCAATGGAATATATAAGAACCGTTGAGAGAATAATATGATAATTCCTCTATGATATATTTGTGAGAATAAACATGGAGTAAATTATCATAATGGATAATGTGTTATGTGGGGAAGGTATGTTCATATGTCAATTTATTGTTGATGTGACGGGAAATGATTTAAAAATGATCAGATTAATGGGAATGTTATAGATAATGAACCATTCAAACAAATGTTCTTAAAATGAAAAGAAGATGTGAATTATCAAAATAAATGGCCCAATCCTTGGGATAATGAGCATGATATGCCTCAATAACCACTAATGACAATGGAAAAAATGGAACGTCTATGTTTTCATGATGGTTGAAGTGAATCATGATAATTTGATAACACTAATCATCCCCTATGTATCTGCGGATTTCATGATTTATTTTATTTTATTTAGCTCTGTGAAAATTATTATTATTGATAAATTAGTGAAATATCATGTCATTATCTCAATCTTAATGAATTATGGAATAAGAAAATCATATTTTATATTATATAAGTAAAAAGTATACCCTAATATTCCTATGGAAATGTGTTGGTATAAGATACTAGATTATTTAAAGAGTAAGTGTGAATTATATATTTAAAAAATTTGTGTCTCAATGTAATATTAACATAATATTTATGGATAACATCAATATTTTTGTGAATTTATTGTCGATCATATTTCTAATGACATTGAAATCCCTTTTTATGTTGTATGTTATAGGATTTAATCATGATTAATCGTATTTTAAGATTCATTTACAAAAATTCACCACTTTGATTTTTTATATAGTGTAAAATTTAAATGTTGATGAATTAAATTAAAAAATTAAAAAATATTATTAAAGGATTCTATAACCTTTTGGTATTGTATTATCTTTTATGTAGAGATAATTTTATGTTACAGAATATCACATTAAAAATTCGGAACACATCATTGTTATTAAATAACATTTAACATTGGATCCTCTTTCCAGAATACACATTATGGAAGTTGAAAGGATTCAAGGAGTAACACATTCAATTTTCATTTGTTGGAATATTATGCCTACAATGTTATTTGGATGATGTCTTTAGAAATCACTTTATATAGAGTTGATTTACATCATTATGTATCATCCGCAGATTGATGGTCTTTGTAAGAAAATAAATCAAACTCTAGAAATAATTTGGAGATATTTTTCTCTAGTTTTTTGTGGTTTTTGGGATCAGCACCTTCCTAAAGATGATTTTAAAATGGAAAAAGCTTTCAATAGAGAAATAATATGTCTCCATGTAAATCCAGTTATTTAAAAAGCATTATATCTCCAATATTATAGAGTGATGTTACAGAAAGAAATATTTTGAGACATGATAAATATGATGTGATGGAAGGTATAATTAGATAAATTAAAAAACATGTAAGAAATATTAAAAGATTATAGAGATTTAGTGCTAATAATAATCTATGTGATATAGAATATAAATTTGGTACGATGATTTTTCAATGAATTTTTTTATGGAAGAAATAAGTGAACAATAATCCCTATGTATATCAATCAAATTAAAATAATTAATCTTATTGGGGTAGTATATTATCATTTAAATATCTCAACATACCTCTCTCATGATCACGACAAATTACATGTATCACTCATATGTGTGTATATCCTTGGTCCATTAAATGTATTGAACTCACATTCCTTACCACTAATGCATTATATTTATTAAGTGGAACTACTGGTAGAGATTCCTCATATAATATGTAATGTTATATGAATCTATACATATGACCTAATTAGTGTTTATTCATTAATCATTATCTTGAGTAAACTATGTGAGATTCTAAAGACATAACGAGGCATAAGTATCCTTATTTGTTGATTACAATTTGATGAATTCTAATGGAGAAATTAATTTCATGATGGGTAGAAAGTAACACCCCAATATGTTTTGAAAAATACATTTTTTTAATATATTTAATAATTATTAAATATTAGTTAAATATAATATTGGTTTTATCATTTTTTACATGCAACACTGAATTTATCATTTTTTACACAAAACATTGATTTGAAAAAATGTGAACATTATTAAAATAATATTATTTAATATATTAATCACCAAGTAGTTTGAATGGATATTATAAATACAATTAGCTAAATAATGAAACTATAGTTTAAATACACCCATATGTATATATATATATTACGATGGTTACCGATTAAAAAATAATAATTTAAAAATTTAAAATATTAGAATATTTTTCTAATAAACATCTTTTATATTAATTTTTGACACAGATATTCTAAAAAAATAAATTTTGGTTAATTAATATAATGAAATTAAAATGTTATATATTCCAAAAAGTTTTTACAATTATTCATAGTTGTTTTATATAAAATATATAAGAATAAATCAAATTTTATGATTAAAAATAAATTTTTTCTATAAAAATTATTTTTTCTTCTGTTGCATACATTCTTTAAAATTAAATTTTCAATTTAATAAATTTTATTTTTAAAAATAATTTTCATTTTTTTAATAATATTAAAAAATATTTTATTGTGAATTTTTTGGAAATTTTCTAAAAAGATATATTTATCAGATAACCTATAAAAATTAGAAAATTATAATTTTAAACTACATTTTCATTGAAATTATTTATAATGTTATATTATGAATTATATTTCATTAAAAATAAAATTAGTTTAGTATATATATTTATATATTTGAAAAAATTATCTTATATGATTATATTTAATATTTTAATTGGATATAATAACACTGTAATAATTTGAAAATTTCACTTTCTAATATGAATTCAAACCTTGTTTGTGAGATTAATGTTAAATTAAATATTTACACATGTATAAATTGTATTTCTAAAAATGGATTCAATATTTTAAATTAGAATAATTTATATGTCCATATAATTTCAACATAATTTTTGAAAAAAATCAATAATAAATGTAGTAAAAAATAATTTTCATGAATAAGGTAATTTTTTAATCGGGGTTTAATATAAAATATATGAGATAAAATGAACTAAAAACATCAATAAAATATATTTATGGAAATATTTTGACCCAATATAGTCTAAGGATCTATAATAATCAAATTTTATTCTTTTGGTATGTTAATATGTGGTTAAATCAATATCATTTCAAAATGTATAATTGTTCCACTCAACACAAATATAGTTGGCCAGCCATCTCAAATATTTTGAAAATATAAAAACACTTTTTTGTTAGAAAATACCTATCCAAATAAATTTCAATAATCCCTCAAATTGTTCTTGAAAACTTATTTTGGGATTGTACCCGTAGTATTAAGGGTTGTAGTTTAAAGCTACGGAGGAAACGTGAATTATAGTTACCGTTATTCGATAAGAATAATTATATTATTTATTCCTCAATATCCTTCAATAAGTATTATGAAATAAATATATAATTACCATTGGATAATCCGTATTCTGATTTGTTTTTTTAAATTAATTACCTATATTAATATCCACTTCCATCAAATGGGTTAAAAAATTCACCATTTTTGTCTACGACGAACTACAACCACATTAACCGAAGTCAATCATTTTAAATTACCACAAATCATTGATTTGTATGATGATGAATATACTATAAATTTATGATATATTTCACATATATATACCTTTTTTGTAATTATAATATATATTTATATATTAAATTCCATTCCATAAGAGATTTGATAATGTGGGTCATATGTATGGTGGAGTACTACATCAGGACGTGAGTTGATCTTTTCCAATATCACTTCACAAAGAAGATTATAAAGATAAATAAATTTGATATAAAAGATGTAATTATTTTTTTAATGAAAAATTCATGATTGTTAAAAATTAGTAAATAATTTTAATTCATACCTTCTGACACACTGAATTATTATAACATTGCTCATATATGTTTAAACTATTACCTTCAGAAATCAATGTGACTCTCTCTTCATCTGTAAACCATATGTATGATATGTATAAGTATATCAATATCAATAATATTATATAATTATAATAATATAATTATGGAATGAAAATATATTACATAATTCTTTTCCAAAATGATAATTGAATAAGAGAAGCATTAGTTATATTTACATTTGACCTACCATATATAATATCCTAACAAACAACATTTATCAAAACAATCATTCAGGATTTTAATTAATATTATATTTTATGCTTTAATCATTTAAATATAATATAATTAATACATATATAATGTAAAATATATTAATGTAATTGTAATTAATAAAAAAATAATTCCATATATGAAAACAAAGAGGTAACTACACAAAACACGACAGTAAAAAAAATTATCAATAAAAATGTAATAAAATGAAATTTTTAATTAATATATGATTTTATAAATATAATTTTGATTCATTAATTTATTTATATTAATAATAATAATATATTTATTATTCAAGTGTTTGGGATATGTAAAAATCAGTTCGATAAATATGGTAAGATATTTCCCTCTCACTATTTAATTCTATGAGAAACATCATATATTCTACAAATATTTCAACTATGTGGTTTATATAATACCCTTGATATTATTGTATTACTATTACAATAAATTTTTTATATAAATATCCATTTAAGGATATAAATTCTATAAGGACACAACCTTAATCATTACCTAATCTATAGATAAGAAAATAATTGAAATTAATTCAATTTTAGATTCTATTCAGATTTAGAGTTTTATAGAATTAGTCGATGAATCATACCTGGCAATATAAATATTACAAGTAGATACTTCTACTCACGATCAATTTCTTTCAAATAAATGTATTTAAAAATAAACATGGTATCATTTGATGATTAAACATCATGAATTTTCCATGATCCCATCCATGACTCTATTCATCATTATGTCCTATGAAAAATATTTCAAAAAATCAAATGAGCCTAAAATTATCCACTAGGGATACCCAAGGAGAACAATTATTAGACCTAGTAAAACATTAAAAACATTAAAACTTTATAAAAAAGTAATACTTTTCATCTTTTTGAATTAGAAAAAACACATCACATAATATCACATCATTCCTCCCTATTTTTTAAACCAAAATATTACCATAATGGACATAAAATTCTACATATAACACATATAAGGGAACATGGGACATAAACATATTTAAACGGAATAACCATACATTCGACTTCCACACATATCACTAAATGGGATTACTAAAGGCCGACGGCCATACCCAATTAATTGGAGGTTATAAAATAACCACCCGAAGATGGATTATCACGAAACAATCCATTATTTGGTTTACCACATAACCACCCTTTTTTGGTTTATCCCATAACCATTCATCTAATTTCAATGTAACATAAAATCATAAAACAGAAATGATTTCAATTATCAATATTTCTATCATAAAACTACAATAGTACTCACATGAGGTAATTTAATGATATTAAAATAGTTATTCCAATTTGAAAACCATTTTCAATACCAAAACAACGTAAATATTTAATAATGTATTTCTTTTCCATTTAAAAACATTAAGGCTTATAGAGGATGCCAAATATCAAATAACAATTATGATAGTGGAAAAGTTATTATCGCCTCATATGTAGAAAACATTCCTTCTTGTCATTTAATTAAATGATTCATAGAAAAAGATTTATTTTGATTGAAAAAACAAGTCAATGTGGATAATTATACACTATATAAAATAAGTTGGTTTATATTAATGAAATATGCCTCAATGAATGGAGATTGAGAAGATGTCTCCTATAAATATCATAACATAATAATAAGGATAAATTAATGACATAATTATGTGTTATAAATACAAATACAATAATTATATTATCAGATATTCAGTTAAAAAATTAAAATGTAACTCACGTATATTTTTGGAAAAACAAAACCATAGAATTGAATAATTAAATCAATGAATGGAGATTGAATTAAGATTACGCACACATTGTTTCTGAATCATCGTGTAAAATTATTATGTTCATGAATAATAATCATTGATTAATATATAATTTCATGAGAACATTTTTAATGTTTATTATTCCTTTTATATCACTTATTAACATGTTATAAAAATTACATAATTATATATGTTCATATCGGTCGTTTTATCGATATTCGATAGTTGAATCGAAAACAAACTTGTTTTGAAGTAAATTTTCCATATGTTCAAATTCCATCATCCCAGTAATATAATTCATGATTTATATACAATATAAATATACTATATATGTATTTATAATAACAATACTATTTGAATATGAGAAATGTAATGCACCATTCATGAAGATGGTAGGCCGAAAGTATGCTTGGACACTACATTCATTTTATTATCATATTAAAGGAAAGAAAAATAAATGATAGATAAGTATATTATAATAACATTATAATATCCATTATATATATGATAAATATATTCATTAACTCCTTCTTGTATACATTCCATGTATTTTAGGAACGAGTCATATCAGTTTGAGGGGGCGATAGTACGCAATTATTCAAATGAAATTAACTTACTTACACAATATGGAAAGCATAATGGTATGTTGTAAATAAAAATTATAGAGTAATAGATGAAATATAAATATAATATAAATAATATATAAATATAGTGTCGTCATAATGTCCACCAAGAGAGGTGGTTGGAGAATATTAAATAATCATGGATTAGTAAGGCAGCAGTTTGTCGAACACAGAATCAATATAATTAAATCCATTAGATGGAGTTGTGTAAGTGTAGTACGAATGAATCTCATAACAATATAATTGTATATGAAGGATTCTATTTTTTTGTAATAATATAATAATGAGATCATATGGAGTGATGGTGGAAAATAATGGGATGGAACTGGATAAAAGATGTTAAATCTCTATCGTGTAACTTATTTTTATTTGACCCAAAATGCATTCTTGAATTTCCTTCTTCCAAAGGAATGTTTTCTTGGAGGAAAAAGGGATTTCAGGAGATTATTTGAGTAGATTTTGGGAGAACCAATGGCTATAGATATTTGAGAATGTGGTTAGAGGTGGGGGATTTTATAAGAGGTAGGATGGGATCTTTAGGATTGTCTTGAGATATTATTCTATTTAAATTTGTTTAGGTTTATAATGCTCCAAAAATAATTTATTTTCAATATAAGTTTATTTTGGGTTGTATGCACATATTCAAATTAAAATTTGTTGTGTTATTAATATTTTTAAACTTTATATTCATCGTTTAACCATTATTTTACCCTTTTAAATGATACCCTGATATTTTATTGCATACAATTTGTGGGTTGATTTCATAACCATAACATGTCCAAAAGACACAAAAAAGTGCCATGAATTCTATATTCATACATACCATAACCATTTGGGCGAATTCTATATTTTTAGGAATTTTAAAACACTTAATAAACTATTTTATATTTTATATTATGAATTATTCAATTTTGATACTTTTTAAACTTGAATTATTCTAAAATTCATAACAAAATGATTATATCAATTGAAATATACATAATAAATACTAACATTTCATATTCATCCAAAAAATTATGCTGATATAAATTATGTCATATTATATTTATTTTAAAATTTATTATATATTTTATTTAATATTTCACTTAATAAATTAATTAATAAATCATTATTGTGTCAATATTACTCGTAATTATTTGATCTTTAAAAATTAAATATTATATTCCATTATGTATATAATTTCATTATATTTATGTATAAATGTTATTTTCGATGTTTAATCATGTTTATGTCTATGTTAAAATTATTATACTTATAAGACATAATCGATTGACATGTTGTCACTTTGTTTTTTTGATAATAAATACATAAACTAAATGTGAAAAAGAACATTAAATTAATAAATTGAGACCCTTATGTGATATGAGTATACTTTTTTCATCCAATAGAAATTTGGTTTGTGTTAGGGTAATTATATTATCTTTATTATATTGGGTTTTAACCGAATTTACTTGATTTTCCTTCAACTATTGTAAAAAAATTACCAAAGATACTATTCATAATGGCCAATAATAAAATGCATCTATTTAAAAAGTTGGGACTTTATGATTTATAGTATGGAATCCATTTTTCCTTAATTAAAAACAAAGAGGTTGTAGTAATTAATTTAAAAATAAATCATGTTTTAAAAAACAAAACCCAAATTATTATATAGTTAAAACTATCAAACGATTAACATGTGTTTATGTCCAATTTAAATATTAAATTATTTCCAATTACTATAATTGGATTAAATAAAAAAATAACGTGGAAATGATATATCCCGATTGAATTTTTTTAATTTTTTTAATGTTCCTTTATATTTCTTCATGGTATTTATCAATGAAAAGAATTTTGAAATTATTTTATGTTTTGAAAAGTTTTTTTAAATTTGGTAAGAAAGTTTTCATGTGTAAATGTTTTAAGGTATTTTTAAATATTACATTATATGTATTCATGATTATTTTCAAATAATATGATTTCCCAAAAAAATTATTTTTTAAAATGTGATTTACAAATAAATGTTATCTTCCCAATGAAATGTTCACAATTATATATCATCGCAAATAATTTTCCATATAAGATGACATCATTTAATTTAAATTATGATTTTATTATGATATGAAACAGGTATACAATTCTTATTTATTTTATAAAAGTTTTATGATGAAATTATTTTTATGAAATAAATTTATCTTTCAAAAATTATAAAATGAAAAAATTCAAACTAAATTTATTTATTTTTTCCAGAGGTTGTAAATTTTTGAGATGATTAAATTATTATTAAGCTTATCAATTTTTTCAAAGGTTATGATATGATTAAAATTTTTATAAATCAATTTAATTTCATGGGTTATGATATGATGAATGTATTAGGATCTAGTAGATCATGTAAATATCATTTTGATTATGATATTGGTGGGGACTATAACTCCCTCCAAATTATTCGGTAATTATTTATATCTATTGAGGTTGAAAGGAGTGGAAAGGGGAGTAAACCTAGTTCAGTAAGGGACATTATCCACTATGATTATCTTGGATGTGAACCATGAATACAATGATGGTTTTGGGAGGGAACCAATTCAACTATGATATCATGGGTAGTGTTCCATGAATAAAATTATAATTATTTAATATAATTAATTGAATGAATAAAAAACTAAGAATTATTCCAGATTTATTCTCTAACGAATCATGTAATTTGATTTATTTATGATATATGTTTTTTAACTTCCAATATTTTTACTATAGTATATATTAAGGTTATTCATATAGAGGGACTCTATTTCAAATATTATTGATCATGTTCTATTAATATAATTTTTGTTTTATTTTTATATATATCCATTTATTACATATAATGATAATATGAGCTCACACTATCTTATGTTTTTCATGCCATGGATGTGTATAATTGTTTTAATTTTTTTATGTTTGTATGGTGTTCTAAAAGGGATTTTATTTATGAAGATGTCCAGGATATTTTAACAAATATGAATATTTTATTCCTACTATATAAATTCATTAAACAATTAGGGTCCTCAATAGTATTTTTTTTTACTATAGTGAATATGAATATATAAATATTTAATATCTATGTATGATAATCATTGTTTTTGGTAGTCGGTATATTGTGGGATGATTTGCTAATCATTGAAAACTAATATGAAAAAACATTATTCATATTCTAAGGGATATTTCTAATGATATATCTTTGGATATCTGTATATATATTTCTAAGGATGATTCAATGTATATGAAGATGTCCAAGAAATTTGTATAGCATAAAGAAGTTATTTTATAAGAAATTACCTCCCATTTAGGATACTAAATGGTGATGTGACTCTATATTAGTGGCCCCTAGGGGTAATAAATAAAAAAATAGAGCATTGAGCTACACCGAATCATCACCAGGTGTATGAAAACATGCGTATTTCACACCTTTTTTGACCTTCCTATGGTATAATGTTTAGAAATTTTGAAACACATTTTTAAACCTAATGAAGGATTTGAATATTTAGAGAATATTAATGACGAGTTTTTAGAATAAGTTTATATATATTGGAAATAATTTTCCATAATATAGAAATATTAAATAAATTGTTTTTCATAAATTAGTGGTTCCCAAGAGTGATTATTGAATATCAAACTATGATATTTTGTCATTTGACCGATTTAACCAGAGGTATATTAGATAATTATAAGTTTTATAGATAATATATTGATTTTCATCATGTGTAACAAAACTTTATGGGAGCTAGAAAGAAAAATCGTTTTTCGATGATAAAATAGATTTATAAAACTATGAATAATTTTATGCTTCTTGGAATTAAAATGAGGGGTACCGCATTTTTACATTCATTTATAAGGAAATGTAAACCATATTTTATTTTTCATTTGGATCCTATATTTATTGAGTAATGGATAAAAAAATATTATGTTCTCTCCCATATTATTGTATTTACATCATGAGAATTTGATGTTGGATGTCACAAATTTAGATGGAAACTAGATTAATGGTTAAGTATTATAATCAATATGAGGAAACTAGATGATATAGAATTCATAGTTTGGGATGTTATCATGAAAATATATCTCAATAAGTAAATCCCATGTATTCATCGTTAAAATATGGAGAAGGATTCCTTGATCATTGTAAAAAGGTTGATTAATATGATGGTACCGATGTGGAAAATTATACAAGAAATTTTTGGCATTCTTCTAGTTTTATTATTCATAGTTAATGTAATGATGATCAATTCATCTATGTATTGAAAAAAATCTATAAATGGTGTTAGGAATTAGAGGCATAAGTATCAATCAATAGATTTTTAATGTTCTAAAATGGTTGAAATGTTGGTCAATGCTATGTATACAACTCCTTGTTTTGATTAGAATATAAAAATGAAATACAATGGAATATCTAATAACCATAGAGAGTATAATATGATAATTACACTATGATAAATTTGTTATAATAAACACAAAGTAAATTATCATAAAGGATAATGAGTTATGTGGGCAAGGGAGATTCATCAGAAAATTGATTGTTGAAGCGATAGGAAGAGATAAGAAAATGATTAGAATAATGGGAATATTATAGAGAATGAACCAACCACACTAATTTTTTAAAATTAAAGGAGTAAGTGAATTATGAAAATAAATGGCCCAATAATTTGGGTAATGAGGATGCTAAGAATAAAGAACCACTAATGATAATTGAAATAATGGAATGACTATGCAGTCATGATGGTTGAAGGGAATCAATATTATTTGGGAACACTAATCATACCCTATGTATCTTGGGATTTCATGATTTATTTTGTTTTAATTAACCCTATGAAAATTATTATTTTTAATAAATTAGTGAAATATCATGTTATTATCTCAATATATATGAATTTTGGAATAAGATAATAATATTTTATATCTATTAGTAGAGGTTTGACCCAGAGATTCCTATGGAAATTTTTACTTATAAGATAAAAGATTATTTAAAGAATAAGTGTGAATTATATATTTTAATAATTTTATGTCTCAGGTTAATATTAACATAATATTTATGGATACCATTGATATTTTTTGAATTTATTTTTGATCATCTGTCTAAGGTCACTGAAATATCATTTGAGGTTTTATGTTATGGGATTTAATCAAGAGCAGTCATATTTTAAGATTCATTAATGAAAATTCACCCCATTGGTTTTTATATAGTGTAAACTTTATATGTCGATGAATTAATTTACAAATTTTAATAATATTATTAATGGAAACTATAACCTTTAGGTCTTGTATTATCTTTTATGTAGAGATAATTTTGGGTTGTAGAAGTTCTCATTACAAATTCGCAGAAATCATTGTTATTATATAACATTGAACATTGGATCCTCTTTCCAGAATACTCATTATGGAAGATTAAATATTTCATGGAGTAACACATTCAATTTTATTTTATTTGAATCTTATGTTTACAAAGTTGTTTCGATGATGTCTTTAGAAATCACTTTATATAGAGTTGATTTACATCACTATGTATCATCCTCAGATAGATGGTCTATGTGAGATAATTATTCAAACCCTAGAATATATTTTGAGAAATTGATCTATGGATTTAAGAGGTTTTTGGGATCAAAACCTTCTTAAAGATGAATTTTTTAAATGGAAATAGCTTTTCACAAGAGAAATAATATGACTCCATGTAAATCTTGTTATTTAAATAACTGTACATCTCCAATATTATAGAGTGATATTATATAATGAAATATTTTGGGACATGATAAAGATGATGTGATGGAAGGTATAATTAGATAATTTCAAAAACATGTAAGAAATAAAAAAATGTGGTATAAATTTAATTCTAATAAAAATCTATGTGATCTAGATTATGAATTTGGTACAATGTTTTTTCTATGAATTTTTGTATGGAAGAAATAACTGAAAACCAATCCCTATGTATATGGATCAAATTAAAACAATTTTTCATATTGGGATAATATCTTATCATTTAAATATTTCACCAAACCTCTCCCATGATCATGATGCATTGTCTGTATCACTCATATTGGTGTATATACATGGTCTATTAGATTCACATAACTGACATTCCATACCACTAGATAATTATATCAATTAAGTTGAAGTACTGGTAGAGATTCCTCATATAATATGAAATGTTATATGAAACAATATATATCACATGATTAGTGTTTATTCATAAACCATTATATTGAGAATGCTATGTGAGATACTACATACATAATGAGGCATACGTATCATTTTATGTTGATTATAATTTGATGAATTCTGATGTAGAAATTAATTTTTAGTGGCGTAGAATGTAACACCCATATGTGTTTTGAAAAATATATATTTATAATAAATTTAATTATTCTAAATTTTTAGTTAAATATAATAATTTGTATAAAATTTGTTATATGAAACAATGAATTTTTCTTTTTTTACCCACACCGTTGAGTTGAAACAAAATGTGATAATTATTAAAATAATATTAGTTAATATATTTATCACCAAGTAGTCAGAATGGAAATTTTAAATATGATTATCTAAATTATAAAACTATGGTTTAAAGCCTCCCATATATATATATATACATTATAATGGTGTCCAATTAAATATAAATAATAAAATATTTTTAAAATATGGGAAATCTTTTTCTCATAAGCAACTTTTATTTGATTTTTTTACACAAATATATTAACAAAATAAATTTGGGTGAATTAATATGACATTAAAATGTTATGTATTCAATTATTTTTTACTATTTTTCATAGGTTTTTTCTATAAAATATATAAAAATGAAACAAATTTATTGATTAAAAATAATATTTTTCCAAAAAAAAATTATTCATTGTCACAAATTATTAAAAATTAATTTTTCAATTTAAAAAATTATATTTTTAATATTAATTTTCATTTTTTTAAATAATCATAATATATTTTATTATGGTGACATTTTGAAAATTTTCTAGAAAGATACATTTTTCATATAAACTTTGAAAAATAGAAAATTATAATTAAATACTACATTTTCATTTAAATAATTTTTAATGTTAAATTATATATTGGATTTCATTAAGAGTAAAATAATTTTAGAATATATATTTATATATTTGAAAAAAATATATCATATGATTCTATTTAATATATAAATTGGATATAATAACATTGTAATCATTTGATAATTTCTCATTCCAACACGCATCTCACAATGTTTGTGAGATTAATAATAAATTAAATATTTCCACATGATTAAATTGAATTTCTAAAAATGGATACCACATTTAAAATTTTAATAATTTATATTTCCTAATAATTTAAACATAATTTTTAAAAAAATTAATAGTAAAAGTCGTAAAAAATAATTTTTAAGAATAATGTAAATTTTTTTTTATTTTGGTTTAATATAAAATGTATGATTTAAAATAAATTAAAAACATGAATAAAATAGATTTATGGAAATATTTTGACCCTATA
The DNA here is from genome assembly GCA_963277665.1 of Viscum album. Taxonomy (NCBI): domain Eukaryota; kingdom Viridiplantae; phylum Streptophyta; class Magnoliopsida; order Santalales; family Viscaceae; genus Viscum; species Viscum album. The sequence continues at coordinate 1,193,079,758 of OY728121.1, read as the reverse complement.
CAGTCTAAGTATCTATAATAATCAAATTGTTTCCTTTTAGTATGTTAATATGTAGGTAAATCATTATCCTTTCAAAAAGTATAATTGTTCCACTCACCACACATATAGTTAGCCACCCATCTCACATCTTTTACACATATTAAAACATAATTTTTTTGTAAAATACCTATCCAAATAAAATCCAAAAATCCCTCATATTTTTCTTGAAAACATATTTTGGGATTTTATCAATAGTAGTAAGGATTTTGGGTCAATGCTAATGAGGTAACAAGAAGAACAATTACGGTTATTCGATAAGCACAATTTTATTAATTATTCCTCTATATCCTTCAATTATTATTAAGAAATAAATATATAAATAACATTGGATAATCAATATTCTAATTCGTTTTTGTAAAATTCATTACCTATATTAATATCCACTTCTTTCAAATGGGTTACCAAGTTCATCGTTTTTGTCTAGGACGGACTACAACAACATGAACCGAATTCAATCATTTTCAATTACCACCAATCATAGATTTTTATGTTGATGAATCTACGTTATATTTATTATATATTTCACAGATATATACCGCTGTGTAATTATAATATATATATATATATATATATATTACATTCCATTCCATAAGAGATTTGATAGTGTGGGTCATATGTATGGTGGAGTACTACCTCAAGAAGTGAGTTGATTTTTTCCAATAACACTTTATATGGAAGATTATAATGTAAAATAAATGTGATATAAAAGATGTAATTATTATATTAATGAATCAATTTCCATTATTAAAAATTAGTATATAATTTTTTTTCATACCTTTTAACACACTAAATTATGATAACATCGCTCATATATGTTTGAACTACTTCCATCACGAATCAATGTGACTATATCATCATCTGCAATCAATGTTGATGATATGCATAAGTATATTAATATAAATAATATTATATAATTATAATATTATTTCTATGGAATAAAAATATATTACTTATTTATTTTCCAAAATTATCATTGAATAACATAAGCACTACAAATATGTACATTTGACCTACCATATAAAACATCACAACAAACATCATTTATCAAAACCATCATTCAAGATTTGTGTTAAATATTATATTTATATATTATTCTTATAAATATATTAAAATTATTTCATATATAATTTACCATATATCAATGTAATAGTAATTATTATATATAAATCTTACCAAATATGAAAACAGAGACATAATTACACAAAAAACGACATTAACAAAAATTATAAATAAAAATGTAATAAAATGAAATTAGTAAATAATATTTGGTATTATATATACATTATCGTTTTATAATAATATTAATAATATATTTATTGTACAAGTGTTTGGAATCTGTAAAAAGAAATTCAATAAATATGGAATGGGATTTACCTTAGACTATTTACTTCTGTGAGACACAAGTCAAATTCAACAACTATTTCAATTATGTGGTTAATATACTACCCATGATTTTATTTTGTTAATTTTATTATACATTTTAAGATAAATATATATATCCATTTGAGGATACATATTCTGAATGGCCAAAACCTTAAACATTATCAAATATAGTTATATGTCAACAATTAACATTAAGTCACATCAATGATCTATTCAGATTTAGAGTTTTAGGGAATTAGTTCATAACTCATACATTAAAACATAAACATTACAATTAGATACTTCTACTCAATATCAATTTCTTTCATAAAAAACTCTTTAAAAGTAATCGTGGCATCATTTGATGTTTAAACATAATGAATTTCTCATGATCCCATCCTTGACTGTATAATTTTTTATGTCCTATGAAAAGCATTTCAAAAAATGGGATGAGCATAAAACAATCCACATAGGATACCCAAGATGAAAAATTCCTAGTCTTAGGAAAACATGAAAACCATTAATAATTTAAAATTAAGTATTACTTTTCACCTTTATAAATTAGAAAAAAAATTCATCTAATATAAGCTCATTCCTCCCCCTTTTTTTAAACAAAATATTACCATAATGGACATAAAATGCTACACATGACACATATAAGGTAACATGGGACATAAACATACTTAAACAGAATAACCATACTGTTGACTTCCGCACATATCACTAAATGGGATTACCAAAGGCCTACTTCCATACCCATTGAATTGGAGGTTATAAAATAACCACCTGAACATGGTTTATCACGAAACCATCCATATTTGGATTACCATGTAACGACCTGTGTTTGGATTATCCCATAACCATTGATCAATTTTCCATGTAACATATAATTATAAAACAATAATTAATTAAATTATTAATACTTACCTCAAAAAATTACATTTTAAATCACAAGAGATCATTTCATGATATTAAAACATTAAATCCAATTTCCAAACCATTTTCAATACCAAAATAGTCAAAAAATTGAATAAGGTATTTCTATTCCATTTAAAAATATTAAGGCTTATAGAGGAAACAAAATATCAAATTACAGTTACAACTATAAAAATGTAATTGTCGCTGCCTATGTAGAAATCATTACTCTTTGTTGTTTAGCTAAATGATTCATAGAAAAAGGTCCATTTTGAATGAAATAACATGTCAATGTGTATAATTATACAATATATAAAATAAATTTGTTTCTATTAATGAAATATGCCTCAATGAATGGATATTGAGAAGATATCTCTTATAATTTTCATATCATAAAATTTAGGATAAATGAATGAAATAATTAATTGTTATAAATACAAATACAGTCATTATATTACTGGATATTATGTTTAAAAAATCAAAAGTAATTCACATATATTCATGGAAACACAAAACCATAGACATGGATAATTTAATCAATGAATTGAGACAGAATTATGATTTCCCACACATTGTTTCTGACTCATCATGTACAATTGTTTTGTCCATGAATAATAAAAAAATATTAATATATAATATCATGAGATAATTTTTCATTTCTATGATTCCTTTTGTATCACTTATTACTGTGTTATAAAAATTTCATATTATATATGTTCATATTAGTTGTTTTATCCATATTCGGTACATGAGTCGAAAACGAACTTGTTCTGATGTAAATTTTCCATGTGTTCATATTCAATGATCCCCATAATATTATTCATGATTTGAATATAATATAAATCGGTTATATATGTATTTATAAAATCAATATTATTTGAAGATAAGAAATGTAATTCACTATTCCTCAAGATGGTAGGTCGTGAGTATGCATGGGCAGTAAATTCATTTTATTGTAATATTAAAGGAATGAATAATAAATGATAGATAGGTATATTATAATAACATTATAATATAATTTATAAATATGAAACATATATTGATTAAATAATTTATGTATACGTTCCATATATTTCATGAATGAGTCATATCAGTTTGAGGGGGCAGTAGTCTGCACTTCTTCAATTAATATTATCTCATTTACACAATATGGAAAGTATAAAGTTATTATGTAAATAAAAATTATTGAATAATAGATGAAATATAAATATAATATATAAAATATATAAATACATTTCCTTTATAATGTCCACCATGAGAGGTGGTTGGAGAATATTAAACAATCCTGGATTAGTGAGGCAATCATTTGTCTTACATAGAAACAATACCATTATATCCATTAGTTGGAGGTGTGTAAGTGGAGTTCAAATGAATCTCATTACATTATACTAGTATACGATGGATACTAGTATTTTTTTAACCATATAATAATGAGATCATAGGGAGTCGAGTAGGAAAATAATGGGAAGGTACTTGGGCGAAGATGTTACCTCTCTATCATGTAACTTTTTTTTTTGATTTGACCCAAAAGGATTCTTGAATTACCTTCTACCCAAGGCCAGTTTTCTAGGAGGAAAAAAGGTATGTTGAGAGATTATTTGATTAGTTTTTGGGAGATCCAAGGGATTTATAGATGCAAATATATGGGTAGAGGTGGTGGCCATTTATAAGAGGGAGGAAGGGTACTTTAGGAAACTCATGAGATATTATTATTTTTTAAATTGATATAAGGTTTACATTGCTCCAAGAATAATTTTTTACCAATAAAAGATGATTTTGGGTCATATACCCATATTAAAATTATAATTAGACATGATGTAAATATATTTACCATTTATATTTTTTGTCTAAGCTTTATTTTACCCATTTTAATTATACTAGGAAATTTTATTACAAATAATTTGTGGGTTAATTTCATCACCATAACATGTAAAATGACCCAAAAAAGTTCCATGAATGACATATTGGTACTTACCATAACCATTTGTCCTAATACAATATTTTTAAAAAAATTTAAAAAAATCAATAAAATATTTTATTTTATTTGTTATGAATTATTTCAATTTTGATACTTTTAATACGTGGATTTTTAAAAAATTCATAACAACTTGATTAAATCAAATTAAATATATTTATCCAATACTAACATGTTATATTCATCCAAAAAAATTTATTATGACTTAAATTATTACATATAAAATTTATTTTAAATTTTATAATATCTTTTATATAATATTTTACTTAATAAATTATTTAATAAGTCACTATTGTGTCAATATTAACGGTAATTATATGATCCTGAAAAATTAAAAATTAATTTCCATTATTTATATAATTTTATTATATTTATGTGGAAAAGTTATTTTCTATGGTTAATAAATTCCATATATATGTTAAAATTATTATACCTATAAGAGGTAAGATATTGACATTTTTTTCACATTGTTTTGTTTTTATAATAATTATATCAATTTCATGGGAAAAAGTAAATTAAATTAAACAATTGTGACCCTTATATGATATGAGTAGACTTTTTTCATCCAATAGAATTTTGTTTTGTGTTAGAATACTTATATTATCCCTATCATATTGTCTGTTACCCAAATTTACCTGATTTGCCTTCAACTATGGTAAACAAATATCCCAAGATACTATTCATAATGGCCAATAATAAAATTTACCTAATTACAAATTTTGACATTATGATTAAAAATATGGAATCTATTTTTCGAAAATTTAAAAAAACGATGTTGCAGAAATTAATTTAAAATAAATTTATGTTTTAAAAACACAAAAGTTAGTTTATATAATGTTAAAACTATCAGAAGATTGACATGTATTTATGTCCAAGTTAAATATGAAATAACATCCAATGAAAATAATTGGATTAAATAAAAAAACCCAATAACACTATAAAACTAATTAAAAGGAAAATTTGACTATATAAATAAATTAGAAGACCATGCCGTAATGAATTAAAATGCAGTACATTTCACTATTCATTATAATATAAATGTTATGAAAAAAATAACAATCATTTCATACAATGTAAATTTTGATGTCTCTATTCTAAATAAGTAATCTATTTTCCCAAATAAAATATATAATGGTGTAAAAAAATAAATTTAAATAGGTTTCACCATTAAAAGGCTGCAAAATAGTATTTTTAGAAAAAAACTTCATTTATCTGAAAAATTGAATTTGTTCATATATCATATCTAGGAAACATATAAGATGAATTTAAATAATTAGATTGTATATATTACATATATTATTATTTATATAAATATAGATAATTATTTATATTATTTTATTAATAATATTATTCTATTTTTAAACAAGTTATCTTGAAAATGCATCCTTTATATTCAATTGGATTTTTATTTCCATTTATAATAAATTTTTTAACTAATGAATTATTATTTAAATAAATTTAAACCATATTTTAATAATTTAATTGATACTATTCACTCCTATGATTCTAATGGCTTGGTTATAATGGAAACCTTAAAAAAATAATATATAGATATTCATTTAAGCTCGATGTAGAATATCAAGTTTCTATTGAGAATAATATTTCTTTATTAAAACCTAGGATGTTACACCATTCCCCCTTTTTGAAATATCATCCGAAAAATTTTAAATTATGACATGGTATGCTCATTGAAAATCCCATATTGTAAAAAGAGTCAATAAAACCATTTCTTTAAAATAATGTGATGTTTAAAGACCACCTCAGATAACACAAACTATGATTACATGTAGGGAAACATGGATATGGATGAAAAGCTGAGTCTCATGTTCCGATGGAGAGTGATGGAAAAAATTATCAGAAGAATGTTATCAACCAGAATACCACAAACATGTGATGGGCTACATGGCCATAGATATCATATAAGGAAATTTAAATGAGAAATGTATGTGTTTTAATATCCTTTTAATAAATTAGAGGAATTAGTTCTATGTAGAATAAGAACATACGGAAAAATAATTACATGACAAATAGAGATTAATCCTTTGATAAATATCTACCCAAATCATATCATTTCTCTAAACAATGAGTATTAATTATTAATTCATCCCACATGATGCTATATTATTATCATCTAGATAATATCATAATACAAAAAAGACGAACAATATATTTCCCCTATATTTTGGCATTACCCCAAAACTAAAATAGTTAGTCAAATATCTGATAATCCATCAAAAAATAATTATTTATAAAAATAAATATTACTAATAATTTATAAAATTCAATGAACAATACCCAATGATAAAAAAACTTCATTCAATAATCAATTTTCCTTAAAATTCATCAAAATTATCTAATCTAAAATAGAATCCCAAAATTTAGATGGATTTGATCACATATCCTTCCTTAAAAAATTATAACATTTATCTCCAAATAACGATACTACTCATAATGTATTATAACAAAATGTAATTAAACATATCACATTTTTTCCATATAGGTTAATATTTTCCATTAATGATCTAAATCACCATTTTTTCATCAAAATCATATATTTTTACAAAACAAAATTCAATGATTACTCCTCAAATTAAATCCTATAGTGTACTATTATATATAGGAATAAAAGTTTTTCAATAGAGAGAATGTATTCTTGTAATTCCTCGTATTTTATGTGTATTAAATTAAATTATTATGTGGAATAATTATGAGACCACGCCTTTTAATGATGTGTGATTCTAAAGTTCGGAGTTCCTGAAATAAATGCTTGAAATAAATTAAAAATGTGAACCACACTCACAATAAATTTTACAAAAAATGTGGTATATCATTTAAATGGGTTCCTAGATCTGAAATATGAGGGTACCAATGTGTTTAGAGCATAGAATTTACCTTATGTGGGTCCTAACACTAACCAATGTGGGTCGAATGAAAGAGATAGTTTTTGATCTTTTTGAAATGAAATAAAATAACATGGAAGTTAATTTATTTTATATGTTTCATTTTTGCACAATAACATAATTCATCCCTTTTAAATAGTTTCTTATGGACTATTCGCAGGGTTATCCTCAAAACTCTGTGAATTGAGAGATGTTCTTGGAGATTTGAGCAAGAACCCTTTGGCGGACAATGGAGACAATATCGATCGACGCATCTCATATTTGACAAACCTCTCCATATAATGTGATGTGATGATCGTTATTCAACAGAATGGAGGTAGGGGTTTTTTATTTTGACTTTTTTCTTCCTATTTCATCAATCAAATTACGAATGCAGATCAACCCATGAACATTGTGATCTGGGGATCATGCATTCATAAGGTAGGGTTTGTATTAGGTTGACTTTGGGGATTAGTCTATGATGTAAAAATCCATGTTTCGATTAGATATGTTTAATGATTATCGACATGACCAATGATGGTTGAGGTTCATTCCTGTTTTTGTGGTTTGTATTTTTTCCCTCTATTATAACCCCTCATTCTTTGTGTTTATTAAAGGGTTATGAACATCAGATCATTGCACATCTTTTTTTCTATGCAACAATCCCAAATTAGAGATTCTACATTGCGACGATCTAGAAGAGGTGTGACGATGATGGAAGATGATTAATCAACTTGGATTTGGAGAGATTTTTTCACAAGAGTTATTCAAATGGGGGATTGATATGCATTTTCATGGTAGATCTGAGTCCATAAATCAATGAAGAATGCTTTAGGATATCAGCTGATCGAGAATTTTGAGTTTCATGGGAAAAAGACTGTGAGAACAAATATCATAGCCTCTACGAGGAGTGGTGACCTAGTTATGCGATTCGTTAAATTTCAAGAACATACTACGTGTATTCCGAAGAACACGCCATGTGCTCCAGGCGGTGGTTTCGAGGGTTTTCATGCTATATGTGATGAAGAAAATGATTTACCTGCTGGGTGATATAGCGTATGGGCCCCAAACAGTGGCGTGTGGACCCCATCTAGTGGAGGTTGGAGTTTTGGGTATCATGAAGTATAAACAAAGTGGGTTCTCCAAAGAACACAGTGTGTCAGTCCATACACGGGACTCGACATGAATCTATAGCTATACACAGACACAGGGTGGAGTACATGGTTGTGTACTGCACCACACTCCCAGACCTGGTTGGTTGCAAGGTTTACCTAGTGTACTGGTTACATGGGATGGAACACACAGGTTTAACCTATGTACGGGCAAAAAACCATGTACATGGAGGGAAACATGGTTACTTGGACACAATATGTGGTCCGTTCTACACGTCGTTTATATACCATTCGACACAGCATGTTCCTATGAGTTGGGTCGTTTTTCATGGGTAGTACCCAGAGTTGATAGACACGACATGTAACCCTTCTACACACAACGTATATCCTAGAACATGGCTAGATCCTTTTTTCCACCATTTCATGGACTAGTTTTATTTGGGTTAGTTCCGTTTTACTAATTCCACTGATGGTCAGGCATCATTTCCATCCCAAAGAATATGACCCCCATAGTTGGGATTCATGAGATAGAGTCATGTATCACTTCAAGAGGCCTGAAGTGAGATCGTAAATCCATTCTTGACCTTAGGTAGAGTCTGGTATCAATGTGACTGTCGCCATAATGCACCGATCCTCTACTTAACAGGTGAATTTTAATGAGTCGTGGTATCCTTCAAGGACCTGGAAGGGATACTCATATCTGTATCATGATCATTCCCCATTCTAGAGTGTGTTCCCCTGAAAATAGTGTATCTATCTCTTGGGATCTTTCTCGATGAACGATACTTCTCAGAGAGACATTATAAGAGCACTAAGACTTGTGGAGTGTTTCCTCCTAGATGAATGCTTCATTGATCCTTCGAATTGAATCCCTATAAGGGGTATTCTATTACGTATCTTATCAAAAGTATATGGGTCTGGGTTTTCATTATATTTGGATGTGTTTATCTTGTTATATATTATGTAGATATATACAACATAGAGATGATTATACATTTTCTTTAAGAACTGCTTTGTTGTTTTTAGGGTCCTCTTCTGAGTATTGTGATATTCACCCATGCGTGGGATTTTCCCACACGTGTTGTGTATTTTGAAGATGAGAATCAGTTTGATGGAGTCCAGGGCAGGCCAGGACCAATCCAAGCTTTCTGACTTCCATGCAGGCTGGTGAGTTCAAATGGGTAAGGGCAGGAGTCCCAATACCTATTTGTGTTTACAAGTTTTACTTTGTTGTTTTATAATTATTGTTCAGTTATTGGTGGTCTTGTAATCTATAACGATTTACATTTAATATTTTAATTTTCTCCATACTCTATTCATTGGGGTTAGTTGAATGCTTTCACTTTTTCCTTAATAGGTTTTAAATTTCTGCATTTGCGGGGTTGGAGATGTGTGTGTGTGTGTGTAGGTACATCACTATGACAAAATTGACCATTAGAGACCGCTAAAAGAGGTCGCTAATGTTCTTTAGTGACCGCCTACCGATGGCCAATGATGGGTGCAGTTGGCCAGTTGGTATATGCCAATAGCGACAGCCAACAGCGGTCGCTATAGGGGATCTATGTCCTACCACGATAGAGGTTGCTGGGAGGAGCAGTAGCGACCGCTTTTAGCATTCACTAATGCTCTGAAAAAATGTTACCATTAGCGACCTCCTTAAGCGGTCGCTAGCCTGGGTAATTTAATAAAATACTGAATTTTTATAGCATCCAAAGAACTAAAAGAACAACCTGCAACAAATAAAAGCACATGAAAAATATTCAATGTGTATTTGTGTGTATTTAGTGGAAGACAACTGCAATTTATAACTCAACTATGATAAACAAAATTCAGTCACCCCTGACTGGAAGAAACCTATGTTGAATTTTGGAGAATTCAATATGCTAGATGTATGATATTGGAAAATATCATATTGATATAGCGGATTGGAAGGTGTGATTGGAATCCATTTCAATCACAAATATTGCTGAAACAATAATTTTGAGTAAATAATATATTCAGATAAAGGAAAATGACCATCCAATAAATCATCAAAAAATATAGTAATATTTTCATAAGAGATACTGAAATAAAATATTCTTTATTTTTGGATGATCACCAAAAAAATTTTCATAGAAGGACATTCATGAATCCATGTAATGTTTATGTATGTGATTCATGTTTCATGAATGAAGACAAGATCATGGGATGGAAAAAGATGTTATGCCTTCAACGAGTGAAGAAACTAATAGAAGGATCAGGATATACTCACAAGTCTTCTCATCTGCAATCATTATAATATATCCATTCTAGTCATGAAATCTAACCCAAACATCCTCATCATGTTCAGATCTAGTTTTGATATATAAGATCTTGATGTAGAGATTTCTACCGTAAGGGAAATGCTCTAATAGAGACTAAATCTATGTTACATAATGTTGAGAATATATTTATGAAGCTGATATATGATATTAATAAAGACCAACTAATTTATACTCAATCATTTAAGAGTACTCAAATTCAAATTACAGAAAGAAACAAATTTAATTTGAAAAGGAATGACTAAAATAAGATGCAGCCCAACCTTCTTCTTCCAAACCTAGAAACACTTCCACCACAAAACATTTACCTTGAATGGAAAAGTAAATAAAAAATCTATACTAAACCTAAAACATACAATACGCTTCAATATCCAATTAATCATACTCACACAACTGATCTTGTTTTTTTATCTCCTATATCTTCAGTTTTATGAAGGAGATATTGGGCCTTTGGGCACTCAAATATTTATTATTTGTGGTTAAATGATGATACATGTAGGTTGTTACATGTTTTGTACAAATGGAATTTGATTTTGTATTTTAAGGAGGTTTTTCTTTAACCTACTTGTATGTGGGTTAATTGAGTGAGAATGTTCATGTTGGGCTATATGATTGCCTGATGTGTTGAGAATCAGAAACATTGAGGTTTTTGAAGTAATGAGAAGATTTATAAATAATATAAGTGTATTTTTTAGTGTACTCAATAGTGATAGTTTCATGTTTTTCTACAATTGTAAGCAGAACTAGTTTCAAAAGTTTATATGAGTAATTTAAATGAATAAGAATCCATGGGGTTGTGTGTGAACAAAATTATGCATTCAGTTGTGCAAAGTAGATAATAAAAGAAATATTCTATTGTTTCTTAATCGTGTAATGAAGATAACCATATGTTCATATATATGTTTAATGATTAATTAAAAAATAAACACATTTAAATTCATACATACCTCAACCCTTAGATTTATATGGATCTAAAAAATGATATGGATATGGTGTTTGTTCCCCTGACATATCTATAGTAATAGAAATAATTAATAAGGAATGTATCAGATTCCTATTACAGAGCCAGGTAATGTAAAGTATAAAGGACTTGTGTATATAGTAAAATGATATAAATTTAAAACCACCCCACTCCAATTATCTAAACTGTAAAACCAAATCAACAATTAAAAGATTTTTATACACTAAAATGAATCATTTTTCTCAATGTAAATACATTATCTAAGACATGAAATTATAATTGTATTCTCTTCATTCATCAATGCATTAGTACCAAATTTATAAAAAAATTGTAGGCATGTTCATTAGTGAATTTAAAACTTCTCTCTACCATAAGAAATTTCCATTATTATGGCTTTGAAAATTAATGTTTAACACATGATTATTCCATTCCTTGGAAACCACCATAGGAAAGCCTAATCCATGATCTTTCCACTATGATAACCCAACATATGAGAAAGCACCTTCCTACCCAATCCCCTAGAAGAATGTACCCAATATATCCATGTACGGTGAGGGAAAAAATACTTAATTCATATTCCTTACATCGAGATGCATCAAATTATAGGATTCTACATCTTCTTGGACAGAATTATTTAATCTATTCAGCGTTGCAAGGGAAAAGCAGCATAAGAATGACCTTCTCTAGACCGATGTTTTTCATCATGATTATGCAATTGTCTATAACATAAAGGGGCCTTGAAATTCTGCATTCGATATTTATAGAATAGTTTAATTTTTTTCTAGATATATATCTCAATGAACATGGGTTTTCATTAATTGTAGTTTCCACCATGGAAATTATATTATAAAATTATTACGTAACATAAAATTGTTACTACAGTCACTGTATAAGTGGATAATTAGTGTTGTTAATTAACAGTGGGGTAAATATTACAATTACCATGATTATGTTTAATAAAATCATCAATAATATTCTTAAAACCCAAAAACATTATGGTCAAACTATATTTTAAATACGCATGGTAATGAAATGAGAACAAATTTAATTTTATAAAGACTAAAAAATCAACAAAAAACAAATCACAAAGCTAATGCATTATGAAATCTGAGTGATGGTGGTTCCCAAAATAAAATCCCTAAAACAAAAATTAGGTTTCACCATATTGTACATAAAATCTAGAACTAATTGAAGGCGCGGAGTCGGAGGATAGGTGAGACGTAGAGGAGGTGCATCGGTTAGGGCGGATGACCAGTTCGAGGCACCGGGTGCGGGCGTGACGACGAAAGATCTGCGAGGAGTGGGAGCCACGGGTGAGGGAGGAGGAAGCAGAGATGGGGAGGGGGTCTAGGGATGGAGAGGGAGTAAATGAATGAGTGAGATGAAACTGGAGATAGAGGCATGTTCCGTGAGGGAGAGGACGAGCAGCGACGAAGGCAGATGTAGGTTTTGCTGAGACTGGTGCATAAGGGAGGAGTGGGTGTGTGAAATCGTGTGAATTTTTTTTAAACCTAGTGTCCACCATTGGCGGTCTCTATTGATACCCAATTGTGACCCCCAATGGAGGTCTCCAGTTACATGGGGTTCCAAAGATAAAATTTCTAGTAGTGCATAGGCAATGCCTCCCAGGTTAGTGATATGCCTACTCGGTCCTAGTCACCAGCCCTTGGCCAATTTGAGGAGGACTTGGGGAGCCGCGGCACGAGACCCAATTGTACATGTCATGACAGAGTTTTATTAGAGGTGGTAGGTGCTACAATATGACTAGGAGTCTATGATATTGGTTTGGGTGAAATAGTGTTAGAGTTTTTCGAGCTCGGATTTCAGGCCAGAGACACTAGTGTTGGTTTGGGTGGCTGATATATCCATATACCAGGACTCTGATATCATTCATTTTGACTCAGTACATGAAAATACTAATTGAGGGAATGTAAATAATGTGACATACATTATATAGGATTGAGTTATGTTTTCCATTTACATTGTGTTAGCTTTCAAGGTATACTCATAGTCCATGGTACATCTTCTTTCCTTACTGGATGCTTCCGCGATGCATACCTACTAGGATTTAGTAGCACAATCAGGTGGATGACCCCCTTAGTGATGTGGCTTAGATAAATGGACCAGTTCTGTAGGCTTCACCTCTTGGTGCTGCATCTTCTATACCACCACATGTGGAGCATCCCATTGAACTAATATACTGATAGATGTGGATTGTAGGATAAGCATGCTTGATGAATTCTAGAGTCATAGACCCCTATTTTCCAAGGTGATCTTGTCCCATAGGCGGCTGAGGACTAGCGTGATGTGGTGACCAAGGTTTTCTATCTAGTGAGGACACCAGAAATCCAGATGGGGATCCTAGGAGCGAGACTTCTTCAATGAATAGTGGGACGATGGTGGAGTTAGACCACACATACTCACTATGAGGAAACACTTTAATGAAAAAAGTTTAAGCGACTATTTATGGTGGATTTCCCTCTACTTACACTATGGGAAGTACGTATCCAAGAGATTCTTCTTCTATAGAAGGGATATTTCTCGGTAGGTGACCATTCATTGAGGTTCAACACCCTCCTCAGGTACTTAGTAGATATGGTCAGGGAATGGTACTTTAGAGCTCAGCCCTTCGAAGGAAGGATGCGACAAGACATCCGAGATATTGTCATGACTTTATGAATTTTGACTTATGGTGGAGTTCTCGATAGGGACTTGGTGATTGAGAGGTTCCTTGCTGAGCAGAGACAATCGATGATAGTATATAGTAGGAAGATAGATGTAGATACCTCGACAGTAGGGAACCACTGTTAGGCGTAGGGATCTGGATGTGGGAGACGTCATAGGGTGACCCAAGACCGGGGATTTGTATTCCATGTCTCCCAGGATGGATCCATTCATCCTAGTGAGGGGGTATTATACTCGTGCAATGGTATAGGACATCACTCTAGAGACTATCCAACCCATTGAGTTTCTAATAGTGAAGCAGCTAACGGACCAGTGTGGCAGAGGAAGAGAGTGGAGTAGATGGACCCACGAGGAGGCGGATATGGAATAGGATAAGCAAGAGCTACATATGGAGGTAAACACATCGATCTAAATCCAGCACCACCACCCTAGGAGGTCCATAAAAGGCTCAAAAGAGCTAGGGGATAAGGGTGAGGATAGCTACATGCGGTCGAGGAATGCGACCCAGAGACTCCCAAGACGATCAATGGTACAATCTGTGTCTTTCCTACCATAGCTGCTATGCTTATAGACATATTTTCATGTAACTACTTCCTCCCTACTAGTCTTGTGTGGAACCTTGAGATTCGAGTAGATTCCTTGACTCAACCCTTATACTTATAGACACCCACGAGAGCAGACTCGATGATCACACACCTTTGTAGACAGTGTGATATTAACCATGGTGTTGAGAGTTCTAGCTAGAACCTCTTTGTGGATGATTCGGGGCCTTACAACATCATTCCTAGTATGGTTTGTCTATCTTCGATCCATGCGCGGAATTACTAATCTAGGTGAAGTTTTTGGTGCGTATGAAGAGATGGGATGGTGTTTTACTTTTTGGGTGAAGAGGACAACCAGGCAACACATAATGAGTGCATGCATAAGAGAGTGAAGCTGATCACTCATGAGAAGGCTCACCTTACCGTCAGAACATTAGATGTTGTGAAAATATAGTTCCCAGTATTAGTTTCATTGTATGATGATGTATTTTCTGAAGATGTTCTAGGACAACCTCCCTATAGGGAGATCGACTACTAAAATTACATACACCCTAGGATGGCACCAATTTCCTCTCTAGTATATTAGATGTATCCTGTAGAACATTGTGAGTGGAGGGTGGGATTGAAGGATTTGTAGTGCAAGGTCTTCGATTGACCCAACATTTCACCCTGGGTGGCCCCAATTTTGTTTCTGAAGAAGGCATATGTGAGTTTCAGGTTTTTCATGGATTAATGGCACCTGAATAAGGTAATATTGAAGAACAAATATCCATTTCCAAGGATCGAAAACCTCTTTGACCAGCTATGATGGGCGTTGTAGTTCTAGAAGGTTGACCATCGGTTTGGTAACCAGTAGTTATGAGTACGGGTAACTGATATACCGAAGAACACTTTTAAATACTACTGTGGTCACAATGAGTACTTCGTGATGCCTTTTGGAATAATGAATTCCCTCACAGTGTTCGTGGGACATATGGATTCGATCTTACAACTGTACATAGACCACTTCATAGGTGCCTTCATTGACATCATCCTTAAGTAATAAGCATCAGAGGAGTAGCACACAAGACACCTGTGAATGGTTCTAGACATAATCTGAGAGAACCATCTTTAGTGGAATCTCTTGATGTTCCTGTTCATGATTCAGGAGGTCTATTTTTTGTGACATGATATCTTCGCAGCTAGGGAAGATATGGACCAAGCTATGTTAGAGGTTGTGTTAGAATTCGATCCAATTCAGAGCGTAATATAGTTGTAGAGAAACATTGTTTCGACATGATATTACATAATTTTCATTCATATCTCCTCCACAATATTAGAAACAAAGGAAGCCTTGACAAGGAAGGGGAAACCCTTCAAGTGTGAAGACAAGTTCCAGTAGTATTTTGAGTAGTTGAGATAGAGTTTAACAAGAACCCCAATCATGAGATTTCCAGATGAGGGCGTCGAGTAACTTGTTTTCTATGACACATCAAAGACCTAGATTAGATGTGTCCTGATGTATAGATAAGAATTGATTGCATATGGTTCACGCCATCATAAACCACATGAGTAGAACAATACGACCCATGTCCTTGATTTGGAAGATGTAGTATTCATGTTGATGTTGTGGAGACACTACCTTATGGGCGAGAGGATTATCATCAACACTTACCAAGATAGCCTCAAATAAATATTCTCACTGAAGAACCTGAATATGAGATAGAGGGGATTGCTAGAGTTCCTCTAAGACTATTATTTTAGGATCATCTATAATTCTGGGAAGGGGAACAAGGAGGCAGATGCTCTTACTAGGAGAACGAGCTTACATATATTCATTGAGATGACTGAGATGTAGGATACGTTATAGTTATCCTTCATGGATAGATATAATATAGCATATCTTTAGTCTATGGCTATCACCCATCCACTGTTACAATGATTTTGGGAGGAAAAAATCGGGGATATCAACTGCAAGGATTTACATGCTCTTGATGTATAATCTCAAGGTAGTGAGCACATTATTCTTTCTAGGAGACACACTATTGTACTAATGGAATTAAGTGAAGAGAGGGAGTCCCAAAAAACCCCTTTGGGGGTTCACCCTATAGTGGTGAAGATGTACTAGAATCCTCGATGGAAGTTCTCACAGTCATCCTTGTAGAAGGATGTGGAGGTGTTCGTTTCTATGTTCCTTACGTACCAATAGGTGAACGCTGAGAACCATGTCCCAAAAGGGATAAATCACCCCTAGAAGATCTAGAGTGGAAGTGGGATGGAATATCAATAGAATTCAAGAGAACCTTACCACATACATCCAAGTGGCCTGATTCATTCTAGTTGATCATTGGAGGACTCACCAGGTCATCCCACATCATAACTATCAGAGAGTAGAGTTATTTAGAGAGATATGGTCACCTCTATGCACATGAGATAGTTTGGATTCATGGAATTCCTTCAACAGTAGTCTCAAATTGGGATGATCATTTCAAATCCCATATGTGGAAGGTATTTCAAAAGGATTTCAGGACTCAACTACTCTTGAGCACATCGTTCCACCCCCAGAAAGTCAGTTAGACAGAGAGGACCCTTTATTTCCCAGTTGATATGTAACGGGCCATTATCGTGGACTTTGGTTGCTGATAGGAGGACCGCCTACCACTGGTGGAGTTTGCGTACAATAAAATCTACCACTCCACCATTGGTATGTCACTGTTCAATAATTTATTTTGGAGACCATTCTGGTCACCACATTGTTGGACCAACCCCAATGAGTTAGCACTTATGTGTACAGAATTGGTGTGAGCTACCATTGAAAAGGTGAAGATCATCTGGGAGAGGATGAAGACTGAACAAAGCTGGCATAATTATCATGTTGACAGATGATGGAGACCTCTCGATTTCGTGGAGGAGGACCACATATTGCTTAGGGTCTCACCTCGATGAGGGATGTAGAGATTTGGACGAGGTGGAAAATTGTCTATGAGGTTCATCATCCCTTTTCAGATACTACGAGAAGTTGGAGAGGGGGATTACCTCCAAGCTCTACAACTATAGTTTCATAGGGTACATGATGCCTCCATTGTGTCATAGTTGAGGAGGTACGTGCATGATCCATCACAAGTCATCGACTAGGGGGAGCTATTCATAGAGGATGGAGGGACCATTAATGACTACTCAGGGGAGATAGAAGATCATTATGAGAGGATTATTTATTGGAAATTGATGCCCTTGGTGTGAATGCAGTGGAAGAATGATATTATTTAAGAGGGAATGTTAGAGAGGGAGGCTCAGATCCGTACCCAGAACCAACAACTTTTTCAGTATCCTTTGTTTTGGATTTATAAGGACACAAAAGCCCCATTGTGGGGAGAATGTAATGTCTCAGATTTTAGATGTATTATTATTAAATATTATGTATAATTATTATGAGACCAAGCCTTTCTAGGACGTGAGATTCCAAGGGCCGGAGTGACCAAAATAAATGTTTGATATAAATTAAACTTTTAAACTGCATGAGGGAGCTATTTTCCAAAAATAAGTGGGATAACTTTTAAATATGTGCTAGGATCAGAAATTTGAGTGTACTGTTGCGTTCAGAGCATAAAATTTACCTTAGGTGGGGCCTAACATCGACCATTGTGGGTCACTTAAAAATGTTCGTTTTTGGATTTTTCTAAAGGAAATAAAATAAATTGGCAATTAATTTATTTTTAATGATTATTTTTTTTGCGCAGTGACCTAATTCTTCAATTTTATTTACATGATTATGGAATTTTTGTAGGGTTAGCCTCATGTCCTCGAAAATTTAGAGAGATTTTTTGAGATTTGTAGGAGAACCCGTTGGCGAATGACGATGACTAGATCGCTTGACACATCTCATATACGACGAACCTCTCCAACAAATGTGATGTTGTGATTGTTCATCAAATGAATCGAAGTATGGATTTGTTATATTGATTTATTTCTTCCCAATTTATTGATCAAACGATGAACACAGATCATGCCACCAATAGGATGATCAATAGGTCGTGCGTTCTTTCAAGAGAGATTTTATTGGGTTGATTTGGTGGATTAATCCACGGTGTTGAAATCCATGTTTCAATTCTCCTTGTTTAATGCTTCTAATTGGAGCATATCAACACTTTGAAGAAGAAAGGTAGAGGTTCATTCCACATTTTGTGGTTTGTATTTTTCCCTCTCTTTTAACCTCACATTATTCATGAGGTTATAAACATCATGTCATTTTCCATCTGTTTTGAAACCCATTGATCTCGAATTGTTGATTCAACATCTCGATGACCCAGCGGAGGTGCGATGATGATGGATGATAGCGAATCGACAGTGATTGGTAGAGACCATTCATAGATAATTCTTCAAGAGAGTTTATTGATATAAGTTTTAAGGGTCGATCAGAGGCCCAAAAACAATAAATATGACTTCGGGACATCCTGGAAACCTAGAATCTAGTGTTTCGCAAAAAATAGATCATTAGAACAATGATCGGAGCTTCACTGAGCCGCGATGTGGTTGTTCTGCAATTGTTGAAATTTCTAGAACACATGAAATGTATCCTGAAAACATGATTTTTGGAACTAGTTTCAGTGGAAATGGTTTGTTCCTAGATGGCGATGAAGAACCCAATGTGCCTCTAAGGTTACACGGTGTGTGGGCTTCACCCATCGATGGTTAGAGTTCTAGGTGACAAGATTCACAAATAGGGTGCGTTATCTGATGAACGCAATGTTTGGGTCCTTATGTGGGACTTGTTGTGCATCTTGGGTAATACAAGGACCTAGGGTGGAGTACACAACCATGAACTACAACACAAAACAAGACCATGATGACTGCAAGGATTACCCAGTGTACTGGTTACACCGGATGGCACAAACGGGTTGAACCACTGTACGGGCACACGGCCATGTACACGAAGGAAACCTCAATTAGTTAGACATGGAATTTTGTCCGTACTACATGTTGTGCACATTCGATTTGACAAGACATGCCCCTCTCGCATGGGTTGTTTTACACGGGTAGTACCTTGAGTCAATAGACCAATAGTGTAACCCTTATTTATGTCCTGTATACCTTGGAATATGGCTTGATCATCTTTTGCACCTTTCCTTGGATAAATTTTGTTTGGGTTTAGTTCCCTTTTACATGTTACCCTAATGGTCATGTATTGTTTCCATCCACATGAGTACGATCCCCTTAGTTGGAATTCCCATGATAGAGTCAGGTATATCTCTGAGAGGCCCGGAGTGAGATCCTCTATCAATTCATGACACTAGGAAAGGTCAGATATCGACATAACTATCCCCATAGGGAATAGATCCAATGGATAGTAGGTGAATCTAGATGAGTCATGGTATCCTCCAAGGCCCTGTAAATGATCCTCATCTATGTATCATGATCTTTCCCCAGATAGGAGTGTGTTCTCCAGGAATGAGTATATCTATCTATCGTGACCTTTCCCGATGAACAGTACTTCTTCGATGGATGTTATGAGTGTTATCATACTCATGGAGTGAGTCCCCCTGAATGAGTGCTTCGTGGAACATTACAAATGAATCCTTATAAAGGGTATGCTATTGTGTAATTTGTTCCTAGACTACATGTCTTTGTTTTAATTATATCAAGATGTGTTTCTCTTGTTATATGTTCAATATACATATACTGTGTAATGTTTAATATAATTTTCCTTTGAGTATTACACAATGGTTTTTTGGGTCCTCTAATGAGTATTCTTACACTCACACCTGCATGAGAATTTCGTTCACATGTCATGTCTTGTGTAGATGAGTAGCCTTGTGATGGAGACCAAGGCAGACCTGAACCACACTGTGCTTTCTGACTTCCCTATAGGCTGGGGTCCAACTCATCATGTACAATCATTATGTTCCTCAATAAAAAACCTAGGTTAATTTTAATATTCTTTAAAAACTTTTTCAAGTGTATTATTCATTTTATATCACTTCTTACCATGTTACAAAAATTACATAATTATTTAAGATTATATTAGTTGTTTTATCGATATTTGATATCGAGTCGAAATCGAATTTGTTTTGACTTAAATTTTACATGTGGTCAAAGACCATAATATTCATAATTATATTCAAGATTTAAATATTATATAAATATAGTATATATGTATATATAATATCCAGAATATTTTTAAATAAGAAATGAAATTCACCATTGATGGAGACGGTAGTTTGTACGTACAAATGAATGTGACATTCATTTCATTATCATATTAAAGGAATTAAAACAAAATAATACATCGGTATATTATAACTAAATTATAATTTATATTTTATATATGTTACATAATTTCAAAAACAAAATCATATATATTTTACATTTATTCCATGAGCAATTCATATAACATTGAAGGAGAGGTAGTCCATACTTCCTCAAATGAAATTACCTTATTTACACATTATGAAAAACAAAAAAGGAATGTTGTAGATAATAATTAATAAAAATTAGAGGAAATATAAATATAATATATTTCATTTATGAATTTAGTTCTATCATAATGGCCACTATTAGTGGAGGTAGGATGAAATTTAATAGTCAATGTTTCATGAGGTAATAGTTCATTGTACACAGAAACATTATGTTAAAATCAATTTGATGGAGGTGTGTGTATGTGTAGTTAAAATTATTCTCATAAAAATATCCAAGTATATATATTATATTTGTGTTGTTATGTAATAATATAACAAGAAGGCCAGAGTGAGTGGTGAAGGAAAACAATGGTAAGGAAATCGAGAGAAGAAAATATCTCTAAATCTGGTAACATCGTTCGATTTGAGCCAAAAGGCATTCATGAATGGACTTCTACCCATGGTACGGCTTATAGAAGGAAAGGATTGAATTTGGGAACTTATTTGATGTTAATTTTGATGATAAATGGGGTTTTATAGGTGTCAGTATCTGTGTATAGGTGGTGGCCTTTTATAAGATGGATGAGGGGTACTTTAGGAAAATCCTGAGATATAATTTTATCTTGAATTGATATTTGGATTCTAACTATCCAAGACACATATCATTCGATTATTATAAGATTTTGGGTTGTATAACATTCATCCAATTAAAATTAGGTAGGTTTTGAATAATTTATAACTCATATATTTTTTGTTTAATGATTATTATAACTTCATAATATAACCATGTTATTTTATTATTTACACTTTTTTGTGTTAATTTCATTACCATAACATGTAAAAAGACCCAAAAAAGAACCATTTATGAAATATTTGGACATATAATAAACATTTTGAAGAATAATAGATTTTTAGTAATTGAAAAATACTTAATAAACTATTTTATATTTTTAGTTATGAATTATGTCTATTTTCACACTATTCATACTTGCCTTTTTCAAAAAATCATAACCACTAGATTTCTTCTAAAAAATACATAAAATAATTTCTGACATGTCATATTTATCTTGAAAATTTCTGGATGACATAAATTATGTTTAATAACATTTATTTTAACATTTATAATTTCATTTATTTTATATTTCTATTAATAAAATAATTACTCTATCAATGTGGTGTCATTATTTATGTTAATTATTTAATAACTAATAGTTTCAAATAAATTACCATTCTATATAAAATATGATTTTAATTTTGTAGAATATTTTTTTTGATGTTTCATTATTTTCATCTCTAAATTAATACTATTATATCTATAAGATATTAGAGAGTGGTATGTTGTCACTTTATTTTGTTTTAATAATAATTACATCACTTTTATAAAAAATTTCATTAAATGAATCAATTCTGACACTATGGATGTATGGGTTGACTTTTATTCCTTCATTACATTATTTTTATGTGTTTGGGTAATTTTATTATTCTTTTCATATTTTTTGTTACCCTAATTTACCAGATTTACCTTTAACTATGGTAAATAAAAATAACCAAAGTTACTGTTTCTAAAGTCCAAAAATAAAATCTACCTATTTAAAAAATATGGATCATCTCATTCCAAATATTATATCCATTTTCAAAATTTTAAACATAGATGTTTGAATAATTTCTTTAATATTAATTCTCATTGTAAAAAAAAGAAAGCAGGTTTTTATGAAGTAAAAACTATCCAATGTTTTACATGTGTTTATGTCCAATTTAAAATTTAAAATTACATTCATTGAACATCATGGTATTAAATTATAAAAACATAATTAAATTACACGTTAAATCTAAATAGAAGGACATTCAAACAACATAAATAAATTAGAAGAAAATGATGTTTTGAATGAAAATGCAGTATATTCCCTATTCCTTAAAATATGCATTTTATAATAAAAATAGAAAAATATCATTCAATTCAAATTTTTATTTATTTCATATAAATAAGAATTTTTTTTGTAAAATAGATCATATAATGGTGTCAAAAAACAAATTTAAAAAGTGTTTTCCATCAAAAATTGTTAAAAATTCATTTTTAGTAAAAGTAAATGTTTTATCAAAGAAATTAAATTTGTTCTTATATCATATATATAATACATATAAGATGAATTTAAAACAATATATAGAAGATAAAACATAAACTTTTCATTAAATAAAAATCTATAAAGAGTGATATGATTTTATAAACACAATTATTCTATTTTTAAATAGAATTTCCTAAAAAACATCATTTATATTCAATTGTTTTTATTTCTATTTCTAAAAAAAATTTAACAAATGAATAATTATAAAAATAATTAAAAAAACTATTTTAATAATTTATTGGATGCCATTCACTATTGCCATTCCAATGGCTAAGCTATAATTATATAATTAAAATTATAATATTTAGTTGTTTGTTTATGATTGATGTAGCGGATCATGTATATAATTTAACATATTGTTTCTTTTGTAAAACTGAGGATGTTTCCTGTTTTATTGGGTTTTTAGTTTAGATGTCATCAATGAAATTAGGGATTTTTATCTCAATTTTCCTAAATTGTGTCATTTATTATGTTATGATCCTATATTATTTTATGAGGTGTATATACAGACCCATTGAAATTTAGTACCACTAATAAGATTATTATCATTATATATTATGTTTCATTTAATTTTTTTACATCATGGGAAATATGATTTAATGTTACCAATATGGTATGAAATTTATGTTACCATCTCATCATTTATAGAGATTTCCCATGATTTCTCTTCCAATGATGAAATTTATAATATATCTCTCTTGAAACCAATTCTTGTTCATATCCTATAGTGAATAATCAAATTTTCTTGAAATCAATAAATTTTTAGAATC
Source organism: Viscum album (assembly GCA_963277665.1). Classification (NCBI taxonomy): domain Eukaryota; kingdom Viridiplantae; phylum Streptophyta; class Magnoliopsida; order Santalales; family Viscaceae; genus Viscum; species Viscum album. Next base: position 1,193,055,724 of record OY728121.1, on the reverse strand, counting down.
ATTATTAGTTAAAATAATAAAGAATTTTTTTTCAAAAAATATGACTTTATTTTTGTCTTCAATAGGAATTGTGGTTTCTTCCAAAAACATGTTCTCTAAAAAAATTAAATTTTTTAACATAATCCAATGATTTTTAAATGAACATTAATCATATGTTTTATTTTTTAAAAAAAACCACAATGTATTTCTCATATTTTTTCAAAATCAATGACATTTTAAATGAAAATTCTAATGGATTATTAATTTTAAATTGTAAGACATGCATAATATTTTTATCTACAATTAACTATCAATATTTTAATGAATTCATTATAATTTTTTTTCATGGAATATTTTTAATATATTTAATGTATTAAAATGTGTTTTTCAATGTGGATAATACATTTTCATCAAGAAATTTTTAAATTATTTTTAAAATTAAATGTTAAATAAACATAATATATTAATTATTTATGTTATAAATATCTTAAATTAAATAATAAAAAGATATTTTCCTTATGAAATTTTTTAAATGATTCTAAAATAATTCATTATACCTCTTCAATTAGTTTTTTAGAGAAAATTATTTTGAAAACATTATGTTATTTGGAGCTTTGTTTTCAAAGTAGAATATTAATTATCATCATAAAATAGTTTAAAATATTTTTAATTTCTCCTTTTGTGGTTTCATATTTATTTTCAAATTCATTAATTTTAAAATTGTTTTTTGTTTTAAAAATTTTGCTAAAATTAAAATTTATTTTCCTCATGTGATGTTCCATGTGATTTAACTAGATAAATATTTTTCCTTCTAAGATGAATGCCATTAATATACACAATTAATTACTATGTATTTGATAGAAGGAAAACATTTATTTTTTATCTAAATTGTTTATAATGAAAATATTTTTATAAAACTCATTTTTCTTCAAGATGATATACTATGGGATAATTCGTACAAAATCAGTTTCTTTTTCCTCGAGTTATGCATTGTTGAGATGAAAAAATGATTATGAAACCTGACTTTGTTGAACCCCATCCACAGAAATCCTAGAGCCAGTGTCTAATAAAATTCCATTGGCATTGTTCCAAAAAAATCCATAATGATCGAAGAGTTTAGTAGTCATGGTAAAATAGGTACATATAAGTGTCTTTTATTTAAAATGAATATACTAATTACATCATCATTTTCCTTCATTTCCCTTCTAAGATACAAAATTTATTCAATCTAAAATATCATTTTATAATTTTATTTTTACTCTTAATGGATTCATGGGTAACAAAAATATAACAACGGAAAGATAAAATTATTTTTAATGGAATCTATGTTATAGTAGATTTAATAATGAATCAATAAGAATAATAAATATCAAAAGGTAATAAATAAACACGCATTCCACATAATAAATTTTGTAAATTAATAAAAAATATGGAATGGAAATTACTAAACACACATTCCATTAAAATTACTAAATATGGAAATATCAATACGTAAAGATAAGAAACTGAATCACCATCCATTCAATCAATGAATGAATAATGAAAATAACCCATAGATTTTTTTATATAAATTCACATGGATAGATAAGGAATAAATGAATATAAATGATGAAAATAAATAATTATTAGACGTCATGTCTAAGGAACACAATAACCTAAACCATAATGACATTTCATAAGATGGATTAAAACTACAAATAGAAACTCATTTAATTTCTACAACTTATTTTTCACATGAGAACATTTGATGCCTCGAGTATCTATATAAAGTATATGATCCCCCTCTAATTCCATATCAAAATCATTATTCATTTCAGTTAGTTGATTTAATTAATAAATAATGTTCCTTATCAAATATATATATGGAATAATGAATATAGAATTATCAATATTTCCCTAAACAATAAAACAAATCATGATTAAAACCATGTGTAAAATGGTATAGAATTTAGTTAATAGTAATACCCATGATAATTGAAAAGGATAATTTAGGGTAATTTCAATTTTCGATGATCATAAGAGATTGAATATTTTTAGGGGGATAACAAATGAGAAATGGACGTTAATTTTAATACCATCCTTGGTCAAATCAATATTAAATCATACAGATGAAAAATAAATAAGGTATCAAGAAAACATATCCAAGGTGAACTAAAATGAAGTTTTTTAGTCACTAACTAATAGAAATATTTTTAAATGATCTTCTTAAAACATTCTTGATTAAACTCTATATTTTTTTAAAAACCTTATGAATAAAAAAATTCTTTTAAAATTTATTTCCATTTTTTTAAAATTAATCATTTTTAAAATTAAAAGGTAGAATTAATGAAATTGTAGATTTTAAATTAATACTTTTTGTATGATGTAATAAAGAATATTTAATTTTAATGATAAAACATTAAAAAAATTACTTCTTCGGAACGCAATGTGACGATTCCTTGGGAATCATTTGTAAAATAAAATGTGAAAAAATTATTAACTAAATAATTTTGAAAAGGTTAAAAAAAACATAACGACATTTTTGGATACTTGGTTTTATAGTAGAAAATAGGTTCACACATTAAAGAGAAAAATGATGTTGGGTTTTCTAAAAAACATTTTCTAAAACATTTAAGTAACCAAATTTAGGGAAAATGGTAATATTAGATAATAAAGATCATGAGTAAAAAAATAGAATAAAATGAATGGTTTTATTTAAAAATGGATATATAATTTCCCCAAATGAAATACCATTGAATTATCAGTAATATTATTCTTGTGTAAAATAATCATTAAACATCCCTAGGTATCTGATACCATTTTTGAAACATTTTAAATTATAAGAATCATAGAGGAATGAAATTAATAAAATTCCCTAAATACCATGATGATAAAATAATTCATGTTATAATATATAAAAATGTGTAGTAGATACACAAAAAAAAATTATTATGTGGTGAAAATTATATTTATCTCTCCGAAGTAAAATGTGAGACAAAAGACATATACCTTGTGTTTCTGTTGTAGTAAACATCTTTTGACCTCCAATACAATGTTTATAACCATGTTACTACCAAATAATATAAAAATATCCATATTTATAATTTCATATAATACTTTATATAATATTTTATTAGCATTTTCTCAACACTCATTGATTATGTTACCTATTACCAGTGTTAATTGCCTAGTTTTCTAAAGAATATTTCAACTTTTCATTTACTGTTCGTATTTATTAGATCATGATTTAAACATATCTAGAATTTAAAAAACGACTTTGTACACATATATATTAATTATATTTGTATTTATAATAATATATAATTTTTGTATATATGAAAATAAATTCAATATTCATGGAGATGGTAGGTTGTATGAACATATAAATGCTACATCCATTTCCTTGTCATATTAATAAATTGATTTTTAATGATACATATTATATTACAATTCATATATAATATATATACCTTATACGTTTATTATTCTATTAATATCATCCTTTATACAATCCATGTATTGTGTTAAAGACTCACATCTCTTTGAGGTAGCTATAGTCCTCAATTCCACAAATGATGTTTTATTACTCCCAAAAGTTATGAAACACTAATTTATGTGTTTTATATAAATTAATGAAGTAAAAAATAATTCATTAATATCATATATATAATATATATATTGAGTTTTTATCCAAATGAAGGACATGATAGGCGTTAATGGGAGAATAAAAATCATCATTTCGTGACGTGGTAGTTCACTGTACATATAAACATTATTTTCAAAACACATTATATAGAGGCCAAATAAATCTATTTTTAAGAGAGATCAGTTTGATAGAAATAATTTTAAAATTCTCATTAAATGTGGAATAACTTATGATAGAAGTAAAAAAAATATTATTACTATTTTGGAATATTAAAGAAGTCTCAATGGATTATTTTCAAATTAGTGTTCAAGGATAGATTCACTAATTAATGTTGTTGGTTTAAAATTCAATGTGGAGGAATATAGTTAGGCTATCTTTCTAGAAATTTTTTTTTTTAAAATTTGTGATTTTTTACCTTTTTCCAATGAAAAATATATTATGTGGATCAACATCAATGATAAATGTTAAAATCTTGTATTAAGATCTCAAGGAGTTTTTATATAGTGAAGTATGATTCTCAAACATTGATATTTCATATATTTTGAGTAATATTCATAACATTGAATAATCAAATGTTTCAAGACTATTGTAGTTTCGTGATATTTTAATCATAGATAAAAATATTTTGATTTCATAACTCATCATCAATGATTCACAAAAGATGTTCAAATTTACAACTCTTCATAAAAATTCCCCACATAAATTCATTAACTGAAAGCTAAGGATAGGAAACAGAAGATGGAGTGACATCAGATGCTCCATAAGGATAAAAATCAAAGGTATAAATCTATAATCATATGAAATAGTATGATAAACATAAGCATATCTGATAATGAACATAACTTATGAAGTTCATACCCATAATTTCCTAGTTTAAAAAAATGAATTATGGAATCATGATTAGTAGTTCAGAAGACAAAAATCCATGGGGAATCAAATAACAAAATCAATGATCTCGAATCATTTTCATACACCATATATTATTGACATACACATATGTTAATAAAATTGAAATCATTTATAAATATAAATTTGTTCAATAATTATGTTTAGGGAATGAAATTAGGCCCTCGCATAATCTAAAGGACATGTAACTTGGTGCATGGATAACATTGTGGAGATTAATGCTTCAGTTTAAACATGTTGACCAATTAATTAGTCTTATACAAAACATTGTGGACATACAATTATAGAAATGAAATACATATCCACTCAGAACAACATAGTAGTCATGTTACACTACAAAGTCCATTATTGTAGACATGGTCCCTTACTGAGCCAGGTTGACTCTCTGTTGAATCTGTATTTATATCTTGAGATATAAATACAATCCAAATGAATTAGTGGTAGATATTGGTCCCGACCATATTTGGGTATAACATAACAACCTTCGTTGGTTATATGGTAATAACTATGGTACAATGATAATAATATATATGTGTTCCATATGATCATAAAAAATTTATCATATCATATTAGATGAAACGTATGGGTTTTGTAAAACATTTCATCATAACTGAACTTTATTAAAATATATTGTTTTCATAATCATTTCTTCTTCTAATAAAATTATAACTCTAGGAGAATGAAATGATAATAATAGTTATTTGATCATGGTAAAACCCATGGGAAAAGAAGCATGATTCATAATAATGTTATCATAGTATAATATATATAACAAAAATTATTTTCATTGAAATTTTTTCAAATAAAACACAATCCATTCAGATAAAGAATAATAATTTTATTTTTGTATAATTTCCATAGTAAATTATTATAAAATTTATGTAATTTATTTGTATATTTGTAAATTAATTTTGACATACCACTTTTGACTTTTCTACTGAAAAACCTATTATATATATATATATATTAAATTATACAACCCTGAAAAATCATTTTTTAGAAGGTAACTTTGAAAAGTATAAATTATTCTTTAATAAATCATTTAAAACATTTCCTGTTTATATTATATTTTTATCATTGAAGTGCACTTTTTAATATATAAATTAGATTAAAAATCCTTTATCAATTGGAAATCATTTATTTAAAACAAAAAGTTTCCCCAATATGATGTAAATATTTATATTTAAAAATTTATTTGAAACCACAGACGGGATGCTTGGAATAATTTTGGGGCCTTGTAACTATGAAATACTATTCATGTTGTGCAGAAAAAAAGTCATTTAAAATTTTGGATAAAAAGATAAATGAGAATTGTTGGTAAAATTTCATGAATATTACGTTCAATGTTTTTTTAAATAAATACATGGGTAAAAAATTATTCAAAAAATAAAAATTCAGTCAAAAAAATTTCATTTTTTTTTAAAACATGATTTTTAGATGAAATACTAATATGAAAGAAGAATGAAATAAGTCGGGTTTTATTAAAAATAACTTCCTAATTATTTCACATACCAACGAGTTTAAAAACTGTTTGATAACTTTATTATATAATTAATTTCCAAATTAGAATGAAATAAATTTTTATTCATGGGATTGAGATCATGTAGATTCTTGTATTGGATACATATTCATAAACAACCACAATAATGGATGAGATTGTAACATGGAACTATTAACCATTGGAAAACATTCAATTGTTTTCCCTGTGAGGGTATACAATTACAAGACAATTATATTCATGAGGATGAATAATTTTCTGAAATTTAGAAGTCAATTTTGATGTATATAACCCTTGTTAATTAATATAGGTTTATAACATAACTTACTTCTCAGGGAAGGGAAATTTTGAAAAAATATCCTAATGATTTGGTAAATGCTGAACCATAAACCCCATGGTAGAAAGATACTAAAATGGATTTGAAAATAAAAATAAAATCAAATATATTATTCATATGATACATTTATTTTTAGTATATACAACACATAAATGAAACGTTTGATGGATATGGTTTTTTCTCGCCTAAAATAAATGTGAGATGAAAACCTGATATGTTATTAGTAGTCATACGTTGTACTTAGTGAAACCATATTATTAAAAATATATGTTTATTATAAATGTAAAAATTAAAAACATTAATATATAAAATAACATATATGATATTCTTATGACCATTTTTTACCTATTTTTTAACAATTCTATGTTAGTTTTATGTTTTTATTAATTACCGCTTTTAATTTCATATATATTTTTTTGTATATTATATTTTGGTTCCTCTTACATTGATCACGATTAAATAATAAATATAATTATAAAATTCACATATATATCATATATATATACATTATTTATTTATTTATATTAATATACAATATTTATATATTGAAAATGAAATTCAATGTTCATGGATATGGTAGGTTATATATAACCTTGAATGATTGTTTAATTTTGTTTTTATGATGAAGGAAAGAATTGAAATTTTTATTTTATAAATCACATATTATTAGTAAATAATTCCTTAATATATTCATATATATCATTAGTGAATTACATCACTTAGAGGAAATCCACCGTACACAATAATAATTATTTTTTAACTCATTTGAAGGAAGGGTAGATTTTTTATTGTCATTTTCATAACATAAGAACATTTATATAATCATAATATACTATTTTTATTATACATTAATGTTTTAATACAAATTTATGAGGTGGTGGATTAAATGAAAAAAAATTCCCATTGAGGAAGATTACCTCTTCAATGACGAATTTTCATTGGTTTTTACTAAATCCTTCATATGTTTTCTTTCTGCCCAAATTAAGGATTCTAGGAATATGGTTGGGATGTTAGGATGTGACATGGGCATGGATTTTCTGATCCAGCTTGTTTTAATAAGAGACTATGTGAGGAGAGGGTGTGGCCTTTTATAATTCGGGGAGATGACAGACTTATTATTTTGAAAATAATTTACTCATCTGATGTTATTTATATATCATAAGGGTTGAAAATATAAAATAATTGAACAATAGTAGTTTAATTTTTGAAATATTACCATGAATGAGTTTTTAGAAATTTTGAAATGTTGTTTTTTCCCTTGTAATTTTAGGTTAATCCCCATGTTAACCCATCTTACCTTAACCAATGAAATTAATTTTTATTTAATTCAATAATTTTTTTTGAGAAAAAATTATTTAATATTATTATAAATTATAAATTATAAATCTCACAAATATATAATAAGTTTTTAAAAAAATTCATTTAAATTAGAGGAATACTTTTATTTAAAATCAATCCAATCGAGGTGATGATAATGTTAGTTTATAGTTCATAAATGCTCAATCAATTACAATATATTTTATATCCAATTTATAGTAGTTAAGAATATAGTGGAGTGAAGTATTATTTTACTATATGTTTATAATTTTCAATGAATCGCTCTAGGGATTATATTAATGAAAAGTGAATTTTTTTTGAGATGAAACGTTGTAATCATTTTAATATTAATCATTATTGTTGGTTCGTATTATGGTTTTGATTTTAAAAATCATATCCCCTAAGATTATAAAACCATATGTCCAGAAAGTCACATTGTCATAAATTAGTTGTTGTTCAATTGTAGCTACATAGAGTGTTTTATGGGTTGTTACTTATATGTACCTATGTTCCTAAGAGACAACTGCATGTTGAATCTATACATGGATGTATATTCATGTAAACCGATAAATCTATCCTTTAACAAAATTCATGGAAAAAATAATATACTCTAAATAATCCCTGTAAATATCTTAAGATACATCTTCTGTTATATACTTTTAAAAATTCCTAGGATCAGACAATTTTTTTCCATCATAGTTTCCAAAGGTAGTCTAAAACTATCCATTAATACCAATAATAGTGACCCAGATATCTCGTACATGGAAATTAAATGTTTCATGATGAATATTCATTACATCCCAATAACATTATTGTAAGGATAATAATAGTTTTGTGCCATTGGAATCATAGAACCCAATCGTATAATCTAGTGAAATATATTCAATTTTTACCCCAAATATTATCAAATTTATTACTCTTCATAGATATAACCTGCATAAAACATTTCTTTATTAAATTTTTATTGGAAACATAAGATGGGGTGATCTAGGATGCACAATAAGGGTAAACATATGTTATATTAATATACTATAATATTAACGAAAAATATATGCATTAGGGTATGTGATAATGAATAAATCTTATTATGTTTATTCCAAAATTATCATAGATCATAACCATGATTCCTGACATTAATATTGCCATTTCATACGAAATGAATGATTTGGGAATCAGTAAACATGAGCCTTAATTTCTTAATATTCTCGTAAACATATATTTTATCACTAAACATCTCCTCAATACATTGTAATAATGAATAAATAGATATATGTTAACTTATAATGTTAATGAAATGAAATTTGGCACTCACGTAGAATTATCTACTTGAAACCAGGTCCACACATATTATTATGGATAAGGTAGATTGGTCCACGACTATTATTATGAAAATGTAATCTCTTATTTTCATAAAATATATAATATTTAATCAATTTAAATCAAAACATTATGATTAAGGAGGATAAGTCCATGAATAACTTCATAGTAGTCATGTTATACCCCCAATAACATTATAGTGATAAAGATCCCTTACTAAACTCGTTTCACTCTCTAATCCATTCATATAAATATAAAAATATATAAATCATTATCTAATGAATTTTAACAAAAAATGGAATCCTTTTATAATATACGCTTTACTCCATAACTATCCTGAATATTTTTAATCTACTATGGAAAATAATATTAAAAGACCACTTGGGAAATTTCATTAGGAAATCATATTTTCATGGAAAATTAGTTTTTAAAACGAAAACCATTATGAAAATTCTTTTCATTTAATTTAAATTTGAAAAAATACAATGGATTATCATAAAAATAATTTTAAAAATATATTGGTTAAAATGTCCAATCTATTTTGATAAAAAAAATTAAAACACCAAAAAATAGATTTTTTTTACTTTGAAATAAATTATTTAAAATATGGATTTACCAAAATATTAATGGAATACTTTTTGTTGAATATAACATTTAAAAATTTTAATTAAATCTTGAAATCATAAATCAATTATGAAAACATGTAATATAGTTCATGTCAAGCATGTTGAAAAATATGTTCATTTTCACATTATCATTAAAAGGAAAATAAATAATATTTGTGACAAGAAATGTGTATTCCATTAAGAAATAAAAATAAAATGGCACAAAATTTATGATAAAACTCAAAATAGAGTAACAAAGCAATTTTCGAAATAGTTTTAGAAATCATGTTTCTAGGATAAATATATTTTAGACCGATGAAATAACTAAATTTCGATCTTATTAAAAACTTTTTATAAAATATTTTAATAAACAAAGAGTGTAAAACTGGTACTATTAATTTTTTTAAAATTAATTACAAAATAAATATGAAATTCATGAATATTATATGTCGGTGGATAATGTGGTTTCATTTATGGATACTTAATCAGAAATAGTCTTGATAAATGATGATATTGTAACATGAAACCATTTCAACATTTATAACAGTGAATAATATTTACCACGAACTAATGATATATAATGATACTTATAATATCATGAGGATGAATATACTTATTATATTACATTTTATGGGGTTTTATATACGTCTCATGATTGAAAATCGGTGTAAACAAAACATAAAAATAAACGATGGAAAATTTTGATAAAAATCCATTTATGTTTTGGTAAATTTAGAACTATAATGACATTGAATAAGAGAACATAAAATATATATATATAAATAAAAATAATTAATATTATTAAAATAATAATATACATTATGTGGAATTATATAGACACTATAAAAGAATTATGTGTCCAATGTAGATTCTCTCTCATAAAAACTAAATATGACAATGAAATCTCATACATTATTGAAATCCATCATAATTTTTCAGAAACCTATTATAATGTATCTAATATTATTATAAATGTATTTGAAAACAATATTAATATATATCATACCAAATATCTTTTTCTTATGACCTTTTATTACTAATTTATTAATAATTCGGTGTAGAAGATAGGTTTTGGGTAATAACAAGTTTTTTTATGTTATTTGATTTATATATATATTTTCCAAATTAATTGATCTTGGTTCTATAATCTCAAGAATTAGAAAAGTGATATAAATATGATATATATTCATTAATTTTTTATTTATTATAATCGTTAATATTTATAAATAGAAAATAAAATTCCTTTTTATAGAAACGATAAGATACATGTATGCATGAGAACTATTCCCATTTTATAATTAGATATAATGAAATAATGAAACAATGAAATAATGATAAATTATCATAACTGTTTAATTATATCCTATAAATATAAAGCTTAAATTAAATTCATCTATAATATAATCCATATAATGAATGAATGAATCACATTTATTCATGAGGTAGTTGTCCGCAGTACACATGGACAACGTTATTGTATTCCCACAAAATTGTAATAATGAATGTATGTGGGATATAAAAATTATATAATAATAATAACATAAAATTTTTAATATATTTCATATATAAACAACAAATCCACCATTATTTTCATCCATCATTTGTATTAATTGAAATAATTTTATTTGTTCATGAGGAATAGTCTTCCATAATATATAATGATGATTTCCTAAATCATTTGATTGAATTGGAGATGGTTTTAAATTAATTTATTGATATATAAACACATATGTTGACATAAGATACTTATTTTATTAAATAATTAGTTTATACATAATGTTTATGGGGTTGGAGGATGAAATAAAATTATGATTCATATTGAATAACATTGCATTTTTTTGGGTATTTTATTAAGGCTTCAACTAAAGCCCTATAAGAATGGATGTATACCCAAAATAATCCAACTAGAAAGATTTTAGGGAATTTTAAAAGATATTTTCGAAGGTCTTTTGTGAACCAACAGTTTAATAAGGTGTCAATAAGGGAGGATATATGTTGTCCTTTAATAAGTGGGGGAGAAGGAATAAAGAGTACTTTGGAAAAGAATTGAGTGCTCTGAAGTTTTTAATACTAAAAAATGGACCTATATGGACCATTATATAATTGTTTTGGATAAATATTGTATTTAAATCTAGAAGAATAATTTTTTAACAGTTTATAGTTTATATTTATCCTTAATTTTTTATTTTAACCTTCAACGAACTAATTTTTTCCATAACTATTATAATTAATTTTTGGTGTAGACATAATTTATTTTGAATAAAAATTGTGTTCAAAATAGTAGAAATTATATACTATATTGATTAAAAATTTTGAATTCATTATTTAAAATTTATTTAATATAAGTCGCACAAATTAATTAAAAATTAATCATATAGACATCATGATAGACAGCGTTTTTAGGGAATATTGATCACAAGATTGCAAATTATTTATAACCAATTTTATTAAAAAAATCATTCCAATATCCTAAATTGAATTAAATTATATAAAATTAATATAATGCAACATTATATATATATATATATATTATTACCCCTTATCTAGAAAACATATAAGAATATTGTTCAAAATTTATTTATTATATACTACAAAAATATTATCAAAATCATTTCCAAAAACTGATTTTGTTAATGTATTCAAATAAAACACATGAGTGTGCATAATGATACATATTTAATAAAGGATTTTCCTATATTTTCATAATGGTTTTTTTAAATTTATAATTATTTAGTCAAAATATAATTAATTATATATATGTGCAAACCATATTTCATAATATTTTTTAATCCTATTCATGACTACCATTCCACAAGAAATGGTAAACCTATGATATTAATTAACAATTGTTTAATAGTATGTCATGTTTTATTTAATCTATTATTGTGTGTAATGCAATACAAGCTTAGTGATACATGTAATAAAAGAAAAACATGGTTTATCTTTTAACTAAATATAAAAATAATGCTTCATGTAATGAAACATATTTATATAACTAAATTAATTCAAAAAAATATTTCATTATTTCTAATGTTTTTAATGTTGTAGCTATCCATTGGGTTGAATTAGGGAAACAATTTAGTGTACCTATTATATAGAATATACTTTCTATTTTTCTTTTTATATTTTATTTGTTTTGCATTGGATGCCACTTCCCCATCACCTCAGCTACCCTTCACATGGAGGGGTAATTTTTTAGGGATTAATGAATGGGATTTATTCTGTAATTCTTGATTTCCTTCATGTAATGGAATAAAATAAATTTCGTTCATATGATATATTGGATTAAATATTTTGAAAAAAGTTTTTATTACATAAAACTGATATATTTTATTTTAGATTCTGATTTTTTATTTCATTGGTTGATGATGAGTATCTCATTACACTATGTTTGGGATATTATGTGATGGAATATATCAGTTTATAGTTGTGATATACTCAGTGATCACCAATACACATGGGTGGAGTAGTGGACATCATTTTATATTTTGGATAAACATGATTTGATCAGGTATTTCCAATGTCAATTGATTTTACGGGTTAAAACTCCTTGAAAAATTACAATATGAGTACATTAGGAATAGATCTTGGAATTGGTTTTTTTAACTATCACATTTTTACCATGTGAGTGATTGGAAGATCTTAAATAATCTCAATTTAATCTATTTATTTTAATAATACTGGATAACTTGGAACTATGATATCATTTACATTTGAAAAAAATTACCTAATATAAATAATCATGTTAATATTTTTACTCACATAATCTGTCAATCTATATTTAATCTATTGTTGCATTTTATATTTTTGTTTTGAAAATATTAAATGTTCTATAGAAATGATGACTCTTCTAGTTTATTTTGAAAAAATTGATTGTTTCAAAATAGCCTATAGATAATAACCTCAGTTTAGAACTACATAATATTTAGTATCAAGAACAATTTATTTCATACACAATCCACTATAGGAATGTGTTAAATTTCATTATAATTTTGGTTCTTAGTTTCCCCCAAAATGTAATTTTGTTAACATAATTAATGTACATACTAAGATAAACAACTATATACTATAGAAGATATGTTTCTTTCTTGGATTTCACCATATTAGGGGTTTTCCACCAACCATTAATTTTATTTCAATAGTAAAATCTATTACCCATACTTTAGTGTGACTCTGTTTGAGTAATTTTATAGGTGGACATGTTGATTATTTTTTCATTAACTATGTTTAGAAATGAGGAAGTTAGGGTTCCCGGTGTTTTACTGATAATGATAGGGAATCTCCATATGGTTCATGGTTCCGTGAAGGTGGTGAAGAACATAATAATTATTATGATGATTGAAGGAGGAGGCCCATGGAGTTTTAGATTGGGGATAATTATTAATGATAGTTTCCTCTTGGAATTAGAAGTGGAGTTTTTTCCAGGGGAGAAATATGTAACCATGGAATATTAAACCATATATGTAATTGGTACACTTTTCTGATGATGATTATAGGATTGCGCTTACTCCACACATGTATTGTAATCATGGAAACGTTCATGTGTCCTAACATCATAGTTATCTTTATGATGACTACAATGTCATAGACTGGGAAGAGTTATTAACAAAGCATGATTCCATGTTATTGGAAGATCTGATTGAGACCTAAGACCACCAATATAAGATGTTGTGACATTGTTTTTTCCACTTATTTATAATTATCTTATAGATTGGTGGTCTATAAGAGTTGATATGGGAGATGAAATAGAAGTGGAGAAACTAGTACAATGTTTTTTAATTCATGATGTGTTCTCTTATGTTATATTCATAGTGGTACATAAGTATTGTTGTTTGGTTATTGTTAATATGGTGTTCAGTTAGTGATTTTATGACAGATATGTCATTATTGTTTTATCTTGTGGAATTGTTTTGATATGTTTATAAGTTGATTCCACCATGTATAGTTGGGTTTTATTCACATAGATGAAAACATTATTAGTGGTTTCAAATTTAGTGGTTCGAACCATTCTGACTATTCCGTTGTGAGTTTAATGTGATTTGGATTCTAATAAAGGATTTTTATGTCATTCTAGTAGCATGCAGTTGTATTTTAGAAATTTAATGTTACACCATGACATGGTAGTGGGTGCATTGGTTTCAATTTTTAATTTTTGTTATATTTGATGGTTCCTCTAACCAATTTTATTTGGTTTCTAGTATCTTCCTACAATGACCAATGAAACTCATTGTTTGGACATTTTGGTGAGCATGTTGTTATAGATTTCACCCTATATAAAATATATCATATTGAAACACATCAGGTGGTCGGTGTTTATTTCGTGCAACCTCAGGGGGTGCCCAATATAGAAATGGTGAATCACGGAGCTCAGGAAACCATAAAAATAATCTTTTTGTTGTTAATTTGATTGGGGATTTTCACCACACTGTATTTCATGGAATGAAGCTGGTGGACTTATTTTTAAGGAATTTTTCCAACAATTTATATTTGAGGGTCTCATGTTAATGATTGTTGTCCAGGTTTGACTAGAGACAACAATTACATGGCTAGATGTTATGACTCAGTGATGAAGTCCACACATGAGTTCTTTTCAAATAGGGGGTCAAAACTCATTTTGATTTAAATATTTTCTATTCATTTTACTCTAGTCCAACATATATCCCATAATCCATGTTCTATTCATTCCAATTTGTGAATGTAAATCCTTTTTTAATTCATATCATTATTCTTTGAATTATGGTACCATTTTCTTCTCTTTATCTCCCTTATTCTAATTTTTATTTATCTAAATGGTTTACGTGGTGGGAAAAATCTATTTTGGAGAATGAATTTAAAGTGCTTCACTATGTATAAGATCATATTTTGTTTCATACAAATCCATTTTGGCTGATCATTGTTTCTTTTATGTTGATTCCTTATGGATTTATAATTCTGTAAGAGGTTTATGTTCTCTCAATCCTCATACACAATTTTTAAAATAACATTATTTTTAATTCAATTAGGTTATGATATAATTTTTTTAGATAAATTAAAGTTAGTAGATTATTGATATTTGATGGTAATTATGAAAATCACTAGATGTTATGGGGCTTTTTTATAATTTTTTGAACCCATGTATTTCCATTTTTGTCATGGTTGGAATGAAAAGGTACTTAAAATTGTTAAATATTTAACGTTTTAATTAGTAATATTCTATGAATGATATAAATTATTATTTTTTGTTTTATTTTTTATATATTAATGGATTTATTGGTTTTTATGTCTTGGTGTTCTTGGTTTTTTATTGTAGAATGGTGTACTTGTTTGGTTGATATGTTTTGGTGGAGTATGATTTTGTGAATTTGTGGCCTTTCACATTGTGTCATGGTGGCACAATGAGATAGTGATTAATGTTTCTGTTCCATATTAGTTTTTTGTGTTATTGGGATTTAATATTTGATTATTAAATATGAAATTTTATTTGATGAAATTATACTAATGAAAATGGATCAATATGAATAAAAATTAAATGTTGAACATCATATGTGGACCTCATCTAATTATTTCCAGAATATTTTTTCTATTGATGATAAAAAACATTTGTGTAGTATTGGAAACACCATATTGTTGAACATATTTTAAAAATTATTTTAGTAGGATACAAAAGGTGTTGGATTGTGCACAAAAATACTATACATTGTGTTACTGTATTTCACTATTCACACAAATGAGTGTATTACATTGTACTAACACTTATTTGTTATGGAAAGGGATATGATTTAATCATCAATAATAGGGAGGATACAGATGGATAACAACTCCCTATCTCTTACTCTCTCTTTAGTAGTAATTTGTAACCTGGTTGTTGAATCTTAAATAGAGGATGTACCCAGTTCCGGATGAGGATATATGTGGTGGGGGTCATGCCTCGAAGGATGGGGGAGGGAGGATGATATCCTACATGTTCATGATTGAAGACTACCCAAATATCATGGTCCGATAGTGTATTATGTGGCTCATATAGAGATCTGGGATTTCATATATAAATGATGTAATTTATTTCATTTTTAGTGATATGAGCCTTTCTATTTAGATAATGATAGTTTTTTGATATATGATATCAAATGACTAGTTCTCATTGGGTGATAAGCATAATCCTTTGGGGATTGTTTTTGTTGGAAACCACTCAATATCATTATGATACTCATTTAATATTCTTACATTCATTATTTTGGGAGTCATATTTAATGATGGTAGGGGGAATAACATTTTCTATAGATGCTTATTGGTTCAATTTTTTGTTCACCGAAGAATTTTTATGCTATTTAACAAAATTTAGGAGAGACATTGGGTATTATTATACTGATTATACTAATTATTCAATATATATATGATTCATAGGTTTTTGGAGGGAGGTGGTGATCGAGCTAGATATTACTATTCTTGATTTGGGATAAGTTGAGTCATTATGATATGATTGTTTTCCTTGAATTATTTTATTTTTTCATATGATTGAATTTTCATAATCTTGAATTATTAGTTTAGTTGAGTGCGAATTTGGTTTATTTTATATAACATAGTACATATTTTCAGTGTTTTATTCTTTAATCCATGTAAATATTTTATGGCAATGCTTCTCCTAATGTGTGATATACCATTAGTGATATTCATTATAACTATGCCAATGGGTGTTGGTCTTTGGGGGTTACTCTTATCTCAACTATCAATGTAAGTTGTGTTATTAATGATGGATGGACATAATAGATAGGAAGTTATCCTCATCAAGTTTATGTACTCCTTTGGTGAATATATTTTCATCATTCAATTTATTGGGTCACCTAATCAGTTCATCAGAAAATGATGGTTTAAATCTAGAGTCACTAGGATTTAGTGGTCTTATATAGGTATCCATTATAGATCGATTGTCAATAATGAAAATAGTTTGAATTCCATGAATGTTTGATGTTATTGTAAGCAATTTAACAACTGGTACCCACTATAATGGTGGGGTGGTACAACTTGTACATGTATTGAATTATCATAATAAACTAGTTATCTGGTTGTATGATACTTCAATCATTATTTTAATCCCTTATAACTACTAATTATAATTAAATGAAAATCAATGTTCTTCTATAGAGTTTGGAATTAATTTCTAAATCATATAATACTTAATTGAATTCATTCTTTATTATATATTTTCATTACAAAAATCGATTCATGTTATGATATTTAGTGTTTTTGAGGATGTTATGTTTGTATAATGTCACATTCCTTCACCTCATGACACATTAATATGATTATACCAGTTTCAACTACATTTCCATAGGCATGTTTCCCCACATGTTAGAGTTTGCTGACATGAAGCATGAGTCTAAGATAAATATATAGGGAAAAATATCACCATTTTAGTGCAAAAAATAAAAAATAAATAGAAAATAATCATCTAGAGAAAAAGAAATGAATGTAATAGATAACACACAATAATTTTTGAATATTTAAATGAATCCTTACAAGACTGATCTCATACTGGATCAATTACATATTCAGCAATTGAAATAAGTGGAAAAAAACCAAAATAATAATTAGGACCTAGTCCATCACCAATAAACAATCTCGTCCCAAATATATGATCCCTTCTATGATATCTTTATAAATAATATAATACCCAAAATGTTTCCATTGATGATCTAAAATACGTGCAAGGCTGATTGAGTATCATTGTTCTATGACGACCCAACAAGGTGGTGAGTACATGACTAAAAATAAAACCGCTATCACAGTCCCATACAGAACTAGAAAATGTGTTATATGTTAATATGATATACCCAACAGAATAATAAATATTACAACAAAAAAATAAATAAATAAAAATCATTGAACATTGGAACAATGTGACTCCATGGATTTTCCATAACATTAATATCTCATGTCTGTATGAGTTGAAAATTCCTAAGGAAATTTTAAATTTGAATATTTTTTGTGCTCCAATTCGAAAAATGTTCTTTTTAAAAAAGGAATTTACCCTATCAAATATGTGTTTTTGACATGGAAGGAATTATGTGTGGTGCTAAGAATTATGTGAAATCAATATGAAGAAATTTGACATGTTATAGGGTTTAGAAAAACACAAATTCTTCCACCAATATCCCCACAGATAGCCAATGAAGGGTTAAATAGTTCAACTGATCCTTAACCCCTTAATTTAATAGAGTATCCCCCAACCTCATTATATTTTTCATGAAAGTTGGGGGATGATCAAACCCCCTCCCGCTCCTCCTCCCATCCATGTGTACGTGTGTTGCTCTATGTAATTTTGGAATCAGATTAATGTATGGTTGTCCAATCATTATTATTTCTCTTTAACATCATTATATTCTGAATGATAGTTTATTTTTGGATTGGAATCCTAATGATATTTCACCATAGGATGGTTAAACCCCTCAATTTTTATGGGTATTTTGGTGGATGCACCATAAAGTTGACCAATATTGATGAACAAATGTCAACATTAATTGATTTATTGAAGATACCCCATTTGATGATTTTATATATGGGGTATAAAATTAATTATTTATAAAAAATTATATAACGACTATTTAATTTTATAATTTTGACACGGTGTGTGGTTAAAGGTCCCTTGTAGGCTACTAATGGGTGTTTAGTTTTATTTATGTTCTGATAAGGAAACCCAATGATTTTATCCATTATGAATAAATTGAATTAAATTATTATTTTGCCAATATATTATGATTTTCATTGTTTGGGTTTCATTGTGTGATTTTGGACCTAAAATGTGATAGAAATACCTATTGGACATCGAGGATATTGATCAGGCATAGGAAAATATACGTGTCGATAAATTCATAAGTGATTTTAATGGACTAAAATTTCTCAAAGAAATATGTTGTTTATTTTTCAGTTTAATTCATTTGTATTATCTTGGAAAATGTACCCTGTGGATAATGTGGGGTTCTGGGAACATTGAAGGATTTTTCAAAGCCCAGGGTTCTAGAAACTGGATAAAACACGTTGGTCACATGGATAACATATAATCATTACTAAAGTTGTGTCTTAACCAAATGAGGCAGAATGTTGGTACTGGGAGCACCATGGTTTGTCTGAAACCATGAAAGATGATTTTCAATCCTATGCATGATGGGTCCAATTTTTAAGAGACCCAAATCACATTGTTTTCAAATAGTATGAAAAAATATGTGCATAAGCATTGTTGGGTCCCTCTTTGGTCATTGAGGTTCACATGGTTAGATCACAGTTAAAAATAAGTGTGTCCAAAATGTTCATCCTAGTGTTTATCTGAGAAATTATGATTTCACCATTAATGAACATAAAATATTAACCATATTTTCATTTACCCATATCCAGGTGCCGTAGCTCCTCCTCCCTCTCAAGGATTAATCATCCTCAAAATATATGAATCATGTGAAGTCCCTCATAGGTAATCCAAATAAATCCCTTTCATAATATTTATATTTTCATCGGTATGTACTTGAATCTTATATATTTTGTTCTTATATTCTCTCCCATTATCTTGTGGTAATGTGGTATTAGCGTAATTATCCAATTTTCATGGTGTTGGATTTATTCCCTTATTCCATTCATTAAAATTCTAATATGAAGGTGATATTGGATAGGGAGTAATCTATTGACCTATAGAACATGGTTTATATTTTACTCCAAATAATATTAATATTTTTATGGATTTTCCATTGTACAGTGTGGCTATCAATTCCATACATTGACATAAAATGTGTTCATCCTTTATATATAATTTTATGAACTTTTTTATATTTCATTAGATCCATTCTATATTTTTAGAGGATTCCATACTGATGGTATTACACCATTTAGGGTGTGAGAAATTGAATTACCAATTTTATATAAATATTTAAATGAAAAACCACCTCACCTTTTTTTTATTGACCTAGAAAATGTAATTTTCCCCTATGTTGTTATTTTATTAACAGAAAATCATCTTACTGTTTTATCATTTAGTAATTTAAAACAATTTACGTAATTAGTTAATTGTATCATTTAAATTTCATGGTTTGGTTTGAAATGTCATGCCTCATCTTATATAATTATGAATGTGAAATATATCAATTTCACACTCTATTATATTTGTGATAAATTGATAGCATATCAATTTAGGTGATCCCTAATGTTTATTATTGTTATTATAATGAGTATACCATTATTATAGTTCCCTGAATAATTGTTATGGAACATGTTGAGCAGGAATATTCACTGCTCATTACATCGAGTGTTGTGAATGATAACTCTCACTATTATACTTATATATGGATGTTGGGAATGGAGATTCATGTTCAAATTATTTGAGTGTTGGGTATGAATTATTAACCCAATTAACTCTAGTGATAAGTATTATGTATCCCATTCAAACTGAAAATCCAGGCATGTACCCTTTCATGATCATCTAGCTCAATATAGTAGTTATGGACAATGAAGTGATTCCCCAGGTCTATCTAGAAGCTTTTATCCATTTATATACCAACTTATTTACTCACACACTTAGTTTATATACATTCTTATTCAATATAACTATATATCTATGATTACTATATATAAGGTTACTCAATAGTCACTTCCATTGGCCTATGCTGATGTAAGTATAGACAGTCAATTTTCCTATAGGAACGAGATGAGGTTAATATTTATTATCCAGCATTGTTTAATAATTAATTTGATTTTCAAACTTCTCAGAAATATAAATTTGATTGATTACTTCAATACATCATTGTTGTTGGAAAACTATTTTAATATCAATCCTGAATTGGGGAACCATTGGTACCTAATTAAACCTTAATTTTGATGGTTTGGATAAGGTAAATCACCATACTACTAATGTTTGATCTATTTTACTACTACATTAGAGAATGTATGGGGAGGGCTGAGAATATGATCCACATGCTAGTGGAGGTGTCTTTTGTAATTTATTTATTTAATTATAATATGTGGAATATGTCTATCCTATGTTTCCCCATTTCTGTATATCAGGATACCATAAAATCCTATTTAATATGACACATCCAATAAGAATTTTATTATTGTTATTATTTTCAATTTATTTACGTCATTTAATTTAGTCATTGGATTGTTTCCATTGTGCCATCTATTTATATATTCATTTGTATTTTATTATTTATTTTTATATCCAATATTCCATTCTAATATGACAGTGTAATGTATCCACTATACCTACCTTACACCCTTTACAATATTTGATAGCCTCTGGTATATAGGGAGATACCCTTGAAGTTATGTGACTGAGTAGATCAAGGAACCAGTTCTGTTGATCCCACTATATGGAATTAATTGTGTCATTAGAGCTTCTATTTTACTTTTTGAATAATATTTGGATATTTTATTGGAGACTAGAAAGAAATGGAATTTTTAATGAGAATGTGCATGGGAGTATCTAGCCCATGTACAAGAGAAAATAAGAATACATTGGATTGGTTATTGAAATTAACGGATTTTAATTGTTATAGGTGATATGATCTAACTATAGGGTCAATAACATGCCTTATGATACTATTATTATTGATTTTATTTATACATACATGGTTCATGGTCTAATACAGAAATTAATTGATATGTAATGAATCATTATAGGATCATTAGGACTACTATGACATGCATTTTTCAATGAAACATCTAATTTTTTTTTGTGTTTTACTATTCTATATCATTTTTTCCTTGATTATCATATATTGAAATGTTATGAAATTTCATGTATGGAGTATATAATTTGATTAATTAATGTAACGAAAAATTTATAAATGATTCTTTACAACCTAGAACAGTGATGACACCTTAATTGAAATATTGTACAATGTTATGGGTTCTAGACCTACTAATTCATGACTGTTTTTTTGTACTATATATTTAAGATTAAAAATATATATGAATTTAAATATTTATCTGAGAAAATTATTCCACTATATGAATTATATTTTCAAATTAATGTTAATTTTCTACTATACCATATATTCATTATGTGATTATTATTTTGAATGTTATTTCCTTACCATCCTTGATTATGGTACATTTCTCAAGGAATTTCCAACAACAACATCCTATCACATTTTCTTTTGATAACAGACCCCAAGAAACTAAGTCATGGATGGAGATAATGTGTTTTACTTTAAATAATTCGAAGACACCTCCAGAGTAGAGGGAGAAAATTTCTGGTTATATGGAATGTGGTTTTCAGAGGAAAGAGTGGGATGTCAATACCCAGGTAGAGTAACATGATGATATTCTCTGGGAAGGCTTCAAAACAATCTATTATGATTACTTCTTCATATAGACCCTGAGGGTTGAACAATCATGATAGTTTATGAATGGGAAGCAGGGATACATGTTTTTCATTGTGTTTTATTTTAATTTTACTGAGATTCTGTGGATCTCATCAACTCTAAAATGTGATGATCTTATTAATGCCACATGATTCAACGATTCCATATTATACACCAAAGGATCAGTTTTCAATGGTTTTCAATTGTCCACTATTTCTAAGATAATTAATGAGAAAATCATTAATGAGTGTAATCTAAGGGATCATGATGGTTCGAACTGGGGAATTTAACATCCTAGATATGGCAGTGTTACATCTAGTGGTATATCGCGGTGTTTAATGGTAATTTATAGGTGTTTTAGTAGTCATGTTTCATGGAATGATAGTTTCCTCATATGTCACCATTGAAGGACTCTAAAACTAAAAATCCTTATTTTAAGCATGATCTTGTGAAAAAAGGCTACTACAAGATCAAAAATATCAAGTGCTTTATAGGAATTTTTAAATACTTCATATAGGCGAGGGTATACTCCCACCACATGTTTAAGGACAGCGACTGTACCTTCTAATCTAGAAGATACCTAGAATACCACTACCATCTCAGGCCAAGGATGTGGTCATGGGAGAGGTAGTCAGACTCTTTACATACATTGGTTGCAGGGTGGGCTTTCTCGGGGTAGTAAATATGTATCTTATGGCTATGGTATGGGATATATATATATGTAGTTCAACCAATTCTGGAGGAGTATAGAGCCATAAATACTATATGAGATACTATTTTAATAGCCTCTACTAGTTTTTACTTTATTTTACAAAGCTATGTAGCAATGTTTAATATAGAAGGTAATTATATATAGTAAAACCCTCATGATAGGGTATTAATATAGACTAATGACACATAAAACCCTATTAGATATCATATCATAGGTAATTATCCATTTTAATTATTATCCCCTTAAAATAGTCAGATATGTCCTTTTGTAGAATACATATTTTCGTTGACATGATAGTGTTTGATGAACAAATCAGGATAGACTAGTTACATTCATATCAATCCCATATTGGTGTGCATCAGTAAAGGAGGATATTTACATAAATCTAGGTTGGTATACACATGAATAAGTTATAATGGGATATCCACAATAGGGAATCAAGAACTCAATATCCGGAGCATGATAGAGTGATAAAACAAATTTCTAGTCTTTTCATTGATTATGAGTGGTTACATCCCACTATCTTCTTTAATATGGTGTATCATTTCTAGTATACCTTCCCTAAATACTTTTTTATTCTACCATCATTGAAGGAGTTATAATATAATTAATATTTCGTGCTAGGAGTAGTATAAATGACCATTACACCATACAAGATGTAACCATTGGATCTTGTGTAGCTCAGGTGAGATAGAGATTATTTGGTGGAAAAATGATTTATACTCCCTATCACTTCTCTAGGGGAATAAAAAATAATTTTTTTGAGATGTAGGATGGTAAAATTAGTATTTTTATTTATTACCATAGGTCTAACAATATTATGGTGATGAACACGTATCCACTATCATGAATAGAAGTCCCCCTTGATTACCTATGAGGATAGCGTGTCTTTTGATAGATTTAATTGATATCAGGAACAACCAGGTATATTTCAGGCCTTTAGATATACCCCACACAAGATTTTTTTAGATGGTATGGTCATTATTTGTACCTTTTATTGTCATTATTTATAAAAAATACAAATGGTTTTCATGGATATAATGAATCATGATTTCCACCTATATTCAGATTTATATATTGTATTGTTTGTGGATGACATCATTCATAATGAAATCTCTATATTTGAAAACTCCATCTATCTTGTGATCATGATGAATACAATGAGAGTGGTCTATCATCCCACTATGTTCAACAATTTCCAATTTTCGATCGATAAATTCTACATCCTAGGACACATCTTCATGATTTTATGAGTATATATTGGCCTATAGAAAGTGAGAGATGTGGTTTCCTCATATCATACATGGAATTATATTAATATATGACATTTATTAGGGATGCACTAATATTATAGACACTAGAACTAGGATTTATCATTTCTTTCTCTTACACTTCGATTCCTATCTATGAATGCTGTGAAATTAATATGTTCATAATATTTTGAAGGAATATTTCAGTATGTTGAATGTGGATTAGATTTAATTATAATCTTAATTCTACCATCGCTGGTGAGAAGATATAATACTTACTATTATGAATTAGCCAACAGGATTAGAGAGGTTTGATGTTGAACATGGGAGTCATAACATATGTTTCTTATTAGTTGATTCCCCACAAGAAAAATTTCACGACACATTAACTTGAGCTAGCCGTGGTAGTTCATGCATTAAGTTATTGTATGAATTATTTTTTTGGGGGAATTTTTATGGTTTTAACAATAAAAATAATCTATAAGTATATTGTTACATAGTGTGATGTGAATCATCGTCAAGTAAAAAATAGTGGAGAAATTGTAAAACATTTACATATATCATCCTTACTTGACCAGAAAGGGAAACATTTTAGGAGATTATCTATACTGGAAGGCATAAAAATAGGTGTATTAGGAGGCCAATGGTGAGTAAAATATAATTTGACTCATTTTCAAGGATACAAGAAGATTTTTTGAAGGTTAAAATCAATAATTCCCACATGGCCTTAGTAATGGGATCTGCCGTTATGGAAAGTGTGAGAATGTTGAAAATATCATATCCTAATGGTTTAGTCCTAAGGAACTTTATCTCAAATGATGTTTCATATTATGGTGGACCATGAATGGGGATGAAACTGTAATCATTTATGGGATAGAATATCTTATAGGTAACATTAGAGAGTAGTTGAAGTGGGAATCTCATGCCTTAACATGTATGGTACATCCCGGTGTCACCATGATATATCATGAAATGCATCAAATGTATTGTTATCTCTCCATGAAATGCATTATATCATGACTTCTAGGGTTATTGGGAGAAAAACATAGAACATGAAGATTTCATATATAATAATATCATTCAGGATACAATCTATATGGATCCTTATGAGGACAAATATGGAAGGCCATGATGATACCCTATGTTCTTGATAGAGGAAGGGGATAGAAATTTTCATCGACTGAGTCTAATTTATGAGACATTATTTTATGTCCAACTGTTTAGAGAAAAGGTTTACATGTGAGCATTTCTATTACTGGTCCAACGACAGATTCAATGGTGGGGTAATAATTTTCTTTGATTTATTATACCATTTTATGTTTTCAAAAAAATCATTCTAGTAGATTATAAAATAACACATCATCATTGATACTGATCTATGCATCACTTCATTCACATACCATATCTTCATTGGAGTTTTCTGGATTCATCACATTTAATCCATCGAGATGTGGTTGATTTAAATGTGGTAATTTCAATTATGGATTATCTAGTGCAAATAGAGAATTATAGTGTAAAGACACTTCACTGAAGGTATGTTTCATCAATAAAAGTTCTCTGATAAAATAGATAATCATAGAAAGAATTATGTGAGCGGGAGGATGATGTGAAAGCATAGTGTCCAGATAATTACATAGTTCATCCCTTATTTCCCCTAGAAATCAAAATTTATTGTTAGTTTCATTTAGGACATGAAGTTTTAATTAATTTAATTTTCTAAAATATGTAACAAATTTATTTTAGTCTAATTCATAATATTTTCTACAAAAATATTACCTATAGTGTATAGAAGGTTCCAAGAGTTTCTGGGGATTGTTCAGATTGAATATTCATTGAATAATGAAAAATATAGTGGGCCACATTGTTATATTGTAGTTAGTACTAACTGTGATTCTTAATGATGTTGGCAACATAAAGGGTAGATTGAGCCACATTGTTTGTTTGAAACTATACGTGACGTTGCACAGACCCGTACACGATGTTTATAATTTTTAGTATATCCAAATAACACTGTTTGTACATGGTTTTGAATTCCATGCACATAAATCATCCGTGTTCCAACCATTGAAGGTGAGGTTCAGATAATTGGAACAATGATTAGACAACCCAAAATCCAAACAATGATACAAAATGTTCAAGGATGAAATTATTTTTTTCACATAATGAAAATAAAACCGTAAACCAACTTTTATTTCACCCATCTACTGTGGCTGAAGCTCCTCCTCAATGTTATGGGTTTTTCCTCCTCCCAAGCTGGTATTATTTAGTAATCCCTCATTTGGACATGAAATCAATCAATGTTAGAACTATTCAATTCACACTGGTAATAAATCAAATACTCTTTCTTTGGTTTATAATATCAATTGACATCTATTTCTCTACAAGGATGAGAGCTCATTCACCAAATTTTATGGGAGTTGGTCTATTCTATTGATTTATTATCTTTTACATTAAATAATTATGATATAATATGATGATTAATATTCATCCCTAAGGTAGGTGGTCTAGATTTCATTCAAATTTTTTATTGTTTTCATGGATTTCTTCACGTTGTGGCATTATAGTCATTTTCATTCATCGCCTAAAAACATTATTCAATTCCAAATAACATTACCAACATTTTTGTAATCCCATATAACCTTGCTATAAATATATAAAATTAAAACTTTAAAGGGCCACCTCTTAGTGTGTGAAAAATTAAATATAATAATTTATGTAAATGTTTAATTGACCTAAAACCTCATATTATTTGGGATTGAGAAATAAAAATAAAAATTCCATTTTTCTGATAAATAGTTCATTAACCAACCACCTTTAATGTGGGTTTGATGACATTAATTAAATTTATATTCCTATATTATGTAAATTTATTATTTAATTTAATAGAATGGGTGGAATGAAAACACCTCATATTTTATCTTTATGGATGTGAATTTTAAAAATTTGTTTAGCCTTGGATATTTGTGCTAAATATTTATGATAGAATTATATGTGACCCAGAAATTTTATTTTTATTTTTATTTTTATTTTTATTATGGTTTTATTATGGTTTTTTATATGATGTTTAAGGGAAAATTTGAGATTAAATTTCCACTCTCTATTACATCCGTTGTTGAGAACTACATCTCTTACCATTATACATGTATCAGGATAATGGTCATTGTTCTTTGGGATCCCTTTCATCACGTTTTGGGAATGATGTATCACCCCACACATCTCATGTGATGAGAATTTCCCCTCTAATTCAACATGATATTTAGTGAATGTACCCATTCAAATTTCCTATAAAACATTATACATGTTATGGAAGCCAAAGATACACCTGGAGTATATCTAGTACCTAGTAACCATGTATATGCATCCTTATTTAATCACGCACATAGTGGATAGAAATGTATGAAGTATATAAGTATATATATATGATTAGTGAAGAAAAAATCCTATTGGAAAATGATATAGAAGGTAGAGCTTACCATCTATCCAATATGAACCTAAGTTGGCTGGTATTTATTATCATGCGTTGTTTAATTATTCATTTTAGTAATAAAATCATTATATATTTTTTCATCATGGAAATTTTTAAGAATCAATTGTTGGTGTCCCACAAAGTTTAACTCACATAAAAAACTATCGTCCATTTCTGTGAAATTAGATCACTTCCATACAATAATGGATAAGTTATATCACCCTATAACTCAGGTTTGATTTATATTACTTTAAGCATGTATATTGGGGGAATAGGAACAATCATATGCTCATGATTCAAGTGGATGAGTCATTTGGAATTTTTTATTTTTTATTTAAAATTATAAATTCGAATACGTTGTCTCCCTTTTTTGGTATATCATCATTCATAAAAATATTTTATATATGTATAAACCTATGATATTTGGTTTATTGTTATTTCTCGACGGTTTTTTAATCATCAATAGTTTTATATATAATTCATTATGATTATAAAAATATTTATATATGCATCATATTCTTATTTTTTATTTATTTTATCGTATGTGCCACTTTAATATAAGAGTATAGTCTCCCCATCGAACCAACCTTACACCATTGTTAGTAATCATCATTTTTGGTAATTGGGCGGTGAGTTTGAGGACATGTGACCCACAATATCAGGTAATCGGTTATGTGGATTATGGTTTTGGATGTTATAGTGATGAAGCTTATAATTTAGTTGGTGGTGTCACATACATTCCCTATATTAATTATTCCTTATTATATGGGAACCTAGTACATGGACTCTCTACTAAAGAAATTGACCATATTAAATAAGATTGATTGAATATATAAATTATTAGTCATATTATAAAATAATTTAATTATTATACCAAATTTATGTAGTCCCTTGTATAATATTACATATCTCAACTGCTGTTGGAAAAGAATATAGACCTAGTGTCAAACTGTATGATATTTACAACCTCATTGACGGAATGTCTATTATTTGAGACACCACTCTAAAACTGGTGGACAACACCAAATATGGATCCATAATCACAAAATTAGAGATGATCAATTTACTTTAGATGATTAGATTGTAGGGATATAGGTTTAACCATTCAACCCCATGAAAATCATATACTATAAGTGATGGCCATGGTGAGAGGGACCCTTATATAGAATAAGTTTCTTTGGAAGATAGTATATAGGAATTCTATTATGGTCTTGGTTGCCCGACTGACTTTTCCATTACTCTAGATATGGAGGACATCTCTAAGATTACTCTATAGAGTATTTATTATATGACATACCTCTCCGTAGTAATGAAAGTTAACTGTGATACTAGTTATTCCATTTGTATAAAACCCATAGTGTTGTGAGTTAAGTATGTGAGACTAGGAATTGAACATGGACCTATAAAGGGGGATATAATATAAAATGACTAATATTGTCCATATTCATGTGTATTGTGTAATATAAATTATGGGTGACCATTGTTACCCAAAAACTTAATAGCTAAGTTGGGGCTATGATCAGTAAGGACGTGCATGGGAATTTGGAAATACAATGGGTTGTTTCTTATTTTTTCTTTATCTATGGTAAATATTAAATAATTTTTTATGGATTTCTCTAAATTTCTGTGAATAATTAATTGGAAGCATGATTTTGTATTCCTAGTGGGACATAGATACATCTTTTCACTATAGAAATGTATTGAATTCCAAAGACACCTATGATATATAATGGGTATAAGAATTCATGAGACACTACGGTCCCATTATAATGAGTTTTGAATTGGAAATTTTTTAATATGAGATTCATTGTGAACTAAAATATTTTGAAAACCATAATGTTCTAATTTATACGTTACTTTTGGAATGCATGAAATGGATATAATTTTAATGATGTAGTGAGGACATTGCAATTTACTAGGGTGTATGGGATTCAAAAAGTTATATGTGGTGATGGGTGGGTTCATTTTACCAAGAACATTTGTTGATAAATCCAGAGGGAGTTAGGATAAACCCTCTCAATTGATGCATATGATACCCCCCATAGATAAGACACATTCTTTAGTTTGGGTTGGAGGCCATGTAGTATTGATTTATTGGATACCCAATTGTGAGGCCTCTTATCTAAAAAATTATTCCAATTGGATTGATTAAGGTGTCCTTTGTAATCAGTCGTGCATGAACTTATTGATTTCATGGATCCCCTTTCCTCCTAGATTTCAATTTATTATTTCCTATACGATAATGAATACCCATTTAACAATAATGGGGTTATGAATTTCAACTTTAGATGAGTTAGATTACCACTTCCTCCCAACGGTCTGATGACTTGCATTAACAGATTCATGTGATCATGATCCCTTAATTTGTATTAGATAGTCCCATGTTAGTGACGTATCATGCTTAGATACATTCTAGAACAGGCCAAAACAAGAATGGTCAATCAATATCATGATCCTATGAATAATTTATTGTTTATTTACAACATATAATCAATTTATTTTATGTTATTTCATTACATTATTATGTATATAATAAATAAAAATATTAAGCAATTTAATGGTTATATATGAGACCAAGAAAGTAGTTCCCTACGGATGTATGTACTCACTATATTCTTAAGAACTTGTTGAAATTAGGTAATTGTGCAGTCTCCAAATGGTTGTAGGAATAGGATGGGTTGAATCCAAATATAACAAGATTGAGTGGGATATATCAAGGGAGTGTGATGTTTTTTAATATATTACACATAATTATTAATGTTAACTAGTTTCTCAATATCTATTTTATTTTATTGTATATTCCTAATAATTCTATTGGGAGAACAACACATTTATTATAACACGATTCATTGGGTCCACTATTAGATTATTTTAATATTGGTATAGTAGGTTTTATTTAGACATTATAATTTGTATTTTGGTATTTTGAATAATTTTTTCTATCATATTGAATTACTATGAGTTGTTTATAATAGTTAAGTCTCCTCATAATATAACCTATACCTCCTCATTGAGTCATCAATGTCTATTGTGTGATGAGCAACACCTGGGGAATTGTAGGTTTATGTTTTTGGTCATTGATATGTGGTTACAAGGACTGATATTTGAAAACGTTGTTTCAAATTTGTTTCATTCCTTTTTTTCTATTTTGGGATATGGTAGACAGAGTTTTATGGAATGTGTTAGATATTATGATGGATGCCAGAATGGTGAATCATGAACACCTTTTTTAGTGATTATTCAGGAAATAAGGGATTTTATTATGGTTCCGGATGTATGATGGGTTCCAAAAGTGGAATAATAAAAATTTATAATATATATTATGACAAAATGTTTATTATTTCACACATATTGGTGATAGTAATTAAAATTAATTACAATGATTAAGGTAACGTCATGACCCCCTACCTAGAATGTGTACCCTTCCTAGGTTATCAATGTGAGAAGGGAGATAATGACCCCCGAGTCCCACCTCTAGTAGGCCCTGGGTTGGCGACTAGCACTGAGGGTATCATAAACACACAAATGTGAGGAACTACCCTCTAAGAAAACACAAGAAGAAGTCAGAGATATGATAAACACCAATCAACTCTGACTCAGACTGTAATATAAACGAAAACCAATTTACACATACGAAATGCCTTGCATAAGTACTACAACTGAAAAGGGAAAAACTGCAAGTACCCAAAGCAAAGTAAAAATAACATCAACTACAATTCCGAATAGCTCCAGCAACCACAAGCTAGTAAACACCAGCCTGATCTCCAACCTGCTCCACGTGACCTGAAAAATAGTTTATATAAACATAGGGTGAGTATAATAATATACTCAGTGGATGCTCTCTAAAGCCTCTCATGCAAATGTAATGAATGCATGTTAACACATAGTGAACAACAAGTGAAACTATCTCGTTACCTAAATAGGTATACAATGTTCCCAGCATCACCATGGATACTCTCACAAAGTCATGTATACAAGAATATATCATATAATAAAAAATATCATGGGTACCCCACATCATGAAACACAAAGGCTTTCATGAAGACTCCTAGGAGAAGCACTACACTATCGTCACAAAGAAATGTCACCAGGTAGTTTTTCGGATCCACCACAACTCGCATAACGTGTATCATACGCTTGGTATTAAACCTCAAGCCATCACAGCTCATACACCGAGTAAGGATCCCCATACCATCACATCCTATACATGTTACACATATAGTTTTCCATAGAAAACAATATCCAAAATATATGTGTGTGAATAACCACAAGCCGTTATATCCCTCTACGCACATATATGGGGAAAACTAACCAATGTGCCTGCCAGCACCAGTAACTTCCAAGAGAAGAGAGTGGGGCCACAGGGGGTAGTCAGGTATCCATCCTCCCACCGAAATGTATGGGAAAACACCCCCCAGGACTCAGAATCCCTATGGTGTCAGTTTCCCTTACATACAGGCTGGAGTAGCATATAGAAACACAAAAATTACAGAAAATACTATAAGTCACTACCATACTATGTGCATAACCAAGTCTTAGAAACAAATGTAGCTAATGTGTCTTAGACTCCGGGATGAAACTTCTAAGACTAGGTTTCCTATAAGCACATGACAATTTAATGAACTTTCTTTGATTACTTCATTCCATTTTTATCAGTTTCACATTACAATTAATAATTCATTAAACATTAATTAACTATGAACAATTCCACATTAAATTATAGTATCATCACACCCATGTCAATTGTTCCATCAAAATTTCAACCTCATCATTATGTTCCAACCACTTCATCCTAATGGGTTAAGACAATTTATTCAATTATTCATTATAGAATTAGTTTCCCACATTCCCATGAATTCTATAAAAATATTCTATGCTACTAAACACAAGGGGGATCAACACGGTGAGTAGATGTACTACCCGTCGAGTATTTTCCACTTACATCAAGATCATATACCCATACTTCCTTGAGAAGATAAACCTGGAAAGCACGTGGCATACCCCATGTGTCTTCGCCTCTTTCAAAAGAGGGTTTTGTAAGACCTGCTGCATTGAGTAGTAGGGGAAAGTAAAGAAGATAAACAACCAAATGAAATAGTAACCATACATCAATCACATCCTTCCCATTCCATTATCCTTGGTGTCCTCCTAGACACCCACATGCATAAACTGATGCATCTAACCACTCTAGGCATCATCTTCTACCACAACCAAAAGGCTCCATGCCCCCACATATCACAACATCCATCCAGGCACACATCACATCACAAGCAGTAGGAAAGCAATCACCCCATTAATTAGTCTCTTGGAACTTTAACAATCAATAGGGTTAAGGAATTATCAAACAATCAGTTCATTAATCCATATTGAATCAATAGATTTTTTATTCATATGTTCCAATTTTGGGAAACCTAATAAGTAAGCTATCAGAATTAAGTAAACATGCATACTCCGCCAGTTTTACTAACATAAAATTACAACTAGAACCAGATTCATTTACATGCCTCATTATCTTTAGCCAAACAAATATCAATTAATATCAATTTACATTTTTTTACCGTTTTCCATCAAGAACGAATACTTAATCAAAGAAATCATAGATATCACACTATCTAGAAAAACATGAGGCAATAACATATGACCGATCTCAATTTATTTATCCAGTTCAAATATTTATTATGTCAATTTCATTGTCATCAAATGAGATAAAATATGCTAAAGATAGATTTTCACATAAAAAAAATAGAAGCAAATAATCCCCTACCTCAATGTAACGCCCTTACCCTAGTTACCCAGAGTCGGTGCATTATTAGATAACATTGGCATGATCATAGGAATGATCATGTCTCGAA
This sequence comes from Viscum album, assembly GCA_963277665.1. NCBI lineage: Eukaryota > Viridiplantae > Streptophyta > Magnoliopsida > Santalales > Viscaceae > Viscum > Viscum album. The sequence continues at coordinate 1,193,021,538 of OY728121.1, read as the reverse complement.
AGAACGATTAGTTTAGTAGCCTTGGAATAACTAGATACATTCATAAAGATTACATTACATCATAAAATGAAAACTACAACAATATAGTCTCCATAGTCCAGACTCTTATCCCCTCATACTATCCCAGCAGGTCATTCATAAAATACTTTTTCACATCCTTGGAAAAATAAAAAATAGAAAGGGGTGAGTTCGAATGCCTAGTAAGGATAACAATATAACAGAATATTTCATAAATAAGAATAAACATTTAAGGAAATGTATAACTAAAACAAAATCATTTTAAACATGAACTTCAACATAATATGGAATAAATAAAATGAAATAATTCCATTTACATATTCACATGGATATTCTACTAATCGAATAATCACATGAAATATCAATAACCACTTTCATAATGATGGAATGCATAATTCCAGGCTATTATAACCACATAGCCAAGGCCTTGTGCCAAGACTAGAAATAAGATTTTGTCATGGCCTTGTGCCAAAACACTAGTTTGTCTCATGAGACCTACCGATGCATCAAGGAGCTATAGCGGGATCCACCCGTCACTTATTAAGTCCAATGCATTCGTCATATGAATAGGTTTAAACATAACATAAACATTCGTATTAAAACTAGCATACAAAATAACAATACTTTCTTCATAAACCATGAATGGTATAAAAATAACACATCCACAGTCAAACATATCACAAAACCATCAATACAATATGGATGTTTTGTATCATAATAAATGAACTCTAAATAAACATAAAATTCATCAAAGCATGTTGACATAGATGAAATCAAAACTCTTTTTAGAGAAATATCGCTTTTTATTTTGAAATCATTTAAGAGTCAAAAAAATTTAAAATAAAACATTTACATTGAAAATTTTCTTATAAGCTTGTAAGGGAAGCTTTTGAAGATTTTATAACGGTGGAAAATAGCCGCAACCGCCGTATAAGTTAAAAAAACATTCTTACATTAATTATGTCGAAAAGGTTAAACAGTACCTAGTTTTGAAAACGATGGAAGGATTTCTTTATAAACCTCTAAAAAAAGTCAAAAAAGGTTATAAATGACATTAAACCATATTCTTGTAAATATTAAGAAATTTTTTGAGATACATTTTTTAGAAACATTGTTGTGGATGATAATTATGCAACAGACGATTATTACGTATAAACAACCTTGGATAATGAAGAGATTGCGAAATAAACCCTTACATTGTACTTTTCCATGGCTGTGGGTATGTTAACCTCCTGTATAATGGTGAAATAATTTTTATTAAATTATACATGAATCATATAGATTAATATGATATCATATATGATCTTTTAACATTGCGTTGTTAATAATATCTTAGTATTATCGTCGTTTTGGGTGTTAAGTCACTCATTTTCTTTTATAAGTTTTGTTACGTAAGTCATTCTTGTCATAGAAAAGTTGTATCTTATTCATATCCAGAATAATATCAAGTCCTTTAACATTATTTTTAAATCATCAAATGATAATTATACTGGAATGCATTCGATGGACAATGAATGTCATAGCGTTCGTGGAGACGATAGTCCTTACGTATGCACGAGCGAAAATATCATTCTTTTGATATTAAAATAAAATATAATTGGATGTTATATCATATATATATAATTTTTATCATGGTATATTTATTATTTACATGAATTAAACATCATTATTATACCCATCCATATAATAATTTATTGAATAACAATTACACCACAACGTGGAGACGATAAGCCGTACGTACACACGTATGGTGACATGTCATTCAAAGGATGGATATAATACTGAATATGGTTGTAACATATTTATAATTACATAAAAGTACATATATGATACTACAGTTATTATTTTAGAATTTTAAAAACAAAGAAAGAAGAAGTTGATGAAGAAAGGAACTTGAAATAGGGTGGTGAAAACATTACCTCTTCTTCGGGTTCTTCCTTTAGATTTGATCAAAAGGGCTCCACAAGTTGGCTTTATGATCAAACTAAGGCCTATAGGTTGTCTTGAGGGATGTTGAGAGAGTATTGTGGCAGGTTTTGGCCGAGAAATATGGCTTTCAATGTTTGAATTAGTGAGAAGGGGGAGTGTCGTTTGATAAGAGGGGTGAGAGGCACCTTTGGGGAAGCAAGAAATATTATTTTATAATAAATTCATATTCAAATTAAAATGTCTCCAAGGTGGATTTTATAATGCTTAAGGTGGTTATGGGTCTAAAACCACTCAACCAATAGAATTTAGACCGGTTTGGGTCGTTATATTAACCTTATCTTTTAGTTTTAACACTTAGTTAATTAGTTTGACACTTACCATGTCACTTTGTATTTTTATATTATACAGTAAATAAACTTACTATATACCTCCAAGAGACCCCCAAGTGGTCCATTAATGATACAAATATCATGATATATGTCTATTTTCCAATCCTTAGATTTTCAGGAATTTAATATCAATTAATAATATAATATTTGTTTTAAAAACTCTTTTATAACAATTTGGACACTATTCAATAATTGATTTTTGTAAAACTCATAACAGAATGATTATTTATAAAAAAGATAATTTAATCAATAATAACATGTCATATTAACCTATAATAATATTGGTATTTCTAAAAAGTCTTAAATTACATTTATTTGGGTATCTATAATATCAATAATTCTAATTTTACTTTAATTAGGTAATTACTGCATCATTATTATGTCTTAAATAAATTAAATAATTTAATGTCTAAAAATTATAAATAAAATCCAATTATGTATTATATCTTTTTATCTTTTTAATTAATATTTATAGTTGAAAATAAAACATATATTACCCTATGTAAAAACTGTTGTTCTAAAAGATATATGCTTATATCATTTTTGTATTTATTTTAACTTAATTAAAATAATGTGTCCCTATCACCTACAAGTGGATCCATGGGGTCCCAAAATCGACCCAAATATGGAAATGGTCGAGAATGTATCCACCAATAAGGTTAGGACACGTTTTAGGGTAATTTGTTGTTATTATAATTATATTTTTGAACCCTTATTTACCGAATTTACCCTTTAACCATGAAAAATAAAATATTTACTGAAGTAATTATTCAAAATGTCTAAAAATAAAAGTTACCTAATTACACAATTTGGATATCCTGATTCGAAATATGGAATCCATTTTTTCTAATTCTAAACATAGAAGTGGAATAAATTAATTTAAAATTAATTACTGTTGTTAAAACCAACAGCTTGTTTTTAAGAGATAATAACTATCAAAAGAGTGACAGTTTTTTATGTCCGGTTTAATTGTGAGTTTATTTCCAATGACCAACATTGTATTAAATGGTAAAAATATATTCTATATATACTTTAAAACCACTCAAATTCATAATTTATCACTATTAATTATTTTTATTAAAAAATTTGTTTTTAAATAAAATTTATTAATTTTAATTATTCCTCAAAATAATAATGTTATCTGAAAAGTACCAAAATTTCACCATAGGCTAAATTTGATAATCCAAATCCAATAATGAAGTCCATTTTGAGAGATAAAATTTATAAAATTTTAAAACGTAGGTATTACTATTCATAACGGCTAGTTTGATTGGTTGTGGTGTGTGTTAGAACTCGAAGTTGCGTATAACACATGATATTGTATTATTCAAAGAGAAGCGTACTGTGGAATCTTGGGGTGTTACATTCTCCCCTCCTTCAAATAAATTCGTCCATGAGATTTATAGAATATTATTGCAGAAAAATACTCATGTGGTTCTTCATCATAAGTTTCTCGGGTTCCCACATTGCCTCTTCCATTTTATGGTTTCTCAGACAAGTCGTCCGATTCCTCAGCACTTGTTCTCTCATTTCAAAAATCATGATGGGATCTTCGCAATAAGATAGATCAGGTCCAGTTCTAATTCCTCCTAGGTGATTACATGTGTTTGGTCATGCATGTATTTCCTCAATACTGATACATGGAACACATCATGAACATTGGAGAGATTTGGCGGCATTGCCAAATGGTAAGATACAGTCCCAATTCAATCTACAATTTCGAAAGGTCCAATGTACTTTGGACTCAATTTACCCTTCTTACTGAAACATATAACTCTCATCCATGGAGATACCTTCAAGAAAACATGTTCTCCTACTTGAAATTCAAAATCCTTACTTCTGTTATCAGCATAGCTCTTCTACCTACTTTGAGCTGCTTTGATGTGGTTTTGGATTACCTTTACCTTGTCCATTGTTTCCTCCACCAGTTCTAGGCCTACAAGTTTTCATTCACCAATGTCATGCCAACAGGTTGGTGTGCGACATCTATTTCCGTATACCGCTTCATATGGTGCCATCTGAATACTCAAATAGAAGATATTATTATAGGAAAATTCTACCAAAGGTAAATATTGATCTCACATACCCTGAAAGTCATGCGAGCAGGATCTCAACATGTCTTCTAAGGGTTAAATAGTCTGTTCTGATTGTCTATCTATTTGAGGGTGGTAAGTAGTTCTCAAACGAAGTTTAGTATCCAAGGCCTTCTGAATACTTTTACATAATCATGATGTAAAATGGGGATCACGATCCGAGACAATCGATAGGGGTACTCCATGATGTCTCACAACTTCATTAATATATAGCCTTAACAGACGTTCTACTGGAAAATCCTCCCTTATAGAAAGAAAATGTGCTGACTTGGAATGATGATCCACAATGACCCATATTGCATCATTCCTTCTAGGAGTCTTTGGTAGTCCCATGAAAATGTCCATCGTGATATTATCCAATTTTCACTCTGGTATGTGAAGAAGTTGCAGTACTCCACCAGGTTGTTGCCTTCCAGCTTTCACTTGTTAACAAACTATACATCTTGACACAATATCAGTAATCTCCCTCTTCATGTTGTCCCACCTGAAACGTTCCTTCAAATATGAATACATTTTGGTGCTCCCAGTGAGTATAGAGAAATTGGAACTATGGGCATCGTCCATAAATTCCCTTTTTAGATTAGGTATTTCGAGAACACAATGTCTCTTCACAAATTTCAAAATTATTTCTTCATACACAAACTCCCTCAATCTCTCATCATTCAAATCTTTATTCTTCTTTTGAAATTCTTCATCATCGGTCTGAGAACTATTAATCTGTTCTCGTAAAGATGGTTTGGAAACCATTTGAAAAAGAATTTATGTTTCACCTTCCATGGTGATTCCCATATCCATAATCACTAGATCCATGAAAATAGGATACCTTTCAATTCTCATCACGTTCAGAACTCCATGATCATTTCTGCTCAATGAATTTTCCACCTTATTTGCCTTCCTCGGGTGGTAGTGTATCGTGAAATCATAATCCTTGAGTAGTTCAAGCCATCACCTTTGCCTCATGTTGAGTTCTTTTTTTGAGAAAATATACTTCAAACTCTTGTGATCAATATAAATATCACATTTTTCACCATAGAGGTAGTGTCTCCCTATCTTCAAATCAAAGATCGTAGATGCTAACTCAAGATCATGAGTAGGATAGTTTTGCTCATGAATTTTCAACTGTCGTGATGCATAGGCAATAACCCTATCATTCTGTATAAGGACACAACCATGTACATTCTTTGATACATCACTATAAATAATGAACTCATCATTCCCCGATGGTAGAGTCAATATACGATCATTGACTAATCTTCTCTTCAGTTCATCAAAACATTCTTCAAACTCTCTTGTCCAATCAAATTTAACCCATTTAAGTGTGAGCTTCATTAATGGGTTAGCCAACCGGGAAAAATTCTAGAAAAAACATTGATAATAACCTGCTAACCCAATAAAATTGCATACCTCAGTTATACTCATCAGTGTAGGCCATTCCTGGATTTCCTTAGTCTTAGAAGGATCAATAGAGATTCCATCTTTAGGGACAATATGGCCAAGAAAATAAATCTCCTGAAGCCAGAATTCACACTTTCTAAACATCCTATATAATACTTGTCTTCTAATAATCTTCAATATAATGTGCAGGTGATTTTCACGATCTTTGTAGCTTTTGAAGTATACCATGATATCATCAATAAATACCACTACAATGTCATGAAGATATTTCTTGAAAACTCTGTTCATTAGATCCATAAAAACATATGGTGCATTAGTCAATCCAAAAGGCATTACTGTAAACTCGTAATGTACGTACCTTGTTCGAAATGCTATCTTCAGAATGTATTCCTTCTTTACACACAACTAATGGTGTCTATATCAATGGCCAATATTTGAAAAGTATTGCGCCCCATGCAGTTTTTCAAATGAATCACCAATGTGAGGTAGGGGATACTTTTTCTTTATTGTTATAGCATTGATCTCCCTGTAGTCAATGCACAAAATCATAGATCCATCTTTATTCTTAACAAAAATGAAAGGGGCTCCCCATGGAGAAACACTGGAGTGAATAAATCACTTATTATTCAATTCCTCTAGTTGTTTTTTTAGTTCAACTAATTGCATAGTGGCCATTCTATAAGGTGTCTTCGATATAGGCATTGATCAAGGAATTAAATCAATTGAAAACTCAACTTTTAGTTCTCGAGGATGTCTAGGTAAATAATCTGGAAATAGATCTACATATTCATTCACAATAGGTACATCCTCTATTTGAAAATTAATTTCCTCACCCTCAGTCATTTCATTCTCTTCCCCCCCAATAATTGAATTTAGTTGAGCTACTAAGGGTGGATCTATATAAGAATTAGGCGGCGACGATTCTTCTCTAAAGATAAGGTGTTCCGCATAATAATCATCAAGAATCCTAACCACTTTCTTATTACAATAAATATTCGCATAATTTTCCGAAAGCCAATCCATACTAAGGATTATATAAAATTAAATCATAGGAATGACGAAGATATCAACAGATAAAGAACATTTATGTGCCTTAATAGTGCATGATTCACAAAACTTTGTTGCAACGATACTTCCCTTAGGAGTTTTAACTGACAACGCCCTTGTTAAATAAAATTGAAAATATCTAATTTTCTTAGAAAACTGGGAAGATATGAAACAATGAGATGATCCGGAATCAAATAATGCATTTTGTAAACTTGAAGAAACCATTAAATTACCTACCAACACGTCTTTTGGAGCTTCTACCACAGCAGTAGTGATAGCATACGCTTTCCCTTGATCCCTTGGACTTTTCTGAGGTATGTTCCCCTGATGCTTAGGACATTTATTTGCATAATGTCCCATCTCCCTGAAATTGTAGCATTGGACATCGGTAGCTTCCTTCTTCCCCTTGCAATCACGAGCTTGATGGTCATTTTCACTACACTTGTAACAGACTCCTGTTGCCTTTATGCAAGTGTCGGGGTGTTTCTTCCCACATTTACTGTAACAACCCAGGTAAATAAAGAATATGACATTTTCATATTTATCCATATTTGTGAATAAAATATTAATATGACTTTAAAGGGGACACTATGCTCGATGGCGTACCCAACACGCAACAATGAGTTTCTTGGGAATCTTACGTTGCACTCTAATAATAAAATAATGTTATTTCAAATGGTAGTTAACATGTAGCCATTGTATTGGCGGGAATGTATAGAAATAACTACAATATGATTATATATGTTTTTTTAATGTTTTTACATTTATCCAATAAAAGAAAAAGGCATAAAATACGGAAAGAATTAAATTTTAGGTGTATATGCCCTAGTTTTCACTAAAGGTTCACTTATCGCCTATTAATGGAGAACTGTCATTAAATATAGTTTTTATCACTCTTATACATTCTTTTGGACCAAATAAAACTCTTATTAAGAATCGAGACATCAAATTTTACTTTGTGTAATTTTTTGGTATTTTTCCGATAAAGTTCATTTTCTTTTAATGAATAGTGTAGAATGTTGTGTTTTAATTCAAAACCTCTTTTTAATCTAATTTATTTATATGATTAGATAATATTTTGAATTGGTTTTAAAGTGAAATTAGAAAATATTTTTACCATTAAATCCAATAGTGGTCGTTGGAATTAATTTCACTTTGAAATCAGACTTAAACTAGTGTCAATCTCATTATACTTATTGTTTTATAAAAACACGCTATTTGCTCTGACATCGGGAATTAATTATTAAATTAATTAATGTGACTAATATATTTTGAATTTTGTAAAACGGACTTCATTTTTGAATTTGGAATATCAAATATAGCTTAGGGTGAAGTTTTGGGATTTTTCTGAAAAACTTCAATTTTTGATGAATAGTGAAACCACTAAGTGGTACTTATAAAAGCTGATATTTTGTTTAAATGAAATTTTACCACTTATGTGTTTTGAATTTCAAAAATCCGACATACATGGTTGTCATTAAGAAGTAAAATTTGTTTCAATGGGATAAAAGTAATTTTTTGGTGAATAGTTACTTATTAAGTTTTTAATCGCGATTAGTGGTAATTAGTGTAGTTTAAGGTAAAAATAATGTTTTAATAAAATGAAATGAACTTGACACATGTCCTAACCTCATTGGATGTGTAATGGCCGACCAAGAAAAGTCATGGGTCAACTTGGGGACCATATGGATCCACTTTGGTTGGGAAATGACATAAATAACTTTTTATTTAATGTAAAAGTAAAAATGACACAAACATGATATGTTTTACTAAAAAAAATTTTATGTGGGGTTATACAAGTCATATGTTTGATTATAAATAGTCATTGGAAAGATAAAAAGATTTCCTACATCATAGTAATTTTTTTATAATTTTTAGACATTAAATAAATAAAATTATTTATGACATAATAATGATGCAGCGATGACATCATTATTTGACGATTTAAATAAAATGGAATGATAATGTAAACTCTATGAACTACACATGTCCAAAACTTATTGGATGGGTGTATTTCGAACCCTTATCACCTTATCCACGAATTATATCAATGTGTGACCTTTTAAAACCGAAACACATTTTCAAATAAAGTAATATTTCTTTACTTTCCAAAAGTGCCCCTCCTCTCCTCTTATAAAAGGCCCCCACCTCTACCTCATTTCACGCACTCTTTAAGCCTTTGGCTCGGCCAACCCCTGCCCATTTACTCTCTCCACATCCCTCTCCTAATCCTATAGGATTCCCTTTGGGCATAATCCTTTCAAAGGAAGCCTTTATGCTCAAATCAAAAGGAGTTACACTTTTAAAAGGTAATTCATTCTCTCATGTCCATTTGATTTATTTTGCTTCTCCAACCCCCTAAACTCATTTTATTTACTTCTTTTGTAAGAACACCAGTATCTTAAATATACTAGGATGTTTTTATAAGATTTATTCGAGCTACACTCTCACACAATTATATCAAATGGTTAAATAACATACGGTTTTCGTGGATGGCGAAATTCTGCCTCCCAAAACGAAGATTGTTCAATACTCATTTAACACCTTCAAAGGTGGCCATTATGATGTCACTATTTTTATATATGATATATAATATGTTTATGTTTTACTTATACTTCTGTATTTTTCATTTGTGCCTTAACTTTATGGCTTCCATTATTGGTATACGCGATATCTTCCTTTTAGGAAGTGCGGACTACCGTCCCCTCAAAGTGATGTGATTCGTTAATGCCATACGTGGGACGTATAAGGGATGGATTTAATGTTATTATACTGGAATTATTATATACCTCTATATAATTATTATTTCATTCCATTAAAGTATGAGATAGAAATGAAAGTAGCGTTCATGCGTACGTACGGCATACCGTCTCCATGAACGGTGCATTTCATTTCTTACCTCTAAATGATTATGTAATATTATAAATACATGTATATGATGGATATATATGATATATATGATACCCAAATCAGTAATGTCATTCTGGATATAAAGAACCGTTGACCACACGAACAACATGTAATTGTAAGAAGTCCACTTTCGACTTAAGAACCAAATATCGGCAAAACAAATATTATTAACTTCAATGATTACATAATGTTTATAACATGTCAATATTTGATATAAAAGGAATAATGAACTTTGAAAAGGTTCTTAAGCAAGTAGAAATTAACTCAAGTTTATTATTCAGGACGTTAAAGAACGATCGAGTCAAGTGAGACCGGAGGTATGGGATCCTACACCTCTCTTTCTTTTTAAGTACACTCTTTTATGTCATTCCTTTTAAGCTCATATTTCTTATGATTGGGATGTTCTTTTATATTAATCCTACTGTACATATTATGTTCATATGATGAGAGACCCTATTTCCTCTCATCAATCCATTTTGGACGTTTTATGTGGCGCCGTTAGGCTGCCGAGTTTTCGTAAGGGATTTTTCATCTCACTTTTATTCCCGTGAGATTTATGCTACATTTGCCAGAAATTCCATTGAGTGGTGTATGTACTGCCCATTATTCTACTATTTGTGTAATATACTTTCGTTTATGAGTATTTACATCAATGACCTATTGTCTTTCTTTCATGGGGTGTATGTTTTGAAAGATACCCAATTCGGTAAGGGAACCTTTCACCCTCCTCTTTTTTAAAAGACTTCTTTTATTGGGTATTTTAATTTACATATTTTTATGTTGGGATATTTTCTCATACATCCTTATTGATGTAAATTTTATGTCCAAGTGATGAGATACACTTTTTATCTCTCATAAACTCATTTTGATGTGATGCCGTTAGGCTGTCAAGGGAACTTTTTAACCCAATTTCGATTTCTTTGGGTTCAACATGTAGTCATTGAATATGTCATCCATTGAATATGTGTGAATGACCTTTTATTGTTTTACACTTAATATCCACTTTTATTGGGTGTATATATATTTGTCACACATATTTTTGAGATTTATTTGTCCTTAATTTAAGGATACCTTCTTTATAAGGGACTTCATCACATTTGACATTTCTATTGAGGGCTCATTGTTGTTATGCACCAATTCACTCTTATATGGTGTATATACTGTCCTTTGGTGTATTATATCAGGAATCCTTTTATTCTCATGATATTATATAAATCTGACTAAATGTTATTCCTCGATTATTGTATTCAAGTGTCTCTAATTTTGGTAAAACCCCTTTAACCAAAATATCGTTTTAAATGTTTTAATTATTTGTTCTTATTAATATCCATGTTTTTAAAATGGTTTTAAGGATTTATTTATATGGATATTAATGGTTTAAAATGTTAAAAGCTTCAAAGTGGTATGGGACACTTTGATTCAAAAATCTCTTTATTAAATGTTTTAAATGGTTTTGGAAATTGTTTCTTTTTGAATGGATTCATTATTTCAATATCCTAAAATGATATATTGTGATTGAAATGTGGAAATGTTATGTTTCCTTTATTCATGTTTATGTGATACGATTATGTTATGGTTCTTGGACATTGTTAGGTAGAACGGGTGGTTCCGTGATAAACTAAGGGCGGGTGAGCCCGATATAGCTCTCCAATGCATTGGGTAATGCGAAGGAGTGAAACGATAAGGTTTCTCCGAAGAGATTTAGGGAATATACTGTGATGGGTATTCCAAACGTAACCAAGAGGGTTACTCCCTACGTAAGAATGTTATGAATGCCTCAAGTTACCTTTATGTCTTATGTTTTCTATGATTTTATGAGGTATGTTAAAGTGCCTATGTTTTATGGGTAAAGTATGATTTCATTCTTATGTATACATGTACTCATGATTCCTTTCCATATTTTTATATCCCATACTGAGCTTTTTATGCTCCTCCCAAGTTTTTGAAATGTTTTTCACAGGTCAAGGGAAGGGTACATGATGTGATGACAGTGTCAAGGATGTGTCAAGAAAGAATCCATGTTTTATTTTAAATATGTTTCCGTTGATGGGAATAATGAATACTGTCTTTCATGTAACCACTTTGTCTAAATATGGAATGTAATGCAAGTTTCATGATCTAATTCCCTAAAACTCTTAACCTGAAAAGATCCTCAATGTGTAATCTTGTAATAACTCAATATTAAGTATGGTTTAAGGCTGGGGCCTTATAGTTGGTATCAAAGGTCGGTTTAGATAACTTTAGAGGTTAGGGTATTCTTTAAGCATAAGTGACATTACCATAATGGTTGGGATTTCAGAAAGAGTCCTAATTTTAGATAAAGTGAATGAGTAAGTATATCTTAGTGTTTACCTTCCTCATTAGTACATGATGGTTTTGTTGATATACTCACACTGAACCTTTTGGTTTTAGTAAATAGCTGGATCTTGCAGGAACCAAAGTGACAATGGGTTTGAAGGAAACTGTGGTGGTTCTCTGATTAAGATACTAGATGAGATGGGGGATTCAATGAGGAATCTCATAGTTGTTCTAAACCAACTATCAAGGAGTCATGATCAATCAATTCAACCTTGGTGAGTTCTCTAATGGATCATGTACGAGATGGCCAACTCGATGTGGAAATTCAGGTAATAATTATTTAGGTAACCATTAGGGTTTATATGATCCTTACTTTTGAAGTAATTATGGGTTATTATATGATATGATGGAAAATGAAGGGCATGAGATAAACTTGAGGTTAAAATATGTTATGATTATTCTTGAAGATTTTATCTCATTTTGGGGAATGTTTTAAGAATTATATAGTTTTGGAAAAAGGACAACACGTAGACCGTGTGACTACCCGTCGCATCAGACAAAGATGCGGGAATCGAACCCACAACCAAAGTGCGACTGGTATTTATCGCCTACCACTGGGCTACGTGAAGTCCCTGGTTAGTTTGAATGATTCTTTCTAGTTATATTATTTTATGAATTAAGAGTAAGTTTATTTTGGGTTATTTATGAAAATGATTAACCTATCTTGGAGGATATGTGATTAGGTTAATTACTTATCAATACGATACTTTAAGGGCAACTGATGTTGTTTGGAGATAAATGTTACGATATAACTTGGAAGACTATGTGACTAAATCCTTAAAATATTTGGGTTTCAATCTTATATTGGTTTAATTTGAATAATTTTATGGACAAATTGATTATAGAATGGTCCTAGTTGAACTTTGGGTTTTGTTGGACAAATTTTGGAGGTTAAGAATAGATTTTCTTTTTATAAAGGGTTATCCTTTTCTGGATTATCTGACCTTGTACTAACCTTTTTGGTTTTGGTTGTGGTTAAAGCCTAAAGACATGGGATGTATATAGTTCTATTTGGTGGATTAGGTTATTCTCTAGAAGTTGATTATAGTACTCTTAATGTGAACAAGTCTTCCTAAATACTCGTCTTTTGGAAACAAATATGAGTTTGATTAAGGAATCTAGTAAAAGTTGAGAGTCAACATGATATGTGATTATGTTTCCTTATGAATAAATTCCTCAATAAAAAGTAACTTAAAAAAATGTTGTCTATTAACTTTTCCTACTGGGGAATCAAATACCGTTTAACCCTTCACAAGTTTGTGATTTTCTTGTGGTTAACTTTCTCCTAAACATGTTTTCTATCACTCTCCATCAGAACATTACCCTATGTTTTCTCCTCCATGTCCATGTTTTACTACATGTAATCCTAGTATGGGTTAACTCGGGTGACCTCTGTACTTATCTTCATTTATTTTAAAGTGATTGTTTTACCGACTCTTGTTCCGATGTGGGACTTTCAAGAATGTTTCCAAGCTCAATTTTAAAATTGTGAGGACGCAATTCCCAAAAGGGGGGAAGGATGTAACACCCCATGTAAATAAAGAGTATGACATTTTCATATTTATCCATATTTGTGAATAAAATATTAATATGACTTTAAAGGGGACACTATGCTCGATGGCGTACCCAATACGCAACAACGAGTTTCTTGGGAATCTTACGTTGCACTCTAATAATAAAATAATATTATTTCAAATGGTAGTTAACATGTAGCTGTTGTATTGGCGGGAATGGATAGAAATAACTACAATATGATTATATATTTTTTTAATGTTTTTACATTTAGCCAATAAAAGCTAAAGGCTTAAAATACGGAAAGAATTAAATTTTAGGTGTATATGCCCTAGTTTTCACTAAAGGTTCACTTATCGCCTTTTAATGGAGAACTATCATTAAATATATTTTTGATCACTCTTATACATTATTTTGGACCAAATAAAACTCTTATTAAGAATCGGGACATCAAATTTTACTTTGTGTAATTTTTTGGTATTTTTCCGATAAAGTTCATTTTTTAATGAATAGTGTAGAATGTTGTGTTTTAATTCAAAACCTCTTTTTAATCTAATTTATTTTAATGATTAGATAATATTTTGAATTGGTTTTAAAGTGAAATTAGAAAATATTTTTACCATTAAATCCAATAGTGGTCGTTGGAATTAATTTCACTTTGAAATCAGACTTAAACTAGTGTCAATCTTTTGATACTTATTGTTTTATAAAAACACGCTATTTGCTCTGACAGGGGGAATTAATTATTAAATTAATTAATGTGACTAATATATTTTGAATTTTGTAAAACGGACTTCATTTTTGAATTTGGAATATCAAATATAGCTTAGGGTGAATTTTTGGGATTTTTCTGAAAAACTTCAATTTTTGATGAATAGTGAAACCACTAAGTGGTATTTATAAAAGCTGATTTTTTGTTTAAATGAAATTTTACCACTTATGTGTTTTGAATTTCAAAAATCCGACATACATGGTTGTCATTAAGAAGTAAAATGTGGTTCAATGGAATAAAAATAATTTTTTGGTGAATAGTAACTTATTATGTTTTTAATCGCGATTAGTGGTAATTAGTGTAGTTTAAGGTAAAAATATGTTTTAATAAAATGAAATGAACTTGACACATGTCCTAACCTCATTGGATGTGTAATGGCCGACCAAGACAAGCCATGGGTCAACTTGGGGACCCCATGGATCCACATTGGTTGGGAAATGACATAAATAACTTTTTATTTAATGTAAAAGTAAAAATGACACAAACATGATATGTTTTACTAAAAAAAACTTTAGGTGGGGTTATACAAGTCATATGTTTTATTATAAGTATTCATTGGAAAGCTAAAAAGATTTCCTACATCATAGTATTTTTTTATAATTTTTAGACATTATATAAATAAAATTATTTATGACATAATAATGATGCAGCGATGACATCATTTTTTGACGAATTAAATAAAATGGAAAGATAATGTAAAATCTACGAACTACACATGTCCAAAACTTATTGTATGGGTGGATTTCGAACCCTTATCACCTTAGCCACTAATTATATCAATGTGTGACCTTTTAAAACCGAAACACATTTTCAAATAAAGTAATATTTCTTTACTTTCCAAAAGTGCCCCTCCTCTCCTCTTATAAAAGGCCCCACCTCTACCTCATTTCACACACACTTTAATCCTTTGGCTCGGCCAACCCCTGCCCATTTACTCTCTCCACATCCCTCTCCTCATCCTATAGGATTCCCTTTTGTCAGAATCCTTTCAAAGGAAGCCTTTATGCTCAAATCAAAAGGAGTTACACTTTTAAAAGGTAATTCATTCTCTCATGTTGATTTGATTTATTTTGCTTCTCCAACCCCCTAAACTCTTTTTATTTACTTCTTTTGTAACTACACCAGTATCTTCAATATACTAGGATGTTGTTATAAGATTTATTCGAGCTAAACTCTCACACAACTACATCAAATGGTTAAAGAACATACAGTTTTCGTGGATGGCGAAATTCTGCCTCCCAAAACGATGATTGTTCAATACTCATTTAACACATTCAAAGGTGGCCATTATTATGTCACTATTTTTATATATGATATATAATATGTTTATGTTTTACTTATACTTCTGTATTTCTCATTTGTGCCTTACCTTTATGGCTTCCATTATGGGTATACACGATATCTTCATTTTAGTAAGTGCGGACTACCGCCCCCTCAAAGTGATGTGATTCGTTAATGCCATACGTGGGACGTATAAGGGATGGATTTAATGTTATTATACTGGAATTATTATATACCTCTATATCATTATTATTTCATTCCATTAAAGTATGAGATAAAAATGAAAGTAGTGTTCATGCGTACGTACGACATACCGTCTCCATGAACGGTGCATTTCATTTCTTACCTCTAAATGATAATGTAATATTATAAATACATTTATATGATGGATATATATGATATATATGATATCCAAATCAGGAATGTCATTCTGGATATAAAGAACCTTTTACCGCACGAACAACATGTAATTGTAAGAAGTCCACTTTCGACTTAAGAACCAAATATCGGCAAAACAAATATTATTAACTTAAATGATTACATAATGTTTATAACATGTCAATAATTGATATAAAAGGAATAATGAACTTTGAAAAGGTTCTTAAGAAAGTAGAAATTAACTCAAGTTTATTATTCAGGATGTTAAAGAACGATCGAGTCAAGTCGGACCGGAGGTATGGGATCCTACACATCTCTTTCTTTTTAAGTACACTCTTTTATGTCATTCCTTTTAAGCTCATATTTCTTATGATTGGGATTTTCTTTTATATTAATCCTACTGTACTTATTATGTTCATATGATGAGAGACCCTATTTCCTCTCATCAATCCATTTTGGAAGTTTTATGTGGCGCCGTTAGGCTGCCGAGTTTTCGTAAGGGATTTTTCATCTCACTTTTATTCCTGTGAGATTTATGCTACATTTGCCAAAAATTCCATTGAGTGGTGTATGTACTGCCCATTATTCTAATATTTCTGTAATATACATTCGTTTATGAGTATTTACATCAATGACCTATTGTCTTTCTTTCATGGGGTGTATGTTTTGAAAGATACCCAAGTCGGTAAGGGAACCTTTCACCCTCCTCTTTTTTAAATGACTTCTTTTATTGGGTCTTTTAATTTACATATTTTTATGTTGGGATATGTTCTCATACATCCTTATTGATGTAAATTTTATGTCCAAATGATGAGATACACTTTTTATCTCTCATAAACTCATTTTGATGTGATGCCGTTAGGCTGTCAAGGGAACTTTTTAACCCAATTTCGATTTCTTTCGGTTCAACTTGTAGTCATTGAATATGTCATCCATTGAATATGTGTGAATGACCTTTTATTGTTTTACACTTAATATCCACTTGTATTGGGTGTATATATATTTTTCACACATATTTTTGAGATTTATTTGTCCTTAATTTAATGATACCTTCTTTATAAGGGACTTCATCACATTTGACATTTCTATTGAAGGATCATTGTTGTTATGCACCAATTCACTCTAATATGGTGTATATACTATCCTTTGGAGTATTATATCATGAATCCTTTTATTCTCATGATATTATAAAATTCTGACTAAATATTATTCCTCGATTATTGTATTCAAGTGTCTCTAATTTTGGTAAAACCCCTTTAACCAAAATATCGTTTTAAATGTTTTAATTATTTGTTCTTATTAATATCCATGTTTTTAAAATGATTTTAAGGATTCATTTATATGGATATTAATGGTTTAAAATGTTAAAACCTTCAAGGTGGTATGGGACACTTTGACTCAAAAATCTCTTTATTAAATGTTTTAAATGGTTTTGGAAATGGTTTCTTTTTGAATGGATTCATTATTTCAATATCCTAAAATGATATATTGTGATTGAAATGTGGAAATGTTAAGTTTACTTTATTCATGTTTATGTGATACGATTATGTTATGGTTCTTGGGCATTGTTATGAAGAACGGGTAGTTCCGTGATAAACTAAGGGCGGGTGAGCCCGATATAGCTCTCCAATGCATTGGGTAACGCGAAGGAGTGAAACGATAAGGTTTCTCCGAGGAGATTTAGGGAATATACTGTGATGGGTATTCCAAACGTAACCAAGAGGGTTACTCCCTACGTATGAATGTTATGAATGCCTCAAGATACCTTTATGTCTCATGTTTTCTATGATTTTATGAGGTATCTTAAAGTGCCTATGTTTTATGGGTAAAGTATGATTTCATTCTTATGTATACATGTACTCATGATTCCTTTCCATATTTTTATATCCCTTACTGAGCTTTTTATGCTCATCCCAAGTTTTTTAAATGTTTTTCACAGGTCAAGGGAAGGGTACATGATGTGATGACAATGTCAAGGATGTGTCAAGAAAGAATCCATGTTTTATTTTAAATATGTTTCCATTGATGGGAATAATGAATACTGTCTTTCATGTAACCACTTTGTCTAAATATGGAATGTAATGCACGTTTCATGATCTAATTTTCTAAAACTCTAAACCTGAAAAGATTCTCAATGTGTAATCTTGTAATAACTCAAGATTAAGTATGGTTTAAGGCTGGGGCCTTATAGTTGGTATCAAAGGTCAGTTTAGATAACTTTAGAGGTTAGCGTATACTTTAAGCATAAGTGACATTACCATAATGGTTGGGATTTCATAAAGAGTCCTAATTTTAGATAAAGTGAATGAGTAAGTATATCTTAGTGTTTATCTTCCTCATTAGTACATGATGGTTTTGTTGATATACTCACACTGAACTTTTTGGATTTAGTAAATAGCTGGATCTAGCAGGAACCAAAGTGACAATGGGTTTGAAGGAAACTGTGGTGGTTCTCTGATTAAGATACTAGATGAGATGGGGGATTCAATGAGGAATCTCATAGTTGTTCTAAACCAACTATCAAGGATTCATGATCAATCACTTCAACCTTGGTGAGTTCTCTAATGGATCATGTACGAGATGGCCAACTCGATGTGGAAATTCAGGTAATAATTATTAAGGTAACCATTAGGGTTTATATGATCCTTACTTTTGAGGTAATTATGGGTTATTATATGATATGATGGAAAATGAAGGGCATGAGATAAACTTGAGGTTAAAATATGTTATGATTATTCTTGAAGATTTTATCTCATTTTGGGGAATGTTTTAAGAATTATATAGTTTTGGAAAAAGGACAACACGTAGACCGTGTGACTACCCGTCGCGTCGGACAAAGCTGCGGGAATCGAACCCACAACCAAAGTGCGACTGGTATTTATCGCCTACCACTGGGCTACGTGAAGTCCCTGGTTAGTTTGACTGATTCTTTCTAGTTATATGATTTTATGAATTAAGAGTAAGTTGATTTTGGGTTATTTATGAAAATGATTAACCAATCTTGGAGGATATGTGATTAGGTTAATTACTTTTCAATACGAGACTTTAGGGGAAACTGATGTTGTTTGGAGATAAATGTTACGATATAACTTGTAAGACTATGTGACTAAATCCTTCAAATATTTGGGTTTCAATCTTATATTGGTTAAATTTGAATAATTTTATGGACAAATTGATTATAGAATGGTCCTCGTTGAACTTTGGGTTTTGTTGGACAAATTTTGGAGCTTAAGAATAGATTTTCTTTTTATAAAGGGTTATCCTTTTCTGGATTATCTGACCTTGTACTAACCTTTTTGGTTTTGGTTGTGGTTAAAGCCTAAAGACATGGGATGTATATAGTTCTATTTGGTGGATTAGGTTATTCTCTAGAAGTTGATTATAGTACTCTTAATGTGAACAAGTCTCCCTAAATACTCCTCTTTTGGAAAAAAATATGAGTTTGATTAAGGAATCTAGTAAGAGTTGAGAGTCAACATGATAAGTGATTATGTTTCCTTATGAATAAATTCCTCAATAAAAAGTACCTTAAAACAAAAATTTTGTCTATTAACTTTTCCTACTGGGGAATCGAATACCGTTTAACCCATCACAAGTTTGTGATTTTCTTGTGGTTAACTTTCTCCTAAACATGATTTCTATCACTCTCCATCAGAACATGACCCTATGTTTTCTCCTCCATGTCCATGTTTTCCTACATGGAATCCTAGTATGGGTTAACTCGGGTGACCTCTGTACTTATCTTCCTTTATTATAAAGTGATTGTTTTGCCGACTCTTGTTCCGATGTGGGACTTTCAAGAATGTTTCCAAGCTCAATTTTAAAATTGCGAGGACGCAATTCCCAAAAGGGGGGAAGGATGTAACACCCCACGTAAATAAAGAATATGACATTTTCATATTTATCCATATTTGTGAATAAAATATTAATATGACTTTAAAGGGGACACTATGCTCGATGGCGTACCCAACACGCAACAACGAGTTTCTTGGGAATCTTACGTTGCACTCTAATAATAAAATAATATTATTTCAAATGGTAGTTAACATGTAGCCATTGTATTGGCGGGAATGGATAGAAATAACTACAATATGATTATATATGTTTTTTTAATGTTTTTACATTTAGCCAATAAAAGATAAAGGCTTAAAATACGGAAAGAATTAAATTTTAGGTGTATATGCCCTAGTTTTCACTAAAGGTTCACTTATCACCTTTTAATGGAGAACTGTCATTAAATATAGTTTTGATCACTCTTATACATTCTTTTGGACCAAATAAAACTCTTATTAAGAATCGGGACGTCAAATTTTACTTTGTGTAATTTTTTGGTATTTTTCCGATAAAGTTCATTTTTTTAATGAATACTGTAGAATGTTGTGTTTTAATTCAAAACCTCTTTTTAATCTAATTTATTTATATGATTAGATAATATTTTGAATTGGTTTTAAAGTGAAATTAGAAAATATTTTTACCATTAAATCCAATAGTGTTCATTGGAATTAATTTCACTTTGAAATCAGACTTAAACTAGTGTCAATCTTTTGATACTTATTGTTTTATAAAAACACGCTATTTTCTCTGACAGCGGGAATTAATTATTAAATTAATTAATGTGACTAATATATTTTGAGTTTTGTAAAACGGAATTCATTTTTGAATTCGGAATATCAAATATAGCTTAGGGTGAATTTTTGAGATTTTTCTGAAAAACATCAATTTTTGATGAATAGTGAAACCACTAAGTGGTACTTATAAAAGCTGCTTTTTTGTTTAAATGAAATTTTAACACTTATTTGTTTTGAATTTCAAAAATCTGACATACATGGTTGTCATTAAGATGTAAAATGTGGTTCAATGGGATAAAAATAATTTTTTGGTGAATAGTAACTTATTAAGTTTTTAATAGCGATTAGTGGTAATTAGTGTAGTTTAAGGTAAAAATAATGTTTTAATAAAATTAAATGAACATGAAACATGTCCTAACCTCATTGGATGTGTAATGGCCGACCAATACAAGCCATGGGTAAACTTGGGGACCCCATGGATCCACTTTGGTTGGGAAATGACATAAATAAATTTTTATTTAATGTAAAAGTAAAAATGACACAAACATGATATGTTTTACTAAAACAATTTTTAAGTGGGGTTATACAAGTCATATGTTTGATTATAAATAGTAATTGGAAAGATAAAAAGATTTCCTACATCATAGTATTTTTTTTATAATTTTTATACATTAAATAAATAAAATTATATATGAAATAATAATGATGCAGCGATGACATCATTATTTGACAATTTAAATAAAATGGAAAGATAATGTAAAATCTATGAACTACACATGTCCAAAACTTATTGGATGGGTGTATTTCGAACCCTTATCACCTTATCCACGAAGTATATCAATGTGTGTCCTTTTAAAACCGAAACACATTTTCAAATAAAGTAATATTTCTTTACTTTCCAAAAGTGCCCCTCCTCTCCTCTTATAAAAGGCCCCACCTCTACCTCATTTCACACACTCTTTAAGCCTTTGGCTCGGCCAACCCCTGCCCATTTACTCTCTCCACATCCCTCTCCTCATCCTAGAGGATTACCTTTGGGCAGAATCCTTTCAAAGGAAGCCATTATGCTCAAATCAAAAAGAGTTACACTTTTAAAAGGTAATTCATTCTCTCATGTTCATTTGATTTATTTTGCTTCTCCAACCCCCTAAAATCTTTTTATTTACTTCTTTTGTAACAACACCAGTATCTTAAATAAACTAGGATGTTGTTATAAGATTTATTAGAGCTACACTCTCACACAACTACATCAAATGGTTAAAGAACATACGGTTTTCGTGGATGGAGAAATTCTGCCTCCCAAAACGATGATTGTTCAATACTCATTTAACACCTTCAAATGTGTCCATTATGGTGTCACTATTTTTATATATGATATATAATATGTTTATGTTTTACTTATACTTCTGTATTTTTCATTTGTGCCTTACCTTTACGGCTTCCATTATGGGTATACACGATATCTTCATTTTAGGAAGTGCGGACTACCGCCCCCTCAAAGTGATGTGATTCGTTAATGCCATACGTGGGATGTATAAGGGATGGATTTAATGTTATTATACTGGAATTATTATATACCTATATATCATTATTATTTCTTTCCATTAAAGTATGAGATAGAAATGAAAGTAGCGTTCATGCGTACGTACGGCATACCGTCTCCATGAACGGTGCATTTCATTTCTTACCTCTAAATGATTATGTAATATTATAAATACATGTATATGATGGATATATATGATATATATGATATCCAAATCAGGAATGTCATTCTGGATAAAAAGAACCTTTGACCACACGAACAACATGTAATTGTAAGAAGTCCACTTTCGACTTAAGAACCAAATATCGGCAAAACAAATATTATTAACTTAAATGATTACATAATGTTTATAACATGTCAATAATTGATATAAAAGGAATAATGAACTTTGAAAAGGTTCTTAAGCAAGTAGAAATTAACTCAAGTTTATTATTCAGGACGTTAAAGTATGATCGAGTCATGTCGGACCGGAGCTATGGGATCCCACACCTCTCTTTCTTTTTAAGTACACTCTTTTATGTCATTCCTTTTAAGCTCATATTTCATATGATTGGGATGTTCTTTTATATTATTCCTACTGTAATTATTATGTTCATATTATGAGAGACCCTATTTCCTCTCATCAATCCATATTGGAAGTTTTATGTGGCGCCGTTAGGATGCCGAGTTTTCGTAAGGGATTTTTCATCTCACTTTTATTCCCATGAGATTTATGCTACATTTGCCACAAATTCCATTGAGTGGTGTATGTACTGCCCATTATTCTACTCTTTGTGTAATATACATTCGTTTATTAGTATTTACATCAATGACCTATTGTCTTTCTTTCATGGGGTGTATGTTTTGAAAGATACCCAAGTCGGTAAGGAAACCTTTCACCCACCTCTTTTTAGAAGACTTCTTTTAATGGGTCTTTTAATTTACATATTTTTATGTTGGGATATGTTCTCATACATCCTTATTGCTGTAAATTTTATGTCCAAGTGATGAGATACACTTTTTATCTCTCATCAACTCATTTTGATGTGATGCCGTTAGGCTGTCAAGGGAACTTTTTAACCCAATTTCGATTTCTTTGGGTTCAACTTGTAGTCATTGAATATGTCATCCATTGAATATGTGTGAATAACCTTTTATTGTTTTACACTTAATATCCACTTATATTGGGTGTATATATATATGTCACACATATTTTTGAGATTTATTTTTCCTTAATTTAAGGATACCTTCTTTATAAGGGACTTCATCACATTTGACATTTATATTGAGGGCTCATTGTTGTTATGCACCAATTCACTCTTATATGGTGTATATACTGTCCTTTGGAGTATTATATCATGAATCCTTTTATTCTCATGATATTATAAAATTCTAACTAAATGTTATTCCTCAATTATTGTATTCAAGTGTCTCTAATTTTGGTAAAACCCCTTTAACCAAAATATCGTTTTAAATGTTTTAATTATTTGTTCTTATTAATATCAATGTTTTTAAAATGGTTTTAAGGATTTATTTATATGGATATTAATCGTTTAAAATGTTAAAAGCTTCAAGGTGGTATGGGACACTTTGATTCAAAAATCTCTTTATTAAATGTTTTAAATGGTTTTGGAAATGGTTTCTTTTTGAATGGATTCATTATTTCAATATCATAAAATGATATATTGTGATTGAAATGTGGAAATGTAATGTTTCCTTTATTCATGTTTATGTGATACGATTATGTTATGGTTCGTGGGCATTGTTATGAAGAACGGGTGGTTCCGTGATAAACTAAGGGCGGGTGAGCCCGATATAGCTCTCCAATGCATTGGGTAACGCGAAGGAGTGAAACGATAAGGTTTCTCCGAAGAGATTTAGGGAATATATTGTGATGGGTATTCCAAACGTAACCAAGAGGGTTACTCCCTACGTAAGAATGTTATGAATGCCTCAAGTTACCTTTATGTCTTATGTTTTCTATGATTTTATGAGGTATGTTAAAGTGCCTATGTTTTATGTGTAAAGTATGATTTCATTCTTATGTATACATGTACTCATGATTCCTTTCCATATTTTTATATCCCTTACTGAGCTTTTTATGCTCATCCCAAGTTTTTGAAATTTTTTTCACAGGTCAAGGGAAGGGTACATGATGTGATGACAGTGTCAAGGATGTGTCAAGAATGAATCCATGTTTTATTTTAAATATGCTTCCGTTTATGGGAATAATGAATACTGTCTTTCATGTAACCACTTTGTCTAAATATGGAATGTAATGCAAGTTTCATGATCTAATTCTCTAAAACTCTAAACCTAAAAAGATCATCAATGTGTAATCTTTTAATAACTCAAGATTAAGTAAGGTTTAAGGCTGGGGCCTTATATTTACTATAAGATCGATATTCAACCATTCCCTTCTTCACCTTATTTCCATTCCCAGATTGATCAGCAGATCTCTTCTTCTCTTCCTTTTCGTTAAATTCATATGACTTAGAGAATTCCATCTCTATCTTGATAGCACATGATAAAATGTCTTCGTATGATGAGAATTATTGTGAGACTAATGCTCGATGGAGAAATGGTTTTAACCCATCAATGAAATGATAAATCTTACTTCTTGGGTTATGTATATAATCTCCATCATACCTTGCTATCCTTGTAATGTTAGCCTCATACATTGCGACATTCTCATCCTCCTTTTGTCTCAGACTCAAAAATTGCCTTTCCATATCTGATCGATGGTCACGAGGAAAGTATTTTTCTAAAAACAGATCTTTGAACTCAATCCATTCCATATATGACACTTCATCATATTAATTCATGTTTTGAATCATTGACCACTATTTATCAACATCTCTAGTGAGGCCATAAACTACCATGATAACTTTTCCCCTTTCACTACATCCCAAAGCCTGAAATATTTTTTAGGGAGATTATCCATTGCTCAGATACCAATGGATTTGAAATCCCATTGAATGTTGGTGGTTGCTGACTCATGAAGCGATCTAGCATTGATCCTCCACGATATGGATCAGGGTACTCCATACGGGTAAGGTTATTGTTCATAACCTTAGTGAGTTGTCCCAGTATGGTGATAAGCTAATCAGCACAAGTTGTACCACCAGCTCCAGTATAATTATCTTGAGCAGGAGGGCAATCCCTAACTGGAGTGCGTTCATTGATACGGTTTCTATTTCTTCCACTATGTGTCATTTATAAACAATGGCATAAACAAGATCAGTTTATGAATCAAAATACATAATTTCAAACTTATAAAACATTTAACATAAATGAAACTATTTATGGATATAATCCATAATCATAAAATTTGTTTCATTGAGTTAGTATATACACATAAACCCTTCATAATGATTTGTAAAGAAAATTAGAGTTATTTGAAGCATATCCCCCTGGAGTTTCGTAAACAAGAGTGCAGCAAGGAACGTTGTCGTGCACTTGTTCCTGTTAGAGTCCATCTCAAAGCGGTGTTTTTGGGTTTTACCCCTAGGTACAACTATGCCAGATCCGCCTCTACCTTCTCGTATCCAGAGAAGGATGTATTTCTTAGAAAACTATAAAAATATCTACAATACCAAAATTCTATGAAGTTCTTCTATACTAATCCTCAATGTCCATATTAGGTCTATGTACTCTTATAGGAGTTTATCTAAATCTAGATTCCAAGGCTTGTACTAAACATCCTCTAACACCAACTCTAACGCCCCAACCCTAGTTACCCAGAGTTGGTTCATTATTATATAACATTGGCATGATCATAAGAAAGATCAAGTCTTGAAAAACTGATTAGTTCAGTAGCCTTGGAATAACTAGATACATTCATAAAGATTACATTACATCATAAAATGTAAACTACAACAATATAGTCTTAATAGTCCACAGTCATATCCCCTCATACTATCCTTGTAGGTTATTCAAAAAATACTTCTTCACATCCTTGGAAAAATAAAACCTAGAAAGGGGTGAGCTCAAAATCCCAATAAGGATAACAATATAGCGGGAACTTTCATAAATAAGAATAAACATTTAAGGAATTGTATAGCTAAAACAAAAGCCTTTTAATCTTGAACATAAACATAATATGGTAGAAATAAAATGAAATAATTTCATTTACTTATTCACATTGATATTCTACCAATCAAATAATCACATGAAATATCCATAAACACTCTCACAATGATAGAATGCATAATGCCAGACTATCATAACCACATAGCCAACTCCTCATGCCAAGACTACAAGTAAGATTTTGTCAAGGCCTTGTGCCATGACACTAGTTTTTCTCATGAGACCTACCAATGCATCGAGAAGCTATAGCGGGCTCCAATCATCACTTATTAAGTCCAATGCATTCCTCATATGAATAGGTTTAAACATAACATAAACATTCATATTAATACTAGAATATGAATTGTCAATACTTTCTTCATAAACCATTAATGGTGAAAAATAACACATCCCTAGTCAAACACATCACAAAAACATCAATACAATATGGATATTTTGCATCATAACAAATAAACTCCAAATAAACTTTAAATCCATCAAAGGATGTTGACATAGATGAAATAAAAACTCTTTTTAGAAAAATATCTCTTCCTATTTTGAAATAATTTAAGAGTCACATAATTATAAAATAAAACATTTACATTGAAAATTTTATTATAAGATTGTAAGGGATGCTTCGAAGATTTTATAATGCCGGAAAATATCCGCACCTTCCGTATAATTTAAAAAAACATTCTTACCTTAATTATGTCAAAAATGGTAAAAAGAACCTTGTTTGGAAATCGTTAGAAAGATTCCATGATATAACTCTTATAAAAAGTAAAACAAGGGTATAAATTACATTAACCCATATTCTTTTAAATAGTAAAAAAAAAATTTGAAATACATTTTTCAGAAACATGGATGTGGATGATAAAGAAGTCCCAGTAGATTATTACGTATAAATAACCTCGAATAATGAAGAGATTGCAAAATAAACCCATACCATGAACTTTTACTTGGTTGGGGGTAGGTTAAACTACTTTATTATGGTGAAATAATTTTTATTAAATGATAAAATAATCATATACATTAATATGATATCATATATGATCTTTTATCATTGCATTGTTAATAATATCTTAGTATTATTGTCGTTTTGGGTGTTAACTTACTCATTTTCTTTTATATGTTTTGTTACGTAAGTTGTGTTTTTCATAGATAGTTTTTATCTTATTAATATATAGAATGATATGAAGTCCTTAAAAATTATTTTTAAATCAACAAATGATAATTATACTTGAATGGATACGATGGAGAATGAATCTCATCACGTTTGTGGAGATGGTATTCTGTACGTATGCACGAGGGAAAATATCATTCTTTTGATATTAAAATAATATATAATTGGATTTTATATCATATATAAAGAATAATTATCATGTTATATTTATTATTTATATGAATTAAATATCATTATTATTCCCATCCAAATAATAATTTATTAAATAACAATTACACCACGACGTGGAGACGGTAAGCCGTACGTACGCACGTATGGTGACATGTCATTCAAAGGATGAATATAATACTGAATATGGTTGTACCATATTTATAATAACATCACAGTATATATAAGATACTGGATTTATAATTTTACAATGGTAAAAACAATGAAAGAAGATGTTGAATAAGAATGGAACTTGAAAGAGGGTGGTGAAAACATCACCTCTTCTTCGGGTTCATCCTTTTGATTTGATCAAAAGTGCTGCCTAATTTGGCTTTATGATAAAACTAAGTCCTCTAGTTTGTAGTGAGGGAAGTTGAGAGAGTATTTGGGTAGGGTTTGGCCGATCCAAAAGGCTTTGAATGTTTGAATTAGTGAGAAGCGGGAGTTCCCTTTTATAAGAGGGGTGATTGGAACCTTTGGAAAAGAAAGAAATATTATTTTATAATAAATTCATATTCATTTTCTAATGGCTCCAAAGTAGATTGTTTAAATTTTAATGTGGGGATGGGTCGAAAACCACTCAAACAATAGAATTTAGACAGGTTTGTGTCATTATATTGACCTTATCTTATAGTTTTAACTCTTAGTTAATTAGTTTTACACTTACCATGTCACTTTATATTTATATATTATATAGTTAATAAACTTTCTATATACCTCAAAGAAACCCCAAGTGTTCTATTAATGATACAAATATCATGATATAAGTCACTTGGCTGGACCTTAGATTTTAATAATTTAATATCAATTAATAATATAATATCTGTTATAAGAACTCTGTTATGTAAATTTTGACACTATTCAATAATTGATTTTTGAAAAAATCATTACAGAATGATTATTTCGAAAAAAGTTAATTAAATAAATCCTAACATTTCATATTAACCTAGAATATTATTTGTATTTATAAAAATTCTAATATTACATTTATTGGGGTATTTATAATATCAATAAAGCTAATTTTCATTAATTAGGTAATTACTGCATTACCATTGTGTCATAACAAAATTAAATTATTTAATGTCTAAAATTTTAAAATAAAATACCATTATATAGTAAATCGTTTTATATTTCTAATTAATATTTATAGTCGAAAATAAAACATATATAACTCTACATAAATATTGTTTTTCTAAAAGATATATGCTTATGTCATTTTTGTATTTATTTTTTCTTAATTAAAATAAAGTGTCTCTATCACCTACAAGTTGCTCTATGGGGTATCAAAATGGACCCAAAGATTCCCATGGTCATATATGTATCCACCAATAAGTTTAGGACACATTTTAGGGTAATTTGTTATTATTATAATGTTATTTTTTAACCGTTATTTACCGGATTTACCTTTTATCCCTAGTAAATAAAATATTTACAGAATTAATTATTCAGAATGTATAAAAATAAAAGATACTTATTTACACAATTTGGACATCCTAATTCGAAATATGAAATCAATTTTTCTAAATTCAAAACAGAGAAGTGGCTGAAATTAATTTAAAATTAATTCCTGTTGTTAAAACCATAAGCGTGTTTTTGAGAGATAATAACTATCAAATGATTGACACTTGGTTATGTCCGGTTTAGTTTTGAAATTATGTACAATGACCAACATTGTATTAAATGGTGAAAATATATTCTAAATATACTTTAAAACCACTCGAATTCATAATTTATCAATAATAATTATTTTGATTAAAAAAGTTGTTTTTAATTAAAATTTAGTAATTTTAAATATTCATCAAAATATTAAAGATATCCAAAAATTACAAAAATTTAACATAGGCTAAATTCGATACTCCGAATCCAAAAATGAAGTCCATTTTGAGAGATAAAATTTATAAAATATTTAAAAGTAGGTTTTACTATTCATAACAGCTAGTTTGATTGGTTGTGGTGTGTGTTAGAACTCAAAGTTGTGTATAACACATGATACTGTATTATTCAAAGAGAAGTGTACCGTGGATGCTTGGGGTGTTACATAAAATAGTTCTTCATGTTCTTTATCTACCCAATGGGTCACGATTCTCCTCTTGCAACAACTGCATCCACCCGAGGATGCCACGGTACAATAACACCATCCAAAACCCAAGAAAACCACATTAGAAGAATGGAGATTACATAATATATAATGGAAAAGAGAAACATTAGGATATGATCCCCAAAGGATTGACTATAAAACCCAACCTATATCGAAGATTGACAGATACAGCTCAGTTGCATCAAAACAGAGTAGAACCAATCGGAGGAGTGATGTTTAATTATACAACTCCTACGGGAAGGATTGGAAGGTTTTATAATCTCATAGATGGGAACAATGAGTAAGAACAAGTGTGGAAGACATCTTGTCCCATTTGAAGATTTAATGGGACGACAATTTAAGATATGGTTAATTCCCTATTAAATGGGGATTACATTAAACCATGCGGTTTAACCAAGTAAAAACATCCTGATCCATAGGAATAATTAATATTGGATTTATGTCCATTGAATAGGCCTTAAGTGTCCTTAAAATAAAGAATTAAATATATTTTATGTCAAAGGAAGAATCAAAATGGCAAAACTGTAGGAATTTTGAAACACTGTTCTACTACAGTTTCTACACACTTATCGATCTGTGAAACCGATCTATGAAACTGATCTGTGAAACCGATCTGTGAAACTGATCTGTGAAACCGATATGTGAAACCGATCTGTGAAACATATCTGTGAAACCGATCAGGGGAACCGATCAGTGAAACTCATCTACGAAACCGATATGTGAAACAGATCTGTGAAAGCCATCTGTGAAAACGATATGTGAAACCGATCTATGAAACTGATCTCTGAAACTGATCTGTGTACCCGATATGTGAAACTGATATGTGAAACTGATATGTGAAACCGATCTATGAAATCGATCTGTGAAACTGATCTATGAAACAAATCTGTGAAACCGATATGTGTAACCGATATGTGAAACTGTTCTGTGGAACTGATCTTTGAAACACTGTACAACTACCGTTACTGTACACCTACCAATATTGTACACCTACCATTACTGTATACCTACCGATAGAACAATTCATAAAACTTGAAACACTATTCAATGAACTGGAAATTTGGAAAATTATTGGGGATTAGTCACCTTGGCCTCTCGGAACACCTCCAACACCCAAATTTCAAAATGTAATGGACCTAAGTAGTCCGTGCCATTACATTAGATACCACTCAAAGAATTCTCATCCTTGAGAATTCAAAACCCACCAAACGAAATGTTGTCCGAACAAACACCCATAAACATACCTCTCAAAAGAGAGCAAGCCACAAAATCAACAAAAGAAAAAAAATCATAAATAAAACATGAAAAGTCTAACCACAAAGGGAATAACATTGTTTTATTAAATGAGTTAAACATCTAACAACTCTGGGTACTGAGCATGTATTTGTGACTCACATTCCTAGGTACTCTCTTCCATGCCACCATGTCACCACAAGACACGAACTATGAGGATAGAATTCCCACGTAACACCTTCTCCTTGTGGTGTTGGATCTCCATTGGTCGTTCCTCTAAGGTTGCATCATCCTCAACATCAATCTCTCCCCAATCGATGATGTGAGAGTCATCATGGAGATAACGGTGGAGTTGTGATACATGGAAAACATCATGTATCCGACTCATCTAAGGGTGATGTTCTACTCTATAAGCCACAGCTCCAACACAAGATAACACCTCGAAAGGCCCATCAAACCGAGGAGAGAGCTTACTTCCACGACCTAACTGTCGCTACCAATGACGAGGAGTCACCTTCAAAAACACATGATCTCCAACATTAAACTCCAAGGGTCTCTTCATTTGATTAGAATATGATTTTGGATGATCTTGCTCTGTCTTCATCCTCTCACAAATCACCTGGACCATCTGTATTGTATTCTGTAGTAGTTTTGGTCCGAGAATTGCTGACTCTCCAACACCAGTCCAGCACAACAGAGAATGGAATGGCCGCCCATACAAAGCTTCAAACGGTTCCATACCAATAGTGGAGTGAAAAATATTATTTTATGAGAAATCCACCAAGGGTAAGTGCCTCATCCATGAACCCCCAAAATCAAGAACACAAGAGCATAACATGTATTCACGAGTCTGGATGGTTCACTCACTCGGACCATTTGTTTGAGGATGAAAAGTAGTGCTAAGGCATAGTTGATAATTGAAAGAATGTTGGAGACCTCTCCACACCCTAAAGGTAAAATGAGGATCTCGATAAGAAATGATCATCCTAGGGACACCATGAAGCCTCACCACCTCTTCTAGATACTTCCTCAAAAAAAACATCCACTGAGCTTGACTCCTTGATTTCTATGAAGTGGGCCGATTTTGTTAAATGATACACTACCACCCAAATAGCCTCATGTCCTCCCGGAGCATGTGGTAAGACAGTAACAAAGACCATTAAGATGTCCTCCTACTTCCACTGAGAAATCTATAATGGCTAGAGAAGACCACTAGGAACACAGTGTTCGGTCGTCACCTTCTGGCAGACTAAACATAAAGACACAAACTCTGTAACTGCATGCTTCAGCTTAGGCCACCAAAACTGACTCCTCAAGGATCAGTACATATTTGTCACGCCATGATGTACTGTTAAAGGTGGACTATGGAACTCTCTAAGAACTGTCTCACACATCATTAAGGGAACAAAAAGGCTTCCAGGAGACAGCTCTCGATGTTGTTCATCATCAGTCCACCCATAAGAGGCCTCATCACAAGCAAATATGTCACTCCAAACATCCACCTCCAGATCTCCCAACTAGGACTCTAGCACCTTAAGCATCAGGGATGAATTTTCCATCATCTGATAAAGACAACCTTTACCCCCATCATCTCCCACATCAAGATGTAATGCCTACAGTTCTTCCATTACTCTCCAGGAATCACTGGATTCAAGCACAACATCACTATGTGACTTTTGGCTCAGCGCAACAACTACAAAATTCCTTTTTCTTGGTGTATACAATATTTCTATGTCATATTCTTGCAAGAAATCTATACTCTAATGCTGTCATATGTTCAAGGAACTCTAGGAGAAAACATAACTCAAACTGTTATGATCGGTGAAAACCACAAAGCGCTCACCAATGAGGTAATGTCTCCAAAACATCAGAGCAAACACCACTACTGCCAAATCGAGATCATGGGTGGAATAGTTGAATTCATGGGGAAACATATTTTGGTACCCATAAGAAACAACTGACCTCATATGTATGAGAACCCATCCTAACCCCAGATGTGAAGCGTTACAGAAAACATCAAACTGAACTCCCTCAACTAGAAGATAAAGGACTAGAGAACTTACTAAATTCTCCTTTAGATAATCGAATGATTCCTAAAACTGATTGTTCTATATGAATTCCTGATCATTCCAGGTCAAAGCTATCAGAGGAGTCTAAACTCCGGAGAAATTGGATATGAACCTCTTGTAGTAGCATGCGAGACCAAGGAAACATCACATCACTGAAACTGTCTTAGGGGTTCCCAATAAACAACTAATTCTATCTTCGATGGATTCATAGATACTCCCTGTTGGGACACAACATGCCCCATGAAATATACTTCTCAAGTCAAAAACTCACACTTCGAAAACTTCCCAAACAACTGATGTTGACGGAGGAATCCCAAATTGGCATGTAGATGCTCTGCATGGTCCTCTTTTGAAGTGGAGTACTTAAGGATGCCATCAATTAAAACTACCAAGATCTTATTTAGGAATTCATGGAACATAGCATTCATCAATCCAATGAATACAGATGGATCATTCTTCACGCCAAACTGCATTACAACTAACTCATAATGCCCATGATGACAACAGAAAGCATTCTTCAAGATAAACTCATCATTCACACGCATCTGATGATGTCATGACCGTAAGTCGATCTTTGAGAACCAAATTTCACCATTCAGCTGATCGAATAAATCATCGATCCATGGAAGAGGATAGAAATTCTTTATTGTCACTTTATTTAAGCGATGATAATCGACACACACCCGCAAACAATTGTCAGCCTTCTTCACGAACAAAACTGGTGCACCCCACAGTGACACACTAGGACGAAAAAACAACACGATAACAGACCATCAAGATGTATACGTAACCCTCATAACTCATTATGTGTCATCCTATATAGAGGCATAGAGATAGGAGATTTTATTGGCTGTAGCTTGATCCCAAACTCGATCACTCATCGAGGGGGTAATGCTACAACCTATTCTGGAAAGACATCATGATACTCCTCTACAACCATAGGAAATGCCAACAACTGAACCTCTAAAGGAATCAGCATCATCTCAGCCATCAAGGATGATAAGGATGGAACACGCTTGTGACCCATCCGTGATCTCTCTCGCCGAAAAACACCACATGATCTCCATCTGCACCGATGATAATGACCTTCTTCCTTAAGTAACCATCAACAACATGCACCGATTAAAACCAATCCATGATGAGGATGAAATCATATGGTTGTACTCATAAACATACGTAATCTCCACAAGACAGGTGTTGACCCAAAACTAGCTCACAATCGCTACATACTTCAAACAAGTCAGCTCGACCTCCAAATGGGTTAGTCAACTCCTAGGGAACTGGAAGCCTATCTACCTCAAGTCCCAATGCATGGACAAGGGTAGGTGATATGAAGGAGTGTGTCACTCCTGAATTAAACATAGAATACAAAAAGGTAGAAAACAAGAAAAGGGTTCCTCGAACGATGTCTGGCTCATCTGGAGCTGGCAACGCTAGAGCATGAAGCTGACCACAACCACCTCCATAGCCTATCTAACACTAATGAAGAAAACCACCACAGTTGTGCTCTCCTATTTGAGGGTGGCGAGTGTCATGGGGTTGTACTCTACATACCCCATCTACCCTCTACTGATCTAAATCTAGTGTAACCTTCTACTGCTGCCTCAACTAGAACTGTCTCAACGGTTGAACCTAAAGTGTAGTGTCGGGTGCATGAAGACAGCTCTGAATGGCCAGGCACTCCCACGGATGATAACCACAACCACCACAAGAAAAACAAGATCCTGATCCATTTTCATAATCCTGAGAGTTTCTACCTCTGGAGAAACGAGATGTGAAGGGTTAGGAACTACCCACAGTTGAACGAAAACACATCTGACCTGAAAACCGGGAACCTCAGACCACTGCTCTTCTTTTTGAGGAGTCATTATAGTTCCCCTCTCGTGATGATCCATTCCAGGCCAATGTCATCTAGACAACCTCTTCCCTCTCCAGTACCTCAAGATATTTTTTCATCATAAATGGGGCGACCTAGCGCTGGATCTCTGGACGCAAAGCCTCTTCGAAATGCCTTGCACTGGCCTCCTCATCTTGTAACAGGAATGAAGCATATCGTAAAAGGTTCTTGAAATGGATTCCAATCTCTCAATCACTAGAGATCCCCTGTTAAAGGGTAAGAAGCTCTTGGTGACTTTATGCCATCATAGTCGAAGAATGAAACTCGACTCTAAACCTGTCATAGAACTCCTCACAAGAGATCGCTGACTCCTCACAATCCCTGAGGAACAAGAACCACAACTGCCTCGCTTCTCCACGCATCATCATCATAACCAAGGACACCGAGTGCTCCTTACGAGAATGAATAAAACTGAAGCCGATCATGACATCCTCTAACCAGTCTTCCTTGACTGTAGCTGAAACAGAGCCCTCATTCTTCTACAGACTCTAGCGTTGAAACACACAGAGTGTCTTCCTCCATGTGATGTCAGAGTCAACCTCTACCTTGCGGCGATCTTCTGGAACAGCCTGCGGGACATTTCCTTTGGAAACCTGATGAGGACGTCGACCTAGGTCCATACCTTTAAAATAACAAATGATAGATTTAAAAAACATGGAATATGGATGAATCAACATTAATTAATTATTTGTTTTCGTTTAATCATTTTTGGTTAACCTATCTCAAGGTATACTGTTTCAAACACGGGCACAATGAAGAATGATGCATGATCTTTTCCTAGGTCTCAACCCTACAACTAGAATCACCTTGTTTAGTAGTCATTGTAAACATAAAGGTCTATGCATCAGATCATATGGGGTCCTAAACGCCTATGTCTCAGCCGGTATCCAGTGTTCACCTCACTTTCTATACATGAATGACACTGTTTCCCTACTAACCCAAGAAACCTCACTTGTGCCTAACTCCGAACTCCATTCCATCCATCAACCAGACCTCTGATACCACACTGTCATGACCCCCTCCCCACAATATGTACCCCTAATGGACCAGAAATGTGAGAAGGTAGATAATGACCCCCCGAGTCCAGCCTCAAGTAGGCCCCAGGTTGGCGACTATCAATGTGGTTATAATAAACACAAAAATTGGAGGCATTACCCTCTAAGAGAACACATGCGTAAGAGAGTGATTAGATAGAAATCAATTAACACTCACTCGTACTGAAATATTATTGAAAATCCATGTAGAGATATGAAATTTAATGAATAAGTACTACAACTGAAAGGGAAAAAACTACAAGAACCCAAACAAATGTGAAAATAGCAGCATCCACAAGCCCGAACAGCTCCTGCAACCACAAGCTAGTAAACAACATCCTGATCTCCAACCTGCTCAATGTGATCCCAATAAAGTTTATATAAACATAGGGTGAGTATAGAAATATTCTCAGTTGGATCCTCCATCAAACCTCTCGTGCAAAAGTAAAGCAAGCATGATAAAGCACAATGAAAAAAGAGTGAAACTAACTCGTCACCTAAACAGGTATACTAAGTTCCCAACCTCTATATGGATACTCTCACCAAGTAACACATACCATAATATATCATATAATAAAGAAATTCAATGGTACCCCACTACTACTTTCCCACTGGTTTTCATCTTTGGCCCAACGTCTCACATCATGATCCTCTCTCTCCAAAAAGTCTTTCCTGCAGACAACTGGGAGAAGCACTACAATATGCACCTTGTGAAGC
Source organism: Viscum album (assembly GCA_963277665.1). Lineage (NCBI taxonomy): Eukaryota > Viridiplantae > Streptophyta > Magnoliopsida > Santalales > Viscaceae > Viscum > Viscum album. The sequence goes on along the minus strand of OY728121.1, from coordinate 1,192,984,860 downwards.
ACAAAGGCTTTCCTGTAGACACCTGGGCAGACCACTACACCATCCTCACAACCAAAAGTAAACAGGTAGTTTCCAGGAGCCACCACAGCTCGCATAACGTGTATCATACGTCAGGTATTATACCTCATGCCATCACTTTCCATACACCGTGTAAGGATCCTCAAGCCATCAAAGCCTATACATGTTACACCTATAATAGTACATAGAAAACTATATACATAATATATGTGCGTGAAGAACCACATGCTGTTACAGCCCTCTACAAACATATATTGGAAAAACTAACCAATGTGCCTTCCAGCACCAGTAACTACCAAGAGAAGATAGTGGGGTCAAAGGGGGTAGTCAGCCATCCATCCTCCCACCAGACTGTTGGGGACCCCCCCCCCTCCAGGGCTCAAAATCTCTGGGGTGTAATTTCTCCTTATTAGAAGTGTGGAGTAGCATATAGAAAGAGAATAATTATAGAATAAACTATAACTCACAACCAGACTATGGGAATAACCTTGTCTTAAACAGAATTTAGCTAACATATCTCAAACTACGGGTATCTACATCTAAGAATAGGTATCATATAATCAAAAAACCATTTAATGAACTTTAATGGATTGCTTAATTCCCTTTTCATTAGTTCCAATTTATGTTAATTAATTCATTAAACAATTATTAACTATGAAAAATTCCACATTATATTTCATTAGCATCACACCCAAGTCAACTGTTCCATAAACATTTTAACCTCATCAATATGATCCAGCAACTCCATCCCCATGGGTTAACACCATTTATTAAATTATTCATTATAGAATTACTTTCCCACATTCCCATGCATTCTAGAAAAATATTTTATGGTAATAAACACAAGGGGACTCTATAAGGTGAGTAGATGTACTACTCGTTGAGTCTTTTCCGGTTATAGTAAGAGCATATACCCATACATCCTTGATAAGCTAAACACTGAAAGCACGTGGCATTCCCCACATGTCATCTCCTCTTTTAGGAGAAGGGTAAGAATGTCCACCTGCATTGAGAAGTGGGGGAAACTAAAACAGATAAACAAGAAAATGAAACAGAAAGCATCCAACATTCGCATCCATCCCATTACACCATCCTTGGTGTCCTCACCGACACCCACATACATAAACCGATGCATCTCTCCAGTCTAGTCATCATCTGCTGACACAAACAAAAGGATCCATGTCCCCACATATCACAACAACCATCCATGCTCACATTACAACAGAAGTAGCAGGAAACAAATCACCCCATTAATTGGGCTTTTGGCCCTTTAACAATAAATATGTTAACTCATAACCCCTTAAGTAATTATAAAACAATCAATTATTTATAACATATTGAATCAACAGATTTGTTATTCACAGGTTCCAATTTTTGGAAACCTAATCAGTAAGCTATCACAAATAAGTAAACATGATTACTCCGTCAATTTGATTAACATCAAATTTCAACTTGAACCAGATTCATTTACATGCCTCCTTATCGTTAGTCAATCAATTATAAATTAATCAAAATTTACATTATTTACTGATTTCCATCATGAAGAAACAGCTAATCAAAGGAAGCATAGTTATCACACTATCTAGAAAAACATGAGGCCATTGCATAAGGCTGATATCAATTTATTTATCCAGCTCAAATATTTATTATGTCAAATACTTTGTCATCTAGTGATATAAAAAATGCTAATGATACAGTTGCACATAAAATAAATAGAAGCAACGAATCCCCCACCTCAAATAGTTCTTCACGTTCGTTATCCACACAGTGGGTCGCGATCCTCCTCTCGCGACAACTATATCCACTCGAGGATGCCACGGTACAACAACACCAACAAAACCCCAATAAAACCCCCATTAGAAGCATGGATATTACATGATACAACATGGAAAGGAGAAAAAGGAGGATATGATTCCCAAATTAATGACAATAAAACACACCTTATATCGAAGATTTACAAATACAACTCGGTTGCATCAAAATAGTGCGGAACCAATCCGACGAGTAAAGTTTTATTTTGAAAATCCTTCGGGAAGGATTGAAAAGTTCTAGCGCCTCATAGCTGAGAACAATGAAGAAGAATATGGGATGATGATATCTATTCCATTTTTAAGATTTATTGGGGTAACAGTTTAACATAAGGTAAATTCCCCATTAGAAATGGATCACATTAAACCACGTGGTTTGGCAATGTAAAAACATCCCGAGTTATTGGAATAATTAATATGGGATTTATGGCCTTTGAATCGGCCTTAATAGTCTTTAATATAATGCATTAAATGTATTTTATGTCAATGGATGCGTCAAAAGGGGAAAAATTATAGGGATCTGGATACACTATTCACCTATTGTTATTGTACACCAACCGATCTATGAATCCAATCCGTGAAACCGATTTTTGAAACCGATCTGTGAAGCCGGTCTGTGAAACCAATCTGTGTAGCTGATCTGTGAAGCCGATCTGTGAACCCGATCTGTGAACCCGATCTCTGAACCCGATTTGTGAATCCGATCTGTGAATCTGTTCTCTGAAACCAATCTGTGAATCTGATCTGTGAAACTGATCTATGAAACCGATCTGTGAATCCAATCTGTGAAACCGATAACTAAAACCGATCTCTGCAACCGATCTGTTAAACCGATCTGTGAAACCGATCTGTGAATCCAATCTGTGAAACAGATCTCTGAAATAGATCTGTGAAACCGATCTATGAAATTGATATGTGAAACTAATCTTTGAAACGGATCTGTGATGCTGATATGTGAAACTGATCTATGAAGCCGATCTGTGAAGCCGATCTGTGAAACCGATTTGTGAAGCCGAACTGTGAAACTGATCTGTGAAGCCCATCTATGAAACTGATCCATGAATCTGATCTGTAAGGACGATCTGTGAAACTGATCTGTGAAACATTGTATACCTATAGTTACTGTAAACCTACAGTTACCATACACCTACAATTACTGTACACCTAACATTACTATAAACATAGAATAATTCATAAAATAGAAAAAACTGTTCAAAGAACAGTAAATTTGGCAATGTATGGGGGATAAGTCACCTTGACCTCAAGGAACACCTTCTACACAACATTATCACAATGTATTGGACCAAAGAAGTCTGGTCCATTACAAGTAAAATGTGCATACATAAGGGTTTAACATTAAAATTATGATCCAAAATATACAAAACACATTAAAAAAAATTCAATGGCAATTTTCTACTATATCCTCCCCCAAATCAAAAATCAATAATTTTGTGAGCACTTCATTTACGTAAGAGCTCTCAATATTTATTTTCTTTCTATATTTACATGAATTGCACTCTCTTTCAATCTAAAAGGGCACTCACCCCCTCACTTCATCAAACCTATCAATATCATTTTGTATTTAAATAAAACTATAAAAAATAAGATCCAAACATCCCTCCCTTAATCCTAAAAACCATTATTTTGGTACAATGTGATCCATGTATACACAATCACTGTTATATTGTATAGTGAACTACCTTATGAAGAAACAATGTTGCTCATTCGTACATTGCACAATTAAAATAAAGAATTCATTATGGATAATATGGTTTTATATGATATATATGATATATTTTATGTATTTATTATTATTTAAGTATAATATTAAACTTAGCTTCATACATCCCAATTTGGGTAAATACAAAAACATCTTTCATGGAAGTATGGACTACACACTCATAGATTCAATGTGATTTATTTAAACTTTGGATGGAATGTAGTTAAGATGGTTTTAGTAAATGAATATTATATGAATTAAATATTAATTTTAATATATGAGTAATATATATATGTAATCTTTATTTACATTTTCCCATTCAATACAACATGAAAACAGACAGAACATTAACACATATGAATGGCCTACCGTCTCCATGATCAGTGTATTACATTTCTTATATAAATAATTTAAATAATTTTATAAATTTTTATATTGTGAATATATATTATATTGAATTATTTTATAAAATTTTTTATATAATTAAATCATGATCTATGTAATATTATGATGAATAAAAATTCAAAACATATATGAAAAACGACATGGATTATACCAAAAACATAATATTGACATTTAATTTGTAATAAATTAGTTATATAATGTCATAATAAAATAATATATGTTATAATATCTAAAAATACATTTGTATGGAAGATTAATAGTTGAATTATATTTTCTAAAATAGTGTGTTGACTATGTTTGAAGAATTTCATGAAGCCGACCCTTAAATACACTCAATTGTAACATGTAGCTTAATCGGAAATGAAGGTTATTTTTATTTTTTCTGCCAAAAAAGAGTTTGAGGAGTGAGGTCACTCAAATTATTATAATAATCTGTAGAATTGAATCGTCAACATGACCTTGGGTTCGAAATAATTGTGTCAAAATCCCTAAAATTTTATGGCTACACTTCCGGTTTAATATGAGTTGGAATGAAACATTGTAGGAATGATTTTCATTATATAAAAAAATTATATAGTATTCAGTATAGTATGAACATCCATTCTTTCTATTAAATCCAAATCTAGACACTTCTAAGTCTAATGATTTGGGATAGATGAGTTATAGAAAATCCATGTTGAATAGTGAATTATTTCATTGTATTCATGTTTGATGGTAGTCTGAATAGAGGTGGGGATATATATGGAATAACCATTGTTCATTTTTTATATAAATTAGTATGCCAAAATGTTAATGGAATCGTCAATGGAGTTCATCAAGTCCAATGTGAACAAAATTATAATAACATCAATTTATTTATTAATATCCTTATGGATAATTCCCCACAAATTAGTGTGTTGATATAATAATTCAAATAGATATTGATGCACATATTTTATTATTTGGAGGTACTCTTGACGATATTCTTAATCAGTATATACAAAACTGTAATACTAATTTTAGGCCAACAGTAAATTGATAAAGAATATAGAAAAATTGAGTGATAATAGATCTCACAAGGAATAATTCATCCTGCATTAGAGTTCTTTGTCCATTTGCATGTGGCTAGATGATTAATGATTCTGGATTATATGGTTTCAAGGTAACATCCCTTCTCCCAACACCAGAACAAAAATACCACCATAATTGTTAATTAAAGGGTTACGTTCTTAACGCCAAGGATCTTGGCTATTTTATTCTTCTTGGAGAAAACCATTGAATTACCATACATTTCAAAGGATTTATTCCTTCTTACCAAATATCCGAGGACATTTTCACAATGTGAAATTATTTTTTAGATACATGAAATTGTACCTTTATTATCCTATCCTATGATAAGAATATCATCAACATAAATAAGGTTATAGGGGGTCAAATGGTCCCTTACACATTATTTTCTTGTAATGTCTATCTTTCCCATGGTCATTCAGAAAATAACTCAAGTAATATTTATCCAATGAAAATAGGATTAGATATCAGGGGACATTTGGCCTAACACCCATTGAGCATTGGAAAATACACAAATCTAATCATGTAATCAGAATAGATGTCCATACACTATAGAGTATTGTATTGAAAATCTTGATGAAAGACATAGATATTACTTGATTTCAAAGAACCAAAAAATTAAACTATATTTAAAAATGTCAATTGAAATTAAAATTTACATCTCGAGGGACAAGTTTTCATTATTGAATTTTCATCTCATGACATTTACATGTTCTGATGTGGTTAGATGAAAATTATTGTTATTATTTCCAGGAATAATGAAAAATTGATTTGGAGTTATCATGTCACTATCAATGTGACCTAGTTATTAATAAATGATATTTTCTATTGATTATGGGTATTGTGTTCCAATATCCAGTAGACTAAATTTCATGATGTCTATGGCATTATACTCTTTTAGAAGCAGCAAAATAAAAAATGAATTGTCCCCATATTTCATAGATGCACGGTAGAAAATTTCCCCCACATCATTGATGACCTCTTGGATGACAATATCCTTGTGGAACCTACATAATTTGGTGGTAAATCCATTCATCCCTCCCACACATTCAATATTCAAAGAGAATAGTGCATACATGATTTCATTCTCCATTGGATATTCAACAAGAATCTTTCTCTAATGAGTACTAGTATTAGGTTCAATATTTTCCATCCTATTTAGAATTCCATCAGTATCCTTTTCTATGTAAATCCCTTCAAAATAATTCCCCACAACATTTTATATTTCTAACTCTAAGCTATATAAAGTCCCATTAACATAAATCTCGATGAAACTTCCCCATGACTTCATTTCATATTATAAACTCTGGATAATCCTTGAGTTCCTATCTCCCTCATGTAAATATATAACATTGTATTTGTTCATGAAAATGCATTATTATTTATGGATAAGGTCATAAAGATAATAAAGCTATATAATCTCAACACAAAATGGTTCATATTGTTACTAGAATGAATTTTTACATTGAAAATAATGGTGATTATCATCCTACATCTCATTTTCCATGATGAATAAAGACGATTTTATCTATTTTTCAAGCAATTTCATGGTGTTTTTTGTCTTATAAATTATTATTAATCTTCTTCCAATGTATTTAGTTAGTTGAGAATTTTATATAACATCCCTACATCCACACACAACTATCCATTCATAATTTAACATAAAAAATGGGGATATGACCACACACTTCCAGGGAATATATCCACATGGATGAAATTACAGACTATAGTAGAAAATTTGCAAGGTGAGACCAGCGATGGTCATAACATCGTTAGTGCCAAATGTTTTCACAAGGAACCAATCTAATAAATGGAATGGAGTCCCATTAAATGTGTAACATCTCCATGTGTATACATATCAAGTCATTGGGACATCATAAAATTTACAGTTCACTATAAAAATTAGAAGTTAGCTTTCACCAGTATATTGAAAAGTGTTCTAGTCTTTTCATCATGCCTGAGGATATTATAGAAGTCACATAATACCACCTAGATCAGATAAAATCAATTAAATAAGGAATCATGATCCTTCCAAAGGAAACAAACTTTAATAAAAAAATTGGACTTATAAACAAAAATATATGGTGATGTAAACACCATGAATTTCAATGATAACTGAGACCATCTGTTTCTTCTTAATAAATGAGTAAATTCATATGAAATTAGGATTGTGCAGTCATAGGGATTAATAAACACTCTCATTTGAATTTTTTGATATATAAGAGTAAATTAGAGTATCTCATTTGAATGAATTCTAATTTTCAAACATCATATTTGGTACAACTATATCAACCATCAATTTTTTTTGGTCAGAGGAAAGTGTCTTAGGGAATTGGTTGTGGAAAATATCACATGCCCATGACAGTTCCAAATAAGGATCTTCATTTAATTTATGACTCTCCTATCATTTTACAATCTCATTTATATAGTTTTTCCTACATTATATTCTTTTTTCTTTCCCTTCCATTTCCCCTTTCCAAACATATTTTTAAAGTGTTAAATTTAAATTTTATATGGGACACAATCTTCAATTTAATTAGACCATAACCATCCACCGTGTGGGGAGAGTTTTTTGGAGATTGATCAATATCCAAGGGTGATTCTTGAAGAGTTATCCTCTTGGGTATTTTATAAATTGGAACATGCAGGATAGAGTCTACCATCCCATTCCACAAATCATCAACTATCCCATGTCAAGAGATATGATCGTCACCTTCTGCATATATTCTTCTAGTTGTTCACATAGACTTTCTGGAAATAGGTGTGGCCTAATGTGAACAATGTCATCAATATGGTATTTAACAGGACCCTACATCCTCATACGGTCCATAGGAAGAGACGAAAACATTTCATGATACTCATTACAAGGAGATAATACCATTTGTGTTGTGAGCAGGTCTTGTTGATGAATCTCATTGGGGTGATGAATTTATATAGCCTTTTTCATTTCCACTTGAGCAGGAATATTTGATGTGACATCTTACCCAAATAATATGTTCTATCTATAGTGGAGTGATAATGATTATCATGGTGACTAGGGCCTTCCTGAGTAATTTATTTTACATCATCCAAATTTTACTGGCCATGGGGAAAGATTGTTGTGTCACTCAGGTGTTCCTAGAAGATGTTCTGAACAATATTCACCTCCTATATAGAACATTACTTATACAGCTTATATTATTGAACCGGTGTGATGGGATAAGTTTCAACAATTTGGATCTGGGCATCAGTGGAGGAACTATAAATTAGGTCTCCCTCTTTATTTTTAGCATTGTTCCTCTCTCCAGAAGTGTTGAGATTACTAGATTCACTCTTTAAATGATATCAAAACTAAATTCCCATCATCATGGCTTCAATATCAATTTTTTTAACATATATGGAATTGAAAATATCCTCAATTTCACCATGTCTTATAATTGAAGCCAATAAAGGACAAGCATAGGGGAATCCTCTAACGAGTCAGGAGAAGTACCCACCATTGTATCAGAATGAGGGTACTTCCCTATGGATGAACATACAAGTACTTTGGAATTTCATATCTTCAATACACAATTATCATTGAACCTTAAAAAGGATTTTCCATCATCCCCATGGATATTTCAGGTAATGTCGAATTTGGAGCTATTTAATTGAAAATTCTTATGACCAAAAACACCACAGTCCTTTCAGATCATGGTCTTCCTTTAATAATGGATTTCCATCATCATATTATCATATTTTTTTGTGATACCTACATATTAATCAAACATTTTTTCCATATACACGTCCACAAAGACTCATGAATAATTATTGATCCATGGATTATCCATTTAGTTCTCAACTCTAATTGGGATTCTGACAGAAGTGGAAATATCCCATAGAATTCTCTAGTTCCTATACAACCAATTATACTTTCATATCTAGATCCATATCTTCATTTGTGTGTTTATCACATTAACTAGATCAAATCTATGAACCCAATCCTGTATCACATCAATTTCGGGCTTCAATGTAATGGAACCAAAGTTCTATGCACACCATTTTAGCTCATTACTGGGGAAAACAATCTAGAAGTATCCCCTTCTTGTATCTGTCGTTGTTTATTACCTAAATCCTCAAAATAATGAAATTATATAATTAATATCATTATAACTCAATGTATTCTCACTCATTTGGTCCATGAAAGTCAAAATGAAGTATAATTCACACATGTTGTTCCTTTCATCAAAAGCATCCTGGTTAGTGGAATCTTGTGAAATCCAACCTTTCCTGATGATCCAACCTTGATAGGGAATACCAAAATCAACAAAAAAGGAAATTGATAGTGATATAATGACATCTAATCAAATTTATTAATTCAATATGACTACTTGATTGTCGGACCTTTTCATGACATGCATTTTCCATAAGATCAAAGATGAAAGTTATCTGTGTGATCCAAAAAATCATGCTATACAAAATGATTCCCTTCCCAAGAATTATTTAGAGCACCCACAAATCTAATTTTTTGCATAGACACCATACTCGTGTAATCCTTCCCCTTTCTCCACCATTACTCTCAAGATACAATATTATATCATAAAATTGTTTTATATAGTTTAAATTTCCCAAACAAGTGATATACATATAATAATTTGAATAATTTATTAAAATATATTCTTAAAATCATAATCATGGTTTCTTTAGGGATATATTTAATTTTAGATCCTACGTAATGGTGTGTAATGAAAATGAGTTTTATCCAAATCGGTACACCAGGAGTGTGAAACAAAATGTATAGTAAGGAATTGCATCTTCCATTATTAGAAAATTGTGCCAACCCCAAAGACACATTTTTAATGTTATTAGCCCAATGTTACTGTGATTGAACTGCATAATCTTATAGTATCCATAATGATATGTGATGGTATTAAAAACAAAATAATATATTCATTTGAAAAACATAGAATTTTCATCAATATATATCATTAAGGTAAATCACATGTTTGTGTTCACAAATATTTATATTCTTAAGTATAGTTTATAAATATTATACTATGTTTACTTTCAGACAGACTGTTCTAACACTGATAAAATGTATAGGGTTTATATGTGAACATATTATAATAAGATACATGTAACCATATCATAAAAGACATAATAGTATAATTTTCCTGATAAAATAAATATAGTCATGAAATTTAAATAAAAATTTAAAATACCAAATACAGAAGGTATTTTCATTGACATCACCATTATTCCCCATACCAAAAACCATCATAAAAATCATAAAACGCATATTCATATCATGGGAATAAAAAAATAATATATGGGGTGATATTAGAAAATAAAAAATTATAGGTTTAAAGATATTTCTATGACTGAATAATGTGTATTCTAAATGGAAATGCATATAGAAAAAAAAGATTACAATTGATCAATAAGATGATGATAATATTAAAAGAATAACTTCTCATCAAATAATTCCATATAAATAAAAATATAAATTTGAAACGTAACCATGGATATTTTAAATAATAGAATAATCACATCAAATATCAATACCATATTTTTTAATGATGTGATTCATAATTTTTGATATAAAAAATTTAATTTTGAAGTCATTGTAAAAAAAATAAAAATAACCTTTGGTCATTATTCCATGTCAAATAAAAAAATGGGTATAACCTCATATAAAACATATTCAATTTTTTCTTAGGGGACCTATTTTCAAATTGAGTTTATTGGGTAGTCCCAGACCATCACATAATAAGTCATATTCCCTACACATATAAAAAGTGAAAAACATAATTAATATAATCATCTATACTTAAGTTAGTAAAATATTAAACTTTAATACTTACCCAAATCAAATAAACATAATCATAAACCATCAAGAGTAATATGGTGAATGGTATTAAAAATTTTCATCCTAAATTAAAATGATCATAAACCATATGAATAAATAATTACTATTATATAAATAAAACATACCCCAAGAGTATCATATGTATAATAATGGGTTTAGGTCATTTCTTTATAGACATACCAAAAAACAATAAAAAATTATTTATATGTGGAAATAAATTTTTTTTCTTTGAAGATATTTATAAAAATATTCTTATAATAAATAATTTTAAAATAATTTTATATATGAATAACCTATTAAATTTTGTAAAATAGGATTTATAATTTATGATTATTCATGATGGCATAAATTACATCCATTTCCACACATGTTAAAATAATTATTTCATTCATATTTTAATTAGAATGAAAATTGTACTTGATTTGAATACAACATGATGATTCTATTTAAAAACATAATGAAAATTAAACAATTTGTAAAAATTACTTTAAAATATATTTTAATGTTTTGAAAATAGTTATATATATTTTTGTAAAATATTTATAATGTTAAAAAAGAGAAATAATGTTGTATTTTCATAAAAAAAAATTATCATTCATTTTATTTTCTAAAGAAGGGGAATGGTAATATTACCTGAAACATATCATGACAAACCATTTTTCAATAAAACAGAATAATTTTATGATATAAATATCAAATAATTTCCCCAAGGGATACTTAAATAGAAATAATCAAGAATTGTGAAATTAATACCTACCACTCTGATAAAATTCCATCAGTAGTTCCAAAAAAGATACAAAATAAAATAAAAAATTAAATATAATTAAACCCGTAGATTCATGATATATAATATCAAAAGGGGTAAAATATGAAACAAAAAAATTAATAAGTTAAAAATATGATATATTTCACATTGATGTAAATGATAGAAAAGAAGTCATCACCCCATGTATGAATTCATTCATATGTATCTAAACCTTCTCTATATTAAATATAGTTTTTAAACATATATTATATAACCATATTAATATATATCATTCAATATATTATTTAATATTTTTCATTTATCACTCTCCTATTATCAATTACATGTTCAAATTACAAATTTCAGTGACAATTGATTCCATTTTCAAGTATGTTTTGGTTTGTTAGTTGTGATCATATTAGAGTGATAAAAGTTACATTATCAATATATTTTACATAATGATTTAAATATAAATTAAAATGATAATATATATATATATATTTATTATAATAAATAAATTTTATTTATATTAAATGGATATCATTTTTCATTGAGACAGTAATTTGAATATGCGAAAGAACACTATTACCATTAATATTTATAAATGGATTGAATAGAAAATAAATAATAAATAACTACTAAGGAATAAATATTATGATATCTATATCATAAATATTAATAAAATTAATAATTATTATCGACCATGTAAAAATTGGGAAATATTTCACATTGTTATATAGAGGTGGTAGTCCCCATATGCAAGATTGATGTTATTATTTTACAAAGGATCATAACATAAGATGTAATATCAGATATTATATTTTAAAAAATTATTTTTATATAATATATTATCACATATATTCATAGACATTTATCTTTAATACCATCCAGGTAAATCAAAAGTGAATAAAAATAACATCTCATTATGAGGTAGTAGTGTGTCTTACACGTGAGTGAAATTATTGTATCCCTCGTTGAATGTAATACAAGAATTAATATATGATATTATATTTCAAGAGGTATAATAATATTAAAAATATCATATACATATTTTTTCCAACATTATATACATCATTGAATGGTTTTTATGGAAAAAATGTCATTGGTTTGTGAGGTGGTACTCCAACACACATAGAAATGATGATTTCATAACATATTTGATGGAAGAAGAAAGGGATTTAGGATTTTAAATTCATAAAACAACATACCATTATTTTGATTATATTATTTATTTTATATCATCATTTTATATGATTAATTGATGGATGTGTTGGATTCTATATAATGTAAATCTCATTTAAGTATTCACCTCTATTTCTAGAAACGTATATTGGATTTCACATAAATTCATTATAGGTTGTATTTCTGAACAAAAAACCAATAGGATGATAAGAGGGAATATGAGATGTTATATGTGAATTTATTTTCCAATGATATGTTTTTTGGAAGTGTGAGGATGATAATAAATAGGGTGGCCTTTTATAGGTTATGTGTGTGGTAAACTTTTAAATTTTGAAATTGAATTTTCTTTCTAGTGTTCATCGATTTCTATTAGTATCCAAACTAGAATATTGTAAAAAATTAGTATTTATTATTTATATAGTTAAATATATATTTTTTGGGTTATTTATTGTTCATTTTTTTAATTTATCACCTAGTAAACCCATTTTTAACATAACAATGATAATTATGTTTTTATTATTTTCACTATAAATTTTGGTAAAAAATTATTTATTTACATTACTAGATAATATAAATTATTCTAATAATAAATATAGAATATATATATCGCAATAAAAGTTTCAAATGTGGTAACTTTTAATTTAAAATTAATCTTGATGATACGAAGAAAATGTGTCTTTTCAAAGAGAAAATTATTAAAATATTACAATGTTTTTATATTAAAAATTTTAATAAAATTATTCCAATAAAGTAAATTTCATTAATATTTATAATTAAATTTATATTTCTTTATGGAAAATTAAAAAAAATTACCTTTAATAATAATTAAAATTAAAATTTAATTTTTAGTTAATATTTAGTATTTTTCACAATTCATAAAAAATGATCATTTCAAACAAAAATCCCAAAAAGACATGTAATTATAAATAAAATGTTATTTTATAAAAATTTATTTATATTTTTAAAATATTATTTCTATAAATTATAAATAACAAAATTTTTTTTTACAAAACATTACTCAATCCTCAATTTTAAAAACACAGTTTTTTAATTAACAATTTATTAAATTTATAATGATTATTATAAAATATATAGTAGTTATAATTCAATTTAAATAATTTGATACAAGTTTCAACCATATTATTTTTATATTACCATTCACACAAACCTTTTATTATCTATGTTTCAATTTTCATGTTCAATTAATAATATTTTAATATATTTTTATGTTTTTTTCAAACATTGGTTTATGGGAATGATAAACTACAAAAGAGATTCAATTTCTTAATTTTTTTTATTATGATGTAGTATTACCATATATTAGTATTATTTAATTTTATGAAAAGAATTTAAATTTAAATTCTTATTTTTAAATAATGGGGTGATACAATTTATCCCCCTTAAATAATATTTTTTTCACAAAATTTTATCATAATTTCAATAAACAAGGATTTGAAATATGAAAATTCTCATATTCGAATCCAAATACATGGGAAGGTTTAAAAAATAAATTTACTAATAAAAAAATAGTTGTCTGAAGTTCATTTGGAATAACACATATAAGGGATTCCATAGTGGAGAATATAGGTGGGTTGTGATGATATGGACAAGAAAGAAATTGATATATAATTCTATAGAAAAATAGAGTTCATTTATAACCATAAAGTTAGTGATCATAACATTTTAATGAATCCAAATTCATATATTAGTGATGAATTAAAATAACATAAGATCAACATAAATCTATATTATACAAAAAAATTTCTTTCCACATCCATTTATTAATGATAACGAATTCTCTAACCATCTAGACTGAGAATATATGAAATTTTACTTATATGATATCCTTTTATTTCATAAGCATAATTTCATGTTTAGGATGTTCTATAATAAATTTCCACTTTATTTGTACTACATTAAAAGAAAACTAATGATGTTTATTTCTTGAGGCAATAAAAATACATTTTAACAGTTCAAATTATCCATAAAAGAGTGACAAACTATTCATTATATTGTAACTAATACCGAAATATATAGCAAATTTAATCTAATATCACTAGAATTATAAATTAAACCATTATATAAATAGTTATCCTTTATGCTCCTCCAAAATATACAATACAAAATTTAGAATGATGGTGTCTAAAAATGAAAATATATTTCCCAATAAATATAATATTGATCATAAAGTCCGATTCCAAATATATAAACTCGTACATTACATATAGATATTATTTCAACATTGAAGGATATTTATTACATAACATAACAAAAAAAATTACATGACTATACCAGTTTAATGTCATTAAAAACATGGAATCATAAATAACTGGTTAATAAAACATCCACACTGTCTCCCTCTTATTTCTTCATTACTAGAATTCTTTATCACATATCATACATAATAAAATTCATCATGATGTAGGGAAAAGAAAAATATGAAAAGGTGACCTCAAATACTCAGTAAGGGTATACAATGGAAATAAAAATCTATCATATTCATAAGAATATAACATATGGAAATATTATCATGCATATAATATATCATAATATCATGTAATGGAATAAATCATAAAAGTGAACTGTTATCATAATATTCATATCATATGAAATAAAATTTTGTGTCATAAACACATTAGCATAGAAAATCATTTCATATTCATCAAGTCTTATAGTCGGGATCATCATAGCGGACAATGTCCATTACTAAACCATTTTCACCCATCATTCTTGACCGATATTATTAAACCATATTAGCTTGACATTCAAGTCATGTATATATCATGAGATATGAATCTTTACACAATAAATTGGAGGGAGATATATGTTCCAACAATATCAATGTGAAAATATTCTTACATGTTCCACAAAAACATAAAAACATTCACCATAAAATAACCCATAAAATAAAATGGGTATGCTAAACATCATTCCAGCATAATTGAGATAAAAAGGGATTTCATAAATAACACTAATCCATTAATTTTAATAATAGTGTAATAATTATTTCCCAATTTAAAGAGTTTCATATTATATGGAAAATATTTGTGAGAAAACACATGAAATTAATTCATGTGGAAAATATGCTTTCATTTTACAAAATGTTTTCCACCATAATAATGCTACTAAATTTTATAAGAAATCTATGTATAAAAAATATCCTTGTAAATATATAGGGGTATATTAATTTATATAATTTTCCATGAAATCATAAAAAACCATCCATGATGAACAAGTAAAAAACATTATTCTTGTACATTTGCCGGATATGTAAAAAAGTATCTCGTACCGTAAATCATAAGAGATTCCATTCATACCATATAGCAAAAATATTGAAATGGGTAAAGTTGACATTAAAAATTTATTAATGGATATAATGAATATTTTGAAATAAGAATTAAGGAAAAATTGATTTGGATGATAAATATACACCAATAAATACTTACTAATAAACAATCACGGATGAAAATGAGATTTACAATGCAATCCATTACCTTAGGTATCATATCTCTCGTATGTATTTGAAACACCTGTATAATGATTTATATAATTTTATTAACATAATCTAGAATAATAATCATTTTTATGGTACCATGTATGATTTTATTATCATCTGATGGTTTGTAAAATTTCATTGTTAGTCCTTATTGGGATATTGACTTCTTTGTGTTCTTATGCATGATTTGAAAGATACGACCATGTTCCTATTCTTATATTATTGTTAAATAATTTAAATAATAATATAAATATCATATATATAATATATAGTAATTAAATTAATGTATTTTGTCCGGGTTTAATGAATATCATGTAGAATGAGTCACATCACATCCTGGAGAAGGTAGACAGTACATTTGCAGGAACACAAATATTATTCCGAAAATTATTTAATGGTATCAAAGTGTATAGTGAATGATCATGAATAGTTAGTATAATATATAATAATCAAATTTAGAAATTATTTATATCATTTTACCCTTCCATTTAATGTGGTGTTGAAAAACATATTAGACCACGACGTGGAGACAGTAAGCGATAAATACACACGTGCAATGATTTCATTTTTTGTAGGATAACTAGAAGGTGAAATATATTTTTTCCATATATATAACATATAAGTATATGAGTGATACAGATGGGGTTACATTATAATTAAACAACTAATGATGATGAAGTAGAAGAAAAATTTGTTTGAAGGAATCATTAGAAGATATTGCCACTTCCATGGAATGTTTCCTCTAAATCTCTTCGTATAACACTAGAAATTTACTTGGAAGATTATCAAGAATTATAGAATAAAAATAGGTTGGTTTATTTGGATAATGATATGTGGAAGGCCGAACATTATGGCTGAAAATGAAGTTAATTGTTGAGGGAGGAGTTTCCCTTTTAAAATTTATGAGAGGGTCACTTTTTGAAACTTGGTAAATAATAATTTATATTTAAATGAAAACCTACCCTAAAAACCTAAAAAATGACCCAAAATAGAAGATTAGATGAGGTACAGTTGTAATATCATCAATCAACAAATTTTTGATATTTTATTTTGTAAATTTCAATCATATATGTTTAATTGAAATTTAGTTGTTCTATTTAATATTAATTGTGGTAATAAAATTCTAAATATTTAATGGTTATAAATATTTACTTATATGTTGTTAATTTATCACAATTGTATATTTGATGAAATTTTAGTTATTATAATAACAAATTTTTAATTTTTAAATATTATTATTAATTTTATATAATTTAATAAATTGGTATTTGTATAAAACATCCATAATGTCAATTTTTCTACAATTTATTAATTTGAATTTTAAAAAAAGAATACATAATATAAATTCAAATGAAAATATAAAATACACTCATAACATGTATTATTCACATAGAAAATTTGAGGATTACATTAATTTTTTCATATGATATTTCTTTTAATATTTTAAAAACATTAATTTGATATTTCATTTTATAAAATAATATTTACATCACTATTGTGTCATCATTAATGGTATTAATTTAATCACTATAAAATGAAAATAAATTTTTATGATATAGTTAATTAGATTTTATTTCCTTAACATTCAATAGTCGATATTATATTAGAGTTATCCATATATTAATATTAATATACGTATATAAAATGAAATTTTGACATTTTTTCACATTATTTAGTTTCTTACATTCATATCATATTCATAGTTAACTAGCCATCAAGTGCTTACATTTCGAAAAATAGATGATAAGGGTCTAATTAAGTCATACAATAGTATTTTTACAGGTTTTATGGTAATCTTATAATATTATTTATAGCATTAATTACTAGATTTACATTTAACCATTGTAATTAAAATAATTAACAAAGATATATTTCATGATGCTCAAATATAAAAGTATCCTATCAACATAATTTGGGCCTAATTAATATAAATATGTATTCCATTATTTTTTAGATTCATAACAGAGAAGTTTCAAAAATTATTTTGAAATCAATCACGTTATCAAAATAAGAGAATGAGTTTTTTTAAAAGTTAAAACATTGCAAATGATTGAGTTGTTTTTACTTATGAATTTAATGTAAAATTAATGATAATTATATAAATTATATTTAATGTAAAAATATTCTATTTATACTTTCATAATATTCAATATTATAATTTATCCATATAAATTATCTCAATAGGAAAAGTTGTTTTCACTAAACATTTATTGTGTTTTTAATATTAATAAAAATTAAAATGTTATCAAAAAATATCATAAATTAAACTAATGTAATTTTTTCAATACCAAATTAAAATAACCTATTTATAATGTCATATAATAATTATTTATGTCTCGTAATAAAAATTTAAACAGGTTTCACCCTTCAAAGGCGTAAGATTACTATTTTTTTAAAGATGTGTTTTTATATAATTAATAGGGTTTATTCACACCATATGATTACAATATTCATTTGATTTATAATAAATATATTATTAAGTATATATTAAGAAAAATAAGTAATGGATCCTTTATCACCTAGATGGTTCCCCCAAGCGTTTTCCTTCTCCCCTAGGGTTTCTTCCTCATGATGGAGTGCCGCCACTCGGTACCTACTTCTCTATCCTTCCATTCTTTTGCTTCTGAATCATTTTTGTCTTCAGTTCCTCCTCAGGCTCGTTCTCTTGGGTGGATCGATCTCATTCGGCATCCATGGCATCAGACATGCTTCTTGGATGGTCAGACTTGGAGTATCCGATTCAAGGAGTTTTTGGGAGTCGCATTCCGGCGGTCGTGGATATCCAAGCATCTACTTATCCTTTTATGGTTTCGATCCCATTTCATCTTCAATCTATGTTTATTACCATTTTCCATAAGGTTTAATCCCAGGTTCTGTTATGTATTTGGTTCTATGATCCGATGCAACTTTCAATATTTTTGGATGTATTTTTTGTTTTGCAGTGGCTTTGGTCTATTTTGCGATGAGTTTGGTCTGTTTTGCTTCTGGTTGTTCGCTGCGGGTGTTGGTCACTGGTGTGAAGTCTTCGGTTCATGTTTCTCGGGCGGCTCGCCATTTATGGATTTTGTTCTGCGCTGGGTTTGGTTCCTGTGGTGTCTCGGACGGCACTGTCGTACAATGATATGGAAGGATGTGAATGGCGCAACATGGTGTGATTGTCATCGGGCTCTTATTTGAAGTCTGATGTTTGTGGACAAAGATGGGGTGACGATGTTAGATTACTTCTACGTTGACACTTTCAGGGTTTCATACTGTGGTTTCGGCCTATAATCTCCCATTCATTTCTCTGCTCTTGATTTATAATTCCACTCCTCTCTCTGAGGTGGAGCTGCATAGAGGAGTTCAAGGCTCATTAGGATGTGAGTTTCAGCGGGTTTCTTCAGGATGAAGGCAATTTTTTATTAAGTATATTTCATATATATATCATTAATTACCAATATTAATTCACTAATAAAATTCAAAATTCAAAATTATATTTTTCATAAATAATTGGTAGCCAAATAATTCACAATTCATTTTCATATGTTTGTTATAATTATTCCTGATATCCAAACAACTTGGATATAATGGTAATTTTATACGGATTACGACTTATGGTTCATTTAATCTCACAATTGGGTGCAACACAAGCTACTGAATAAAGAATATTATTTTGAGATTTTTTTCTAAATAACATCTAAATGATACATACTAAGATCTTTAAACTAAATTTCTCCCTTGAAATTAGTCACTTAAAAACAAACATATGTGTTATACTTTCCCTCGCCATATTCCGAGGTTCCCATGTTGGTTCTTCAAATTTTTGGTTCCCCCATTAAACATTAACCATGTGAGTGGTCAGGTTTCATAGTTCTTTTTCCCTACGATACTGAATCTCTATCGGTTTTTCTTTTTAAAAAATAGCTTGCTCCAACAGTACAACATCTGATTGGAGAACATGTGATGGATAAGATTTGTGCCTTCTAAGTAGAGATAATTTGAACCCATCTTAAACATAAGATAGATTCTATGGAAGTGATTCTCAATAATCTACCTTCCCAACAATATCCATAATTTCAAAAGGACCGATATACCTAGGGCTCTGCTTGCACTTCCTTCCAAATCTAATTACACTCTTCCTAATTGATATTCTTAGAAAAACCATGCCACAAACATTAAAATCAAGGAAATTAATTTGGTTGTTAGCATTTGAATTTTTTTTGACTTCAATAATATTATAGGTTTTGTTGAATAGATATAACATGTTCTTCTATTTCATCAACTAGATCAGGTACAAATTGAATTCATTCCCCAACATCATCCAATTATGTTGGAGTTCTGCAATTCATTCTATAGAGGTCATCATAAGGATACATCTAAATAATGACGTGAATGTTATTATTATAAGAAAAGTATACCAATGGTAGGTTATTATCCCAAAAACCATTGAAATCCAGAGGGCGAGATCTAAAAATATCTTCCAAGGTTTCAACTATCCTATTAGACTGACCATCAGTCTTAGTATGATAAGTAGTGCTGAAACATACCTCTTTTTACAAAGCATGCTGATGAAATCACCAAAACATCGAGGTAAAGATTACAGCCCAATCAGATATAATGGAATGTGGTACTCCATGAAATCATACCACTCCCTTTACATATATCTTGTAAATATAGTCAAAAGACAAATCATCTCTAATAACAATGAAGTCTGCTGACATAGTAAGTTTATCAACTATAACCAAAATATCCTTACTGCATTTTGATGTTATGGGATGTCTAGTTACAAATTCCATAATGGTGTTTTATCAGATCCATTATAGTGTGGGTAATAGATGTAAAATCCCCTTAGACATCTGTCTCTCGACCTTAACTTGTTGGAAAACAAACCATTGATATACTTATGTGGTGACATCTCTATTATTCCTATCCCACCAGAAGTACTCTCTCAGGCCCATGTACATCTTTTTTCATCCATGGTGAATAGAGAATGATGAAATACGATCCTTATCCAATAGTTCCATATCAAATTCATGTATCTGAAGAATACAAAACAAGGTTAATGATCATTAAAATTTCATTACAATCAAGGTTGAATTCAAGAACATTTTCACCTTCATTTAAAACACTACATCTTCATTATATGGGTCCTTAATATTTAGATTTATAGATGGTTGAACATTCATTTAATAATGATAATCTCTCTTATTCAGTCAACATGTCACCATACCATTTTTCATGAGAACACATCATATCCCCTTCTTGGATTCATCACTATAGATCAAAAACAATTATTCACTACAAGTTAGTGGGATCACAAGTGCACCGGATAATCATGTTTTTTTCTATTTCAAATTTTCATAACATTCCTCCATCTAAATGAACATAACTCTTTTCTGAGTCAATATTGTTAATGGATTAGATTAAACTGAAAAATATTTCAAAAAACGTTGATAATATCTATCCATACCATGAAAATATTTGATATCATTTACCGTTGTTGGTCTCTACAATCATTCAATAACCACTAATTTTTCTATATTCACATATTTCCCATCTTGTGAGATAATGTTTCTCTATAATAGGTATTTTTGATGAAAAAATTGACACTTGGAAAATTTTGAATAAATCTTCTCCTTTCTCAGGGTCTTCAGTACAATTCTCAAGTGATCATCATATTCTTCCATGATCTTCGAATATGCAAGAATATATTCTATAAAGACTAACTTTTTCAAACAAATATAGTCTAAAATGTCTCTATTAATTAGATCCATGATGATTTATGCTTCATTAGTAAGACCGAAATTCATCACTACTAATTCACAATGTACATACCTTGTATAGAATTCCATCATTGGAATATCCTCCTCTTTGTAACATAATTGATGATAAACCTAAAAGAGATATATATTTGAAAAGTTTAGTGCTATGCATAGTTGGTCAATTAAATCATCAATACAGGAAGTGGATATTTGTTCTGGATAGTGATCTTTCTATATTCTCAATAATAAATGATGAGACTCACTGATCCATATTTCATCTTAAAAAACACAATTGGTGCTCCCCAAGGAGACTCACTAGTAAATTTGAATATTATATATATATATATTATCATGGAGTTTGTTATTAGATTCAATTAACTCAGTTGGGTCCATTCTATAAGGTGTCATTGAAATAATTATAGCAATTGTTATGAGCTCTATTAAAAATTAAATTTCACTATTTGGTGGAAGACCAATTTTTTTCCTAAATGTAATCATCAAAATCCCAATCAATGGGTGAATTCTTAATCATTACTATCTCCCAAAGAATTTTTGATAAATAGCATTACATTATAGGAATCCAGATGTGTATGATAGAGTAAATTTCAAATGGATGGTTATATTCATCCTTTTATAGATAGATAATCATAGATCAATCTAGAATTTGAAATTTTACTGCCCTTCTAAGAAAATTTATATGATCTCCATATAGAAAATATAAATCAATGACATGAATTAAATAAAATTACACTACAGTAAGGATAACATGATATTTCAAAAGCACATTCGCAAAAACATCAACCAGATAAGAATAATAAAATATTGATGTGACTGTTCTACCATTAGGAGTTTTCACAGCAACCTGAACATCTAACTGCTGAGGTAATACAAGGATACCATTAGAAATTATTCAGTAGTAAATTGGAGGGTTGATTCAGAATAAAATATAACATTTTATACATAATAGTGTATGGTATGTGTAGAATTCACCAATTTGTTATCATACTCCACGTCAGTGAATGTGATTGGATGTGACATTCATTAATGTTTTTTCCTTAAGATTTTTTTAATGATGATCATCATAAATAACCCTTGGATTAGGTCATTGATCAGTTTAATTCCTCATTTCCTTTCACTATTAACATTGAAGGGTAGGTGGAGCATTATGCGAAGCCTTTTCATTGATTGTGTCATTTGACATGTTTTCCCATCACTTAGGCATTCAACATCCAGATGTCCTTCATTCCCACACATACAAATTTTACTAGACCCATTAAGATAATTCCCTCCACGTTTCATCAACCCTTTATGAATAAGAGATAACTTATCTACTTTTCAATTGGACCTTTATATTTTCCTTGGAATTCCATTTCTCTATTCATATCAAAAAATTATGACTGTTGGGATACTCCACTCTTTATCTCAACCTTGAGATCACATCTATCAATTTCCACCTATCTATTGAAGTCACTTATGGAAAATTCCCTTCAATTTCATGGTTTTATGACACTAATGAATCAATCAATTTTTTCACTAAGGATCAATAAAAATTACATAATATTATGACACATTTATTGTAAAATTTGCATATAAGGTACCAACAGATTCATAAACCTTTTGATTATGTTCATGGAACTCATTATCAATCTGTTTTCAATTATTATGAGGAAAGTACTTATTTAAAAATAAGTTGTTGAACTCATCCCATTTCATGGACTAAATTTATTCTATTTACCCTACATTCATGATAATATGCCACTATTTTGTAGCTTTAACTTCCAATTGATTTACTACTAAGATAAAATTATCATGTTCAGAACATTTTATAAATGAAAATATATTTTCATGGATATTAATCTTTTGTCCAGCCTCTAATGGATCAGAAGACCCACTGAATGAAGTTGGAAACGACCTCATTAAGGATTCAACAGGATGTTAGTCCCTCCATTGCTAATTTGGATTTTTGGTATAATTCATACCATAAGAAAGACATGTGGGCATAACAATAATATTTTTCATTCTATCTCCATTAACATTTGGTTTCATAGGGGGACAATAATTTCATTTCCCATCACATTCATCATTAACATGATTCCTTCATGATCTATCCATGTACGGAAGACATGAAGATTAATATGAGAAACAATAATAATATTTTAAATACAACATAATCAAAGAATAAAATTTCAATTTAGGTCACTTTAGGATTTATCCTAGGATATTCAGGAACATCTCGAAAACACTAGGATATTATTGTAACTTATATGTTGATATATCGATAGTGTTCGTACTATGTTTCTCTCATCCTTCCTTCCAATGGTCAACTATACCATTTCCTTGATTCCAAATATAATGACCTGTACTGGACATATATATAATAATTAAAAAATGAATAATATTCATATCATAACATAACAGAAACCACACCAGTACTGTCCATGTCTTGTGTCTCTAGAAATTGGGAAACATAAACAACTGGTTTGTAAAATATCCACATTTTCTATCACTTATTTCACCATTAATAGAATCCTTTTTGACATATATTACATAATATCTGTAATCATGACCATGAAAAAAGAATCATATGAAAGGGTGAGCTCAAATTCTCATTAAGGGCATTCATGGGAAATATCAATCATATCATTATCATAATAGATAACATTTCAAAATATTATCACACATATAAAATGACATAATATCATGTTATGGGATTAATCATAAAAGTAATATTATATCTTAATATACATAATAATAAAAAATTAATTTTTTGGAAAACACACATATTCATAGAAAATCATTTCATATCACCGAAGGCTCATTGGTGAATCCGCCATAGTAGAAAAAGTCCAGTACTAAACCGAGTTCACTTATTATTCCAGCCCTATTTTAGTGATAACGATTTACATTCCTTTTCAATAATATATATCTCATGAAATATTAACCTCCACCAAATTAATTGGAGATAGATATAGGTCCCACCCATCTTTTAATGAATCACATATAACGTGTTCTATAGAATCATAAAAATATTAACCATAACATAACCATGGAAAAAATGGGTTTCTTAAACATCATTCCACCGTAATTGAAATAAAAAAATGGATTTCATAAAAATAAAACAATCAAATAATAGTAACAACAAGGATAAAAATTTAACCCTACTTAAATAGTGTCATCATAGATGGAAAATAGTTTTTAGAATTCACATGATATTAATTCCCGAGGAATATATCCTTTCTTCTTCAGAAACATTTTCCTCCATTGATATTTTACACAATTTTAGCAATTTTCATTATATAAAAATAACTTTTTATAATATGAGTGTAATATTCAAGGTAAAAAAGTATTATGAAAACATAAATTTTATTTTTCATTGACAATATATAAAAGAACATTAATCACATGTAAAAGTAAAAAAGTACCACGTATCGAAATCTATATGAGATTGTATTAATACCATATAATAAACACTATCCAATGGGTAAAATTGAATTTAAAATATTATATTAGGATATAATTAATATTTGGGAATACATATTTAGGAATCATTTTTGTGGATGAAAAATACACCCCAGTAAATATTTAAGAATAAACAATCTCAAATAAAAACAAGATTTGAAAAGTTATCCCTTACATTAGGTCTAATATACATTATATGTATCCGAACCTAATATATAATGATTTAAAAATTTCTATATACTTTCTATATATTCAAAATTGTTTTTATGATATCAAATATTATTTTATTATCATCATTTTTTAGTAAAAATTCATTGTCACTCATTTTTTTGTTATTGACTACATTATGTTCTTATGAAAGATTTTACAGATAATTTCATGTTCTAGTTAATAGATTGTTGTTAAATCATGTATAAAATTATATTTATTTTGATATATATAATATTTATTCACTAATTTCTTGTATATGATCATTTTTTAATGATGATCATTTAGAGTTAATTATATCACTTTGTGAAGATATTAGGCTGTAGGTACCCATGAGCGATGATATCATTCCCAAAAGTATTGAATGATGTTGAAGTGGATGGTGAATGATATTTTAGAATTAGTATCATGTTATAATATTCATATATAGTTATAATTTCCACAATTATACCTATCCAATTAAGGTGGCGGTGAAAAACAGATTACACCACGACGTGGAGACGGTAATCTATATGTACGCATACACAGTGATTTTGTATTTCATAGGATGAATATATGTGGAATATGGTCATTTCATATTTATATTAATTTATTAGTATATGAGTCATACTAATTTTATTACTGTCTAATTAAACAAAAAATCAATTGGATATAGAAGAAGAAATATTATTGAAGTAATCGGTAGAAGATATTACCTCTTCCTTGACATGCTTCCTTTAAATCAATTATTAGTGAACAAAAGTTGGCATTCAAGGTTAATCAATAAAATCTAGAATAAAAATATGGAAGTTTTTAAGGACAAAGCTAATGTTATTTCTGAGCAAGAAGGCTCAAAATTAAGTGAAGAGGTGAGGGATGTTGTTCCCTTTTATAAAAGAGGTGATGCACTCGTTTGGAAACTCCATGAACAATATTTTATAATAAAATAAAAAACCATACCATAAAAAACTCCAAAATGTCACTATTTCGAATATAGGATGATATAAGGTTGTAATATAACAAAAAAATAAATTTTTCAGAAGTTATTTTGTAAATTGAAACCATATCATTATAATTGACACATATTTATTCTATTTAATTGTAATTGTGGTAATAACATTTTAATTATTTACTAGTTATAAATATTAACTTATATGGTGTTTATTGATCATGAAAGGAAATTTTTGCATATTTTGGAACATATAATTACCAGTATGTAATTTTAAGATACTTTTATGATTTTTAAGAAAATTAATATAATATTATTTTTATAAAATATTAATAGTGTCAATTTTGACACTATTCATTTATTCGACTTTAAATAAAATCCAAATAGATGATAAATTGAAACCAAAATATATAATGCAATCCATAAATTTCATAGTCCCGTAAATTTTTTTAGATATCCTTAATTATTTTATATTAAAATTATTTAAATATTTTTTAAAATATTTATTTTTTATTTCTATTAATAAAATTATTTTTACATCAATATTGGGTCATTATTAATGTTAATTATTTATTATCTAAAAATTAAAAAATATATATATAATATAGGTAATTATTTTATCTTTCTATAGTCAATATATATTAGATAATATCTCATATATATACTTATATTAAAATTAAAATATTTATTTAAAAGAAGATTGTGCCATTTTTTCACATTTATTAGTTTTTATTCAATTCATGTCATTTTCACGGGAACATTTCCCTAAAGAGAATCAATTTCAAAAAATAGATTATAAGGATCAAATTAAGTGATCTAATAGGATTTTTACTAGTGTTATTGTAATTTTATAATGTCATTTTTACCTTTAATTACCAGATTTACCATTAACAATGGTAATAATAATTATTAAAAAGATTCTATTCTTAATTCCCACAAATTAGAGTTGCATATTAACATAATTTGGACCATATGATTCCATATTTGAATTCCATTTTTAAAAATTCATATATATATGTTTCGGTAAATAAATTAAAATCAATCATATTTTTGGAATAATAGAATGTGTTTTTTAAGTTAAAATATTGCAAAAGATAAGGGTTTTTTAAATATTAATTCAATGTAAAATTATTGATAATTACATACATTATTTTGAATGATAAAAATATATAATATTTAATCATTAAAACCATTCAATATAATAATTTACCATATAAATTATGTGGATGTCTAATGTTTTTTTCACTTATAATATAGTGTATTTTTACTATTCATCAGAACATGATCTTTTTAAAAAAAATATCATAAATTCTTCAAATGAAAATTTTTATATTCTTTATTAAAATAATTTTTTTTTGACATATAAAAATTATTAATGTGTCAAGATATTAATTTTAAAGAGGTTCCCCATTCAAAGGCGTATAATTACTCTTTTTAAGAAATTTTTTTTTCATACATCAGATAGGTTTTATTCACACCCTATGATTAAAAAACCCCATAGGGAGAATAAAAAATATTTTACGACGTATATAACATATATATATAAATATATTATTAATTAAAAATATTAATTCACTCAAAAATAAAAATATCTAATATATATTTTTCATAAATAATTTATAGCCAATAAATTCACAATGAATTTTCCTAAGTTAGTTATAATTATTCCCACAAACATATCAATTATGATATAACTGCAATTTCATACTACGTGCATCTCTCAGATCATTTAAATTATCAATTTCATGAAACAAATTCTATTAAATAAACAAAATTATTTTAATAAAATTTTTCATAAAAAACATATGAGTATTACAAAAAATATATTAATAACTTATTCTGCATAGAATCATAATGATAAAATGCATGACTATAAAAATAAAATCATATGTTGTAGAATATATTTCATAAATAATTTTTTAGTTAATTCCCATAATTATGTAATAAACCATTAACACTCTAACCAATTTATTTTTCACTGAAATTATCCAATTATCATCAGATTATTATATCAATATTCAAAACATATATATAGTTATCCTTCCCTAATAATATTTCTCCCATGAGGTTAAACATGGCACTAAAAAATCATCTTGGCCATCAGAAACATTAATCATATGTTATTCAATCCCTTAAGAAATATTACTACATCATAATGCTTATAAATATCATTATTATAATAACATGAACATCATCTATAAAATACATATACAATGTATTTCATATATTGAGATACAAAAAAACAGAAAATAATTCAATATAGAATGTATCAATAGCATAGTCATGACCATTATGCCTTAGCTTCATCTGTGTTATATTCTAATAATTCTTCAAAAATCACGTCACTACAAATGTGGTATATTCAGAGATATATAATTTGGGGAAAACTATAAAAGAACTATGTCCACAATTAGTAGCCAATAAGGGATCTTTTGGTATAAAATCAAATACATTCCTTCATTGAAAAACTATAGGATTTTCTTCTGTACATATCCTCGAAATATTTTATAGGCCTATGTTCTCTAATAAATTTTTTCTTAAATATATTAATAATTGTTTCTACTAAAATTATAACTATAAAAACTATTGTGGAACCAAAACTAGTATCCCAGAGCTTGATATGAATTTGAAACATTGGACTAAGATAAACTCAACCACATAAAATATGACTTAATTGTTTATTATTCATGGTTAAAAAATTATAAACTACAAATTCACATAACTTGTTGAAACATAAATTGAAAAAATTATTTTATTTGATATCATCATTCTATCTACTATAATAAATTTTATATCAATCACAAAACATTTCTTTATATCCTAGAGTAAATAAAACATAAGAAATATGTGCTTTCATATTCTTAGTTAGGGCATGCATATAGAGGAATATTTGAATAAAAAATGAATAATCAATATAAAATATAAAATATATAAAACACTTTCAATTTAATCAATATCTTTGAAATAATTTGAAATAAATATATGTTTTTAAAATACATCTATGAAAATAATCACATGATTTTTTTAATTTTCCATGGATATCCAAACCAATATAAAAATAAATTCAAATATCGATATCTGAATTCATAATAATTTATTGCAATAATTTCATAAATTGAAAATATAAAAATGTTTTTGTGTTTGAAGAATTAAAAATATAGGTTAGGGATTATGCTAAAATATCACCATAAAGAATTTTAGCATTAGTGAAAACTAAATGAATATTGTCTCATGAGTCCCATCTATATCTCAATGGGCGATAGAGGGCAATGAATATCACTTACTCTATCTAATTATGTAGTTTATGAATTGTGAGATAAATTATCATCATAATAATTCAATTCTAAAAACTAACATATAAGTTTTTAATACTTACGAACATCAAATAATCATAATCATAATCCCCCATTAGAAATTTGTAGAATGGTAATAAAATTTACAAACCCCAATTAAAATGATCATAATTATTCTAATGAATGTATAAATATTATATAAATATAACATATCATTGGTGGATGATATATTCAATAATGGATTCATGACATTGATGAATGGAATTACCATAAAAACATGATTACAAAATTTATTTTTTCACGAATATTAACCTTTTACCTAGAAAATCAATATATAAAATGATAACAAAATATTTAAAAAATAATTATATTTTGTAATTTCCTTTTAATACACGTGAGATAAATTTAAAGCATTGAGTGTCATAAAAAGTGAAAATTCCATTCATGTTTTACACGTTAATGTATATATTCCTTTCAACATTTCAATAAATTTGAAACATTCATATTTTCAAAATTAAAATATATTTATATCAAATAATTTTTTAAAAGTAAATATTTTTTTATAAAAAATGAAATTTTATTTTTTAAAAATTAAAAAGATTTGTTGTTTTTAAAAATGTATTTGATTGAAATCAGTGAAATAGTGTTGTGTTTTACAAAATAATGTATAAATAATTTTATATACTAATGTGTGAATCAAATTTACTATTAATTTAAATGTAACAAGATCAAATTGAAGTGAATAAAATAAATATATTTCAATATTAAAATATAAAATAATGTCCCCATGGGAGAATTAAACAAATATAGCCATGAATAATGACATGATTGTGAAATATAATGTTACAACATTGGTAGAATGAAATCACAAGCTGCATGAAAGATATAAATTCATATGATAAATTATATTGACTAAAAAAATACATGATTATTACATATCTATTATAGAACCATGAAAATTATCTAATTGATAATTTATTTAATTACTATCTTCAAATTGTCATAAATTAGAAATTATTTATTAAAATAACTATTCAAATTGAAAATTGTATTTTTTTTGTATATGTTTTGGTTCTTTAATTTTGATCCATTTTATTTGATCACTATTTAAACATCTATATAATGTTAATTAGTATTAAGATATCATATAGATTTATTATATATATATTAATATTAATCTATAAATGTCTTACATATATATTATAAGACATCATTATTGTAGATGATTGGTCGTTAGAATGCATGAATGATGATTAATTGTTTTTATTAAAATTAAATGAAATGAAAAAAATATTAAAATTTTTTTTAATAAAGAATATTATTTTTTATATATCATTTATATAGATAATATAAATCATTATTGAAATCAATGAAAATGTTACATGATTTTTTTTTGCATTGTTACAAATAGGATATAGTCCAAATGTACAGATAATCAACGTTATTTCTATACAATTGATTGAAAGGTAAGAAGATAGATGTATAATTATTATTATCAAAATATTTTTTGATCATAAATATCAAAATTATTTGTTATCATTTATACTTTCTTCCATCTATGTAGAGCTTATGGGAATAACTAATCACATCAAACAATGGGGTTGTACTCCTCCAAACACATTATCAACGTTATCCTATACCTTACATATGTAAAGAAAGATGGTGTATGTAAAATTATAATTAAATAACTATAATAATATTATAAACATCATATAAATAAGATAAATACATAATTACATCCATACATGGATGGTGGTGATGGAAAATGTTTGGAAGTATTATGAGAGGTTGAAGTCTTCTGTACATACTAAGGATGAATTTGCAAACAATTTAATTATATAAGAAATAGTTTTTTGATATTTCAATAATATAATAACATATTATTATATGGAGGATATTAAGTATATGATTTGAATATAGTATATTAATAATTTATGTATGTGAAGGAGGATTTAAAAGGTAATTCTTTGTAAGGGATGTTACCTCTTCCAAAAATGCATTCTTTTTATTTTCACTAAAAAAATTAATTATATGTATATATGAAGTAAGGAATCCTTCTAGGACGTGTTTATGGATTGAAGTATGTGATTCATGATTTTAATTTCCAAATAAATGGGTTATGGTTGTTTAGATTTGAGAGGATATGTGGTGTAAATTAGATGACTATATTTTCAGTATTTATCAAAAAATGAATCATTTTTTAAAAATACAAAAAATTAACTACAATATAATTATGATATTCTGATTCGAGAAATGATTTTTATTGTTATAAATAAATTAAAAAATAGTTTTAAATTAATTATTATTAATTTTCACATAGTGTGACTAAAATTCATACATGAAATATATTGTTTTCAAGAAATCATCTCTATTACCTTCAAATCATTCTTATATTATTTCAAATAAATAAAAATATATTTTACTTATATATTTCACATGTGAACCAATTAATTTTTATAAATTATTTATTCATATTACTTTAGATAAACTAAATGACTAGCTTGTAATGCCCATTTTTAAATAATAACTTTTAAATAGAACATTATTTTACATTTAAATATAGAGTTTGTTTAATAATTATAATTTGATTATATTAAAATTATTTTTATATTTATACCATAATGTATTATGATGTTATATTCCCATAACTTGTTACTGATTTGATTAATAAAATCAATGAATCATGATGTTCTGATTTTAAAATATCATTTTGTTACAACATTAATGGTTAAAAGTTTTTAATACATTTACACCAACATAGAAAATCTAAATAACATCGTTAGGGTGTTTTATAGACAATCACTTGCATGATGAAAATACTTTTTCATTAATTATATAAATTCATGTACATAATTAATAAATTTATTTATGAACTGATATATAATATCATATATAATTTTGATTCTGATATTTTAATTTAATATCCTCGTTAACACCCCAAATTGACACATTGATAAATGATATTGAAAATCACGGTTATGTTCGGATTACCAATATTATGACGATACATGATTTTTTTAGTTATATTTACATTCACTATATATCATATTATAATTTTATATAACATAATAATAAATAATAATAATATAATTATTCTTAAGATATAATTCTATAATGTAAAAAACACCAAATTAACAATATCTTCCATTCACGTTAATGTGTATTCATGATAGGCCCAGTTTGGCCACCAATGTGAATAATGAAAACATCAAAATAATGTATGTGTATGGGATAAAATTATAATATAATTTGTAACTATTACATAATAAATTATAATTAGTTTTAATTAAATATTATATAAATTATGTAACTAATTATTAAAGTAACACATTTGTTCTTTAAAACTAACTAAATAATACATTATGAACTAGGTTCTCACATAACATATCCAATATACATATGGTGTGATATAAGAAAATTTTAAATAAATATAAAACAAATATAATATAATATCTAAATGAATATTAATACTTAAATACATATCAAATTATGGGAAATGATATCAAAATTAATAAACCTACACAGCACATTTAATGTTATTAAATCCTAATGGTTATAATATGCAGTAAATGATTAATGTATACTAAATAAATAATTATAGTATGTATTATAAATGTGTAACATTTTATATAATTTACAGTGAATATAATTTGATGGTTGATATTTTTGAATTATATGATTTTAGAGTTTCGGAAACTAATCATGGAAACAAGTTAAATGATTGTGTCCCGAATTAACATTCAATATGAAATGATTACATTTTATCATCCTATTACTATTTTATGTATAATATATAATATCCAATTGAATTTATTTTTCATAAATATCACATCATCATGATACAGAATTTTTTTCACATTAACATCTATATGTTCTATCATTGTAAACATTTCTTAGGTTTTAATGGTTTCATTATCTCAAATTTGCATCCCTTGATACATGTATATGAAAAATACCTGGTTTCATGTTATGCAGCTGAAATACACCTCTATAAAGTTTTTAATCACTATTATCTTATATTTTAGGATATTAATATGATTATTATCATTGATACATCTCATGGGACTATGATTAAAATGTTAAAATGGAAGTAAGGGGGTTTTAATTAAAATATCTTAATCATCTCGTAATTAATCATCGTTGACTATAATCATTATAGATTTCTGTATTATAAACAATGATAATATTATATAGTATTTAAATGTTATTTATGGTGAACATTATTATATTTATCAATATATTGATCATTAATTAAATTATTTCTAAAATGATAGTATCTTGTTAGTAACAACATCCCTCATTCTATCCAGTGGATCATGTCTAACATGTCTATATATTTCATCCCTATATTATTCTCTCTTTATAGATATAATATTTGGAATATTTTAAATTATTATGATGATGTTTTTACAGTTAATTTTAAAAATAATAAAATATTAATCATATTGGATTTTAATAATGTAATTTCAATTTTATTAAAATTTCATTAAATCATTTTAATGTAATTTTTTTGACATTAACCACACATTTTAAGTCGATACCAATAAAATAATTTTTTTATAAATAATTTTTTTTAAAAATTCATTAAATTATGATTAGTTTCCATTTTTTATAAATAAAATATTCCTCATCCTTATATTCCCATATAATCACTTTAAAATGAAAATTCACATTAGAATTTCACATCCCATTTTTGAAACAATTTTATGTATTATTTTAATGTGAAATTATTTAAATGTATTTTCCTTTTTAGTTGTTTTTAAAATTATCTATTAATGTTTCCATTATTTTTATATCATTATAATAAGGTTATACAATTTATTCTTTGTACCTCAATCCATGCATTTTGTCATCTATAACAGAGTCAGTTACAAAAAAATCCATTATTTGAGTTATATAATTTCTTATTTAAAAATTTATGTTCCAAAAGTTTCTTATTAAAATTTTATTTTCAATATACATATTTCATAGGTGAAATATTGATTGAATTCTATTAAAATGGGTGGAATTATATTATACATTGATTAACAGAAATGGTACCAACTGAATAGAGTATCATAATCATGTCTATTAGGATGTCTTATGATGCCCATATTATTGTACAAGATTGTTATTATAATGAGATAATTTGTATTTTGATATCCTATGAAACCCATTTGATTTTAATGGAAGCATTACATGATTTTTTTAAAAGTTTCATGAAATCAATTTTCCTTTTTATTAGTTACATTATGAGGATATTATAGTTTTTTTTATAGAGAAGATAAATTTATGGATTATGAATATGGTGGGTCCTATATCTCCATCCAGGGAATTGGTTAAATACTTATATCATTGAAAATATAAATTCTATTTGAATATATTAAGAAGTAAATACATTTAGAAATATTTAATGTGATGGTTTCAAGATCAAAATAAAATTACATATTTTAATGCGTTGGTACATATCCTTGTTAACATAGAAAAAAAAATTTTATATTTATGATTGTTACACATTCATTCCAATTGTTCATGTCCAATTTTCTGTGATACATGTATTATTTTTACTTGTAATGGAATTGTTTTTAAGATATTATGTTTATATTTCAAGATGATGGTTAATACATGATAATTTATGAATATTTTAAAAATTATATTATTCTATTTTGTTATTTTTCACCTAATTTTTCCTCACTATTACGGAATTTTATATCACATCCCTTACTGATCCATCGAGATCACCCCATATTCTATTTTTTCCATCCCAAATTCATGAAGAGAATTATTTCAAATGGAATGTGTATGAGTCAAAATAGATTATGGATAAATTTTTAATGTTTGTGAAATATTTGATTTTACTATTCGAATATCAAAGAAAATAAACCATGACACCCTTGTATAATGAAAACATTTGTATATGTAATAATTATTCCATGATACAAATATATTATTATATATGCTTGGGAATAGTTTCATTGGTTCATATTTCAGTATTACTTTATAATTCATAAAAAATGCATATAAAATATTTGATATATGTTATTTAATCATTGTTGACTGTTTTATATAACCATTTTATGAAACATAGAGTTGAGACAATGTATAACATGGTATATTAAAAAATTTATAATTTCATTACTATGTGGTTTTCAATGAAATACATCACTTCCTAGATATATGAAATGAGATGAAATTGTTGGGAAAATTCTCTATTGGGTAATAATTGTAATGGGATGGTTGGGTACATTAATATTTCATTCCTAGATACATTATGTGTGGGACTAATATATTAAACTGATCTAGTCAATATCCATGAATGTAATATAGTAATCTAAATTGAAATTAACAATATTAAATGTTTCAATTATTAGTATTTAGCAATATAATATAGAATGAGTCAACTAGGATTTGGACGTTTATTAATGTTAAATAATCATATAAATTCATGACTAATATACTACATTGGATGTAAAAAAACATAACAATATTTTTTTACGCATCTTTAAACTCATTCAATGATTTAATCTTCACCACCAAAATAATATAAACAAGATAAGCCATCTCATAAAAAATCTGTAATAGTTTCATTACTAGATTCAATCATCTGTGAATAATGTATGATAATTATTTAAAGGTGTATAATTAAAATCACATGAACATTAATCAAAAAATTGTGCATGAAATGAATCTATGGATTACATCATATCAACAATATAATGTACAATAAATATTTAATTCAGAAAGAAGTAGATTTTTATTAATGGGTTTCAAGATAACATAAATAATGATATCACTTCCATTGTCACCTTATTCTATGATTGTTTAATAGATGTGACTGTATACACCATAATAAACAATTTTTTTATGCTATACAACCAGTTTTCCTCAGGATAATTTTCAACTCACATAGGGATGTATAATTATATAACCCATAATTAAATGTAGGTGTAAACTATTCCTCGTATATTTACTGATCAATATTAGTTATCAAAAAATGTACATATTGACTAATGAAAATGAAATATCAATATTCTCTGTAGTCAATTCAATAAAATTCATATTAAAAAATTACATATATAATGGGTATATGGTTTTGGATATAATGATATCCATGATACATGAATATGTATATTTATTATAAATGTGGTTGTAAATGAAAATTATCTAAAAATAGTTTTTTATCTAATATTTATAATGAATATAAAATTAATAAGAGATAAAATATGACCATATATTTATGATAAAAATTTTAATTATATTTAAATTATATATTAACAACTATTGTATTGAATTACTAAAATAATATTTCCTTTTATATTGTATTTTTTAAAAAAAATAAAAAAAATTAAAAAATCTATATATTTTTAAACATTTATGGTGGAAGGGAAAATTTTTTAGTGTGATATAGGTTAAACAGAAACATTTATTTTGAATTCTACTGGATGTATATAGAAGATTAACCCATTGTAAAATATTACAATGATTCCAAGTAAACAATGAAAAATATTAAATATGACATTAATTTCAAATATTAAATATTTTTCATAAATAAAGGGGAAATTATAAAATAGTTTTTTAGAATTCACATATCGATGAAATATTTTACCAAACAAAATGATAAATAATATAAACATTTGTTTCAACAATTTATCATCAAGGATAAAATGTAGATGTATGAAAATTGTTTAATAAAACATTAAAATTCCATAAATATTCAATGGGTATGAAAAGAGATGTATTTCTCAATTGTTATAATTAAATATCACTCCAATTGGAAACATTATAAATCCCATAAAAATTACTTAATAAAATGAATTCATTAATTTTGTGTAACATTTATATATTAACCCCATTAAATACTAAACATGAATTTAACATCATAGAAAATGAATAACTATAATTTTATTTTAAAATATATAAATGTGGAAATAAATACTTCACAATAATAAAATAGGTCTATAATATTTAATATGTCTCAATTGATTAGAAATTAATCCAAAATCACTTACCTCAGGCTTGTCGCATGATCATTAATATCTAGTATATTGGTTTATTGTATTATATTAATCTATATATGAACCATATTATTATTTATAATTTCATATTGTTCCTATTATAACATATTGTAACTATTTTATAAAAAATAATTCATTTTATTAATTTTTATATGTGTTAACATAATTTATTTCTCATGGAATTTTTATGAAAGATGTTTCAAATGATCTTATTGATTATGGGGTCATCAAATAAATAATTTTTACAAAAATTATAAATATAAAATTTATTCCTTATATATATATATAATTTCATCCATAAATTTATGTGATAGAAAAATTAATTACACAATTCAAGGAGATGATAAGTTATACATTGCATGAAAACTGCATTACAAAATTGGGGGACATAATAAATGAATGTAAAATAATAATTCACCATTCAATAATTGTATTAATATCACATACGTCACAAATATTAATTACATAAGACCATATTAACCATAATATAATGATAACAAAAACAAGTCACATCGTTTTGTGGTGGAAGTAGTCTGCATGTATTCATAAGATACATTTTCATTTTGCGTTGTACAATGATGTTATTAGGTGGATATGTTATTTTAATTATAGGATAATAATTACATAATTTATATAATATATACTAATTGGATGCATTTTTTATTCATTCTTGATAGGTGGATATGGAAAAATAATTGCATCACTTCATGGATAATGAAGAGAGTACATACTTATGAGTGAAAAATTATCTTCACATTTTATGCCAGAATGAGTGAATAATTGTGGTTCTAGAATAATAAAATAATTATTCATTCCCTAGGAAACTGAATTTTGTATTTTATCATAATTTGTTTTGGAGGTAATATTAGAAGTAAAAACAAATTAATTGGTTAAAGTGATAATATATTCATTGAAAGAACACTTTCAGATCACCTATTTGTGACATCGATGTTTTGACCCAATGAATACTATATCGTCTAGATTGTAGATTTGATATTTCTGGATATATTTTTTAGAGTTTGATCAAGATAAATATTGACACCTAATATTTTTTACGAGTATAATTCTTCCCAATATCAGTTTATTATTTCATTTACATAATATAAAATTACCTAATCGTATAAGGAAGGTTTATATCGAATATATGGACTTGTGGGCACCCAGATCTATAGTTGTTTTTGGAAGAATAGGTCAGTCCTATTGTTCTCAGATGATTAGTGACAATAATTTACCACAAAATTTTAGGTTATGTAGGGTGTCACAACATTTTTCAAAAATGTGCACCAAAAGATTCCCTATCTTTCAATTTGTTTTTTATTGGTCACCTAGGTGTCATATTTGGCATGGTAATGTTTTATCCAATATTAAAAAATTATTACAAGGTTGTGTACAATATGGTACTATTGGATCATAGTAGGTGATCATTTTGGAAAACTATGTGGAAAAACAATGCACCCAATTAAATGTGGGTAAATTTATGATTTCCCATATATGATAATTTAAATTACATCTCTCTTTTCTCCGATCATTTTCATGAACATTATCTAATCCTATGATGATGCTCTATATTGGAATTCTTGACATTATTTGATCCACATCTTCTATCTAGCTTCTCACTCACTATCTGTTCATCTCATTTGACCCACATTCCTAATCACTTCATCATAATACCTTCAATTTTCAATTTCCTTATTATCTTGGATTGATAAATTTTTGAGATCTCAAATGCACTATCATAAGGTATTTTTATATTTCACTGTTTTTCTAGTTTTAGCTAAATGAAATAATAATATTATATGATCAGTATTTTAAAAAAATAAGGTCTAAGGATTTGTTAATTTTCCCTCAATCTTAGGATTTTCATATTATCTTTTGTCATGTTACATGACTTATCTTCCATTTATATCCTCCTAAATGTATAATTAATTAAAAAATTGATATTAGTTTTTTTAAATTAGTCCTAGAAACACATTGTATTTTCATAAGGATATCATCATTGATGGGAGCCACCTCATAATGTATGTAACCATAAAGGACACATTATCCTCAAGCCATGAATACCAATTAACCTCTAAATGATGTCAGTATAGTTAGTTCATGTGAATGAAATGTAATATAAATTAAAACAAGGGATAGTGGTAGTCTATAAACATGGTCACTTTCACTAAATTATTTATATCATCGGCAACCCTTATGAATTAATTGAAAAAATTGTATTAAGTGATTTGTTTAATTGAGTTGGTTATACATAATATAAAAACTATCCTACCTTTAATGGCAAGGGAGATATATGGGTTTTTATTTGGAATTCTATATAATGGTCACATATGGTAGGGAGATTTATTACGTCATGAGTGAAATCTGTTTTTTTTAAATAATTCCAATGATGATATTAGAGTGAATTTAATTTTACTATGGTTGGATCGATTCCCAGTTTATGTATATGGAATACCATGGATGAGATATTTTGCTGATTCCACTCTACATTACATGTAATATTTCTTAGGTTATTATATAGAATTCATTTAATTAAAAGATTAGGTGTTTTTTATTTTATTAATAAAGTGATACCTAGTCCCATTGTATATAATTACAAGAATAAGATCTTGATTCTAGTAAAATTACAAATTGTGTCTACCATTTCTGTTAGAACAGAAGGATTAGGTCTCTGCATTACATAAAGGATGGAATATTTTAATATCATTTATTTTCATATATTTCATGAGAGTGATGGAACAACTTATGAATGTCATTATTAAATTTTTTCCTTGGTTATATTCCTTTCTTCCTGACAATATGAATATAAATATATAATTTTATTCACATAGTGATATTCAGGAATTTGACAAAGTATATAGTATGGGTTGGGTGTCCATTAGGGAACCCAAATCATGGAGATTTAAACTATTTAACATTTTACATTGGATTATTATTATAAATATTTTCATAGTATATTTAACAATAGGATAGTGTTATACAATATTTTTGGTAGAATACTGAGTATCAATCAATCTCAATTCATGTTGCCTATTATAATCCAAAATTACATTATGGATGAATATTAGGACAAAGGAAACCATCCAAAAAAGATCCTGGATTTTCAAAATTATATTAGAATACAAGAGAAGATGAACAATACATTTTCCGTTAGAGATGGATTTTTGTATTTTATTCATATATTAAGATATATATTATTCTGACTCTTATCCAATGTACTATTATTATTTTATATAATAGAGACAAGACACCAATTTGAACATGACATTTTATATAGTTCCTTCTAGTTTATTATATATAAATGGATTATTACAAATTTTTTATTAATTATTTTTTCATTATTACTACTTATGGTTTTTATATATTAATTATACTATTATGATACACTCTGATAATGATGGTTTAATATCCTTACTATACCATTGTAGACCCTCACTTCTTATTATCATATTCTCCCATATGTTGTGGTACACTTGAGGCCATGTGGCCAATAGGGTTTTGTAATATATGTGTTAACCATATCAAAGGCCTTATAAAGTTGTGTCGGTTGGTTTAACATTACTCATTCTGTATTTGTTTTATATAAGTGATAATAAGAAGGTTTTTATATTTTGTAATTATAAAATTATATGGACTAACAAACAAAAATATTTGGTAATCCAAATTAACATTGAAGTGATCTTCTATTCTAGTGTTTTAAATTACAACTTTATTAATTTCACAGTTAATGGATGCACATGATATATAGAATATAATACTATTTGGATTTTAATTTTCTATATTCATTGTATAGAAATGGTATATTTAATATCCATTATTATAGGAATCTAACGATATATATGTCATTAAAATTTAAGGTATTGTTTATCTTTTTTCTTGACTTTTCCACTATAAATTTTGGTTTCCATACATATTATATTAATGATTTATTTATCATTTTCAATAAGGTCATATAAAAAGGACAAATTAATGTGTATTGAGCAACATAAATTTTTTTCCAATATACATTAATTATTTCACCCTAACTAACAAATTATACCATTATTGATCGATGTAAAACTTTTTACAAGGGATGAAAAAATAGTGTTTTTATTATATAAATGTTGATTATAATTTTATAGAATGTATTTATATAAATTGGGAACAACAATTAATAAATAAAAATAATTTTATATAACCTTTTATATCTAAGAAAATATTTAAGGTTAGGTTGAAATAACATGATATCCAAATTTTAAGAAATACTGATTATTATTTTATAACAAAGGAATTTTGATTCATCTATCCAAATCTAAAAATTTATACATATATATAAATATTATATAGGAATAAATTTAATTCTTAAATGAATATATATTAATCAAATGTATCATATGATTAAAAAAATTATTTTCCTTTTACAACATATAATTGACACTTTATATACTAGGTCCATTTCTATGTGATGTGGGACCTTAAATTTTAGTGCATTATGGAAAGGTGAACTAAAGAGTTTCCATTATAGTAATTTATGCAATTTTATGTCATAGAGTCCCTGATATTGATGAAGGGTGATTGTATTGAACTATATATAAGAATTTAGTGAGCATTTATATTTCAATTATTTTGGATCTATTCTTTCATCATGTATATTCATTATAATGCGTTTGGAAATATTAAAACATGTCAAGATAATTTTCTATGGAAATATGGTATGATTGGTGAAATGAGCAATCTACAGAGGAGTTTCCTTTTATCTTTTATTATAATCTCATGTAGTACATCATATAAAACAACTTGTTAATCCAAAGCATGGAGATGATGAATTATTTAGAGAGGTTTTCATGAATAATTTAATTTCTATAATAGGATACACATTATCACCCCTATTATGGGTGATCTAGTAAGATAATTCTACATGTATAACCCTTATACCATTCCATGGTAAGTAGTTATATATCATGTTGTGTCATGTATGGTTTTAGTTTCATC
Source organism: Viscum album (assembly GCA_963277665.1). NCBI lineage: Eukaryota > Viridiplantae > Streptophyta > Magnoliopsida > Santalales > Viscaceae > Viscum > Viscum album. The sequence goes on along the minus strand of OY728121.1, from coordinate 1,192,942,022 downwards.
TATTATCAGGCATTAAGATATGAAACAATAGATGGGTGTGAAACTCACACATCATATTATTCATGATTCTACTATGTTCTTAAGAAATATTATTACATATGAATATCATCATCGGTATATAGTTTCAATGGACATCCAGATAGTCATTTATGTTTACTTTATCATACAAACATGGAGAACTAACCACACACAATTGTATATAATCCTATACACCAGTTCTATCTTCATGATGTGTGATTTATTAAATTTCTAAATGATACAATGCTTCTCATCAACTGTAGATGATGGTGATTTGAAAATAGAAATATGGTATTTGAATGGCTCATGTACTCCATATGAATTTAGATCAATATTTTTTAAATGAATTATATTTTTCAAATAGTGAAAAAACCATTATCAATGTGTGAAACCCAATGGATTATGTCATTTTAGCCTAGATAGGTTCGTTAAAGACGCACATAAGTGATTCATCTAGTGGTAGGAAATGTAATAATTAGAGTAATCATGGGTGCAGAGGAAATCAAATGATATGAACTAATAATTATGTTTATTGTCACCATTGTGGTAGGATAATACATAAAAAAAATCATTATACGAAGGATTATATTGAGTGCCTTGTTGTAGAAATCGTGGTCATATAAAGGGTTTATGAAATAATTTTCCACTTGTTCATAGTGAGAATGTATCTTCACTAAATCCACATGTGGGAGTAGGATCAGAAGAATCAAAACTTCTCAAGATATAGACTACTATCATGTGATCAGTATGAGGAGTAATACATGGCCAAAGACTCCTTTTTTATTAGATAAATTTCTAGAAGAGTATGTTCCATCAAGTTAGAATTTCTATAGGATAGATTTGTGGATTTGGATTGATTCAAATATTACAACATGTAATGACAGAGAAGAATGTTATACATTCTAACATATGGGGAATTATTTTAGTTTCAACTTCATTTGGGTATGATTTTTTTGAAAAATATTCTTTAAATTATTATATAAATATGAGGAATTTATGGACGTAAATATACTAGATATTAAAAGAAAATATTTTTTTTAAAGATAAAGGTTAACAATGAATTTGAGTATAAAGTTATACCAATTTATAAAGTTCCACAAAGAGACAGGATACTACCATTTCATGTTTAAGCTCTTCATTCTAGTGATGGAATGTATAAATATCACTCTTTAAATGGGTTGGTTGTGTCATTTACATTCTCGTATTATTTTAAATCTCCAGATTGTATCCTTAAAATCACAAGAGAGTGGTATGTACACTCCCATAGGGGAATGGAATGTTTATGTTACTCAAACATGACAAAAACAAAATATGTTCAATGTAGTTTTAGACCTTGGTTGTATTCATTATATGAATGATGACAAACAAATATATTTCCCTCTAATAGTGGAATGTTTTGGGGACAACTTCCATGATAGATTTTTGGTGACATCCCCTGAATAAAAATGATATTTATTATCAAATAAATCAATTTCCTAGAGATTGAGAATAATAAATAACTTATTATAGTATCAAATATTATATGTTTTATGATCATAATAGAAAACTATAGGATTTGCAATTCAACAGGTTTATACAACCGAATACTTCAAAATGGGGTTTGACAATACCTATCGATTTAATGGAAAAAAAGTCCTATATGATTTTATTGGATTTACACTAATTTAATATATTAATACACATTAAAATTAATCCAAATCTTTGTATATATGTATTTTTTTTCAGATTATAGGAGCTAAGGTTTTAAGGATGATTTCATTGCAGTCAAGCTACCATCAGTACATGTAATACCTTTAAACATACAATTTACAAAATTTAGTATTAGGTATGGCTTGTATGGGTATATAGTAGTTTAATTTTGAATCATTATTGTGCCATGATTTTTCATGGATATGATAAATAATTATTCCAACTAGTTTATAGATTCAATTTTTGTTCATTTACATTTATACATATTTGGGTACTCATATAATCATCTAGATAAATTTAAGAATGTGTATATCATTTTAGGTTAACTGAGAGAGAATATTTTTTAATAACAGTTCATGACATTCAATTTTTTTATCATTGATGTCAATATCTGTGGTAACATTATCTTAGAGACATATGTTTTTGTTTATTAACATTATGTGATGGCCATTATTTCATAGTAGTTTTCTAATAATGTTTACTATATGTACTGTTTCCATGGAATATATAAATATTTAAAGTGTTTTATTTAGGAAAATATATCCGTTGTATCACTAATAAAATTATATAAAATTAATGGAATTAAATTTTTATATGATAAATAATTTAAGACGATCAGTAAAGATTTGAGAAAGTAGACTACCTTACAAATAATCATGATTATTTCAAGAAAAAATATAATTTATTGGTTTAATGTGATGCTTCATGCATTGGTTTGTGAACTATGATGATGTAGTGAGATCAAGCAATATAATATGGGCTATATTAGATTATGTTTCCATGGTGTAATTACCCAATAATCAATATTTATTTACAAAACCTATTTAATGAAACATGGAGTCAGATTCTTTACATTCTAGTAAAGTAGTTTTTGGTAAATATAGAAAATAATATCCTCAAATACATATTCATACGGTGTTATTTTATCACAAAAAATATTGATGTGGTTTTTTACCTAATTTTGATTTGAATTTTTATTTATTATATTCATAGTAAGGGAAATATTTTGGTATACCCACTATGGAAAATAAATATAACATATGATGTTCCAGTGTTTATTTCTAATTCGTAGATGGCGACCATGTTTTTTGAGACACTAATGGATGTACAAGACTATAATTGGATTCTATTAAATCTCTTGATTTATTTAATTTTATAATTTTCCAAAATTTGGATGATGAAGAACAATTTTGATATTAGAGGATTAGTCCTAATGGAAATGTTTTCAATAAAGGACCCATTACCTAGTTAGATCATTATTATGGATGAGATATTTTACATTCATGGGTGATTATGTGAATTGATATACACACGAATGGAGTTAATTTGAATGTCTCGTGAAAGGTCTTGGGATGTTCATCATGGTCTCCCCAAGATGTATCATGACATATGCCATAGGAATTGATGGTTTTGGATGAAATGAGAGACAATTTCCTTCCATAGTGATTTTCACCTTTATGTAATTACAGATAGAATACTAATGACCAACATGGATTTTAATAAAATATACCATTCCATAGTGGCTATAGATAGATATCACCATAGAAGTCATTATGTGTTTGACATGGACCCCTTCTAGATGTGACAATTTATGGATTTTTATTACCTGGATGATGAGTTTTACCCACTTATTTGCTATCATTGAAGACTATTTCAATATATAAACATGGAAGAATATATGTCAGCGATATCATAATCCATCATGGAGTCTATGTACCATCATAACATATAAGGATCCTTATCTTATGTCATGACTTTGGAAGGTGATGATGATTTATCAATTTATTTTGTGTTATAGATGAAATACTATCTTTCACATTCTAATTAGTAGTTTTAGAATTCTATTTTGGAATTATAGGACATGACTCAATCAAGGGCACTTTGTTTTAGAGGGTATTTCAAAAAATTACAACATACTGAAGATTCGTAAAATAACATCTTATAAGAGACTATAATGATTGATCTTTATGAGGCCCTATATGGTAGGTTATGATTTTATCCGCTGTGTTAGTTATAAGTATGGTGGGTTATGCTACGAGGAACCTCTCGCATTCAAGTGACCTTGTAAAATGTAAAACATATTTGGTTGAATATTAATTTATCATATTATATGATGAAATATCATTTCCATCATTATCAATTACCACTAGAATTTTAGGTCACTAATCAAGAATTCATAATTGTTTCACCTATGTTATGGCATCAAATGATTGGGGAGATTATTAATAATTAACCCTAATACATTAGAAATTTAAACGTTCATGAGGGGATTGTGTTAGTGGATTATTGATTAGAATCTCCACATTGGTTGAAGTGAATTTATAATGTCATCCATGCATATCAACATCGCCATTATCATTCCATCCCATCTCATTATATTTATTATGAGAATACTATTTATAATTATGATTCATCTTTTTAAGGATTATTCAGATATTATGGATGATAATTGTGAGATTTAAAGTTGAGTAAGGATATTTTAGCTATTTTGGGTGAAATAGAATAATGAAAATTTATAGTCATTGATTTGGGTGTTATAGAACATTATAAACATTCAATAAACCTAAATATAATTATTTTTTGATCAACCATCTGCAGGGAATCATATGGATAATTTTTTTTGGGGGGGGGGAGGCCATAACATACTATATTATTGATATTGTACTATTCTCTCTAATCTCAAAATTAATCCTTTATATAAATAATATGAATGATCATATAATTTTGTGGAATGATTCAAGAGTTTTTTGGGATTTTTCAGAGCACCGACCACCTAATTTTTTAGAGGAGAGTGTGAGTAACAGTAAAACTGATAATCATTCCCCACATATATGTTTCCCCAGGATGGTGTCCCATGGTGTTTCAAAATTTTCACCGTAATCTACTCAACCTTATTATATGGTGATGATGGGTTTCATTGGTGATCATCATGGTGTACAAATTGTTTCTCTTACCATGATTATTCAATGTGTCAGGTTTATGCCAGGGGGATGTTCATCCACTTGGTTGGTACATGGTTTGGACAGATGTGTGTCCAAATCATGAAATCCTATAAAAGTGGGTCAATGTAAAAATATGAATTAAAATTTATTTAACACACTGACCACTTTTGTCGTCCAATTTAATTCATAGATGTATCATACATGATGGAACTATCCATTTTCAACCAATCTCGTCTTTATTCCCTATAATTCATTCCAAATACATTTTTCACAATATCCATGTCATTAGATCAGTAACAGTATTCTATTCTGTCCAATTATTTATATTCTTCATATCATCATTCATAGAGAATTCCAAGTCCTTTAAAAATTATATTCCCAATTATCAAGGCATTTTATTCTTTATCAATTTATAATGATCTAGCTAAAATTTCAGGCTTCTTCCAAAAAAGTAGTCATCTATCATGGTAAGCTGTTATGATTAATTATTTTTCACATAATTTAATGATAATTATATTTTTCACTATTGTCCATTGAAATTGACAATTCAGGTGATGAAATACTAAATATCAAATTATTAATATGAATTGATATCATTTTTTAGGGTTGTACAAGCATTGTATGCTCTTTTATTGAGGGTTATATACCACATTAATAACAACCACTAATAGGCTTTCACCATTTAATTAACATAATACACATTCATTGAAAAAAAGTTAGAACACAAATTTTGATTTGTTAAGATGGATTTTGTGAATAAAATGAAATTTCCAGTAGTCCAATAGATATTGGTAGGTAATCAATATAGTTCGTTTATCATAATTTTTTATATTATTATTAATACTTATTAATTAAATAGTATAATTGGATGAAATGAATATATTAATTTTATTTTTAATGTTATATAAAAAAACCAGAGTCAATTTTATTTGATGGGTGATACAAGATTTTAGATTTACAATACCATAGATTCAATCACCTGGAATGTGGGAATTAATTATGTTTTGATTGATACATGTTTAACTTCATAAAATTCCAAGGAAATTCTCAATTGGAAGTGCATTTTTTCATGCAGCTTGTGATACCTAGTTCAATTAATATAAATATATTGGATGAGCTTAAAGTGAAATGACTTTATTATATTTTTGTAATGATACATTGGTTTCTAACTGGAATAACTTTGGTGGAATCATATAATGCTTCGGTTTTAGAGCATTCCTAGTGATATAATAGGATTCATATCAAAAATGAATTTGGAGTGATTTGGATGATTGATCAATTAATGGATGTGTCTTCCTAGTCAAGGAACACAGTAGAATTTGATATATGTGTTACATACATGACATCATATTTCATACATAGTTCATATGAATAAATGTTATGTGAATTTTGGAACATCACATGAATATCACTCAAAAATTTGAAACATGGATGTATAAATTTAGTCCATTCTTGTTAAATATATATATATAATTCCATGAATCATATTATTTGTTACTTTGGATGAAGCATATTGTATCATTCAGGTATCCCTTGAGGAACCTGGATAGATGAGATTTTTTTTATTTATGTTTTTTTTATTTTTATCCACCCACTATTTATAGTATGTTTACAGCCTGGATATTTCAAGAAAACATTGGTTGAGGGACACTGAGTTTTATTGACACCTTTTTAATCCCATGGTTTGTATATCAAAAAACATCTTGTTTAAATGTATATAAAAGGGAAATCCTCTAGCTATGGAAACTTGATTTTATATAATATGATGGATTTTGGGATTAGGGGACTGATATTCTTCTCATGATGCTACGAAATACTGATTTTTGTTTTTACATTTATCAATATTAAATTTTTAATATTCCCATGACATTGTATCCCATGTAAACACCTTTTTAGAGGATAAATACATGATGGTATTTTTGTATGAAATATGTTATTTCTCAGGTTCAATATTTATAGCTAGATTGAATTCATTATAGTAAATATTATTTTTATGATTTATGAAATCTTATTATAGTTTTGTATTTTTTATACATTATATTAAACTATGATTAGGAGCCTACAGTATCCCTATTATACCATCATAGACAATCGCTTCTAGTTGGTAGCCTCAGATGTTTGGCGATGTTATCATGATGCTATGTGTAAAACCATGTTTGGAGACTGATGAGTGAACCAGGATAAGTACATTACATAAATGGCTCATGATGTGTCTTTGATTGAGTGTATGGGGATTCATTTAATAATTAAGGTGAGTGAAACACATTTATTTTTGGTGATTTAATATATTTAGTGGTATCATTCATGGAATAATTATAAAAAAGGACTCATATAAATACATAATAATGAAATGTCATAAATTATACCAACTAATAGAGCTGAATCATGTCTTTAGCTCATTTTATTCCTTATCATTTTTTACTAATATTTTATCCATAAAAATGGGAACCGTTTTTTCAACTTTTACAATTTATTATGAAAAAAATTATTTGACATTATAACCTAATTTTAAGAATACTATTTAAATTTTTTGAATAAATGTAAAAAAATTCAGTTCAAAAATGATTAATAATTTATTTTTAAAAAATAGTGCATAATTTGATAATGAATGATTTTTCAAAATTGTATTTCTCAATAATATCCTAATATTAATTTAAATATATTTAAATTATTCATAATTATATGGAATAAAATAAATATATATAGATATATAATAAATAAATTTCATTTGAAGTATTCAATATTAAATATTATTTAAAATAATTTAATTGAAAAGAAATAATTCATTTGAGTTTTTTTTTGAATAAAATAACATGATTTCCCCTAAATGATATTTCATTTATTTATATCAATAATGTAATAAATAAATTTTTAAATTACATTATTTTATGAAATTATTAATTAAAAAAGCTGGAATCATCAAATAATACATTTTCCATTACATTGTAAATATTATTTTAACATGAAAATCTAAAAAACTTATTTAATAATTATTATGAAATTGTATTCTAAAAATCAGGGTTCATCCCATAAAATTATAATTTCTATTTCCTAAATATTAATGTTTGAAATGGACTATATATAACAACACTACTTCTTCATTACACACTTAAAGATGATTTATTACATAAAACATTCACTTGATACAACATAAAATATCGAGAGATCTACTATCTTTGGGTTTTTGGAACATTATATAACAAAAAAAACATAAAACATGCAACACCTCTATTGAAAACATCCATTACATGACCACTGCATTCCCTCATACTTAACATTGCATAGGATTACCTTAGGACATGCATAAGAAAAGGGTGAGCTAAAAAGCTCAGTAAGGGAATTAACATGGAATAACATGAGAATCACTGTACATTCTAGACCATATGATTATCAATAGAGCACAAGAGAAACATAAACATAAAGGCATGATAAATCATGATAATCATAATATGGAGATGTGGCAACAACACTTAACATGGAATTAGCATCAGCCAAGTCTCATTGCACATGAAGTATGAGTAAACCTTCATTACACATGAATCATGAGTAAACCCTCATTAAAATTTAATTTTAATGAGTCAAAAATAATTTTACATGATGTATCATGATAATATTATTTACCCAATTCATTGGAGCGTTATTAGGGCACACACTTCTTAAACATTTCATTTCGTGCATAAGTGTGTCACATGGATCATATAACATGGATTCATAAAACATTATCACTAATTTCATTATAATGGAATGTGAAATTAATACATGAAAGATTATAATATATAAGTATATGTGCATAAAGTTTAATACCCCTGATATAGAAATTCTAATGGTATTCACTAGACAATGACATTGGTTTGGAAAATCACTGCAATTTTGGTAGCGTAACGGTGTGATGTAAGAATTCATAAAAATGGTGGATGAGAGAGAAAGGGGTGTATCATAATATTTAAATGAAATGGAATGTAAGGGTTTCATATTGATAAATGTCCCTAAAATTTTATTTTATCTGAGATTCATGATACAATAGAATTTTATGAAGGTAAGAGTGGAGAGAGAACTTACGTTCAGAATTTTAGCATAGTAACAGGTGTCCATGGAAGGAATTTATTGAGAGATAAAGGGGTCTCTCAACATTCAATCTCAAATAGGGATGTATGGGGGAGGTTCAAAATCATACCCCAATTTTTATTATTTAAAATAAGATGGCATAACAATATTATGAATCTTGGATAAAAAGATAAATGTAGGAATCCCTTATATGGAAGTGTGCTTCCAAATGCTTTGTAGGGGCTTCAGAGAGGCATATTGGGAGAATGGGGATACTTCGGAGGAATATAGAGAGATTAGGAAAGATTTTTGATGAACAACAATGGATTTTATTGAAGAGGAAGTGGGAGCTTGGAGGGTTAATATAGGAATGGAGATAGAATTCTTTATTATTTACGTTTGGGACAACTCACATTAAAATAATTAAAACCAAAAACCAGACCAGGGTTTTTCCCTTGTTTTTTTCTAAATGGGAGATAAAAAAAATACATTATAATGAAAATGGACTAACTTCTTAATATAATAGGGTGGATTATGTGGAGATGTGTCACACTCTCAAGGAAAACAATTTAACAAGACATAATATATTATATGACCAGATGGGTCCACTAATGCTTTGTAAAATAAACCAAATAAACCCAAAATTACATTATTTTAATGGTAAATCATGTATTGGCCGAACATAACATTTATATAATTTTATTAATTCTCTATTGGGGTATTATGATGTCATAAAACACATTATATATTTAAATAGTATTAATGTTTTACCCAAAAATATGACTATCTCTGAAAATTATAAAAATTTCACCATTGGAAAATTTCGGCATCCTGATAGCATAAATATTATTCATTTTATATAAATAATTTTCTAAATATGTAAATTTTCACTTTTAAAATAAAAAACAAGATTTATCGAAAATTCACGTGTTTTGACAAAAATGCCTTTCAAAAATAAATTAAAAATAAAATTGCATTCATTATATTTTAAAATAATATATATTTTATAAAAATTATTTTATTAAAAATATTAATATTTTTTTAAAATATTATATAATTAAAAAATCTATAAATTCATCAAAATAGATTTCTTTGTTGAATATTAACTAAAAGTACTATTTGTGCTTTAAAAACAATTTAAAAAGTAATAGTAATACAATGAAAGTATATTCTTCATTATATAAAATTATAATTTACCTAATAATGGAAATAGGGTCTTGTTAAATAAACCCTTAAACAACAACATAAGACTATAGGGTAAGGTGTGTGATGTTGATAGAAACTTTGGGTGGCCTTGATAACATTGCTCGAGTGGTAATCTTTGTCAACCTCCAATTCACTCGTAGGTGGTTCTGCTTGAGATTAACATATTCAAGATCGTCTAGCACTTGATCAAGAGTGAAGCATAATGATGCCCTCACCTTTATATGCTCCGAAAAATAGGCTTCATATAGGGAATGTCTACATGATGAGGCCATCACTTCCTATGTCTGAGTAAATTGGATTTGTTAATGCCTTATATTTATACTAAACATGTGATCATTGTTCAACTACTATATTAGAAATGGTTACAAGTCTTAAATGTATTTTAAAATCCAAACACATAAAACCACGGAAGTTCAGACATTTTACCTGACCATATAATATGACATTTAGAAAGACTAAGAGGACTTTTCATTGATGAATGTTTGGGTCGTTATAATATTCTCCCCTTAAGAAATTTTTCTCTCGAAATTTCCTTTTCCAACAAAAAATAGATGAGGGTATCTCCACTTCATCACATCCTCTGATTCCCATGTCTCTTCTTCTAACATGTGGTTTCTCCACCAAAACATCATGAGTGGCATTGTCTTATTTCATAGATGTTTTTCTCTATAATCTAAGATTTTCATTGTTTACTCCTTGTAGGAATGATAATCCTCTAAATGTACTACGTTTAAATAGAGTACACTTGAATGATCTAGTTTGTACTTATTTAAGAGAGATACATGAATGACATCATTTAAATTTTCCATGGTAGGTGGAAGTGCTAGTCAATAGGCCTCATCCCTAACACAATCAAGAATCTCTAATGGGCCGACGTACATAGGAACTAACATTCATTTTTTCCAAACCACATGTCATTCTTCTATGGAGATATTCATAGAAACACTATGTCTCAAACTTTGAACTCAAGGTCTCATCGACAGTTAGCTACATAACTCTTTTATCGACTCTAGGATGCCTTGATATTCTATTGAATACTTTTCACCATCTACAACATTTCTTCAACCATTTCTGGTCCTAGCAGCTTAAACTCACCAACTTCATCCTGACATGCTGGAGTTATGTACCCCTTCCCATACATTGCTTCATAAGGTGCCATATTGATGCTCAAGTGTAAACTATTTTTATAAGAGAATTCAACCAGGGGAGGAAGTTGATCCCATCATATTTTGAAGTCCATTGAAAATACTCTCAACATGTCCTCATGTTTTTGGATAGTCCTCTTTTATTGGCCATCAGTTTGAGGAGGTTAAATCGTACTGATGTATAGCTCTTAATATATATCATGTTGAAGACACTTCCAATAGATATGGATGAATCCAAGATCTCTATCAGAAACAATCAATAGTGGTACTCCAAGAAGCCTTACCACATTTATTATATATATATATGTGTTGGTTGATCCAATGAGAAATCCTCCCCAATTGCAACAAATTGTGCAGACTTTGTAATATGATCCACAACAACCCAGATTGCATTGTTTCCTTTGGATTTCTTCAGAAGTCCGGTGACAACATCCATGGTGATGTTATCTCGTTTCCATGATGGTATGGGAAATAGTTGCATCATCCCCTTAGACTTATGACTCTCTTCCATTACTTGATGACACACCAGGCACATTGACCTATACTCAGTGATGCCCTTCTATATATTATTCCCCTAATAATGCTCCCATATATTTCAATACATATTCATTTTTCATGGGTGATTAGATATTGTTGAACCATGTCCATCATTCAAAGGTTCCTTGTTCAACTCCAAACTTGATGGAAGTCATAGTCTTTTCCCAAATCTAAAATTTACTTCATCATTAACAATGAACACTGAGGATTTTTCTTCTCAGATAGCTTCCTCTTTCTTTAGAATTCCCACATTAACCTTTTTATTATCCATTAAGCTTTCCAAAGGATATTGATGATCAATAATTTGTGAAAGGATTGATGATGTTCTCTCCTTTATGATTCCCATGTCCATATTCATCCAATCTAAGATGATTGGATCCTTCTCAATTCTCATCAATGATAGAATCACTGGCTCCTTTCTACTTAGAGAATGTTTCACCTTGTTTTCCTTCCTGGGAGGTAATGGATTGAGAATTAATATTTTTTGATCACCTTTAACTATCTTTTTTGGCACATGTTTTACTATTTCTGTGTTAATATATACTTGGGGATTTTGTGGTCCATATAGATTTCAAACATCTCCCAAAAGACATAATTCCACAAAATTTTTAATGCGATGATCACCATAGCCAACTCCAGGTGATGTGATGGATAATTCTTCTCACTAACATTCAATTACATTGATTAATAGGCTATGAATTTGTCATTTTTCATCAACACAAATCACAGTCCCTTCATTGAAGCATCACCGAATACCATAACAAGTTCTCCACTTGAGGGTAATGTGATAACGGGCATAGTGATATGCATCATTTTAAACACCTTGAAACATTTTTCACATTAGTCACTCTAATAAATCATTACTCCCTTCCGAGTTATCTTTGTTAGAGGGTTTGACAATTGTGAAAAATTTCTCACAAATTGTCGATAATATCCACCTAACCCCAAAAATCTACAGATATCCATTACCGAAGTTGGCCTCGGTCATCCCTCAATTACAGTTGTCTTTAAAGGATCCACAGATATAAAATTTCTTGTGATGATATGGCCCACGAATGAGACATCCTCCAACTAGAACTCACAGTTGATGTAAATATCATAGAACTTATTTTTTCACAAGTTCATTAGTACAGTTCTTAGACTCTCCTAATGATCCTCCATGGTGTTGTAGTATATTAGAATATCATCAATAAAGACAACCAATAATTTTTTGAGGTAATCTGTAAAGACACTATACATTATGTCCCTAAAAATTTACAGTGAATTAGTGAGTCTGAAAATAATTACATTGAATTCATAGTTCCTGTACAATGTAGGAAAAGCAGTCCTAGTGATGTCTTCCATTTTCAACCTTAAATGACAATATCCAGACCACAAATCCACATTGGAGAAGTATTGTGCTCCATATGGCTTATCGAGAAAGTTATCAATTTTTTGGGGATGATTCTTTTTAATTAACGTGATTTTGTAAAACTCAAAATAATCAATGAAAAAGAGCATTGACCCATCCTTCTTCATAACGAAGAGGACTTGTGCACCACATGGTGAAGCAATTGAACTTATAAAAACCTTATCAAATTTCTCCTGTAGTTGTTTTTTCAGCTCTTATAGACCAACACCAGATAATCTACATGGAGTCATGGATATTGGAAATGCCCAAGGTATATGATCTATTGATAATTCAAAATCACATTTGGAGGAAAACCATCCAATTACTCGAGAGACAGTTCTGTGAATTCCCTCACAATTGGTACGACTTCGTGGATGGTTGCCTCTATTGTCTCAATCATCTGAGCTAGATACACATGAACTAGGGCATTAATATCCATGCTTGAGATGAAAGAGCTATAAAATAATCATCTTCGTCATTGCACTTGTACAAAATTCGAGGTCGATTCTTCACATGGGGCATGATTTCCCTCTCACGACTATTTGTGTAGGATCTATAAAAGAAAATCCAATCCATTCCATGAATTGCATCAAATTCCACCATAAAGATATGACTAGGTTCTCTAGAAATTAAGAAACAAATAATATGACATGGGAGGAGTTATATTCATGGGATGAAATGATCTCCCCATTTTACATACTCACCGACATCTTCACATCAATGATTTGTGGTGGTGCTGGGATTTCCCTATAAACATTCAGGATATAAAAGAATGCGTAGAACCTGAATCATAATGTATGTTCTCTATTCATGAATGAATAACTAGAATACCTATCACCAATTAATTTTCTGGTTTCACATCGATTGTAGTGATTTAAAAATATCGACCTTGCTTCCTTGGAAGTTGTTGGTTGCCTCTGAAAACCGTGGGATTGGGGAAATGATTTTCTAGGTGCTTGGTTATTTTATGTTGTAGAAATGAACAATGAGTTGAGGTTCAAATAATTCATTCATATACTCTGTTGCAACCATTGGTTATTCTTGCCGAAATTTAATGGCTAGTTTCCCTTGACATCCAAAACTAAAGCATTTCCTCGTCCCCTTTAGGAATTTTCTGGGGTGCTTCTTTCCCCACCATTCACATGTGGGGTGCTGTATTTTCTTTGCACCATTGGATTTATCCATCAGACGACTAAAATTGAACTCCACCTAAAGCTTCTTTTCCCCATGATTGACATTTGGTTCGACGATCTCCATTTTTACCATGAGGGATGATCAGGAAATTTCCACATAGTTATCGATGTCTTGGATTGCAAGGGCTTTCTGTAGGCTAGGTTTCATCCAACCAAAGAAGAGGTCAACCACGTTTTATTGGGTAATGACAATGATGGAGGCGTATCGTGATATCCTTGGGATTTTTTTCTCATACACTGCAACATATTCATCATCTTTTTGTATGATGGAAAGAAGTCCCTTTCTATCTTAATCCATATGGTTTGTGAAAAATATATACTAATAAACATTTTCTCTAAATCCTTCCATTCCAAGGCCTTGATCACTTACTCAGTCGTCGTATTATTTATCCACATCCACCATTGATCAGCTTCACTTTCCTTATGATACGCAGCCTAAATAACCTTCTCTTGTTCTTAACATAGATGTATGGAGAAGATTTTTCCAATTGTGTTGATAGATTATTCGTTAATTGAGGGATCAGATGATCCATTAATTTTCAGAGGCATTTGTTTCATGATGCTCTCCATTGGTATTTGTTCATTATTAGTGGGGGTTGAACATTCCTCAAGACGCATGTTTCTATTAAAATCATGTGTAAACTAAGATATTAGTGTGACAAATTTCGCGATTTCTACTCTCATTGGATTGAGGATCTCATTTAAAAAATCCTCGCATTGATCTTAACATCAGTTCTTATCCTGAGTCCTCTTATTACCGGCCATTAGCAAGAATAAAAAAAATGTTAGGGGTAACACATAAAGGGAATTCCATGCAAAAAAACATCTAAATAGCATTTATTTCCTCCACATATTAATCTATAGGCTAAAATCTATGTTATCCATGATCTAATTTCTAATATATATTCTTAGGGGGGTTTTTTATGTCGTTTAATAGTGGTTCATACTAAACTTGTAAATAGACCAAAGCATATCATCTTGGAGTGTCATAACTAAAGGTGCAGCAAGGTCTATTGTTGTGTAGCTGCTCCAGTTTGATTCTATCTCAAAGGGGTGTTATCATGTTTTACCCCTAGGATACATCTGTGTCAGAGCCGCCTCTACCTACTTGTATCGAGATAGGGATGTATTTTCATAACTAACCACTTACTAAACACTCACCAAAACATTGAGAAGTTTTTATTATAATCAGTCTTTCCTCTAAGGCTTCACAAGGGTTTTCTAATCCTAATTCCAAGAATAATTATACCTATCCTTTGATACGAACTATAACAAAGATGCTTATCATTACACACATAAACCTGTTTTATTATATAAAACATTTACTTTATTCAACATCCAAGATATAGAGGTATATATTATTTGGTTCTTTGAAAAATTATATAAAAACATAGATCATAAGATACACAATATCTTTATTGAAAATTTCTTTTACATTACCACTACATTTCCTCACACATAACATTGCATAGTATAACCTGAGAACATCCATAAGAAAAGGGTGAGCTAAAAATACTCATAAGGGAATAAACATGGAATGACATGTAGAAAACATTACATGTTAGACAATATGCATATCAATAGAGCACAAGAGAAACATTAACATAAAGGCATGATAAAGTATGATAATCATAACATGGTGATGTGGAAACAACACTTTACATTAAATTTACATGAGCCAAGGCTCATTGTATGTGGAGCCTGAGTAAACCCTCATTGCACATGAAGCATGAGTAAACCATAGATTCACTTGAATAATCATGAGTCAACAATAAATTCACATTACGTATCATTATACTGTACAAACCCAATGCATTGGAGCACTATCAGGGCGATCCCAACTTAAACATTTAATTTCATGCAAAAGTGTGCCACATGGATCATGTAACATGCATTCATAAAACATCATCTCTTATTCCATGATAATGAAATGTGGAATTCATTAATGAAATTTTATAATCTATAAGTAAATGTTCAAAAAGGTGAATACCCTTGATAGAAAAATTGTCATGGTATTCACTACACAATGACATTGGCTTGGAAAATCAGTGCAATTTCTACATCAAAACGATTTGATGTATGAATACACAAAAATGGTTGATGAGAGAGAAAATGGTGTATCATCAAATGTACATGAAATGTACAATATGAGGTTCTAATAGATACATGTCCCAAAAATTTAAATGGATTTTAGTTTCACGATACAAATGAATTTCATGAATGTATGTGAGTACAGAGAAATTCCTTCATGACTTTCGACATAGTAATAGGGGTACATGGAAGTTATTTATTTAGAAAAAAATGGGTCTTTGATCATTAAAATGTAAATGGGGAAGTATGGGGGATTTGAATAATCATTCCCCAAAATTTATAATTTTAAATTATAGGACATAATAAATTTATGAAATGTGGATAAAAAGAGAAATGTAGGAATCCCTTTCATGGAAGTGTGATTCCAATGTCTTGGTAGGGACTTTTGAGAGGCTTATTGGGAGATTGGGGCGCCTTTTGAGGATTCTAGAAAGATGAGATCATATGTTGGAATTACTCAAAAATGATATGAGTGAAGAGTATGTGGGGGATAGGGTGGGTATATATTCGAAAAAAGAAGGAATTCTCTATTATTTAGTTTTGAGACACCTCACATTAAACTAATCAATACCACAAACCTACCAATAGTTTTTTTCAAAGGGTAGTGGAATTTTTTTTAATTCCAATGTTCTAACATGTAAAAATAATGTGGTGGATTATGTGTATGTGAGTCACAATCTCAAAGAAAATCAATTTAAAATGTCCAAATGTTTTATAATTCATGAAGGGTCCACTAAAGATTTGGTAAATAAATCAAACAGACCAAAAATCGCATTATTTTAATGGTAAAGCATGTATTAGAAGAAAATAATATTTATATAATTTTATTACATAATTATTCGGTCATTATGATGTCATAAAACACATTATATATTTAAACGATATTTAATTTTTACCCAAAAATTTGACTATCTCAGAAAATTATCAAAATTTCACCGTTGGATAGTTTTGACACCCTGATTACATAAATAAAATTAATTTTATCTAAATTACATTCTTAATATATTAATTTTCACTTTGAATCTAAAAACTGACAATTATCCAAAAGTAATGGGTTTTGAAAAAAATTGGTTTCAAACATTAATAAAAATTTTAATTGCATTCATAAAATTATATGGCCATTTATATTTAAAAAAATTAATTTAATATAAATAATAATATTTTATTAACATATTATTTAATTCAAAAATCAATTAATTTATAAAAATAGATATCTTAGTTGAATATTAACTAAAAATACTATTTGTGCTTAAAAATAATTTACAATGTAACAATAATAAAATAAAAGTAAATTGATTATTATATAAAAAATAATGTACACAATCCTCATAGTATGATCTTATTACATAACCATTTAATACACTCACATAAGACATTATGTAAGGTTCATGATGGTGAAAAACCTTTGGGGTGGCTCATATAACATTGATCGAGTGGTAATCTCTATCATCATGCACTTCTCTCGTAGGTGGTTCCATTCGAGCATAACGTATTCAAGCTCGGGTAGGGCATGGTCATGAGCGAAGCCAAATGACTCCACCTCTTTTCAATGATCTCAAAAATGGGCTTCGTATGCATAAAGTCTACTGGATGAGGCCACTGCTTATTTCTTATGAGTAAATTAGATTGGATAAAGGCCAATATTTATACTAATCATGTGATCAGAGTTCAACGACTATATAAGAAACTGTCAAAATACATAACGGTGTTTTAAAATCCAAAAACACAAAACCATTAAAGTTCATAAGTTTTAGATAACCATAAAATAGGACATTTAAAATGACCAATAGTAATTTTCATTAATGAATGTTTGGGTCGTTAAAGTATAGCTTTATTAAAAAATATTTTCACATACATAATTGATATTTGGGGGTTCCATCCATACCTTATTAAAAATTACATATTCTAATTTTTATTGGAAATAATTTTATAAAAAAATCAATGTTTTTATTATTCATTACATCTTTTGGTTCCCATGTAGTTTCCCTTATTTTATGATTTATTGAAAATATCATCACAATGAAATTAATTCATTGTATCATCCATTTTTCTCAACTGTTAATAATCGTGATATTATTTTATAATAACATAGATCGTGCTCTGATTCTATTTCGTAAAAGGATAGAATTTTCCTTGGGTATAGATTATACTTTCTCAAAGATGATTAGTGGAACCCATAATGAAAAATTATTATTTTTGGTGGAAATTTAAATTATGAATCCACTACACCAAATCAATCAATATTATAAAAATGTTCTATTTTCTTAAGGATAAATTTTATATTCTTACCAAACCATATTGTAGCCTTGTATATATACATTAATGGAATAATCAACTCCCACTTGAATTTCCAAATCATTATGTATGTTATTGGTATAACATTTTTTTCTTCATTGCTATATTTTAATATGGGTCTGACTAGATTTTACCATTTATATTGTCTCCAAAAACATATTTTTTCCTATAATATTATTTTCAAAAGAACATCCCATATTGTTGGAGAATAAATTCTCAAACAAAATAATTACCCATAAATCCATATTTGAATATTTAATGAGTGAAATTTTTATTTGATAACTCATCCAATATTAAATATTTCCCCATCATATAATAGCTCATTCACTTTCAATCACGTCTTTTTTGATAATTAATTATGTTTTCATAGTAACATAGTGTGAGTATATTAGTCCATGAATTGTGAGTACAATTTTGATTTGGAAGATGGGTTTTTTGTGGATTTCAAGATTTTCCATTGAATTTTATATTGATTACTGGGATGATACATGATGTGTATCAGGGATTCATGATTCATAATACTATCCAAAATCATCACATTTGTTTAATTCACAATGGGAGAATTTAAACATCGTGTAATTGTTTGATATCATATAATTGTAAATATTGTTATTTTAATACGTGGAAATGAAATTTTCAATAGAAATTGATTGGAATTTGTTTCCCAATTTTTAATAGTACTACATTCCACGAAATTTCCCAAGCATACATCGATAGAGTGTTATGAATGTGTTTGAATTCTTGTTTTTTATAATCTTCTCTCCTTATCCATATATCTATCCAAAAAATTTTTGGGTGTCTTCATTACATAATAATCAATCCATTCAGTGATTGATCAATAGATTTAAGCGATTTGTACATCCATTTACAAGCCATTCATTTTCATCCAAAGGTACATCATTTTTATAGTCCCCATTTCCAATGGTATACTGGTTTTATAAAATCTTGTGGTACTTTGATGTGTTAATCTATTGAAATTTCATGAATTTCTTTTTTTCATATTGATTTATTGATATATGGAATGTAATTTAATTTTTTGATACTTAGAAGGGAATGGGTTCATGTATTTAACGGGTTTCATCCTGGAAAATTTAATTTCATTTATTTGGATTAGAAAATGGATTTCAATACCTAAAACAGATTGTCTTGGATTTGAAATTAAATTATTAAATGTGATCTTGGTTGATGAAATATAAATTGACAAAAATTGATCATTAAGAACCTTGGGAACCAAAATAAAGATATATTTGTAGACATAGATTCTTTGACACCACTGGATGGTATCCACTTGTATATCGATGGTGTAAGGTAGGCCTAGATGTTAGTTAGATCTAACATTATGAAATGTTACACTTTTGTGTTTCCATAACATTTTGTCTTATAGGATATATCCAAACATTTAGGCGATTTTTGTTTCTATGTGATTATACATGATTGATTATTTCATGGATATAGGCTCATAATTATTTTTATATATTTTTTTAACTTTAAATATTTTATTTGGATTTTCAAAATTTTCCATTCATTTGGATAAAGTTAAAAAAAATTAGAAAAATGATTATAAATTCCTTTACTAATAAAAATTCAAGTAAATATATTTACTTTTAACACATTTACATGTGAATTAAATTTTTATACCATGAATTGTTCTTTTTGTTGTATCCTACTGGGATTTATTGTACACAAACTAATTCTACCAGTGTGGGACTATAGATGTGGGTTTTCAATATTCTGGTAGATGAAAGTGAATTTGGTTTCTAGTAGGATTCAATTTATAGTTTTGTTTTCATTGAGATAGTATGGAGTTGATGTTAGGTCACATGGGGAATTATTTCCATTAAATGAATTTTCATATTGTTTAGCTTACCTTCCCCAGTTCTATCACATATTGTTTCCACTTCTTAATATGGATTTTTTCTTTTTTCCCTTATATAAAAATCTAGTTTTGTATCTATTTTTACCCCACATCATGATGTGATGATCTAGGTGAATGGTCTAGTTTATATGGGGTGGTCTATTAAAATTGAGTATTCGAGGGGTCACATAGAAAAATTTATGTCACAATTACATGATTTTTTTACTCATAGAACATGAGAATTATTTTCAAAATTCATATAGTAGGTGTAAAAATGTGGCATGGAGAGTAGACAGAAATTTATGAATCATTGTATACATGGTTTTTCTGATAAAATTTATTATGTCCAAGATCTGTTTTTTGGGGTTATTTTAATATATTTAATGTGATATTTATTTAATGTTATCTTTCAAAAATATCTATAGTCATTTTTTGTATGAATAATTTTTAATAAGAAAGGTATAATAATTATTTGGTTTGTCATATTCAATTAAAAATAGCATTTATTTTAGTGATTGGAATCCTAAATGATTTAAATTATTATTATTTAATTTATTTATTTGGATTGTTGTTTCTTGTTCATGGTTTTTTAATTTTCATGTGAATATTTTTTTCCTTGTGTTTAATAGTCAATTCCTCCTAGGAGAAATATTCCAAAAATAATAGGGGAAGCCATGAGGAAGTTACTATTAGTGAATCCTCCATTGGATCCATCATTAGATGAGGTAGAGATCTATACAATTCATACATTGTGGTTAGGGTGTGAATTGAGCCAGATATGTGCAATGTATAATGGGTCTAATTTACCAAGATGGATTAACCTATCTTCTATAGTGATAGGGGACTTATCGAGTCATCATAGTTGATAGAGATGATTGAACTTATATAAAGATACTGAATACTATAGAGGATTCATAGGTGGGGAATCCATGTATATGTAAGAAGGTCCATGTAGAGGATGGTGGGATTATATAATGAATTTTAGGTTTCATGATGTTCTTACGAAGAATTATTTTGATAATATAATTTATTTGAATTTTTATCTAGATGCAATTTTTTTGTAATGAACCAACAGTGTCTATAATTTGACCATGTGAAGCATATTTTTATTATTTAATTCACCTTTTTTTCTATGTTAGTTCATCTAGTACTAGAGATTTTCTCCAGTCATTGCCAAAAGGATTGGATGTTTTAGAAGGATTGGAGGGCTACTGGTTGGTACATGATGGGTATTATGTTCCATACAATCTTTATAGCGGTCGGTAATAATAAAAAATTTTCTTAGGAAGACTTATCAAGATGGATAGGATTTTACAGAGCATCAGTAGGTGTATAACCTTTCTCTGTTTTTCTTCTATTCTAAAAAAGAATTAGAAGAGTTTTCTTTTTAACATAGAAAAATATTTAGGGACTTCTACATTGTAGAAATTGATTATTTTCTATTAATTTGGGAGGGGTGGTCATACTAGGATTCTATTTTTATAGGATCCTATAACATGTAATCATTGTGGGTGATCTGGTGATTTAAAGTGTTTTTGTGATAGGATTTATCATGTTAGTATTCCAGTATCCACTACGACTAATTGGTAGAAGGTTCATGTTGATGATTCCCAGAGTGGTTGGTCTCATTATCAGGAAAATGGGGACTTGCAGTGGGAAAATTTTAAAGGTATTTATGATTTAGTTTTTTTCTAATGTAATATTTTTATTGGAAAAATACTACTATAGGTACAATTATCAATTTTTCATTTGCTATGATTGATTCTTCTGATAGGAGAACTACTCATTAGTTTATATCATAATAGTTGGTTGATGTGATGGGGTTGTTCTGAGAGCATTTTTATTTAATGTTGTATCATTTTAGTCTATGGTGAAATTTATCAGAATACTTCTTCAAATGTCCCACATATCAAGTAGTGATAGGAAACACTGAATTGTTGTGGGACTTATTAATTATTTATCATTAAACCATTTAGTTTATTTTCTGCATGGATTGTATGATTCCAAAAAGTCCCATATAGTATGTTAAAACAAATAGATATAGTATTTATCTACTAATTAGATCACCCATGTCTTAATGGGTGATTGGGACTCTAGATAGGGAAGGGATGGGTTAGTGGTTCCTTTTTCTATTTTAATCAGATGCTTGTTAGAAATGATTCATAAAGTAGTTGACCCCAATTTAGATGGTTAGGTTGTCGATGTAGTGTTTTCCAACCCTCCCATCATTATGGGTGTTTTTTATTATTTACCACCACAAATAGTGGTTGAGTTTACTTTTGACATATTAACTATAATGATAACCATTTATATGAAATCATATTGAATGAATACTACTTTTTTGATGGGACTTCATTTCCAGCATGAGGACCTAAAGGTGAAAGGATTTATTTTTCCTAGCGGGTCACCATGGGTTTCGACTATACTATTTTCTATGGTGGAGGATATAATTCATATATTATATATTGAATATCTGATGTTGAGATGGGTGGATATTATGATCATGTACCATTTACCCAGAAACTAATGATCCAATTTATTATCATTGAGGGGATCATTGAAATTATAAGATTCAACTACATTATGGGTAACAATAGTCAAGCATCTCGAAAGAGATTATACCTAAGAGAGAGATTAATAGTTGATTTGGTAATTTTATGTTTATTTTTATGAAATTTGGAATCTGTAATTACCATTATATATTCATGGTTTTGATGAATATAATAATTCAATGATTCTTGGTCTATTTCATTGTTGTGTTTGTAGATTACATAATTGTGTTCTCAAATATAGAGAATGAGCACATATACCCTGTGGATATCATTATTTAATAGTTGAGGGAAACATATTTTGTTTGGTATGAATTCCATGAGTGATTTTTGGATCTATGATGTGACGTTTCTATGAAATGTGATATCAGTGATGGGACTCTCAGTCAATCCTGAAAAGGTGTAGTCAGTTATGTCATTAGTTCCGAAAAAGACATGTTTGAGATATGAAGCATCATTAGTTTTGAAGGTTACTATTGATAGATTTTTCGGGACATCTCCACGATTGTTTCATTGATGAAATATTTATCCCTCAATGGTGTTATGTTTAAATAGAATGATATGAGTTAGATATCTTTTACGGATCAAAATATGAGGTTTACTTCAGCACCAATTTTGATTCTTCAGGATCCTTGTTAATGTTATGATGTTGTGAATGATCAGTTACATGTTTTGGTTGTGTGATGACACAGTGAAAACATGCAATGGATCATGTATCACTCCAGTAACACTATCATTAGAATAAAATGCAACACCCCAATATTTCATGGTAAATTTTATTTTTAATAAATACAATAGGTTGGGTTTCAAAAAACACTTAGTTCAAGATCACCACGATCTAATACCTTAACATTTAAATATAAGAAATTAATTGTATTATAAAATTAGGAATTTTATTTATATTTGATTTTATTATTTTCATAAAAGTATACTCGAACTAATCCTATTTTATTCATAAAAACAGTATTCTATAAATAGAGATTTTACGACCTTTTTACGGTTTACATATTTAAAATTAAATTATAAAATTTCAATGAATATTATTTTCCTAAATTAATATAATTTTGGAAATTTTCATATCAAAATTGACTTATTATAATTTTATTTATATTTCTAGTAAGCATCAATTTTTGATGAATTGTGAATAAATACAACTATGTAGTTAAAAATTACTTATTTTTAAATACTTATTATAATTTATAATGATTTATAATGTGAAAATAGATTAATCATATATGATTATTAATATTTTTTTCTATTTGTATCATTTTTATATTTAATGTTAATTAAAAACCTTTTTGAACATTTTATTACTTTTTTATCCACCTCCTCACTGCATCTGTGGGATTCTAGTTAAACATAATTTAGCCACCTATGGGAATTGAAATTCGAAAAAATATACATGGTTGTAATAATTATGATATTTATAGCCTAAATGTTCAAACTATTATTTTTTGGATACGATGAATTCTAACATTATTATATTTTTATTTTCCCTGGTTAAGGGAAAATCTGATAATTAATTTTTAAAATAATATTATTAATTTATAAAATTAACTTAACACTTTTCATAATTTCATTTGATGGGTGGGTTTGGAACAAAATTAAACATAGTCTAAAATTATAATCTTTTCAATCAACATTGGTATGAATATGACATTTATTATATTTTATTTTAAGGATAAATTAAAAATTTCATACTTTTATTTTTAATAAGTAAATCATTTTTAATATACGGTCATCAATAACATAAAATAAAATATTTAAAATCATTTAATATTTAATAAGTTTATCTATGTAATGATAATTTATTTTTAATTTCTATAGAATTAATATAAATAATTAAAGGAAATCATTATGATAATTTATTAATGGTTCAATCAATGGAAATATCAAATAAATTATATATATATATATATACTTCAAAATCAATAAAATTCAAAATATTAATTGACATGAAATAATTTTAATGAAAACATAAATATATAAGTGTTATATTATAAGTTTTGGTTTTATTTTGTCATGCTGTTTGGATTATTTTTTTAAGGAAACTTATGAATAGTATTAAAATAGATATAAATGATACATTAAAATAAATAATATATTACTAATAGAAATAAATTTTAAAAAATATAGACACTGGAAAATTAATTATAATAATATTTAATATTTCATAAATGATCAATTTGGGGTTCATTTGGAATTTAATAGCAACAAAATTATCCAAAATGTGTAAAAAGACATGTTGTTATGATACGAGTTAAAGGGTTTAAATAAGGGTTAGTGGAAAAATAATAATTTTTTTATAAGGATCTATATATGTTTAAAAAAAATTGGAACAATTTATTAGGACCCATAATGTTGTTATATTTGAAATAAATCACATTTTATCTATCTAAAATCAAAAATCAATTTTTATTAATTTAATATTCTAATGGTGTCTAAGATTGCCACTCAACACTATTATAAAAAGGAACATCCCCCCTCACTTCATCACACAAAATTAAGCCCTCATTATTGGGAAAACATTACTCATTTTCCATATCTGCTTCACTAGACAGATCCAAGTGGTTCTTATCTTCTAAAATTTTTATCCCTAGTGTTCGTATGGGGATATCCAAAGGAGGTTCTCTAAAGAAGAGCTAATCATCTTTATTAAATCCTTCAATATTTTTTATTTTCATACTTCTTCTTAAAATGTTTTTTAATTTCTAATTTAACTAAATCTAGTATAATATATATTCTAAAATGTTAATTTAGTTACAGGACAACAATATTCCACATTTAACTTATCGTATGAAAAATAATATCACCGTGCGTGCATTCATAAGGATTACCATATCCATGTTGTCATGTATTTTGTATTTCAAATCTAAATTTTTTTGATTGTTATAATGATGAATATAATAGAAATAAATAATTTTTATGTCATGATATTTATTCGGTATAATTATTAATCCATTAAATACTTGTCCATTGTACAATTAATGGAATCATACTTTTTCGTCTGTGTACATATGGCCTACCACCTCCACAATGCGAGAAGATTCATTCTCCAGATTAAAAATTCATGAATTATTATAAAAGGGTATATGTTTAGTGAATGTAATATTTGTAAACATAATATCATGTTGGATATGATGAAACTATATCAGGATCATAATAAAAATGACTTCCATGAAAAAACAAACATAAGAAAATGAAGTAGTTGACACCTGAAATGATTCTAACAATGAAATATTTTTAATAATATCACATTACAGGATGATATATGATTT
The DNA here is from genome assembly GCA_963277665.1 of Viscum album. Lineage (NCBI taxonomy): Eukaryota > Viridiplantae > Streptophyta > Magnoliopsida > Santalales > Viscaceae > Viscum > Viscum album. The sequence goes on along the minus strand of OY728121.1, from coordinate 1,192,915,790 downwards.
CATAATTATATTTATAGCTTAGTTAGTATTTAATAATATTATTTAACAAATATACTTACTATTTTTTTCACCCATAATGAATATAAAGTATTGGAAGGGGTTTATTTCTCAATCTTATTATTATACAATGTATTTATATGTAAATACAACTAGGTAGTATTTATAATCTTGGTTGATATTTCGAAATAACATACTTAAAAATATTACTATTATTATTAATTTTTTAATGTTATTTATACACACATTTGACTATTTAAACTTTTTTGGAATGAAGCCTTTTGATGTTTTCCAAAACTGGTACTTTATAAAAAAATTTACAAAAGTAATTTTTTATCATATATGATGATAGTGGATATTTTCACCATTATGACGGTTTATCATTTTGATGATTCCCAAATAATATTATAAGGATACATTAAAAAATTGTCTTCTATTAAAATTTTGTGCCCCTTATTATAATAATTTCAATATTAAAATTAGTATTTCAATAAATAAATATCTAATGATATTATTAGATTATTTTCATTTATGTCAACAAAAATTGTTAGATATTATACATAATTTAGTTTGATTATAATGATATAATCTGCAATATTCTATTAAATAGTTTATGATATGATTGACTCTGGATGTGTTATTATGATACCATTCATGGTTTATGGTTAGTGTATTATCATTTCTTATAATAATTTATTACAAATGATTAATTTTTTTATGTTTCACCCTTTTCATATGAGGAATTAATTTGAATTATTATGTGACATGTGGGGGAATCAATATTCTGTTGATGCATTGGTAGGACTCATGAAAAAAACCATATTTGGTTATTACAAATTTTTGTATGGTGTCTTTGTTGAAGCCTTCATGGTATGTGTATGATGATTGACATAATGTATTCCCTCATTATGATATTATTTATTGATATAAAATGTGATTATTAGACATGTAAAATATACATTTGAATGTTTATATGGAGTTATTTGATTTTTTCATTCTATATTATGGTCAAGATTATGTCTAAAAGAATTTTATTTTTGTTTTCTTCATTTATTTAATTTAATGAATATCTATAATAGATTCCTATGAATCATTTACCTTTACTAAGAATCTGAGCTCACCCCTTTCATATATTTCATGTTTTCATAATTTGAAAAGATGTATATTATGAATGATATGAAGGATTAACCTAGGTGAATCACATTTTTCAAATAATAAACAATGGTCTAGTTTATATATTGAATTGAAATGTAAGGATCATGTATGTAACCTATTTTCAATAACTACTAAACTAAATAATCATTTGTTATTCAACACTTATCCATAAAAATATAATATATTAAAGAAATGGATCTTGATTATAGGTGTTGGGGTTATTATAGAATATCCCAACAATTGATCATGAGTTGTTAGCTATTATTCATGTTCACAAAACATGGAATCCCTATCTCTTCTAATATTTGTTTATGGAATATTCTGATCAGAATATTCTAATTTATATCTTCACTCGGAATGATCTGAACATAAGAATGATTAAAGGGGTTGAGTATCATTAGACCATTGATTTTGATATTTTGTATACACATATGAAATGTAATTCTGTGTAAATTGTGTTGAGAAGAAAATTAACAACACATTTCATGAGGGAATATGCTGGAAAATAGTATATGATGAGTTTGTTACATTTGTTGAGATTGGGAGTGGTGGAGGTTGGTGGAATGGTGTTATCAACTTCAATAAAATTTTAAATTTCCATTTGAAGTTATACTGAAGGATATGATAGACATAAGGAGCCTATGATTTATAGATATCATAATGGTGGAGAGACCTCAATAGGGTTATATTGGTCTCCTAGTAGAGATTTGTGATTTATTTGTAGGTTGGTTATTTTGTTCTTACAAATTGAGTTTCTAGAATATGGAAATTAGTGATTTTTGTCCGTTCAAAAAGGGGATTCAATGATATATGATGATTTTATATGTCAGGATTGGTGGTCATGAATGAGGTAGTCAGTAGCATATTTTTTTCCTGGTGTCTCATATGAAACGTGTTATGGAGGAACACTAGAGACATGAAGATATGTTTCAAAATTTACCCATTTTGGAATAGTGTTTGATATATTTTACATAGATTTCATCAATTTTTAACTATTTAATGGAAGTGGGAATGATTTGATTTTTTTTATTGTTGAAAAACACACTAAATCATCGTATTTTGTTATATTAAAAAATTGAAGAAAATGATTTTCTTGGGGACTTTAATGTCTAAGATATTGTAATGAAAAATGGAGTTTCATATATAGTTGTTTTGGTCAAGGAAATGAGGTTACCTTATAAGATTTGGATACTTTTATAGATTGAACATGGGTCTTAATTGAAATTATGGTTGAATTATAACTTATATACGAATGGAAAGACATAGCGGTGTATCCATGTTCTAGAGGATATGTTTAAATTTTATGTTCTTGATTCAAATGATCATGGGGTAGAAATTTTTTTTTCATGTTTTTAAATAACAATATTTATTTGAATCAAATGTGTATGGAATCCATTGAGGATTTTTTTGATAACCATGTTTATTTCAGAATTACTTGATAGAGTAGGGATATAAGTCATTTGATGGGAATAATGTTGTTCAAGACCTGACATAGGAAGCATAGTTGACGTATAGACATATGATAGTGGGACAAAGTCATCAGACATATTATTTTGATATTTTTTTTATTAGAGTACAAAGTTTGATTTTTGTGATCAATAAGTTCTATTTGTTTCACCTCGCATGGGACATCATCAGTTATGTTAGTAGGGTATGTTAAAACCTTGTTTTATGGGCCCCTTTGAGATAATTGATCGACTATGGAGTGTGGACTATCAAATACATTTACTATATGGATTGAATTCGATACATGACAAGTATCACGTTTCCCAGTTGAGGAGTATTTTCCCCGATACCTCCAATGTGATTAGATGGGAGGATATTTTTTGTGATGCTGACAACACATAGTATGAGTTACTAGTTCATATTTTTTATCAATAGGATATGATCCAATGCAATTAAATTATTTCCTATGGGAAAGAACTGTGTATGTGAAGACAAGATGGACATGAGACCAGGGTGAATGTGCCTTGGATGATGCAGCACTAGCCTATAGTTTCGGTTGATCCAGGATCTCATATATTTCTTATAAAAGAATGATTTCATGGTAGGGTGATTGTAAATCCATATTAAATTTCTACAAGGTATTTTTTTTATCTCAATTGTTTCCATTTTACATTTTGAGAGTATATTCAACAATCAATTGGGAGGATAAGTTTGTAGGTGAATTCATATATTTATTTTATTTTCATCTTTTCCCTATTAATTTATACTATTAATTGGGATGTTACATGACTCATAATAGAGATTCATGATTTGTAATTCTAGGGAGAATTTTCCCATGATCTCAATTAAAATCATGCTAATTTACATGTTATGTTTGGATTACATGTCATATAATGTATAAAAATAATTTTTTAATATTATGTGACATGTTTTTTGTTACATGAAATGAATTGGTTTTTGGATTTTTAATGGTGTTATATACCCCATAAATACAAACGATTCAATTGTTATAGTTATGTTTTGGTTTTTTATGGATCATTTGTTTTTGAATCTATCCATTTTCAAATAAATGTTTTACCCGAGTTGATTTTGGATATCTTCCATCCTTCTTGATCATTTCATTCAGTGATTGATCAGTAGGCTTAAGCACTTTGTCACTCCAACCCCTAGTCATGCCTAGTCATGTAGAGGAAGATCATATGGTTTCCAAGCCCCATTGAAAACGAGGGTTGGGTTTTATATGCTCTTGATGTCAGCAAATATATTTGAATGTTTTAAACTGTTAATTTTAATGTTTTTTGTTATTGATTCATTGTGAATTGAAATATAATTACATGTGTTGATATATAAAAGGGAATGTTTTTATGTTTTAATTATGTTTTTCATTGAAAATAGAATTTCATTGATTTGAACTTTTTAAATAATTGAATAAATTTTTGTGTATTTGAAATAATTTGATAAAAATATGTGCAGGGAATTTAAAATAGGAATTAGAAAACATTACATAGTAATAAATATCATTAATGCAAGAAAGGGAAATTGGAAGCCTATGTTTCTATGAAACTACTAAGAGGTTACATATTACATATTTCTTGTGTAGTATTTATCAAATGGGGGTGTTCTTGTCAATGGCCAAAATACTAATTGTATTAATGAGGAGAATTAAATAACTCAAAAAGAAGGGTATTGTTTCAATCCCTATCTAAATGTGAAAGTAAATTAGAAGGGAGTCCATTAAACAAGTTTATATATTGGTTGACTAACATATTAGTGAGGCCATCTACTACCATATTTACTTAATGATAGGTATGAGTTACCATATAGCTGGTATCCATGAGATAATGTAGACATTCTATTTAATGTGAAGTATGTTTGTAGGGAAGGTGAACGACTCCATTCCAAATGGCATTCATAGTGGTTGTCAAATCGCATTTAATCCTAATATTTCTCCATCTATGCTTGTTTTTTAAAGAGTTGTCATGAATTGTACTCATCATTTCATCTCTTAGGGATGAGGTGACACAGCAGATTCTACAGAAGCATCTTAGAGTCTTCCAATGGTGTTTTCTTTTGAAATCCCCATTGTTAGTTGGAGTCAAAATTATTCAATTTCAGTCTTCTGACTATCTAGTATGTATTTCCCAATAGGATCTAACCTGTATAGTTGGTGCATTATTTTATGTGTTTTTTACACATTATAATATATTTCATGAAATATTCCTTATATGTTTATTTTTCTATCATTACCTTATTTATTATTGAATTTGAAAATATATAATGAAATTTTTGAAAATTAAATGATTTTTTAAAAATGGATTTGAAATATATTTAATTAAAAAACATATTGTAATTTTTTTTGTTTTAACACATGATCTTCTAAATTCATATCAGTAGAACATGTATTGATCATTTTTTTTATTATCATACTAGCCTCAATTTCTGACACCCTATATCTTTATATTGGTGGTTGTAGACCATTTTTTGTAGTATTAATGTAAAGGGAAGGTAATTAATTATAATGAATACTTCTATTTATGTTTCTATTTAAGTTGTAATAGTTTCAAGGTGAATTTTTCTCATATCGATACTTTTTGTCTAGACATTTCATTCATTTGGGTTTAGAAAATTTTTATTAGTTTCATCTCTTATTGATTCCACATTTTTATCAATATGTTTTTCATGTTTTTCTTATTTAGAGACATGTTTTTTTGTCATTATTTTACCCCAACCCATGATGGAATTATATGGGTTATTTATTTGGTTGAACCAAACTAGTCTGGTACACCTCATACCATGAATTTCATGTGAGATTGAAAAAATATATATTATAGTTTCCAAATAGTTTTTTTAAATTTTCAATTAATTTTAGCAAGATTTGAAGGTCTCAAATGAATCATAGTATAATGATAATTCTGAATATTTTTACAAAATGTATATTCATATCTAGGACAGAGATTATAAATAATATAAATTTGTGTTTCATGAAAATTAATATATCAATAAAATATAATCATGAAGGGATACCTTTTGGTAAATTATATCTTATTGAATGGAAAATTAAATTTTAGTTCTTGATCAATATTAATCCATATAATGTCAGTTTATAGTAGAATGTGGTAATCTAGTGAAAAAGTACATAGTAATTCCATCATATTTAAAAATTATAATTGTTAGAACAAACATTAACATCTCAGTTGTTATCTATCAGCAGTCAAGTATTGAAAACCAATGATTCATTAAAAATAATCATCAATTACCAACTACATGTTATCCCACTAAATTGTTACATCAAATATGTATATATCATTGTGATACTATGCTATACTGATAAATTTTATTATAGAGTATCCTATAATAATAGAGTTATTTGTCCAAATATATATCTAAGACAAATGCATTTAATTTTTTAATACCATTATTTTATATTAATATTCCCAATTTTAGATCATTCAGAAACACAATTTTCAATAAAAATATTTCATCATTATGATAATAATTGTTTTTCATTTAAAAAATTATTTTTTTATTAATTTGAAAATGGGGTGATGTTTTCAATTATTTAATAATATCCAAATTCATATTTATCAAATCCAAGTGCATAGGATCCACCTCAACCATTGTTTTAGTCTAGACTCAATGATCAATCCATTAGAATGATCAGGCGTGTTATTTTACATTCAAACATAGAAATATATTGAATAATTATAATACATTAGTATCACGAAACCTATTTTTTCTACATGATGGTATCATTATCATAATAGATGTATTATTGAATCTTATGATATTCATATATCACATATCTTCAATATTTATGTTAAATTTTTTATATATTCAGTGAAACTATTATGACTGTTATGATTTGATTATGAGTTCAATAGTTATATTTAGCGGTCAGCAAATTTCCTGATGCATAGGATTTAATTTTATCATTATGAATAAAAAACAATGAAAATTATTTGATGCTTTGATATTTGTAATAAAATAATCATTTCAAGATGGTATATTTAAAATTTAAAAATTAACCAATCACATATTCAATTACTCAAAAAATTCATTTCATTCATTTACCATGTGAACATTTCCATTTTAAACGTCTTCAGTAATAAATGGTTATCCAATATGCTAATATTTTGAACAAATTACCAAATATAACCCCACAAATAAATGAATCTACATAATTAGATTTTTCTCAACTATGTACACCACTCATTGAATTCATTTATATTTATATGATCAAATATGATTCCATCCATGGAAAATATATACACAGGAAAAGAAACGTTGTAACCATGGAATTACAAGATGAAAAAGTATCTATATAACTCATTTACCCCTTGAGTCTCAAGTATGATCCTTAAATAAGTCTCATTGTCCCCATATATTTTATAGTATACCATGATATCCCTAAATAATTTTGAAAAAAATTAAAAATAAATTCGAAAAAAACACCATTTATTATATCTGAAAAACAATATGTCAAATTTTTTATCCAAAAAATGTAGTTACTATTGAATTATAATGAACATAAATTATATAAAAAGTTTTTTTGTGGAATATCATCATTCTGTACTCACAATAAGCGATACCTATAAAAATTCAAATCAATAAGAAATAATTTTCCCTCTAAATTTGATAAATTAATTCATAAATTCATGGTATATGATACTTCATATTTATAGAAATACATTTCTTCCATATAATCAATTCATTTCGTCATACTTCCAGAATTTTTTTTATCAAATGAAAATAGTTCACCCCATGTCAAAAAACAATGGTCTATAAATCCAATATATAAAATATAAATAATTTTTCTATTAAGTCCCATAATTCAATTTTTTTTAATCCAAAAGGATTATTTGATGTATGTTATTCACCAGTAATTAAATCAATGTAAAATGTGGATTATAATTCTGGTGGATATCTATGTAATTATAAGGTAAAAATATATATTTATTTCAATATAATAGGTGTTTTGTCATTCTGTCAAGTATTTTTTCCATCCATATATTATATAAACACTTATTACTTGTGAATATTTTTCATAAGAGATAATAAGAGGAAGATTTAGACACAAAAGAGATGAGAAAGAAACCCCACTAAATATAACATATTTTGATTCTTTATCAAGATTATTAATTTCAATTAAATATTTTAAAATTTACATTATATTGTTATATACATTACATAACATGGATTGTGTAAAAATAAAAAATATTTTTAATGAAAATGTACAAAAATATGGCATGATTATTTTCCTTAATGTGAAATTACTGATACATCCCTGATGTGGGTTCATTTCCACTAAAATTCATGACTTAATAGACCCTTCAATAATTTATAAGAAAATAACTAATTTTATTACAAGAAAAGGAATGTAAAAAACAGGGAAAATATATGGATTAATAAATTGAGTTACATTATTTTGATTCTTTGAATAATTTAACCACTACAATAACTTTATGAATTTCATCAGCACCTATAGTGGTCTCATTTTCTTTTCCCTCTCCACTAAGACGCTTCTGTGGTCGGGTCAATTTTTCCTAGTACATTGCAATGTAAATTTACTCATTTTAATATAGATTATGCTATATATAGTATTGGTTTTATTGTTCTTCTTTAAATTTAAAATACAAATATATTTTATAGTATAATATGTTTGATTCAGTACAATATATTTTGCACCAATCATAAATGAACCATAAACTAAAATTATATTTTTTGACTCATATAAACTATCCATAAAATTAACAGAACTATAATGAAAAAATATTTTAAAATAAAAATTACTAACGGTTTAGAAGAAGAAAACATATTTATAAATATTAAATAAACTATATTTGAAGCCATTAGGTCATAAATAACACAATTTGTTTCTCATAAATACTTTTTTATTTCATATTGTTCAAAAAAAATAATAATTACAATTTTAAACTTATTTTAAAATAATATTTTATAATATAAGAAATTTTTTAATTCATCATGTATAAAACCTCCTTTAATTATTATATATTATTGTTTTTCAAAATCATAATATTTAAATGAATACATAAAAGTACTAATATAACTAAAAAATAAATAATTGTTTTTATAATTTGGATGATCCATTTACTTATTTAATTCATAAAATGTAAAATTAACCCATGTGTATGATTAAAAATACAAATAATTAAACTAGAATATATTTTATTTTGTAGAATTTGGCGTAAAATGTTTGTATGTTAAAAATATATTTTTCTAAAAAAATAATCTTAATTGACTTTTATATTTTTATCAATGTTTTTTATGTAAAATAATATTTCACAAATAGAAAACATTATTACGAAACTACTATTGTACCAATATGTGTTTCTCTGGCTTTGATTTTACTTGATGTCAAGCCCAAATGCACAAGACGTCCAATAGTTAGGGTTTTGGATATTGTTCTTCAAAAAGTGGCGAGTAAGGGATATTCTAGACTAGAGTATAGAATTAAATTAAACTCAAAAATTCATATTAATGAAACATAAAAAAATATCAATATTAAATAATGGAAAATCCCCCTTGATATATGGTAACATTCATTTAATGTGTGTTCGAATTTTGGATTTCACCTGGATATAAGGGTGAATATGTTTTAACCAACACGCTAGATATATCGTTTTGACAAAACCATTCAATCATTAGGGAATTAATATTTTTTAAAGGCCCCTATATTTTTTTTAAAAATGAACCTTTGACTCTATTTATCCATTAAATTTCCTATTTGTTCATCATTTGGGAGGATGAGATTCCAATCTTTGACATCACTATCCCAATTCATGAATCTATAAATAGTTTTACAAATTATAATTTCTCATTAACAAATGTGTAATCATTTCATAATTCCCTCATGCAATCCATTCCATACATGGGTCAGTGTTTGATGATGTTTCATAAAACAAAAAACCATGATTTTTGTTCATTTAATATGTCCATGCCTTATGATCCTCCAATTTTCACAAGGGGTACAATGTTGTACAAATAGAATCATTTCCATAGATATTTTAAGGACCATGTTTTAAAAAAATAATTTTTATAAATTTATTAATATTTTAATGAAGAAAATATATCATGAATTTCCTATCTTCACACACACATGTCAGTACCAAGGGGGAACACCCATACATCCCCACTTAGTATTTCTATTGGGATATCTTCTGGGTCATCTGACATCATTATTTCAGTATCATGATAACCCAAACTTAATCTGATAGTCTCATAATATGAATTTTTGGGCTGGTGCAACTAATATATGGATTAAAACCTATACATCTCTTATTTAAACACAAAATAATAAAATGAGTAATCATACTCCTCTACAGACAAATAAAGACCTTGATTCAAACTATACCTTTAAGACCCTATCAAATATCATCATTTGAGACTCTTATCTTGGACTCTCTTAATATCGTGAGTCATAATACACCACATGAATATCTAGAAACTCCATCAACTAACTCCGATACTATGTTTAACTTATGTGGGTAACTCTAGAATGAGTGTAAAAACAACCATTTATAGGCTTCAACCAACTATTAATCCCCAACTCAAAAAATTAATGTATATTATAACATATTTGGAATGATTAATATTCCTCATGTGGAATGAATGATATGACTTACATATCTATCATAATATTCCTCTTTCAATGATATTGATACAAAATCCAAAGTCCTCACTGCATGATATTAAACTACATCAGACCCCAGGTGGAATGTATATAATTTCTCCTATAATAAGAATGGGATGCCTAATGTAACTCTCATTATATTTCTTATTCTGTGATCAGGAGAATACATCCATTGACTTCACTACATGACAATAATAATTTAGTTTACACTACATTTCAATAATAATATTACTCTTAACAAAACAAAGAGATTATTTATGTGTATAGAGTAATGCATAATATGCAATTAATAATAGAGAACCCCAGAATAGCTCCCATGGGCCTCCTTATTAGGATTAATCACCTGTCACATTCCCCAACCCATTGGAAGGATGAGATTTTATCATGAATCAATATGGGGTTATAGAATGGTCCGCTCTATAGTGTAATCACCACATGTATCGATACTACTAAAAAACACCATTTCCCCTTCCACAGTTTTAATCCCCATTCTTAATCTTGTACTCTTCAGCATGTTATGATTCCCTTTTGGAACAACATGAGGAAGAAATAATCAGAATATCAATGCATAATAAACAAACATGATGTCCTTGAACATGAAAATAAACTACGACCTTACCAATGAAAATGAACATCATATTATTTTTCTAATATGTATAGGACACCACATTCAACAAGAAAAATATTCCTCAAGTGATATACATGTGATGATACACCAAAACCTGGGAAGCTTCCATGCATATTCCCTGACCCCCACATCACATGTCATAGTAACCCTCAATAACTACATTTGAATATGCTCAATTCACACCATAAATTATACATTATATAACCATTGCCTCCCAAATGATTAATCCTCAACAACATCCTTGTTTCATGACATAGAACATTCTATCCCAACATCCAAGTCATATGACATTAAGCATCATGGTAGTTTGCATAGCTGCTAATTTTAAAAAATAGCTTTTCCATGTGAGATAAATGCATGATTCCCCATGAAATACTAAGATAGGATTACCCTAAACATCCTTTTTTGAATTGAAATCACTAGATTCATAATGTATAATAACAAAGATATTCCACCTCAATCTCCATCATTTTTAGGAACCTCCTACACTAAGCATATTCTAGGAATAAGAACCTCACTATCCTCCCTCTAAATAAGACTAATATTTAAATCCTAGTATGCATCCATTTATATACCCCACACTATGCCTCATTGATGATCCTTCTGAGAATCTACCTTCCAAAATGCACAACATTAATCTTCATTGAATGATCCTATCACACTACGATAATTTTCCCTATAAAACAATATGGGGTTTGATCACTCTAAATTTGATTTCATCAATCGTAACATTCAAAGGATCGATTTTAAAATTTGTACATCACTATAAAAACTATAATGTGTGAATTATTCCACCCATTGGGGGCACACATAACGAAATACATTGTGTATAATCTCCCCTATATGGCACACAAACCAAAAATTACTACAGTGATATCTTATCCATTTGGGAAATAATGCACTAAATCACATGTTTGAATTCATCATCGCTAGGGAAAAACATATCCAACTCTCAAGTGTGGAATAATCCTTTATGGAGACACACATAATGAAATCTTGATTAAGAAGTATCCTTCATATGGATACACATAATCAAAATCTTTTTTGTGGATTTTTCCCCAACATGTGTGATGTTCTCCCTACCCCCACCCCATCCATTGTTATAGATAACCACCAACCATTCCCCTAAATATGTTAAACCATTGACAAACTTGGAAACTTTACCCGATACAAAAATAATTGGATTCCTGGTGAGAAAAGCCTTAGATGCCTCAAAATAAGGATTAAATTACACCATATATGAAATTAAAATCCTTTGGATCCTAACCTAAGATTCCTCATACATAATATTCCCTCTAAAATTCTAATTAATTATAAATTTGAATCAATGATAATGACATATGATTCCAAAAAAAAATTTTAATGAACACATACTCCAAACAATGATTTAATATCTCTCAAGAGAGAAGTACTATAATAATAATTAATACTCCTTCATATGTAATAATTAATTAAATCAATTATCTTGAGATAAATCAATAAGGGATACATGTTATAGGCGATGTTCTATTATGACGAATCTTGGGAATGATGAACTTACATTCAGTCACATAATTTATGTTATGTTTCTAGAAACCCCTACAATTATGTAAGATGCAGACCACATTTCAAAGGTTGGAATATATAGAAAAACACTCTTGATGTGTGGCCCGTGATTATATTAATTTGAAAAAAATGGTTAAACCAACAATAATCAGTTTACATTCAACTGCTAGTTGATGAAATGTTTTGTGTTTTTCCAAATTTCGTAATCACTACTATGAATCCCCTCTCAGCCATTAGTTAAAAAAAATTAATCATTGGGATTGTAAAAATGTAGAGGATATTTCATCTCAATAATGTTCCCAATCGTAGGGGATGCGTAGGCGGATCCACATACTGATTATAGAAATCTATTTTTATAGACTATCACAATAATGATTTCATTCCTCACTCCCATAAAAATAAAATGTAAGAGTTTTTTGAACCACTCCAATCATTGATGAATCTACTAGGTCTCTAATGAGGACTCTAATTTAATCATTTCAATAATAATAATAGAGTACATTGGTATAAATTTAGGTATATACATTTAATTCCCCTATATCGTTGGACTAAAAATTTAATTATACTAATAGTTTATGGTTCCATCCATTCCACATATGAGGCATCACAGAAAGATCTAGTGGCCCTTTCCCCCATTGATGTACATCATTCTGTCACAATGATTTTAAAGGTTGGGTATTTAATTAAGTGTGGTTTATAACCCTTTTTCATATTTTTTAATTTATGGACTCTCCACATCATGTGTGCCTCCATAAACCATCATATGGTAGCCTATGATGAATGATATATCTTCAAAGGCCTTCCCCACAACACCATCTACCTATTTTAGATACATTCTATAGGACAGTTCTCATATCCCTCACATGGTTCCATGTACAAGGGTGAATTAAGGTTATTGAATAACCCACTACCAAATTAAATTCCCTATGTTAGGTTCCCACCATCAAGTCCATCATCTAATGTATGAACTATCATCCCCTCACTTGGGGAATGTCGACAATATCCTTACTCTAGTAGCATGGATCAAGGATCCATAGTTCCCATATTGTGGGAGGTCTATCAAATACCATGTCTTGTTTCTATGATATGAAATATGCCTCTCCATTAGACTTGTATAAATCATAGGTTCTCTCAACCATTAATTATAGAGTGATTCTCATACAATTCTCCTAGGTGATGTCACCCCATAATTTTAGGGACATATGATTCAATTTTCCAGGGTGTCCTCATGCATTAATTTGGGAAAGATAAGTACCCACAAATCCCTTTCAACTTCTCTCATTCATATTTTCATGGAATGATTCATAATCTATTGGGATCATGCACCCAAAAATATTATAACATAGTCTTCACTATCTAATGGTAAACCTCTACCTTTTATTTTTGAGATATATGAATCCACAACTTCTAGGTTACCTCACCATGTCTATATACAAAGATATGATTCTACAACTACAAGGTTACCTCAAATAATTATTTCACATGAATTGGAATCTTGTACTCCAAGGAACCCTCATATATATATTTTATTGAGATTATAATAAAATGATCATGGGTACTCTCAAACAAAAATTTTAGTGAAATAGGCTTCTCCAACTCAACGGTGGCCCCACTATGTTATTACAACAATAAAGACAAATGCCACTTGATGGATCCATCACCCCATCATTTTAGCTAGATCTCAACCTCTTCCCCTAGGAAACATCACCCCACCATTTTAGATATATATATTTTTAAAAAAAACTCCAAGGGTCCCAAACCTAATAATTTTATTTAGATACGAATCTATAGATCTTGGTGATCCACATTCCACCCTTTCACGGAGGTAGGCATCACATCCCCTGTGCATGATCAGACAATAATTTTTGTAAGATATGCTTCCATCACTCACAAGAACCCTCACCCCATCACATCTTCAAGATATTAATTAACAGTTCATGGGATCTCTCTACCCACTATTTAGTGAAAATATGATTCCATTCCACCCATGCACAATTGATTAGATGATTCATACAGATAGGATTCGATACAACCTACGTTCAATATTCATATTCATTCTCAGGGAGTGGAATCTTTACATCATAGAAGCAATCACCCAATCCATCAATATAGATAATATTACATCCCTCAAAGGTGTTATAACCACATTCATCAAATGATATATGATTCCACGCCTCATGGAAACCATACCCCCATCTATCAGGAATGGTTGGATTATATGCGTCCCTAGCACATTCTCCCGATACAACAATAAATACAGGATTCAATTTTAATACATAAATATATTTTAATATGATGAGTTGATATTTTTAAACATTGAGGAACCAATTCATGTTAATAGATATGAATATCAAAAGGGAAAATAATCTATGGTATGTACCTACAAATTAGTGGAAGGTAAATATCCATTCTCTTTATTTAGAAAATATGTTACCCATTTTTATCAATGTGGATTATGTGATTTGGGGAATTATATCAGCATTCCTCTAGTAAAGCTCTCTATAATAGGTAATTTTTTACATTCCTCCTTTATAAATATCTATTTTATCGCATCAAATACATCTTAATATTGGTTCATGTGAGTATGATCAAGAAACACACCATCATTCCTAATTTGATGGGTTAGCTACCTCTACTAAAGTTTCCACAAAAACATTCATGTACATCCTATACAAAAAGAACTGAAATCATAAAGGTCATCCTTTTGTCTCCGATACTAGCCGATGGAAGGTTTCAATGATACATAATAACTCTTTATTATAGAATATCTATGAAATAAATTGTATAATTTTATTTGAATAATGTGGTTTGATCTTTATACCACAACAATTATGATTCCCTATCCAATCAGGGGAATGAATTTCAATGTATACAATAAATGAATAATACTAAATCATAAGAGAGATCCACATGAAATCTCCTATAACATAAAACTACGAGTGGAATTATTGACCTCATGACTAATTCGTGTGATATACAAATTCATTATAACATCCTAGATGCAATATTTTCAAATGAAAAACATTGTTTCTCCCTACAACATGTTGTTAGACTATGTATCATCTTTGGTACTACAAGAGTAACCTTAAATGTCATATCTATCTCCCATGTTGAATGACATAAGACAATATGATATCATCTTGTTCACATGATAGTAATCATTGGGAAATCATCATAGTCACATTCTGTCAAACAATATAGCAATTAGATCAAATATATTCCTACTTAAAATGAAAAAAATAACATCAAATTTGAACAATATAAAACATAATAATACAATTACTCTATACTTGATATGTATCATCTAGTTCATTTTATTATTCACCAACATTATTTTATGAAATGACTACATATGTATTGATTCCATATTTCATTGGATACATTGTGACACCAGAGCCCCACACTTTGGGAACAACTCATCCATTAACAATCATTAATACCATTATCCTGGGATATTTTTTATTATCCCATGGTAATTTTTGACTCTATATTATTTGATTTATGGTGGTGTAGAACCTATAATATTTAATACCACTTGAAAATTCCCCACATTCTTCTCTAAACATAATTTCATCCCTTATTTATATACTTACCTTAAACAAAATATGAATGTTCCACCTATTAGTGATAGTTAATAGAAAAAAATACTCAACACCAAAACTGGTTATATTCATTGATTGATATCATGTGATAGATGATGATTAGAATGTATTAAACAAATTCATATATTGATTATTAAATTTATCTCCCCATCCATGTTGAATTTGGTTATGAGAGATATGATTTTAACACATTCAATATTTTTACACAACCCATCAGTCACACTCCATTAATATTCCATCTCATGTATGTCCTGATTTAAACCCTTACCGTATCCATATCATTTCATGGAGTTCCTACAACCTTGGAGATAACCCACCATTCATCCATCCATATTGAGTAATTCGGTCTGTGTAGTTGGGAAATTTATAACCTGGAATATTCTTGGTATGACTATGTGGTTATGTTATTCCTGAAAATATATTTTCCCAGCCTTTTTTACCACCCTATTAAATATTCACACGAGCTTATGAGTCTAGGATTTGTTTTCACTAACATTGTTCGGATGAAAAAATTCATTTTCTATGAATCATAAACTCCAAATATGAGATTATGTCCCAAAATTATTTTTCATTGTGAAATGAATCAATGTAATTAGATTTACATCACATTGACGACCTCTGTCACCATATGGACCTTTCTAAAAAGATACCCCAATGATCCAAACTCTTTGAAAACAAACAATGAGTCTTGGAATAAGATATATTAATTGAAACATGTAGTAGGATTATTCCAAATAGTTTTCCTCTCTGCTAAAAATCCAAAAATCCAAAAAACATGATGATAAATTTTATCCAAAAACCATATGATACTAAAATGATTAAATTTAGGTAAAAATTTTCCTTATACAAAACCATCATCCCTATCAAATGATGTAAAATAATGGGATTATATAATCCCTCACATGAGTGAGATTCACCCCTCCAAATGAAATTCATCTACCGTACTAGGATTGATCACTATGAATTGATTGATTCCCATTACAAAATGGATATGTGGATATTCTTAGATCCAAAATCTAAATATTGTATTTAGAACCATTTTATTGTTGTGTAATTTTCATTCTCCATGATTCATGAACCAAAACCATATATAACTAGTTTCAAGATTACTCTGTGTAGTCTAGGGTCCCTATGGATCCCCATACACCTCATATTTTAACACTTATTATCAAGAAATAAATAATCATTGTTACTAATATCCTTTTAGAACCATGTCTTATGAACCTAATTTTTTTTCATCCATCCCATTATGGCCCATAATTCTCATTCTTTGCATTATCCATTCGGATTCAAAAAACCATCACCCCTCTCATTTTTCATCATGTCCATGCCAGAGAGGACTCAACCCTATTGGCATTTATCATTACCATGATTTGTTTTATAACATCATATTGATACATTTCCATTCCCCTTGGTTAATTTTTGATGTAAATATCTGATATCTTGGGTCTTGCTAAAACATTCGTCTCATTGTGTGGTCCTTCTTCGTCAACATCATTACATGAACCTATCTGTGGTCTGTCATATATTTTTTCTATATAATTTTTTTCTCTTTGATAATATTCTTAGGTCGATTTATCTACCATATGTACGAAAAATTTCTATATAAGACACCAATACCATTTTCACTGATCTCTATGACCTTAAATCGGTAGTTTCATTAGTCTTAACAATACGAATCAAAATTAAAAAGGCCAATGTTCTTAACCATTGATATAATCCTATATCCTTTTCCTATGTGATGAAAATTAGACACATATTATAATAATTTTGAAAATAGAGAATTAAAAATTATCATATTATGATATAAAATTACATAATTACCCTATATAACATTGTGATGCGCCCTATAACAAATGGGATTTATAAAACCAACAACTAATGCATACATCAATAAAATGTAGCCTTACTATAATTCTTGAACACAAGATACCACAAATGAAAGCTACGAGATAACCAAAATGAAAATCCTCTAAAAATATTTTACTATTTCCTAAACCAATGTGATGAACATAAGATTCCTCATATGAAAAATATTTCATGACTAAAACCAATATCCATAGAGAGTGATTTTATAATGCATACGTTACCTATTTGATTAATAATGGGTGCATCATTGGGTAAATATGAAATGAATAAAAGGAATCATCATAATAAAGTGTAAAATTATAAAAATACCATATATAAATGTGGGGTGAATCATGATATCATTTTTTTATGAACAAAACCACCATCCTCACCTGAAGATGGTAAATTATTACCTTACCTCATATATTCTCAGGATTCATTAAAAGAAAAATATGTAATGACAGAGTCCAATGATCTAAATAGATGAAATTAAACTATCTATATACCATAATTGAGGATAATATGAATCCATATAAGATAATTATTGGATGATCCATCATCCACTCATAAAATGAACATATCAGTTTGGAATCATTCTTCTTACAAGATGGGTCCCAAAATAATGATTGGATTGATTCATATTTCCTATGTATACATAGTGATTATCAAATAATAAATCCTTGGCCTAGACCCACCACTAACTCATTCTGTGGAATTTTCCATCCATGTCAAGAATAAACATTTCCTACCAACACGATCATCTATAGTATCTGAGAATATGTTTTCAAACCTCATATTTCACTCAACATCTCCCTTGGGAAATTCACCATTTTATTTTAAAAGATTAAGATTCCATTATTTTGGATCCTCCTCACCAATTCATTATAAACATAACCATAATGGAAATGGTTCTTATAAAAATATTCTCTCCATCCATTATCGGCCCATTCAATGAGGAATCGCCATTAAAAATGGAGTTCTCATGAATCTAACATGTTCCATAGTCAATCCTGCATTTCCTCCCATATGTGACTGGAGAGGGTGTTGATAATTTTTATTGAACATGGTCATCAATATTTATCCTCCCAATGAACGTCCCCTTTAAATCAACTATTTTTATAAGTTCATATATACCATCAAAATTATTTCATCTATAATTGGATTGAATCCCAACACTTGGTGCATCATTTCCCCCCATACATGTCTTTTTAACCAAATGAGAATACATATTTTTTTACTGCCCCATGATTTTAATTTATTCAAATTATTTATTTATCCACTAAAAATATTGTAAACCCATACTAATCCAAATATCTCACATTGATGATATCTTGTGATTGATTGTGATTCATTGATTGATTTCCCTATGAATATTTTAGATGAACATGACTTCCTTAAAAAAGTCTCACATATTTTTACAGAACACAACGATAAAAAATTATGATTCCATGACTATGTATCACAACATTAAATTGCATGATAGTTTTCCAAGTATTTTTACTTGTGGAAAAGGGTATCATTATTATTACTAATTAATTTTGGGATATTGTTTATTTATAACAGACACACACTATTGAGACACAAAACCCATGTGCCAAGAATTAAGAGCATAAAATATTTTCAACCCATAGTCTACAAAATATGACCATAAATTATTTTCAAAAAATTTTATATGAATTATGAACAAAAAATATTTTTAACCCATTGTACACAAATTATGACATTAATTTATTTTAATCTCATGGAAATAGAACTAAGCACTTAAATTATTTGGGACGTCTTTGTCTAATTTGTATGTCCATAAACTGCCAATGGAAATATGAACATAAATATATCATGTTTAAAACCATCAGTTTAAACCTATTAAACAGTCAACCTCCCACCCTCAAGGTCACATTCATGACATGGTAAAATGAGGTTTTAAAATAGGGTGAACAACGATATAGAGGACAACCATGAACCTCATAATAAAACTACACTGCGCTCACATGACCTCATTGGTTCATGAAAACAGATAGAAACAAATATTTTCACCCATTGTCTCATGATATCCTCTATAAGTATCCACTAACTTTATCTCGAAGCTATGTATCCCACTACCCTAAATGGGCAAGATTTATTTGGGTAAAATCAAATTTTCTAATCATTCTATTCAAACTACACCTCAAATTTACTAATCAACTGAAAATAATCTATATGACACATTACCCCCAATATTTGACTAAATTAAAATTGTTCAACATTATTTCCCATACACAATAAACATTACACCTTCCATATTCATTTAATGAATTAAACCTAATAAACATTTCATGACATCTCATGAGAATAATTTTCCCTCTTTAATTTAGGTCAAATACCACACAATTGAAATTTCATTTACTGTACCATGAAATATAATATTACAATCCCCATGGAAAATGAGATACTAATTTATACACACTGATACATCCTCCAAATGTGCAGTGAAACACGGTTGAGTAATCTTGAGATTGTGGAACTCTTTTATAACCTTCCATTACTAAACCATCACGGATCACATATTCTATGTTTTTTATAACAATATCATTTCACATATGAAACCCCTAATAAAAATGGTATTTGGCCTCATTATCTAACCTACCATCTTATGAAAATGGTTCAAAAGGCTTATAAAGAAATTTTTATGGGTATCATGATTCAAAATTATTCATAACTAATCATCAGTCCATTATCCAATTCCATGGAAACATGGAAATGGAATATGTGTTTTGAACATTGTTATCATCTCTACTCTATCCTCAGATTACACCCATTGTCTTCAAAATCCACCGAATATTTATTCTTGAACTTCTTCACCAGATTTTTTTATGTTATAATTCGTTGAAGCATGAATTTCATATCTAATTAAAAATTATTTGTTTGGAATAATGTCATTTGTTCATAGCACCACTTTCCATCCCTGACATTCCATTTGTTGAAAATTCCAATTTTGATCAGTGTCCCATTATGGTCAATATACAATGGGACATATGCTTTTGTGGTTTTCTAAATACTTCTATTAGAATCTAGTATTACTTTCTATATATATTGTAATTAGACCTCATTCCATGGGGGTGGGGATTTTTTAGTGTGGTAAAAAATGAATCCATGATTGGAATAAATGATTAAGATGTTGATATTGAAGTATATTTCATTTTCAAGGCTCCTATTTGACAAGTTTTGGATCATGAATGGACATAAAAATAAGAAATTAATATTATCCAAAAATGGAATTTGGAAATCGTTGAGAAAGGGATATTTTTGAACAAGAAATATAATTTGAAGAAAAAAATATTTTAAATGCTAAAAATATTCATGAATATTATTTAATCATGAAGATAAAAATTACTTGATATATGTTATCTTTTATGAAATGTATGTTTAATTGTTTAAAGTAAGACAGTAGTAAATAGGGAATGGTGGATACTACTAGGCAATCTATATCAATTATCAAAATCCATTCTTTCATGAAAGGCATAATTTTTAGCAAAGGAATATTAATTTTTTAATATTTTGGACCTCACCTAAAATATTCATATAAATACCCCATAAATTCAAAATTTTAAAATAATATATTGCAACATTTGTCATCATACTCCCTATTCGTAGAACTCTGATGAGTTTTATGAAATATAATCAATCATTTATGAATGCCTAGTCTACCATGAATTACCCCATGTGAAAACATCCATACATGGGATAGTGTTATTTTTTTTTCGCAGAACCATAATCCATGATGACTATTTTTCACATATGACGTTCAGCCTCGTGAAAATCAAAATTTCATGAAACTAATTTTATTTGGGAAATAGATTTTTCCAAATCAATTTAGATCCCAACATTAATTGAACATACTTTCACTAAATTTGAATATCATTAAGAAAACCCTATCTTTCATAAATCTCTAACTTTTCTTCATAATTATCCATACTAAATAGGCTACACCACTTCACCCATTATATATATCACCATCATTCTATATTAACGAGCCACCATCCCCACTCGTTGGGTTCCACTAATGACATTGATGATAATTGGACTATTTCAGCATGAGTTTTTTGGGATCCATGAAGGATATTTTGGGTTATAAACTATAAATAGGAAATCATAACACTATATAGTAACATGAGTCAAGATAATTTTTTAAATGCCCTAAAATATCTTGTCTCAAACTACTCCTCTAGCTCCCATTAACATTCCACAACATTAGATTATATTATTGGAATCCTAGAGTATCTTGAATAAAAAAATTCTGAACACCTAAAATATAAGGCCACGAACTTAAACCATAATTAATATTGAATTAAATGAATGATTCACATTGAGGATCTTTTCAGGTATAGTGTTTTAGGGAATTAGATCATAAAACATGTATTACATTCAACATTTAAGCAAAGTGGTTACATAAAAGATAGTATTCATTTTTCCCATCAACAGAAACATATTTAAAATAAAACATGGATTCTTTCTTGACACTTCATTGACATTATCATCATATCATGTACCTTTACCTTGACCTATGAAAAACATTTCAAAAACATGGGATGAGCATAAAAAGCTCAGTAAGGGTTCTAAAAATATGTAAAGGAAACATGAGTTCATATATACATAAGAATGAAATCATAATTTACCCATAAAATATAGGCACTTTAACATACCTCATCAAATCATGAATAAATCATAGAAATCATAAGAGATAAAGGTAATTTGAGGCATTCATAACATTCTTACGTAGAGAGTAACCCTCTTGGTGACGTTTTGAATACCCATCACAGTATATTCCATAAATCTCTTTATAGAAACCTTAACGTTCCCCTCCTTCATGTTACCCAATGCATTGGAGAGCTATATCGGGCTCACCCGCCCTTATTTTATCACAGAACCACCCGTATTCATAATAATTCCAAAGAACCACAACATAATCACATCACATAAACCATGCATAAAGGAAACATAAAATTTACACCTTTCAATCACAAGATATCAATACAATACATTGATATAAAAACATTACTAAAACAATTTTCAATACCATAATAAAAGAAAAGTAAAACATGGTATTTATTTTTATTTAAAAAAATGTATGGCTTGTAGAGGAAGACGAAACTCAAATAATGGTCATGACGGTGGAGAAGTCTTTGTCGCCGCATACGTAGGACAAAAAAACATTCCATTTTTTCATTTAGTAAATTCTTCATATAAAAAAGATTCATTTTGAATAAACGTAAAATTCAAAGGGGATTATAGAACATATAAAAGAAGGTTGTGTATAAAAAAAATATTTCTTAATGAAAGTAGATTGAGACGAAGTCCCATGCCTCGTATACGAATTAACTTGATCGTTCTTTAATCTCTTGAATAATAAACATGAGTTAATTTCTACATTCATAATAAGCTTTTTCAAGTTCATTATTCCTTTTATATCACTTATTACCATGTCATTAACACTATGTAATTATTTATGTTAATAACGGTCGTTTTAACGATCATTGGTACTTGAGTCAAAAATAATATCTTTATAATTACAAGTTGTTCATGTATCCATTATATCAAGAGTTATACTCATGATGTATATATATCATATATATCATATATATCCAGTATATACATGCATTTATAATATTACACAATTTTTAGAGGTATGAAATGAAATGCATCGTTCATAGAGACTGTAAGCCGTACGTATGCATGAACGCTAATTTCATTTCTATTTTGTATTTTATGGAATTAAAAAATAATTATACATAATATTATTTTAATTACAGTATGGTATCATATATAATATCATTAAATATATCCTTTATAAGTACCACATATGGTATGAACGAATCAAATCACATTGAGGGGGCGTTATTCCGCACTTCCTTAAATGAGGATATCACGTTTACCCATAATGGTAACCATAATGATATGCCATAAATGAATAATAAAGAAGCTTAAGTAAAACATAAAAATATTATATATAATATATAAATATAGTTACATCTTAATGGACACCTTTGAAGGTGATATATGAGTGTTGAATAATCATCGTTTCTTGAGGCAGAAATTCACCATCCACGGAAACAATATGTTCATTAACCATTAGATGTAAGTGTGTGTATGTGTAGCTCTAATCATTATTATAAAAACATAATAGTATATAGAAGATACTGGTTTTGTTACAAAAGAAATGAATAAAAAGATTTTATGGGGTTGGAGAATCAAAATAAAACATAAGAACACAGGAGAAGACACTACCTTTAAATCGGGTAACACTTTTTGATTTTTTCTCAAAGGCTTCCATGAGAAGACTTTTGCACAATGTGAGTCTTCAAGGAGTAGGATAGGGATGTGGAGAGACAAAATGGGTAGGTTTTGGCCGAGACAAAAGCTTTGGAAGTTTGGGTAAGGTGGTATAGGTGGGGGCCTTTTATAAGAGGAGAGGAGGGGCACTCTTGGAAAGTAAAGAAATGTTACTTTATTTTAAATTGAGTTTCGGATTTTAAAGGCCCCACATTTATATAATTAGAGGATAAGGTGATAAGGGTTCGAAATATACGAATACAATAATTTTTGGACATGTTTATGTCATATATTTTACATTATCATTTCATTTTATTTAAATCGTTAAATAATGAGGTAATCGCTGCATCATCATGGTGTCATAAATAATTTTAATTTATTTAATGTCAAAAAATTATAAATAAAATACTATTATGTAGGAAATATTTTTATCTTTTCATTGACTATTTATAGTCAAAACTCTAAGTTGTATAACCCCATGTGAAAAATTGTTTTATTAAAATAACTCATGTTTGTGTCAATTTTATTTTAACATTAAATAAAAAGATATTAATGTAATTTTCCTACCAACGTGGCTCCATGGGTTCCCCAAGTTGACCCATGGATTGTCTTGGTCGGCCATGAAACATCCAAAAATGTTAGGACATGGGTCAATCTCATCTCATATTATTAAAACATTATTCTTACCTTAAATTACACTAATTTCCTCTAATCGCGATTAAAAACTTAAAAGATACAATTCAGAAAAAAAAATTATTTTAATTTCATTGAACAACATTTTACTTCTTAATGACAACCATGTATGTCAGATTTTTGAAATTCAAACCACAAAGGTGGTAAAATTTCATTTAAATGAAAAATCAGTTTTTATAAGTACCACTTAGTGCTTTCACTATTCATCAAAAATTGAAGTTTTCTTTAAAAAAACCAAAACATCACCCTAATATATATTTGATATTCCGAAATAAAAAATGATTCCTATTTTACAAAATTGAAAACATATATGTTGCATTAATTAATTTAATAATTAATTCCCCCTGTCAGAGCAATTTGCGTGTTTTTATGAAACAATAAGTATCAACTGATTGACACTTGTTTATGTCCAATTTCAATTGAAATTAATTACAATGACCACTATTTGATTAAATGGTAAAAATATTTTCTAATTGAACATTAAAATCAATTAAAAATGTAATCTAATCATATAAATAAATTATATTAAAAAGAGGTTTTGAATTGAAATACAACATTTTTCACTATTCATTAAAAAATGAAATTTATCGGAAAAATACCAACAATTTACCCAATGTAAATTTCAATGTCCCAATCATTAATAATAAGTTTATTTAGACAAATAGAGCTTATAAAATTGTCAAAATTTTGATTTAAAAATGGTTTTCCATCAAAACGCTGTAAAACAATCTTTTAAAAATATTATTGTATTCCATGCTTAAGATTGGATTTATTCTCATTTTAAGCCTCTAAAACACTATCTAATTCATTAATAGACATAGATAAAAACATTTATTATTCATTAATTTCTTGGGATGTTACATCCTTCCCCCCTTTAGATAACCGTGTCCTCGCAATTCATTTACTTATCGAATAAGTGTGGGTATTTATCCCTCATTGCATTTTCATATTCCCATGTTGCCACTTCAATCATGTGGTTATTCCAGAAAACCTTTACCTGATGAATCACCTTATTCCATAACACTTGCTCCATGTGGTCAAGAATCTAGACCAGTTTTTCCTCATAAGATAGGTTCTCTTCCAGCTGAACTACCTATGGACTCAAAACATGAGATAGATCTGGCATATACTTTCTCAACATCAAAACATGAAAAACATTGTGTACCTAAGATAAACTCAGAGGTAAAGCCACTCGGTAAGCAACTAATCCAACTCTCTCCAGAATTTCATATGGTTTAGTAACCTTGGACTCATCTTTCCTTTCTTACCAAATCGCATCACACTTTTCCATGGTGATACTTTGATAAAAACATGATCACCTACCTCAAAAGATAGATCCTTCCTCCAGTTATCATCATAACTTTTATATCTACTCTGTGTGTTCTCATGTGTTTCTAAATCAACTGAACATTTTCTGTGATATCTTCTACCAATTCTGGTCCCATTATATTCCATTCACCCACTTCATCCCAAAAAGCTGGAGTTCGACACCGCTTCCCATATAACGCCTCAAATGGTGCCATCTGTATACTGGAATGAACACTGTTATTATAAGAAAACTCATCCAAAGAATGATGTTGGTCCCAGCTTCCATGATAATTGATCGAACAAGCACAAAGCATATCCTCCAATGTCTGGATTGTTCGTTCTGACTGCCCATCTGATTGAGGATGAAAAGCTATACTAAAATTTAATTCAGTACCCAAAGACTTTTGAAGGCCTTTCAAAAAGTTAGAATTGAACCTGGGATCACGGTCAGATACAATGGAGGGAGTAACTCCATGTAACCTGACTATCTCATTAAGATACATAAGGGAAAGTTGATCTAGGGAAAAGGTATCTCGTATAGCAAGGAAATGAGCAGATTTAGTCAAGAGATCAAAAATAACCCAGATTGCATTATTACCTCGAGGTGTCTTCGGCAATCCCATAACAAAGTCCATGGATATATTCTCCCATTTCCACTCTGGCACTGGTAAAGGCTGAAGCATCCCTTTCAGTAACTTCCACTCTGCTTTAACCTGCTGACAAGTTAAGCACATCACAGTAAAATCAGCAATATCTCTTTTCATCCCTTCCCACCAATAATACTCCCGCAGATCTCTGTACATCTTATTACTTCCTGGATGAACTGAAAACAGAGAACTATGAGCTTCACATAACAACTCTCTTTTCAACTGTGAATCACAAGGCACACACAATCTCTTCCCAAATCTCAAAATACAATCATTATCAATGTTGAATACAGGTAACTTACCCTTCTGGACCAGCTCTACCTTTTTCTGCAACTCACTATCTTGCATCTATGCTTGCTTGATTCTATCTGATAGAGATGATCTCCCTGATACCTGAAACAAAATAGAAGAACTTCCTTCACCAACAACTTCTATTCCAATGTTCATCAAATCAAAAACCAAAGGATCTCGTTCCAAACGTATCATGGTTAAGGAAACATTACTTTTCTGACTCAAATCATTAGCCACTTTATTTTCTTTTCTCGGATGCTAATGAATTGTCCAATAATAATCCTTGATTAATTATAGCCATCTCCTCTGTCTCATGTTCAACTCTTTTTGAGTGAATATATACTTCAAACTTTTGTGATCGGTATATATTTCACACTTTACTCCATACAAATGATGCCTCCAAATTATTAAAGAGAAAACAACATCAGCTAATTCCAAATCATGTGTAGGGTAATTTACCTAATGAGTTTTCAACTGATATGAAGCATAAGCAATTACCTAATCATTCTGCATTAAGACACAACCAATTCCTTTAAATTAAGCATCACTGTAGATAACAAACTAATCATTCCTGGAAGGAAATTCCAAAACTGGAGAATTCACCAATCTTCTTTCCATCTCCTGAGTCAACTGAGCCATCACTGCAACAAACTATTTAGTATTGATTCTGACCATATCAGGATACTGATTTGAAAGGTCATTTCCCTCTGTATGCCTTCCCAGAAAAGCTGTTCTATTTCCTCTACAAAAAACCATTCTTAACATATAAATATCTTAGGCAAAGCAACATTGTAATCTTTAAATGTCATATCATTTCAATCATACCATAAATTAATTTATAATTTATCAATTTTATAACTCCTAATGTTGTCTAAACCGACCATTGATACCAACTATAAGGCCCTGACCTTATGCCTTACTTAATATTGAATTAAATGAATAATTCACATTGAGGATCTTTTCAGGTTTAGAGTTTTAGGGAATTAGATCATAAAACATGTATTACATTCCACATTTAAGAAAAGTGCTTTCATAAAAGATAGTATTCATTTTTCCCATCAACGGAAACATATTTAAATTAAAACATGGATTCTTTCTTGACGCTTCCTTCATACTATCATCATATCATGTACCTTTCCCTTGACCTGTGAAAAGCATTTCTAAAACATGGGATGAGCATAAAAAGATTAGTAAGGGTTATAAAAATATGGAAAGGAAACATGAGTTCATATATAAATAAGAATGATATCATACTTTACCCATAAAACATAGGCACTTTAACATACCTCATGAAAACATGAATAAATCAAAGAAATAATAAGACATAAATGTAAGTTGAGGCATTCATAACATTCTTACATAGAGAGTAACCATCTTGGTTAAGTTTGGAGTACCCATCATAGTATATTCCACAAATCTCTTCAGAGAAACCTTAACGTTCCACTCCATCATGTTACCCAATGCATTGGAGAGCTATATCGGGCTCACCCGCCCTTAGTTAATCATGAAACCATCCATCTCTATAATAATTCCCAAGAACCACAACATAATCGCATCACATAAAACAAGCATAAAGGAAAGAAAATATTTCCACCATTCAATCACAAGATATCAATACAACACATTGATATAAAAACATTATGAAAACCATTTTCAATACCATAATACAAGAAAATTAAAACATGGTATTTATTTTTCTTTAAAAAAAGAATGGCTTGTAGAGGTAGACAAAACTCAAATAATGGTCACGTCGGTGGAGAAGTCATTGTCGCCGCATATGTACGACAAAAAAACATTCCCTTTTGTCGTTTATTAAAATATTAATATAAAAAATATTCCTTTTAGAATAAATGTAAAATTAAAAGGTTTTTATACTCAATATAAAAGAAGGTTGTGTATAAAACAAAATATGCCTCAATGAAAGGAGATTGAGACGATGTCCCATACCACGTATCCGACTTGACTTGATCGTTCTTTAATCTCTTGAATAATAAACATGAGTTAATTTCTACTTGCTTAAGAACCTTTTACATGTTAATTATTCCTTTTATATCACTTATTACCATATCATGAACACTATGTAATTATTTAAGTTAATAACAGTCGTTTTAACGATCATTAGTACTTGAGTCAAAAATAAACTCAATATAATTACAAGTTGTTCATTATCGATTATATCCAGAGTTATACCCATGATGTATATATCATATATATCATATATACCAAGTATAAACATGCATTTATAATATTACACAATGTTTAGAGGTATGAAATGAAATGCACCGTTCCTGGAGATGGTAAGTCGTACGTACGCATGAATGCTACTTTCATTTCTATTTATTATTGTATGGAATTAAAACATAATGATACATAATAGTATTTTAATTACTATATGGTATCATATATAAAATAATTAAATATATAATTTATACATAACACATATGGTATTAATGAATCAAATCACTTTGAGGGGGCGGTAGTCTGCACTTCCTTAAATAAAGATATCGCGTTTACCCATAATGGTAACCATAAAGATATGCCATAAATGAAAAATACAGAATCATAAGTAAATCATAAACTTATTATATATAATATATAAATATAGTTACATCTTAATGTCCACCTTTGAAGGTGATATATGAGTGTTGAACAAGCATCGCTTCGTGACGCAGAAATTCACCATCCACGGAAACAGTTTGTTCATTAAATATTAGATGTAGTTCTGTATATGTGTAGCTCTAATCCTTCTTATAGAAACATCCTAGTATATGTAAGATACTGGTGTTGTTATAAAAGAAATGAATAAAAAGAGTTTAGGGGGTTGGAGAAGCAAAATAAAATATAAGAACACAAGAGACGACACTACATTTAAATCGGGTAACTCTTTTTGATTTGAGCTCAAAGGATTCCTTGGGAAAACTTCTGCCCAAAGTGAGGCTTCAAGGAGTAGTAGAGGGATGTGGAGAGGCAAAATGGGTAGGGGTTGGCCGATCCAAAGTCTTTTTACGTGTGGGTATGGTGGTAGAGGTGGGGGCCTTTTATAAGAGAAGAGGAGGGGCACTCTTGGAAAGTAAAGAAATGTTACTTTATTTTAAAATGAGTTTCGGATTTAAAAGGTCCCACATTGATATAATTCGTGGATAAGGTGATAAGGGTTCGAAATATACCCATCCAATAGGTTTTGGACTTGTGTAGGTCATAGATTTTACATTATCTTTTCGTTTTATTTAAATATTTAAATAATGTGGTAATCGCTGCATCATCATGGTGTCATAGATAATTTTAATTTATTTAATGTCTAAAAATTATAAAAACAAATACTATGATGTAGGAAATATTTTTAGATTTCTAATTAATATTTATAGTCAAAACTCTGACTTGTATAACACCATGTAAAATATTGTTTTAATAAAACAACTCAGGTTTGTGTCATTTTTATTTTAACATTAATTAAAAAGATATTAATGTCATTTTCCTACCAATGTGGCTCCATGGGGTCCCCAAGTTGACCCATGTATTGTCTTGGTCGGCCATGAAATATCCAATTATTTTTGGACATGTTTAAAGTTCATCTCATATTATTAAAACATTATTCTTACCTTAAATTACACTAATTACCTCTAATCGCGATTAAAAACTTAAAAGTTACTATCCTCCAAAAAAATATTTTAATCCCATTGAACCACATTTTACTTCTCAATGACAACCATTTATGTCTGATTTCTGAAATTCAATCCACAGAGGTGGTAAAATTTCATTTAAACGAAAAATCAGTATTTATAAGTACCACTTAGTGGTTTCACTATTCATCAAAAATTGAAGTTTTCTAGAAAAAAACCAAAACATCACCCTAAGATATATTTGATATTCCGAATTCAAAAATGATGTCTATTTTAAAAAATTCAAAACATATAAGTTGAATTATTTAATTTAATAATTAATTCCCGCTGTCAGAGCAAATAGCGTGTTTTTATGAAACAATAAGTATCAAAAGATTAACACTAGTTTAAGTCCAATTTCAAAGTGAAATTAATTCCAACGACCACTATTTTATTAAATGGTAAAAATATATTATAATTTAACTTTAAAAAAAATTCAAAATATAAAATAATCATATAAATAAATTAGATTAAAAAGTGGTTTTTAAATTTAAATACAACATTTTTCACTATTCATTAAAAAATGAACTTTATTGGGAAAATACCAAAAATATACCCAAAGTAAATTTCAATGTCCCTATCATAAAGAATATGTTTATTTAGACAAATATATCTCATAAAATTGTCAAAATTTTGATTTAAAAATGGGTTTCCATCAAAAGGCAGCAAAACCATCTTTTAAAAATATTAGTGTAATCCATTCTTAAGATTGGATTTATTCTCATTTTAAGCCTCTAAAACACTATCTAATTCATTAATAGACATAGATAAAAATATATATTATTAATTAATTACTTAGGATGTTACATAAAACCTCGTGACCTAACTCTTATTCTTGGATAAACCATAATGGTATTCGCTTTAATGATCACTGCACTATCCATTGATCTAAATATTTTGATTAGTAATCGTCACTACATGATTTTAATAGGTAAAATACCCACTGTGGAATGTATAGGATGAATTGTGTTGAAATAATATGATTTATTATGTAACTAGCGTAAGACGAATCATATGATGATCACCTGTAAACATCCATATTACACAATGAAATACATTTATCTGTAGTATAAATATTACTGAATGTATAGGATTCATCATGGGGAATTGATGAGATACCATTATAATATAGAGTAAGATTCCTAATGCAGGATGAAGATGAAACATCCATATTTCTCAATAAATGTTTTCAAAACTATAGTACCTAAAATATTACTAGAATATGATTCATCATATGGAATGAATGAGATCAATATGTATAGACTGTTATATTAATTATGTAATGATCATGTCCACCAACAGCCTCCAACTAATGTATAATCCAGAATTGTATTCAACAACCGATTATTGGTCTTTGAATCCCTTTTGACTTGACATTAGTATAGTGTATGTGAATAACTAAAGTGAAAGCCCAAATTGTAAATATTTTTCTCCAAAACAACCAACATTTTCCTACCAATATGTTTTAATACAATATAATATTAATTCAATCATCAGTGGTTCATGATTTTATATGTACACTAAATGAGGAAGAATGAATGGGATGATCAATGTGTATGCCCCAAACAGAAAATCATTTCTACTAATGTTAAAATGCGGCTATCACCTTTGAAATAATAATGGGATATGATTTGAAATATGTTTACTATTCCTCATACAACTAGAATAAGATTCCTTGCATGAAATAAAATATATGATACCCCATTACCTTAGAATCTCCAAAACATAATCCACAATCATTCCATCATTGATCCTAGTTGTATCCTGGAATATATCTTGTGAAATCACCAATAATACCATAAATCTTTATTACATCACCAGGGAATTCCATATTCTAATTCCCCAACCTCATCCATGCTTCATGATGAAATTTTATTAGCCTAATGTTGTAGTCAGATGGTGTTAAACAACTTTGTTTTTTATTCATAACATGGCATGAAACTATAGCATTACACAATGTGATCAAATCTGGAACACCCACACATGTCTATCATGTGATGATTCTATACAACCTATCATGCATAATAAACAAAAAATAAATAAATTATAATGATTATGTGAGTCCACCTCAATCCTTATCATAGAAGGAAACTCATACACTTTATTTCTAATATGATTAACCTGACACTATCCTCCAACAACCTAGGATGAATCCAAAACATATAAGAATTGTCTAAGTGTAATTTCCACATCGTTTATCATATATTATCCTTCTACAGATGATTATACATACCACATGCTGTTGAAATACATGGATTAGCTATGTCAAAAGTCCCTTA
Source organism: Viscum album (assembly GCA_963277665.1). Classification (NCBI taxonomy): domain Eukaryota; kingdom Viridiplantae; phylum Streptophyta; class Magnoliopsida; order Santalales; family Viscaceae; genus Viscum; species Viscum album. The sequence continues at coordinate 1,192,882,735 of OY728121.1, read as the reverse complement.
AATAGGGGATCGATGTATGATGATTTTTATCCTTATCACAAAAACAAAGTACATGTGACAAATCCAAGATTTTTAGTCCACAAAAACCAACTCATCATGTGTATCTAGAGAATGTTCTCTCTTGACACCCTATAACAACATGAAAATCCCTAATGTTTGATGTAACTTCCTGGTTCCAGAATCCACTCAAAGGCACCCCGTACTCGGTTGGTCACATGGCCTGAAGCACATTTTCCCGAACGCCAGAGGCTGCGGACTAGCAGAGAGGGACTTTGGTGTGGTAGTGGGGAATCTATGCCTTCATTGGGTGAGTACACAGATGAAGAAAAAAAATACATACAATAACGAAAGAAGTGAATATCCAGCAATTGTAACATCATACGAATGGAATAATTAACAACTAGAGCACAAACACACACATATATATATAATGATGCATGATACATAGGGGTAGGATATCTAGAAATTAATTCAAGATTCTAGAAATAAAAGTACTAATAATCCATGGTAAAAAATAAAAAGATAAAAAAATTCTCAGTATCTCAAGCCTATGCAAGGTCCCATGCTCACCAACTCCACAACTAGTCAAGTACCTGATGTAGAATGGTGTTTTCCCTTATCTATACCTAAAACAATATAATCTGTTTGGGCCCAAAAGCATGACCCAAATATGTTGTAGGACTATATCCTAGTAGGAATCTACCCAAAGATATATGCCTAAAAGTTAGTGAATATATGGTAGTTAATGTACAAAAAAATAGTATGTAAGAAAGTACTCAGCAGTAAATCATCCACAGTTTCGACATCAAGAAACAACGAAACAGAGAACTATTCATAAAGAGGTTACCATATGGGAAGTACTCATAGCCATCCCCTCTAAACCTACCTAACATGTACTGGACACCCTCTAGGTGGTACCCTCGGCCTAACCCCTAAGGTTCGGTATATAAGGACTCTCTGAGTAAGCACACATAGTCAATTCCCCTTATAGTCTAAGGTAGTCAGGAACTCTCTGAGCAAGCTCACGTGGTCAATTCCCATTATTTCCCCATGGTCAAGGACTCTCTGAGGAATATCAATTTATTTATTCCCCTAATATCCCATGTCATTCAACGATTCTTCGAGAAAGCTCACATGGTCCATTACCCTCATAGTGTAGAGTTATCAATATAATTCCAAGTAAAATAAAGATTCTCGAAGAATGCATGAACAGTCCTTTCATCTTATAATCTACTACACCAGGTTATCAGGGCCCAATGTCAGTCAAGGTGCATAATAATACCTTATGTACAATGTAAACCTACAAAACAACATGGATATTCAATCTACAACATCTCAAGAATGTCAGAATACAAACTCGCCATCCGACAACAACTGGCATAGAAAACAGGCAAAGCGGTCAACATGCTAAACAAGACCCAAACGGTTATAAATAGAACATAAATGGGAAAAACATAAAAAGACTAACAATCATCTCTATTAATATCCAAAAAACACTAAACTAACATGAAAGCACTGCAGAAAATTAATATTGGTAAAAAGGTAAACAGGCAATACCCCGTTCAAAGGTATTGGTGGAATTTGAACAAAATAATCAAAGGAATTGAATGAAAAGGCACAAATGATCTTCCATGGAGTTAAGAAATCAATATAATTCATCCTCAATGATTAAATTTATTTATAATTTTTTTTATCGATGAATATGTTTAAAACATTCAACCAAGAATAACATGGAAATGAAGAGGAATCATGAAACGAGGCTCATGAAGAATAGAGAACTCACCGATGTGATTCCAATGAAACCAATGGCGTTCGATTCATAGGTTGGACAGAAGAGCGGGGGATCATAGAAGATCCATGACCTTGTTGAGCTCTCGGTTGAACGAGACATAATAGAAGAGCATTTGGGAGACTAGACGCGACTATGGTGCATTTAATGAATTAAAAAAAGGTACACGGCCTGTAAATTTGAAGTACTCAGTGTGTAATTCCCATTTCCATACTCCACTATTAGTGGCCTCCAAGTCACTCACACATGGCTATGTGTGTGGCTACGACATGGCCAGTACACGGCCTCCTTCGGGAAGGAAATACACAGTGTGTGATCATAATGTACATGGCATGTACATAGAAATTTTCTAGAATTTTCCTTTTTTCTAAAAAATGACTTGAAAAGAAAAAAAATTACCTGAAAAGAGGGTTTGAGTTCTTAATAACATCAACTATTAAGTAAACTCTGAATATCTCTAGGATGTCGTAGAAGAAGAAACCCCAAACAATTCTAGCCAATGTCCTCGTACATTGGCCTCCCTCTGCCAAGTCTTGTCATGTACTCGCACATGCTGCCATATCACTCATACCAGAGGAATTTACCATCCATGAAGAACCTTTGTACTGCGATCTACAATCACTGTAGGATTCCCCTTAATTGACACATCCAATTCGAGATGAACCTCCTCTAGTTTAAATACATGAGACGAGTATTATAAGTGACGTTGAAAATGGGAAACGTGAAAAATGTTATGCATAGCACGATAACTCTAAGGTAACTACAACCGATTGGAAACTGGCCCAACTATCTCCCACACCTCAAATAGCCTGAAGTACCAAGATGAAAGCTTACCCTATCTCCTAATCCTCCAGTGTCCCAACCTCAGTGTGACATGCATGAAAAATAGATCCCTAACCTAGAACTCCAATGGAAATCTCTGTTGATCAAAATAAGACTTCTATCAAGATTTTGCAATATCCATATTCATCTGAATCATCTCTATCTGCTCTATGTCCCCCAGGAAAAGTCGAGGTCCAAACAAATCTTCCTCTCCTACCTCCAGCCAATATAAGGGTGATCGTCATGGACTACCATATAATGCCACATATGTTTCCATCTGAATTGTTTCTTGAAAACTATTTTTGTAGGAAAACACCACAAGAGGTATACGCTTCTCCCAAGAACCTCCACAATACAGAATGAATTCTTGGAGAATGTCCTCATGCTCTGGAATCATATGCTCGGACTGACCATCTGTCTAGGGATGGTGAGTTGTACTCATAAGTACATTTGTACCCAAGGCCTATTGAAGCCCCTTCCAGACTCAAGAAGTAAAACAAGCATCCATGTATGAAACAATGGAGTGTGTAACTCAATGTAGACATATGATCTCATTGATAAACAACTGTCCCAGCTCATCAACACTGAAGGTCTCCTTGATTTGAAAAAACTGAGCGACCTTCATGAGTCTGTCAATGACAACCCATTATACATCATTCCCTCAAGGCGACCTCAGAAAAAAGGTCACCAAATCCATCTCGACATCATTCAACATCCACTCGGGAATGGGTAACTGATATGAAATCCCTTCTAGTCTCCGATGATTCTAATTCACCTACTGAAAAGTGGAACACCTCATGAAGAAACCAACAACGTCTCACTTCATACCTAGTCACCAATAATGATGGTGTAGATCGTGATACTTCTTAGTGAAACCAGGATGAACATCGAAATTGTTGAATGAATGTCCAGCATCACCTCCTTGTGTATGTATTCTTGAACCCACACACACCCCTAGAAACACAAGATATCATCCTCACCTATGGTCCATCCAGGAAAAGGGTCCTCTCTTGACACACTCTCCCTTAGGATAGGGCCTTCAGAATTTGATAGCTTCCTCATTCGAAGTCATTCATGATGAGTAGAGGTAAAAAATATGGAAGATATAAAAGTCTTCCCCTATCATTAATTAACCACCAAATGAATTTCAGAGAATAGATCCATAAGATGACACTAAATTCTGGCCTCCTAAACTACCTGTATTTGAGTTCTCCTGCTCAACGCATCAGCCACTGCATTTCCATTCCCAGGCGTATAGGAAAGTTGAAAGTCAACTGATTATAGGTACTCTACCCACCTCCACTATTTTATATTCCCAGGACTCTATGTGATGATGGACTTGACACTTTTTTGGTATGTGAAAACAAAAAAATACTCTCCCGGAAGACAATGTCTCCAACAGTGTAGGGCATGAACAATAGCTTCCCACTCCAGATCGTGTGTCTGGTAATTCCTCTCATGTGAATGCAACTATCGAGACCCATAAAAAAAAAAGAATACATCTCACTATATAAGCATGGATCCCAGCCCAATACCAGACACATCACAATAAATAGTATAGATCTTGCCTGGATTTGGAAAGACAAGTCTCGGTGTTGATGTCAAACTCACATTCTACTCCAGAAAGGCTGACTCACAAGAATATGACCACAAAAACATCACACCCTTCTTAGTCAGACACATCAGAGGTGCATCTAAGCATGAAATGTCATGTACAAAGCATCTTTAGTATCCAACCATCCCCATAAAACTTCGTACCTCAAATAGGTTCTTCGGATTCTCCAAGGAAACTACAGTTCTAACTTTCAATGGGTCTACTGATACTCTCGCCTCTAAGATAACATGTCTAAAGAAGTGAATGTGATCCATCCAAAAGTGGTATTTAGAGAGCATAGAATATAACTATTTCTCCCTAATTGTACTCAAAATTATCTCAAAAATGAGTGGCATCATCTTGTCATGTTTGAGAGTACCCTAGGATATCATCCATGAAGAAAACCACAAAAGAATACATGTGTGGATGGAACACTTGGTTCATCAGTGCCATGAAATCTACAGGCACGTTCGTGAGACCAAGAGACATAACCATATATTCATATAGACCATAACACATTTGGAAGGCGGTGAAAGGTATATTAGATGGTCTAGCATGCAACTGATTATAACTGGACCTCATGTAAATCATCGAGATCACTCGGGCCCCTCAATGATGATCAAATAGATCATCAAACCTAGGTAAAAATATTATTTGTTGACTTTCAAGTGGATCATCGTCCGATATATCCACACAATGTATAAGGGTATCTTCTACCTTCATCGCAAATAGGATAGGCAAACCCCAAGGATAAGTACTAGGTCAGATTAAACCCTTTGCCTACAACTCCTCCAACTACTTCTTGAGCTCCTACAACTCTAGTGTAGCCATCTTATAGAGAGGAATGGACACTGGTGCCGCTCCTGGCATGATCTCAATAGAAAATTCCACATCACCCTCTGGAGGCAAAGCTGAAAAGTCCTCTAGAAGGATTTCCCTGAAAAGATCCACCACTCAAGGAAATTCTAACTGAGAAGTCCCCTGATCTTCAAGATATAAACTAGAAATATGGGTTGTCACTCCTCCTAACCCATGATGCTCTAGACATGATCTGCTCAATTGGACATCCCACTTTCCCTTATGATGAAACGATATGCCCTCTAGTGATGTAAAACTCGCCCTACGACGATAACAGTGGACGAATGCCTGAAAAGGAACCAACCAGTCCATTCTGAGATTGACATCATATCCTGTTATCCCTAGGATATAGAGGTCCCATAGAATGTGACACCCACTAAACTCTAGAAGTCACTCTTTACACTGATGTACACTCGTCGTTCTAGTCCCCAATGGTGTTTCTAGTGTATAGATATCAGTAGAAGAAAGGATCCAGAGCCAAATGCTCTCCACAACAGCAACAAATATAATGATATGGGAATCCCCTGTATCCAAAAGTGCAGAAGCTAAAACTGAGGATAATAAGATCACACCTAGAAATGTAGAAAGACCGAGATCCTTATCCTGATGGGCCTGCTCCAAGGAAAATTTCTGGCATACTCCACAACCCTATGACCTTACCTGACCACTTTGAGATAATCCACCTTGTTGACACTAGATACTCAGTAACTGGCTACCATAGCCATGTCCTCCACCTCGGCACAAATGACTAGAAGAACACTAGTTCCTAGAATGGTGGGAAACTAGAGGTGGTGATCCTAAACAAAGAGTCATTAAAGAACCCATGTCACCAGCTGCTGCTGTGAAGATCTCATAGCAGCGCTGAAGATGACCCCTCTTTCTGTATGATCTACATTCCACCGGGTCTCTCGGGAAATGCAGCCTCATATTCCCACTCCTCCTGCACTGGTCACATACAACATGGATACAAAAATATTCATCACACGTACTCTGATCTCCTAGCCCGGTCTCCCTACGGTGCATCCTGCTATCAGCTGGAAGAGAACTAACTCTAGATGCCGAACCGCCCTGGGTCACATCTCCAGAATCCCTCATATTACGCTCTGTGATCAGCTCCTAGTTGGTGATAGCAAATATTGATGTCATCCTGATGATATTCACCTGATATCATATGTCTTCCCCAAGACATCCTCAATATTCCATACATGGAATAACTCATCACCTCCTAGAATAGGCATGAAACACATCATCTCAGTGAAGTGAGAGGAATACTCCATAACTGAAAGATTACCCAGCTCCAGGCTCATGGCCACTCGGGCTTGATCGGCCCTCAGGGTCTTCATATAGAATTAATGATAGAAGATGTGCTAAAACTCATCCCAAGACATATTCTACTAGCGTTCCGCCAATGAGATCACATCCCACGTCCTCTTGGATGAGTTTCAAATCATGTAGGAAGCGAGATTCACCCTCTTTTAGGGAGGTATCTCCAGATGCTCGAAGATTGTCAATGTGGATTCTATCTATTACTCTACAGTCTGGGTTCCTCCATCCCCTAAGAATGTGGGAGGATGCTACTGCTGAATGAACCGCATCCAATTTGCAATCGACGACACATGAGGTGACACTCCCCGAAAGGTCTGCATCATCCTCAAGGTTGTCCCAGCAAGAGGATCTGTAGGTAGCACCTGATAAGTCATGTCTAGTGTCTAATCACAGCTTGGAAACTGGCACAAAACCGGAGGATGTCTCAGTTTCATGTCTTTGCAGGGTCAAGCGCACACCATAGATCAGGATATTCAACTACTGAAAACATGGAGTGTAAAATGGGAACAGGAGAAAGAAGAACTCCTGTTATACAAAACATGACTACATGGCATGTACATTTCATACACGACGTGTTCCCTTATGTCATTTACATGGGTGTGTACTCCTGCCTAAGCTGGTCGTGTAACACCCCAAACACACGGAGTATTCTTATGACACATGGTGTGTACTTGAATCCTATTCCCATACCTATGACCTTCTACATGGTTAATCCACATGACTCTCCAAAGAGAAGACTACACGACATTTGCACGCCAGAAATGATGTGTACTAGACAAGATTCACATAGACCGTGTTGTTAGTGACACGACCAGACACATGTCTCACACTACACGGTGTGTTCTAGGTGGAAATGATGTGTACGTGGAAGGAGAACACCGACACATGTTTATGGTTACACAGCCAGCTACATGGCTGCCACTACACAGTGTGTTCCAGATGGACACGATGTGTACAATAAGGGATAACACTAAACCGTGTTGTTCATGACACGATCAGGTACCTAGGTCCGACTACACGGTGTGTTCAACTTGTACACGACCTGTTCCTACATGAAAATTCATATCTCGTGTCTTTGCCCACACATATTATGACATAGTTAGAGATTACATGGTTTGTACATATGGTACACGGATTGTACTAAAGAAGAACTATTTCATCCTGAACAGAAGAACACCTAGTGTGTACTGAAAACTACATGACATGTATTCTGGTTTTTTCTGGACCACATGCCTTAGAAACTCCTTCTAAACCTTGAAAATCACTAAAACAATCATTGAAGGTGAAAAATTAAGATTTATGAGGGCTCATACTCCCCGTGTATCAATGCTTGGCATCTTAAACATATTATAACAAAATAAACAAGTCAATGATCCACCATATTCCAGTCCATGCGATCTGAAATACCTCGAGAACTATATTTTGGTGTTCACTCAAACAAAACCTTACACACATAATAACCTATCAAAAAACTGGTATTTTATCATGGCATCTATCACATAAGAATGAATATATTACACAACATATATCAAATTTACATGAAATTTCTAATTCATCCGAAATTGCATGCCAAGAATGCATGACATGTGGTTTCTAACATGTGCATGTATGATTCATGAGATGGAATACCCTCATCTCATCGGGATGTGATAGAAATAGAACCTCAATTATATAAACAGAAACATCACAAATCATGTGGATCACTCATGTTGAAATCAAATCAACTGTAATAATTGAAAAACCATAAAAATTACAATTAAACGATGTAGATTGGAATTTCCCTATACACGGGTTAGCTACTCCTAGGTACAAATTATTACCATGTACCAATTCTTTATTATCCCTAGATATAGGATCCATACAGTAAGTCAAGAGAAAATAATTCCTCAAATACCATTATGTAACATCCCGGTTCTGGAGACCACCTAGAGGAGCCCCCGTACCCGGTTGGTCACATGGAGTCAAGCACATTTCCTCGAATTCCAGAGGCTGCCAACTAGCAATGAGGGACATGGGTGTGATAGTATGGAATATATGAACTCATTGGTAGAGTACATAGTAGAAGTAAACAAATACATACAATAGCGAAAGTAGTGAATATCCATGAATAGTAACAGCAGATGACTGGAATAATAAACAACTGGAGCACACACACACACACATATATAATGATGCATGATACATATGGGTAGGAAAGTAGCCAAACAAGTCAAAATGATGGAAATAAAAACAGTACAAAGCCAATGTACACAATAAAAAGATAAACAACTCCTCAGCATCGCAATCCAAAGCTTGGTCCCATGCTCTCCAGATCCACAGCTAGTCATGTAACTGAAGTATAAGGGAGCTTTCCCATATCTTTACCTACAACAATATAATCGTTTTGGTCCCAAAAGAATGACCCAAACATGGTGTGAAACTAAATCCCATTAGACATCCACCTAATTATTTGTTCCTAACATTCAGTTAATATATGGCAGGTAATGTATAGAAAAATAGTAAGTTGGAAACTACTTAGAAGTAAACAATCCATGAATTCAACTTCATGCAATGGATAATCAAACAACTAAGCCCAAATTGGTAACCATCTGGGAAGTAATCATAGGAATTCTCTCTGGTCATATAAAACAAGTACAAGCCACCCTCTAGGCATTACACTCAGCCTAACTCCTGAGGATTTTTATAGAATGACTCTCTGAGGATGCACTCACAGTTAATTCCCCTTATAGTCTAATGTACTCCGGAACTCTCTATGGAAGCTCACACGATCAATTCCCCTTATAGCCCCCAGGGTCAAGGACACTATGAGGAAGCTCACTCGACCAATTCCCCTTATAGCCCCGATCATTCGAAGAATATTTGAGGAAGCTCACTCAGTCAATTATCCTTTTAGTCTAGAGTAATAATGGTGATTCAATGTAAAACAATGACTCTATTAGGATGCTTACACGACCAATTCCCCATATATTCTACTACACCAGGTTCTCATGGACCTGTGTTGGTCAAGGAGCCTAGAAATAAAATATGTCCAAAGTATCCCTATTGAACTAAATGGATATTTAGTCTACATCATCTCAAACATTTCAGAATATAAACTCTCCATCTTACAACAATAGGCATTGGAAAATAGGCAAAGTGCCCAACTGGATAAACAGGACCAAACAGTCGTAAACACAAAATGCATGGGAAAAACATCCCAAGCATAAAACTATTCCCCATTCATATCCAAATAACCTCTGCACAAACATCCAAGCCTGGAAGGCAATAAATATGGGTAAAATGAAAAACATGAAATACCCTGTTAAAGCGTACTGTTGGAATTATTACATAATACGCAAAGATATTGAACGGAAAGGCCCAAACCACATTCCATGGTGTAAAGAGATTGATATACCTAAAAAATGATTCTTGAATTGCCTTAGAACATTGTAGATCTATGAAAACATATAAAAAATTCAACCCACAATAACATTTAAAAAAAGAGGAATCACGAAACGTGGCTCAAGAAGAAGATAGAACTCAACGATGTGATTCCATCACACCCAATGCTGTTTGATTCAGAGGACAGACGGAGGCTCAGGGGCTCATCGAATATCTGCGATCATGCAGAGTTATCAGTCAAATGAGAACTAAAAGAAGATCTTTCTATCGATTAGACATGAGGCTAGTGAATTTAATGATAAAAAGAAAGTACACGACATGAAATTTTGATCTACACATTGTGTTATTTCCATTTCCATACTCCGCCTTACGTGCCCCCCAAGTCACTCCCACATGGCTATGTGTGTGGAAACGACACGGCCATCACACGACCTCCAGTGGCAAGACAGTTCATGGTGTATACTCAAAAAGTAAACAGTGTGTGCTTAGAAATTTTTCAAAATTTCCTCTTATTTTAAAAAATGACTAGAAAATGAAAAACATGCCTAAAAAGAAGGTCCGAGTTGATACATGTGATATCTTCCTCTCATGGGACACAAGTAAAAAAATAAAAATTTTCAATTCATTCCCATTGGGACACAATAATAAAAATTCCATATTTGAAATATTATCCATTTTGGGACACACATAAACAACTATATAAGATGAATTATTCCCCATATAGACATTGTTGTAAAAAATATTAAATTTCAAATATTCCCCCTTGGAACAAGCTTCTCTAAATCCAGATATTGAAATCACCCCCTTGGGGATAATCCTAATAAAATTTATTAATGTGATAACTATCCCTTTTGGCGATGGACCTTGAAAAATATCATGTATTAAATCCTCCATGATGGGGACACGAATATCCAATCCATTATATATTAAATCTTACCCCTAGGGACACACTACCAAATAATAGTGTGAGAATCCCCCCAGGGAATCATTTAACTACCAACATGCCACCACATGACATGAATCCTATGACCCACATGGAACCTCTATATCATAACAGAAACATGGGATTTCATGAGTAAAAAACCTCACACACCATATTCCACAATAAACATTTACCCAGTGGATGACATGATGTACCATGGGTTCAACCCCTAAGATTCCACACACATGATATTTTAAAAAATAGTAACAAATTGTTACCCAACATACAAAGATTTATATGATGAAAATTTATTCATGACCATTCTACCTATTTCTATAAATTAATTCCAAAATGATCATTGTAACACCCCAAGCTTCCACGGTACGTTTCCCTTCGAATAATGAAATGGCGTGCATTGTACGCAACTTCGAGATTCTAACACACCACAACCAATCAAACTAGCCATTATGAATAGTAATACATACTTTTTGAAATTTTATAAATTCTATCTCGCAAAATTGAATTCATTATTAGATTCGTAATATCGAATTTATCTGAGGGTAAAATTTTGGAACTTTTTAGATAACACTTATATTTTGATGAATAGTGAAAATTACTAAATTTTAATTAAAAACAACTTTTTAAATCAAAATAATTTATATTGATAAATTATAATATTGATTGGTTATAAAGTATAATTAGAATATATTTTTACCATTTTATCAAATGTTGTTCATTATAATTAATTTCTCTTTGATTTTGGACATAAACAATTGTCAATCTTTTTATATATATTGTTTCTTAAAAAAACGCTATTTGTTTTGACAATGGGAATTAATTATAAAATTAATTAATGCAACTTATATTTTTATAATTTTGTAAAATAGAAATCATTTTTGAATTTGGAATATCAATTATAGCATAGGGTAAAATTTTGGCGTTGTTCTGAAAAACATCAATTTTTGATGAATATTGAAACTACTAAGTGGTAGTTAAAAAAACTAAATTTTTCATAGAACTTAATTTTACCGCATCTTTGAATGGAATTTCGAAAATCCGAGAGATGCGGTTAATATCAAAAAGTAAATTGTGGTTCAATGAGATGAAAATAATTTTTGGTGAATAGTAACTTTTAACTTTTATTTACCACGGTTAAAAGTAAATAGAGTAATTAAGGGAAAAAATGATATTAATATTACCCTAACACATGTCCTAATTATATTGGACAAGTTTATCTCGACCAAAAACTACATTAGGAATAAAATATTATCATTTAGTTCCACTTGGATTAGATTAGGACATTTATTATTATTTAATTCAAAGAAGAGTTAAAAGAGTTAAAATGAAAGTTTATTTACTAAAAGATTTTTAATATAGGGTTATACATAAGATAAATTAGATTGTAAATATTAATTATAAAGATAATAATATTTCCTACATAATAATATTTTATTTATAATTTTTAAACATTAAATAATGTAATATATCTATGACACAATGATGATGCAGTAATTACCATAATAGTGAAAAATTAAAATAATTGATATTATAAATACCCAAATAAATATAATTTAAGACTTTTAATGAATTAAACTAATTTTATAAGATAATGTGAAATATTAGGATTGATTTAATTAACTTTGTTTGAAGTAATAGTTGTTTTATGAGTTTCTCAAAAATTAACTATTTAATAGTGTCAAAATTGACATAAAAGTGTTTTTAAAACAAATATTATATTATTAATTGATATTAAATTCCTAAAAATCTAAGGTTCGGCCAATAGGAATATATCATGATAGGTATATCATTAATGGACCACTTAGGGGTCGCTTGGATGTATATAGAATGTTTACTAACTATATAATATAAAAATAAAAAGTGACATGGTAAATGTCAAACTAATTAACTAAGAGTTAAAAGTAAAAGATAAGGTTAATATAGTAACCCAAACCAGTCTAAATTATATTGGATGAATGGTTTTCGACCAATCCCCACCTTAACCTTTGAATAATAAACCTTTTATCCATTATAAACCGAATATGAATTTATTATAAATTAATATTTCTAGCTTTTCCAAAGGTCCCCTCACCCCACTTATAAAAGGGAACTCTTCCTTCTCATTTCTTCACACCTTCAGAGCCTATTTGTTCGGCCAAACCCTGCCCAAATACTCTCTAACCTTCCCTCAATACAACCTAGAGGCCTTAGTTTGATCATAAATCCAACCTAAGGATCCCTTTTGATCAAATCAAAAGGAAGAACCCGAAGAAGAGGTAATGTTTTCACAACCCCTTTTCAAGTTCCTTTTTTCATCCACTTCTACTTTCTTTGTTATTACCATTCTAAAATAATAACTCCAGTATTTTATATATACTGTGATGTTATTATAAATATGGTATAACCATATTCAGTATTCTATCCACCCATTGAATAACATGTCACCATACGTGTGTACGTACGACTTACCGTCTCCACATCGTGGTGTAATTGTTATTCAATATATTATTATTTGGGAGGGTATAATAATGATGTGTAACTCATTTAAATAATAAATATAACATGATAATGATTCAGTATATATGATATACCTTCCAATTATATATTATTTTAATATCCAAAGAACGATATTGTCGCTCGTGCGTACATACGGACTACCGTGTCCACGAACGCGATGAGATTCATTCTCCATCATATCCATTCAAGTATAATTATCATTTTATGACTTAAAAATAATGTTTAAGAACTTTATATCATTCTGGATATGAATAATATACAACCTATCCATGACAAACATGGCTTATGTAACAAAACATATAAAAGAAAACGAGTAAGTTAACACCCGAAACAACGATAATTCTATGATATTATTAACAACGAAATGTTAAAAGATAATACATGATATCATATTAATGTATATGATTCATGAATAATTTAATAAAAATTATTTCAAAATTATACAGAAGGTTAACCAACCCCAACCAAGGAAAAGTACAAGGTAAGGGGTTTCTTATCTCACTCTTAATTTCGTGAGAATTCTTTTGTTCACCACATATTTATTGTATGTGGTGTATGTGTACTACCCGTAATTTCATACATTATGTATTATACATTAATTTATGGGTATTTACATCATCATTTTATGATCCTTCTTTCATGGTAGTATATTTCGTATTTTACCTAATCGATAAGGGAATTAAAATTTTCAATTTCCACTCATTTGGCTTTACATATATTTCATTGATTATATAACTCCAAGATTATGTGTGGAATCACTATTCATTTGATTATGTCATAATTCACACTCCCATTTATTTGGATATACTTTTTATACACATAATCACTCCATTTATAGATTCTCATTTCATCGGTTTGAACTTGATAAGAGTAATTTTTACTCAATCTCGATTTGTTGAGATAAACATCCAATTCATTGGTGTTGTTTTTACTAGATTATGTGTGAATTTCATTTGATTGTTTTACTCTAAATATCCAAACTTATATAGTGTATTTATATTTTTCACACATAAAAATCTTGTTGATTTATCCTTAACCTAAGGATACGGCCTTTATGAGAGATTTCATCTCAATTTACATTCCATTGAGACTTCTTTATTGTTATACACCAAATCACTTTTATGTGGTGTATATAATGTACTTTGACATTGTATATCATGAATCCCTTTATGCTCATGATATTACAATGTTTTTATTACCTCAATTATTTGTATTCAAGTGTCTCTCTTTTGGTTAGAATCTCTTACTAAAATACCATATTTAAATGTTTTAAACATTTATTCATCTAAATCATGCTCATTAATGTCCATGTTTTAAAACTGGTTTTAAGGATTAATTTATATGGACATTAAAGTTTTAAAATTAAAACTCATTTTATAATGTTTCAAAGTGGTATGGGACACTTTGTTTCAAAAATCAATTTTTAAATGGCTTCGTGACAAATAGTGTGACTTTTAAATGTTTTTAAGAAAAAGGGGGATATTTATCTCAAAATGTTTTGATGATTATTTTCATCTAAGTCACTATCCTTCATTATTCTTGATTGAGGTTAATGTGATACAATACAATCTTCCATATTGTATCGAATGAGTTATGATTGACTGTGGATAAGCTATTTTTATACCATTCATGGTTTGTAGTTAATGTATTGAAATTTCGTATGCTTGTTTTAATACGAATGTTAATGTTATGTTTAAACCTATTCATATGAGGAATGCATTAGTCTTAATAAGTGATGGGTGGAGCCCGTTATAGCTCCTCGATGCATCGGTCGGTCTCACGAGACAAACTAGTGTCTTGGCACAAGGCCTCGGCAAAATCTTATCTGTAGTCTTGGCACGAGGCCTTGGCTATGTGGTTATGATAGTCTGGCATTATGCATTCCATCATTATGAAAGTAGTTATTGATATTGCATGTAATCATTCGACTAGTAGAATATCCATGTGAGTAAGTAAATTGAATTATTTTATTTTATCTTTTCCATTTTATGGTGAAGTTCAAGTTTAAAAGTCTTTTTTAATTATAAATTGTCTTAAGTGTTTATGCTTATCTATGAAAGCTTATGCTATAATGTTATGCTTACTGAGAATATGAGCTCCTCCTTTCAATGTTTTATTTTTCCCAGGATTATGAAGAAATAATTTATGAATGAAAAGCATGGATAGTATTAGGGGATATAAAGACAAGATTTTTTTTATGTAATGTAAAACATTGTGATTGTATCTAGTGTTTCCAAGGATACTAAACTGATCGGTCTTTCGAGACATGATCTTTCTTGTGATCATGCCAATGTTATGTTATAATGCACCGACTCTGGGTAACTAGGGTCAGGGCGTTAAAGTTGGTATCGGAGGAAGTTTAGTATAAACCATGGTAGCTAGATTTAGATAAACTCTGATTAGAGCACGTAGACCTCAGATGAACTTTGACGATTAGTAAGGAATAACTTCCTAGAATTTTGGTATTGTAGAGATTTTGTGAGTTTTTTGAGCAATAAATCCCTGTCTGGATATGAGCAGGTAGAGGTGGATCTGGCACATATGTACCTAGGGGTAAAACCTGAAAACACCGCTTTGAGCTAGACTCGAACGGGAACTGGTGCACGGCAACGGGGCTTGTTGCACTCTTGGTTACAACACTCCGTGGGGATATGCATAGGGTAATTTATATTTTCATTACAAACCAATTTGAATTATTATATATAAAAGATGAGAGTAAATGACCTTGGTTAATACTAATATGTATCAAATTGTGAATATGGTGACATGTTAATCTCTAAATGATTTTACGTCTACCGTTACTCACACAATGCTTTCTGGTTTTAGTCAATGGCTGGATTGCAAGGAAGTCATATTGACTTTGAGAATGATGTACAAGGTTGGAATGGATTTGGCAATGAGCAAAAAAATGGATTGTTGATAGGCGTAAAAGATATTGTCTTTATTTCAAATCCATTTTCCAAAAATATGATCAACAACATATATATTAACCGACTCCCAGACTCAACAAAGAAGAGAATTGTGATGAATGATAAGAGCTGCAGTAGTGGAGACCATGGAGAAAGAAATTAACAATTTCCATCATGCAAGAAATGTGGAAGGAGACACCCAGGAAATTGTCTCAATGGGACAAATAAATTCTTTACGTGGGGGAAGGAAGGACATAAAGTGATGAATTGCCGAAGAAAAATGAATAGTTCTATGGAAGAAAATAAAAATGGTCCCAAGAATCCATTTACAGTCATTTTCCGTAAATGTATGGGACCTGTCCATTACCTGAGTGAATGTCCTATTCTATAGGATATTTTCGTGGTCAGAAAAGAAGCTATGTGGAAATAAATGGTTAGATAAATGTTTAAAAATTATTAGTGATCCTTGTTGAAGGGTTTACTTTGGAATAATTTTCTCTTGTATTTGTAACCCAAACTTTTTCCATGTGAGAATGATATTTATGGATGAGTTATCTTTTCTCTTGTGGATATAGTTATAAATAACCATTTGGTTTTATATGATCATTGGGTTTGAGGAAATAACAAATTATTATAATTTGGGATGAAAATGCAATGTATGAGATAACATTTGTGGTTAAATTATGTTATGGTTATTTTGAGGAATTTATCTCATTTTGGTAATGTTATAAAATATAGTTTTTGAAAAAGGAAATCACGTAGACAGTGTGAGAACCCTTCGCGTCGGACAAAGCTTTGGAAATCGAACCCACAACCAAAGTGCGATTGGGATTTATCGCCTACCACTGGACTACGTGAAGTCCCTGGTTAGTGTGACTATTATTTTTAGTTAAATGATTTTATTGAACAATAATAATTTAATTTGGGATCTTATGTCTTATCAAATGAATTCCCATAGTATAGGAAAATGATTTGGTGGTTAAGTGATAAATCTTATTTTGGAAGTTGTTCTCTTTGTTGAGAACACTATATGCCAAAGGAAAATAGAGTAGTATGGGATTTCATTTGAGGAGTAATGTTGGATTTTTATCTATGTTTTTATTGTGGATTTATAATGATTTGGGTCATTTATGGAAATTATTAGGTTAATTTCTATTCCAAATATTTGTTATTTTATTTGGTATATTATATTATAATGTCATATATAACTAGAAACCCTTAAATTATTTTCCATAAAATAACATTGTTCATGCATATGTCCGGACTACCACCTTTTTGAATTGGATGGATATGTTTGTCTTCAATACATTAAATAGACTCTAATAAGAACATATATAAGGATTACATAAGTTTAATTGGATATAATAATTTTACATTAACAGTTTAATATTACTTATTAAACTATGTTTCTATGTATTAAAATGGGAAAAATGTTCTTATGTATAAATGGCCTACCATCTCGATGAATGGTGTAATGAAATTTTCCTTAAATTCTTTTTATTAATTATTAGAAATATTTTTACACTGAATATATATGAAGAGTAAATAATGAATATTATTACAAATATTTTCTTTCAATGATCAAATTAGTATAAAAATAACTACTTATCAAAAAATCTAATTAAAAAATAAATTATTAGCAAATATAAAAAATGATTTAAATAATGAATTATTAATAAAATGTTATCAATAAGTCATAATTTTTCAATATTTGATATTATAATTATTTACATGAGTCTAGAATAGAATTATAATTTTTTTTAGTTATTTATAAATGTTGTTAAATTTAATTTGAATAAATTTTCTCATGATGTAAGGGTTTATCGTTTTATATTATATTATTTGGTACAACATTTTTTTCTTAAGAACCTATCTTTCTTAAATATGGGCATAAAAATCCAAATATACAGTTTTTATCATGAATCAAAATTTTCGTGGTATTTATTAGTTAATTTTGTCTTATTATTTCATGGGGATTTTGATTTAATAGATCCCAATGTGCTAATGAATATTCACCATTGCTTTTTTCAATGAGAAACATGACATGACCGTACTTGTTTCATTTGTATTATATATATACTAAACTAGATTGAATTTTATCATTAATATTATAAATGTTTGGGAAATTATACATGCCTATATTTTTTTGTATTTCATGTGTTTTTTAAAAGATACCAATATTTTTAGGGATTTCAGTTACAATTTCGTTATTTTTTAGGAATGTTTATAATGATAATTTTAATAATAAAATATCATGATCTACCATTCAAAAATTATCATATGTTATATATCATTATATTCACAAACATTAATTATTTATTTTAATAGTTTTATAACAAGGATGAACTATGATAATTCATTATATATTGAATTTTTTTCCAAATTTATTCATCCAATAAATAAATTTCAATTATTTTGTGTGCTTCCACTTTGACTATTATTTCTCATAATATTATTTTTGATTTTAATCAATGGATATAATATGTAGGATTCATATTAAAAATGATTAATATGGGTAATATAATGATTATTATTATCCAAATGGGATTATTACATGAGTTAAATATATTGTTATATATATTAGCTTTTTTTCATTAAATATAATTAAAATCTTATAGATAAACTGTAACACCCGAGACTTTTATGTTATATAAATTATCAAAGGAATCTTTTTCTACGCAACACTTGCTTGACTTGCTTTACACGCAATCGCGACCTTCCTCGATAGCTTGCGTCGTACGCAATACCGAGTTTCACTAAACAACAATATGCTATTAAAACTAGCCGTTATGAATAGTAATAACCACTTTTTGAAATTTTATAAATTTTATTTTTCAAAATGGACTTCATTTTTGGACTCAGAATATCGAAATTAGCCTAGGGTGAAATTTTGGTATTTTTCTGAAAACTTTCAATTTTTGATGAATAGTGAAACCACTAAGTGGTAGGTTAAAAACTGAATTTTGCATAAAACTTAATTTTACCGCTTCTGTGAATGGAATTTCAAAAATCCGAGAGACACGGTTAATATCAAGGACTAAAATGTGGTTCAATGAGATGAATATAATTTTTTGGTGAATAGTAACTTTTTACTATTTTTACCGCGGTTAATAGTAAATAGGGTAACTAAGGGTAAATATGATATCAATATTACCCTAACACATGTCCTAATACTATTTGACAAGTGTAATTCGACCAAAAACAAACTTAGGAATAAAATATGACCATTTAGGCCCACTTGGATTAGATTAGGACATTTATTATTAATTTATTTAAAGAAGGGTTAAAATAGTTAAAATCAAAGTTTAACAAGTAAATCATTTTTAATATAGGGTTATACATAAGATAAATTCGATTGTAAATATTCATTAGAAAGCTAAAAGGATTTCCTACATGATGGTATTTTATTTGTAATTTTTAGACATCAAATAATTCAATTTATTTATGACACAAAGATGATGCAGTAATTATCTTATTAATGAAATATTGAAAAAATTGATAATATAAATACCAAAATAAATGTAATTTGAGACTTTTTATGAATTCCACTAATTTTCTAGGTTACTATGATATATTATTGTTGATTTAATCAACTTGGTTCGAACATATAATTCTGTTATGACTTTCACAAAAATCATATATCAAATAGTGTCAAAATTGACACAAAATAGTTTTTAAATCAAATATTATATTATTAATTGTTATTTTATTCCTAAAAATCTAAGGTTCGGCAAAATGACTTAGATAAAGATATATATATTAATAATAAACAATTTGGGGTTCGTTTGGCATGTTATAGAAAGTTTATTAACCATATAGTGAAAGAAAACAAAAAGACACGGTAAAAGTTAAATTAATTAACTTAGAGTTAAATCTAATTGATAAGGTTAAAATAATACCCTAAACTTGTCTAAATCCTATTGGTTGATAGTATTTCGACCCTTCCCCACTTTATCTTCGAAATAAGACCCTTTGGAACCATTATAAACCGATTTTGACTTTAATATAAAATAATATTTTGAGATATTCCTAAGGTGCCCCTCTCCTCCCTTATAAAAGGGCACCTCCTCCCCCTCCTCCTCACACCAATTTGAGCACTCAAGCTCGGCCAACCCCTGCCATTTTCCCTTATCCACTTCCCTAGAATAATCCTAGAGGTCCTGGTCTTCTCCAAAGACCAATCTTATTTCCTTAAGTGGAGGATTCAAAAAGGCGTTCCAAAGAAGAGGTAATATCCATTACCGATATTTTCAATTTCTTTCTTCTTCAACTTCTTCTTCTTCAGTTGTTTCATGATAAAGTAATAACATCAGTATTACTTACATGCTGATATGTTATTATAAATATGAAACAACCCTAATTCACCTTCTATCCATCCTACGGAAAAATGAAATCACCGCGCGTGCGTACGTACGGAATACCGTCTCCACGCCGTGGTGTAATCTATTTTCCACCATCACCTTAAAAGGATGGGTATAATGGTGTAATGAGTAACTATATATGATTATTATTAAGTAATATTGATACTGAAATAATATATATATATACTCCAATACAATTCCACGATCATAGGAACGATATCATCACTCGTGCGTACGTACGGAATACCGTCTCCACGATGTGATGCGACTCGTTCTACATGATCTTCATTTCATAATGATTGTATAAATGAATTGAATGAATGAATATGGTATATACTACACTAATACCATTCTGGAAATTAATTATCTATAACCTAAAGATAAGAATAAGAATTTATTCGACAAAACACGCATAAGAACAAAAAGTTATAAAGACCCGAGTAACAAGTAACAATGAAATATTACTAACAAGAAGCTAATAATATGACCATATATGATCTCATATCAATATTTATGATTCTGGAATAAGTCAATAACATTATTCAAACCATTATACAGGAGCTTCGGACACGAACAAAGCAAATCGGACCTAAGGTAAGGGAAATATCACAATCTCATTTTTATCCGAGATTGTTTATTCGTAAGTATTTACTGGGGTGTATTTTATCATCCACATCCATGTTCCCTCAATATGTAATATTGTTTCCATCCACTTGAAATAGTTTAAATCCAATTTTACCCTTAGGTGAGTTTTTAGTAAAGAATATGAAAGGAATCTTTTGTCGTTTTTCCGTACGAGGTACTTTTTGACTTTTCCGACAAAAGTACGAAGAATGTTTTTTTTTAACTTATACGGCATGAATGGATTTTTAAAACATTACTTCAAAGAATCTTCCTTTACAAGTTTTCAAGTTTATTTTTAATCAACTTCTTTTATTTTAAAGTTGTATGACATGTTATGAAAGGAAAAATGTTTTTGAAGAAGAAAGGATATTTTCCTCAAGAATTCAATTCAAGTGTTTTATCAAAATTATTTTCCATCTAAGATAATAAAGGGTTCTGTTTCTATCCATATTTTTACATTGGTTTGACTATGTTGTGATGGAATTATGTTTATGAATTCCTTTATCATATATGAATTGATTTATGATGTCATGATGTTTCAAGAATCCCATTTTTGTTATATGTGTTATGCGATGATGTATGTTTTATGATTATGTGGCACACATAAGAAAGGATTCATTATAAGATGGGTGGGACCTATATCTCCCTCCAATGCATTGGGTAATGATTTTATATCTCATGAGATAGACATGGCTGGAACGGAAGGTTATTTCGGTTCAGTGATACAGGACTGAAACGAGGAGTGAACTCGGTTCAGAAAGGGACTTTGTCCACTAAGATAGTCTTGGCAATGAGTCATGACTAACAAGAAATGATTTTCCATGATTATGTGTGCATGCCACAAAGTTTCAAGTTTTATGTTATGGGGATCTCATTTTCACTTCTATGATTTATTCCATGTTAAGATATTATGATCTCTTTTGCAGGTTTTGATTTTCATAAAGATATGATATGATTTTTATTTCCTTTATTTGCCCTTGCTGAGCATTTGAGCTCACCCTTTTATGTTTTCTTTTCCCCCAGGTCAGGAAGATGGATATTAAGTAGAATATGCTAAAAGGGACCCTAGATATGATGAAATAAATGGGAGACAATGTAGAAGATTTATGAACCAGTTGTTTATGTTTCCCCAGTTTCTAAAGACACTATACCTATACGGTCCTTTGTGGTTTTGTCATATGTTGTAATAAGAGTGATTCAATTTTGATGTATTAACAATGTATGTAAAGTGTGGGTCGTTATAGTTGGTATCAGAGGAAAGGTATAGTCAACCTTTGGAAACTAGGATGTGAAAGCCTTAGTAAGAACCCTAAGGATAAGTCTAAGCATAGAACACAATCTTAGTGTTTTAGAAATGGCCTTGAATAACCTAGGATAAGACCTTAAGCATGAAAATTTTATTCTTGAATTATGTGGTTTCCTATTATAATTAGTGTTGCTCACACTATTCTTCTTGGTTTTAGTCAATGGCTGGAACCCGAAGGAACCGTGTTAATGCGGAATGCGATGGGCAATGCAATGATTGTCCCCCTGAGCAACCAAACGATATGGGAGCTGGAATGCAAAATCTTGTAGCCATGCTCACACAACTTTCTCAAGCTATGAATCATGCAGGATTTCCAAACGAACAAAGAAGGGAGCAACATTCTGTTGAATCCTTCATGAGGCAGCGTCCACCATCTTTCAGCGGGTCTACTGATCCATTAGTTGCTGAACAATGGATTAGTACTACTGAAAAGATATTTTCAGTTCTTCAATGTTCTGAGAATGATAAAGTCATCCTAGCAGTGTATCGTTTGGAAGGAGATGCGGATCAATGGTGGAATCTTGTTAAGAATACGAGGCAAAGGGATGAAATTGAGTCTATGGAATGGGACGAGTTCAAGAACTTATTTGTCAATAAGTACTTCCCTCGTATTCTCCGAACAAAGATGGAGAAAGAGTTCCTTGAACTGAAGCAAAGGGATGATGAATCTGTTAGTACCTATGAAGCAAATTTTACAAGACTTGCAAGGTACGCTTCTGGTATTATTATCCAACCTGAGAGTAAGATCGATCGATTCTTTAGTGGCTTAAAACCAAGTCTTCGAAGGGCGTTAGCCATAAGGGACTTCAATAGATACGAGGAAATCGTTCGATGTGCTCTCAAAGTCGAGATGGAGATTGGAGTAACCCATCAGTCACATGGGTTTGATAAGAAGAGGAAGATGGAATTCAAAGAAAAATCTAAAGAGCACACGGAAAAGAAGATGAACTTTCCCTTATGCTCAAAGTGTGGAAAGAAACATGGAGGGAGTTGTCTTAAAGGGACAAGTAAATGTTTTAAATGTGGAAAGGAAGGCCATCGGGCATTTGAATGCCGTGATAATGGGAAGAAGATGTCTAATGATGCAAAAAAAGGAAGGGATACAAAGAATGAACCTGCTACACTTCAATGTTTCAAGTGCAAGGAGATGGGGCATTATGCCAATCAATGCCCAAATCCAAGGGTTGATGATGATGGTCGACGTCAACAAACTCTTAAGGCTAAAGACAAAGGAAAGTCACATGCAATTTCTATCAGCGATGTGGAGTACGATAACGATGTGGTGAAAGGTACACTTACCATCCACTCTAAAGTATCAAATGTTTTATTTGATTCTGGATCCACCCACTCTTTTATTTCTGAAAAATTTTCTAAGGGTATCACCGTATTACCTCAACAATTAGATGTTGAGTTAGCTGTGACAACACCTAATGGCACATCAATCGCATCAGAAGTTTATAATTCTTCTCCGATCGAAGTTTGTGGGAAAGTGCTTCCTGAAAATCTTGTGATCCTTCCTTTAGTGGAATTTGATGTGATTCTTGGCATGGATTGGCTTTCTCTACATGGAGCTCATATCAATTGCCAAAGAAGGGAAGTCACATTTCATATTCCAGATCAACCTACGATCGTCTATCAATGCAAGGATGAACATAACCTTCCAGTGGAAATTTCTTCCATCTTATGGGTATTGATTCCACTAAATGAAGGTTATTTATCTCAAATGGTTGGTGAGAAACTCACGATTAGGAATATGCCCATTGTACGGGAGTTTGATGATGTCTTTCCGGAGGAATTGCCGGGTCTTCCACCAAATCGTGAAGTTGAGTTTTCAATAGAACTCGTACCGGGTGCTTTGCCTATTTCAAAGACACCTTATAGAATGGCCCCAATTGAGTTGCAGGAATTGAAGAAGCAACTCCAAGAGAATCTTAATAAGGGATTCATACGCCCTAGTGCGTCACCTTGGGGAGCACCTGTTCTATTTGTTAAGAAGAAAGATGGATCAATGAGACTCTGCATTGATTATCGAGAACTTAACAAGATCACTATCAAGAACAAATATCCTCTCCCACGCATTGATGACTTATTTGACCAACTACGCGGAGCTCAATACTTTTCCAAGATTGATCTTTGTTCAGGGTATCATCAATTAAGGGTCAAAAGGGAGGATATACCAAAGACGGCTTTCCGTACAAGGTATGGACACTATGAATTTATAGTGATGCCATTTGGTCTTACTAATGCCCCTGCTATCTTCATGGATCTAATGAATAGAGTCTTTAGAGACTATCTTGATCAATTTGTGGTAGTCTTTATAGACGATATTCTTGTCTATTCAAAGAGCAAGGAAGAACATGAAGATCACTTGAGAATTATATTGAAGACCCTGAGAAAGGAGAAGCTTTATGCCAAATTTACCAAGTGTGAATTTTGGCTTCAAAAAGTTGCATTTTTGGGTCATATAATCTCAAAAGAGGGGATATCTGTGGATCCAGCAAAAACAGAGGTTATCGAAAGATGGTCAAGACCAACAACAGTAACTGAGATCCGAAGTTTTCTTGGTTTGGCTGGATATTATCGACGTTTTGTAAAAGATTTTTCACGATTATCTAATCCACTCACCAAGTTGACTCGGAAAGGAGTTAAGTTTGTCTGGACAGAGGAATGTGAAGAGAATTTCAAGGAGTTGAAAAGAAGGTTATCCAGTGCACCTGTGCTCACACTGCCTTGTAGTGGAGAAAGGTTTGTGATCTACAGTGATGCATCCAAGAAGGGATTGGGGTGTGTTCTTATGCAAAATGATATGGTGATAGCTTATGCCTCACGACAGTTGAAAATCCATGAGCAAAATTACCCAACACATGATTTGGAGTTGGCTGCGGTAATCTTTGCATTAAAGATTTGGAGGCATTACCTTTATGGTGAAAGGTGTGATATTTATACTGATCATAAAAGTTTAAAGTATATTTTCACACAAAAGGAGTTGAATATGCGCCAAAGAAGATGGTTGGAGCTGATTAAGGATTATGACTGCTCAATCCATTACCACCCTGGGAAAGCAAACAAGGTGGCAGATGCATTAAGTCGACAAGACCATGCTAGTTTATCCATGATGAGGATCACAAAAGATCCAATATTAATGGATTTACAAAGGATGGATCTTGGAATTATAATGGAAGGGGAAAAATCTTATCTTTCTCAAATGAATGTTCAACCATCTATACATGTGAAGATTAAAGAGGCACAGAAAGAAGATGTCGAGTTACAAAAGAAGGTGAGAAATGTTCCTGAATTCAACCTTGATTGTGATGGGATAATAAAGTTCAGGAATCGTGTTTGCGTTCCTCCCATCCCCGAATTAAAGAATGAGCTGCTGGATGAGGCTCATAGTTCATCATTTTCTATTCATCCTGGAAGCACGAAGATGTATAGGGACCTGAAAGAGTACTTCTGGTGGGATGGCATGAAAAGAGATGTTGCTGAATATGTCTCTCGATGCTTGGTTTGTCAACAAGTTAAAGCTGAGAGACAGAAGTCTAAGGGGATGTTACAACCATTACCCATACCCGAATGGAAATGGGAAAACATCACTATGGACTTTGTCACAGGACTTCCTAAAACATCCAAAGGCAATAATGCTATCTGGGTCATAGTTGATCGTCTTACAAAGTCTGCACACTTCATTGCTATTAGAGAGGATTTCTCTCTAGATCAGCTTGCCAGGATATATGTAAAGGAAGTGGTAAGATTGCATGGAGTACCACTTTCTATTATATCTGATCGAGATCCGAGATTTACCTCGAAGTTCTGGCGAAGTCTTCAGCATACTCTGGATAGAGAGTTGAGTTTCAGCACTGCTTATCATCCCCAGACAGACGGTCAGTCTGAGAGAACAATTCAAACCCTAGAAGATATGTTGAGAGCTTGCTCTATGGATTTCAAAGGAGGTTGGGATCAACACCTACCTTTGGTGGAATTTTCTTATAATAATAGCTTTCACTCCAGTATTCAGATGGCTCCTTATGAAGCTCTCTATGGAAAGAAATGCAGGACTCCAACTTGCTGGGATGAAGTTGGGGAAAGAAAGCTATTAGGACCTGATCTCGTTGATGAAATGGCAGAAAAGGTTAGATCTATTCAACAACACATAAGAGCAGCTCAAAGTCGACAGAAAAGTTATGCCGACAACCGAAGAAAAGACCTAGAGTTTGAAGTGGGCGATAAAGTGTTCTTACGAATATCTCCTTGGAAGAGGGTTATGAGATTTGGAAAGAAGGGGAAGTTGAGCCCTAGATATATCGGTCCTTTTGAAATACTGGATCGTGTTGGGAAGGTAGCTTACCGATTGGCGCTTCCACCGAATCTCTCTCAAGTTCACGATGTGTTCCACGTATCTCTCCTGAGAAAGTACATACCAGATCCTTCACATGTACTCAGCTCAGAAGTTGTACCGCTGGAGCAAGATCTTTCTTATGAAGAACAGCCGATAGAGATTCTGGATCGTAGCGAAAAAGTCCTACGAAACAAGACCACTCGCTTGGTGAAAGTTTTATGGAGGAACCACTAACTTGAAGAAGCTACATGGGAGCTTGAGGATATGATGAGGGAGAAGTATCCTCATCTATTTGTTACAAAGTGACGAATTTCGAGGGCGAAATTCTTTTTAAGGGGGGTAGAATGTAACACCCGAGACTTTTATGTTATATAAATTATCAAAGGAATCTTTTTCTACGCAACACTTGCTTGACTTGCTTTACACGCAATCGCGACCTTCCTCGATAGCTTGCGTCGTATGCAATACCGAGTTTCACTAAACAACAATATGCTATTAAAACTAGCCGTTATGAATAGTAATAACCACTTTTTGAAATTTTATAAATTTTATTTTTCAAAATGGACTTCATTTTTGGACTCAGAATATCGAAATTAGCCTAGGGTGAAATTTTGGTATTTTTCTGAAAACTTTCAATTTTTGATGAATAGTGAAACCACTAAGTGGTAGGTTAAAAACTGAATTTTGCATAAAACTTAATTTTACCGCTTCTGTGAATGGAATTTCAAAAATCCGAGAGACACGGTTAATATCAAGGACTAAAATGTGGTTCAATGAGATGAAAATAATTTTTTGGTGAATAGTAACTTTTTACTATTTTTACCGCGGTTAATAGTAAATAGGGTAACTAAGGGTAAATATGATATCAATATTACCCTAACACATGTCCTAATACTATTTGACAAGTGTAATTCGACCAAAAACAAACTTAGGAATAAAATATGACCATTTAGGCCCACTTGGATTAGATTAGGACATTTATTATTAATTTATTTAAAGAAGGGTTAAAATAGTTAAAATCAAAGTTTAACAAGTAAATCATTTGTAATATAGGGTTATACATAAGATAAATTCGATTGTAAGTATTCATTAGAAAGCTAAAAAGATTTCCTACATGATGGTATTTTATTTGTAATTTTTAGACATCAAATAATTTAATTTATTTATGACACAAAGATGATGCAGTAATTATCTTATTAATGAAATATTGAAAAAATTGATAATATAAATACCAAAATAAATGTAATTTGAGACTTTTTATGAATTCCACTAATTTTCTAGGTTACTATGATATATTAGTGTTGATTTAATCAACTTGGTTCGAACATATAATTCTGTTATGACTTTCACAAAAATCATATATCAAATAGTGTCAAAATTGACACAAAATAGTTTTTAAATCAAATATTATATTATTAATTGTTATTTTATTCCTAAAAATCTAAGGTTCGGCCAAATGACTTAGATAAGGATATATATATTAATAATAAACAATTTGGGGTTCGTTTGGCATGTTATAGAAAGTTTATTAACCATATAGTGAAAGAAAACAAAAAGACACGGTAAAAGTTAAATTAATTAACTTAGAGTTAAATCTAATTGATAAGGTTAAAATAATACCCTAAACTTGTCTAAATCCTATTGGTTGATAGGATTTCGACCCTTCCCCACTTTATCTTCTAAATAAGACCCTTTGGAACCATTATAAACCGATTTTGACTTTAATATAAAATAATATTTTGAGATATTCCTAAGGTGCCCCTCTCCTCCCTTATAAAAGGGCACCTCCTCCCCCTCCTCCTCACACCAATTTGAGCACTAAAGCTCGGCCAACCCCTGCCATTTTCCCTTATCCACTTCCCTAGAATAATCCTAGAGGTCCTGGTCTTCTCCAAAGACCAATCTTAGTTCCTTAAGTGGAGGATTCAAAAAGGCGTTCCAAAGAAGAGGTAATATCCATTACCGATCTTTTCAATTTCTTTCTTCTTCAACTTCTTCTTCTTCAGTTGTTTCATGATAAAGTAATAACATCAGTATTACTTACATACTGATATGTTATTATAAATATGAAACAACCCTAATTCACCTTCTATCCATCCTACGGAAAAATGAAATCACCGCGCGTGCGTACGTACGGAATACCGTCTCCACGCCGTGGTGTAATCTATTTTCCACCATCACCTTACAAGGATGGGTATAATGGTGTAATGAGTAACTATATATGATTATTATTAAGTAATATTGATACTGAAATAATATATATATATACTCCAATACAATTCCACGATCATAGGAACGATATCATCACTCGTGCGTACGTACGGAATACCGTCTCCACGATGTGATGCGACTCGTTCTACATGATCTTCATTTCATAATGATTTTATAAATGAATTGAATGAATGAATATGGTATATACTACACTAATACCATTCTGGA
Organism: Viscum album; assembly: GCA_963277665.1. Taxonomy (NCBI): domain Eukaryota; kingdom Viridiplantae; phylum Streptophyta; class Magnoliopsida; order Santalales; family Viscaceae; genus Viscum; species Viscum album. The sequence continues at coordinate 1,192,853,554 of OY728121.1, read as the reverse complement.
AATTAATTATCTATAACCTAAAGATAAGAATAAGAATTTATTCGACAAAACACGCATAAGAACAAAAAGTTATAAAGACCCGAGTAACAAGTAACAATGAAATATTACTAACAAGAAGCTAATAATATGACCATATATGATCTCATATCAATATGTATGATTCTGGAATAAGTCAATAACATTATTTAAACCATTATACAGGAGCTTCGGACACGAACAAAGCAAATCGGACCTAAGGTAAGGGAAATATCACAGTGTCATTTTTATCCGAGATTGTTTATTCGTAAGTATTTACTGGGGTGTATTTTATCATCCACATCCATGTTCCCTCAATATGTAATATTGTTTCCATCCACTTGAAATAGTTTAAATCCAATTTTACCCTTAGGTGAGTTTTTAGTAAAGAATATGAAAGGAATCTTTTGTCGTTTTTCCGTACGAGGTACTTTTTGACATTTCCGACAAAAGTACGAAGAATGTTTTTTTTAACTTATACGGCATGAATGGATTTTTAAAACATTACTTCAAAGAATCTTCCTTTACAAGTTTTCATGTTTATTTTTAATCAACTTCTTTTATTTTAAAGTTGTATGACATGTTATGAAAGGAAAAATGTTTTTGAAGAAGAAAGGATATTTTCCTCAAGAATTCAATTCAAGTGTTTTATCAAAATTATTTTCCATCTAAGATAATAAAGTGTTCTGTTTCTATCCATATTTTTACATTGGATTTACTATGTTGTGATGGAATTATGTTTATGAATTCCTTTATCATATATGAATTGATTTATGATGTCATGATGTTTTAAGAATCCCATTTTTGTTATATGTGTTATGCGATGATGTATGTTTTATGATTATGTGGCACACATAAGAAAGGATTCATTATAAGATGGGTGGGACCTATATCTCCCTCCAATGCATTGGGTAATGATTTTATATCTCATGAGATAGACATGGCAGGAACGGAAGGTTATTTCGGTTCAGTGATACAGGACTGAAACGAGGAGTGAACTCGGTTCAGAAAGGGACTTTGTCCACTAAGATAGTCTTGGCAATGAGTCATGACTAACAAGAAATGATTTTCCATGATTATGTGTGCATGCCACAAAGTTTCAAGTTTTATGTTATGGGGATCTCATTTTCACTTCTATGATTTATTCCATGTTAAGATATTATGATCTCTTTTGCAGGTTTTGATTTTCATAAAGATATGATATGATTTTTATTTCCTTTATTTTCCCTTGCTGAGCATTTGAGCTCACCCTTTTATGTTTTCTTTTCCCCCAGGTCAGGAAGATGGATATTAAGTAGAATATGCTAAAAGGGACCCTAGATATGATTAAATAAATGGGAGACACTGTAGAAGATTTATGAACCAGTTGTTTATGTTTCCCCAGTTTCTAAAGACACTATACCTATACGGTCCTTTGTGGTTTTGTCATATGTTGTAATAAGAGTGATTCAATTTTGAAGTATTAACAATGTATGTAAAGTGTGGGTCGTTATATAAACCAATAATATTAATTTCCAATTAAGAGAGGAATATAAATCATTTAGAGAATGGTTGGTCAGAACCATGGGGGAAATGGATGAATTTACATTATGTTATAATTTTGCTAAGATACAACCAAGAGAAACTCTCAATGGAAATATAAATTGTTTAATGAGTGGAATAGAATGGATAAGGAAATGAATTACTAGGTAATACTGAATAAATGAATAAAAGAACATAAATTTAATCATAATATTTTATTTAGAGTTCATTGATTTATATTTGTGGAACCTTGACAATAACATTGTAAACTACATCACCCGAAGGCTAACCCCTATACCATTGAATGTAATTATCTTATATTAGACATTATTTGTATAATTATTTTGGTTTTTATGTATTTTTATTAATGAATTATTCTTTAACTATGTTATATAGATTTTATTTTAAATAAATGAATCATGTATCATCAATGTATATTTTAAAAATATATTTTAATTTTGGATGGGAAAACATATTCTAAATGGTACACATAACTATGAAATGTGATTTAATGGAAATATGAAATTGTTTAGTTTGAAAAATCAATTGATTTTAATTTTTGATGTATATGAGATAGAATTTATCACATGTAATTGGTTAGTGATTTCATGGAAATGTGATTTATATAATATTTGAATTTGTATATTTAATTTTTTGTCATATTGAATATATTCAATAATGTAGGATTTTATTTGAGGAATAGGTATTGTGTTAATTTTTTGAAACGTATATTTTTTTGTGAGGATAGAATATGATTTATGGATACCATCACCATTTATATGATTGTGGTTATCCATAAAGTCAATGGAAACTATACGACCTCTGAGGTTTTAATAGATTATATTTTAAGGTGATTCGAGTATGGTACTAGGTTTTTTGAATAAAACTCTATTGGGGTTTAGAAAACCCTTTTGTATGTATATAATTGGATGTTCTGTTAACTATAGTGTTTTGGACTATGTGATTTATATATTATTAATGGAGGAAATTTGATTCCTTAAAAAATTTATTTCTTAAATTAATTATATGTTAAATATGAGGATTATATTTATGGTTAGTATCTAAATTCGATTCATTATATTTTTTAGAATTACATGAAATATAAATTTAAATAGTTACTAATCTTATTAATTAATGATATATTCGAATATGTTTCATTAGATTGAAGATTTTATAACCCTTTGGAGAAAAATCTTATTTGATATGAGTGATTCTTTCAAATAATTTGAATTAAATATTTTATGATTAATGTTGAAGAGTTATATTCAACCACGATAGGTAAATTATTCATTATTTTTAAGGTTTTTAATGTTTATTTGGATGTGTGTATCTTTTTAAATATAATTTATTATGACGAATACTAGCATATATTATAAATATTTTATATATAAATTAATTATTTCTTCATATTAAGGTTCAAATAATTTTTGAATTATATATCTGTAAGAATAAAAATTGATTTTTTAAATTTAAAAAGAAACTTTGAATAACTTAATATATATTCTAAATCTGTAAGTAATCAATTTTAGTTATTTTTTTCTTAAAAAATAATCTTTAATGATCATTTATGGTAGAAACATATAATATTGGAGAGTAATTTGATAATAGTTATATTTTATACTTATCAATTAAGTGTATTTCTTTATTCTTATAAAGCATAAGATAATAAAATTACTCAATAATATGAATAATATATTTCAATTAATATCATTATTGATTCCCTCTATTTCAGATGAATTGATGGAATTTTTGAATCATATCTTTTTTTGGTTATTTGGTCATTAAATTTCACAACATCATTCACATTATTGTTATAAAAAATATACATCACTATACATAATTATTTAAACATTACTTTTCCCTCCACATCCTCATTCATATATGAAACTAATAATCTCCAACAAGGATTCCTAGTTCTGTGTTATTTATGAAGACCATCATATTTCCATTTCCATATTTCCAGGTAGATATTTAGGTAACCAATTTAATGATATGAGTTTTCCATAAAGGATATCTCAAAATTAATACCCGTTATTAATAAAAATAAAATCAAATCTCTACGACAATATTTATTGGGTGGGGAATTAAATTCCAAAATATATTAATAGAAGTTGATGTTTAAAAACGTTTTGGAAATGGAACACTAAGACTAAGCAATAAATTAGCGAATAATATTTAAAAATAATCATTAAAATAATTTTTCATGCTGGTTGAAAAAATAGAATAAATATATTTCAAATTTTTTAAAAAATTAATAGATAAGGCAAATATATTGGAAAATTGGATCAAATTTTTTATTAATTCCATTATTTTCAACAAAACAATTATTTTACATATTAATATTTTTATTGTTTTTTTAGAATCAAATATAAATAATATTTAAACAATATTATGAAATTTATTTAGATAAAGTTTCATTTTTTTTTCAATAAAAAAACTGAGCGATGGTCATAATTAATTTGTTAATTTATTCTAAATATTTTGAAATTCATATGAATATTTATAAGTGCTAATTCAAGGGAAAAATATATTTTTTTTCATGAATTTAAAATATCTATATTGATAAAAATGATATCAAATTAAATTTACATCTGTTATATTATGAATATTCTGCTTATGTCTTTCTAAATAAATATTATTGAAAAATTTGTTTAAAATAATTATTCATATATATGAATTTGTTTTGAAAAATGGATTTTCATTATTTTTTGTCTTATGATATTATATAAATTTTGAAAACTTATCTAAATTGAAATATTAAAAATGTATTCCATATATGGAATAAAAAAATACCAAATTTAATAAATAGTAATTTTTTTATGAATTATAAATTGTATCATTTTTTCATATTTTTCACTTCAGTAATCGGAAAAGTTGTAAATAGTGGAAAGTGTCAACATGTAGCTTAAACAATAGCTAAATATTTACCTTTTTTATATTTTATGAGTGTTTTTTAGTCATTCACATCCATATTTTTTAAATATGGAATCATGGGGCCAATATTGTTTTCATTTTCATTAATATAATCTTTATGTAAGGAATTATGTAAAAAATAAAACATTAATGATTTTAATATCTATAATATTTTATGACAACTGTAAATATATAATAACAAATTATATAGTGTTACATTAATTATAAATACTTTTTTATAATTTTAATTCATTTTTTAATGTTTATTAATGAAATAATTTCCATAAAGTATTATGCAATAATGATAAAATATTTGTGTAAAGAGTATAAATGTCTGGGAATTATCATAAACACTCTATAAGTAGTATTTTTTTAATGAATTGAAATGCATCTTTAATTTAAAAAATAAATATATCATATTATAGTTTTTTCTGTGTTAATATTGTACTTAGATAAATTTAATTTTTTTTTCTATTTCATATTAAATTAATATTTTCTAAATTGACATTAACGATAATTTATGTCATATAATACATTATAAAATTATTTATAAATAATAAAATTATTTATAGGGAATTATTATGATGAGATATGGTTAAAAATTATATCAATTTAACCTTTATGATACAATTTGTACCTTATTTATAATATTATAAATATTTATTATTGAACAGTTGTTAAAATTGTAAATGTTATATTTTCATAACTCTGCTGATATACATTAAATTAATGTTTATAATAAAAAACCCAATGAATTATTTATTGTATGATGATATTTTGACCATATCTTAAATTATGTTTACACATATCTCAAAATGGAATAATTTTTCATGAGTATAACTTCCCAATATTTTAAAATTTTATGAAATTACAATGTGGTTTCTATCCTTACTTATAAAACGAAGTTAGACCATTATCATAAATCCACTAAATTGTGCAATATAAATAAATATTTAACATCCCAATATACTAATAAACCTTCATATATGAAATTTAAAGGTTCTATTACTCTTAGAAGTCCTTAGTAGGGGTTCATAAAAATGGATTTATAGGTGGTGTTACAAAAAAATTTCAATCACTCTCCCCAACCTCATTAAAAATGTTTCCTATCTGTCATACTATAAATATTTTTAAATAATCATTAAATTAAAATTATTCTATACAAATATAAATTATTTTTTATAATTGTTTTGTAACCACCCTCATTCTTACTACTTTACATTAAAAGTCATGTGAATGTATTGTTTATTCAATGTGTCGACTAACGCATGATTGTAGTGAGGCAATTCATATTCTAACAAAATAATTAATGTATTTGTATAATGAAGTGTTTAATTTTTATAAATTTCATTTTTGAAAAAATTAATTTATAATTAAAATTTGATATATTTCATTTTATTGTTTAATCCATTGGAAAATGTAAACAATGTTCGCACATATCTATAGACTATAAAAACTAGAATGCGATGGGAATAATTTTTTATATGTTATATACCTTGACGGTTCTAAGGATATATTTATTGGATATATATTATTTAAATTATATAATAATAATTATTTTTTGTTTAATTATTTTTTAAAGTTAGGTTACTTCATCAATTTTAAATTGAAAAAATATTCACAAGTACGTATTGTTGGTTTTTGATACATTGGAAGTGTGGGGTGGATGGTTCTCAACATTTCATTTTTCCATTATCACTAATTAATATGAGATCATGTGAAAATCAATTCCCTGATCAATGGATTTGAATAAAAGAATAATCAATGATTATAAACCGGTAACAATTTTATTGGAGATCAACGCATGTGATTTATAATTAATTTGATTAAATAACAATTACATCTAATGTTATTCTTTATTTGTTGATTTCTCCGTTCACAGATATGTATTGAGAGGCTGTTTCATTTTAGAATCCCATCATATGATTCATCTAGTGGGGATCCACACATGGTTAATGAAGCTCTAAATGTCACAGAATGAGTATTCAGGTGCTCACATGGATGATCCTTATGCTTTTTATGTCTAACATCGATCACTTAATGAACAGATTCCAAATTGTTCTCCTTGATCCATTGTAGAAGTATCACTATAGTTCATGGGATAATTCTTGGGGAGCGATGATATCTTTATGATCGAGAGATTTTCTCCAATCCATTTTGTACATAAATTTTCATGGCTAGTGTCATGAAAAAATAAATATAACGTTATATATATATCGCTATAGTTATAATAAGAGAATTTCACAAGTTCCATTATTTATATTATTAACCCTAGTGAAACCCCTTTTTAATTAATTGTAGTAGTATTATTATTATTTATTGTCAGTATATTAAATTGAGAATTGAAATTGAAGATTATTTAATTAAATAATATTCAACATTATTATTTATCTCCATACCTTTAAACATAGTATTTCAATCCTCCTCCATATTCATTAGACGATGAATAATGTCTATTTATTTATTAAATAAATTTCACTTCATTCTTCACCAATAAGTATATTAATATTTTATTCAATAAACAGAAAATAAATATTTATTAATTTTTCTTCCCAAAATATATTTTCATGAAAAACTAGTGTCGGATTTAATTTTGATCTGGAATCCATGTATAATTATGAAATAAAAATTTGGAATAATCTGTATTCAACATGTAAAATAATAAAAATATATACATTAGTTTACTATGACTCTTGATGCACTTAATGTGTGATCCTCTAAGAATCATTCTCATTTATATTATGTATAGTAGCCTAATGTCCAATGATAGCATTTGGAAACACTTCACGGAACACATAGAAAAATAATTTAATGGTGCAATATTATCTTACCCCGTATTAATACTCACCAAGTAATATAATCTTGTTTTCTCAGTATCTCTAAACAAGTTGGTTGCAACATAGTTCCATCAAACAATGTGCTCGATATATCATTATTTTATTTCTATCAAATTGACCATTCTTGTAGAACACCATTGGCATGGATTAATTTATGATATATCAATTAAATATAAGGGCCTAATACATAAAAATACTTTAAAAAATATAAGTGATAAATCCTTTCTATCATTATTAATTAATTTATCATTACTCGTGACAACCCCAACATATCCTACCTCATTGTGAACATATTTCCTCATTGTTTTCAATAAATACATCTTCCTGAATGAGTCATAACACTCATTCATAATAATATTAAACTCTAAGAACCAATAGAAATGTCTGATGAATGGAACATATAATACAACCTACAAATGCGGATTTTCTTCTTGCAGGTTATGTTCTCATAATATCATTCTTGACATCACAAAGTGATTACACCATGATATGGTTCCCCAATGTCCATGATGTCTCCACACATAATATCCTATATCATTTTTACCATAACATGACTTCATCCTATAATAGAACATATATTCTAGAATTGTGTTAAAACACTTATGGGTTTTCATCAAATATTAGATCTGTTATGATGTCACGACCCACCATTGGGGCCCGTGCTGTGACTACCCCAAGCCCGCCTTCCATAGACCAGGGGCTGGCGACTAGAACCAAGGCGAAATTCCCTGTAAAAAGGGAAGGCATTGCCTTTGAAAAGTAAACAAGCACCACAGAGTAAGCAAGCAGAATAGTAAACACTAAGTAAAAACAGAGTACAACTAAAAGTGCGGAAATGTAATGGGCCAGTATACAAACCCAAACTGGAAGTACAGTACAAGTCGAAAGGGAAAAAAGCAACTGTAAAGTAAATGCCGCTACACCAAGCTATCCACTGGAGATCCCACCTGAAGGGTGGGTACAGATAGCTTCACTGCTCCTCGGGTCCCACAGTCCACTCCGAGTACGTCCCGCCCAGTTGTCCACCTCCAGGTACCGTCCTGCTCTGCTAGCATCTGCCAAGATCAACGCTGTCCGTCATCTGCAACCAACACAACGTAGTGCGGGCATAGCCCGTGCAGGGGTGAGTATAAGCTACTCAGTAGGGACCCCGAGACCCCTGATGGTCTCCCAAAATCCACAAAGGATAAACCACAATGAAAGATACAATCACGAAGTAACAACCGACACTGCTTAGGTATATTCCCATACACATACCTAAGTCATCAATTCCAATACGCTCCAACCGAGCCCAAGTACAACTCAGTACACACAGGAAAGTATACGTATTCCAAACAGGAAAGAAAAATGCAATCCACATAGGAGAGTAAACAGTAAATTCACATAGGATAGCTCAACACAATCCACAAAGGAGAGTAAACAGTAAATCCACACATGATAGTTCAACACAATCCACAAAGGGGAGTAACAAAAGATTCAGCTCACACAGGTATACGTCATCGAAAAGGTGAAATAGATGATTAGACATAGATACTGAATCATCTAAGCTGGACCCACATAGGATACAAGACCAGCCGTCCTCATTGTTTCATTTATGCTGGGACCCACATAGGATACAAGACCAGCACAGAGTCATCTAAGCTGGGACCCACATAGGATACAAGACCAGCACTCTTCATTGATTCATCTATACTGGGACCCACATAAGATACAAGACCAGTATTGAATCATCTAAGCTGGGACCCACATAGGATACAAGACCAGCACAGCTAGGTCCCACAAAGGATACAAGACCAGCTGTCTTCATTGATTCAACTATACTAGGACCCACCTAGGATATAAGACCAGTATTGAATCATCTAAGCTGGGACCCACATAGGATAAAAGACCAGTTGTCTTCATTTATTCAACTATACTGGGACCCACATAGGATAAAAGACCAGTATTGAATCATCTATGATGGGACCCACATAGGATACAAGACCAGCACAGCTAGGACCCACATAGGATACAAGACCAGCTGTCTTCATTGATTCAACTATACTGGGACCCACATAGGATACAAGACCAGTATTGAATCATGTAAGCTGGGACCCACATAGGATACAAGACCAGCACAACTAGGACCCACATAGGATACAAGACCAGCTGTCTTCATCATCGCAGTCCACTGAGCATCTTTGCACCGTCGTCGTCGCAGTCCACTCAGGATCTCTGCACAGTCATCGCTATCGAAGTAGCAGTCGCAGCCAGCACTAGGGTTCCCGCACACAGCAAGCTCATTCGGGAGGGTCCGCTCCACGAACCGAGAGGCTGATACATCAACTGTCACAAAGTATAGATTTGATGTATCCAAAAGTTTCGTATCGTCAACATGAACTCAACGTCGCAGACGGCGCATCAATCGGATGCCCGGTCTGAGAGTTATTAGCTTTTTCGTCACATGGGCCCGGTTGGTTTTTAAGGCAAAACCAACCTGACCGTACTCCACCTGCGTCCAAACCTCGGGCGGAGTATGCCAAAAGATCTGTCTCACTAAGAGGAATTCAACAAAGCTGACGGCATGCCAATCGGACGTCCGTAGCTCAAGATATGAGCGTTTCCGCTCCGAGGGCCCGGTTGGTTTCGTGTACGAACCAACCCAGCCGAAAAAAAAGTATTCCTAAACCTTGAGTGCGATATACCGAATCGACCGTCTCGATTAAAGGATCGCATCGCCGCTGACAGTTCATCAATCGGAGGTCCGTATCTCATGTTATGGGCAAAAGACCAAAGTCGATTCGGAAATGGGGGGTCCGGGACCGGGCCGACCCGGCCCGACCCCCCCTGGGACGGCCTGAACCGGGTCGACCCGACCCGGGTCCGACCCGGCCCGGCCGGCGGCGGGGTCCGGCGCAGCCGCGCGCCGTGCCGGGGTGCCACGCGCGGGGGGCAGAGCTCCCGCTTCTCTTGCCTGGCGGCGCGGCAACCTGCCACGCCCCTTTTAAAATAACGCCCCCCCCCCGCTCACGGTGGAGGCCTGCTTTGTGGAAAATGGGGGGGGGGGCGCTGCCCCCCTTGGTGTAACCTGCCCCCCCCCCCCCCCCCCATTATGGGGGGCCGGTTTTATCCAGTCGGGGGAATTAATTCCCCCGGTTCTTCTCCCTTCCAGCCGGCCCGACCTGGCCGGCCGGTCCTTTTTCAACTGGACCAGCAAGGGCAGTCCCCTTTCCGGCTTCTGACACCGGTGGCCCGGCAAGCCGCTGGGCTTCTCGTTCCGCCGCGGCCTTCATCATCCGGTGCGGTGTGACGGCACCACGCCCCTCCACCACGGCCCCGCTCCGGCCGCAGCGCCTTTGGTTTCCTTCGACGTGGCGCGACGGCTTCACATTCATGATAAAATTTCTGTGGCACGGCATGATGGCGCCGTGCAATTATATCCTTGCGATTCCCATGTGGTGCGACGACACCACTTCATCTCGTTCATCCGGAAGAAAATTAATAATATTCAAGAACAAAGGAGGGGGGATTCGACCGTGTTTGTGCGGTCAGGCCCCCCTCTCGTTAGACGATATCACATAAACATTTATCCTCATGTTTGTCATGCTATAACCAAGAATGAGAATAAATAAATAAGCAACAACAAACCCCTACCTCGGTTTCAAGAATGATGATCGTCAACGACCCGCGGAAGACGCGTCGTGGTGGTGGGCGTCACGGAAGAAGGACGTCGATGTCGTGAAGCGAGGATTCGAAGTTCTTTGACGACGTTTTCGTCGCGGTAAATCGTTGCAGAAGAGATGACTCGGAAAAAGACGTCGTCAGTATCGCAGGTATGACGTCACGGAAGACGATTCCCGAGAACGTGGCATTTTTCGTCGATGTCTGAATGTTCTTCGCGTTCCTCATCAAAGTTTGAAAAAGAAGAAGAAGGAGCTCTCCAATCCTCTCAAGAGCAATGGAAACCAACCCAAAATAATAAAATAATCTTAAGCTTATTTTATTACACAACCTTTCTCTTAGAATTTCAAAGGTTTGAAATTCAAATCAACCCTCCTCAGTTAATTAAACCAAGTTGTCAAACATTAATTGATATGGGTTAAAGGGGAGTTTTTTTTGGGGAAGTTGAGGTGTTGGGGTTTGTGTGGGCCCCACCATACTTAATCCTCCCAAGGGAGGTTAAGTGGATGTGGGTCCCACCCCTAACTCCCTTTGGGAGGTTTTTAAAAAAACAACAAGCTAAAATAAAAAATTTTATACAACAAATTTTATTTAAATTATTCTAAAATCCCAAAAAACTAACATTCAACCCGCAAAACGCAACCTCGGAAAAGGTATCCTTAAGCGAAAATCGGCGCTGCGAGTTCATCAGTGCCCTCAGAATTTTATTCCGGGAACTAGTTCAAAAGTTAGAAATTCCCACTCGTTTGTTCACTGAACGTACCTGAGCCAAACTTCGGAAAATTATTCTGGGCACTCCGGGCCTCGGAATCATGTGCTGTTAGAAACTGCGTTCTTGTAAAATTCCAATGAAAATTAAGAAAAAATTTCCCTTGAATGTTACGGGTCTTTACATTTCTCCTACCTCAGGGCTTTACGTCCCCGTAAAGATACAACAAAAACTAGGGATACAAATGAGGGTACTGAGCATGCATCTGAGACTCCTGCTCCCATGTGCTCTCCTGGAGATTCCCGTACTGCTATCTGATGCGCACTAGTGGAATCGACCGTCCACATAGGACCTTCCCCTGTCGATCCTGGATCTCTACAGGGACCTCCGTAAAAGCCACCCCATCGTCAACGTCAAGCTCCCCAAAGTCAAAGATGTGTGTCGGGTCGTGCACGTATCTTCTCAGCTGAGATACGTGGAAGACGTCGTGCACCCGGTGCAACTGAGGTGGTAGAGCCAGGTGATAAGCCACCTCACCAATCCTGCTGAGGACCTGGAAAGGCCCGATGAAGCGCGGAGATAACTTACCTCCTCGGCCAAATCTCCGAATACCACGTCGAGGTGAGACCCGCAAGAAGACGTGGTCGCCATCCTCGAACTCTAGTGGCCTCCACCTCCTATCAGCGTATGACTTCTACTGGCTCTAAGCTATCCTCATCCGCTCCTGGATGACCTGGACCTTCTCTGTCGTGGCATGGACCATCTCCGGTCCTACAAGAGCATCTACGATTTCTTCTTTTCCGATTAAGAGAAATCTGGTCTCATCCCTTGGATGAACCACGTTCTTTGCCTAATACAGTCAATCCTGAAATGGATGATACTAATCCATACCAAGGATGACGTCGTAAGGCCTCGACGCTACTACCAAGAGATCCAACCGTTAATCTCGCCTCCAAGGGTTGAGTCACACTGTCGGAATCAGTGTGTGGTAACTGGGTCTCCTTCAGTAGATGTCTCACAAGTGAGGGTCATGTCAACAGTCAAAACTGGAACCTCTTAGTAACAACACAAAAGAGGACAGGAATGAAAACATCACAAAGGTATGCGTCTTTTATTATTGCAGCTCATAATACAAAGACGCTATACAATAGCAACAAGGAACTAGAAGTACAAACGACGTATCCACTAGTTCCGCTCCTGTCCATCTGCTCCCAGATCTCCATGATAGAAGGCCTCAGCTACCTGAAGCTGAGCTCTCCCATGTCCACCAACTCCCTGCGGTCAGGGTGGACCTCCTGGTGGTGGTGGTGGCAACACCTCGATGTGTCTCCCACTATCGGCTACTCGGCCAGCTCCTCTACCTCGTCCGCCTGTACCCTGCGGACCACCGTGGACGAATCTCTATCTGGGAGGTCCCTCTACCACTTGCTACTCATATGTAAGACGAGTCGGGCAGTCTCGAGCCATGTGACCTCGCCCGCCGCATGTGTAGCAATGTCTTCCCCTCGTATAGTTGGCTCTCCTTCAGGTGCCCCGCACAACCGAATCTTCATCCAGTGACTGCCCATCTGATGGTCTGGCCCGTTTGGACCTCTGCGTCACCTGTCTACTGCCAGCTACAGAAGACCTTGCTACGGGCCGTCCTGCAGAGGGCCCTGTCACTGGAGCCCGCTCGGCGAGAAAACTCTCTACTAGAAGGGATCTCTCCAACACCTCTGCCTGCGTCCGAATATTGAGGGAGATCATCAAAGACCTGATATCTTGCCTCAATCCCTGCTCAAAGGTCCGGGCCCGAAAGAAGGGGTCCCGTACAATATCTGTGGAGTAGCACGAGAGATCAGTAAATCTCGCCGAGTACTGGGCCACTGTCATACTGCCCGGTCGTAGCTGTAGCAGCTCTTGGATGTGCACCGCACGGAGGGTGGCTGGGATGAACTCCGAGCGGAAGATGCTCTCAATGTCCGTCCAGAGAAGAGATGTCTCGTCGTGAACCTAGAGCATCAAGCTCCACCATTTGCTTGCTGCCGCGTGCAGGAGGCTCGCTGTGAGGATCACCATGAGATCTGTTGGTGTCCTCACTAACCTGAAAACTCACAGGACCGCCTCCAGCCAGTCCTCGGCTGCCTGCTGGTCCGTCTCCCCATGAAATCTGGGTGGTCGCTGGTGCTGGAACTCATGCAGAGCTCCAAGGCGACGTGCATCATCAGCGGTCGTGGCGGGAAGCATCGGTGGCTCGGCGGGTAAAGGTACCGCTGGTGCCTCTGCTGACAAGGAGCCGTGCACCGAGGCCTCGTCGCTCAGTGGGCTGTCATCACGCTCGACTCTTAGAACCCTAGCTGGCTGCCATCGTGGGGCCATCATGAAAAGGAAACAGGTGTGCCACGGTCAGAACAGTATACCTGGTGAGCTGATATAAAGTAATCACAAAGAAAACGTTTAAACACACACGCAATCAATGTTTTCATGCATTAAGTCGGAAATCAGAAGTCAGGGTCCTGATGTACGGATACGTCGGCTGCCGCACCAACACTAGACTCCCTGTACTGATAACCACACTCAATACGCTAAGCATTATTTCTTCACATAGAAAAGATCTGATTTCGCGGTAGAACTGAACTCCTCTGATACCAATTTGTCATGACATGCCCTCGGGGCCCGTTCCGTGACTACCCCAAGCCCGCCTTCCATAGGCCAGGGGATGGAGACTAGCACCAAGGCGTAATTCCCAGTAAAAAGGGAAGGCATTGCCTTTGAAAAGTAAACAAGCACCACAGAGTAAGCAAGCAGAATAGTAAACACTGAGTAAAAACAGAGTACAACTGATAGTGCGGAAAAGTAATGGGCCAGTATACAATCCCAAACTGGATGTATAGTACAACTCGAAAGGGAAAACAACAACTGTAAAGTAAAAGCCGCTACACCGAGCTGTCCACTGGAGATCCCACCTGAAGAGTGGTTACAAATAGCTTCACTGCTCCTCGGGTCCCACCGTCCGCTCCGAGTACGTCCCGCCCAATGGTCCACCTTCAGGTACCGTCCTGCTCTGCTAGCCTCAGCCAAGATCAACGATGTCCGTCATCTGAAACCAACACAACGTAGTGCGGGCATAGCCCCTGCAGGTGTGAGTATAAGATACTCAGTACGGACCCCGAGACCCCTGAAGGTCTCCCAAAATCCACAAAGGATAAACCACTAAGAAAGATACAATCACGAAGTAACAAGCGACACTGCTTAGGTATATGCCCATACATATACCTAAGTCATCAATTCCAATACGCTCCAACCTCCGAGCCCATGTACAACTCAGTCCACACAGGAAAGTATACATATTCCACACAGGAAAGAAAAATGCAATCCACATAGGAGAGTAAACAGTAAATCCACACAGGATAGCTCAACACAATCCACAAAGGAGAGTAAACAGTAAATCCACACATGATAGCTCAACACAATCCGCAAAGGAGAGTAACAGAAGATTCAGCTCACACTGGTACACATCATCGAAAAGGTGAAATAGATGATCAAACATAGATACTAAATCATCTAAGCTGGACCCACATAGGATACAAGACCAGCCGCCCTCATTGTTTCATTTATGTTGGGACCCACATAGGATACAAGACCAGCACGGAGTCATCTAAGCTGGGTCCCACATAGGATACAAGACCAGCACTCTTCATTGATTCATCTATACTGGGACCCACATAGGATACAAGACCAGTATTGAATCATCTATGTTGGGACCCACATAGGATACACGACCAGCACAGTTAGGACCCACAAAAGATACAAGACCAGATGTCTTCATTGATTCAACTATACTGGGACCCACATAGGATACAAGACCAGAATTGAATAATCTAAGCTGGGACCCACATAGGATACAAGACCAGCTGTCTTTATTGATTCAACTATACTGGGACCCACATAGGATACAAGACCAGTATTGAATCATCTAAGCTGGGACCCACATAGGATACAAGACCAGCACAGCTAGGACCCACATAGGATACACGACCAGCTGTCTTCATTGATTTAACTATATTGGGACCCACATAGGATACAAGACCAGTATTGAATCATCTAAGCTGGGAACCACATAGGATACAATACCAGCACAGCTAGGACCCACATAGGATACAAGACCAGCTGTCTTCATCGTCGCAGTCCACTGAGGATCTCTGCACCGTCGTCATCGCAGTCCACTATGGATCTCTGCACAGTCATCGCTGTCGAAGTAGCAGTCGCAGCCAACACTAGAGTTACCGCACACAGCATGCTCATTCGGGAGGGTCTGCTCCACGAACCGAGAGGCTGATACATCAACTGTCACAAAGTCCAGAGTTGATGTATCCAAAAGTTCCGTATCGTCAACAGGAACTCAACGTCGCAGACGGCGCGTCAATCGGACGCCCGGTTTGAGAGTTATTGGCTTTTTCGTCCCAGGGACCCGGTTGGTTTTTGAGGCAAAACCAACCCGACCGTACTCAACCTACGTCCAAACCTCGTGCAGAGTATTCCAAACACATCCGTCTCACTAAGAGTAATTCAACAAAGCTGACGGCACGTCAATCGGACGTCCGTAGCTCAAGATATGAGAGTTTCCGCTCCGAGGGCCCGGTTGGTTTTGTGTACGAACCAACCCGTCCGAATACAAATATTCTGAAACCTTGAGTGCAATATATCGAATCGACCGTCTCGAATCAAGGATCGCATCGCCGCTGAGGTTTCGTCAATCGGAGGTCTCTAGCTAATGTTATGGCCAAATGACCGAAGTCGATTCGAAAACGAGGGGTCCAGGTCCGGGCCGACCCGGCCCGCCCCCCTGGGTCGGCCCGAACCGGGTCGACCCGACCCGGCCGGCGGTGCGGCCCGGCGCGGCGGTGTGGCCCGGCATGGCAGCGCGGCTGGTGCGCCGCTCGGGTGCCACGCGCGGGTGGCAGAGCCCCCGCTTCTCTTGCCTGGCGGCGCGGCAACCTACCGCGCCACTTTTAAATTAACAGCCCCCTCACGTGGGGGCCTGCATTGAGGAAAACGGGGGGGGGGGGCTGCCCCCCCCTTGGTGTAACCGCCCCCCCCCCATTATGGGGGGCCGATTTTGGCCAGCCGGGGGAATTAATTCCCCCAGTTCTTCTCCCTTCTGGCCAGCCCGACCTGGCCGACCGGTCCTTTCTAAACGGGACCGGCAGGACCGGTCCGCTTTCCGTCTTCCGACACCGGCGGCCAGGCTAGCCGCCGGTCTTCTCGTTCCGCCGCGGCCCGGCACCGGCCGCGGCCTTCGTCGTCCCGCACGGTGCGCCGACACCGCGCCCCTCCACCGCGGCCCCGATCCGGCCTCAGCGCCTTTGGTTTCCTTCGACGCGGCGCGACGACGTCGCGTTCATGATAAACCTTCCGTGGGGCGGCGCAACGGAGCCACACAATTATTGCCTTCCGATTCCCGCGTGGTGCGACGGCACCATGCCATCTCGTTCATCCGCAAGAAAGATAATAATATTCAAGAACAAAGGAGGGGGGATTCGGTCGTGTTTGTGCGGTTCGGCCCCCCTCTCGTTAGATGATATCACATAAACATTTATCCTCAAGTCTGTCATGCTAGAACCAAGAATGAGAATAAATAAATAAGCAACAACAAACCTCTACCTCGGTTTCAAGAACGATGATTGTCAATGACCCACGGAAGACGCGTCGCGGTGGTCGGCGTCACGGAAGAAGGACGTCGATGTCGTGAAGCGAGGATTCGAAGTTCGTTGACGACAATTTTGTAGCGGGAAATCGTCGTGGAAGAGATGACTCGGAAGAAGACATCGTCGGTATCGCGAGTATGACGTCACGGAAGACAGTTCCCGAGAACGTGGCGTTCTTCATCGATGTCCGAATGTTCTTCGCGTTCTTCGTCAAAGATTGAAGAAGAAGAAGAAGGAGCTCTCCAATCCTCTCAAGAGGAATGGAAACCAACCCAAAATAATAAAATAAGCTTAAGATTATTTTATTACACAACCTTCCTCTTAGAATTTCAAAGGTTTGAAATTCAAATCAACCCTCCTCAATTAATTAAATCAAGTTGTCAAATATTAATTGAAATGGGTTAAAGGGGAGTTTTTTTTTGAGAGAGGTTGAGGAGTTGGGGTTCTTGTGGGCCCCACCACACTTAATCCTCCCAAGGGAGGTTAAGTGGTTGTGTGCCCACCCCTAACTCCCTTTGGGAGGTTTTTAAGAAAAACAACAAGTTAAAATAAAAATTTGTATACCACAAATTTTATTTAACTTATTCTAAAATCCCAAAAAAACTAACATTCAACCCGCAATAAACGCAACCTCGGAAAAGGTCTCCTTTAGATAAAATCGACACTACGAGTTCATCGGTGCCCTCATAATTTTATTCCGGGCACCGGTTCAAAAGTTAGAAATTTCCGCTCGTTTGTTCACTGATCGTACCTGAGCCAAACTTAGGAAAATGATTCCGGGCACTCCGGGCCTCGGAATCAGGTGCCGTCAGAAACCGTGTTCTTGTAAAATTCCAAAGAAAATTAAGAAAAAATTTACCTTGAATTTTACGGGTCTTTACATATGACCTTTCAGTGTGATAGTTACTCTTATGACAATATCACATACAATGCCATTAAATTGTTAAATAATGATGTAATTTTGAATTTTTTAAAATTAATAACCATGTATATAAGTCATCATAATGTACAAAGGAATTTGGTTTTTTCCCACCAAATCTAACACTTACGACCTACCATTTTCATGAATGGTGAACATAATTTTTTTATGATTGCATTTTATGGATGACAATAAATGTATACATAGTTATCATATTTTAAATTATTTTCATTATGTATTTTTGTACTATGTTTCAAGGATTAATGTATAAGGGATATAACTATCGCAGATAAATTCACGTGAATAATGAAATTGGTAACCTTTGTAAAAGATTATTATAACAGTGAATAATTTATATGTTCATATAAAAATGTATTAATCAGATCATATGTAATATTATGAGTATTTTTATGACTCTATTATATAATTAAATAAATATAAATATTTTATATAGGAGTAAAATTTCATTTAACAAAATCTAACTCAAAATAAAGGCTTATCATCTCAAATTCACTTCTTTGGGTCATGAACTATGTTATGAAAAAACAAATTGGTAATGTAAAAATAAATAAACATTGACATGTCAGGTTTTTAATCATATTATATTATTTAAATGTAAGGTTTTATATGAGGTTATTATTTAAATGGGATAATTATTAAATTGATTGTAGTTTTGTATGAGATTTTCATCTCACATTTATTTATATGGGAAACACGACCTATACACCACGTGAATCCTATTTTTAGTATACATAATGCCAATGAAAATTTAATGTGATGATTTTCATATTAATTTTTTATATATATATATATATATTATTCTTAATTTAATGTGGTTTTATTAAAATAAATTGAATGTTGTATGGTATTTAGTTCACAGTCTTATATTTTACATGGATTTTTTATAATTAAATTCTAAAAGATGAAATTTTAATATATTTCTCTAATAAAATATTTGGAATATTATATATATTTTATTTTATATAATAAATTTATTCCTCAATATTACATCTCTTTGAGTACTCTAGATACTAAAATATGTTTTATAGGATAATTATAATTATATCAATTTTAAGTGAAGAATATTTTTTTGAGGAACATTAATTACTTAAAAAAATCACGAATTAATCTATGAATATATTATTTATTTATATGTAATATTGACCAATGTTTAAATTTATAAAAATTAGAATAAAATTAATCATCATTTATTTTCCTTAAATTGGTACTTTTGACTATTTTATAAAATTATTAATAAAATCACACTTTCTATGTGCTCATCTTGAATGGAATTTCCCACCATTATTTCCCTATATTAATTTTTTATACGATAAAAATTTTACCTTGATCATCTCAAATGTGATATTTTATAATATTTCCTCTTTTTTTAAACAAGTGATTTAAAAATGAAATTTCCTAATGTAATATTGCATGTGATTGATTAAATGTGTTTTCATCTAAGATTTAATAATTTTTAGATACTTATGATATACTTGGGATATGGTCCAATAATAGAAAATTTATTCTTCTTCATGATGTTTTATTGTTTATGATAATGAAATATCAATGAAAAAAATTATTTTCCCAAGGTTATTTACGAATAATTTTTCCCTGATCTTGCAGAATAAAAATGATTTTTTATATGATTATATGTGGGGAGGTCCCATTATTATATATCCCTCGAATTCATTTTGTATGGATTAATTTTCAATATAATTAATATTTAATATGATAATTTAATCACCGCCAAAATAATAGAGTTAATGGGATTATATCTTATTCCCAATATAAGATGGTTCATGACATGTTATCCCAATCATAAAAGGCGGTATATGACAGGTTATCCATATCCTTAAGAAGGTACAAATGCATTTATCCAAATCTTAATAAGTTATTAGTTTCCAAACATAAAATAAGATATCAATGATTATAATTATAAAGAAATCAATTACACTCTATCTTAAATGATCATATTCCAATTTGATCTTCTTATGAATGATGTTCATTGATCTCTTTATAATTTATATATTATGAACAACAAATCCTTAGTAAATTACTCATGATTATGATATAGGAACTGTTGGATATCATTATCCTAGGATAATATGATTTTTTAAAAACCTTTATGCTCATATAATATTTAAATTGTCATTAATATCTCTCCCTTTTACCATTACAAAGCATCTCATATTACCCTTGTTTTGTAAATTTTCCTAGGATATGAAATTGTTTTTTAATATAATGTGTCTATGGAGGCATATCGTTTTATGGCCTTTTTTGAAGATGATACTGATCATTTTTTAGGAAATTTTTCATATATCTATTGGAATTATCCCCATTTTTTATTGATAAAATGGTTTGAATAAATTAAATAACATTGATATCTTGTTTTAGATGAATAAACATGTATTAATGATCTAAAAAAATAGATAATATAATAGTTCAAATATGAATATTTTTACATAGTTGATAAACATAGAAATTTGAATAGTAAAAACAAAACCTAATAAATTATGTATAAGTTTTTTATATAAAGTAAAAATATTTATAAACATGTTATTATGTATTATTAATTTCAGTATTTTCATTGAAAAATATTTTACTATCATAAAACTATTTTGATATAATTTTACTGATAAATACAATCATTTAAAAAAATAAAAAAAATTATTTCCCAAAGGAAAATTTTTTTGGAAAGAAATCATTAAAATTCTCTTATGGAGAATTGTAAGGATATTTTTTCAAAAACATCAATTTTTTAAATAACATTTAAAAATCATTTGTATTGTAAAATTAATTTTTTATCATGGAATTTATAAGTTAATTTTTATTAAAAAATGGTTAAATTATTAAAATTAGAGAAATTATATTATTATTAATCAAATGTAAGTCCTTGAAATAAATTTAAAATTAAATATATATATATATATATATATAAATTTTTTTCTATTGAAATTATTTCTTTTGAAACTGATTTTTTTGTCCTGTTTGTGGTTTTAATTTTTAAATAAAAATTTTCAACATGTAATGTACCTATTCATTCCATGTAATACATTTGAATATTTCATGGAATATATCAAGATCCATGTGATGAGTGGTGTGGGGTTTTTAGGCTTAGTGTAAAAATAATATGTTTTTGATGTATATTAAATATATTAAAGATCATGAGTGTGATGTTTTCCTAAAAAAGAGGGAAAACATCAAAACTAGGGCCAAAATATATATATATATATATATATATATATATAAGCGTAATGATGAGTTATGATGCTTGTTTTATTCTTAGTGTGACATTAGATTTGTCTGCGATGGGCACAAACTAAAATGTAGTCAAAAGATAATTAACAAAATAGATAATTTAAAATATTAATTTTCTTTGTCATCACATGGTGACTTAAAATCTACAATATGTATGTTGATATGGGAAGATAATAAGGTTGTATTTTGAACCATCGAGACAGAGGACCATAAAAGGATATATTTGGTGTAATAATACAACATATTAGATTATATTGGGTATTTTGTGCCAACACAGCTCATGGATGTCCCCAACGAAAATAACACAGATTCATCATCATTATATATTGATCTAAATAGTGTTGGGGATATTTATTTGTTGATATTCACTTTTTTCTGTACCAAAATTAACACAATTCAATTGACTAAATTATTGTATCTTGGATTAGTCAGTTTATAGGAAATGATTATTTGAATGAATTGGGGACAATTATTTTTTGTTGCTTTATTGATTTCTATACATTTTCATTTTCATTTCCAAAGATAATGTGTCAAGACCAAAATGAATAAAGGTCATGGTTTGTTCTTCTTATTATTGTATTATGGTGTTCTCTCCCTGTTATAGGAGGGTCTATTAATTGAAATTACATTCAACCTATGATTTGATGAATTCCTAGAGAAAAATCAATACACATTATATATTTGGGAAAAAATATCACTTGTATAGGATTCAGGTGGAGATTTGGTCACGTGCTTGTGGTATATGACTATATTAATAGATCAACAACCATTTCAAGTGTTTTTCTTCATAGTTTAGTTATGATACACCAATGAGGTGCGATGAATGCTGGTATCAACAACATGATTTGGATGGATTATAACATTCCATAGTGTGTTGGTTTGGATAACCCTATATCCATGCCATGTTATATGATTCCGAGAAGAATTGGGGGTATGAAGACCTGATAGGTGAAGTGTAATATTTAGTTTATGGAATATATAAAAAAACAACCAATAAAACATGTAATAATATAATAACACACCATTATTACCATATCAATGTTGATCAAGGGTTTAAGAATATACATAATTATGGCACACAATGTGACATTTTTCACAAGTTGTTCCACCATTACAAAAACTACATATCTTGTACAATGGGTTCACGCTAAGGAGCCCATGTATTTTTACATACCATTATTACATGTCACACACCATACAAAAAAAATAAGATATCTCGGTGTATATAGGGAGAATGCATGTTGGTGGATATATGGTGCCACATGCGGTGTACTAGGTATGTATGTGGAAAGGCTGGAGTACACTTATGTAGATATGTACAAAGACATGTCCATGTTCATGTATAAGGTCTGTAGTAGATGGAAAAAACCATATTGGATCACCAAGTAATGATCCTCGATTAAATATTAAATATTATATTGATTTTAAAATAGAATTCATTTTATTTCATTCCAAAATGATCATTTATGTTTATATTTTCAGATGGTTTAGAAAATTCAACACATAGTGAATCTATAAATTATATGGGGAAAATTGTAATCATTATCATTTTTTCCCACAAAATAAACGCTTTTAAAAGAAAACATTATTTCTCTTCAAGTAATATCATCAACCATTTCCCCTTGTCCACATACCGGTCTCTATACTCCATTAAATCATAAGAAACACATTTTAAAACATGGTATGACAAAAAATTCCATGAAATGAAATAAAGGATGGGAAAACAATAGTCCATTAAAACACAAGAAAACACATGGAATTGTTATCGATCTCCCAGTGTTTTTTGGTCTATTGAAATGATTCTTTTTCTCAGAAGAAAAAAAAACTTTTAACTAAATGAAACTGGTAAACCCATAATAATTAAAAAACTACACATTTTGTAAACGTAGAGCATCAAATTCATAATTCCCTTTCAAATACATTTTAATATTTATTAACTATATAGTCGTCTTAAAATGTAATTAGTATACAATGTGATAGAGATATATAATGTTGCTCAAACATTCATATAATAATTTTTTGTTTCAACCATGAGATATAATTGCAATAATTTTTTTTAAACAAGTTAAACATTATAGACAACCTATAATTCTAAAGCAACCAATGTATTTGTACATATCTCATAAGAATATGTCCTTGTTCTATCATAGAAGAACCTATCATTGGATTATCACATAACCACATGTCAATTGTTTATCTTGTAACCTCACATTATTAGTTACTCAAGTTTCGACCCTTAATTTTACAAAATACCCATGAAACATAACACAATCATAACACATTAATACTTTCATTATGTAAATATTCATAAGGAATATTACAAGTTTATTTAAAAAATCAAATTTCTAGAAATATTGCTCATTAAAATCGGAAAATTATTTATTTGATAATAATAATGTAATATAGGAAATTATGATTCAAATAATTAAGGTTTCGTGATGGCATGAAAAGTTTCTCATTACCAATAATTGAAAAAATAATTCATTTCATATTTTTGTTGGAAAACTAACAAAGAACCACAATTAAAAAATTTAAAAAAATAATTTTAAAATGTTTTGAAGAATGTATAACATCAGTGTAGATGAAATGAAACAGTCATACTAGAATATGAAAAACAATTTTTGAATAAATTTTTTAATGCAAATCCAAGGAAAAAATGGTGTTTTATGAAATCATTAAAAGGATAAAATTTGAATGATTTTTTCTTAAATATATAACTACATTGGATTGAGAAATAATAAAATTAATTGATTATATTTATTACCATAAAATACAATTAAAAAATTTATGAAAAATATAACTTATTCATAAGCCATTTAACCCAATATTTTAACATGATATAATTAATATGTAGATGTCTAAACCAATTCATCAAAATTTTGTTTTGAAAACCCACACCTCGTGTTTTAAACCATTGAAATGTGTTGTTACACCTTTTTTAATGATTTGAATAATATTATTAACTAATTAATTAAATATATAAATATTTATAATACCTTATGTGACGATTTGATTAACATTTATGACATACTCATTAATAATAATTCATTATTTTCATGGTTTTCTGTTTATTTTTTTCAATGTTTCATGATTGGGTTGTTTGTGTATACTTATGGACTTCATATATAATTAGTTTAAAATAATAGAAGAGTAATGTAACACTATTAAAAACATCCATATATTTGAATGGTCTCGTGATTCATTTTAATTCTGTAAATGGGTATTATTCGTTAGATAAATGTTTAATGAGGATTCTTTGGTGGATTTTCCAACATAATGAATTAATATCCTTGTATTTTATTTTATTTTTATATATTAGTTATATATCATTAGTTTGGTTATAATATTCTTATTTAAACATGTTTTAACGCAAATGATAGTTTTATCAGTGTCCATGAAGTAGGTAATGGGAAATGTGAAAAATTATTATTCATGAAGTTGATTAACCAACATAATTTATACCATAGTTTCGTTTTATTTAATAAGAGGGTAGTGAAATGAAATAGTTCTTATAAATTCCATTAAAAAAAGCACCAATATATATGTGAGTTTAGTTTTTTAATTCATTACATGATAATGTCTGTGAGGAGAATCTGTGAAAAGAAAATAAATGTATAGAGGTACTTTGATAAAATAACATATTGAATAACACCTCATTAAGAAAGTCTCGAGGTACCGAGATTCAGAATATTTATTATTCCAAAATAACATAGACATTACATGTGTAAAGAGGTGAGTATTATTCAGATATTTTTGTTGCTACAA
The DNA here is from genome assembly GCA_963277665.1 of Viscum album. Lineage (NCBI taxonomy): Eukaryota > Viridiplantae > Streptophyta > Magnoliopsida > Santalales > Viscaceae > Viscum > Viscum album. The sequence goes on along the minus strand of OY728121.1, from coordinate 1,192,828,270 downwards.
TCATGTTAGTCTAAAATGGTTGGTGAAGAGTGGTATTTATACTAGTAGAGAGGTTGGATTAAGTGATAAAAATAAATTTTCTTCTCTATTTAAATCCACACACATTTAAGTGAAATTAATTTCCCAAAAAATTGATGATAATTATTATTTCAGAATCTATTATGCGATATGAAATATCTGAACCATCCATTAAATGTAGATTTTTTTTATATGTTATGTCATTACCTTTTACTATTAATTAGTTCTTTTATAATTAAAAAAAAATCTATCTAAAAAATTAATTGAGCATACTTCATAATTTATAACTTATTATACATAATATCAAATAATTTTTACCTAATTAAATTCACCTAGTTTCTAAAAATATATTTAAAATTATTCTAATACCTATAATTAAAACAGGGTTTTATAGTGAAAAGTTTAAATTTTTAAAATGTTTTTATATCCATAATCAATGTGAAATTAAATAGAAGTACCTTAAATATATTTAATTGTATATAATTAAATTAATTATATTTAAAACCCATTTAAAATGTAATTTAACCATATAAATAACATACATGAAATATATGTTTGAAGATAAAATACTTTTTTTCACTATTCACCAGAAAAATAAACTTCTTATAAAAATAATAAATATTAACCAGAAGATAATTTTTATATTAAAATTTCAATATTTACATTCATTTATTTTTAGAATTAATTTATAACCATTCCAAAGAATTATATTTTTAGTAATTGTTCCATGAAATGGTGGGAAAATTTATTTTTTGAAAAATATTGCTTTGTATGTCTAAAATTTGAATTTTTTCTTATCTTAAGACCATCAAACATATAAAATGAAATTTAAAGAAACATTATTTGATATATAACCTAAAAATTTAATTAATATATCTGAATAAAAGTTGTTAACATAATTAGTTATGATAAAATTACATTATAATCACAAATGTGGGGGGGGGGGGGTTAAGAAACACACCCTTTTTATTCAATTTTGTTTTATTTCCATTTATAATTAAATTGTAAAAATGATTCTATATTATAAAAATTATTATAAATTTTTTTATAAATTAGTTAATATCATTAATTTTATCTATTAATATGGCTAGGTGATAACTACCACATAATAATATTTAGTCTTATTTTAATATCAATGTAGTTTATCTTGTAAAATATTTTTCATAGTGTTTTAATTCAAAATCATATGGAGTTAAATTAATCTACCATTAATAAATTTCATTATCAAATATTGAAATCTATCCATTTATCTAATGATTACATTTTTAATGTATCTATATTTAAATCCTAGATAAAAAAATGTTAATAAAGCATGTTTTTGAAAAGAGAGAAAGAAAAAAACAAAGGATACTAGGGATAACAGATTACAGGTTTCCATTTATATATAAAATTGATATAGAAGAAATTTTAAAAAATAATTCTAGGATTTAGAGTGATATAGAACATATTTTTTAGAATGTTAACAATCGATAAACCATAAATCACTGATCGGTTAATAGGATTTATATATCCCACTATAAAAATGAATAAAGTAACATTTTTTTAAAAATCAATTTTCCTTGCAGTTGAGGAATTCCTTTACTACATAAACTATTAATATATGAAAACATATTTACATTATGTGTATATTTTCATCCTCATCTATTCTCCATAATGAGTACACAATATGAATTTTAAAACATATTAAATCTGAATCATCTTCTATTCCTGAAAAACACCACAATTGTATGAATATCTATTCATCATATCTATAGGAATTAACATAAATGATTATCATAATATAATGTAATTATCATAAATTAATATACTGTTATATCATTAAAACCCAAAATTATATCCAAAGTTTAATAGTATGCACTAAAATTTCAACATAGATCATCTAACAAATAAATATCCTTAAAAATAATGAATATATTATAAATTAAATTGAAAAACAAATATATAAATTATTTGATGACAAAGTACTCCCTGATAAACATAATATTTAAAAAACAAAAATCAATCATAAATTCATATGCCAATATATAATCGCCCTAGTTGGAAAATATCTATAATATGATGACTATTTTCATAAATAACCAAAATCACCCAAAATCATATATTCTTCCTGACTCGATTTGAACTTTTATTTCTCAAATTAAAACCCATATTATTCATTTTTCCTCAATCACAAAAGCATCAAAAATAGTGAACATCATCAAAAATGTCATTGATCCCATTATTAATTAATCAATTTCTAATAAATTGTTCTTTAATATGATAATAAATGTGATCCCAAAATAAAAATACATTTTCATTGATCAAATTATTTATATAAAAAAATATATAATTACAACTCACCCATGTTTTAGGCTAGTGGTAAGGGATGCATCGTTGTAACCCTTTTTTAATGGGATCAATCCCCAAGGCCTATCTATATGAAACTGGATTCCTATCATCCTGTGAGTTTATCATTTTTTCAAACAATATTAATACATTCCTTATAAAATTGTAGATATTTTAGAAACATCATAAAAAATTACATTAATAAATTATAACCTAAATTATGATTTCATACCATACATTCTTCATACAAATACAAATAACAGAAAATTACCTAAAATAATGGGATAATATTATCCAATATTAATACATATGTCACCAAACATATACCATGTAAAATTAAACGAATTTATCCTAAAATTATGTTTTTACTATAAAAGAAAATTAATTTTTTTGTTTACATAAAAAAGTATCACATTCATAGCGCTTACAAAATGTATTGATTCTATCTATTTTTTGTTTCCAGATTTAGGGTAAAATATATTCTATAGAATAATACATAGGAACTCAAGGATTCCCATAATATTTGTAACATACAACTATATCATAAATATTATATCTCAATAGTTAAACACAAATCTCATTAAAATTCTATATTAAGTCATTAATTATGATTCATCATATTATTCTTTAATAATTCATTCATAATATCAATGAAATTAATTATATCCTTTTAATTAATTAATATAAACACACTAATGTTGCATAGAAAGAATATAAGAAAATAATTATTAACAAAAATCCAGACTTAAGGATTTCCTGAATATACCCTTTATCTTCTGACATGATGGGAAACATACAAAATGAGAATATTCCTTTCCATGGGGAATATCAAATTTTATGATATATGGTAATGTTGATATTTTGAAATCAACTAAAAAAAGAACCATGAGACATAAAATTTTTAGAGAATGGAAAATGATTTATATATTATAAAGTGTACATTTTAGGTTATTAGAATACTCCAAATGATATCAATATCATATAGACAATATTTTCCCATTATTGTGATAATGAAATCATATGAATGGGAAAGAATGATGTGAGTGTTCTCTTTCAATATATCTAGATAAATGATCTTTAATCTATATAAAATAACATAATTAAAACATGAAATGATATTATGAAATGGTCCTTTTAATGATAATACTTATCGAAACTCAATAACACCTTTACCCTGAAATACTAAATCCACGTCCTTTATAAATCCAATCTATAAAATACTATTAATCTCCATGAAATTAATTTATTTAACTTAGTAAATGGGTAACCGTGATTTTTATGTCATAACCATCATTTACATGTAAAAACACGTTGATGCCTATTACTCTTAATATAACCTTACATGGAAAAATATATTCTTCAATGCTGACATATTCTTGTATTGATACTAACTGAAAGGACTCGGAATTAAATATTACATATTATAGTGATTAAAAAATAAATAAAGTAAATATTTATTTCCAAAATAACATCTAGTATTTTTTTAAAATTTTGTGAAAACCTATACATAGTAGTCAAATAAATTACAAGTGGTCACTAATACATAATATCTATTTTTTTCAACAAAATGAATCAATTTTAAAATGAAACATGTTTTCTTTAAATTTAGAATCATCATAGTTTCCCATTTTTTCATCCCTGTCTATACTCTCACTTAAATACCTTGACAAAACTTTTATGAAATTAGATGATTGAAAAAGATTATATTAGGGAAATAACAAAGGGAAATGTTTTTCCATTGAAAAATAGGAAGACTCATGTAGAATTTACCTTTATCTTAACGTCAATTCATCTATTTAATAAATATATTTATTTAGAAATACCACACTATTTTAACATCAATGAAATCTTGCAAACCAATACAATGTAAAAAAACACTTTTCTTAATATTATTGAATCACATTCATAAAACCATTTTAAAATCATTTTTAAATGGAATAAACACATAGTCTACAACATATATAATCACAACACAATGTAACTTGGTGATATAATGGGTCTTAACACAATATATAAGATATATTAGTATCCCTCATGATCTATAATTGGAATAAGACATTATTTTAAAATTGAGTAACAAATATGACCAAGATATAACTCCAAATTACCTAATTCATTGGATATTATCAGTTAACCTCTCATCTATAGATTATCACTAAACCACCAATCAGTGGTTTATTAGATAACCACTGATAATTGGTTTATAAAATAAACTATGATAATTTTTATATAACGTAACCACCAATATTTTTTAAAAAATTTCAATGAACCATATCACATTTAGATAATAAGAAAATGCGGATTATATAAATAATTTTAGGTAAAATAAGAAATTCTTTTTAAAATCACATTTTTTAGAAAAACTGTTTACCTACAACAGATTCAATTTTATTTAAAAATAACCATGTAATATTGTATATAAGGATTCAAATAAATAATTTGTCTTGATAAATGGAAAATCCAAACCTAACAGAATTGATTAAATAACATTCCATTTGTATCTTTTTTGATATGTATCAAAGAAGAACTTTTAGGAAATTGAAAAATGTAAAATTTCAGAATTTTTGGAAAATTGAAATAATATATTTAAAATCACATCAATTATGTTTATAATATTAAAAAAATATTTTGGAATCAATTTTCGTAGTCACAGTTCTGGAAGGATAATATTTATTATTGGATGAATAAAAAAGATAAATTTTAAATAAAAAACACATGTAAATATAAATATATTGGAGTGAGATTCAATAAAATAGATTGATTAAATATTTTCATAATTAATACATATATATTAATAAGAAATAAAATATATGATATTCATATTAGATATCACACATAATATTATAATGACAAAATCAAGAAGTATAAGTATTTCCCCAATTAATGAAATTGGATTATGAAATCCCTTACCACATGTTTGGATTGCATAATATGTTTTTAAAACACATTTTAAATGTTTTAATAATCTTATTAACTATTTTAAATATAGTATTAAATTTATATTAACTTATTATATTATTTTATACATTTTATAAGATATTCGTTAATAATATTACATTATCTTCATGGATTCGGGTAATTTTGTTTCACGGTTACTTGATAAATTGATATGTTTATAATTAATGATGTTCTTGTAAAATTGGACAAAAAACATTATAGTTAATTGAATTGAAATAATGAAAATCTATATATATTCATGGTACCATATATTATTATTATTTATTACATGAGGATGATTTAGTAGGTAAAATGTTAATGATAAATGTTTTTTTGGGGTTTTATGAACATCAGGATTTAATTTTAATTTTTTTAATAATACATTTATATATTTATTATAAAAAATGAATTTGGATACAATATACAATTTAAAATATATTTTTACTTTATTAATTGTAAAACCTGAGACTTTTATGTGAAATATTTTGTTTTTATGTTATATACATCATTAAAAGAATCTTTCACTACACACAACACTAGCTTGGCTTGCTTTACATTCAATCACAACCTTCCTTGATAGCTTGTGTTGTACGAAATACTGAGTTTCACTAAACAATGATATGCTATTAAAATATTAATAAAACTATCCTTTATGAATAGTAATACCAAATTTTTGAAATTTTATAAATTTTATCATTCAAAATAGACTTCATTTTTTGATTCAGAATATCGAAATTAGCCTAGGGTGAAATTTTCTTATTTTTCTGAAAACATTCAGTTTTTGATGAATAGTGAATACACTAGGTTACTATTTAAAAAACAACATTTTATTTAAATTATTATTTATTTTATTTAAATTTATTTTAGGTCAAAATTGATATATAATACCTATATAAATTCTACACAATTCATTGGAGTCATTTTATAATAATTTTAGATATATAATCTTTTATTGAACTTTTCACCGTCTTTTACCCACCTCCTAGGAGAGTTTGAAAATTTATATAAAACATAATTTTACTGCTTATGTGAGTGAAATTTAAAAAATCCGAGAGATTCGGTTAATATCAAGGACTAAAATGTGGTTCAAGGTGATTAAAATAATTTTTTTTGAATAGTAACTTTTTACTTTTATTTACCACGGTTAAAAGTAAATAGGGTAATTAAGGGTAAAAAGATATTATTATTACCATAAAACATGTCCTAATTCTATTGCAGAAGTTTAATTCGACCAAAAACAACCTTAGTAATAAAATATGACCATTTAGGTCCACTTGGATTAGAATAGGACATTTATTATTAATTTATTTAACGAAGGGTTAAAATAGTTAAAATGATTATTTAATAACTAAATAATATTTAATATAGGGATATTCATAAGATAAATTAGACTATAAACATTATTTATAAATATAAAATGATTTCCTACATAATTGTATTTTATTTATAATTTTTAGACGTTAAATAATTTAATTTATTTATGACACAATGATGATGCAGTAATTATCTTATTAATGAAATATTAACATAATTGATGTTATAAATACCCAAATAAATGTAATTTGAGAATTTTTTTGAATTACAATAATTTTATTGGTTAATATGACATGTTATTATTGATTTTATTAACTTTTTTTGAACTAATCATGCTGTTATAATTTTTAGAAAAATAAATTATCAAATAGTGTCATAATTGACATAAAATAGTTTTAAAAAAATATTATATTATTAGTTGTTATATTATTCCTAAAAATCTAAGGTTTGGAAAAATGTCTTAGATAAGGTTTTATATATAAATAATAAACATCTTGGAGTTCGATTGGCTTGTTATAGTATGTTTATTAACCATATACTGTAAGAAAAGAAGAAGACACGGTAAAAGTTAAATTATTTAACTTAGAGTTAAATCTAAATTATAAGATTAATATAGTAACCCAATACTATCTAAAATCGATTGGATAAGAGTATTTTGACACATTACCACCTTATATTATAAATAAATCAATTTGGAGCTATTAAAAACCGAATATTACTTTATAATAAAATAATACTTTAAGTTTTTCCTAAGGGGCCCCTCTCCTCCCTTATAAAAGGGCATCTCCTCCCTCTCCCCCTCACACCACATTGAGCCTTAAATCTCGGCCATCCCCTACCAATTTCTCTTATACACTTCCTAGAATCATCCTAGAGGTTTTTGTCTTCTTAAAGGTCTATCTTTAGTGACCAAAAGGAGGTTAAGATGAGGCGCTTCATAGAGGAGGTAAGGTCCGTTACAGATTCTTTAAACATTATTTCTTCTTCTACTTATTCTTATTTAGTTGTTTAATTATGAAGTAATAACACCAGTATCACTAATATACTTATATTTTATTATAAATATGAAAAAACAATATTTGACCTTCTATCCATCCTACGGAAAACAAAATCACCGCCCGTGCGTACGTGCAGAATACTGTCTCCACACTGTGATGTAATCTATTTCCAAACACCACTTTAGTTGTATGTGTATAATGGTGTAAATAATATCTATATATGATTATTTTAAATTGATATTTATTTTTAAATAGTATCCATACACTTCAACACAATTCCACGATCATGGAAACGATATCATCGCTCGTGCATACGTACGACCTACCGTCCCCACGATGTGATGCGACTCGTTCTACATGATATTCATTAAATAATGAGTATATAAATTAATTGAATGAATTAATATGATATATATTACACTAATAACATTCTGTAAATGAGGTATCTATAACCTAAAGAGAAGAATAACAATTTATTCGAAAAAACACGCATAAGACCAAACAACAATAAACAACCGAATAACAAGTAACATTGAAATATTACTAATAAGAAGCCAAAAATATGATCATATATGATATCATAACAATGAGTACTATTCTGTAATAAGTCAATGACATTATTTAAATCATTATACAGGAGGTTCGAACACTTACAATGAAAATCAGTCCTAAAGTAAGGGAAAATCTCACAATCTCATTTTTATCTAAGATTGTTTATACTTTTGTGTTTACTGGGGTGTATTTTATCATCCACAAACATTTTTCCTCAATATTTAATATTATTTCTATCCTCATAAAATTTTTTAAATCTAATTTCACCCATCGATGAGTTTTTAGTAAAAGATATGAAAGGAATATTTTGTCCTTTTTCGTACGAGATACTTTTTGACTTTTCCGGCCAAACCATGAGAAGAATTTTTTTTAACATATACGGCCTGAATGGATTTTTAGAACATTATTTCCATGAATCTTACTTTACGTGTTTTCAAGTTTAATTTTAATCAACTTATTATAGTTTAAAATTTTATCACTTGTTATGAAAGGAAAAATGTTTTTGAAGTAGAAAGGATACTTTCCTCAAGAATGGAGTTCAAGTGTTTTATCAAAATTATTTTCCATCTAAGATAATATAGGGTTATGTTTCTATACCTATTTTTACATTTATTTGATTATGTTATGTTGGAATTATTTTTATGAATTCCTTTTATCTTATATGGATTATGTTATGATGGAACGATTTTTAAGAATCCCATTTTAATTACATGGGTTATCCTATGATGTATGACTTAAGATTTTATGGCACACATAATAATGGTTTCATTATGAGATTGTTGAGAAGTATATCTCCCTCCAATGCAATGGGTAATGATTTATATCTCATGAGATATACATGGATGAAATGGCAGGTTAATCTGGTTTAGTGAAACTGGACTGAAATGAGGAGTAACTCGGTTCAGAAATGGACTTTGTCTGCTACAATAGTCTTGGAAATGAGTCTAGACTACTAAAAAATGATTCTATATGATTTTTTGTGCACTCCAAAAATTTGTATGTTTTAAGTAATGATTATTGGGATTACATTTCACTATTATGATTTATCCCATGTTATGAAATTATGATCTCTATTACAGGTTAAGATTTCAAAAATGACATGTTATTATGAATATGATGTGATTTATATTTCTTATGTTTTACCTTACTGAGCATTTGAGCTCACCCTTTTGTATATTTTATTTTCCCCAGGTTCAGAAGAAGTATATTAGGTAAGATATGCCAAAAGGGACTCTAGATATGATAAAATAAAATGGTGGCAGTTTAGATTATTTATGAACTAGTTGTTTATGTTTCCTAGTTTCTAAATACACTATACCTATATGGTCCTTTCAGGGTTTTGTTTTATGCTTTAATAAGTGAGTTTCAATTCTGATGTAAAAACAATGTATTTAAAGTATTGGTCGTTATAGTTGGTATCAGAGGAGAGGTATAATCAACCTTTGGAATGTAGGATGCGAAAGCCTTAATAAGAACCCTAAGGATATGTCTAAGAATAGAACACAATCTTAGTATTTTAAAAATGGCCATGAAAAAACTATGATAAGACCTTAAGTGTGAAATTTTATTCTAGATTATGTGTTTTTCCTATTATAATAAGTGTTACTCACACTATTATTCTTCGTTTTAGTGAATGGATGGAACCAGAAGAAACCATGTTAATGCGGAATGTGACGTGCAATGCAATGATTGTCCCCCTGAGCAACGAAATGTTATGGGAGCTGGAATGAAAAATCTTGTAGCCATGATCACACAACATTCTCAAGCTATGAATCATGGAGGACTTCCAAACGAGCAATGGAAGAAGAAACATTATGTTGAATCCTTCATGAGGTAGTGTCCACCCTCATTCAGCGGGTCTACTGATCAATTAGTGGCTGAACAATGGATCAGTTCCACTGAAAATATATTTTCAGTTCTTCAATGTTCTGAACATGATAAAGTCATCCTAGCAGTATATCGTTTGGAAAGTGTAGCTAATCAATGGTGGAATCTTATCAAGAATACGAGGCCAAGAGATTAAATTGAGTTCATGGAATGGGACGAGTTCAGGAACATATTTTCCAATAAATACTTCCCTTATATTATTTGAACAAATATGGATAAGGAGTTTCTTGAACTAAAGAAAAATCATGATGAATCTGTTGGTACCTACAAAGCAAATTTTACAAGACTTGCAAGGTACGCTTCTGGTATTATTATCCAACCTGAGAGTAAGATCGAACGATTCTTTAGTGGATTAAAACTAAGTCTTCGAAGGGAGATAGCCATAAAGGACTTCAATAGCTATGAAAAAATTGTTCGATGTTCTCTCAAGGTTGAGATAGATATTGGAGTAACCCATCAGTCATATGTGTTTGATAAGAAGAGGAAAATGGAATTCAAAGGAAAATATAAAGAGCACACTGAAAAGAAGATTAGTTTTCCCTTATGCTCAATGTGTGGAAAGAAACACGGAGGGAGTTGTCTTAAAGGGACATGTAAATGTTTCAAATGTGGAAAGGGAGGTCATCGTGCATTTGAATGCTGCAATGATGGGAAGAAGATGTCTAGTGATGTGAACAATAAAAAGGCTACAAAGAGTGCACCTCCATCACTTCAATGTTATAAGTCCAAGGATATGGAGAATTATGCTAATCAATGCCCAAATCCAAGGGTTCTTTATGATGATCGACGTCAACAAACTCTTAAGGCTAATGATAAAGGAATGTCACATGCAATTTCTATCAGCAATGTGGAGTGCGATAACGAAGTGGTGAAAGGTACACATACCATCTACTCTAAAGTATAAAATGTTTTATTTGATTCTATATCCACCAACTCTTTTATTTCTGAATATTTTTCTAAGTTTATCATCGTATTACCTCAACAATTAGATGTTTAGTTAGATGTGACAATCCCTAATGGAAAAACAGTCACATCAAAAGTTTATAATTCTTCTCTGATTGATGTTTGTGGGAAAGTGCTACCTGGAAATCTTGTGATCCTTCCTATTGTATAATTTTATGTGATTCTTGGCATGGATTGGATTTCTTTATATGGATCTCATATCAATTTCCAAAGAAGGGACGTCACATTCCATATTCCAGATCAATCTATGATCGTCTATCAATGCAAGGATGAACATAACCTTCCAGGGGTAATTTCTTCCATCTTTTGGGTCTTTATTCCACTAAATGAAGGTTATTTATAGCAAATGGTTGGTGAGAAACTCAATATTAAGAATATGGCCATTATACAAGAGTTTGATGATGTCTTTACAGAGGAATTTCCAGGCATTCCACCAAATCATGAAGTTGTGTTTTCAATTGAACTCGTACTGGGTGCTTTGCCTATTTCACAGGCAACTTATATAATGGCCCCAATTGATTTGTAGGAATTGAAGAAGCAACTCCAAGAGAATATTGATAAGGGATTCATACCCCTAGTGCATCACCTTGGGGAGAACCTGTTCAGTTTGTTAAGAAGAATGATGGATCAATGAGTCTCTTTATTGATTATCGAGAACTTAACAAGATCACTATCAAGAACAAATATCTTCTCCCATGCATTGATGACCTATTTGGCCAACTATGCGGAGCTAAATACTTTTCCAAAATTGATCTTCGTTTAGGGTATAATCAATTAAGGGTCATAAGGGAGGATATACCAATGACGGCATTCCGTACAATTTATGGACACTATGAATTTATAGTGATGTCATTTGGTCTTACTAATGCCCCTTCTATCATCATGGATCTGATGAATAGAGTCTTTAGGGACTATGTTGATGAGTTTGTGGTAGTCATTATAGATGATATTCTTGTCTATTCAAAGAGAAATGAAGAACGTGAAGATCACATGAGAATTTTATTGAAGACCCTCAGAAAGGAAAAGCTTTATGCAAAATTTTCCAAGTGTGAATTTTTCCTTGAAAAAAGATTCATTTCTGGGTCACATAATCTCAAAAGAGGGGATATATGTGGATCCAGGAAAGACAGAGATTATCGAAAGATGGATGAGATCAAAAAAATTAACCGAGATCCGAAGTTTTCTTTGTTTGGATGGATATTATCGACGTTTTTGAATGATTTTTCATGATTATCTAATCCACTCACCAGGTTGACTCGAAAAGGAGATATGTTCGTTTGGATGGAAGTGTGTGAAGTGAATTTCAAAGAGTAAAAAAAAGGTTATCCAGTGAACCTATGCTCACACTGCCTTGTAGTAGAGAATGGTTTGTGATCTAGAGTGATGCATCCAAGACAGGTTTGGGGTTTGTTCTCATGCAAAACGATAAGGTGATAGCATATGCCACACGACAGTTGAAAATCCATGAGCAAAATTACACAACTGATGATTTGGATTTAGCAGCGGTAATCATTGCAGTAAAGATTTGGAGGCATTATCTTTATGGTGAAATGTGTGATATTTATACTGATCTTAAAAGTTTAATGTATATTTTCACACAAAAGGAGCTGAATATGCACCAAATTAGATGGTTGTAGTTGATTAAGGTTTACGACTGCTCATTTCATTACCACCCTGGGAAAGAAAACAAGGGGGCATATGCATTAAGTCAACATGACCATGATAGTTTATCCATGATGAGGATCACAAAAGATCCAATATTTATGGATTTACAAAGGATGGACCATGGAATTATAATGGAATGGGAAAAGTCTTATCTTTCTCAAATTAATGTTCAATCATCTATAGATGTTATGATTAAAGAGTCACAAGAAGAAGATGTAGAGTTACAAAAGAAAGTGAGAAATGTTTCTGAAGTCAACCTTGATTATAATGGGTTAATAATGTTCAGGAATCGGGTTTGTGTTCCTCCCATCCCCGAATTAAAGAAGGAGATACTGGATGGGGAACATTGTTCTTAATTCTATATTCATCCTGGAAGCACAAATATGTATAGGGACCTGAAAGAGTACTTCTGGTGGGATCACATTAAAGAGATGTTGTTTAATTTGTCTCTCGATGCGTGGTTTGTCAGCAAGTTAATGCTGACAGATAGAAGTCTAAGGGGATGTTACAACCATTACCCATACCAAAATGGAAATGGGAAAACATCACTGTGGACTTTGTCACTGGACTTCCTAAAACATTCAAAGGAAATAATGTTATTTGGGTCATAGTTGATCATCTTATAGAGTCTGCACACTTCATTTCTATTAGAGAGGATTTCTCTCTGGATCATCTTGAAAGGATATATGAGAAAGAAGAGGTTAGATTGCATGGAGAACCACTTTCCATTATATCTGATCGGGATCTAAGGATTACCTCAATGTTCTGGTGAAGTCTTCAGCAGACTCTGGATACAGAGTTGAGTTTCAGCACGAATTATCATCCTCAGACAGACGGTCAGTCTGTGTGAACAATTAAAACTCTAGACGATATGTTAAGAGCTTTCTCTATAGATTACAAAGGTGGTTGGGATCAACACCTACCTTTGGTGGAATTTTCATATAATAATAGCTTTCATTCCAGTATTCAGATGGATCCTTATGAAGAACTCTATGGAAAGAAATGCAGGACTCCAACTTGCTGGGATGAAGTTGGGGAAAGAAAGATATTAGGACCATATCATGTTGATGAGATGGCGGAAAAATACCAATTTATTAAACAACACATAAGAGCAGCTCAGAGTCGAAAAAAAGTTATGCCAATAACCGAATAAAAGACCTTGAATTTGAAGTGGGTGATAAGGTGTTCTTATGAATATCTCCATGGAAGAGAGTAATGGGAATTGGAAATAAGGGAAAGATGAGCCCTAGGTATATCAGTCCTTTCGTAATACTGGATCGTGTTGGGAAGGTAGCTTACCTATTGGCGCTTCCACCGAATCTCTCCCAAGTTCACGATGTGTTCCATGTATCTCTCCTGATAAAGTACATACCTGATCCTTCACATGTACCGGCTCAGATGTTGTACCGCTGGAGCATGATCTTTTTTATGAAGAACAACCGATAGTGATTCTGGATCATAGAGAAAAAGTCCTACAGAACAAGACCACTCGCTTGGTGAAAGTTTTAAGGAGGAAATATCAATTAGAATAAGCTACATGGTAGATTTAGGATATGATGAGGGAGAGGTATCCTCATCTGTTTGTTAAAAATTTATGAATTTTGAGGGCAAAATTAATTTTTAAGGGGGGTAGAATGTAACACCCGAGACTTTTATGAGAAATACTTTGTTTTTATGTTATATACATTATAAAAGGAATATTTCAGTACACAAAACAATAGATTGGCTTGCTTTACATGCAATCACGACCTTCCTTGATAGCTTGCACTGTTCGCAATACCGAGTTTTACTAAACAGTGATATGCTATTCAAATATTATTAAAACTAGCTACTATGAACAGTAATACCCACTTTTTAAAATTTTATAAATTTTATCTTTCAAAATAGACTTCATTTTTGGATTCGGAATATCGAAATTATCCTAGGGTGAAATTTTCATATTTTTCTGAAAACTATCAATTTTTTATGAATATTGAAAGCACTGGGTTACTATTTAAAAACCGACATTTTATTTAAATAATTTTTATTTTATTTAAATTTTTTTAGGAAAAAACTGATAAATAATAAATATATAAGTTCAATGTAATTCATTAGAGTCATTTTATAATAATTTTAGATATATAAAATTTTATTGAACTTTTCACCGTCTTTTACCCACCTTCTAGGAGAGTTTGAAAATTTATATAAAACATAATTTTACCGCTCCTATGAGTGGAATTTCTAAAATCCAAGAGACATGGTTAATATCAAAGACTAAAATGTGGTTCAATGAATGAAAATAAATTTTGGTGTATAGTAACTTTTTACTTTTATTTACCAAGGTTAAAAATAAATAGGGTAATTAAGTGTAAAAATGATATAATTATTACCCTAACACATGTCCTAATTCTATTGGATAAGTGTAATTCAAAGCAAAACAACCTTAGGAATAAAATATGACCATTTAGGTCCACTTGGATTAGATTAGGACATTTATTATTAATTTATTTAACGAAGGGTTTAAATAGTTAAAATGAATGTTTACTAACTAAATAATTTCTAATATAGGGTTATTCATAAGATACATTCGACTATAAATATTCATTAGAAATATAAAACTATTTCCAACATAATGGTATTTTATTTATAATATTTAGACATTATATAATTTAATTTATTTCTGACACAATGATGATGTAGTAATTATCTTATTAATGAAATATTAACATAATTGATGTTATAAATACCCAAATAAATGTAATTTTAGACTTTTTAGGAATTAAAATAATTTTATAGGTTAATATTAAATTTCAGTATTTATTTAATTAACTTTTTTTGAACTAATCATGGTGTTATGATTTTCACAGAAAAATCAATTACCAAATAGTGTCAAAATAGAAATAAAATAGTTTTTAAAATAAATATTATATTATTAGTTTTTATTCAATTCCTAAAAATCTATGGTTCTGAAAAACGACATATATAAGGATATCTATATTAATAATAAACAACTTGGGGTTCTTTTGGCTTGTTATAGTATGTTTATTAACCATATAGTGTAAGAAAACAAGAAGACATGGTAAAAGTTAAATTATTTAACTTAGAGTTAAATCAAAATGATAAGGTTAAAATAGTAACATAAACATATCTAAAATCTATTGGATGAGAGGATTTAGACCCATACCATTCTAATCTTCGAAATAATTCAATTTGGATATATTAAAAACCTAATATGACTTTATAATAAAATAATACTTTAAGTTTCTCCTAAGGTTCCCTCTCCTCCCTTATAAAAGGGATCCTCCTCCCTCTCCTACTCATCCCACATTGAGCGTTCGATATCAGCCATACTCTAACAATTTCTCTTCTCCACATACCTAGAAACATCTTATAGGTTCTGGTCTTCTTAAAAGACAATATTTAGTGCCCAAAGAGGAGGTTAAGAAGAGGTGCTTCAAAGAAGAGGTAATGTCTGTTACCGATTCATTCAACTTTATTTCTTCTTCTACTTATTCTTCATATTTGTTTCAATATGTAGAAATAACATCAGTATCACTAATATACTGATATTTTATTATAAATATGGAACAACCTTATTTCACCTTCTATCCATCCTACGGAAAACAAAATCACAGCGCGTGCGTACATATGGAATACCGTCTCCACGCCACGATGTAATCTATTTTCCACCACCACCTTAAATGGATGGGTATAATGGTGTAAATAATAACTATATATGATTATTGTAAAGTGTTATTGATCCTTAAATAGTATACATACACTTCAATACAATTCCACGATCATGAGAATGATATCTCGCTCGTGCGTACATACAGCCTACCGTCACCACGATGTGATGTGACTCGTTATACATGATCTTCATTAAATAATGATTATATAAATGATTTGAATTAATAAATATGATATATATTACACTAATACCATTCTTGAAATGAGTTATCTATAACCTAAAGTGAATAATAAGAATTTATTCGAAAAAACACGCATAAGAACAAATAGAAATAAACACCCGAATAACAAGTAACAATTAAATATTATTAATAAGAAGTTAAAAATATGATCATATATGATATCATAACAATAAGTATGATTCATAAATAAGTCAATGAAATTATTTAAATAATTATACATGAGGTTCATACACTTATGAAGTAAATCGGACCTAAGGTAATGGAAAATCTCAATCTCATTTTTATCCGAGATTGTTTATACTTTGGTATTTACTAGGGTGTATTTTATCCTCCATATCCATGTTTCCTCAATATGTAATATTATTTATATCATCCTAAAATTTTTTAATGACAATTTTACCCTTCGTTTTGTTTTTAGTAAAAGATATGAAAGGAATCATTTGTCATTTTTCGTATGAGGTACTTTTTAACTTTTCCGGCCAAAGTACGAGAAGAATGATTTTCTAACTTATAAGGCCTGAATGGATTTTTAGAATATTATTTCCATGAAAAATCCATTACATGTTTTCATGTTTATTTTTAATCAAATTCTTTTAGTTTAAAATTTAATGACATGTTAAGAAAGGAAAAATGTTATTGAAGTAGAAAGGATATTTTCCTCAAGAACAAAGTTCAAGCGTTTTATCAAAATTATTTTCCATCTAAGATAATATTGGCTTCTGTTTCTATCCCTATTTTTACATTTATTTGATTATGTTATGATGGAATTATTTTTATGAAGTCCTTTTATCTTATATGCATTATGTTATGATGGCATGATGTTTAAGAATCCCATTTTTATTACATGGGTTATGCTATGATGTATGATTTATGATTTTATGTCACAAATAAGAATGGTTTCCTTATGTGATTGGTGGGAACTATATCTCCATCCAATGCATTGGGTAATGATTTATATCTCCTGAGATAGACATGGCTGGAACGGAATGTTAATCCGGTTGAGTGAAACAGGACTGAAACGAGGAGTGAACTCGGTTCAGAAATGGACTTTGTCCGCTAAGATAGTCTTCGCAATGAGTCTTGACTAATAAGAAATGATTCTCTATGATTATGTGTGCACATCACAAAGTTTCATGTTTTATGTTATGATTATTTGGATTAAATTTCACTAATATGATTTATCCCATGTTATGAGATTATGATATCTTTTGCAGGTTAATATTTCCAAAATGATATGTTCATATGAATATGATGTGATTGATATTTCTTTTGTTTACCCATACTATGAATTTGGGCTCACCGTTTTGTATGTTGTCTTTTCCCTAGGTCAGGAAGAAGGATATTAAGTTAGATAGCCAAAAGGGACTCTAGATATGATAAAATAAAAGGGAGACGGTGCAGATGATTTAGGAATCAGTTGTTTATGTTTCCCAGTTTCTAAAGACACTATACCTATACGGTCCTTCCATGGTTTTGTTATATATTGTAATAAGTGTGAATAAATTCTAAATTAATAAAAATGTATGTAAAGTATGGGTCAATATATTAATATTTTTATTACAATCTGTCTAGTTGGAAATATAAAATCTAAAAAATCATTGTAAATGGTGTTGATTAACCAACATATCCTAGACAATAGTTTTTTTATTTTTAATAATGCGAGATGTGAAATATAGTGGAAATTATATATTCCATTATAAAACCAAATACATTTTATAAATTATTAAATAATAACCATGAATTTGTTGATGAAGGATTTGATGACAAATTAGTGAAAGGAAATAAATTATGAAGGGTACTTTGAAAAAATTACCTCATTAATATCACCTCATTGAGGAACACCTAATATCATTGTATTTTGTATTTTGATGATAAAAAATAAAATTAACTAGGGTATACTAATTATTACAGATTTTTGTAGATATTTTGGCAGATAATATTGATTTAAAGTCAAAAATTGGTGTGAAGAATTGTTATTTATACTGTATTAGATGTGGGTTTATGTTATTAATACAATGATTATTTTATATTTATATCGAAACACATTGATGTGGCATTACACTCCCTGAAAGGGGATAATAATAAATATTGTATTGAATTATTAGGATAGTTTAATACCACATATTTCCATTAAACATTTTTATTTTAAGTTATTTTATACTTTAACCATTTATCTTTTACCCTTGACATTATTTTATAGATACAATGGTAAATAATTTTTTTCATCATGTTAAAAATTTTATTAATAAAATTTAAATAAATTAGAGAACCTAATTTGAACCATTATATTTAGAATATGGAATATAATTTACCTAATTCAATTAACATAATTGAGAAATTAGATTTAAAATTAATCCCACATATAAAATAACATAACTGGTTTTTAAAGTGATATGTTCAAAAAATGGAATGTTTTTCTATTCCATCCCAAATTTAAATCTATTCCAATGACCTAAATTGGATTTATTGATGTATTATTGAACTAGTTATTCCTCAAACTAGTCTGAAAATATATTTGATCTATATAAATAAATTAATGGAAAAAACTATCTTTGAATAAAATTATATATTTTTCAGTATACATCAATATAATGTATCATGTTAGAAAAATGAAAATATTCACCGTAAAAAGTTTTTTATATTAATATTTTGGTTATTATTTTAATATTATCCAAATAAATTAATTTATGTGTCAAAATCTAGATGTAAAAGGAGTCTTCTATCTAAAGGAGTCAAAATTGTCTTTTAGAAAAGTATAGTATTTATACCAAAAAATATATTAATTCATATCATATCCCTATAAAAAATATTTTATGAATTTTAAAAAAGTTTACTTTTTATATAACATATAAATTAAATTGATTTCCTCATGTAGAAGTTATTAATTAAATTTATAAAGTTAAATATCAATTATGTTAAAAAAGCTTACTATAAAAACATGACCTTTATATTAAATAGGTTTTCATTTGTTTATATAATTTATAAACATTTAATTAATTTGTTATAAATTTATAAAAAAAATCATAATTTATTTAATATCATTCATTCACTCTATTACAATGGGTAAGTGATAACTATAACATAAAAATAATTATTCATTTGTTTAAGTTCTATGTGTTGTAACTTGTATAATATCATTCATAAAGGTTAATTATAATATCATACTATGTTTTTTGGAAATGGGGTGGGAATATATACATTCATTATAGAAAATGGGTCATGAGATTTATTGATAAAATTTATATTTCATGTGATCAGAAGACACAGGAAGATCCATGCCTAATGACACATGTCGTCAACCACCAGAGACACACTATGTAGTCCTTTGAGGATAGTTTGGGTTTTTATTTAATCATAAGGCAACTTATTTTACATATTTTGTGAGATTCCTTATGATATTATCAGTTTATTATGTTCTCTTGTTCCATTACATTGAGGGATATGTGTATTATCAAGTTCCCGTCATAGCAAGTGACCCATATACAGCTTCATGAAGATTTTTGCAGTGAATGAATATTCCCTTATTCCAGAGTGAGTTTTCACAGACTTCATCCACTAATGACTGAATGAAAAGGTGTGTGTATCACATAGGGTGTCCTAGATTGATTTTCATTTCCATTATTATGCCTTATAATAGTTTTTATAAGCAATACAAAAATTTACAAAGGTGCAGATCACCTAGCTAGGGGTTTCTTCAACAAAGGTCCCATGTCCCCCCAACGAGTCTCGAGAATTGAACATCTATCTTTGTATCGATATGGATAATTCCGATTAGGTGTAGTATGATATAGTGTGTATCATGGATGAACCATATCAGATTTTCTTTAATTAAGACCTAAATAATGTGACCTATATGATATGTGTAATCAGCTATAGTACATCATAGGTAGATGTTTTTCCCAAGATGAGCATGTTATATCAAATGTGTGCCATAATGGATGACAGGGATCATGGAGTGAGATCTCTTATATTATTATAAAAATGACCCCTTGTTACATCACTATTGATGGAATATTTTTGGACCATATGGGATGTGGCATCATTGATAGAATATGTAGATCATTATTTGTATTACTAACTTACTGATTCACATATCCAGTGATGAGGGTGAAACTCTTGATGTTTTGTGTTTTGATATTTTGCTATTTCATATTGTGTATTTTTTTACTAAACCCATGATGGGTTATACAATCATATTAAACACCTTATATAGATGAAATAAATTTGGGAGGAGTCCTCAGTGGAATAGTATAAGGAGGATCATGTTTGTTATAGACATACCAAAATGTATATCAACGTGATATTTCAATGTTGTCTCCTCCTCCAACAATATTTAGAAATTATTTCCAGTATTTTTTTGGAATTATTTTATCCCCTATTTGTGATTTCTAGTATTTTACTTTTTACAATGATTTTGGTATTCTTTATGTCTCTATGCATTATTATCATTTTTTAAAAAATTTATCATTTAATGGGATTTGATATATTTGTCTGTAGGTATATTTACGTAATTACTCCAATTTAAATGGTATTCACTATTTTCAATCATCATCAATCATTTCATTTTGTAGGTGGGCAAGCGGTACATGCATTTCAGGAACTATCGGAATGGTTTGGGTGTGAATTGTATCATAAGGGTCATAACCTCATGTTTTATGATGAATCATGTGTTTAGGATAAACGTATAGTGATTATTTAATGTAGTGGTGTGGTTTTTTTGGAACTTGAAATAAAATATTACAGTGATACAAGTCTAGTTACTAGGACAATCTGTTATGATTTAGTATCCCTATTGATTTTTTTACTCACAAGGACCCTCATAACCTTCTTTTCATACATGATATCTATAAACAGTAGTATTAGGGAATATATTGTAAAATGAATCATATAATAATGGTTATTTATTTCCATGTCCTTTATGAGTTATCATTCAAGTTATAGTCATTTATTTTGGAATGTCATGATGTCCATAAAAATGTCATTATGATGAAATACATCTTTGATTCAATGATAGTTTCATTTGGAAAATGAGGTGGTCAATGAGGATTCAATTCCCAAACCCACCAATGACGTGTTAACTATATTTGGGACATATGTACCGCTACCCCCTTCATTGTCCTACATGGATCCTACTATAGATAAGGAAGATTGTTGTATTCCTAATGAGTATTCCATTTCTATAACATGACTAGTTTCTGGTAAGAATAGGAATTATGTTGTATGTGAGTTCTATCAATTGGTGTTACTGAGAAACCATGAAGAGACAGAACCACACGTAATAGATGTTTTAATTGAAGAATTGGTTTGTATTTTTGGTGTGCGTGGATCCTAACTAATCGAATAATTATTCATGTAAACCATTTTCTCTGTGGATCCATAGTTAGCTCTTATGGTACTATCACATGACCGACAAATCATACATTTGAAATTAAATATTTGATGATAGAAAATTCCTAGGTGATATCGTTGTCCATAAACCCTTTTTGATTGTTAGAGGAATAGTGCAAGGATGTGGTGATAGTGTTCCACATAGATTGCACCCCTCCATTGTGGTGGTCTAATTGTAAAGAATTCAAAATATTGTGGTGGGCCATCAGTAGAGCCTAGTGGTCATGATGGGTGTCTCTGGATTGTGTGGTTGAGGTTGTTTATGCACTTATTTTTTAAATCAATCCCTATTTTTGAAAAACAAGTGGGATATGGAAATAATATGATCCATGGTGTAGGAGCATTCATATGCCTTGAATGTGGTCTAAGGTATTATTTTATTCTTCACTTCCCCAGAATTACTATAAACGTAGGGTTATTAGAAATTTTTCTTTAAGGGAATTCCCTATTGGAAACCATGAGAAACAAGTGGAGTCATTTATATTTAACCAATTTGTTATAGGATATTGTAAAGAGAATAAGTGATTCAAAGCATCTATCAATGGTGACACATGACATTGTGAGGAGATAGAAATTCCAACAAAGAGTATGTTTGTAGTGTCAATGGAACCATATGATGTTTTCCTTAGGTTGGATTGGTTTCATAAAATCCAATCTTATATGTTATGACAAGTGAGAGAAGAAGTGATCATCATTGTTAAGGAAGTTTTTTTCCTCCATTGATATGAAATATTTCATGGAAATTATGGATTAGATGATGTGAATGATGGTCTTACTCACTTTCACATAGTTGTCTACTAACACCGTTAGAGCAAAAGATGTTAAAATCCTTTTTTCCTTTAATTGTCTAGTAGTATGAGTTCATACATATTGAGGTTGTATTGGGTTTACCTCTCCATCGAGGTTTGGAATTTTACGAGTAATAGAATGAAAAGATGAATTCGTATATATGGAGTCATATCAGATGACCATACATATCTATGAGATACGAAGGTGAATTTGGAGCATTCAAAAAATTCAGGGATTTTTCAACCTAATAAATTTTCCAAGAAAGCATGTGTTATCCATATGATTGCATGATGAGATATTGTGGATGGTTTTTTATTGGTGTCACATAGACCATGTAAAAATTGAGAAAGTATCCGCTCTATATAATATATGTCATGTTCACCAAAATGGTAGAGATGAAGTTGATCTATGAGTTTGACATCATATGGGTTATCATCGGCTATTTGTTTGAGAGGAGGATGTAATGAAAACAACTTCCTAGAGCTACCAAGTTGCAATGTGTACTTGCTGATACCCTTTGGCTTGTTGAACCCCACTACATGGTTTGTCAGATATATGTTCCAGGTCTTTAATTATTCTTTGACCAGTTCTAGGTAGACATTATTGATCGTACAATCATGTCCTCAGGGACATAGTTCAAAAATCTGAGACACATTATGATGTGGCTTGACATGCTCCAAGAGTTCTAGTCATATTATAGCTCTCATGGAGTTAGTTCTGGAAATATGTCTACTCATACATGGGAGTTATATCTGACCATATCTAGGTGAAGTTATTGTGTTCTTCAGACTCCCATAGGGTGTTTTCATATAAAAAATCTCAAAACAACATTTTCCCTCTTCATTCTTGAGTGGGGTGATATAACATTTGAAATTTTTATAGTTGACCCATTTTGGGTAATGACATTGTGGCATACCACCAATCGATAGCTGTTACTCATCATTTATTTTGACAACAAAGGATGAATGAATTAAGGAAATTGATTGTGATTTGTTGTCTGAACAAATATCCACTAGATACATTCCTGATGTAATTCCTCAATGGAGATAATTAATTCATACTTTTCCATGGAAGGATGATGTTTCACTATAGGGAAAACATGTACGTGTGATGGGATATATATGATAGGACATCCACCCATCACAAATAGTCTGTTGAGACTAAGTATTTTCAGCAATAGTCATATATATTAACAAATAGTTGGTGAAAAGACTATTTTTGATGTGAAGATATTCTTGTCTAAAATACATTTGTCTTGCGGTGCATATAAAATCGCTCGAAGACAATTAGAGATGGGAATATACTCCCATCAAAAATTGTATTAAGTCAATTTTTTGATGTAGGAGTTTCATCAATTCGAAAATGCTTTCCTTCCCAAAATGTATTTTCGAAGGGACCTCTAACGAGTAATTTTCATCATTTTTATGACATGAATTTCTCCTATCGCAAATATACTCTATACGATGTGTATTTACTTTGAAACCGGTAAAAACCCCACCAATTAATCGTGTCCATAATTAATATAGGTAGAACTAATTAAGACAGGACATATCAAAAATGATCTAACATATATATACCGCCACCGTAATATATCGCAATTCAATCATCTCAGAACATCTCTCTCATTTCTACACTCAAATTCATCAGTTCACTTCTTCTAGTGTTTTAAATTTTACATTAGATCAACCATTAATCTGGCTTCCAACAAAAGAATAAGTTTTATGGAACTTATTTAATATATCTAATTTGTATAAAATTTATTTTATTTAATATTATTAAAATTTATAATTAATTATTTGTGATTATATATAAATATAAATAGTTAAATTTTTTTATTTATTTCATTAGTTTTAGAAATATTATGTTTTTATTAGTTGTAAAAAAAATTTACATGAAAATATTTTGAATTCATTATAATTTAGTATTTTTATAACTAATTTCTAATAATTAGTAAATATTATTATTAGATAATAATAATTTGTATTAATTAGTAAAAATTCCTAATTACTACTAATAATTTGGAATAATTAGAAATAATATGTATGATTTTGTAAAAGTTTGTAATAATTAAAAAGAATTCGTAATATTTATTAATATTATACATAATTATTTATAATTTGAAATAATTTATATTAATTAGTAATAATAAGAAATAATTTCTGTTAATTGGTAATAATTTTTTTAAAAATGGGGTAATTAGTTATAATAAGTGGTAATTAGTAAAAATAAGTAAACATTAGTGGTAATTACTAGTAATTAATCATAATTAGTTTAACATAGCTGTAATTAATAAGAATTAGTTATAACTAGAAATAATTAATAATTATTTGTAATGATTAATATTAATGTGTTTTAATTAAAAAATTTTGAAATTATTAGTTACAATTTTTTATAATTAGTATTAATTACAAATAGGTAGTATTAATTTTTCACAAAAAGTTAAAATTAGTAATAATTACAAATAATAATTAATAATTAGCAATAATTCGTAATAACAATTTATTATTAGTAATAATTATTTATAATTAATAATAATCTGTTAGAATTAGTAATAATCACTAATAATTAGTTATAATTAATAATAATTATTAATATTTTGTGTTAATTAGTAATAGTTAGTAATAATTAGTAATACTTTGTAATAATTTGAATTTTTTTTTAATAAATATCAATAATTTTCTATAATTTGTATTAAGTGGTAATGATTAGTTATGATTAGTAATAATTATTATCAATTAGTAATAATTTGTCATAATTACTTTAAATTAGTAATATTTAGTATTATTTATTAATTATTAGTATTATGTAGTAGTAATATCTAATAA
The DNA here is from genome assembly GCA_963277665.1 of Viscum album. Taxonomy (NCBI): domain Eukaryota; kingdom Viridiplantae; phylum Streptophyta; class Magnoliopsida; order Santalales; family Viscaceae; genus Viscum; species Viscum album. The sequence continues at coordinate 1,192,802,698 of OY728121.1, read as the reverse complement.
TTTTTATTAATTACATATAATTACTAGTAATTAGTTTTAATTAGATGTTATCAGTACTAACAAATATTAATTTGTAGTAATTAGAGTTAATTAGAATTAATTATTAGTAACTTGTATTAATTAGTAATAATTAGTTATAATTATTAGAAATTAGTAATAATTAGTAATACTTAGTCGCAATCCATAATAATTTGTATAAAACATTAATAATTAGTTATAATTAGTAATAATTTATTATAATATTTAATAATAGGTATTAATTATAAATGTTTGGTAATAATTATTAGTAATTAGTAATTATTAGTATTAATTAGTATAAATTAGTATTAATTAGTATTAATCTGAAATAATTATTAATAATTGGTAACATTTATTAACAATTAGTATTAATTTTTAATAATTAGAAATAATAATTAGTATTAGTATTAGTTATTTTTAAGTAGTACAAATTAGTATTAATTATTATTAATTTGTATTAATTAGTAATAATTTTAAGCAATTTTTAAAAATTGGTACTAATTAGTAAAAATTAGTAAAAATAGAATTAATTTGTAATAATCTGTAATTATTATAAATAATTAGTAATAAATAATATGAATTATTAATTATTAGAAATAATTAGTAATAATTTGTAAGAATCTATAATAATTCGTAATAATTAGTAATAATTATATATAATTTTTAATAATTTGTATTAATTAGTTTTGAATAATAATAAATAGTAATAAATTAAGTTAATTGTTAATAATTAGTTATAATTAGTAGTAATTAAGAGTTATTAGTATTAATTTGTATTAATTTGTTATATTTGTAATGATTAGTAATAATTATTGATAATTATAGATAACTAGTGATAATTAGAATTAATTAGTATTCATTTTTATTAGTTAGTATTCCTTAAGGCTAATTACTGTTAATTAGTAAGAATTAAAAATAATTAGTTACTGATTCTATTAATTATATAAACTACTAATTAATAGTGGTAATTAATTATAATTACTAGTAAATGGTAATAATTAAAGGTAATTAGTAATAATTAGTAATAATTAAATTTATTTGTAGAAATTAATCATAATTAACAATAATTAGTAATAATTACTTGTAATTACTAATAATTAGTTGTAGATAGTAAAAGTTACAAATATTTGGTTTTAAATTGTAATAAATTCTGTTAATTATTAATAATAAATAATAATTGGGGGTAAATGTTTGTTTATTATATATTTTATTACATTATTTATATTATTTTTGAAAATTTCATTAACTACTAAATCATAATGAAAATTACAAAATATTATGAATAATTTTCAAACAAATATGTGAGAAAGTCATATGTTGTTTCATTTTATTTAGATAGTCTTATTTATATATGAAATTATTGCTAATAAATTATTTATATTATTTTTTTATTGAAATATAAAACAATGATGTCAAAAATAAACTTTTTTATATGGCTGTGATTTGATAAATCATCAAAAAAAATTAAAAAATTATTTTATAATTCTTATACATATTGAAGGTGTTGAATTATTTTTATCATTTTCATTATCAAAACTAGATTTTGAATCAAAAGGGGGAATTTTGTTTCCATGTATGAAATTTTATCTGATGAGGATTTAAATATTTGAAAATATAAAAGGTCATCGATTATGTTTTGGTTTTTAATGGATTATCTTTTGTTGTATCACCAATGTGAAAAGTGTTCCATATTTGATACTAATAATTTGATTCTAGATCCATCACGGTTTCCAAATTCAGTACATGAGGCTGATGATATTTCATTCTAGCAAATTGATACACATGATGATATCGATTTAACTTCTCACATTAAACAATCTAAATTATTTGAGTTGTTGAACTCAATTGATGTTGCATTATATCATGGATAAAAGGTATGCAATTTCCGAAAAATTCATTATAATTGTTTTTAATTATATGTAATTATTTCAGGACTATGAATTTTAACGGTGCATAATTCAGGGGCCATGAGTTCCCGGAATAGTCCGTTGATGTTTTGTTAAACATTAAATACCACGTGTAAGCAGTTTTCTAGAAAAAGTTAAATAACTCTTAAACGGTTACTCGGATCATAAATCCTATGGAACCCTTGCATTCAGGATGGTGGTTTTACCGTAGGTGGGACTTACGTTCAGTCGGCATGGGCCTCCAGTGAGAAAACAAAAAAATGGAATAATAGTAAATAAAATAATCAAATAAATTATTTTATTTTTCTAATCCTTACACCTCATAAACAGTAGCTCGGATTGAAAATATGAGACCACCATTGCACCATTGAACATGTGAAGAAAATCTTAATTTAATCAAATACAAACATTATCCAGCATGGGCCACAAGTGAAAGGTATTTTTGGATGTAAATAATATAATTAAGTGAAAATTATTTTATTGTGAAAAACATAACTTTTAAAAGGTAACTTTGATTGAAAGTACGAGAGTACCACTGAGTTCGTTGGAGCGTGTTTCACGTGGGCAGATCCTAACCTAGATCATCATGGGTTTAGGGTGACTACTAATAATTTTCCAAACTTTTTTTATTCATATTTGTTTAGTAAACTCCCATGTGGAATTTTTTAAATTTTGACCCAATGCTCAGAATTGATATCTGTAGACACCATTGAACTCACATCGCCAATATTTTATTAAAGAGACTTTCTACGCAACATCAGTTGGGTGAGGGTGAATGTTAATTTTGTGCTTTTTCTTGGGAATAAAAATAAAATAATCATTCATTTTTATTCTACAAACTGAATGTTAAAGATGTGGGAACCACCAAATCTAAAACCTCCCTCTTGTTGTTAAATAGGTGGGGACCACCTGAACTAAAACCCCATATTTGTGAATTCATAGTGGTGGGTACCCCCTTAACACCTCTTAAATGTGGGGAAGTCCCTTGTAATCCTCCCAATTAATTTCTCCAATGTAAATTAATTGGTTTGACCCTTTTTAAATACTATGTAAATGCATTGTTGAAATTTAGGAAGGTTCCTAATAAATGAACCATCATGAATACCATGATCGTTAATTAATTCCCCTTATCCTATTTATATGGAAATTGGGAGGATGATTTTTGACGGCTTCACCATGCGGTGAAGCGCTGATAATGTGCCGTGACGCCCAACACTTGGAGAAACATTACACTTCTCCAAAGAATTATTTTTTCAATGAAGAATGCACAGCGGAATTGAGGAATGAGGATGACGTTCGATCAAACATGAGAAGCATGATTGTGGAAGAAATGATCATGGGAAATCTTCGCCTTCTCCATTTATATCTCACGACCTTGATCAACAAACCATCAAGTTAGGGGTTTAATTATTCAGGATTATGGATTCCCATGATCATCCCTTCTAAACAATGAAGGCAGATCCACTCCCTAACTAGTTGATCCGAGGGTGATTTCTTGTTGCGTTTTTGGAATAATCATTACTAGAGGATGTATGGTATGTTGTTCTTCATACACGATTTATTAAGTTGTTTGATAAAACCCAAATGTGGAGAGTGTGGGGAAAACAAACATAGACCGATATCTCTGCATTTTTTTGAGTATTTGTTGTGTTCTTCGGGATGAATGTGACGACGCGACCACACCACCAGACAGGAGAGAATCACGACTTGTGCCGTAGTGGATAAGGAAGGACGGAAAGCCGAACCAGATGCAGGTTAAGGTGCGACAGCCGACCACACTTCATGGGGATAAAGTATGGCCATCCGATAATCCGTGGTGGACCGCCACAAAATGACCCCCACACCGCACCACGACCATCCCGCAACACCATAGCCCACAAATCACCCAACACACCTTGCGCCGATGCGTGGCCCCCACGCTGCCCTACAGCCTGTGCACTGCCCGCAGTTCACGCACCACCCCGCGGCTACCCTATGGCAAACTCACCACTAGGTCGGGATTCCCAGTGTGGGTTGGGTTTGTCCGACCAGGTCGGACCAGACCTGGACCAGCTTCGACCCATTTCCGCTCTTTTAGACATATCATTGCCACCAAGTGTCTGTTTCACGCTCCTTCTGTGGTGCTGAAAGCATTGGAGTGATATTGTACACTGGGTATACCTCAATAGAGATTTGGATAATGTTGTGAATGGTTGGGTTGGATCATGAACTAATCCAACCGGTCTCTTGGGACTAAAAGGCTAATGACTTACAGACCGGGAATTCGTTTGACGCACCGTCTATTGCATAGAAATACCTATGACATCGCATTCCATAGGGATACTTCTTCGTGAGAATTCGTGGTAGTTGTAGTATAGACCCATGGATTGATTATAGGACCATTTCGGAGATGAGCAAGCTTAGTACGGGAATCTTGTAGCTGGCTGTGAAAGTGTTTTAGGATCTTGTTTAGGAGTGACGATGTATGGGGATCTTGTGTGGGTTTGTCTATGTACTGAAGATGTATGAGGATATTGTGTTTGTTTGATGATGTACTGACAATGTAAAAGGATCATGTGTGAATTTGACAAAGTATTGACGAAGTACTGATGATGTTCTAAGATCCTGTGTGGGTCTCATGATGTACTGATGATGTATTAGGATCATGTGTGGGCCTGACGATGTACAAATGATATACTAGGATCCTATGTGGGTCTGATGATGTACTGACAATGTACTAGGTTCTTATGTGGGTTTGATGATGTACAGACGATGTACTAGGATCTAGTTTGGGGCTGAAGATGTACTGATGATGTACTAGGATCCGGTGTGGGTCTGATGATGTACTGACGATCTTCTAGGATCCTACGTGGCTCTGATGACGTACTGACGTTGTACTAGGATCGTTTGTGGGTTAGACGATGTACAGACGATGTACTAGGATCTGGTGTGGGTCTGACAATATTCCAGGATCCTGTGTGGGTCTGACAACGTACTAGGATCTTGTATGGTTATAATGAATTACTACGATCCTTTTTGGTTCTGATGATGATTGGGTATCCTACATGGGTTTTCCTCTTAATAGAGTAAGAAGAATAAGTTGTCACATCTAATCATCTCCACTACTATACCTATGTTATACCTGCTGTAAGCTGAGTTTGTACCTATGTGGTACATTCCATCGTGGTAGTACATTGGTGGTATTCTTCTATGTGGTGTACCTGTTTGGTACTTACCTTTGTGGTATTCTTTCATTTGTGGAATAGTTGATCTTTGGGGTTTTGGTTTGGACACTATGTTTCGTCATGATTGAGATCGATATACATGATAACTTAGGTATATGTAAGGATATCTACCTAAGTAGCGTTTTTATTTGATTTCATGCTATTTGGTTTATCCATTGTGGATTTTGTGAGACCTAGAGGGTCTCAGGGTCCCTACTGAGTATCGTTATACTCACCCCTACACGGGATATGCCTGCACCTTGTGGTGTTTGATGCAGACGACTGACAGTGATGATTGAGGACGAGGTTACCATGACTGGACAGTTCAAGAAGGTTGACCATACGATGTGTCCGTACATAGAGGATATGGGCAGATGTAGAGTGCGTATGGGGTGATACGTACATACCCATAAAGTATGAACCTCGGTGGACATCCCAATAGTTGTATTTCTCTTTCATGAGTTGTATTTTATTTTAGATGTACTTGAACCTTTACTGTTGGGCTTGTATTCCGACCCCTCTTACATTCAGAACTATTTTTACTATACAATTTACTTATGTTTATATCTTGGTGTGGGCCTGGTTGAGTGTGTTAATAGGTCATAAAGGCAATGCCTTACTTGTTTTAGGGAATACACCTTATGGTGAAAGTCCCCAGCCCGTGGCCTAAGGAAGGCAGACATGGAGTAGTAATGGAACTGGCCCCGGGGGACGGGTCATGACAAATTGGTAACTAAGGAGTTAGTTCTACCGTAGAATAATGGAATATGAACATTTTAACGGAAATAGTGTTATGTGTAGTGAGTGTAGTTATGAATTTAAAGAATCCAATATTGGAGTGTCTGCCGACGTATCCATACACTACGACACTGACTTCTGATTTCGGACTCCGTGCATGAAAAAAATGATTAAATGTGTGTTTTGAAAAGTTTTCTTGTGTATTATTGAGTTATCTCACTAGGTATAACTAAATGATTGTGGAACACCTTTTCCATATCAGGATACCAATGCATAGACAATGAGCTAGGATTCTCGAGATAGTACACGATGATGGCCCACCGAGTGATGTGGAATCGGTGCCTGGCCCTCACACTATGTCGGCACCTTATGGTGGTGTACCATCAGCACCACCTCCCTTTGGGAAGCAGATACCACCAGCCACACTGGCAGACATTGCGCACTAACTAAGTAGGTTACATGAGTTATAATAATAGAGGCCTTAGAGGTTTCAAGGTGACACAGTTTCCCATGTAGCTGAGGGCTGGCTGGAGGCAGTTTCTAGAGTTTCCCGCCTAGTTGATACATCATTAGATTAGATATGGATCATAGCCAGTAGTCTTTTTCAGTGAGTGGTAATGATGATGTCCACATAGTGATGAGGCTTCGGTATGTGGACCATTACCCGATATAGAACCTTTGTATAGTGTGTTAGCTATATCAATACACGTTGGTCACCAGTTACCACCTGAGTTAATAGTAAAGGACACATATAGGGTTCGTGCCTTACAAGTGTTTAAGAATCAGATACCCCTCAGGTTTTGAGGCATGCTCGAATCACAGACGGCTGAGGACTGGCTTGAGGAGGTGGTTGAGTGTTCTCTAGAGCTTCTTCAGCTTCTACAGGACGACATGTCAGTAGCTGATTAGTCATCAAGGAATACCATCCTTTCCTATTACTCGATTAATACGATATGAATAGTGCTTCAAGGATCAGACTTCTGAGTGAGGTGTGTTTAAGGAAATATGAGACAAAACTGTTCATCTATGCAATCCAACTTATGGTAGGATTCTAGAGAGAACCTTTGTGGTTGAGTGTTCATTGGTTGAGCGGATATAGCCAATGAATGTTAGCAGTTGGAATGTAGGAAACTGGCACCATTCTCAGAGACTTGGGCATGTAAGATGTTTCGGGAAGAAGATGTGACAGGGATAGATGAATCTGCAGGGCAACAGACTTGGAAGTAGAGCTAAGAAAGCTGGATGTGGTGGTGTACATTTTGACATGTCACAGCCACCCCCTTTTTCTAAACCCCACCAGGCTCAGGGAGCTAGAGGATATGGGAAGAGAGTAGCTACTTGTAGTCAAGTAGTGTGACCAAAGGGATCTAGGAATGATTCTAGGTATGGTCTGTGTCAACTACTAGTTGCCGTATAAATAGACATAGGTACCAAACACACCTTCCTTCCATGAATCTTGTCCAAGACCAAAGATTTTTGATAAATCGTTGACTTGACCCTCACGTCAGGAGATACATTTTGGTGGAGACTCAATAATAAAATATACACCGATGGTGTTATCTGACAATTGGTGCGAGAGTTTCTGTTGGAAGCTTTCATGGCTACGTCGAGGCCTTATGACACTAGATTGGGAATTGACTGGATATCCAAAATTCATTCTCAAATTAACTATATAAGAAAAAATGGTTGTTGTTTACCCACAACATTGGAATGGTGTTTTCCTTGGTCAGTGAATAATGAAACCCAGGAAGCACATGATAAACTCATGAATATGAGTTTTTAGTTTTTAGTTACACTCTAGAGTGGAAGAGCACGAGGATATATTTTCAAAAGATGTTTCCAGGAATACCTCCCTAAATGGAGAGGGAAATCTGCTTTGGATAGGTACTATGATATATTTGTACCCAACTTCTCCTGGGTTGAGACACCTTTATCGGCATTGATCAAGAAGGGGTAACCCATTTTTTGGTTGGAGAGATGCCAATGCAGTTTTCAGTAGCTGAGAAAGGGGATGTCTAATGCACCAATCTTGAGGCTACCAGAGGAGGGTGTATAGTGTGTAGTCTATTGCGACGCATCAGGGATCGGGCATTGATGTGTCTTGAATAAGGAGTGAGTAGTGATTGCATATGGTTCTTGATAGCTGAGATTGTACGAGAAGAACTACGCTACCCACGACATGGATTATGAATTAGTGGTCATTGCCTTGAAGATGCAGTGACATTATTTGATTGTTCAGTGTTTTATATTCTAGTCCAATAAAAAGAGTCTCAGGTATATCTTCTCTAAGAGGTATCTGAACATGATACAATGACGTTGGATTGAGATCCTCCTGGTCTATGACTTCGAGATAGTCTATACTCATAGGAAGGGGAACGTTGTAGCAACTACACTTAGAAGGAGGTCTGGTATATGGCTTCTAGGTTAGGCGAGGAATTAGCTGGCCGCTTTGTAGATATCCATTGTGGATCAGGTTGGAGAATATTTTCTTCAGTCTCTTACATCCACTCACCCACTTCATCAGCAAGGTAGGGAGGCGCATCATTGTGACATTAATTGCGAGACTGGACATTCTCAGATTTCCACAGGATAGGCACCTAATGGATTTTCTGAGGGTGGGGAGCACCTAATTCTCTTTATTGGATGTACCATGGTACCAGTGTTGCTTCAAGAGGAAGTGTTGAAGGGTTTGTCACATCCCCTCTAGCGGTACATCTTGGGTTGGTAATGATGTACCAGGACCTTCAGTGTTAGTATTGCTGGCCAGGGATAATGAAAGTAGTGGAACATTTTGTATCATTTTGCCTCACTTTTTAGCAAGTGAATACTATTCAGACCTAGCAGAGGACTTTTGCCACCTAGAGGAGGGAGACAATGTCCTCCTACCGGTCTCACCTCGATGAGGTTTGTATTTTTTTAGATGCAGGGGGATGTTGTCACTGAGGATTAACTATATTTTTATGATCCTTCAGAGGATAGGAGATGTAGTAGGCCCTATGGATCTTCCACCACAGTTGGAGGGGGTGCACGATGTCTTCCACATATCCCAGCATAGGGGATACGTGCAAGACCCATCTCACATCATCGACCACATTGATCTGGACATAGACGATAGGGCGTCATTTATGGAGGTTCTAGTGGAGATTGAGGTTCGACATGAGTGGATCCTCTATGGTTAGTCGATACCTTTGGTGCACGTATTCTAGTAGCAGGGGATACTCCATGTCATCACATGGGAGTAGGAGGCTCATATTTGTGCTCAATACCCTCTTTTCTTTGTTTTTCCTTTGTTTTTGATTTTGAGGACCTAAATCCCTATTGTAGGGGGGATGTGATGTCTTGGAAATTCTGTATAATTTTTTTTAATTATATAGAATTATTTCAAGACCATGAAATCTACCAGCACATGATTCTGATGCCCATAGATCCTGGAATGGTCCGTCAATGTTTTGTTAAACATTAAATAGGGCGTGTAAGCAGATTTCAAGGAAAAGCTGAATAACTCTTAAAAAGTAACTCAGATTAGAAATCTGAAGGAATCGTTGTATTCAGGATGGTGGGTTTACAATAGGAATGACTTATGTTCAGTCGGTGTGGGCTTCATGTGAGAAATCCCAAAAATCGCATAACTGTAAATAAAACAATCAAACAAATTATTTTATTTTTCAAATGGTTGTAACTCAAAAACAGTATCTCGGATTGAAAATCCTAGACCACTGCTGAACATGTGAGGGCATGCTTTATTTAAGCAGATACTAACATTGGCCAGTGCGGGCCTCCGGTGAATGTTAGTTTGTGTCCATAAATAAAATAATTAATTGACAATTATTTTATTGTAAAATCCATAACATTTAAATGGTAACTTGGATTGGAAATCTGAGAGCACCGTTGGGTTCGTTGGGGCATGTTTCACTTAGGAAGAGACTAACCTCAACCAGCGTTGTTCTAGTGTGGCTGTTAATAATTTTCCAAACTTTTTTCCATGTACATTTATTAAACACTCAAGTGACATTTTGAATCTTTTCACCCGGTGCTTGAAATTGAAATATGAGGATAGCGTTAAACTCACATCTCTGATATTTTCATAAAGATACTATCACCTCGACATCATTTGGTCAAGTGTGAAAGTTAGTTTTGTGATTTTTCATGGGAATAAAAATGAAATAAAGTTTTATTTTTATCCTCCCAACTAAATGTTAAAGTGGTGGGGACCACCATAACTAAAACCCCATTTTTGTGAATTCATGGTAGTGGGTACCACCCGAAACACTCCTAAATGTGGCGAACTCTCTTGGAATCCTCCAAATAAATTACGTCAATGTAAATTAATTGGCTTGACTCATTTCTAAATACTAAGCAACAACGTAAATTTTATTTTAGAAGGTTCCTAATAAATGAACCATGATAAATTCTATGATCGTTACATACCTCCCCATCTCCTATTTATATGGAACATGGTAGGAGGATTTGGGATGGCTTAACCAAGAGAGGAAGCACATGTAATGTGTCGCAACCCCCAACACTTGGAGAAACATTACACTTCTCCAATGACTAACTTCTTCAATGAACAACACACACTGGAATTGAGGAACAAGTACGACATTCAAACTGACTTCAGAAGCATGATTGTGGAAGAGATGATCATGGTCATCCTCTTCGCCTTCGCTGTTTCCATCCCACATCCTCCGTCAAAAAACCTGTGAGGATGGGTTTTAATTATGTGTTTTTATGGATTCCCATGTTCTTCCCATCTAACAAAACATTGTGAATCAACTCCCTAACTAGTTGATCCATGGTTGATTTCATTTTGAAAGATTTGGAATAATCATTGTCGGAGGTCGTAGGGTATTTCGTTCTCCATACACAATTTATTATGCTTCTTGCCACCACCATAACATGGAGGGTGCGGGCCAAACGGACTTGGCCCGACCTCTCCACATTTTTCATGATTTATTGTTGTGTTGTTTTCAATGAATGAAATGGTGTGTCCTGGACACCTGAAGGAATTGAACTATGGCTAGTGCCGCAGTGGTGAAGGAAGGAGGGCCAACCGAACTGACCACCGGAAAAGGTGTGGCATGTGACCACTCTGTGAGGAGAGGAAGGTTAGCCATCCGGCCAGCCGCGGCGGAGTATCACACCATGGTCACCCCACCGTACTACGTCCCTCTCACCTACCCGCACCCCTCATGCCGCCATGTGGACCTTGAGCTTCACAACAGCCCACGCGCCGCCCCATCACCAGGCCGTGCTGCACAGTGTCGGCTCGGCTAGACCCATCCCATCTTCGACCCATTTCCACTTTTTTGGACATAACATGGTCATCGAGTGTCCATTTGATGAACTTTTTGTGGCCCTAGAATCCTTGGAGTGAGACGGTCCCTTGGGTATACCCCAATATAGATTTTCATAATAATGGGGAACAATGAGATTGGATTGAGCACAAATCCAACCGCTTATTTGGGACTAAAATGCAAATGACTTACAGACCGAGCGTCCGTTGGACGCACCGTCTGTTTCATTGAAAGCATTATGACATTGAGGTCCTTTGAGATACATCTCTGTGGTACATTATGGATGTTGTAGTATCGACCAGTTTAATGGGGTGAGGACCGTTTTGGAAATGAGCAAGCTTAGTACATGAATCATGTAGCTGGCTGTGATTGTGTACTAGGATCCAATGTGGGTCTGATGTTGTACTCGGATACTGTGTGGGTCTGTCGATGTACTATGATCTTGTGTGTGTATTATGAGGTAATGATGATATACATGGATCCTATGTAAATATGATGAAGTACTGATGATTTAATTTGTTTTGGTGTGGGTCTGACTATACTAATGATTTACTAGGATCAGGTGTTTGTTTGAAGATGTAATGATGATTTACTAGGGTTCTTTGTGGGTCTGATGATGTACTGATGATGTACTAGGATTGTTCGTGGGTATCATGATGTACTGACAATGTACTAGAATAATGTGTGGGTCTGAATATGTAATGATTATGTACTAGTATCTTGTCTGTGTCTAATGATGTACTGATGATGTACTAGGATCCTGTGTGGGTATGACGATGTACTACGATCCTATGTGGGTCTGACGAGGTACTAGAATACTGTGTTGGTCTGAAGATTTTCTATGATCTTCTATTGTTCTGATGATGATTTCGGAACATTCATGGGTTTGCCTCTTAACATAATAAGATGAATTATTAGTTGCATCTAATCATCTATACTACTATACCTAAGTTATACATGGTGTGAGCTGATTTTCTACCTGTGTGGTACATTCCTACACGGTAATACCTTGGTGGTATTATTCTATGTGGTGTACTTGTGTGGTACATATCTTTTTTGTATTACTTCCTTTTTGGAACAATTGAGCATTGGGATTTTGGGTCGGACCCTGTGGTTCCTCTTGATTGAGTTGGGTATACATGATAACTTAGGTATATGTATGGGAATATACATAAGTAGGGTTGTTATTGTATTTCATGATATGTGGTATATACATTGTAGATTTTATGAGACATTGGGGGTCTCAGGGTCCCTAATGAGTATCTTTATACTCACCCCAGCATGGGCTATGCCCACACATTGTTGTGTTTGATGTAGATGACAGACAACACTGACTAAAGACGAGGGTACCAGGAATGGATGGTACCCGGAGGTGGACCATTCGACTTGTCGTTACGCAAAGGATACGAGAGGATGTGGAATGATGAGGAGGCGATATGTACCTAAACATCATTTAGGAACCTTAGAGGACAACCCAGTAGTTGTCTTCCTATTTCTTCAGTTGGATTGTATTTCAGTTCTACTTGTACCTTTACTGTTGGGCTAGTATTCTGGCCCCTCTTACTTTCAGCACTCTTATTACTATACAGTTTACTTGTGTTCGTATCGTGATTTGTGCTAAGATGAGTTTCTTTATAGGTTATAAAGGCAATGTCTTCCCTGTTTTTGGGAATACGCCTTTCAGTGCTAGTCGCCAGCCCTTGGCCTATAGAAGGTGTTCTTGGGCTAGTCAAGACATGGGCCCTGGGGGAAGGGTCATGACAATGTTGGAAAATTGAATTCATTAATAAAATTATGTCTATTAAATCAAAAAAATGAGTTCCAAACTAATATTTAGATTAGATATTCTCTTGGATTAAAAAAATATTACATGAATGAAATGTGTTGCTTAAAAAGTTATATGTCATTGAGAGTCTGGTTCATAATATGGGAATTGGTTTTTATAATAAATATTAATTCTGTAATGATATCATATTATATTTTGGTGCAAATGGGTCATTAGTTAGTTTTCATACTGGTAGAAAATTGAGGTACAAAGTGGCCCAATTAAGGATGTATGGATTGATTCCTGTAAAACCATTGTGGTATTTTTGGAATAAACATATATTTTTTAGTTAATTTATATGAAAAAACATAGGGTCATTGATTTCATCGCACAAAAAAATATATTTAAACATGCAAAAGAATAATTTATACCACTGATTGTGATTCTTTACAACATTTTGACCTTGTACATCTATTGTCTTCTTCCAAATCTCAAAACATGTGATTGGATCATTCTAATGATTGTTTCTGTCAATGTGGTTATTATATTAGTGAATATTCTTATTGGACCATTATTAGGACTACCTATAATTTAACTCCTTGGATATTGATTAATTATACAAATATTTTTATGAACATATTTAAATATATTATATCTAAAAAATATTATTTATGTCAATTTGAGGCCACCAAATAAGGAGATAATATTTTTGTGGAGTAACGGTGGCAGTACAATTTGAATTGATGTGAAAAATATACCTATATAAATGTTGCATTGAGGTAGAAAATTAGTGACTCCCCGTCATATGACATGTTATCTGTCTAGAGTACACATGGTCCAAAATCATGTCCATATTATTTGATAGATATAAGGAGTTTATTATCTTCAACGGAAGGAAAACAAGTTTTTTCAACAATAATCAATTTGTCATTTAAATTTTTAATTCTTTTTTATAGGAAAAGAAATGATTTTAGTGAAGGAATAATTTAATGAGATTAATATCCAATAATGATATCATATATTGAGTTAAAATTAATTTTCTCTTCATTACATCCCTTATACCCCTAGACCAACAATACTCCAACAGAAAAATATTGGGATTGGGAATGTATAGAACTTGAAAAATGAATCATTTCTTAGGGTCTTCCATATTGGTATTATTTTTTGGTCTATCAAAGGTTTTATGTCAGTATATTGAGAATAACTATATTAATTATATATTTAGTACATTTTTCCAACACACCTGGAAAGAAAAATGATAATATAAAGGAACAATTAGATCATGCCCACATTTATATGTGACCAGAACATAAAATGTATGATTATTTAAGATCAAGAAAGGTAATGAAGCCAAAAGAGGCTTTTAAAATTTGTATAGAAAATCAATAATTATTTTGTCACTGGATTTTAAATTTGAGTCCTTGAGATGGTTATGATACCAATTTGGATAAATTTATCAGAAATGTTAATATTACTAGAAATAAAATTCCTGAATTTCATGTTATAATGGAAATATATATACAATTTGGATTTGGGGTTTTTTTTATTTTATGATTTGGGATTCAATAATAGAAATAGAATATTCATTCTGAGATAATTGTGCTATGATAATAGACTATGATACACTACTTATACTGCAAGAATTATTATCTTAATTTTATATAAATTGGAAAAAACATTCCCCCAACATTAGTTAATTCAGTAAAACATTAGATATTACATTTCATGCTTGAAGAAATTTTTTTAGGTCTGATACAGTTTTAATGAATGTACCAATTCTAGAGGTGAATGTATAATTTGATGAAAAAGATACATAAAAATGAATAATTTGATGCATTAATTATAGAAGATTATTTACCATGGGAAATTTATTTCCTAAACTATCATTTTATTTAATCCATTTATCGCTCAAAAAATAAATTCATGGGGTATAATGTGTGAAACAATGTTGATGAAATGATATATCAATTATCAGATCTAAAACTCTGATTTTGGAGAGTTCATGAACAATTACTTTCAGATTATGAACATCAATGGGTTCATACTTTTTTTCTTATAGATTCTTATGATGTGAGTCCAATTTTTATGTGAGTTCCCCAACCACTTATTAAACATTTTCAATATAAACTAGTAATATTTTATTTTCAGATTATATGAAAATAATATAATAATATAGTTTCCAAAAAACTACCACTCATCCTGAAGATCCTCAAAAAAATAATTTTCCCTATTATTTTCAAAAATGTGATGTAAAATTTTTATGTTTTATCATATAAAATCAATTTATTAATAGATATATTGGTAATATTCTTACATTTTCATGTATCTAAACAAGCTGATAAAATTTATAATTGATTTTGTGTAATGGGTTACTCACATACCTAAATTATTAAATATTTTAATTATTATGAGGTGAATAGGTTTGTATTTTATACATATGAATATGGGTAATCAAAATAACAACTAATAGTGGTGTTATCATCCAATTATATCATCATAGAGAATGTGAAGTTTTATATTACGACATTCTGGAGGTTATAATTGAAAAATGTTATCAGTGATAGAATTATGTAACTATGTTTGAAAGTCATTTATAGGATATCTTTAAATGCTTGTGTGTTTATCCAAACCATGGAATTGATAATATTAAATAATAAATCCTTCATATGAAAGATGAACCATTTTATTATCTCTCCAGTCAGATAATATTTATTTTGATAATTAATGTGTTTCACTGAGAGAGATAAATGATTGATAGATATTACAGTTGAAATGTAGTCTCATGAAATGTAATTTTTCCAAAGAAAATTTGGATCCTCTCAGGTGAAAAGAAATGAAATTTTTCAATAGAATACTCCAAATCCATATATTCAATAATGATCTAAGAATATCAATGATCACTGATCATAGATATATGTCAATAGAGGTGATGATGCAATTGAACATACACGTGGATAGGAAATATCATAAGATTTTAACGATGAAACTCTCATGGAAATTGATAACACTGAGGAGAAATTATAAGACATTAAAACTATAATACATGAAAAATATGATCTTTATTAAAACTATTAAATAATGATTCCAGTCACAAATAATATATATATGTCTAATGAACATCATTCAGAAATGCATTATATAATATGTATACATTTTGATTATTGTTTTACGGACTAGAATGATTTATTCCATGTATTGTGTTTCAGATATATGATATAAAGTATATAGTCTTCAAATTTTATGATCATATTCTCACACACATGTGATATTGTAATTATTATGTGGTCATTAATACCAAATATTTTTACCCTTAAAGAGAATATATTGTCTCCCATTATTATCATTTATTACACTGGTTATGAAGAAATATCTTATATAAGATATGTCTCAGAACTGTGACCGATATGAAGGAAATATTGGGAGATCATATCGTTCACCTATGAACTCATTGTTTATGATTCCAATTTTCTAACAATATTAGAAGTATATTATTTTAGAATGGATAATTATGTAATGTAATTAATATAAATGTATTAACATGTAATATTTATATATGAGGTGTTTAGGACCTTATATTTAGATTTAATGAAACTTTAAATAACCATTTTTTTCAAAATGATTGGAAAATATTAGTTATTGACCCATAGTATAAGGCTATATAATATATTACATTTTATATTTTTGGGAAGGATTAAAGTATGTTATTAATTAGATAAGAATCCCTTATTGGGTAACATATTTTGACTTTGTTCAGGTTGATATGTACTTTTATTTAAAATAAATAAAAAGGGAATACTGTTCTTGACTCAATCACTTTTTACAACATGAAAATGAGTCATTCTATAAACTGAGTTCGACTAACATTGGAGATATGTGTTGGATAATTAATTTTCTATTAATAAACAATCAGGGAGGATTTTAATAGATAATTAAAATTAATTACCTAGGTTTGTCAAAATATTCCATATAATGAAATAAATATTGATGGTTTATGATATCCTATAAAAGGGATATCTTTCTATATTATGTGGCTTCTCTCTATAATTATTGTTTATCACAATATACTTCATGGTTTAGTTAAATTGATATAACTAGATTGAATTAGGTTGAAATGGAATATTGAAATCAATATATTAATGTGTTAATAATTATGATGACAATTAAAGTGGAATAAATTATTATTATTCACAAAATATTTCCAGATATTTGGTAAATCCTACACCTTAACCATCTCTCACACTCATGAATGAAGAGAAGGATAAAGTGAACTGATATCTTTTGTTGAGAGGACCATGAAGGAATAATGATTGAGTTTTCTATGTTTCTGGAATATGGGGAGGATCAATCCATGAAATGTATCAATTGAAGGATAATATAAAATATATGAACTGAATAAGGGAATAGACTATGAAAATCTCCTAAAAATGATATGTTTAGTTTATGTAATGAAGATAATATTATTTTAATTATGTAATCATCAATGGTTGAATGTTATTAATAAATAACGTAATGGAATTAATAAAATTGATATACTAGAGAGAAATCATAATTAGAGGATCGGTCAGTTGTTATATGTAAAATATTTATTTTTCATTATTATGAGACTAAAAAAGTCATATGAAAAATTAGAGGTATTAATGAATAAGATTATGAATCCAATTTAATGACTTACTAAAAATGTTTTATTATTGATGATTTTATGTATTGTTCTTCATGAACCAATTTTTTAGATTTATTTTTACCAATTCAATTTTTCAAATATGAATCCTGACACATATATGTATTATTTTAATTATGGAAGCATGTATATATTCATTTATAATCAACAGAATAGTTATGGAAACAAAAATGAGGTAATTATTATAAGGCTGATCATAAGATCAATGACATAGACACCTCATTGAGGTTGTATGTTATTGGATATTACAAATGATAAGAATTTTTTGAGAAACATTTGTTTTATTAAAACCCTTTGGATTTGTATATTTCTTATTGCAGTAGTTAATTGAGGAATGAATATATTTACATTTTATGGATAATATTTAATTAGATTAGTAGCCATTTGATTTTATAGTATCCATGATAATTATTAGTCAATCAGTTACAAAAATATGGACTTAATTTAGAAATTTTTTAATATATTATTGGAAAATGGATTACCAAAAGATTGGGTGACATCAAATTTCATCTAATAAGCCCATGAGGCATAGACCCATAAATCAATAATGAAAATGGAATATTTACTATGAATTGCTTGTGCTAATGATTATTGATAGACGGAAAACATAATTAATGATATTGATGAGTATGTATGTCAGTTTTTGTTATTTAAATAAGATCATTCTTGAAACTATTATCCATAAAATATTGGAAATGAGAAAACATAATTAGTGATACTATTGTAGGTCTGTTGATAGAATCTATATGAAAAGTTATATATTGGTTGTAACCTATTTTATTAAATTTTCATAAAAATCAATCATCTTCCATTAATATGTATCTTTGGATCTAATTTCAAGGATATAAAATAATTAAGGGTCAATTTTATTTATTAGCATAATATTTTATGTCTGATCGAGACCAAACGATTACATAGATTATCAGGGGAAGTGTTATGAATAATCCTAATAATGTGGTCTTTTAGAAATATATATAATCCCCCTAAATATAGTCAGTCTAAAAGGAAAACTGGAAAATTAAAAAATATTTTGTGATCATGGTATTTGTATTGTAATGATTGTTGTGATAAAAAACATCCTTTAGTTAATGTATCATACATTAATAGTTTTCACTTTTGATTTCTGATGGAATTTTATAAAGCCTTGTATGTTTTGAATGATGAAACTAGAATATGAAAGGATCTTGTTGGATAATGACAAGTATTGGGACCTATTATAGATGACTAAATCTATGTGAATATTAATTTGATATAGCAAAAAATATGGGTTTCTAAAATTTTATTAAAAATTTATATTAATAATCATCTACATGATCTAGTTTCTGAAGATTGTTAAATAGTTTTTATAGGGATTTATCAATAAAATAATGGGAAAACATATGAATATATATATTGGTTTATTTTATATTTGTGACTATATGATGACTGTAGCTTATATATTCACCCATTCAACAATCCTTTCATAGGTTCAAAAAGTGTCCCATGTTTCAATCCTAAAGAAATACCTAACTAATCCATTATATATAATATCCTCAGAGTCCAGAATAGAAGATCCCGATCATTGATATGAATAAAAACTATAAGAACTTATTGAGTATATACCTATTGTTCTATAAAATTATACCACTCACATAGTCGATGTTTTCTTCTAAAACCACCATTATGAATAAACTATACATGAACATGAGGACACAAGGAGGTTGAAGTATCCTCCTGTTTTATATTGGATGGAAAATTTTTATGGGATTAATTCATTTTAGGGTTTTATAATGTTACAAAATTATTAATTTCTTAAATATATTTTTTGAATAAATTAACCTCTATTATATAATTCATTACATGACACAATAAGATTCATCATAATGCAACAAAATATTATTATTTTTATTTTATCATGAATATTATTATATACAAATTTAAAATGATTGGATGAATAAGAATAAATTTATTTTAAAACTAATCATAATGGATTTATAAAAAGAAATCATATTTATAAAAAAGATATAATTTGTAATATATATATATATATTTCGAAAAATCATAATTTTCTTAAAAATATCATCTTTTTTTCTTTTATAGAACCAAAATAAATAAATTTCAAGGTTTAATAATATTTTATTGATAAATTGAATATAATTTTTTTATACATAATGTAAAAATCATCTTAAAAGAAAATTTTGGGTATTTTATTAAGATACATAAATTTTTTATAATAATGAAAAATAATAGGTTTTATTGAAAACTAAATTTTTATTAATATAATTTTTATGGATTGTTTTTTTCTAAATTATTTCTAAAAAATATATATTTTATGAAATGTTTTAAAATAAACATATGTAAAACATTTGAAATAATTTCATATTGAATTCAGATATAAAAAATTAAATTGTTTTAAAGAATTTCACATTAGAAAACGTCATTTTTCACCCATTCAGTGATTTTAAATTAATTTTTTTTTCACAATTGAGATTATAATTTCAAAAAAGGAATTCATATTTTTATAAGAATATTTAAAATTTTATCTTATATTGAACTTATTCCTTTTGGCAATATCAAGATTAAAACTCAGAATAATTAAAATAAAATGATAATATATAAAATGACCTAGATACACAGAAAAATAAAATTATATATATAAATATAAAACATATAAAATATAATATGTGATAATGGTAAAATTTATAACTTTTAGATATGTTATATATTTTGGATCACATTATTCATTTAAAAAATATCATGTGTGTCCTCTTTCCTACTTATAACATCAAGCCCCAAATACCATCATCTTTAGTGTTCAAAAAACATTTGGACCAAAAAATAAACACAATTATATGTTCCTTGATTATCCCCCCATATTTAATATTAATTAATTTGATTATTAATGCATCCTACAAATGATATGGGTATGAATATATTGGGACCCACTAAATAAGAGGTATAAATTTTATACCATCATTTCTATTTTATTTCATCATCCACCTAATTTTAATATTTTTTAACTAATATGATATAATAAAAATAGATTCGTTCATATATTGAGAAACTTTTATATTAATAAAATACCCCACATCCATCTCCACATCAATCATATGAGAAATAAAACACATGATCATGAGTATGGAAGACTATCTCTTTGTGAACCAATGTCATTTTTTACACAAACAACAAGAAAATATGTATATGATAATAAATATCATGTTTCCATATGAATTTTTTTATATTTTTAAACTTCTTGAATTATAATATCAGGTATAACATCATACAATCCATTCTGTTGGAATAAAAAATTCCATTCTTGTCTATGGAAGACTACTTATTCACAAAACTATGTGATTAGTATTGAAATAATATTTACATGGATTGGAATGAGGATAGAGTTAATTGATATGTTTTATAAATATAATGTAAAAATTATTCTAAAAATATGAAATATTATTTATCTTCCTCTTCCCATCATTTATGAAAATGGAAATAGTTTTCATATATATGTACGAACAACATTCTCCATGAATGGGGGATTTCATTTTCTATCTAGAAAATTTATGGATTACTAAAAATATATATTTCAAGACTTGTCCCATGAGTCATGTGTCGTGACTACCCCACACCCGCCGTCCATAGGTCAGGGGATGAAGAGCAGCACAGAACGGAATATTCCCTAAAATGGGAAGGCATTGACTTTAAACCTATACCAACACACGATCGAATTACACAACAAGAATAAATTGTGAAATAAGCTGCTATAGTAAATGTGTGTTGAATGAAAAATGGGCTAGAATAGAAGCCCAACTGTAAAAGTGCATGGTCAACTAAGAGTGAAATGGAACTAAAAATGGGAAAATAGCTAATGGGTCGTCCTCCAAGGTTCCTACCTGAAGGGTTGGTAGAGATCGCCTCCCCAGAACTCCACTTCTTCTCATCTCCTCCAGGTTCTGCCTAGTATTGGCTCCCTCAAACCTCAGCATAGATTCTCGTCATCAGCACAAGACACAACAAGGTGTGGGTGATGCCCATCCAGGTATGAAGTATAACGATACTCAGTAGGGATCTCAAGACCCTGAAGGTCTGTTAGAGTTCCCCAAAGAAAAACCATATTGTAACACCATGATTATAAATTACCACACATGTAATGTACCACAAACTATAAGCTCCATCACAAGCCCAATGTAATGATAGCGTACACTAGGATTTGTTCTATGGGTAGTAACTGGTATCATCCTTATTCACATCGTCTAAAACCTTGTCTTCTGGAGAACTAATCCTCTATCGAGTATTGTGGGCCTGTCGTATCACATAGAGGGGCTTCCCACTAACCTTGAAATGCTGAGGTACACCTCTTAATAGCATACAGGGTTCTTTCGATCACATAGAACATCCCTCCCCTAACATGGTCTTCTAAGGTACTCCTCACCATCGCATACCATGACCACTCCCCACTGTTGCCCGCCGGGTCTTATAGAACAACCCTACCCCACAGTGTCCTACTATGTTACTCCTCCCCATTGCGTATCATGGCTGTCGAGTCACTCCAAGTGGAAAAGTTAGCAGTTGTTAGGTCTCTTCCACTCTTAAGGTTCTGTATGTAGGGCGCTTGGGAGAACCACTCCCCAGCCATCAGTCACATCTCAACCATCAAGAATTATCACAAAGATGTTACCCGGAGACCCTCCATGTCTTAATGGTTCCAACTCAAATGAAGATGTGAAATAAGACTCCCGATCAGTGCGTTATAGCATTGCAGGGTCAATGGACCTTCTGGATTCACGTGGGATCCAACCTGGCCATAATCCAAGATTATTGTAAACTCTAATAGAATAAAGGAAAAATGACTGCATCACTTTAAGGGTCATAATTCTGAAGACGATTCATCAAACGAGTATCAGGTTCTCATGATAATGTCCTTTGAGTGTTTCTAGGCTCCGTTTTTCCTGGGTCCGGTCAGACAGAGTCTGACCGACCAACTCCAACCAGGTATGGGCTAGGCCAAGGTGAGCTCGCCCCACTGGACGATGTCCGGTCTACCCCGAAAGAGTGGTGTCCCGTTGGGGGGGGGGGCAGTCAGAATAGGGCATCCCACGAGGGTCGGCCTGACCCATGTGGGGTAAGAGCATGGTCTGAGGGTGGCAACATGGCGCGAGGGCGACAGCATGGTGCAAGGGGTGTAGCCCGACTCCTAGGTGGTGCCCCAGTGTGAGGGCGGAGGACTTGTTAGAGGAGGGTGGCTCTCTCTGAGGGCAGGTGACCAGCTCGAGGGAGGTGGCCCAGTTTGGTCTGACACTGGGTGTGTAACCCCTAATCTCAAGGATTCCCAAACAGTCCGGATTCCATTCAGTTTTTGAATTGCCGATGCCACGTGGGTACCACTCGGTCACCGCGGAACCTGTCGGGGCAGGTTCGTCCATCCCCGCGTCTTTTGTCGTTACTTCCATTCACCCATGGCAGGACAATCATGCCACCTCCATTTCAGTGGCCAGCCGTCAAGCTGGTAGTCTTCTCTGTTCGCTGTGGATGATGAGCTGTTTCCCACCTCTTGCATCCTGCATTGATGAGCTTGCGGTCCTTCAAGGTTTCTTAGGGATAGAAAAATAGTAGAGGTTTTGGGCCTGGGTTTTTAGGTCTGAACCCTCCATGTACGCTCGTAAACTTGTGGGGGATAACTGGTTTTATAAGATGTTGAATTAACAAAAAGATATAACCCACAAAGATATATCACAACACCCTTCTGGAAGATGAATTAATCGTGAGTCAACCCGTTAGTCGGTTGACCTTCATTCTTCGTATAATATCAAGAACGGGGAAGAGGTAATAACAATTCAAAAACAAAATAACACCTACATAGAAACCTATTGGAGAGAGTTTGTTGTATAATGGAGGATCATGTTCGTTATTCCTGCAACCGGTTCCCAATAATCACACTCGTATGTCATCCATCGGTTTGTGGTTCAGTGTCATCTATCACCTCCCATTGGGTCAGCTCCATCTTCTATGTGTTCAGCATTGAGGTCAATCTTTATCACTTTGTTTTTGGTGACATTGTGCCGATAACTATCTCCATGATCAATTTATATAATAGAGGGGTACGGTACATAACGATGTGGGAAATTAATGTGGCTCATTAATTAGGAAGAATCCTATTTCCCCAACGACATCATTTTTTAGGGTTGGTAGGTGAAGCCATTTACTAGATTGACACATCGTTGGCCCCACAATTTGATTTTCCATTGGAGGATATGAAATAAAATAAAAAAATTATATTTTTTAATTTCATTTTAAAAGTCACAAAATTAATTTTTTTACAACCCCCTTCGAGCAATGTAAAGCGTCCCTTAAGGAAATTTTGGCGCTACGGATTCAATGATGCCCTATTTTTTTTAATCTTAGCACTAGTTAAAAAGTTTGAAAACACTACTTGTTCGTTTAGTGAATGAACCTGAAAAAAGTTCCAAAAATTATTCACAGTCACCCTCGACCCGCACCAGTTGAGGTTATGCACTACCTAGGTAAAACAAACCCCAATGAACATAACGTTACTCTCAGATTTCCAATCAGTGTTACGGTATAGAAGTAATGGATTGTACAATTAAATAATTGTCACTTAATTATTTAATTTATGGCCAAAAACTATCATTCACTAGTGGCTCATGACGGCTAATTTTATTCTCATCCAATAGAGTGAATACACTCATGAGTTTAGTGGTAGACTTCAATATTCATTCCGAGTTACCTTTTTTGAGATATAAGAATTTGTAAAATAAAATAACATTATTCAATTTTTTAATTTATGGTTATTCCAATTCTGGTTCTCTCATCAGAGGCCCGTGCCAACAAATTTTATGTCATGCCTAGGGTAACCCTACCATTCAAAATGCAATGTGACACTCAGAGTTCTGAACCGAGCACCAGTTTATGAGTTATTCCAGTTTTTTATGAAAACAGCTTACATATGATAATTAATTTTTTAAAAAACATCAATGGATCATTTCGGGCACTCCGAGACTCGAAATTATGCGACATTAGATTTCATGGTCTTGAAATAATTCAATTTAATTAAAAAAAATAATACTAAATTTTTGGAACATTAAATTCTCCCAAGTTATGTCTTTACATCCTCTTTATCCAAAACAAAGGCATGTCAATCAAATGAGGTTACTAAGCATGAATATGAGCCTCCTCCTCCCATGTGCATTCCAGGAGTTCCCCTTTCTCCCACAAAACACACACCATAGGGTTTTACTACCCATGAAGGAATCACTCTTGTAGATACTTTATATCCATCTGGAACTCCGTAAAAGTCACCATATCCTCAATATTCAACTCTCCCTTTTTGATAAGGTGTGATAAATCATCCACGCATCTCCCCAACTGCAACACATTGAATACATTATGCACCTAGTGAATATGTGTGGAAGGATATAGATGCTACGCCACCTCCCTCACTATGTTGAGAATCTAGAATGGTCTGATGAACCTCAGAAATACTATGATGCCCCAGCCTAAACTCTATATACATCGTGAAGGTGAGACCTATGGGGAGACATGGTCTCCCTCCTCCTATCAACATAAGATATAAGACGGATCTATGTAGTCTTCATTTTCTGATAAGTTAGGCATCGTGATACAAACTTTACCACTGGTTCCTTCATAATTGGCCACCAGTTCTAATGCTGATAGTCCTGGTACAACTTCACCACTCCAGGATCCACTAATAAAGGGGATTTATGATTCTCCCTTTGCACCTCCAACCGACGTGTCACTGGTACCATAGTACGTCTGCTGAAAATGATCGCATGCTCCCCACCATCATAAAATCCATCAAGAGACCATCCGAATAATATCTGAGCATGTTGGTCCTCACAGTCAACATCTCTAGAAGTGTCCCCCAAAACATGAAGATTAATTGGGAGAGTGACAATATTAGACTAGAGGTACACTACTCAATCTTTATCCACAAAGGATATCTTCAGTGCAACTTGCTACTTTGACGCCTCACCCAGCAGTTGTAGACAAGATCTCCTACTGAATGTTTCTACTGCCATGTTACTATTCCTAGGAGTATAGATTATCTCCAAGTCATAGTCCTTGATAAACTATAACCATCATCACTATCTCATCTCCTCAAAGATCTATTAACACTTCTCCCCCCACAGGAAAGGCTCCCCCTTTTTCATCAAATATGACAAGGGTGTCGATACTCTAGAGAAGTTAAGTACAAATCTCAGGTAGTACCCAGCCAATGAAGAAGACCCTCTCCCTTTCAAGAGTTAATCCTGGAAACATCATTGGAAAATATGTCTCCACACTCTTCCACTAATGTTGGGAACTGAAAACTCAAGACTCCCACTGCCATGCGGGTAAGGTTGGCCGACTCAAGAGTGATCGGCTGCACCCTCATATGAATGAGTTTATCCTATGATTTATGGGTTTCCTTTTTTCTGACCTAGGAAAGCCCCATTATAACAATGTAGATAAGCCAAAATATTTGTGCCTAATACAGTAAATCTGAATATGAACTATGGATATCTAGTCCATACCCAAACTAACGTCTTATATCCTCAACACAACCACCAAGAGGTTCCAATCGAAACTCTCACCACATTGGTCAAATCACTCTTTCAGTGTAAGTTTCATTAATGAGACTTCTCATGAGGTTATATCTGGACATGAGTGTCAAGTCAATGGTTTTTCCGGAATCTATTAGTCTTGGACAATATTCGTTGTCGGAAGGAATGAAGGGTACCTATGTCTATTGATACAACTTCCAGTATAGACACAAACGGTACCTCAAATCATTCCAAGAGCCCTTTGGTCACCCTCCTTGACCTCATGCATCTACTCCCTTCGCATATCCTCTAGTTCCCTGAGCTTCTTGGGGACCACAATAGGGTGGTGGTTGTAACGTGTTGAAAAGTATACCACCTCATGATTCTCTCCAAAATCCAATTCCACATATGCTACCCTACGGATTCATCTATCCCTATCACTTCCTCTTTCTGGGACACTTTATATGCCCACATCTCTACAATTGTCATTAGTTTCATGCCTCGCCACTGTTAACATTCACTGGTTGTATCTTCTCATCCATAGAACATTCAACCAATATTCTTTTTCTATAGAACCCTAACATAAGTAGAAACACATAGAGGAATAGTGATAGCAATGATATCCTAAACACACCTCGATCATAGGTCCAAGACCTAAATCACAAACCGTATTTTACTCATTGAGTACCTTGGAATGGTCATGACACCTCAATGAATTCTCAGATTCTGACATGTCATCATTCCAAAGTTGTAGAAGCTCTAGGGAACTCCCATCCACATCATCAAGACAATACTTTTCCATATGTGAGATGGGTTCACCTCAGAACCTAAGGGGATCTGATGTTGAATCACGTGTAAGTTACTAAGCCTATATGTTTTCTTTACCGGTACTGCCAGTTATAAATGTGGACCATTGGACAGTGACATAGCTGGCACACTGCCAGAAGGTACCATCTCGAGAATTAGTCCATGTATTGATGCATCATTAGTATACTGACCATCCTCAAGTTCACTCACTGATAAGACTATTACCTAAGATCACCATCTTATATACTGTATCCAAATGTGTTGAAAACACTAGCCATATCCTTTAGCGAGTCCTCAGCTCCATGGGATTTTGTCTCTCCTAGAAACCATAGAGGCCTCTACAGCTGGAACGCTTGAAGCATGCTCAGTCGATGTGCACCATCCGCCAGAATGGCTGGTGGTAACTACTTCCCAACAAGTGGTGGTGATGGTTGTACATGACCCAAATGTGCCAACATAGTAAGATGTCCCTCCAAAGGGACCTCGTCGCTTGGTGGACCATCATTGTGTACTCTCTTAGGAATCCCTACTGGATTTATATGTGGAAACATCCTGATTAGGAACTGGTGTTCCATATTCATTATAATATATATGGTGAGCTAACATTAAAGAAACCATGGAAAACACATAAAAACACACACAATCAGTGTTTTGATGCATTGAGTCAGAAATTAGAATTTAGGGTCCTGGTGTATGGATATGTCAGCCACCACACTAACACTAGACTCCCCGAACTAAAAACCATACTCATAACACCTAAACATATTTCATCAAAGAAAATATCAGAGTCCATGTTCTTCATTAGAACCAAAATCCACATATTACACATTGTCACGACCCAATCCCCAGGGCCCGTGAGGTTACATCCCCAAGCCTGCATTCCATAGGCTAGGGGCTGGCAACTAGCACCAAAATGCATATTACCTAAAACATGAAGGAATTCCCAATAAATCTGTTCAAACACAAGATATGAGAACATATCCTAAAGAAACTATGAAGTAAACTACAGTATTAAAAGAGTGCTAAAAGAAAAATGGTCCAGAATACAATCCCAAATATAAAAGTACATGTACAATTGGAAGATAAATACAACTAAAAAAGGGAAAATACATACTGTTTCATCCTCCGAGGATCCAACATGAAGGGTAGGTATAAATCGCCTCCTCTGCACTCCACGTCCTCCCGTCTCCACCACGTAATGTCTAGTCATGGCTCCCTCATGACATAGACCAGCTGCTCATCTTCTGTACAAGACACTACAAGGTGTGGCGAAGCTCGTGTAGGGGTGAATATAATGATACTCAGTAGGGACCATGAGAACCTGAATCACTCCTAGATTTCTCCAAAGTAAATATTTGTGTAACACCTCTAAGGTAAAGTACAACATAACATAACCTCAATCATAATCTCAAAATAGAGACCGCTCACACCATTATTTATAGTAGGGGTAGTAAAAAGTAACATCCCCATCCAAATCGTTGAACACATCAACTACTGGAGGAATTATCCTCTATCAAGTTCAATGGGAATGTCATGTCACACAGAGGATCTTCCCAATAACCATGAATTTCTGAGTTACACCTCCCCAATGCGTACCGTGGGTCTGTCGGCTCACAGACAACTTACCTCCCCCTATTTGGTTATTTATGTTCCTCCTCCCCATCATGTACCACATCCAATCCCCACCGTGGCCCTCTAGGTCACATAGAACCACCCTGCCCCACTATGGAATGCAAAGGTACTGCTCGCCTTCATGTACCAATGCCTTCAATTTACTCCAAGTTGAAAATTCAGCACTTGTGAGGTCTCAGCTAGCCGTTGGATTCCATACGTAGGGCACATGGGTGATTTTCTCCCCAACACATTAGTCACATATCAACCATCAATAAGTCTCACATATAAGTAATATGATGTCCCACTATGACATAAGGGTTCCAACACACCAAACATCGCGTCAATCTGATGCCCGAACGATGCGTTATTGGAATTGTAGTGTCGAGGGCCCGGTTGGATTCGAGTGTGATGCAACCTGGACATACTCCATGTTTCATTGAAACTCTAATGATGTATAGAAAATGTACCACAACACACCATGGGTTCCAGTTCTGCAGATGGTTCATCAGACATGCATTTGGTTCTTAATATAATGTCCATTGAGTGTCTGGGTCTGGTTGGGCCAGGGTCCGGTCTGACCTGGTTGGTCCGACCCAGTCAGACCTGTTCTTGTTTGGGAATTGGTGAGATTGTCCCATAGGGCCAATGTACGGTACAAAACACAAGAGTTCCGGCCTGGTCATAATATGGAGGCATGCAGGGGCGGAGACCCGGTCCGGGGGCAGAGACCCGGTCCGGGGGCAGACTCCCATTGGGGGCGGCCCAGTAGGGCGAAGACCTAGTCTATGGGTGGCGGTCCACATGGGAAGAAACCCAGTCTGAGGGCGGCCTCCTACTCTGAGGTAAGAGGCCTGGCTCAAGGGGGGTGGCACAAGGTGTGGTTAGTAGCCGGTCTCAAGGGCGGTGGCCCAGATTGACGGGGGAAACCTGGTACGTGGGCGGCTGCCTGGCTCGATGGAGGCAGCACTGTGTGAGGGTGGCGGCCCACATGGGTGACATCCCGTTCTGAGGGAGGTGGCTTGTCATGAGAGATGTGGCTTGGTGCAAGGACGACAGCTCAACAAGATGGCAGAATCCTGGTGCGAGAGCGGCCACCAGTCTCGAGGGCGGCGGCCTGACTCGAAGGTAGCATCCCGAGTCAAGGGTCGCTGTCCAGTACAAGGGTGGCAGACCACCATGAGGGAGGTGGCCCGGTGCTAGGGTGGAATCCCGGCTCGAGGAAGGAAGCTCGACATGGGGACGACGGCCCAAAATGAGGGCGAATTCCCGAAGCGAGGGTGGGGGACTAACTCTAGGGTGGCGGTCCGGTACGATCCGATAGGGGGGGTGTAACCCCTGGTCTCCTAGATTCCCCAAGGTCATGGAGGCCATTCGGTTTTTGAAGCGATGGTGTCGCGTGGACACCGATAAGTTGCCGCAGATCCTATCAAAGGATGGTTTTTCCTCCACCGTGTATTCAGTTGTGACTTCCATTCACTGGCGGTGGAGCAATCGCGCTGCCTCCATTCCATTAGCTGGATGTCATGTTGGCCACCTCCATCATTCTCCTCGGCTGATGTGCCATATCCTTCCTTTTGCGGCCTGCATCGACAAGCTCATGGTTTCCCATGGCGGTGCAAGGATATCAAAATAGCTGAGGGTTCAGGCTAGGTTCGTCAAGACTGCAGCCTCTGCGTTATCTCGTACTCATGAGGTGGATCAAGATTTTAAGAATCAATTGAATTAATAACAAGATAAACCCCAAAAAGATACCCTACAACAACCTCTCCACAAGAAAAATTAATTGCGGGTCAACTCTTTTGTCGGTTGTCCGGCATTCATCGTATAATTTCAAGAAGGGGGAAGAGGAATTAAATATTCAAAAATGAAATAACCACTACCTCGAATCCCTTTGGAGAGTGTCCAAATCTTGACGAGGGGTCGTGTTCTTCATTCCCGCAACCAGTTCCCAATGACAGCACTCACACTTCATCCTTCTGTTCGTGATTCAGTGTCATTCATCACCTCCCGTATGGTCTGCTCTGTCTTTTAACGGTATGGAATCTTGGATGTCCCTCATAATATAATTTCTTGGTGAAGCTATGCTGATACCCCTCCACATGATACATATATATATGAGAGTGGGAGGGTATGTAAAGACATGGAGAATTAATGAGGGTCATTGATTAAGATGTTTCCAAATTCCCCAACGACTTCGTTACATAGGGTTGGTAGGTTAAGCCATTTACTAGAATGATTCATCACCGACCCCACCCTTTAATTGTCCGTAGGTGGATATGAAATTCAATAATAAAATTATTTCATTACATTTTTTAAAAAATTCACAAAACCTAAAATTTTCTATGGACATACTACGGTAAATGTACAGCCTCTGTTAAGAGAATCTCGGCTCTATAAATTCTACAGTTCCCTCATATTTTTAATCCGAGTATCTGTTAACAAGTTAGAAAACACCACTCACGCGTTTACTGAACATACCCTAAAAAAAAGATCCCAATATTATTAACAGTCACCCTTTTCAATGGCATGTTGAGGTTAGGCTCCGTCTAAGTGAAACACGTCACAACCAACCCAATGTGCCTCTCAGATTTTCAATCAGAAATACCATTTATATGATATGGATTTTACAAAAAAAATAATTGTCACGTAATTATTTTATTTACATCTAATATATAACATTCACTGGTGGCTAGTGCCAGCCACAATGAGTATCATCATAATGATACAATACCATCACGAGTTCAACGGTGGTATAATATTTTTAATCCGGATTACCGTTTGTTGGATATATGAGTTTGAAAAATAAAATAACTTTATATAATTATTTTATATACTATTATGCCATTTTCGGGTTTTCTCAAAAGAGGCTCTCACCGACTAAATTCTAGTCGCGACTAGGCTAAACATGCCATACTAAATGCAATGGTACCCTCAGATTTCCGATCCGGGCAATCATTTATTAGTTGTTCATATTTTTTCGGAAAACCTCTTTTGTGGGATAATTAAATATTAACAAAACCTCAACAGATCATTCTGGGCAATCTGGGCCTCATAATCTCACCCCATTAGATTTTGAGGTCTCAAAATAATTATATATTGTTAAAAAAAATTATACAAAAATTCTAAGATATTACAATATATTTACAAAATATATTATATAAAATTCATATTAATAATTTTTTAAATTAGTTATCCACGATAATTATAAATATTTCAATAATACCATATCAAAACATACATGAAAAAATAGTTATTACTGAAAACATGATTTTAACCAGGAATTGTAAAAAAATATAACAAAATAAAATAGTTAGATAATATATGGTATGATAAATATATATTAATTTTTCTATAATAAATTAATAATAATACTACTTTTTTCATACTACAGTTTTAAATGTGTACAATGTATGTCTAGAATTAAGGTAATTTATTTTAGTCTCATTATTTCATCTATAGCACATATGTTATGTTATAAACCAATCAACACATACGTGGTGTATAAAATTCCCTTTTTTCATTTGATATTCAGAAGTTTTTTATTCTCCAAATAATTAATGAATCATTTAATTTTATTCATTCATTGGGATTATGATTTAAATGTCATGTAATTATAAATTAATTTGTGTTATAATATTTGTTTTTTATCTAGAAAATATATTATTATCTTTCATTTGATGATATATTATAATCAATATATATCTAGTCACTTTTAATTTCTAATCCACTAATTATCTCCCCATAATACATGTGTTACTTTCTTTTTTATGACTATATTTTCTCAAGTGATCCAAATAATGTTTTTTAGAATAATTGATTTTATTTTTATATTATATAAAAAATAATTTCTCATTTATATATATTTTTTCTAAATGATTTATTTAAAGATTTTTTTAATACACACTCATTCTGAATTTAAGGCATTAATTCCGAATTTAAAATTTAATATATGTCTTTATCATTAATCATAATGTCATTTTTTAAACAAGTATTCTTTTGATTTTATCAAAAATGCTAAAACAATCTTCATTTTAATGTATATGAAGAAAAAACATCCCACCATCATAAACAATATATTCCTTATGTCCTCTATTATATTTATAAAATGTAATTCTCATGGAAATTTATTTAGTTTTCATTGTAATTTTTTAGTATCAAAATTTAAATTTTAATTTCAAAACGTTAGTTTACACATGAAATGTTCAAAGTGATGTTTGAAAATAATTTTACCTATATGATGTCATATATAGATGTTACATACTTTTTACTAGGGATATTATCAATGGATAACATTCTAATTATTTCATTGATCGTTTTATGAATATGGTAAATTTTTTTGGGTACTATTCCATTTAAATGGGTTTTGATATGAGTAAATTTTTATGAAGCCCAATTTTTAGTTGTTTTGATATGTTTAATATTTTATCAACATATGGAGCACAAATGAATGATTTTTCTAATTTGATAGGTGAAACTTTTATCACCCTCTAAATAAATTGTTAATGATTAATGTTACATGTACTCAGAGTCTTTTGAGTAGGTTATTCCATGACCAAAATAGTTTATACAAGTGTTTATCCAAAGATCGTAGGAGGTTAAATGGTAGGTTTTCCCATGTTTGAAGAATAAACAAAGTTGGTTATCCCAATATTCAAATATTATGAATGAATCAATGGGTTTCTATTAAATAATTTATCCAATTATTTTTTATTCCAAAACACTTTGTCTTATGAATATTTTATGGCCTCATGGATAATATACCTTTATTTTATTATAATACATGTCTTATAATCTATTATGATTTATTCCAAAATATAATTTATCAATTAACGAAACATATGGTTTTGTTTTTAATATTAATTCTAAAGTACTCATAACTGTTTTCTTGTGATATTATTTTGTTATTATTTTTATCTTCTTGATATAACCATATATGGAATTTTAGTGCACCTTAAGTAATTTTTTTTTCAGAGGTTATGAATAATGTTTTTGTATATGAAATGTTTTATAAAGATGAATGGTATGATTAAATTATTGGGAGAAGTTTCAATTCACATAATAACCAGTTGATTATGTATCCTTGTATCTAATGGAATTATATGTAAAAAATTTGGGAAATTGTCATTATTTATTAATGAATATTCATATTGATAGATGTTATATTTATGTATTAGATGTTTGGATCATTATGCAATGTTCCAAAAGAAACTAAACCCTTTATGTAAATAAATTGATTAGAATGTTATTTGATAAATATTTATATAATAATAAGTAATATTTATGTATTGAAAATGAGGTTAACTCTCTATTTAGAAGAAAATTTACCCATATAAATGAACCTATTATAAGCATTCATTACCTTCTTACATTTTCCTGGATTTTTCAATCCACAATTTTTACATTGTGTAAATTTCATTGTTCCAAACAATTTCATTAAGGGATAACAGTCTTCAAGATGAAGGGATAACCAAATATTATATTTTTATCTCTTGTGTATATTATATCTATAAAATTCCATAACCGTCTTGATAAAACATAATATCACTTTAACCTATACTAAAAATTACAAATAAAAATGTTCCCATGAGAGGCATGGATTAATATTTTAAATTAAATTAATAGACATACTATTTATATTATGAATATATTATGTATAATATCTAGAGAAAATTGAAATGATACACTTATACTCCACCACTCTCCACTTACATTGTTATTTTGCTGAGTAACTTTCTTTTCATTTATATTTTTTTCATTGGAGAAATATTTCTTGAATAATTTTATGTTACTTTTTTTTAATTTCATCTATTCTATTTATTCTTCGTCCAATTTGTTCATGATAAATGAAAACCACATATTAGAATATTCGATAATACAATGATCTTCCATCATATAATTCACTAGTTTCACTTTATTACATGGTTAGAAATATATTTTTTGGAGACACAATACATTTTATCAGCATCCATGATATGAGAAGTTAAAATAAAATATAGATTCTTTTGTTTTATAAAATAATCGAGTATATGTGTATCACATTATTGAACATCTTTTTTATCCTTAATTTAATAGTACTTAATTATATCCTTGGTCAGATTCCCATTGAAGAAAATTATCTTCTCATCTCCAAAACCCGTTATACTAGCCAAATCATTGTGGAAATATCACGTTGATCAAGAGTATTAAAACACATCATTAACGAATAAAGCATTTAAAAAAATGTATTATAATAAAATAACATAAAAAATTTGAATTTTGACCCCTAATATAATATTCTATGAATTTTTTAAATAATAATTTAAATTCAAAATATATTAATTATTAATATCATAATCATAATTTTATTTAAA
This sequence comes from Viscum album, assembly GCA_963277665.1. Taxonomy (NCBI): domain Eukaryota; kingdom Viridiplantae; phylum Streptophyta; class Magnoliopsida; order Santalales; family Viscaceae; genus Viscum; species Viscum album. Next base: position 1,192,767,784 of record OY728121.1, on the reverse strand, counting down.
TTGGTGATATCACGAAGAATATTGAATAATATTACAGAAATATTTAAATTAAAAACTTGTATTATCCCAAACATATCCCATAGGATTTTAAAACTATGTCTATATTAAAATCCAATTAACCATGAACATGAATGGTTTTTGTGATCTAATTTTCCAATTTAGTTCAATGTTATGGATCCTAGATGAATATATACAAAATCTGAATCACCGATTATTATCCACATATGGATTTATTTATATGAAAACAACACATTCACTACAAATAAACCCTTTATGATAATATAGGAAAAATAAATTAATCCTCATTGTATAATATATTATTATTTATCCTAATCCATGTATTACTAAATATATTTTATAATGATTTTATTAATCCACCACTAATGGAAACTATAACACTCATGTCTCCAATAAACCATACTTAGTATATATATCAATACATAGGAATATAATTTAATATTTTTCTTCACAAATGATAATTTATATAATTAGATATAAGTTAATAAGAACATTATTGATTCAATTTTTTAATTATAATATAATTAATACATATAGATAATATTCTGAATCATTGATATATTTTCAATGATTTCTTCATAATAATTGGGATAAATGAAAAAAATAAGTGCGTGATGAAATAATTATTAAGGGATTCATAAAATTGAATATTTCATGAATGAATAAATATTAAATAACAAGTAATTATATATAACACAAATTATTTCTCATTAAATCAATAATTTGATCCCCAAATTCATCATTGGGTAATTTTAGTGGAATAATATCATAATTAGATATTACAAAATTTTTTGTGTTGTCATTTGGTTTTTTTCAAATCACGATGTAATAAAAAATGATAATTTAAAAATACAATCTTTATTCCATGGTTTTTCAATCAATGTCAAGGTATACTACAAAAATTAAACAAATATACCAATCCATGTAGTTTTTAAAATAAGATCAAATGATTCACTGTGGGGGTATATAATTTCTGGTCCTACCTATAACATCATTTTTGAATCCTTTGTTATGTACTGAATGGTTATAATCCATATCAAAAAATATCTATATTTACTAATTTATACTGAATATCCAAATATTCTCTAATTAATCTAATTATATTCATTGTATAAAACTATATATATAACTTTTCTACATTCCTGAAAAAAATCATTTCCATGATTTTTTTTAATTTTATTGAAATTTAATGTGCAATGAAATATTATCCAAATAATGTTATTGTTTCATGATTATGGTAACTAACAAATAATTAACTGAGATGAAAAAATCAAATAAATTTATAAAAATTATTTTTTATACTAACATTGTGTCTCCAAAAAGGATATAATAATAGAAAAAAAATTCATTATAGAGTTTCTTTATAAAACAATATAACACATAATGTTGAAGATATATATTGTAAAATTACATTGTTTCTGGGAAAATATTATAAAAACATATTCATTAAAAGGATTTTTTTTCTTTTATCAAAATAATCTAAATAAAGAACCTATTGGAAAATAGTATAAGGATTCCATAGAATCGCTTACACAGTCACTCATAATGTAAATATTTGTTACTAAATAATTTTAGTTAACTATGAGTACTTTTGTAAATCCATTTCTTGAAATGTATACATGGAAATAATATAACTGATGAAAATTAAAGTAATACAAAATTCTCATAGAAATATTTATTATCTTAATTTTTATTCAAAATACATGAAATGAATTATAAATATTAAAAATTTATAAATATAAATTTTATAATAAATTATATATATATTTTGAAGGATAGATTAAAAATTACATAAATAAATGACAAAAGCAATCCCAAAATTATAGAATATAAAATATATTCTTTCATCATGTGTAAAACATTCATTGAAACCTATTAAAAGAGAAGTATCAATTGAATATTAATCAGTATGAATAAATTTATATTCATTATAAACTCATAATATGGTAAAAATATACACCATAATAAATAAATAGTTCCATAAAACCAATTATATCTCAATAGAATGGATTGAAGACAAAATATCATACCTCCGACTTTTCCATTTATGGACATAAATCAACCCACTATGATATTATATTAAAATTTTAATTAATTTATTGATATAGAATATTAATATTAAAATGTCATATATGATCCACTAATAATATATTTTAATCTCAATATAAATAATCATTAACTAATATACTTGTTTTGGGTGTTAACTGCTTTGCATTCTCATAAATATTGTATCATTGATGTTCTAGTCCTTATACATTGAATATGGTACCATCATCTCTAAAATATTAATATTATTATACATATAATATATATTTATTATTTATAAATATTTAGAATCATGCATATTTTTAAAACATGGAAAATTAATTACCCCATTCTTTAAGATGGTTGGTCATACTTACGCCAAAACACAATTTTAACATTTTATAATATGAAATGGATGTAATGTATAAAATCACATTTATGATATCATTTGTATATCACATATCACATATATTCATAACATGTATCCTTTTTACCTTCCATGTAAATTGAATTTGTAAAATAGATAACATACCATTATGGGTGTGGATTTCCACATATAAATAGATGTTACATTATCATTTTCCAACTGATTGGATTTTTAGATGGTATATGTGAAATTATAAATCCAAAATCATAGTTTTGTCAGAAATATTATTTTTATTCCTTACTATCAATTTTATAATCATTTCTAAAATATTGATATATTAATTTAATGTCATCACCTCTTGGATAGTAATTCATACGTGCACCCAAGTGATAAATTCACATCCCATTTGATAGAATGATGGAATAAAAATGTTTTTTATATAACCATATTTGTTTTATTTAAGTAATAATTGTAAATATTTTTTTTATTCCCCAAATTTATTAAAAAAATTAATATGTATATAGAATGCTACTGGTTTAGGAAATTTCCCCCTCATTCAAAGAACACCAATTGATATATTCATAGGGAACACAGCATGGGGATTTTCAAAAATATATATCCCATATAATGTATCTAATTTAATTAGAAAGAAATTTTTTGTATTTTTTATATTGATTAATGGTTTAGGGGATTTTAATAATTGAAGGGATGTGTTTCTAATTTATATTTGTCATTAGGGTCAAATATGAAATTTTTCAATTTTTCAAAATATATTTAAGATGCATTAATAGAAATATTGATACACAATTACTCATATTAACATGTGATAAGGGTATGGTAGAATGTAATATATACAAAGGTTTTTATGAATATTATCTGGTCATTAAAACCCTTAATATGTAATCCATATTTTTATATCTAATTCTAATATTGGTTGAATTTGATTTTAATGTGATGTTTTATAATATGAAAATATACGCTATTTAATGAAAATTTATTTTTGAAGTAGATAATGATATTACATTATTAATAGTTATTAAAATATTAATTATATTTGTTAAAATTAATATATTTCTATATATGATCTATTAATATCATTGAGATTAATCATTGTTAATTATTATATTAATTAATTAAAATATAAAACATTAATGCACATAAAAACAGTTTAATGATAACCACAATTTGTACCTTAATTGTTTTTGTCTATATTTTTATCCAATTGATTATAAATACATGGTTAAATAAAGATAATATAAAAAGTATTGTAAATAATAGGGGGTATTGACAAATAATATATTTTCATTTATTCATAAAATCATATTCAATGGGGAGAATTTAATAAAAAAATCATTCATTGATTATTTTAGACAGCATGATAAAAAATTTAATCATCTAAGGAAATTTAAATTTTTATGTAGTGATATATTATAATTTTCAATGTAATGTAGATCAATGAAAATAAAATTTCCTCTTACAAAATTCAATCTTCCGTTCCACAAAATCATTGTTTGATCATATCATCAATATAAACATCTATGAAGGAATTATTTCTAAGTGACATTGCAAAATTTGTTTAAAATGTGTATGATAATAAAATATTTTGTAACCTAGTTCATTATATGATTGCCATATAACAAAATTAGTGAACTATTTATAAATATATATTAGTAAATGAACAATGTTATTTCAATTCGATTTACATTTATGATATTGATATATTTTTTCCATATAAAATTATTGATTTATCCCCCATATCAACACATTCATAATAAGAAATAGAAATAACTAGAATAAATCATGGTTTTGAAGGAAATTTCAAACGTATACTTATGGAAAACCCTGTCAAATTTGATATTGAAATTGAAACCATCTGATTATACAAAACCATGTATCATTGTACATGATTAAAAATGACAACATTGTTGATATATCAAACATGAAAAAAGAAAATAATGATTGATAGTCATGATATATCAAGCGATAGAGAATAATAAAGAATAAAAAATTCATATATTTTAAAAATAACTGAAGAAGAATATAGGTAACTTCAATATGGGTATGGGAAGATTATTATTTTATTTTGGAGTGGGTATTGGAGATTCAATCTTTCTGTGGAAACTAATGTGATCATATGGGACTTTGAGTATGGAAAATCATGGTCCAAATAAACCACTTATGATATGATACCATAATTATAGAAATCATTATCATTAAAAAAACTATGGATATAAATCACATGAGGATAAAAATGTTTTCATGAACCACCACCATAATAGAATAACATGTGGAGACGATTAAATGACATATTATTTGTTGTATTTTGTAAATTAATTTTACACAATTATAATGTTGGATGTTAGATCCTTATTCAAGAAACTGTATATTTTTCGAGTATTTACACAATATGTAACACCATGAATATTGTTTATTAAAAGAATATCAATATGCATGATTAAAAATAGGCTAAATATTTTTTTGTGAGAATATAAAGATTATTATGGGTCTTTTAGATGAATTTGAAATAATGGACCTATTATTTTAACATTATTATCAAATTCACAGATCAACGTAAGAATACCCAATACAACTTTTGTATTGAAAAAATTGATCATTGTAGAAAAATCAACACAAACCAACATCACATAGATATTAACATGAGTATAAAAACATATGATAGAAACATATCATATTAATCAACATACATAAATGCACCACCACTTATTGGGGGCCCCAATGTTTCTAGAGAATTTTAAAGCATAATAACAATGGTGGATATAGAATACCCACTATTTCTAATAATTATTCATTAAGAAACATTGGAAAATATAATAAGCATGAGTCCTCCTTTTTATTTCTAATATGAGAGTAGTTTAAATATAGATTTGATTCCCCAAATCATGTTATTAAATTTGTCATGTGCGGGAATTAATTTGAGTCTTGAAGGCCATATTTTCAAATATGATATACCACTCTGAGGGGGCATGTTGACATTTACATCACCAACCAACAATTAACTAAAAGGATATTTTCGTGTTGTAAGTGGTAAGACCTATGAAATATGAGGGATAATAAATGAGTAATAATATATTGAGGATATTAAATATGGTGATTAATATTGAAAAATAGGCTGTATTTTGTTTCATTATAGATGTCCAATTATGAAACAATCCATATGAGTCCTAATATGGATCCCAATGAGCCTTATATAGATGATAATAGTACATTATCAATTAAATTTTTTATACAAAACATTTTCAATGCACAAAATATTTGATGAAACCTAAGAGACATGATATTGGTGTATGATGTGTATCTATAATAAAATAATAGATCACTATTATTTATATATAAAAATTTATAAAAAAAATTCACAATGTGAATAACCATTAAATTTTGATATTTTAACGACAATTAATATTTTCAAATCCAATTTTCAGGTTTTTTAGTTGATCCATGTTTTGGAAAAATAATAAGGGATACAATATGCTCTTGCAAGAACAATTGTGTTGTGGAATGATATATAACAAAAATAGTTTGTACATGGGCATATCTCAAACGACCATTCAATAGATGAGTCTATCAATCCTTGGTGGATACAACCACATTGTATGTATGTGGGGGTCTAATTCCACTCCATATTTAACAAGGATTTATTCATATTGTAGGAGTATGATGTTGGGTGTTCCCCTTCCTTCACCGTGGGTTGTTTTCAACGGATGTTGTGTTGTTGTGGGTTCAACCATTCTACATAAGACATTCTACATCTGTTATCTAAATATATCATTCTTTTTGAATTTGGGAATTGAATTGTATTAATAGTTTTGTTATATTAACAATAATAGGAAATATTAATAGTGTCATTGTAATATATTTTACTAAATAATAATGAACTTTTATATACATAAAAATCCCTCTCATATGCATTAATTATAGAGGATTCATGGAGCATAAATTGATTACAGAGAATAATATCCAGAGAAAACAACACCTTACATGATATAAGATCATAGAAGAACCTTTTTATACAACACTAAACCACTATATGCACCATATGTTTTTGGTAAAATTACTCTTCTATGTTGTTTCAATCATCATTGTGGCCTTCTAATAACATGGTAGTTTCCCCAAGCACACCATTATGTCTTATCATTATTACCTCTAATGTGGAGACTATATTTTGAGAACCTCTATGCCGCATCCTTGTTATTGTGTCATGGAGATCCCATGACTTTTTTGAATCACATCTATCTAATTATTATAATATGTTTTTTGATCCTCCCCCCTAACTATGACTGTCATTATGTAGTAATTTTTAATTCCAATTATATTTTTACTTTATTAAACTATTCAATAACTCGTACAATGTTTCGTTGAGACCATTTCATAGAGTCGTAGGTTATTGAGCAAGATCCTTTTTTTGTAAAAATGATTCAGTTAATGGCTAGCATTCCAATCCTCAACACCGACACTGATAAATTGTGTTATTATGTTAATTTACTATTTTCATTTAAATTTACACCACTTTACATAATGATTTTTCCTCTTTGAATAATTTTTAAAATTTTCTAACTGTGACCAAATGATATTATGTGTTTAGAATACAAGACCTGTTGAAAATAGTGTTTCCCTCAATGGAAATTGATTTTACCTTTTCATTTTTTCCTTTGATCCCATGGTGTAATGTATGATGCCATATATTAACGATTATATGTTTATTTTCTATGTTTTCATAGTCCTATATGTTTGTTAAAAAGGATTCATGATTTTTATTTATTTTTGTGAAAGATGGACCATGGTAAAATGTTTTATAAATGATTGGGATTGTTCACATTACATTAAATGATGGTGACGAGGGACTTTATAGAAGAATGGAGCAATGACAAATATTTGATGATTTTTGAGGATGTATTCATGGTATCATGGAACTTCTTAATAATAATTAAATCCAAGTAATTGTTTTAAAAATAATAGAATGATATGTAGTATGTCATACATACTGGATAATGAAAAATTGGTTGAATGTTCACCTAAATCCACATGGGCATCATATAATGGATTGTTTTATTATTACTCACATCCTTAATGTTCGTTTGGACTTAAAGATGATGCATGTAAATAATGTTGTTTTTGGCCTCATGATTTGAGCACATCATCTTAGATTTGGCTAGTGTATATTTTATTATAAATTTAGTATTATAAAACCATGAATTTATTATTATTAATAAAATTAGGTTAACAATATATTGGTGGTTCCCTATAGATTTCGGCACTCAATCCATACTCTTTCATTTTCGTGCTTTTTTAGATTCCAGGATGGATCTAATGAAAGGATGTGTCATATGATGGATAGTGGGTTATAGGGGAGATAATATAATTGATGACTGAGGATAAATTTAGAGGACCCCTAATAATTATTCATTAATTGACATTCTTCTTATTACATTCTAATTTTTCTGATTGGGTTTCCATTTTTATTAATCTGACACATATTCAAAATTTATTAATATCCTCACATTCATTATGAATATCAATTATATTGATTATTTTTATTACTTCTCCTAAATCATGAAATTATAGGATTTGTATCCCGTATTTTAGAAACATTCACTTACAACTAGTGGGTAGACTATTTCATATTGGTATGTGTATTAGAGGTCATGAGGAACACTGTCTTGAACCCGTTGGTCAAGATGGACATTACAATGTTGTATATGAAAATCATGACTGACTAAATATTTTATTATTTTTCCTAGATTAGGGATAGTGTATATAAGAGATAAAATGGTTTTAAAATATTAATGGGAATAATGTTAGTTCATTCCCAACATGGTATATTTGACCTATGAGTTTCCATAAATTTGGAAAATTATCCATTACTATTAAAATTGTCTAAATTCCATGTTGGTAATTTACATGATATTTGTATGTGATTGATGAGATTTTAATTAATCTAAAGAACAATTAATATACATGTTGGATCACATTAAATATATATATCTACGTGTTGATGTAAAAAATGGCATTAATTTATTTAAATTTAACAATTTGTGATACCTTCTCAAGATAGTTTCAATATTTTTGTTAAATTTTTAATTCCAAAATTTTGTAATATAAAATTATTTTAACTATGGTTATGAACTAATAATTATTTATTTTATGTATATATAGGATAATTTTGAAAGAAATATATGGGATGTATACCATGATTTTTTTTAGAAGTTTTATACCTTCTTTTGTGGTTATAAATCAAGGACACGTAATTTTTTGATCCTTTAAAATAATAAATATATATTTAAATTTTTAAATTTCATTACATTGAAAAAGTAATTTTTTCACATGTTTTTTTCACTGAAAAATTTATTGGATACTCTAAAACAAATTCTAGCACCTTCAGTAGTGGAATATGAAATAGTTTCATACTAGTACCCACCATGATCCATGGATGACTGTGCCAAGGATTTAAAACTATGGTATCCTCTATCCATTTGGGTAAGTTGTAGACCAAATAATACAGAGGACTATATAGAAATAATTTTTATCATCCTAGTGATTTTAGTGAAACTAATAAATATATGTTAATCTTGAATCTTTTATGATTCCGGGACCCGTTAAGCATTGGTTATAAGTTATTAGAATATCAAGATGAAGAGTGGGTTTCAACTGGTTGGATTTCAAGGTCATGTTTTTTTGATAAATATTACATGAAACATTAATTATAAAATGAAAACATGAGTACATATAAATATAGTAGGGAGAAAAATTATTATATTGATTATCTTTTCATTTCACTTATATATTTTTTTCTCTGCTAATATCTGGAAAAGAGGCCCATATTCCTTGGAAATGGAAATTGTCACTTCAACATGATCATATATATCATTTCATAATCTCATCCCCACTTCATACCCATGTGATATAAGGATGTCCCTGACAATCAATCGTGAATATATGGTCTTTTATTACAAATCCCAACTAATGTGGATAGACATCCTATAATGTCCATAAGAACTGATTCATATGGAAAAAATAGGAAGGATATATACATGTAGTATAGAATAATAATAATTCCACATCAGAGAAAAGTCCCCAATAAAAATTAGGTAGGTTAATTAATGATCCTAAATATTGAATATTTATTACAATAAAAAATAGTATGCATTGCAAGTGATATCTAGTGATGATAATATATAACGATATGACAACAGCATCAATTTTATTCCATATAATCAGCTAGTATATTGTGATATCCATGTATATGTAGTCAGTGGACCTTCCAGGTTCTTAAAAAATAAGGGATTTGAATGCACCATATAGGTAGGGTAACATAGAAGACATGGAAAAAGTTTATGTAGTCGACTAGATTTGATAAGATTGGGTGAGTGTTACATTTATAGTTTGAGGTGTGGTATTGCACACATCCATGAAGTCTACTGACTTTTTTTATATTGATGCCTCCCATAAAATTATTTCATCACTTTTTCATAGTGGACAAGAGATATCATTCGTGTTTAATAAATTGTTTTTATCACTTGACACACTATTGGTCTTGTATGTGACAATATAATTTTATTCCCTGAGAGTTGAATAGTTTTCCATGGATATGTAATTATATTGTAGTTCATCTTTTTGGAAATGAATACAATTAATGTGAACAGTATAATGGAATTCATGAACATATTCATATATTAAATAAAATATCATCAGAAGAAATTTTCAATCTCTTCACAGAAGGGATATAATTAATTGATTTTTGGAGAATGTGAAATGAGAACATTTATAGGTGGAAAAAACATGATTCATCGTGGGAAGATCAGAATGCAGATGGTGGTCAGGGATCATTATATAGAATTAGTGACATTAGAATAAACTCTTCCACCACTCAAGGATATCTATCATGTTTTATTCCAATATTAATATCAGTAATACCTCATAATAGAGGATTTTACTATGAGTTGGGAATCATATGAGGTTTAAACCCATTTAGATACCCCTGTATCATATAACACAGAAAGAGAAGAAGGAGAACATTGGGTAGTTGGAAATCATATAGCATGTGGGATTTATCAAGACTATTATATTTCTAAGGGGTTAACCTGAATCACTCTCTACGAAGTATGATGGTATTCCAAAAATATAAATAAATTATTGGAAAACTGAATTTGGTAGTGGTAATGGAATGATATCTTTTTTCTAGGATCAGTGATCATTAAGATCAATTTCATGGAGCCAGGTGGTTCCCTTTGACTAATTATTGATCTGGATAGAAATAATTACAACTTATAGATTTGGATATTTGGATTTCTATGTTTCATATTATGTATGTTCTATATGTGAACATGATAATTTTATTTAGACAAAGTAATTAACCAAATGTGTTCATGGGTCTCTTGATTAGAATAATCGAACCCTACTTGGATACATTCAACATTTTTTCTTTCAATAGAATCCTTATATATTATCCATTAGATGGTAATAATGGTTGGAACCTAGTAATTGATCTTTGTAGACTTCAAGAACCTATATATTATAAGATCTTTTGAAAATATTACTTATGGGTTTGAGATGTAAATTCCCTACTCTAGGTGGTGTCTGATATGTGTTTATTCATAGAAGAAGATAATATGGTTTTAGTATTTTCCATTAATTATATGTAGAATGTGTACTCTATTAAAATATTTATATGAATAGTAGGATATTACCAATAGATTATCCAGTATTTATCATCCATATTGTCAGTCATAAATATTATTCCATCGAATGGAGTGATTTTATTTTATCCAGAAAATATATTTTTGTGTTTAAAATACATAAGGAGAATGATAATGAAATATAAAAGATTGTCACTCATTGAACATGTGATTGGTTTTGTAGTTTATTGTGAGGAATTAAGCATTCAACTATGAGTGGTGATAATGTAGAGGGTGAATATAGAAGCATATGGGTCATGTCAACAAAGACCCCATGAGATGAAATATCGTTCATGTAGCACACATATATTGAGATATTTTTCCATTTTTATCTCTTTTTTATGTTATTAATGTTCATGGGATTAGTTTGGAAGAGGATAGGTGCATTTAGAATGGGTTTGTAGGAATTTGGAGGAGTTTTTAGGGGCACATAGTTTTACCACTGTTAGGGGAAACCGTGGAGAATTCCCAGGTAATCATGTAAGGGGAGATAGTGGGCCTCAAATAGTTTATGCCAGGTTTTCCAAACCGTGCATGAAAACTCTATGAGACCCTTTCTATTGAGGTAGGGTTGTGTGAACAATTAATGCATGGTTTTGTAAACTATGAGAGCTTATCTTATTGCAACTTAAAATGGTGTTTTTTAAATCTGGGTTCACATGGGATTGAACAATATCACTCCAAAAATTCTCCCACTTGATACTCAATTTTGATTTACAGTATTGAAGGGTTTGATGGTTATGCCACTCATTTTGGATTTTATTTGAATGGTTTTTAGTGTTTTTTGATGGTGTTTCCTTCTGGGCTAGTCTCCCACACTGGGTTCATCATGGTATCTCTCTATATCTACTCTTAGACATTTCTTTTTTTTTTCTAGTTATATATATATATTACTAGTAGATATATGGTTGTTTTAGTCTAATATGAAAATTTATGGTCTTGTTTCTAATAGGGAAGAATATCTAGAGTGGTTTTTGTGGTGCGTTCACCGAATTAGTGGTGTTGTATCTTGTTTGAAAATTTTGTCAGATCCCTACATATAGATGGATTCTCCCTCAACTCCAAGTGGTTCGAACTAATGTAATTGTTTGTAATTAATATGTTTTATTGAAAATAATTGTGACTATGATGTTATTAATCATTGAGGAAACATGTTGGTTCAATGTTTGTGGATTTTCGGGAGAAATAAGATATTTGTGAAAGAGGGATTTTTCTCATATTTTAAAATGTTTCATTTCAAATATGTTTCTTGAATAGGATTATGAACTTGGTTTGTGAAAATTATTTTCAATAATAAGTTATTTAATTGGAATGGGATGTGGCATGAAAAATAGTATAAGGGTGATTTCAATAAATGGGTAATTTATTGGGGTGAATTGACATGTGTTGGAAGTGGTTGGGTTCTTATTATGTAAAATTTGTGCTTTATGCTTATCATTTGATTATGTGTTACATCTTGTTATGATGGTGTGGATATGTGTGGGATGTCTCTCCATAAAAGGTGATTGATAGTTGAATCAATAGTCACCATTATGGAGAGTGGTTAGAAAAAACCACTACTAGGAAATGTAGTGAACATGTTTGGCTAAAGTTCAACAGTATTGGTTGCAAACTTTTGTGTTTCTTTACATTATGGATATTATTGTCATACTGTGTGACGATTCTATGGATTGTGGAATAGTTCTTGATTCCCATTGATTGACATGGCTTGGTAGGGTTATATTTGGATTGTGGTAATAGTGGCACACTTTAATGTTTTACATAAATGTTTTATTTAAATATACTAACTTCTCTTTCCAATTGGTGTGTGTAAGGAAATCATTTGGGGGAAACCTACTGAGTATTATTACTCACCACTGCTATGGAAATTGGGTGACATATTATATATTGTATTCTAGGACACAAGTAATAATATTGAATCTCATTTTTTATATCAGTTCTGTTTAATGGTTTGGTGATGTATTAGTTTGCAGAGAATATAGCTTTTTGTGGAGATATGGATTGTTTCCTAGTTCATTGTGGTCTTGGATTATAGTCTTCTATTTGAGAAACTAATATTTGGTTTCTTGAATTGGAATTTGGGAATTTTTTCCCCTTTCTGGTGAAGTTATTTGGACATATGAAGGTGTATGTATTGATAGAAATGGAACCAGGTGGGCCTCTTATAGACCAAATGGAGGAAGATGTTAAAAATGTGGTTGCACCAGAGCTGCAGGTGAACTAGCTTCATGTGAAGTGTATATTGAATGCATTATGGGTTGTATAATGTGGAAATAAAGAAGATGAACTGATTCCTGGGGATCATGTGGTTTAGTTTAAAAATAATAATCCACCCATTTTTACAAGATATTCGGAGCCCAAAAGGGATAACGAATGGCTAAAAAGAATTAATATGATATTTGACTTCTTGTGAACACTAATAGAGTTGAATATGTCGTTATCCACAAATATGTTGTAAGATATTTCCCTTTAGTGGTGGGAGCTAGCATTCCATGCTTGGATAGACCAAGGTGTGACATGGGAGGGTTTGAGGAGTATATTAAATAACAACCCTACCCTCATACATTCATGATTCAGCGTACAAACATTATTATTCCATTTGAGGCAGCAGAACCATTCAGTTACAGAATATGTAGTTATGTTTATGAACATAGTGTCTTTTTTTGCTGAGGTGGTGGGAATTAAATTGTTAAAGGCACAAATTTTCTATTCTCAATTGAACCGGGAAATTCATTCCATGATTGGGGTGCTGGGTATACATGATTACAAATAAATTATGAACAGAAATATTTGGGTGGAGAGGGATATTTGGGGTTTCACAGGCGGGGGAAACATGTCTTTAGTCATGGGAAATAGTTTGAACCTGAACACTAGGTTCAAGAGGAATAAGGAAAATTATTTCTAGAGTGGGAGTACAACTGAGAAACTGATGATTGGTTAATTGAAATTTCCTCTGAAGCCATAGAGTAAGAATGAATATTATTAGTTTGACTCTACGGGGCACAAAAAGTGGGATTTCATGACACAACCTCGATTATGTCATAATTGTATGTACAAGGGTCTTCTTTAGTGTTATTTTTTGAATTCTATGAGGTAGGGTGTCCATGACACTCATTAGGGATCACATTATTATTATGCATGAATGGGAAGGGGGTAGAAACATACCCCTTGATAACAGATTACATTTGGTAATGGTGATTCTGGAAAGACCATGATACCATTGGAGGTTAATTAAGTGTAGAGTGTGTCAAGAATATAGTTGTCTGGAGCTGAACATGTAGTGATGGATGATCTGTTGAGACCATCCACAATGTGAGGTATGTTCTATTGAATTCAAAATTGATTATGATTTTTTTGATACAAGTTATTCAAATTCTTCTCTTGTTTCTCTTGTTGTTAGTTTAATGTGTTTAATGATTGAAATGATGCCTAATATTTTGGAACTAAAAATTCCTCACTGTCAAAGAGAGTGTCAAGATTTCCTCTGTAGAACATGCTGTATAGTTATGGCTGACATTGAATTGATGTAGAATTTCTTAGTTTTTGAGATAGATGATTAGGATACAATCCTGTGAATTGATTTTTTGGAGGTGTTTGCATCCCACATCGACTGAAATGAGTGAACTATTAGTTTTACAATGGAGGATTACATTGTATATATTTTTAGAGGGGAGAAAAATGAAAACTAGGTGCAACACATTTTTTTCACCATCTCTTAGAATGATCATGTATCAATTTGATGGGTCTTCATTCACATCAATGGAATAAGTTGAGCATAGTGTTTTCCAATGGTGATGATTATTTAATGGATGTATTTCCCAAATAATTCATAGGGTTTCCAACCATGAGAGAAGAAGAAAGAACTATTCATATTCTATTGGTGACTAGTACTATACCACTATTGTCATACCATATGAAACAAGAAGAATTGAATGAATTTTCGGTCCAGTTGGAAGAGTTATAGAATAAAGGTTTCATTTGCTAGCATGCCTCCATGGGCAATGCCAGATTTATTTGTTAAAAATATAGATTGAACTCCATAACACTGTGTTGATTATCATATACATAATCAGGTTACGATAAATAACTAATATCAACTTCCACACATTGATTATTTATCTCACATGTTGAGGGGAGCTCAGTTGTTTTCCATTTTGGACATTCAGACATGATATCATCAATTGAGTTATTGGAAGGAAGATATCACGAAAATATCACTCACAAGTAGATATGGGCATTATGGGTATGCAGTTTTGGTATTTGGTCTAACGAATTCACCATTTGTGTTTATGGAATTAATTAATTGAATATTTTAGTGATATCTAAATTATTTTGTGGTTGTAATTTTAGATGATATACTAGTTTATTTGAGGACAATGGTAGAGAATGAGGAGAAGATGATGATAATTTTGGGGAACATGAGGGATCATCAGTTGTATGCCAAATTGTAGAAGAGTAACGTTTGGATACCTGAAGTTCATTGCATTGGACTTGTTATTTTTATGAAATGTGTTTTGGTTGATCCATAAATGATAATGGTTCTTATCTCTTGGAATCATCCAAATAAAATTTGAATATACGTAATTTACTTGGTCTATAAGGATATTATATATGATTTTTTGAGGATTTATCATGATTGGTGTCTCCATTGATATCTTTGACAAGGATTTATATCCCATTTCAATGGGATGAGATATTTTAGAAATTCATTGATGAGCTAAAGGGTCTTGTTACATTAGCACCATTATATGTTTTCCTGGATCCAAAAAAGGTTAAATGGTAAATTCTGATGCATCAAGATCAGGTTTGGTGTGTGTTTTAATACAGGGGTCATGTGGTTTATATGTATCAGATAATTTGAGGTTCCATGAGAAGAACTACGCAACACTTGATTTGGTGTTGGTGGTAGTGGTTAATGCTTTAAAAATTATGTGTCATTATCTCTTCAGTGAGAAATTTAAGGGTTTACTGATTGCAAGAGCTTAAATCTTATTTTCTTATTGAAATTTTTGAACATGAGGCAAAGGTGGGGGACTGAATACCTATATATGATTGATATCGACATAATCAACACATTGGGTAAGGGAAATTCATTAGAGGATGCATTAGGTTTAATATTATATGCATAATTTATAAAAAAGACATTGGATTTGTGGCAACTGTTGTTAGTCATTGAAGACATGCAAATAGAAGGCGAGGACATGGTTCTAGAGCATTCTTCTATATAGTTTCACTGGTTCCTAATATAGATGGTTTTTTTAAAGAGGAATAGGCATCTTATTCTGAATTTATTGTGATGAAGTCTAAAATAAAAGGTGGGGAGACCATTGAAAGCTGGGAACTGAATGAGAATTTCATCTTTAGTTTTTGGAATCATATAAAGGTACTAGTGGCTTGTCAGAAATAAATTATATGGGATTATCATCATTCTAGGTGGTCAATTCATCCTGAAATTTAGAACATGTAGAAGGCTTTGATAACACGGTTTCTGTGGGCTAGTATTAAAATGGATATGATCGAATTTTTCTCAAGATGCTTGACTTGTCAACACATTAAAGAAGTGTATCAGCTTCCAGCAGGAATGTAATAGTCTTTACCCATACCAATGTGTAAATGGGATCAAATATAAATGGAATTTGTGACGAGTCTCCCTAGATTGGTCAAGAAGCACTATTCTATATGGGCGATTGTGGATCGACTCACAAAGTCATCAAATTTCATTCTGATTCATGAGTCCCATACAGTGGATGATTTGTCCCAAATCAATATCCAAGAAGTGGTAAGGTGGATTATTGTTCCAATTTCTATTGTATCACATAGATACCCAAGGTTCAAATCTCATTTTGGGAAATCATTATAGAATTCCATAGGGAAAAAGTTGACGATGATAACGACGTATCATCCTTTGACAGATGGCCAATCAGAGATAACGATAGAATAATAGGAGGATATTTTAAGGTATTGTGTCATGTATTTTTGATCTTCATGAGCTTATCACATACCAGTGGTGGTGTTCCCATATTATAACAGTTATTAGGATTCAATAAATATGGATCTATTTGAGGTATTATATTGATGTTTGGGCCATTCTCTACTGTATTGGGAGGAAATAGGTTTGAATTTTATTATTATAATGAGATTTGTCCAATAGACTAAGGAGAAAATAAACATTATCACAAAAAGGATGGAGACAACTCAAATTCTACATAAATAGTTTGCTTAAAATTGATAAGGACCATTGTCCTTTGAGGTGTGTGATCATGTGTTTAGTAAGATCTCTCCTATGTTCGGATGTCATCTGTTTGGAAAGAAGGGTATGTTATTTCTATGGTATATTGGTATTTTTGAGATACATGAATAGATTAGAGATATGGAATATCAATTGTTTTTGAAACCTGGGTTTAGGGAGGTCCCAAATGTGTTTCATGTGTCCCAATTGAAAATGTATCATCTGTATCATGACCATTTGATTCATTGGAGTCATGTTGAGCTAGAACTATGTACTTCATTGGTGCAGATGACAGATCAGATTGTCGATAAGAAAGATAAATTATTTCATGGTAAAAGGATTAGTATATTCTATGTTTTTTGGATGCAAGGTCAAATTTTAGAAGATACATGGAACAAGAAAAAGAGATTTCCCATTAATGGCCCAATTGCATTTGGAAAAGAGATGGTTCTCTTCATTTAGAGGAGGAAATTTCCAATGGTGGGGATAATGCAGCACCACCAATTTATGTTATGTTGATATTTTATGCCTTTTTATGTGATTATTTTTCTTTGTATGATTTTATAATAGGATGGGATGTATTTGAAGTGTTTTGGAAATTTTGGAGGCCTTTTAGGGGTGCACGATTTGACCACGATTCGGGGAAACCATGCAGAATTCCAAGGTAACTGTGCAAGACGAGATAGTGGACATTGCATGGTCTGTTCACAGATTTTCTAACCATGTGAGAAAACTATTTGGGATCCCTTATCTTGTAGTGGTATCAGGCTCACAATTACTGCACATTTTCTCAAACTATTTGTGTTAATCATGCGACCACTTAAAAAGGTGTTCTTTTTATCCAGGATCACTTGGGATAGATCTATTTCACATAAAATATCCTCCCACTCAATCCTCACATGGGATTTTAAGTTCCCAAGGGTTTAAGGGGCTCCCCCGTTCATTTTGGATGCGATTCGAAGGGCTTTCCTGGTTTTTTGAAGGTATTTATTCCTAGATAAGTCTATCATCTTGGATTCTTCATAGTTTCTATCTATATCTATATTTATTTGTTTATTATTTTTCTAGATCGGCATCCAATTCATGAATAGATCATGTTTTTATAGCCTGAACTTATAATTTTTGGTCTTAATAATGATAGTTAAGAGGATCTAGAGCAGTATTGGTGGTTCATTCACATGATTTTGGGTAACAGTTCATGGGTCAATTTCACTGGAACACTAATGTTATGTGGATTCTCTCTCAACTCCACTTGGTTATATCTAGTGGCTTTTTTTGATATTAATTTATTTTTCTTGAAATTAACTGTGAAAATAATGTCATAAATCATGGTGTCAACCCGTTTGGTAAATATTAGGGGATAATCAGGGAAATGGGATATTTGTGATAGTGTTGTTTTTTTGTGTTATTTTTAAATGTAGATTTGAAAATATGTTTCTTTGATTATATTATGAAAATATATTGTGATATTTTTTTTCTATAATTTTTTTATTGAAATGGATGTGGCATGGTAAATGCTAGTAGGGTGTTTTCAGTAAATTGATTATTTAATGAAGTGAATTGACATGTGATGTAAGTGGTTGTGTTCTTATTGTGTGGCCTCAGTGCTTTATGATTGTTGATTGATTAAGTGTTTTGCCTTGTGTTGATGGATTGATAGTGGGTGATATGTCTCACAATTAATAGTGATGGATAGTTGACAGAAGATCCACCATAATAGAGAGTGGAAGTGAAGAACCACTAGTTCGAAATGTAGTGAATGGTTTGGACAAAATTTAAATCAATTGGGTTTCCTTATTACATGTTTTTTTTATGATGGAATTTTGTGGGCTATGGTGTGGTGGTTCTGTTGATTATTTCATAGTTTTCACATTCCCTTTTTTTACCTGGCTTTCTAGAGTTATGTTTTTCTTGTTGTAATGATTTCACTATTTAAAGTTATACATAATATATTTTAAATAAATGTGGTATTGGTTAATTCCTAGTGGCATGTGTAGGGAAGTCATTTGGGGAAATCATACTGATTAATATTACTTACCCATTCTTTTCAACATGGGTTCTATTGTAGATGTTGTATATAGGGACATCGTTAAGATTAATGCATCTAATTTTTATATTAGTTTGACACGATGCATTGGTGATGTTGTGGTACTTGGTGCATGGATCATGGTCTCGAGCTATGTATGGTGTATAGTTTTTTTCTTTATTATTGTGTAGTTATTCACTATGTACTAAGATATTCGGGTTGTTGTATTGTCAAATTCAAATTGATATGTAATATATTGGTTGACTTTTGGTAATGTATGGGTGGGGTTGTTTTGTTATTATTCATCATGTAGTTTTCTGATAATGGATTTTCTGTTGGTTGATTTTATATCAAGGTCATATCATTCACCAGTCTATTCTCAAAGCCCTCATCATTTATTGTCTACATATAGCACATTGGGAACATCACATTAGGATAAGTATCATTTCTCTACCCTCTCAGGCCAATGGGATGGGGCAGGATGTTACAAGGCCCATGAAAAAGATCATATAGTTGTGGTACATACTATGATGTTCTAGACACATTATCTATTTGATAAGATATTTTTTGTATACAGGAAAAAAGCAGAATTAGTTAATTATTTTGATAGATGGATGAAGACTAATGTTATCAGCGATGTTTTTAATGTTATAATACATTTGAAAAAGATATTTAATATTGAGTAGGAATGATAAAATTCATTGTAGATTCAAATATATGTATGATGTAGGAAGCATAGGAAAATGGAGAGTGTTCGTCAGATGAGATGTGGAATTTTATGAGCCTACTTTTTTAACAGAGGATGTTGGATATCGATGATATGTGATCTATTAATTGTTCCCCATTAGTGATAACATTATGTCTTATTGACTAAGTGAATACATTTCATAAGGAATGACAAGAGTGTGTTATGATCAGAGAATAAATATCTTGTTGTGATCATGTACTAACAGTATCCATTGGTGATTGAATTTTTATTTTGGTACATGGATGTGTAGTGGTCCAAGATTACATTTGATATGAACTGATGAGACACCAGCATAACTCTAGATGGGATGCATATCCTAGTGAAACCACATTTTATTGTGACTTCATATGCTAGTTTTGGTGGATCGGGATAATCAAGGGCCTTGTTAGTTTCTTCTCTCTACACATTTCCTATAATAAGGTAAATACCAATAATTTGAGTCACTGTTTTCATAGCCAACCACACCCTAAAATAATTTGAATGTGTGAGGATCACACAATCAAAATAGGTATATGTTTTAATATTCCCTCAAAGAGTTCTGACCAATTCATGGAGATTTTTATTAGTGAAATAATATTACTCACATATTTTATAGTATAGATACTCGCACATTAGATTATATGGAAAATATCACTCATTGTGAGAAATAATTATTACACGGATTTCCATTGAGATTTTTTCCATCAAATGATCACGATCATTTATTGTGAAAATTTGATGGACAATAGAAATACCTGAATAAATAGATAAGATTGATTCTATCATATCACATATAAACAAATGAACTATCCATGCACAATATAATCCTAATTGAGGATATGATTCAGGACTGAAATAATGTCATTGGTGGTTCAAGGGATGAAAATTTTGAATTGGATGAGTTCATTTAAACCAATAATTAATAATAATTGATTCAAATTGATCCTTATAATGATTTGTGTGAGAGGTAATTTCATTCCTATTTCTATTGTAATGAGGTAGATGAGGTATAGGTTTTGGGCCCCTTTATGGATTAGTGGACCACTGAGGGAATGAATATAAGATAAATGAGTTAAATAATGATTCATAGATGATATAGATAATATACATATTGTATAATGAAACACATGGAGTTTATTATGTATGATTAGTTTTCTTAGAGTATCTCCTCGATTACGGAAATGTTGTATGAGGATGAAAATGAAGATACGACCACATTAGGAAGGACCCTTGAATAACTTGGAGAAAGTATGGACAATGATGTTCCATCATAATATTTATTCTCATTATTGATATATGAATTTTTTTGTTTCATGGATTCATATTTTCATTAAAAAATATTTTCATTATTTAGATACCAATTACATTGAGGTAGTTCCTAGTGCTTAATGTGTGGAGTATCATGGGATGATTATTGATCAGTGAAATAATTTCATTTAAAATAATACAGTAACAGTTCAACTAATTAGGAAGAATCATGGGTGGACATTGGTTTAATCATTTGAGAGATTCATAGATGTTAAACCATACTGGAATGAGTGGTTATGGAATAGAAACTAGAGGCACTAATCAAGTATGGGATGACCATATTTATTGACAAGTTAAAAACCCATTAATATTGTTCATATAAATGAAAACACATTTTTTTCACATAATCTTTTTTTAGTTTTTCTATGAATGGTATAAAACATGGGGGACTAGTTATGATTTTAGCTATATGTTTCCCGTAAGAAAATCAACATAAGTATAATTAAGTAATATTTCATGTCTCATATGACCTATATAAAGATTATTATTTCTTATTAGATGTGGTTGGATATATTGTTTCATTAATCGCAAATTTAACATGATATCAGGGTGGATATGATATTCGTGGTTTGATGTTGGACCATTTGAAAAAAATCAACTCACCCAATAAAAATACACGAGTCATTCTCAGTATATGTTTTATAGAGGATATATATATAGACAGATGTGATACACCATGGAGTCCCAATAATTAAAATACATGATCATGATATTATTTTTTAATACATGGATGATAAATCACTTCAACGTGACTTTTTCGAACTTTTTTCCTTACCAATTATTTTCGTTTTCTGACATATCTCCTGACATAGAGGAATATATAAACTCTAATATGTTTTCTGTCATTATGTTATCAAATTTGGAGGCTCATGGATGAGTGAACTCTAATTTTTCATGATTACATATAATAATATTTTCCACTCTACTATTGTTATAAAATGATTTTATGCATAGTTTGTTCAACCATTACATTAAATATTATAATTTTCTAAGTTTGTAGAGATTTAAATTATCATACAGGAACATGAGAATATGAAAATATAGACAGTTGTTGTGATCCATCATTAGATAACTTTACAAAAAGAAAAGAAATATAACATTTCAAAAATAATATGAGACCAGTAGTGTTTGGATCCATATATTATTCATTCGTAAAGCTAACTCATCATCATGGGAAGTGAAGTCCTAGTCAATGGTATAATAATTCATTGTTTTATTCTACGAATATCGAGTTATTTCCTCTTTTTGGAGACATTTTATTATTATACTTCATATACCCTTGGATTTAAATTATTGATGATTTCATTCATGTGTCATAGAATTTTCAATATCTTCATAATGAATATAACATCATTGATTAGGGTGATATAACCATTTAGGAATATTCGACAATTGAGAAGACACAAATATAGATTAAATACTATGAATTGAAGATGTAATGATGGAATGATATTCAATTATTTCTTTTCCAATGGTGACTTTGGTGTGTTGAGAAGTACACTATGTAAATTGATTCACATATTAAAACATGTAATCATATTTTCAGTGTTTCATCCTTCCTCATTGTAATAATTCTTTTTCATATTTTTTGGAAATTTCATAGAATATTAAATGGTTTTCCAATTATCCATTAAATATTTCTGCATGTTATTATATTTATATGTATCACCCCTAATAGATTATTTATGATATTGTTTTTATTGTTTAATATATGTTCACCCTACTATTCAATGTGAGACGGTGTACTCATATGATTTAAATATCCATCATATGTATCTATAATGGTTGTAGTTATGATAAATGATTTCATTATATTTATAATTAATATTGGTTATAATTCTCAATGATATGAATTATTTGAGGTGAAAAATCTAATTTTTATTCAAGTCTAAAATGTAAAATTTCTTATTTATTTTCTTATAGTTTTGTCAACATGTTTTTAGAATAGTATTATTGATTTTAGAGGTATTTGGATACTCATAGGTCAAATAAATGACACAAAATAGGCTTATGATATAATTGGTAGACACATTTTCATCCAATAATAAAGGTGAAGCATATATAAGTCTTTCATATCGTGTTTGGATGATATGTTATGTAAAAAATACTCTAGGTATGGGAAATATACCCTAGAAAAATCCATTTAATTTAGTATTTCTTAACAAAACCATGATAAAGGCTTGATAATGATGGAATTTATTGGGGTGGTTAGGATTACATTGAAATGGAAGAATAAAAATATTGTTCACCACATATAAAAAAATGTCATAGAAAAAAAATTTATTCTTTTTGGGATTCAAAAAATGTAATTTTAGCTCAATTATTACACTATTTATAGATCCACACACCTACTAAGAATGATCCAAAAATTTGAAGATTCTTACATGAACATGGGGTGTGGTAGAGAAATTATTACATTGAGGTTATATAAATATAATTATTTGTGGGTAAGGTTCATTCAAACATTCCTTGATTTCATACAATTGAGTCCTTTTGGATTGTATCATGGAAAATCATAATTAGAGTTATCTAATTAAAGGAACTATTTACTTCACTTCCTCATTCACTATTAATTTTCATTGGTATTTCATTGTAGTAATTCTATTTTTATGAATAATATAAATTATTTTTATGTATTATTGATGATAGGTTCATGTTTTTCATTATTCATTTTAGCGGTTCTTCTTCCAAATGTGGTCGATCCTTGATATACAATTTTGGTTTTTAGGAAAATGATCTATTAAATCAAATAAGGGGATCTATTTCTTCTATAATTATCATTTATGAATGATTAAAGATATAAAACATCATCTATTTTATTATTTTTGGAATTAATATTTATTATGATTACCCTATACATAATAAAATAATATTGTTCATGATTATTGAGTTCATATTTTTTTATTTCATGTAATAGTTTTCATTTTTTTATTATTTTAAGTATATGATTATATTACAGTTTGTGTGTTTTTATGCTATGATTTATCATGACTAATATTTTTAAATTGGATTAATATTTCTATTATATTATTGTTTGGTTTCTAAAGTATTAATTTTTCATGTTTACTTTTAAACCACTTATTTTTACAATTATATGGAATAAAATTTATGCATAACAAATTATTAAATTAAATTTCAATTACGTAGTGTGAGATGATATACTTTAAATAATGTTTAAAATATAACTAGAATTTTAGATCTGTTGTCTTAGGATACCAATAATTATAATAGGTGATAAATGAATATGTTAATTTATTAAGGAACAATAACCGTTGATTGATAAAAAATGTTTGGAGCCATGTGACCCTATTATATATCCAATTTGAGATACTTATGTTTTTAGGCCTATAATACCAATTACCAATTTTTTCCATCCATTATACATGTCGTGTATCATTGGGTGTGATCATTAGTATGTGATGTGATATTATCATAGTATGGATAATTGATTTTTGGGTAATGGGAAAGGAGACAAGTGTTAGTGGGAGTCCATTATTCATATGATGAAATAATGGATTCTAAAAATCATTATTTTTTCATGGATATAATTTGGGATTTTAAAAGAGGTTGAATCACATTTTTCTGTACAAATAGTGCTTAATTCTGGGATTCTTTCATATTAATAAATTTTATTTAAACACCATATGGATAGGTTTCTTAATTACATATTCCATTCAACTATACATTTTGTAGATGGTTTTTTATGGTTTATAAATATCATTTATCATATAATTGGATGATTCATATAGTACATGAAAATTATTTAATGATCAATCAGAAAAAATTTAACCCATGTGGTTTCCCATTTTATGGAATGTTAATAATAATTATTTGGAAACAATAGAATTCATTGGATTATTCTTTCAGGACATGGAAAGGATTTTATGACTTTCTATATCAATAATTTAAAGAAAAATGTTTAATGAATGAATTAAATTCAATTATTCTTGAAATGTTTATATATATAGGATACAATTCCCATAATGTTGTTACTTGGTTTACCAATAGCTGATTATTGTAGTTTATTCTAGGGATAGTTATATTCTCATACTGTTGTGTGAGGTATATTAATAGTATATGTTATGTTTTTTCATATGTTAACCTTCCCATGTACGAATGGATAATGAATCCACATTGACTCTTGGAAGGGTTGCTAACCACATCATGGTTAGTGGGGAAAAGTTAAGTGACTTCCACCTCATTCACAACTAAATTATACTAGTATAGTACTGTTATGATATAAATAATGGTTACATTTACCATATGCGTCTATAATTTGATGTAATGGATTTCATTATTTCAAATGCTAGAATCTCTGGATTTAGAAATAAATGATATATTATAATTATTTCTTGTATAGACTATAATGGATTAAGGTATTATATTCAAATTATGAGTGTTAGTGGTTCTGAGAAATTACATTATTATTATGTAGTTATTTGGAATGAGATGATGTGATGATATGTGGATGAATGGTATGTGATTATGAGATTATTTCAGTCACCTATAGTTTCAAATATATCATTGATCAAAATTTCCATTGGATAAAGATTTCATAGGACATGAAACATTACAGAAGAGGGGAAAATATATTATGATGTGGTATATGGGTACCATATAAGATATATGTATGTTGAAACATTATTAATTATGTTTGATACATGTGCAAAATCCATTGTAATGTTATGAACATAGTATAAATTTCATGGTTTTGGGAAGTCATCACTAGATTATTTTATAATATTCAGTATGAATTCATTATGATTTTCCTGAGAGGCTCATAGGAGGATCCCATAGAGTATAAATATTATTATCACCTAAAATTAGAAAATAATTTTTTAATTTCTATGAGAGACGGTTGGAGATTTGTATGAATGTTATTATATAGTCTAGTGGTTCATGACTTTTTAGGGATTAATGGTTGATAGAGAGGAATTTTTTCTTTGTTTATAATAATTGTTTTTATTTTTTTCATTTTAGTGATATTAAAATAATTTATTGTGATTTCTATTTTTATTTCTATCGTTCTTGATTTTTTGGGGTTTTCTATATAATAATTAATTTTCAGTCATAGAGGGATAGTCATCCCATTTTTTGGTATAATATACCAATATTGTTTGTAACCATCCAATGGATATTTTTCATACAATGTATAAGAATTTGTATCTTCTTAATCTCATTTTCAGCCCAAGAGGGGTACCATTTAGAGGGGTTGACATGATAGAAAAAATATATTGATTCCACAATGTATTAAAGAAAAACAATCAATGATAAAAATAAAGTTGAATTATATAAAAATATGAGCATCAGTAGACAATCATAGTCAATGTGAAATTTATCCTCTTTCTGAATATTAAATTTTGTATGTATTAAAATTATATTTTTGGCTTGAGGATTGTTTGTCCTTATGCCAAGGGGATATGTTATTATTGGTTAATATTCACACCGCATTAGAGGTATTTAATTTTCATTGAATTTTATATATTGGAATATATATTATTCTTGAATTGATGATTTAAAGTCATTTATAGTTGGTTGAAGATAAATATTAAGTACTGTTTTTTAAATAATCTATGAAATGTTATATGAATATTAAATAATTACTTATTTCTAGTTTAGATAATATTATAAATATTTATTTAAATATCAGTAAATAATTTTGTTATATCTAATTATTAAATAAAAATTTTTTATTCAGTGTTTTAATAATAGAGAGGATGGATAATTGACAGTGTTAATGCTCTAGTGGGAATGATACATGTGATAAAATATTTGAAAATATTATTTTTACCTATCTTCTAATATACATACCATAGACGATAATAGTTTATGTCATGTAAATAATAGTAATATAATAAAAATATTTGATTTTTAGTTTGAAAATGTTTATAATATTATTTAAGGGACTATTTGGAATTGAATTCTGATGTTATAGTGTTTAAATACACGGTTATATTAATTTCATATGGTTTGACCATATTATGCACATTATTTAATTTAGAGAATCAACTCATCCGTATATAAAAATACCTCTAGAATTATCTAATACTGATGTGAGAAACGATCTGCCAAAAGATTGTCTTGTTCCTAAGGATATCAAATAATTCATTTATATTCATTGGAATTCTCACCATGATTAATAACTGATGTCATATTAAATTAGAATGAATAATGAATTTTGCTGGTCGTTCTATACTACCATCTCTTTGATTTTAAAACATGTATAGATCACCCCTAGAGGGTAATACACTTGTATCATTCATTATAATTATGTTAAAACATGGAGAGATAAAATATCACAACAATGAATCAAAAATAACACGAAAATGAATATTTCATTATTCATATTAAATAATAACAAATTATACGTCTAGATACTATCTATGATAATTTTATGGTTTCATTAATTTATTATTGAGTTGGACATTGTGGAATCTAATTACATCAATATTGGGCATGTGTAAACAATCACCCACTATTCTTAAGGACTATAATGTGGTATATGAGTGGTTATATATAATTTTATAATTACATATAACGTAATGATCCATTTACATGTTCGTTGTTTATTTTTTTAATTCCTTATTAAATTTCCAAATTAATAAAATTATATATAATATGTTTTATATGATTTGAAATTTTCATGAAAAAAGAAAAAATAAATGAATGATCCAATATACACATTGGAGGTGTTTTAGATTTAGTTCGAACAACA
Organism: Viscum album; assembly: GCA_963277665.1. Lineage (NCBI taxonomy): Eukaryota > Viridiplantae > Streptophyta > Magnoliopsida > Santalales > Viscaceae > Viscum > Viscum album. Next base: position 1,192,739,679 of record OY728121.1, on the reverse strand, counting down.
CGAGTGTCTATATACTGTGAAAAATGTATATGTTATAAACCCAAGTTCTCCGATGTAGGATGATGATATATTATACAAATTTAAAGATGTAGTGAGTGGTTCACAACTTGTAATGACACCAATCATTATATCAATCATGGTGATTCTCAAATTTAGGGACTACATGTGATTAAAATTACAGGCTTATCATGTATATATATATATATATATTTGATTATCCCAATGTATTATACAAATCCATGTGGTAAATCTATGTGGCCTTTATTTATCACACAACACATAAACATAAATTTTTTGGAAAGAATGATAGTTGGTATGGAATTACATGTAGATATAATTCTTGTTTTTTGACAAAAAATGATTGAATGTTATACAAATTGAGTACCCATGAAAATATTTTTGATCAATGGTTCATGTGATATAGATTTAATGTACGCACATAGTAAGATACATACATTGATAATGTGAATAAAATGTATTGGTGTGTACATATGTGATTTAACTACTAAGAATGAAAATTATTTAGTTTATTAATCTAAATAAAAGGTTTTTTAGAACTCCTGATTTGTGAGAATGTTAATATAATAATATCTAAAAAATAAATTTCATCATAAAATAAATAACTACACATTTTTAATTGTTTTTGTACATGTCATGTATATTAAATGAGAATATAATGAAATTAATTCCATGTATATTAATGATCGTTTTGATGTCATACACAAAAATATGACTACTTTGTTTGTCTTATAAAACAAAACCTAATGTAATTATGTAAAAAATGAATTTATTGTACATTTAGTGATATTTATGGATTTAATACATTTAAAAAAGAGTTTATTTAATTTTTTTAAACATTTTTATTACTGTAATTACATGTCGATTAGTTGATACATTTAAAAAAATTTAATTTCTATAATCAAATTACATATGTATAGGATCTGACAGATTCCTTGGATGGGAATTCAAATTATATAAATAAATAATTAATTATCAATAATGAATGATAATTAATGTAATTTTAGAACATTAGCATAATAAATTAACAAATTGAAATAAATTCTAACTTTTTTTTAATAAATATGTATTTATTTCAAAAACATTTGATACTGAGATAATACCAACCATTATATAAAATTAATTTAATATAATGTTATTATTATTTGATTATTTATCATTTGTGATGTTGTTTACATATAATGTTGACTTGTATTTCATCAAATACTCATATATGTATGTAGGTCTATTTTCCCATGATTCAGTTTACATAAGAACCATGAACCAATCCTTTGGGACCCCTCACATATGTGTTTGTAAAAGCATATGTAATATAAAACTATTCTAGGATAATAGTGGTGGATCAGAATCAAAACCATGAAAAAACTAACCAAGGTGATACATTAGAGTATATGTAGAATTTATAGAAAAAAATAGTGTAGGATCAGGGAATTAATCCCCATGGTATATCGTTATTTTAGAATAAACTTGACAATACAAAAAATAGATAAATCTCATGATCATGCTAAAAATATTTTTTCTCATGTAGGATGGTTAAAAATTCAGAAATTTGTTTCTTGTAAATGATCATGTTAAAAAATTTATTTCAGTATACTGTAATATGAAATTATATGACATAAATTAATGGAGAATTTTTTTAAGAGATGTGGTTATTATCCTATGATAACTCTACCTAATATTATCATGAATGTCAAAGGGAAAAAATATTTTAAATGTTTTCTATAATAATAAAATACATAAATTAATATATAAATTTTATAAATTTGTTCACTACCTGAGTTATGATTCAATAATATTAAAATGTTATTATTTTTCCCATGTCTAAAGCCAATATATTTTATGAATTATTTTTATCTCAGCATAAATTTGTAGATATATTTCATTAAATTGAAAACCTAGATTTATGGAACCATAAAATAGTGTACCATTATAACAAAGAATTTAAATTTGAATGTATGAATAAGAATAGGTAAATTATTATATTTATATTATTTATAGATGAAAAAATATGTTCCTGCATTATGAATGATAATAGATAACAATTCAATGAGAAATAAATGTTTGGAGAAAAAAATCTATTCATAGAGTGTTTTATTTGAAATAATAATTCAAATTAGAAAAAATCAGTTAATTATTCGGATGAAATATGTATATTATAAATTCAATCTAAATTTTTTGTTAATATAATATTATTTATTTATATGGGATAAGAATTAATCTAGATCTATTCATAAAAATATTATTTTTATGAAAATAAGTTTCGTTTCATTTTTAACAATTATATAAGAAAATTACCAATTTATAAAATATATATAATAAAATGATGTTTATTTTTAAAACCAACATACTGAAAATTTCATACAATTTATTTTTGAGAAAATTTATCAATAGATTATAATGTCAATGAAATTTTAGAAATACTAATTTTTTAAGATGTTAATTCATTAATGAATTTACAATGTATTATTTTATTAAGAAAAAATTAAAATGATAGATTAGTAATACTTGGTAATTATTAATCAAATTTATTCCATTTGAATGAATCATATATTGAAACATTATATAATAAAATTAAATATTTATGAAAATATTTTCCTTGGAAAATGCATTTTTTCTACACATATGGATTTACCTTTAAATTTATATTTTTTCATATATGAATTGAAATTTTGAAACTATATTTAATTATATAAATCATAATAATTAATATATTTTAATATTTTCTTCATAAATTTCATTTTCTATGTATAGTAAAATAGATGAAAGTAATTACCACTGTTATGGATAAAATGAGAATACCAAGGGATTAAACCAACTTATAAGGGTATGATTTCCAAATAAACTTGTCTAAATAAATTTTTTATACATATTAAAGTCAAATAATATCCAACCACTGAATATAAGCACATTTGGAAGAAATTGGACTTGGAATTAAATTTTCATTATTTATTATTTTTTTAATATTACAAGAGGTTCCTCTCCACCACTTATAAAAGGGAACCAAATATCCTCTCATCTCTATAATTTAGGAACCATTTTTTCAATACATTTTTCAAATATATAATAATATACCTCCCCCTGAATTGGAAGCCCTTTTTAGCATAAAATGATCTTATGATGGATTTATTAAAAAACCTATGGTGGTTTTATGGAGAAGTGGTATAAATAATAACCATGTTATTTCTATTTAATAATTCATATGCATCCTACATATCATATTCAAACATGAAATTAAGATAACATTAGTATCTACCATTTTATGAGATGTTATAATGCTATTGTGAAATCCTACATTAACCTACACTTTCAAAAAATGTGGTATAATATCATGAATAATATTCATATGTAATTTATTTTAGAATTAGAATTATATAATTATAATATCACTTATACCTACCAATATTCTAATTTATTGGAATATGATGACGTTGATTCTATGAATGTGTGTACTGCCACCTCCATTAAGTGAAATGATATGTTTTTTTCATTTATTCGTATATCTATAGTAATAAGGATATATTAAAATAATATATATGTCTAATCAATGATATTATATTTATTTGGGAAATGTAATTTTTTCTACCATTCATTCATTCAATTATTATAGAAAATGTTATCATAGATCCTGGAAATGTATGGTATACCTTCCCTATTATTTTTTTATTTCGTTTTTGTCTCAATAATATATAAATTTATATATATATATATATATATATATTAGGTTCATAGAGGTACAATTACATCAAACACAAACACTGCACACACATAGTTCTGATAGATTGGTCATAGCCCCCAATGGATAACCCACCCAACCACCCACATTATTACATTAAATATATATGGCCTAAAGGCCCAGTTTTCTTGTAGCCCATTATATGGACCATAAGTCCAAAATTTTTCCCTAAGTACCATTATGTGAATAGTTCTGCTACATTTCCCACCACTCCTACAGTTCCCACAAATTCTATCGTTTCATAGTTGATACAATGTCACCATTTCTATAGTTCCATTGTATCTGTTGTTCCTACACATATATTGTGCTGCTATAGTTATTCTATATTAACCTGCACCAATGGTTTGTGAACCCCCATTATCATGTAGGATTATGGGGTTCTCACCAATAATCCAATCCAGAACTAATCTATAAATTTAATATTTGAATATACATATGTTTATAAATAATATATGTGTTATTTATATCTGGACTATTATTTTTGAGATGATGTAACCATGATTAATGTACAATGATAAAACTATTAAAACAAAACATATTTGATAATGAAATTATATTTTCCCAAATCAATGATTTTATTTGGGAATTATTAATAAATAGGTTATATATGGTCATATTTTAATTTTATATACTATGATATATGTGACTGTAGTAATATAATGTATTTATAATAAACATAACATTAATATAATCTAGGAACACATTTTTATTATAAATTTTGATAATTAAGGTCACAAATTTTTTCTCAACTTTATTTATACTGAGCGCATGAAATTTTCACTAATTTATTATTTTATGTGGTGCATATATTTTCCAATAATTTATGATATGATTATTATGTTAATAAACATGGGGTATACATATACATCCAATTATCCTTATATCATGTTGATTTTGATTCAAAATTTATATATTAGTATGTCTTTTATGTGAAAAGATAATTTCTTTTTTAATTTTAATTGTTATTCATTTGATAATGAAATCATATAATATATTTCTCATGAAAATAATGAATTTTAATCAAGTTTGATAATTATAGAAATAAAATGATTTCAAATTATTTAACTCTCTTAATGAATTCAAGAGATTAAAAGAATATTTATGATGAATGAAGATTTATATATCCCTTCTATAGAAAATGAATTAACTTCCATTTCCCTGTCTCCATAAAATATTTTATGGATTTTTTTTTATTACATAATTAATAATTAATATTTTTTTAATTTTATTATATTTTAATATATCTTTTCAATGAAATTTTCATTTCATTTTCGTAATGATATACATTTTACATTTATTGAAATTGTGAATGGAGTTATAGTATTATTATATACATAATGAATTATAATTCGCATTGGGATGAATGATCAATTATTTAATAGATCCATTGCATTATTTAGATGGAATTTTAAAAAAAAATATATTCATGAATACTTGTGATATATTTAATTTACAAAAATTCATTTTCAAAGAGGGAAAGTTACATTCCACATGAATGTTTGTAATGATATATTAATTGTATTTTCAATAATCAATTCAAAAAAAAGTTTATTATAATAATTTTATATATGGATATGAAATAATTTTTACATATCAATTATTGTCTACATGGTTAATAATTATTATGACATGAAATTTTCGAATGTGATTTTATTTCGACTGGTAAATTATATGAATCCAGTTTCTTATTTTTGGGTTATGCAAGGTTGATATATTTTTTAATGTTATTTAATTTTGATGGATTATTAAATTAATATATTTTTATGAAATTACGTATAAAATTATATTTAATTTATAATTGTATTGTTGGGGTTTGAAAAATATGTTCGTCCAATTCCTTGGGAAAATACTGAATTCTCCTGATATAAATCAGACTATAATTGGAAGTGAACATAGTTATGTTTGACAACTTTTTATGAAAATTCTTTGTAGTGAAACATAATGACTATGATTGTTTGGGTAGTGAAGACATTCAACTATGATATTCTGGTAATGTGGAATAACTACTAAGGATATGTTTTTCTAAAATTATATTTTTTGGCACCAAATTATTTCTTAAAAAATATTATTTCACTCATATATTGAGTTATTTTATTACATTATGATTCATTAATTTAGAATAAATAACATAATACTATATTTATGATCAATGATTTGTGGGGAATTGTTTCTATATTATATTATAATGTTGTCATTCTTTATAATTGCATTCTCTTTACCAGATCATTGATATTTACCTTAATTACAGATACTAACCATTTGAGAAAACCTATTTAACATGTTAACAATGACCACCATGTGAGGATATGTATAATATTTGATATTTCTAATAATTGTTATATTTCTCAAGAACATAGATGTAAATGAATTTGATCACTTTTGAGTATCTATTCTATTTAAAGGTATTTAAGGACAATACTATTTTATGGACCACATTTTTGTTTTCATAAAATTAAAAGAATATTCATCTATTATCATGAGGTGTCTAGGTAAGAAAAATATGGGTCCCAATATTTGGTATCAGAATATAATTTTAGTAAATATTTTTAAATAGAAATTCAAATATATTTTTTAGAACATTAGTGATCTGCCTTTTTATAAAAAAAATATGATATAACTTTGGAGAATAGTGGAATTACTAGTTCTCGTGAAATAAAATCCTTATATTGACATTATAATGGGATGTGTCATGTGAAAATTTTAACATATTCGAGAAAACTAACAAATGTGATCTTATGATTTGACTCAATTGTAACATGGTTTATGAAAATGGAACTAGATACAGGCAGGTTTCACAGTCTCTAAGGATTTATGGAATAAATTCAAAAAACACTATTATCCATAATAATAAATTTTATTAATGACCATAAACAACCATGGTAATACCTTAGGTATCATATATTGAATGTATGGTTTCTAGATTCAGACATCATAAAAATAATTTTCCCTTACTATGTGGCATAAAAATATAGTTATTATTTCCCACACTATGGACTTTTATTTTATTAAATGGAATGAACCATATGTAAGACTGTTAATGCTTAATTTAACAGACTATAACATATTTTTTTATGTTAAATAATTTTTATGGGATGTGGAATTATAAATCTCAATGATATACTGACACTAAATTCTCAAGCTATGAGTCATGATAATCATCCAAATGAAAAATAGGGGAAGATATGATTTGTTGAAAACATCATGGGAAATGAAAAAATATATCAGTTATTAGATAGATCCAATTTTCATTTAGCTCTGTATTTGTACAATTGAAAACATATTTTTAATTATATAGTGTTTGGAGTATAAAAAAGTCATTTCAGCTCAGTATAATTTGGAGAGAGGAATAAATCGATGGTGAACTGTTTTCATGAAAATATGAATACATATGGAAAATTAATCTATGATTTGAAATGAGATTAATATATTATTTTTAATGGTAAAATTACTCATATTATTTTTATGAAATTGGATAAGTAATTCTATGAGGAAATGATTCTTGAGGATGAATGTGTTAGTTCTTGGGTGGATACATTCTCACGACTTATGTGGTATGCTTCTTGCATTATCATCAAGCATAAATTTATTTTTATGGGTTCTTTTATGTCATAATATCATATAACCTAATTTTATTTGAAATAATGTAAATCAATAAATATAACTATATAGCTTAAAGTGATATTGCATTGGATATATGGTTTCGAGAGACCCATTAATATCATTATACTGATAATAAAGTAATAATGTAATGAAAAGGGAAATCTAGAAACATTGTAGAACAGAATGTGATCTGTCTATCAAGATTGAATTATGGAAGGATATATACTGTATAATTTTTTAAGGGGACATGTACATTATTCATGAGTTGAAAATATGGTCATTTATAAGATGAATTGTGAATTAATTTGAGGTCATTAGCTAATTATTTGAATAAGGATAAAGACATGTGGAATTCACCAAACAAATGTGACTTATTTTAAAATATTCATGAATATTATTTTCAAAAAAATTCTATTTAGTATATGTGGGAAAAATAATTTATGAAAAAAATATCAAAACTTTTCAAAACATTTTTAAAAATATTTTTAGGAAATTAATTTTGGAAAAATGACTTTCGAATGAAGAGATAAATAATTTTATATTTTTATTGAAATATTTTATGAATCATTTTTAAAAACCAAATATGTAATGGTATTTTACCTTCTAGTCCATTACATTTCTAGTTTTGGTTGTTGTTGGTGTTTAGAGGTTAATCAGAGTAGTTTGTAGATGTTTAGTTGCAAAAAGGTCAAAGAAGGGGTATTGCACATTGTGTAACTCGATTACACAACATGGTGTTGTGTATTACACCTAATCCAGGATGGTTCATGTCATGAAACGTCTTTAGGTATAAAAAATAATATTAATCAAGGGGTGATGAGCTTTTTGGTTGATGTTTCCAGTGGGGCATTACATAATGCGAAAAGGTATTACACATTGTCTAATACAACACTGTTGTAATGTTTCCATCATTTTTACAACCAATTGGGTTATTAAACTATCTAGCTGCAGTAATACACCCTCGAACATAGGATACCCAATGACCCCTATATTAAATCTAGAGGATTCCTTCATCATAGATTGATTCATATATTATCTCCTTATATAAACAATTATCCAGCTTTAATCTAAGGTGTTTTATTCCCCATTTCTTAAATATATTTTTGGTTGGTTCTTATCTTCCTCTCATTATTCTTTCCATGTGATGGTGTATGTTCTTACTTGATTTTAATATGTTCTACTTTATTGGATGTTAGTGTGTTGGGGCCGCTACATCCCCATGTGGATATAGATCTTTTAAAAGTGGAAATTTATGCGTTGGTGTGTAACCCCCCGACCCCAGTTACCCCGAGTCTGTGCATTATTTTAATACATTGGCATGATTCTGTGGAATCAAGTCACGAAGGACCGATCAGTTTAGCATTCATGGAAAATAGATTACATACATGAATGTTACATTACATATTATAGAATAATAAACAACATAAATAATCCATTATGAACCCCATGATTCCCTTGGCTTAACCCTTCATATCAATCAAAATACACTTCTTGGAATCCTTGGAAAATAAAACATAGAAAGGGGTGAACTCAAACGCTCAGTAAGGGTAAGAAATACAGCGGAAACATTCAAAAATAATCACAAAATTTTAAAGCAATGTAAAAAACTAAATCATAATCTTTTTAAACATGAACATCAGCATAATATGGCCGAAAAAAAATGAAATAATTCCATTTACTTATTCAAAAGGATATTATACTAATCGAATAATCACATGCAATATCAATAGCCACATTCATAAAGATGGAATGCATAATTCCGGAATATCATAACCATGTAGCCAATGCCTCGTGCGAAGACTACAAATAATATTTTGTCAAGACCTCGTGCCAAGACAGTAGTTTGTTTCATGAGACATTATAATGCAATTTTTTTAGAAGATACTTACATTTAAAATTGCTCAAATATAGTCCAGTGTATTTCTGAAAACATTATGCAAGATTCTGAAAACATAAAAATTAATTCTAAGACTGGTCGACTAATTATAGGCCATGATGGGACTATGACCAATACCTTCCTGTCTACCACATTTTAGAGTCGGGTTTTCTGAAAATATTTTTAATCTTGCATTAAATACGTATACATTTTCAGTGGATTTTTATATATTTGAGAGAAATATATCTCTCTTTTTTAGAAATCATTTAAAAATCACATAATTATAAAAGAAACCCTTTATTTTGAAAATATCCTTATAAGCATGTAAGTGAAGCTTCAAAGGAGTAATAATGGTAGAGAATAACTGCACCTGCTGTATAATTTTAAAAAACATTATTACCATATTTTTGTCAAAAAGGTCTGAAAGTAACAAGTTTGGAAAACAACGGAATGATTCCTTTGAAAAACATATAAGGTCAAACAAGGGTATAAATGAATTTAACCCATTGTATAATAAATTGTAAAAATGTTTTGAATGAAATTTTTATGAAACATGGATATCGATGATAAAGAGGTCCTAGTAGATAATTACGTATAAACAACCTTGGATAATGAAGAGATTGTGAAATAAATCCTTACCAATTTTGTAACTTATGAAGCACACACCCCATGAAAGAGTTATCATACAATGAATATTTAAATACAGATATATTAATGTTTACTACACAAATAATACAATTACGGGCAGTATATACACCACACAAATGGTAATAGTGTCAATATGGCATGAATCTCACGGGAATAATGAGTGAGATGAAAACCCATTACCTTGCACTTTCTTTTAGTCGAGGGTATGTTTAGCCTCTTGTATGAAGATATTATCATGTTATTAAATTATACCAGAACCATATTAATATTTATAATATCATACATTATTCATTTATGACTTTATACTACCCATTTAATAATAGTTTCATGTTATATTAATATTTTGGGTAATAATCTATTTCTTTATATTACGTGTTTTAACTTGTTACTCTTCATTGTATAACATTAATAATGATTTAAATAAATCCAGAAAATAAAAATTTATTTAATTATCATATATATTAAGTATTAAAAAATTTATTATAGACGTATATATGAAATGGAAAACACTGTTTATGGAGACAGTAGTCCGTACGTACTAGTAAACTCTGTTACCGTTTTTATATATTATTGAACAAATGTAAGTGAATAAGATGTATGTAAGTACATAAATATATATATATATATATATATATCTACATTTTCATTATTATTTCATATATTACATACTTATTTGGAATATATATTTTTATAATTGTCGATGAATGGTGAACTAGGAAATGAATATCATCGTGTCGTGGAGACGGTAGTCCGTACGTAGACACTAGAAAAAATATCATTATTTTGATTTTAATATTATATATAATTTGATGGTATATAATATATACAGAATCCTACTCATGTTATATTTATAATTTAGATCAAATACACATCATTATTATTCCAATCCAAATAATAATGTATTGAATAACAATTACACCACGACGTGGAGACGGTAAGCCATACGTACGCACATATGGTGACATGTCATTAAATGGGTGGATACAATAATGAATTTGGTTGTAACATAATTATAATAACATCACAGTATATAGAATATAATGGTGTTATTATTTTAGAATGGAAACATCAAAGAAAAAGGTTGTGGAAGAATAATTGAACTTGAAAGAGGGTGGTGAAATCATTAACTCTTTATCAGGTTCTTCCTATTGATTTGATCAAAGGGGATCCATAGGATAGATTTATGATCAAAATAATTACTTTAGTTTGAATGGAGGATATTATTGAGGATATTTGGGTAGGGTTTGGTGGAGCCAAATGGCTTAGAAGGTGTGAATTAGAGAGAAGGGAGAGTGCCCCTTTATAAGAGGGTTGAGGGGCACCTTAGGAGAAACTTAAAATATAATTTTATAATAAATTCATATTAGGTTTCTAATGGCTCCAATGTTTATTATTTAAAGTATAAGGTGGGTAAAGGTCCAAAACAATTCAACAAATAGGGTTTAGACATGTTTAGGTTACCATTTTAACCTTATCATTTATATTTAACTCTATGTTAAATAATTTATCTTTAACCTTATCTTCTTGTATTATTACACTATATGGTTAATAAACATACTATATACTACCAATAGTACACCAATTGGTTCATTAATGTCATATATATTATTATATAAGTATTTTGGCCGAACATTATATTTTTTGGACCATTATATCAATTAATAATATAATATTTTTTTAAAAACTATTTTATATCAATTATGACACTATTTGGTATTTGTTTTTTGTTAAAATAATAAAAACATGATTACTTCAAAAAAAAATACATTTAATCAATACTGACATGTCATATTAACCTAAAAAATTAGTGTATGTAATAAAAACTTTGAAATTATATTTATTTTAATATTTATAATATAATTTATATGATTCTTTCATGAATAAGGTAATTACTGCATCATCATTGTGGTATAAATAATATTATTAATATAATGTCAAAAAATATATAAATAAAATCCCATGATATAAGAAATATTTTTAGATTTATAATTAATATATATAATCTAAAATATAACATATATAACCCTATGTAAAAATTGTGTTTCTAAAAGATATAGGCTTTTGGCATTTTTGTATTTACTTTATCTTAATTAATATAAAGTGTCATTATCCCTTACAAGTGGATCCATGGGGTCCCAAAATGGACCCAAATATGCCCATGGTCGAACATGTATCATCCAATAGAGTTAAGACACTTTTTAGGGTAATTTATTGTTAATATAATATTATTTTTTACACTTATTTACCGGATTTACCCATTAACCATGATAAATAAAATATTTACCGATTTAATGATTCAAAATTTATAAAAATAAATGTTACCTATTTAAATAATTTGTAAATCCTGATTCCAAATATGGAGTCCATTTTTTCAAATTCAAAATAAAAAAGTGGAAGATATTAATTTTAAATTAATTCCCGTTATCAAAACAAAAATCGTGTTTTTAAGAGATAATAACTACCAAAAGTTTGACACTTGTTTATGTCCGGCATAAATTTGAAATTACGTCCAATGAAAAAAATTGGATTAAATTGTAAAAATATATTGTAAATATAATTTTAAACCACTCAAATTGATAATTTATCACTATTCATTATTTCGATATAAAAACATGTTTTTAATTAACATTAAGTAATTTTCAATATTCATCAAAATATGAATGTTATCAGAAAAGAACCAAAAATTCACCCTAAGATAACTTAGAGATTCAGATTCCAAAAATGAAGTCCATTTTGAATGATAAACTGTATAAAATTTCAAAAAGTGGGTATTACTATTCATAACAGCTAGTTTGATTAGTTGTTGTCTGTGTTAGAACTCAAAGTTGCGTACAACACACACAACTGTATTATTAAAAGAGAAGCGTAACGTGGAAGAATGGGGTGTTACATTCTCCCCACCTTCAATAAACTGCGTCCTCGCAATTTATGTTCGGTATTGGATACGTGGGGTTGACATTTCAAAATATCTTAGTTGAAATCCCACATCAAAAAATGGATTAGTGAGGCCTCTATTTAAAATAAAGAGTGGTATATATGAAGGTTACCGGAAATAACACATACTAGGGTTCCTGGTAGATTAATATGAATATGGAAGAGAACTATAACCATCAATATCTAAGGGAGAGTGGTAGAGAACATGGATATGAAAAGGTCAACAATCCCAAAGCCATAAATTTGGGATGATCTAAGGTACCATATAGGACAACATTTTTGTTCTTAGGTCCTTTTCTTAATGTTGAGGAAAATATTTATGAGATTGGATATGCTCATAAGAAGATTTAATTACATTATAATTATAGTTTTATCTATTAATAAATTTCTACCACAAACTCAACTTTCACTATAAAACATAATACAACTGAAAAATACATTATTTATCCTAATCGTATATGGTTAAAAAAATGAATTCATAATTCATCTACCAAAACCTTTTAAAAAACTACATTATTAAATCCTGGTCATTACGTGGGGCAGTAGTAGGTGATACACCCTTGTCACCCTTCGGTTACGGGTTCAAGTCTTGCGGCCTTGCCGGACGCGACGAGTTACCACCGGACCTCCGGGATGTCCTTTTTATGGAAATCCAAAAATACTTTCAAACTAGACTTATAAAAAATTCTTATTTCCAACCTCACAGTTCCAAATATATATGTATGTTAAACACAATGAAGATCCTTTTTTCCATGTAATAACATGTGAACACCTTCATCATATATTCTTTTAAAACACTACAACATCTTGATTTACCATAAAACCTTATTGATTACATTTATGCTCCCTTATTCATTATAGAATACTGGATATACTCTTTCTATCCAAAAATGTTGTAAACTCAAACAATGATGGAATATATATACAAATCATTAATCTTTTTCAAGGTATTCAAGAATATCCAATATAATATACCCAAATCAACCATATCTTATTCCAAAATCAGTACCTCAATATTAGGACCTTATTAAGGTTTATCTTTCCTAAAACCATGTAATTTCCAAAATTATTAACTCATTATAGAGTAAATTTTCTTAGTAGAATAAAAACACAAATCCTCAATGAAATATTACTGCAGTACAATCCTTATATATTTCCAGTACATCATTGATACAAAACGTCAATGAAATTATTCCAATATAACAACATAAGAACACTATTCATTCATCTTCATCTCTGGTAGTATCATAACTTGACTATTATCTAATTGAATAATTTGAGGCGTAGTCTGATAACTGGGACATTGGTTTGTGTAGTGTCCAATCTCTTTTCAAATGAAACATTGTACATTTGAAATCTTTTTCATACCCATGCAGTCATGTACTTGGTATCTGTAGAGACCCGAAGCCTGACATACATTGACATTACATTACTTTTGCGGAATACTTAGTACATAACAAAAACACACACACAAGGATCGTAATAGTTTAGTGTCTTTGGAAACTCGGAATAAAATCTTCTAATCGTGGGGAAAGATCTTCAACATCTCCCATAAATATCTTCCCTTTTTTTTACCTAAAAACCTTTCTTTATATCCTGGGGAAAAGAAAACATAAAAGGATGAGCTCAAATGCTCAGTAAGGGTAAACAAAAGAAATATCAATTACATAATTTTCATAAGAACATAACATTTTTGGAAATCTTAACCTGCAAAAGAGAGCATAATTTCATAACATGGGATAAATCATAGTAGTGTGAAATGAAATCATAACTTAAAACATTACTCATTGTGGCATACACACATAATCATAGAGAATCATTTCTTGTTAGTCAAGACTCATTGCCAAGACTATCTTAGTGGACAAAGTCCCTTTCTGAATCGAGTAATCCTCGTTTCAGTCCTGTTTCACTGAACCGGTATAACCTACCATTTCAGCCATGTCTATCTCATGAGATATAAAATCTTTACCCAATGCATTGGAGGGAGATATAGGTCCCACCCATCTTATAATGAATCCTTTCTTATGTGTGCCACATAATCATAAAACATACATCATCGCATAACACATGAAACAAAAATGGGATTCTTGAAACATCATGACATCATAAATCAATTCATATAAGATAAAGGAATTCATAAAAATAATTCCATCACAACATGATCAAATCAATTTAATAATAGGGATAAAAACAGAACCCTTTATTATCTTAGATGGAAAATAATTTTGATAAAACACTTGAAATGAATTCTTGAGGAAAATATCCTTTCTTCTTCAAAATCAATTTCTTTTCACAAAACATCATGAAATTTTAAAAGAAAGAGATTTTATTAAAAATAGTCATGAAATCTTTTGTAGGAAGCTTCATGAAAATAAGGCTTTATAAAACAGTATATATCCGTTCGTGCCGTATAAGTTAAAAAAAAACATTCTTCGTACTTTTGTCGGAAAAGTCAAAAAGTACCTCGTACGGAAAAACGACAAAAGATTCCTTTCATATTCTTTTCTAAAAACTCACCTAAGGGTAAAATTGGATTTAAACTATTGCAAGTGGATGGAAAAAATATTTCATATTGAGGGAACATGGATGTGGATGATAAAATACACCCCAGTAAATACTTACGAATAAACAATCTCGGATAAAAATGAGATTGTGATATTTCCCTTACCTTAAGTCCGACTTGCTTTGTAAGTGTCCGAACCTCCTGTATAATGATTTAAATCATTTTATTGACTTATTACAGAATCATATTCATTGTTATGATATCATATATGGTTCACTTATGACATTATATTACCCGTTCTTTTGTAAATTCCATGTTAAAGAAGCGTTTTGGGTAAAATCGTTTCATTTATCGTAGGTGTTTTGACTTGTTGTTCTTGACATCATTATTACTTATATCATGATTTACTTACTTCCAGAATATAAAATATGATTTATATATCATATATATTCAGTATATATATATATAATAGGTAGATAAATAAAATGAAAAACACCGTTCATGGAGACGGTAGTCCGTACGTACGCATGAACGCTGTTTTCCTTTCCTTATTGTCTTGAAATGGAAGTAAGTAGATGACATACATATGTATATATATACATAAATCCAGTAGCTTTATAATGTCATATATTTCATTATTATTTCTTATATATACATTATAATCATTCTTAAATGGTTAACATGGAGAATGAATCTCATCGCGTCGTGGAGACGGTAGTCCGTACGTACGCACGAGCGATGATATCATTTCTATAAATATTGAATTGAATTGGAGTGGATTATACAATATATCAGAATCAATATGATGTTGTAATAACTATGTATAGTTATTCTTTACACCATTATACCCATCCATGTAAGGTGGTGGTGGAAAATATATTACACCACGGCGTGGAGACGGTATTCCGTACGTACGCACGCGCGGTGATTTCTTTTTCCGTAGGATGGATAGATGGTGAAATAGGGTTGTTTCATACTTATAATAACATATCAGTATATGAGTGATACTGATGTTATTACTTCATAATGAAACAACCTAAGAAGAAGAAGTGGAACAAGAAATAAAGATGAAAGAATTGGTAACGGTAATTACCTCTTCTTTGAAGCGCCTTTTGGAGACCACCTCTTAGGGAACTAAAATTGGTCTTTGAGTAAGACCAGAACCTCTAGGATGTTGCTAGGGAAGTGGAGAAGAGATTTTGGCAGGGGTTGTCCGAGCTTGAGTGCTCAAATTGGTGTGAGGAGGAGGGGGAGGAGGTGTCCTTTTATAGGGGAGGAGAGGGGCACCTTAGGAATTTTTAAAAATATTAATTTATAATAAATCTAACCCCACTTAAAAAACCTCCAAAAATTACTCATATTCGAAGATTAGATGAGATAGGGTTGTAATCTCATCAACCAATCAAATTTAGACATGTTTGGATATTATTTTAAACCTTATCAATTAGATTTAACTCTAAGTTAAATAATTTAACTTTTACCGTGTCTTTTTGTTTTCTTTCACTATATGGTTAATAAACTTACTATAAAATGCCAAAAGAACCCCAAATTGTTTATTATTAATATATATATCCTTATCTAAGTCATTTGACCGAACCTTATATTTTTAGGAATACAATAACAATTAATAATATAATATTTGATTTAAAAACTATTTTGTGTCAATTTTGACACTATTTGATATATGATTTTTGTGAAAGTCATAACAGAATTAAATGTTCGAAACAAGTTGATTAAATCAACATTAATATATCATAGTAACCTAGAAAATTAGTGGAATTCATAAAAAGTCTCAAATTACATTTATTTTGGTGTCTATAACATCAATTATGTCAATATTTCATTAATAAGATAATTACTGTATCATCGTTGTGTCATAAATAAATTAAATTATTTGATGTCTAAAAATTACAAATAAAATACCATAATGTAGTAAATATTTTTAGCTTTCTAATGAATATTTACAATCGAATTTATCTTATGTATAACCCCATATTAAAAATGATTTACTTATTAAACTTTGATTTTAACTATTTTAACCCTTCTTTAAATAAATTAATAATAAATGTCCTAATCTAATCCAAGTGGGCCTAAATGGTCATATTTTATTCCTAAGTTTGTTTTTGGTCGAATTACACTTGTCCAATAGAATTAGGACATGTGTTAGGGTAATATTAATATCATATTTACCCTTAGTTACCCTATTTACTATTAACGGTGGTAAAAAAGGTAAAAAGTTACTATTCACCAAAAAATTATTTTCATCTCATTGAACCACATTTTAGTCCTTGATATTAACCGTGTCTCTCGGATTTTCGAAATTCCAATCACAGAAGCGGTAAAATTAAGTTTTATGCAAAATTCAGTTTTTAACCTACCACTTAGTGGTTTCATTATTCATCAAAAATTGAAAGTTTTCAGAAAAATACCAAAATTTCACCCTAGGCTAATTTCGATATTCTGAGTCCAAAAATGAAGTCCATTTTGAAAAATAAAATTTATAAAATTCCAAAAAGTGGTTATTACTATTCATAACGGCTAGTTTTAATATTATTTTAATAGCATATCATTGTTTAGTGAAACTCGGTATTGCGTATTACACACGCTATCGAGGAAGGTCGTGATTGCGTGTAATGCAAGGCAAGTCAAGATGGTGTGTTGTGCAAGCTTCTTTTGGTGTAGCGTACAACACAAGACATTAGTGAAATAAAAAGAATATTTTTCATAAAATCTCGGGCTGTTACATTCTACCCCCCTTAAAATGAATTTCGCCCTCGAAATTCGTCGGGGTTATAAATGGTTTACTATTCAAAAGTTTCTTTTATAGAAACCCACATCGTAAAAAGGAATACCAAAACATGGCTTTAAAAACTAAAGTATGAAATGTAACGATTACCCAAATAAACTAATCATTGGGTTTCCACATAGGTGAAAATATGGATATGGAAGAGAAATCTAACCATCATGTTCTGATGGAGAGTGGTAGAGAACATGGCTATGGAAAAGCTAGTAATCACAAAGCCATAAATTTGTGACGATCTAGGGTACCATCTGATTCATCAGGTATAAGAGAACTAGGACAACATTTTTGGTTTTCAAGATCATTTCCCTAAAGTTAAAGAATTTGAATTAGAATAAATACTTACTTTATTTCAGTACAATCTCACTGTTGTTCGTGCCTTTAACAACTTCCACTTCATCTCTTAAATAAATGAAGTTGAATTTGTTATTCGTGAAGTGCTAGCAGATCATGTGATAGAATGACGGGTCATTCCATCTGTTTCAAACAAAAGGTTAGAAAAATTATATACATAAGTCGATCTATAGTGAGATTAATCACATATGGTTTCTAAAATGGACTTATAATTCATATATCATACTACTTAATATAATAAAACTAGTTTCTACTAAACAGGGACTTCCTGTAGGTCAGTGGTAGGCGATAAAGGCCAGTCGCACTTCAGTTGTGGGTTCGATTCCTACAGCCTTGTCCGAAGCGATGGGCTGTCGCCCGTCCTGCAGGTTGTCCTTTTTTCTAAAACTACGTTACTATAACATCCCATCAATAATATCAAAAATCTTATATCCTTAAACAATACTAACTTATGTCCAACATAATCCAGTCTAATCTTTAGGCTTATACATAATACTGCAGTCCACTCTCATAATATAGTGACAACGACTACTGGAGATTTAATACTGTCGTTGATCCCCACATATCATAAGATATCCAAACATTCAAAGTCCTTAATCGTGTATTCTCTTGAATACCTTAGTGAAAACATGAGTGCAGTTAAAAGTTAACACTTTCCACATACCAAAATCCTCAAAATTCTATATACTCAAACCATGATATCACTTAGTCCTTATATCAATCATGAGCTCATGAATACTATTAAACATTTCATTTTCTCATCTTCATTATGCGCATATCATGTTATTTCCAAAAAATATCTCAATCACTTTGAATACCACATCAATAAATATTGCAATACTCAATGATACAACATTATTTTGGAATCCCATTACATAAACACTTAATCATTCCACCACATCGTTGTCATATTCAACATTGCCAATAGTGATCGCATGTGATTTCCCTTTGTCCTTTGCCTTCAGTGGTTGCTCATGTTGATCATCACTAACCCTTGGATTAGGGCAATTATTAGCATAATGCCCCATTTCCTTGCACTTGAAGCATTGAAGTGTTGGCGGTGCGTTCTCTGCAGTGTTTGCTTTATCATTAGAAACCCTTTTTCCATTACTTCGACACTCAGCTGCTCGATGACCTTCTTTTCCACACTTAAAACATTTTCTAGTCCCTTTTAGACAATCTCCACCATGCTTCTTTCCACACTTTGTGCATAAGGAAACATTCATCTTCTTTTCACCATTATTCTAAGATTTCTCCTTGAACTCCATCTTTCGTTTCTTGTCAAAACCATGAGATGGATATGTAACACCAACATCCATTTCTACCTTGATAGCACAACGCACAATTTCTTCATAGCTACTGAAGTCTCTTATAGCTAATGCCCTTCGAAGACTTGGTTTTAAGCCACTGAAAAATCGATCAACTTTACTTTCAGGTTGGATGATAATTCCAGAAGCATACCTTGCAAGTCTTGTAAAATTTGCTTCATAGGTACCAACAGATTCATCGTCCCTTTGCTTCAGTTCAAGAAACTCTTTCTCCATCTTTGTTCGAAGAATACGAGGGAAGTACTTATTGAAAAATAATTTCTTGAACTCGTCCCATTCCATAGACTCAATTTCATCCCTTTGCCTTGTATTCTTAACAAGATTCCACCATTGATCAGCATCTCCTTCCAAACGATACACTGCTAGGATGACTTTATCATGCTCAGAACATTGAAGAACTGAAAATATCTTTTCAGTAGTACTAATCCATTGTTCAGCAACTAATGGATCAGTAGACCCACTGAAAGATGGTGGACGCTGCCTCATGAAGGATTCAACAGAATGTTGCTCCCTCCTTTGTTCGTTTGGAAATCCTGCATGATTCATAGCTTGAGAAAGTTGTGTGAGCATGGCTACAAGATTTTGCATTCCAGCTCCCATATCGTTTGGTTGCTCAGGGGGACAATCATTGCATTGCCCATCGCATTCCGCATTAACAGGGTTCCTTCGGGTTCCAGCCATCGTCTAAAACCCCAAAAGAATTGTGTGAGAGGCAAAAATCATGCTAGGGAAAACAACATAATAAAGGGTTAGTACCCTCAATATCTAACATCTTAGGTTAAATTTGAAGATCGTTAGCGCAATTCTAGGACTATAACCTATACGTATACTTAACCTTAGAGACATACCTAGACATACCTTAGAAATATCTCTAGGGATCTCACTAACGTTTTCGCATCCTAGTTTCCAAAGGTTGACTAAACCTTTCCTCTGATACCAACTGTAGAGACCCGAAGCCTGACGTACATTGACATTACATTACTTTTGCGGAATACTTAGTACATAACAAAAACACACACACAAGGATCGTAATAGTTTAGTGTCTTTGGAAACTCGGAATAAAATCTTCTAATCGTGGGGAAAGATCTTCAACATCTCCCATAAATATCTTCCCTTTTTTTTACCTAAAAACCTTTCTTTATATCCTGGGGAAAAGAAAACATAAAAGGATGAGCTCAAATGCTCAGTAAGGGTAAACAAAAGAAATATCAATTACATAATTTTCATTAGAACATAACATTTTTGGAAATCTTAACCTGCAAAAGAGAGCATAATTTCATAACATGGGATAAATCATAGTAGTGTGAAATGAAATCATAACTTAAAACATTACTCATTGTGGCATACACACATAATCATAGAGAATCATTTCTTGTTAGTCAAGACTCATTGCCAAGACTATCTTAGTGGACAAAGTCCCTTTCTGAATCGAGTAATCCTCGTTTCAGTCCTGTTTCACTGAACCGGTATAACCTACCATTCCAGCCATGTCTATCTCATGAGATATAAAATCTTTACCCAATGCATTGGAGGGAGATATAGGTCCCACCCATCTTATAATGAATCCTTTCTTATGTGTGCCACATAATCATAAAACATACATCATCGCATAACACATGTAACAAAAATGGGATTCTTGAAACATCATGACATCATAAATCAATTCATATAAGATAAAGGAATTCATAACAATAATTCCATCACAACATGATCAAATCAATTTAATAATAGGGATAAAAACAGAACCCTTTATTATCTTAGATGGAAAATAATTTTGATAAAACACTTGAAATGAATTCTTGAGGAAAATATCCTTTCTTCTTCAAAATCAATTTCTTTTCACAAAACATCATGAAATTTTAAAAGAAAGAGATTTTATTAAAAATAGTCATGAAATCTTTTGTAGGAAGCTTCATGAAAATAAGGCTTTATAAAACAGTATATATCCGTTCGTGCCGTATAAGTTAAAAAAAAACATTCTTCGTACTTTTGTCGGAAAAGTCAAAAAGTACCTCGTACGGAAAAACGACAAAAGATTCCTTTCATATTCTTTTCTAAAAACTCACCTAAGGGTAAAATTGGATTTAAACTATTGCAAGTGGATGGAAAAAATATTTCATATTGAGGGAACATGGATGTGGATGATAAAATACACCCCAGTAAATACTTACGAATAAACAATCTCGGATAAAAATGAGATTGTGATATTTCCCTTACCTTAAGTCCGACTTGCTTTGTAAGTGTCCGAACCTCCTGTATAATGATTTAAATCATGTTATTGACTTATTAAAGAATCATATTCATTGTTATTATATCATATATGGTTCACTTATGACATTATATTACCCGTTCTTTTGTAAATTCCATGTTAAAGAAGCGTTTTGGGTAAAATCGTTTCATTTATCGTAGGTGTTTTGACTTGTTGTTCTTGACATCATTATTACTTATATCATGATTTACTTACTTCCAGAATATAAAATATGATTTATATATCATATATATTCAGTATATATATATATAATAGGTAGATAAATAAAATGAAAAACACCGTTCATGGAGACGGTAGTCCGTACGTACGCATGAACGCTGTTTTCCTTTCCTTATTGTCTTGAAATGGAAGTAAGTAGATGACATACATATGTATATATATACATAAATCCAGTAGCTTTATAATGTCATATATTTCATTATTATTTCTTATATATACATTATAATCATTCTTAAATGGTTAACATGGAGAATGAATCTCATCGCGTCGTGGAGACGGTAGTCCGTACGTACGCACGAGCGATGATATCATTTCTATAAATATTGAATTGAATTGGAGTGGATTATACAATATATCAGAATCAATATGATGTTGTAATAACTATGTATAGTTATTCTTTACACCATTATACCCATCCATGTAAGGTGGTGGTGGAAAATAGATTACACCACGGCGTGGAGACGGTATTCCGTACGTACGCACGCGCGGTGATTTCTTTTTCCGTAGGATGGATAGATGGTGAAATAGGGTTGTTTCATACTTATAATAACATATCAGTATATGAGTGATACTGATGTTATTACTTCATAATGAAACAACCTAAGAAGAAGAAGTGGAAGAAGAAATAAAGATGAAAGAATTGGTAACGGTAATTACCTCTTCTTTGAAGCGCCTTTTGGAGACCTCCTCTTAGGGAACTAAAATTGGTCTTTGAGTAAGACCAGAACCTCTAGGATGTTTCTAGGGAAGTGGAGAAGAGATTTTGGCAGGGGTTGGCCGAGCTTGAGTGCTCAAATTGGTGTGAGGAGGAGGGGGAGGAGGTGTCCTTTTATAGGGGAGGAGAGGGGCACCTTAGGAATTTTTAAAAATATTAATTTATAATAAATCTAACCCCACTTAAAAAACCTCCAAAAATGACTCATATTCGAAGATTAGATGAGATAGGGTTGTAATCTCATCAACCAATCAAATTTAGACATGTTTGGATATTATTTTAAACCTTATCAATTAGATTTAACTCTAAGTTAAATAATTTAACTTTTACCGTGTCTTTTTGTTTTCTTTCACTATATGGTTAATAAACTTACTATAAAATGCCAAAAGAACCCCAAATTGTTTATTATTAATATATATATCCTTATCTAAGTCATTTGGCCGAACCTTAGATTTTTAGGAATACAATAACAATTAATAATATAATATTTGATTTAAAAACTATTTTGTGTCAATTTTGACACTATTTGATATATGATTTTTGTGAAAGTCATAACAGAATTAAATGTTCGAAACAAGTTGATTAAATCAACATTAATATATCATAGTAACCTAGAAAATTAGTGGAATTCATAAAAAGTCTCAAATTACATTTAATTTGGTGTTTATAACATCAATTATGTCAATATTTCATTAATAAGATAATTACTGCATCATCGTTGTGTCATAAATAAATTAAATTATTTGATGTCTAAAAATTACAAATAAAATACCATAATGTAGGAAATATTTTTAGCTTTCTAATGAATATTTACAATCGAATTTATCTTATGTATAACCCCATATTAAAAATGATTTACTTATTAAACTTTGATTTTAACTATTTTAACCCTTCTTTAAATAAATTAATAATAAATGTCCTAATCTAATCCAAGTGGGCCTAAATGGTCATATTTTATTCCTAAGTTTGTTTTTGGTCGAATTACACTTGTCCAATAGAATTAGGACATGTGTTAGGGTAATATTAATATTATATTTACCCTTAGTTACCCTATTTACTATTAACCGTGGTAAAAAAGGTAAAAAGTTACTATTCACCAAAAAATTATTTTCATCTCATTGAACCACATTTTAGTCCTTGATATTAACCGTGTCTCTCGGATTTTCGAAATTCCAATCACAGAAGCGGTAAAATTAAGTTTTATGCAAAATTCAGTTTTTAACCTACCACTTAGTGGTTTCACTATTCATCAAAAATTGAAAGTTTTCAGAAAAATACCAAAATTTCACCCTAGGCTAATTTCGATATTCTGAGTCCAAAAATGAAGTCCATTTTGAAAAATAAAATTTATAAAATTCCAAAAAGTGGTTATTACTATTCATAACGGCTAGTTTTAATATTATTTTAATAGCATATCATTGTTTAGTGAAACTCGGTATTGCGTATTACACACGCTATCGAGGAAGGTCGTGATTGCGTGTAATGCAAGGCAAGTCAAGAAGGTGTGTTGTGCAAGCTTCTTTTGGTGTAGCGTACAACACAAGACATTAGTGAAATAAAAAGAATATTTTTCATAAAATCTCGGGCTGTTACAGTATCCTTTTTCTCCACACTTATAACATACTCACATTCCCTTCAAACATTTTCCAAGGTGATTCTTTCCACAGTTATCACATTTTGGAAAATCCTTCTTTAAATTATTCCCTTTATCTATCCTTCTGTCTACCGTCATTTTCTTCTCTGGCTTCCCTTCAAAGCCATAGGACTCTGAGAATTGGTTACTTATCTTATCATCACTAGATACTATTTCATTATATGATTATAATACGTGGGAGACTATTTCCCTTTTAAATTCTGTCTTAGGACCATGAAATATATGATCCTTCTTACTATTTGGATCATGTGTATTGTTGGAGTTCTCATTCCTTCTATTGGGTGCCATTTCTAAACAATGGCATATACTTGATTAGTTTATGAATATCAATACCTAATCCCGAACTTGTAGAACACATAAAATAAATTATACAGTTTACAGATACAATCCATAATCATAAAAGTTTTTTTATTGAGAAAGAATATACTCATAAGCCCTTCATAATGGTTGGTAAGGAAAATGAGAATTATTCTAAGCATATCTCCCGACAGTGTCTTAACCAAGAGTACAACAAGGCCCATTATTGTGCACCAGTTCTCATTCGAGTATTGATCAAAGTGGTGTTTTCGGGATTTACCCCTAAGTACATCTATGCCAGAGCTACCTCTACCTGCTCGTGTCCATATAGTGATGTATTGTTTGGAAAACTCACAAAATCTCTACAATACCAAAATTCTAGGAAGTTATTCTATACTAATCCTCAAAGACTATCTTAGGGTGATGTGCTCTAATCAGAGTTTATCTAAATATAGTTTCCAAGGTTATGTCTAAACTTTCTCTGGTACCAACATTAATGCCCCGACCCTAGTTACACAAAGTCAGTGCATTATTTTAATACATTGGCATGATTACAATGAATCAAGTCCCAAAGGACTGATCGATTTAGATGTTTTGGAAAATAGATTACATAAATTAATGTTACATTACACATTATAACATACAAAACATCATAAATAATCATTTATGAACACCATTATTCCCTTAGCTTAACTCTTCTTATCAATCACAATACACTTCTTGGAATCTTGGGAAAATAAAACATCGAAAGGGGTGAGCTCAAACGCTCAGTAAGGATAATCAATACAGAGGAAACATTCAAAAATGAGCATAAATATTCAAGGAAATGTATAAAATTAAGACAAAAGCCTTTTAAACATGAAATTCAGTATAATATGGTAGGAATAAAATGAAATAATTCCTTTTACTTATTCACATGGATATTCTACTAATAGAATAATCACATGCAATATCAATAACCACTTTCCTAATTATGTAATGCATCAGGTCAGCATATCATAACCACGTAGCCAAGGCCTCGTGCCAAGACTACAAATAAGATTTTGTCAAGGACTCATGCCAAGACACTAGATTGTCTCATGAGACCTACCGATGCATTTTTTTAGAAGATACATACGTTTAAAATTTCTCAAATATACTGTAGTGTTTTTCTGAAAACATTATGCAAGATTCTGAAAACAAAATAACTAAATATGAGTCTTCTCGACTAATTACACGCCATAATGGGTCCACACCCAATCCCTTCCTGTCTACCACACTCGAGAGTCGGGTTTTCTGAAAATATTTTTATGCTTGAGTTAAATACGTATACATTTTCACTGGATTTTCATATATTTGAGAGAAATATCTCTCTATTTTTTTGAAATCATTTAAAAATCACATAATTATTAAAGAAAACATTTATTTTGAAAATATTCTTATAAGTATGTAAGGTAAGATTCAAATTTGTAATAATGGCCGAGAATATCCACAGTTGTCGTATAAGTTAAAGAATCATTTTTACCTTAGTTTTGTCGAAATGGTAAGAAAGTAGCTTCTTTGGAAAACAACAGAAAGATTCCTTTCAAAAACGTATAAGGTAAAATAAGCATATAAATGAAATTAACCCATTGTCTAATAAATAATAAAAATGTATTGAAATACATTTTTGAGAAACATGGATGTGGATGAAAAAGTGGTCCCGGTAGATAATTACGTATAAACAACCTCAGATAATGAAGAGATTGTGAAATAAACCATTACCAATTTTGTAACTTACGAAGCATACACAACATGAAAGAGGTATCATACAATGAATATGAAAATACACATAAATTAATGTGTATTATGAAAATAATACAATTATGGGTAGTACATACACGACACAAAATGTAATAGTGGCACTATGGGACGAATTTCATGAGATTAAGGAGTGAGATGAAAACCCCTTTCCTTGCACTTTACTTTAGTCGAGGGTATGTTTAGACTTCTGTATGAGGACTGTAGTATGCTATTAAATTATACCAGAACCATATTAATATTTATGATATCATACATTATTCATTTAGGACATTATAATACCCATTTAATAATAATTTCCATGTTATATTAATAATCCTGGTAATAATCACTTTCTTTATCGTACATGTTTTAACTTGTTACTCTTGATTGTATCACTTAGATCATGATTTAAATACTCCCATAATCTAAAACATGATTTATTTATGATATATATTTAGAATAAAAAAATTTATAATAGATGTATATATGAAATTGAAAATACTGTTTATGGAGACGGTAGTCCGTACGTACGCATAAACGTTGTTACAGTTTTCATATACTATGGAACAGAAGTAAGTGAACAAGATATATGTAACTAAATAAATACTTATATATATATATCCAGTATCATTATTATTTAATATATTACATACTTATTAGTAATTTATATTTTTATAATTGTGGATGATTGGTGAACTTAGAAATGAATCTCATCGCATTGTGGAGACGGTAATCCGTACGTACGCACGAGCGAAAATATAATTCTTTTAATATTAATATAATATATAATCTGATGGTATATAATATATAATAAATACTCATCATGTTATATTTATTATTTAGATCAAATACACATCATTATTATACCCATTAAAATAATAATGTATTGGATAACAATTACACCACGACATGAAGACTGTAAGCCATACATACACACATATGGTGACATGTCATTATATGGGTGGATAGAATAATGTATTTGGTTGTAACATAATTATTATAACATCACAGTATATATATTATATGGGATTTTTCATTTTATAAAGGAAACAACTATGAAAAAGGAAGTAGATGAAAAAAGGAACTTTAAAGAGGGTGGTGAATTCATTACATCTTCTTCGGGTTCTTTCTTTTGATTTGATCAAAGGGGATCCTTAGGTTGGCATTATTAGAAAACTAATTCATCTCAGTTGAAGGGAGTATAGTTGAGGTGATATTTGGGCAAGGGTTTGCCTAGTCAAATGGCTTAGAAGGTGTGAATCAGAGAGAAGGGGGAGTTCCCTTTTATAAGTGGGGTGAAGGACACCTTAGGAATAACTTAAAATATTATTTTATTATAAATTAATATTTGGTTTCTAATGGCTCCAAAGATTATTATTTAAAGTATAAGGTGGGGATAGGTCGACGAAAACTCAACAAACCGGTTTTACACAAGTTTAGGTTACCATTTTAACCTTATCATTTAGATTTAACTCTAAGTTAAATAATTTAACTTTTACCTTGTATTCTTGTGTTCTTACACTATATAGTTAATAAAGAAACTATATACTACCAATAGAAGCCCAATTGGTTCATTAATGTCATATATATTATTATATAAGTCATTTGGCCAAACCATAAATTTTTAGGACAATTATATCAATTAAAAATATAATATTTGGTTTAAAAACTATTTTATGTCAATTTTGACACTATTTGGTATTTGTTTATTGATAAAATAATAACAACATGATTACTTCAAACAAAAAAAATTCAATCAATACTAACATGTAATATTCACTTAGAAAATTCTTGGATGTCATAAAAACTTTGAAATTATATTTATTTTAATATTTATAATAACTTTTATTTGATTCTTTCATGAATAAGGTAATTATTGCATCATCATTATGTCATAAATAAATTTATTTATTTAATTTCTAAAAATTAAAAATAAAATATCATGATATATGAAATAGTTTTAGATTTATATGAAATTATTTTATCTAAAATATAAAATATATAACCTGATGTAATAATTGTGTTTCTAAACGATACATGCTTATGTAATTTTTGTATTTACTTTTACTTAATTAATAAAAAGTGTCATTATCACTTACAAATGGATCCATGGGATCCCAAAATCGACTCAAAGGTGCCCATGGTCAGACATGTATCATCCAATAGGGTTAAGACTTATTTTAGAGTAATTTATTATTATTATAATATTACTTTTTACCCTTATTTACAAGATTTACCCTTTAACCATGGTAAATAAAATATTTACCGAATTAATTATTCAAAATGTCTAAAAATAAGAGCTACTTATTTACACAATTTGGACATAATTATTCCATATATGGAGTCCATTTTTTCAAATTCAAAACACAGAAGTGGCAGAAATTAATTTAATATTAATTCCCGCTGTAAAAAAAAGCTTGTTTTTATGAGATAATAACTATCAAATGATTGACACTTGTTTATGTCCGGTTTAAATGTGAAATTACGTCCAATGAAAAACATTGGATTAAATTTTAAAAATATATTCCTAATATAATTTAAAGCCATTAAAATTTGTAATTTACCACTATGAATTATTTCGATTGAAAATGATGTTTTTAATAAAAATTTACTAATTTTCACTATTCATCAAAATATGAACGTTATCAGAAAAGTACCAAAAATTCACCCTATGATATTTTCAATATTCCAAATCCAAAAATAAATTGAATTTTGAAAGATAAAATTTATTAAATTTAATCAGTGGGTATTATTATTCATAACAGCTCTTTTGATTGGTTGTGGTGTGTGTCAGAACTCGATGTTACGTACAACACACGCTACTATAATATTTAAGGAGAACTGTATAGTTGAAGCTTGGGGTGTTACATTATCCCCTCCTTCAATAAATTGTTTCCTCGCAATTTATGCTCGGTATTGGATACATGGGGTTGATATTTCAAAACATCTTAGTTGAAATCCCACATCGAAAAATGGATTAATGAGGCCTCTATTTAAAATAAAAAGAGGTAAGTATGAAGGTTACCGAAAATAACACATACTAGGGTTCCATGTAGGAAAATACAGATATGGAAGAGAAATATAACCATCAATATCTAATATAGTGTGGTAGAGAACATGGCTTTGAAAAGGCCAACAATCCCAAAGCCAAAAACTTGGGATGATCTAAGGTACCATCTAGGACTACATTTTTTATCTAAGTTTCTTTTCTTAATGTTGAGGAAATTATTTATGAGATTGGATTATATAATAAGGAGATATACTTACATTTTAATTATATTTTTTTACATTAATAAATTTCTACCACAAACTCATCTTTCACTACAAAAAATAATACAACTCAAAAATACCTTATTTATCCTAATAGTATTGGGTTAAAAAAATATTTCATAATTCATCTACCAGACCCTTTTAAAAAAACTACATTATTCAATCCCGTTCATTACGTGGGTCAGTGGTAGGTGATGCACCCTCGTCGCCATTCAGTTGCGGGTTCAAGTCCCGCGGCCTTGCCGGACGCGACGGGTTACCGCTGACCTACGGGTTGTCCTTGTTATGGAAATCCAAAAATAATTTAAATCTAGACTTATTCCAAATACTTCTGTCAAAACTCATAGTTCTAAATCTATAGGTAAGTTATACACAATGAAGATATTTTTTCCACATAATAACATGTGAACACCTTCACGATATATTATTTTAAAACACTGCAACATCTTGAATTATCATAAAACCTTATTGATTACATTCATGCTCCCTTATTCATTATAGAATACTGGATACACTCCTTCTATCAAAAAATTTTGTAAACTCAAACAATGATAGAATATATTTTCAAATCATTAATCAGTTTCATGTTATTCAAGAATATCCAATGTAATCTCCCAAAATCAAAAAATATATTATTCCAAAATCAGTACCTCAATATTAGTACCATATTAAGGTTTAACATTCCTTCAACAATGTAATTTCCAAAAAGATTAACTCGCTTTAGAGTCACTTTTCTTAGTACAATAAAATCTAAAATCCTCAATGAAATAGTACTACAGTACAATCCTTATTTATTTCTAGTACATCATTGATACAAGACTTCAATGAAATAATTCCAAAATAACAACATAAGAACACTAGTCATTCCACTTCATCTTTGGTACAGTACTACAAACACGACCTTTATCAGCGCAAAAAAAGGCCTTTATCAGCGCTTCCTTTATCAGCGCTATCGTTTTAGCACTGATAAAGCACCCTTTTATCAACGCTTTTAAAAAAGCGCTGATAAAAGTTAAAAAAAATAAATAAATTTAAATAAATTTAAATAAATTGAAAAAAAATTAAAAAAATTAAAAAATACTAATAATCGCGAGGGGGGGGGGCTTTTATAGCGCTTGAACCCCCCCCCCCTTTACAGCGCTTTTCATCCCCTATACAACACCCCACGCACCCCACGCACCCCCTCCACCCTTTAACAGCGCTTGCTCCAACATTCCCCATGCACGCGCACCCCTGCCTCCACTAGGATTTGAAATCGAGAGCTCCCCCCTGCGCGCCTAAGCCCTTACCACTACTCTATTTTGATTTGCTTTCCAATTCATGATATCTCTATATATATATATATGTATATTTAGTTATATTTATTCGTATAGTAATATATATTTATATTAATATATATATAGTTATATTATAATATATATATATATATATAGTAATATTATAATATATATATATAGTTATATTATAATATATATAGTAATATTAATATATATATATAGTGGTATTAATATATATCTATATCTATATCTATATATATTTAGTTATATTTATTCGTATAGTAATATAAATTTTTATTAATATATATATAGTTATATTAACATATATATAGTTATATTGACATATATGTAGTTATATTAACATATATATAGTTATATTAACATATATATAGTTATATTAACATATATATAGTTATATTAACATATATATAGTTATATGAATATATATTTATATAGTTATATTAATATATATATAGTGATATTAATATATATATTTATGGTGATATTAATATATATATTTATAGTAATATTAATATATATATATATATATGTAGTTATATTAATATATATATAGTTATTAGATTAATATATATATAGTTAGATTAATATATATATATATATAGTTAGATAAATATATATATATAGTTAGATTAATATATAGGTATATAAATATTCATATATTGGTATTTTAAATAAAATTGATATTAGTTATTATTTAGATAAAGCAAATATATTTTATATGTAAATATGTTTAATTATTTAGTTAAAAAATTTAATTTTTATGTGCGAATATATAAAAAATATGTACATATAGTTATATATTTGATTATAAATACCAGTTCATTATAAAAAAGGATTAAATTTTAAAGACATATTATCAATATGAATGTAATACCTTGGAACAAATTCAGTCCCGGCCAAGAAAAGCCAATAATTCCCCCTTAAACAATTTTGGAAATCCACAAAATGTTAAAACATCTGGGTACCCCGACAAAAAACTCAGTTTTTGAGGCCTTTTGGGCCTCTTTTGGGCTCGAAAAATGCTTCACTGGGGTACCACCATGTCACAGCAACGTAGAGCTCATCGCAGGCTTCGATTTGATATGTGGTAGAGCTAAGACGGACACTCAGATCAAAAGTTATGGCTGTTTGAAGTTTGAGATGCGTTTTCAACATATTTTGGATCTTTTTTTAATTTTGTAAATTTTTTTAGTCCTCAAATTGTTATTAAATGACTATAACTCCTTAATTATTATCAAAATATTAATTAATTTTTTTTTTTAATTTTTTAAGAAGTCGTTTTCACTAAATATCTAATATATTATGTATAATAAGTGTAAATGTACATTTATACTTATCTAAAATATATTTAAAAATTATATATTATATTTATATAACAATATAACTATATTTATATATTAATATATTAATATATTTTGTAAATTTTTTATTGAAGCCGACCCTTTATCACCGCTAAAGAAATCACTGATAATGGCCCCCCTTTATCAGTGCTAACAAAAGTGCTGATAAAGGGGGGCGCTGTGAAAAACTATTTTTGTGGTAGTGGTAGTATCATAACTTGAATATTATCCAATAGAATCATTTGTTGCATAGTCTGATAACTGGGAAATAGCTTTGCGTGTTGTTCAAACTCTTTGCAGATGAATCATTGTACATTTGATGTCTTTTTCTTACCCTTGCTGTCACGTGCTTGGTTTCCTTTTTCTCCACACTTATAACATACTCCCATTCCCTTAAATAATTTTCCTAGGTGACTCTTTCCACAGTTATCACATATGAGAAAATCCTTCATCACCTTATCCCCTTTCTATATCTTTCTCTTCACCATCCTTTTCTTCTCTGGCTTCCCTTCAAATCCATAGGACTCCGAGAATTCTTTACTTAACTTATCAACACAAGATACTATTTCATCATATGATGATAATACGTGGGAGACTATTTCCTTTCTAAATTCTTGTTTAGGACCATGAATGATATGATCCTTCTTACTCTTTGGATCATTTGTATTGTTGGAGTTGTCATTCCATCTACTAGGTGCCATTTCTAAACAATGGAATATACTACATTATTTTATGAATAGAAATACCTAATCCTGAACATGAAAAACACGTAAAATAAATTAAACAGTTTATTGACATAATCCATAATCATGAAAATGTTGTCATTGAGTGAGTATATACTCATAAGCCCTTCATAATTTTTGGTAACGAAAATGAGAATTATCCTAAGCATATCCCTGGGAGTGTCGTTAAAATGACTGCTACAAGGCCCGTTGTCGTGCACCAATTCCCATTCGAGTCTAGCTCAAAGTAGTTTTTTTCTGATTTTACCCCTAGGTACATCTGTGCTAGAGCCACCTCTACCTGCTCATATCCAGATAGGGATGTATTTCTTGGAAAACTCCCAAAATCTCTACAATACCAAAATTCAAGGAAGCTATTCTATACTAATCATCAAAGTCTATCTTAGGTCAAAGTGCTCTATTCAGAGTTTATCTAAATCTAGTTTCCAGGGTTATTGCTAATATTCCTCTGATACCAACTGTAATGCCCCGACCCCAGTTACGTAGAGTCAATGCATTATTTTAATACATTGACATGATTATAAGGAATCAAGTCCCGAAGGACCGATCAGTTTAGCAGTCTTGGAAAATATATTATATACATGAATGCTACATTACACATTATAACATACAAAACAACATAAATAATCCTTTATGAACACCATTATTCCATTGGATTAACCCTGAATATCAATCACAAAACTATTTTTGAATCCTGGGAAAATAAAACATAGAAATGGGTCAGCTCAAATGCTCCGTAAGGGTAATAAATACAACAGAAAAATTAAAAAATAAGCATAAAAATTTAAGACTATGTATAAAACTAAAACAAATGAATTTTAAACATGAACATCCGATTAATATGACAGAAATAAAATGAAATAATTCCACTTACATATTCACATGGATATTCTACTAACAGAACAATCACATGCAATATCAATAACCACTTTCATAATAATGGAATGCATAAAGCCAGACTATCATAACCATGTGACCCAGGCCTGGTGCACAGAATACAAAAAAGATTTTGTTAAAGCCTTGTGACTAGACACTTTTTTGTCTCATGAGACCTACTGATGAATTTTTTTAGAAGATACTTACGTTTAAAATTTCTCAAATATACTGCAGTGTTTTTCTGATAACATTATGAAATCTCTTGAAAACAAAATAACTAATTTTGAGACTGCTCCACTAATTAGAGGCCATGATGGGTCCATGCCCCCTTACTATCTACCACACTCGATACTCCGATTTTCTGAAAAGATTTTAAGCTTGCATTAAATACGTATTCATTTTCACATGATTTTCATATATTTTATAGAAATATCTCTCTCTTTTTTTGAAATAATTTAAAAATGAAATAATTATAAAAGAAAACTTTTATTCTGAAAATATCCTTATAAAAGTGTAAGGGAATCCTCAAAGGTGTAATAATGGTGGAAAATAATTGCACCTTCCTTTTAAGTAAAAAACATTCTTACCTTAGTTTTGTCGAAAAGGTAAAAAAGTAACCTCTTTGGAAAACGACGGAAAGATTACTTTAAAAAATGTATAAGGTCAAATAAGGGTATAAATTAAATTAACCAATTGTATAATAAATAGTAAAAATGTTTTGAATGAAATTTTTAAGAAACATTGATGTGGATGATAAAGAGGTCGCAATAGATAATTACGTATAAATAACCTCAGACAATGAAGTGTTTGTGAAATAAACCCTTACCAATTTAGTAATATACGAAACAAACACACCATGAAAGTGGTAGCATACAAATTTATATGTAAATACAATAAATTAAATTGTATTTCCCAATGAATACAATTATGGGTGGTACATACACCACACAATATGTAATAGTGGAAATATGGTACAAATCTCACGGGAATAATGAGTGAGATGAAAACCCCTTAACTTTCACATTATTTTAGTCGAGGGTATGTTTAGCCTCCTGTATGAAGATTGTAGTATGTTATTAAATTATAAAAGAACCATATTAATATTTATGATATAATACATTATTAATTTATGACTTTATATTACCCATTTAATAATAATTTCCGTGTGATATTAATATTTCGGGTAGTAATCCCTTTCCTTATCGTATGTGTTTTAACTTGTTACTCTTGATTGTTTCATATAGATAATGATTTAAATACATTAATAATATAAAACATGATTTACTTATGATGTATATTTAGAATAAAAAAATTTATAATAGACGTATATATGAAATAAAAAATACTGTTTATAGAGACGGTAGTGCGTACGTACGCATAAACACTGTTACTGTTTTCATATAGTATTGAACAGAAGTTACTGAATAAGATATATATAAGTACATAAATACTTATATATATAATTATATATATCTCCGGTATCATTATTATTTCATTTATTATTTACTTATTAGTAATATATATTTTTATAATTGTCGATGAATGGTGAACATGGAAATGAATCTCATCACATCGTGGAGACGGTAATTCGTACGTACGCATGAGCTAAAATATCATTCTTTTGATATTAATATAATATATAATTGGATGGTATGTAATATATAATGAATCCTCATCATGTTATATTTATTATTTAGATCAAATACACATCATTATTATACACATAAAAATAATAATGTATTGAATAACAAATACACCATGATGTGGAGACGGTAAGCCGTACGTACGCACGTATGGTGACATGTCATTAAATGGGTTGATAGAATAATGAATTTGTTTGTACCATAATTATTATAACATCAAAGTATAAATAATATACTAGATTTATCATTTTAGAATGGAAACAACAAAGAAAAAGGAAGTGGAAGATGAAAGGAACTTGAAAGAGGGTAGTGAAATCATTATCTCTTCTTCGGGTTTTTCCTTTTGATTTGATCAAAGGGGCTCCTTAGGTAGGATTTCTGATAAAAATAATGCCTCTAGGCTAAAGGGAGTATAGTTGAGAGGATATTTGGGTGGGGGTTGGCCGATCCAAATGGCATATAATGTGAGAATTAGAGAGAAGGGGGGGGGATCCCTTTTATAAGAGGGGTGAGGGGTACCATAGGAAAAACATAAAATATTATTTTATAATAAATTAATAATCGGTTTTTAATGGCTCCAAAGTTGATTAATTAAAGTATAAGATGGGTATAGGTCGAAAAAAAATCAATAAATAGGTTTTATACATGTTTAGGTTACCATTTTAACATTATCATTTAGATTTAACTCTAAGTTAAATAATTTAACTTTTACCCTGTCTTCTTGTATTCTTACACTATATGGTTAATAAACATACTATATACTACCAATAGAATCCAAATAGGTTCATTAATGTCATATATATTATTATGTAAGTATTTTGGGAGAACCATTGATTTTTCAGAAAATTATATCAATAAATAATAAAATATTTGTTTTAAAAACTATTTTATGTCCATTTTGACACTATTTGGTATTTGTTTTTTGATAAAATAATAACAACATTATTACATAAAAAACATATACACTGAAGCAATCATAACATGTCATATTCAAGTATAAAATTCTTGGATGTCATAAAAACTTTGATATTATATTTATTTTAATATTTATAATACCATTTATTTCATTCTTTCATAAATAATGTAATTACTACATCATCATTGAGTAATAAATAAATTTATTCATTTAATGTCTAAAAATTATAAATAAAATACACTGATATATAAAATCATTTTATATTTCTAATGAAATATTATAATCGAAAATATAATATATATAACCATATGTAAAAATTGTGTTTATAAAATATATAGGCATATGTCATTTTTGTATTTACTTTAACTTAATTAATATAATGTGTCATTATCACTTACAAGTGAATCCATGGGGTCCCAAAATCGACCCAATGATGCCCATGGTTAGACATGTATCATCCAATAGGGTTAAGACACATTTTAGTGTAATTTATTATTGTTATAATATTATTTGTTTACCCTTATTTACCGGATTTACCCTTTAACCATGGTAAATAAAATATTTACAGAAGTAATTATTCAAAATGTCTAAAAATAAAAGATACTTATGTACACAATTTGGAAATCATGATTCCATATATGGAGTCCATTTTTCCAAATTCAAAACACAGAAGTGGAAAAAATTAATTTAAAATTAATTACCGTAGTCAAATCAAAAAGCGTGTTTTTAAGAGATAATAACTATCAAATGATTGACACTTGTTTATATCCGGTTTAAAAGTGAAATTATTTCCAATGACATACATTCGATTAAATTTTAAAAATATATTCTAAATATAATTTAAAACCACTCAAATTAATAATTTATCACTATTAATTATTTCAATTAAAAATGTTGTTTTTAATTAATATTTATTAATTTTCACTATTCATCAAAATATGAAAGTTATCAGGAAAGTACCAAAAATTCACCCTAAGATAATTTCAATATTCCTAATCCAAATATAAATTCAATTTTGAAAGATAAAATGTATAAAATTTTGAAATGTGGGTATTTCTATTCACAACGGCTAGTTTGATTGGTTGTGGTGTGTGTTAGAACTCGAAGTTGTGTACAATACACGCTACTGTATTATTCGAAGAGAAGCGTACGGTGGAAGCTTGGGGTGTTACATTAACCACACATTCAATAAACCGTGTCCTCACAATTTATGATCAGTATTGGATACTTGGCGTTGACATTTCAAAATATCTTAGTTGAAATCCCACATCAAAAAATGGATTAATGAGGACTCTATTTAAAATAAAGAATGGTAAGTATGAAGGTTATTGAAAATAACACATACTAGGCTTCCATGTAGGAAAATATTGATATGGAAGAAAAATATAACCATCAATATCTGTTGGGGAGTGGTAGAGAACATGGCTATGAAAAGGCCAATAATCCCAAAGCCATATATTTGGGATGATCTAAGGTACTATCTAGGAAAACTTTTTTCTTCTAAGATTATTTTCGTAATGTTGAGGAACTTATTCATGAGTTTGGCTAAGATAATAAGGAGATATACTTAATTTATAATTATATTTTTATCCATTATTAAATTTATACCAAAAACTCTTCTTTCACTATAAAAAATAATACAACTCAAAAGTACTTTATTTATCCGAATCGTATTTGGTTAAAAAAATGAATTCATAATACATCTACAAGAGCCTTTTTTAAAAACAACATTATTCAATCTAGGTCATTACGTGGGTCAGTGGTAGGTGATACACCCTTGTTTCCCTTCAATTGTGGGTTCATGTCTCGGGGCCTTGCCGGACATGACGGGTTACTGCCGGACCTACGAGTTGTCCTTTTTATGGAAATCCAAAAATAATTTCAAACTAGACTTATTCAAAATACCTCTTTCCAAACTCACAGTTCAAAATCTATAGGTATGTTAAACACAATGAAGATCCTTTTTTCCATGTAATAACATGTGAACACCTTCATCATATATTCTTTTAAAACACTGCATCATCTTGAATTACCATAAAACCTTATTGATTACATTCATACTCCCTTATTCATTATAGAATACTAGATATACTCATTCTATGCAAAAATGATTTAAATTCAAACAATGATGAAATATATATACAAATCATTAATCAGTTTCACGGTATTCAATAATATCCAATATAATCTACCAAAATCATCCATATCTTATTGCAAAATCAGTACCTCAATATTAGGACCATATTATGTTTTATCATTCCTTCAACCATGTAATTTCCAAAAATTCTAACTCGCATTATAGTCACTATTCTTAAAACCATAAAATATAAAATCCTCAATGAAATAGTACTACAGTACAATCCTTAGTAATTAATAGTACATCATTGATACAACACTTCAATGAAATAATTACAAAATAACAACATAAGAACACTATTTATTCCTCTTCATCTATGGTAGTATCATCACTTGAATATTCTCCAATATAATCATTTGTGGAATAGTCTGATAAGTGGGACATTGGTTTGCGTAGTGTCCAAAATCCTTGCAGATGAAGCATTGTACATTTGATAACTTTTTCTTACCCATGCAGTCACATACTTGGTATCCTTTTCTTCCACACATATAACATACTCCCATTCCCTTAAATCATTTTCCAAGGTTATTCTTTCCACAGTTATCACATATGGGAAAATACTTCTTTATGTTATCCCCTTTATCTATCGTTATCTCTACCATCCTTTTCTTCTCTGGATTCCCTTTAAAGCCATAAGACTTTTAGAATTCATTACATATCTTATCAACAAAAGATAGTATTTCATCATATGATGATAATTCGTGGTAGAATATTTCCTTTCTAAATTCTGGTTTAGGACCATGAAATATATGATCCTTCTTACTCATTGGATCATGTGTACTGTTGGAGTTCTCATTCCTTATATTGATCCCCATTTCTATACAATGGAATATAATAGATTAGTTTATGAATAGAAATACCTAATCACAAACTTGTAAAACACATAAAATAAATTAAACAATTTATGGATATAATCCATAATCATAAAAACATTTTCATTGAGTAATTATATACTAATAAGCCCTTTATAATGGTTGTTAATGAAAATGATAATTATCCTAAGTATATCCTCTGGGAGTGTCTTAACCAAGAGTGCATCAAGGCCCGTTATCATGCATCTTTTTTCGTTCGATTCTAGCTCAATGCAGTGTTTTTGGGTTTTATACCTAGGTACATCTATGCCAGAGCTGCCTCTACATGCTCATATCCAGACAAGGATGTATTGTGTGGAAAACTCACAAAATCTCTAAAATACCAAAATTCAAGGAAGTTATTCTATACTAATTCTCAAAGTATATCTTAGGGCGATGTGCTCTAATCAGAGTATATCTAAATCTATTTTCCAAGGTTATTGTTAATCTTCCTCTGATTCCAACTGTACCACCCAGACCCCATTTATCCAGAGTCGGTGCATTATTTTAATACATTGGCATGATTACAAGGAATCTAGTCCCGAAAAACCGATCGGTTTAGAAGTCTTGGAAAATATATTACATACATGAATGTAACAATACACTTTATATCATAAAATAAAACATAAATAATCCTTTATGAACACCATTATTCCCTTGGCATAATCCTGAATATCAATCCCAATACACTTCTTGAATCCTGGTAAAATAAATCATAGAAAGGGGTGAGCTCAAATGCTCAGTAAGGGTAAACAATACAGTGGAAACATTCACAATGAAGCATAAACATTTAAAGAAAATTTTTAAAACTAAAACAAAATAATTTTAAACATGAACTTCAGAAAAATATGTTAGAAATAAAATGAAATAATTCCACTTACTTATTCACATGGATATCCTACTATTTGAATAATCACATGCTATATGAATAACCACTTTCTTAACGATGGAATGCATAATGCCCTGACTATCATATCCACATAGCCCACGCCTCGTGAAAATACTACAAATAATATTTTGTTGAGGCTTCATTCCAAGACACTTGTTTGTCTCATGAGACCTACCGATGCAATTTTTTTAGACGATACTTACGTTTAAAATTGCTCAAATATACTCCAGTGTTTTTCTGAAAACATTATGAAAGCGTCTGAAAATAAAATAACTAATTCTGAGACTGCTAGACTAATTACAGGCCATGATGAGTCCACGCCCAATCCCTTCCATTCTACCACACACGAGTGTTGGGTTTTCTGATATGATTTTTACACTTGCATTAAATACGTACTCATTTGCACTGGATTTTCATATATTTGAGAGAAATATCTCACTCTTTTTTTGAAATCATTTAAAAATCACATAATTAAAAAAATATTATTTTGAAAATATCCTTATAAGAGTGTAAGGGTAGATTCAATGGTGTAATAACGGTGGAGAATAACCTCACCTGCCTTATTAGTTAAAAAAACATTCTTA
Organism: Viscum album; assembly: GCA_963277665.1. Taxonomy (NCBI): domain Eukaryota; kingdom Viridiplantae; phylum Streptophyta; class Magnoliopsida; order Santalales; family Viscaceae; genus Viscum; species Viscum album. The sequence goes on along the minus strand of OY728121.1, from coordinate 1,192,698,423 downwards.
CCTTAGTTTTGTCGAAAAGGTCAAAAAGTAACTTGTTTGGAAAATGACGGAAAGATTCCATTCAAGACTGTATAAGGTCAAATAAGGGTATAAATGAAATTAACCCATTGTCTAATAAATAGTAAAGATGTTTTGAAAGACATTTTTTAGAAACATGGATGTGGATGATAAAGAGGTCCTAGTGGATAATTACGTATAAACAACCTCGGACAATGAAGAGATTGTGAAATAAACCCTTACCAATTTAGTAACATACGAAACCTACTCCCCATGAAAGTGGTATCATACAATGAATATGTAAATAAACATAATTCAATGTTTATTAAATAATGGAAACAATTATGGGTAGTACATACAACACACAAAAGGTAATAGTGGAATTATGACACGAATCTCACAGGAATAAGGAGTGAGATGAAAACCCCTTACCTTGAACTTTCCTTTAGTCGAGAGTACGTTTAGCATCCTGTATGAAGACTGTAGTATGTTATTAAATTATACCAGAACCATTTTAATATTTATGATATAATACATTTTCCATTTATGACTTTATACTTCCCATTTAATTATAATTTCCAAGTTATATTAATATTTCGGGTAATAATCGCTTTCTTTATCGTACGTGTTTTAACTTGTCACTCTTGATTGTATCACCTAGATCATTATTTAAATAATTCCATAATATAAAAAATGATTTATTTATCATATAAATTTATAATAAAAAAATTTATAATAGATGTATATATGAAATGGAAAACGCAGTTTATGGAGACGGTAGTCCGTATGTACGCATAAATGTTGTTACCGTTTTCATATAGTATTGAACGGAAGTAAGTGAATAAGATATCTGTATGTAAATAAATAATTATATATATAAATATATATCTCTCCAGTAGCATTATTATGTCATATATTACATACTTATTATTAATATATATTTTTATAATTGTCGATGAATAGTGAACTTGGAAATGAATCTCATCGCGTCGTGGAGACGGTAATCCGTACGTACGCACGAGCGAAAATATCATTTTTTTGATATTAATATAATACATAATTGGATGGTATATAATATATACAAAACCCTCATCATGTTATATTTATTATTTTTATCAAATTAAAATCATTATTATACCCATCCAAATAATAATGTATTGAATAACAACTACACCACGACGTGGAGACCGTAAGCCGTACGTATGCACGTATGGTGACATGTCATTAAAAAGGTGGATAGAATAATGAATTTGGTAGTACCATAATTATAATACCATCAAATAATATATAATATAATGGATTTATTATTTTAGAATGGAAACCAAAAAGAAAAATGAAGTGGAAGAAGAAAAGAACTTGAAAGAGGGTGGTGAAATCATTACCACTTTTTCGGGTTCTTTTCTTTGGATTTGATCAAAGGGGCTCCATAGGATGGTTTTATGATCAAACTAATGCCACTCGGTTGAAGGTAGGATAGCTTAGAGGATATTTGGGTAGGTTTTGGTCAAACCAAATGCAATAGAAGGTGTGAATTAGAGAGAAGGGGGAGAGCCCTTTTATAAGAGGGGTGAGGGGCACCTTAGGAAAAACGTAAAATATTATTTTATAATAAATTATATTCTGTTTATAATGGCTCCAAAGATGATTATTTAAATTATAAGGTGGTAATTGGTCGACAAGAACTCAACAAATAGGTTTTAGACATGTTTATGTTACCATTTTATCCTTATCATTTAGATTTAACTCTAAGTTAAATAATTTATCTTTTACCTTGTCTTCAGGTATTCTTACACTATATGGTTAATAAACATACTATATATGGACAATAGAACCCCAATTAGATCATTAATTTAATATATATTATTATATAATTGTTTTGGTCGAACCATAGATTTTTAGGACAAATATATCAATAAATAATATATTATTTGTTTTAAAAACTATTTTATGTCAATTTTGGAACTATTTGGTATTTGTTTTTTGTTAAAATAACAACAAAATGATTACTTCAAACAAAAAACATTGACTCAATCCTAATATGTCATGATAACCTAGAAAATTCGTGGATGTCATAAAAACGTTGAGATATTATTTATTTTAATATTTATAATACCATTTATTTGATAAATTCATGAATAAGGTAATTACAAAATAACCATTGTTTCATGAATAAAAATATTTATATAATGTCTAAAAATTATAAATAAAATACCATGATATAGGAAAACGTTATATCATTCTATTTAATATTTATAATCGAAAATATAACATAAATAACCCTATTAAAAAATTGTGTTTCTAAAAGATATAGGCTTATGTCATTTTTGTATTTACTTCAACTTAATAAATATAATGTGTCATTAACAGTTAAAAGTGTGTCCATGGGGTCCTAAAATAAATCCAAAGATGCCTATGGTCTGACATGTATCATCCAATAGGTTTAAGGCATGTTTTAGTGTAATTTATTAATATTATAATATTAATTGTTTACCCTTATTTAGCGGATTAACCCTTCAACCGTGGTAAATAATATATTTACCGAAATAATTATTTAAAATGACTAAAAATAAAAGTTACCTATTTACAAAATTTTCACATCCTGATTCAAAGTATGAAGTCCATTTTTCCAAATTCAAAACACAAAAGTGACATAAATTCATTTAAAAATAATTCTCTCTTTCAAAAAAATCTTGTTTTTAAGTGATAATAACTATCAATAGATTGACACTTGTTTATGTCCAGTTTAACTATGAAATAATGTCCGATGACAATAATTTGATTAAATTGGAATAATATATTTTAAATATAATTTATTACCACTAAAATTCAAAATATTTCAGTATTTTTTATTTCGATTAAAAATGATTTTTTTAATTAAAATTTTGTAATTTTAACTATTCATCAAAATATGAAACTTATCAGAAAAGTTCCAAAAATTTTCCCTAAGCTAATTTAGATATTTTTAATCCAAAAATGAAAAAAAATTTGGATGATAAAATATATAAAATTTGAAAAAGTGGGTATTACTATTCATAACGACTAGTTTGATTGGTTGTGGTGTGAGTTAGAACTCGAAGTTGCATAAAAACACACTACTGTATTATTCAAAGATAAGTGTACCGTGGAAGCTTGGGGTGTTACATGGTGCATGATCTGTTTCTATGATAAAATGTTAATACCCTTTTGAGGTATGGTTTTGTTCATTCTATCATAGATTTATAGACTTTTGGGAGATCTTATTCATGCACTAAATGGACTGAATATTTTCTGTAATCTGTTGAACACTTATATATGGAAATTGGTTAAGGACTTATATCAAGCTAATGAATGGATTCCCAAGATAATTTAGTTATTGTGATAACCCAGGAATATTCATGTAGAATTCAATAAGTCATTCGTTTTACATTTGAAACATTTTTCTTACCCAAGTAGTCACGAACATGGTGTCCTTTTTATCCACACATATAACATACTCCCATTCCCTTCAAGAATTTTCCATGGAGATTCTTTCCACCGTTATCACATATGAGAAAATCCTTCTTTATATTATTCCATTTCTCTATCCTTCTCTCTACCATCCTTTTCCTCTCTGGCTTCCCTTCAAATACATAGGAATTCGAGAATTCATTACTTATCTTATCTACACAAGATACAATTTTTAATCATATGACGATAATAAGTGGTAGACTATTTCCCTTCTAAATTCTGGCTTAGGACCATGAAATATATGATCCTTCTTACTCTTTGGATCATGTGTATTGTTGGAGTTCTCATTCCTTCTATTGGGCGCCATTTATAAACAATGTCATATACTAGATTATTTTATGAAAAGAAATACCTAATCCCAAACATGTAAAACACTTAAAATAAATTAAACAGTTTAGAGATATAATCCATAATCATAAAAATGTTGTCATTGAGTATGTTTATAATCATAATCCCTTCATAATTGTTGGTAATGAAAATTATAATTGTCCTAACCATATCCCCCGGGTGTGTTGTAACCAAGAGTGCAGCATGGCCTGTTGTCATGAACCAGTTCTCGTTCGAGTCTAGCTCAAAGCTGTATTTTCGGGTTTTACCCCTAGGTACGTCTGTGCCAGTGCTGCCTCTACCTGCTCATATCCAGAAAGAGATTTATTGATTGGAAAACTCACAAAATCTCTACAATACCAAAATTATATGAAGTTATTCTATACTAATCCTCAACGTCTATCTTAGGGCGAAGTGCTCTAATCAGAGTTTATCTAAATCTAGTTTCCAAGGTTATTTCTAAACTTAATCTTATACCAACTGTAACGCCCTGACCCTAGTTACCTAGAGTCGGTGCATCATTTTAATACATTAGCATTATTACATGTAATCATGTCCCGAAGGACCTACCAGTTTACCAGTCTTGGAAAATAGATTACATACATGAATGTTACATTAAAATTTATAACATACAAAACAACATAAATAATCCATTATAAAAACCATCATTCCCTTTGCTTAACCCTACATATCAATCACAATACACTTCTTTTAATCCAAGGAAAATAAAACATAGAAAGGGGTGAGCTCAATCACTCAATAAGTGTAAGCAATATAGCCAAAACATTCAAAAATAAGCATAAACATTTAAGGTAATGTATAAAAATAAAACAAAAGCCTTTTAAACTGGAACATCAGCATAATATGGCAGAAATAATATAAAATAAATACATTTAATTATTCACATGGATATTCTGCTAATCGAATAATCACATGCAATTTCAACAATAACTTTCATAAGGATGTAATGCATAATGACAGACTATCATAACCCCGTAGCCAGGGCCTCGAGCCAAGAATTCAAATAATATTTTGTCAAGGACTCGTGCCAAGAAACTAGATTGTCTCATGAGACCTACCAATGGAATTTTTTAGAAGATAATTACATTTAAAATTGCTCAAATATACTCCAGTGTTTTTCTGAAAACATTATGCAAGCTTCTGAAATCAAAATAACTAATTCTGAAAATGCTCGACTAATTACATGCCATGATGGGTCCACACTCTATCCCTTCCTGTCTACCAAACTCGAGAGTTGGGTTTTATGAAAATATATTTATGTTTTCATTAAATACGTATATATTTTCAATGGATTTTCCTATATTTGAGAGAAATTTCTCTCTCTCATTTTGAAATCATTTAAAAATCACATAATTATAAAATAAAAAATTTATTTTTAAAATATCCTTATAAGTGTGTATGTGAAGCTTCAATGGTGTAATAATGGGGGAGAATAATCACACCTATTGTTTATGTTAAAAAACATTCTTTCCTTAGTTTTGTCGAAAAGGTCCAAAATATACTTTTTTAGATAACGAAAGAATGATTCCTTTAAATAATGTATAATTTCAAATAAGGGTATCAATGACTTTAACCCGTTGTCTAATAGATAGTAAAAGTGTTTTGAAATACATTTTTATGAAACATGGATGTGGATATAAAGAGTTCCCAGTAGATAATTACATATAAACAACTTCGGATAATGAAAGGATTGTGAAATAAACCCTTACCAATTTACTAACTAATGAAACATACACTCCATGAAAGAGGTATCATACAATGAATTTGTAAATACACATAAATTAAATTTTATTACCCAAAGAATACAATTATGGGCAGTACATACACCACACAAAAGGTATTAGTGGCAATATGGCATTAATCTCACGCGAATAAGGAGTGAGATGAAAACCCCTTACCTTGCACTTTCCATTAGTCGAGGGTACATTTATCCTCATATATGAAGACTGTAGTATGTTATTAAATTATAACAGAACCATATTAATATTTATGGCATCATAAATTATTCATTTATGACTTTATACTACCCATTTAATAATAATTTCCATGTTACATTAATATTTCATGTAATAATCACTTTCTTTATCGTACGAGTTTTAAATTGTTAATCTTGATTTAATCACCTAGATAATGATTTAAATACTTATATAATATAAAAAATTATTTATTTATCATATATATTAAGAATAAAAAAATTTATAATAGACGTATATATGAAATAGAAAGCACTGTTTATGGAGAGCATTCCGTACGTACGCATGAACGTTGTTACCATTTTCATATAGTATTGAACAGAAGTAAGAGAATAAGATATATGTAAGTACATAAATATAAATATAAATATAAATATATCTCTAGTATCACTATTAGTTCATATATTACATACTTATTAGTAATATTTATTTTTATAATTGTCGATAATGGTGAACTTGGAAATGAATCTCATCGCGTCGTGGAGACGGTAATCTGTACGTACGCACGAGTGAAAATATCATTCTTTTTATATTAATATAATATATAATTGGATGGTATATAATATATACAGAATCCTAATCATGTTATATTTATTATTTAGATCAAATACACATCATTATTATACCCATCCATATAATAATGTATTCAAAAACAATTACACCACGACGTGGAGATGGTATGTCTTACGTACGCACGTATGGTGACATGTCATTAAATGGGTTGATAGAATAATGAATTTGGTTGTACCATAATTATTATAACATCACAGTATATATAATATACAAGATTTGTCATTTTAGAATGGAAACAATAAAGAAAAAGGAAGTGGAATAAGAAAGGAACTTGGAAGAGGGTGGTGAAATCATTACCTCTTCTTCGGGTTCATCATTTTGACATGATGAAAGGGGATCCATAGGTTGCCTTCATGATAAAACTAATACCTCTAGGTTTAAGGGAGTATAGTTGAGAGGATATTTGGGTAGGGGTTGGCCAAGCCCAATGTCTTAGAATGTTTGAATTAGAGAGAAGGGGGAGTGCCCTTTTATAAGAGGGGTGAGGGTCACCTTAGGAGAAACTTAAAATATTTTTTTATAATAATTTCATATTTGGTTTCTAATGGCTCCAAAGTTGATTATTTGAAGTTTAAGGTGGGGATAGGTCGAAAAAAACTAATCAAATAGGTTTTAGACAAGTTTATGTTACCATTTTAACCTTATCATTTAGATTTAACTCGAAGTTAAATAATTTAACTTTTTCCTTATCTTCTTGTATTATTACACTATATTGTTAATAACCATACTATATACTACCAATAGAACACCAATTTGTTCATTAATGTCATATATATTATTTTATAAGTCTTTTGTCCAAACCATAGATTTTTATGAAAATTATATCAATTAATAAAATTATATTTAAAAAAACTATTCTATGTCAATTTTGACACTATTTGGTATTTGTTTTTTAATAAAATATTAACAACATGATTAATTATAAATAAAAATACATTGAATCATTCCTAACATGTCATATTCACCGATAAAATTATCAGATGTCATAAAAACTTTGAAATTATATTTATTTTAATATTTATAATACCATTTATTTGATTCTTTCATTAATATGGTAATTACAACATCATCATTATGTCATAAATAAATTCATTTATTTAATGTCTAATGATTATAAATAAAATTCAATGATATAGTAAATTGTTTAAGATTTATAATTAATTATTATAATCGATAATATAACATATATAACCCTATGTCAAAATTGTGTTTCTAAAATATATATAATTTTTTCATTTTTGTATTTACTTTAACTTAATTAATATAAAGTGTCATTATCACATACAAGTGGATGCATGGGTTCAAAATCGACCCAAATATGCAGAAGGATGGAAATGTATTATCCAATAGGGTTAAGACACGTTTTAGGGTAATTTATTATTATTATAATATTATTTTTTTACCCTTAATTAACGGTTCTACCCTTTAACCATGTCAAATAAAATATTTACCGAAGTAATTATTCAAAATGTCTAAAAATAAAAGTTACCTATTTACAAAATTTGGACATCCTGATTCCAAATATGAGTCCATTTTTCCAAATTAAAATCATAGAAGTGGTAGAAATTAATTTAAAATTAATTCCCGCTGTCAAAACAAAAAGCGTGTTTGAGATAATAACTATCAAATGATTGACACTTGTATATACCCAGTTTAATTGTGAAATTATGTCCAATGAAAAACATTGGATTATATTATAAAAATAAATTCTAAATATAATTTAAAACCAATCAAATTCATAATTCATCACTGTTAATTATTTCGATTAAAAATGTTGTTTTTAATTAAAATTTTGTAATTTTCACTATTAATCAAAATATGAATGTTATCTGAAAAGTACCAAAATTCACCGTAATCTAATTTTGATATTCTGAATCCAAAAATAAAGTCAATTTTTAATGATAAAATGTAAAAAATTTCAAAAAGTGGGTATTACTATTAAAAACAGCTAGTTTGATTGGTTGTGGTGTGTGTTAGAACTCGATGTTGCGTAAAACACACGCTACTGTATTATTCAAATAGAAGCGTACAGTTCAAGTTTGGGGTGTTACATTCTCCCCTCCTTCGATTAATTGGGTCCTCACAATTTATGCTCGGTATTGGTTACTTGGGTTTGACATTTCAAAATATCTTAGTTGAAATCCCACATAAAAAAATGGATTAATGAGGCCTCTATTTAAAATAAAGAGTTGTATGTATGAAGGTTACCGAAAATAACACATACTAGGGTTCCATGTAGGAAAATATGGATATGGAAGAGAAATAAAAACATAAATATCTGATGGGGAGTGGTAGAGAACATGGCTATGAAATGGCCAACAATCCCAAAGCCATAAATTTTGGATGATCTAAGGTACCATCTAGGAAAACATTTTTGTTTTAAGTTCCTTTTATTAATGTTGAGGTTTTTATTTAGGATATTGGCTAAGATGATAATGAGATATACATACTTTATAAGTATAGTTTTATGCATTAATAAATTTCTACCACAAACTCGTCTTTCACTACAAAACATAATACAACTCAAAAATAATTTATTTATCCTAATCATATTGGGTTAAAAATATTAATTCATAATTCATCTACAAGACCCTTTTAAAAGAACTTCATTATTCAATCCAGGTCATTACGTGGTTCAGTGGTAGGTGATACACCCTTGTCACCCTTCAGTTGCGGGTTCAAGTCACACAACCTTGCCAAATACGACGGGATACCGCTGGACCTAGGGGTTGTCCTTTTTATGGAAATCCAAATATAATTTCAAAATAGACTTATTCAAATTACTTCTTTCCAAAATCATAGTTCAAAATCGATTGGTAAGTTAAACACAATGAAGATCATTTTTTCCACGTAATAACATGTGATCACCTTCATCATATATTCTTTTAAAACACTGCATCATCTTGAATGACCATAAAACCTTATTGATTAAATTCATGCTCCCTTATTCATTATAGAATACTGGATATACTACTTCAATCAAAAAATGTTGTAAACTAAAACAATGATGTAATAGATATACAAATCATTAATCAGATTCAAGGTATTCAAGAATATCTAATATAATCTACCCAAATCAACCGTATCTTATTTCAAAATCAATACCTCAATATTAGTACCATATTAAGGTTTATCATTTCTTCAACCAAGTAATTTCCAAAAAATTTAACTCTCTTTTGAGTCACTTTTCTTAGTACCATAAAATCTAAAATCTTCAATGAAATAATACTGCAACACAATCCTTAATTATTTCCAGTACATCAATGATACAACACTTCAATGAAAAAATTCCAAAATAACAACATAAGAACACTAGTCATTCCTCTTCATCTATGGCAGTATCATATCTTGACTATTATCCAATAGAATCAGTTGTGGCCTAGTCTGATAACTGGGACATTGGTTTGCATAGTGTCCAAACTCCATGCAGATGAATAATTGTACATTTGAAACCTTTTTCAAAACCTTGCAGTCACATACTTGGTTTCCTTTTTCTCCACACATATAACATACTCTCATTCACTTCATGAATTTTCAAAGGTGATTCTTTCCAGAGTTATCACATTTGGGAAAATACTTCTTTACCTTATTCACTTTATTTATCCTTCTCTCTACCATCATTTTCTTCTCTGGATTCCCTTCAAAGCCATAGTACTCTGATAACTAATTACTTATCTTATCAACACAAGATACTATTTCTTCATATGATGATAATACGTGGGAGACTATTTTCCTTATAAATTTTGGTTTAGGACCATGAATGATATGATCATTCTTACTCTTTAGATCATTTGTATTGTTGGAGTTATCATTCCTTCTACTAGGTGCCATTTCTAAACAATGGCATATAGTAGATTAGTTTATGAATATCAATACCTAATCCTAAACTTGTAAAACACTTAAAATAAATTAAATATTTTATGGATATAATCCATAATCATAAAAAAAATTTCATTGAGTATGTATATTCTCATAATCCCTTCATAATGGTTGGTAAAGAAAATTAGAATTATCATAAGCATATCCCATTGGAGTGTCGTAACCAAGAGTGTAGCAAGGCCCGTTGTCGTATACTAGTTCTCGTTCGAGTCTAGCACAAAGCGGTTTTTTTGGGTCTTACGCCTAGGTACATCTGTTCCATAGCCGGCTCTACCTGCTCGTATCCAGAAAGGGATGTATTGCCTGGAAAACTCACAAAATCTCTACAATACCAAAATTCCAAGAACATATTCTATACTAATCCTCAAAGTCTATCTTAGGGCGATGTGCACTAATCAGAGTTTATCTAAATCTAGTTTCAAAGTTTATTTATAAACATTCTCTGATACCAACTGTAACGCCTCGACCCCAGTTACCCAGAGTTGGTGTAATATTTTAATACATTGGCATGATTACAAGGAATCAAGTCTTGAAGGACCGATCAGTTAAGCAGTCTTGGAAAATAGATTATATAAATGCATGTTACATTACACGTTATAAAATACAAAAAAACAAAAATAATCCTTTTATGGACACCATTATTCCATTGTCTTAACCCTGCATATCAGTCACAATACACTTCTTGGAATCCTATGAAAATAAAACATAGAAAGGGGTGAGCTCAAAACGCTCAGTAAGGGTCAGTAATATAGTGGAAACATTCAAAAATAATCATAATAATTTAAGGAAATATATAAAACTAAAACAAAGTCATTTTAAACATGAGATTCAGCATAATATAACAGAAATAATATGAAATAATTCCACTTACATATTCACATGGATATTCTACTAATCAAATAATCACATGAAATATCAATAACCACTTTTATAATGATGGAATGCATAATGCCAAACAATCATAAACTCGTAGCCAAGTTCTGATGCGAAGTCTACAAATAAGATTTTGTTAAGGCCTCATTCCAAGAAACTAGTTTATCTCATGAGACATACCGATGCAATTTTTTATAAGATACTTATTTTTACAATTGCTCAAATATACTCCAGTGTTTTTATGAAAACATTATGCAAGCTTCAGAAAACAAAATAACTAATTCCAAGACTCCTCGACTAATTACAGGCCATGATGGATCCACGACCAATCCATTCCTGTCTACCACACTTGAGAGATGGGTTTTCTGAAAAGATATTTATGCTTGCATTAAATACGTATTAATTTTCACTGGATTTTCATATATTTGAGAGAAATATATCTCTCTTTTTTTGAAATCATTTAAAAATCACATAATTATAAAAGAAATACTTTATTTTGAAAATATCATTATAAGAGTGTAAGGGAAGCTTCAAAGGTGTAATAATGGTGTAGAATAACTGCACCTACCATATAAGTTAAAAAAACATTCTTACCATTGTTTTGTCGAAAAGATCAAAGACAAACTAGTTTGGAAAACGACAGAAAGATTCCATTCAAAAACGTATAAGGTCAAATAAGTGTTTAAATGAATTTATCCCATTGTCTAATAAATAGAATTTTTTTGAAATACATTTTTATGAATCATGGATGTATATGATAAAGAGGTCCTAGTAGATAATTATGTATAAACATCCTCGGATAATGAAGTCATTGTGAAATAAACCCTTTCCAATTTAGTAACTTACGCAACATACACCCCAAGAAAGAGGAATCATAAAATGAATATTTAAATACACATAAATTAATGTTTATTACACAATTAATACAATTATGGGTAGTACATACACCACAAAAAAGTTAATAGTGGCAATATGGCATGAATCTGACGGGAATAAGGAGTGAGATGAAAAAACCCCTTACCATGAACATTCCATTAGTCGAGGGTATGCTTAGCCTTGTGTATGGAGACTATAGTATGTTATTAACTTATACCAGAACCATATTAATATTTTTGAAATCATAAATTATTCATTTATGACTATATTATACCCATTTATTAATAATTTCCATGTTATATTAATATTTCGGGTAATAATCGCTTTCTTTAACGTACATCTTTTAACTTGTTACTCTTGATTGTATCACCTAGATCATGATTTAAAAAATTCAAGAATATAAAAAATGATTTATTTATCATATATATTTAGAATAACAAAATTATAATAGACGTATATATGAAATGGAAAAAACTATTTATAGAGACAGTAGTCCGTACATACGCAAAAACGCTGTTACCGTTTTCATATAGTATTGAACAGAAGTAAGTGAATAAGATATATATAAGTACATAAATACACATATATATAAAAATATATATGTATACAGTAGAATTATTATGTCATATATTACATACTTATTATTAATATATATTTTTATAATTGTCGATGAATGGTGAACTTGGAAATGAATCTTATCGCGTTGTGGAGACGGTAATTTGTATGTACGCAGGAGCGAAAATATCACTCTTTTGATATTAATATAATATATAGTTGGATGTTATATAATATATAAAGAATCATCATCATGTTATATTCATTATTTAGATCAAATACATATCATTATTATACCCATCCAAATAATAATTTATTGAATAACAATTACACAACGACGTGGAGACGGTAAGCTATACGTACGCACCTATGGTGACATGTCATTAACAATGTGGATAGAATAATTAATTTCGTTGTAAAATTATAATAATAACATCAAATTATATAGAATATACTGGATTTATTATTTTATAATGGAAGAAACAAAGAAAGAGGAAGTTAAAGAAGAAGGGAACTTTAAAGAGGGTGGTGAAATCATCACCTCTTCTTCAGGTTTTTCATATCGATTTGATCAAAGGGGCTCCATAGGTTGGCTTTATGATCAAACTAATTCAAATAGAATGATGGGAGGATATTTTATAGGATATATGGGCAGGGTTTGGCTGAGCCAAATGTCTTAGAAGGTGTGAATTAGAGAGAAGGTAGAGTTACCTTTTATAAGAGGGGTGAGGGGCACCTTAGGAAAAACATAAAATATTATTTTATAATAAATTCATATTCAGTTTCTAATGGATAAAAAATTTATTATTTAAATTATAAGGTGGGTTTAGGTCGAAAAAAACTCAATAAATAGGTTTTAGAGACGTTTAGGTTACCATTTTAACCTTATCATTTAGATTTAACTCTAAGTTATATAATTTAACTTTTACCTTGTCTTCTTGTATTCTTACACTATAGGGTTAATAAACATATGATATACTGACAATCGAACCCCAATTGGATCATTAATGTAATAAATATAATTATATAACTCTTTTTTCCAAACCTTAGATTTTCACGACCATTATATCAATTAATAATATAATATTTTTTTAAAAAACTATTTTATGTCAATTTTGACACTATTTGGTTTTTGTTTTTTGTTAATATAATAACAACATGATTACATAAAAAAAATACATTTAATTAATCCTAACATGTCATATTCACCTAGAAAACTTTCTTATGTCATAAAAATGTTGATATTATATTTATTTTAATATTTATAATACCATTTATTTGATTCATGCATGAATAAGGTAATTAAAACATCATCATTGTGTCATAAAATAATTTATTTATATAATGTCTAAATATTATAAATAAAATACCATGATATAAGAAATAGTTTTATCTTTATAATTAATATTTATATTCGAATATATAACATATATTACTCTATGTAAAAAGTGTGTTTCAAATATATATAAGCTTACTTCATTTTTGTATTTACATTAACTTAATTAATATAAAGTGTCATTATCACTTACAAGTGGATCCATGGAGTCCCAAAATCGACCCAAAGATTCCAATGGTCGGAAATTTATCATCAAATAGGGTTAAGACACGTTTTAGGGTAATTTATTATCATTATAATATTATTTTCTATCCCTTATTTTCGGAATTAACCCTTTAACCATGGTAAATAAAATATTAACCGAAGTAATTATTCAAAATATCTAAAAATAGAAGTTACCTATTTACACAATTTGGACATCCTGATTCCAAATATGGAGTCCATTATTCCTAATTCAAAACAAACAAGTGGCAGAAATTCATTTAAAATTAATTCCCTTTGTCAAAACAAAAAGCATGTTTTTAAGAGATAATAACTATGAAAAGATTGACACTTGTTTATGTCCGGTTTAAATGTAAAACTATGTCCAATGAAAAAATTAGATTAAATTGTAAAAATATATTTTAAATATAATTTAAATCCACTAAAATTCATAATTTATCACTATTAATTATTTCGATAAAAAGTTGTTATTAATTAAAATTTAGTAATTTTCATTATTCATCAAAATAAGAAAGTTATCAGAAAAGTACCAAAAATTCAACCAAAGCTAATTTTGATATTCCAGATCCAAAAATGAAGTCAATATTCAATGATAAATTGAATATAATTTAAAAAATTGGGTATTACTATTCATAACGGCTAGTTTGATTAGTTGTGGTGTGTGTTAGAACTCGAAGTTGCATACAACACACACTACTATATTGGTCAAAGAGAGGAGTACTGTGGAATCTTGGGGTGTTACATGGTTCATGATCTATTTCCATGATAAAATGTTAACCCCCTTTTGAGGTGGGGTTTAGTTCATCATAACATAGATTTTTAGATTTTTGGGATGGATTTTCCATTCTCTAAAAATTGATTTCGGGTATACCCAGTTAATTACAGATAAGAGGGATATAAGATAAATTGAAATGTAGAAGATGGGTTTGATTTTCATTCCATTACTACATTATTAATATTTTATTACATTATGTTCTCTATATGGGATAAACAACCCAATGATATCATGACCATTGGGGGATCTTGTTCGTGCACTAAATGGATTGAATATTTTTTGTAATCTATCGAACACTTATATATGGAAATTGGTTAAGGACCTTTGTCGGGCTAATGAATGGATTCCCAAGACAATGTAGTTTTTGTGATAAACCATGAATTTTCATGTGGAATTGAATAAGTCTTTCATTGTTAAATATATATATATGTAATGACATCGTGTATAGGGATTCTAATTTGTGGTTTTTCTTTGGATTCTGTTATGGTATGTCTCTAGAAATGTTTGTTTTTTGTGTGAAGGATTCAGTGGTGTTATGGATGAATGATTAGATGATACAAAAACATAACCATGTATTGGATTATAACATTTTGATATTTAATGATTTTTGAAATGGTGGTGATGTGTGCTTTTGGGATGAAATTGGAAGCCGGTTGTGTTGTTATATATTTCCAGATTGGGTTGTGAGTTGGGGTGTGGTTCCCTTGTTATGTGAGTTGAGCAAGATAATTTTTATGAATGATATGTGTATTTGGTATAGGTTTTTCACCAAGAATATCTGAATGTGTATCATAAAAAACATCCCTTGTATTTGAATATTGATATACCATGAATGGGTTTTAATAATAGAGTAATTGTGATGTCTCGTTAGGGATAATCATCTTCTAAGACCATTTTGGGTTTATTTATTATAGTTCTTTGTCATTAGAAGTTCACTGGATAGTGATGGATAGGATAAATGAAATTCTTAATAAATAAAGGATGTGGTGAAATGGAATTATTTTTAAATCTTGATGGCTTAGAGTCATGTTGTTTATTGTTGTTCATATAGATGTAGAATAAAAAAAGGAGCTAGTAGTTATGGGTTCTGTTTCTATTCATAAAGGATTGGTCGAGACTGAGTGTTTGTTATTATATATTTATATTTACTTTTATTATCCTTGTGACTTATATACACACCTAACCTAGTTGAAAACTATGTTCTAGAAATCCCACTCTTCATGGGGGAGGGTGTCATTCCAAAACATCCCAATGCAAGGATGTATAGCTAGCCACCCACTCCTCTTTGCTCCCTCATCCAGGTGGTTATATCTAATGATTATATGGAAGTTTTGGTCTTGTGAGGCACATGTTTTTGTGGTTGAGTGGTGAATTATAAAGGGTATTTAGGATGCAATGTTTTATTCTCTCCTAGGTGTCTTAAGGAAGAATTTATTTTTGGACTAGGATTCTGAATGCGATATGTGATGTGCTTTGTGGCTGAGGTGTCTGTGCAAAGGATGTGATTTTGTTTTTGGCCTATCTATCTTGGGAGGGATGTTATTTGGTTTGTGGCCTATATGTCTGTGGGAGAGATGTGATGTCATTTTTGGACTAGGTGTGTGTGGGTGGATGTGGTATGGTTTTTTAGGACCAGGTGTCTATGGGCTAGATGTGTTATGGTTTGTGAGACCCAGGTTTGTTTGGGTTGGCTGTGAAATTCTACATCGGGAATAGGTGGGAGCACATGGATATTTTCAATTAGGCAATAGAGTCTAACTAGTGGTATGTGGTGTGGGGTAGCTTATCATCTCTATGATTTATATTTCATTAGATTAAATTAATTATGTTTTGATTGTGCATTGATGAGGTTCGGAAAGTTATTATTAATCATTGGTTATGTTTGGGTTGGTTGTTTTCTCAATGGGGAATTAGTATGATATTTTAACATGTGTATGAGAGCCTTTGGTTTTCCTTCTGATTATACATGCATGCTCACTCTATGTGTTTAATATGGTTTATATGTATCCAAGGATTTACATGCACTTTTCAAGAAATTACTAGATCAAGCATGGGATAGTTGATATGTCGCTACCTTTCTTTACCATTTGTATTTACATGGATAATTTTATACATTTAATATTTCAATTTTATAACATTTATGTGGGAAGGTATTTTGTTTCTGTTTTATATCTATTCAACCGGTGCTTGAAATAAAATTCTGAGGACACCGTTGAAGTCGGAACACCGGTATTCTCCTAAGCTGACCTTTAATGCGGTTGCGTTTTATTGAGAATTAATGTTAGTAATGTGGTTTCTAATTAAATTAGATAAAATAAAGGGGTTACATTATTTTATTTTTTGGGTGGTTAAACCCTCTAAATGGTGGTTAAAGGTGTCGTCCAACATGCCTTATCCTCCCTTGGGCGGATGTTATGAGATGGGGCCCACTACATTATTAGGTGGGAACCACACAAGTTTAATCCCCGATGTAACTCTCTTTATGTGGGGGAAGGCTTTTGATCTTCTCTAATTAAAGTGGCAACCCCCTATTATTAATTACTTTAGCTCATCAATTTAATTAATTATAACTATTTGAATTCTATTGAATTCATTCCAACAAATATAATAATAGAAAAACTATTATTTTACATTTGTGGGAATTATTTTGGGGGAATAGAGGAATCGAAGAACTAAGGAGAACTTCATTCCCTCAATGAAGAATGCTTCTTCATCCTTCTAACGAATAACGACGATCATCGTCCTCTCCCTTTTGACTAAGCCAAAAGGGACGACATTGCCCAAAAAGAACATCACCAACGATGATCTCACCTCCTTTAGACTTTAACGGAACGACACCGCCTTCTCGTGACTTTGTCAATGGTCAATGACAATAGAGGTAGGGTTTTGAATTCGTGTTTCAATTCCTTTCATTTATGATCTTTATTTCCAATTGATAAAACCAACAATTTTGGATCCACCGCCAAACATGTCGATCCACAGAATGGATGTTGATTGTGTGATGGGTTATAGATTAAGTTGAGGTTTGTTTCTGGTTCAATTATATGTTGGATTTTTTTTGGAGCCTCTAACGAGGAGGGCACAGACTAACGAACAAGTCTGGAACGTCCTCCAATACGTTCTTGATGCACAGTTTGATGGGTGATAGGTTAAATGAATGTATTCCTTGATTTGAGGCCTTCCCAGTTAATATCATTACCTGAGAAGGCCGTAGGTTCAGATGAGAGGAAAAAAAGACCAGCAGAATGACTCCGACAGCCCGCGGAGGAGCGCGGGTCGCCGGCGCAGCGGGGCAGACAACCGAAGGCAGCGGCCGACACCGGCCAGCCTCCATGGGGTGGTGGTGCCCCCCGCATGCCGCCGATGGATGGCAGCCACGAAACAAGCCACGACTGTGGAGCGGAACACGCATCCGCCGATTTGGGAAAGGTTGGGCGGTGCCAGTTGGCGCCACTATTATAGGTAACCTGGGGGGTGGGGTCGTGCCCTCCCCCTGCTCTGCGCGCCTTGTGGGTAACACACTCGAACAGCTGGTCGAGGAGCAAACAACTATTTGGGTAGTGTCATTCAATGCTCTTTTCACCCGCCGTCAGTCCAGGCTACCTGTCGCGCATGCCGGGCCACCTGCCGCCAGGCCGGGTCGCCTGCCGCGCATACCAGGCCGCCTGCTGTGTGGGATGGGCTGTCTGCCGCACGTGTCAGGCCGCCTGCCGCACGGGTCGGGCCACCCCTGGGCAGGCCGGGCCGCAACCACCGAACTGGGCCACCCCCGCCGAGCCGGTGTAACACCCCGACCCCAGTTAGCTAGAGTCGGTTCATTATTACATAACATTGGCATGATCACAAAAAAGATCAAATCTCGAAAAAACTATTGGTTTAGTAGCCTTGGAAACACTAGATATATTCCTGAAGTATTACATTACATCATAAAGTGAAAAACTACTACAACATAGGGTCCATATTCCACACTCTTATCCCCTCATACTATCCCTGCTGGTCATTCATAATTTAATTCATCACATCCAGGGAAAAATAAAACATAGGAAAGGGGTGAGCTCAAATGAAAAGAAAGGATAACAATAAAGCGGAAACTTTCGTAAATAATAATAAACAATTAAGGCAATGTATAACTAAAACAAAAGCCTTTTAAACTTGAAATTCAACATAGTATGGAAAAAATAAAATGAAATAATTCCATTTACTTATTCACATGGATATTCTACTAATAGAATAATCTCATGCAATATCAACAACCGCTTTCATAATGATGGAATGCATAATGCCAGACTATCATAACCACATAGCCAAGGCCTCATGCCAAGACTACAAATAATATTTTTCCAAGGCCTTATGCCAAGACACTAGTTTTTCTCATGAGACCTACCGATGCATCGAGAAGCTATAGTGGGCTCCACCCGTCACATATTAAGTCCAATGCATTCCCATATTAAAAGGTTTAAACATAACATAATCATTCGTATTAAAACTACCATAAGAAATTTCAATACATTCACCATAAACTATTAACGGTATAAAAATAGCACATCCATAGTCAAACATATCACAAAACCATCAATACAATATAAATCAATGTAAAATCCATCAATGGATGTTGACATAGATGAAATCAAAACTCTTTTTAGAGAAATATCTCTTTCTATATTGAAATCATTTAAGAGTCTTATATTTATGAAATAAAAAAATTTCTTTGAAAATATTCTTATAAGATTGTAAGAAAATCTTCGACGATTTTATAACGGCAGAAAATAGTCGCACCCACCGTATAAGTTAAAAAAACCTTATTACCTTAATTTTGTCGAAAAGGTTAAAAAGCACCTTGTTTGGAAAACGACGGAAATATTCCTTTATAAACCTATTATAAAAAGTCAAACAAGGGTATAAATGAATTTAACCCATATTCTAGTAAATAGTAAAAATGTTTTGAAATTCATTTTTAAGAAACATGGACGTGGATGATAAAGAGATCCCAGTAGATTATTACATATAAACAACCTCGGATAATGAAGAGATTGTGAAATAACCCTTACCTTGTACTTTTCCTTAGTTGGGTTAGGTTAACCTCCTATATAATGGTTAAATAATTTTTATTAAATTATACAAGAATCATATACATTAATATGATATCAGATATGATCTTTTAAAATTGCTTTGTTAATAATATCTTAGATTTATCATTGTTTCGGGTGTCAACTGACTTGTTTTGTTTTATATGATTCATTACGTAAGACATGTTTTTCATGGATAGGTTGTATATTATTCATATCCAGAATGATATAAAGTCCTTAAATACTATTATTAATCATCAAATGAGAATTATACTTGAATGTATACGATGGAGAATGAATCTCATTGCGTTCGTGGAGACGGTAGTCCGTACGTACGCATGAGCGACAATATCATTGTTTTGATTTTAAAATAATATATAATTGGATTGTATATCATATATAAATAATAATTATAATGTTACATTTATTATTTACACGAATTATACATCATTATTATACCCATCCAAATAATAATTTATTGAATAACAATTACACCACGAATTGGAGACGGTAAGAAATACGTACGCACGTATGGTGACATGTTATTCAGAGGATGGATAGAATACTGAATATGGTTGTACCATATTTATAATAACATTACAGTATATATATGATACTAGAGTTATTATTTTAGAATGGTAAAAACAAAGGAAGAAGAAGTGGAAGAAGAAAGGAACTTGGAAAAGGGTGGTGAAATCATTACCTCTTTATCAGGTTCTTTATTTTGATTTGATCAAAAGGACTCCTTAGGTTGGCATTCGGATCAAAATAAGCCGTCTAGGTTGTAGTGAGGGAAGATTATAGAGTATTTGGGAAGAATTTGGCCAAACCAAAAGTCTTTGAAGGTGTGATGTAATGAGAAGGGGGAGTGCCCTTTTATAAGAGGGGTGAGGGGCACCTTTGGAAAAACTACAAATATTAATTTATAATAAATTAATATTCGTTTTCTAATGGATAAAATATTGATTATTCCAATTTTAAGGTGGGGTAGGTCGAAAACCATTCAACCAATATAATTTAGATAGGTTTGGGTTACTATATTAACCTATCATTAAGTATTATCTCTTAGTTAATTAGTTTGACATTACCGGGTCACTTTGTATTTTTATATTATATAGTTAATAAACATGATATATACATCCTAGAGACCCCCAAATGGTCCATTATTGATACAAAAATCATGATATAAGTCTATTGGACGAACATTAGATTTTTATGAATTTAATATCAATTAATAATATAGTATTTGTTTTAAAAACTCTTTTATGTCAATTTTGAAACTATTCAATAGTTGATTTTTGTGAAACTCATAACAGAATGATTAATTTGAAAAAATTTAATTAAATCAATCCTAATATGTGATATTATCCTATAAAATTATATTAATTCATTAAAAGTCTCAAATTATATTTAGTTGGGTATTTATAATATCAATTATTTTAAATTTTCACAATTATGGTAATTAATGCATCATCATTGTGTCATAATTAAATTAAATAATGTAATCTCTAAAAATTATAAATAAAATATAATCATGTAGTAAATCGTTTTAGATTTCTAATTAATATTTATAGTCTAAAATAAAACATATATAACCCAATGTAAAAATTGTTTTTCTAAAAGATATATGCTTGTGTCATTATTGTATTCATTTTAACTTAATTAAAATAAAGTGTCCCTATCACCTACAAGTGGATCCATGGGGTCCCAAAAACGACCCAAATATGGCCATGGTCGAAAATGTATCAACCAATAAGGTTATGACACGTTTTAGGGCAATTTTTTATTATTATAATATTATTTTTAACCCTAATTTACCGGATTTACCCTTTAACCATGGAAAATAAAATATTTACCGAAGTAATTATTCAAAATGACTAAAAATAAAAGTTACCTATTTACCCAATTTGAACATCCTCATTCCAAATATGGAATCCAATTTTCCAAATTCAAAACACAGAAGTGGCAGAAATTAATTTAAAATTAATTGCCGCTGTGAAAAAAGAAAGCATTTTTTAAAGATATAATAACAATCAAAAGATTGATACTTGTTTATGTTCGGTTTAATTGTGAAATTATTTCCATTGATCAACATTATATTAAATGGTAAAAATATATTCTAAATATACTTCAAAACCACTCAAATTCATAATTTATCACTAATAATTATTATGATTAAAAAATTTTTGTTTAATTAAAATTTAGTAATTTTCACTATTCATCAAAATATTAAAGTTATGCAAAAAGTACCAAAATTTCACCTTATGCTAAATTCAATATTCTGAATCCAAAAATGAAGTAAATTCTAAAAAATAAAATATATATAATTTCAAAAGGTATGTATTACTATTCAAAAAGGCTAGTTTGATTAGTTATGGTGTGTTAGAACTCGGTGTTGCGTACGACACATGCTATCACATTATTCAAAGAGAAGCGTACTATAGAAGCTTGGGGTGTTACATTCTCCACTCCTTCAAATAATTTCGTCCTCGAAATTTCTAGAATATTATCGCATGAAAAGACTCGGGTGGTTCTTCATCATAAGTTCCTTAGGTTCCCACGTTGCCTCTTCCATCTTATGGATTCTCCACAAAACTTTTACCAGACACGTCTTCTAGTTTCTCAGTACTTGTTCTCTTGTATCAAGAATCCTGACGAGCTCTTCACAATAAGACAGATCGGGCTCCAGTTCTAATTCTTCATAGGTGAGTACATTCATTGGTTCAGGCATGTATTTCCTCAATAGAGATACGTGGAACACAGCGTGAACTTTGGAGAGACTTGGCGGCATTGCCAATCGGTAAGCTACAACCCAATTCGTTCTAGAATTTCGGAAGGTCCGATGTACCTGGGACTCATTTTACCTTTCTAACCAAAATTTATGACTCCCTTCCATGGAGATACCTTCTGGAAAACATGATCACCGACTTGAAATTCCAAATCCTTCCTTCGATTATCGGCATATCTCTTCTGCCTACTTTGAGCTGCTTTAATGTGATTTTGGATTACCTTCACCTTTTCTATGGTTTCCTCCACCAGTTCTAGACCTACAAGTTTTCTTTCACCAATGTCATCCCAACAGGTTGGTGTGCGACATCACTTTCCGTATAACGCTTTATATGGTGCCATCTGAATACTCAAATGGAAGCTATTGTTATAGGAAAATTCTACCAGAGGTAAATACTGATCACACATACCCTGAAATTCAAGTGTGCAGGATCTCAACATGTCTTCTAACGTTTGAATAGTCCGTTATGATTGTCCGTTTGTCTGAGGGTGGTAGGGAGTGCTCAAATGAAGTTCAGTATCCAGTGATTTCTCAATACTCTTCCGGAATCTTGACGTAAAACGGGGGTCACGATCAAAATCAATTGATAGGGGTACTCCCTGAAGTCTCACAACTTCATTAATATATAGTCTGGCTAGACGATCCAGTGGTAGATCTTCTCTTATAGCAAGAAAATGTGCTGACTTGGTAAGACGATCAACAATAACCCATATTGCATCGTTCCTTCTAGGAGTATTTGGTATCCCAATGACAAATTACATCATAATATTTTCCCATTTCCACTCTAGTATGGGAGGAGGTTGCATGACTCCTCCTGGGTGTTGCCTTCCAACATTCACTTGTTGACAAACCATACATCTTGACACAAAATCAGCAATCTCCCTCTTCATATTGTCCCCCCAAAAACGTTCCATCAAATCTCTATACATTTTGGTGCTCCCACGGTGTATAGAGAAATTTGAACTATGAGCATCATCCAACAATTCCCTTTTTGTATCAGGTATATCGGGAACACAAAGCCTCTTCCCGAATTTCAAAATTCCATTTTCATACACAAAATCTCTTATTCTCCCATCATCCACAGCTTTAATCTTCTATTGAAATTCACCATCATTATTCTGAGAACTCTTAATCCTTTCTAGTAAAGATGGTTTGGAAACCATTTGAAAAAGAAATGATGTTTCTCCTTCCCTAGTTATTCCCATATCCATCTTCACTAGATCTATGAAAATTGGATCCCTTTCAGATTTAATATTGTTCAAAACTCCATGATCTTTTCTGATCAAAGCATCTGCCACCTTGTTTGCCTTCCTCGAGTGGTAGTGTATCGTGCAATCATAATGTTTGAGTAATTAAAGACATCACTTTTTCCTCAGGTTGAGTTCTTTTTGTGAGAAAATATATTTCAAACTCTTGTGATCAGTATAAATATCACATTTTCACCATAGAGGTAGTGCCTCCATATCTTTCAAAGAAAAGAAAATAGCATCTAACTCGAGATCATGAGTAGGATAGTTTTTTTCATGAATTTTTAACTATCGTGATGCATAGGCAATAACCCTGTCATTCTGCATAAGGACACAACTAAGTCCTTTCTTTGATGTATCACTATAAATATCGAACCCATCATTCCACGATGGAAGAGTCAATATATGAGAATTGACTAATCTTCTCTTCAGTTCTTCAAAACATTCTTCACAATCTTTTGACCAAACAAATTTAACCCCTTTACGTGTGAGCTTCATAAATGGGTTAGCCAATCAGGAAATATTCTGGATGAAACGTCGATAATAACCTGCTAAACTAATAAAACTACGTACCTAAGTTATACTCGTCGGTGCTGGACATTCTTGGATTTGATTGGTCTTAGAAGGATCAATAGAGATTCCATCTTTATGGACAATATGGCCAATAAAATAAATCTCTTGAAGCCAGAATTCACACTTTCTAAACATCCAATACAATTTATGTCTTCTCAGAGTCTTCAAGATAATGCGCAAGTGATTTTCATGATCTTCATAGCTTTTTGAGTATACCAAGATGTCATCAATAAATACCACCACAAATTCATCGATATATCCCTTGAAAAATCTATTCATCAGATCCATGAATACAAAGGGTGCATTAGTCAATCCAAAAGGCATTACTGTAAACTCATAATTCTCGTACCTGGTTCGAAATACTATCTTCGGAATGTCATCCTTCTTCACACACAGCTGATGGTATCCAGATAGAAGGTCAATCTTTGAAAAGTATTGAGCTCCTTGTAGTTGTTCAAATAAATCATCAATGCGAGGTATGGGATATTTTTTCTTTATCGTTATAGCATTGATCTCCCTGTAGTCAATACATAACCTCAATGATCCATCTTTCTTTTTAACAAAAATAACAGGGGCTCCCCATGGAGAAACACTAGGGAGAATAATTCATTTATTACTCAATTCATCTAGTTTTTTCTTTAGTTCAACTAATTCTACAGTGGCCATTCTATAAGGGGTCTTCGATATAGGCCTTGATACAGGAATTAAATCAATGGAAAACTCAACTTCTCATTCTGGAGGATCTCCAGGTAAATCTTCCAGAAATACATCTACAAATTCTTTTACAATAGGTACATCCAATATTTTAACATTCCTTTCCTCAAACACAATTATTTGAATCTCTTCCTACCCAATAATTGAATTTATTTGAGATACTGGGGGTGGATCTAGATAAGAATTAGGTGGTGACGATTCTGCTCTAAAGATAAGGTGTTCCTTATTATCATCATCAAGAATCGTAACCTCATTCTTGTTACAATAAATAATCGCATCATAGTTAGAAAGTCAGTCCATACTGAGGATTATATCAAACTCAATAATAGGTATGGCGATGAGATCAGCAGATAAAGAACATTTATGTGCTCTAATGGGGACTGATTCACAAAACTTTGTTGCAATGATACTTCCCTTTGGAGTTTTAACTGACAAATACCGTGTTAAATCAAATTGGAAATATCTAATTTTCTTTGAAAACTGGGAAGATATGAAACAATGCGATGATCTAGAATCAAATAATGCAATTTCTAAACTTGAGGAAACCATTAAATTACCTGCCACCACGTCTTTCGGAGCTTCTACCTCAGCAGTAGTGATAGCATAAGCTTGGCCCTGATCCCTAGGAATTTTATGGGGTATGTTCCCCTGACGCTTAGGATATTGATTTTTATAATTCCCCATCTCCCTACAATTGTAGCACTGAACATTGGTAGCTTCCTTATTCCCTTTCCAATCACAAGATTGGTTGCCTTTTTCACCACACTTGTAACAGACTGTTGTTCCATTCAAGCATGTACTGGGGTGTTTCTTACCACATTTACCACAGGATGGATATTCAACCTTTCCCTTCTTCCCCTTATTTCCATTCCCAGATTTATCAGTAGGTCTCTTCTTCTCTTACTTTTCTTTAAAGTCATAAGACTTAGAGAATTACTTTTCGGTCTTGATAGCACATGAGACATTGTCTTCATACGATGAAAAGGACTGTCAGAAAAATGCTCAATGGGGAAATGGTTTTAACCCATCAAATAAACGATCAATATTACTTCATGGGATATATATATAATCTCCAGCATACCTTGCAAATCTTGTAATGTTAGCCTCATACATTGTGACATTCTCATCCTCCTTTTTTCTCATACACAGAAACTTCCTTTCCATATCTGCTCGATGGTCGCAAGGAATGTATTTTTCTAAAAACAGATCATTGAACTCCCTCAATTTCATATATGATACTTCATCATCTTCCTTCGTATTTTGAATCAATGACCACCATTGATCAGCATCTCTAGTGAGGTGGTAAACTTACATGATAACTTTTTCCCTTTCACTACTCCCCAAAGCCTGAAATATTTTTTCTAGGGAAAATATCCATTGCTCAACTACTAAGGGATTTGTACGCCCATTGAACGTTGGTGGTTGTTGCCTCATGAAGTGATCTAACATTGATCCTCCACGCTGTGGATCCGGGTGCTCTATACGAGTATGGTTATTATTCATAACCGGAGTAAGTTGTCCCAGTATGGTGATTAGCTGATCATCACTAGTTGCATCACCAGCTCCACTATAATTGTCTTGTGCAAGAGGGCAATACCTATATGGAGTGCGTGCATTGATACGGTTTCCATTTATTCCACTAGGTTCCATTTCTAAACAATGGCATAAACTAGATTTGTTTATGAATAAAAATACATAATCACATACATATAAAACACTTAACATTAATTGAACCATTTATGGATATAATCCATAATCATAAGAATGTTATCCTTGGGGAAGTATATAATCATGAACCCATCATAATGATTTTTAAAGAAAATGAGAGTTATCCTACGCATATCCCCCAGGAGTGTCATAACCATGAGTGCAGCAAGGACCGTTGTCGTGCACCAGTTCCCGTTTGAGTCTAGCTCAAAGCGGTGTTTTCGGTTTTTACCCCTAAGTACATCTATACCAGAGCCGCCTCTACCTGCTCGTATCCAGACAGGGATGTATTGCTCGAAAAACTCAGAAAATCACTACAATACCAAAATTCTAGGAAGTTCTTCTATACTAATCCTCAAATTTCATCTTAGGTCTACGTGCTCTAATGATATTTTATCTGAATCTAGCTTCCAAGGTTTGTACTAAACATCCTCAGATACTAACTGTAATTCCCCGACCCCAGTTACCTAGAGTCGGTTCATTATTACATAACATTGGCATGATCACAAGAAAGATCAAATATTGAAAAACCGATTGGTTTAGTAGCCTTGGAAATAATAGATATATTCCTGAAGTTTTACATTACATCATAAAGTGAAAAAATAATACAACATAGTGTCCATATTCCACACTCTTATCCCCTCATACTATCCCTACAGGTCATTCATTATTTAATTATTCACATCCTAGAAAAATTAAAACATAGAAAAGGGGTGAGCTCAAATGCCCAGTAAAGATAACAATAATGCGGAAACCTTCATAAATAAGAATAAACAATTAAGGCATTGAATGACAAAAACCAAAGCCTTTTAAACTTGAACTTCAACATATTATGGCATAAATAAAATGAAATAATTCCATTAACTTATGCACATGGATATTCTACTAATCGAATAATCACATGCAATATCAATTGCTGCTTTTATATTGATGGAATGCATAATTCCAGACTATCATAACCACATAACCAAGGCCTCATGACAAGACTACAATTACGATTTTTCCAAGGCCTTGTTCCAAGACAGTATTTTGTCTCATGATACCTACCGACGCATCGACGAGCTATAGCAGGCTCCACCCGTCACATATTAAGTCCAATGCATTCCCATATGAAAAGGTTTAAACATAACATAAACTTTCGTATTGAAACTAGCATACGAAATGTCAATACCTTCACCATAAACTATGAACGGTATAAAAATATTACATCCACAGTCAAACATATCACAAAACCGTAAATACAATATAAATCAACGTAAAATCCATCAAAGGATGCTGACATTGATGAAATCAAAACTCTTTTTAGAGAAATATCTCTTTCTATTTTGAAATAATTTAAGAGTATTATATTTATGAAATAAAACATGTTCTTTGAAAATATTCTTATAATCTTGTAAGTGATGCTTCGACGATTTTATTACGGCGTAAAATAGTCACACCCGCCATATAAGTTAAAAAAACATTCTTAACTTCATTTTGTCGAAAAGGTTAAAAAGCACCTTGTTTGGAAAATGACGGAAATATTCCTTTATAAACATCTTATAAAAAGTCACAAAGGGTATAAATGACATTAAACCATATTCTAGTAAATAGTTAAAATGTTTTGAAATTCATTTTTATGAAACATGGATGTGGATGATAAAGAGATCGCAGAAGATTATTACGTATAAACAACCTCGGATAATGAAGAGATTGTGAAATAACCCTTACCTTGTACTTTACCTTGGTTGGGGTAGGTTAACCTCCTGTATAATGGTGAAATAATTATTATTAAATTATACAAGAATCATATACATTAATATGATATCATATATGGTCTTTTTTCATTGCTTCGTTAATAATATCTTAGATTTATCGTTGTTCCGTGTGTTAACTAACTTGTTTTCTTTTATATGTTTTTTTAAGTAAGCCATGTTTTTCATGGATAGGTTGTATCTTATTCATATCCAGAATTATATCAAGTCCTTAAATACAATTATTAATCATAAAATGAGAATTATACTTGAATGGATACAATGGAGAATGAATGTCATCGCGTTCGTGGAGACGGTAGTCCGTACGTACGCACGAGCGACAATATCATTATTTTGATATGAAAATAATATATAATTGGATGGTATATCATATATAAATAATCATTATCATGTTACATTTATTATTTACATGAATTACACATCATTATTATACCCATCCAAATAATAATTTATTGAATAACAATTACACCATGATGTGGAGACGGTAAACCATACGTACACACGTATGGGGACATGTTATTCAAAGGATGGATAGAATACTGAATATGGTTGTACAATATTTATAATAACATCACAGTATATATATGATAATGGAGTTATTATTTTAGAATGTTAACAACAAAGGAATAAGAAGTGAAAGAATAAAGGAACTTGGAAAAGGGTGTTGAAATCATTACCTCTTCTTCAGGTTATTCCTTTGTATTTGATCAAAAGGGCTCCATAGGTTGGCATTATGATCAAACTAAGGACTCTATGTTTTATTGAGGGAATATTATAGAGTATTTGGGTAGAGTTTGGATGATCCAAAAGTCTTTGAAGGTGTGATGTAATGAGCAGGGGAGTGCCCTTTTATAAGAGGGGTGAGGGGCACCTTTGGAAAAGCTAGAAATATTAATTTATAATAAATTCATATTCGGTTCTTAATGGATACAAAGTTGATTATATAAATTTTAAGGTGGGGATAGGTCGAAAAACATTCAACCAATAGAATTTAGATGGGTTTGGGTAACTATATTAACATTATCTTTATGTACTAACTCTTAGTTAAGTAGTTTGACATTTACCATGTCACTTTGTATTTTTATATTATATAGTTAATAAAATTACTATATACATCCAATCGACCCCAAATGGTCCATTAATGATACAAATATCATGATATAAGTCTTTTGGATGAACCTTAGATTTTAAAATTTTAATATCAATTAATAATATAATATTTGTTTTAAAAACACTTTTATGTCAATTGTGACACTATTCAATAGTTGATTTTTTTGAAACTCATAAAATAATGATTACATCGAAAAAATTTAATTAAATCAATCCTAATATGTCATATTATTCTAGAAAAGTATTGTAATTTATTAAAAGCCTCAAATTATATTTATTTGGGTATTTATAATATGAATTATTTTAAATTTTCACTATTATTGTAATTACTACATCATCATTGTGTCATATATAAATTAAATTATATAATCTCCATAAATTATAAATAAACTATAATTATGTATGAAATCCTTTTATCTTTCTAATGAATATTTATATTCTAAAATCCAACATATATAACCCTTTGTAAAAATATTTTTTCTAAAAGATATATGCTTGTGTCATTTTTGTATTCATTTTAACTTAATTAAAATAAAGTGTCCCTATCACCAACAAGTTTCTACATGGGGTCCCAAAATAGACCCAAAGATGCCCATGGTCAAACATGTTTCAACCAATAAGTTTAGAACACGTTTTAGGGTATGTTTTTATTATTATAATATTATTTTTTAACCCTTATTTACCGGATTTACCCTTTAACCATGGTAAATAAAATATTTACCGAAGTAATTATTCAAAATGTATACAAATAAAAGATACCAATTTACACAATTTGAACATCCTGATTCCAAATATGGAATCCATTTTTCCAAATTCAAAACACAGAAGTGGTAGAAGTTAATTTAAAATTAATTCCCGTTGTCAAAACAAAATGCGTTTTTTAAGATATAATAACTATCAAAAGATTGATACTTGTTTATGTTCGGTTTAATTGTGAAATTATGTCCAATGAAAAAAATTATATTAAATAGTGAAAATATATTCTAAATATACTTTAAAACCACTCAAATTAATAATTCATCACTATTAATTATTTTGATTAAAAAAGTTTTTTTAAATTAAAATTTAGTAATTTTCACTATTCATCAAAATATTAAAGTTATCCGAAAAGTACCAATATTTCACCTTACTATAAATTTGATATTCTGAATCCAAAAATGAAGTAAATTTTAAAAAATAACATATATATAATTTCAAAAAGTATGTATTGCTATTCATAAAGGCTAGTTTGATTAGTTATGGTGTGTTAGAACTCGGTGTTGCGTACAACACACACAATCATATTATTAAAAGATAAGCCTACCGTAGAAGCTTGGGGTGTTACAGTTGAGTAGAACCCTACCGGGCCAGACCTGGATCCAGGTCTGGTCGACCCGGTTTGGGCCGACCCAGGGCGGGTTGGGCCGGGTCGGATTGGACCCAGACCCCCCTCTTCAGACCACTTTTGGTTTTTCCGTCATAACATGAGCTACAATCCAATGATTGATGCACCATTAGTTTTGTTGGATTCCTTGGATCATGACGGCCGTTTCGATATATCACACCAATGGTTTTGGAGATGTTTGTGTACGGCCGGGTTGGTTCGAACCCGTAACCAACCGGGTACTTGGAGTGGAAACACTTATAACATAAAGACCGGATGTCTGATTGATTTTATGTCAACTAAGATGGATTCCTTTTGATGAAATAGTCTATTTGGCATACTACATATAGGATTCGGATGAGGATGTAGTATGGATGGGTTGTCTTGTACCCGAAATCCAACTGGCCCCTTGGAACGGAAATGCCAATTACTCTCAGACCGGGCGTCCGATTGACGAACTTTCTGTCACATTCGGTTCTTTATGATGAGACGAAACTATGGGATACATCATCTCAGGAAATAATTGTAGTTTATGTATCAAAAAATGGATCTAGAAGCAGACCCTCCCTAAATCGAGTGTGCTCTGTGCGGGAACCCTAGGGCTAGCTATGACTGAAATGACGAAATCCTCCGTGAGTTCGACATCTATGACTTCTGTACTAGAATCCTACATAGGTTCGATAGCGATGACTACTATACTGGAATCCTATGTGGGATCTACATTGAAGACTTCTATACTGGGATTCTCCATGGGTTTGATAGTAGTGTCATCTATACCAGGATCCTAGACGTGTTCGACAGCGATGACTAGTGTACAAGAATCCTACTTGGGTTCAACAGTGACAACTTCTGTGACAGGATCCTACATGGGTTCGATAGTGATGATATTTTTCCAAGACCCTATGTGGGTTCGACAGAGGAGATGATTCATAGGCTACATCTAATCATACGTACCCCTCTTCATGAGTTGTATACATGTGTGAGCTGAGTCGTGTCTTTCAACCATTATCAACATGGTTATTGAAGTTACTTCCTTTTGGGAATTAATTGTTCATGGGCTTGATGGTTGGAGTCGGACTGTTATTGATATCATAGGTATATGTATGGGAATATACCTAAGTAGATTTTGTTTATACTTCATGATTGTATCTTTCTACTATAGTTTATCCATTGTAGATTTTGTGATACCTTGAGGGTCTCGGGGTCACCACTACGTATCGTTATACTAACCCCTGCACGGGATGTACCCGCACCTCAATGTGGTGGATTAAGACAATAGACAGCACTGACCAAGGCGTAGTGTTCGAGATCTGGACTGTAGACGGAGTTAGACCTCATGATGAGTCGGTACCAGGAAGAGATGGATGGACATGGAGCACTGAGGAGGATATATGTACCTATCATTCACGTAGGATCTTTGATGGACGATCCATGAGCTGCTAAGCACCTTCAAGCTATTCGTATTTTTAGATGTACCTTTTTGTCAATTCCTTGTACTTTATTGTTGGGGTTGTATTTCTAGCCCTTGTACATTCCATCATTTCTTCTGTATGCGGTTTTTACTTAGAGTTTTCTTCCTCTTGTACTCTGGTTGTGTTTATTTGATGTTATAAAATAAATGCCTTCCCAATTTATGGATTTATGCCTTTGGTGCTAGTTTCCACCACCTGGTCTATGGACGGAGGGAATGGGGTAGTTATGACACGGGTCGAGAGGGGAAGGGTCATGAAAAATTGGTATAAGACAAGTCGGTACTATGGCAGTACTTAGACACTAAATATTTTAATGTCAATAGTGTGAAGTGTATTGGGTGTTGCTGTCAGTTTAGGGAAATCAGTGTTGGTGC
The DNA here is from genome assembly GCA_963277665.1 of Viscum album. Classification (NCBI taxonomy): domain Eukaryota; kingdom Viridiplantae; phylum Streptophyta; class Magnoliopsida; order Santalales; family Viscaceae; genus Viscum; species Viscum album. The sequence goes on along the minus strand of OY728121.1, from coordinate 1,192,665,362 downwards.
GGAGACCAATGTATCCATACAATGGGACTCTGACTTCTGATCTCCGACATAGTGCACGAAAACACAGATTGCGTGTGTGTTTCCTTTGAAATATTTCTCATCATGATAACTTTGAGTTAGCTCATCAACTATAATGTTCTAACCATGGTGTACCGGTTTATTTTCTGGATGGCCCCACAAAGGCAGCCGACGGGGGTTACGAGTTTCGTACTAGATGGTAGCCCCCCGAGCGACGAGGCCTCGGTGTAGGGCCCCATCATAGTGGAAGTACCAGCGGTACCACTACCCGCTGGGTTAATGATACCACCAACCCTAGAAGTAGAGTGTGCACGCCGCCTGAGTGAGTTGCACGAGTTCTAATGCCAGAGGCTGCCTATGTTTTGGGGAGAGACGGACCCACAGGCAGACGAGGATTGGGTGGAGTCTACCGTGAGAGCTTTCAGATTGTTTGGGCCACCAGCCAACATCATGGTGATCCATGATGCGAGTCTCCTGTGTGGGGTGGAAAGCAGATTGTGGATTCTGATGCTCCAGGTGCATGATGAGGCATCACTACTCTCGACAAACTTCGAGATTCTCTTATGTTCGGAGATTATTCCAGCCACCTTTTGTAAGGTGGGTATTCATAAGTTACTTCATCTATAGCTGTGTAGCGTGACAGTAGCTTAGTACTCAATGAGGATCATTGACCTATAGCGATACTCTGCAAATATGGTATGATGCCCATTTTTCCGGGCCCGAACCATTGAGAGAGGACTCAGGCATGAGATCGGGGCTTTGATGATCTCCCTCAACATCCCGACGTAGACAAGGGTATTATAGCGAGCCCTCCTAGTGGAGAGTTTCCTGACTGAGAAGTCTCCAGCAGCAAGACCCACCATTACTCGACATGCATCAGAGTCTTCTGCAGCTGCAAGTAGACAGATGCTATAGGGGTCCAGGAGGACCAGACCCAAAGGTGGTCGACTACACAACTCAGGTTCGGTTGTGCGGGGAACACGAGATAGAGCTATCCATTCGAGGAGCACAAAGTGCTATGGATGCAGTGGGCTGGGTCACATGGATTGAGACTGCCTGAATCGCCCTACAGATGAGTAGCATGTAGTAGAGGGACCTCTTAAGAAGTGGTATAGGATCAACTGTGGTGGTCTGTTGGGAGCAGGCAGACGTGGTAGAAGAGCTAGCTGAGTAGTAGGTGGTGGATGACGTTTCAAGGCCCTAACACCACCTCCACCAGGAGGTGTACCCCTACCACAGGGAACATGTAGACATGGGAGATCTCAACTTCAAGCAACTCGGGCATACGAAAATAGTGCTCTGGGAGCAGGTGGGAAAAAGCGGGACTAGTTCCAACCATAGAGTCCTTTGTTCATGAAGCTTCTAGATTTGTTGATGTTGTTGTTTGTGGTTGCTTTGTGTATAGGTACTTTGAGCTGTATTAATAAAAGATACTTGTCCTTGTGATGTTTGTTGTCCTAACTTTTGTGTGGATAATACTAAGAGATTCTGGATAACACCGTTGACTTACCCACAAATTTGAAATTCCTATTGGAGGAGACCCAGTGACCACACACTAATGCCTGCAATGTCACTCAACCCTTGGAGGAGAGAGTAATATTTGGATCTCTTGTTAGTAGAATCAAGGCCTTATGAGGTCATCCATTGCATGAGTTAGTACCTTTCATGTTAGGATAGAATGTATTAGGAAATGGTCGTGGTTCATCCAGGGGATGAGACTGGATTTCTATTTTCAAAAAAGTAGAAATCTTAGCATCTCTTGTAGGACGTAGGAGATGAAGGGTGTAGATGAGTTCTTTTAAATTGGCTAGTCTCACCCATAGTTCATTGGGAGAATGCTTTACAGTCTACTCCAACCACCAGAGTCTCTGGTATATCTTCTCTTAGAAGGACCTGATCCCGAGACAGCGACGATGAATTTAATTCCTCCAAGACTATGACCTCAAGATAATCTATAGTCCTGGAATGGGGAATGTTGTAGTCGATCCTTTCAGTAAGAGATCAGGAATTCAACTTCTGGGAAAGGTGATGGAGCAGATGGCTGAATTGCAGATATCCTTTGTGTATCAGGACAGAGCAGCCTTTATACAATATTTCATAGTCACTTCAACACTACTTCAGCTAGTAATTAATTTATTTTAACTAAAAAGTTTAGTTATTCATCAATTTCTAAAAAAAATATATGAGTTTTGGGATCAATAATGAAATAAATTATAACGATAGGATCATTGGATCATAAATAGATGTATCGATAGTTAAGACATAGATTGCCCCAAACATCATACATCATCAATGAGCATCTAAATTTATATTCTGAGAAGAAACTGAACACGATTTGGCTCAATGATATTGAACTCGGTCTCCTTTTGGAACTCATAACAACCTAAATATAATTATATATATGGAAAAATAAAAAAATAATCTTGGATCCATATTTTACATCAACAATATTTAATTTTATTAAATTTTTATACATGATTGAAAAAATATAAACATAATCACATTTTTATATTGTTAATTCTCATTTGAATTATAAATAAAATTAATTATTTCAAAATTGATTATTATATTGTCATTATCCTCTCAATTATAATTTTAATATTAGATTATTATTTTCTTATTTTTATTATTTATTCTTATCTTTATTAATATTACATGAAATATATGTGATCATAAATAGGTTTTAATGATGAATTCAAAACCATTTTTGTGATTTCAAAATATTAACAATAGTCACATTATGATATTTTTCCCTTCCAGTACAATTTACGAGAGAATTTATCATTTTAATTCTCCTTCAATTTTGGTCAACATATGTGGGGGGATATAATATAACTACATTTTTTTCCTTGTTCTATTATCAAATATTCCATTACAAATAATATTTTGGTGCCATGTGAATCATAGAGTATCCATCCATTATATTTTCATTATTAGTTCCCACATGTAGTTGATGTGGTTGTTTCATATGTATTTCAATGAGTATTAAGATTTACTAGTGAACATTTAGTTTTTTTTCTTATTCATGTTGGAAGCATTTACCTAAAAAAACTAGTGGAAATTTTATTATCAAGGTTTTCGTTGTCTATTTTATGTTCTTATTTATCTAATTTAATTTATTCTTTCATATTTCAAATATATAGACAATATATTCAATCAGTATTGAAAAAAATAATAATATAGTGTTCTTACTATGGATATAAACTTGTATGAATCATTTTAAATTTCTTTGATCCTTTACATGAATTTTTCTTTTCTTATCCTTGAACACATATTCAATTGTCAAAGTATTCATTTAATTACCTCATTAAATATCAATCATTTAATTTCACACCATAAATTTATGGACATGAAAATTATGTTATTAACAGGATATAACATGAGTGTGTCTATGTAGCATCATCATTGTAATTTGATCCATATATGTTTAGAAAACATTACTTCGAACAAAATAATTTATAATTTTGATGGAGAAAATTATTTTATTTTACAGAAAATTTGAATGTAAGAACTAATGATCAAATATATACTTCATGATGAATTTCATAGTCCTTGGTTACCTATTCATAGACAATCCCATGATTATATTACTAAGAAAACCACTGTATATATTCCACCTTAGAGACATTTAATCAAATATATAAAAATTATGATTTCTTTGGTTGATAAGGTATATCATCAATTATCTCATAATACACCCACCTTTATAACTTGAATAACCATGAAATATTATATAATACATCTTCTTAGGATGAGATAATTCAAATATAACATATAATATATATCATTAAGATTCATTTTAGTATTCTTATTCGTCAAAAACATGATTAAATTATTAAAATTATTCTTGACTTGAATATTATTTAGGTCATTGTTATAGATGAGTTCCAATAATTAATTATATATACCATAATATTATAGTAAAAATTAACACAACATGATTATGAATAAAACCCAAAATGAAAAATTGAAATAAAATGCTCAATTCCTTTCTGATATATATTGAAATAAAAATATATTTAGAAAAACAAACAAAAAATATGTGAGCAAAATTAAATAGTTTACAGTGGTGATAATTAATTTTGAGATATTATATGAAAAAAATTGGATTCATAGCATTGAAAGTTGTTCTACTAAAAATCAATTTTTATTTGTTATAGAATATATTAAATTTGATGATATATCAAAATTAATTTTCAATAAAATGTGTTGATTTCTACAATGCATATACATTTACAATTTTTAGCGAAAATGAAGAACATAACTCATGAAATAAGTCCAAGCAGATATTTTTATGTGTATCAATGATTCATAGTATTAAATAAAGGGGAACAAGAATAATTATAATTTATAACATTTCCACTATCCATAAATTCCATTCATTTCATTTGAAAAATCCACATATCGAATATTTGAATAAATCTACATTCACATTAGTGAGTTGTGATGATAGATAGTGATGAAAAATACATCTAAAAACCATAATACACTCAAGAGAACACAATACCACCACATACTTATGTGGGAAAAGTCATTGAGCAAATAATTAGTCAAAAGTTGTCAAACATATGTTTCAATAAAACCATTTTATATTTTTTTAGCACATTTTCATCAATGTGAATCCCATTAAACTCCTAATATTTATAATTAAGAAAACATTGGATCCAATGATACCATACATCAATATGTCTCAATATTCCATAAATTTAATGATTCCTTCATGTATGAATATAAAAATATCTGAAAACATATATAATACCTATAATTATTAAAATTTCCCCTAGGAATGAAAATATCTATGTAAAATCACTATTTTTATTTCCATATTTGTTTAATAAATAAATATATTGAATGCCAAAATACTAATTTAATCAATACAGACTAAAAATATATAACAACCCTAGACAATATGATAGAAAACCAATTTTTTTCATTCATAAATCCATATATCCTTCCATATTTAATTTCATAAATCTATAATTAATTAGTTTACCTCTACAAGAAAAAATTGTATTATTATAAATACACTAATTTTTTAAGAATAATATACTCCATATATCTCAATTGTTATTTACCATTATTTGATATAAAAAATTACCACCGAAATATTATGAGTAAAATTATGTAAAAAATATATAATCACAAACATCAAATAAATAAAAATAAAAGAAAAAGGTATGTGTTTCATCTCATATTTCCATCTATTTTAGTAGAAATATACTAACTAGAAAAAAAATAAATATACTCTCAAGTGAACTATACACCAAATTTTCTCTGTATTTAGAAAATCTATGAGGTAACTTCTAAATATCTCTCTCTTGAGATAATAATATTATATATGCCTCTACCTCATGGTGGATTTTCATAGGAATAATTTTTTAAGTTGTATGCAATTCATTTAATTAAATTTAAAAAAATATATATTAATTTTCCAGTTCTAGATGCATAATGGATAACATTATGAATATCATTAACATAAATTATATTTCTAATAAAATATTCATCAAAAAAATCGAAATAAAAAAACAGTAGAAGTGGTTTGTGGAAAAAAATAATGTTGAATAGTAGTCTATTGATTTTTGTAACACTATATTGATTATTTAATTTAAACATATGTTGACAGTTAAAATTGATAAACAAGGTACTCTTCACCCGTTTCATTAAAAATCATGTGTTTACTCAAATAATCTCATCCAATAAAAAAATAACTATGGAATTATTTCCATAATAATCTTATCAATATGTTAATAATAACTAGTTAAATAACCAATAACAACATGAATAGAATATATATTCACAATATTTGAGATTGATTACTTAAAATAATTCTCATAATCATATATGAATACATTAAAAATAGTTAATAATTATATTATTGAACAGAACAATATTATTAATTTGTAATTCAAAAAATCCAATAATATTTCAATGATATCATTCCATTATAATATATTTTTAGTTAGAAATTGTGTTTTTCAAGAATTTATATAATCATTTCATCTATTACCATAAAATATTTTTGTATCACTTTCATCATCTATAAAAAATTAAAATACATAACCTCAATCAATAAATATTACAAAAACAACTTTTGATACAAATTTGATGTGTTATGATGCTATGGTGATCTTTTTGGTGGAACTATAGGATCATTATAAACCATTTGAACTAGATGACAAAACCAATATATAAATAAGAAACATTAACTCTTAGACTTTCAACACAAGAAACAACCATCAAATCAATAATATTATTAGGGATATCAATTTGAGGTCAAAATGGTTTTAATACCATATCATGGGTAACAAAACCATCAAACAAATTTAAAAATGGTTTTTTTATAATATAAATTTTTTAGTAAATTTAATCTCAATAAACACTTCATATTTAATTTTGAAATTATTCTCCTATGTAGGAAAATTAAACATATAATTATTCACAATGGTTTTTGAACTATTAATGAATAATTTTCATATCCTATCATCAATCATGGATCTATCATCTCATGTTAGATGAATTAATATTTAAAAATAAAAATAGATATGTTATCATTCATGATTTATTTCTTATATCACAAAATTTTAAGAGTATCAACCATAATAAATTTGTGAGTGAAAAAATATAAATTGTATAGGAGGTAATTAATAGCTCACTGTAAAAATGATATCTTATCATGGATTCAAAATGTAAATAAAAAAATCCTACAATAAATGTCCTATAAATTTTCTCAAGTACAACATTTATATGAGGTGTAATTGTAGGAGTGTTGTAATCTGTATTATAGTCCATTAAAAAATCATAAAAAATAAAATTTAATTCACAATTAATGTTCCTGTGAACATAATTATACTTCGTACAAGTTATCCAATATATTAGAACATGAATTAACATTTTAGAATTTCTAACATCCAACTTTTCATTATAAATATAAACATATAAATTTAATTAATATTCATTTATAATATATTCAAAATATGCTCTATCGATAAAATAATATGATATAAATTGATTGTAAATATCATAATGAACAAACTCATATACCTGTGATTTATTATGTAATAGATAACTACATAAAATATTCTAGTTATTATTTAAATCCATAAAATGATCCTAATAGTCAAATAAAAATTCCATTATATTTATAACAAAATTTATATTATAAATTCAATAAATTCCAGTTTCAAAAATATTACTAAACAACTTATAATATAACATGGATGAAACCCTAAACTAAAAAATACATGTATTGTCACAACAAAAAATGAATCTCTCATCCGATATAAACCTTATAACATATTGAAATAATAATATATTAATAATACTTTGAAATTATTCTGATAACCTTCTACACATTTAAATTAAAATCCATTATAGATATGGACATAATTAGAAATGTGATTTTTAAAATCCTTACGAGTAGTCCAAACATTCATCAATGTAAACATAATTTTAAAAATACCACTAAAATATAGATCACATACCCTCATCATCGCGTTGACTTTATGGAACCATCAAAACATCCTCAATAACACCTATGAAATAAGATATAAAAAAGTTGTACCGAATTTCCAAATGAAATTGGTTCCCCTATAAAAACACATAATGAATAACTACTTAAAATGTTAATTAAATTTTAAAGTCCACCATTATCAAACCCTAAATAGGTTGATGTTTAATATATAACATAATAACTATATATACACTAAATTACTTCTTTCAAGACAAATTTATAATATATTAACAGTCCATTTCATATAATAATGATGTCATTGAAACTCATTCTACTTTAGCAAAAACATTTAAATTTCATTAAAATTTATTAGTTAGTACTTGATTCCTTTCCATAAAAATCCCATAATTTAATAGGAAAAAAATATAATAATAAACATAATAATTTTATCAACAGATATAATACATAAAATAATTTTTCCATGAAAATAATATCACATACTATTAGAAAAAATAAATAGTTATAGTAACTCTCTAATTTCTCATCATTCTCTTTATGTATTATGTAATGAAATCACTAGAATAATCATTAGAATTAGTAATCATGACATAAATCTAATCCATACATCCTTAAATTTCAATTTAATAATAAACATTTAATTAACTTATTGTATTCCTCATGTTCATAAGATGTTTGAGGAGAAACAATATATTATTTTTGTTCATAGAAATATATATTTTGTAAATTTTCTCTAATTTAGGATGGATATCCTAGATTTTATAAATAGATTGTCAGGTTGTCTTAAACCCACTGAGTAATTGAACCAAAATACATCTCATGGTAAAAAACAATTATAAATTTGATACATGTTTTTAATGGGTTCTAGAGAATGAAATATGAACACTACTACAAGATTATATAATTTATTTTTTGTAACCACATTATATAATTAGTGGTGTAAAAAAATCTTCCCACTAAATTGTTAATCCTTGATATAATATCACAAAAAATACTGATCTTATAAAAAATATATTAAATTATAAAACGTGATAAATAATAGAATGAATAAAAACATGAATGAAAAACTGAATATTTTTTCCCCAAACATAGAAATATTACAAATTAAAATAAATGTGTAGTGTAAATGTATATATATATATATATATTTAATAAAATAGATAACATATTATATTTTTAATAAGGATGTCACAAAAGAAAAAAATGTTATGACCAATTGTTGAAAAGATATATATTAAAAATTAATTAGTAAATGGTAGATACTCGAAGAAAATTAACATATCTCATGTTTCAATCCCAATAAAATAGTATTAATACAAGAATGAAGAAATAACTTCTATAAAATCTAAAAAATAATGAAAATTCATTGGAAAATAATGAACAAAATATGATCGTGTGTATCCTAGTTATGTTGTTCGAAATAAAATAATTAAATAATCTTCATACTCTAGATAAAGGGAACCATAGATAAATTATATCCTTGGAAAAATAAACACACCTACCAGTTTTGGACAAGAAATATGATTAAAAAAATCTCAACTAGAGAGTTAAGAGATGAGGGGTGAGTAATGCACAATTCATTGAACATAATCTTCCTCTAAAAATGAACAGAAATAGTATTCATATATATAGATTTCTAAAAGGATAATGTGGTCTCAATTTTATATGGACCCCATGTAGTGACATCCTAAATAGAACATATTATAATATTATTGATGACTCAGTTTATGGAAGTGATTTATTATTATTATAGTCATTATAATCTATGTTTTCCTTGTATACTATGTATAAAACCTATGGACATCTTGCATAAGAGATACTTAAAACTCCATATTTATCTAAATTTTATTGTAAAAATGGTGGAAAATAAGGAATTAATGGAATGGATCCAAATCAATATAGTGACAATAATTCAATATAAAAATATTTATATGATTACTTTATGAATTTTAGAAAAAAAGGATATGTTATATCCATATATCCAAAAAAATAATTTTAGGCATAAATAGTAGAATGTGTGGAAGATTCAATATATATTAATGGATATCATAATAATGTTGAGGTAAGTAATATTGATAATCTATACTGGGGTACAGAATGGGTCCCTGATATTCATATTTGATACATTACATTTCATAGCAGATTGAATTTTTTTTAATATACTAATTGAGTCATAGGTGTGGTTTTTAATGGTAAAAATAATATATTTAGGTTCATGGGTTGATTATATTATCTTGTAGATCTTAATGATTGTTTTTGATAATTTGTATTATTTATTGTGGGTTGCTGAGCTATGTGGAATACTCAATTATTTAGGAGTTATATGCCAAAACAGCTTTACATTTATGTCATGATTGACTTCCATTAATATATTTAATGTTTAATGTGTTTCCATTACGATACTTATGGTTAATTTGTTGTATATTTATAATATGAAGTCCTACCCTAGTTATTTTTTAATAACCTATGTCGCTAATTGTGACAACCATATGAATATATATTTGAGGTTATGAATGTGACATTATAAAAATGAATTTAACATCATTTTCATTTTAAAATTCAACAATTTAAAATTGTGGGTAATAAATTTATTTTTGTATTAGGAAAACATGGTTATCCTAGGTGTTAATAAATTATGACTTTTATGGTGTCTACACTACCACAAAACTGGGCAAGGCCAGCGCCGACCTTTATCAACACTAACGAAAACATGCTGATAAAGGGGGGTTATTTTTTCAGCACTAAAAAAACATTGATAATGGTACCCCCTTTAACAGCGCATTTTTTAGCACTGTTAAAGGGTACCCCTTTATCAGTAGTTATTTATTAGCGCTGATAAAGGGGGGTCTTTATCATCGCTTTTTTAAAAGCTATGATAAAGGGTCTACTTCCCAAATAAATCATTAAAAATAATATATTAATATTTAAATATATAGATATATTTCTATTCATATAAATATAATATATATTTTTAAATATAATATTAAATAAATTTTAGATATGATTAAATATATAGTTTCACTTAATATATAATATATATAGTGAAAATGGGATATAAACAAATTTAAAATATATTTTTAATTCATAATTTTCTAATTATAATGGTTTAATAGTCATTTAATAAGAATTTGAAGACTAAAAAATTAAAAAAAATTAAAAAATGAACCAAAATATGATGAAAACGCAACTCGAATTTCAAACGGCCATAACTTTTGATCAGGTTGTCCGTTTGAGCTCTACCACATATCAAATCAAATCTTGTGACGAGCTCTATGTAGTTGTGACCTGGGTGACCCATGGTCAAGGTTTTTTAGAGGCCAAAATAGGAACAGAGGGCCTCCAAAATCGTGTTTTTAGTCGGGGTAACCCAGTTTTTTAACAGTTTGTGGATTTTCAGCCTCGTTTAAGTGGTTATTGTTGGATATTTATGGTGGGGACTCAATTTCTTCCAAGTTATTACATTCATATTGATAATATGTTTTTAAAATTTTATCGTTGTTTATAATGCACTGCTATTTATAATCAAATATAACAATATATACATATTATTAATATATTCAAACATAAAAATTAATTTTATTAAATAAATAGTTAATCATATTTACATATAAAATATATTATCTTTATCTAAATAATAACTAATATTCATTTTATTTAAAATACCAATATATCAATATTTATATACCTATATATTAATCTTACTATATATGTACCTATATAATGTGTGTGTGTCTATTTGTGTGTGTCTATATATTAACAAACTGATATTATATAAATATATATTCTAACTTATGTATATGCATATATATATATGTATAATTATACATATAGAAACACACAGACATATATATATATATATGTGTGTGTGTGTGTGTTTCTGTTGTATATATGTATTTATTTATACACAAACAAAACAAAACATATTTTATAATTGTATTGAAAACCAATCTTTTAAATATATATTAATATACAAATAAATATATGGATAAAAAATTATAACTAAATATATATAAATATATAGTTATAACATATTATTAATATTCTTATAAATATATAAATATATAAATATTTAAATATATAAATATATAAATATAACTAAGTATATATATATTAATTTACAAATAAATATATAAATATAACTGTATATGTATATATATATATATTAATACAAATATATAAATTTATATTAATAAAAGAATAAATATATCTAAATATATATATATATATATATATAGATATATCACTATTTGGGGAACAAATCAAATTAGTGGAGTGGTAAAGGGTCAGCGAGCATGGGGGAGAACATTAGTTCAAAACCCGATAGATGCAGGCAGGGGCGCGCACATCGGTGAATTTATCGGGGGGATATAGCACTATTAAAGGGGCACTTCAAAGCGCTAATAAAATGTGGGGGGGGGGATGTGGGTGGCATGGGGGGCACTAATAAATGGGGGGGGGGGGGGGGCTTTTAAGAGCCCCCTCCGATTTAAAGAATTTGTTAATTTCTTTTAATTATATTAATTTTTTTATATAACTTTTATAAGGGCTAAAAAACGTTGATAAAAGGGGAATTTAATCAGCGCTAAAAAAGCGCTTATAAAAGGGTCCTTTATCGGCGCTTTTTTAGCGCGGATAAAAGGACGCTTTTATCAGCTCATTTTTCAGCACTGATAAAAGGGGCCTTTATCAGCACTTTTTAGAGCACTGATAAAGGGGACCCCCATCTTCGCCAGCATTAATATAGCTTTTTTAGCACTATTAAAGGCCTTTTTTAGAGCTATTAAAAGCCATATTTTTAGTATTTCTAGTTTACTATGGCATGATTTGTAAAAACATTGTTATATGGTCATATTTATAATTTATTGTTTTTAAACATTATTTTTTTATTCTACAATACAACCCCTTAATAAATTATTTTTAAATAATTTTTTAATTTCTCATGAAATTTACCTTCTTATCGCCATGTATACATAATTTATAAAATATCCATATATCCCCATGCACCACACATGGCTGCTGATGAAGGTAATTAACATTTTAACATCATGGATGAGTGAAATACCCCACTAATATAAATATACTTTTCAATTATTACTGTTATTTGAGAATTATATTAATGGTCATGATTGATGACCATTAGAAGATAAAAATATATAGATCTGAGCAAAAAAAATCAACTTATCCTTCCCGCACACCACAACCCTACCACACTATAACTGTCACTGCACCCAATTCCTCTATCGCCACACTCTGAATTTCTAATAATACACTTCAAACAACCTAATATAATATAATACTCCCAGATTCATTGAATCTTACCTAGATCAACTAATGATGCATTTAATCAATACAATACTACTCAAAAAAATATATAGTTTATGCTACCATAGATAGTTCCACCATCACTTCCCAAATACCCTTCCTATTCCTACTATGTAACCATAATTTCAATCCATGTTGAGGACACCGTTGATGACCACACACTATCTATTTCCTCTTCCTTAATGTAAAGAAGACACATCGACTGATTCAACTACAACATCCTCTCATGTCGATTACCACCAATGATGTATCTTTTCCACTTAAAATCATATAGTTACTGCCTCCACCTTTTATAACTATTTAATAATACTCATCAGTCAATCTAAAAGATACACTATTATTATGGTATTGTTTTTATCCCCATTTTTTATGATTGGATTTTGATAATAACCATATATGGTTTATATTTAATTAATATTTGATAAATAATTAAATACTCATAGTAATTATGTATTCAAAAATAATTTAATAGTGACATAGAAATGACAAAATAATAACATGATTTTCTCTAGTATATTGTTTTCATAAATAATCTTCTGAAATATCTATTATATATATTAATATATATTTTATATTTTCTTTAATCACATAATAAATTTTATTTTCAAACATTTATTTATAATTAACACTCTATTAAATAAATATTTATATAAAAGAAAATCCTTTTAAATATAAATGGTTTTAAAAATTAAATGATACGTTGAATTAGATGATCGTATCAATTGTTTATTATTTAATTTTTTTGGATGAGTACGAATTGAAATAGAATTTTATTTGGGTAATATTTATTTTTTGTATATTTTGTTATTTTTAGTTCACAACATTAATGAAATATGAGGTCATCAATAAATCTTACTACTTGTAGTATATATACATTTATGGATAATGTTTTTAGTTATCATACAACTAGAATTCCTATAAAATATTATGATGGAAAAAATGATGTTTATTGATCTATCTAAAAGATAATATAGTATAATTCTATCTATAAAATGTGTGGAAAACTATCAGTTGAAATAAGATGAAATGATGCAGAAATGACTCATAAATTCATTTATAAAACATTATAATTGTTTGATTCATTATGATGATTAATATATTATATGACATCAAAACATTTCAGACAGATGTTGATAATAGATGAATAATATGATGAATGAAATATGGGTTTTCTTATGAAGAAATTAATATTTATAATATTAAGGAAAACTATATTAGTTAATTACCTTATAGTGATTATCTTTCGTCAAGGTTTTATGTAATATATGATGATTCCCATACTAAATTATTTTACTAGAATATTGATTCATGTAAAGTTTATTTTATCATTGATTTTATGTACGTGTTTGAGTAAAATCAATGTTCATAATCATTTATATATGCGATGATGATGTTTTTTAAATATTTACTACATGCTGGCACAAAAATTCTGACGTCATATTGAAATGATATTATGTTGATAGAGAAGATATGATACACCATTGGGAAAAAATTATATGAAAATAATAATAATTTTTTCTAATTTAAACATACTATTTAAATTATTTAATTTTATCTCTAGCTCCCATGTTGAATCATAATTGGTTAAATCGTATAAAAAATATCAGACTATAAAATAGTGGATATATATTTCTATAAACCAAATGTGTTTCTTTTAGTTAAATTTTATGTTGAAAATATTTGTCACGACCCGTCCTCGGGGCCCGTGCCGTGACTACCCCAAGCCCGCCTTCCATAGGCCAGGGGATGGCGACTAGCACCAAGGCATAAATCCCAACAAAAGGGAAGGCATTGCCTTTGAAAAGTAAACAAGCACCACAGAGTAAGCAAGAGGAAAAGTGAACACATAGTAAAAATTGTACAAGCTGTGATGAAAGTAAAAGGGGCCGGAAATACAAGACCAACTGTAATGTAGAACTGAAAGGAAAAACATCAACTGAAAGGAAAAGCCGCAGCGTCGAGCCGTCCTCTTGAAGTCCCAGCTGAAGGGTGGGTATAGATAGCCTCCACTGCTCCTCGGGCCCACCTGACCGCTCCGAGTACGTCCCGCCCATTGGTCCACCTCCAGGTACCGTCCTGCTCCGCACGCCTCCAACACGATCAGCGCTATCCGTCGTCTGCAACCAACACAACGTAGTGCGGGCATAGCCTATGTAGGGGTGAGTATAAGCTACTCAGTAGGGACCCCGAGACCCCCGAAGGTCTCCCAAAATCCACAAAGGATAAACCTCAATGGAAAGATACAATCCCGAAGCAACAACTGACATTGCTTAGGTATATGCCCATACATATACCTAAGTCATCAATTCCCATTCGGCTCCAACATCCGAGCCCAAGCACAACCAGTCCACACAGGAAAGCAAAACGTATACCCACACAGGATAGCACAACGCAATCCAAAAAGGAGAGAAATGTAATCCACATAGGATAGCTCAAGACAATCCACAAAGGAGAGTAAACAGTAAATCCACACAGGATAGTTCAACACAATCGACAAATTAGAGTAAACAGTAAATCCACACAGGATAGTTCAACACAATCCACAAATGAGAGTAAACAGTAAATCCACACAGGATAGTTCAACACAATCCACAAAGGAGAGTAAACAGTAAATCCACACAGGATAGTTCAACACAATCCACAAAGGAGAGTAAACAGTAAATCCACACAGGATAGTTCAACACAATCCACAAAGGAGAGTGAAACAGGATTCAGCTCAGACAGGTATACTTCGTCGAAAAGGTGGAAGGGATGATCAGATATAGATACTGAATCATCTAATCTGGGATGCACATAGGATACAAGACCAGCTGTCTTCATTGATTCATCTATGCTGGGACCCACATAGGATACAAGACCAGCACGGCTGGGACCCACATAGGATACAAGACCAGCACTCTTCATTGATTCATCTATACTGGGACCCACATATGATACAAGACCAGTGTTGAATCGTCTAAGCTGGGACCCACATAGGATACAAGACCAGCACGGCTGGGACCCACATAGTATACAAGACCAGCACTCTTCATTGATTCATCTATACTGGGACCCACATAGGATACAAGACCAGTATTGAATCGTCTAAGCTGGGACCCACATAGGATACAAGACCAGTACAGCTGGGACCCACATAAGATACAAGACCAGCACTATTCATTGATTCATCTATACTGGGACCCACATAGGATACAAGACCAGTATAGAATCGTCTAAGCTGGGACCCATATAGGATACAAGACCAGCACAGCTAGGACCCACATAGGATTCAAGACCAGCACAACTGGGACTCATATAGGATACAAGACCAGTATTGAATCATCTAGGATGAGACCCACATAGGATACAAGACCAGCACTCTTCATCGTCGTAGTCCACCGAGGATCTCTGTACAGTCGTCGTTGTCGAAGTCGCAGCCAGCACTAGGGTTCCCACACACAGCAAGCTCATTCGGGAGGGTCCGCTCCACGAGCCGAGAGGCTGATACATCAACTGACACAAAGTCCGAGGTTGATGTATCCAAAAGTTCCATATCGTCAACAAAAACTCAACGTTACAGACGATGCGTCAATCGGACGCCCGGTCTGAGAGTTATTGGCTTTTTCGTCCCAGGGGCCCGGTTGGTTTTTAAGGCAAAACCAACCCTACCTTGCTCCACCTGCGTCCAAACCTCAGGCGGAGTGAGCCAAAGGATCTGTCTCACTTAGAGGAACTCAACAAAGCTGACGGCGCGTCAATCGGACGTCCATAGCTCAAGATATGAGTGTTTCCGCTCCGAAGGCCCGGTTGGTTTTGTGTACGAACCAACCTGGCCGAACTTAAAGTATTCTAAAACCTTGAGGGCGATATACCGAAATGACCATCTCGATCCAAGAATTGTGTTGCCACTGACGACTAGTCGTTTGGAGGCCCATAGATCAAGTTACGGGCATTTGAACGAAAACCGTCTGAAGACGGGGGGTCTGGGCCCGGGCCGTCCCGGCCCGACCCCCCTGGGTCGGCCGAACCCGGTCCGATCCCGTCCGACCCGGTCTGACCCGATCGGACCGGTCTGGCTCGGCCTGGCCGGCCCGGGTCGGCCGAGCGGCCGAGCGGCCGACGCGGGGGGAGCCGCCACCCCGCGTGACACCCCCGCAGCACCCACGGGGTGTCGGCCAGACAACCGGATGCAGCTGAAGCCGCGTCCCGGGTGACGCGGGGGGGGGGGAGCCGCCGCCCCCGCGTGACACCCGCGGGACACCCAATGGGTGTCTCCCTGGCGCCGGACGCGGCTTCAGCCGCGTCCCGTGAGCGCAGCCGCCGCGGCCGGTGTCGCGGCGGTCTCGTCCAGCGGCGCGTCGGGCGCCGCCGCCGGCTTCCGGGGGCCGCCGGAGTCGCTCCAGTGGCCCGATTTTCTTCCCGTATGCGCTGTTGCTCCTCCCAGGTTCCGTTCTTTACTGAAGGATCGTCAAACATCCGTTGCGGAACATTCCGTCGCCTCCCATCAAATCCTAACCAAAAACGAAGAACGGTAGATGGTCGTCGGGCCGTGTTCATTTGGCCCGCACCCTCTGCGTTAGAGATAAACAACGGGAGGAATAAAATTCAACACATGAACGCATATCCAAAACAATTTTTAATGAAATAAAATTGTTTCATAAATCAGGTTCCTCATTTGAACGGAAACAACATGGGAAATAAGGGAATTTCCAAGAAATAAAATCCCTACCTCGAAGGTCGTCGCCATGAGCGTTCTTTGCAGAATTGCTCGACGCGGAAGGTGGAGATCGTCGCGTCGTCGCGGAATGGCATTGAGTCGGCGAACTCAACGGACCATGAAACAACGGATTTAATTTAAATAATTAAATCCGTGTTCTGGTAAAAAACCACAAAGGAGATAAAAAATAATGTCCGAGACTCTTACCTCAAGCAGCCGATCGAAGATCCGCCGCGGAGGAAGAGACATCGCAGAAGAACATTGTAGGGAGGGAACATCAGCATCGTGGAACACGGCGTCACGTCACGTCCATTTCCGGGTTCGGCGTTCTTCGTCGGAGGCCGGCGTTCTTCGCGTTCTTCGCATACATCGCGTTCTACGTGAAGAAGGATAAAGGCACGAGGACTCTGTCAAACCTCTCAACCAGTAATCCTCCAAAAAGATTGGTTGGTCTTATTTTATTATTATGCCAACACACGAAAAAGGGTAAGTAACGACTCATTAATTCGTTGAATTAATTTAACAAAAGAAAAATCTAATTTAATTTACGAAATAAACCACCAAATTAAGTGGTCTGTTAAGATTTTAAGAAAATGCGTCATTTCACTTTCATAATGACGGGTTTTCGCGGGTGTGTTACTTAGCGGAAAGAAACGACGGGGCTCATGCGGGCCACACCTCACAAATATCCTACCAAGGGGGTAGGATATTTCTGGATAGCATCCTATCCGGTTCCACTCAGTTTAAGACACTTTTAAGTGGCTTCATGTGGCTTCCAAGTGGCTTAAGTGAAATAAAATAAAGTTGTCACAAAATTATTTTATTTCTTAACTTTATGCCCGAAAATCAAAACCCACACCCGAGCAAACGCAACTCCGGAATAGGCGTTTCTAAGCGAATACTGGAGCTGCGATTTCATTGGTGCCCCCAGAATTCGATTCCAGGAACCGGTTCAAAAGTTAGAAAAAACTCGCTCATCCGTTCACTGAACGTACCCGAGCCAAATTTCAGAAAATGATTCCGGACACTCCGGCCCTCGGAATTTGGTGCCGTCAGAAACTGTGTTCTTGTCAAATTTCAAAGAAAAATAAGAAAAAAAAATTCCTTGAAATTTACGGGTCTTTAAATTAATCCCACCACAGGGCTTTACGTCCCCATAAAGCTTCGCCACAAACATAGGGATACAAAGGCGGTACTGAGCACGCAACTGAGCCTCCCGCTCCAAAGTTCTCTCTTGGAGGATTCCATGCTGCTATCTGAAGCGCACTAGAGGAATCGATCATCCACGTAGGACCCGCTCCTGTCGATCCTCGGTCTCTACGGGGACCTCCGCAAAAGTCGCCCCATCATGCACGTCTAGCTCCCCATGGTCAAAGATTGACGTTGGGTCGTGCACGTATCTCCTCTGCTGAGATACGTGGAAGATGTCGTGCATTCAGCGCAACTGTGGTGGTAGAGCCAGGCGATAAGCCACCTCACCAATCTTACTGAGGACCAGGAAAGGCCCGATGAAGCGTGGAGACAACTTTCCTCCTTGGCCAAATCTATGCAAACCACATCGAGGTGAGACCCGCAAGAAGACATGGTCGCCATCCTCAAACTCTAGTGGCCTCCGCCTCCTGTCAGCATAAGACTTCTGCCGGCTCTGAGCTGTACTCATCCGCCCCTGGATGACCTGGACCATCTCAGCCATGGCCTGGACCATCTCCGGCCCCACAAAAGTAGTTAAGATTTCTTCATTGCCGATAAGAGAAATCTGGTCCCATCCCCTGGATGAACCACATTCTTTGCCTAATACAGTCAATCCCGACATGGATGATACTAATCCATACCAAGGATGACGTCGTAAGGCCTCGACGCTACTACCAAGAGATTCAACTGTTACTCTAGCCTCCAAGGGTTGAGTCACACTGTCAGCATCTGTGTGTGGTAACTGGGTCTCCTCCAGTAGATGTCTTACAAGTGAGGGTCAAGTCAACAGTCAAAACTGGATCCTCTTAGTAACAACACAAAATAGGACAGGAATGAAAACAACACTAAGTTATGGGTATTTTATTATTGGAGCTCATAATACAAAGACGCTACACAATAGCAACAAGGAACTAGAAGTACAAAGGACGTGTCCACTAGTTCCGCTCCTGTCCATTTGTTCCCAATGCTCCATGATCGAAGGCCTCTGCTGCCTGAAGCTGATCTCTCGCATGTCCACCAACTCCCTCCGGTCGGGGTGGACCTCCTGGTGGTGGTGGTGGCAAAACCTCGAAGTGTCATCCACCATCAGCTACTCGGCCAACTCATCTGCCTCGTCCACCTACACCCTGCGGACCACCGTGGCTGAACCTCTGTCTGGGATGTCCCTCTACCGCCTGCTGCTCATCTGCAAGACGAGTCGGGCAGTCTCGAGCCATGTGACCTCACCCACTGCATGCGTAGCAATGTTTTCCCCTCGCGTAGCTGGCTCTCCTTCGGGTGCCCCGCACAACCGAATCTTTATCCTAAGACTGCCCATCTGATGGTCTGGCCCATTTGAACCTCTGCATCACTTGTCTTCTGCCAGCTGCAGAAGACCATGCTACGGGCCGTCCTGCAGAGGGTCCTGTCACTGGAGCCTACTCGGCGAGAAAACTCTCCACTAAAAGGGCTCTCTCAAACACCTCTGCCTGTGTCGGAAAGTTGAGGGAGATCATCGAAGCCATGATCTCGGGCATCAGTCCCTTCTCGAAGGTCCGGGCCCGGAAGAACGGGTCCCGCACCATATCTGTGGAGTAGTGTGAGAGATCAGTAAATATCGCCGAGTACTGGGCCATTGTCATACTGCCCTGCTGTAGCTGTAGTAGCTCTTGGATGCGCACCGCATGGAGGGTGGCTGGGACGAACTCAGAGTGGAAGATGCTCTCAAAGTCCGTCGAGGGAAGAGATGTCTCGTCGTGCACCTGGTGCATCAAGATCCACCATCTGCCTGCTGCTGCGTGCAGGAGGCTCGCTGTGAGGATCACCATGAGGTCTGCTGGTGTCCTCACTAGCCTGAAAACTCGAACGACCGCCTCCAGCTAGTCCTCGGCTGCCTGGGGGTCCATCTCCCCACGAAACCTGGGCGGTCGCTGACGCTGAAACTCGTGCAGCGTGCTAAGGCGTCGTGCATCGTCAGCGATTGTGGCTGGTAGCATCGGTGGCTTGGCGGGTAAAGGTACCGCCAGTGCCTCTGCTGACAAGGAGCCCAGCACCGAGGCCCCGTCGCTCGGTGGGCTGTCATCACGCTCCACTCTCGGAACCCTCGATGGCTGCCGTCATGGGCCCATCCTGAAAAGAAGCAGGTGCGCCACGATCATAACTGTATACCTGGTGATCTGACACAAGTAATCACAAAGAAAACTTGAACACACATGCAATCAGTGTTTTCATGCATTACGTCGGAAATCAGAAGTCAGGGTCCTGGTGTACGGATACGTTGGCCACCGCACCAACACTAGACTCCCTGGACTGATAACCACACCAAATACGCTGAACACTATTGCTTCACATAGAAGAAAGATCAGAGTCTGCGGTAGAACCGACCACCTCTGATACCAATTTGTCACGACCCGTCCTCGGGGCCCGTGCCGTGACTACCCCAAGCCCGCCTTCCATAGGCTAGGGGCTGGCGACTAACACTAAGGCGTAAATCCCAACAAAAGGGAAGGCATTGCCTTTGAAAAGTAAACAAGAACCACGGAGTAAGAAAGCGGAAAAGTGAACACTAAGAAAAAACGGTACAAGATGTGCTGAAAGTAAAAGGGGCCGGAAATACAAGCCCAACTGTAAAGTACAACTGAAAGGAAAAACAGCAACTGAAAGGAAAAGCCGCAGCGTCGAGCTATCCTCTGGAAGTCCCACCTGAAGGGTGGGTACAGATAGCCTCCACTACTCCTCGGGCCCACCTGACCGCTCCGAGTACGTCCCGCCCAGTGGTCCACCTCCAGGTATCGTCCTGCTCCACACGCCTCCACCACGATCAGTGTTGTCCATCGTCTGCAACCAACACAATGTAGTGCGGGCATAGCCCGTGCAGGGGTGAGTACAAGCTACTCAGTAGGGACCCCGAGACCCCCGAAGGTCTCCCGAAATCCACAGTGGATAAACCGCATTGGAAAGATAAAATAACGAAGCAAAAACCGACACTGCTTAGGTATATGGACATACATATACCTAAGTCATCAATTCCCGTTCGGCTCCAACATCCGAGCACAAGCACAACCAGTCCACACAGGAAAGCAAAACGTATACCCACACAGGATAGCACAACGCAATCCACAAAGGAGAGCAAAGTAATCCACATAGGATAGCTCAACACACTCCACAAAGGATAGTAAACAGTAAATCCACACAGGATAGTTCAACACAATCCAACAATGAGAGTAAACAGTAAATCCACACAGGATAGTTCAACACAATCCACAAATGAGAGTAAACAGTAAATCCACACAGGATAGTTCAACACAATCCACAAAGGAGAGTAAACAGTAAATACACACAGGATAGTTCAACACAATCCACAAAGGAGAGTGAAACACGATTCAGCTCACACAGGTATACTTCGTCGAAAAGGTGGAAGGGATGATCAGATATAGATACTGAATCATCTAAACTGGGACCCACATAAGATACAAGACCAGCTGTCTTCATTGATTCATCTATGCTGGGACCCACATAGGATACAAGACCAACACGGCTGGGACCCACATAGGATACAAGACCAGCACTCTTCCTTGATTCATCTATACTGGGACCCACATAGGATACAAGACCAATGTTGAATCGTCTAATATGGGACCCACATAGGATACAAGACCAGCACGGCTGGGACCCACATAGGATACAAGACCAGCACTCTTCATTGATTCAGCTATACTGGGACCCACATAGGATACAAGACCAGCACGGCTGGGACCCACATAAGATACAAGACCAGCACTATTCATTGATTCATCTATACTTTGACCCACATAGGATACAAGACCAGTATTGAATCGTCTAAGCTGGGACCCACATAGGATACAAGAGCAGCACGGCTGGGACCCACATAGGATACAAGACCAGCACGATTGGGACCCACATAGGATACAAGACCAGCACTATTCATTGATTCATCTATACTGGGACCCACATAGGATACAAGACCAGCACTCTTCATCATCGCAGTCCACTGAGGATCTCTGCACAGTCGTCGTCGTCGAAGTCGCAGCGAGCACTAGGGTTCCCGCACACAGCAAGCTCGTTCGGGAGGGTCCGCTCCACGAGCCGAGAGGCTGATAAATCAACTGACACAAAGTCCGAGGCTGATGTATCGAAAAGTTTCATATCGTCAACAGGAACACAACGTCGCAGACGGCGCGTCAATCGGACGCCCGGTCTGAGAGTTATTGGCTTTTTCGTCCCAGGGGCCCGGTTGGTTTTTAAGGCAAAACCAACCCGACCGTGCTCCACCTGCGTCCAAACCTCGGTCGGAGTGAGCCAAAGTATCCATCTCACTTAGAGGAACTCAACAAAGATGACGGCGCGTCAATCGGATGTCCGTAGCTCAAGATATGAGCGTTTCCGCTCCGAAGGCCCGGTTGGTTTCGTGTACGAACCTCCCCGGCTGAACTCAAAGTATTCCAAAACCTTGAGTGCGATATACCGAAATGACCGTCTCGATCCATGGATCGTGTTTCCACTGACAGCTAGTCGTTTGGAGGCCTGTAGATCATGTTACGAGCATTTGAACGAAAACCGTCCGAAGACGGGGGGTTCGGGCCCGGGCCGACACGGCCCGACCCCCTCTGGGTTAGCCGAACCCGGTCTGACCCGGTCCGACCCGGTCCGACCCGGTTGGACTATTCTGGCTCGGCTGCCTGGCCCGGCTAGGCCAAGCGGCCAAGCGGCCGACGCGGGGGGAGCCGTCGCCCCGCGTGACACCCCCGCGACACCCACGGGGTGTCGGCCAGACAACCGGACGCGGCTGAAGCCGCGTACCGGGTGACGCGGGGGGGAGTCACCGCCCCCGTGTGACACCCGCGGGACACCCGCTGTGTGTCTCCCTGGCGCCGGACGCGGCTTCAGCTGCGTCCCGCGAGTGCCGCCACCGCTGCGGTCTCGTCTGGCGCCGCCGTGCCGGCGACCCGCGCCGCCACCGGCTTCCGCAGGCTGCCGGAGTCGCTCTGGTGGCCCGATTTTTTTCCCGTCTGCGCCGTTGCTCTTCCCGGGTTACGTTCTTTACTGCGGGATCGTCAAACATCTGTTGCGGCACGTTCCATCTTTGCCCGTCAAATCCTCACCAAAAACGATGAACGATGGAGGGTCGTCGGGCCGTGTTCGTTTGGCCCGCACCCTCTGCGTTAGAGATAAACAACGGGATGAATAATGTTCAACACATAAACGCATATCCGAAACAATTTTTAATGAAATAAAATTGTTTCATTAATCGGGTTCCTCATTTGAACGGAAACAACATGGGAAATAAGGGCATTTCCAAGAAATAAAATCCCTACCTCGAAGGTCATCGCGCGTGAGCGTTCTTCGCGGAATTGCTCGATGTGGAAGGTGGAGATCGTCGCGTCGTCACGGAAGGACATTGAGTCGGCGAACTCAACGGACCATGAAAAAACAGATTTAATTTAAATAATTAAATCCGTGTTTTGGTAAAAAAACCACAAAGAAGATAAAAAAGAAAGTCCGAGACTCTTACCTCAAGCAACCGATCGAAGATCTGTCGCGGAGGAAGAGACGTCGCAGAAGAACATTGCAGGATGGGAGCATCGGCGTCGCGGAACACGGCGTTGCGTCGCGTCGATTTCCAAGTTCAGAGTTCTTCGTTGGAGGCCGGCGTTCTTCGCGTTCTTCGCGTACTTCGCGTTATTCACGAAGAAGGATAAAGGCACGAGGACTCTGTCAAACCTCTCAACCAGCAATCCTCCAAAAAGATTGGTTGGTCTTATTTTATTATTATGCCAACACACAAAAAAGGGTAATTAACAACTCATCAATTCGTTGAATTAATTCAACGAAAGAAACAGCTCATTTAATTTACGAAATTATCCGCCCAATTAAATGGTCTGTTAAGATTTTAAGAAAACGCGTCAGTTGACTTTCATAATGACGGATTTTCGCGGGTGCGTTACTTAGTGGAAAGAAACGGCAGGGCTCATGCGGGCCCCACCTCACAAATATCCTACCAAGGGGGTAGGATATTTCTGGATAGCATGCTATCCGGTTCAACTCAGTTTAAGCCGCTTTTAAGTTGCTTAAAGTGTCTTCCAAGTGGCTTAAGTGAAATAAAATAATGTTTTCGCAAAATTATTTTATTTCTTAACTTTAAGTCCGAAAATTAAAACACACACCCGAGCAAACAGAACTCCAGAAGAGGCGTTTCTAAGCGAATACCGGCGCTGCAATTTCATCGGTGCCCTCAGAATTCTATTCCGGGCACCGGTTCAAATGTTAGAAAAAACCCGCTCGTCCGTTCACTGAACGTACCCGAGCCAAACATCGGAAGATGATTTCGGGCACTCCGAGCCTCGGAATCAGGTGCCGTCAGAAACTGCGTTCTTGTAAAATTTCAAAGAAAATTAAAAAAAATATTCCTTGAAATTTACAGGTCTTTAAAATATTTTTAATGAAAAATGATTTTTTTTGAATTAATGAGATCTTATATGGAAATAAATATTGAAATTGATTTTCCAACACCCCTGATTGACTGTCTAACAAGGTTTTAATTCAATTTTGGGATCCTAAAAATTACTAATGATAGTCATAATGTACTATTCGGGTAAGAATTAGACAATATCAATCGATTAAATTATATCATTTTTTAAACTCATAGAACATGGTGTGTTCTATTTTTTATAAATAATCATCATCTGTGTATTTATAAAAAAATAATTTCTATTATATTCCAATTGAATGATGTGACAAACACACATAAGAGATAAGATTTATATTTACCATCATCCATGGTGAACAAGTTGAATTAAGTTATAGGTGATGATGCGATAGTGTGTGATGATGAATTGAATAAAATGATCAAAATACATGTTTCTTTATTATAGAAAAAAAATGAATTTAAATATAAATTTTTTGTATAAGATCTGAATATGAATAGTTAGTTCCCTATCTTTTCAAAAATAAATAAAGCAATACCATATTTCCTAGACATATATAAAATGGTCATATACAGTTTAAATTTTTTTCTCCCCAATATATATTTAGAAACTATATAGTCTTATTTGTTGTTTCTAGGTAATTATATGAATATCCAAATAACATTCTTGGAGTAGAAATATGATCTATATGTGAGGATGAAATAAACACCACGGTATATGAAATTAAATATTTTTTTGGATATTTTATTACCCACTATTCATAGTGTTGGTGGAAAATTCAGTTTCAATTGGATGAATACTTTTTTTTAAATTTATCTTATGATAAAAATAACAAAATATAGAATAATAATGAGGCCATTCCTATTGGAAAATAAAACTGATAATATACTAAAATTCAATTTTTGTGTATATGGTGAATAAATGGACCACAAAAAAGAATGATGTTATTTAGATGAAATTTAATTAGAAAAATAATTTCATATTTTGTTTGGTGATGGAAACATAGAACAATTTCATGATGCATAATATAATATGAGAAAAAAATTAGAATTCTAAATTTCCTACCATTTTTTGGATTCATATGGTTCATGGTGGATAATCTTATAATACTTACAGAATAATTAATTTTATGAGAACATTGTTATAAGGTCTAAAATCTTAGGAAAATCCCATTCTTCACCGATATTTTATTCTATTATGTGTATTTAATTTTTAATCACCCAATTTCATTCAATAATAGATTGAGA
This sequence comes from Viscum album, assembly GCA_963277665.1. Taxonomy (NCBI): domain Eukaryota; kingdom Viridiplantae; phylum Streptophyta; class Magnoliopsida; order Santalales; family Viscaceae; genus Viscum; species Viscum album. The sequence goes on along the minus strand of OY728121.1, from coordinate 1,192,638,995 downwards.
TGTGCATATTTTTTTAATGAAAGGTGATTAATAAATTAAAAATATTTATGACTTAAAAAATTTGTCTCATATAACTATATTAATTTTTTTTATATTAGTAAAACCATTACATCATTAATTATTCATGGTTAAGGTTCATCTGATAGTACACACATCCAATGATGTAATTTCTACTGGTCTAGTAAAATCCATGTAGATGTATCAATTTAAATGGTATATATAAACATTTATGTCATTTATATATATTATATCTCATGTAATAAAATCAATAATTTAAGATTATTACACGGATCAATGAGAAAATTGTTGAGAGTAATATCATATGTGTTTAAAAATATATATAATCCATCCAAAAATCATGATGGATAATTTGGATAATGTGAAATTTTTCATATGGACATCATCTATATAGTACAACCTCATCAATATATCATTTTTAATTATAAATCATTTATAAAATTAATGTAGCCAGTGTTCTATAATATTTATTTAAATACATTTCCAATTTTTTTTCCAAAGTTATATTTATCATTTAAGAATTGAATAATAATTTTTTACGAAACACATTAATGATATACATTTAGGTATTCCTTATGTGAGTGATTATCAAAGACAACAATCCCATTATTAATAATTTAACGTATTTTTACAAATATTTTTGTGTGTATAAATACATTTTAATTTTGATTTATGCATAATAATAATTTATTTCAACATAATTTTGTATGGAATTCTAGAAATATATAGCTCCATAACCTATGGGATTTAGGTTACCCTACAATAACTGAACATTTATCAAACTAGTGTTGGTTTTATATATAATAACTCCTCAATAAAAATTAATAGATTCCAACAGATTTTTTTAAAAATAATTATAATAAATTGAAATGATAAAAAGATAAATTAAAGTATCGGTTTCCTTTATAAAATTTTTGGTAAGAAATATAGTCATTTGAAAGTCACCATTTATGATTGATATGTGTATAATTTGGAATTAATACAATTTGTGTGAATTTTTTTATAATTTTTGTTGAAGTAAAGATGATAATTATAATTTTACATTGTTGGAAAATTATTATAAATTATATAATAATGGATGATTTTTTTCGGAACATTTAATCATGTCATCACAATATTTAAATGTTTTATTTATTTCATTTCATTATAATATGAATAATATATATTCCTTGAAAATTTCATTTCAAGGAGTTGTTTTATTTAGAAAAATGAATTAGATACTATTTATTAAATATTGAAAAATCTTGATCAACATAATGTACTTAAATTTTAGAAAAAATATTCCATGGGGTACAAATATCATTAACAGTGAAACCATCGATTCCCACGTATAATTATTTTTATTATTGATTTTAATATCTTTATTTAGAATGAATTTATTAAATATATAACACATAATGAAACGTTTAAAAATTATTTTTATTTAATATATATTTCATTGATTTATAGTTGATTTTCAATCAACTAATAATTATTTCTATTACATTTGATATTCTAGGGTAATATGAATGATGGACATATTATTAATTAGAGGAATATCAATGTATTTGTCCTAGAATGTATGAATTAAAATGTTTATTTTCTATAATTTTGAGTTAAATATTTATATGAACATATAACTAATTATTTATTAATATTTTTTCAATTTTAATAATATAATGTCTTGTTAATCTCATATGATAACCCCTAGTTAAGGTATTTCATCATGGAATTTTGACACATCTAATTATAAATTATGTGGTTGCACCGACAATAGAATGGGTGTAATTACCCCCCTAAATTTATTCTCATGTTGGATCATACAATACATTTCAAACACATATATTCATTGACTACACATTAATTTTTTTTATTCCAAAAGGATACGTTAGATTGGAAATAGATGGATTCTCAGGTATGAGGATTATTTTTGTTTCTTATTTATTTTTATAAAATACAAACATGTGTGCTGTATTTTTAAAGTAAAATAACATGATAATGTAGAAATAATTATTTCCATATATTTTATGGTTGTATGTATAAAAATGTATAGTTATTTCCATGTCATATTTTAAAGGGATCACAATCTCCCTAATGTGGGTTCCCAAAATATTAAATATTGAGTTAGAGAGGAATTCTACCATCTATGTAGGGTGGAATGGAATAATATTGTTCCCTATTGGATATTATGGTGAAAATATTTATTTTTATGTACATTTTTATAATAATTTTTTACAGGTCACACTGTTCAAATATTAATTAATAGAATGTCTGTGGAGGAAGTAAATTATATCATTAGTTATGTGGTGCAGGGAACATATAATAGTTAGTAGACACATCACATGTCCCGGATTCAAAATGATTTATTTATCATTTAATATTTCTATATATTATTTAACATAATATTTTATTCTCTAGTTATATCTACTTGGAATGTAGTTATTGAAGAATGTTTTATTGAATTGTAACATTTTTGTGTCGATGATAAAAAATGGTCAAAATGATCCAAATATGAGAGATCATTAAGTAATTTATTTTAATAATTATCTTTAAGTATATATATATATATATATTTTTATATATTAAATAGTCTCTATTTTTAGGTGGGTTTATATGAAATCCAGAGGACATGCGATAACATACATTGAAGAGGGATGCGATACTTCAACATATTATTGATAGTAATGGGAATGGCTAGAACATCATATATAAATTGAGGATTCCTCGTTAATTATATTCAAAAACTAAGGTTATGGGTCATATTGTTTCATGTATTACATAATAGGTGATATATTTGGAGGCACATATACACATTTTTTAGGAGGTAAAATTGTAGTTGTCGGCAAGGCTAATTCACATGTAGAGTTTTTTAATAAGGGTGATGGTGCATGTGATCCTTCAAAAAATGAATATTCATAATTTATATTTTATTATAACCATAGAAATTATTATGCATAATTCTTATTTTATGTAGTTCCATTCTGTAGTGGACATATGTAACATTCCAGATTCTTCATGATTTATCATATCGTCGATGCGTGAGGTGTTGATCTTTCAAGAGTATCAGTGAATTTTTTTGTCAATTTGTTTTTATTTTGGTTTATATTAAATTAATAAATCATTATTAAAATTTTAATTAATTGATATTTTAATAGTAAGGTATTAAAAAAAAGTAAATACCTTTACATTGATGTGAAGAAAATATTGATACAATTAATTAGTAATTTTTATCAAAAAATGTATTCCAATCAACTCATGTTAGGAATACAATCATTCACCAATTATAAAAATCTATTACATTGTGTACAATGAATGAATACAAAGATAATATGCCTAATTATTCTGTAAATAATGTTCAATCATGGACACAAGTGTCTTTTTTTGGTGAAATCATCCCAGATCGACCAATATTGTAATCACCACCAACATTACCATAAAATAACTAAAAGTGACATCCAAATTTTTAAACAGAGGGGACTTGAAATTTTCAATAGAAAGAATCATCATGATAACCCCATGCTATTTACCATAACTTTCAACAAGAAACATACTCATTTATAGTATATTAGAAAATTCTCTATAGACTTTATACTACCGTAGGTAGTACACATGAACATAGAATACATTTTATTATATTTTTATTAAAAAAACATGTTATTAACGATGGATCATTACATCACTCCTAACAATAGAAAGTTATATTTATGGTGCATATATTTATTCAATGTATCTCTATAAATAAAATATTATCCCATTAAAACATGAAAAAACATGTATATTTGGACAATAAATATAGGATGTATCTTAAGGGAATGACACTATTCATTCCTTAATTTAATATTATAATATATAACCCCATTGTCTCAATTATCTATAGTTTCAATGAACCAAAAGTCTTCTTTAGCTTCATGAATAGTTATAGCTGGATTAGGAAAATTTGGAAGGAATAAAAAACTAAATAAATATTGTTTTCTCAAAAATAATAAACAATCTTTCCCAATGAATCTTATTATGTTCACAATGAGAACATATAAGATGTATATTATGGTATAGAAGAGGAAAAGAATCAGATAACCTCCCTCACATAACACTCTATATAACCTACCATACAAACCTATAATATTGTTTGAATATAATTATTTTCCTATAAAACATTCCTTGAAGAAATTATACTTCATTTTCTTCTGGAATACATATAAATTATTTATGTTAATTTCACCATCATTTTGATCAATTTCACATTAATTACCATTATTGAAATAAATCATAAATAATTTGTGTATGGATGAATATTGAACAAAAAATACTTTACTGAAATATTTATATCGAAATTATGTTGAATTCATTTTCATCCACATGTAACATATAAATTTGCATATGATACATGGATTGATCAATGTGATTGTGTGTGGTGTTTCCCCTGAGATTGGTTGGTATGTGTCAAATCATGTAAAAAATTTACATATAAAAAGATAATTCACAATAATTGTATTGAAATATTTTGAGAATTATCACTGATATATTTTTTATCTTAATGAATAAATGCTACATCCCTCAGTTTCTCATGTAGTTTGGTATGATTGAGAATAATGTGGAATGTTTCACAATGATACTGATATTACATATCTCCCATAAGGGGTAAAAATAAGAAAATAATTACTTAACATTGGAAATAATTAAGAGTTTTTCCATAGAACCATATTTGTTCTATTGGAATCATTCCCACATCAATCCAATCCTCATATTTTTTGACATAATTCGATATACATTATTAGAAACACATGGATATGATACACAAATTTATTTTAATTATTGAAAATTTTGTTTGTCCATCCAATTTGAAAATTATAAAAAACATTAATTTCCATTCTCCACAGTCGTGGCTAAAGCTCTTCAAACTTTGGCTATAGTCTATATCCAAATATTCAATGGGTTGTGCATATTATTGGTTTGGATATAGAAAAAAATAACCCCATGATTGTAACCATGAAAACATCACCAATAACCATTGTTTTTTGAACATTTTCAATTTCTCTCTTGGTTGTCCACCACTGTAATAGGTAAATAGCCATGACAATATAATTATTACATGGTGTGTCACTATTGTGGAGAACTGTATCATTATCCTTTTAAAAAATTGATACATGTGAAGAATATATTTCATTAAAGGTAATTAAATATATATACCTATCATACGACTAACTTAACACCATACCACTACGCCAAAGATAATAGATCATGTATATATAGTAGTTGGGGCTTTGATTGGTGGAAATAATTGTGTACTACTACATTATAATTATAGGTTGAAAACCCATTGGGAAAACAATACTATAGTAGTACTGTAGTGTATTATAGTAGTGGAATAAAACTTCACCAGGGGAACTATAATTGTTTCGGGCACTATAGTTGGAACTGAATTGGTGATGGGTAATATAGAGGTACTATAACAATGGAGAGAGACATTGTTGTAGCATCATGTACTGTAGAAAGTACATTATTGGTGTTAGTATTGTAAAGGTACTATAGTGGAAAATATATTATTCACCAAATGGTCCATGGGACAAGAATATAATGGGATTTATTCCTAGTAGTCATTTGGGGAATATATATTATGTAATGAAGTGGCTTGATGGGTGGGTTATCAATTGAGGTCAAAGACCATCCTTCCACGAATTTATGTGTGCTATGTTTGTCATTAATTTTATTGTACCCCTAATCACCTAATATAATATAATATAATATTATAAAATATAATATCATCTACATCTATAGATAATAATTTGTAATGTTATTAAAATGTCATATCTCCCATTCGAGGGTCAATGATGATAAAATGAAAAAATGATTTATGTCAAATTATATTTTAAAATTCAACATATCATATGTGATCAATTGGAATAATCCACTTAAAAATACAAATATGGTATTTTACATTAAAATAATCTTCATTTATTTATTTCTTTCCATTTATGTAATAATTGGAAAATCATTTTTGTATGTGTAAAAAATACCCAAATGATCTCCAATTAATAGGATATCTTATGAAAATGAACTTAATGTCATTAAAATTATTTAGCAATAATTACTACGAAATGAACTACATATATTTCTTCAGTTTATCCAAAGTAATGTTTTTCTACTAGAATCAGAGTTAATTTTCAAATCTCATAAAATGGTCCATTAAAAACTAAACTAATTTTGATTGACATGAAATATTATGATACTGATCATCCATATGTTTTTCATCAGTTAGAATCAATACCACACTGATCAGATAAGCATGTTTCCTTCTTTGATGGATTTTTTAACAATTTCTTTTTTCACATAAATAAAATATAGCATTTTTGGTGGTAAAAAAAGAAGAAATAACTTCTTACTGATGTGGAAACCTTTGATAAAATTTCAAATATTATTATTTCAGTTGGAATAAACTAAAGATTCATTATATTCATGAATTATTATATAATATTTTATATACATTTTCCCATTTATTTCAATTTAAATAATAATGGATAAATCATGTTAATAGGGGTCAAAATATTCCGAAAAAGTACTCATTATCATGAAATGATTGAATAATGATATTTATGTCATTCAAAATATGTTGGAATTATATAACCATTGATCATATAGAAAAATTATTTTTATATTAATATATATCTATCTGTTCATGTGTTATTTTGTCTATTTTTTAATATATATAAATATAGTAATTTTGAATATTATTTTATTTATACATATATTTTTTTTCTTATAGATATTCATGTATTATTAATTATTATTATTTGTTTTTTATACAGTTATTTATGAATATGTATTAACCTTTTTGAATTTGTATTCATATGTTGTCATGTATCATTATATATATATATGTCAGTTTTTGTGTGCTATAAATAATATTTTAAAAATGAAATTAAATTTAAATTTTATTTAATTTTGTTATTTTTTTCAATATATATAAATTATTCTTTATAATTTTTTAAAATTTTAAATAATAAAATATAGATAGAGGTGTCAATGTCACATTTAATTGTAGAATTATATATTTTTGAAAAAAATATATTTATTTAAATAAATATTCATTCATAATTTAATTTCATTATGATTTATAAAATAATAAATTATCGTATAGATAATTTATATATATAAATAAATAATAATTTTTAAATTTTTTATGATGGAAAGTATATCAAAAAATTATTCACAATTTATATAATGTAGTTCAATTTAAATTTATCCACATATGGTTCAAAACAAAAAGCTAAATTTTTCTAGTCCTTAAAAAGAATGATTTTTTAACTGTCCATGTCTTGAAACATGTATTGAATAAATTGGATGAATTATCCTTTTTTATGAATATATATGGAAATAACTGATTTTTATTCTTCTAAATAGAATCTTAAATAGTTATTATAATATATCCAAGTGTTTATGATACATTAGAAAATTAATTTAGATCCATGATTGTTGAAAACATGAATAATTTAAAAATATTTTATATTGTGGGAATTAATGTTCTCAATATATTGTATCAAATGAAGATGTTATCCAAAGATACACTAGGTAACATTCACTTATATGGGGACTCTGTCCTAGGTAATGTTATGATAGTAAATTTCCATAGGATCCAACTTAAATCTATTTACCCACTAATTTTTGTCCATGTATGTTTTTAGGGTAATTTCTAGACTACCTCATAAAGTGGAGTATTGTATTTTGTTTCATTTACAGTTGAATTTCGATGATTTTTTAGATCTCTATGTTGTAGAACAATACCTATTTCATTGTGGTGTCTGAAAATTGGATGATTTTGTTGAAAATAATGCTTTAGGATGATTTTTTATTTAAAATCATTAATGGATTAGAATATATGTCAATCAATTTCAGTCTGTTTTTTTAATACCGATCTTCAATTAGTATTGCACTATTATCCAAAGTCCCCAAAAGATGGGAAATCTCTTTGTAGATTCTATTCATTCTGAAATGGTTTCATATATTTCTTTTATTCTATTTCATACCCACATACATTTAGGTACTATTTTCACAATAAAAAACCATCTCATCCATCACTATCCTCTAAAATATAACTAGTTTATGTGTCCATATGAACTATTGAGTATTCATACTCAATTATATAGTGATTTAATTATTATTATAAGAACATTGTCTTCAAATTACAAGAAATTAATTATATAACATATTGAAGTCAGATGTTATTTCATAGGATATATTGATAAGGTAAAAAGTTATAAATCATTAATTTAATTTTTTTAAATTAAATAATTTATTGGATTTCATTTTGAAGGATTTATATGATATGAATGTGAATATATTAACTTATCTTAGAGGTTTTGCGTAAGAAAAATGTCTATTGATGTTGAACCTCCATTTGAATGTGATTCACTTTTTGAGACCCCTCCAAAATTTCATCTACCTCTCCAACATTGTATGCCTACATTTTGAAATTATTCAAAAAATATAATGGATGATATAATGGATTACCACATTACCTGATACCATGTAATGGTAGTGATTAATGGATTATCTAGATTAAACAACTGTTTTATGAAATCTTTATCGTTTTATTATCCCAGATATATGAACTGTATAATCCAATATCACCATAAATTGCCTTTGAATATTTTTAAATCATGGTATTGGATCACCTAAAAAATTATGAGATTAATTCCATAGAAAATGTTTCCATACCTCTATGTTTGGAACAATATAGCTACAATAATAATAATTTTTTAAAAACTGAATTTAACAATGAAATACCATAAAACCATATATAATAAATTCTTGTATAATAATATATTAGTTTATAAACCATTAAAATAATGTGAATGGATGGATTATTCATAAATATTCTCATCATTACATAAAAACAATTCAATTAAATTATTGAATGGTTTTTTTGTTACAATGATTGTAATATAGAACACATATATAACCAGAATCCAATATATCTTGTTGATGAACATCAAAATATTAACTTGATTCCATTTTATTTTTTTCCTTAATAATTCAATCTTAATGAAAAATTTCTCCTAACTATTCTATTTCTAGTATAAATAATGGAGCAAAGGAGGTGGTATACGAAATTTTAGTCTTTCATATTATAAAATAAAGAAATTAAATTTATTATCAATTCATGTATTTTTTATAAATGTCTTAAAAATTGTATGACCTAAATTATAAAATATACTAATGATATTGTGATAACATTTAGTAATATAATTTTCAGATGATAATTTATAAGGAAATTGAAAATAGGTTTTAAAATTATGAATAAGGTTATCCTATTAAAAAAATATGTGCATATATTTTTTATGATTAAAATAATAAATTATTATATCTATCTAGAAATGGTAATATTATTAATGTTATTAAATAATATATAATTGATTATATAAATCCTCATAGTATCCCCAATTTTGTTATATATATATATATATATTTTAAAACCTTTTTCAAATATTGTTGTTATTGGGTTTATCATTTTATTTTTATGAACTGTTGTTATGGGAAGCATAATGAACACAATGATTTATAATATACGTGATTTTACTTATTAATGTTATAAATGAGGTATCTTTTTGTGAAATTTGAGTATGATTCATTAGAATTACCTTATGTGGTTTTGATGGAATAATTACACTACTCCTTATTTATCATTGTGTGATGATATATTTGTTAGTAATAACCTGATTTTGATGAGATTCGTATATTTTGATTATGTTGTCAGTATTGAAAATTTGAAATAGAGCATAGGTTTTTTATTACAATATATGGATTTCATGTTTCCTAGAAATTAAAAATATAATTTTTTGGGGAAGTCTATAAAACTAAGGATATATATATAGCTAATATATAAGGAATTATTGAATCCTAGTGGCTGAATTGATTGATTTTAGAGTTAGATCAATATAATAATATAATTACAATGTAATCATATCATTATTAATGATTATATTTTTATTTATATATATACATAAAAGGTATATATGATCATATAGTCACCAGGGTACAATTTATTATTGATGTAACCGAACTAGGAAAAATGTATATGCAGATGATACTCACCACGGACAACTAATGAAATATTTTTACTAAATTCATGGGTTTTTTTTGTATTTACATATAAATTAAATACTATAAATATGTGTCTATTGGATTAAAATTGTGGTCATGGACATCAATCATATATTATTTCTTAAATGCTGTATAATTTATATATTCAATATTATTTTTTTATTTCTAAATTTAAATAATCAATGTTTGTTTAATATTTGTATTATCATACAACTAACATTTATTACATACCATGTTATGTAATTTTATTTCATATCATTCTTACATTGATTAATCTTAGTTTAACCATATGTGAATTCTTATAACCTTGCATGGGATTGTTATATTTGATCAAAGCATATTTATCCACACATTCATGGATGTAACATATGATATAGTCATTATTTTCTTTTTTCCTATTTTGACAAATTTGGGGTAATATTATAATATATAGTATATTTTTTTAAGTATAAATATATATCTAGATAATTATATCATGTAGTATGCAGTTATTAGGATAATACTTCTATTCTTTTGATAAAACCATTTTTATCCTTGATGTTATAGTCCTCAGTGCTTCGTATAGATATATTTCGGTATATATTACATAGTAGTAAATATTTATGGATCTATTAGGATTGTTCCATTAGTAATATATTTAGCATGAGGATGAAAAATAAAATTTTCATTTGGATTTTTTACAATATTATTCTCCTATGTAATAAGGCTAACTGGTATGTTTATTTTTATTGATTATTTATGTAATTGGATATAATTTTTAGTATATGTAGGTGTATGTGATGTTTTATATTATAAAAATAATTTTCATGTACATTATAGTTTCATTGGTACTATATTGGTATAAAATAATGTTAAAATTTTAATGGGAAGATGTGTATTTTCTACTGACCTCATGTGATGTCCGTTAATGACCAATGGATAAAAATAGGGTCAAATGATGTTCATGATAATTAGAGGATATATTTCACTAAAATAATTACAATATCAACAAGATGGAATTATTTTTTTTTAAATTGATTAATGATAATGAAAATATTACAATATCAAAAATAAAACTTATTAACAATATAGTAGTACATAGAAAATAATTATACATCAACTAGAACAATCCAAGAGACAACATGAAATTATAAAACCATTGTGAAATTTTAACTACCCAACATGGATTTCCTGAAAAATAACCAATTTGAGAATTAACATGAACTCATGCATGAATCCCCATAGATAATATATTTCAATCTATAATATTGATTATAAGTTTATAATGGTGACATATAATCATTTTAATCATTGATTTCCTCTATCACATTAATAAAAAAGAAAAAACAAAACATCATGTGGAAGATAACATCAAATAAAGTAATAAATATTCTCACATGTTTCACTAAATGAAAAAAAACCATGGCCTCAATTTAGAATTATAAACCAAAAAATAATGGTTTATGTATGAATATATGAAAATTCATTAAAATGATTTATAGAATTCCCTGCTATTACTACCAGTTAAATTATTCATAATTTGTAATCTATTATGGGTCCAATTAACCAACAGAGATCCCTAATCAGGATATCTCCAGAGTTAAGGATATTATCTTACATTATAAGAGTAATTAAACCATATAGAAGACAAAAAATTAACCATAAACCGGTGTTCAACTGTATAAAAAATGAATTGAATATTAATAAAAATTACCAAAAAAGCATAAAAATAAATAAATTGTTTATTCTATATAAAAATATACATTTTGGATCCTACCTCAAATACATATTGAAAAAATATTCATAATGACAGTTATAAACGTGATCATTGTATCTGACATACAATACAAACCCCAAAATGTGGGATTTTATAATTTTCCACTGATTAATGACGAAAATATCAATTGTAAAAAATCACTTACCGATTTGTAGATATGAACTTGAGAGATGATGATTAAGCACATAATTAATACAATAACATATCTGGAATATATATTAAACTATGCTTAAAATCTATGCCTCGTTGGTTATCACTAATAGAAAAATCTAAATTTGAAATCCTCTTAATCATCTACATGTTCTTCAAGAATCCACATGGGCTTGATCCTCAAATTCTGGGTGCCGGTATGATGATCTAACGGCTCCATCATCGCTCTGATGAACAATGCACTACCATGGATGAGATTCTGGAGAGTGTTCTCAGTAAGAGATCAAAGATAAAGAGTATATCACTCTAGAATAGAGGATAGAGGAGTATAGAGAGTGTGGTTGTGAATATTCCTTGGAGAACTCTTATCCTCGTCTATTTATAGAGTGTTTAAAATATACAAGTAATGCCTTCCCAATACATAATTAATTAAAAATCTATATAAAAAATAGTTTGACTACTGACCTATTTAATCAATATAATTAATTATTATTATCACATACCTATAATACGATAATTATATTATGAGATAAAAATTGATACATTAATATGAATCTTAATCCTGTAAATATTAAATTAACCTTTACTATTTTAACATAATATTCATTCAAATAATATTTTTACGTATTTACTCACTAACATGTAAATAAATTTATTAAAATAATCCAATACTAGTTATTCTTAAAATGACTAATATGAATTTATTTATTGAATTGGAGATCGTATCTCCATGGATAAAACCAAGATTCCACTAGTGGGGCCCACCATGCCCACTAAACCTATTCATCTGAGTATGAAACATTCTTGAATACAATATTTTTTTGATACTCTATGGCCTAATATCGACAGTAGTGACTATTATTCATAGACCATGAGTGGGATCTTTAAAACCCTAATGGCCCCTAAAGAGTTGAGGATTGTTCAGTAGCTACAACCAACCTACTAACAAGCACTATGTAATATATTCTCTTTGACATTAATATATCAAAAAGTAGGACACACAATCATGTCATATTATATATTATTTTTTATTATTTTTTTCCATCTATATAGATTTACCATGGACTACCATTTCAATAGATTTATGAAGGCACTATTTACATGGTCAATAGGGTCTAATATATACAACATCCATAACCAATATGTGAAATATTCTATCACAAGAATTCAACCAATGTCATGATACTAATGATGAACCCACAAAAACTAGATTTTCATGATATCATCATCATGTGTTTTGACATTCATCAAACAATATTATCAGACAACACACATTGGAAATGATCACATTTTTGGGGAAAATTACAAATATTCATAGATTGAAAAAACCAATGATTGAAAAAACATAAGTTGTTCCTTTTTGAGATTATGTCCACATGATGTCACTTATAATGATCAATAAATTTTGATCTTCCTAAGATGATGTATCAATGCTTATGAGACCCTAGCACATGATATAAAATGAAATACAATGTCTAGTAAGTATAATCTATCAAGATCTTATGACCTTTTTATGATTAATGTCTGGGTATCTCAATGTTCTCATTAATGAATTAGATCTTTTTTAACCTTTATATATGACTATTAATCTCCAAACATTACCATTTCAATAGTGGGCACCGAGAAATATACAATATAATATAAATATAATATAATTTATAAATAGCTGTATACATGTTATTTTAATCAAAACTACTGTGTACTTCAGTCTTAGGAAGACACTATTACCACACTACCCCTTTAACTAGATCCAACATTCTAGTCAAACATGTTTGGTATTAAATGATCAAAATCACATTTATATAGAGACATTAGTTTTTCTATAAGGCCTACCAGGATTTTTCCACATTGAAATAATGTTATTTTCAGCCTCACATCCTTGAATAAAAAATATCATGATATAGTATCTTCGAGTATATCACATTTCACAATTTCATAACATCAAATCATGGATAGACAGAATATCATAATTTATATAATGGTATTTTATAAAAAACAATGCATGATTCCCTGAACTGGAACCGATGGTTTTATATAATTGCTACTTATTAGTTACATTAGATACTGTAATGCACTTGGTATTTATAGGTATGACTACCAATGAATTTTATGTGCATGTAATCATATCTACTTCTTCATAATTGGTATATTAGATTACATGGATCTACGTTTTTTGTCCCTAAAAAACTAGTATCCTTTCTTTTGCACTTACTAAGTGTAAATCAAATTTACTTTTTAATGTACAATCAAAAATTTCTGACTACATTCCTTGTAGTTATATTTGATATAATTGATATTTTCATACTCAAAATTGTATCCTAGAAATGTATGTTCTTGTACATTTCATGTTATACATGACTAATCCAGTACATAAGCATCTGTATTTAAACTTATTATTCCAATGTCCTTTTATTTCATAGACATGTCAACTTAGAGAGATTATGCCACATGACATTTGATAAAACTCCACTCTTAAATTGGCCCATATTGAATTTTTCAATACCATATCCCTATATGTATGTCTGAAATTTTATAAGAATCATTAAGATCTACCTCATTAGATTATATTCATTATAATCTAGGTTGATATATTAATTAAATTAATAGAGAATTAATTTCAACATAGTCATAAATAACATTAATATCAACCTTTTTTCCTTATTTCCCCAATATATTTTTCATGTAAAACCATTGATCTCCCAATAAAACCTAGTAAACATGGAAATTATTTATTGAAAATTTATATTCTCTAATCCCATTGCATACTTAAATCATAATAAATATATCAATAACTATTAACCATTATTATCATTCTATGATATGACCATCCCTATATAGTCGTGTCATATATAAGCATTCCGTGTTTGGTGGTCATGACATATACTGCTCAAAATTGTATAATAATATAAAATACATATGATAATTAAAATTATAATGTACATAGGCATACCGAAATGGTAATACCGGTATTTCCTTATTGTTACTACATTTATACAATCCATGTATCAAATCACTTGAATACCCACAATAGTATTAAAAATAAATATCCCATTTTGAACATTCATACATGGACTCCATCAAATGAATTTTAATTATTCTTGATAATCTTAGATAGTTTTCATATACTATATAACTATAGGAAATTTTATTCAAAATGAATAATAGATCATAGGCCATTGTGAACACAAAAAACGCCACCATGGTGTTATCCTTACTGCATATTATGTGTCTCTAGAACATACATTTTTCCATATTCACTTGTTGTAATAGTTCCCTTGCCATCTACATGTGAATCTCTTTCATTAACTAAATGAATGTAAACCTAGATCCAACTATTTATAATGGGTTGTGAAACCTTGTATAAATATAGTCAGTCACTTGAATTCTGCTATTCCATTAAGATATTAATGTAATGTCAAAATAAACCATAATGACAATTATAATAGATCTACATTGTCTTTGTAAATGATTCATGTTTTATTGTATCCTAAAAATATACATGCAACTAAACACATGTTTTTATTACATAATGTGTTTCCATCATATTATAACTCATATGATATCCATTATTCATATTAGATGGAATTTGATTATGTGATATCACCATTATTTGAAAAAAAACATCATAGAATATAATGGTTGTTTCTTCATGTTGTAACATCGATACTACATAAATCATACCTTTTATGAATAAAATGTTCATTTATGAATTTTTTCACAAATTTTTTTTTGATCAATGTTAACATATAGGAATCCGTCATTGATCATAATTATTGAAATAAACATCATAATGTACATAAGGTAAAGTATGTTCAGGAATTTCTATACACATCGATATCATTATTGATGATTGCATAGTTATGTTATTATTTGAAATTTCAAACATGAAGCAACTCAAATATTAAGAGAATGTATATACGTCACATTTCTTATTCCTTCATTAATTTAAGGAATCATACAATGTATATATATACCAATTACAGATTCATGGAATAATTTAAAGTCTCAAACTGATGTAATTCCAAATGCTTTGTTGCATAGCATTATATCTAATGGTTTCTTTTTTCAAACTAATTATGTCAATAATACGAATGGTGTAAATCGTTTTTGATCTTATATACCATACCTAATATAAAAATTATGTCATGTATTAATTTTACATGAAAAATAATTATCACTGCACAATTGGGTAAAATCCTTACATTTTATATTCTTATGATATTAACAATGATTCATGTGTCATTGAACTGTTTAATGAGTATTAGATATCTAATATGACATTAATTATGGAACATGGAATAATGAGTCTTTATGTCTAATAGATTTGTGAGATATGATTTTTGGTAATACTCAATAAATGTTCTAAAATATTCATTCACATGGAATATAGATGTTGTGTACTAATCAAAAGTGGGATAGGTATCACCCTTGCTGAGGAACATATATATTAAACCTGAATTTTTGTTACATTTTCATACTTACATGGTTATTATATATTAATACACATCTGTAATTGTCATATAGTATTAAATATGCAATAACTAAAATAGAAAAAATTAATTTTTGTATAGATAAATAAACATAATGAAGTGGTAACATGCTTTTTTAATTCACTGAATTTCATTCAACCTTAAATTTTTTAATTTTATGATTATAAAAAAAAATTAACCATTATTATTACCTCATTCATTGAATGACATTTCAACGGTTCTTCAGACATTACTTCCCTTTTCCTTTTTCCCTACCTTTCAATTTTTTACCCGTTAGAATTGATGATTTATCATTCCATTGTATTTTTATTTAAATTGAGATACTTTTGAAAATATGTAATAAAATAGTTACTTAATTGTAGTTAATTTTATTAAATAAAACAATATATGATAAAGAAGGTTAAAATGATATGATAAATGGATATATTTAAAGATCATGAGCAATCATTCAATTTAAACATGATGGTGTTACGATAACCTTATTCATATATTTCTCCACATTCTAACCATATGAATCTAAGAGATGAGAATACGTTTGATACCATACATTTCTAGATTTAGTGACTAATTTTTTAATTATAAATTGATTATATCATAATGACATAAAAATCTTCTAATTTATTCATTATTCTCCTCTAAGTAATTTCTCACCCTTACTTGGTAAGGTGACATAACAGTTTTGGGGTACATTAGAACCATGAGTTCCCTTTAACATATTACTATGTTCATGTTCCCATACTATTCATGGATTCACATGCTGATGTGGATATTTATATGATATATTATTAATGACAATAGTTTTTTTGGTATAACATTATATTTTCTATTAAAATATTTTTATTAAACTAGTAAATTCCATCAGATTACCATTATAAACATTTTTATAACTTCATTAAATCATTAAACATCATTTAATATTTTATCGAAATATAGGAACACTCTGTGGTAAAATTAGAAAACATTTTCACTTGAGTATTCTAGTGTAATGTATCCTTTTACCTACCCTCGTAGTCTATATGATTTGGATATTCCACTATATATATGGTTCAAGATATGCATTGGGTAGGCCAACCACATTAACTTATTGTTCATTGGTCTGCTGAGTGATGTACCAACACCGTAAATTGTTACTTGATTTACTCAATTATTTACTCTAAAAATAAAAAAGGTTATATTTGGTAACTTTTTGCTACAATTTAGTTATGTCAACCCACAAATCTAATAAGAACTCTCTAGTAGTAAGAGGCGCCCACAACTTTATAATGACAAGCACAATGAATTCCTGATTTATTTCAAATTTGAATAATAGAATGAAATACCTACTTAATAATTATTTGAGGGTTTCTTGTTATTAATGCGATGAATGAAATCGTTTTCTATCATATCAGAATATTATATGTGATCAGTCACACAAATGATCACTCTAGAAGTATATAATTCAATCACATAACATGTTCAATTTATTTTTCATGCTTTTTTATTATGTCTATGTGATCTCATATAAAATAAACATTCCAAATCAATAATAAATGAAAAAATTAAATGACAACCAGATCATGATATGATTATAAATTATGACCCACTGGGTAAATAATGGATCAACCAAGTCCCATGTGGTAATAACATTAGTTGTTTCACCTATGACTAGAGTTGGCGCCCCTTCTGATGCAATGAATCAAACTCATGTCTGTTGTGTCACCATTACGTAGAATGATGTGTGTTAGTTTCTATCTCCTCATTATACAACAATACTCTCTCACTGGTGAGGGGAATTATGGACTATAAAAAACATTCCTAAAGTGGACACATAGGACCATATACATACAATTACACTAATAAAACACATAAATCACCTTTTATTTAACTACATATTAAAAAAATTCAAAAAATCTAATAAATTAATAAAATAAGAACCAAACCTGATTTTTTTGGTCAACAACTCATTAACCATCAATACACATTGGCCCGAATATTTAAAAATCAATGAAAAAATTTAATTAATTTTTTAGTAAATAAATTCTATGTGTATTTTGATTGAATAATAAATTCAATCTAATTTGAATTCAATTAGATTAGTTATTCGGTTCAAAAAATAAATTTAATTTTCAATATAAATTAACTAATTATTTTAATTAATATTTGTTAATATTAATAAAATTATTCGGTCCCTGAATACCCTAGGATGGACTACCCATGCTCGTTCAGGGTTAGACTATCCCGCCAATGCCATTTCAATATAGAGTTAACCATAAAGGGTTTCATGTCTATAAGTTAGAGAAAGAAGTCTCTAAAATAGGAAAACCAACATCTCACGAGATCGCAGATTCCTTACACTCTAGTCGGGTATCACCTGCCAATCCACCGGGGAACACTATGGCACTCATTCATGGGGTTTGGTGGACCAGTAAAGGGGAGGAGCTTGTTAGGTATCATTAGTCATAGAAGATAGTGTCATCTGGATCAATGCGGTAGTGTCTGGTGACCTAAAACATGATTCTAGGTTATGTGTAACCAACACGAGGACCGTGACAGTCAGATCTTGATTCTCTCCAGAAGCGAGGATGTTCAAAACCATGTGGGAGGTGGCTTCCAACCAGATCTGGGCATTTGGTGCTCGCTATGGAGGCACGTTGTGTGAAAGAGCCAGAAGACAAATGGTGGTGGCCATGGGATCAGGGAGAACATTCAATAATTATTTATTAATTACACAAAAGTGTGGATACACCTATGTTTAGAAAAATAATAATACGACCACTACAAAACAGAATGAGATAAGATTAATGGAATTTCAATCAGTATTATAACTTCAACTGACCAAAAAATGGAAATATGAGGTCATATTAGAAATTTTTCTATAGGGTTAGGTACAGAAGGATGCATTATGTTCTAATTAATGAAATTTTAATTTATATTTGGATTAACATCATCACGTGAGTCTCTGATATCAATGAAGGGTTCTAAAAATTTACTATAATCTTCAAATAGTGAGATTATACAATTTTCCACTAAGGATCGACATGAACACATCGATAATGTATCCACATTTTCTGGTATATGTCTAATATTTCATGTGATGTGGGTTATTATGAAAATTAAAAAACATATAATATCTGGTTTACCTCAGTTGTCGTGCTCGACGTATGATCATCGTTGTATTTTTATCCTTAATTAATAAAAAGAAGAATTACTCTAGATCATAACAATGTAGTTAATGAATCCATGGGAGCATCTATCATGGATAGATGTGTGCTAGCGCAGAGTTCTAGTGAGGCCTTAAATGCTCTGATGATAACCACATTGCCTTGTTTATGATTCCATTGAGAGAGCATGATCGGAGGTCATAGATCAATAGCCTCTCCATCTATAATGCATTAGAGAGGAGTAAATAGGGATTTTCTATCAATAGTCCATGATAAAATCCTCTCCTCCAAAATTTAAACAGTGTTATGAAAATACCACATAATTCTTTCCTGACCCCTCATAATTGGAACTCAATGCTAAAAAAATTTTAACTACAAAACTGAGTTATAAAGATCATTTTTTTTATAATTAATTACTTATAATATAAGAAATATATTATGTGGTAATAAATAAGCAATAAAATCAATAAGTACTCCATGAAAATATTAAATGAACATTGAATATTTTAAACTAATATTCATTAAAAAAATATTTCATGTATTTAATTAAATTATTGTACATATGTTTAATATATATGTTCAATTCCAATTATTCATAACATGAATTATATGAAATTAAAATTTGAAATTATGATCATATCTCTTTGGAAAAATCCCAGACAATCATTACTGGGCCCACTGTTTCCACAAAACATATTACACTAAATAGGAATGATTCATGAATATTCTATGGTGTTTGAACCTCTATTCCCTTGTCTCGATAGTAGAAATACTATTCATATAACAAGATATGGATCTAGAAACCCACCGTAGACCCTAAATAGGAAATAATTTTACCATTATCAAAAAATATCATGAAAAAACAAATTATGTAAAATAATCTTTTTGACATTAATATCTCATAAAAATGAAGCAAACCAATATAGTAATCCTATACATTTTTTACTATTTTTTGATCTAACTAGACATATTTACCTTGGACTAAAATGGATATAGATTCTTCAAGGTACCAACATCATGATGAACATGTCCTTAGATATATAATTTTTTTAACCACATGATGAAAAATAATTTCATAAATAATCATCCAATGAATCAACCAACATAGTGTACCTCTTCAAGATTTAGTCATTGTTTTTTTAGCAATACTACAATGTAAAAAATGAAATGGTACACATTGAAAATAATATTACATTAGGAGACCCTTATATATTTCCATATGTATGACCGACCTATAACACCCAAAACCTATGGTTTTTCAATTGGGGGGTATGTCCCCATGATCTTACAACTATAGTTCACTATGTTCAAACATCATGAGAATGATTCAAACATTTTATGAGCCCCCATCACATGATATTTTAGGCAGATGTTGTATCAATTATGTAATATGTATTTAGACCATGTGATTTTTGTTTATGACTAATGTCATGATATCCCAAGATTTTCATTATAAACTGGGATCTGTTATATCCTTTTGATTGACAAAACATCTATGGACATTTCCATTTCTACAGTGGGAGACGATCAATTAACCATATAATTGTAAAAAGACATCATGTATAGATAACTCTATACATGATATGGTAATTAAATGTAAAAAAAAAGTTCTGTTTAGGGAACCCACTATTATAAAATTACAGACATCGCCATAGTCACAACATGTATTCGATGATAGTAACTGGGACCATTGTATAAAGTCACACCCTAGAGTTATCAATCCTTATCTCTCTCCGACTGTTAAGCCATAAGGCTGAGATACTCCATGACTAACATGGATATATAAGTATAGATGTCATATCAAAAAAATATGAATATTTTTAATAAAAAATGGAATCATCATTAATATAATTTCTTGGGAATAAAATAAATGATTTACACCACTAGAATATGTTCATGTCCGTCTTTATCATCATCGAATATCATGTATTATTATCTGCTATTAAACACCCATATCCAAAAAGTGCATACATTATTATTACCATAAGGAAATCCTAAAAAGTTCTGGACACACACAAAAAATTTCATAATATATATGGTATAAAAAAATGATTTCAATATGATAAAATAAAATAATATCCATGTACATTTTTTCAAAATATAGTAGTGGATAACAAGCTATATACACATAATCCTTGAATAAAAAATCATATATTTTTATCATGGATTTTTACACACACACATGTAATCACCATCAATAATTTTATAATATAGTATGCTTGTATAACCATCACATAATGTAAAAATTTCTAAAATGGGGAAAAAAACACAAGGGTCATAATTATTTTTACAAAATTATGATATACATGAAAACACATTGAGAAGTGTTTCCCAACTGACACATGTGTTCTATCCAAATTAATCTGAAAAGGAAATAAACCCATGAAATGATTATAAATCATAGACATAATTATTATAGAATGATATTCATGATGATTCCTAATCAACAAATCAGGGTACACACTAACATACAACTTGGGTTTCATGAATGATTATAGAATTTTGTTTGAGTAAAGGTGGTGTATTAAATATTGTGACTAATCCTTATATAACAAAATTATTACATATATTTAGACTAATATTTAATACATTAAATTATTATATTCATGATATATTGAATGTTATAAATAATATGGAAAAAAGTAACAAAAAAATTCATTCATAGTTGAGGTACATCATCCCCCACTATTTTATTAATATCTATAACCATATTTAGAAAAACCGTACATAATTAATTAATTAATAAAATAGTTAAATTTTAAAAAATGTAATAGTGGTCTCATATGATTAGTGGAGATATGTATCTATAGAATTAAAATAGGGGTATCAGAACATGATTATGAAATATGAATATTATACACCGCACATCAAAGATCATATTGTGAGTCATTTCATAATGATTGAATGTCCTCAATATATGAATTTTAAGGACCTTCAAGAAAATGATTTGTAAAGAAGAAAATATTTTAATAATACATTTAATTTTATTCACACATACATTCATGGAAAATCATTTCCATATTATAAAAGAAATAATGAAAATGTTGTTATATTGGAATGGAATCACTCCGCTGTTCAATTATAGTAGTTAAGGATTACACTGAAGGACATCATAGTGTACAAAGTGATCTATAGGATGATTTTAACTCCTAATTCATTTATAATAATTCTAATGTGACATTTAACATTACATGTGAGGTGGTGGGAGATATAGTTCTAACACATATCAAAATTAAGACATTATTTATTTGTTCCAAAATATCAGAACACCTTTATCATGTCATTACACAAGAAATGTAATGGGATTCATTAAACATTTGTCTTATTCTAAACTGTTGAAATGTGATTTTTTTTCATAATCATTTCATCATTTCACCATTTCATAACCCATGGAATACGATGTATCTTTTATAATATTTTTTTAATGGTATAACCATGGATTTGAAAAGAGTTTCATAAAAAAAATTTATCTTTACCAATATTCCATCAATGAATGAATAAGAATGGTACCCTTGGAATATATCACAATTCAGAACAAGGTAACTTAAAAAAATTATAAATAGATAATTATTTTGACCAATCATTTGATAAATTTAATGAGGAAAATATCCTTTCAAATTACTGAAAAAATGAACAAGTATTCATTTTAACAAAAAAAATTTCCTTAAAATTAATATTAAATCATATTAAGTATTTTTAAAAGGATATTAGTTTCATGGATTTGGGATGTTTTCTGCATTAATCATGTGTTGAAACAAATATTATTATTTAATTTTTTTTAAATTTATAGATATGTTGTTTGGAAAATAAATTGATGAATCCATTTGAATCATTTTGATAAAAATAAAAACGTGTGTTAAAATTTATTTTATAAATAATAGTTTAATAGTATAACAGTTTTTTAAAATACTTGGTTTTCAATGAAAACCTATTTATAACAAAATAAGGAAATATTTTCAGGATTTCTATGAAAAATAAACATATTAATTTTACATTACAAAGAGTAGCAAAAGTGTAGTATCACATGAAAATATAATTAATATCCAAAGGATCAAAACATAATTGATCTTATTGAGTGTTTTATTGTATGGTTTTATCAATAGAAACATAATCATAAACATTCTAGATAAAAGATGACATTGAAACATGAAATCATTATCAATGTTGAAATATTGAATCATAGTCCCCATGAAAGAATAAAATAAAATGGGTGTTAAAATATCATGATGCTAAATAAATAAAAAATATTATATGTAAAATTTTATGAATATACACCACATTAAAAAATATTGATTCAAAATATAACATACACCTCAACGATCTAAAAATGATACAAAAATCCCATAAAATAATAGTTAAATTTCATCATACACACTCAAACATAATTTATAATAAATATATATTTATTATAAATATATTAAATAAAAAAATTTATATATATAATAGAATGTATTATTTTCCTATGACAGTTTATGACGTATTTTTAACAATTAAATCTAAATGTTATGTATTGTGTAATTTCTAATTTGTTTTTCATATATATAGTGATTTATTAACATGGTCGCACATAAAATTAGAATGTTTATGTCATTTATATAATTTTATCAATAATATAAATACCATAAATATTCAGTAAATTTGTATTTATAGTGATTGATTAATTATATATATAGAAATTGAATTTAATATGTCATGGAGATGGTAGGTTAGACATACTCGTGAATTTTTTTCCTTTTTCTTGTTTGATTGAATAAAATGATGGAAAATAATATAATTTAAATCCCAAACATTTTTTTCATATATATATCATTTGTAATTTAATACCATACAGTAATAATTCCACGAAAATCCTAAATGAAATTCATTTCTTATTATAGTGGTAGCCAATGGTACACATGATTGAAATTATTGTTTTATAAAAAAATAGAGAGTATGATGGTATATGAGATATAATATTTCAAAAATCATAATATCATAATAGTAAATATATAAATATAATACATTCATTATTATTACTATCCTTGAGAGGTGGTAAACTAAAAATTAATGACATATTTTCATGAGGAGGTAGTCTTCCTCACGAACTAATTATGATTTCATATTTTATTTAGCAGAACTGGATATCATTTTAAGAAATCTACTTATATTAACAAGATATAATCATTTTTGGGATACTAATATTACTATGTAATCATGTTATATTTAGAAATATATAATTTTTAGAATGAAATTAATCCAAAATTTCCTTTGATGAACATTACCTCTTTTTTTGGTTTCCCTTGTGAGTATACACCAAAAACCTTACATGGTTGAAATTCATTATAAAATATTTCTTATAATATGAGAGGAATGATTTTGGGAATGAAATTGAGATTTTTCTTATGAAATTAGTTTTATGGTGTTCATAGTAGTGGAAAAGATGTGGAATTTTATATGTTAGTTTAGTTGCATAGATGTAATTTTTTGAAATAAAGAATTCCATCGACATTTCACCATGTCACGAGGACCCATTAAAGGAATGTAATTGACATAAAAATATTTATGTTAATATTTACCAAAAAAGGGTTTTGTACCTATTTTTAATATTTTTATCGTGTGGAATTTTGTTGTAACCACTACCCCTAATAAAATAACTTTGAAATAAACTGTGGAAAATAACTTTTACTATTTTCTTCATTAATTTTGGAAGATAATGAAATTGAAAATATTTGAAAATACAAAATATGGAATATTTATATAAAGAATCCATTTTTATGAATTATTCTCACAACAACGTGGAACAAAATTTAAAAATAGTAGTTCATACTGAATGAGAAATTGGTTTTTAAAACATTAAAAGAAAGAAAGTTTGAAAATAATTGAAATAAAACTAAAATATGATGTTAATTCCCAATACTAAAATTATATTATTATACATAAAATTTGTAGAATATTTCATTAAAAACAATAAATAAATTAAAATTATAAAAATAAATTTAATGAAATTGCATTTTCCAGTTAAATTTTTTTATTTCTAACTATTCATCAAAAAATAAATCGTTTACAAAAATAAAAAAACCATTCAAACATCATTTTTAAATTATTATTTTTAAAATGAGGTTTAATTTACTCATTTTATATGTTAAAAGAAGTAGGATTATAATTATTCACAATAGGAATTTTTTTGTAAAATAGTATTTTATAAACATATAACGACAGTACTATAAATGGTGTAATTGTAATCAATATGTATTATTTCTGTAAAACCATTCTAAATAAAATTTAAAAATTATGTATAAATATTAATCTTCATGTGTTTAAGAAATAATATATAAGGGTCTTGTTTAAATAATATATCCTGGTTTGGATAAAACTAAATGTCAGTTGTACTTTATTTTATCCTAGTGTAGCATATAGCAGAAGAATGTCATGTTGTTGTGTGTAATAAAAAATTAAAATTTTATTTACAATAACACAACATACAAATGAAATATAATTTATTGGAATAAAAACATTTGTAACATGTTCGATTACATTATCCCCCTTAAATTAATTTTTACATCCAAATTCATCAACCTTGATAATAATAACTATGTATACTTTTACCTTATTATTTAATTTTGTTCTAACATCATATATTGAAAATAGTTTTTTTGTTAGAAAAAATTATCCTATTTACTGGTCATTCTTGTTTGAACATTCATTTTAAAAAATAGAATATCCATCAATTTTTCCTGATAAGTATGGTTATTCTAATATATTTTATCCACTAAGTTCCGTAGATGTGAAGGTTATTTTTCGATTCCTTATGAGGGAAACATGGAGGACATCATGAACACGGAAGAGGTTTCATGGAAGTACCGTCAAGTAGGATACCATATTTATATGATTATAATTTTAATAGGGACCGATATAACGAGGTATTAGTTTCTCATAATTTTTCAATTCCATAAAATTTATAATAATGAAAATAATTGAATATCATTATCCCCATCTTCAAATATAGAGACATATCAGTGATTTTGAGCACATCATTTCATAAAACTATGAAAAACCATGTTGTGTTTCTCTATATATGTAAAATTTATCTTCAATTTTTCCAGATATCATAGGCCCTAATAACTTTATATATATGTCATCTTTCCAACATGTTTGACCTATAAATGTCATTCAATATGGGGCATCATATTGCACCATCTCAATATTTGATTGAAATCTATTATTATGATAAAACTAAACTAGTACAAGGTATTTGTGCAAAAAACATTGAAATCAAAAGAAAAATAACGCAATATATCCTCTAGTATCTATGTACTTTTTTTGAATGACCATATGATTCAGTATGCGAAATAGTAATGAAAATAAAATCCATATAAAAACCATATAATGGTAATTCCATAACAATGATGTAGTCCTTAGATCCTAATTATAACTTATAATATGACGTACTACATGAAACCATACAACATTCATAATGTATTTTTTGAATTTTAATCTAGATATAAGTCTTCTCAGATTGCAATGAAGTGTTCATACATTGTTTGGTGGTTGGCCATATCCCATAAAAAATTATTAACATTAGACATGTTGGGTGATTCTGATGAGAAAATATAGGGTTATGTTTTCCAATTTCTATTATATTATATTTATTTTTTGAAAAAATACCCATATAAATATAAATATATATATTATCCTTTTCTATATAAAATATAATGCATTAATATAAATAGTCAATGACATATCTCTTCATAAAAACTATCTAGAATTATTCTGTCAAATATTTCCTGATTATATTTCTTCCCAGGTGAATAGATAATGAGAAACTATTAGATTCCTTGAACGTTTCCTTCATTATATCTGGTATAGATAAAAAAATTGATGATTCATGAACGATATAATTATATTTGGATCACGGTCAAAATCAGAAACATTTATAAAAATCAACATCATCACTGCACCTTTTTTATGTACATATTTAATCTTTCCATAGATAGATGGTCGATATTTCAGTCGTGAAAATTATGGTTTTCCCCTTCCTCTAGGATTTCTAGATCCATCAGTCAAAAATCCAGAAATGATGTACCTTTTTTAATCCATGTAATTTATATTCTATTATTATCCATTCAACTCATAGTATCATTCACATTATTCATATTCCCATTATTTTATTGAATTGAGAAATCATAATTATTAATCAAATCTATCCATATTTTCTTGAACATATTAAACTACAGCTATGTGAATATTTATATTATACTATTGTTATTTGTATATATTACATTTTTGTTATAAATTTAATTCTCCTATATCATTAGCGATCAAATTAAAATAGATAACACTAACTATTGTGTTTGGAAATTTTTATCCTTAATCATCAATTCTCATTACAAATAATCAATAACCACACATTTGTTCATTACAAAACAATATAATACATATTTTAAAAAATAATTATACATTTAATTACTTTCTCTACTAGTGCGTAATATAAGTGCATTAATAGAGAACAATATTCTCCACATATCTGGAAACATTTTTCTGAGATTAAATAGTCTTGATGAACATGGATCCCTTCCATATAAGCATTGTTTAAGGATTTTATACTCATGAAAAATTATCTAAACACCTCTGGTGGAGTCCATATATATAATGAAAAATACATCTCTCAATCCCTGTGTTTGATCTGTAATACATTCAATAATCATTAACAATGATGGATATTCTAATATACCATCTATTTAGATTATATATCCCAAAAATGAATAAATTTTCATCAAAAATCATAAAATCATTAATTTTAATATGTTTTCACCTTTTATATGTTCATTTATAAAATTATGATGTGATATTATTAAAATTACTTCTTTATGAATTGATAAAAATATCTTATCTAAACACTAATAAAAACTTATGAAGGGAATTTCTGATGATTATATTTATTAATTCTTTGAATATATATAAGGAATTAGAATAAATTAATTTATTCACATTCAATTCCAAATTATTATTCATTTACATAATATTTTCATTGTTATATCATCCTTATTAACCCTAAATTGATCATATTATTAATGAAGTTTGGTATTGGAAAAGTAATTTTCCCCACACATTTGATATAACAAGTCATTAATATGGAGAGGATGCTAATTTTATTTAATTATGATATTTATTAGCTCATAATAATAAATTAAATGTCATGTTGACCCCCCATTGATTATTCCATATCAAGTTATTTTAATCTAATGTGTTCTTATTTATTTAACATTTTATATTGAATTATTATTATTTATTCATTATTTATTCCAATATAAATTTCCTTACTCATAATTTTATGTCACCCTTATTATGTTTACATTCCCCAAGTTTGGAAGAGGTTCAATTTTTATTATGTTCAAGAATGGTGAGAATTTATTTTAAATATTCATTATTTTCTCTTACCATTGAAATATGGTTATCATGAAAGTAAAATGGTTTCATAAAAATGTCTATTATTTCAATACATTGGATTTGGTATATTTTATCTATTATAATGTAATAAAATAATTAATCAGCTCTAAATTGATGGATTATGTGCATTATAGTTGGTATTAGATAAAATTTAGTAGAAACATTGTAATCAAGATCAACAAACAATTGATTAGGAATCGAAACCTTAAAATAAATAATGAGGATAAGAATAGAAAAACATACTTGAATATTAGAATGGTAGATATTATTTGAGTCTTCTTAAAAATAAATCCAAGTCTCGATTATAAAATAGAACATGGTTCTATATCATATATAACTTTGGGTAACAACTTCAAAATTGAGTGTTTGTTCTCACAGGAGCATATCCTAGAAGATTATTACGTGACATAATGCACAACTATAATGATACATATGGTGGATACTGTTTAAATAATTATAATATTATATCTAATCCAATATGAAGGATATAAATTGAAAACTCCAATGAATGACATAGCCTAATCCTTAGACCATGTAATTTCATATGTAGATATAAATTGATGTTGTATTTATATATTATGGATTATATTAAATGACATAGTCAATGGGATATAAAATTAGTAAATTTCAATTATGACCTTAATTTTTAATAAATTATATAAATATAGTTTTAGAAAATTTACAACATGTATGTTTTTTTACAACCGATCAAATTTGGGAAGGTGGTTGGTTTTGATACTTTGTATGAAATACGATAAGTGTTACCAGACTACTAATAACCTATGTGGTACCCTGCTTGAAATGTAATTGTTCACAGATAAACAATATGATGAAAAATTCTTAATGATGATCCAATATTAATAGTTTTTAGGTTTATAGATTATAATATTAAACAAATTTAATTTATAAAATAGTTATATACTATCATATAGACTTGTTTTATTGATCATATTATCTATATATTTTAGAAATAAATGCATTTAAATTCATTTTTTCACATTAATATTTACAATAATTTGATGATTTTGAATTTGGTCAATGAGAAAAAAAATATGGGATTTTACATCTGAAATGATGCCATATTGAGTATTTATATTTCCACATATTATTAGTCACTAAAACAATTCCTCGCCATTAGGAATATTTTCATACTTTTTTATCCTAATATATAAATTTTAATAGAACTAACAGTCTGTTAAAACACCAATGATTGTTGGATTTTATGTCATAAAATTTCCATTTATAATTCACTTTTTATTAATCTATGAACTCAATAACCCCCAATTATTATTAACATTCTACCTCTATATCCATATTTTCTCTTTCCACTTATGTTTTTATTTTAGAAACCCAGTTATATGTTAATCCATGTGAACATTACACATATCAGTCTACCATATTTGGTGAATATTTTTTTAAATATTCTCATTATATGGGATTTCAAATATTCAATTTTCAAATTTGAAACCATATACTGCACTGATCAAGTATAAATTCAGGCGATGATATTAATTAAATATGGGGAGAATATAAAACTGTAAAAATTTGGAATGTGAAACTCTAATTTAGTAGCATGTAAGACACACAAAACTAATCATAGAATTAAATATAAAATCAAAAAAATGATATGGTATATTCTATTTTTTAAATAAATATATTATATTATATATTTTTCAATTCATGAAACACCAAATTATTTATCATCACACATACCAACGAGTTTCATCAATAGCATACATTACACGTAATACTGTGTTTTAATATGAAACAATATATTATTAAAATAATATAATATAATATAATAATATATAATAACTGCTAAATTGGAGGATATGAATACAATTAACTAATATTTTCATATTTATTTCATATTTTATTAGTCTACACAAAAATTTTAATGCATATAATTACCAATGGAAAATATATGAAATATTTTTATTAATATAAATACATTTATGTTGGGAAGTTTTTTTTATAAAAATTATATTTATTAATATTGGAGAATTATATTAAATAAATATTTATATTGTATTATATAAATACTTATGATATTAATCTAATATATATGGTAGGTAAAAAGTTTAAACAATCCCAATATTACACCTTAAATTCAATATTTTTGTTAATGTAATTTTATTATCATTTAATTAAAATCGTATTGTAAATCCAATTTTTGTAACATATATAAATTTAATATAAATAAAAATAATTTTTTAAATAGAAACATTCAATTTATTTTAGGATGATGTTTTCGTACATTTATATGATGTTTCAATTTTTGGTGAATAGTGAAAAATAATGAATTTAAATTAAAAATATCTTTTTTTAATTTATTTTTAATGAATACATCTAATAAATATCTGTTTTAATGAATATTTAGATTAAATTTTAATCCATTAATATAATTGATGTTAGTTGAAACAATTTCACTTTTAAATTCATTATAATAACATTTCATTGAATTTATTATTTTTACCCTAAAACACTTATTTATCATCTTGTCCGCGGGATTAATTTTAATTTAATTTTAGCCAAATCTATGATTTGAATTTGTGTACTAGTATCTATATTATTTAATCTATTTAATTTTTAATTTTATATAATATAAACATTGTTTTTGATGAATAATATTATTTAATGTAGAAAAAATTAATTAAATCGATTAATATAATATTATGCTTAATAAGGGACTCCAACATAGTATTTGGGTCCAAAATGAACTATATAATTTTCCAAAATAACTATTATGGACATATATTTACCATATAATACATATTATATAATTATATTAAATATGTTGTTAGCATGATGTATGGGAGATATCACAATAGTGTTTGGCTTCTTATATGTACCTAAATGCCACTTGTCTACATCTATAAAAAGGCTCTCACCCCTCCCATTTATTAAGAAAAAACAAGAAATTTAGGTCACAAATCACATTCTACAATATTTTCCAAACATCCCCCATTAATCATTGTATCCAAATAATTTAAATAATAAAAACCAATAAATTTAATTTTTAGAAACCAAAATGAATTACTCAAAAATTTGTTAATGTTTTCCAAGGATCCCTTTTCATTCATTTAATTATCCACAACAGAAATTAATTTTAAATAAAGCTTATATAAAAACTTACCAATATGTAATATATTCTTATATATTGAATGTATAAAATTTATACCCCATCATTCACATACATACATAAAATAACGTACACAATCACCTTTCATGTGTACAATGGACTACAACATTCCGAACGAATGTCATTTGATAATCAATTTTCCCTCATTAATGTTTGGAAATAATATTGGATATATTCTATATATAAAATAAACATTAATCAAATTATTTTTATGATTCCAAAACAATTATATTACACATCACATTATATGATCCTTCAATGTGAATATGATAATGTCATTTTTGCACGTGTGAAATGTTGTTTCCTTAAAGTGACATATTTTGTTCAAAATTTAATTGGAATCTTAGAGGGATATTTTGAAATAATCATATTTTAATTATATTAAATATATTTAAAAATAGAAATTTAATATACATATATAACATTTTCTTTTCATTTTTAATAGGGTAATGTAATTGAAGTAGCATGTAGGCATATGTAGGGCCAACTATCTCCATGAACATTGCTTCTCGTTTCTTTTCAAAAAACATGATGGATTTTTATAAATAAATATGTACTATATATTTATATTAGATTTAAATAATGGTTTACATTTTGGATATGATGATTTCATGATCTAATTAATATGAACTTCATGTAAAAAATCAAAACATAAAAAATAAACTAGACAGTTAACACCCAAAATAACGAAACCAATGGAGGATTATTTAGCAAAAGGGTAATTATATATTATAATAATATAATATATGAAATTTTAAATATAAATAAGGATATGAAATATGTTAATAACATGATTAAATAATTTTACATGAGGTTAGAGTACATTAACCCAAAATGAAACACGAGTTATGGGATTTCGTCTTAATTTACATTCCATTAAGACTTATTTCAATATTACGTTACCTTTTTCGATAGGGTATGTATTTTAACTTCTTCATGATACATAATGATTCATGATTAATTAATGGTGTATTATGTTTCACAAGGAATCATCTCTCCAACAAGGTACAGTTTGAAAATTACCATGTGGTAGAAGTTGTCATTGAAATATCACTATCCATTGTCATTGTTAACATTCTATTGAAACAATCACAATATTGTAATAATATTTCAATAAATAATTATATAGAAATATAAATTATTTGTATTTGGATATTATTTTTTCCTAATCTATTTATCATTTTTACAAAAATTGTTTAGTTTGATAGTATTTTTATTTTTTGGGGTAATATTTAAAAATCCATAAACATTATACAATACATAAATTTGATAATGATTATTTTATATTAATTAAATCTATTAACACTTATTTGGAATCCATTTTACATGTAGTGATGGATAGCTGTATAAATTATTAAGATACATTATGCATCGTCATGTTCTCATTTGACATATTATTTGTTAAAATTAAATGGGTTTCTACGAGTAATTCTATATGATCATTTGAATGGTCTTGATGGTATCATTGTTCATGTGCCTCAGACATTAATTATAATAATTAATAATTTCCTTCAATGATATATACATTATTATTGTTATTATATATTATATATTAATGTGATAAAATGTAGGGATTCATTTCATTCACATTTTATTTATTAAATGGAAACTATTAAAGTTATTTACCATTCTATCTTGATTATTCCATGTCTATTAATTTATATTTCATATGTTATTAGTTATATACAATTCCATGTTGATTTATTACTTTTTATACATTCATTCTTCATCTTTACAAACACTTAATGAGAATTTTAGAACAACCTTTTGGTGTATACATTCCCTTGTTTATGATGAGGAGTCATTTAAACGAGCTTCTCGTAAGGTGATATTGTCTTAAATTATGATTTATTTCTTCTTCCAAATGTAATATGGGTATTATGTAGGAAATCCATTTTATAAAAACATTTAAATTGTTATGCCCTTTTGGGTTTCAATATTTAATAAATTCCAATGTATAAATATATCAATTAGTACCATTATGCTATGGTTGGGGTGCAATAAAATACTCATTATTACCTTCCTTTTGTGGGTGCAATTTTATAAATAATAAAATTAGTTCATGATGAGGTAGTTCTTCATAGCCAGAAATTTTGATTTTTTTAACCCATTAATGTGATGTTGAGATGAGGGTTGGTCATTAAATAAAAAGAAAAAAATCAAATTTATTTTCATATATTTATGTAATTATATCGCAATGTTATAATAAGAAATATTATTTGTGGAGGTATAAATAGAAATATAATCATGGATAAATGTTACCTCTTTTTCGGGTATTATCATTAGCATTGTACAATAATCCATCCATGGTAGTATTTATGTAAAAAATATTATATTATTATAAGATGCAATTTTGGATGTTATTTGGGTAAGTAATGTCTTAAAACAAATGGGATTTCTAGTTTGAATGGGATGGGGAAGGGGTTGAATTTTATAAGTTAGGACAGTGTAATAAATGTAATTTTAATAATTGTTGAATTATGATAAAAAATCAGGTCACAAGGCTCATAAAATGGACAATTCTATAGAATATAATATTAGTGTCCTATGTATGTCAATAAAATCAGGTTTGTAGATGTTTTAGGTTATTTTAATACATTATCTTTTTTGTTTACCAAACGGTAAAACCATTGGTAGCTCAACCATAGAAAATAATTTTTACTTTTTGTAATTTTCATTTTGGATAAAAATTATGAATAGCCTCTTATATAATATAAATAATTATTGATTTAAATAATGAATAATATTTTTAAAATTCATTTATAAGATGAGTAATATTTCTTATTTAAATTAATAACCCAACACTCCGAAAAAATTGTGTATTGAAGAGAAAATGTTAATGATATTGAAATGTGTTTATATGACAATTAATTATGAAAGAATTTAAATTACACAAATTTGGTTAATGAATGGTTAATTTATCAAATTGTAAATTCAATAAAATTTAATAAATAATATTAAATTATAAATAAACTAATGAAAATGGTGTTTTCAATTTAAATTCATTATATTTAAATATTAATTAAAAAATAAACATTTTTGACAAAAATAAAAAAATTCACCATAAGATAATCTTGAAATATGGTTTAATAATGAATGTTTATTTTACAGTTTAATTTTATAAATGAGTAAAAATTAATATTTTTATTTTTCACCCATTAAATATAATGTATTTTCATAGGAAATTGTACTTTTGAATCATATAGAAAATATAACAGAAAAATAGTTCAATTTTAACAATATGATTTCAATAAATAAAAATATTCAACAATAAATAATATAATTAGTCATAAGTATTCATCTTAAATTTTCTAAAGTATTGGTCGTATGGTTCATAATTACAAAATATATATCGGTTTATTTTAATCCTAATTTCATGTGTAACAAAATCCACCACTTTGTTATATATATATAATGATTAACATGCTTTTCCATATATTGCCTTATTATATAATATTTTAATCGAAATATTGTTGTCAATGATATTTTATTTACTTAAAAAATATTCATCAAAAATAGATGTTATTATAGTGATGCTTTAGGATCTTCCACCCTTAAATCAATGGTATAATATATCATTGTTTGGTGGAATATGAATCAATATATCTAGAAATTAATTAACACATATATGATTTATGGTTCGTCATAATCACGGATATATGAAAAAATTCATGGGAATGATGATTTTAGATCATTTACATTAATTCTAGATCATAAACACTGTTGTATCTAAAATAATTGATAATAAAAAGGAAACATTTAACCATGGATGGGATGTGGATTGTTTGTGATCAGTAATGAAACATTTCTAAGGATGAATGGGTCAATATTGGTGATTATGGTATGTCTAATGTGATTTTCGGTTTCCTTAATCATGTTTACGGATTATGTAAGCATAGTTATGTAATCTATGAACCAACTGTGAACGGTATAACACACCAACTCATCAATATAATGAAATATTAACATTATTTTTCCAATAGTGAACAAAACTTGATTTTTGAAAGAGAAAAATATATTCTGATTATCACATCCATGCTTTTATTTTCCGGTAATGATATTTTACATTTTCGCATTATATTTATTCTTAAATTTTGCTAATAATTTTTAGAAAAAATAGAAGATTTTGTCCATGAAATAAGGCATTTCATGGTTGGAGAATGGTGAGGGACACCCATACGCCCTTACCAAGTAAACAACATGTTTAATTTCAATTTTGGATTGTATTGACATGAATGTTTCTTTAAAGTGTGGGAAACCGTGTTTTCTAAATGTGAATCTAGTTCATCTTTGATAGTGGGGGATGCAAAATTTCTCATGGTTTGGAAAACTATGTCAGAAAACTATGTGACTTGTCCAGTTCCTTAATAGTGTAAAACTCATACTCTACACTCTCATATTTTTATTAATAAAAATGACCATTTTCCTCTTCCCATGGGTCATCTGACCAAGATGTATCTCATACCTTCCTCCCTAAGCCACCTCTTATCTACCAAATGTATTTCCACATGACTTATTCCTGATTTGTGTCATATCATCAACTTAATCGCATCTTTTCTTCTTTATCTTCTTTTCTATTCTATTCTAACTTGATTACAACTTATCACATGGACATATCAATATAGGATTCCTATTATTTTGAATTAGGGGTATTTTGTATTTATTGTTCGTTTTGGTTGTTATTTCTTCTTCAAAACATAATGGAAATGATTCATTTTAGCACAATCATAACTCCATGGGTTTGAGGTAATATTTCAATTTCACATGACCTATAAATATAATATTAAATAATTTAGTTTTCTATCACTTTCAATTGATATATATTTAGGATGAATTATTTTTTGAAAAAAAATATGGGAAATTTAGTCTATCTCACTTGGTATTTAAAATATTGAAACTATTATGTTATTGTTTTTACACAATGTTCATGATAAAATGTGAAATTGGATTATATATGTGATTTGTGATTATAATGGAATGATTTTTTTCATGTAATTGTGGTTATATTCATAAAGGATGTTTCTGTATTTTCAATATTTGTGTGAGTCTATAATTGTGAATTATTTTGAGAAGGTGGGATTTGATCATTAAATAATATGGTTTCACAAATTTCTTTAAAAAGTTGATTTGGAATATCTTAATTATGTATTAGTTTATATATGAAAATTTATTTATAGTTTTTAATGTTATGTTTGATTGATTCTGACTGTAATGTATTGGAATGTGAAGGAAATGTTATAGATTATTTTTGGAAATAGGTAATTTCTCGATTGCTTTTTGGGATCCATATGGTTCTTTTTTTGAAATGGTTGTCCTAAAAATTCCCCTAATAAAATTAACTACCATTTTTCATGTTGAATATTTTGGGTTTTCAATACTATGATAATCACATGTTTTAATATGGATGAATGGAAAGATATGTTAATCTATGGTGAATCATTGGTGACTTATTATGTGTGTTGATTTTGTAAGATATATGTGCACATGATTAAATATTTTTTGGGAATTGTTAGACCACACACAATTTATTATTGAAATGGAAACCTTGTATTTCTATAACACTTTCTATGAATGGTTAGTAAACAATAAATAATGTTTATCTAGATAGTGGCCCATATATTGGACTTTCATCACATTGGTATTGTGACCCTTGGTCAGAATTGGTAGGGTGTGATCATGTGTGAGGAAAAGAAGATGTCATTGGGTGAGGAATGCCCTCGGGATGAGATAAAAGAAAGTATGGTCAGGATAATTAAACTATGAACCTTGGTTTATCTCATTTATTTTGGAACATAGTTTTATATGGTGGATGATTGAGATTCTTGTTGGTTTGATACACTTATGGGAATTCTATATATTTTCCTTATCATGTGATCATTGTTAGTTATTTTTTATAGTCCACACATTGATTAAATTTTATTTAAATGCTTTTAATGAATTATGGATAATTTTTTTGAAATATTTTACACTCACTTTTATAATTTAATAACAAAAACATTTTCTTTCTCATCGAAAATTTTAATGTCTAATACATTGGAATGTTTGAGGATCTCAATAGAATAAGAGATGATGAACATAATTTGTTTTAATGTGATAATTTGTGTGGAATATAGAGTGTGAAAATTGTATTTCAAAAATGATGTTAATGTTTCTTTTATTTAGTGATGATTCAATGGGAAAAAAATATTTTTCTATGCCTATTGAGTTTAAAAAATCGAATGAATAGTTATTTCATATTTTTATTATTTTATATATGATACATAGTCATTTTGGTTACCAATTGTGATATTTTGTTATGATATTGGAGTGTATCCCCTTGGTCCACATAGATATATTGTGGTCATCAGGTTAGGTTTTTTTGGGTTTTCAGGTTTTCTATAATTAGAGATTTATATATAGATTTTGTTATGTTTGGATATTGTATATAAACTCATGTTATTCTCTATTTGTTTCTATAATTTATTTATTTATATTCAGTGAAATCATTCCCATGTTTTTTAATTTGATACCACTACACTTTTTGATATCCTAATAGGATCAAGAATGCCTCTCAAACATTGTCTCAATGAAACACTGGTGACTATTTCATGGTAGACCAGGGCTGGTTCATTACCAAATGGTGTCAGAGATTAGGTTCATTAGATGACTTATATTTTATATAATACACTATTACTTTGGATTTCATGGAAGATATAGTTGGTCTATATGAACATTTTTTGTGGGTATTAGGTAGTTTATATTTCACCAATTCTAGACCTAACCATGATTTTAATTGGGATTCATGTCATTCTAGGTTTGTTTTGATATTATTGTCTATTTTGTTCTTGGAAAAATAAAAGAGAGAAGTGATAAAATGGCTGACATAGGTAGAAGGGCCTATAATTACAATTTGTTCTAATAAAATTGTCTTAAAATACACTCAATGGGGTTGGTTTTTTTAAAATAGACACAATCCGTATGGGAAATTCACCAACTGACATTATTTTCCTCATATGAGTTTTCTTGTGTCTTCTTTGATTGGGAAAAATGGTTTTTAAAACTCGAGTTTTAGGATTGTGTAAAATATGATATAATGTGCTAGTAGTTTTATTTTGGGAAGGCTAAAAATGTATCTTCATAATTATTTTAATAAATGATTTTGAAAAAATGTATTTATATAATGGATCATTAGGTTTAATGGGAATGTTTTATTGATATAGGATTTCTAAAATCAGAATCTTGGAATTATCAATTTTGTTTGTTTAAAAACATAAATATATTTTAATTAGTGGTTTGGAAGTATGTTTTAATCGTGTTTAATTGTCTATTACATCAAAAGGTTCTTGATGTAAATATATTTAATTGTATGACATTAGTTTTTGGATTGAATTCATGGTATTTTTTATTTTGAAATTGATGGATATTAATTGAATATTATGTTTGAAAATGGTTTTATCTTGTAAATCATTAATATTTTTAAAAGGCATTGTAAAATTTTAATTATGATGTTAACTGAAAACATGATTATCTTATTGAACTCATTTATTTTCTAAATTTGAATTATTTTTTTGTACATTTCATTTTCAGATAACTATCCAAATGAATGGATTTTTTGTGTGAGTTGATGGTTGAAGACATGGGTGGATATGTTCTATGAATATCATTAGTGATTGATTACCTTGATTGGAATAAAAATGCATTTGATTGATGTTCCAAGGAATACCATTGGTGGTAATGAAATATAAATAGGGTTTCATTCTTTTCAATGTGTATTTTTAATAGGGAAATGAAGTTTTTGTGTTTTCATAATAGGTATTTGTTTTCAGGAGACATGTTACATGAAAAATGTTTCTTTACTATAATATTGAGACTGAGTACCTATTAGTGATTTTTTTGACAGGGTTCTTGAATATCATGTTTTTAGTGAGTCCCTTGCCACTATTTCAATTGATATTTAACATGCTGTTATGTGTGTTCACTATACTAGGACCCTCCTGATAATCAACCTATAAAACTCATTTTTGAGTTTTGGATGTTTGATTCTCCTCTCTTTTTAGGTCAAGTCAATCATCTCTAAGTAGAAAAGTTGATGCATAATATTGAAATGATCATCGATCACCGATAGTTTTAAAATTATGAAAAGGTGAATTTAAATACATATATGTTTGAAGGTCCAACCTATTAATCATTGCAGTTAGTCTCTCAATCCATGTCCTGGGTGGACATCTCATTAGTCTAATACAATTATTGTTTATCCAATTATATAACACTATGTTAGTGATGTTGGTGAATGGGATGGATTGGTGTTGTTTGTAGTAAGGTGATAGATCAGTGTTGTATTTCTTTTTTCATTCTGTGGATTTATTTATTTATATTCTAGATGGGATACTAATGGTTAAATATCAGATTTTCATTTTGATAATGGAATTTGTCTGGATTTTTAGTCAAATGTATTATATTTTGGATTAACCTCATTTTCTAATATGGTGTGATAGTTTCTTCTTGTCAAATATATTCTGCCTAGAGTTCTAGATTTGGCTGAACATACTCCTATCTTTAGATGTGGTGAAATGAATTCAAGTAAAATTTTTTGGAAATTACATGAAGTTGTTGCTGTTGGATAAAAAATTATAATTCCTCCACTTTTTTTACAACATCTTAAAATCTTTTGATTATGGTGTTTCAATAGTGCAAAAATTATGTTTAGTAGAATATATAATACACAAGTACTCAAAAGAAAATTCATATTAATAGACACAATGGTCACATGTAGTAGTTTCATCTTGGTGTTTCTAAGAACATGTTTATTGTTATATCCCCCACATTATAAGACTCCATTAATCATAATATGTGATAAATTTTTAATTTGGGATTAGTTCGAAGAAACATTGTTCAGGTGATTTGTTGTAGTGTTTGTGTCTTGTATTACTTCCTTTCATTATTGTAACGGTGTCGGGACTTGTTTTTATATTGTTGAAATATAAATATCAGGAGATTGATCTCCTAAGATATTCTATATTAATTGAATTGTGTTTTTTTATAAAATTATGAATTTTTCTATTTTTAGTGGATGTATTTTATGTTGTGTTTCTTGTTTCATCTTTCATTCAGTTAGGATGATAAAAATTATTCTCATACAATGTTTAAAATAATTTCATTATAAAATCACATTTTCGATAACACAAAGTCTCATGGTGTTTCATGTCCATTTTTATGGGGTGATGTGTGGCCATTAATGTCACCAAAATAAATAGATCTGATTGGGGATTATCAGGTTCTGGTTGTGGGTTTGTAGTTATATCAATAAATCAGGGATCTTTCCATAGGTCTCAGATTCAATTTCTTCACGTTGACTTGAATCATTAGGGGTGTGGGGAACATTGAATATTCTCTTTTCTATATTTTTTTGGTTTATGTAGTTTAAATGATCTTAATGTATTAATACTATTCATTATACATTTCTTATTATCAAAATATTGGTGGTATTAACCTCATAATATTATAGTGGTTTATATTTTTCAGATGCGAATATCAATTTGGTTTTCCTTGTGTGGATCAACCTTGGAGATCTGCTTTGTTATGTGTTGAGATCATCTCGAGATTGTTTCATCCTATGAAGATGGTGAATAATTAATTGGTATGACATTTGTATAATATATTTTTTGGTCAAATCCACCAATTATGGTGGGTTTTGGTCAAATTTTTTGTCAATGTTGGGTGTTCTCAGACTGATCCATGTTATATTTCCCAAGTCACTTAGTGAAACTTGATTTTTCATGGTCAGAAGTCTATTCTGGCCCCTATGTTGATGATGTGGTTTAGTTTTCGATGTTGTCATAATAATGAGTGGATTCACATGGGAATTTTAGTATCAAATATTTCATCCTAGAGGAACAATGGGATTTCTGAGTTCTCCAAATTGTATTTTTTTTAATCATTATTATAGATGTTTAACCTAGATTTTTCAGTCATTTTTCATGAGTGGTTTTGGATCATTGGGTTGTTTCGTCCTAGAGTGTCGGTGTTTGATGGGGGATGACTGTTAGGATTCTTGATGATATTTTAAAATTCACAGGTGTCCATTATATCCTAATTCAGAGGATTAAGTGAATATTTTTAAATATTCATGTTTCACATTCATTCTACTATTCTTGGGGGATGTGGGATTTTAGAATACACCTAACAGTTTTATCTAGGAATGGTTTATACAAGATTTTTTAATAGTTTTAATTTCGCATAAAAGGTGTCGTATATTTTATAGTTGGTTTTTTTGAATGTTCAATATACAATATTGATGGTGGATAGAGTATTCAATAGATTGTTATGTTGAAAAATGTAAATTTGGTTGTGATTTATTTTTTATCGAAAAACTAGAATAATTGGGGTTTTCCAGTGCCAAAAAGCATGGTGGTCTGGATAATTTTAATATTTGGGGTATTTTTTTATTGTATTAATTTATTGATTTTTTCTCATATTAATTATTTATCCTTGAGTTTTTTAGGAGAAAAATTTTGATTTTTGAATATATAGAATGTGGTGCACTCTTCACACATAGTTAGGGAAAATAATTCTCCCTCACTGAGGAAACCATAAAAAAAACATAATTTGGGAGAGTGGTTCCCACATGGTTTGTAAACATTGCCGGATAAAATTGTATCATTTCCACATTTTAATTGATGGAAAAATGATTTTTTTCTACCTTTGGATAATCATGCATGAAATCCAAGTGACCAGAAATGTTCATAAATATTGTAAAATATCACTTATACCAACTCTTATTTTTAAAAAAAATTTCAAATATTCCTATTTTATGGGATCTTTGGACATTAATGGAGATCCTCCCAACCACTACAGGCCACCAATTCCCTATCATTTTTATATCTATGTGATGTCTTCATGTTTTGTGATATAGATTCATGTTAATCTCTTTATTTTGTCTTCATATTCCTTATTCATCCATTTTCCCATATATTCCTATTCTCCCATAGTAATGTATATGTAGTGAACATGTTTTGTTTTAATTCTGTTCAGGGACTGTTCTGTTTATGGTTCCTATTTTTTTTTCATTTTTCCTCAAACCATCATGATGTTTTTTGATATATAATTATAGAAAATAATTTATATTTAGGTTGTTTTTTCATTTAACTTGCCAATAAATTTAATATTTTCTAATTTATATGTTTCTGCACTTATATGGATATTAATTATTGCTACATGGTTTTTAGAATAAACTTTTTATGTGAAATTAAGTGCATTCCTCTTTGTATTAATTATTTTGAAACATTTGTAATGTGGTTAATA
This sequence comes from Viscum album, assembly GCA_963277665.1. Taxonomy (NCBI): domain Eukaryota; kingdom Viridiplantae; phylum Streptophyta; class Magnoliopsida; order Santalales; family Viscaceae; genus Viscum; species Viscum album. The sequence goes on along the minus strand of OY728121.1, from coordinate 1,192,595,516 downwards.
AATCATGTGTTTGATAACATTTCTGATAGAATTTTGAATGTGATTTATGATCCCATGGTCTTGGATTTGGATTTGAAAATGTTTTTAGTTTTAAAAATGATGACTTGGGTTTTTCTATATTATTTGGAAGATATGATTGGTGTATTTTCACAATTTTAAGAATCTGGGTTCTAGTCCTCGGAAACATGATTATTCTAATTTGGGTTCTCTAGGTGAATTTGGAATTTGTGAATGATGTGTTGAATTATATTTTAATATATATTTACGTTTTGAAATTTGTTTGATTTTATTTATTAATTAAATTGATTATCATGTTATATAAATGTGTTGGTTTCCATTAGGGAATGTGTGAATTTTCAAGGGGTGTTCGAGGACCTTTTAGAAAAATTATACAATTCATTTTTTTGAAAGAACTGGTTGGATAATTCGATTTACATGGTCATGATGAATACTTTTTTATGTGTAATTTTATATAATACTTCTTTATAAGTTGGATATATATAAATATATGGTTTCATTCCTTGATTTAGGGGGACAAGTTGTGTGAGTTTCTAATGTGACATATATCTACATGTGATTAGTTTATTGTTTAGAATTAATGGCTCACCACACTGTAGTCTTGACATTGGAATTAATTATATCTAGTACCTATTATATGAATGGTTTCTTCACTATATATTATTTCACTCTGGATACTTTCCCTTATAATGGGATTTCATCACACTGGGATGGTGCCCGTCGGCCAGCCCATGATTCAAGCAATTGATCATATGGGAGAAAATGATTTCATCAGGTGACAAATAACAACTGAATGAGTCAAACATATTTATGTTGGATATTTTTAACATGATCTCCTAGATTTCTCCCAATTCTTTTGGAACATAGTTATATATAGAGTTTGATTTATAAATTAGTAGGTTGGTTACACTAACTTGTTATTTTTACATTTACCTTATTTTTCTATCATTTATAAATCATTATTCTATTTCTCAAATCATGGATAATTTATATTTGTTTTTTTCAAAGGATTATGGAATTTCGTTGATTTTTCATTCACTACTTTTTCTCCATTTTTCTTAAAAAATATAATTATATATGAAAATTTTAAAATTTGTTTATATAAAATGGATATGGATTTCGAATGAAAACTTAAAATTGAAGATGAATTTTTTATAGTAAAAAATATTTTTTAAATCCTATATTTTATATTTATTATTAATCCATATGTTGATATTTTTATTCATTAATGGAAATATTTTGGGATATATTTTTGAGGGATTTGTTTTGAAACTTAATAATCAAACATAAAGTTATTTCTGATTTTTACATTTAGTGATCATTCCTGCATGGGTTTGATAATTAAGGGTGATGGCTCGATATTGTATCACAGAGTGTCCCTCATGGTCAAAAGTAGACATTGTGGTTATTAGTTTCAGTTTGGTAATTCTTGTTTAGTTTTTTTTATTTTCAGTTTTTTGTATAAATGATATCATGTTTGGTTATTAAATATATTTTTTAGGATACACTATTTCTTTCCAAAATATATATTTATCTTGGAAACATTGTTTCCCATAAATTCTATATTGATTTATTATATATACTTTACATCCGAAGAAGATCAGCAATTCATATCTGCTCTTTTCATTGGAAAAATCGTGTGACCACTTCGGGGTTGACCATTGTAGGATCATGGTGATGTTTTGTAGTTTATGTGGAAATGTTTTATAAAAAATGATCCTTAACATTATAAAAACACATATTCCCCGTAATTTAGTTTAAATATTAAATTAAAGATCAACATATTGTTGTAAAATTTGATTTCTACTGTGGACATTCCAATTCAATGAAACCAACATGATTTGATTGAAACTCTTCCCAAAAATTATTATTTCATTAAAGAATGATTATAGGATTGAATTAATATTTAACACACCTTTATAATATAGTCTCATTATAATTATCCTATATAAATAAGGATAACCCTCAAAAAAATTATGTTGGATTTGTTTCCAGGACCACTGTACCCAGTAGACCTTAATACCAGACTCAAGAACTATATATTTCATCTATTTCAAATTATTCTACCAAAGGATCTAAAAAAGTGTCATTGTCACCCCCACACTATATTCCATATATATTTTACAATATACCCTATGTGTATATAATACTAGTAATTAAAAATATATTAAAATTACTTAAATATGATGAGATGTTTAGAATCAATATTTAATGTCTAGTGGTTAGAAAAATGAATAATATTTTGTTAAACTCAGTATAAAATTTGATGGTGTAGATTAAAATAAAAAAAATTTATACACATAAAAAATTAAAATAGTCCATAATTCTATCGATATATATTTCAATTCATTCACAACCATAAATCCACTAACTATAGAGAATCCCAAATGAACCACCTATAACCAATAAAAATACAAATGCCGCAGAATATGTTTAGTACAATATCACTGCCAACATTGGTGGGTGGTCAACTAACTCTTGATCATATTTAAACTCTTGTATTTATCCTATACCATTATCAACCTTACAATAGCGTCAGCACCTACCGTATGTCAACATAGTGGTAAATGATACGGCAGGATATTGAGAGCCTCAAATTGTTTCATATGTATATAATATATAATGTATTTTAATGTTAAATTACTAATTCTATATATTATTTTTCCAATGTAATCAAACATCCAATATTATTATATATTGATTATTCTAAAATATCTATATATTCCACTCTATTTAACCATCAACTTGTTGATGTTACACTATACTCCTTTTCAGTTGAGTAGAAATAACATTCTAGACCCCCATACATATCCTCAATGTGAAACAAAAATATGTGTTGGATATAATCCTCAAAGGAACACCATGTATGTTTATAATCTATCATAAAAAATCATTCATATCATTATTTCTAATTTATTATCATTAACCATCTATAAATTAGAATAATTTATAAAATGATCAACTATCTACAATTCTTTATCCAAAATCATCCAAATCAAAGTAATGTTTCTTAGGTACTTCATTATGTTTTCCTAGAAAATTTTTTTTATTTGAAGTGCATGAAGAAGGGAACTATGATACCGATGCTCCTGTAATATCATCTTGTTGTAGATTAAACATGAAACAACTCCAATGTTATCCATTTTCAATCCAATCTATAATAAAATGGTCTCATAATCCCCATAGTCATCCACCAGTCATCGTTCCCATGTTTTCATACTAGGAACATTGATTTATATTAAATGATCTCCATTAACCAAAAATCATTCAAATAGTGCTCATGGTGAAAATAATACATCATTGTTATTTTTTGGTTAATGGACAATTTTGAACTAGCCAAAAGGATTAGGAGGAATGCAGTGTTACTCATAATAAATTTCAATAGAAATATAAAGCAGGAAAAAACATTCTAAAAAGGATCTTTACAATGAAGTGTATGAAAATAACCACAACAATAATCATGGGACAAACTAGATTATTAATATGTTATTAAAATGGAGAAAATAGAAATAACATCCAAAATTTCACTCCTAGAAAATGAATCAGCAACCTGGATATCCATCTTTAAAAAAGGATTATCATCCACAGAAATAAAATTCATATGATAGAGTAATACAATCTCAGGTGAGATCATTTTCCATGGAACATTACATGAGTTGTCAGTGTGAATTTACAAGGATTGTATTAATTTGATCATTCAATGTATGATATCATATCTATCCATCATCCTTTGTTTATATTAGCAAAATTATTTTTCAATATATACATTTGGTTTTTTTGATCTATATATTTTTCATACATCTCCCGAAAGAGATATTTCCACCAGATTTTGAAACTGAATATCACCCTATAAATCTTCATATCATGTGTTGGGTAGAAATATTCAGGAAAATTCAACTAAATTTAATTATATTATATGCAATTTCAAATATTTTTAACAAAGAACACTATAAAATATTCGATGTATCACTATAATCTAGGATTGGTACCCCACATGTGGTTAGTGTGAGCATACAGGAAGTGATAAGTCACATCATGAACTATTTAATGATCTTTAAACATTTATTATTCCAAATAAATATTACACCATTCCTAGTTAACACACATTGAGGGTTTTAATTTTTTTAGAATTTTTCTATAAATAGATGATAATTCCAACACTATCAAAGGAAAATATGTATATATATCATTGATGTATGCTCAAAAATCATTTAGTTTCCTATATAATTAATGGATCCTATGTTTTCCCATTTCATGTTATGGAATGGCCCATGAATGAGACATAATTTATATAGAATTCAAATTTGATGTAATATTCAAAATTCTTATACGTTCTTGAGTTCTATAGAAAAAATCTCATATGCTCCTAATTATCATACATGGTGTTTGCGTATATTAGAATTTAATCTACTATGAAAACCAAAAAATGGTTGAGTTAATTCTTAATGACTCTATTAATATTGTTCATGATTATTAATAGAGCACTAGTTAGTCTAAAAGGCATCACTATGAACAAAATATTCCCATAATTTGTATGAAAATATTTCTTGGGGATATCATACTTATTCACTTTGAATTAATAATATCCTAACAAAATATCAACGATTGAGAAATATTGTGATCCATATAAAATAACAAATAATTAATCAATATGAAGAAGATAATATATTCTCATTATCATCATCTTGTTATGCTCTTGGAAATAAATTCAAAAGTTTATTAACCCATCCTTCTTCTTGAAAAAGTGGACACATTCACCCCTCGCTGATACACTTCATAATATTAACACATTCTATAGATTCTCCATTAGTTGTTTCTTTAGAAAAATAATTTCCAAAAAATAAATCCTATAGAGAGTCTTGTATAATTGTAATGACCCAAATATAATATATTTAGAAAATTCATCCTTTCGTTTAGGAGGTGTTCCAATAATTTTCTCATGAAACAAATTAGTTAATTTCCTCAAAATAGGACCTTCATACTGAATGATCATTTCCATAGACTTAGTCATTTGATCAATATATTCTTGATCATTGGGAAATAATTCCCATTCTTGTGATGTTGGTGTTGGAGATGATACATCCTTTCAATGAACATGTATAGAATCAGGGGTGATTCACTATACAAATATTCATTTCCATCACACAACTATTTATGATGGATCTATAGAGGTAATATAAATAAATTCCTAGAATATCATCAAATAATACAAAAGGGAGTATGAAAATGATTAATGGAATATTTATCGTATAAACATCGACTTGGGAGGAGTTCTATACTGGGAATGAAATAATTTTACCATTTGTCATTTCCCCCCACAACTCTACCTCCATAAATTATAATGGTGTTTAGATTGTTATAATAATAAATCAATATACTATGGAAATATAGAACAATGAAGAAAAATATATTCACTATTCATTAATGAATCTCTTGACTACATGTCACCAATTGGATTTTGGGATCCACCTCATTGGTTTTCCTAGAATAAGATCACCCTTTCTATGTTTTTTGTTATTAGTTTTCTCAGAAAACCCTTGGCATGGTTAATTTTATAAAATTGTTATTTTGTTCAATCAGGTTGAATTAATGAAAAATGTATTGAGTTTTAACCAAAGCATTTCATTCCTCTATCGTAAGAGTTTGTTTCTCCTATTATAAATTCCAATCTATGTGTCCTTCCTTCCCTCACATAAAATATGTCTTCATTCAACTTAATGAATTTTTTGAGGTTCTACTTCGTGAACCATTCAAATGTTTGATATTGAAATTGTATAGAACCATTAGATTTTTCCATCAGTCCATGACAATTAAACTCCAATTTTTTTCTCATACACATGATACCAATGGTATTCTCTAATATTCATTTCTAAATTGAGGGAAGACAAGGATATTTTCACGTAGAAAAAAAATTCATATGATTTATTGAATGTAGGAATCCTTTTTATCATAAATCTATTGATTATAACTTGATCTCTTTCTATGAGATTATAAGCCTTCTCATTTCCCATGAATTTGTTCTGAACATAACTTAGCATAGATTGTATTATTAATTTTTCATGATTCTTGTCCCATTTTTATGAGTATCATGTTAGGGGAAGTCATTACATTTCACATCACGTTGAAATTTTACAAGCTTTTTCCTTTTTTTGGAAATTTTATTGAATAAATGGAATAATATTTAACAAAACTTCTTATAAATGAAACACATAAATGTAAAAATCAATTAATTTGAAGGAATAAATTATAAATTACATTTATTACCTAAAATGGATATTTCAAGGCTTCAATCACTAATATCCATGATATACATTGAAACATATAATCCTATGACATTTTTTATATTACATTAATAATAGTTCAAAATTAGATTATTAATCATCCAAATAGCATCCCCTTGTAGTTTCAAAAATATTTTTGGATATAATGCTCACTATAAATTACAACGTGTCCTCAATTAAGGCTTGGGAAACCTTGTTAGAGTTGTTACCCCATGGTACATCTATACAGTAACTAGATCACAATGTTGAGTCACGAATGGTTTATATATTCTTGATAGAAAACATAATCAATAAATTAACATATTTATGGCTACATTACTATACATTTTCATATCCCTAAGGCATTAGCTAGGGTCTAATATTATTCCCAAAATTAATTAAACACTTACTATGATAGAAACTATAAAAAAATTCTTGTATTTGAAATTACTTATTAATTTTTTACAAAACAAATTACATAATACAACCCAAAAATTGATAATTCTATTTTATTTACAAATTAGATAAACTACAAAACACCTTATAACATTTCATATGAAATAGTATACAAAATTTCATTGACAATATCATAATAATCAATCAAAAAAACCAATTGGGATTACCATTAAACAAATTTTAGAAAAGGTGTGATATAAATCCATAGAGTAGAATAAAAATAAATAACTTTTAGATTATAAAATATGTCAGAAAATATGTGTATCAATGAGAAATAATTGGAAGATGAATAATATTGCTTGATATCACATTATAATAATAAAATTGAAAATGTTGAAAAAACCTAAAAAATATTTTATCATAATCATAGTTCATGGATAGAAACATAACGAAATAATTGTGGAAAATGTAAAACAATGGAATTTGGTTCACTCTATTCCTGAACATTATATGTCATTATAACAACTTTAACTTATTCATTATAGAGCTATTTAATTATAGGAATACCTGTCATATTAATTTTATTCTCATGCATAAGGGTGTCCCATATATCATAAAACATATACTCATTAATCATGATAATTTATTCCATGATCAAGGATTGTGAGATATATAAATATAAATCCAAAATAAATTTAGGTGTGCATAAATATAAAAACCAATGATATGAATAGTCAAATGGGTTTTCGTGGAAAATCACGGTGATGTTTTAAGGGAATAACAATGCCAAATAATGATTACTAAAATTGGGATGATGATAGTGAAAAGGGTATTTTATGACATAAAAATAAAGTGGGATGTAATAATAAAATATAATTATATATACAGAAATTAAAATATGGAAATGGATACTCTAATTTAAATAGGAAAAATGAATAATGAAATGAAACCTAACTACATTTTGGGAGGGAAATGGGTGTACATAATGGATCATGGGTGGCATAATGAGAGTTAATGGAGGATATCATAATTTATATGTTATATTAAATATAAGGGTTTTATGGATGATCATATCACATAATATGAAAATATAATTTCAGATACATAACAGAAAACATGTTCTTGAACAGAAATTAGAAGATAGAAATCCATTAGTAAATTTACTCATAGAAATAGCATAGGTATGTGAAAATTATAGAGAGGATAAATGATTTATCATTCCTAAAAAAACAATAGCATTATAATTTATTTATTGAATATAAATTATAATATAAAAAATATAATTTACATATGCTATTTTAAACAATTTTCTTGAATAAATGAAGAGTGGATGGAACCATACATGAATGTGTGACTCAAAAGTCATTGGAATGGATTCATGGGAGCATGAGGAGATTTGGGTTCAATCTAGAGATAGTAGGGAATATAAAGAAGGTTATATGTGGACATTTTGTAAATATATATGGTATATTGGGTGGTTATATTCTAAATTATGTGTATTTATTTATTATTATGGTTTTAGGCTCTATATAACAAAATATCAAAAAACCAATAACAATCCCATGATTTTGGAACATGTTTTCTACAAAATGTGAGTGGATTAAAATATATTATAATATTAAGGGATTTAAATAAGAATTTAATGTCCTTTATTATTTGGGGGATATTCATACTTCTAATGAAATTATTCTAAAAGCATAAAATATATTACATGTTTAAGGGAACATATAATGGATTTATAAAATAATTAAAAAATTCTATAAAATAACATTATTTTAAATGTAAGAAATATATATGATAATGGATTACATTTATATTATTTTTTAAATCAATTTTAGTATATTATGATGTTATAGTACACATTTTATATTTATATGGTATTTAATTGCTACAAAAAATTTGATAGTCTCCGAAAAATGTGAAAACATTACTATTGGATAATTTTGACATTAAAATTCTAAAATAATTATTCATTCTATCTAAATAATTTTATAAATGTATTAAATTTACCATTTAAATCAATAACTATTAATTATTGAAAATTTGATTTTTTTTATAATAATAGTTTTCAAACCATTATAATAATTACCTATGGGATCAAAAAAAAATATATGTCAATTAAATTTTAATAAAAATTACATAATATTAATATTTAATTGAAATATATTTTATTTAAAATGTTAATTTATTCAAAAAAAAATTCTATAATGGATATTTCAATATTACACAAATATACGATTTTAGTTTTTAATAAAAATGGAAATAATTAAAAAGTAAGAATAATTGGTTGAGAATTTATATATTATTTTATAAAAAATAATATAAATACTCATATTTATAGGGTCCCAATAAATATCCATTTGATTCAAAAGAAAATTCCCTATGATTAAGGTTAACTTTGGTGGGACATTCAAGGGGTGGTTCAATGAGTATTTTTTGTGTTTGGATCATGAGGAGCATGAATATCTCATGAAAATGGGTTTTCTCATGCTATTGTTTTTAGATATAATATGGGAAATAATCAAGGGAAAATCCCTTAAAGGATATTTCATTTGGAAGCTCTGATAATTGGGATGTATATGTTATGTTCCTAGTGGTTTGGGCCACTACATCATTTTTCCTGGTCAATTGGATTTGTTAAAACCTTATATTTATAATAATTAAGTGATATATATTCATCAACTATAATATCACTGGTAAAGATGATTTGATGTTTTTAAATCAGATTGGACATAATAAAACCAAAAAATACTTCTGTTTTAAATAACTATATTACAGAATATTATATTTAATTATATAAAAAGTGTAATTTTATTTTCCTAATGTTCGGGTAATAAAAAAATATGTTTCGTAGTGAAACTATTTGAGTAGGAATATTCCATCATGGATTCCTATTGAATACATATAAATTCATAATGTCATATGTATTAATATTATATGTTAATACATCTATGAAGAACATAATCTTGAAGGCGTCCCATTAATGAACACCACATATTGATTCATTACCCATGATACCCAACCATATCCAAGTGGTTCCATGAATTACTATCACTACTAGATTTTCCCGTTAAACCATTATTTTGTCAGAGAAGTTGAATATTCCCTCATTTATATCAATAAAACTCTATTTATCATATGGTCCCCATGTATTTAGGATGATTGGGGGATCATGTAGGTAAATAAATTATTATAGTAATGAAAATTCTTTTCTAATACCGAATTATGCGTCTGTATAATTTGAAAATACTGAATTCTAGAGTGGGTCTATTGAATATATCAACTGGAGAATGTGTAAGAGAATGATCAAAAAATAAATTCCAATAGAGATATAAAAATAATAATAACATAGATATACAACTAAATCAAGAAAATAGATATATCCATAATTGGTATAAAAATCATTGGGTTAAACAATATAATTATTAATCACTAAATTAAAACAATATATCTTACTTTTCCTCCTTGATTTGTAAAATGAATAATTGAGCACACAAAAATATGAGAAAAATTTAACTGTCATCACAAAAATGGAATGAAGGATTTTAAATACACATAATCATGCAAATAAAATAGAAACCACAAAACAATATATCCATTTATAATTTAGCCTTTGGATGATCTCAAAAATTAACAATAGGAAATTAATAGAATCAATGGTTCGAATTACATTTTGTAATACCCATATGATTTATTTGAATTCAACCATGATGTAGAGATACCATAAGTCTCCATGTGTGATTCCCCTTCTACAAGATGATGGAGGATAGAGGAAAAGTCATGTAATTAGAATTAGAATAATATACCCTCAATAATCATAGTCACATGTAAAAAAATTAAATAATAAACTATAGATTCGGGTCGATAATAATGTAACAAAATGTAACAAAAATGCCCATCATGTCACACATGTAAATAAACCGTTATCCAAATGTGAGACGACAATCTAGAGTATAAATAATTAAATAATAACAAAAATTAAAAATATGAAATTATATAGAGACCATCTCAATAAAAAATCATTACTTATAAAATATATTCATCTTTCCATTGCATGTTATATTCCCTAACATGGTTCCCAAAACATGATATATGCACATGTATTGAGATTTATATTCATAGTGTGAGTAATCAAACATAGTAGAAAACCACTGATTCAACCACAATAAATTTGAAATTTTATAACATATTTATACCATTATAGTAATAATTTTTATAACAATAAAAAAAATTCATACTTTGATAGATTATGTGCCAGCCAAGCTACCTCAAACCATGATTATTCCTAACAGAACTTCATTCCATCAACATAGTTGAAATGTTTTGGATGTAATAATGACATCCACATGTTCTACACATGTATACCATTTAACTAAATTGGTTTTACGTCTTAGTTTAGGCCATATTAACATCATATACTATCATAGTCAAGGTCTTGATAAAAGTATGATGTATTCTAATACTACCACGTGATTGTTGACATGTTCATCATACTCTAGAATTCTATCTCAATTCAGGTATAAGGCCCCCATTCCCTAAAATTAATTTCCATGTGTATAACTTCATGGATTCCATTAACAAATTTTTTTAATGTTCTGTAATCATTATCATTTCATATCATGTGAACATCATCTATAATGTGTACCAATATCACAATGGTCCGCCAATTCAAAATAAAAAATGAAATACCTCCAAAAAGAATGTAATACAATAAACATGGAAGATAATATAAAGATTATATTATATTATCATCATTATAAACACTATAAAAATTCACATACATATTATAAAAATATTACCTGGTATAACAAGCTTCCAATGTATACTCATGGAACCAAAAAGTCATCTATGTGTATCACGGGGAGAACACACTTCCTTATGGAATCATCATCATTCATGGCTAAAAAGGAATGAAAATATAAAATCATTGTCAATGGAAAAATAGAACACAGGAGAGCCAAATCGAAAGGTTACTGCAACATTTAGATTGCTATTTGATACCGAAAATACCATCACGAATCGATACTCATATCACACCGTATTTCTTACCAAATATCATACAAAATAATGAATCAGATGAACCGACCGAGACTCATACACATTGTGGATATAGAAATATATTTCGGGGAGCACTATGTGAATATATTAATGAATACATGATAATTAATCATTAGATATGCCAATGATCCTAGAATTGTGAACGATCATTGGATATCTAGACCACAATAATTATACTAGTAAATTCTAACAAAAATAAATTAATCCAACATTAGAATGAATTAAAATCTTTTAATTATGTATCTATTATAGAATCTATTATATTCTCAAAGAATTAATAGTAGAATAATGAGAAACTTAATAAAATGTTTTTTTATATAACATTCCTTATTTTTTATCAAGAAAAAACATACATCAATCGTAAATGAGGATTAATTGTATGGATTTTCCCATAAAGGGTCTTAGAGTAACTATGCTCAATAAATATCTAGATATGTACAAAAATTGATCAAATCATGAACCTAATTACTACTAAATGTTTTTATAGGACAATTAAATCCCACTCACAAGGTTTAGGCACATTGATTCCAAAACACATCGGCAATAGTGTGAGTATTATTTTATCTCTTTGGAACACCTATGAATTTTCCGCACAATTTTTTTTATATTTATACAACTATATCATCCAAATATGGATCATATGTAACATTATTTAAATTGAGGTCCCATTCATTGATAAAATATTCTCTATAATCATGGGTAACACTAAATTTCATTTCAATTTGACGAAAAATTTACCTAAAGATCATAAAGGTTTGGGAAAACCATTATGAATCCAGGATACATTAAAAATTACTATAATAACCTCATAAATTAACAATAATCCATTTGATTATATAAAAAATTCATATTTTAAAATTCACTATTAGTTGACATAATTATCCATAACACACCTAAAAAGTTATGTGGATCTTTGAGGGATCATAATAAGAATCCAACATAGATATCTCAATGATCCATCTCTTAATACAATGCCAATTCTATTAGGATACATATATCAAGAGGTATGATATATTTATTTTACAAATGACAAATAGAAAAACCCTATAATATACAAAAATGATCTTAGGATAGGGGAGGGTATAAAAACATGTAGATAATATCCAATGACTTCATAATAAATTCTTTAAATATAATATTATTGTAGATATATTTTATTTTAATCCTTGGAGATACATTTCCAATTGATTCATTTCTAAGCTGGTAAAATGTTTCCAAAATAATCATAAATTATAAAAATAAATATACCCACTAATACACATTGAATAAACCTTACTCCTCCTGACACACACATGGATACATTACATGTGTAAATCGTAATACTATAATGAGATTATTTGCCATTAATAAAATTCAATCACCTATTCAGGGACCACATGTTCTCTAAATTTCATAAAAACCCATTTTTAAAACCGAAAACACCCCTCAATGAACTCGTTCACTAAATCAAACTCATGAGTCTTATGTACATGATAAATTATTACATCATAAAAATATTATTACTTCAGAACTCATCAAACAACATATGTGAAACATTATAAAACACATTATTGATAATATATCCAAATTTATACATTATGTGGAAAATAAAAAAATATTTCGAATTCAAGTATTTGATTTCACGAATGATTGAAGATGATTATAAGTGAACATACTAGAATCAAATTTTTTAAAATTAAATCAAAATGAAAATTATTGATTTGAGCTCCTATTATAATTACATCAATATGTTCAACCTAGAACACAAAAAAATAGATATCATATATATTGATGAATTATATAACATAATAGAATTTATTAGTAGACAAAAAATATTACTTATTATAATAAAATTTATTATACAATAAATTATTAGGATGCGAAGTCCACACTACTGTGTTCTATAAATTTAGTTGTCACCAAACCCACACCCATGGAAAATATATTATTCATATTTGATATCGAACTATATGATTGTGGCTATTTTCAATAAATTAAACTTAAAATTATATCCTTGATATCTCTTTTATTTCAAGTATACATGGTATTCCAAGGTTAACCATCATATTAATACTAGTATGTTAAAGGTTTACCTTGATATGCCACATCTCATAGTCTTACCATTCCCAATATGTGTGAATAACTCTGGAACAATCAAAATATTGTTGCTAAATTACTTAGAGAATCATCATTTTCTACCCTAATCGTTTTGGACCCATACAATCAATCAATATCCTATAAAAAATAAAAAACACTAATAAAATTTATGACAATAGATGAAGCCATTAAACTAAAAAATATTACATCAAATTATAATAACAGCAAACAAGGTGTAATATTATCTCATACATTGTTGTTTTCATCCTAAAAGGATAGTGATTGAAATTGTTCGGAAAAATATACAACCACTTATACATATTAAACATTCGAGGTACAATTTATCAGCATGTATTAAACTATGATTCCATAATAAGTGAATTAAAATGATACACATTCCATGAATAATATTTTTCCATCCATTTATGTTTCATATTGTTTCTTATTCTAATATTGAAAATTTTCTATTCGAATCACATCATCAAAAAATGATTGAATTTTATTCAATTGATATACATATTAATTGCATTATAAAAATTTGTGAATCTCATTTCAAGAGGAGAATGATATGAACTATCATAAAAACATTTAATTATTTCAAATGGCCCAACATAATGATGTGACAACTATCCATTCATACCAAAGCCTAAAACAGAAATATATATATGGACATTAAAAAATTATATCTGACTGAAAATGATAACAACCTATACCCATGAAAAAAATAATAAAATATCTTTATAATTATGAAAATTTATATTCCATTCTATTAAATATGAATCCTATCTAGAGTATAATACACCATTCATGGCCAATAAATGAATTTCTCCAAATTTCAACCTAACAATTTATTGAATTGTGATAACGGAAACAAAATAAATCAAATGGATACATGCATATTAAGTCCATGAAACAATTATTTTATGAAAATATAAATCTAGATATTTGATCCTCCCATGAGTCATTAAATTTACAAACACCTGATATATAAATTACATATATTTTTTCAATCTTCTTTTTTGACAATTAGTCTATGTTAGGAATACATTTTTACTTATATTCAATTCTATTTCATAAGATTATAATAAGTATACACAAATCCTTGAAATATTCACTTGGTGTATATTTATTATGATCAAAAAAATATTTCATGAATCATTATTACATACAATATATATATATATATATTCCATGTCATTCACCATATAGATTTTAGGAATAACGATGTTGTGATCCAATATTGTGAGATAATACATAATTAAATATATGGAATCATGTTTCCAAATCATATGGGAAAAAATATGATGAAATAAATTTTACATTTCCCATATTTCAAAATTAGTATATAAAAATATTGCATCATTCATTCTATTTTTGGTACTCAACAATGAAATGCTGATAGGTAAGGCATTTCATAACTCACAATACAACACTCCAATTCATACCAACCAAAAACAAATGTTCACAAAAACTTTTACGTCATCATTATTCTAGATTGAATAACCTATTTGATGTGGTTATAAGTAGGGAAAATCGATTATCATAATTTTTTGGATAAATGCCCCAATATCAATAATATAAAACTAATCTACCTTCGGATTTCTATTCATTAGTGGTCTCCAAAATATTGTTATTTGACATCATTTACAGAAAATTAAAATCAGTTATTTATATTACCATCAACTAACAATACAAATTAAAATAAGATAGAATAGATGTAAAAGATCAACATCAAATTTAATTGAAGAATCCATATACAAATAATTTGTTACTACCATTTCCCCTAATTAGAAGATTCATTATTTAACGCAGAAAATCGCATCTAACTAAATTAAACATCCAACAAATTCCCATTGACAAGTTTTACATTATAATGATGTTAATAATATAGTCTAATGACAATATAATCATCTATTTATATATAAATAACATTTTATAAGTTGTGATTAATATTTTATATAATAAAATTACAATAAATTTCTCATCTAAAAAATAATTTCACAATGTCTTCAAGGAATCGACTAAAATAGATAGTTCCATATCATGCATTGGGTAATTAATTTCATCTACTCTAAACTATTATGACCCGTAATCTAGAAGATAATCACCATTAAATAATGAATATATGAAAATAGATCAAGATTTATCACAATATATCATTTATATATTTCTCTATTTTTTTAAAAAAAATTGTGCCTTGATCAATGTTATGAAATTAGACCATCAATTGATATCTAAAAATTTAATCTATATTAAATTGATTATATTTATCATACAAGGTAATTATAAAATAATACAAATTCATATTTATTAATATTTATGTGTTATATAATAATTATACTTTTATAGATATTCTATATTTGATAGAATACCTTACACGCAGAAAAGGGTATCTCTGAAATCTTTTGTTTCACACACCAATGGGTTATATCGAAAGAAAATATATTTTTAATATTATTATTTTAAAGGGATGTTATCACCAATACATATTATTTGTGGGAATAAATAGAACGTACTATTTTATGTTTACAGATGATTATTAAATGTTTTTAAAATTTTATAATAAATTATAGAGATATAATATGGGAAAATATTAATGTTTATTTATAAATACTATAGTAATTTTAAAGGTATTATTACAACCAATTGATGGATAGCACTTTATAAATACAATTTTTTTTCAATTTTATATATTTTTTACTTGATAGAATAATCTTTTTCATTTGAAGAAGGACATCATAATTTTCATTTCATGAAAATCTTTGTTTTTATAATCAAAATAAGTTTTTAATATATTAGGAAAATTTATGCATTTTAATTCAATACTACATTTTCATCTAATTTATTTATATTGATAGGTTATAATTTTAATTTTTTAATGCATAATCAGAGTATGGTTTTATCATGTAAAATATTATAGTTTGTTAGATGGAATTTCTTATTGAAATTGGAAATATATTGTGATCGACTATTGAATGTTTTATATAATTTTTTTTTTCATTCCAACAATGAGATTAATTATAAATTTAATTTTCCACTTTAGTAAACTTAATTTTTAAAAAATAATATATATCGTTGTAATTTTTGTTTAAAATTTTTTCCAATTGGATTAAATTAATTTTTTCTGAATATTAACTATAGTATTTTATATTCCAATGTCAAAGGATATATCCCCTAAATAAGGGTAAAATAATATTACTATAATATAAATATACCCTAAAAAATGTCATAATCTTAATGAATGGAATATTGTAGAAGATGGAAAATATGGGGCTGATATTTTTTCAATTTATTCCCCTTGGTATTGATTATGACATTAATAAAATTTCATTTAAAGATAATAAAATATAACTGACATTTATGTTATGACTAAATAAAAATAAATGTTTTTTATAAAAGTGATAAATTTGACTATAAGTACTGAATAAAAATATAAAAGTATATCCTACATCATGGTAACTTATTATTAAATTTTATTAAATAAATGATTAAATGTATTAATGACACAATGATTATGAAATAATAGATTTATTAAAGGATTAATCAAATAAATGATACTAATAATTTTTAAATAAATATAATATGAAATATCTGATGCCAAGCATGAATTATATAGGTGACCAAGATATTTTTTAAGTATGCCAAATGTGTTATTTCAATTTTATATCTCTGGATTGATTTTATTTTCATTCAATAAAATAAATATTATCAAAAATTACATAATATATATTTTAAATTAAATAATAATTTTTTAAATTATATAAAAATTTTAAAAATATTTTAAAATTAACCAGTGGACATATTGATGTTTAAATGTTTATAATGTTTCAGATTTTTTAGAATTAACCACATATATGTACAATTTATATCCTCGTAATATTTAAAATCTTGACACCATAATTATAACTAAAAGATAAAAAATTATGTGTAATAAATAAATATATTGTTTTAATGAAAAACATTCATGTCAATAAATTATTATATTAGTGGATATAAAAATATACTTATCATTTATTCATCATAAATTGTGTTGGAGTCATTTGGATTATAAAATTAATTTATATTACTTTAATATTTTACGAGTTTCCAGGGGTGCCCATCCAATGTCTTATAAAAAGGAAGCATCTCTTCATTAAAAATAAAACATAAAGATATGTTAGGTTTGGACTATCACTTCCCAAACCCTTCCTCACATACCTTCCAACATTATTTATTCCTTATTTATTTTATAATACCCTTCTATGAGGTGTCATGATGTTATGAAATGTGATCCTCTGATAGAAATGTAATGTTTTTATTTAATTTTTTCTATTTTATTTAATCACACACTACCATAAAATATTCATCACCAATTATGAATTAATAAATCCATTATAATAAATATACAAGGATTTTATTCTAATAGTATCAGCACTTATATGTACCTCTAATTTCATCAAATGTGAAGTTCAAATTTTCTTCATGTTTACAGCGCACTACCACCTTGCAAACCAATATAGTTCATTTTTCATTACCGTTTATGATGTCAACTTATAATGATGAATAATTTATTATATATGTTACTACGGGCATATTTTTCATTTTAAAATAATAATATTTCAGTTACGGTCTTACTTTCCATACACATAAATATGGTTACGCCGTTTGTGATTATGAGTGACCTATCAACACCAAAAAGCGATGTGAATAATCTGTATTCACCACATCACATGTATGATATATATATATATATATATATATTTAAATGATCATTATGAATTTAGTAATGATGATAAAATTCTAGAATGATTAAATAGCATTTACCCTCTTTCCATAACAATCAATAGAAAATGGACTATGTTAATCATGGATACATATGACCTATTGTATGCATGAATATAATGTTGTTCATTTTTAATACCATAAATAAAAGGTTTTATTTAAAAATATAATTGATTTAAAAAATTTATTATTATATAATTAATATTATTCTGGAGATTATTTACTTATGAAAACATGGATAATTTACCTCATAATAGGTTCATTTTCGACTCAAGTATCGAATATCTACAAAATAGATGATCTTACCGTAAATAATAATGCGATTTTATAACATGGTAATAATGGATAAAAGGGGAATAATAATATGGTAAAAGATTCAATATTGAGTAAAAATTAACCAATTATTATTATTATTAATATAAAAAATGTATGTGATGAGTTGGGTACAAGGTATAATACTTCATCTCAATATCCTTAGAGTGAGCCATATTTTTTCAATATAAACCACCTTATTTTATAAGTTTTATAATTAAATCATTTGAAATTTAATTTCATTCAATGGTATTCAAAAAGAATATGTTTATATGAATACTTTTTAAAAATGATTAAAACAAATGTTCTTAACGTACTCAATAACAATGTGTTTTCTGTTGTCATCTGCATTATTTGATATTTGGCTTCCATGACAAGACAAAAAAATTTTAAAGGAAAATTATATACCATTTTCCATTTTCATGTATTTAGGTATTGATACTTTTTTAATAAGGGAATTAAAATGTCAATATCTTGATATTTCATCTTTTCATTGCAATGTGGAAATGATATTTTCCCCTTATAAAAGTTTTATGTATTATTATTTTGTTTGGGTTCCTAGTCATAATTTATGTATACATGTGATTCAACGATAATACTATGGTGGGATAGCTTTTGATAGCTCTTCAATGCATTGGGTAATGTTAAAGAGTTATAAAATAATGAATCTCTTAAACTATTTCTGGAATATACTATGATGGGTATTCAAAATGTAGCCATTAAGGTCACATATATATATATGTGAAAGAAAAAATGAATGTATTATATGGATGCCACAAGTTACCATTATGAATTATGATTACAATTATTTTTCCATTTATCTATGTGATTCCTTAACGAATGTTAATGATCTTATGTTTTTTTGGGTAAAAAGTACGATTTACTAGGATAATAATTATTCATGAAATAACATCATATTTCTTAATTTGATATTCCATTAATGAGATTTTTGTGGCCATCCCTTTTCTTGAAATGTTTTCATATGATATAAGTTAGGTGAAAAGATTGTATGAATTCATAATGAATGTTATCATGATTATTATCATGAAAAATAAATCAGGTTTCATTTTAAATAGTCTTATATTATGAAAAAATGAATAGTTATTAGAAGATTATACTTTTTAATATATGAGTTGTTTTGTAATAGTTATGTAGTAATTTATCAAAACAATCAAACAGAAAATAACATCATTGTGAATTCATGATTTAACTTAAGATTATGTAATACATGAGGCTAGGGACTTATATTTATTATCACATGATTATTTAGATCTCTTATGGTTTTCAAATAATGTTAATAGATTTATCAAAAATGTTTTTAACATAATGGTCTAGTTGAAATTGCATTTAAGGATTAACATGATTTTTCTTCAAAAATATTCATTTCAGAATGGTTTTACAAAAAGGAAATATGGAAAATGTGATGGGATGACATCAAGAGGAACATACCCGTCCAAATATGCAACCTAACACAGTGGGAATCAGAATGGAATAGTTTTATGCAGTGATGAAACAATTGACACAATTAATAAATTGTGTTTGAATTCTTAAACTAGATTAGATAGATAAAACAAAGAATAATATATTTGTACTGGATCTTTTCAGACGGAAACATTCTCCCTTATTCATGGGATCATCTAACCCTCTGCAATCTTAAGGGAGGATTAAATCAATAGGAAATATTTTTTATGTCATGGGGTGACTATAAAATCAATATTATAGTGATGTTATTTACTATTTTATAGGTAAGTTAATTAGTTGTGGTTAATGGCAAAGAATATCAAGGACAATGATTAGATTGACACTCTCGATTGGGAGGAATTCAAAAATCTGTTTCTAGTAATGTATTTTCTTTTAGAGGTTTGATATATGATGTAAAATAAATTATTTGAATTGATCAATGAATAAAATTAAGTGGATATATATGAAGAAAAATTATTACGACTACCAAGGTACAATCCAACTTTTTTCCATGTTTGTGATAATAAAATGAATTGTTCATTACTATAGATTAATTCCAATGAATGAAATGGTGTTGTATAATTGTGAGATAAAATGTTATGAAAAACTTATTTGATGTGAGGATGAGGTATAAATTGAATTTTTTGATGATAATTTTTTCTTAAAAGAACTAACACCAAAAATGGTTGAGGTGGAATAAGGAAAGAATAATTCTCCAAAATGGATTGATGGTATGAAAAATATTTTTATTGTTTTTGAAAATTATGAGGAAAATCAGTTTGGAGAAATCCATTTGAAATGATGTCAATTATTCTGATGGGGGTAAAATATGACATATGTCCAAAAACTGCACTGAAAAAGAAAAAAAATAATGTTAAGAAAATATATCATTTATATTCAGTAATATTGTTAATTGAAATGAGGTGTTCTTTATTAAAATGATTGTTTGGAGAAGAATTTGAATTATGGGAAGCAGGTTGAATAAAAGAAGAATGGCATGGTGAAATTTTTTTGTAACTATTCTTGTAGATGTTGGGTCATCAAATAAAGTGGTATCTAGAACATTGTTTGTTTATTCAGATGATGCTGGTGTCTTGTATGTTTTAAGGTATACACATTCCTTGGTCACATGATTCAAAATAAGGCAGGAAAATTAATCCTACAAGAATAAAGTTGTTGAAAAATGTAAAAGCCCTAAAAAAATAACCATTATTGATAGTTTTCGTGATTTATTAGGATATTAAAGGATGATTTTTGACAATTTTCATGGTTATGTAGACCACTACCTATGTTAACTTGTAATGGGGTTAAGTACGTATCAAAAAAACAACGTGTTCATTGTTTTCCTGAAATGAAAAAACATTGGTTAATTATTTAGTATTGGATTACCTTCCAAAAATGGATAAAATTCTATTTATACTGATTCTTTGATGAATGTAATTTGTTGTGTCCCCATGAATAATGATCGGGAAATTTATTATATATTACATTTGTTTAAAACTTATTAGTTATATTATAGTAAACATGATTTAGAATTAGCTAATGTTTTTTTTACATTGTAAATATGGAGGCTTCATCTATAAAGAGTAAATAGTGATATATATATTAAAAAATAATTATATATTCTCTCAAAAATAATAGTAAATGAGTCAGAAAATATGGTTGGAATAGATCAAAGATTACAATTACATGAATCATTACCATCCTAGAAAAGAAACCAATGTGAATATTGATTTGATTCCCAAAATCAGTGCAATATTAACAATATTATGATTGAAAATGTCTCTTTGATAAATGATTTAATGAAATTTTTCATGGAATATGTTTGTGCCAAAAATTCCACTATTTTTTCATGCCATAGTGAAATTTTATTTATCTAATACCATTTAGTATCACAAATGGAATTTATTGAATTTCATAAAAAAGAATAGTTGGTTCAAATGAGTATGTTTTCTAAATTTAAAATTGCTAATGATTGTGTTTTCAGATTTGGTAAGAGGTTATGTGTTCCTTGAGCTTCATAGATAGAGAAAGCATTATTGTTTGAAACCCATAGTTATCTATTTTTTGTTCATCCTTGAATTAATAATACGTACAGATATCATCGAGAGTATTGCTGGTTGGATGGAATAAAATGAGATATTGCTAACATTACTGTGATTTTCTTAATATTTCAATTTGTTAAAGTATAATTCTAGTTACATAAAAAGATGTTTCAGGCTTGTATATTAACAAAGTTGAAATAAGATAATATATCCTTGTATTTCATGTTGGTGTTACCATAGTATTATTGAGGTAACAATTTGATTTGGGTTTTTATTGATCTAATAACTAAATAATATTATTTTGTTCCAATTCAAGATAAAATTTCACTAAATAAACATTCTACATTATTTCAATGAGAGGTTTTCAGGTTACATGATGTTATTATCTCCACTTTATCTGATCATGATTCTAGGTTCACATATATATTTTTGAACGGCCTTCAAAATTCATGGGTACAAAATCAAATTTTAGAAAATATTTTCATTCTCAATTAGATGGGAAGAAAAAAAAAAGAATCAAACATTATATGATATGCTACATTCATGTTTAATGGATTAATAAAGAAGTTTGAAACAACATAATTCCTTGGTTGAGTTTTATTATAATAATAGTTTTCATTCAAGAATATAGATGGTACCATTTGAGGCGTTATATAGAAATCAATTTCATACTCCATATTTTTGGGATGATGTAGGTTAATGAATGTTGTGGGATATAATTGGTCGATGGGATGGAGGAAAAGGATCAGTTGTTTCTTAAGTAAACAAGGATATCATAGTGTATGATGAGAATATATACATATAATTAACGGAATAATCATTCGTTCAATTTAGGTGACTATATCATTCTCAATGTTTTACCAAGGAAAAATTTAAAGCGTTTTTATAAGAAGGGGAATCTAATTCCATGGTTCATTAGACCGTATAAAAATCTATAGAACCTTGGATCCTATGAATACTGATTTTATTTACCTTTATGTTTAATAGGGTAAACAATTTTTTTATTATTTAATGTTATGAATGTATATCCTAGATCTAAATCATGTTTTGAGTCAAAAAAATTCAGTGGAAAGAGAATCATTCTTATGAGAAGCTGCAAGTCTAGTTTCCTGACAATATAGTGAAAGTTATATAGAATAAGTTGATTTATCAAGTCATGGTTTTTGTAAAATACACATGGATTATGTGGCAGCATGGGAATCTAAAAATGTTATGAGGTAAAAATACACCAACTTATCTGTTATGTAAATAAATTTCTGATAATGAAATTTACAAAAAGGGGGAAGGATGTATCATAAAATGTAACTATGGAATATGACCTTTTCATATCTATTAATATTGATGAATTAGTTATTAATATTCTTTTAAAAATGGAGCTATGTTTGATAGTGTACAAAAGACAAAAAAATGGGTTTCATTGAAATATTATATTTCACAAAAGAGTAGGTTATAATAAAAATTAATATATAATAAATATTTGTATCTTAAATGGTAGTTATATTTTAGGCATTTTATTGGTGGGAATTAAATGATCTAACTAAATTATGTTTACCCATTTTTATTTTTTATTTTTTATTTTTTCTAATAAACTTTATTTGATTATAAAGTGAATAAATCCAATTTTAAGGAAAACAATTCTAAAAATTTTAAATGTAGCTTTACCACTTTTTGATGGATAAACCGTATTTAATGTAGTTTTTTCACTTTTATATATTATATTTTACATAATAAACTTCATATTTGTAAGTGGGACATAAAATATTACTTTTTTAAAATTTTGGTTATTTTTTATTGAAATTTATTTTTTAATGAATTCTGAAAAATTCTGCATTTTAATTCAAAAATATATTTTATCTAATTTATTTATATAGTTATGTTGTAAATTTAATTGGTTTTCTGGTGTATTTATATGTTTTGTCAATTAATGTAATGTTGTTCAGTGGATATAAATTTATATTAAAATTGAATTGAAATATGTGTGAACTTTTGATCACATTTGTTAAAAAAATTCCTTTATCATTCCATCAATGGGATTAATTTTAAATTTTATTTTTAAAATTCTATGAATATATTTCTCCAAAAATATAATGCATGGTTTTAATAAGAATTTAAACTTGGTTCCAATATGATAAAAAATATTTATGTGTAATAGTAAAATTAGTATTTTGTTTGAAATGGTTAATGAATAAACAAATTTAATACGGTTAATAACAAAATTATAAAAACATAAATGACTGTAACACTTGTACTAATCTATTTTAAGGATTTACATCCTACTGTTAATATACATGGACCGAAAATTTTTCATTTGAAAGCCACATGGTTGTGATTATCACATTAATAACATTTTAATTAATGGAAAAAATATCATAAACATGTCTCATATTAATCATCCAATTTAAATATGGTGTTATTGAAGTGATCTCTTAAACAATAAATAATAATTAATAATATAACATATTTATAAAATCTTGTGAATTTGTTTATTATTTTTATGAATGGTGTAATTAAATTTAACTATGACATAATGATGATAAAGTGAAGTTTTTATTAAAGAAAAAACTCAATCAAATATTATTAATAATACAAAAATAAATAGAATTTGTAATAATTTATTCCATGAAAAAAAATTATTGTTACTAATAAATGTAATTAATCTATTAATTTTTTTAAGTTATCAATCTCCATGGATTAGTTTTAAATTAAATAAAATGAATGGTGTCAAAATTGATGTAATTATAAAAACTAATGGGAATAAATTATTAACATTTAATATTTTTTGATATATATAGAATGTAATAGGAAATGTGATCATTATGATATATCCTTTACATTACAATTAGGTGGTCGTTGATCAATAGGGAAATTATTAAGTATACCCATTAGACATTATGACCATTTGAAATGTATACATTATATAGTGACTGTTATGGTTAGAGTACATTAATGATAATGATATGAGTTTATTGAATTTTAAAAGAGGAAAATATTAAATCAACATGAAGAATATTACCTTATGAATATTATTTTTTACAGCAATATATAGAGATATCCTTGTTGGTGTTTTCTCTTTACCAATCGCAATAGGGTCCTCTAAATATAATGATAGATTGGATTATTATATGATTGAAGTTGGAACTAATGGATATTAATTCAAGATCAATTTTGGTCGATTCACCTCACAAATGTAACACCATTGGACAACATAACCCTTTAACAATAAATTGTGTTATATAATGTATCATAACTAGGTCCAATCATCATTAATTTTTAATTATTTTAGAAATGATTTAATTTTTATGTTAGTTACATTTTATTATTTATCATAACCCCCCTTTATAAAAAGAATATTACATGAGAATATGATAAATTATATTTTTAATTAAATATACCATTCAGTTAATTTTTTGGAAAAAATATATATTTTATTTAAAATATCATACATTATAAATTTATAAAATGTGAAAAATATATATATAATATTTTTTATGAAATTATTTATTATTTTTTGATGAGTTATAAATTTGATTGTATAATAAATAATATTGTTTTTTAATAATGTTGAATATTTTATTAAAAAAATGAAAATTCAATATTTATAAACATATACTAATAAAATTGACTAAATTTTTAATATGAGATGGTTACAATTATCTAACAGTTAATTATTCATAATTCCCTATAAATGATAAATTTTTTGTTACACGATGAACTATTTTATAAAATAATGTTCAAATTCTAAAATTGAAAACTCATAATAGTGACAAAACAGTTATTCTAATTACATTATATGAAAAAATAAACTATTTTATTAATATTTTCAATTTAAATGGATATTAATAAAATTATAATCTAATAAATGAAATTAAAAATTTATATATTGAAATTATGATTTGATAAAATTTATTTTGATAAAAAAATTCAATGATAAAAGTATTATTAAAAATTATAATTTTGTTTTGATTAAATAAATTATTATAAAAGATGAAATAAATTTCAAAAACCATGAGGAATTAACTTTTTCAATTAAATTAATTTTCATATTCCATGCCATTGAATTCAAAGAATAATATTGTAAAAATATTAATCAATTCATCCAATTATATTATAAACACCCAAAATATCCCCATTATTTTCAACAAAAAATACATTAATCAGGATATTTTTACATTTACAGTATTCAAATTAAAATAATGGTTTATCAATGGATTAAACCATTTTGTATCAATTATTTATATTTCTACAGCACAAGGTAATGTAACATTCATCATTTCTACATTCTTGTAAGTTTGTGTCATCTATTATTAATGTTAACAATCATTCCATTCATAATCTATTGATCATCTCATTTATTATAGAACAGTTATTTATCAATTAGAAGTATTTCATTAATCTTAGTATTACCTTTCATTAATCCATATAGTACAACAATCATGCTATTGAACGCATTTCAAAAACACCTATACATTAAATAAAAATATTTATATTTTTTGAATAACCACGACAAATCACAATATATGAGAATTATAGAATAGTTAATTAAGTTATATTGACTGGTTATATTCATCTATAAATACCACATTCGACATGTGAAGGTAAATTTTTTTAATGACATTTGTGAGGTGTTTTATAAAATAAATTAGATTATATGGAATGAGTACACTGTTTAGTAAGAGTAATCAGTAAAATGATTTATTATCTAATCAATGTGGAATCAAATAATATATTAATTAGATATGTGATATATAATATATATATATATATATTTCATTGGGTAATTATTTAATCTTTTTAAATAATGTATATCTTGATACCATATTTAATAACCATGGTAATTTTGTTGCAGGTTAACATGGTTAAAAGACCATGAGATATGACTATGAATCTATTATATTGTTGGGGTTGATATATTTCAATTCAATGCTACAATATCATTCTATAAATTATATAATCCACGTTCTTCTACTTATTCTTTATTTTTTTCCTCATGACCAGATTAAATATGTTCCCCATTCCATTACTATAATGGTCATAATGCTCATACCTTTTTTTTCATATATTACCTTAGAAAATAAGATGTATTAAATATAATATAATATGAATCAATGAAGTTCTATTTTAATTGAATTTATTAATGTTTTTTTATTGTGTTATATGACTACTTTTCACGAAACTAGAGACAAAAATTTCATCTATATCAGTTAATTTTTTACCATGTAATGAATATTTTAAATATTAAAAAGGAATGATTTAATAGTGGATATCACCTCGGTGGATTCATATTCAACATTAATAGGGGTTGTTGACAATATTTTTATCAATATTAATAATTAGAATAATCATTTTCATTATTTTGTTAGTTTGATCACCTTGGATGATATTTTTTTCCACAATTCATGTGAATGTTTTATTGGATTGTATTGTTCCCAAAGCGATAATCATCGAGATTGAGAAAAATATAATGGATTTAATTTGGGTTTCACACTTCATTAGAATATTTACTTAGGGATTGTGGGGTATACTTTCTATACCATAGGGTGTAGTGGATATTTTATCAGGGATGTCTCATCCTTGAGGCATAATCTCTAATCAAAACATTATTAGGATGTTATGGAAGGTAATAATATTTGGGGAAGATCCATAAATATTTTGTATGGACTGGATTAGAGTTACCTATGAATAATGGTGTCCATATTCCAGAATAAAATAATGTATCAAATTCCAAACATCCTGGATAACTCATATAGGATTATTTGTTGTGTGGAGATCAGCTTCTAGAGGCATAATTGGGCTACTAAAACATTCTGATTTTCAAGGTCCTCGATAACATATACTACCATTCAGAATGAAAATTACAATCCCTTTATTATTAAAGAATTTCATAATTTTAAATAAGGGTATTTTATCTATAATATAATCAAGAATAATGACCACCATATTTCTTTTATCACTACTACAACCACTGGTGTGATTTCATCTAAATATTAATATAGTGTGAGCCCGTGACATTATCTTATGACTATTGGGATTAAAAACCTTTTTAAAAATATTTTCCACATATATATAATTTCTTGATTCAGAGGATCGTAATTGTAGACATTCCCACTAATCACTTTATTAGGTGAATTTTAGTTTAGATAGATTTGATGTTTAGTAGTTATAAAAAACCACATGAGGAGTGTTTATCCCATTATTTTTTCAACGAAATTAGGTTACATAACTTTGGAATGCAGATGGTTATTTTTATGAATAATTCATTGTTTCTAGAAAGGTGATTCCTTCCTCCATGGTATATTGAATGAAAATAGGTAGAAATTCCCTTAATCCCAGGAAATGGTTCTCTTCATAATTTCTCGTTTCTGTTGTTTTTCAGAGGTAAGGAATATGACACCCTGTAAAGGGAATATATTTTCATTAATTTTTCTGGCCCATCAATTTTTTCTTTGGTGTCCTCAATGTTTCTCCTTATATTATTTTTTGGGTAAAATCCTTATCTTAAAAATATCTTGTATTCGAATGTGGATGCCCTCAGCAGAATGTGAAAGGCCTTACATGGGTGTAGGGTTCAAAAGAATAATCGATCAAGTGGATTAAATGTTAATATAGATTGGTCATTTTTTAATGGTTATATTCCTGTAAGAGTGAAGAATTGTGATTCATAAGGCCTATTAATTCTAACATTTAGTGTATCATATTTTCCTTGTGAGTCTTTCAATGTGGGGGCCTATGACATAAGGAGTGGGATGGAGATGTGTTGCTAAAATAACATAAATATGTTGTTTTGTGGAGATAGAAATGGTGATCATTTTACACTATCTGAAATAAAAAATCAAGGTACCATGGTTGATTATTTATCACATGTGAAAATACAATGAGAATATTAATTATTCCTCTACTCTACATAAAACATGGCTCTAGTGGAACCACGAAGCTGATATTTTTTTGATTCAATAGTTATCCACAATAGATCATATATACTTTTTTATTTCATTTCTATTCCACATGGTTGTACATACATTGTAAGTGTCTATTCAATTGGGATTCACTATTTTAGACCTTGTTGATATTTAGTCACGTTTTTTTCATATATTTAATAAAATGTTTAAATTCATGTCTGAATTATTGTAAGAATTAGTTATTTGGTAATAATTTGGACTATGAATCTTTCAGATGACTTTGATGGATAACTTTTAATATATAAAAGAATAGTGATGTTTTTTCAAAGAATTATGTTAGAGGTTTTCATGAAATGAAATATGTATATTGATGTTACAAATTCATGTAAATAATCAGTAGTTTTACATAGGGGTAATAAATCAAAAAGAGAGAAATGGATATTGTCACGATTGTATCCTACTTCCTAAAAAATAGTCCTTGATGTGTATTTGTTTCAAAATCATAGGTTATATAAATTTGTTAATCAAATAGAATTATGTATACATATAAATGAATCATAGAATATTTATTTATTATTTAATGAGATAAAATAATAACAACCTTGATAAATTTTTATTAAGAAGATAAAATACATTTCAAATATAAATGATTCCAAGAAGAACCATGATTACAAATAATGGTTTATTAAATTCAAACCATTATGGATGCCATAAGAGAAAACAATAGGAGGTTGATGAATCAACTATATTTGATTTTTAATATAACTTGAATCAAGATGAGTGAAATGATCGATTTAAAGTGAATATCATGTTGTTCAGTCCTTCACGTGACATTGTCCAGAATATTTAAAATTATCTACTAATCAATTAATTACAGAACAATGTATTAAGTATATATAAATGATATTTTATGTAAGATATTTTTTGAGTTATGTAATGTCACATTGATATAATAACTATAAGGTGGATAAGCTATTTATTGTTGGGTACTGAATAAGAACATGAATATAATATGGGATAATAATGTTATGAAATGGAATGATTTTAGAAGAATCGTTATCATGATATTATTTTAGACATTCTTATAGAAAAAATACCAAAGAACTCACAAAGTTTATGTATTAGGAAAATAAATCATAGGGAAGCTATAATATGTCCATTCTATTGAAAACTCAATATAGTAAAATATATTTAATTTATCCAATGAGAAAGTTTAATGTGTTCATTTTCTATTTAAAACGATGTCTATTTATCAATCTTGAAATCCAGGACTATGAATGATATATGGATATTTATAAATATTATTTGGGGGATGAAATTTAGACATGTGAGATTTTATTTTCTAATAGGATGAATGAAAAAATAGTAGAATGTAGCCAATTTCAAGGATGAGTGTTTCTCATGGAATAGAATTAATGATTCTAAAAACTCCATCCTATAATAAATGTGGGAAAAATCATTCATTCATGTTCTATCATGGATGTGGAATTAGGAACATTTAATGAAGTGATGGACATGTAAATTAAAAATATCATGATGGGTGGGACCTCAACATATCAATTAAAATTATAGATGAAATATTCTAAAAACACAAAAAATGATCAATTATTCATGTTTAATCAAAATGGTAATAGTGCATATCAATCTCTTAATTAATTGATGTTGGAGGTTAACCAACTTCATCCATGACATAGGTCCTGAGATAAAAATCATAAAATAAAAATCTGAATTGATGGAGTAGAGGACTCAAATTATGTGTGGATGGTATACACATTGTGTTCTCAATGCATGAAAGAACATTTTTTAACATTTTTATTGATCATTCAAAATTTTCTCCCTATTTAAATTAAATATTTAATTATACCAGTGCTAAAATAGATATAGGTATCTATTATGACTGTTGGAGGGACTTTCCAAGAAACAATTGTTTATAGAAACAATATTTTCAACATTGATTAGTAATATCCCTTCACATATATAAAAGTAATTTTAGTGGTGGAATTCAATAGTACAATTATGACCGATTGTTTATCATTGTTTTATTATATGAACAATTATATAATCAATGAAATATTGGTGTTTTTAAAAATAAAATCGAAACATATTTAAATGAAATACATGACATCCATTTTTTTATCTTTATACAGATCAAATATATATATATTCAATAATTTGATAGGTGGATGTTGAGAAGAAAATTAATGTATTAAGATAGAAGATACACCCATTAGTAAAGAATATATGGATACATTTATTGAAGAGTTCTGAGAAAATCCCCAAAAATGATTATTTTTCAATTTAACTAACAAATTGATACATGATTATTTCAAAACCCCTCACAATGTATCATATGTGGTGTTAGTGGAATTAATTATGTAACTACTCATTCTCTAGGAAAAAATATTTATTCAATAATGATTATATCTAAAGGGAGATCCTATTCCAATTGTGAAAAAAATATTTATCGATGATATAACACATTGAATATATTGAGAATAGGAATATCATAGAATATAAAAAATTCATTCTCTTAAGTGTCATTGTGTATTAGACTAACATTGTGGGTATTATTTCCAATCCATGATTGATCATCAATTTGGGTATCCCCAATTGACGATGTAGTTAAATGATATATAAAAAACAATATTGCAATAATTACATAGTTATTATAATTTTTCTATCAGGACAATATTTTGTCTTATTCTACTATGAAATTTAATGATTTTTTTAATTGATGGATTGGCTAATACCATGTAAATATTTTTTTGATCTCTAATGATGAAATTTTCTTATCATTAAAAATTCATAAGGAATAAGAGAATCAACATTACGTCATATTATAAACTCATTGGAATGTGTTTCCCATTTTAATATTTACTAAATGATAGTTATTTTTAAATTATTTTTCACTATTGTGGGACATTTAAATAAGATATGAAATAACAAATGAACCATACTAGAAAAAGGATATATGGAATTGGCCTCATTGTAGAACAATTACTATGAAATTTTGTTTTTAAAATTTAGTCAAATATAATTGATATCATATATGTATCAGTTTATAGATTTTGAATTCACATTCAATGTTAACATGAAAGGGATTCATGTTATTTTAAATGAATGATTATGATGAAATATTTAATGAGTTGAAAAAGACTATTGTTAGCTCAAACATTCTATCTCTACCCGCTATAAGATAATGATTTATTTATAAATATTGATGAATATTTTAATGTTCATCAATTTATCGTTACGATATTGTAATGCCTCTAATTTCTATGTATTTTACATTAATATTATGCCGTAATTTTTAAGAGACCAGGATTTGAGACAATATGCAATTCTGAGGCCCGGTGAGCCCATAACAAATGGTTGAATTTAATTAAATAATTAAATTATGCATGCGTGTGGTTTTCATGAAAAAATTTGGATAAGTCTAGAATGGGTGCTCAGATCAAAAATCCAAGGGCATTGATGCGTCTTGAGCAGTGGGTTTAGCCTCAGAGAGACCTAACATCGGCCGACACAGGTTGATGTTGAAATCTAGTTTTTGGATGTACCTGTAATACAATATTTAATAAAAATATTTTATTAAATCCTATTTCAGAAAATACCTCTTATCTTTTTAAATAGAGATTTTTATTGGGGTCCAGGGTTATAGACCTCATAACCCTAAAACCCTTGGAGGCTCTGGAATCCATGGAGGGAACCCACAATGCAGCGACGATGTTCTTGACGAATTTCGCCGGCGATGATGATGCGACGACCAGATCTTCAGCAACAAATGCTGTGGATCCAGGTAGGGTGTATGATTTTGGATTCCTTTCCTTTTTGATTCCTACGACGAATGCAGACTAATCCATGAACATATCATCCCATGAATATATCATATTTGCGGGATGGTCTTTTGTGGGGATTTTGGGGAAGATCATCATCCTTGAGAATAATTTGTTGATTATTTTGGTTTTGATCTAACGGTGTCGTAACCGGATGGTCACAAAAAATGATCAAGGTTCATCCCTCTTGTTTTTTTTGCGATTAAATTCCCTGATTTTCATGGAGACTCCTCATTCATCCCCTCTCTTGACATTCTTGGAGGAAATCGATCGGTGCTCATTTGTTTTTGGACACAATGTTATGAGATTGTAGATCCAACCCTAGAACGATGCTATTGAGGTGCGACTATGGTGGCGGTGGATGATTCAGAGCGGATCGAGAGATATGGGTATTTGGGAGTTTATTTTAGATGAATCAACGATTTCTTTTAGAGCCTATTGAAGGTCCAAATCACCAAGATTCGGTGTTTAGAAAATGAAATGAACCAGAGTCTTGAGTATTGAGGCGAATGGATGAAAAAATTGAGATCCGGAAGATCGGCCGAGGCGCAAGGCTGAAGATGGAGGTTCTAGAAATTTCCGTACTACACGACATGTAGTATGGGCTACACGACATGTGTTCATCGGTGAACCACCTGGAGTGTACTCTAGGAGAACACGGACATGAGTTTGGTACATGGACAAGGACACTATGGGTATACCCTTCCCCGGCCAGACCTGACCAGATACACAGGATATCCTGTGTACTAGTACACGGGCAGGCGACACAGAGAGAGACAGTGTACAGGCACATGGCCAACGTACATGGAGAAAACCCCAGGATCTCAGACATGGTGTGTAATCTTACTACACACTGTGTAGTTACATTTATATGACAATCCTAGTGACACATGCCGTTTACATGAGCAGTACCGGGAGTCGAGGAACACGACATGTGATCCTACTAGACGTCGTGTAGTTGTGTTTTTTACAGCATGGACGGATGACACGGGTTGTTTACACAGGATGTACCAGGGGTCAATGAGCACGATTTGTAACCATACTACATGCTGTGTAACCTATTTTACATGGCATGATACATTTGCCTTCTGTGACTTGGAATATCTTTCTTTGGGTTCATAGACTTGATCATTCCCATGAAGTTTTCTGGTATCATTTCCTATGCACAAGAGTATGATCCCTTCAGTAGGACATCTTAAATAGATTTTTTGGAATCCCCTCTATGAGACATAGATCCGGCTCTTCTATTCATTCCTATAACCCTAAGTAAATTTCTTGGTATCGACGTGACCAACATTACCCGGGTGCTGATCCTCTGCTTAGCGGATTAGTTCAGACTGAGTTGTTGGAATCACCCTAGGGCTATTGGTTGTGATCCTCATCTGAGCATCGTTTTCTCAAGTACGTGTTGAGAGTGTTCTCCCAGAATGAGTACTTCGTATCTCACTCTTCAGACATAGGAGTGTATTCTCTTTCTTACATGCGTAGTGGAATCTTCGAGCTGGATCTTAGTGGTGGTTTCACGATGGTCGATCGTGTATGAGTATATCTGTATATTCTTGTTTATTATTCTTTAACCATATACTGTGTAGAGATGATTGAATCTTTCCATTGTGGTATTTTACCTTGTTGTATTCCTTTTTGGTTTCGGGGTGTCCTACTGGGTATTTTTATTCTCACCCCTGAATGGGTATTGCCTGCACAAGTCATGTCTTGTGCAGAAGAGCGAGCCTTTGGCAGGATTCTAGGATGAACAGGACCAGATAGTGCTCAATGAGATCAGACAGGCCGACGTGTGTTCCTACAAATAGGGATTATAGTCCCAATACCATTCTTTATAGGTTGGACTTTGTTACAGACTCTCTTTTGGTGGGCTTGTACTTTTGGCCCTGGGTTTTACAATACTATACATCACATTCCAATTGTACTCTGTTGGTTGGTATTTTAGTGTATGCATGCATTTCAATTTTTTAGTACAATTTAATTTTTCAGCTTTGTGGCATTCGAGATGAGTGTGCCTGTGTTCAGGTTTATAGGCAACACCTCCCATTTTAGAAACATCCCTACTCGGTGCTAGTCTACAGCACATGGCCTATTAGAGGTCGGCATAGGGAGATGTGGCTCGTGACCCACTGGTGCAGAGGCAAGCGGTGATTGCCTATGGCTCATGTTAGTTGATGCCACACGAGCAGAACTACAAGACCCATGACCTTGAGTTGGCAGGGGTAGTCTTCACATTGAGGATGTGGTAGAACTACTTGTTGGGCGAGCAGTTTTTCATCTACTATGATCACAAGAGTCTCAGATATACCTTTTCTCAGAAGGATTTGAATTTGAGATAGAGGAAATAGCTCGAG
This sequence comes from Viscum album, assembly GCA_963277665.1. Classification (NCBI taxonomy): domain Eukaryota; kingdom Viridiplantae; phylum Streptophyta; class Magnoliopsida; order Santalales; family Viscaceae; genus Viscum; species Viscum album. The sequence continues at coordinate 1,192,560,040 of OY728121.1, read as the reverse complement.
TTCATCCAGGTTTACAACTTTGAGATCATTTATACTCCTGTTAATGGGAATGTTTTGGAAGATGTTCTCAGTAGGAAATCTTGTTCACAACTACTAGATGAGGCAATAATGATGTTGGACTCCTTACGGATATCATTCATGGACATAGATGAGGAAGCATACCTTCAGTCAGTGGTTGTTGGCCATCCACACTTATAGCGAGTCTGGGAAGCGCAGATTGAGGATGCTAGCTGTGAGACTATAAGGGTTCAGATATTCGCAGGTGATGCTGGTGACTAGTATTCAAAAGCTGGGGAGCACGTTGTCATTTTCAGAGGTATCATAGTAGTACACGTGACTTTGCAGGAGGAGGTTCTGAGGGAGTTGCATACGTCTCCTTTGGAGGTGCATCCAGGTGTGGACAAGATGTACCAGGACCTCATATGTCAGTTCTAGTGGCCAATAATGTAGAAGAGTGTGGCAGAGCTTGTTTTTCGGTGCATTACATGTTAGCAAGTATATGACGAGCACCGGGTTCAAGCAGGTTTGGCCCAACCCCTTGAGGTGCCAGAGTGGAAGTGAGATTGGATATCCATGGACTTCATGATGGGTTTACCACATACGTCTAGGATACACAATTCCATCTGAGTGATCGTTTACCGACTCACCAGGTCATCCCACTTCTGAGACATATCAGAGAAAAGTTCTGTAGAGATCATGGGATGCATGTACATGCATGATATAGTTAGGCATCATGGAGTATCATCAACAATCATCTCATATCGTGATTCTTGTTTCAAATCCCGTTTGTCGAAGGGACTGTAGGAAGCTTTTGGGACTCAGTTTTTCTTGAGTACAATGTTTCAACGTCAGACTGATGGTCAGATAAAGCGGACCAAACAGGTTCTGGAAGATATTCTACGAGCTTTCATACATGAATTCGGTCATAGTTGGGAGGATCAACTACCACTAATGTAATTTTCTTATAACAATATCTATAATTCCACTATTGGTTTGTCACCATTCGAGGCATTGTACGGGAGATCTTGCAGGTCACAACTTTGTTGGACTGACCCAGGAGAGTCAGCACTCATGGGCCGAGAGATGGATGGAGCTACTATAGAGAAGGTTCAAGTCATCCATGAGCAGATGAAAACTACATAGAGTCAGAAAAAGTTTTATGCTGATAGGAGACGGAGCCCCATGGTGTTCGAGGAGGGAGATCATGTGTTCCTTTGGATCTCACCTCGACCGGGATTGCAGAGATTTTGCCTAGATGGAAAGCTATCTCCAAGGTTCATCGGCCCTTTTCATATTCTTATTAGAGTTGGTGAGGTGGCATACTGCTTGGCACAACCTCCTCAGATGGACCGAGTACAAAACGTCTTCCATGGGTCACATCTACATAGGTACGTGCATGATCCATCACACGTTACCGACTGGGTCGAGTAGGACATCGATGATGGAGCGACCTTTGTTGAGTACCCTGTAGAGATCAAGGATCTTTAGGAGAAGATCTTTCTTGGGCAAGAAATTCCCTTGGTGCATGTCTGGTGGAAGCATAAGAATCTCCAAGAGAGCACGTGGGAGTGGGAGGCTCAGATTCATGTGCAGTACCCACATCTTTTTTAGTATCCTTTGTTTGGGATTTTCGTGGACGTAAAGCCCTACGGTGGGTTTGATGTAATGTATTATATTTCACCATACATTATTTTAGTATTATGTGGGAACTATTTTGAGACCAGGCATTGAGAAGGCATGTAGTTCCAAGGCCCAGTGAGCCCGGAACAAATGGTTGAATTTAATTAAATTTTTTAATTACGCGAGCATGTGGTTTTCTTGAAAAATGTGGGATAACTCTAGAATGGGTGCTCAGATCAGATATTTGAGGGCACTGTTGCATCTAGAGCAGCGGGTTTACCCTAAGAAATACCTAACATCAGCTGACGTAGGTCGATGGTGAAATCTAGTTTTTGGATGTAACTGTAATAAAATATTTAATAATAATATTGTATTAAATCTTTTTTGCAGCAAATATCTCTTATAATTATAAATAGAGATTTTCACTGGTGTCCAGGGTTAGGTACCTCAAAACCCTGAAACCCCTGGAGGCTTTGGATTCTTTGGAGGAAACCCCCAATGCGGCGACGATGTTCTTGACGAATTTCGCCGGCGACGACAACGCGGAGAGGAGATCATCACCAATAAATGCCATTGATCTATGTAGATTGTTTGATTTTGGTTTCCTTTCTCGTTCTTGATTCCTATGATAAACACAGACTAATCCATGAATAGATTAGCCCGAGGATTGATTGTATTTGCAGGATTGGATTTTTTGGGGACTTTACGGAATATATTCATCATTTCCAATAATCTGTTTATTATTTTGGTTTTGATCTAACTATGACGAACCAAGATCATCACAAACAACGATCGAGGTTCATCCCTCTTATTCATTTTGTGATTAAATTCCCAGTTCATCATGGAGACTTCTAATTCTTCCCCACGCATGATTTTCTTTGATGAAATCGATTTTTGCGCATTTTTTTGTTGTCTCAATGAACTGAGATTGTATATCCATCCTCGCAATGATGCTATGGATATGCGACTACGGTGGCGGTGGATGATTCAGAGTGGATCGAGAGATATGGGGTTTTGGGTGTTTTCTTTCGGATGAATCAACGCTTGTTTTCCAAGATGATAAGAGGTCTGAAACACCTGGATTCTGTGTTAGGATGATGAAGTGAACAAGCAGCCTGGGTTTCACAGCAAATGGATGACAGAATTGAGATCCGGAATATTGGCCAAGGCATTAGGGGGAAGACGGCGGTTCAGAAATTTCTCGACCACGTGGTGTGTAGTATGGGCTACAAGGTGTGTGTTCGTCAGCAAACCACCTGGAGTGTACTCCGGGAGTACACATTCACGGTTTGGGTACACAACCAAGGACACGGTGTGTATACCCTTTCGTGACCAGACCCGGACAGATACACAGGATACCCCATGTACTGGTACACGGGCAGGTGACACAGACAAAGACCATGTACGGGCACATGGACAATGTACACAGGGCGAACCGCAGGTTCTCAGAAACGACATGTAATCATACTACATGCCTTTTAGTTACTTTTATATGATTATACTAGAGACATGAGTCGTTTACATGGGTAATACCTGGAGTTGAGGAACAAGGCATGATATCCTAGTATACGCCGTATAGTTGAGTTTTACACAGCTTGGATGAATGACAAGGGCCGTTTTCACGGGCAGTACCCAGGGTCAAGAAACACGGTGTGTAACCATACTACACACCGTGTAACTTGTTTTACATGGATTGGGCCATTTGTCTTCTGTGACTTGGAGTAGCATTCTTTGGGTTCGTACCCTTGGTCTTTCCCCTGAAGGTTTCTGGTATCATTTCCTATGCATAGGAGTACAATCCCTTCAGCAGGACATCCTGAATAGAGTTGTTGGAATCCCTTCTGTGAGACTTAGAGCGGGATCCTCTATTCATACCTAGAAACCTAAGGAGAGTTATTGGTATCAACGTGACCATCTTTACCCAGGCGCTAATCCTCTTCTTAGATGATTAGTTCATATAGAGTTGTTTGAATCAACCCATGGGTATTGGTTGTGATCTTCATCATAGAATCATAGTATCAAGTACTTGTGGAGTGTGTTATCCCAGAATTTTTACTTCAAATCTCACTCTTCAGTCCTAGGAGTGTGTTCTCCATGTTACATGCTTAGTGGAATCATTAAGCTGGATCATAGTGGTGGTTTCACGATGGTTGATCGTGTATGAGTATATCTAGATATTCATGAAATATATTATGTAAACATATACTGTGTAGAGATGAATGTATCTTTCCTTTGTTGTATTTTCCCTTATTGTATTATTTTTTGGTTTCAGATTGTCCTACTAGGTATTTTTATACTCACACCTACATGGGTTTTACCCGCACATGTCATGTCTTGTAAAGACAAGCAATTCATTGGTAGGATTCATGGAAGACCATGACTGGACAGTGCCCAGTGAGATCAGACAGGCTGAATTGGGTGCCTATAACTATGGATTGCCATCGCAGTATCTTTCTTTACAGGTTTTATTTCGTTACAGACTCTATTTTGGCGGGTTTTTACTTTTGTCCCAGGGTTTTACAATACTGTACTTTACATTCTTGTCGTACTCTGTTAGATGGGGTTTTGTGTATGATTGAATTTCCATTTTTTAGTAGCTTTTACATTTTCAGCATTGTGGGCTTGGTGATGTGTGTGCATGTGTATAGGTATACAAGAAATGTGTCACGACCCCCTCCCACCAAAGATGCCCCTCATGAGCTGGCAATGGTGAAAGGGAGAAAATGACCCCTGAGTCCCACCTCCAGTAGGCCTCGGGGTGGCGACTAGCACCAAGGGTATGAGTTTTCACAAGTATGGGAGGAATTAGCCTTTTTATTTATTTAGGATCAGGAAATAGGACAAGTCAACCACTAAAAGGAAAAGATCAAGTGTATAGAAATAAACCCAAATTAAGCCCACATGCATGTTTGAACAATTTTATAACAAGGTACAAGTACAAGAAAGCTCAAAGTACAATACTAAAAGAAAACCAGGGAACATCAACTGCAACAACTCCAAATGTCCGACTAGAAGGGTCCTGCATGGCACTGGTAGTCATCCTGGAAACCTTAATGTAAACCTAGGGTGAGCATACATGTATACTCAGTTGGGAAACCTAAAGCTCTCATGCACAAGTGGGGAGACATACTAATGTCCCATGAGAACAACAGAAGAAACATAGAAAGAAATTCTATCCACCCAACCTTACCAGCCACCCTCACAAAAAACATAAGAACAAAATGTAGTAGTATATAAGGAACAAGAGTATTGGGTACCCCGCACCAGTTCCATTTAGTTAGCTACTCTTCCTAAAGATGAACATCCTGATGCTGCCACACTCTCCCCGCCCGCACACACCTGGGTCTCACCACCACGTATCCCGCCCGCACAATCCTGAGCCTCGCAACCACATATCTCACCCGCACACACCTGGGCCTCTCAACCACGTATCCCGCCCGCACACACCTAGCCCCCATCCTAAAGATTCTTGGGAAACAGTAGAACCTTCTAGAAGAGTCTTGGGCTAAAGCCACCTCAATCGATACCTGTCCAAAGAGTCTTAGGTGTAAGGTCGCCTAAGGCCATCACAACCTAGGGGAGAAGGAGCAAGAAGGAGCTACTAACTAATGGAAAAACACCCTCTTCCATGAAATGGGAGTGTTCAACACTAACTGCTCATCATGGGTTGGGTGCGATAAAACAAAAAGTTACAGATATATATATTTATATATACCAACCACATAGCCCAACATATGGCTTCTAAAAAGATAAACTGAGCATGTGCCTCGGCACTGCTACTAATAAGCATGCATACAAAATACAACCCCAACCCCATTTAGGTTTTTACATTTCAGAAGAATTATATTATTTAGTTCCTTAACTACTGGGAAACTATCCACAACCAACCACATCGATCGTTCTTAAAACATATCCCTGCCATCCACAAATCAAGTTAGGAAAACACAAGCAACACAACCAAGCCCTTCTTATCAACCAACAAGCCCCATTGATTATTAACTCTGTTCCATTACCATGACTGAACATTTATTAACTCTTCCACTTTAATTTAATATTCAAAACGCATAGCTCGTTCACATTTAAACCCATCCCTGCAGCCCTGCTACCAACCACCATAACCACAATTGTACCGTACAACATTTACCCTTTAATACCACTTATTACAGCCCCGTTTCCCGTTACCAACATAGCATTCACACCTACCCACAACCAAGCCAACCGCATCCCCGCTGCTCACCCAATCCACAACAAACCCACAAAACACCCCCATCACATGCCACATAACCATGCCAACAACCACATGTTCATTATTCCATTTTTTTCAACTGGGGTGATCACACAAGTGTTCCAGATTTTAAACAGCCAAATTTACGTGATTAACCAAATTCCACATTCCACAAGGTTTCCCTCCATAATAACATCCATAAGGAGAGGGCATCATTTAATTGTGAAAGCAAAGGCCCCCAATGACCATGATTTTCAGTAGGTAAAATCTCATTCAACTCACAACATAATATCAAAGTGTATAAAGTAACATCAATCACAACATCCCAACCCTATTATTTAACCAGTTATTATATTCATTTAATGGTTCAACTATTTATCATGAAAAAAACGGATACCCACCCACATGATGCCGAAATTAGATAGACGAAGGTATGATCCCTACCTCAACATGTTCTGATCACAGTGCTCCCCCGAATCAACTTTAGAAGAAGACTGTCGGCGTCAGTCACCTCTCTCGGGTCCAGAAAAAACCTCACCGAATTTATGTAGGAAAGGAAATGACAAAGGGAAGACAACAGATCCAAGCTCGGATGTTTCACCTCGTCGACATGATCCTGTGGCTGCTGACGGATCCTAAATCAGAGCTCAGACGAAGAAGATATGGAAGGAATAGCCTTCGAGTCACTTGAGAGAGCTCTGATCATGGGAGAGGGGATGAGAGGTGTGTGTTGAAAAGGAGGAGGGGAACCCTACTTTTATAGGAATGAAATGAAAAAGTACACAACATGTAATTTATGGTCCACGACGTGTACTCGGTTCTTTCACATAGTCTCCACACGGCTTCCAACACGGCTCTGCGGTTGTTGACTGGTCAACACACGATTTGATGGTAACACATATGCGGGGAAGGACTACACGAAGTGTAGTTTAGACACATGGATTGTACTCATTTATTGCTCATGGAAAGGACTCAGATGAAACACGGTACACAACTGTTGACTGGTAACGCGTACGCAGGGACGGACTACATGACATGTCGAACTGGGAACACGGCGTGCACCCATTATTTCACACAGCGAGGACATGGCCTGGATCACGGGGTATACCTGGAAAGGGGGTACACGACGTGTACTCAGACTACACGACATGTAGTTTCAAAATTCCGGAAAGTATAGGAAAAGACTATTTTACCGTCCAGAACACTTCGTGGCCTTCTTTTTGAAAAAAGAATGGGCCGGAGAGGTCTGGGACATTACATCAGAAACCTCTTAAAACATTCTCGTCCCCGAGAATTCAAAACCAACCCAGAGGAAACTCAACAAGATACGTCTTAGGGTTCTCATTATAACAGGAACCCAACCAAGAACCCTAATCATATGTTTTAGGAATTCCTTCTCCAATGTTGTGATATTATCTGCTTTAGGTGGCACTGACTCGCCTGCACGAGTTTAATCGCATCCTCATTAATGCGTCTCGATTAAGAATTGGGTCTTCCTCACATTCATACATTAGGATTTTTCAACTCGCACTACCCCCAACACCACACAACCAACACACTACCTGAACGTGTGGTTTTGGGAAATTCCTTCTCCCATGTAGAGATATTATTCACTTTAGGTAGCACTGACTCGCCCGCAAGGGTTCAATCACATCCTCATTAATGTGTCTCGATTAAGGATAAGGTTTTTCCCATTCCCCAAACATCCGGACATGCTACACACTACTAGGGAACAAGGAAACAAAAGGTCTCACAACTGACAAGGCAAGAATTCCAATTATCAATGATACAAATTTCATCATCAACACAAAGCTTAGAAGAACAAGGGAGAACACAAGTCAAAACATCTCCAGGTACTGAGCGTGCATCTGGGTCTCCCGCTCCCAATAGCATTCCTCGAGGCCGCCATGCCTCCACAACACACAAACCAAGGGAATGGTTCGTCCACGGAGTACCTTCTCTTTACGATCCTCGATTCTGACTGGTCATTCCTCGAAGGTCACGTCGTCTCCCATATCTAGCTCTCCCCAGTTGATAATGTGGGAGTATTAATGTAAGTACCGACAAAGCTGGTAGACGTGGAAGACGTCATGAACCTTCTCCAACTGAGGTGGCAGGGACAGCTGATATACCACCTCGACGACCCGCCTTATCACCTCAAAAGGTCTGATGAAGATAGGTGAGAGCTTACTCCCTTTCCCAAACCTCCGCTGCCCCCGTCGAGGGGAAACCTTCAAGAACACATGATCTCCCACCTCGAACTCCACGGGCCTCCTCCGACGGCCAGCATAAGACTTCTGTCAGTCTTGAACTACTTTCATCCTCTCACGTAAAAGCTGTACTTTCTCTGTGGTGCTCTACACTGCCTCTAGCCCAAGAGCACCTGTCTCACCAACCTATGCCCAACAAATGGGTGAATGACATGGCCTTCCATACAAAGCCTCAAACGGTGCCATTCCAATATTGGAGTGGAAGATGTTGTTGTAGGAGAACTCTACTAAAGGCAAGTGTCATACCCATGATCCTCTAAAACCCAGAACACATGCTCGCAGCATGTCCTCCAACATCTGGATAGTCCGCTCCGTCTGGCCGTTGGTTTGGGGGTGGAAGGCAATGCTAACTCGTAGATGGGTGCCAAAAGCATGTTGTAACCCCCTCTAGACTCATGAGGTAAACCGAGTATCCCGATATGAGACGATAGTGTTCGGGACTCCATGAAAATTCACCACCTCATCTACGTACCTCTGAGCTAAGGTACTCACCGGACCTGACACTTTAATTACTAACAAGTGAGCTGATTTCTTCAGCCGATCCACCACTACCTAGATAGCATCATAACCACCCTGAGCTCTGGGTAGTCCTGTGACAAAGTCCATTGACATGTCATCCCACTTCCACTTGGGGACATCTAAAGGATGAAACAAACCAATGGGAACACAGTGTTCAGCCTTCACTTTCTAACACATTAGTCATTTTACCAAAAACTCTGCACTGCCCGTTTCACCCCGGGCCACCAAAACTGTTCCCTCAGCCCTCGATACATTTTTGAAACTCTTGGATGTACTGCCAAGGAAGTGTTATGGAAATCATGGAGAACTCCATCACGCATTGCCTCTGGAACAAAAAACCTTCCCTTGAAAATCATCTGATGTCGGATGTCCCCTGACCACCCCTTTGGAGTGTTTCCCTGGTCGACACGATCCCGCATCACTTCAGCCTCGAAGTCCCCCCACTGAGACTATTCCACCTGCTACAGCAAGGAGGACCGCACTGTCATCTGAAACAAACAACCTCTAACAACTTCTACCCTGGCATCCAAGTTCAAGGCGGACAACTCTCCCATTTCCTTCCAAGCATCAATGGATTCCCGAACTACTTCTTGATGTGACTTCCTGCTCAGGGCATCATCCATAATGTTGCCCTTACCTTCAGTGTAAGAGATCTCAAAGTCATAGTCTTGGAGAAACTTGACCCATCTCAGCTGCCAAAAGTTCAGGTAAAACTGGAAGAAGATATAACGCAGGATCTTGTGATTTGAGAAGACCACAAAGCGCTCCCTATAGATGTAATGTCGCCACAAATTCATTGAAAACACTAATCCTGCAAGCTCTAGTTCATGGGTGGCATAGTTACTCTCATGAGGGCGTAACTACCTAGAACCATAATGGATCACTCACTTCTTATGCATCATCACACACCCCAGACCAAGGCTAGATGCATCAAAAAACACCTCATACAACAACCCCTCCTCTGGAAACCTGAGTACGAGATCACTGACCAACTTCTTCTTCATCTAGTCAAAAGCCTTCTGGCACTGCTCGCTCCATAGTAAGACCAGGTTCTTCCTCTTCAAAGCTATAAAAGGAACAGAAACTCGAGAGAAGACCGAAACGAACCTCCAATAGTAAATAGCTAACCCCTAGAAACTACGAACTTCTTCCACGCTCTTGGGTGCTGCCCAAGAAACAACTTCCTCTGCCATCGATGGGTCCACGATACTCCATTCTGAGAGACCATGTTCCCATGTAAGTGTACTTCTTGTGTCAAGAACATACACTTCGACAATTTCCCATAAAGCTGGTGGTGTTGAAGGACTTCCAAGACTGCCCTGAGATGCTCAACATGCTCTTCCTCTGACCCTAAGTAGATCATGATGTCATCGATAATCACAACAACGAACCGGTCCAGAAACTCCCGAATGAAAAAGTTCATCAGTCCCATGAACACAGCCGGTGCATTCGTAACTCCAAAATGAATCACCACAAACTCGAATTGCCCATACCTTCACCTGAAAGCCTTCTTCAAGATGTCACTGTCCTTTACCCCCAGCTGATGATATCCAAATCGTAGATCAATCTTGGAAAAACATCATGCTCCCCTCAGTTGGTCGAAGAGATAATCTATCATTGGGAGGGGATAGTAGTTCTTGACCGTTACCTGGTTCAACCTTCAGTAGTCTATGAATAGCCTGAGATCCCCATCTACCTTATTCATGAACAAAACTGGAGCTCCCCATGGTGACACGCTGGGTTGAACAAAACCCGTCTTCATCCGATCATCAATCTGAATCTGCAACACCCGTAACTCTGAAGGTGCCATCCGATAAGGGGCCATCGAAATCGGATGGGCACGAGGCTGTAAGTCTATCCTGAACTCAACGTCACGTAGGGGGGGTGGTAGAGTCACAACCTCCTTAGGAAAACATCAAGGAACTCCCCAAAAACCTCTGAGACATCCATCATCTCTGTATCTGTTAGAACCACTGATATCCCACCTAACAAGGAAAGGAGAGGCTCCACACACCAGCTTCCCACCTTATAGCTCATCTTGCCAAAAAAAGTTGCACGCTGCCCATCCTCATTGGAGAACACGCCTCTTCTCTGGAAGCAGTCGATAACAACACCAATGGAAAAAAACCAGTCGATGCCTAAGATGACATCCTATGGATACATCTGTAACAGAATAAATTCCCCACTAGATTGATGTGGTCCCAACGTCAGCCCACATCCCGGGAAAACACAAGTTACACTGGTCTGGCCTCCAACTGGTGTACTCAGTACCATTGGTACGGAAAATCTCTCTACGTCTAGTCCCACAAAATGGGATTGACCAGGTGCAAAAAAGGAGTGTGAATCTCCTGAATCAAACAAAGCAGAAACAAGAGTGATGAACAAACAAATCGTACCTCGCACCACCTCTGGTCTTGTTGGAGCTATCAACTCTGCTGCGTGAAACTGTCCACACCCATCTCCTCTACCTCTCTAATGTCATCCACTTCCCCGACCACGCCCTGGTTGAGGTCCCTGAGGAGCACCCTGAGGTCGGCCTCCTCCCGCAAAGTCAGCCCTCGGAGGAGAATGGTCCTGCTGCTGCTGGAAGGGCCTTACCGGCAACTAGTGCTGCTGATGTGGGCACTGAACCTACCCACCTCCACTGTACTGAACTAGGGTCAGGAACTGACTCTGAACATGCCCGAAACCTCCACAAGAAAAACACCTCGTTCCTAGATTCGTGAAAAAGGGACGAGGACCTGAAGATCTAAACTGGAACTGTTGGGGCCTGCTCCCCACTGGCCTGAACGTGGAAGGTCCCGTCATAGGAGACCTGCTGCTGATCGCCTTCCCCTTCGACGAACCAGGCTGGATCCCCACTTGGGGTGAACCTCCCAGCGAGTGCATCCTCTCTACAACCTCTTACTTCTTCTGTACTACCAAGTACGTTGGAAGGGTGAAGGGGTTGACAGCATACTGGAGCGATGTACAGAGCGCCTCCTCCAAACGTCTCACCCGAGACTCCTCATCCGGAAAGAGATCTAGAGAAATGTGTATGAGATCCTTGAACTTGATCCCTAGCTCTCATTCTGACATAATCCCATGGTAAAGGGAGAGTAACTCATGCCGCTTCTCCGCCTAGATCATGGATGAAAGGAATTCCTCTTGGAATTCCTTCTCAATGTCAGCCCAAGGATCCGCTGCATCTATCCTCTTTCTAAGGTAGAGTGTCCACCACTGTTACGCCGTGCCTCATAGCTGACTGACTGCTAGGGGAACCCCGTACTCCCTCGAAGCACAGATCAATGTAAAAGCAATTCCTAGATCCTCAAGCCACCCATCCATCTCCATATCCAAATTACTACCATCATACTTTTTGAGGGTCTGCCACTGGATAGAATGGAGGGTCTTCTGCCACTGGCTATCTTCCTCCTCTTGTTCAATCCTCAGATGATCGACCGCCTGATTCTCTTGGGCCTCGGCCATCTGAGCCACCTGGGGATGACGCCCAGGTGACATAGCTGTACGATAAACAAGGATCGCCAAAGCCAAAGTAGTTAGGAAATCTCAAGGTTTTATTTTATCCTTTTATTTCAATTTCATTCCCAGAACACCCAAATCAAGTAACACACAAGAATGATGACGCATGTACTTTCCCTAGAGTCTCTAACCTACAATCAATGTAGTCTCACTTGGTCATTAGGTAGGCTAAGAGTCATTGTATCAGATCACGGGGGGCCCTAAAATACCATGTCATAGCCGGTATTCCCTGGCCTATATCATGCACCATGAATGATTAACATTGTCACTATACCATCCCATAAAGTCCTCACTGTGCCTAAATCTCCAATCCATCATATCTCTCCACCATCACCTCTAATACCATTCTGTCACAACCCCCTCCCACCAAAGATGCCCCTCCTGAGCTTACAATGGTGAAAGGGAGATAATGACCCCCCGAGTCCCACCTCCAGTAGGCCTCGGGGTGGAGACTAGCACCAAGTGTGTGAGTTTTCACAAGTATGGGAGGCATTACCCTTTGTATTTATTTAGGATCAGGAAATAGGACAAGTGAACCACTAAAATGTAAAGAACATGTGTATTGAAATAAACCCAAACCAAGCCCACATGCATGTTTAAACAATTTTATAACATGGTACAAGTACAAGAATGATCAATGTACAATACCAAAAGAAATCAAGAGAACATCAACTGCAACAACTCCAACTGTCTGACTAGTAGGGTCCCGCACGGCCCTGGTAGTCCTCTTGGAAACCTGAAAGTAAACGTAGGGTGATCACACAAGTATACTCGTTAGGGAAACCTAAATCTCTGCTGCACAAGTGGGGAGACATCCTAATGTCCCATGAGAACAACAGAAGAATCCTAGAATGTAATTCTATCCACCCAACCATACCAGCCACACTCACCAAAACATAAGCACAACAGGTAGTAGTATATAAGAAACAAGATTATTGGGTACCCCGCACCTGATCCCTTTAGTTAGCTGCTCATCCTAATGACGAACGTCCTGACGCCGCCACGCTCTCCCTACCCGCACACACCTGGGCCTCACCACCACGTATCACACCCATACACACCTCGGCCTCAAAATCACATATCCCACCCGCACACACCTGGGCCTCACAACCACGTATCACGCCTGCACACACCTAGGCCTCATCCCGAAATTCTTGGGAAACAGTAGAACCTGCCCCAACAGTCTTAGGCTAAAGCCACCCCAATCGAAACCTACCTGAAGAGTCTTTGGTGTACGGTCGCCTCAGGCCATCACAACCTAGGGGAGAAGGAGCAAGAAGGAGCTAGTAACTAAGGGAAAAACACTATCTCCCATGAAATGGGAGTGTTCGGAACTAAGTGATCAACATGGGTGGGGTGCGATAAAACACAAAGACACAGATATATATATATATATACCAACCACACAGCCAAACCTATTTCATCTAAACAGAGAAACTGAGCACATGCCTCGGCATTGCTACTACGAAGCATGCATACAACAAAGAACCCCAACCCCATTTAGGTTTTTACATTTCAGAAGAATTAGATTATTTAGTTCCTTAACTACTGGTAAACTATCCACAACCAACCACATCGATCATTCATAAAACATATCACTGCCATCCACAAATCAAGTTAGGAAAACACAAGCAACATAACAAAGCCCTTCTTATCAACCAACCAGACCCACTGATTATTAACTCTGTTCCATTACCATGACCCACCATTTATTAACTCTTCCACTTTAATTTAATATTCACAACCCATAGCTCGTTCACATTTAAACCCAGCCCTGCAGCCCCGCTGCCAACCACCATAACCAAAATTGTATCGTACATCATTTCCCCTTTAATACCACTTATTGCAGCCCCGCTACCCGTTACCAACATAGCATTCACACCAACCCACAACCAAGCCAACCAGAGCCCTGGTACTCACCCGATCCGCAACAACACATAAAACACCCCCAACACATGCCACGTAACCAAGACAACACCTACATGATCATTATTACATTTTGTTCAACCGGGGTGATCACACAAGGGTTCCAAATTTTAAACAGCCAACTTTACGTGATTAACCAAATTCCACATTTCACAAGGTTTCCATCAATAACAAAATCCAGATAGAGAGGGAAAAATTTAATTGCATAAGAAAAGGCCCCCAACGACCGTTATTTTCAATAGGTAAAAGCTCATTCAACTCACAACATAATAACATAGGGTATAAATTAACAACAATCACAACATCCCAACCCTGTTCTTTAACCGGTAATTATCTTCATTTAAGGGTTCAACATTTTCTCATGAAAAAAACGGATACCCACCCAGATTTATGCAAAAATTAGAGAGACAAAGGTAATATCCCTACCTCAACAGGTTCTGATCACAGCGATCCCCCGGATCAACTTTAGAAGAAGTCTGTCGGCGTCTGTCACCTCTGTCGGGTCCTAGAAAAACCACCTAGGGTGGATGTCGGAAAGGAAAGGACGAAGGGAAGACAACAGATCCATGCTCGGATGTTCCACCTCATCTTCAAGATCACGTGGCCACTGACGGATCATAAATCGGAGCTCAGACGAGGAAGTTATGGAGGGAAGAGCCTTTGAGTCTCTTGAGAGAGATCTGCTCAAAGGAGAGGGGCAGAGAGGTGTGTATTGGAAAAGAGGAGGGGACCCCTTCTTTTATAGGCATGAAAAGATAAAGTACACGGTGTTTACTTTATGGTACATGGTTTGTACTCGGTTCTTTCACACGGTCTCCATACGGCTTCCAACACGTCTCTGCGGCCATTGACTGGTCAACACACTGTATGAGGGTAACGCATACGCGGGGAAGGACTACACGATGTGTAGTTTAGACACACGGCGTGTACTCATTTATTACACATGGCAAGGACACTCCTCCAACATGGTACATGGTTGTTGACTGGTAACGCGTACGCGGGGACGGACTACACGGTGTGTAGAACTTGGAACACGGCGTGCACCCATTATTTCACACAATGAGGACACGGCCAGCAACACCAGGTATACCCAGAAAGGGGGTACACAATGTGTACTCAAACTACACGGCGTGTAGTTTCAAAATTCTGGAAAGTGTGGGAAAAGTCCATTTTACCCTCCATAACACTTCATGGCCTTCTTTTTGACAAAGGAATGGGACGGAGAGGTTCGGTCCATTACACAATGCCTCCCATGATAGTAACATGCCAACTCAGTTCTAGTCACTAGCCTCTAGCCTATTATAGGTGGGCATGGGGAGTTGCGGCTCAGGACCCACTGGGACTGGTAATGATAGATAAACTATGAGGTGATCACCTATGAATATCGATGATTATAAACTCAGGAGAGTAATTTTATGACTCATGTATTTGATTTATCTATAATTATTTTTTAGCTATATATTTTGAGATTGTATCATTAAGGCGGAAAATTTGATATGTACCTAGATCATAAAATTATGATTTATATTTTAAAAAAAAATAAAAACAAAATGAGATAAATTAAATGGGTCAATATTATTTTATTATATTAATTTTCAATATATTATCACCATAATAGGGTAATATTTTTGAAAATTCATTTAGTATAAAGGATCAGAGTGTTATCAAATTGACGTCGATTGATGAATATATATTAAAATAGACCACATAATAAGATAAATGAAAATAATCAAATGGACATCATCATTAATATCCAAAATTATTTCCCATATATCATAACTAATGTAGATCAATAATGCTAAACGAAGGAATCTATTGATGAAAACAAAATAAATTATATGAAAACTAATACATTTTATAGATTAATCAATCATCTGTAATGTGTTGTTATATTTTTTTCTAGTCACGGTAACCCCAATATCTCAGAGATAATGTAAGAGCTACTGGATAAAGCTCAAATAAAAACATTCAAATATAAATTTAAAATTATATAAAAATTAAATGGGCCTTCATTTCAATTATTATAGAGATAAGATGACAATGGAATATTGTAAATTATATTTTATGGTTCATACAATGTCTATATGTAATGGTGGTTATATGATATAACCATGTGATAATAAAAATACTAACAATATCAATATGAAATTTATCCAACATAACTATGAAAATTCTATCTATCATTCCCTTTGAATATAATATAAAATCATATATGGCTATTTTCTGATAGGTTGAAAATATATCTCCATTTTATTAAAGTATTATTGTATTTATCCCCTCAGGACCTAACATAACTAAATATTCATCATATGTAGAGACTCCATACAGTATTAGTGTTGATATATTCAAACCAAAATATGTGATTTTAATAATGCATTTTGGGGATACTTCTGATGGATATGATTATTGTAGAATACAAAATAATATGATATAATCCTAACATAGGTAGGTTTTTTGGGATTACAATTAAAAAATTAGGATACATGATAATAACTTCTATGATTGATTTTCATGGGGTACAGGACAAACTTCTTCAACATGGGGAAATATTATATGGAATTTATATCTTCATGTGTACTCAAATGGATAATATTGATTCCCACTACAAAAAATATTGTATCATTCCATAATATTGGGATGAATTTGGTGAATTGAAATTACTAGGAGAAAAAATTATTTAAGATACAATCAATATGTTATATGTTATTCATAAACACATCAATATATTATTGATCCAATAGAAATATAATTATTCCATCTGATGTTTGGAAATATAGTTTAATGTTGGGGATCATTCATATATCAATATATCACTATAAAAAAATGATATAAAATTTAAATAATTGTAAAACTATGTCTAATTTTCAAAAGAATATTTGATATTATGTAGTGAATTATAGAAGTTTCTGACCTTTTAACACCAAATCCAAATAATTAAAAATTCTGTGATGTCTCTAATTTTAATTTATTAAAAATTTAAATTTACAATTGAACGTTTTATTTAATAATGTTGCGTAAAATTGGAAATTTACATATGATGTGAAAATAAACTTTTCCAACATGATTATGAAATTGAAAAAATGATCTATAATAAGAATAATGAATTTTGAAAGAAAAATGTAGAAATAATATTTTTCAATTAGCTACATGGGAACATAAATAAGATATAATATTAATAATATTTACAATTATATTGAGGAAAAAAATAAATTTTTCATAATGTTATTAATGGGGGGGGAATGTAACAACTATATAATATATTATATTGTTAATAATATATATATATATATATATATTTAATAATGACAACATATTATATCTTTTTTAATAAATTTTAAGAGAAATACCATTTCATAAATAATATTATATTTCATTTCATTACATAGATTAGTATTTCTAGGTCTAGGAAATGGATATAGAATCAAATGAATATTGGACATACATTGGTATAATGTGTATGATTAAACTATATAATGAGTATTCTAAATGGTATAATAAAAGGAATGTATTATTTTTTACATGTCTAATGGTCAATTAGAATGATTTTCAATATAAACATTCTGAATTTTAATTGTTATATATATTAAAATTAAAAATTAACTGCTATAGTTATGGTATATTAAGGGAAAAGAAAAATGTTAAAAAATAATGAAGAAACTTTGACATTCTCTGGTAGAATCCGGACATGCGAGAGCATTCTATCAGATATTGGGACAAATATTGCATCATTCGGTATTAGAATCAATTAATCTAAAAATAGTATCAATTGGAGGGGATATGACGAAATTTACCATGGTATAAGTTGTAGATATTGTAGATCAACACTATATCAATGTTGGCTAAACAACCTCATGAAACTACCACCATCACACACCATACCATAATAGAATATTCCAATGTAACAGTGGGTTACATATCTTGATCCTAGTAATTTTAATGTGTACTTATCTATTTAGTGAATAAATTTATCTATTTATACAATTATGTTATTTTTTACATCACTATATAAAATTAATATTACTATTTAATAGGTTAAAATATAATTTATATAATAATGAATACAGATTTCAAATTTTGGAATCTATAAATATATTTTTTTATTTGGAAAAATTTAATGAACGTTTGCAAAAAAGATATAAAATAATTAATATTTATTTTAAGAAATAATATATAGATTGTCAATAAGATAGATATTTGATTATTTAATAGTTATTTGTAGATTAAAATAAAATAAGCATTAAATAATGAAAAATTAAATTAATAATATTTATAGAAATTATATTATTAAAATAATAAAAAACTTCAATGTAGCCTATAAAAAGTATGAAATGGTGAATTTTTCATAGTTTTCCATGATATATAAATTTGTTGTTTAATTTATAAAACATGGAATAATATATGTTAAGTATTATAAAACCAAATAAAATATAATTTTTAAAATAATAATATAAATTTTTCCCATAACTAAAAATTTTCAATCGTGTTAATTAATTTAATTTTAATTGATTTAAATCAATTTCCTAGAATAAAAATGAATTTAAAAAATATTATATTAGAATTTATGATTTTTAAAAATATATAATAAAAATGATTTTCTTTTCCATTTACAATGTAATAATAAAAAATATATTTCTTTTATAAACAAATAACATGTTATAAATGATAAATACATTGATAAAACCATGATGAAAACACAGTTTCAAATCAATTATTTTTTATTTTATATAAAAAAAATTGAATGACCAATATTATGAAATTAAAAAAAAAATTAGTCATCTTTGTACAACAAACACACACCCACACACCAAACCACCACCTAATCCACATAAACTCCAAATACATTAAAATCAAAATTTAACACATTTAAATTTTATACCGGCCTTCCAATATATCTTGTTGGTCATATTGTTTCATTCTCAGTGAATTTGAATGTCACATCCCAATGTAAGGGAACTCTCCTCATCTTCATTTCCATTCAAGTACCACAATTTGTGTTTATTATTAAAATTTATCAAAAATAATTTAATACTCATTGGATTATCACATTACTATGAATATATTTTTATCAATGTGATTCCTCCATTATACATTATTATACCCTTTCTTGAATCCATTCCATATAACAGCCACGATATCGAAATAATTTCATAATTCTCCCTCTTAAACATCAAATATTTTAATATAATAAATAACAAAACCATAACACTTACCATGGGTATTAAAGAAGAAGTAAAAAAATTATATTTATTTGGAATGTCATTTTTGAGACCCTTATTCCATTTTCATTGGCTATAACTGATGTAATGTCGTTGATGTAAAATTTTAAGAAATAAAAAACATTACATGAAACATATTTACTATTTCCTACAGTTTATATATTAAATTTTTTATTATATGATATAAGTTGAACAAAAGATTATTTTTTTTATTTATAGGGTTCCTTGATTCTCCACAAAATTATTTACAAGTGAACTGATCCTTTGAATTTAATATTTTTTCGATTCATTGGATACAACATTGATAGTTATGTGTTAGGAGTTCAGGCAGGTAAGACGTTGTAATATGTATACAAATACCAAATTAGTATGTGCAATCCAGAATTCCATATTAATCATGATAATTATAGTAGGATATTCTTCATATTCATATGGGGATTCGGTTCTATTATTCCTAATGATAACATGCTAAATAATGCCTTTATTTTTACCTTTGTAGGCCTTCTGCACTCCTCATTCTATTGATGAATAAACATAGAGATTTTGTGTGAATTTAAGAAACCAAAAATATATCTATTATGAATAATTTCATTTAGAATAGATGAATTTTTACGTTATTCACATATATTAATCATATGTAACATGATTATAAGCATCAAATTATATTTCAAATTATTAAATAATGTACAATTTAATAGAATTATTATGTATTTAAAATGATAAATTCTATATGTTAACAAAAGTATGATTATAAATTATTAAATTTTACATTAGAAAACATAATGTTTTCAAATTTCATCTATCGAAATAAGAGTAGAAATCAAAAAATTAGGTTTTAAATATGGATAATTTGAATTTCATAATGACATACAGAATCTATATTTTTAAATAAATCCATAAATTTTGAGAATCCGTATAGTGAAAGATAATAAATCGACATTATAATATATGATTATTCAAAATATATAAACAAAATAAAGGAATGATATATTGTTATAACATTTATCAGTAAATTAAACTAACCACAATCTCATAAAAATCATTACGTTTATCAGATATTTTTCTATAAATAATTGAATATAATATACCATGTGAGATATTAAGAATAAATTTTGAATACTTGAAGAAATTATTATATAAAATTCAATTACGTGATCTATTGAACATTTATATATTAAATATAATCTCCTTATCAAAAATAATTTTAATTATCATTTTGGGAAGTATTTCAATTCGATAATAATGGGAACTATTAGAAAAATGATGGGTACAAGGATTACACATAATAGAACTCTATATTTAAAATAATTTATTTTATAAAACACAATAGTTCCCCATTTTATGTAATAACAGTATCCATATTTCATGTAGTCACTACCTCCAATCCATTGACTCTTAGATGGTTGGGACAGTATATCAAATCCTACACCAAATGTGTTTTCCCCATGTACCACATAACATAGTTTCTATGAGGTATCCTCATGGTTTGGATAAGATTTTATACTCATTCTCATTTTTTATTGAACCTAAGACAATCACATGGATACCTAGGAATTTATAAACTGTTAATATAATTGTTTGGTTGTTATGAAACAACATCATGTTCTCCAACAACAACTTTAACATAGTCTCTTATGTAATGTTTAGGATTTTACCTATCTATATGCCATATTTCAATCATATTAAGAAATTATAAAAATAAAAGAACCTCCTAAAATATTTTGTAGACTAATAAAAAAATCATTGCAAACCAAAAAAAATCATTAATTTTACATATCTGTAATATAACAAAGACAACTAATACAATTTGTTGCACATGATAACATTATTTTAGTGGATGCATGGCCAAACCTATCTAGAATAGGTTTATTCTATGATGAAATTTTAATATCCTTAATTGTATTCACCTTAAATTCATTACAAATTATTCAATACATTTAGTTTACACAACTCATTTCCTTTATGAACTTTTAATGTCATCACTTGTTAGAACTCATCTGCAATCATAACCCTATATTGGGTATTGTATGAGGTAATACATCAATTATTTTTATAAAAATTTATAAATCATATTCAATTTAGTCATTACCTATAACTCCTTGTTTTCCATTCATAATTCATAATTTTTTAGGAATAATATGATTACTATTAAAAATGAATCAATTAACAGGGAGTTATACAATGAACAATTTATAAGAAAAAATATGTCAAAATATTAATCATGAGATCATGATCAATATAGAACATTGGTAACGTTTTTTATCAATAGAACTCATTGAATTTGTTACTCAATTATAATTTACTATATGATAATAAAATGATCAGTGTTAATCCTCTACCATTAATATCTATGTAATTTTAATATTATTAATTTAATTATATATCATTTTTTACTTTAGACATTATTAATCTATAAATTTAATCCAAATGAAAAATTACTCATATCTTTGAAAGATAAAAATAAAACGGTATGTTTGAGGCCATGTGTAAGATAATATTGACCATGGTATTTTAATTAATGTAATGGTTAAAAAAGTACCTATAATTATACCTAGTAAACTATCCCAGTCGATTAAATAAAGAAAAAATATTGAAAAAAATTTCAACATATATTGATGCAATAGAGAATATTAGTTCATCAAATAATCATAATTGAAATTAGTGTAAAAATTAATCATCATCATATGTTCAAATGAAAATAACACATTTTAAGGGTAACTTGATTAGTCAGCAAGATATCAATGAAATGTTTAAAAAATAACATATATTAAAATTATATCCAAAGAAACATATGAAACCTATTATCAATTATAGTCCTTGTCCATTCTTCAAAATGATTAATTTTTAAAATGATAAATAACATATGAAACCTACTATCAATTATAGTCCTTGTCCATTTGTTAATTTAAAATATATAATAAAAAACATGTAATGTCTATTTCAAAAATAAAATGATGTCTTTGTGATGTTAGTTGAATTCCCCATCATATTATAGTACATGAACCTATGAACAATCATTGAAAAATATTGATCTATATTGTGCTGATCAAAAATGTCATAAATATGATAAAACACCTATTATATCTCACAAAAAATATTATTAATTTTACTATAATAATTATTAATACACATAGAACCATAAATAGTTTTAATAAAATACAACATGAGTTCCCCAAAAAACAAATACTTGGATAATTAATACATTATCGAGAAACTCTTTAAGAGATTTTTCAATTGCAAATGTTCTAAATGGTGCATTGGATAAAGGGGTTATGAATTGTGTTTAGTGTAATGAAAAAAGTCAATAGTAAAATAAACACTGATAATAGGTATAATACATATAAATTCAATAGAAAATGAAAAAATGAATCTATTACTAATAGAACATAATTAATAAGAAAAATTCCATTATTTTCAATAATATGATGCAAAGAACCTTTTGTTCAATATATTTTATGTTTTATTGATTATAAATATCGTTTTAATTGTATGAATTGATTCCAATATAAAAAATAATTATAAATTTTTTAAAATAAATTACATATATTTTCAATATATCATACAAAAATATGTTGAACATGAATTCATACACTTAACGACATAAAATTATACAATGGAAATGTAATGAAGGAATATAGGGAAAACCCTTACATTAATGATAACATAAAGTTCTTGGAAATTTCATTTCCCCCTAAACTACCCCTCTTATTTTATCCAAAAGTACTCACATTATTTTCTGATGTGAATGATTCATCTTTTAATAAAATTTATAAAAAATGAAATAATTTTTAGACCAAAAATCACAATCCCAATATAATAATCTAAATAAAATTGAAATATACTTTTTACAAATTAATTTGATGGACATACACTAGATTATGTAGTTATAAATTACTTCACCCTAATAAATTTATTATGAAATTTGTATTTCTATCAGTCATTATCATATTCATTCATTAATTCCCAAAAATGACCAATTTTATTATATATTAAACACAATACTTCATGTATATCAATATTTGTCATACAATTAGAGAATATCATTTTTATTTGAATTCATTAATTATATGAACTAACATAAAAACCATATTTATTCCCATTATTTCATAAGACATTCCATATGGTTCATTTCACAACACCGATAAGAATCGTGGACCATTAATTTCTTATAATCATATTAATTTGATGGATTCACCCTAATTTATACAACAAATACATCATTCTGTACATGTCAATGTAAAAAAATTGATCTTTGGAAAACTCTATTTCTACTTATCATCACATTAAAAATATTCTATTAAAATAGAAATTCCTAAGAATCTATTCCCCTTTGTTATTATGTCTTTAATCATGATAAAAATTGGTTTATCTTATTATCATTATATTAGATAAAATTTAGATTGTACATTTCTAGTTGTATGGTGATTACATAATAAATAACTACTAAATATTCCATGTAATTCCTCATTTGATAAATATTTTTCCATCTTATATTATCCATAAAATGTAATATAGTTCCAATTAAATATGTTGTTAAATAATTCCAATTTAATTTCATCAATTTTATATTTTTGAGAAGAATAAAAAACCAGTGACCCCTAATTAATTGATTTGTATCAGAATAGTAAATTTTAAGAGATAGCATCTGATTAAAAAAACCACACATGAATTTGAATTTATTTTATAGAATTATAATACATACCTATGAATCCATGGGGAATCAATATTGAGTTAATATTGGTCAGTGTTGTTTGATGAAATTTTCTATTCTCAGCATGTCCAACTATTGTCAACGTGGTTTGTATCTCACATGGAAGACTCCAAAATTTATACCATGCTACTACTAAGGAATTATATTAGAAAGAAACTCTAATCCAATTCCATTCAATCTATGTTTCTGAATTGGATGGATATTTTTTTATTTGTTTTTTCATAATTTATGATCCAAATTTCCGCTTTAAAAAACCATTCAGAATTTATATTTTTTAGGAGATGAATATTTCTAATTAGAATATTATTTATCATAATAAGAATAATTTTGAATATCTTAACTCTATGTTCCTGAATTATCTTAAACTATAATAAAATTTAAATTATTATTAATAAAAATAATAAACACCAAAATTTAAATAATTTGGAAATTGTTACTTTATTTAGGAATTCATTTTCATTAATTATACATGAAAATTTTGGTTTTTAGTTTAATATAGTTACACCATAACCTTATATAACTATTTATATTAAGAAAAAAAATATTTATACTTAGTAACAATTTTCCCACAATATATATCTTCTATAAAATAACTAGTTTTCCTTTCAAGACTTATCGTTACAATTTTCATCCTGTTCTCATAGTTCTCACATGTATTCTATAAATACCTATGGGACACATTTTATAATAAAAGATAAAAATATATATAGGAATATAAAAATGATAAGAAAATGACACACCGTATTCAATGAATAATGAAAAAGATTATCTTTTAAAAATATACAGTGAATACAAAATAAACAATTTTGTTCGAAAGATGTCTATATATCTTCCCTAAATTATTAATGAATTATTTCATAGGAATATTTAATTAAGAAATAAAAATAAAAATGGTTTATTTTCTATTTAGGAACACTTATCATAAGATTTAAATATAAAGATATCCAATTCATCTTTAATTAGTATCAAATATATTCCTTTAATCATAATAACAATAACATATCTTTTGAAATCACAATTCTTCAAAAAAATGAATATGTAATACATAATTATTATAGGATATTGGGGATATATGTTTTTTCACTATTGATATAACTCATACATATGGGATATCATCACCAATAAATTAAAATATTATCTAATGAGATTCCATACTAGTTAACTTCATCTCATTACACAATACAATGGAGTGTCCTGTTTGGTATACCAATAGTCATGACCAATATCATGATTCCCAAAAAAACATGAGGTATAATGTGGTCTCATTAAATAATAAATATTTCCACATAACCACTAAAAAATAATAGAACATGTAATAAAACATACTTATGAAACATGATCCCTAATATTTAAACCACTAATTGATATCGATAAATGAATCCAATTTTATTTTTTAATATAACTTTGAAAAATAGGGGGATATTATTTTATTATATAAAAAATAGAATAGCGAAAAATTATAAAAAAATAAAATATATGTCATGGATTTGTGAATATGTTTTCACGCCATTTAAATATAAATATAACATTATAGTTAAATTTTTTATAAAAAATTCTATAAAAAATATTTAAAATTATTCCATTTGAAAAAATTTGACTATTATTAAATAGTGTCATATAAAATGTATCATAATCTTTTTAATTAAATATAATTATGTTAAAAAAACTATTTTTATTAACTTTAAAATAAATGAGAAATATTTTTAAAATAATTTTTTATATCATTTAAAAGAAGGGTTTAAATTTATATCGTTCCTTACCATGATTATGACTCATCAAAAAAAATTATCTTAAAAAATAAATAAAAATGATTAATTATTTACACAATATATAACTTTTCTCATTTATTTAAATTCATTATTTTATTTATTATAATTTAATATATTATTACCTAATCAATTAAGTTCATGTTATATGTTTTGAATATATTCTACTAATAAATCTAAAATGTCATTTGTTAGACGAATATGGTCAGTGTGGTCATAAATAAATTATCAAAAACGTAATAAAATTATCATAATTATTATATTAATACACCAATAATTATTTTTTTCAACCATTAATTACAGTATTGGAAAAATAAATGAATTAAATTAATGGAGACTAAATATAATAAGTATGCAATAATAATGTTTTTTATTTTTAATTTAAATGATAGAAATATGATGTGTGTTATTATATCATTCTGCAATTATTTTAAATAATAAATATTTTTTTACATTATTCACAATTACATATATCATCTATCTTAATACGTCAATTTAAATTATTCTCATCAAATCTTTGTGGTGGTAATCAACACATATACATCAACTAAATTATAATTTTTCAAAATAAATGTATTGTATTATATTATAACTTTTATATCAAAATGTAAAATATATCACATTTATAAAATATATAAATGGAACTATATTTAATTTTAGTAATATTTTTGTGATGGAAAAAAAATTCTATTGGTTAAATAGGCAATTGTCCACAATACTGATTAATGGTTGTTTAATTAGTCAATTAATAGAAAAATTAGAGGAATATAATTTTTTACATTACAATAATAACTTATTAGTATATGGTAGAAAGTGATTTCATATATCACCTTTTTTGAGTAATTTTTTAAAGGATTATATGACTAAATTAAATTAAAACAAATTCATAAAATCTATAACTCTTATTTAGAGAACGTCATATTAATTACACATTATTCCATATAAGGATGGTGTTATTCCAACCCCATGACCTATATAATTTGTTTCATTATATTAATAAGGAATCTAGGATGGTATTCAAAGTCTCAAATGTATCATGATGTGTAGAGACACGTGGAGTGGTTGGGACCCATCATACGTAAGGTAATGAGTATTTATGAAAATTGATAAAATATCCAATTAATATAAATCAATTTTCAATTTAAAATTCAATAAAATTCAAATATTTCAAGATAATAAAATGATGACCAAATAAACACTAATGAAATAGATATTTTATTTGATACTGTAAGTATTTCACCATTATCCCTTTTTTTAATCCCCCCAACTATTAGCCATTCTCCCAATTAATATGGAAACAATTTTGACAACTATTTATTGATGGGAAGTAAATTTAATAGAATAAGTGACCCATAAATATGTTATGGTAGATATTATAAACCATATACAATTAACATAAATGATTTTCATATTTTAATGAATTTTAACTCCTATAATAAAAATTTATCTTTTATAAAATATAATTATATCATTATTTGGAATTATTCATTTAATATGAATTTAGTGTCATGAAGATAATAATTGAATTAGAATATTAAAAATTATAATGTCTCCAATATTATATATTTATGTATATAATATCTATGACATTTTATGTCACTGATTAAAATTAACTTAGTGTTTTAAAATAGATGACTTGATTTTTATTCTCTATTAGAATGCATTATATCAATGTTCCATAAACAATTAAATTAAATATTTAATCTATAAAATCTAAAATTAATTAACCACGACACCAGAATTATCACATACATCAAATAACCACTTATGTTAATTCAACCTCCTTTTATCCATTTAAAAAAATTAATATACTTGTATACAATATGTTTGAAATGATTATATTCTTTATTTAAAATTATATTAAGGTTATTATCTATTAAAGCAGATAAGATATAAAAATATTTTCAAAAAATACATTTTAATTACAGAAAAGAATTTTTCAAAAATAAATTAATACTAGTATTATAGAGTTATTTGGGCCATTTCATAAAATGTTACCCTTAATTATACAATTTTCTATTAATGATGTGAAAAATATTTATTATGATTATTATTCAGAACGAAAAGCAATTCCAAAATTAATTTTACCGTATCTAAAACTCAATAATTAAATTTTTATAAATTTATACATATAAATTGTATACATTTGGATGTTTTAAATTTCAAGTTAAACACACATAATGCCATGAATTTTCTATTCAAGAGTAATTTTCTTTACAAACAAAAATATTATTATTCCAAAATAAAATATAATATTTATACCAATGGAATTTAGAATATTAGTTTTAATAATATATAACTAAATAAATTATAAATATATTCCAATATAATTTAGAACATGTAAATAATTGAAAACAAAATACAAATTTCAACCAAAAATATTATTATTCACAATTCATTAAAAATAAAATTTAATTGAATATTCATTAAAAAATTTATTTTCATAAATGTATTATTAAAAATACAATAGTATTGTCCAAATATTTGAATAATATTTATATAATTTGAAAATTATAACTTTACCTAAATTTATTTAAAGAATAAAAACCAAATTTTGTTAGAAATAATTATTTCATCTTCTTGATTTAATTGATACAAAAAATTATAATGAATATGATTCTATAAAATATAACTACTAAATTTAAATAATACATGAAAATAATATAATTTAACAACATATTAATTATTTCATTAGTTCAATATAAATACAACATTCATATCTCTACAACACTAAACAAATCAAAATTATGTATACAAAGTTGTTATTACCCAAAGCACACTATATGCACCACATCCTGGAACGATAATAGAATAAAAAATATTATAAAAGGAAAATAATTTACATAGAATCCAAAATACCATACGAGATTTAAAAATTAAGTATACATTGAAAATTAACTCATATTAATCATCTTGTAGGTCCTCATAAAAACTATAATGAGAAAACAAACTAATTCCCACTTAATAGATAATGTACTTATTTCCATAATTGATCAATATAGGCATAAATTTAGATTCCCCAATAGTATCCTTCAATAATCTCCCAGACATGTACAAAATGGTTTCTATCAAGAAATAAATAAATAAAGTTATGCAAAAATGAGAAAGGATATTCAAACAATTACTTGATTATTTTATTATAGTAAAAAATGAATAATAATGGTCAGGGAAACCAAAATTTCATATTTAGAGTATGAAGAACTTCTACAAAAAGTCCCCTTGAAGAGAAAGAATCCAATATAAACATGATAAATTTAATAATGGTGGTCCTACCATAGAATATTAAACTCCTTAATATTCATTTTACTTATAGTGAACACATTAAAAACATGAAATTCAAACATGTGGATGGATGTGTGGAAATACACAATTAATGGAATAAATTTTAAATAAAATTTGTATCCAACAACATGACATGAAATTTAATGAAATTTAAATAATAAATTAATAAAAAATATAAAAACAACAAAAGACATGTATCAATTAATAGATAAATAAATATACAAAGGAAAACAAAATTAATAATACTCTAAAATAGGGTTTAAAATTAATGACCATCATTAAGTACCACCATTATATACAATATTGTATGAAACTAATTCCGTTCTAGTATTATTAATGGATGCATGTTATCATGAATGTTCCCTTGTATCATAGTTCTGTTAGGTGAATATGATCATTTATTGTATGAAATATATAACATATTGTATCAGAATATCATCCTACGATAATGGTGGTCAAACAAACCACATGATTTAGCAGGATCTAATATGAAATCATCAAATGATCGGTCGTCCCACATTGGTATCAAACAGTGCCACTATTTCCATTATAATTTTATGATAATAAATAAAATTTAATTTTAACTTCATTATATGTATGTTTTTGTATATAATAGAGCATTCATACCCTTTTGATCATCCTCCATCACACCATGGGTTATGGGAAACATTATGCACATCTATTACTCATGCAAAAGAAAATTCATCAAATTTTTTTGGAATAATATTTTTTTATAATATTTGAATTTCATAGGAAATAGATGAAGGGATATATCTATTATAATAAAGTCCTAGAAACAAGAACTCATTATACGAAACAACCATTTCATAAAAACCTTCATAAGGTAACAACATCATTATATAGAAAGCACATTGAAAAAATATTTTATCTCCTTATACAAGCCTATGTAATTCAATAGATTATATAATCATCATTGAATAGAAAAAAAATCCATGAAGAAATGTGTCTTGAAATATTCATAAAAATTTCCCTTACGTGGACTAACATAGTTAATTGAATTCAATAACTTCTTGCTCAGAACCCTTAGAATGATGGTCACAAAAACAATATTGAGAGACTATAGAAGCATGAAATACATGAAATTTCCTTAATATTATTTATACATTATAATGTTTCCTAGTAATCTTGTTTCCTAGAAAATAGTATTTATTTTGAATCTCAAAATATTAAATTTAATCCTTCTGATTGGGTATGAGAGTATAGAATATGAGCTCTTAGACAAATTATGATGGAATAAAAATCCTAAGATAATCATTATCCATGAATATTAAATTAATTATGAGTGGGGGAATACACTAAAAAATATAAAACAAATCAAAACTAATTTCACATGTATTGACTCAAAAGAATAAATAAAAAACATAATACTACATCATCATTCAATTTTTATAATATTACAATTCATCACTGATAAAATTCAAATACATTTAACCCCTGAATTTTTTTTAATTGAAATAGATAAAGGATATACCCACATTGACCCATAAGGGTATTATGAAAATTAATTCAAATATCATTTCCCTTCTATAAACCAATAATTTCACCCATATAAAAATCAAATAATGAAATATGTATATAAATACTTTTAAATATATTTATAAATAATTTGGTACATAATCTCTTTAAAAGTAACAAATGGAACTTATTTAAAATACATAAAATTATGAAAAATAGGACTCAATACCATTACCAAAATACACAACCATATTTTATAGGTTATAATCTCATTAATTTAAATTAAATCTATAATTGAAACACCAAGATCACGATGTGATGTTTTTTTTTAAAATTCAATACTCAATGTATTTGAAAAATCATTTTCAATCTACAGAAGAATTGATTTTGAAGACGAAGTACTGAAAAACATGAACCAAATATTCGATAGGAATATATAAAACATGAATAAATAAAAATATATAAAAAATAAATAAATTAAATAAATAAAGAATGAATACATATAAATTCAATGAAATTTCATTATTGTATAGTTTCGACACTATATTTAGAAGGCCATGTCACAATCAGGTGATGTTCATTGGGATTCAACCATAGTGGTCCATATAACCTTATAAATTATTACAACACATTGAATTGTATGAATTATACACCATAATATACATAAAAATCAAACTACATAACATTTATATATTCAAAAACAATCACCATCATTCATTTACACAAAGAAACAAAATAGTAATTCCAAAATCACAATGAAAACATTCGTGGAATTTGTTTGAAATTGATATATACAAATCCATGACGCCCATAATGACACTGAGGTCATGTTGGATGAGAGATGATTAAGAACCCTCCCATGATAATATTATTTAATTATGATAGTCCAAAATCCATATCACTAGACATCCTATAATAATAATGGAAACCACCAATTCATCACAATTGTAACAAAAAGGAGTAGAAAACACAAGAAAAATATAATATGATTGAATCCTCAAATATCGAAATGGTTAATACATTTCACCTAATGAGGGACACTATTTATTTTTCATAACATGATCATAATATGGAAAAATTTACCACAAAATTAAAAATCAGAAAAATTAAACTATGGAAATAAAATCCAAACGAGGAATAATTTTGGATATCCATAAATAAATATACAATGAGTGTAAAATAACTGGGAAACATGTCTAATGGATTATACATCATAAAAAATTTATATGTTTCTAAACCAATAGAAATTCTATTTTTATTTTAATAATGAGATATAATCCTCTTAATAATCTTAATTTGGTTGTTTTTATGAAATTTACTATCGATAGAAACTAATTAAACATGTAATATTCCTTCGTGTGAGATAAATTCACAATAGGTAACCACCATCCTACCTGAATCATAACTCCATAAAAGAGAATCATTATTATAATGATTTTAAAATAATGACACAATGTAATATTTCAATGTTTTTCACCAATAAAACAAGTATAAATTATTTTACATTAAATAATAATATTGGCTAAGAATAAAAATATTTCAATATAAAATAAAAATTATTTTCAAATTGGAAAACATTAATTAATTATATCAAAAATTAGATTAACCATATCATAGGAGGGAAAAAATATATCATTTTGTGTGTCACTAAACTAACCATTCCATCGAAAATGTACTCAAATCTCTATTATGGAATATAAACTAATTAAAGGGAATCTTTCTAGATTAGATTCAATGTCATCATAAATTACGATATTTATATGAGGTAGAATATAATCCACACATTAAACAACCTCAAAAAAACACCAAATAATGTCATATACAAGACTAAATAATTATCTAATCCTTTAGGTTATCCTATGTACCACCTAATTACACAATCCATACTATGATTATAAACTAGTACACAGGTAGAAATTGAAATTTGAACATAAAAATAATGTTTTACCATAACATTTGGATTGATTTGATCATTTAACAATAGTATCATACCATTTATCTTATTATATCATCACATTATCTGAAAAACATTGACCTCTCTAACCCCTACAAACACACACAATGGAATATCCAAATTATCAATAATATAAATTAAGGAAAATAACAGTCCATGAAATTTGATATTACATTACAATCATTCAAACATCCATTACTAACATTATACTAATATGGTAATTTTTTATGGGTACTAAATTTTAAAATAATGAGTTTAACATTGAAAATTAGCCATTACAATTTCCAGATGGGACATAGAGATATTCAACGCACATGAAGGATAGTTATATTAATATTTAATAATTATGACCCTATAATAATTTTTTTTTGGAAATCATAATCTCAAAATTCGTGGATTAATAATAATCATTAAAGAACCATGTATATCTATTTATATTGGAGGTCAATAAAATTATAAACCTCAATGACATTACAAATATCTGATATTGTATATCTATTTTAAAACTAAAATTATATACATTAATTTTTTCAAATAAAACCATATAATAATCCCCTTTTCATCATTCAAAAAAAAAAAAATGAAATCATCCTCCATTTATATATCTTCTATATATAAGAAAAAACATTAAATTATATCAAAATATTTTGATGAAATAAAATCAATTCATATATTAAATTATAAAGGGAGATGAATTGAGAACATTCTATTAAATCTCAATCATTAGAAAAAAACCAATATCTAAAGAGAATAATTTCTCGAAAAAGTAAGAAGGGTAATTCTAGAGACATAAATGAAAATTAAAAAGGATTGATCCAATGAACATCCATGGATTCCATAGGCCACTGACTTGATAAAAATATAGATAATTTTGATCACAGAAAAAACAATGAATGAATTGATGACAAGAATAATGCACATTAAATGTTAATTTGATTCATTATGTATTGAGATGCGGAATCAAAAAATTTACTATAGAGAGATTTTAGGTTGAAAAAGGACACGAAATACTATATAGAGGATAATGAAATTAGAAAATTGGATTCTACAAAAAAACATATAAAATACACTATAGAAAATCACATTCATTACATCCACACCAAACCTAATGTTTATAATAGGCTAGATGATATTGCTATTATTATTTCATGGTAACTACTAATGAGAACCAGTTAGAATATGGGATTATTATACAAATCCCTATCTAAAAATATGCCACCAGTGGTTCATTGATAGTCATTTGGGAATCCAATACCTAAATTTCTAGATGGATTGGATAGTGGCTGCCACCAATGAGATGTTGGACTACATGTCACACTTAATAATATAGTTTTATCTCAAAAATTTATTTGATATTTTCATGATCTAATTTACCTTTAGATATAGATAATCAGTCAAAAATATCAACCAATAGATGATAGAAAAATTAGTACATAATAATATCACTTGTGGTGGTATCATCTTCATTCACATTACACATATATAAATCATTGAATGAATGTGAAATAAATTGTTTATATTAAATACAAGAAGGAATAATTGGTAATAGTGATGCGGTTTTTCCATTTATGAGAATCATATTCCTAGCTAGAAGATGGGTGTATTTACAAATCCCAATGATACATTTATAAGGGAAACCAATTAAAATGAGATATATGTTGTTTATGAGGACAACGTTTGATGAACATCACATCATAAACCAATGATTTATCTTACATTTCAATCATTATCATACTTTTATTGATGTATCTATTTCTCAATATTAAAAATGGTTCAATAAATCCACAGAATATATCTTTGTTGTTAATCATTTTGAGGTGGTAATAAATTCTGGTACATATTAATTGGGGAATGGGTTTTTAGTGATTTAGACCATCTATAAATGACTTGAGATAGTTATCAATATTTTATAAATATTTATTTATTTATGTATTTGTTTGTATTATGTATGCTCTAAAATTTATTACATAATATTTAATATTTATTATTTAATTACTATAATTTATTACTTTTTACACATTTTTTATGTCCAATATAAATATAGGATACAAATGTATAGGTTGAGATATAAATGCTCTATCTCTTAAATATTCAATTTCAACTTTTCCTCTCTATTTGACTCTTAATGTGTGGAAAAAAATTCTTTAATATACTAACACACACACACACACATACAGAAATATACAATCATGTTCATTTATATATGTACATCTATATATTGATAATTTTTAAATACATACATACACATATAATATTCTATAAATATATATATATATATATTAATCAATAAACATATTAATATATATGTATGTTATATTTATATACCCACAGAAATTTAAAAAATCAAACATAATCAATCAAATTCGGGAATATATAAATTTTTTATATTTAAGTTATTTTATATACAAACCAATATAATAGACATGCATGATCATAGATAAATAAACATAAACATACATATACATTAAAAAATTTAAAATTATATATATATATATTGGTATAAATACATTCAAATATTAGTATATATAGATTAATAAAATCATATTTTAAAATAAATATCTATATATTACTTTATATATAATGATACATATACAAATATAAGTAAATATATACATATACACAAATATAGTACATATTATATATATATATATATTTATAAATTTGAATAATAAAATTTAAATTTATTTAAATAAATATTAATTAATATTAATAAATTATTGATAAATATTTTTGTTGTACTATAAATATATTCATAAAAATTAATTGAATTATATAAAAAAATTATACATGTACATGTTTTTATTTTTTGTATTTGAATGTACACATATATAAATAATTGATAAATAATAATATGTTTCTAAACAATAATCAATAAATAACAATTAATAATTTAAAATTACCAATTAAGAATTAAAAAAAAAATATAATAAAAAATATAAAAAATAAAATAAAAATTATTCATAAAAATTAATCATAATGATTATAAAATAAATTAGATAAAAATTTTAGTTACTAACTAATTTTAATTACAAAACATTTCATTAAAAACAATATATTTTTAAAAAGTTATAAAAATAACATCCAAATATTATTTTACTTATTGTGTACTACATTAATTTTGGGAATGTATTTTTAATAGAATGTATTTCTTATTACTTATAATGATGTGAGTTTATTGATAATTTCATTATTCTTAAAATATTTTCCATTGAGGGAATTCGTTGATGATCAGTGGGATGAAACTTATATAATTATTGTAAAAATTTTTAATAGGTATTAGAATATTATATATTGAATCAATTAGATTGATCATTGTGTCAAAAAATTTATTATTGTATGATATAAACATTTTCATTAACAATGTATGTTAAGATATTGAACCACACTTAATATTAAAATTATTTATTTTATGGGAGAAGTGGAATCGTGGTATGAACCATTCCCTCTATGGATATTTTTATCATAATTGATGATTTATATATGATTTAAATTTATTATCATTTTTTTATTAATGTTAATTTAAATAATTATTCATCTATCAGAGGATCCTAGTTCCAAAATTTCTTATCATCGAATATTGATTTATAATTATTTCAGTAAATTTATTTATTACTATGTGATGAAATATTTTTCATTGATTAATCTCACATCACATTATGATTTACCATTACTAAATTTTAGTAATAATGTATTTATTACCTATATGGATGATCCACTCATATTCCATGAAAATTGAATGTCATTATAGCAATATACATATCATTCACTATATATATTAATTTTTGTATTGTTCATCATTGACTGCATCAATAATCACTTCCAAAATGATTTTCCAAGATCTGATTGTTGTTGAGTGTGGTGTAATATGATGATTTCCCTCCACTTATTATTCATATAATTTATAAATATCTCTCTAGGGATTTGATATATTTCTATTGATGTTTTTGTGCAAAACAAACAAAATTCAATCCATATAAAAAATAATATAATTTTTTATATATACAACCATGGTTGGAGTATAATCATTACTGATATTACTTATCTATTTCTATAATCTACATGGAACCCCATGTATAACATGATAATAATAAATTTTTATTATTATTATACATTGAAATTCAAAAATATTATGAGTTAAATAATTGTTATTTATTTAAAAAATACCCAATATATAATAATAATCAACATACTATTATAAATAGTCATCCATTCAAGAAAAATATTTATTAGATAATTAGTATTTCATATTAATTTATCAAATGATTTTTAGTATATGATTCAATAGTAAAATAAAAATAATTATTTTCACTAAATAAAAAATAATTTGTTTTTAAAAATACCTCTTAGAAAGAATACTCTTGAATTACTAGTAATGCAATATATATGCTCTGGAGAAAAAGAATAAAAATTGTTCCACAAGTGGGAATAATATATATTTAACAATCTAAACATAGAAAAATATTATTATTAAATATATTTTTGGATATGCTACATGTGTTTCATTATAGGTTAATTTCATAGTGGCACCAGAAAAAAAACCTAATGTCAATGGTTGGGTACTATAAACAATACAAGGATCACATTGATGTAGAAGATAATTTTATAATGAAGCAAAACATCATATTAATTCATACTATGTAATATAATCATTTTATCTCCTTTATATAGTGTAAATCGGCATTTTGGAATAAATTTACACTATTGATTTCTCAATATACTCCTCATTATACTATACTCACATGAGAACGAATATATGGAAGGATTACATCAATGATGATGGAAGATATCAAGATAAAAAATGTATGATGATTGATCCACCACACTAATACACCAAAGTCAGTCAGTGTAGAATGGATATCAAAGGAGGAAATATAGATTATTTCATAATTTTCTCACATTTGGTCACTTCGATGGAATGTTTGTAAATTATAAAATAGTTTTTGGGTGACCTAAATCATTCTTAATGAATGGTCATAAGAAATACAATTATTTTTTCAATTATGTTATAATTAGTTATAAACACAACATTTAAAGGTAATATTTGAAATCTGGTGAATCCATGTAACTATTTGGTTGATAAATTAGTTGAAGTGCATTTATATTCATCAAATTTGGTGGATAATCAGTCAAATAAGAATGAAAAAACAAATTTATTTTCCTGAGATGGCACATCTGCTCCATCTACAAGCATCATGTTATCTAAGATAAGTATCATTAAAAATATGATAATTTATTTAATTTTTATCATATTTTTGATATTATAGTAATTATTCATTTTAGGTTATTATTTCTTTATAACTGATAATATATTGGTAGGATATTGAAAGTTATATATTTTATTTTCATGATTCATGTTTTAATAAGGCCTAAAAACCTATAATTGTTGATTAAATATTAAATTAGGGGTAATGTTCCTTGAAAAGTGATTGTGTTTAATATTTTGTAGTTAGACTAAACATTGTTTACTATATTTCATTGAACTTAGATGTGTTTCAATAAAAAAATACACCAAACAACAACTACATTTGGTTACTTTTTCATACAATATGTGTAGTCTAAGACACAATTGAACATGGATTTCCAAATTAAATGTCTTGTAGTTTCCAAAATTGATTTAAAATCTATAGAGTCTAGATATGAAATTCGATCTAATAGAGTGTAAAAATATATTTATTATGACCACAAGATATTAAAATTCAATATAATTAATGATACACATAACATAGAGCCATTATATATGTATATAAAAATTTATCAAATCATACGTACATGAAGAGTCAATTATCTTGTTATATGGAAAAATATAAATCAGAATACATAGTTTGAATCTTATTAGGACATTTAATGTAGTATATACAAGAAAAGTAATTGTGGAAAATGCATTTATCTTTGATACATATATACCAAACCACAAGAAAGGAAGCTTATCACTACATTATGTGTATCTTTTCTGGATAAACAATAAAGAGAAATATGATTTTTGATGATACACTAGTAGAAAGTTAAATTATTTGTATCTATTTAGTAAACAGATTGATTCTCCCAAATAAATAATATATTGAAGATACATTATTATAATTAATTTAATCATTTACAAAGTAAAATATTGTCACCATTTAGGATTAAATATTTAGTAATGTTTTTAATGAATTAATAAATTACCAATTCATTATTTAAATGTGTCCTTAATTATAGGTCATTCAATTTATTTTCACTATGTTAATTTATTATAGGGGTCTCTAAGAGACATAGAATATCATTAAAGATGATAGTAATTAATTAGTTATTTAATAAACTATTTATATAATACAAGTAACATTATTTTAATAATAATAAAATAATTAATCATAATGATATCCAATTTTTGTTAAGAATATTCATTTCCCATTTTTCATCGATAATTATCTTTTCCATAACATATATATGTGTATGATAAATTTAAATTAAATTAAATTGCTTTTTTTAGAAATTTAAAAAAATAATATTTAATATTGTTTGTGAATAATCATTCCCTATATTATTTTGTACAACCCCTATGCCAATGGGTATTTATGTCATTATATATATGATATCCTTTCATTTTCCATATCTACATTTGTGTCATAAATACTTGAAGTCAATGGGAGTATACCAAGGTGTAAGAAGGTTTCCCAATATAAAAATAGATATGAATAAAACCCATATGAAAAATAGGTGGATATGTAGAATAGAACAACTCGATTCATGATATAAAACTAGGTGACTCCCGATTGTCTCTAATATGGTTTATAGAATACTCTAAAATAGATAGATAATACAATTATCATGCCATTTATTTATTTATATTGGTCTTCTGTATTATTGATACGGGGAAAATAATATTCTGATATCATAAATAAATTTATTAATGTGAAATGATTAAATTTCAATAAATCTATTAATAAGAAATATCATATAAAAAATGGTAAATCAATAATGAAAAATAAAAAAAAATATTTCAAATAAATGTAAAAGGGAAAAAATTTGATAAATTATAAATAAAAACCTAAATTTTAAATTAATTTTTGATAATGAATTTAATTAACATATTACTAATTACAATATTATAAAAAATTGATTATCCAAGACATATTAAGGACCATTCATTTATCATTGATTTTTTTGAGTTTTTTTAAAAACCAATTAATTTCAAGAGATGTAGTCTTCGGTAGAATAGATTTTAATTTGAAGAAACTATTATGGGAATTTGTGAAAGAGATTTTTGATTGAGGATCCCACTAAACCTATATATTAGATAAAATTACATAGTTATAACCAAAATTCTTACATAAATAACTCTATATAAATTATTAATTATTTACTTTATTTTATAGGAATGATTTATTGATCCTACTAATTATAATATCTAAGATACTATATATTTCGTGTCTGATGGTAAGGGTTGTCGGTGGATGATAAAATAATACAAATAATTATAAAATATAATAAATTATCGACCAGATAAATTTTAACTAAATTATTTAATAATAATAATTTATTTTATAATTTTAGATTAATTGAATGATTAATAATCCCTTTTTTAAAATATAAATTATTTAGAAAGTCATTCTCTTTAAAAATATTATCATTTAATAGTGTATTAGTGTCCAAATTACAATATTGTGCAATGAACATAAATAGTTCTTCCTATAATCCTCGATTTCAGAAACATTTTTATAATAGGTTAGTGATGATGGGTTCTCTTTCTATTATAAACACCTTATTGATGCATTAATCATTTAGTTTTTTATAATTTCATCAATGTCTAATGAATTTATTAAATGACATGAAAAATGGATAATCGTTGAATATATAAGAAAAATCATGGAATATTTCATATTAAACACAGATATGAATATATTTATATATCAACGGTAAACTATCATAGAACAAATGGATAAGGTTTTCTATACGGGCCATGTGTAGTTCAATCCATTATCTATATTGAGTTCCTGGATGATCAATGGTAAATGTCCGAAAAATAACTATTCACAGATATTATTCTTTTCTAGATTTTTGATATCATCTATTAATTGTAATATTTATTTATAATACACAGATATGATTTTTCTAGACCATATCAAACATTATTTACCTGATGATAAAGAGGAAATGCGTGAAAAACTGTATTTACTATTGTT
Organism: Viscum album; assembly: GCA_963277665.1. Taxonomy (NCBI): domain Eukaryota; kingdom Viridiplantae; phylum Streptophyta; class Magnoliopsida; order Santalales; family Viscaceae; genus Viscum; species Viscum album. The sequence goes on along the minus strand of OY728121.1, from coordinate 1,192,519,394 downwards.
TATAGAAAGGGAGTACCAGAAAATATGTACGAGTCAAATGAATCGTCACAACAACCAAAAACCATTAGAAGGATAGATTGAGAATAAATGGGATAAAATATTTATTTCTTACAATTTGAAATAAGGTCCACTATAAGATTAATCAAACAAATACAAATAGGTATGTGAAATCCACATGCTTTTTTTAGCATGTTTATATTAACTATATCTAACAAATATGATATAGATATTGAAAGAGGTGATAAAAAATACATTAAAAAATAATATAAAGTTATATTTTAGAATTTCGAATAATGTAATATTTATCCTTGAGAAACTAGTGGGGATACACTTCTTATTGTGGCTATCAAAGACCATTAACTAACATCCTGAATGGGAATGATCATGGTTTCAAATGTTATTTATATTGTGAAATATCTTACCAGAAATACTATTTATATGTTTGAACCTAAATCATATAAATTTATTTATGAATTTAATAATAAATGTATCTTATCATAAAATTATATCATTCATTATGATAAGTAATATTTATGTATAAGTATTTTTGTGCTGTATGACATAATCTAATTAGCAGTAATCAATAGTGAAACTACATCACATCACGCATATGAAAAACGAATAGGGAATCTCCATAGAGGTCATGTAAATGAAATTATTTTTACTTAATTACAAGATTTTGTATATTTATAGGCATTTATAAGAAAATAAATTGTTATATGTCACACATGATTTCAAGGAAAAATAATGGTTCACTATTTTGTAGAAAATGATAAATGTTGAATGAACATATAGAATAGATTATACTATTCTGATTTAAACACTTACACATAATTAAATTGTTAGGTGTCAAATATCCTAATTGATAGTTATAATTTTAATATATTGGGAGATTTTTACAAAATTGGGTTATAATTCATATTCCTTGGAGACATTAAATATATTCAAGAATAATTATGAGAAGCATCTTGGTAAAATTATTTCAAAAATCCTATTAAATCATTATGTAGAAAACATTAATTTGGAAATCATTTAAAATTTATGTGAGTTTCATATTTTATCCATACTCTTCCTTAGATATACACCATAAGTATTTATGTGACTGATTGGATGAACCACACATTGTTAGACTAGTGGACTTTAGGCATTCTCTACTATTGTCTTCAATTATCCATTTGGATATATTATTTATAAAAATCATTTCCAACACTAAACTATATTTTTACTAATGTGGAAGATATAATTCCAAATTAATTGCAATGTGGTATGAAAAACATATTTTAATGCTTCAATGTGAAGGGATGTGAAATATTTTGAGTGGATTCATTAGGGAAAAAACCTAAAACATGAAGCAAAAAGTGATCCTTTTTATAAGAACCCATATAATCTTGGTTATATTAACGATACGACCATAAAATTTAAAATAATATAGGTGAAATACACTATGTATTTTTAACGAGGAAGAATTCTACAAATGGTATTGTGGGAGCATGAATGAAATTGATGATGTCCATGATCAATGAATGTAAGATTAAAAACCAAAAAAGTATTACAGTGTCACATGGAGGAAGAAATTATATATAATTATGTAATGTATATGAGTACAACAGAGGATTTGGTAAATGAATTATATGATATTATATCCACATGGGATGGTGATTCCACATTAGTTTATAATAATGATCCAATAATTTAAAAGGATGTAGTAATTGGAACAAATGATTCCATGTATCGTAAATATATCAAATTAAAAATGATTTATATATTCCAAAACATTTTTTGGGTTTTGGATGATCTTATAGTTAATAAAAATCCCATTTTTATAAATGGGTATTCCAGAAAAAACATTTTATTGATGGAATATTCAGTATAGATAAGTAATCATATGGTTAAAAAGGTTATAATATGTTTAGTTAACAAACAATGAATAATCATTTTCACACTTTATATTTTGAAATCCCTAAAAATTACAAAATACTATTCACATATACCTGACTATAAAATTTTGGAAGATGTATTTCAATACAACATTTATTAATCGGAACATTCATGTAGATCTCTATATGACATAATTTGAAGGGTTATAAATCCAATGGATATGAACATGGAATGACGTTTCCAAATATGATGCTTATTGAAAAATGAATGAATCCATGTCACAGAACATTTGTTTTGTGAATACATATTGGAATTTCATTTAATAAAGACAGAATTTGATCATTGTGACAATTTTTGGTTTATATGGGGAGAAATTATTTGTTTAATTGATTATTTCATAGACATAATACTTGTTGGAAAATAATCAACAGACCTATATTTTGTTAATTTATAGTAAAATAAATGACTCTCCATGGGGGCATATGTGAAGAAAAAATATTCTTGGTATCATGATGCATCATGATAGATCGAAGATGATTGAATGTATATTTCATGTAACATATAATGATTATATATTGAATATATTAAATATAGATAAGTCCTTGAGGGTATTGAATCCAATGGAAAATGGAATTCATCTATCATGGAATGTCTTTTCCCATAAACATGGTTAATTTCGAAAAAGATAAGGATTTCATATGCATCAGTGATTAGTTTAGTATATAAATTTTGGTTATGTACTATGAATGATATATATATTATATAAAGCAGTTGTAACACATTAATCGAACATAGTTGATTCCCATTAGATACTAATCATAATATTTACTATGAATATGAGGTGTACTATGGATTTTTTCAATGGTCTATGGAGGATATGAGTGGATAGTAATTAGAGTATACTTATATGATTCTTTCCAACAACATCATGATGATATTATTTCACATATGAGGTACAGTTTCCCTCCTAATTAGGTCTATGTGAGGTGGATGTGAAAAAAATGAAGTGGACCCAAAATTTATAGCAATGATTGTGTAACTAAAAAATACGACATAGGTAATGAATTTTATTATACAAATAATCTTCCATAATCATTTCGTTATTCCTAGTACTAATCATCATATCATTATTTATTGGGATAATATTGAAGATGATTCCATTGGAAAGGATTTCAGGTCTCAACAGTGAAAAAACGATATACTATGAATGTATATAATTTTGAGATATTTCCACTAGTAGGTGATGTTATAGTGAGTGTAATATCTATAAAATAAGATATGGATGACCCCATGAATAATTAATTAACTAATTAGATACATGATTATCACCTAAATTCAATATGATTTAATTCCATGAGTGGTTTCCTCTAGTATTACTAGGATTACAATTAAATATATGATTTATAACCAATAAATTCTACTATGGTTTTGATTTATATTAGATATTTAAATATTTTTAAATTATATTATTACATATTATTTATATTTTTAGATATTTTTACTATAATAATGACATATTGTTACTATAACATTTGATATTTTCATTATGATTTATTCTATGATTAGAATGATTAATTTAATTGAAAATATTCTGAAATATATTTTTATGGATGGATAAAATACAAGGATGTGACCCATAGAATGCTTAATTTAATGTTTGAATACTCATATGTGTTTGGTAAATCATACCATGAATCTCAATCATGGTATTTTATAATAAGGGAGTGTATGGTAACAAATCCACTAATAAGAATTCCTCAAGTTTATGTGCCATTGGATATTCCTCTCCATGATCATGTGTAATGTTCCCCATGTTTTATCATTTTAATTAATTATATTCATGAATGACATGAACTAAATTTCTCACAAGAACCATAACACCATATATTCTCTAGAAGAATGGTATGTTCGGTGCATATCTAATGAAATTTTTAGTGGTTGTTCATTCTATGAAATAGATAGCTAATTAATTCCAAAGAAAATTTTATTTCATAAATATTTTGTTACAATACAAGCATGAGGTGTAACATGATTACACCATCAGGGAAATAATGGAGAATCATTTTAATAAGAAATGTAAACACACAGTTAATCACCCACACCATCAAACCTAGACATTTATATACCATCATCGAAGGTTGCTACAATAGTCCCCGACCCCTAGAATATATATCATAATTTGAGATGAGATTAATCAAAATACTAAAATGAAAATTCCACAAAATGGGATTGTTCTACTCCGTTGAGAATTTTTTAATTGAGAATCCACATCGGATCTCAGGTTTGTGACTTCAATGAAAAGAGACCAATCATTAATAATTATAAATAACAAATATTTCAATCATTATAATGACATAATAGGTGTGAAAATATATTATTAATTATCCAAAGAAAATATAATATAATCAAATGACCAAAAAAGATATTGGGGTAAACCAAAAAATAATAAATAGTCCCCAAATACTGAATTATTGGTCGAAAAAAACATGCAACCAAATAGAGGAAAAATAAAAAAGTCAACAAAATATCACAGTAAGATCAATATATAGTATATTAAATAAATTATCTACAATAAAAAGATCCATAGGAATAAAATATTGTGTTAAAATAATGTATTTCGGTAAATAGGGTAAATAGATATGGAAAACCCATGAATAGAACATCCACAAAATTTTATCAAAACGAGTTAGTTTTATGGTATATCCTTGATGTTAATTTGAGGGTTTCAATTGAGTTATTCTAAAATATTAATAATAAATAACATTATAATCTATAGATAAGTATCTATAGGAATGTCACTGTTTTTAGATTACATTGTTAGAATTCTTGTGCAGTTTTAAGCATTGTATCCTTAGAATATTTATCTTGGGTAACATTACATATATCAAGATAGAAATCATTAAATATTGGAATTCCTACCTAATGATAATGTGAAATAATTATAGTGTGTAAAAAAATATGTTTTTCATCGGTCTAAATTAATTTATATTTTAATAAAATTAAGGAAATAACAATTATCTTCAAGTCCAATTAATAATATTTTTCATTATTGTTGATCACAAATATTTAAATAATTATTTATTCTATTGATTAGGAATGTAAATATAATATATTTAATTAATATATAGTAAATTTTGATTTTCATACATTGAGTAGAATATTTAGTTTAAAATAAAAATTTAAATTATATTTTTAAATTTGAAAATAGTTGAGAACGATGAGAAGACCCTTGTCACATCTTTCAATAAATATAATTTTATGGGGAAAAATATGCATCATTTAAATATTTGTTACACACCAAAATATAATATTAATTTTTTATAATAAACATTTATAAAGATAATTATTATAGTATTGTTTAAGGTACATTGTGTCATTACAAAAATAAAGTTACTATAACACTAAATATATAAATATATAGTTATTTAATTTATTTTATATTAATTATCATATTTAGATAATTTTGTTTTTTAGATTTATCAAATATTCCTGATCTTATCATCCTCTAAATAACAAAAACTGATTGAGTGGTTCCTCCAAACCATAAACAATTAATGATGATGAAATTAAAAATGAAATATCTTCTATGACAGGACTACAATATTACTTACTATTATTCTACCAATGAATGATCAATATAGATAAATTTAAGAGGAGATCTACAATGGATCATTAGTTCACATATATTTAAAACCTGTATATGACTGTTAGATGGTCTATATCATAATCAAATAATTATTAACAAATAAGGTAATGTTTATTTAGGGGATTGTATAGTAATTTTATTATTAACCATATAAATATACACATTGAATTATAGGCCTTTTATTTAAAATTTTGTTGAAAATTTTCATTGGACATAGTGTGTAATTATTTCACAATTGGTGAATGATCTATCAAATCAGAAAAAATATATATGTTTATTAATCTAATAATTCCAACACAAAATGTTCAATATAGTCATATATTAACATAATAATGAAAATATATTTTTTAAAAAATAATATATGGTTCCCCTATATCACAATTATTTTATGTATTTGATCATTATGTTTTATTTTGAAATTTTGGTACGTCAAATATTTCAGAATTGGAAATTGTTATTTTATCATTATATTTCCTTGTCAGAAAATAGTTACGATGTAATAGGAATTAATTTAAAATATTTAATATTTATAGGTGTATTAATTATGTTGAAAATATAGTTCATGATTTAATAATTTCTAATAGTTTTTAAGGAACATGTGTGTACTGAAATAATATTTTTTTGCCCTCTCTAGTGTTTTACACATAGTTGGTGCATTAATGGATACTTTATAGAGAAGCCAGACGTGGGGTAAATCTATATTTAACTAATAGTTACCTGATTTATTCATGAATTTTTCAAAAATGAATCAGAATACTATATATTATATATCATTTTATGTTTGGAATTTACATTCACTCTCCTATATAATTTTCTCCCTTTATAAACATAATTTTGTATTCATTCATTTGGCAGAAATGTATAAGTCATTATTATAATATTCACCATCTTATTCCATGGATTCAAGAACATATATATTGGATCAGGATTTGATTTGGAAGTTAACCCTGTCCTTTTTCATATATTCACCCTTTGAACACCTTTTTTTCTCATTTACCCATGGGAACTACATCTCCGATGAACTATAAAAAAATGGTTGTGAAACCTATTTTATTGGTTTAGTATATTTATTTAATGTTTTTTTCATAGGTAGTATATAGTTAATTTCTCTTTAATGATGTGCCTCCACTTTTAATGGATATTTGTTTTTTTTGGGATAAATGTAGGACTTTTTGTGAAATTCATTTTTTTGAAATGTGATAATATAGTGGAAAATTCAATAATTCATTTAATAAGAATATATATATATATATATAATAAAATTAAATGATTTGTGAATTGATTAAAATGATTTCCATACAGTGAATAATTTATTTATATTAGATATAAAACAATTATTTTTCAATATGAATTTACTGTTGTAAGATGAATAATTTTTTTAGAGTAATTGTTCGTGAAATTGATTATAGAGTAATTATTTAGGCAATGTTATTACTTCTATGTTGATATTTAATTTTTTTAGTGATTTGTTTTTTCAATTTATGAGGTTTATTTTTTTTTTATATTTTTTTGAACAAAATAGTCAATGTAATGTCATATTTCATTTAAATGAATAGTGGTGGTTTATATATTATTTATAAATTAAAGATTAATGGTTTAAAATTTAATAATTGTTTTATAACATATAACACTAAATTGGGGTTAATTATATTTTTATAATATTATATTGTGATTATTAATATTTTTAGTTGAAAAATTATTTAACACCACATCAGTTATTCCTTTAATAAAATTTTATTTGTGCATATGGTGATGAGGTATTTTTGGATAGTGATTTTAATATAAATAAGGGAAAATTATTGAGAAGAAACATCAAGAGGGACATTATCTTCTATTAGGTCCCATTATTGATCTCTTGGAAGATCTGATTAATTTTTAATATGTTTCCAAAACTTTGTTCATTAAAATTATAATAAAGTTAACTAAAATGGGGCCCTAGATACATACTACTTTATAATAAATTAATTCACATATGAGTTTCCCCTATTTATGAGATAACATTGATAATGAAGTACTATTGTGAATTCATGTTAGGAGGATTATTTCTATTATGAACCAAAAATATCATATATGTTGTTTCAAAATAATTATTAACTTTGGCAATCTCAAGTTATGAATGATTGATCATCCCAGGATTTGAGTTCTTTTATATTTTTTTATCCAAATCTCAATACAAAATTTATTTCATCCCATTGTGGTATTTTGGATATGTTTTACATGTTAAATTATTTATACTCATATTTTTCATCATTGATATTATGATACTTATATATAATATTTTTTCTACAGAAAAGATGTTATTTACGTAATACAACATTTAAAAAGGTTATATGAATGATATTTATTTCAAATATAGTTTAATTTTTAAATTTTGAATTGCTATATAATAATGTAATGAAAAATATTAGGTTTCAATATGTGGTGTTTAGAATATTTATTATAAAATTTACTAATTTTATGGGTTTTATGTTTGATAAAAGGCCTTTTTTCATTATCTCAATAAATTTTATATTAAATAATACAACATTATTTTGGTTATTTCACATTCATAAAATATAAGTTTTTTAATATTAATAGAATTACGGGAAAGAGTAGAGAGTTTATATTTTTATGAGTCCTTAAATGAAAATATATATTACTAAAAAAATTTCAAACTAGATGTCATTAAAAACAATTCTATAGTATTTGAAAAAAATAATTTTAGAAATCTGTCAAGGAAAATATAGCTCCTAAACAGCATATCAATTTATATTTTATATATATTTCATGTTTATATAAAAGTGACTAGGATTATATCTCCCATTATTTTTTGAATTTGTCTATTTGATGATAAAGGATTATTGATGTTTGGTGACTTTACATTACATGGTTGTGATTGGTTAATTACATGAGATAATAGTACATTTTTATTATTATTTGTGTATTATGATTATTATATTGAAATATTTTACAATTGGCATCAATTTATTTTATCATGTAATTATAATTTTCTTCTCACATATGCTATTATTTTATAAAATTATTGGTGATGATTTTTATTGAAAAAAAATTTCATTTTATTATTTATTATTCAATGTTTCGATTGGAAATTTATTTTCAAAAGATAATTTCATATAAATATATGTCTAATATATTGATATATAATTCCATATTAATAATTTTATGTGACAAATTGAATATATTATTAAAATGGTTTATTTATTCCCATTATTAGTATGTGTGATGTATTAGTTATTTAATATTGATTATGGTGATCATCATTGTTCTCCATTCCATATATTATACTGACCTCGGGTTTTTTTGTAGATTATAACTTTCTATTTATTCATAAAATTATATTACATCACATGTGATATTTGGGGAGGTTATTTGGTAAATATTATATCATCAAAACTCGTGATACAGGTAATGAGTTTGTTCATGATATTCACCCAACTTAAATAGTGTTTATCTACCATGGGATGAAAAGATATTATTTTTTAATGTTATTTATGTTATTATATTTGTGGTGATTTTATCAATTTGGAGTTTCTATTTATAATTTTATGTCTTATATGAGGTTTTTATTGAAATTCAAGATAGAAGATAGCTATATGAATAAGTCAATCTATATAGAAAACAATACATAGCACATGGTTATTTAACTAAAAAATTTCCATATGTTTTATCTTATTTAAAAATTGGTTCATTTTATTTAAAAGGATTCTATATTTTGATTATTTTTTTGTTTATGTTTTTATGTATGGTGGGATATATTGTTTTTTATATTTTTAATTGTGTTAATTGTATTTGTTTATTTCTAAAAGTGTGATATATAAATTTATTATGTTTATTATTTATTTTACATATATTGTTCATCCAAAAAATATCATGGATGAAAATAAATCCTATCATTATTAATAAAAATAAATGTTATTCATGTCTCTATTTCTGTATTAAAATTCTTATTTTTGGAAATTGTATAATAGAAAACAAATAGGAAAAGTTTGGTTCCTCAAATATCATTACTCAAAACACATAACATACTTACCATATTATGGAGGGAAATTGTTTTAATTTCTAAAATAGACATGATCTATTATATTAATTCTTCATGACAATTGTTATTCATTGGTGTTATAAATATAACGTAAAGGTGATGAAATATATTAAATTTAGTTTTCTCAATGGCATTGAGTTAATACTGTTAGAATATAATAATTGTTTCAGGGATTCCGTTTTCATATCTATAGAGTTGTATCCTAATGCGTCATTATAATAATGATTCGAAGAATGATTTCAATAAGTAACTCATAGTTAAAATTTATTTTACCATATCAGGGATTATTATTTATAAATAAAAGAAAGGGATATACAAGTTTAATCACATATAAAAAAATAAATCTATGATGTGTTACTCCTTGGATCAACAAGGTATGTATATGAATTTAGAAACATTTGATACGTACAAAATATGATAGAAATATTTTTTTGGGAAAATAGATGAGCATTAGAAATGTATTTATATTTTATATTTTATTAAGAGACAATCTCTTATTAGTTTTTTGAGTTGGAAGTCTTGAAACCTTAATCCTCATTATTCAAATATCATATATCCAATCATCATTGTGGTTTTCTAGAAAACAATAATAAATTTATAGACAATTATAAAAGGAGTAAATATTGGTATAAATCTATATTATGAAAATTATCATCCTTTCGGAACTGATTTCATGATATAAAACAATATTAATTATATTAAAAAAATTATTATATTTTGTGTTCTTTTAGAGTACCAATGTTTTATCCACTACCATTTATAACCATATTTTTATTTCGAATCTTTAATTGTTTACACTCTATTTTAAAAAAAAATTATTATTATCCATATCGTAGTCATTAATGAGATGATCAACATTATCCATGAGCATGCTCCCCTATAACTATGGGGAATTAATTACTATTCAACATTACCCAATGAATCATGTAGTTAATTTTAATTTTTCAGATTTTGTGATATTTCATGGTCATCAGGGGAAATGTTTCAATTAGAAACATCACAAATTTATTTTTAATTTAATTAAATTAACAATATTAAAATATCTTGAGATTTCATGAGTTGTAATATACATGAATGATTTATAGTTTCCATTATAATGAAATGAGTTGATAATAGATTAATTTACATTATATTATAGTGTTTTTAGTATCTAATTATTTTATTAATAATTTATGATATTCAGTGATGTTTTGGTTGGTGGTTTTTATTGTTTATGTAGAATTATCAATCTGAAAAAGTTATTTTATTAAAACTATTTGTGTTTCTCTTCTGTTTTTTATAGGATTTATTTTTGATTGTTGGAAACATCAAAATAAAATATAAATTGTGGACACTAATGAATCATCTCTATAATAATAGAATTTTTTTTCATTTTATTGTGATTTAAATTATACATGAAAATTTTGGGTGATTATTTTATATTCTCAATTGATTTTTAATAATTTTCTAATTAATCATTGGTGATTTATTTGTGTTAACTAATATCTTTTAATGAATTTTTTTAAAATATACATGACCATACCATATATAAAATATTTTGTAATGTATTTTATTATCAATTTCCTTTTAAATTTTCAAAGTTCATTAATGGAAATCAAATTTTAATATTCATGAGAATTTATAAACATATTTTTTCATTATTGTATGAATTATTATTTAAATAAATGTAATTTAAAATTCATCCCGAGATGCTGATTTTAAGAAATTATTTTATTGATTATTTATAGTATCACACAATCAATTTATATTTATACAACTACTATAATCAATGATAGATATGAATTTTATTAATGGGTTTCATCTTGGGTTCATTAGTAGTGATTGGTTTGGAATAATAATTGGGTTTTTTAATATAATAAACTATAAATCATTAAATATGTTTATTATATCCAGTTGAATCTATATAGTTTATTAATGATTATCTAAACTATATAGTTTAAATATGTTAGGAGAGAAGTTTAATTCAAAATTAGGATTCAATAATATGGAATGGTTGGATAAATAGTGTGTCCTAGATACTAATTATAATGTTGTTTTGTGTTTGGACATTTAATTTCTAGCATTAATTGATTTTATCAAAATTGAGAATCTATTACATCCACATTAATGATTCCAACATTTATATAGTCATCAATTTGATATCATAAGTTAAATTAATGGATTAATGACATTCCTTCTTAGATAATGGAAATATATTGATGGTAAATATCTATTTTAAATTGGATTCTTCCTGGAATTTATTTATTTTTTCAATTTCTCTCTGATTAATACTATCCCAAAAACATAAACATACATGGTCTCATTCCGAGCGTTATTTCATGTTTAATAAAGTATTTTTCTACTATGGTAATTTATAGAAAATTTATCTTATTTGTAATGAACCCTCATCAAAGATTAGTTATTTCCATAAATTTATTTGGATTTAATTAAATAAATTCTTTTTATACTATGTAATGAAATTATTAAATTTTTTAAAATCCCTTATTTATCACATGTAGCAACGTATGAAAGCCTTAATGAATTTGTGGATTTTTTTCATGCTTTTCTATTCATGGATTAAATTATTTTCAATTTATTTAGAGAATTTTATTTTAACATTAATTTGTACATATGAAATTTATTTAAATAAATTACACATAGAATATTTTGATTAAATATGATTACAAAAGTTGTTTTTTTGTACCATTTTAAAATTTTAAATTGAATATATTATGCATGAAATAGTTTTATTTATAGTTAATGAGGTATGTATATAATAATATAAATGTTTCATGAAACTGAATAGTCCAAAGGTTGTTTTATAGAATATTAAATGAAAATGAGGGTTACTGAAAAAATTAAATAATACGATATTATGTTTTATTTGGATGGATGGTTTGTAATCATAAAACTATAAATTCTATTCAATATTAAATCATTATAATGTTAGACATATATAATATGTGTTTACAATTATTTTAAGACCTTTTTACCACTTCCATTTAAAAATGATGTTTTTGGAGAGAATTTATTTTTATGTATTTATTATTATAATATGGAATGGAATATCATTAAAAATATATTTAATGATAGATAATAATTTTTTATTTTAGTTTAATTTCATTATATGATATGATTTATTTTGTATTTCTCACAACCACATGATTGATTTAATCAGAAGTACAGGTAACTATATAAAAGATCATGATATATATGATAGTAGTATATATAAATTCCTTACATTTTCTCTTGTATTGTATTTAATGACATAGAATGAGGTGTACTTCTAATTAGTCTAGTAAGTGTATTTTTGTAAGATAATTTTTTTTATAGGAATGAAATATAGAGTGAAATTTGGTTCGACAAGAGTGTTTTCAAGGACTGCCACATTTTCAAAATGAGTTATTATCCCTCGATTTGTTTCCATGTTGAATATTTCTTTTAAGGAATTCAAAATAAATATCATATTACATAATTCAATTTTTATATTTAACATGTTTTTCACTATGTAAATAGATTAATATTAAATTTTAGTGTTATTATTGCTAGTGTTGAGTTCATGAATATTTATATCTCGAGGTTCTTTTCCTTACAACACCTTTTGAATTTTGAGTTTATATAAATATATTTCAGTATGATAGTTGTTTTTTATTATATATATATTTAGGATTTTATAAGATTTTATGATCCTCATACTTAGAAATTTTAAATTTTTTATTAATATTAAATAAAATACACAATCGTATGTCTAATGACCATAATAGATTATTTCTGTTGGTGACTAGATATAATATATTATTATTTAGTTATTCTTATACATCATATTTGACCAGGATCTCTTTATTTAGTAATCTTCCCTGACATACCCTATATAAAATAATTCTTCATAAAATGTGGAGATTAAAAATAAAAAGGGTGATAAAAAATTTAGAGTAAGGGAATAAAATGGATATATGTAAGAATAAAAAATATATAAGGATATAGAACACAAAAATAAAATTTTAATACCATACCATATTTTTCAATGATCAAAATCACGAGTAATGGAATAATTGTTTTTAGTCCATAAGGCATAAATCATAAATAAATAAAACAACATGATCCCTGAGAGTATATCATTGAAATATGGAAATAAATTTTGGAATAGATGTAATTATAGAAAATTATTTATGTTATAGTACATCTCTATTTTAAAGACAACCAGGGTGGAATGAGTTCACTCCCCAAAATAAAATTATAGACATGGTTCACTCAAAATACTATTAGGTTGGAAAATCCCCCTAATTGACCAGTTTTACTCCTCATTCATGATTATCATATCTTAGGAAACATAATTCTTATCCAAATACATTGGATATAGATATCAGACCCAACAATAATATATTGAAATCATATATGTGTGAAAAATAATGATAAAACATTTATCTTATTATTACTCATAAAATGAAATGGGATTCAAAAATGATTCATCAAATATCAAAATATTGAAAAGATACGTGTTCACTTATAATATAAGAATTTACCACCACATCAAATAGATAATGAAGATGATTTTATATTAATTTTTTCATGGTACAAACCATGGATGATTAATAGTATTATGGTCATCCTTTTTTGATAATCATTCAAAGATCTAATAATAATAATATCATTCAATCATATCCCAATGAAATAAAAAGTTTAACGAAATATTTTAATCATATATAGAGATATAATTTGAAAGAACATATTTAACATTTAATTATGAAAATATAATATCATTGATAATAACAGTTAAACTTATAATGTGATCATCGGTTAAAATAATGTTTTAAATGGAGGAAAATTCTGATGAAGTTGAATTGTTTATAATAATGAACAATTTATCATTTTTGGTAAAATCACTATTTGAAGTTCATAGAAAAATCAAATAAATATTAAATTCAGTTTTTTAAAAAAAATTCCACATTGGAAAAAGTTTTCATTAATATATATTTTAATGAATGGAAATTAATGTTTTTAAAAATTATTATAAACCACTATATTGGAAGGAAAATAGTTTTTAACTGAAATGATGATTTATCATAAAAACATTTTTTGGATATATTCACTTCATAAATATATGGAAATGAAGGTAAAAATATTATATATGTTCATAAATAGGGATGAAAAATTATGTGTTTTTTGATAAATTGATAATAATATTTCATCATTGTAAGAATGATTAGAATTAATCGTGATGATAGATGATAGTGATACATAAATCATTCCCCAATTTGGAAAATTAGAAAATTAATCACTATAAAATAATAACAATAAATGAAACATTAAAAATTTAATATAATTATCTTCCTAATATATTTATTCAAATGTAAAATATATACACTTCACAGATGATTAGAACTGTATAACATAACTTATACCTAAAAGAAGAAAAATTGTAAAATATCCCTTGTGGTTCAATTAACATTTAAATAATAAACCCATTGAATGATAGATCCTCCCATGGTTATATAAAAACAAATTTTTTTCATTATAATAATAATACATTCAAGGGTATTATATAATCATAATAAAATAAATATGAGGGGAATGTGGAATATGTTTACCATAATGGAAGAGATACCAGAAATATCTAAAATTATACAAGAATTTTTACATACACTTTTAATCCTCTTATAAAATAAATATAATATTAGTATACATTCATTTTTTGACAATAAATATAAATATTTTGATATATATTATTTTTTTAATGAAGATTCATTACAATTTTATTACCTACTCAATGGAAAAATACCATTTCAGTTAACAACCTCTTTGTTTTTCATATATAATTTGATTTGTTATTTTCATCACAATTATAATGTTCATGGTTAAATAATATAGAGAATAATAATAATAAAATAATTATTATTTTTCTAAATATTTTATATATTTAATAATAATGATGAATCATGGTTTGATAATTGAAGAACATTATGATAATGGAGAGGGTAGATTTTATGTATGTGTCATGACCCATCCCCCAGGTCCCGTATCATGACTACCCCAAGCCCGGCTTTCATAGGCCAGGAGATGGCGACTAGGACCAAAGGCATAACTCCCTAAAAAATGGGAAGTTATTGCCTTCATGGAACGTAAACACACACAACCAGAGTACAAGTGAATGCAAACACTATGTAAAGAAGTATAACAAGTGTTCTGAAAGTTCAAAAGGGCCGGAAATACAAGCCCAACAGAAAGGTGAATCTTCAACTAAAAGATAGTACAACTGAAAAGAAAAATAACTGAATAGTGAAGCAACTCCTGGATTGTCCTCTGGGTTCCTACCTGAAGTGTAGGTACATACTTCATCCTCAGCACTCTATGCCTATAGGTCTGCTCTGTGTGCTGGAACGTCGAGTTTCCACCTCCGGTTACCATCCATCACACATAAACTATGCCTTGTTCAGCGATGTCCTTCATCTGCATCCAACACAACGATGTGCGGGAAAATCCCATTCAGCGGTGAGTATAACGATACTCAGTAGGGACCCTGATACCCTCAAGGTCTCACAACATCCAACAAGGATAAACCACAAAGAATGATCTCAACAGATAACCCTTACTTAGGTATATGCCTATACATATACATAAGTTATCAAGTTACCCATCTCAATCATGAGGAAAACAAAAAAGTCATTGATTAAGCTTAAATGTGGATTTTATTCATGACGTTGAAACCACAACTGTTGGTGTACTCCTTCTCTGTCGAGTACAGTGGGCATGCCTCTACAACCAACATCTTCCCATTATCCTTGGATTGATGAAGTACTCCACATGTCGTGTACTGAGGGCCTGCTACTACAACAATGCGCTTCCCACCATTGGGTTGCTGCTACAATCAAGCACTCCCCCCATATCCTATAGAGGAACTCCTTCTATCGAGTACAGCTGGTCTGCCACTACAACCAAGTTCACACCTGCCATGGCTTTGCTACTACAACCAAGAGCTCCCCACTAGGCCATCTAAATCACTATTAGTCGATCTATCAATAGTCATCAAGTCTCAGCCAACTAATAAGCTCTATTTTAGAACCGACTCCTATAATACCAATTTTTCATGACCCGTCCCCCGGGGCCCGTATCGTGACTACCCCAATCCCACCTTCCATAGGCCAGGGCCTGGTGACAATAGACGTAACTCCCTAAAAACTGGGAAGGCATTGCCTTTATAAAAACTAAACACACACAACCAGAGTACAAGCGGAATCAAACAGTATGTAAAGCAGTATAACAAGTGTGATGAATTAAAAAGATTTTGGAAATACAAGCCCAATATAAAGGTACATCTTCTACTGAATGAAAGTACAACTGAAAAGACAAATAGATGAATGGTCATGCAGCTCCTGGATCTTCCTCCAGGTTTCTACCAGAAGGGTAGGTACAGATGTCCTCCTCAACACTCCGCGTCTATCGGTCCACTCCGTGTGCCATCACACTGAGTGTCTCCCTTCGGGTACCGTCCAACCCTCGTACACTCTGCCTCGGTCAGCATTGTCCATCATCTACATCCAACACAATGAGGTGCGGGAAAAGCCTGTGTAGTGGTGATTATAACAATACTCAGTAGGGACCCGGAGACCCTCATGGTCTCACAAAATCCAACAAGGATAAACCTCAAATAATTATCAAAATAGATAACCTTTACTTAGTTATATTCCCATACATATACCTAAGTTATCAAGTAACCAATCTTAATCCCGAGGAAAACACAAATGTCATTGAGTCAGCTAAACCCATAATTTTATTCATAATTTTGAAACCATGATTGCTAGAAAACTCCTACTCTATCGAGTACAGTTGGACTGTCACTACAACCGAGCTCTTCCCAATAACATTGGAATACTGATGTACTCCTCCTATCAAGTACCGTGGGCCTGCAACTACAATAATGCGCTTTCCACAATGGGTCTACCCCTACAACCAAGCGCTCCCCCTCAAAGCCTATAGAGGTACTCCTTCTGTCGAGTACCGTGGGTTTGTCGTTAAACCAATAGCTCCTCCTCCATGGGACTACTGCTACAACAAATCGATCCCCACTAGGCCATCTGAATCACTCTGAGTCGATCGATCAACATTCATCAAATCTCAGCAAACTAATAGGTCCCTGTAATCTTCTTGTTCGTCCCAGGGATGGTTTGCTCCACGAGCCTCAGGGCGATACTCATAGTTTCACAAATCCTCACGTAGAAGTATCAAAAAGTACCACCTCATCATAGGGGTCTCAATGCAATAGACGGTGCGTCAATCAGACACTCGGTCTATGAGTTATTAGCATTTTTGTCTCGGGGTCCTAGTTGGTGTCGTGTACGATCCATCCCGACCGTAATTCATCTATACCATGAACACTCATGCGGAATACTCAAAGGGATCTTTTCTCAATGAGATTACCAATTTCGTTGGGAGTTCGTCAAATGGACGTCCGGTCTGAGAGTTATTGGCCTTTCCATTCCTAGGGCCCGGTTGTTTTTTAAGCTAAAACCAACCCGACCAACTCCAACTGTGTCTAAACTTAGAGTGGTGTATGCCAAAATAACCATCTCATAAAAAGGAATCTAACGTAGTTGAAGGAACCCCAATCGAACGTCTGGTCCATAAGATATAATTATTTCCTCTCCACGGGCTCGATTGGTTTCGGGTTCGAACCAACCCAGCAATACCCAAACTTCACCAAAACATTGATTATAAGATAGTAAAACGACCATCTCTATTAGAGGAATCCTAAGAAACTGACGATAAATATATCGGAATTCAGTAGCTCATTTATGGGAAATTAACTGATAAAGGACACAAAATGGGGGTTTGGGCCTGGTCTGAACCAGCCCAACCCACCCTGGCTGGCACGGACCGACCCCCGGTTGGTGTGGCTCGGCCCAGCTGGGCATGGCCCAGCTCGTTTGGGCGCTGCCCGACCTGTGCCTGGATGCTGCTCGGACTGCTTGGCCGAGCGGGGGGTGGCGGTACAACCCCTTGGTTCCGCGAAACGGCGACGACAGGCTGGCGTGGCCCGGTCTCCCCGGATCCTGCGCGGTGCGGGATCCACTCCACCACCACTGTGACCAGTGCCGCAGCGGACTCCTGTCAGTGGCGTGCTTGGGCGCCACTACCTCCAGGTGACCATCCGTCACCTCTGGTCATTGGCGCCGCTGCAAACTTCTGTTGGCCACCATAGTTGTTTCGGTGGTCCGTTTTGCCTCTAGTCTGCGCCTACAACCCACTCAGGTTTTTCTCTACACTGTGAGGGAATAAAAACGTCATTTGCCTTCTATTCACCCATCTCCAAGCAATTTGCGCATCCAGAACAATATGGAGGTGGGTTCGGACTTGTTCGTCAGACCGTACCCACCACGTTAGTGGTTCATATAATCACCCAACAATTAAACGACCATGTTCGAGGGTATAAATCACATAAATGAAATTATAAAACATCCTACTATGATTTTAAATGTTGGGAATTAGATCGTCACCGATAAAGACGAGGTTGTCATCGTTCATCGTACGCTTCCGCTTTCGAGCTCAGGCGTTGATCCGTTGACGATGAAGAGGATGATTGATGACTCATCGGAGAAGTCTCGCGTTGGGAGGGGGTTTCGAGGAAGAAGTTTTGTCTTCGACGTCTTTAGTTTCTTCGTCGGAGTTCTTCTTTATTGAGATAGGATGATGCTCTCCTCCAATTCTTCAAATCCTCTCCCCACCAAATATTTTCCAACCAAAATCAATAGAGAGGCTTTCAGAATTAAAAATAATTTCCATGAAATTCGAATTAATTCCAATGGAATCAAGGATTAATTAAATGTGGAATTTATTTAATAAATGTTGATTCCATTAAAAAGAGAAGGTGAAGAGTTGATTTTGTGAGATGAAGAGGATAAGGCTTCTGTGGGCCCCACCACCATTATCCTCCTATGGGATTTTTTGTGAGATGTGGGCCCCACCATTAACTTCCACATGGAGAATGTAACTAAACAATATAAATAAAATTGTTCATAATAATTTTATTTAACTTTTTTATTAAACACCAAAAATTAACTTCTCCTCCTGAGAAAACACAACTAAGGTAAAGGATCCTTTAAGTGAATACCGGTGCCGTGAGACTGTCGGTGCCCTCGGATTTCGATTCTGTGCACCAGTTTAATATATAGAAAAACATGCACGTATGGTTACAAAACTTGCATGAGCTAAAATTTAGAAATTGATTCCGGACACACCGGGCCTCGGAATCAGGCGCCTTCAGAAACTACAGACTCGAAAATTTCCAAAGTATTTATGAAAAATATTTCCTATAATTTTCTGCGTTTTTACATTATGAATGAGAATTGATACTGTTTTTTAATTATTAATATAGACTGGTGGTTTAAGATGTATCATATATAACATATTATTATTAAATAATATATAACATATTATTTCTTTAAATATGAATTTATATATCTTCCACGTGGTATGGTGATGAAATGTATGTGCCATAACACTTTATGTTGGAGGTATTCCACACATACACAAAAAAAATTATAATTATTTAGTGAGAGAAAATGTAAGAAATAAAACTATCATATTTTAAATAATAATTACAATTATTTAATTAATATCGATATAATTTTATTTATCAAACACATATTCATTAGAATATCAATAATACCATTAACGTAAACAGTTTTGATATTTGAGTCACATCGCTTCGTGGTGTAGAAATCCTCTAAGCACAAGAGGAAAATTGACATATCCATTATGGGATATTTTTTAAAATAGTATATATTATTTAGTAAATACATATTTATAGTTAATTCATAAATATAATATGTGTAAATTATATGTATCATCATTCTGAATTATGAGAAATGGTTCTACAAAAATTAATGACATCGATTTACATGGTGGTAGTTTATCGTAGTCATGAATGATTATATTATTACCAAATTTATTAATGTGGAGATTTTATTAGGCCATGAACATATTATAATAAATTATATTTAATATACGACCATTATATTATTATATAGTCATTTTTTAATAAATATTGATCTAGGTTTGGGAAGAAATAATATAAAATTTATTTCCGTGGAACATTACCTACTTTTGGGTATCCTCCGTATTCATTAATGAAAATCCAACATACGTCTGATTTATGAAATAAAATAAATCATTTTGAATAATATAAATTATGTTTTAATAGGAAATTTTATTGAAAAAATCTTATATAAAGGGGATTGATGGTGTAATGATAAGTGGAAGGGGGTGGCCATTTTTAATTCAGGTATGAAGGATACATAAAATGATTTAAATGAAAAAGGTGTACTCACATGTTTCTCCTTAAACATGGACAAAAAGGGTATATAATAGAGTCTCATACCAAGTAAAACATAAATATGACCATTAATGATATTTTATACAAGTTTTTACATTATATTACTCCATATATTTGTTGTTTAAACCCCGATAAAACCATTTATAGTGTTAGTAAATTTATATTGTATTCAAATCTTAATTTGTTTAAAAATGATTTTGAAAATATTATAAAATATTCATATTCATATTTAAAATTTAAAATAAATATTAATAAATTTATACTCATTGTAGTGGAAAATTTTATTAAATATTAATCAAAAAAATTATATGAGAAATGAGGTTCTTAATGATTAAATGATCAAAAGATTACAATATTTTTATTTAAAAATATAATACAAAGAAGACTACTTTGAATAATTTGTATTAAATGATTTATTATTAGTAAAATTTAAATTCTAAATTACCTTGAAATTAATTTGAAATACAACAAAACCTTTCTAAAAATTTTGGTGAAATTCTGTTTTGAATTATGATTCATTATTCCTAAAAATTATTTACAAAACTAATTTAATAGAATTAAGAAAAAATAACAAGAAGTAATTTTGTCTTTATAATTTAAAAAAATTAACATTATATTTTTATATAAATTATTAATTATTTTCCGAAAATGAAATTTAGATTTCGTGCACAAGTGATGACAAATTTTTTTAGAAAAGATTAGTTTATAGGAATAATGTCTGACATATTATTATATATTTTATATAATACTAAAAATAATAATGTTAAATAATTGATTGAATATTCAGTGTTAAAAATTTCATTTAAATAGAAAAAAAATAATTTTAATAAATTATTGATGTAAACATATTTCCAAAACATAATTTATAATAAAATTTTGAATAATATTCATAAATTTAATTCCAATGACATTGAATATCCATATCTGTTAAGGGGTTAACAATACATCATCTTGAAAAATAGAAAAGGATGTGAAAATGAAATCTGGAATGAAGCATAAAAGGATTCAAAATAATGTTACATTTTTGTGATGTGAATATAAAGATATAATATTTGAAAATATCAATCAAATAAATATAATGATCAATACAAAATATGTTCAGTATAATTTTAATGACCACCAACCAAAAAATCCTATTTTCATGAATGGTTCATTTATATCATCAAAAGTTATTTTGACAGGACAAAATTTTGTTTCATGAATATATTCCTAATATCGAATAATTTTTTTGTAATAATGACTTGGGAAAAATGTTATTGTGATTAATTTATATAATTTTATTTAATTTGAAAAACCTCATACATTTGTTACGACATGGTTAATATACAGGTCATCTCTTACTATATAAGATGATTTTATCATGTCTACCACTCAATGTGGAATCATTTATATAATGACTGTAAATTCCTATAATCTATAGTGAAATAAATTTAACACTAATAATATTATATGGATATGTATTTAAGTGGAAAAATAATTCATTAATCTATAAAACATCATTCAAGCATCAACATAAATCATTCCATAAATTTAAAACCATATGACCCTACGAAAATAAAAAATTTAAGAATGAGATCACAAATTTTCTCAAACAATACATGAATCATCTATATATCATTAAGAATCATGTAATAGGTACCTCCTAATAATGATAAAACTAGGTTCATGTATTCCGTTGAATCACTATATCAAAATAAAATACTAAAAAATCACAACAAAAACATGAATGGTTAATTATTACATGAATAAAGGAATTATTTAGTAAAAATATTCCATATATGAAATTATGTTCTAAAGACTATCAATTATAAAATAATAACATTTATAGAAAAATATTTTTTCATTTACACGGTAATAAATAAAGTACAATTTCATTTATCCATAACAATCATTTCATTATAAACAATAAACAATATTTTTTGGAACTTAGTAACATAGTGAGGTATATCTTCCATTATTCATGTGATTTCGATAAAATATGACTATTCAATTTAATCACATATCTTAGTTGTTTTTACTATATAATATAAAATTTAATATCAATAATAAAAAACATACACTAAATAATTTATATAAACTTCATGATTCATATAATAATATCCTTGAATTCAAACAGAAAGTCACTTCTTCCAACCCACTTCATTTTGAATAAATTAAATATTTTTGAACAACATATTCTTATGAACTGATTTCCTTTCAATTTTAACTAATATTAACTTCATCATCAGAAATATAACCATTACTCATTCATCATTTATTATTATCTCTATAATATTTCCCCTAATGAAATTGATGAACATGATTCCCAAACATTATTCAATTAACACTCTCAATTGTAAATGAAACCATTATATGTCCATTATCATCATCAGTATTAATAAATGTAAAACTAATTATTCTTTTTTAGATTATTAATTAATTTACTTCTTTTACATAATAACAAATACTTTATGTCCCTTTGATACATTACCAAGACTAATTCCTAGAATGTTATCTTTATATAGTAAAATGAATCTTTTATCCCCCACAACCTACATTAGAATAACTCTCATTGATCTCTATACTTATATTATATTAATAATTTGATAATTTGTTTTTATGAAAATTGTTAATCACGGTCCATTAGAAAATATTTAGTATAATATCAATGTATTTAAAACTATTCATCAGGGCATCTTGCTACTCAACAACAAATGATCCATCAAATTCAATGTTAATCAAGATTTTCCTACTTCCCTCCATTTAAAAAACCAAATTGAATAGTGGTTTAAATATTATCCATAGGGTAAACACAAATAATCATGAAAAAATATCTTATATGACTTCCATGTAATTTCAATTTCATTGTAATCTATAACAAATTAATAATAACCCAGTACAATTGTGGTCTTATTCTGTTAAAATCTAAAATTTTGATTCTTAAAGAGATTGTTACCTTAAAATTAATATCCCTTTGGAATTTTTAAATATTAATGATGAAAGGAAAATAGTAATTCATTAAGTGATGGTATATTCTTACTCAATTATCCATTTTTTATATTTTTACTTGGATGTACCATTATACCAGTTCCTTATCAACATTTATTATCATGATTGTGATTTAATTTCTTAGAAACCACTATCACTATACTCTACAAATGTTAAAACAAACATTCCTATACACTGAATCATCCATATATTTTTCAATAGATAGAACCCATGGCATAACTGTAGATTTATATATACCAATTTAAAAAAAAATTTCACATCCTTTTTTTAATGGAAAAATACTTTTTTTCCCTCATACAAACTATTAAGAAACAAGGTTTTCATTTATAGATGTTAAATATAATTAGTTGAAAATACATTACATTTCACAAACACATGATTGATGACCCAGATAGTTTAGTGCCTGCTGATACTAGGTACAAAATCAGAAAAGTTTATGAATGGTCATTAATTTATCTAAAAAATATTTTCCCGATAAATAGTATTAATAGAAAATCCCTACATAAAACATTTATTCATAATATGTTGAGATGATAATGTTGATATTGTGTCCTGATACTCACATTAATGGAAAAAAAGGTGATACATAATCATAATAAGAACATAATTGTATGAGAATATGTGGATAAAATTAAAAAATAATTCAATGGATATCAATGATTTTAATCCTGAATCATAGAATAAAATTGGCAGTTCATTAAACATGAATCATAAGGAAATAAATGATTACGATACATGATAACATTTTATGTTCAAAATACATGGAATTTTTTGAAATATATTATAATATAATAACATTTCATTATTAGTAAATGTACACTTCACAGTATATCATTGTGGAATGGGTTCACTCACAAAATAATCATATTAGTATAAGTCCACTCCAAATAACATCATAGTATAAAAATATCTTTACTGAATTGAGTTCACTCCCAACTCCATGCATTTTAATTCTCATGAGTTAGAAATATTTTCCCATTGTATTAATAGTAAATATCTGTCCC
This sequence comes from Viscum album, assembly GCA_963277665.1. NCBI lineage: Eukaryota > Viridiplantae > Streptophyta > Magnoliopsida > Santalales > Viscaceae > Viscum > Viscum album. Next base: position 1,192,494,531 of record OY728121.1, on the reverse strand, counting down.
TCTTATAAAAAAATGAAAACAAAATACATTTGTTCTATGAGAAAATAAAAAACATCATCAAATCATAAGTAATGATATGCAATTTTACTGATAAAAAATTAATCAAATTAGAACCTAATGAAATGAGACGGGATTCTGATTCATATTTTCATTTCACCATATCATATCTTTTGGAAAAAGATAAGTGTTTCATAATAACATTATAATGTTATTATTAGTCGATGTGTAATGTGTTTCATAAACATGTAGTCTAGATAAATAATTTATTGTACGAATAAGAGTTGTTCCATTGGTTCATATATCTATAAAATCATATTTTATATCAAGGGTTTTCATATTATATGTAAAATGGTTTTTCAAAGACCACATGGATCACATCATGGTAAAATAACATTTCAATGAAAACAACTTTTAAAACCTAATAATTCATAAAAATATTAGAAATCCATTTATATTAAAAAATCCTTGAAATCAAATAATGTAATCACTAATGAAATTAATATTAATTATGGTAGAAAATCCAATTTAATCCATGCATTTTTATTAAATAATTACATTCCAATTTTTTGTAATATTAAAACGATATTATTTTAATAAATTACCTAATGATTCATTTTAAAAAATTAAAAAATAATAATCCATGATTAAATAATTATTTAAAAAAATTGGACTATTTTTTTAAAAAAATGTATTTTTTTGGATATATATGTTTTTACATTAAAAATAATATTCATTGGAAAAGATGATTTTTTTAAAATTATTTGTTTGAAATATTGAGTATATAAATAGAGAAAAATAAAGGTAAATTATGTTATTCTTAGGGTATATATAGATGCAAAGTTAGTTAAATATTTTTTTGGTATATGTATAATAATAATTTTGTATTTTAAATATAAATTAAGACAATATTGATGAATGATGAAATTATGATGGAAAACTCATCCCACTATTGTATTATTAAATCATTATACCCCTGAAATATTAACATTAAATTAATTATATAATATCATTTAAATATGTATATTCAGGATATAACTTATTAAAGGGAATTTTTATTCACATCATATAAGAAGATATGATCATGAACTAACTTGTTTCTTCAAGAAATAAAATTTATACGAAAATATGTGGCCAATTGGTTAAAATTTTATCTCTAATCCCCACAAATGTGATATTACTATATTTATAAGTAACAAATTAACTTTTTATTAGAATCCTAAAATAATTTTTGCGGTTTTATATACACCACCGAAATTAAATATATTCGTATGAATAAAAATTAATAATAGTAATTTATGATAAATTAAAAATCCCATTCTTTTGGATTTTCATCCATTGTATCTATTAAAACCTTCTATATAATATATAATAGTTGGTAATGATCCAAATCTTTGTCCAAGGTGCATATCATTAATATTTTTTTTCTTTTTAAATGTCTTAAATGTTTATAATGAATTAATTACTTTTAGATAAGGATGTCACATGAGTTGTTAAAGGAAATCCAGTGCTCATAGATCAAAAAAGGGTAAAGAATTATGGGATGTGAAATTTTCCTTCAACAGTGTGACCTAGGTGCATGGTCGTGCAACCAGTTGTATATTTTTGTAGAACCTTTATGCAAGGTCTATGTGTTGTTAATAAAATAGTTTGTAGAGGCCATGCAGTGTGCCCAGTGAGTGACTGGGCTACGCATTGTCTGTGAACAGGATTGGAAACCATGCATAATGATCTTACAGACGTGTAGGAAAGTATAAAAACTATGCTCATGATTTTTGCACTATATAGAAAACCATGTGTAGAATCCATGAGATCATGTTTTATTTGACAAACAATCATTTATCCTATTCTTCAATTATGGTCTATTTTTTTAATTCAAAATGTCTATATACCCTAACACCACCCTCAATCATCTATAAACCACTACACCCCTTTATTTACTTCTACTAATTTATCTAGTAACCATTTCTCAATATATTATATGTGTCGGATCCCTTTGGGTAAGGATAACCTTGTATTACCCTCTCTCCTAACATAATCATAATATCTATTACAATACTAGTATAAAATACCTTATATAAAATATATATAACAATTAATTATTGAATAATATATATTACGCAACATAATAAAACACATGTTAGGACTGTATAAGTTTTTTTCTCTAGAAACTGGGAAACATAAACAACTGGTTCATAAAAGATCCACATTTTCTCTCTGTTATTTCTTCATAAATAGAAACTTTTTTAAATATATTACCTAATTCCCTTCATCATGAACTTGGATAAAGATACATATGAATGGGTTTGGCCAAATTCTTAGTAAGGTTTAACAAAAGAAATATTACTCATATCACAATCATAGGAACACACATTTTGAAAATCATAATCTCCATATAAAATATCATAATAACAAGTCATGGAATAAATCACAAATGTGATATGAAGTCCCTATAAAAAACATAACATATTATATTTATAAGCATAAACACCTATTTTTAAAAAATCTTTTCATATCTATCAAGGCTCATTGCAGAAACCATCATAGTGGGCAAAGTCCATTACTAAGCAGGGTTCACTCCTTATTCAAGCCATATATTACGCAATATTATTTACTTGAAATTCCATTAATCTCTATATCCTAAGAAATGAATAATTTCCTAATGAATTGGAGGGAGATATAGGTCCCATGAATCAAATAATGAATCAATTATTATGTGTGCCACAAAACATAAAAACATTTCCCATAACATGACCCATGAAATAAAATGGGTTTCTTAAAAATAATTCAATTATAATTCATATAAAAAAAATATACATACTAAATATAAAAGTAAATAATAGTAATAACAGTGTTAGAAATGTAATACTATTTAAAGAGTATCATCATAGAAGGAAAATGATTTTTAGAAAAGAAATTAATTTAATGACGAAAGAAAATATCCTACCTTCTTTAAAATATTTTTCCACCATCAAATTGCTACTCAACATTTGAAGAAATCATATTAGTTTAAAGTAAAATTATAATAATGTAGTGGATTCAGCATGTATTTAATTCATTATGAATGCATAAAAATGTGTTCATTCCATAAATGATTAAAAAAAATTATTCCTGTACGTTTTTTAAAAAAGTATAACTGATCCTCGTACTCAGAATGATAAGAAATTACATTCATAGCATTTATTAAATATCTTAAAATGGGTAAAATTGACTTTAAACAATTATAGAAGTACATAAAGAATATTTTGAATTATATATTTATGAAACATGGATGTTTATGATACATATACCACATTAAATTGTTACGAAAAATAATCGCAGATAAAAATGAGATTTTAAATGTTATCCATTATTATAGGTCAGGTATCCTTCATATGTGTCATAACATACTATAAAATAAATTGAATACTTTTATTTACATACTCCAGAATCATAATAATTATTATGATATCATATACTATTCTATTATAATCAATTTAGATGTAACATTTCATTGTCACTTATAATTCGGATATTGATTTATTTATGTTCTTAAACATGATTTGACAAATAAGATCATGTTCCACTTCAAAGAGTATAGTAACATAATTTAAAAATTATATTGGCATGATATATATCAAATTTATTAATTTAATTCCTTAATACAATCATGTTTTAAAAAATATCATGTAAAATGAATCACATCACATCGTTAAGATGGTGGGCCGTACGTACACACGAGTGATGATATAATTCCAAAACAAATTAATGGTGTTGAAGTGTGTGGTGTAAAATATTTATAAATTAGTATCATGTAATTATAATAATATATAGTTAATATTTACATAATTATACATATAAATGTATGGTAATGGTGAAAAAATAGATTACACCATGGCATCGAAACTAAAATCCAAATGTATCCACGCCCAAGAAATTAATTTTTTGTATGATGGAAGGAATGTGAAATATGGTTGTTTCATATTTATAATAACATATAATTATATGTTTGATACTGATGTTATTAATTTATAATGAAATAAATAATGAATTTTAATTATAAGATGAAATATGTTTGAAGTAATCAGTAGATGTGATTACTTCTTCATTTACGTGCATTCTCTAAATCAAAACATAAAAATCTAGAGATTGTCATTTAAGTTGACCAAACACTCTAAAATAAACATTGATAAGTTTAAAAGGAATTATTTCAGGTTAGGGACAATAATTAAGTCTCCAAATTAAGTGAAGATGTAAGGGAGAATGTTCTTTTTTATAATGGAAATGTGGGTCACATTTGGAAACACCATAAAATATAATTTATAATAAAATCAAACCCTACACTAAAAACCTATAAAATATCCCAATTATGAATATGATATGATATGTGGTTGTAATATCATAATCCAATAAATCTATTACATTTTATTTTTTAAATAAAATCTATATCATTTTAATTTAAACATAATTATTCTATTTAATTTTAATTTTTTTAATAACATTATAAATATTAAATGTTTATAAATATTTATATATATGGTGTTAATTAATCATAAATTGATATTTAATGACATTTTAGATCTTATAGTTATAAATTTTTAATTTTGAATTTTTTTATGTATTTTAAATAATTTAAAAATATGTTATTTTTATAAAATATGAATAGTTCCATTTTTAACACTATTCATTAATTTAACTAAAATAAATCCACAAAGAAGAAAAATTTGAACCAAAATATCCAATACAAATTTAACATATCATATTAACCTATATTATATCTATATAATATTAATTATTTCTTATTTTTAATCTTTTAATATTTTTATTCCATTTATTTGATATTTCTATTAGTAAAATAATTTTAACATCACTGTTGTGTCATCATTATTGTTAATTATTTAATATCTAAAAATTGAAAATATATTTCTATGATGTAGTTAATTATTATAAATTTTTAGATACTATCTATAGTCGATATTATCTCATAGTTATCTTTAAATATAAATTAATATACTTATATAAAATTAGACTGTGACATTTTATCACATTAATAATATTTTTGTTACATTCATGTGATACTGAATGTTAAGTGTCCATCAAGTGACTAAATTTGGGAAAATATATTATATGTGTCTAATTTTTCCCTCTAATATACGTTTTAAATGATTTATGGTGATTTTACAATATTATTTTATCCTTTATTTATCTTCGTAACAAATAACCATGCTAATAAATATTATTACCAAAGTTACTATTCATAATTCCCAAAAATAAAAGTAGTCTGTTAACATAATTTGGACCTATATTTTAAAAATATGGAGTCCATTAAAAATACAATACATTGAAGATGATGTAATTAATTAAAAATCAATCCCATTATCAAAATAAGAGAAAATGTTTCCCTAAAAGACAAATCATTGAAAAAGAATGACATATTTTTACATGTAAATTCAATGTAAAATAAATTAAAATTACATAACATAAATTGATTCATAAATTTAAATTCTATTTATACTATAAAACCATTCACTATTATAATTGAACCATAAAATTTATGGTAATTGAAAATGATGTTTTCTCTTAAAATTTATTCTGTTTTTATTGTCCATCAAAACATGAATGTTATCAGAAAATATATTAAATTCAATCAAATTTAATTTTTATATCCTTCTATAAAATAACATTACTATTTTTTCATGTAATAATTATTACGGTTTTATGATCTAAATTTAAAGGTTTTTCCCCTTTCCAAGGAGTAAGATTAAATTTTTTTATAAAAAGTTGGTTCTTATACAACAAATAGGATATTTATACACCGTGTGATAAAATTATCTATTGGATGGAAAAAAATTATTAAGATTATAAAATATATATCTCATTAATTAAAAATATAAATTAACTCAAAATACAAAAATATAATTTATATTATTAAAAAATAATTAATAGTCTAAAAATTCAAAACTCATTTGCATTAATTAATTATAATTTATCCAGTTGACCTAATGGATTGGATATAATTCTAACATTACACTAATAGAATACAGTGGTTAATTTAAACTCATGATTTCATACAACATGATATAATGATGTAAAAAATAATTTAGGAAAATTTATCATAAAAAAATCATGTTGTTACATTCTACACCCTTAAAGTGAATTTCATCTTTGAAATTCATAACTAGAAACAAAAATATAATGGTACCTCACCCGCATCATGTGATCAATTTCCAATGTATATTTTTCAAATTAGTAGTTCCTCCAAAAAAAATTAACAAGTCGAGTGGTCTTGTTTTGAATAACTTTTTTACTACAATACAGAATCTCTATCAGTTGTTCTTCATATGAATGATCATTCCCTGGAGGTATAAATTATGATCATAGTATATGTAAAGTATCAAGTATATAATTTCTTAGGAGAGATATGTGTAAAACATCATGAAATTATTATATATTCAATAAAGTCACCAGTAGGTAATCTTCCTCCAAACACCATCTATAAATTCAAAAGGACAGATATACCTCGGTCTAATCATTTCCTTCATTCCACATATCAATACTCTATTACAATGAGATATTTGTAGAAACACCTTATCTCCCAATTTAATATCTAGGTATTTCATTGGTTTTGAGCAATACTTTTTGGACAACTTTGATTTGCTCTTATGTTTTGTTGAATAGATCTGGCTTTTTTGCCATTGAATCAACAAGATCATATTCTAATAGTGTTCTTCCCCTATCACCATCCTTGTAAGTTAGAGTTATATACATCTTCCTCATATAGAGGTCTTCATAAGGAGCCATCTAAATATGTGATTGAAAGATACTATTGTATGAATATTGTACCTATTTTGGGTGTTGATCCCACCCACCATTGAAATCCTTAGAGTAAGATCTCAAGATGTCATAGAAATTTTGAATATTCACCTTAGAATAACTGTCTATTTGAGGATGATAAGCAGTGCTAAAATGTAGCTATGTATCCAGAGCATGCTGAATACTTCACTAGAACATCATGGTAAACCACAAATCATAGTCGGATATAATGGAATGTTATAAATCACACAATATTTCCACTACCTTTTCATTAAATTTTGAATGATGAACAAGATATAAATCCTTCTTAAGAACAATAATGAGTTTCTAGTTTGTATGAAAATCATCTATATCCTATATAGAATTATTAAATTTTAATTTATTAGGATGTCTGATGAAAAATTCATTTGTGAATTTTTCCAATTCCATTTAGCTATGAGTAATGTTCTAACATCCCCTTAGACATCTGTCTCTTAGCCTTAACTTGATGACAAACCAAGTATCACTTGACATATTTAAAGACATCACTTTTCCTGAAATCCCACCAAAATTACTCTTTCAAATCCATATACATCTTTTACTCGGTATAGGTTGAATAGTGAATGATGAACAATGAACCTCATACAATTTATCATCATTTTATTATGGTATGGTATTAACAGAAACATGATTCCTAAGCCTTGTTATTTTATCACAATCAAGGTTAAATACAAGAACATTTATCTCCTTATGTTGTTAGTCTAAATCTTCATTATACACCCCCATAATTATTAAATTTATAGATGGTGGAAAATCCATTTTTAACGATAATATTTCTCCCCTTCTATTAGAATATCTAGATCCCTTCTTTGAAAATCCATAAAAATTGGATATTTTATGCTGCTCATCATGGAAATGATAGAATGGTATTTTCAACTCAAATTATCTACCACCTTGTTTCCATTCATTGAGTGGTTATGTATGGAGAATTCTTAATCATTAATAAACTCAATTAATCTACACTGGAGCATATTAATCTACTTTTTTATAAAAATATATATTAATAATTTATGATCAGTATAAATATCACACCATTCACCATAACGATATTTAATCAAAATAATTAATGCAGATATTACAAAAGTTAACTCCAAATCATGAGTTGGGTATTTTTTATCATGATTTTTAAACTATGGAGAGGCATTATCTATCACCATATAATTTTTCATGTGAACAATCTTTGCCCCATCATGGTTGAATCATTGTAGATCACAAACCCTTCTTCACTAAAAGACAATGTTAGTATAGGTTCACCGACTAATCTTGTTTTCAACCCATTTAAATTATCTACACATTCCAACATCCAAAAGAACATCACTCCTTTATATATAAACTTGGGTAGTGGATAAGTTGACCAGGACAAATATTTCATAGATCATCAATGATATGCAGCCAATCCATGAAACCAAAGGATCATAGTTACTATTGTTTGTCTCGACTATCTTTCAATATCCTATATTTTTTATGAATCCACATATCTCTCCACTCTAGAGATAATATAATGAAAAAATGAATATTTATGAAGCCAAAATTCACACTTGCTAAATTTGAAAGAAAGAATATCCTTTATTAGTGACTTGAGTACAATTATCATGTGATCATTATTGTCATCCATGAACATTTAATAGACTATAATATCATATATATATATATATACTACCACAATCCAACAAAGAGAGTCTCCAATGACTCTATTCATTAGATCAATAAAGATAAAAGTACCATTATTAAGACTAAAAGGCATCAACAAAAATTCCAAGAGTTCATAACATGTACAAAATTCCTTCATTATTATATACTCCTTTTTATTATTAATTGATAATATCCTTAATGAAGTCCAATATTAGATTACTATTGAACTCCAAATAGTTGGTCAAATAAATAATCAATGTTTGGAAGATGATATTTTTTTAATGCTAGTTATTTTTCTATGTTTTTAATAATTAGTGATGAGTTTCAATGATCCAAATTTCATCATTATAAAGAAATATGTGCTTCTCAATTTGGTCACTATGGTATATTAATCCCTTATCAATATTCCCTTGCAGTTTCTTCTTCAATTACTGCAACTTAATTCGGTCCATTCAATATGGTTTTTTGAAATAGGCATATCTCCCTATATGAGTTCAATTGAAAACTCATCTTCATGTTTTGTTGGATAACCTTGAAAATACTATTTAAAGACATCATCAAAGTCCTGAATTTTTTTTATTAATCAAGAGTTTATCCCAAACCATTTAATATAAATATCATTTATTTATAGGAATCCATAACCATATGATGGCATAAATTTCTTCTAGAAGGTTTTATCCATCCTTGTATTTATATATGACCGTAGATTGAATTGGAAAATTAAATGTGACATACCTTCCATGGAAATTAATATGATCTCGATGTAGAGAAAGCCAATCCATTCTAATAATCATATCAATATCGAATATAGGAGGATCACATGATTTGTAGGAAGCACATTCCCCCAAACAACAACCGAAGAAGAATTATAAACATTTGATGTGACTGTGGTTCGATTAAGTGTTTTCATCGAAAAATAAACATCTAATTGTTGAGGTAATATGGTTAATGGCATATAAAAATTGGAGAAGTAATAGAGTGGGTGGATGATGAACTAAATAAATCATTTTCTACATTATAATGAATGATAAGTCTACCTTTCACCACCTCATTATCATACAACATGTCGTTGATATGGATTTCATGTGACATTAAATTGTCTTTGGCCTTAAGAGTTTGTTGACATATATCATCATCCATAACCCTTGGATTAGGCCATGAATTGTTATCCTTAACCATTTCCTTGCACTTCTTCCATTAATGTGTAGAAGGATATTTTTTTTGACTTATATTTGTTTGTATCATTTAATATCTATTTCCCATCACTTCAGCATTCATATTCCCAATGAACATCTTTTCCACAATTAAATCGTTTACAAGTCCTTTAAATATAATCACCTCTATGTTTCTTTCCAAACATTGTGAATAAGGGAAAATTCATTAACATTTTATTGGGGTCTTTATATCTTCCATCGAGTTCCGTTTTTCATAAATATGAATTTTTGGATAATCCAATCATCATCTCCACCTTGAGAGAATATAGGACAATTTCAAAATAGCTATTGAAGTCCAATATAATTAAATCTCATTTGAGACTTGGTTTTATTTCATTAAAGAATATATGAATTTTACTCTTAGGTTCGATAATAATTCTAGAATTGTATCTTATATGTATTGTAAATTTTCTTTAGGTACCAAAATATTCATCATTGTTTTTCATCTATTAAAAGAAATCCCACTCCAACAATGTTAGATTAATATGAGGAATTTACTTTTTGGAATATAATTTATTGAACTCTTCCATTCCATAGACTCAATTTCATTACCTTTCCTTGCATTCTTGATTATATTCCACTATTTATAAGCTCCTCTTTCCAAATGGTATACTTCAAGGATGACATTATCTTGTTCAGATCATTGTTGAATTGAAAATATTTTTTTAGTGGTACTGATCTATTATTCATCCACTAATAGATAAGAAGTCCCACTGAATGAAGGTGGACAATACCTCATTAAGGATTTGATAGAATGTTGCTCCCTTATTTTCTCATTTAGAATTCAAGAACTATTCAATTCTTCGGATTGTTTTGTGACCATGGATACATGATTTTTATTCCATCCTACATAACATATGGTTTCTTAGGGGGGAAATCATTTAATTTCTCATTGCATTCAACATTAATGTGGTTCCTTCAGGTTCCACCCATTTACTACAACCTAGAATCATAGTTTGAGAAACACTAATAATAATTGATAAACCACATAATTATATAATAAAATATCAATTTAGGACACATTTGGTATTATCCTATGTTATTCATGAACATAACTAAAACACTAGGATAAAATTCTTACCTATACAAAGACAGATCTGTAGGGTTCTTACTAAGGTTCTCTCATCGAAGTTTCCAAGCGTTAACTTAACCTTATCTATGATACCAACCATAAAGGCTAATAAATTACATATATATATTATTTCATCATTGAAAAATATTTATTAAATATCATAAGAACCACAACATGGTCGTATTGGATTCCAGTATCCAGAAACATGGAATTATATACTACTGGTTCAAAAAACATCCACATTGTATCTCTTTTATTTCTTCAAAATTAGATTCCATTATAAAATATCATACACAATAACCATCTTCATGACTTGGTGAAAACAAATACATGAAAGGGTTATCTCAAATTCTAATTAATGGTAATCAAGTGTTGTATCAATAATAACATAAGCATAAAAACAGAACATTGGAAAATCATATCCTACATTTAAAATTTTGTAATTTCATGTCATATGAAAAATCAAAAAACTAAAATCTAATCCATAGAGTCGTTAAATAAGACATAAATTTTTCAGCATACGCACATAAGCATATAAAATAATTTCATATTAGTCGAAGCTCATTGTTGAGACCATCATAGCAGACAATGTCAACTACTCAACTGTGTTCAATCCTCGTTCTAGCCATGTTTTACTGAACTAGATTTAATTTTCCACCAATTCATGTATATCTCATGAGATATGTATATTTACCTAAATAATTGGAGGTATATATTAGTCCCACATATCATATAATTTAACAATTCTTATGTGTTCTATGAAAACATATAAACATTCACCACCGAATAACCCATTAAATAAAGAGGATTTCATAAACATAATTTCATAATAATTGATATAAAATAATTAGATGTCATAAATAACACAAAATGAAATCATTTTAATTATCATATTATAAATGTATCCTTATTTAACGAGTGTTATCATATATGGAGAATAATTTTTTAGAAAACAATTGAAATTAATTCCTATGGAAAATATATGTTCTTATTCAATAATGTTTCCTCCCTCAAAAAAAAATTGGAAGAAATATTTTTATGTGAAAATAAACATGTATTCTTGTAGGCTATGACTCAAGGAAGAAATTAATTAATTAATTTTATATATGCTTCTATATAGTAAAAGTTAAAAAAATTATTCTCATACATTTTCCTAAAAATTCAAATAATTAACTTTTACATAAAATTTAATGATATTTCATTCATGCTATTTATTAAAAATTTACCAATGGGTAAATTTTACATTAAAAATTATCTAATTATATAAAGAATAATTTTATTTAAATATTTATAGAAAATGGATGTGGATGAAATATGTACCATTATAAAAACGTACAAATAAACTATCTTCGATAAGAATTAGATTTGAAAATCATTCCTTTACCAATGTTCTGATATCCTTCGTAAGTACCTGAACCTTAGGTATAGTGATTTAAAAAAGGTTATTTACATACTCCATGATCATAATTATTCGTATGATATCATATATGATTCATTTATCTACATTTTTTAGTAAAATTTTATTATCTCTCATTATTCGGAAATTGACTACATTATATTCTTATGAAGTATTTATCAGTTAAGATCATGTTCCATATCATTTATTATATATAAATAATTTACAGAATTATATTAATATAATATATAACATATTTAATAATTAAATTCTAGTATATATTCATGGTTAAATGCAGATCATATAAAATCAATCGAATCACATCATGGGGACAACAGATCCTATAAACGCATGAGTAATGATATCATTCACAAAATTATTGAATAGTATTAAATTGGATATTTTATGATACATTAGAATTAGTATCAAATTATTATAATCATATATATTTATTATTTCTGTCATTATACCCATCCAGGTATTGTGGTTGTGTAAAAAAGATTACACCATGATGTGGAACCAGTAAGTCATATGTTTGCACCCACGGTGAATTCGTTGTTCTGGTGATGAATAGAAGCTGAAATATAGATGTTTTATAATTATAAAAACATAAAAAAATATTATTTATTCTTATTTAATAACACTATAATGGAAAAGTTAATGAATATGAATTAGAAGAAGAAATATTATTTAAGGAATCATTAGAAGGGATTACCTCTTCCTTAACATTCTTCCAATTAATCTATTCATAAAGCACTACAGTTGGTCACTAAAGATTACCAAAACCAATTGAATGAAAATAATGATGTCACGACCTCCTCCCCACAATGTGTACCCATCCTGTGCCATCAATGTGAGAAGGAAGATAATGACCCCCAAGTCCCGCCTCCAGTAGGTCCGAGGTTGGCGACTAGTACCGAGGGTATAGAAAACACACAATTAGAGGAATTACCCTCTAAGAGAACACATGCAGAAGAGAGAGATAAGAGAGACACCAATCAACTCCAACTCAGAACTGAAATATAAAATAAACCCAAGTACATATATGAAATGTCTTGCAAAAGTACTACAACTGAAAGGGGAAACTAAAAGTACCCAAAAGAAAGTAAAACGACAGCGACCACAAGCCCAAACAGCTCCTCCTCCAACCACAAACTAGTAGTAACCAGCATGATCTCCACCTGCTCCAAGTGACCTGAAAAATAGTTTATATATAAATTGGGTGAGTATAACAGTATACTTAGTTGGACCGTCCCAGAGGCTCTCATGCAAAAGTAAAGAAAGCATGCTAAAGCCTAGTGAAAACAAGTGAAACTAACTCGACACCTGAAAAGGTATACTATGTTCCCAACCTCACCATGGACACTCTCGACAAGTAACGCATCCAAGAATATAGCATATAATGAAAAATATAATGGGAACCCCACTACTAGTTCCCCAATAGATTGTCGCTTTTCCCCAATGGCATACGTCTTGTGCATCTCTCTCCAAAGTCTTGCCCGCAAACACCTGGGCTAAGCTCCACAATCGGCACCTTGGGCACCACAAAGGCTTGCCCGCAGACACCTGGGAGAAGCACCACACCATCCTTCCAACCAAAAGTCACCAGGTAAGTTCCGGGAGCCACCACACCCTGCATAACGTGTATCATACATCGGGTATTATACCTCAAGCCACTATAGCCCATACACCGAGTATGGATCCTCATGCCATCACAGCCTATACACGTTACACATATCCTTGTCCATATTATACTATATCCAAAATATATGTGTGTTAAATAACCACAAGCCATTACAGCCCTCTACAAACATATATGGGGAAACTAACTATTGTGCCTGTTGGCACATGTATCTTTCAAGAGAAGAGAGCAGGGCCAAACGGGGTAGTCAGCCATTCGACCTCCCATCATAATGTTGGGGAAAACACACCCCCCCAGGGCTCAGAATCCCCAGGGTGTCAGTTTCCCTTACAGATAGGGTGGAGTAGCGTATTGAAACTCAAAAATTATATAATTTATATATAACACACATCAACACTATGGGCATTACCTAGTCTTAGATACAACTGCATCTAACGTCTCTCAGACTCTGGGCTGCTACTTCTAAGACTAGGTATCCTATAAGCACACAAAAATATGAAGAGTTTTATTAGATTACTTCATTCTTATTTTATCATTTCCACTGTACATTAATTAATTCATTAGAAATTAATTAACCATGAACAATTCCACATTAAATTGAATTGGCATCACATTCAAAATCAACTGCTCCTTTTATGATTCACATCACCTTTAATTTCTAGTATCTCCGTCCCCGTGGATTTTCACCATTTAATCAAACTATAATTACATAATTACTTTCCCATATTCCCAGGCATTCTAGAAAATCATCATATGCTACTAAACACAAAGGAGGCTCAACCCGGTGAGTAGATATACTACCTGTTGAGTCTTTACCGCCTATAGTAAGTGAATATACCCATTACCCCTCTAGAGGATAAACTAGTAAATCACGTGGCATAACCCGCGTATCTTCGCCTCCTTCTGAAGAAGGGTACGCAAGACCAGCTGCCTTGAGCAGTGGGGAAAATCAAAGCAGATAAACATTCAAAGAATCCAAAAGCATCCAACAACCACATCCATCTCATTCCATCACCCCTGGTGTCATCCTCGACACCCACATGCATAAACTTATGTGTCTCGCCACTCTAGGCATCATCTGCTGCCACAAACACAAGGACTCCATGCCTCCACATATCACAACACCCCTTTAGGGTCATATCACAGCACAAGAAATAGGAAAAAACAATCAAAACCATGGGCTCTTGGCCCATTAACGAACAGGAGGGTAATTCAGAACCCTTCTATAAATTATCAAACAAGAGATTATTTAATCTATATTGAATTAACAGATTCAATACGTAGGTTTTAATTTTAGAAAAACTAATCAGTAAGCTATTAAAAAGATTTAGCATGATTACTATGCCAATTCGATTATCATCATATAAGAAAAACTACATCAACGACAACAAACAGATTCATTCACATGCCACTTTATCTTTATCCAATTAATTAACAATTAATTCCAGCTATACATTCATTATCAATTTCCATCAAGAATGAACAACTGATCAAAGAAAACATAAATATCACTCTATCTTTCAAAACAAGAGGCAAACCGTTATTACGGTACAAAGCAAAAACATGTGATCAACCAATTCTTTTAATCCGGTTCAAGTATTTAATTAGGTCAATTTCATTGTGATCCAAAGGGATAAATCATGTTAATTCTACGATTGCACATATACAATTAGAGAATCCATGGATCCCCTACCTCAATGAGTTCTTGACGTCCTTTATCCACACAGTGGGTGACAATCCTCCTCTCACGACAACTGCATCCACCAGTGGATGACACGATACGACAGTACCAACCAACACTATGAAAAATCCATTAGAATCATGGAAATTACATGGTATAATATGGAAGGGAGAAACAAGAGAAGATAATCCCCAAAGAAACGATGATAAAACATACCTTATTGGGAAGATTGACTGACACAGCTCGGTTGCATCAAAACAGAGCAGAACCAATCATAGGAGTAAAGATTGATTTTGTAACCCCTATGTGAAGGATTTAAAGGTTCTAGCGTCTCATAGCTGAGAACAAAGGGGTAGAACAAGGGAGAATGATATCTTGTTCCTTTTAGATGATTTAATGAGGCGAACGTTTAAGATCCGGTTAATTCTCCATTAAAAAGGATCACATTAACTCACACGGTTTGACCATGTAAAAACATTCCGGCCTTAGGAAAAATTATTATAGGATTTATGGCATTTGAATAGGGCTTTAAAGTCCTTAAAATATGGCTTTAAATGTATTTTAAATCAATGGAAACGTCAATGGTGGGAAACTGTATGAAGCTGGAAACACTGTTCAAGTCCACCGTTAGAATGTCACCGATAGAATGTTACCATTCTAGAAACACTCTTCAAGTCTACAATTACAAGGTCCCCATTAGAAGGTTACTGTTCTGGAAACACTATTTAAGTCAACCGTTTGAAGTCCACTGATGAAACCTCACCGATAGAAACAATGTTCACTGAACCTCACCGATAGAACCATTGTTCACCTACCAATACTGTTCATATAACTGGAAACACTATTCATAGAATAGGAAATTTGGCCACGTGTTTGGGATAAGTCAGCTTGACCTCCCGGAAGACCTCCAACACCACATTTTCACAATGTAATGGACCAGAGAGGTCCGACACATTACATTAGACACCTATCAAAACATCCTCATCCTCAAGAATTAAAAACCAACCCAGAACAAAAGTGGGGTCCGAACAACCACCCCATAAGTTACCTCTCAAAAGAAAGAAATCCACAAAAAGGAACAAAAGAAGTTCATAAATAAAACATGAAATGTATAACCACAAAGGAAACATCATTACATGATAGGAGTTAAACATTAAACAACTCTGGGTAATGAGCACATATCTGTGACTCACACTCCCAGGTATTCTCCTCCATGCCATCATGTCACCACAAGACATAGACAAAGGGGATAGAACACCCAAGAAACACCTTCTCCTTACGGTATTGGATCTCCATAGGTCGCTCCTCGAAGGTTGCATCATCCTCAATATCGATCTCTCCCCAATCGATAACATTAGATTCATCATGAAGATAACAAAGGAGCTATGATTCATGGAAAACATCATGTATCTGACTCATCTGAGTGGAAGTGCTACTCGATACTCCATAGATCCAACACAAGCTAACACCTCGAAAGGCCCCACAAACCGGGGAGAAAGCTAACTTCCACGACCAAACCATCGCTTCCCCCGACGGGGAGTCACCTTTAGAAACACATGATCTTCAAAATTAAACTCTAAGAGTCTCCTTATTTTATCAGCATATGATTTCTGACGATCTTGCGCTGTCTTCATCCTCTCATGAATCACCTGAACGATCTCTGTTGTATTCTGCACTAGTTCTAGTCCAAGAATTGCTGACTCTCTGACCCCAGTCCAACACAACGGAGAACGGAATGGCTGACCATACAAGGTTTCAAACGGCGGCATAACGATGGAAGAGTGAAAACTATTATTTTATGTGAACTCTACTAAGGGTAAGAGTTTCATCCATGAACTTCCCAAATCAATAAGACAAGAGCGCAACATGTCTTCATGAGTCTGGATGGTTCGCTCTATCTGACCATCCGTCTGAGGATGAAATGTAGTGCTAAGGCACAGTTGAGATCCAAAAGCAAGCTAGAGACCTCTCCACACCCTGTAGGTAAAACGAGGATCTCGATCAGAAATGATCTTCCTAGGTACTCCATGAAGACTCAACACCTCTTCTAGATACTGCCTCGATAAAACTTCCACTGAGCTTGACTCCTTGATCGCTATGAAGTCGGCCGATTTTGTTAATCAATCCAATACCACCCATATAGCATCATGTCCTCGCGGAGCTCTAAGTAAACCCGTAACAAAGTCCATTGAGATGTCCACCCACTTCCACTGAGGAATCTATAATTGCTGGAGAAGACCACTAGGAACACGGTGTTTGGCCTTCACCTTCTGACAGACAAAACATCAAGACACACACTCTGCAACCGCACGCTTCAGCCCAGGCCACCAAAACTGACTCCCCAAGGATCGGTACATCTTTTTAACACCAGGATGTACTGCCAAGGGAGAACTATGGAACTCTCGGAGAACCGTCTCACGCATCGCCAAGGGAACAAAAAGCCTTCCATGATACAACACTCTGTGTTGTTCATCCTCTGACCAACCATCGGGGGCCTCACCACAAAAAACTCTGTCTCTCCAAACTCCCACCTCTAGATCACCCAACTGAGACTCTTCCACCTACTTCATCAGGGACGACTGCACCATCATCTGGAAAATACAACCTCTACCTCCAACCTCTTCCATATCAAGATGAAAAGCTGAATGTTCCTCCATTACTCTCCAGGAATCCCCAGATTCACGTACAACATCATTACGTGACTTTCGGCTCAGTGCATCAGCTACAACATTCCATTTCCCATGTGTATACGATATTTTAAGGTCGTATTCCTGTATGAACTCCATCCACCAAAAATGCCTCAAGGTCAAGTCACATTGGGAGAAAAAATACCCCAAACTCCTATGATCTGTGAAAAACACAAAGTGCTCACCAATGAGGTAATGTCTCCACAACATCATAGAAAACACCATGGATGCCAACACAAGATAATGGGTGTCATAGTTACGTTCATTGGGATGCAACTGTCGAGACTCATAAGAAACAACATACCTCTGCAGCATGAGAACACAGCCTAGCCCAAGATGTGATGCATCACAAAAAACATCAAACTAGACTCCCTCCGCTGAAAGACAAAGGAATGGATCATTTACCAACTTCTCCTTTAGATAATTGAAAGCATCCTGATACTAATCAGTCCATATGAACGCTTGATCCTTCCTGGTAAAAGTTGTCATAGGAGTCGAAAATTGAGAGAAATTGGCTACAAACCTATTATAATAGCCTATGAGACCAAGGAAACTTCGCACCAATGACACGATCTTGGGGGCTTCCCAAGACACCACTACTTCTATCTTCGACGGATCCACAACAACTCCTTGTTGGGACACAACATACCCCAAAAAACGAACTTCTCGAGCCCAAAACTCACACTTTGACAACTTCCCAAACAACTGATGTTGGAAAAGAACTCCCAAAATGGCTCATAGATGCTCTGTATGCTCCTCTTCAGATGTGGAGTACACAAGGATGTCGTCGATGAAGACCCCAAAAAACATGTCCAGGAATTCACGGAACACAGCATTCATCAACCCCATGAAAATAGCAGGAGCATTCTTCATGCCGAATGGCATTACAACAAACTCATAATGCCCATGACGACAACGAAAAGTAGTCTTTGGGATATCCTAATCCATTACATGCATCTGATGATATCTTGACCGCAAGTAGATTTTTCAGAACCAACCTGCACCCTTCAGTTAATTAAATAAGACATAAATCCATGGGAGAGGATAGCAGTTTTTTATTTTCACTTTGTTTAATTGACGATAATTGACACCCAACCCCAAACTGTCGTCAGCCTTTTGCACACACAAAAAACAGTGCACCCCACGGTGACAAACTTGGCCAAAGAAAATCGCACTACAATAGACCATCAAGCTGAATATGTAGCTTTCGTAACTCAGAAGGGACCATCCTATACAGAGACATAGAGATAGGAGACACTCCTGGTTGTAGCTCGATCCCAAACTCGATCTCTCGGCAAGGGGGTAGGGCTACAAACTCTTCTGGGAAGATGTCAGGGTACTCCTCTATGACCCTAGGAAACTCCGACTATTGAACCTCTAAATAACTCAGCATCATCTCAGTCATTATCGATAATAAGGATGGAACTCGTCTATGACCCATTTGAGGATCTCGCTCACCAATAAACACCACTTTCTCCTCATCTGCATAAACGAAAACGACCTTCTTCCTGTAGCAATCCACAATAGCATGCACCGAATACAACCAATCCATGCCGAGTATGACATCATATGGTTGAATTCGTAAACATTGGAAATATCCCCAAGAGGGATGTTTCCCCAACACTAGCTCACAGTCTCTACACACTTCAAAAAAGTCGGATCGACCTCCAACTTGCGTAGTCAACGTCAAGGGAACTGGAAGCCTCTCTACCTCAAGTCCCAATGCATGGACAAGGGTAGGTAATATGAAGGAGTGTGTTGCTCCTAAATCAAACTAGGCATACACCAAGGTAGAAAACAAGAAAAGGGTACCTCGAATGACATCAGGCTTGCATGGGGCTGGAAACACTATAGCATGAAGTTGACCACGACCTCCTCCATGACCTCTCTAACCCTGTTGATGACCACCACCATGGCTGCACTCTTCTCTCTGAGGACGAGGAGAGTCATGGGGCTATCCTCTACCTTCTGCATCTACCCTCTGGTGATCTAATGCTGGTGCAACCTGCTGCTACTGCCTCGGCTGGAACTGCCTCAACGGAGGAACCTGGAGCGGAGCTCCCAATGCACGATGACTGCTATGAAAATTCAGGCACTCCTGCTGCTGATGACAATGACCACCACAAGAAAAACAAGTGTTTGATCCATTGGGATAGGCCTGAGAGTTGCTGCCTCCGGAGAAACATGATGGGAAGGGCTGGGACCTACCCCCATGTGAACAGAAACTCTTCTGTCCTAAAAACCGGGAACCCCGAACCACAACTCTACTTTGTGAGGAATCATGACAATTCCCCTCTCGTGACGATCTGGTCCTGGCCAAAGTCCCCTCAACAACCTCTGACCTCGCCATCACCTCAAGATATGACTTCAACATAAATGGGGTGACACGGCGCTAGATCTCTGGATGTAAAGCCTCCTCGAAATGCCTCTCCCTAGCCTCCTCATCTGGTAACAGGTTTGAAGCATATCGTAGAAGGTTCCTGAAATGGATTCCAAACTCTAGAAGACTAGATCTCCCCTGTCTAAGGGTAAGATGCTCATGGCGACTGGACGCCTTCATAGTCAAAGAAAGAAACTCGACTCTAAACCTGTCTCAAAACTCCTCCCATGAGATCGCTGAATCGTCACGACCGCCAAGAAACAAGAACCACCACCGCCTTGATGCTCCATGCAGAATCGTCACAACCAAGGACACCCAGTGTTCCTTCTGAGCATGAATCAAACTGAAGCCTATCTCGACATCCTCCAACCAGTCTTTTGTGACTACATCTAAAACGGAGCCCTCATACTTCTGTAGACTATGGCTCTGAAACTCTCAGAGTGTCTTCCTCCAAGTGTCATCGTCGTCAACCCCTACCCAGTGATGATCCACTGGAACAACCTATTGGACATCTTATGTGAAAACCTAACGAGGAAGTCGACCTGGATCCATACCAGAAAAATGACAACTGTTAGAGCTCTTATGCCTGGAATATGGAAGACTCAACATTAATAAATTAATTGTTTTCTTTTATTAAATTAAGGTTAACCTATCCCAAGGTCTACCCATTCAAACACAGTCGCAATGAAAAATGATGCATGATCCTTTCCTAGGTCTCTACCTTGCAACCAGTATCACTTTGTTTAGTAGCCATCATAAACATAAAGGTCTGTGCAACAGATCATAGGGGGACCTAAACATCTATGTCTTAGCCGGTATCCAGTGTTTACCTCACATGCTAAACATGAATGACATTGTTTCCCTACCAACCCATGCAACCTCACGTGTGCCTAACTCCAAACTCCTTCCTATCCCTCAACCAGACCTCTGATACCACTCTATCATGACCCCCTCCCCACAAAGTGTACCCCTCCTTGGCTTGAAATGTGAGAAGGAAGATAATGACCCCCGAGTCCCACCTCTAGTAGGCCCCAGGATGGCATCTAGAACTGAGGGTATTGTTAACACACAATGGGAGGAATTACCCTCTAAGAGAACACATACATAAGAGAGAGATAAGATAAAAACCAATCAACTCCAACTCAGAACTAAAATATAAAAGAATCCCAAGTACATATATGAAATGTCATGTAAAAGTACTACAACTGAAATGGGAAACTAAAAGTACCCAAAAGAAAGTAAAAGGGCAGCGACCACAAGCCCGAACAACTCCTCTTCCAACCACAAGATAGTAGTAACCAGCTTGATCTCCAAACTGCTCCAAGTGACCTATAAAAAGTTTCTTTATACATAGGGTGAGTATAACTTTATACTCAGTAGGATCCTCCCCAAGCCTCTCGTGAAAAAGTAAAGAAATCATGCTAAATCATTGTGAACAACAAGTGAAACTAACTCGTCACCTAAACATGTATACTATGTTCCCAACCTCACCGTGGACACTATCGCCAAGTAACACATGATGGAATATAGAATATAATGAAAAATATCAATGGTAACCCACAACTACTTTCCAACTACTTTTCCGCTTTGCCCCAACGACATACGTCATGTGCATCTCTCTCCAAAGGCTTGCCCGCATACACCTAGGCTAAGCTCGAAAATTTTCACCTCATGCACCATAAAGGCTTGCCAGCAAACACCTGGGAAAATCACCACACCATCCTCCCAACCAAAAGTAACCAGGTAAATTCTGGGAGCCACCACAGCCCGTATAACATGTATAATACATCGTGTATTATACCTCAAGCCATTATAGCCCATACACTGAGTGGGTGTCCTCAATCCATTGCAGCCTATACACGTTACACCTATAGTAGTCCATAGGAAACTATGTCCAAATATATGTGTGTGAAATAACCACAATCCATTAAATCTCTCTACACACATATATGGGGAAACTAACTGTTCTGCCTTTTGGCACATGTATCTACCAAGAGAAGAGAGTAGATCCAAAGGGGGTAGTCAGCCATTCGTCCTCCCTTCAGAATGTTGGGGAAAACACCCCCCCAGGGCTCAGAATCCCCGGGGTGTCAGTTTCCCTTATCGACAGGGTGGAGAAGCGTATAGAAAAACAAAAAGTATAGAATATATATATAACTCACATAAACACTATGGGAATTACCTAGTCATAAATACAACTACACATAATGTCTCTCAGACTCCAGGCTGCTACTTCTAAGACTAGGTATCTTATAATCAAACCAACATTTGAAGTGTATTATTAGATTACATTATTCTCATTTTATCAGTTCTAATGTACATTAATTAATTATTTAAAAATTAGTTAACCAAAAACAATTCCACATTAAAATGAATTGGTATCACATTCAAAATCAACTGCTCCTTTTAAGATTCACTTCACCTTTAAATTCTAGTATCTCCATCAAGTAGATTTTTACCATTTAATCAAACTTTCATTACAGAATTACTTTCCCAGATTCAGAGGAATTCTAGAATAGAATCATATGCTACAAAACACAAAGGAGTCTCAAAACGGTGAGTAGATATAATACCCATCGAGTCTTTTCCACCTATAGAAAGAGTATAGACCCATTCCACCTCGAGAGGCTAAACACGGAAAGCACGTGGCATACCCCGCACGTCTTCGCCTCCTTCGGAAAAAGGGTAAGAAAGACCAGCTGCCTTGAGTAGTGGGGAAAAGCAAATCCGATAAAAATTCAATGAATCCACAAGCATCCAGTAACCACATCCATCCCATTCAATAAACCCGGGTGTCCTACCCGATAGCCACATTCATAAACTGATGCGTCTCACCACTCTAGGTGTCATCCGCTGCCACAACCACAAGGCCTCCAGGCCTCCACATATCATAACACCCCTCCAGGGTCACATCACAGCACATGCAGCAGGAAAACAACAATCAAAACCATGGGATCTTTTCCATTTATCAAACAAGAGAGTAACTCCGAACCCTTTTAGAAATTATCAAACAAATGATTCTTCAATCCATATTAAATTAACAGATTCAATCCATAGTTTTCAATTTCGAAAAAACTAATCCACAAGTTATCACAATGATTTAACATGCTTACTAGGCCAATTTGATTATCATCAAATTAGAACAACTACATCAACGACAACAACTGGATTCATTCACATGTCTCTTTATCATTAGCCAATTAATTAACAATAAATTATAGATTTATGTTCATTATCAATTTCCATCAAGAATGAACAACTAATCAAAGAAAACATAGATATCACTCTATCTAGAAAAACATGAGGCAAACCGTTATCATGGAACAAAACAACAATATGCGATCAACCAATTCTTTTAATCCATTTCAAGTATTAAATAAGGTCAATTTCATTGTGATCCAAAAGGCTAAATCATACTTATTCTACGATTGCACAAATACAATTAGAGAAGCCATGGATCCCCTACCTCGAAGAGTTCTTGATGTCCTTTATCCACACAACAGGTCACAATCCTCTTCTCACGACACCTGCATCAACCAGAGGATGCCACAGTACGACCGTACTAACCAACCATAAGAAAAACCGATTAGAATCATGGAAATTACATGGTATAATATGGATGGGAGAAACAAGAGAAGTTGATCCCCAAAGGAAAGATGATAAAACATACCTTATTGGAAAGATTGACGGACACAGCTCCATTGCATCAAAATAGAGCAGAACCAATGTTAGGAGTAATGATTGATTATGAAACTCATAAATGAAGGATTTAAAGGGTATATCATCTCATAGCTGAGAAAAAAGGTGAAGAACAAGGGAAAATTATATCTGGTTCCTTTTTGAAGATTTAACGAGGCGATCATTTAACATCCGGTTAATTGTCCATTAAAAATGGATCACATTAACCCACATAGTTTGACCAAGTAAAAACATCTTGACCTTACCAATAATTAATATAGGATTTATGGCATTTGAATCAGATATAAGAGTCCTTAAAACAAGTCTTTAAATGTATTTTATGTCAAAGGAAACCTCAAAGGGGCGAAATTGTAGGATGCTGGAAACACTGTTCATGTCCACCATTAGAAGGTCACCGTTAGAAGGTTACCGTTCTGGAAACACTGTTCAAGTCTACCATTAGAAGGTCCTCTTTAGAAGGTTACCATTTTGGAAACACTGTTCACGTATACCGTTAGAAGTCCACCGATATAACCTCACTAGAAGAAACACTGTTCATTGAACCTCACCTATAGAAACACTGTTCACCTATCTGTACTGTTCCTAAAACTGAAAACACTGTTCACAGAACTGTAAATTTGGAAATGTGTTGGGGATAAGTCACCTTGACCTCCCGGAACACCTCCAACACCACATTTTCATAAAGTAATGTATCAGAGAGGTCCAGGACATTACAAATGATGTTTATAAGGAAAAATGAATGATAATAAGAAGAGCTTAAAGGATCAAAATGTTATGAAGAGGTGAGAGAGGAGGTTCCATTTTATAATAATGGTGAGGTGAGATTTTGAAAAGTCAATAAATAATAATTACTAAAAAATTCTAAATTGTTCCAAAAAACCTAACAAATTGCCTAATTTATAGGATGAGATGATACAGGGTTGTATTATCATCAACTGATAAATTATGGACAAGATAATTTGTCAATATAAACCATATTTTTTTAATTGACACATAGTTATTCTATTTACTGTTAATTCTTGTAAAAATATTCATAATATTTAATAGTTTTAAAAATTTACATATATGGTGTTAATTGAAAATATATGGATATTTAGTGAAATTTAAGATATTAAAAATAGAAATTTATAATTTTTAAATATTATTATGATTTCTAAATAATTTATGAAAATGTTATTTTTATCCAATATTAACAGTATAAATTTTTATTTTATTCATTTTTTTGACATTAAATGTTTCCTCAGAAAATATTAATTAGAACCAAAATATTAAATACACTCTATAAATATCATATTCTCTTAGAAAATTCATGGATAACCTTAATTATTTCATATGATATTTCTTTAAATTTGTTTAAACCGATTTATTTGAAATTTCTATTATAATATTAATTTTTATATCACTAATGTGTCATCGTTAATCTTAATTATTTAATCTGTAAAAAACCGAAATAAATTTATATGATCTAGGTAATTCTATAATATTTCTAGGTACTATATATTCTAGAGATTATCTCATATTAATTAATATAATAAATTTAATATAATTATATAAAATAAGATTGTGAATGTTTGTCACATTTATTAGTTTTTATTTCATTTATACAATATTCATAGGTTAATGTCCATAAAGTGATTCCATTTCAAAAAATAAATGATAAATGTTGAATTTAGTCATCCAATATTATTCTTAAACATGTCAAGGTAATTTTATAATATTAAAATTCTCTTTAATTACCCAATTTACATTTAACAATAGTAATAAAAATAATTACCAATGTTACTATTCATAATTCAAAAAATAAAAATATATTATTAATATAATTTGGAGCTTATAATTCAAAAAATGGAGTTCATTTTTATAAATTCAAAACAAAAACATTTTAGTAACTAATTTGAATACAATCTCATTATTTGAATAAGAGAATATATTTTTAAAAAAGATAAAACAATGGAAATGAATGTGACATTTTATATATGAATTCAATGTAAAATTAATGATAATTACCTTTATTATATTGATAAATAAATATATATTCTTTTTATACTTTAAACCCGTCCAATATTAAAAATTAACCATAAATATTATATCGTTGAAAATGCTTGTTTTCACTTAAATTTAAGTGTGTTTTACTATTCAAAAAAAATTGACTGTTATTAGAAAATATCATAAATTAAACCAATGAATATTTTTATATCCTACATTAAAATAATAGGCATATGATGTCATATAAAAATTAATAATGTGTCATAATATTATTTAAAAAGTGGTTTTCCAATCAAGGGCGTAATATAACATTTTTTTATCAAATGTTTTTTATACGACTAATATGATTTATTCACACCATATGAATGAAATATTCAAGGGATGAATATAAAATATTGTATTATGTATATGTAATTTATATATCATTAATTACTCATATTAATTCCCAAAACACAAATATTTAATTTATAATTTTTATATATAATTGATGTCCAATGAATTCACAAGGCATTTTTATAAGTGGGTTATAATTATTCCCACTAACTTAATGGCTAGTCTATAATGGTGATTTTATACTACATTCATCTTGTGGATAATTTAAACTCATTATAGAATTCAATGAATACTACATATGAAAAAAAATATTTCATGAAATCATTTCAACGAAAAGATTTCGGTGTTAAAAATTAGATGGATGCTCATTCACCCTATTTTCTGGATGTTAGACAGAATCCCAGATCTAATCCAACATGATCTGAATATAAGGATGAAAATTAATAAGGAATATTCAATGGTCTTATAGTAGTTGTTCACATTTTCTACCATTTGTGTTTTTACCGTTTCATATTGAATCTCTTTTTGTCCTCAGATTGCCTTTACTGGGATCCTATGTTCTATATATTATATCATTTTTAACTGAACCTATTGTGATGACATAGGTCAATTGACTCATGTGTAGGTGTTTTGTAATCACCCTTTCCCAATATACACTGCCTAGTTGTGTTACACCTAAATTTTCCATTGTAGATCAATTTCCCAAATGGATAACCATAGTTTGGGTCACCCTTCTTGAGATTTAGATTGAATTAGACATAGTTCCATGTGTAATTTGATTATCCCATGAAACCTCAGTGGTTTGTGTTCCTCATTGTTGTGGAATATCCAATTTTACCCATTGATATTTTTATATGGACTTATTATTGTAATTAGACATTACACCTTACATTGGATTGAAATTTACATGTGATGCAATTTGTATAGGTTGGCTAGGATTAGATGGCCTAAACCTAATTAGTTAATTGATCTCAAGTGGATTGGTTTCATTTTATGTCATTGATTTTCCCTTTACATGGAAAATTAATAAGGCATTTTATAATTAGTTTTTTTATTAAAAAGAGTTTATGTAAGATGGTTTCTCTTACATTATGTATTTATGATGTTATGACCTATAGATGTGGACACTAGGACCGTGAGAGACTTGACATGTTGAAGACCATGTGACCTTCTAGTTTTTGGACCCATGGACCATGTGATCCATGGGTTATGGAAGATAGTTGGTGATTCTATATTTGGACCCAAGGAAAGTGAGATATGTGGGGTAGGGAAAACCATGAGAGCTCCCTTGTGTATTTCCAAGAAACTGTGAGAGCTATTGTTATTGGTCCAGGGGTAATACTATGATAGCTACCATAATATTGGATTTATGAGAGTTATGTCCTGTAATATACAAACATATATATATATACCAACATAAACTATATTTAAATTTTCATGGAATCTTTCTCAGACATACCATCTTGGAGTAAGAGTATGTTAACACATGTAGTGTCCTTTAAGAACCTTTGTTGGAGGTTATTTGTTAATTCTATATTTTTTCCTTTTATTTTACATGAAAACTATTTACATATGATCACATGCTCTAATTACACATAGTCCCCACCATTGGTGGCCTACAATGTTGTATCTCACATATTATTCGGGATACCTTTAAAACTTGAGAATATAGATTTCTAATAGGTAATCACAGTGGAAAGCACCACTCTTTTGGATTTTGATTCCTTTTATTTATTGGAAATTAGGATACATGGATAATTCAAGTTCTTGTGATTCAATTGAGTATCTTTTGTGATTTTTTTACTTGTGTACCTTATATTTATATTAATACATTTTTATATCTGTGTTCCCTTTTATGTTCTCACATATAATACAAATATATATGTATCAGACAGTGCCTATAAAGAACTTTGATATATTCTTTATTCCTCCTTTTATTTTATTTCTATGAATGATAATGTTTATAATATTATATGTTTTTGTTATATCTAATATTTACTCTAACATGGGTTTATAGTCTCCCCCCTGATTTACCTTCACACACAAGGTACTAGTCAGTAGCCCTTGGTTTTAGGGGTAATTACCCAGGAATCGTGTGGCTAACAGGGCTCAGGGCATATTTTACTTGGAATTTGGGACAAGGATGTCAAAAAGTTGTATGAAAGGTAGGTTTTCCATTATTTTTTACTATTTTTAGTCAATATATTGTATATTGGGAATGCTAGGAACATGGTAAAAAGTTGTTCAAGGTTTTCGTGAGCCTATTCCTAGGGTAATGACCATGCTGCTTGAATTATTATTGATATTTATTCTACTATTATGGTTGATATCATTTTAAAATTGGTTTATTTACATTCCTTTTGATGTTATTGTTTTTATATTGGTATTGTGATTACATTGTTTGACCCGAGGAAAAGTGGTTCAAGTGTTAGAAGATGCTTGATGATAGACACAATATGAATTGGATATGAATCTTTCAATGTAAATTTTAAATTTCTAGAAAACATTTCGTGTTGCATATTTTTTTACAATATATCATTTACCTAATTAGGATAACACATTTCAGTAAGAATTGGATGATTCTATAATGTTTTTTAGAGGGTTCCACTCATTGAATCATAAGGTGTGTGGCCCCTTATAGATCATAAAATGGTATTAAAACTAGATCAACCATTGGATGAATGATATAACAACCTGGATAAGCAGAATTAAAATGAAAATTATATCCAAGTGAGTTTCATATTTTTACTCCAATAGTGTATGGGCCCTTGTGGGCTAGAAAATGATATATCACTGGATTTGACTTTTCGAAATTACGTATAACATGAGAAAAATCATTTACACATGCCTAACATAGAATCATGACTTGAAGCCACATTTATTAGTGGGTAGTTGGTGTTATTAATTATTTTTGAAATTTATGGTTTTTTATAATGCAAATTTCTGGCTTTAGATGTAGGAAGAGAAGTGTTTTTGTTATTTGAGAAATGTTGTAGTACATATCCTAGATTCTTGATTTCAATGTTAAAAAGTAAATAAATTGCTTTTAATAAGGTCATTTGGAAATGTATAATTATTCCGCAATGACATATTATAATTAGATTCCCTGAATGAAGTGACGATCTTTTTCCTGAGGTGGAGGGACTTGGGCCACTAGTTGGCCTTCCTACTAAACCACCTATGGTTCCACCTGCCATAAATGAGTTGTGAGCCACAACCCATTTTTGAGAAGGATTTATCAGTATTATATTGAATTTCAAGGAAAATTGTTACATTCCGCGAGCATGGGAGTATTGATAGGTGAGTTTCATTAGACACATCCTGGTACATTCTCAAAGGATGGAAGACCACTCTTTGTAGAGTCCTAGATCGAGGTGATCATGTCTATCTTCAAGAAACTATATACGGCTACATATAAGATATTAACGAAAAAATGTACATGATATGTTATTCAGCCAAAATTTGTTGGGATGTCGTGAACTAGGCATCCCATCATTGAATGATGGTTTGGGCTACTTCTGAACTGTATTTTACAACAACATCTTTCATAAGACTCTTAGGGATGACAAATACATATTATAAATTTATTAGTAGTTTAGGTCCATGTAAATTATGGAATATTAATATTGTTTCATTGTGATGGAGTGTCTTCCTAGTTGAGATGATAATGATCTGTTGGATTATAGGATATTTGTGGATGGGTTGTGTTATTCTATCTGATCACATGATAATTAGTTGAGGTTAAAAAATATTCCTAAAATTATGGACCATGGCTGGATAATGGATCAAAATTTGAGAGGTGATTTGCTGGGAGAGTAGGGGACATTTGGAACATAAGTATTCCCTTGGACCTTCTTATTGTGGAAATCAATGTTTTAGAGAGTCTTATAGTGGTGGTTGTGGTCATGATCCTTCCACTGGTGAACTCTTATCTGTCACTAATGCAGAACTATATGTAAAATGAAAAAAATACTGAAAGTGAGATCTTGTAGAGTGTACAGGTAGTGCATGGATGGTCCACCTAAAAAATTTCTAAAGATCATTCCCTCGAGTTCCACGTGAAAAAATATTTGCACGTACTCATCGATGAAGAAAGGGGTCTACAAGATCACAATAGTCAGATAGTTGTAATACGTGGAGTGGATCAGGACAAGGCGGTGGTTGAGGTAGAGACATCATAGAATATTATTCGAATAACTAGTAGAGTGGGATATCTCATGGTAGCCAGACATTGACTTAGGGACATGGTTATAGGCCATTTATATTAACTCAATCCAATGCCTTTGGATAAGATCACAAAACCATCTAAATAACAAGGAACAATTCAAGTAGAATCTAAATTGGTGTCTTCTTTTTATTGATTCATATGGGTCTCACTCCATCATATCAAATAAAATCACTAATATTATGGGCCTCATCATTGAGCAATATCATGGCGTCATGATTCTAGATAGACATTTATGTATCCTTTCATAGAGTGTTCACCATTTTCATTATTGTCCTCTTGAGATAGGTAGTTAAATATTCAAATAGAACTTATACATTCTTGACCTTGATGATTTTGATATAATCATTAAGATGGATTGGAAAGTTCCCCACATAATTGACTAATATCATCATATGGTGACGTTTACATCACTAGTGGGCATAAAAATGTGCATCTGTATGAATAGGACATCAGTGTGTAATGGGCATGACATGTGAAATAGTGGTTGGGTAGTGTTACGACACATATTTATAGTCATTACATTGATCACTAGTGGCTTTATCCATATTATTTTCCCCCACTAGTGTATTGTTTTAGATATTTTATTTCATGATGACTTCTATGTTCTTCTTCTAGTACGACATAGTGATTTTACTATTGATATGTTTCTATGAGCAGCGCCTGGGACTAGTCATCCTTATAGGATGATACCTTATAAGATTATGGAGCGTATCAATTATTTGAATCTTGAGGTGAATGACTTTATATTACCAACACTTCTAATTGAGTTTTATAGATCCTATTTTCTATGAACATGGTTGATACATTTAAGCATTTTAAAGGATATTTGTTTTTTGCATGCTGTATAATGGACAATACATCCCATCTTGAGATCATGATGAATACACTAATAGAGAATCATCCTTGTGATAGGCAATGAAAATTCAACATCACGATCTATAAATTACAATTATTGGGTAATATCATCATGGTGTTTGGAGATTATGTTCTCTAAGAAAAATTGAGGATTTGTGTTTCATGGGATCATATCCAGATTTTTTTTCATATTCATTGATTCTTTTGTATTTCTGGATAAAACGAATGTTTAATTTATGGTTTCTTATGCCTTTTAATAACTCTTACAGTCATGGTGATGAAGTGTGTGAAATTTAAATGGTATGAATCTTGTGATGAATATTTTTAGGAGTTGATGGGAGACATAGGTTATCATAGATACAAATTCCTCTTCAGCCATGAATGGATTATAAAATCTATAGTCATGCATTAGGTTTCATTCATAGAGGTTCTCTAATTTAGGACTAGTGATACATTGTGTATTTATTCCAACCCTTATGTTAGAACAATTTGTATTACCCGACTCAAGATCTAGAGATTGATTCTTTTGTTCATGCCTTATGCAGTTGGAGGATCTATTTATTAGGTGTGCACATTATGGTGTTCACAGACCACAATAGATAAAATACATCTTCACTCTATGGGATCTAAATCTCAAGCAGTGTATGTTGGTTGAGTAACTGTAATATTTTATATTTTAAATTTCCTGAACTCCGAAAAAAGATAATTATGTAGCCAATGGTCTACGTTGAATGACTCATACACAGGTAGTTTAGGATTCCAATGATTAATGGAAAATTATCTCCTTATTCTTAGATATGTATGTTGAGGTTCATGAGGACCATGGTCAGACTATCCTCTCATCCATTGTGGTGAAATCTACTCTTATGCACCCAGTCTGGTCGGGATAACTATTTGAACCTGAATTCCATGTCATATGGGATGGCTTCTTTATTTATATTACATATTTGGGTTCTAAAATTGGTAGAGGTGAAAAAATTAAATTTTGTGGGCATGTCTAGGTCATAGATTTCAATAGAGAGGAGCTTATGAGTGATTTCTAGAACTCAGCATGGGCATTTAAACCTTGTGTCAATAAAATGTATCAAGTTCTAGGATGTCAATATTGAAGGCCCAATATGAAATGTTAGATAGATAGTTTCAACACTGATGTACAAAATATTATATGGTAATGGTGGAACATCAACATATAGAGGGGCATCTATAGCGACATTCCTTTCCTATGTTGAAATGGGATGTGTTTTTTTGGACTTCATAACTGGTTTACCCATATCACATCATTGAAACAATAAAATGTGGGTTTGAATTGATCATTTGACGAAAGTCACACACTCCAAATTTATGCAAGAGACCTTTTCTATGGATGACATGGTTATACTATACATCAAGGAGGATGTACGTCTACATGGAGCACCTCTTTATGTCATTTCTGATAGAGATTCTTTTTAATCATCAATGTTCTAGATGGTGCTGTAGAAGGCTTCGGGCACAATATTATATTTGAGCATGGCCAATCTCATAGATACCAATGGATTGATGGACCGTAAAATAAGGTGATAGATGATGTGAAATATTTATGTGTTCTCGGTGTTCGGGGGTTTCTAGGAAAACACAACCCATCATGGAGTTTGTTTATAACATCAACTTCTAGGATACCATTGATATGTATCACTATGAAGCATTTTTTGGTAGGCGTTCTCCCTTGCCTCTACGTTGTGTAGAGGCAGACAAAGTAGTTGTGAGTGGGACTCATCTTGTGTAGATGGCCTTGGAGTATATATAGGTGATCATGAATTGAATGTTGACATCTCATTCCTGATAGCAGACATGTGCTAACAGACGCCGAAAACCACTTGAGTTCAAGGTTATAAAAACTAATTTCTTGAATTTCTTGCCTAAGATGGGGTATACATGTATATAAAATTAGTGTAAGCTATCATAGAGAGTTGTTGGACCCATTTAGATTTTGAAGAGAATTAGTCTTGTGGATTTCTAGTTGGAACATCCACAGATATACTACTCCATGCATGATTTCATTAATTTAACTTAGCTTCACCCATATTATATAAACTCATCCGTCATCTTCCATCTAGATGAGGTTGAGCTAGATATAGATGCTTCATTCAATGATTATATAGTTTGTGTTGTTGATTGGAGAATGAAGACAATCTGAGGTAGGATGATCCTCTCATACAGGTGAAATGGAATAATTGTTGGGTGATGAATGATACCTAGGAGTGGGATGATATTTTATGATATCAATGTCTATAACACTTTGCTGGTTGTCACACATTACCCTTCATAGTGCATATTGGGGATGATTTACTATAGGGTGGGGTGGTTGTAATGACCCAAATCGTTGATCATGTTGTGGATCATTATTAATTACTTTTAAATGACCCAAATTGTCCTAATGAGGCATAATAATCAATATAAATAGGTTACCATAGATCTTAGTTCTCTTTTGGACCCTGGAGCATCAATAAGGGGAAAGCATGTTGGACTCCAGGGATTAAATGCAACCGTGTGACCCAGTTTCATGACCATG
Organism: Viscum album; assembly: GCA_963277665.1. Taxonomy (NCBI): domain Eukaryota; kingdom Viridiplantae; phylum Streptophyta; class Magnoliopsida; order Santalales; family Viscaceae; genus Viscum; species Viscum album. The sequence goes on along the minus strand of OY728121.1, from coordinate 1,192,460,350 downwards.
AATCCAGTTACAAATGGTTTAAGAACACCTCTAAATGGTAGATTCATAATTAGTAAAACATTGGATAGTGGTAGTGTTGTGAACCCAGAGTGGTAATGTGTTACATAATGATTGTGAACAGATTGGGAAAATGTACGCAGAGACCATGCAGACTTGTAGGAATGGGGAATATCCTAGCACACAATTGTCACTCCGTTCGGAAAACCATGCACATAATTTATGTGATCAAGATTTATAGGTAAAATGATCATTTTACAAACCCTTCATTAAGTTCATTTTTTGATCATTTATCTTCCCACATTTTGAAAAACCCTCGCACTACCCACCTCACGCTCTCAAGCTCTCATCTTATTGATTGAATTCTACTACTTTGTTTGGAGACCTTTTATCAATCCATCAGATGAGTTGGATAGCTATGGGTAAGGCTAACCTCACATTATCATATTTCCATACATAATCTCATCATATGTTTTATTATTTATATTTATGATAATTCATACTATTTTCAAGGGGGTGGATGGAAACTCAGATGCACTCTAACTTGCAATGAATCAGTTTTCGATACATAGTGACACATAATCTAAAACCCTAAGGTATGTGGTTACATTTTTTCCATTTGAGTTTTTGAATTTTCATATTTATTCACATTGTAACATGAGATGTACTTTTTCAGATCCCCTATTGGGTTTCTTTATTCATGATTAATTATCCCTACTGGGAGTACATAGATAAATTGAATCATATTTAAGGGATTCATTCTCACCATTAATCTAGATGGACTCCCATTGGTTGTTCCAAATAAATAGTTTATATTAGGCCAATTTAAAAGAGGTAAAAAATATGGTTTATCCCTCCAGACATTAGTTTTAAATTTAATTTCCCATTTTTCCATATGTATTTTAATTAACCCCTAACACCTTATGGGTGTGTGTACCTCCTAGGAAACAAATTTTGTAATGACCCGTAATATTCAAAGGAAATTCTTTTTTTTCTTAATTTTCTTTAGGATTTTACAGGAATGTAGTTTCTGATGGAACCTGATTCCGAGGCCCGGTGTGCCCAGAATCAATTTCCGAAGTTTAGCTCAGGTACATTTAGTGAACGAACGAGCGGGTTTTCCTAACCTTTGAAATGTTGCTCGGGATCAAAATCCGAGGGCACCGATGGAATCGCAGTGCCAGTAATTTCTTAAGAACACCTTTTCCGGAGTTTCATTTTCTCGGGTGAGGTTATTAATTAAATGGGTTAACTAAAGAATGAAATAAAATATTGTGCTGCAAATTTTATTTTTATTCTAAGTAGTTTAAACCTATGAATGGTGGTTGGAGTGGGACCCACTAATATCCTAACTCAACTAGGTAGGATATTAGTGAGGTGAGGCCCACATGAGATCCATCCCCTTTATTTCCTTTTTACCTCCCACATGCATTTAATTTGGTAACTCACACGAACCCCCTCTTAAATTCCATGTCAACTCTCGTGTTTAATTTTATTTTTAAATGCATCATTAATTGGTCAACGCACATTAATTAAATCATGTTTTAATTTTTGATTTTCAAATAAGGGATGTCATATGTAATAAAATAAGGGAACTCCTTATTTTATTATTGTTGTTTCGTTGTACGGGAAGGATTGTAGAGGAATTGCTCAAACCTTGGAATCCTCATATTTCTCCTTGAAGAACACGAAGAACACACCATCACTAATGAAGAACACCGACCTCTGACGAAGGAAGACGATTTAAGATGATTCCTCTAAGATCGACGACGTGACGCCGTGTACCGCGATGCCGATGATCCTCTTCTCTGCGACACCATCTACTGTGACGCCGATGATTCTCTTCTCTGCGATGCTGACAAAGCTTACGGTGCCTCCTTCCGTGACACCTTCTTCCGCAACGTTCTTTTTTCACGATGAACCATCGTTCAACAGCACCTTGAGGTAGGGGTTTAGTTTAATTTATTTTATGTGGATAAAATCCTCGACATGTGTTTAAATTGTTGAATGATTTTTGAAACACTAACGTAGTGGGTGCATACAAATGAAGAAGTATGAACCCGCCGATTCATTTTTGTTGTTTTGCGGATCGATGGGCGATGATGAAGTGGGCCGCAAAGGCGTTTTGAACCCTTCGCAGTAATCTATGGGTCCCAAGACAACCCCAGGAATAGACGGGAGCAAGAACGGACCACTGGAGAGGCTCCGGTGGCCCGCGGACTTCACCGATGGTGCAGGTTGCCGGCGGCCGGAGGTGGCGGCTGGCACTGGTTGGCCACCCTGAGGGGGTAGCATCCCGGTTCGCCGCCAGGAGGGACCTCTGCGGCTAAAGCAGTGGCCGCAGGCGACCGGTCCCACGGCCGTGCGGGACCCGGGGGAGACGCGGCGCCCAGCGCCCCGTCCGTTGGCAAAGAGCAGCCCCCACGTAGGGGATGTGGTTCCAATCAAGGGTGAATCCCCCCATATTTTCCACTCAGCTCGGTGCTGGCCGAGATGGCCACACGGGCCGCATCGGGCCGACCAAGCCGGGTGGGGCCGCCCAGGCCGGGTGGGGCCGCCCAGTCCGGACCGGGCCGACCAAGCTCGGTCGGGCCGCGCCGACCGGGACATGCCTCACCCACCGGTCCGGGCCACGCTGTAATGGGCCGGACCTAGACCCAGTTTGGGTCGACCCGGTTCAGGCCGACCCAGGGGGTCTCGGGTCGGGTCGGTCCGGGCCCCAAACCCCCCTAAAACCGGATAGGTTCGTTCTTTTGACCATAACATGGGTTACAGACCTCTGATCGACGCATCGTCAGTTATGTAGCGATCCTTGGAATGAGGTAGTAATTTTCGTATATTACACTCAAGGTTTCGGATAACATTGGTTACAGATAGGTTGGTTCGAACGCGAAACCAATCGGGCCCTCGGATGGGAAACGCTTATAACTTGAGCTCCGGACGTCTGATCGACGTGTCGTCAACTTTGTTGGATTTCTCTTACTGAGGTAGACCTTTTGGCTTACTCCACTCATGGTTTGGACGTAGTTGGTGTTTGGTTAGGTTGGTTTTGACATAAAAACCAACCAGGCCCCTAGAACGAAAAAGCCAATAACTCTCAGACCGAGCGTCCGATTGATGCGCCGTCTGTCACATTGAGTTCTTCTTGTCGAGACGGACCATTGAGACACATCTACTCTGAAATACATGTCAGTTGATGTATCGACCCCTTGGCTCATGGAGAGGACCCTCCTGGAATTGAGTATGCTGTGTGTGGGAACCCTAGAGCTGGCTGCGACTGCGACGACGATGATGACTGCACTGAAATCTTCAGTGGGTTCAGCAGTGACGACGACTGCACTGAAATCCTCTGTGGGATCAGCAGCGATGAAGACCGTACTGAAATCCTCCATGGGATCGACGGTGATGAAGACTACACTGAAATCCTTCGTGGGTTCAGCAGTGATGAAAACCATACTGAAATCCTCTGTCGGTTCGACGGTGATGAAGACTGAACTGAAATCCTCCGTCGGTTCGGCAGTGATGAAGACCGTACTGAAATCCATTTTCGGTTCGATGGTGATGAAGACCATACTTAAATGCTCCATGGGTTTGATGACGATGAAGACTGCACTAAAAACCTATGTGGGTTCGACAGCGAGGAAGACCGTACTGAAATCCTTTGTGGGTTCAACGACGATGACTATTGTTCTTGTATCCTACATGGGTCAGGCAGTGTATAACTCTGTTCTTGCTACCCTATGTGGGTCTGGAAGAGTAGCTAGTCTGTATCCTATGTGGGTCCAACAACTTAGCTAGTTTAGTATCCTACGTGGGTCCCAACATAGATGAATATGTGGCTATATCTGATCATCTCTATCACCTTACGAAGAAGTATACCTTTGTGAGATGAGTCATGGCTTTCAATCAATATATTCGATATGATTGACATGCTTTTCTATGAGGATTGGGTTATGTTTTCATGTGTATACTGGGTTGTACATGGTATTAGATGTTGGAGCTGAACTGGAATTGATGACTTAGGTATATGTATGGGCATATACCTAAGTAGTGTTGGTTGTTACTTTCTGATTGTATCTTTACTTTTTGGTTTATCCTTTGTGGATTTTGGGAGACCTTCAGCGGTCTCGGGGTCCCTACTAAGTAGCGTTTACTCCCCCTTTCACAGGCTATTCCTGCACTACGTTGTGGTGGATGCAGACGATGAACAGCGCTGATCATGGTAGAGGTTTGTGGAGCAAGTGTCTACCTGGAGCTGGCCCACTGGGTGGGACGTACACAGAGCGGACGGCTGGACCCGAGGAGCTGAGTAGGCTATCTGTACCCACCTTTCAGGTTGGACTACCAGTGGATTTCTTGACATTGCTACTTTACTTTCAGTTGTTGTATTTTCTTTACAGTTGTACTTTACTTTCAGTTTGGGTTTGTATTATGGCCCACTTACATTTTCTCACTACTACTGTACCCAGTTTTACATAGTGTTTACTTCTATTTTCGTACTCTGTGGTGTTTGTTTAATTTATAAAGGCAATACCTTCCCTATTTTTTCAGGATTTAAGACTTCATGTTAGTCGTTATCCCCTGGCCTATGGGAGGCGGGCTTGGGGTAGTCACGACCCGGGTCCCGAGGATGAGTCGTGACAAATTGGTATCAGTAGAGTTTGGTTCTACCACAGAACTCTGGAATTTGATCTTTCTACTATGTGATGTAATAGTGTTAAGGGTACTGAGTGTGGTTATCAGTCCAAGGAGTCTAGTGTTGGTCCGGAGGAGACGTATCCGTACACCAGGACCCTGACTTCTGATTTCCGACTCAATGAATGAAAACATTGATTGCATGTGTGTTTCAAAAGTTTTCTTTGTGATAACATTGTTCCAGCTCACTAGGTTTACTGTTTTTACCGAGTCACACCTATTTCTTTTCGGGATGGACCCACGATGACATCCATCTAGGTTTCCATGTTTTGTGTGAGCCGACAGCCCACCGAGCAACGAGGCCTTGGTGTAGGGCCCTTTTTCAGAGGAGGCACTGTTGGTTCCTCTACACGCCGATCCACCGATGCTACCAGCCCTAGCCACTGAGAGTGAACGTCGCCGTAGTGCACTACACGAGTTTCAGAATTAGAGACCACCCAGGTTCCATGGAGAGATGGACCCTCAGGTAGCCGAGGATTGGATGGAGGTGGTTGTGTGAGTTTTCGGGTTAGTGGCGACACCATCTGACCTCATGGTGATCCTCACAGTGAGCCTCCTACACGCGGAAGCTGGAAGATGGTGGATCTTGATGCTCCAGGTGCACGACGAGGCAGTAGAGCTAGCCAAGTAGCAGGTGGTCGGTGATGGTTTGAGGCATTACCACCACCAACACCAGGAGGTCCACCCCGACAATAGGGAGCTGGAGGGCAGAGACAGGCTCAGCTTCAGGCAGTAGAGTACTAGGACCACGTCACGCCAAAGATGATTCAAGGTACTAACTGTGTCTACTCCACCCTTTCTGCAGTTCTTATAGACACAATAGCGAGACATTTTTTAATTGATGCTGCCCTTGTTTAGAGCTCAGAGATTTTGACAGATTCGTTGGCTCGATCCTTACGGCTAGAGATTCCTATGAGAGCAGACTCGATGATTAAGCACTGGTGCCGGTAGTGTGGGCTTACTCTAGGAGGAGAGAGCATCGACTGGGATCTTCTTGTAACAGCGTCGAGGCCTTATGATGTAATCATGGGCATGGATTGGTTATCTATAGTCCATGCTCAGATCGACTGCTTTAGGCGCAAGGTGCGGGGTGTACGCACCGATGGGAGCATGTTCACCTTCACCATTGAGAGGGGAGCCTTTTCATCACAGGATGGACTCACGAAGAGGAGAGGACAACCCATCACTCATCGGTTGGCTAGCCTCATCCTAGGAGCATTTGACGTGCAGAGTCCTAGTTTTCCTGTAGTGGTGGATCAGTATGCTGACGTTTTCCCTGACAACGTTCCAGGACTACCTCCTCACAGGGAGGTAGAAATTTATATTGATTTGTACCCCGGGACAGCCCCGATATCCACTCCAGCATATCGGATGGCCCCCACTGAGCTTCGAGAGCTACGTGTACAGTTTGAGGACTTGTAGGGAAATTGATTCATCTGACCGTGTGTTTCACCCTTGGCTTCCTCGATTTTTTTCGCAAAGAAGGTGGACAAGAGCTTGGGAATTTGTGTCGACTATCATCGCCTGAACGAGGTGACTATGAGGAACAAGTATCCACTACCGAGGATTGATGACCTATTCGATCTGATCAAGGTATCCCAGTGGTTCTTGTAGTTTGACCTCAGGTCAAGCTATCATCAACTCAGAGTTCGGGACAAGGACGTGTAGAAGATGACCTTCAAATATCGGTATGGCCACTTTGAGTTCATGGTATTGCCTTTCGGCGTAATCAATGATCCATCAGTGTTCATGGGTCTCATGAACATGATCTTTCAGCAGTACCTCGATCGATATGTCATGGTCTTCATCGATGACATTTTTATATACACGGCCACATACGAGGAGCACGCCTACCACATTCGGGTTGTACTAGACACATTCCGAGAGCACTAGCTTTATGGAATGATCTCAAAGTGTTAGTTCTAGTTACGTGAGGTCCACTTCTTAGGACATGTCATCTCTAAGGTGGGAGTCTCAGTGGATCCTGCGAAGATCGAGGTAGTGCTAGCTTGGGAGCCACCCAGGTTCATGATGGAGGTGTGGTGTTTCGTGAGTCTAGATGGATACTACAAGAGGTTTGTGAAAGTCTTTTCCAGAGTTCTGACACCACTATCAACTTTGACGAAGAACGGAAAACCCTTCGTGTGGTCAGACAGATGTCAGTAGAGTTTCCAGAAGATGAGACAGAGATTTACCAGGGCGCCTATCTTGAGGCTACTAGAGGAGGAATTAGGGTATGAAGTCTATTGCAATGCATCAGGGACCAGACATGGATGTGTCATGATGCAGGGGCGGGAAGTGATCACATATGGATCAAGTCAGTAGAGGAAGCATGAGAAAAATTACGCTACCCATGACTTGGAGTTAGCAACAATGGTCTTCGCTCTAAAGATGTGGTGACACTATCTGATGGGAGAATTCTTTACAGTCTACTCTGAACACCAGTGTATCAGGTACATATTCTATCTGAATGAACTGAATCTGAGACAACGAAAATGGCTCCAGTTCCTCCAGGACTATGATTTTGTGATAGTCTGTACTCATGGAATGGGGAACATAGTAGCCAATGCTCTCAGCAGGAGATGGGCATTCAGCTACACCAGGAGGCGATGGAGCAGCAATCTGCTTTGAAGATATCCTTCATGGATAGAGATGGAGGATCATTTCATCAGTCACTCATAGTCACTCATCCACTACTATAGCAGGTCAGAGAGGCACAGTGTGGGGACGCTAACTGTGAGATGCGACGTGCACAAATATCCTCAGGATAGGCACCTGATGGATTCTCTATAGGACGATAGCATGACGTCATTTTCAGAGGACGTACCATGGTACCCGTTTCATTACAAGAGTAGGTGCTGAGAATGTTTAACACTTCCTCTTTAGCGGTACATATAAGAGTGGCGAAGATGTACTCGGATCTCATACGATACCACTGGTTGCCGGGTATGAAGAATGTTGTGGCAGGGTTCGTTTCTCGATGCCTCACCTGCCAGCAGGTGAAGGCAGAGCCCCAGGTACCAGCAGGCTTGGTATAGCCCTTGGAGGTCACGGAGTTGAAGTGGGATGGGATATCTATGGATTTTGAGATGGGACATCCACGTAATTCTAGAGGTCACGACTCCATTTGGATGATTTTCCACTGACTCACCATGTTGGCCCACATCATACCCATCAGAGTGCAGGGATCAAGTAGAGATCTTGGGACGTCTCTACGTTTAGGAGATTGTATGTCTTCATGGTGTTCAATTATCTATAGTCTCTTATCGAGATGCTCTCTTTACTTCCCGACTTTGGAAGGGGTTGCAGGAGGCATTCGGGATGCAGCTATGTCTGAGCACCGCCTTTCACCCCCAGACAGACGGTCAGAAGGAGAGGACCCTTCAGACTCTCAAGGACATTCTCCGTGAATCTTTCCTCAACTTTGGTCATAGCTGGGAGGACCACCTACCCTTGGTGGAGTTCGTGTACAATAACAGCTACCACTCCACCATCAGGATGGCACCATAAGAGGAATTGTACGACCGACCTTGCAGAACACCTCTATGCTGGATAGACCATGGGGAGTCAGCACTTGTGGGACCAGAGATGGTCCAGGCCTTGACAAAGATGGTCTAGGTCATCCAGGTCCGGATGAGGACATCTCAGAGCCGGCAAAAGTCTTATGCTGATAGGAGGCGGAGACCAATTGAGTTCAAGGATAGAGACCACGTCTTCTTCAGGGTCTCACCTCGACGTGGATTACGGAGATTTGGCCGTGGTGGAAAGTTATATCCGCACTTCATCAGACCATTCCAGGTCCTCAATAGGATTGGCGAGGTGGCTTATCTCCTGGCTCAACAACCTCATTTGCACCGACTGCATGACATCTTCCACGTATCTCAGCTAAGGAGATACATGCATGACCCGACGCATATCATCGATCATGGAGAATTGAACATTGAAGATGGAGTGACTTCTGCAGTTGTCCCGGTGGAGATCGAGGATCGATAGGAGCGGGTCCTACGTGGATGGTCGATAACTCTAGTGTGCATTAGATGGAAGCACGAGAACCTCAAGGAGAGCACTTGGGTGTGGTAGGCTCAGATGCATGATCATTACCCTCATTTGTTCCCATAGATTATGATGTATCTTTACGGGGACGTAAATCCCTGAGGTGGGAGTAATGTAAGGACATGTAAAATTCAAGGGAAATTTTTTTCCTTAATTTTCTTTGAGATTTTACAAGATTACTGTTTTTGACGGCACCAGATTCTGAGGCCCGGTATTGCCGAAATCAATTTCCGATGTTTAGCACGACTACATTCAGTGAACGAACGAGCGAGTTTTCTTAACTTTGGAACTGGTGCTCGGAATCGAAATCTGAGGGCACAGAGAGAATCATAATGCTAGTAATAACTTAAGAACTCCTTTTCCGAATTTGTGTTTGCTCAGGTGAGGTTATTAATTAAATGGGTTTACTAAAGAATGAAATAAAATATTGTGCTACAAATTTTATTTTTATTCTAGGTAGTTTAAACCTATGCTTGGTGGTTGGAGTGGGACCCACTAATATCCTAACTCCACTAGGTAGGATATTAGTGAGGTGGGGCCCACACGAGCCCTCCCCCTTTATTTCCTTTTTACCTCCCATGTGCATTGAATTTGGTAACTCACCTGCACCCCCTCTTAAATGCTTATTCAACTCTTGGGTTTAATTTGTTTATTAAACAGCTCATTAATTGGTCAACACACATAAATTAAATCGTGTTTAATTTTTTATTTTCAAATAAGGGATTGCATGAGTAATAAAATAAGGCAATGCCTTATTTTATTATTGTTGTTTCTTTGTGCGAGAAGGATTGGGGAAGAATTTCTCAAGCCTTGGAATCCTCATCTTCCTCCATGAAGAACATGAAGAACACACCATCACTAACGAAGAACACCGACCTCCGAAGAAGGACGATGATTAATGCCGATTGCTCGGATATCGACGACGTGACGTCGTGTACCGCGATGTTGACGATACTCTTCTCTATGAAATTGTGTACCACGATGCCAACGATTCTCTTCTCCGTGACACTGACGGCGCTTACAGTGCCTCATTTAGCAACGCCTTCTTCTGCGATGTTCTTTTTCCGCTATGAACCGTCATTCAACAGCACCTTTAGGTATGGGGTTTGGTTTAATTTATTTTATGTGGATTAAATACTCGACATGTGTTTAAATTGATGATAGTCATTTAAACCACTAACACGGTGGGTGCAGACCAATGAACATGTCTAAACCCACCGATTCTCTGTTCTTGGTGTGCAGATCAACAGGAGATGACAAAGCGGGGCACAAAGGAGTTTTGAACCCTTCGCAGTAATCTACAGGTCCCAAGACGACCCTAAGCATAGACGGGAGCAAGAACAGACCACCGGAGTGGCTTTGGTGGCCCGAGGACTTCAATGGTGGTGCGGGTTGCCAGTGGCCGACATCGGCCGCCCGCCCGGAGGTGGCGGCATCCTGGCGCGCCGCCAGGAGGGACTGCCGCGGCTGAAGCCACGACGGCAGGCGACCGGTCCCTCAGTCCCGCGGGACACGGGGGAGACGAGGCCCCCAGTACCGCATCCGCTGTCAAGAAGCGGCCCCACGTTGGGTCCACGATTCCAATCAAGGGGGGCAGCCCCCCCCCCCCCCCCCCCTTCTACTCAGCTCGGCGCTGGCCGAGATGGCCACGGGGGTTGCACCCATGCGCGAGGCGAACCTGCCGCTCAGTGGGGGCCGGGCAACGCCCACCGGGCCGGACCGCACCGTAATGGGCTGGACCTGGACCCGGTTCGGGTAGACCCAGGGGGTCTCGAGCCAGGTCGGTCCGGGCCCAAAACCCCCCTAAAACCGAATATGTTCATTCTTTTTCCCATAACATGGTTTACAAATATCCGATTGACCCACCATCAGTTGCATAGAGATCCTTGGAACGAGATGGTCGTTTCGGTATATTAAATTAAATGTTTCAAAGAACTTTTTGTATGGCCGGGTTGGTTTGAACTAGAAACCAACCGGCCCTCAGAGCGAAAACACTTATAACTTGAGCTTCGGACGTCTGATCGACGTGCCATCAAATTTTTTGGATTTATCTTATTGAGACAGGCCATTTGGCTTACTCCGCTCGAGGTTTGGACTCAATTGGAGTGCAGTCGGGTTGGTTTTGACTTAAAAAACAACCGGGACCCAGGAACGAAAAAGCCAATAACTCTTAGACAGTGCGACTGATTGACATGACGTCTGTCACGTTGAGTTCCACTTTTTGAGACAGAACATTGGGATACATCAACTTTGGACTACGTGTCATTTGATGTATCGACCCCTTGGCTGGTGGAGCGGACCCTCTCAGAATCGAGCATTCTGTGTGCGGGAACCCTAGAGCTGGGATTGACTGCGACGATGATGATGACTGCACTGAAATACTCAGTGGGTTCAGTAGTGACGATGACTGCACTAAAATCCTCTATGGGTTCAACAGTAATTAAGACTGTACTGAAATCTTCTGTGGGTCTGATGGTGATGAAGACTGCAATGAAATCCTCCATGGGTTCGGCAGCATTGAAGACCGTACTGAAGGCCTTCGTGGGTTCGACAGTGATGAAGACTGCACTGAAATCCTTCGTGGGATCGGCAGCGATGATGACCATACTGAAATCCTCTGTGGGTTTGACAGTGATGAAGACCGTACTGAAATCCAACGTGGGTTCAATGGCGATGAAAACGGCACTGAAATCCTCAGTGGGTTCGGCAGCGATGTGGACCATACTGAAATCCCCCATGGGTTCGACAGCGATGACTACTGTTCTTGTATCCTACGTGGGTCTGGCAGTGTTTGAATCTGTTCTTTCTATTCTATGTGGGTCTGGCAGAGTAGCTGGTCAGTATCCTATGTGGGTCCGACAGCTTAGCTTGTTTAGTATCCTACGTGGGTCCCAGAATAGATGAATCAATGGCTATATCTGATCATCTATATCACCTTACGATGAAGTATACCTGTGTGAGCTGAGTCCTTACTTTCAATCAATAGCTTTGATATGATTTACCTTTTTTCTGTGTGTATTGGGTTATGTTTTCCTGTGTGGACTGGGTTTTACATGGGCTCGAATGTTGGAGCTGAACTGGAATTTATGACTTAGGTATATGTATGGGCGTATACCTTAAGTAGTGTTGGTTGTTACTTCGTGACTGTATCTTTCCAATCTGGTTTATCCATTATAGATTTTGGGAGACTTTCAGGGGTCTCGGGGTCCCTACTGAGTAGCGTATACTCACCATTGCACGGTCTATGCCCGCACTACATTGTGTTGGATGCAGACAAAGGACATCGCTAATCATAGTTGAGGCTTTTGGAGCATGTCGATACCTGGAGGTGGACCACTGGGTGGGACATACACGGAATGGATGGATGGACCCAAGGAGATGAGGAGGCTATCTGTACCCACCCTTTAGGTGGGACTTCCAGTGGATGGCTTGATGTTGCTGCTTTACTTTTAGTTGTTGTATTTTCTTTCCAGTTGTACTTTACGTTTAGTTTTGGTTTGTTTTCTGGCCCACTTAATTTTTTGCACTACTATTGTACCCAGTTTTACTTAGTATTTACTTTTTCGTGCATACTCTTTGGTGTTTGCTTACTTTAAAAAGGAAATTCCTTCCCCTTTTTGTTGGGATTTACGCCTTGGTGCTAGTCGCTAGCCCCTGGCCTATGGTAGGTGGGCATGGGGTAGTCATGGCATGGGTCCTGAAGACGGGTCATGAAAAATTTCCAATATGATCCAATAACAATTTTATATGGAATTTTACTACGAAATGATCCTTGAAATGTTTCCATGTAATGATGTTGTTAGGTGAGGAAATTTAAATAGGTTGGCTATGATATGAATTCATGGACATAATTGATGAATTGATATGAAGTGTAATGGATTCAAGGTATGACATGTTTTTTCACATAACATGAGTTATGTATAAATAAATTTCATAATTGGTTGGATAATTAAATTTAAATGATGGTAGATGGTTTGGCTTACCTTATATACTGTGAATGTTACAGATTATGGATGTTAACCAAAGAAACATGGGAGACATGAGGTGCAGAAGACCGTGTGAGCATATAACTATGGACATATGGAGTATGAGAGACGTGAGGGTTGGAAGACCATGTGAAATTATTATAATGGACCCAAAAAATATGAGAGAAATTATGTAGGGATGATTATGCGATCTCCATCATGTCTTTCCAAGAGAAAATGGGAGATCATGTAGTAGTTCTAGGGGTTAGATAGTGAGGGTTACCCTGGTATAAGATGTTTTGTAGTTACATCCTAATCCATACTAATATATACATTTATATTAATGTATACTAATATATAAAATATATATTTATGTATATTTGAATAGTTAATTGGTTTAACTAACAATCGTTGAGTTAATGTTTGTAGAACATCCAACTATCATTCAGGAACCTTAATGGGATATTAATTTCTAATTTTGCAATGTTTCATTTTGTTTTTAGTTACACACTATTTGCTTATGCGTTCCTACTCAGATTAAAAATATACAAAGTTAGCGGTAGCCAAATAATATTTATCTCACACCCTATTCAGGATTACTTGAGAACACGAGAATATTATTTTATTAAATTAATGGATAAGGAAAATCATCACACTTCTTGATAATTATCCCTTATTCTAGTTGTAGATTATGAGCAGACGATCGGGCATAGGATCACTATATAATGGACTACCTTTTGATATGTTATTTACTTGTGTACCATGGATTTATATGATTTAATTATGGTTTCCTATTTATAGTATTTATAAGCATTCCATGATTGTAAATCTATATTATACACTAACCATGATGTTCTTTGTTATTTTATTTAGACTTATTTTGTTTACAATATTTTTTTGTAGGACTATTTTTATGCTATTTTATTATATTGGTATATCCACTATTTACACTAATAGGGGGTATAGTCTCCCCACCGATTTACCTTCACACCTCCTCTACTAGACGAAATCCACTTGCATAAGAGGAGATGTGACAGGAGTGATATGGACAACTGAGCATGGGGCATAGGATACATGCCTCCAAGACTGGAATGTCCCAATAATATAATTATAAATCAAGTATATTAATGTACATATATATATATATATATATATATTATGAATAATTATTTTCTTATGAAAATTCATTACCCTTATATTACTAATTCATTTTTCAAATCACATTACTGTTAATAACCACTTTTTGATATATATTTATATATATTGATTTGTAATTTTCTATACTGTTGCATTTTTCATTGTTTCATTACATCTAGTATAATAATTTCTAAATTATTATTACATTTTTATATCAATTATAATTTAATTAATAATCCTTAGTAATGGATTTTATAAATGATGTATGTTTGGATAATGGAGATGGTGGGCCAAATGCACAAATGACTAACATTTTAATTTTCAAAGATCATCATAGAAATGAGGGATAAAATATTATTTCATTAGTAAATGATTATAAAATCATTAATAAAATATTTATTCATTAAATATAAATATTCATATTATACACATGGTGTGGTTATGGAAAGGGTGTTTAACCTCACATCGATAAGGAATTTTCCCCCTGTACAATGATGATGATATAATTATTATGTGATAGAAAATGTAACAAAATAAATTATATGTTACCTTTTTATAATAATAAATATTTCATAAATAGAATAATTATTCCGTTTATATCACATATATTCACAAAATTCATAAAAAATATCCTCTTATAAATGTGTTAGTGAAAAAATTATTCACATCACATCATGATGTGATAGTCCCACGTTCACACAAGTGATGTTATCATATCCCCTACAGATTGGTAATAACCCAATATTATATGCTATAAATACTCAAAATGTATAATTATGGTGTAGATATCATATATATACTTTATATATGTAATCATAATAGACATTTTTATATGGTAATTGAATTATGAATAATGTCAATACATTGTTCATCAGTCCACTATTAACACGAAGAATTATTTTTTTAACAATTTGATAAAGGTAGAAAATTTTCTAGGTATAGATCATATAATAAAAAACTATTAATTATAAATATTAAACATATTTCATTATATCATTCTATTTTAATATGAATTTATGGATGTGTAATAAGAAACATAATAAAAATTCTCACTAAATAAATTCACTACATCTTCAAGGGATCAACTTAATATTTTCACTAAAATACATCCTATAATTTCATTAATGAAAAAAATGTATTATATGATGAGATGAGGGAAATATATATGGAATTTTTCTTATATTTTTAATAAAAAATTGAATTAATTTGTTAATAATAGTGGAGAGGGGGTGGCCTTTTGTATGTGATATCAGTGGAATACTTAATTTTTTTCGAGAAAATTAGTTCTCGCATTTTTTAAAATAAATATGGATCCAAAATTGATTAATTAGTTTAATTATTAATTATATTATCTAAATATTTCTACTAAATATATTTTACCCTAGTTTACTATTAAATTTACAGTCATCTATTAATAGTATTCCACAATAAATTTTTTAATATATATGTGGAATTTTTTTTATTTTTTCACTAATTATTTTTAAAAAAAAAGTTTAAATTATTATATAATAAAATTAGTTATTATTAAAAATATGGAATTCATATTTTCTTATTAAATTCACTCATACAGTTATAGTTTTTTTGAAATAATTATAACAGATGTTACGATAAATCATGTTGTCGTAGAGAAGATTATCAAATGTTTAAAAGGAATTTATATCAAAATTCAATTGTAAATATGATTAAAATGAACGAAATATTAATATATATAACATTTCTATAGCTTGAAATAAGATAATTTTTTAATAGATCATTAACTTATTAATAACCAAATTGAAAAAAATCACCATAAATTCATTATTTTCCCTAATCATCAATAAAGAAATCATTTCAGGACATTCCACTAATAAAAACTTCTATTATTTCAATGTTCTTATTTAAAAAATGGAATTTATTTTTTGAAATATTGTTTTTTATCATTTCATAAATTAGTTTTAATATAAGTGGTATCAATTTTTACAATACTTATTTTTATGAAAAAAAATTAAAAATGAAATATGATTTATTCTTTAGTATTTTTTAGAAACACCATTGAAGAAGGTTAAATTATTGGTTTAAATTTAATAGGACCCTAACAAAAAATATTACATAATATTTATATTTAGTAATAACATTAACGTTATTTCACATTGAGAATCTATTTTGTTTTGTAGATTTATAGAATTTGGACAAAATAAAAAAATTACATCCTTTATTTATATTGAGTGGATACAACTAAAAAGTATCAATTTCTTCTAAAATACAACTCATTGAAAATAATACAAGACTAGAATAATAAATATTGATAAAATCTTACTTGAAATCCTTAATTTTAAGACACTTACATATAACTTGTAATTTTTTTTTGAAATCATGTGATAATCACAAAAAAGTTCTATAAGGGATATAAAAAAAGAAGTTGTTAATCAAGTGATAACATAAAAACCCATAAAACCCACTTCTTAAAACTAATTTACATGCATAGAAACATCTTGTAGTTTTCTTGTAAAATATTTACCATGTCACAATTTCATTCACCATTACATTGGGAATTAGTATTCAGTCAAAATCATTATCAGGAGTATCCAAGGAATTTGAGGGTTATAATGGGGCTCACTTGTCATATCATGGTACATAATGGCCTCCAAAAAAATATATTGAGCTATAATATTTCATAACCTATCATATCATGAGCTATAATGAGATAATAAGATCATATGAAATGTCAAAGGATCAAATAATGAATTAATATCAGGATAATTCATTTTAACCCATGAGAAAACCAAATTAACAAATCAAAATACCATTTTTTGTAATAATATCCTTTTTTATAAATTTTTAAAAAGAATTAATATAATAATGACTTAAAATAATTCAATAATAACTATGATAAATTTAAATTAATTCATTATTGTAATAAATAATCCTGAAAAATGAATAATCCTCACAAATGGTATTTAAAAATCATTTTTCAAATATAGTAACGAGACATTTGAGTGGATATTAATGGAAAACTACCATAAAATTATTATATAATTAAAGTGATAATTAGTATAATGAATGTAATATTACTGTAATCTATATATCCAAACAATAAAAAAAATTAAAAAAAATCAATTAATCAACTAAACATAGATCATCATAATTAATGAAGTAGAAAGATAACCCCAAGAATGTAAATTGGTAATTGAATTCCCATACCTTAGGTAAATCATAAATCAAATGTGTTCTATAATTATTTTAAATGGGTTATATATTGTTCTAAATATACTAAATAACAATATTGAAATTCTTAATTAATCATATGACATTCTCATATCAAATTTCAACCCATTTATAAATACTTGTTTTGTTAATCCTTTATCTTGGAAGTGTTCTTTACATGGTTTCCATGATCAGTTCATAATAATATTTCATGTCGAATGGAAGGAAAACACATGAAGTAAAATGAAATGATATTTACATGTTCCAATAACATTAATTAATTCCTAATATCGTTATGTTTTATGATATAAGGATGATTCTTTTGATAAATAGTTAATGATATAACTTTAGATCACTGGGAGGTTCTTTGATAATAAAAAATTAATATCATTATATAATCCAATATTATGAATATTTGTTAATTAAATTACATTAAAGAGTTTATATAATATGCATCCCAATTTATTTCCACAATTAAAATGGATTTATGACAACATATAATGGCGATAATGGGAATTTAAAACATATCATCCATGGCATTGGTAAATCAACCCTTCAGGCGATTTGTTTTGAATAAATAGGAGAGGAGGAGATGTATGATGATGGATTATTCTAAAATTATGAAAAAAACTATTATATATATGATAATAATGTTTTTATGCCTCTTTGATAAGTGGAGGTGAATAAATTATTTAAAATGTAAAAGAATTGAAAACTATGTAAAATAAGAATGAAGGAGGATCATTACCACATGAGTTATAGTTCATGAGAAACTAATTAGGGCCCTAGTAATTGGCCTTTTAGTGAGACCAATATGTATTGGACATGGGGAATATGTTTCTGAAGATGCAATGGGATGAAATAGGAAAGGGGAAAAAGCTTGATAGGTTTGAGGATAATCAGCGTTGAGGGGATTTATTTTTATTGAATGAGAACAGGGTTTTTACATTATTTTTAACATTATTTTTCTCTAGAAATGAAATTTTACTATTTATTATAACCAAAAAAATTATATAGTTCATGTTAGTTTGATCAAAGGGTGATTACAATCGTATAACATCATCTATGACTTAATAATTCATGTATTTAGATTATTTTTTACATTATTGTATTTCATTATTCACAAAGAAGTCAAATAAATAAGAAAAATCACAAAATTTCATCCCCAAAATGGTTTTAGTGTATTGAATTAAAAAATTAACTCCTATTTTGGAATGTAATTTTTGATATATGATAAATTTTATTTTTAATTAAAATATAATTTATTTGAAAAATAACAATTTTAAACCTACATCAGATATTATAACACATTGAAAAATTAATCAAGGTCTCATAAATTATCACCTAACCATAAAAAAATCAAAATATTAATTTATGAATCTTTTTTTATAAATTATATTTTCTACTAAATTATTAAAATAATTATAAAAGTGTAATTTAATATTTTTGACTCACAAATACTCCAAAAAAAATTAATAGTTTCCAAAACCATTAGTTAAATATTACATGATATAAATATACCATGATTACATTTATATGATGCATAAATTTTATTTATATTATCATATGTGAGGTCACTATTCTATTACCCAATTTTTATTTCCTAAATGTCCTGATACTATTCCTAATGACTTTTCACTATTCTATCTTTATAAATTCAATTATTTCTATAAAAATAAATTATTTCATTATATATATATAATGAAATTTAATAAATAATTCTTGAATGAAAAAATATATTTTATAAGTACCTTTGTTGTAACATTCTCTAAATATTCCTGATATTGTGTCCTCAAAATTATTAATCCCTTATTAAACTAGTGAGGAAAAATTTCTCTCATTGTATTCTAATATTCCCATGGTTCGTCTATGACCATGTGGGTTCTACACAGAACTATATCCTAGTGGATTAACATATTCCTAAATAAATTCTCTCTGTGATAAAGAGTCTAAATAGGTATGTATTCGTAAAAAACATTCTCTTCTAGTTAAACTACTTTTAGCTCAAAATATGTTATGGATAACATAAAAACATTCTCAACCTTGAAACATGAAAAATATTGTGTACTAGAGATTAACTCTAAGGCAATGACTCTTCGTAGACAAACATTCCTACATTATAAATGATTTTATATGGTCAGATGAATCATGGATTTAGATTTTCCTTCTTACCAAAACCCATTACACTTTTCCAAGGAGTGATTTTAAGGGAAACATGATTACCGAGATTGAATTAACAGTATTACCTCCTATTATATATATATATATATTCTCATCTCTTAGCTATCCTCATGTGATGCTAGATATTCTATGCTTTCTAATCTAGTTCCTCTTCTATTTCTGGTCCAATCATCTTTCATTCCCCGTCATCATCCAAAAAAGTAGGAGTTCAAAACAATTTCAAATATAATGCATCAAAATGTGTTATCTATATACTAGATTGAAAATTTTCATTATAATAAAACTATACAAATGAAATATATTGATCCCATCATTATTGGTAATCTATTCTACCCAGTCAATGAATATTCAATAATTATAGAAATTTTCTCTTTATCAATCCAACATAGTGAGGATGAATGGTTGTGCTGAAATATTATTATATTCTAAATTTCATCAGAAGGCATTTCCAAATTATTAAAGTGAACTTTGGATCACATTAAGATATAATGGACAGTGGAATTCCAAAAAACATGACAATCTCTTTGAGCTTGAATCATAAAAGATGATCCAATGACATAATATCTAGAACATGAAGGAAATTTTCAGAATTAGTTAGTCAAAAAATTGTCACCCAAATCTCATATTCACTCTATCACTCACAACAAATAATGAATCACATTTGGTAAATTTCGATCATCTTTAACCTATTTGAATATAAACCATTTCACAGTAAAATATGAAATATATCTATTCATTCCATTTGACCAGTAATACTGTTAGATGTTACATTAAATATTCTAATGGACAAGATGAACTGAAAGTGGAGATCTATGATATTTACATAATAATTCATTAATTGATTGGGACTCAAAATGAACCCATAACCTCCTTGTAAATCTCAAAACTCATATTATATTAACATTAAATACGTGAAACATACCCTTTAAAAAAATTATACATTTCTCTCTAACATATGGAATTCCATCTGATATTGATTTATTCTGAATGATTGAGGCAACTACACTGACACCTAAAACAATGCATTGAAATTTACTTCACCAAAAACTTCTATGCCAAAATTCAACACATCATTATCCAGTGGGCTAAGTTATAACGGTGTCATGGTTAATGTAGCATTATTTTTTACAGTAAAAGATTATAATACTATATTATCTTTTCCAAAATGATAATGAATCATGAAATCATATTCTTTTATTAGTTCCAACAATCTTCTCTACAACTAGGTCAATTTCTTTCTAGTAAATATATACTTCAGTCATTTATGGTCAGTACATATTTCAAATTTTACTCCATTCAAATGATGCCTCTAAACATTTAATGAAATAAAAAAAATTCCAAAACATATGTTTTGTAATTTCACTCATGAGGATTCAACTGACATGAAATATAAATAATAAACCAGATCATTATTCATTAGGACACACCAACGTCTTTTCTATGATAGATAACAGTAGATGAAAAATTCACCATATTTTTAAGGAAGGGACAAAACATGAGAACATAGCAATCTTATTTTTAATTTTTTTTAAAAATCATTTTATTCATTTGTAAATAAAAACATAACACTTTTTTGAGTTAACATACACATTAGAATAAATAACCTTTACATGTTTTAAAAAACACTTGTAATTAACTACCGAATAATGAAAACTACGAATCTATGCTATAGTTTTGGGTCATGTACATTCATAAATTTTTTTTGTATTACCAAGATAAATAGTTTTTCCATTATTGGAAACAATGTGACCTAGGAAATATATATTTTTTCAAACAAAATTTACATTTGTTAAATTTTCAAAATAGTTTCTTTTCATTAATATTTTCAATAACAACCTATATATGTATTTTATACTCCTCATTACTTTTATAATTTACTATAATTTCATAAATAAATACAAAAAATATATTATAAAATAACAAATTAAATATGTTATTTATAATGTCTATCAATATATAAGGTTCATTAGTTCTCCCAAATGACATAACTAAAAATTCATTATTACAATATCCATTATGAAACATAGTCCTCAAAATGTATAATTTATTTATTTTCATTTGAGGGTACCCCATCCTTATGCCAGCAATCAAAAAATATTGTCCACCCTAGAGTTGATCAGTCAAATTATAGATATGTGTAAAATTATATATATTCATAATATTTATTGTATTCATGGATATATAAATAATGAAATGTATCAATGAAACCTTTTTATTTTAAATATATATAATGTTGGAACCCCAAGGTGATGATCTATTTCAGATGAATCTTTTATCTAATAATTCACACAAATTCTTTTTCAACACTAAAACATCAATTTGATACATTTGATAAGGGATTTTAGAAATTGTCTTTGCAATAGGTAAAAATTCAATAGTAAATTTAACCCCTCAGTTAGGAGGAACAACTGGAAAATCATCCAGAAAATCCTCAAGATACTCATTTACCCCTGAAACATCCTTAATCTGGACATTTCACTTGTTTTAAACAATATGTACAAGTTAAATCTCATTTTCAATTTCAAACAATTTATCAGATTTATGATATGTTATCAGTATTATGGTTTTATTGTCTTACACAAACTAAATATCATTCTAAAAAATAACTTATTTTGATCTATTATAAATCTTATCATGATAAATAGAAAGCTAGTCCATAAATAGAATAACCTAAAACTCTAATAGGAGCAAGTCAATAACAAAATAATTTAATCACTTTCTATGGAAATGATATACAGATTCCTATAATTTTTTTTCCATCAATATTTATCCATGTATTCTTACCAAGTGCTTGGGTTCATTTCATGAGGTGAAATTTCTAGTTTAGTAGAAAATTTCATCGAAATAATTGAATTTGTATACCCTAAACCCAAAAAACACATTGGATTATTCAACAAATACAATAATCCTTCCGGATATCACATCTTCAGGTGGATATAAATCTTCTAATATAGTTTCAAATTATTTTTATACAACCATATTCTTATAATCATATAGAATTCCCACTTGAATTATTAACATTTTAAAAACACAGTTAAATTAACTCAATTCCTTATAATTAATGAATATCAACATAGGCTTCTTCTTAATTTTTTAATCATTTTCCTAGCACTCATGAGACATTCTCCCACACTTTCCTCATTGGTATCACTTCAATGAATTTAAAAGTCATTATCAAGGATTCAGATTACAAAACATTGGATTATAACGGGAAGTGATGTTTTTATATCATGATTTGTTTTATGAGTTATACACCAATTCAGGTCTATCTGACTTTTTCATATTCTTTTAATCATAAAAAACATACATGTAAGGAATATATATCTCAACGTTCTCAAGAAAACTAAAAAGTTTATAATAGAATTGAAACTCTTTTGAAGATAATGCAATCCGAAAATTTTTTATCAAATGTTTGTAAAATATTTTAATCATACATTAAATGTCTTCCGAAAAATATTTTATATACATACAATTAATAATAAAATTAGATTCATACAGTCCCACAGAATTATAATTTCATTGCATTAGTTCTAATAATTAATTATCCATTCCATGTTGTACAATTTAAGGAAAATATTTTTCCAGAAAATGCATAAAATAATCAAATTAAAAATAGTCAAAATCATATTATTATTATAAGAAATTCATAACCATAGAACACCATTGATCAACATCACATTCAAAATGAGAAATAAATAGGTGTACCTTTTAGTGTAATAAATATCACATGACATAAAATATCTTTTCTACTGCACTGATCCATCCTTTGGCTACCACTATGTCAAATGACCCAATGAATGATGGGGGATGTTTCCTCATGTAATGATCCAAAAACAAAACATTCCTTCTTGGTAGATCAGGTTCATAACTATCATTGAAACCACCACCATATTTCATTTCAGTCCACTAAGACATTACTCCCACAATCCAGTCGGTTCCAATTTCCACCAATCCAGGCTATAGATTTGGACAGATATTAGCCTCTTTTTGTTTTCCTGGTTGAACAACGTTGTTCCTTCTTTTGAAAATGATTCCTGAAAAAAAATTCAAAGATGATGAAATATGGAAATATTCAAATTCTATAACATTTTAAATTAAACATAATGTTAAAATAATTTATTGAATTAAATTCACATCACCCTAAACATAACGTAATCTCACCCATCCTATGAGGCCAATATTAAGGAATTATCATAATAATTTTCCTATTTATGATTATTAGTACAAAAAATACATTTTTCAAATTGCGTATCTTTTTTTTTGGTTTATAAATTTATAACATTAAGTCATAAAACATACAAAAACATCCCATATTTATATAGAGTGGATACTAATAAAATAATATACATTTCATCCAAAATGTTACACAGTTATTATTAAACATGATTCCATTGAAAAATATTATAAAAAAAAATAAATTTACTTCCTTCTTCCTCTTACAAAACCTTATAATCTGAGAAAAAAATTAAATACATGGGATGAACAAACAAATCTCAGAAAGGGGTATATAGTGTGAAACTGTTAGACAAGTGATACCATAAAAACCAATAATACCCATTTTATAAAAACCCATTATCATGTATAGAAACATTATTTTGTATCCATAGAAAAATTTTAACATATCATTCTTACAATCACCATTAAAAATTGAATAACCATTCAATCAAATTCCATCATTGGAGTACCTAATTCATTGGAGTGATATAATGTGGTTATCCCATCATTTATATAGCTATAATGGAATCAAACACAATTTTTGTTATCCATAATGGGGATCAATCATTGATAATATAACCTATAATTGTCACAAACCAAATAAACAATGTATAAATAATATATCATGATTAAAACTCATGAAAAATCATTTAAACCCATATGATAAATAGATTCACATATCAAAATACCTTTTATGTATAAATAATCCTTTTCAAAAATATATATCAAAAAATGATCATTATGATGAAAACATATACTTCAA
Source organism: Viscum album (assembly GCA_963277665.1). NCBI lineage: Eukaryota > Viridiplantae > Streptophyta > Magnoliopsida > Santalales > Viscaceae > Viscum > Viscum album. Next base: position 1,192,436,161 of record OY728121.1, on the reverse strand, counting down.
AAATACTTATGGAATTTGATAATATAATCCTAAATGTAAAAAATCATTTCAATGGCATATCTCACTCCTACAATATATAAAAAACAATCATTTTAAAAAAAATTGTAAAGAGGCATTTGATATGATTTTGATGTAAATTATATTATTAATATCATATAATTGAAGTGAAAATTTATATAATTAATGGAATATATGTATACACTATATATCCACACAATAAATGATAAAAAAAATTATTACACAAATAATCTTACTATAACATAATTTTTATGTGTGAGGTTATCCCAAAGAACCTAAATTGTGTTATGAATTCTCTTACCTCGTTTTCATCATAATTAAAATGTGTTCTAAAAACAAGTATTATGGTCTAATGAGTGTTATTAATATATTATAGAAAAATATTCATATTTATAAATAAATATATTATATTCTCAAATCATATTTTAACCATTTAATAAGTAATCTTTTGTTATTTCCATTATTTTAAATGGGTTCTTTACATGGTTTACATTGTGAGTTTGTAATCGAATTTAATAATGAATGGACGAGAAATATTATATGAGGAAATAAATGGTATCAAAAAAATTCAATATCTTTTAATTTTACCATATATCATTTTTTATATATGGGGATCATTAATTTGAAAAAACATTAATGATATTTTTTAAGTTCATGTTGGCTGTTCAACGATAATCAGAACTAGATTCTTTATATTGTTCTATATTATGAATATATTTAAATTCCAAAAAATAAAAAATATTAATAATACACATTAAAAAAAATTTCAGAAATTAATTTTTTATGACAAAAATATATGGAAGTAATGCAAATAAAAAAAACATTGTCCACGATGTCTGTAAATCAACGCATCATAGACGATGTTTTTATAGTTAAAATAAATGATAGTGGACAGGTAGTATTATGATTAATTATTAAATAGACATGAAAATATTATGGTATATATATGTTACTAGTGTTTTTGATCATCATTTATATGTGTAGGATACAATAGTGTATAAAATGATACATAAATAAAAAGAAAATAAGTGAAAAATGAAAGAGTATTTTTACCTCGTTAATTCTCATTCTTGAGAACATCCTTTATGCACTTGGATTTTTCCTTTTTTGTTGGACCATTAGATCTTGTATGCTGATAATAGGATTGGGATTAATCATTGGGGACAAATAGGTCATGTCTCAACGTTTGATAGTTGTTGGGGAGAATATGGGGAGAGGGTGGTTTTTAAAGTGAAGGATTGTATGGGTTTTACATTATTTTAATCATTATTTTAATATTTATTTCAACATAATTAATATTTTTTTATTGTGGTCAGAAATAGTATTCAGGTAATTTCAATTCAAAATAAGGGTTTTTACTGCATTAGAACATCATGAATGACTCAATAATTCAAGTATTTATATTTTTTAATAATTATGATATTTCACTATTCCAAAAAAATCAAGTATTTTAGAAAATGTAACAAGATTCACCTCAAAGAAATTTAAATTTTTAGAACACAAAAATGAAGAAATTTTTTTAAATTTTTTTATCTAAATATGATAATTTTTTATTCAAAATAAAATAAAAAATTATTCAAAATATATCATTTTTATAATCATAAATGATTTTATAACACATTGTAAAATTACTTAGGGACACATAATAAAATCCTATAACCATAAGACTATCAAAATGAAAATTTAATAATCAATTTCATGAAATTATATTTTCTTTTAAATCATTATAATATTTATAAAATATGAACTAAATATTTATGACTAAAAAATGCCAACACATAATGTCTAATTTCCAAAATGAAGTTCTCAGTCAGGATCTAAGTATCACTAAGCGGGGGAGGGGGTGAATTGGTGATATGTTTTTCTTTTTATGATTCATTCCTTTTGAAACAACCTTCACCACCGGTTAATGAGTTTATTTCCTTCTGAAAAAACTACACCACAGGAACACAATATTTACAAGGGTCACTACTCAGCAAAGATGTTATGTCCTTGGTATAGTATGGAAATAGTCCAGTACCACACAATCCTCTAAGAAAAAAACCATTTATGTGGAATAAAACTAGTAGTATATACCCTTATAGTCATATGGATCTGGGAAAACAATCCGGATGTGTGTGTGCACCCTCTTACCAAAAATACAGAATTACAGTATTTCATTGCTTATTTGCAGTTGAACAGGTGTATTCATTGGAGTACAAATATGCAATTTCTTACCAAGAATCTGGTAAAACTATTTTACACACAACCTAGTGTGGGTGAAAAACCGAAATCATTCACACTACCTTTTATGTCTCTTGCATGAAAATTTTATGCCATTTGCCCAAGATTTGATTTTGTCCAGGAAACTCCTCTTGTACGCAACAGCAATATTGTGCACAACACTCTTCTTGTGCACAAATCCACCTTCATGCACGCAACTCAATTAAATTCTCACACTATACTTTTCTTAATATTTTATCTCTCCTCAGAGCTCGGGATTTCTCTATGTGTCGAGCTACACAGATGTGAGGGGGCCTCCACTTATTTATTGGCCTCGTCGACCCCCAAGCGCAAAAACCCAAATCTATCGTGTAAGATCATGAAGCTTCATGAAAAACACCATTTGACTTCACATTGGGTGAATAAGGATATTACACACCAAACTCATCTTTTGAGAACTTATTTGAATATTTCGCGCACCTAATGATTTATCCATTTTCTAATGTGTGGACCTAAAATCATGTCGTTCGCGCTACATATTAAGCCATATTCAAACAGGGTACCACCTTTAACTATTCTTTTGTGTTACCTCCTGATTGATCGTTCCTTTTTAATTTCTCTCTTCAATGCATCCCATAAAAATTCATTAGCTTTTATCCTGAAATACTCTATCATGATATGTACCCTCTTATGGAACAACATTAGCATCATCAGATTTTCAACAGAAAGTATTGAACCTTCCATATGTTCCACAAGAATCTTCACTTCCAATCAAAACTGAATGCGACTAGCAGCACCATTACTCCACCCATCCATCATAAGGAAACCATCACATGTTCTCCTAAATTCTGATATTTTTGAAATAACAACTAGTAAAGCATTGTCTAGTTTTCCATGCTCCTTACAATGTTATTTGATTTATCTTATTTGACATCAAAAGGCAATACTCTGTAACGGCATGTTCATATTACATTCTTCTCTACACAACATGGTACCACCAAAAAATATATAGTTAGTTCGACAATGATATAAATATACAATGATTAAACTTATATTATACATAAATTTTTATTATACTCTTAAAGGAGAGGTTATTTTCTATTATCTAAATAACTTTTTATCTTGGCGATGTTACCATTATTAATGTCATATTACTATTCATTTTGTAAAAAGTACTTAATTAATATAAATATAAATTATTTCATTATAAATTTATAATAAATTTAAATATTTATTTATATAATGAAATAGATATATTTTTAATTACCTGGGTTGTTAAAATATTTATTTTAATGACCCAAAAAATCCATAATGAAAAATCAACATGGTCAATTTAAATGACATCTTATGGTTATGATAAATGTATGAACTTATTTGGTTTTATGTTTTGGATTTTAAAATAACATTAATAATTGTGTCCATTGAAAATATAGTCATTGAATAGTGATCACATGATTAGTATAAATATAGGCAATTAACAAATCCTATTTAATCAGAAAAAGGAAGCGACAACCTCATCCCATAGACATTCCCCTTACAAATCCAATTCGTTTGAGATCAGGAAGGAGGTGATGTCATTAGGCCTCTCTATTGTGAAAACCCAAGATTAGCATGAATATGTAAACCATGAGTGGAACCGACTACGAGAGAAGTGGAATTTGGTAGAGATTACCACACGAGCGATGATATCTCAGCCACCCTAGGAGTATTTTACCATGCACACCATAGCATAAGGTATTATGCAGGTGTTTTAAGGGGTTATGTTACGTGACCTGAGAATTTTGATTATTTACATTATTTTTTATAAAATTATTAATATTATTTCATTTTATTATTGTTACTTTGTTAATAGTTTTTTAAGCACAAATAGTATTTTTTTAGTTAATGTTCAACTATGGAATCTTTTTTGATAATTTAATGGATTTTGTAATTAAATAATATTTTAATAAAATTTTTATATTATAAAATTGCCTTTTAATATGTGTACATTATCGTGTAATTTATATGAATACAATTATAATTTTTTATTATGTTTTGAATGCTATTTTTGTCAAAACCCATGAAATTTTGATAAATTACAGTTTTTATATTAATAGTTAAAATTCAAATATTTATAAAATTATATCGATAAAATTAATATTATTTTTGGAATTAGTATTTTGAAATTTTCAAATTGTGGATTTTTCATAATTTTCTGAGACTATCGAATTTTTGGGTAAAAAAATACTGTTTAAATATATAATGTATTTTATGACATCCGAATGAACCAATAGTGATGTCATTAAATACTATAAACATTATATTACTCCAATATATTGTATTCCATTAAAATAATTTTAATTTAGGTTTATTTGATTTATTTAACAAAGTCTTAGTGGACCCACCAAGACTTATAAATCATTTTATCTTTTCAAATTATTTTCCTCATGAGTGTGACTCACCTCCACATAACCAACCCTATTATTTTAAGAATTTAGGCCATTGGACTTATAGAATATTGTTTTCCACTCCACTTTTTATAATACCATGGTAAAAAACCATGGGGAGGTTTTTGGATTTTATTTATTTAATGTGATGTGTCTCAAACCTATATAATAATGAGTTCATTATTCATTCCAATATAAACCCACAAAATCTCCCACATACTACTCAATAAAATACGTTGGAGTTATACATACCCATGTCAGCCTCTCTCTATAACCCTCCCAAGGTTCCCCAATCTCCCATGAATCCTGTCTCAATCCTCTTCCAAGCAGTTGGGATCACCCTTCCAAATAAGGTATTCTCATATTCATTATTTATATCCATGTATACTATTATTATTATGCCCTTTTTTCAATTATAAAGGTTGGGATATTATTTAAATCCTCTACCATACATTCCTCTTCATGTTTGTATAATGATATATCCCCTTACTCTCTCATTAAATTACTCCCATGTACACCGGTTAGTATGCTGCAATTCTGTTACAAATTTCTCTCTCATCATTTACATATGAGAAATTATTTTTTATTGCGTATCTAACTTCCATTGCATATGTTTGGAAATGTATCTATATGACCCCCTAAATTTCCTTTTTTTTTTACATATTACAAGACTCCCATTTCTCTCCCATCAACCTATTTTATGAATTCTTATGTCAGGTCGTTATGCTGGCGAAATTGCACTGCATTTTTTCAAGCCAAAATTATAGTGTAGTATATACCATACCCTATTCTATATCATGGGTATTAACCATTATTTAAATATACATATTTAATGGTACATTCATGTATTTATTCCACATTACTTAATCATGGAATAACTTATGATGTTGATCGATTCCATGTTATATGATTAGTGTGACACAGTTATGCATGAAATGAAATGTTTAAGAAGGGTGTGACCTGATAGAACTCTAATGCATAGGGTAAAGTATAGTATCATGATACATAATGTGTAATTAGTGTTTACGCATGATAAATCATGTCCAATGATGGTTTACACGAGCTTAATTTGCAATGAGGGTTTACTCATGCTCCATGTGAAATGTGACATAAATGATGCTAATATCTTGTTAAATGTTGTTGTCGCATCTCGATGTTATGATTATCATAAATTAACAAGAATTTATGTTTTTCTTTCTCTTGTTATCCATTTATATTCCTATTATATAACACGTATTGTATTCTATATATTATTCTGTGTCTAATCCCTTACTGTTCATTATAGCTCACCATTTTCTTATTCATGTCCTCGTTTTATCCTATGAAATACTAAGTTGGAGGGAATGAAGTGTTCATGTAAAAGAATTTTTAATTAAGGTGTTGGATTCAATGTTTTATGTTGTTTTGAAATGTACGTAATACACAAAGACACAAGTACTATTGGTCATCAACGATGTATCAATTGAAGGTTTTTCGGTAATAAATCTTATTTTTGTGTGAAATAAAGAGAAGGGTTTTCATATATGCGGCTTTGGCATAGATGTACCTAGATGTTAGAATTATATCAATGATTATTAGGTTTGACCCAGGGTACCCTAGTACATGAAAATGGGCCTTTCTGCACTCTCGGTGAGGACACTCCGAGGGGATATTAATTGTTAAATTAAAATTCTTAGTATGAACCATTATTAAGGGAAATAAATTTTTTTCCCAAAAATATATGTTGGGATGTAGATCATGGATAACATAGATAGAAGGCTGTAGATTCATAAGATAAATAAATAAATGTTATTTAAAATTCATCCATTTTTACCTTTTTATTACCCATTATATGTAACACCTAACATTCCTTTTATTATATCCAAAAACCAGTTATTGGAGGACACAAGCAAACAATCGAAGTAAAAATAAATGTGATGGCTATACTAATGAGAATACAAATTTGATTGGAGTAAGAATCGTGAACATTATCAAGATTCTCTATTATTTAACTCATTCATTGAATAGAAACAATGATCAAGAGGAATGTTCAAACTCCCCTATGAATTAACAAGTAGCTATTGAGATCTTCATGATACAATGGCTTCCTATTTTTAATGGATCATCAGATCCCTCAACAGTCGAACAATGCAAAAAATCTATTGAAATGTTCATCTCCATCCATCTATGTTCTGAACAATAGAAGGTTCCTCTCAAAGCTAATCGTATAGAAGGTGAAACTGATCAATATTTGACATTGATAAATAATATGATGCCTAAGGAGTAGATCAGGGATTTATAATGGAAGGATTTATAGAAAAATAATTCAATAAATATTTTACATGTACCCTCCTGCATTATATGGAAATAGACTTCCTTACCCTAAAGAAAAAATATGATAAATCCATCGAAGCATACGAGGTAGATATTACAAGGACTACACGATATTCCACTGTCATTTTCATTACCCCTAAATGTAGGGTTGACCACTTCTTTGGTGGGCAGAAACCTAGAAAGCAAAAATCCCTGGTGATCCGTGACTTTGACAACTAAGGGAAAATTTCTTGATGTTACCTAATGGTCTAAATATTGATAGATAAATATCAGGGGTGTCATGCAGATATGAATAATTAGGTGGATTAAAATTATAGTGATCCGATGGATAAATCCAATGGTTATGATAAAATCAAACACAAGAATTTTTAAAGGTGTGGATGGAAGAACCTCAGAAATTTCCTAAAAGGGCAGAGGAAATGCTTTAGGTGGGGAAGAGAAGGGCACCTAGATGTTATCCTGCAACAATAAAAACTTTTTGCTGTTATAGAGAAGAGGAATGCTTCCTTCAAATCTCAACGTGTTGTTCACTTCGTCAATTGTAAAGAACCGGTGCACCATGCAGAGTAGTGGCACAATACAAGCATTTCTAAAGGAAACCAACATCCTCAATGGCATCATGGGAGTGATTTTTCCATCACTACTACCGATGTGAACCCCATCAACGATGTGATGACAGGTATGCTAGTTATTCATTCAGGAATAACGAACCCACTCAATGATTTTGCTTCAACACATTCTTTTATATCCTGAATGGTTAGTAGAACAATTCCAAAAACACCACACCTTTTAGGAATAATGATGTCAGTTAGTAAGGAAAATGTGAAAATCATTGGATCCCATGTATATAACTCACACCTTATCATAATAAGAGTATTAAAAATCACAGAAAACCTCATAATACTCTATCTAGTGTAATTTAATGCAATTATGGGCATGGATTAGCTTTCCATATATAGATCCAACACAAATTTGCATGAGAGGGAAATCACTATCCATTTGGAGAATTGACACCTGATTCAATACAACTACAAGGTGAAATATTAATCTTCATTAGGTAAATCATTTCTAGAAATGAAATTAATTCCCTTGAAGAATTTATATTTTGATCAATTGATAGAGTCTATGGAAACAACCATCCATGAAGACACGCGTAATGTGAGTGAATTCACTAAAGATTTTCCTGAGGAATTTTATGGTCTTACTCCTATAAGTGAAGTAGAATTCCCAATTGACCTTAATAATTGGGAAATAAAAATTCCCAAGACTCCATTTAGAATGGATATTGTGGAGCTTGGGATCTAAAGAAACCAATACAAAAGAATATGGATAAAGGGTTTATGCAAGCAAGTGCCTCACCATAGGGTGAATCAGTCCTCTTTGTTATGAAGATGGATGGGTCAACGCATATTTTCATAGATTATCATGATCTTAAAGAAATCATGATAAAGAAAACGTATCCTCGACCATAATTTTATGACTTGTTAGATTATCTTCATGGATCACAATATATTTCTTAAGTGGATATGCAGTTTCGATATTATAAAATAAGGGTGAAGACGGAATATATCACCATGGCTACTTTTCGTACAAGGTACATGCTATATGAATTCATAGTTATGCCTTCAAATTTGACTTATTCTCCAGAAATTTTAATGTAATTGATGAATAGATTATTTATACATTATATCCAAATAATTATAGTAATATTTATAGATTATATTATAATATATTCCAAAACGAAGGAGGATCATGAGGAGCATCAAAGAACTGTACTAGAGACCTTGCCGAAGGAGAAGATCTATGAAAAGTATAGCATTTTGAGTTCTGGTTGAATGATGTATCATTATTGTGACATTTCATCACACACAATGGGATATATGTGGATCCCTCCAATACAGCTGCAATAGAGTGATGGATGAGGCCATCATCAGTAACAGATATCCATATCATTTTTGGGTTAGCCGGATATTATTAATGATTTGTGAGAAACTTTTCATGATTTTCCAACCATCGTACAAAGATAACTCGAAAGGGATTAGTGATTTATTGGTTTTATGAATTCAAAAAATTCATCATGGTTTTGAAAAGGTGGCTTATCATTATACCTATGCCCACATTACACACAATGGGATAACTATTTTTTGTATTCAGTGATGCATTGATGAAGGTAATTGGTTTTGTGTTGATGAAAAATGAAATGTTATTTCTTATGCTTTAATGAAATTGAATTTTCAAGAGATTAATTATCCAACACATGATATGTAGTTAGTTGTGGTGATCATTCATTAAAAAATATGGAACCATTATCTCATTGTGGAGAAGTGTGAAATATATACGGAAAACAAGATCCAAAAGTATATATTAACAATAAAAGTGTTGAATATGTTTCTATGAAGATGGTTAGAGTTAATCAAACAATATGAAATCTCAATCCATTACCACCATGGGAAAGAGAACAAGGTGGCAGATTATCTATGTAGAAATTTCCCAACTATTCATTCATTGATGGGAATGGTGAAAGATCCAATATTCATATATTTTATATAGATGGACATGAGAATTATAATGAATAGAATATAATCAGTCCTTTCACAAATGATTTCTCAACCATATCTTTTGAAAATGATAAAGGATTCTCAAAAGGATGATGTGGGAATTCAGAAGAAATTGAATGGTATCAGAAAATGGAAATCTTCATAGTTCAATGTTAATGAAGAAGAAACCGTGACACTTGGGAAACGACTATGTGTTCCAGCATTTCTGAAGCTGAATAAGGAACTTTTGGATGATGCACATAGTTCAAATTTCACTATTCTCCCAGGATACATAGATATGTTTTGAGATCATTGAGAGAATTATTGGTGGGATAATATATAGAAGGATATTTCTGAGCATATATCAATGTTTATATTGTGTCATAAAAAGAATGAATAGAGGTATAAGTCTAAGGGTATGATTCAACAATTTCACATACTAGCATGGAAATGGGAGAACATTACAATGGACATTGTCACTAGACATCCGAAGACATCCAAAGGCTATAATGCAATCTGGTTTGTTATGTATCTTCAAAAATAGATTGAATTGTTCATTTAAATTTGGTAGGATTTATCATTAGAACAACTAGAACTTATATATATAAGAGATGTTGTAATGTTGCACTTAGTATGACTATCTAATTTATCTGATCATGATACATGACCCACATCTATGTTTTGGATGATTATTTAATATTCATTGGATACTAAGAAGAACTTCAGTAAGGCCTATCATCCCAAAACTAATGGCCAATATGAGAAAACTATATAGACAATGGAAGATATGTTATGATCATATTCAATATCTTTTAATATTGTATGTAATAAAAATCGTCATCTGGTTGAATTCTCAATTAATAACAGTTTCCACTCGATCATATGAATAGAACCATATGAATCCATGTATGGGAAGAGGTGCAAAACTCTATATTGTTGGGATGAAGTAGGTGAGTGTAAGCTTCTAGGACAAGAAATGGTCGACGAAATGGTGGATAATGTGAAAACAATTCAGTTCCATATCGAGGAATACCAGAGTCGATATAAGAGTAATAGAGATAAATGTTGATGAGACATTGAGTTTAAAGTTGGAGACATGTTATTTCTACACAATTCTCTATGGAATATTTTTATGATGTTTTTAAGTAAATGGGAGTTAATTCCTAGCTATATCATCCCCTTCAAGATTCATGGTCATGTCTGGGATGTGGCCTATCGACTAGAACTTCCACCTACCTTGGCCAATGTAAATGACATATTTCATGTATCACTATTATAGAAGTACATACTAGACCCTTCAAAATTACTCTCTTCCGAGGTATTATAGCTAAAATATGATATGTATTACGAGGAGAAACTAGTGACGATCTTAGATCTTATAGAAAAAGTTCAATTATATAATAATATGCTCCTCGTCAAGGTGTTGTGGTGAAACCACAAGTATTATGAAGTGACGAGGTAATATGAGGATGTAATGAAGCAGAGTTACCCTAATTTATTGTATTGTGGGAAAAAGAAATTTTGAGGGAGAAATTTCGTAAGGAGGGAAGATTGTAATGACCCAAAAATTAATTTATGAAAAATTATCTTGGTATATTTAAATGTCTTCTTATGGATCTGTAAAATGTGTGCACTTATTTTTTATTATGGTTGTGATTTTAAAATACCGTTATGAATTGTGACCATTGCTAATATAGTTGTTGAACATTTATCAAATTATTAGTATCAAAATATGGCATTAACAAATAAAATATACATAGACAAAGTGATGGCCTCATCCAGTTGACTAGCCCCATACAATGCCCATTTTTTAGCGCTCATAAAGGAGGTGACATCAATGGTCTTCTCTCTTGACCATGACTAATAGGAGATTGAATAATTTAATCTTGAGCAGAACCACCTACAAGAGAAGTGGATGTAGATAGTGATTACTCCTCGAGTGATGTTATCCGAGCCACCCCAGGAGTCATTCACCGTCACGCACCTTACCCTAAGGACTTATGTGGGTGTTTTATGGGGTTATATAACTGGAAACTAGTATTATGATTATGTACATTATTTTTTTATATAATAAAAAATAAATTCCATTTTATTATTGTTACATTGGATATAATTTTTATTGTAGAAATAGTATTTATTTCTTAATGTTCAACTAAGTAAACAATTTTGATTAATTAATTTATTATTGAATCAAATGATATTTTATTAAAAATTTATTCTTAGTATGTTACATTTTATTAAATATAACTAATCATGTAATTTTTATTAATAAAATTATATATTTCGTTATGGGATGAATGCTATATTTCTCAAAACCCATTAATTGTTGATAAATGTCAATTTGTGAAAAAAATTTGAAATTTCACATGTTTAGAAAATTATTTGGATAAAATGAATATTATTTATTGAATTTGGACATCGAAATTATCTAATAGTGGATTTATCATAATTTTCTGAGACATTCAAATTTTTGGGAAAAAATTAAATAATGTTTAAATATATAATGTTTTTATGAAATCATATTGACACAATTATGATGTAATAAAAAAATATAAACATTATTATCGGCCAATAAATAGTATACCATTAAAATATTGTGATTTTAGGTTTATTTGATTTATTTTACAAACAATTAGTGGACCCTCCAAGATATATAAAACATCTTATCTTTTTAAATTATTTTCTTTACGATTGTGACTCACCTCCACATAATAATCACTATATATTAAGAATTTTTTCCATTGTCCTTATTAAATATTTTTTCCCACACTCATTTGGAAAATACCATGGATTAAAACGATGGGTTGGTTTGTTGTTTTCCTTTGTTTAATGTGGAGTGACCCAAACCAACATAATAAATAATACCTTCTACTTTCTTAAATAAACCCACCCAAACATATACATCCTCCTCACTCAAAGCCATTAGATTTAGACCCACCCCTTCCACATTCTCTCTAAAATCCTCCCATGGTTCCCCAAACATTAAATAAGCCTCTCTGAATCCTCTACCATGCTTTTTGGATCACTCTTCCTAGTCAGGGATTCTCACATTCTTTATTTATGTCCATGTTTCCTTATATATTAATTCCCATTCATTTTCAATTATAATTGTTTATGTATTATTCCACACCTCCACCATACAACCCTCTTAGTTTTAGAATAATTAGAGATCCCCTTTCTCTCACATTAAATACACCCATGTACAACCATTACTACACTGAAATTCCATAATAAGTGTCTCAATCCTCATTTACATTCAGGAAATGCAATTATATTATGTATCTAAATTTCATTAAAATTTTTGGGACATAAATCTATATAACCCCCTTAATTTCCATTTTATGTACATATGACAAGAAAACCATTTCTATCTCATCAACCATTTTAATGAATACTTATGTCACAATGTTATGCTGCTGAAATTGCATCATGTTCTCCATGCCAAGAAAACAATGTAGTGAATATCATACCAGTTATCTATTAAGGGTATTAACCTTTATGAAAATATACATATTTAGTGGATGTTTAATGTTTTTATTCCTCATTCCATAATTGTGTAATGAGTTATGATATTGATTGATTCCATGTTATATGATCCATTTGAAACACTTTTGAATGAAATGAAATGTTTAAGAATGGAATTCCATGATAGAGCTCCATTGTATTGGGTAAATTATAGTATCATGAAAGGTCATGCATAATTATTTTTGACTATTGATAATTAAAATTCAATGATGGTTAACTCATGATTCATGTGCAATGAGGGTTTACATTTTATCCATGTGCAATGTGCCTTAGGTCATGCTAATATAATTTTAAATGATGTTGTCACATCTCCATGTTATGATTATCATTCTTATTAATTCCTTCTTGTTCATGTTTCACTTGTGCCTCATTTATATTCCTATTGTCTAACATGTAGTTATTCACCATGTTATTCTATGTTTATTCCCTTAGTAGGCTTTATAGCTCACCCTTTTCTTAGGCATGTCCTCAGGTTATCATATGCAATGCTAAGTACGAGGGATTAGTGGTCATGTAAAGGATGATTTCAATAAGTTGTTGTGTTCTAGGATTTATGTTGTTATGTAATGTTATTAAGAACTAAATACAGTAGACCTCTCTATCAACTATGTTTTTATCAATTGATGGTTTTAATGTAATAGATCATGTTTTTGTGTGAAATAAAGATTAGTGTTTTCATATGTACAATATAAATTTAATTAAAATAAATCAACACAAGTGATTTAATTGATTTATTATTCAAATTAATTTTTTAAAAATAATAATAATTTTTAGAATAATTTTATATTTATTTAATTATAAAAAAATTGATGGAATGATCATTTAATTTTAATTTAATCTATTTCAAGATACCTTATTGAATAATATGCATTGTAAGGGGAATTATACTATGATAACATCTTATTTATTTCTATAGATATATCATTATAATGATGATTTAAATGTAATTATATAAAACCTATGAAACACTCTGATCTAAATCACCAAATCATTGATAGAGTTCCAAATAACCTAATATGCACCTACCCATATGCCTGACATTGAACAATAATAATGAGGTATAAGTGTGAAATATTGGGGATACTATTACATTAGTACTCCTGAGATATCATTGTACATAATTGAAGTGATTAAGAAAACATATGAAAATTAATAAAAAAATAGATCCTATAAGCGGGTAAATAAATAATAATTATCAACAAATGTTATATTAGTATTTCATGTATGTCTCATAAACATATACTATAAAAACAATATGCAATGCTGGTAGTGAAAAATAATATCATAATAATATAAATAATGGTAGAATTTCACATAATTCATTAGTCTCATCATTTATCACCACACCACTCATTCTAATCATTATGAACTATCAACTTCATGTCCATTTCCATAATTGGATCACACGTCATTAAATATGTAAGTGAAATGAGATTCCCTCATAGGGTGTGAGTACAAGGCCTTGTAAGAATTCACCAATGGTTGATAACATTAATTCAATTGATATAATTCTGTATTCAATGATAAATATTCCTAACACATATAAATAACATTTATATCACTTACTCATAAAATATTTTATAGGTTGTAAGATTCTGGAACTACCTAGTATGGCTTTGTTTAATAAATAACATCATGAATCAATTTCTGAGACAACCCCCTTGGAAATAAAAGTCCAAATATCATTTTTGAAATATCCCACATTAAATGGAAGCCTACGTACATGATGAGTAACATATTATACATCCCAGAAAGGTGGATAGTCCATATGGACCTACCTACAAACTCTACTATAAGAAAAAGGTATCAAGACATTGATGAAATGTATGTATGATTATAGATCGAATATGAAAACATATAATTCATGTTTCATTTTAATATTGTATTATATGTTACAAAAAATTAAATATAGCTTTTTTGGGTTACAAAAAACATGCTAAAAGTATTCTAGAAACATATAAAAAGAAGTGATAATTATAAGGAAAACATATATTTGTAGAATTTTTTTTTACACAACTGTAATAATCTGAATCCAATTTCACCTATGAATACTAGAATCCTTCTTAGTCAAGAATAATTATGATTCCAGGATCATGATTTTAGACAAACTACAACAAAAAGAATGGAATATTTTAAACATAATCAATATGGATCATTGCTGAAAATATATTAGGTCCAAATAATGACTATAAATCAAAAACATATATTAGGTATTTCATTATATTATGGATGAGTAATCAACCTTTTATGACATTATAATTCTTATATATTTGATCAATAAATAAATTATATAAATGTTTTTATCATGGAAATGAAGATTGTATTTCTTTAGATCGTGATTGTATAAAATGGTTTATTAATTTCTGATTAAACTACTATATGGACATCAATAAGAGGCGAATAAAAGGGAGGATGGAGACCAAAATAAATAAGTATATCATATACGATTCATAGTAGTAGAAAGGAGGACAAAATGATATTAATTGAGTGAATCATCATCAAATATTCCATGTCATACTATATTGTTGACTAATATAATGCAATTAGTTCCCAAATTTTTTTATATCTGATTTGAAGGAAATGAATTATTGAATGATTAATATCCTAAAATACATATTCATTTGAGGATTATCATTATATGAAATCTACGAAATTTCACTTCTTGAATTAATGGTCATGTCTTCATCCATGAATCTATTAATTCCATGAATATATATTTATACCCTGATGCATCTCATGTAACTATTATCAATCTTAAATTTTTTTACTACATTTAATTCATATATTATGCTTAAAATAATTTAGCAAAACCATTACTATTGAGGGAATAATAAATCTAGTTTTACCACAAATGATGCATTTGGATCCACCTCAACATCCTTATAGATAATCAAATGAATATGATCTTGATTTTTTCACTAACCATTTGATTTTTTGGGAAGATGAAGAGTCATTATTTGTATTCTATTTCCATTAAACTGAGTATTCACATTAGTTTGAGGGATTTCAAGTTTTAGTGGTTCCATGATGAAATGTCTGATCATGGTTTTCCACATAGTATACAAGAACCATGTGAGGTCCCCCCATGCTCTATTATGGATTCATGGTTGGTGCATGGTTTGAAAAACATTACACACAATCTGTAGAGATTATTTTTACATTAAATCTATATTTAGCATTTTTATTTCACTTCAATATATCATTCTCTTTCCTCATTTTTTCAATTTTTTATAATTCTATTATCCTATTAATCTCAACTCTAAGGCATTAGTAATGATTCATGATTTGTACGCATTCTCTAGATATGTTCATCATGTCTGATAATTATACATGGGGGGGGGCTTCAATACATTGGATATTTCAACAATTAATCATCACAATGATGATTATGTTTTGATATAATATCATTTTCCCTATTTCTATGTTGTTATTTGTAACATTAAGAAATTATAATTTACAATATTGTATTCAATGGTGTGTATGAAACACAATACGACATGTGTAAAATGATATAATATCCTACGACTGTATGATAAAATTAATATTTTTGTTATATTCAAAGCATGATATTTATATCAAGGAATGAAAAACAGATATGGATTATATTACATGCATGAGTGACCTTCCTCGATATCAAGATTTAAACCCAAGACTGAATTTCACCAAATAACAATGAATTGTTGACATATTATTAATTATTATAATGTGATGCAAAATAGCTATTAAATTACTTTTAATAAATAGTAATAACATTCTTATAAAAATCGTGATTCACAAAAATATATAATAGTTTCATTGGTACAATTAAAGATAAATAAAAATAAGAACCAATTTATTATAAACAGAAATATTATGATTTTTATGATAATAAAAGAGTTTTACCTTAATAATCATATAAAAATACAAGTATAGAATGATTTTAATGAATAAATATTTTATATATTTAGTAAAATATTCTTTGTATTTATCAATTAGGATTGAAATTTTTATGATAAGAACATCACTTATTTCACACATTGAAAACTATATGTTTAATGAAATTTCACCACCAACTAACAAATAATTTATTTTAAAGATTAGTATTTAAAGACATATAAATTGAATTTGATGAAATTTAAATAATTATTAATTTCATAAGGTGAAAATTATATTATGGTCAATTATTGAGATTTTTTTGAGAAACATTCTTTTTGGATGAATAATGAAAAATAAAGCATTTTAATTACAAACCATCTTTTCATATAAATATTTATTAATGTAAATTTTAATATTTAGAATTTATAAAGATAATATTATATAAATAATAGATCTATTACTCCAATTTATTGAACTATAATCAATTGCATTTTTAAATTGATTAAAAAAATAATAATATTTGTGAATAGTTTTCTACTAAAATAAGTTAATTCATCTGTCTTTGAGATTAGCATTACTCATAATTTTACCACATCTATTAATAGAATTAAGAAACATGAAAATACCCCATGTTAATAAAGATTATATTTATATTATAATAACAGAAAAATATTTATTTTCATAAATAATTAGTAATGTGAATAAAATTAATCAAAATGATTAAGTTCATATTACGCTTAAATAGGGAATAATCATTAGTATTAGTGGGAAATGACCTATCCGCATGTCTGAAATGAATTGTATGGATATATTTTGAACATAAACCTTAAAATATTTATTTTTTATTATTTTATATGATGTTTTATTATGTACGAACAAATGTATATATACATTGTCTCCCAAAAATCCAAGTGAGTCATTTTCTATCACTATAAAAGGCCACCAAATCTACCACTTACTCACCTACTTCAAATTTAATTTTATAAGAAATTATCTTCCAAAATATTTTCCCAAAATCCCTACTATATTCTTAAATAAATACTATTTTGAATAAAACTTTCCACATCTGATTTTTGTTATAATCCCGAAGAAATTACCCAATTAAGACGTAACATTTTCTCTACATATTTTTAGATTCATTTCCAATATCCACTTACTATATTCATATTTTATATTATTAAATTAAAAAAACATTATCATAAATATATTATTATTTTTTCATTTTATTTTTTCAATCAAATAATACTCACAGATCCATCTATTTGGTAAAAAATTATTTTTTCTGTGTACAGAAAACTACTATATCACAAAACGATGACTGTTATTTTTCCATTACCACCTATATGATGGGGAATTTTTATGGAAAATATATTAATATAATATATATTTTATATATATATAATATATTTGTTCCTTTTTTATTTCTATTTATATGATACATTTATGTTATCCATCTTGTGTAAATATGATTGTTAGGTTTGAAGAATTGTGGACTACTGCACCCTCAATGTGACCCGACTCGCTCATTCCATACGTGGAATATATGAAGACTGGTTATAATAAACATTAGTAACATATTTAAAATCATTATAATACTCTAATTGTAATATAAATTGTACCATTTACATTTAAGTCTTTTAATATTAAAATTAAATCAATCTATCCTTCATGTGTACGTATGACCTATCCTCTCCATGGATGGTGCACTTCATTTTTCATCTCAAAAAAATATTGTAATAAATAAATATATAGTGAATATGTCAGATTAATATGTTATTATTTACATTATTTATATTATGATAAAATAATATAATTAATAATAAAAATATATCTTGTCCAAACATACTTAAGAGAACTAGGAATATAACACCTCCAATAGCCAAAATTTTGAATGATTGCAAACAAACAAAGAATTTTTATTATAATGAATTATTATATGATATTATATATATAATTATGGTTTGTGTATTGTTTATTAAAATATATAAGCCACTTTATAAGAGGATAATTAACATAGACCAAAAGTAAGGTTAGGGTATGGGATTTCTTCTCAATTAAATTAAAATTGAGAATTATGTTAATTATGAACCAATTCAATTTTATTATGTGTATATACAACCTATTTAAATTTTATATCATGAATCCAATAAATATAATTATATTATGTGTTTTGTTTAATTAATGTAGAATTATTATTTAAAATTTTCAATGTGGAATGGGACACAAAAAAATGCTTAAACATTATTTTTACCTGAGATTGTATTATTGTAAACAACTAATGTTGTTAACTATACTCTAATGAGGTATCAATGAAAAATATGTTTTCTTTTCTAAATTTAGATATTTTATTTGGAAACTTATTTATTTGATACATGAGGAATTCTTTGGTCTGTTATTTCATGGATATGGGATCAATTAATTAAAACTCATTGATGCATCATTAATCTCATGTGATGAAATAGTTGGTGAAAATATATGTGCTTTCCCCCAAATGCTATACCATCTTTTGAACCATCTTGAATTAAATGGTTTAATGTAGTAGGAAACATGGATTCGAATAATTATGAATTTCTTCTATTTATACCCGACTATTATATATCCATGATAATTTTTATCAATATTTCTATACATTTTTTTCATTTTTAGTTTATTAATTAATGACATGTGTTTTAGTTTCTTACCCTATTATATTTATTATTCATTATCCAGTTGTTTAAATTGAAACAATTTTTAGATATTTACATGTCCATAAATATTAATTCATTATTTATTCTATTTTAAATACCCTTACTGGGCATTTGATCTCACACTTATTGTGTTTTTGGTAGGTTCATAAGAAGATAACATTTAATAAACTTTTCGAGGTACAATTTATTTCAATTTATTATGTATCATGTGTTATTTGGATTTACCAATGTATAAAAGGTAATATTTATTTAATCTGGCATTCCATAAATTCAAAACATATCATTCCATTTAATTTTTATTACTTTTAAATTATAACAATGTAATGAAATATTAAACTGGATCAGTTCAATATCGGGATAAGTCATTAGAGATGGAATTATTGCATATTTAGAAACATACATGGAATAAAAATTTATAATAAATATATTAGGGAGAAAAAACCTATTAGTGACATTTAATATAAGTATATAATAAAATCCAAATATTTTGGTAAGGTGGACATTATGTGAGTATTCATAGAAATAAATCCCTTTGGTGATACAACTAGTGGATGTTGTTCAAGATATGTTGTAAATTGGTTTAGAAACAATGGAAAACTATTTCATACATGACTTGGGGTAACTTGGTAAATGAAAATGTTCCTTAAAATGAACATGGTTTTACACTCAAGGGGGATATTATTAAGACAAGTCATGATGTAATTACAACCCATTATGAAAGAATTAAATATTATCGATACATAATTTTAACAATTTATGATATGTTTTACTTGATATTTAGATTATTCAATTTTTATAATTTATGGAGCTAATAATATATATATAATATTCTACAAATGGAACCCATAGGGATGAATTGTATCAAAACTC
Organism: Viscum album; assembly: GCA_963277665.1. NCBI lineage: Eukaryota > Viridiplantae > Streptophyta > Magnoliopsida > Santalales > Viscaceae > Viscum > Viscum album. Next base: position 1,192,415,728 of record OY728121.1, on the reverse strand, counting down.
ATGGAAAGGTAGAGTTCTCCCTTCTAAGGAAGCAAAAGTATAAGGAATTATAACAGAGAATTATATTGATATATTCGGGTTTTATAGGATAGTTATGATGATTATCCTTTCAATAATGGAGTAACATATTTTGTAGAGAGAATATCTTATGCTAGATCACATTATCTTGTAGTAGCCTCCATCATTTATTTGGACTACTATTTAAATTTAATCTGTGTAATGTATGATGTATAGAGAGAAGATATTTATAGGATTGGAATTTAGAGAAATGTAAAAGGTTACATTTACGATCTATTATCTTAAAGATAATGCTAATATATGGTGGTCCTTGATCTAGAATACTATAGTGGAAGAGGAAATATAACTTATTGAATGAGGGAAATTTAAGGGTACATTCCGAGGGAAAAAAGGTAATACATGGCCTTATAAGCACCTTGAAAAGGGAATTTGTCAATGAAGATGAAGGGAAAGAAGGATTTTCCAACTAGTGATGACTATGGAAATAGTCACCCATGTAAATTATAGACCAGATTGGTAGACTGTTATATGTTTGGTGAAGAGGGTCACCAAGAAAAAGAATGCAAAGGGGTAAAGAAGAACAATGATGTTCAGAACTACAACTACTAGATATAGGGATCTATGGAAATGAATTCCCCTTGTGTCAAGAAAATATACCTCAGAATAAGGTAATAGTTCAATGTAAAGTATATTTTTTGATAAAAAAATTTGAATGATTAATATACTATGTTTTTTGATCTATTTAATATGTTTTTATTATTATTATTTAGGTATAAAAAATGTATGGATTGTAATATGGTATATTTTTATTAAATATTTAAGACCATATGTTGAATGATACCAAGTAAAGTTATTTATTAAAAAGTAAAACATCATAGAAACAACCTGATTGTGGTGTGGAAAATCATTAATATGTTCTTAATGTTTTTATAATGATGAAGAAATGATGAAAATCATTAGGTACTAAATACCATAGAACCGATTAATGAATTTTGTACAAGTGTTCTATGATATCATTTATAGAGATTAAAACACTATTGGATTATATAAATATATCCAATAACCTCATTCATATCTACAAAATATGAAAGAATGATGTTTTCAGTAAGGATTTATGGTGATTCAAGTTATAAACGCATTTAATGTGATTACATGATTCTCTTGTTGGGAATGTGAAAATATAGAGCTTATTTTTGTTGATTCAATGCTAATGATATGTTCATTTTTTATGTTCACTGACCTTCCTTTGGATGAGTTAGATCATAGACATTTAGAAATGATATCCATTTATTAAATGTTATTATATGATCATTGGATTAGATTATAAAGGGAAATGTATTACATCACAAAATGATGTATCATCTCTTAAGAGAGAATTTAAAAATAGTTGAACACAATATAAACTGAATATAGTATGTTTTTTGAAATATATGTTTACATAGATTTTTATATATTTATATAATTCATCAACTATAAATAAGGTGTCGTGAGACAAAAATGATGTTTTATTATCATAATTTTTATGATATCAATGACATTTATTCATTCCTATGATTTTTGGTCATGTGGGAAACAAATTTCACCTGATCGTGTGATCTATAACTCTCCATTAGAAGTATATAGTTTGGTTATTTCGTTTATATTGATTTTTCCATCTCACGCTTATGTTTAATTAATAGGGAACCTATTAAATTGATTGTTGTACTTTACATTCTCTCTTATTATGGCCAAAAGATATTTACCCTTTTTATATTTTTTTTCAGTCAATAATATTTTATTTTCAATCCCTATATCAAGATAATGAAGATAAAATTATGATTATGTAATTAATTTATGATTTGGAAAATGTGACACTCTAAAATTAAAAGTTCATCGGTGTATTCAACAGCATGTATGAGAAATAACACCAAACTCATAACGGAATAAAATAACCGATGAATCTATTATTTATATATTTTTGTAATATATTCAACACATGATATTTCATTTAATGCATAAAACACTATGATATCTTGGGTCACACCAATGAGCGACATTCCATGATATCTTGTAATACATGTAAGACCAAGGTTGAACAAATTACAATATATTATTAAAATATTAATATATATATATATATATATTATAATATGAAATTAACATGATGTTATATTAGTTTATATAAATAATAATAATTAAATTGTAAAAATTATGGTTTAAAATAATATAAAATGAATTCATTGAAGAACAATTACTGAGAAATAAAAATAAGAACCAAATGGATATAAAAAGATATATTATGACATTTATGCTTCTGACAGAGTTTTACCTTAGTCAACATAAATAATTACAATTAGTGAATGCTTTCAATTAAAAATATTGTTTATATATTCATTAAAATATTTTTTTAATTTAACTAATATGTTTGATATGTTAAAGATAATAGAAAAACCCCATTTCAAACATAAAAACCTATACTTTTAATAGCAATTTTACCACCATTTAACAGAGAACCTACTAGAAATATAAAATTTTAAAATATTATAAATTTATTTGATAAAATTTACTTCATTAATTAATTAATCATTATTATCCTACATTTATTTTTTGGGATTTTATTGAGAAATGTCATTTTTTACAAATAGTAAAAAATACTGCATTTTAGTTAAAAAAATTTCATCTAAATAATTCATAATGATAAATTATTTATTTATCTTTAATTAAGGTAAAATTATATACATTATAAATATATTACTGAAATTTAGTTCATTAAAAGAAATTTATATTTAATAGGGAAAAATGATAATTTTTTAACCTTTTTCATCTAAAACCAGTTAAATCATCTATCTACAAGATTACAATTAATCATAATTTTCAAGCATCAATGTACTAAATTATTAAAAATTTAAAAAAATGTAAAAATTCGTATATTAATTATTTAATATGTTAAACAAATTCAACAATATTAGTGATATTTATTGAAATTAATCACAGCGATTAAAGTCAAATTAAGGTAAATATGGTCTTAAATCGTAATCTTAGGGGGCCAAATGACCTAAAAACATGTCAAACACCCATTATTTTCCATATATAGACTATTAAAATTACATTAGAGAGTTTTTACGGTTATTTATGACTTCTTATCAGTTATGAACATCTGTATACCTAACTTGGTTCAAAAAATTCCTTGTTAGTCCTTTTCCATCCTTATAAAAGGACACCAACTATACCTCATCATCATACCGATAAAACCCAATAGTATCTAAAAATATCATTCAAAATAGCCTACACCAGTCCTTTACATCATCCAATATATATCCCTTTTGGGGTAATTATTTCTATGGAATCCTTTTGGTATAAACAATAAAAAGATACCTGATTAAGAGGCAGCATCTTCTCTAAAGGTTTTTTTTTCATTTTTATTCTCTACTACATATATTATTTTTATTATACTACAAAATAACAAAAAAATCCGAAATATTCCAGGATGCTTTTATTCAATGTGTTAGAACTGAAATTGTAAACACATCCATCTAATGTGTAACAAACATGTTGTTTCTTTGTACGGAGAACTACTTCCTCATGAAACGATGATTGTTAATTTATTTATTACCATATGTCATAATGTATAATATGATGGGAAATATGTTTATTTATGATATATATATTATCATTATGGTTAGTTAATTTTCATTTATAATATAACTCTATTATTTACATCTTCTATAAGTACTGTAATTTCTTTTGAAGATGTGTGGACTACCACCCACTCTGAGTTATGAGACTCATTCGTGACATACATGGAATGTATAAAGTATGGTATTAATAAAAATACATAAATTATATAAAATATCTATTATAATTTAATTATAATATACATTTTTATTATTTAAATAGGACAACGAAATGACAGCAACGTTCTTGCGTACGTACGACCTACCATCTCCATGAATTGTGCACATCATTTATTATCTCCAATCACTGATTATTGTTATGTATATATATTTATTGAATATATAAGATCATTAATTAATGATTTAAATTATGTATATTCTTATATTCATATATAATTTTTAATAACAATAAATAACTAGTCCATAAATATACTTAAGAGAAGTAGGAAATTAACAGCCGAAATAACAAAAATAGTGAATGATTGTTAACAAAAAAGTTATAAAATATTATTAAGAACTAGGATGTGATAGTATAAAATTAATTACGGATATCATATAAGTTATTAAAATAATTTAATCCACTACATATGGGTATAATTTCCACACAACAAAAATAAGTTTAACATTTGGGATTTGGTCTGAACTTACATACCACAAAAACTTCTATTTGTTTTTCACCACTTCACATTTATATTATATATATACTACACCCTGAAATGTTATATCATGAATAAACTTAATTTAATGGTATTATAATTTTCATTTAATTCATGGGTAAATTTTATTTGAATTCTTTAATGTTTTTTGGTAAATAATTGAATGTTTATATATTAACATTCCTCGTGTTTCTTTTAATGTAATCAGCCATTCTAGTAAATTATCATAAACTAATGAATTATTGATAAATATATAATTTTTGTTAAAATTAATGTTTTATAAGGATATATATTTATTTTATAATTATAAATACTTATGACCCATACAACATGGGTTAGGGACTGGTGAATGAAATCACCTCGATGCATTAATTGTCTCCTGAGATGAAATAGTAAGAGAATATAAATGGTGTATTACATGATAAAATAACCATTATGTGAATTGTATTGAAGGAATTGTTTCCATGTACTATGGAAACATGTAATCCAATAATTTATCATTTTACACATTTTTATTATTTTATTCTTTATCCATGATATTTTTCATCGACATATCTAGGGAATTATTTCATTTTCAGTTTATTAATTAATGGAATGTGTTTTAGTTTTTTAACTACCATATTTATTATTCGATTTATAGTTATTTAAATGGAATGAGTGTTCAGTTTTATACCCTGAATTATAGATTTATTCATTATTTAATTCTTTACATTTCCTTTCTATGTATTTTAGTTCACCATTATGATGTATCATTACCCATGTTTAGAAGAAGATACCATTGAATAAGATTTAAGGGATTCAATATATTTGAGTTTATTTTGTATAATAGATTATTTTTGTTTTCCAAATTTATTATTGTTATTATGTATATAATAATTTATTCTAATACTGGAAAACTGATTGGTCCTTCTGTATTTGATTCCCTATAAATCATGCAGTTGTAATTTAATAATGCACCAATTACACATTATATGGATTTAGGGCATTATATTAACATATTAATCTAATTTCTTCTAATCCATTTAGAGTTTGGATCCAATAATCGAGGAGTGTTCTAACTAGTAGTATAATTTATGCCATATATACAATTTTCATTGATGTGTAGTATATATAAATCTTTTTTTATTCAAAGACCCATAACATAAGATATTGTTCCTAGATTAATTGAATATCATGATTAATTTAAAAAAATTGTGTTATGTTTCCCAAATTGATCCATTATATTTTGGGGTTGTCAATGTTAACCCATCCCACCTATGTGGTGTGTTCTAATTTCACCACATGATATTCCAACACATTGTGTTATATTAATTTTTGATTTGTAGTGGGATCCATAATGAACTAAGTGAGATATTTGGATACGGGTTATTACTCTTTTACATATGATTACATGTTGGTAAACTGGTTTAACGAATAAAATAAAAAACCTGGACATAGATTAATGTACTCAATGTTCATCTATGAATGTGAAATTGATTATGAAATTAGTTTTATGATATTGGTAATAGTCTTTGAATGGACATTTATTGACTTATAGAATTAGTTTGATGATTAATGGAACAATATTGCACGGAGGACTACAAGGGATTCCAGATATATTTGAATTCTATGAATCTAGGATTATAAATGATTTCATGTAAATTTCTACTACATGGATGTGAGACTATATTGGATTCTAATGGTATTTATAGTACATGCATCTATATTACATTGGATTCCATGTACATTTCTTCTCCTTGGATCAATCCATGTGGGTCTGACAATTAATTCCTCATCTTAGGCTTCAGTTGTTAAAATAAACGTGATTTATAGTGTTTCTTGTCTATTGATTCATGTTTACAATGATCCATGGTAGGATTAACAGTACCACATTAACAATATTATTATTATATATTTTAAACCACTTCATCTTATGTAATCATACTGAACATGTTATAGACAACACTGGTGGTGGCCTATTGTGTGCTTTCTCACACCCTGTTCGCGCGACCATTGAGTAACAAGACAGACATAATGGATGAAAGTAGAGAACATGAAAAGATCCCACTTTATGATTCATGATGGATATTTTTAGAGGAAGGGTAGAATAAGACAAATGTATCGATTATATAACTAATTGGAAATATAATTTTGGCCTTTTTTTAATTTTTACACATGTATTGAATAAGTGGAAAATTTCAATATATTTAAATTTATCAAATAGAATCATGACATATAAATCATTTTGTATATGATATTTTTTCATAGACCATTTACTAAAACTGATGACTGGATATTTATATTATAACAATATATTATATCATTCATCATTTTATTTATATACATGTGATAACTATTAATTCATATGTTAATGTGGTTATTTTCTCTGAACCATACTACTAAAGACACTATTTTTTTTATCAAAAACCACTATTGTGCTGGGAGTCACACTTGATTCATTAAGACCCACTAGTGTTTATAACCAATAGTGTATCAATTGTTCAAAAATTAAAATTTGGTGTCATATGTCCTTTTATATTGTTTATTAATTTTTGAATATTATAATTGAGATTTGTAATTTTTTGGATACTTGTAATGAGCTCTCCCTAGGTGTTTCTAACCAACGTACATGAAAACAATTAATTGTGATGGGTTGTTATGTTTATGATTATGCATAGAAAAGCTGATTTGACTACACTATTGTGTTATGGACTTGATATGTGATGTTCATGTAGTTATAATTGAGGTTGTCAATTAAATTTCTCTTGATATGGGAATGAAATGTACCTCATTAATAATTTTATTCATGTCTGAAATTCATATTCCATGCATATTCCATGCCATGTTGATTCATTTCATAGAAACATGACATTATATTTTGTTCCATGTGGGATATAAATAATATTCAACTATCAATTTTTGTACAGGACTGGGAAACATAAATAGTTTTTAAAGTGGATTCATTAACCTCATATTTATTTCAGGAATAGATTAAACAAAGTCCTTATGTCGTTAATTATGCTGCATTGAGTCATTGATAATTGGTCGCATTATAAAGAATTAGTTATGGTTTTCATTAAACATAAACCACAATTCAATTTATAATTTGAATGAGACATTGTTAAATGTAAATTGTAATCGATATAATTAAACCATTTAATTATTATTATAATGAAAATATGGATTGAACATATTATTAATTCTGATGTGGAATGTTATTCATTAAAAATAGTTCTCAATTTATAAATATATTATGATTAATCTATAATATCAATTAGAAGACAATGTAATTTTACCTAAATTATGAAACAATGAACATGAACTAGATTAAACAATATTTCATGCATCGGTTGTTAGAGATGGAAGGTGGGGGAGAAATAAAATCACCAGGAGAAATATAATAGGGGTTAATGATGTACGAGGTGGTGAACGAGAAAAAATCATCTAGATAGAATTTAATTTTTCTAAATAGACATTATTTATTATATGAATTTATGATTCATTTCATAATTACACATTATTGTTGATACTTTGGAAATCACATCAACATGATGTAAAAAAATGCTTATATTTAATATTATTTCAATTCATTAGAAAATATTATCATTTAGAAAAAATATCCATGGATTCTTCATTATAATTTTATATGTAGAGACTAGGATTGGAAAATATATTTTATTTTGTACTTACATTTCATTAATTTCCTTCTTCAAAAAACACTATCATGTAGATTTCATGATTAGATCGAATTGTTTTGCATATCCTTTCATAGTTATGTAAATATTATTAATCATTATCATGAAATAATTCACTGTATTAGAAATATGGGATCAAATAATTGTGTATGAATATATATATAGATATATATATATATATATATATGTATATAAAAGGGGATTATTGGCTCAAATTATTCAAAGATATCCCATAGGGTTAGTGTAGCCAAATGGATGTGAATGAGAACACAAACTATTATTTTATCATTTATATTTCTCTTATATATTCTATTAATTTATTAATTATCTTATCACTTCATGGATTTCCCAAACCACTAAAATTACAAAAATCAAATCATATTCTATTAAAATCCCAATACACCATTCATATAATAGAAATATTTTCTTGTAATGAACAAATAATAACATGTAGAAAGAAATATTATGGCTTCTACGAAGATGATTCTATCATTTTCTATACTCATTCATGATGAATACCATATATTATAACCCTGATTTGGAATTTTAGTCAATTATATATTTGAACCCCCGTATATATCTTAATCTCATATAATTATACCCATTAAGATTGGTAAATAGAAAAAAAAGAATCTAATGATTAAATTGATTTTTTTGAAACCCATTTCCACAGCATGTCTAAATTATTTTTAAGGAAATAAAAAAGAAACTAATTTTATCATTAGTTATACATTAATGAAATTTAAAATAAATATGATAATTATATACTTTCCATGGGATATTCATTTATTAAATAATTATTTATTATGAATACCATTAATTATACACTTTTAATTTATTTTGATATGATTTAATTTTTATGAAATATATTTTACTTCTATTTTTATGATGAAATAATAAATATTTAATAATATATTTGAACACATATGTATGGTTCTTATTCGGATATGGGTGGGCACATTATTGGTAGCCAATTCATTTTGTACAACATTATCTATCATTAGATAATTATAGTAATCAAATTGATGTATTTCAAATTCAATGGGAAATAGTCAAGGATTAAAGATCCACTAGGGTATCAAATATATGTCATTAATACTGATATGATATTATATAAGAATCATATATGGAGTCTTTAAATTCTTTTATAAGGTAGAATGAGTTGATTTATGATACACTATGATATGGTGGTCTCAGATGTCTTCCATTAAATACAAAAAAAATTATATTCCAATGATGGGTTCACATTCATTGTATGTATTTTAATGATTATATTTTAAACACATATATCATGTTTGTCTTTTGATGATTCCCCAATCTTGGTACTTGTAAATTATTTAATCCATGAATAGTACTTATTAACCATGATTTGTTTCATTTGATTACCAATTTATAATATCACATTATCTTAACCATATGCAAATTAAATTATTATTTATTATAATTTATTGATATTTGTAGTGTTGATCCTTACTGATAATTTGTGTCCACCAATCATATGTTTTAATTTTCCATAACTTATACAGAAGGGTATTGGGTATGATATGCATGAATGGGTACCATATGTAATGTATGATGCTTGATATGATAGTGATTTTAAATAAATAATATTTCAATGTGTCAAGTATACATGTACACTAAACCATTATGGGTCTACGTTATGTAAAGTTAACAGATTTATTGACTACAAATCTAATTGAATGTATAATTTATGTATGAATTTTAATAAATAAAATAGTTCTTATCAGATTAAGGACGGTTTTATACAGAGACTAACACTAAATAAACTAGTGTAATACATGTCGATAGTACTTATTATAAGATAACATAATAAACTATTGTTAAAATAGTGATATGTGGTTCTCGATAAAGATACATAATTTTATATTTATCATAAATTTAATTAGACTATGAATGAAATGGGTATATTTATAACTACACTAAAAGGGGAGGATTGGGAGTCCACTTGAATCTTCACTAGTGCAGGATGAGTGGTTATAAGACATCAAACCCTTATAGAACCACCCTAGGGATATTATTGGGTAAATTAAAATATTCATTATAGTCCATTATGATATAATTATATTTATTCATAATATATATGATATGTTAATACTATAGTTTATTATAATGAAAATAAAGTATCATTGTTTACGATATCATAAGAATGATTTTAATGTTTGTAATATTTCTCACTATTATTATATTTATGAAATGTCACGAACCATCCTGGGTACCCTGGAACCCCGATAACCATGATGAACCTGACATAGCACGAAGGGAATTCTCGATCCCCCTAGGTTGACGACTTGCACTTGGTATCACACAACATGCATGTGGGAACGATTTTTCCATAAGAATGTGGAAGTTAAAGAAAGAAGACAATATGCATAACATAAGGAAACTCCACTAGGATTAATGTACTAGAATACAAAGAGGCATAAAAAGCCCAATGTACTACAACCCAAGTACTAAGAAGGAAAAACCAATCCAAAATTCCCTATGGACACAACTCACCATGACCAGAGATCAACAACTGGATCCACCTCCAAGAGGTCCCTTCCCTTTGCTCGATCCTAGAAGAAGAAAATATACAAACACCCAAAGGAAAAAGTATGGTGTGAGCCAATGCCCTGTAGGATACAATAAAATATTCTGTAACACATTCCAAGTATAGATTATCCAAAGAAAAGCTATCAATTTTTCAATAAATAGGTTTAGAAAATCAAAATCATATTCTAACAAAATATGCTATACATTTTCAAATTATGGAAATAAATATTTTAAGAAAATGATTTACAATAATAGAATATTTCTAAAACAATGCCTTAATTAATACATTTATATAAAATATTTTATATAAATTCCATAGGTATGAATATTAGTTCACATGCATTGGCATACATTTATATCTCAAATATAAATAAACAACCGAGCAATATGCTCATCTTCCAAAAGGTACGATAATATTAACCAGTTATAGGACTCCAAACTATCTATGTGAAGTCAGAAAAAATGTGTATACACATGTCCTTATGACACTGGACAAAGGAGACTCGTCACCAACCTGTCGGGGATGTCACCCACTGTATGTATGTTTTACAATGTTGTCATTGTGTAAAGTATATACAAATAACTCACTAACTACCTATGGCTTGCATGTGATCTTACATGATAGGTGAACTATTTTAAGAATTCATAAAATACGATCAATCAAATTCTATCATTTCAAAAGTTCCAACTTAATTCAATTTAATACCATAACAGATTTTATTAAAAAACATGCCTCTTTTACAAGATAAAACCTATGGGTATCTATCATATCTTTTTAAGCCATTTTTCATAAGTTTTAAATGCATTCAAAAACAATTCCATCATTACACATTTCATTCCCTCAATTAAATTCAACAATTTAAATGAAAACATTTCTATCAAATCCACAATTTAAATTATCCAATTTTCTATACACACACCCAATTCAATGGAATTGGGGTTTTCCAAAATTTCTATGCCAAAAACATTTCAAATATCTCAATTCAATGGAATTTTGTTTTTATTAATTTAATTTAAAGTAACATGGGAAATTTAATTTAAATCAATTATTTAAATAAATTAATCAAATACATTGATAATAAATTTGGCATGTCACGACGGAACCTCCAGCCTCAATGGTTTTGACCAAAACCACAATGGTTGAGAACGCTCAAGAAAACCGGGTTTCTTTTTCAAGAACCCGCCCTAGATCACTTCTCCTAAAAATATCAAGTCCAAAACTCATTTAAATTGGAACCACACACATATATCTACACACAATGGGTGTGGATCCAAGAGACCGAGAGAATAAGAGAAGTAGATGAATGTAGATCTAAGAAACCAATCAAGAACGATGAAGAATGATCACATAGCTCAAGAATCCGTCTTCAATTTACCAAGAGGAGCCTTTAGATCGCCTCTGAAACGATGGGAGATCCTTTTCTGACCATAAGAGAAGACAAATCCCATATAAGAGCTGCTTAGGAAAACAAACGAGGGACATAGAGGCCAAACTGAGTGATATCCACAATTTAAGGATCTCATTTAAGTGGTCGCATTGTTAGTTCACTTGGTTGGACAAACAGTGCGCTAGTCGTGCGTCATATACTTCCCCGGACACTCTTCATGCATGGTATGGCCGCACGGTTAGACAAGTCGTGCGCTGCCCATGCGGAAGCTACTTCCTTAACCTCCCTTCTCACATAGTTTGGCTGCACAGTTTTACAAACTGTGCACCGCCCGTGCACAAACCAAAGTCCCTTAGTTTTCATTAAAATTTTACCCTATCATACCCCACGACTTTACTTCAACAGAGTTCTAATTAGAATCACAAAAAGATAACTGAAAATGTTACAGGATGTTACATGAATTCTATTTTTTATCCTTTTAGTTCTTACCAAGAAAGAACAAAATTCATGTTAATGATGAATGTGAAAGAGAATGAAATGATATTCCTCCAATGAAAAAAATAAAACATGTTCTAAAATATAAAATTAAATGATTACCTATTGTTAATGATAACATTCTATTACTAATACCCTTAATTTTATATTGATTTATATGTAACATTTTAAATGATAAATGTAGTTTCATCGGAGTTATGTTTTTGAAAACCATATAGATAAGAATATTTTTCATTTTATATATATTAAAGTATGAATAATGTAATATGATTTTATATTTATAAAACTAGGTATATAAGTTTTTTGGATTTGATTATGATGGTTTGGTGCAGTTTTGGATTATTTTTTTATAATTTTTGGTGGTGTCTAACAATTTCAATATAGCACACCCAATTACAGGTAATTAAAATTTTATTTATGTATTATATGTATGTAATATATTTGGGTTATATTTTAGTTGTTTCTCAATATTATTAATGTTTTTGTATTTTTCAAGATGTGAATGGTTTGATAATAGTTAGCATAAACCATGTAAAAAACCCATAAACTCTGTTAGTGGGAACATGGGTCACTAGGTTGGAAAAAGTTTGGTGTACAATTTTGAAAAAACATCCATACACCAAGAAAAAATGAGTGGTTTTGATTAGATGGGGATATCATGTTTAGAAAATATTTTTTTCTAACTATTCAAGAGAACCATGTAAATGGTGTCTATATGCAGTGGTTGGTGCAACGTTTCCACTTGGTGTTCTTAACCAGGAGAGAAAATTTTTAACAACTAAAATATAGATCATTATTTTTTGGATCTGACATAGTTCACACACATTAACAGGCATTTATCATTTAATTTAAAACTATGATGGTTTCCCTTGTTGCAAAAGTCTATGAGAAACTAATTAGTTTTTTGGGAGAATCCTCTTTGTTATTCATTGTTTATTGGGGGCCATGATACTTTGGTAACAATCTATTAATGGTTTAATCCTTATATTTAATGTTATTAACTCATGTGTATTCTAATATCCAATATTATGGGGATAAAAATTATTTTTTGAATACTGATTGTGATGATATATGGTTATTTTGATTATAAGGAAAAATATATAAGGTTTGGTTTTCAAGATGAAATTCTAGTTTGTGGAATAATTTTTGAGCTTCTTTGTTTTCAACGTTGTTTATGAGGTTGGTAATATCACTATCAATTTTTATTTTTATAGAATTATGTATCGATTTCATGTTGATGTCATTTCATAAATGTTATTGTGAAATTGTTGTGAAATTGTTGAAAGAATAAATCATTATTGTTCGATTCTAAAATTGTATAAATTTAAATTATGTGGTGGGTTATATTATGAAATGATTATCAATTGGGTTTCCGGTATTTATTCATGGTTAACTGGTTGGAATGTGTCTTCTATAAAATAAATTTTTTATTGAAATAGTTTTTAAATATTAGTTTGAATGTTTTTCACTAATGGTCAGCATGTATTAGTGTGCATCTTGAATGGATAATGGTATGATTTTCCTGCAACAAAAAGATGAGGAAATAAGGGTATATACTTTCCAAGATTGAAATGAATCCCCAATTAATGTATTTATGATCTAATGACTCACCCATTATGATTATAGGTTGGTATATAGATTAATTCCTGAATGGATGTGTTATTATTTTGAAATGAATATTTTATGACAAAAGGGTTTTTATGAATTGGTTTGACATAATTTCTAGGATTTATATTAGGTAAAACTATCATACTTTAGAAAAAGGAGATGTCATAAATATTGGTATGTTTGTAAAATATATTGGTTTTGATATATCATATTTTCAATTATCTTATAAAAAATATTATATATAATTATTATTTCATGATCAATCAATGTGGTGTGAGTAGGGATGTCATTTGGCTAAGCCCTATTGAGTTTTACACTCATCCCATTATTGGGAACATTATACTCTATATATTTTTTATAAATACATGTGTAACAGATATGTATATCATTTAGAAGGTGATTCCATATCAATCCTTGGAAAAGGATTCTGATGTTAGAGTGTAGTGTATTTTTTTAGCGGTATAGTTTATGTCAATGGAATCATTGTTTTCGACTATTTTTCATCCAATTTACAGTCTTATATTGGTTTCATACACATTTTACAATTTTATGTTATGTTTTTGGTTTTTTCAATGATTATTATTTCACTATTTTCATGTACCATTTAGTTTTTTTGTTATTTCTCTATAGGATGTGGTTGTTTTATTTTTGTGGAAAAAATCATCATCTAGTGGATAGTGATTCCCATGGCATTAATTTATGGCCTTCATTTTCATGGGGATGTCACCCTAAGACATTAAATTTCATCACCTATATCCAAGGAAATGGTGAAGGGTTTCATATTACAAAGTGTATTACTCGTGGCTAGTAATCCTTTCATTTCAGGACAACTTTTATCTTTTTTCTAGTAACAGAGTGGATACATTATTATGGTCCAATCCATAAGTTTCTTTGGTATAAAGGTTTATGATTATAGGAACATGAAATGCAGAGCATAAATCGGAGTATCTAAACAATTATTTCTAGATATCATGTTACCGAGCAGTTGAGTATATGGGAGTTCTTAAACACATCATTGTGTTTAAACCTTATTAACCAACGTTTAATACATGGTATGATCATTACATGAATTTATTGATATCGATTCCCACATGGTGGTTATATTTTTTTAGGTAATGATATTTTATAGGGTTCCAGATATTTAATAAATTTAATATTTGAAATCAATTAGAAATGAGAGATCTTTTAATTGAATGGTAGTGATATTTTGATAGTAGATTGATTTTGAAAATCATTGTTGAGTTATAATAAGTTGATTGAATATCAAAAATTGAACAATTCATTAAAATCATGTTGTGATATGTGTGATGTGATAAATTTAAAATTTTTACACCTTGGGTTTATATAGAGAGAGACAAAATGGGTTGGTTTTTTGTTATAGTTAATCGAACTAGTTTGGTGTAGATGAAGAAACAAGAATATGACACTAAGAATGTGATTTCAAATGAGCCACAACTAATCCAATACATAGTTCAATAAGATTACTAGACAATCATTACTGTTTATAGAGGGAACTAATTCAAATAACCAAGTATAATGTATCACCTAAAATTGATCGAAAAAGAAAAATAATCTCATCATTCTGTAGTATTTATAACCAATGATATAAGATGTGAAACTGAATCAGATGTATAAGGCCCAAGCCATAAACCTTACTTAATCTTGAGTTATTACAAGATTACACATTGAGGATCTTTTCAGGAAGAGAGTTTTAGAGAATTAGATCATGAAACTTGCATTACATTCCACATTTAATCAAAGTGGTTACATAAAAGACAGTATTCATTCTTCCCATCAACGGAAACATGTTTAAAATGAAACATGTATTCTTTATTGAAACATCCTCGACACTATCATCACATCATGTACCTTTCCCTGGACCTGTGAAAAACATTTCAAAAACTTGGGATGAGCATAAAAGGCTTAGTAAGGGTTATAAAAATATGGAAATGAAACATGAGTTTATATATACATAAGAATGAAATCATACTTTACTCATAAAACATAGGCATATCAAATCATGAATAAATCATACAAAACATAAGACATAGAGGTAACTTGCGGCATTCATAACATTCTTATGTAGGGAGTAACCCTCTTGGTTACGTTTGGAATACCCTTCATAGTATATTCCCTAAATCTCTTCAGAGAAACCTTAACGTTTCACTCCTTCGCGTTACCCAATGCATTGTAGAGCTATATCGGGCTCACCCACCCTTAGTTTATCACAGAACCACCCGTTCTTCATAACAATGCCCAAGAACCATAACATAATCGTATCACATAAATCATGAATAAAGGAAACATAACATTTCCACATTTCAATCACAATATAACATTTTAGGATATTGAAATAATGAATCCATTCAAAAAGAAACCATTTCCAAAACCATTTAAAACATTTAATAAAGAGATTTTTGAATCAAAGTTTCCCATACCACCTTGAAGATTTTAAAACATTAAAACATTAATATCCATATAAATAAATCCTTAAAACCATTTTGAAAACATGGATATTAATAAGAACAAATAATTAAAACATTTAAAACAATATTTTGGTTAAAGGGGTTTTACCAAAATTAGAGACACTTGAATACAATAATCGAAGAATAAAATTTAGTCAGAACTTTATAATATCATGAGAATAAAAGGATTCATGATATAATACTCTAAAGTACAGTATATACACCATATAAGAGTGAATTGGTGCATAACAACAATGAACCCTCAAAAGAAATGTCAAATGTGATGAAATCCCTTATAAAGAAGGTATCCTTAAATTAAGGACAAATCAATCTCAAAATATGTTTGACAAATATAAATACACCCAATATAAGTGGATATTAAGTGTAAAACAATAAAAGGTCATTCACACATATTCAATGGATGACATATTCAATGACTACATGTTGAACCCAAAGAAAATCGAAATTGGGTTAAAAAGATCCCTTGACAGCCTAACGACATCACATCAGAATGAGTTGATGATAGATAAAAAGTGTATCTCATCACTTGGACATAAAATTTACATCAATAAGGATATATTAGAACATATCCCAACATAACAATACGTAAATTAAAAGACCCAACAAAAAAAGTCTTTTAAAAAAGAGGAGGGTGAAAGTTTCCCTTACCGACTTGGGTATCTTTCAAAACATACACCCCATGAAAGAAGGACAATAAATCATTGATGTAAATACTAATAAAAAAATTATATTACAAAAAGAGTAGAATAATGGCTGTACATACACCACTCAAAGGAAATTGTGGCAAATGTAGCATAAATCTCACGGGAATAAACGTGAGATGAAAAATCCCTTACGAAAACTCGGCAGCCTAACGGCGACACATAAAACTTCCAAAAATGGATTGATGAGATCAGATAGGTTATCTCATCACATTACAACAAAATTTATAGAAAGAGGAATATAAAATAACATCCCCCATCATAACAAATAGGAGCATAAAAGAAGTGACATATAGGGGAGTACTTAAAAAGAAAGAGAGAGGTTAGATCTCTTACGAAAGTTCGGTAGCCTAACGGCGCCACTCAAAACCTCCAAAATGGATTGATGAGAGAGAATAGGGTCTCTCATAACATGAACATAAAAATTACAGTATGTTTAATATAAAAGATCATCCCAATAACAAAAAATATGAGCTTTAAAAGGAATGACATAAAAGTTTGTACTTAAAAAGAAAGAGAGGAGTAGGATCCCTTACCTCGGGTCCGACTTGACTCGATCGTTCTTTAATCTCCGGAATAATAAACTTGAGTTAATTTATACTTGATTAAGAACCTTTTTCAAGCTTATTATTCCTTTTATATCACTTATTTCCTTTTTATAAACACTATGTAATCATTAAGTTAATAATGATTGTTTTGTCGATATTTGGTTCTTAAGTCGAAAGTGGACTTCTTACAATTACATGTTGTTCATGTGGCCAAATGTTTATTATATCCAGAATTTTATTCATGATGTAGATATAATATATTTCATATATATCTAGTACATGAATTCATTTATAACATTACATAATCATTTAGAGGTAAGAAATGAAATGCACCGTTCATGGAGACGGTAAGCCGTACGTACGCATGAACGCTACTTTCATTTCTATTTCGTATTTTATAGAATGTAATAATAATGATATAAAGGTATATTATAATTCCAGTATAATATAATATGTAATATCATTAAATCCATCCTTTATACATCCCACGTATGGCAATAACGAATAACATCACTTTGAGGGAGCGGTAGTCCGGACTTCCTAAAATGAAGATATCGCGTATACCCATAATGGATGCCATAAAGGTAAGACACAAATGAAAAATACAGAAGCATAAGTAAAACATAAACATAATTTATATCATATATAAAAATAGTGACATCATAATGGCCACCTTTGAAGGTGTTAAATGAGTATTGAACAATCATCATTTCGGGAGGCAGAATTTCGCCATCCACGGAAACCGTATGTTCTTTAACAATTTGATGTAGTTGTGTGAGAGTGTAGCTCGAATAAATCTTATAAAAACATCCTAGTATATTGAAGATACAGGTGTTGTTACAAAAGAAATAAATAAAAAGATTTTAGGGGGTTGGAGAAGCAAAATAAAACAAATGAACATGAGAGAATGAATTACCTTTAAAAGTGTATCTCCTTTTGATTTGAGCCTAAAGGATTCATTTGAAAGGCTTCTGCCCAAAGGGAATCCTCAAGGATGAGGAGAGGGATGTGGAGAGAGTAAATGGTCAGGGTTTGGCCGAGCCAAAGGCTTTAGGAGTGTGTGAAATGAGGTAGTGGTGGGGGCCTTTTATAAGAGGAGAGGAGGGGCACTTTTGGAAAGTAAGAAATATTACTTTATTTGAAAATGTGTTTCGGTTTTAAAAGGTCCCACATTAATATAATTCGTGGATAAGGTGATAAGGGTTCTAAATATACCCATACAATAAGTTTTGGACATGTGTAGTTCATATATTTTACATTATCTTTCCATTTTATTTAAATCATTAAATAATGATGTCATCGCTGCATCATTATTATGTCATAAATAATTTAATTTATTTAATGTCTAAAAATTATAAAAAAATTACTATGATGTAGGAAATATTTTTAGCCTTCCAATTACTATTTATAATCAAAAATATGATCATTATAACCCCATTTAAAAATTGTTTTCGTAAAACATATGATGTTTGTGTCATTTTGACTTTTACATTAAATAAAAAGTTATTTATGTCATTTCCCAACCAAAGTGTCTCCATGGGGTCCCCAACTTAACCCATGGCCTGTCTTGGTCGGCCATGACACAACCAATGAGGGTAGGACATGTTTCAAGCTCATCTTATTTTATTAATGCATTATTTTTACCTTAAACTACACTAATTACCACTAATCGCGATTAAAAACTTAATAAGTTACTATTCACCAAAAAATTATTTTTATCCCATTGAGCCACATTTTACTTCTTAATGACAACCATTTATGTTGGATTTTTGAAATTCAAAACACAGAAGTGGTAAAATTTCATTTAAACGAAAAAGCAGCTTTTATAAGTACCACTTAGTGGTTTCACAATTCATCAAAAATTGAAGTTTTTCAGAAAATTACCAAAAATTCACCCTAAGCTATATTTGATATTACAAACTCAAAAATGAAGTCCATTTTACAAAACTCACAACATATAAGTTTCATTAATTAATTTAATACTTAATTCCCGCTGTCAGAGCAAATAGCGTGTTTTTATAAAATAATAAGTATCAAAAGATTGACACTAGTTTAAGTCTGATTTCAAAATGAAATTAATTCCAACGACCACTATTGGATTTAATGGTAAAAATATTTTATAATTTCACTTTAAAACCAATTCAAAATATTATCTAATCATATAAATAAATTATATTAAAAAGTGCTTTTGAATTAAAACTCAACATTTTATACTATTCATTAAAAAATGAACTTTATCGGAAAAATACCAAAAAATTACACAAAGTAAAATTTGATGTCCCGATTCTTAATAACAGTTTTATTTGGTCCAAAAGAATGTATAAGAGTGATCAAAACTATATTTAATGACAGTTCTCCATTAAAAGGCGATTAGTGAACCTTTAGTGAAAACTAGGGCATATACGCCAAATTGAATTCTTTCCGTGTTTTAAGCCTTTAGCTTTTATTGGATAAATGTAAAAACATTAAAAAACATATATAATCATATTTTAGTTTTTTCTATCCATTCCCGCCAATACAACGGCTACATGTTAACTACCATTTGAAATAATATTATTTTATTATTAGAGTGCAACGTAAGATTCCCAAGAAACTCGTTGTTGCGTGTTGGGTACGCCATCGAGCATAGCATCCCCTTTAAAGTCATATTAATATTTTATTCACAAATATGGGTAAATATAAAGTTGTCATATTCTTTATTTACTTGGGGTGTTACATCCTTCCCCCCTTTTGGGAATTGCGTCCTCGCAATTTTAAAATTGCACATGGAAACATCCTTGAAAGTCCCACATCGGAACAAGAGTCGGTAAAACAATCACTTTAAAATAAAGAAAGATAAGCACAGAGGTCACCCGAGTTAACCCATACTAGGATTCCAAGTAAGAAAATATGGACATGGAGGAAAAAACAAAGGGTCATGTTCTGATGGAGAGTGATAGAAAACATGTTTAGGAGAAAGTTAACCACGAGAAAATCACAAACTTGTGATGGGTTAAACGGTATTCGATTCCCCAGTAGGAAAAGATAATAGTCAACATTTTTGTTTTAAGTTACTTTTTATTGAGTAATTTATTCATAAGGAAACACAATCACTTATCATGTTGACTTTAAACATATACACAAACTCTTATTTTCTCCAAAAGACGAGTATTTAGGAAGACTTGTTCACATTAAGAGTACTATAATCAAATTCTAGAGAATCACATAATCCACAAAAGAGAACTATATACATCCCATGTCTTTATACTTTAACCAAAACCAAAACCAAAAAGGCTAGTACAAGATCAGATAATCCAGAAAAGGATAACCCCTTATAAAAAAATCTATTCTTAATCTCCAAAATTTGTCCAACAAAACCCAAAGTTCAACGAGGACCATCTGATAAATAATTTGTCCATAAAATTTCTCAAATTAAACCAATCTAAGATTAAAACCCAAATATTTGAATGATTTAGTCACATAGTCTTCCAAGTTAAATCGTAACATTTATCTCCAAACAAAATCAGTTGCTCTTAATGTCTCGCATTGAAAAGTAATTATCCTAATCACATATCCTCCATGATAGGTTAATCATTTTCATAAATAACCCAAAATCAACTTACTCTTAAAAAAAGAATCAGTCAAACTAACCAGGGACTTCACGTAGTCCAGTGTTAGGCGATAAATACCAGTCGCACTTTGGTTGTGGGTTCGATTCCCGCGGCTTTGTCCGGCGCGACGGGTTGTCACACGGTCTGCGTGTTGTCCTTTTTCCAAATCTATATAATTCTTAAAAAAAATTCCCCAAAATGAGATAAAATCTTCAAGAATAATCATAACATATTTTAACCTCAAGTTTATCTCATTCCTTTCATTTTCCGTCATATCATAGAGTAACCCATAATTACCTAAAAAAATTAAGGATCATATAAACCCTAATGGTTACCTTAATAATTATTACCTGAATTTCCACATCGAGTTGGCCATCTCGTACATGATGCACTAGAGAACTAACCAAGGTTAAAGTGGTTGATCATGACTCCATGATATTTGGTTTAGAACAACCATGAGTTTCCTCATTGAATCCTCCATCTCATCCAGTCTCTTAATAAGAGAACCACCACATTTTCCTTCAAACCCATTGTCACTTTGGTGCCTACCCGATAAAACCATTTACTAAAACCAAAAAGGTCAGTGTGAGTATATCAACAAAACCATCAAGTACCAATGAAGAAGATAAACACTAAGATATACTTACTCATTCAATTTATCTAAAACTGGGACTCTTTCTGAAATCCTAACCATTATGGTAATGTCACTTATGCTTAAAGAATACCCTAACCTCTAAAGTTATCTAAACCGACCTTTGATACCAACTATAAGGCCCCAGCCTTAAACCTTACTTAATCTTGAGTTATTACAAGATTACACATTGAGGATCTTTTCAGGTTTAGTGTTTTAGAGAATTATATCATGAAACTTGCATTACATTCCACATTTAAACAAAGTGGTTACATAAAAGACAATATTCATTCTTCCCATCAACGGAAACATGTTTAAAATGAAAAATGGATTCTTTCTTGACACATCCTCGACACTATCATCACATCATGTAACTTTCGCTTGACCTGTGAAAAACATTTCAAAAACATGGGATGAGCATAAAAGGCTCAGTAAGGGTTATAAAAATATGGAAAGGAAACATGAGTTCATATATACATAAGAATGAAACCATACTTTACCCATAAAACATAGGCATATCAAATCATGAATAAATCATAGAAAACATAAGACATAGAGGTAACTTGAGGCATTCATAACATTCATACATAGGGAGTAACCCTCTTGGTTACGTTTGGAATACCCTTCACAGTATATTCCCTAAATCTATTCGCAGAAACCTTAACGTTTCACTCCTTCGCGTTACCCAATGCTTTGGAGAGCTATATCGGGCTCACCCGCCCTTAGTTTATCACGGAACCACCCGTTCATCATAACAATGCCCAAGAACCATAACATAATCGTATCACATAAAACATGAATAAATGAAACATAACATTTCCAAATTTCAATCACAATATAACATTTTAGGATATTGAAATAATGAATCCATTCAAAAAAAACCATTTCCAAAACCATTTAAAACATTTAATAAAGAGATTTTTGAATCAAAGTGTTCCATACCACCTTGAAGCTTTTAACACTTTAAACCATAATATCCATATAAATAAATCCTTAAAACCATTTTGAAAACATGGATATTAATAAGAACAAATAATTAAAACATTTAAAACGATATTTTGGTTAATGGGGTTTTACCAAAATTAGAGACACATGAATACAATAATCGAGGAATAACATTTAGTCAGAACATTATAATATCATGAGAATAAAAGGATTCATGATATAATACTCCAAAGGACAGTATATACACCATATAAGAGTGAATTGGTGCATAACAACAATGAACCCTCAATAGAAATGTCAAATGTGATGAAATCCCTTATAAAGAAGGTATCCTTAATGTAAAGACAAATCAATCTCAAAATATGTGTGACAAATATAAATACACCCAATATAAGTGGATATTAAGTGTAAAACAATAAAAGGTCATTCACACATATTCAATGGATGACATATTCAATGACTACATGTTGAACCCAATGAAAATCGAAATTGGGTTAAAAAGTTCCCTTGACAGCCTAACGACATCACATCAAAATGAGTTGATGAGAGATAAAAAGTGTATCTCATCACTTGGACATAAAATTTACATCAATAAGGATATATGAGAACATATCCCAACATAACAATATGTAAATTAAAAGACCCAACAAAAAAAGTCTTTTAAAAAAGAGGAGGGTGAAAGGTTCCCTTACCGACTTGGGTATCTTTCAAAACATACACCCCATGAAAGAAGGACAATAAATCATTGATGTAAATACTCATAATGGAAATTATATTACCAAAAGAGTAGAATAATGGCAGTACATACACCACCAAAAGAAAATTGTGGCAAATGTAGCATAAATCTCACGGGAATAAACGTCATATGAAAAATCCCTTACGAAAACTCGGCAGCCTAACGGCGCCACATAAAACATCCAAAAATGGATTGATGAGATCAGATAGGGTATCTAATCACATTAAAACAAAATTTATAGAAAGTGTAATATAAAATAACATCCCCCATCATAAAAAATAGGATCTTAAAAGAAGTGACATAAAGGGGAGTACTTAAAAAGAAAGAGAGAGGTTAGATCTCTTACGAAAGTTCGGCAGCCTAACGGCGCCACTCAAAACCTCCAAAATGGATTGATGAGAGAGAATAGGGTCTCTCATAACATGAAAATAAAAATTACAGTATGTTTAATATAAAATATCATCCCAATAACAAAAAATATGAGCTTTAAAAGGAATGACATAAATGTTTGTACTTAAAAAGACAGAGAGGAGTAAGATCCCTTACCTCGGGTCCGACTTGACTCGATCGTTCTTTAATCTCCTGAATAATAAACTTGATTTAATTTCTACTTGATTAATAACCTTTTTCAAGATTATTATTCCTTTTATATCACTTATTTTCCTTTTTATAAACACTATGTAATCATTAAGTTAATAATGATTGTTTTGTCGATATTTGGTTCTTAAGTCGAAAGTGGACTTCTTACAATTACATGTTGTTCATGTGGCCAAATGTTTATTATATGTAGAATATTATTCATGATTTAGATATAATATATGTAATATATATCCAGTACATGAATTAATTTATAACATTACATAATCATTTAGAGGTAAGAAATGAAATGCACTGTTCATGGAGACGGTAAGCCGTACGTACGCATGAACGCTAATTTCATTTCTATTTCGTATTTTATAGAATGGAATAATAATGATATAAAGGTATATTATAATTACAGTATAATATAATATATAATATCATTAAATCCATCCTTTATACATCCCATGTATGGCATTAACGAATCACATCACTTTGAGGAGGCGGTAGTCCTCACTTCCTAAAATGAAGATATCGCGTATACCCAAAATGGATGCCATAAAGGTAAGACACAAATGAAAAATACAGAAGCATAAGTAAAACATAAACATACTTTATATAATATATAAAAATAGTGACATCATAATGGCCACCTTTGATGGTGTTAAATGAGTATTGAACAATCATCGTTTCGGGAGCCAGAATTTCGCCATCCACGGAAACCATATGTTCTTTAACCATTTGATGTAGTTGTGTGAGAGTGTAGCTCGAATAAATCTTATAAAAATATCCTAGGATATTTAAGATACTGGTGTTGTAACAAAAGAAATAAATAAATATATTTTAGGGGGTTGGAGAAGCAAAATAAAACAAATGAACATGAGAGAATGAATTACCTTTAAAAGTGTATCTCCTTTTGATTTGAGCCTAAAGGCTTCATTTGAAAGGATTCTGCCCAAAGGGAATACTCAAGGATGAGGAGAGGGATGTGGAGAGAGTAAATGGTCAGGTTTTGGCCGAGCCAAAGGCTTGAGGAGTGTGTGAAATGAGGTAGAGTTGGGGGCCTTTTATAAGAGGAGAGGTGGGGCACTTTTGGAAAGTAAGAAATATTACTTTATTTGACTATGTGTTTCGGTTTTAAAAGGTCCCACATTAATATAATTCGTGGATAAGGTGATAAGGGTTCTAAATCCACCCATCCAATAAGTTTTGGACATGTTTAGTTCATATATTTTACATTATCTTTCCATTTTATTTAAATCTTCAAATAATGATGTCATCGCTGCATCATTATTATGTCATAAATAATTTAATTTATTTAATGTCTAAAAATTATAAAAAAATTACTATGATGTAGGAAATCTTTTTATCTTTCCAATTACTATTTATAATCAATAATCGGATCATTATAACCCCATGTAAAAATTGTTTTCGTAAAACATATGATGTTTGTGTCATTTTGACTTTTACATTAAATAAAAAGTTATTTATGTCATTTCCCAACCAAAGTGTCTCCATGGGGTCCCCAAGTTGACTCATGGCTTGTCTGGGTCTGCCATGACACAACCAATGAGGGTAGGACATGTGTCAAGCTCATCTTATTTTATTAATGCATTATTTTTACCTTAAACTACACTAATTACCACTAATCGCGATTAAAAACTTAATAAGTTACTATTCACCAAAAAATAATTTTTATCCCATTGAACCACATTTTACTTCTTAATGGCAACCATGTATGTCGGATTTTTGAAATTCAAAACACAGAAGTGGTAAAATTTCATTTAAACGAAAAATCAGCTTTTATAAGTACCACTTAGTGGTTTCACTATTCATCAAAAATTGAAGTTTTTCAGAAAATTACCAAAAATTCACCTTAGGCTATATTTGATATTACGAACTCAAAAATTAAGTCCATTTTAAAAAATTCACAACATATAATTTGCATTAATTAATTTAATAATTAATTCCCGCTGTCAGAGCAAATAGCATGTATTTATAAAACAATAAGTATCAAAAGATTGACACTAGTTTAAGTCTGATTTCAAAGTGAAATTAATTCCAACGACCACTATTGGATTTAATGGTAAAAATATTTTCTAATTTCACTTTAAAACCAATACAAAATATAATCTAATCATATAAATAAATTAGATTACAAAGAGGTTTTGAATTAAAACTCAACATTTTACACTATTCATTAAAAAATGAACTTTATCGGAAAAATACCAAAAAATTACACAAAGTAAAATTTCATGTCCCGATTCTTAATAAGAGTTTTATTTGGTCCAAAAGAATGTATAAGAGTGATCAAAACTATAATTAATGACAGTTATCCATTAAAAGGCGATTGGTGAACCTTTAGTGAAAACTAGGGCATATACGCGTAAAATTGAATTCTTTCCGTGTTTTAAGCCTTTAGATTTTATTGGATAAATGTAAAAACATTAAAAAACATATATAATCATATTTTAGTTATTTCTATCCATTCCTGCCAATACAACGGCTACATGTTAACTACCATTTGAAATAATATTATTTTATTATTAGAGTGCAACGTAAGATTCCCAAGAAACTCGTTGTTGCGTGTTGGGTACGCCATCGAGCATAGCGTCCCCTTTAAAGTAATATTAATATTTTATTCACAAATATGGGTAAATATAAAGTTGTCATATTCTGTATTTACATGGGGTGTTACAAGATGAATCTAAAATATTGAATTCCCATGAACATCAGTTGGTCAAAAATAAATATTCCCAATTTATATTCTTTATGAAAATTTTAATAGTCGGGGTATTTCATATTTCATGAAAAAGTATACATAATAATTTTTTGGTAGGATTTTGATGAATTTTTTTAATAAATATTCTATCCTCGCATGGTCATAATTTCTTGATTGATGGAAGTTTTTGATTTGATGTAGTATAATCTCTTCATGAGATATTATGTTGTTAAATTGATGAATTTTTTAGTTCTTCAACTGATCTTAATTCTTGTGTATTATTGGCGAAATTATTTATTGAATTGGGGATGAGGCCAAAAATAGACTTGATGATATACATTCTTTGTATTATAAGTATTATAGTGATGGTCAGTAGGCTTATAGTTGAATATGACATAACATGAAACACTAGTGTGGGATTTATGCTGATTTATATTTTAAAATTTCATAACACTAATGTTGGAAAAAAGGGGATGGGGGAAAAATATTTCCAAGATAGTGGGATGACTGAGAGTCGACCCATTAGTTCATTTAATCTTCCTCCATTAACAATGATTAAGCATGTATGTTTTTTATGTGTATATTTTGATCATGTTCTGTGATATATTATATAACCACATTTTGAATGCCCATTTTTCTACAATATAGGGCATCTTTTGAAATATTGATGAAGTGATCCATGGTAGGGTTCTAGAGACAAATATAATGTTTTTAAGAGGTCATGTTCCTCAACGGGAAGAGTGTAGTAGAATAATTCTCATCATCATAACTAATAAATCCATAATTATCATTATAATACCATTACTCTCGAGTAAGGTTAATCACTATAGGAAAATAATGATAAAAGTGTATAGAGTAAGTAATTATATGCAGTTGAATATGTGATTATTGATGGTCCAACTGGACCATAAATTTTGAGTGTTATAACTCCATTTAAATCTACCCTTATTATTAATTTTATTAACATGTGTGAATCCTAATAATTTATTTATTTTCATTATACTATATTCTAGGTTTTCATGATGAGATGAATCCTTATAGGTTGAAACATAAAACAACTCTTAGATAATGAGTGTTTTGATCCTTTATGTGCCGAGAATATTCCATATAAAGGGATGGTAGTGAATTGACATGATATTTATCTATTCATTAGATAGTTGTCTATGACATAATCTTGTGAATGGATTTCATGAAAATGTTTATTGCTAACATTAACTGTTATACCCAAAGGGTTATTTTTATGATTGATGATGGTGTCATGCATATATTTAGTAGAGACCAGAATGTAATATTTGGTTTAGGTGAATCTCTAGCACCTACAGTTGGAGTGATATCTATCATGTTAGAACCATTTAACATATTCATGATGTATGAGGATGGTAATATTAGTTTTCCAACTAATATTTATTAGTTTCAAAATGTGATTCCTAAAATTTCTCATGGAGGAAACCCACCAGAGAATTGTAGTTTACCAATGATCGTTTACTAAGGAAAATCATAATGATACTTCTATTTTATCATATGTGAGCAACATTATAAATGTAATTATTGGTATAACTACATATGTTTGGAATAAAATGGTTACTTTTAGCCTATTATGTGTCTATGTGATGTATGAGTTCTTTTAGTAATGTAGAAAGATGTAACACTAAGGATTTGTGTGATTTATCAACCGGATTCCATGTGGCAATAATGGATCGATAACAAGTTCCATGAATTGACGATTTTTTAGATCAGTTATGGAGACCTAGGTGGTTCTACAATGTTTTATTTTGTTTGGGATATTACCAATTGATGGTATGGATGAAGTATATCCCAAAATATATTTCATGAGTAGTTATGGAACATACAAGATTGTGGTTATTCCTTTTAGTCCTATGAATTCACAATCCATCATTAAAGAATTGACCAATAATAAATTTCTATTATATAGAGACTAATTTATGGTGATTAATGTTTGAATGAAATATTTTTGTAATCATTGAAATGGTTTACCATAACTTACACATGTTGACATTATTTAATATTTTTTTAGAACATAGTCTGTATGATTAGTAAACACATTTTGATTTTTGAATACAAGAGGTATAATACCATTTCCAGGTTATCTCTAATATATTTGTATATATCAATCAAGAAATGTTATATGAAGTGATCCCTTAGAATCTAACAGTTAATGTGTATCAATCATGGCATCAAAATCCCGGTATCTGTGGATATTTTATTACAATGAAATAGTTACAAGGGACCACATAAATATTTTTTAATCATTTTAGTAGACATGAATGTCCTAGATAAATAAATCATACCACTATTAAATTAGTAATTAAAAAACTATCATAAAAATGGAATATTAAATTATTCCTTATTACATATTCAATAATTTAGTCTTCATAACCCAGGTATAGAAAAAAATAAAATTATTATATGAAATTATCAGTAATGGTAATATTAATCATTAATATGTGATACCATTTCCATAAGTAATGATCATTAAAAAAGGTACATAACTTTAAAATTCATTTGATTAATAAAATGATAATTTAAATACATCTATAAATTTTTTTAATTGTGAAATATAAAGGTATGTGATAATTGAATACTGAATGAACGACATAAATATTCATTGGTCCCAATGTGTATTTGTAACCTGAAATTTTTTACCATCAACATAGTTCATATTTGTGGGTTAAAACCTATGTGATTTTGATAGGAAACAATCATGAAGGGGGTTTCACATACTTTTTTTTCGTGATACAAGATGATAAATATAGAGGATATAAAAAAATGGCCTCCATCCTTATATATAATACAAAATCAATCATGATACATATATTTAATTCATGAATTATTAGAATATTTCTTATTTGTAATGGATATAGATTAATAAGAATACCCCATTTAAAAAAACATTCAATGAAAATATAATTTCCAAAACAAGTATATTAATATGAAAATAATAATATCCATGATACAGGAAATAAGGATACTTATTTTGAATTTTCATTGAATAATGATCATAAATGATAGGTATTTATTTACCACAATAGATCATATATACTTTTTTATTTCATTTCACTTCCACTTGGTTGTATTACCATTGTAAGAGTTTTTTCGATTGGGTTTCACTATTTTTGACCTCAATAATATTTACTCACCTTTTATTCATATCTTTAATAAAAAGGTTAAATTCAAGTATGAATTAATGTATAAATTAGTCATTTTGTAAAAATTAGGACTATGAATTATTCAGAAGAACACGAAGGATAGTTTCAAATATTTCATAGAATAATGATGGTATTTTGAAAGAATAATGTTAGAGGATTTCATGAAATGAAATTTGTATATTGATATTACAATTTCATGTAAATATTTTATAGTTTCACAAAGGGGTAATAACTCCAAAATAGACAAATGAATATTATCACGATTATATCCTACTTCATGAAAAATATGTCTTGATGTGTATTGATTTCAAAATACTAGGTTATATTAATTTTTTAATCAAAAAGTTTTATGTATACGTATAAATGAAACATAAAATATTTAATTATTATTTAATGAATTAAAATAATAAAAACATTGATAAATTTTGATTATGGATATGAAATACATTTCAAATTTAAATGATTCCAAAAATAATAATGATGGAAAATAATGTTTTAATTTTTTATAAAATCATTTAAAATATGTGGAACCACTAGAATGATAGCCAAAATGAACTATCATTTTATTAAATTCCTATCATTATAGAATCTATAACAAAAAACAACACGAGGCTAATGAATCAACTATATTAGGTGTTTAATATAACATGAATCCCGAAGAGTGAAAAGTTCGATGTAAAGGGAATATCATGTTGCTGAGTCCGTCATATGTCATCGACCAACTTATATAAATTTATCTACTAATCCATAAATTACTGAACTATTTATTAATCCAATATAAATGATATTTTATATAATCTATTTTTTTGAGTTATTTAATGTCACATTGTTAGTATTACTATTTGGGGTAAAAGCTATTTATTGTTGGGTAATGATTAAGAACATGAATACCATATGGGATAATAATTATATGAAATGGTATGATTTTAGAATAATCATTACAATGATTTTTTTTTCCACATTCACAGGGGAAAAAATGCCGAAGAACTCACAATGCTTATGTATTAGGAAAATTATTCAATTGGATGCTATAATATGGCCATTCTATTAAAAACTCTATATAGTTAAATATTTTTCATATATCCTATAAGACATTTTAATATGTTTATTTCCTATATATAACAACATCTATTGATGAATCTTGAAAACCAGAACTATGAATAATATATGGATATTTATAAATATTATTTTGGATGATGAAATGTAGACATATGAAATTTAATGTTCCGATAGGATGAATGAAAAAATAGTGTAATGGGGAAAATCTCAAGGATGGGTGTTTCTCAGGGAAGAGAAATAATGAGTCTAGAAACACCGAACTATAATGAATCTGTGAAAAATCATTCCTGCAAGTTCTATCATGGATGTGGAATTAGAAAGATGCAAAGAAGTGATGGACATGTAAATTAAAAATATCATGATTGCTAGGACCTCAACATATCAATTCAAATGATAGAAGAAATATTCTAAAATCACAAAAAATAATCAATTATTCGTGTTTAACCCAGATCGTAACATTTCATATAAATATCCATATTAAATGATATTGGATGGTAACTACTTTCATCCTTGACATAGGTCGTGTGTGAAAATTCATAAAATAAAAATCAGAATTGATGGAGTAGAGACCTCAAATTATGTGGTGGATGGAATACACACTGTGTTCTTAATGCATGAAAGTACATTTTTTAAAATTTGATTTTATCATTCAAAATTTTCACCATATATCAATGAAATATTGAATTATAAATGGGCTAAAATTGGTATAGGAATCTATTATGTCTATTGGAGGGACTATACTAGCATCAATGATGTATAAAAACACTATTTTAAACAAGGATTTGTATTATCCCTTCACTAATATAGAAGTCATTTCATTGGTGGAATTTAACAGTAGAATTATGACAGATTGGATATCAATGTTTTATTATATGAACAATTATATAATCAAATAAATATTAGTGTTTTTAAATATAAAAACAAATATATATTTAAATTATATACATGAAATCCATTTTTTATCTATATAGAGATCCAATATATATATTCAATAATTTTATAGGTGGAAGTTGATAAGAAAATTAGAGTATTAAGGCAGAAAATACAACCATTAATAAAGAATATATGGATTCATTTCATGAGGAGTTATGAGAAAATCCCCAAAAATGCGGATTTAACAATTGAACTAATAAATTGATACAAGATAATATCAAAACCCCTCACAATGTATCTTATGTGGTGTTAGTGGAATTAATTAAGTAAATACTCATCCTATAGGAAATTGATTTATTAAATACAGATTATATGTAATGGGATATCCTATTCCCATTGTGAAAAAATTATTTATCAATGAATAAAATCAATGAATACATATAGAATAGGAATATCATTGAATATAAAAAATTAATTCTCTGAAGTGTACATTATGTATTAGTCTAACATTCTTGGTATTATTTCTAATCCATTATTGATCATAAATTTGGGTATCCACGATTGAGGATGTAGATAAATGCTATCCCAAAAACAATATTTCATTAAATACATATTTAATATTATTTTTCTGTCATGTAAATAATTTGTCTAATTCTTCAATGATATTTATATATTTTATAAATTGATGGATTAGATAATCCCATGAAAATAATTTTGTGATCTCTAATGATGAATTTTCATATCACTCAAAATTTATAAGGATATTAGAATCAACATTGGGTCTTATTAAAAACTCACAAGAATGTGTTTCCCATTTTAATATTTACCAAATGATTGTTAATTTTAAATTATATTTCACTATTGTGGGACATTGTAATAAGAGACGAAATAACAACTAAAACATCCACAAAAAAGGATATATATAGGAGTGGCCTCATTGTAGAACAATAACAATGAATCAGTGTTTTTATCATTCAGTCAAATATATTAGATTTCGTAGAAGTATCATTTTATGGATATTGAATTTAGATTCAATGTTAAAATGGAATGGTTTCATGTTGTTTTAATGAATGATTGTGAGAAATATTTAATGAGTTGAATAAGAATATTGTTTTCTCAATCATGTTATCTCTACCCGATATCAGTGAAATATTTTTTTATAAATTCTGATGAATATTTATATTTTCTTCTATTTATCGGTATGATAAACATTGAGGTGATCACCTATAAATTTAGATGATTATAAACTCATGATTGTAATTTTAGGACTCATTTATTTGATTTATCTATAAGTAATTTTTATCTATATATATTGAGATAGTATAATTAAGGTGAGAATTTAGATATATATGTAGATCAAAAAATTATGTTTAATATATTCAAAAAAAATAACATGAGATAAATTATATTGTTCACTATTCTTATATTATATTATTTTTTAATATATTATCAACATAATAGTGTAACAATTTTACAAATTCATTGAGTATAAAGGATCAGAGTGTAATTAAATTGATGGAGATTGAAGAATATCTATTTATCAACGACCTCATAATATTATAATTGAAAATAATCGAAGGGCCAACATCATTAATATCCAAAATTATTTTCTATATATCAAAACTAATGGAGATAAATAATGCTAAATGAAGGAATATTTTGATGAAAATAATATATATTATATCAAAACTAAAACATTTTAAATATTCATCATTGACCTATAATGTGTTATTATATTTTTATCAAGTCACGGTAACCCAAATTTCTCAGAGATAATATAGTAGGTAATGGATAAAGATCATATAAAATCATTCTCTATAAATTTCAGATTATATTAAATTTAATGGAACCTTCATTACAATTATTTTAGAGATAATATGACAAAAAAATATAGTAAATTATATTTTTTGTTTTATAAAATTTCTATATGTAATGGTGGTTATATGACATTCCCATGTGATAATAAACATACTTACTATAACAATATGAAATTTATCCAATATAACTATAGAAATTCTAACTATGATTCCATTCGAATATAATATATAATAATATATGGGTATTTTCTGATAGGTTGAAAATTAATCTCTATTTTATTTATATAATATAGTATTTATCCCCTGTGAACCTAACACATCTAAATATTCATCATATTGAGAAACTCCATATAGTATTGGTGTTGATATTTTCAAACCAATATAGGTGATTTAAATAATTGTTTTGAGGGGACTTCTAATGGATATGATTATTGTAGAAAACAAAATAATATAATAACATCATAACATAGGTAAGTTTTCTGAGATGACAATTAAATAATTATAATACATGCTAATATCTTCTGCGATTGGTTTTCAAGGGGTACGGGAAAAACATGTTCAACATGTTAAAATATTATATAGAAACTATATCATCATGTGTACTCAAATGGATAATTTTGATTCCCAGTACAGAAATTATTGTATCATTACATAATATTGGGATGAATTTGGTGATATGAAATTACTAAAAGCATACATTATTTAAGATACAACCAATAAGTTAAATATTATTCATAAAAACATCAATTATTTATAGAGCTAATAAAAATAAAATTATTCCAATTGATGTTTTTAAATTTAATATAACATTGGGGATAATTAATTTATCAATATATTACTATGAAAAGATATTAATACAATTAAAAAATAGTAAAACTATGTCAAATTTTCAAAAGAATATTTGATTTTATGTAGTGAATTACAGAAGTTTCTGAGCTTTTAAAACCAAATCAAAATAATTAAAATGTCTGTGAAGTCTCCCATTTTAATTTATTAATTATATAAAT
The DNA here is from genome assembly GCA_963277665.1 of Viscum album. NCBI lineage: Eukaryota > Viridiplantae > Streptophyta > Magnoliopsida > Santalales > Viscaceae > Viscum > Viscum album. The sequence goes on along the minus strand of OY728121.1, from coordinate 1,192,380,822 downwards.
ATACAATTGAACAATTTATTTAATATCATTGTGTAAAATTGGAAATTTACTTGTCATGTGAAAAGAAACTATTCAAATATGTTTATAAAATTGAAAAAAAATAATCATATATTAAGAATACATGAATTTTGATAGTAAAATGTAGTAATAATATATTTCAATTAGCTACATAGGAACATAAATACGTTATAATATAAAAAATATCTCCATTTATATTGATGAAAAATTAATGTTTTGATAATGTTTTTAAAGGGGGATAAGGAAACAACAATAAAATATCTTATATTGTAAATAATATATATATATATATATAGATTTTTTAATAATGATAACATATTATATCTTATTTAAATAACTTTAAGAGAAATAATATTTAATAAATAATATTATAATTAATTTCATTAAATAGATTAGTATTTCTAGGCCTAGTAAAAGGATATAGAATCAAATTAATAGTGGATATTCATTGGTATAATGTATATGATTAAACTATATAAGAAGTATTATAAATGGTATAATAAAAGTAAACTGTTATTTTTTACCTGAAGAATGGTCAATTAGATTGATGGTGAATATAAACATTCTTAATTATGAATGTTATATATATTAAAATTAAAAAGTGACTACTATAGTATTGGTATATTAGGGGAATAGAAATCTGTTAAAAAATAGTGAAGAAAAATTGGCATTCAACAGTAGAATCAATACTGGAGAGACCATTCTATCAGATATAGGGACAAATATTGCATCCATAGGTGTTAGAGTCGATAAATCTCAAAAGAGAATCAATTGGATGAGATATGATGAAATTTCCAATAAAAGAAGTTATAGATAGTGGAGATCAACACTATATCAATGTTTGCTGAACAACCTCATGAAACTGCCACCATCACAGAAAATGCCCAAAAAGAATATTCCAATGTAATAGTGTGTTACATATCTTGGTCTTAGAAATTTGAATGTGTATTAATCTCTGTAGGGAATAATTTTAAGTATTTATACAATTATGTTATTTTTTACATCACTATATAAAATTAATATTACTATTTAATATGTTAAAATATGATTTTTATAATAATGGATCCAGATTTCCTTTTTTTGTAACTATATATATATATATATTCAATTGATATAATTTAATGAACATTTACAAAAAAGAAAGAAAATAAGTAATATTATGTTTTAGATATAATATATAGATTTTCTATAAGATAGATATTGGATTATTTAATAGAAATTTGTGGATTTAAAAAAAATAAGTATTAAATAATGAAAAATTAAATTAATAATTTTTATAGAAATTATATAATTAAAATAATGAAAATTTTCAATCTATCCTATAAAAATTTGGAAATGGTGAATTTTCTGTAGTTTTCCATGATATATAATTTTATTATGTAACATATAAATCATGGAAAAATATATAGTAAGTATTATAAAACAAAAGAAAATTGAATTATTTATATAATTATGTAAATATGTCGCATAACTAAAAATAGAAAATCATGATAATAAATTTTATTTTAATTGATTTAAATAATTTTTTATAGAATATAAAAAAAGTTAACTGTATTATAAATGAATTTATGATTTTTTTGAATATATAATATAAAAAAAATTAATTTCCATTTACAATGTAATGATAAATAATATATTTCCACTGTAAAAACATAACATGTTATAAATTTTAAATACATTGATAAAACCATATTGAAAACACAGTTGCAAATCAACTATTTTTTATTTTATAAAATATAAAATTTCATGACCAATATTTTGAAATTAAAATCAAATTACTCATCTTTTACTACAAACACACACCCACACACCCACCCACAACCCAATCGCCCTTAACTCAAAATACGTTAAAAACAAAATTTTACACATTTAACGTATCTAAAGGCATTCCAATATATCTTGTAGGTCATATTTTTTCATTCTCTATGAATTATAATGTCACATCACAATGTAAGGGAACTATCCTAATCTTCATTTCCATTCAAGTACCACTATTTGTTTTTATTATAAACATTGATCAAATATATTTTAATAAAAATTGGATTATAAAACTATTTTTAATATATTTTAATCAATATGATTCCACCATAAAATATAATTATACCCTTTCCTGAATCCATGTCATATAACAGCCCAGATATCGAAATAATTTCATGAATTTCCCTCTCTAAAATCAAATAATATAATATTATAAATACAAAACCCACATCACTTTATGTGTGTATTCAAAAAGAAGTAAAAAATTATATTTTTTTGGAATGCCATTAATGGGACCCATATTCCATTTTCATTCACTATAAATGATGTAATGTCGTTCATGTAAAAATTTATGAAATCAACAACATTACCTGAAACCTATATACTATTTCCCACAGTATATATATTAAATTTGTTATCATACTATATAATTGGAACAAATGATTATTTTTGTATTAATAGGGTTCCTTGACTCTTATCCAAAATATTTACAAGTGAACTAATCCATTGAAATATTAATTTTTTCGATTCCTTGGTTACAACATTGATAATAATGTGTTAGGAGTCCATACAGGTAAGGCGTTGTAAAATGTATATAAATACCTAATCAATATGTGGTATCCAAAATTCCATAATCAACATGATAATTATATTAGGATATTCCTCATGTTATTATGGGGATTCCATACTGTTTTCTTCATGATAACATGCTAAATAATGCTTTTATATTTACCTTAGTTGGCCTTCCTCACTCCTCATTCTTTTAATGAATAAACTGATAGATTTCCTTTGATTTTATGAACCCAAGAATGGATATATTATGAATCATTTTCATGGATAATTGATGAATTTTTACGTTATTCACATATATTATTCATATCTAAGATGATTATAAGAATCAAATTATATTTCAAATTATTAAATAATGTACAATGTAATGAAATTATTATGTATTTAAAATGATTGATTATATATTTGAAAACAAGTATGATTATAAATTATTAAATTATACATTATAAAACATAATTTTTTTTAATTTCATATATCAACATATGTATAGAAATCCAAAAATTATGTTTGATATCTGAATAATTAGAATTTCAGAATGACATATTGAATGTATATTTTTAAATAAATCCATTAATATTTAGAATCACTATAGTGAATGATAATAAATGTACAGAATAATATATAATTATTCATAATATGTACACAATAGAAATGCTAGATCTATTGTTACAATATTTATCAGTCAATTAAACTAACCACAATCTCATAAAAACCATTACAGATATCATATATTTTTCTATGAATAATCCAATATAATGTACCATGTGAGATATTAAGAATAAATTTTGAATACATGAAGAAATCATTATATAAAATTTAATTACCTGATCTATTGATCATTAATATATTAAATATAGTCTCCTGATAAAAATAATATCAATGATCTTTTATAGAAGGATTTCAGTTCGAGAAAAATGGGAAATATTAGAAAGATGATTGGTTAATGGATTATAAATAGAAAAACATTGTATTTAAAATAATTTATTTTATAAAACACAATTGTGCCCATTGTATGAAATAACTCAAAACATACTTCATTTAGTCACTACCTCCAATCACATTTCTGCTAGATGATGGGACAATATAACAAATCTTTCACCTAATGTGTTTGTAGAGACCCGAAGCTTTATGTACATTGAGATTACATTACTTTTTCGGAATACTTAGTACATAACAAAAACACACACAAAAGGACCGTAATAGTTTAGTGTCTTTGAAACTCGGTATATAATCTTCTAATCGTGGTGAAAGATCATCAACATCTCCCATAAAGATCTTATTTTTCTTTTTTAAACCTAAATCCTTTCTTAATGTCCTGGGGAAAAACATAAAAGGGTGAACTCAAATGCTCAGTAAGGGTAAACAAAAGAAATATCAATCACGTCATATTCATAAGAACATATCTTTTGGAAATCTTAACATGCACAATAGATCATAATTTAATAACATGGAATAAATCAAAGTAGTGAAATGTAATCCCAATAATCATAACATAAAACATGAAACTTTGTGGCATACACACATAATCATAGAGAATCATTTCTTATTAGTCAAGACTCATTTCCAATACAATCTTAGTGGTCAAAGTCCCTTTCTGAGTCGATTTCACTCCTCGTTTCAGTCCTGTTTCACTGAACCGGTATAACCTACCATTCCAGCCATGTCTATCTCATGAGATATAAAATCATTACCCAATGAATTGGAGGTAGATATAGGTCCCACCCATCTCATAATGATACCATTCTTATGTGTGCCACAAAATCATAAATCATATATCATTGCATAACCCATGTAATAAAAATGGAAATCATAAACATCATGACATCATAAAACAATTAATAGAAGATAAAGGAATTCATAAAAATATTTCCATCATAACATAATCAAGTAAATGTAATAATAGGGATAGAAACATAACCATATATTATCTTATATGAAAAGTAATTTTGATAAAACACTTGAACTCTATTCTGGAGGAAAATATCCTTAATACTTCAAAAACATTTTCCTTTCTTAACATTTCATACAATTTTAAAATAAAAAAAGTTGATTAAAAATAATCTTGAAAACTTGTAAAGGAATCTTCTTGGAAATAATGTTTTAGAAATCCATTCATGTCGTATAAGTTAAAAAACATTCTTCTCGTACTTTTGTTGGAAAAGTCAAAAAGTACCTCGTACGAAAAACGACAATAGATTCCTTTCACATCTTTTAATAAAAACTCACCGAAGGGTAAAATTGGATTTAAAAAATTTTAGGTGGATGGAAATAATATTACATATTGAGGAAACATTGATTTGGATGATAAAATACACCCCAGTAAATACCAAAGTATAAACAATCACGGATAAAAATGAGATTGTGATATTTTCCCTTACCTTAGGTCTGATTTGCTTCGTATGTGTCTGAACCTCCTGTATAATGATTTAAATAATGTCATTGACTTATTCTAGAATAATAATCATTGTTATGATATCATATATGGTTCACTTATGGCTTTATATTACCCGTTATTTTGTAAATTCCATGTTAAAGAGCGTTTTGGGTAAAATCGTTTCATTTGACGTCCGTGTTTTGACTTGTAATTATTCATATGATTACTTAGATCATGATTAAATAATTCCATAATATAAAAAAAGATTTATATATAATATATATTCATAATATATATATATAATAGATTAGTAAATGGAAAGAAATACATCGTTCATGGAGACGGTAGACTGTACGTACGCATGAACGCTGTTTTCTTTTCCTTATTGAGTTGAATGAAATTCAGTAGATGACATACATATATATACACATAAATCCAGAATCATTATTATTTCATATATTTCATTATTAATTATTTTATATACTTTATAATCATTCATGAATGGTTAACGTGGATAATGAATCTCATCGCGTCTTGGAGACGGTAGTCCGTACGTATGCACGAGCGATGATATCGTTCTCATGATCGTAGAATTGTATTGGAGTGCATGTATACTATTTCAGAATCAATATCACTTTAAAATAATCATATATAGTTATTATTTAAACCATTATACCCATCCAAGTAAGGTGGTGGTGGAATATAGATTACACCACGGCATGGAGACGACATTCCGTACGTACGCACGCGTGGTGATGTCATTTTCCATAGGATGGATAGATGGTGAAATAAGGTTGTTTCATAATTATAATACCATATAATTATATAAGTGATACTTATTTTATTACTTCATAATGAAAATACCTAATAAGAAGAAGTGGAAGAATAAATAAAGATGAAAGAATCGGTAACTGACATTACCTCTTCTTTGAAGCGCCTCTTTGAGATCTCCTTTTAGGGCACTAAAATTGGTCTTTGAGGAAATCAATAACCTCTAGGATGTTTCTAGGGAAGTGGAGAATGGAAATTGGTTGAGGTTGGCCAAGAATGAAGGCTCAATGTGGTGTAAGGAAGAGGGGGAGGAGGTTCCATTTTATAAGGGAGGAGAGGGGCACCTTTGGAATAACAAAAAATATTATTTTATTATAAAGTAAAATTCGGTTTTTAATAACTCCAAATTGATATATTTCGAAGATAAGGTGGGTAGGGGTCGAAATCCTCTCATACATAGAATTTATACAAGTTTAGGAATCAATTTTAACCTTATCATTTAGATTTAACTTTATGTTAGAAAATTTAACTTTTACCTTGTCTTCTTGTTTTCTTACACTATAAGGTTAATAAACTTACTATATCAAGCCAAACGAACCAAAGGTTGTTTATTATTATTATATACAACCTTATATAAGTAATTTGACCGAGCTTAAGATTTTTAGGAATAAAATAACAATTAATAATATTATATTTGTTTAAAAAACTATTTTATGTCAATTTTGACACTATTTTGTAATTGATTTTATTGAAAATTATATCAGAATTATTAGTTCTAAACAAGTTACTTAGATCAATAATAACATTTCCTATTAACCTATAAAATTATTGTAATTCATAAAAAGTCTCAAATTACATTTATTTGGGTATTTATAACATCAATTATGTCAATATTTCATTAATAAGATAATTACTGCATCATCGTTGTGTCATTAATTAATTAAATTATTTAATGTCTAAAAATTACAAATAAAATACCATTATGTAGGAAATATTTTTAGATTTCTAATGAATATTTATAGTTGAATTTATCTTCTTTATATCCCCATATTAAAATGATTTAATTACTAAACTTTGATTTTAACTATTTTAACCCTTATTTAAATAAATTAATAATAAATGTCCTAATCTAATCCAAGTGGGCATAAATGGTCATATTTTATTTATAAGGTTGTTTTTGGTCGAATTACATTTGTCCAATAGAATTAGGACATGTGTTAGGGTAATAATAATATCATTTTTACCCTTAATTACCCTATTTACTTTTAACCGTGGTAAAAAAAGTAAAAAGTTACTATTCATCAAAAAATTATTTTCATCTCATTGAACCACATTTTACTTATTGACATCAACCATCTTTCTCGAATTTTCAAAATTCCATTCACAGATGCGGTAAAATTATGTTTTATGAAAAATTCATTTTTTTAACTACCACTTAGTGGTTTCACTATTCATCAAAAATTGAAAGTTTCCAGAAAAATACTAAAAATAAGCCCTAAGATATATTTGATATTATGAACTAAAAAATGTTTTATATTTTACCAAATTCAAAACATATCAGTTGCATTAATTAATTTAAAAAATAAGTTTCGTTGTCAAAATAAATAGCGTGTTCTTAAGAGATAATAACTATCAAAAGATTGACACTTGTTTATGTCTGGTTTAAATGTGAAATTATTTTCAATGACCAACATTGTATTAAATTGTAAAAATATATTCTAAATATACATTAAAACCACTCAAATTAATAATTTATCACAATAATTATTTCGATTGAAAAAGTTGTTTTTAATTAAAATATAGCGTGTTTCTACTATTCATCAAAATATGAAAGTTACCAGAATGATATTAAAATTTATCCAAAGTAAATTTTTATTTCATGATTCCAAATAAGAATTTTATATTGTCAATTTGAACTTATAAACATGTCAAAAACAATATTTAATGTGGGTGCACCATCAAAAGGCGGAAAAACTACTTTTTTTAAAAAATAATTATTTTACCCGAAAAATTTATTTTGTTTTTATACCATGTTTTAGAAAATGTGACAGACGAATAATAATGTTATAAGATTCAAAATTTAGTTAATACTATTCATAAAAGCTAGTTCATAATAATATTATAATAATATATCGTTGTTTAGTAAAACCCGGTATTGCGTACAACACACGCTGTCGAGGAAGGTCGTGATTGCATGTAATGCAAGCCAAGTCAGGGTTGCCTGTTGTTCAAGAATCCTTCATTGTATCATATAACATAATCCAACCATATTTCATTTATACATTGAATATATATATATATATACTCAATGTTGCGTAGAATAACTATTATCAAAATTGTGTGTAACACGATCCAAGAATATTGTTGCATATACTGCAAGCTAATATGGTGTTGGTTATAGCGCAAGGTAATCTTGGTGTAGCATACAACACAATACATTAATGAAATTAAAAGAATATTTTTCATAAAATCTCGGGGTGTTACATTCTACCCCCCTTAAAATGAATTTTGCCCTCGAAATTCGTCGGGGTTATAAATGGTTTACTATTCGAAAGTTTCTTTAATAAAAACCCACATCGTAAAAAGGAATATCAAAACCAATCATTAAGAAAAAAAATTATGAAACGTAATGGTTACCCAAATAAACTAATCAATGGGTTTCCACATAGGTGAAAATATGTATATGGAAGAGAAATCTAACCATCATGTTCTGATGGAGAGTGGCAGAGAACATGGCTATGGAAATTCCTGCAATCAAAAAGAAATAAATTTGTGACGATCTAAGGTACCATCTGATTCATCAGATATAAGAGCACTAGGACAACATTTTTGGTTTTCAAGATCATTTCCCTAAAGTTGATGAAATTGGAATTAGAATAAATACTTTCGTGATTTTGGTATAGTCACAACATTGGTCGTTCGTTGGACAATTTCCACTTCATATCTTAATGAAATGAAGTTGAATTTGTCATTCATGATGTGTTAGCAGATCATGTGATAGAATGATGTTTCATTCCATCTGTCTCAATCAAAAGGTTAGAAAAGTTATAAAAAAAATACATAAGTCCATATATAGTGATATTAATAAAATATGGTTCCTAAAATGGACTTATACTTCATATATCATATTTCTTAATATAATAAAACTAGTTTCTACTAAATAGGGGCATCTTGTAAGCCAGTGGTAGGCAATAAAGGCAAGTCGCACTTCGGTTGTGGGTTCGATTCCCATAGCCTTGTCTGACGCGATGGGTTATCGCCCGTCCTCCAGGTTTTCCTTTTTCTAAAGCTATATTACTATAACATCCCATAAAAAATATCCAAAAACTTTTATCCTTAACCAATACTAACTTATCTCCAACATAATCTATTCCAATATTTAGGCTTTTCTAAAATACTTCGGTCCATGTTCATAGTATAAAGAAAATGATCACGTGAATTCCATCATTTATCCCCCATATATCATAAGATATATCTGGTTGGTCAAATTACAAACATGTGAATACTTTAATCATGTATTCTCTTGAAGAATGAATACACATTAAACCTTAGTGAAAACAAGAATGCAGTCAAAAGTTAACTCTTTCCACATACCAATATCCAAAAATTCTATATACTCAAACCATGATATAACCTTCTCCTTATACCAGTCATGAGCTCATGAATACTCTCAAACATTTAATTTTCTCCTTATCCCTTCATTTTGCACATATCATATAAATTCCAAAAATATCTGAATAACCTTTCATGGATAATGGTACCATTAATCATACACTTTCAAAACTCAAGGAAAGACAATAGTGTTACAGTCCTTATATGTCTCTTTATTCTATAGTACCATGAGATTACATATACAACATTACACATGATAAACATGTAATCATTCCACTACATTCTTAAACCATTTACCGAGCTTCAACAATTCTTTCATCTCACATATCATTTGTAGCCTCTTCATAATCATCAACATAAATACTACCCATACGACCATACTGATTCTCTTCTTGAGACTTTCCCTTAGGGCATTGGTTTGCATAATGGCCGTAAATTCCACATTTATAACATTTAACCATTGTTGATGTCGTAGCAATACCATTATCCTCATCCCTGGTGTTAACTGAACCTTTTCCTTTGCACTTACTGGCTTTGTGTCCTTATTTTCCACACCCAAAGCATCTTCTAGTTCCTTTGAAACATTCTCCTTGATGCCCCTTCCCACATGATTTACATAGGGTAAATTGAACTTTCTTTCCTCTATGATCATCATGAAACTCCATCATTCTCTTATTAGCCGAGTCGGGAAACTTTACAAATTTTTCTTTATTGATCATATTATGAGATTGCTGATTCGGCATAATAATGATGTTTGGACTTCCAAATCCCATTTCATTTGGTCTCTCATGAAGAATATCATTCCATTATCCATCATATCCTCCATTATCGTGAATCATCTTGTTTCTAGCCATTTTCTAAAACCCAAAAAGAATAGTGTGAGAGGCAAAGATCATAATAATGGTGGAGTAACATCAATATCTAACTTCTTTGGTTTAATCTAATATCGTTACCATAGTTCTAGGACTATATCCTATACGTATACATATCCTTAGGGACATCCCTATACATACCTTAGAAATGTCTCTAGGGATCATACGAACGTTTTCGCATCCTAGTTTCCAAAGGTTGACTAAACATTTCCTATGATACCAAATGTAGAGACCCGAAGCTTGACGTACATTGACATTACATTACTTTTTGCAGAATACATAGTACATAACAAAAACACTCACAAAAGGACCGTAATAGTTTAGTGTCATTGGAAACTCGATATATAATCTTCTAATCGTGGTGAAAGATCCTCAACATCTCCCATAAAGATCTTCTTTTTCTTTTTTAAACCTAAATCCTTTCTTTATGTCCTGGGGAAAACATAAAAGGGTGAGCTCAAATTCCCAATAAGGGTAAACAAAAGAAATATCAATCACGTCATATTCATAACAACATATCCTTTGGAAATCTTAACCTGCAAAATAGATCATAATTTCATAACATGGGATAAATCATATTTGTGAAATGTAATCCCAATAATCATAACATAAAACATGAAACTCTGTGGCATACACACATAATCATATAGAATCATTTCTTATTAGTCAAGATTCATTTCCAAGACTATCTTAGTGGACAAAGTCCCTTTCTGAGCCAAGTACACTCCTCGTTTCAGTCCAGTTTCACTGAACCGGTATAACCTACCATTCCAGCCATGTCTATCTAATGCGATATAAAATCTTTACCCAATGCATTGGAGGGAGATATAGGTCCCACCCATCTCATAATGATACCATTCTTACGTGTGCCACAGAATCATAAATCATACATCATTGCATAACCCATGTAATAAAAATGGGAATCTTAAACATCATGACATCATAAAACAATTCATAAAAGATAAAGGAATTCATAAAAATATTTCCATCAGAACATAATCAAGTAAATGTAATAATAGGGATAGAAACAGAACCATATATTATCTTTGATGGAAAATAATTTTGATAATACACTTGAACTCCATTCTGGAGGAAAATATCCTTTATACTTCAAAAACATTTTCCTTTCTTAACATGTCATACAATTTTAAACTAAAAGAAGTTGATTAATAATAAACATGAAAACTTGTAAAGGAAGCTTCTTGGAAATAATGTTTTAAAAATCCATTCATGCCGTATAAGTTAAAAAACATTCTTCTCATACTTTTGTCAGAAAAGTCAAAAAGTACCTCGTACGAAAAACGACAAAAGATTCCTTACACATCTTTTAATAAAAACTCACCGAAAGGAAAAATTGGATTTAAAAAATTTTAGGTGAATGGAAATAATATTACATATTGAGGAAACATGGATGTGGATGATAAAATACACCCCAATAAATACCAAAGTATAAATAATCTCGGATAAAAATGAGATTGTGATATTTTCCCTTACCTTTGGTCCAATTTGCATTGTATGTGTCCGAACCTCCTGTATAATGATTTAAATAATGTCATTGACTTATTCCATAATCATACTCAATGTTATGATATCATATATGGTTCACTTATGGCTTTATATTACCCGTTCTTTTATAAATTCCATGTTAAAGAGAATTTTGGGTAAAATCGTTTCATTTGTCGTCCGTGTTTTGAATTTTAATTATTCATATGATTACCTAGATCATGATTACATAATTCCATAATATAAAACATGATTTATATATAATATATATTCAGAATATATATATATAATAGATCAGTAAATGGAAAGAAATACATCATTCATGGAGACGGTAGACTGTACGTACGCATGAACGCTGTTTTCTTTTCCTTATTGAGTTGAATGATGTTAAGTATATGACATACATATAAATACACATAAATCCAGAATCATTATTATGTCATATATTTCATTATTAATTATATTATATACTTTATAATCATTCAAGAATGGTAAACGTGGAAAATGAATCTCATCGCGTCGTGGAGATGGTAGTCCGTACGTACGCACGAGCGATGATATCATTCTCATGAACGTGGAATTGTATTGGAGTTTATGTATACTATTTCAGAATCAATATCACTTTAAAATAATCATATATATTTATTATGTACACCATTATACCCATCCAAGTAAGGTGGAGGTGGAAAATAGATTACACCACGGCGTGGAGACGGTATTCCGTACGTACGCCCGCGCATTGATTTCATTTTCCATAGGATGGATAGAGAGTAAAATAAGGTTGTTTCAAAATTATAATAACATATCAGTATATAACTGATACTGATTTTATTACATCATAATGAAACAACCTAAGAAAATGAAGTGGAAGAAGAAATAAAGATGAAAGAATCGGTAACGGACATTACCTCTTCTTTGAAGCGCCTCTTTGAGATCTCCTTTTAGGGAACTTAAATTGGTCTTTGAGGAAGACCAGAACCTCTAGGATGTTTCTGGGGAAGTGGAGAAGGGAAATTGGCAGGGTTTGGACGGTCATGAATTCTCAAAGTGGTGTGAGGAAGAGGGGGAGGAGGTGCCCTTTTATAAGGGAGGAGAGGGGCACCTTTGGAATAACTAAAAATATTATTTTATTATATAGTAAAATTCAGTTTTTAATATCTCAAAATTGATATATTTCGAAGATAATGTGGTTAGGGGTCTAAATCCTCTCATCCAATAGAATTTAGACAAGTTTAGGTATAAATTTTAACCTTATCATTTAGATTTAACTTTATGTTAGATAATTTACATTTACCGTGTCTTCTTGTTTTCTTACACTATAAGGTTAATAAACTTACTATATCAAGCCAAAAGAACCCAAGGTTTTTTATTATTAATATATATAACCTTATATATGTCATTTGGCCGATCCTAAGATTTTCAAGAATAATATAACAATTAATAATATAATATTTGTTTTAAAAAACTATTTTATGACAATTTTGACACTATTTAGTAATTGATTTTTGTGAAACTCATTACAGAATGATTACTACGAAACAAGTTACTTAAATCAATAATAACATGTCATATTAACTTAAAAAATTAGTGTAATTCATAAAAAGTCTCAAATTAAAATTATTTGGGTATTTATAACATCAATTTTGTCAATATTTCATTAATAAGATAATTACTGCATCATCGTTGTGTCATAAATAAATTAAATTATTTAATGTCTAAAAATTAAAAATAAAATACCATTATTTATGAAATCTTTTTAGCTTTTTAATGAATATTTATAGTCGAATTTATCTTCTGTATAACCCCATATTAAAAATGATTTACTTATTAAACATTGATTTTAACTATTTTAACCCTTCTTTAAATAAATTAATAATAAATGTTCTAATCTAATCCATGTGAGCCTAAATGGTCATATTTTATTCCTAAGGTTGTTTTTGGTCGAATTACACTTGTCCAATAGAATTAGGACATGTGTTAGGGTAATAATAATATCATTTTTACCCTTAATTACCCTATTAACTTTTAACCGGCGTAAAAAAAAGTAAAAAGTTACTATTCATCAAAAAATATTTTCATCACATTGAACCACATTTTACTTACTGACATCAACCGTGTCTCTTCGACTTTCGAAATTCCATTCATAGAAGCAGTAAAATTATGTTTTGTGAAAAATTCATTTTTTTAACTACCACTTAGTGGTTTCACTATTCATCAAAAAATGAAAGTTTCCAGAAAAATACCAAAAATTAGGCCTTAGATATATTTGATATTATGAACTCAAAAATGATGTCTATTTTACCAAATTATAAACATATCATTTGCATTAATTAATTTAAAAAATTAATTCTCATCGTCAAAACAAATAGCGTGTTCTTAAGAGATAATAACTATCAAAAGATTGACCCTTGTTTATGTCTGGTTTAAATGTGAAATTATATTCAATGACCAACATTGTATTAAATTGTAAAAATATATTCTAAATATAATTTAAAACCACTCAAATTAATAATTTATCACTATAATTATTTCGATTGAAAAAGTTGTTTTTAATTAAAATATAACGTGTTTTTGCTATTCATCAAAATATGATAGTTACCAGAATGATATGAAAATTTATCCAAAGTAAATTTTTATTTCATGATTCCAAAGAAGAATTTTATTTTGTCAATTTGAACTTATAAACATGTCAAATACTAGTTCATAATAATATTATAATAATATATCGTTGTTTAGTAAAACACGGTATTGCGTACAACACACGCTATCGAGGAAGGTCGCAATTGCGTGTAATGAATGCCAAGTCAGGGTTGCGTGTTGTGCAAGAATCATTAGTTGTTTCGTATAACATAATCCAACCATATTTCATTTATACGTTGAATATATATATATACTCACTGTTGGGAAGAATAACTATTATCAAAATTGTGTGTAACACGATCCAGGAATAGTGTTGCGTATACTGCAAGCTAATACGGTGTTGCGTATAGCGCAAGGTAATCTTGGTGTAGCATACAACACAAGACATTAATGAAATTAAAAGAATATTTTTCATTAAATCTCGGGGTGTTATAGTGTTTTTCAAAAGTTCCACTTAACATCATTTCTATTGGGTATCCTCAAGGTTTGGATAAGATATTTGATGATCAATCTCATTTTTATAGTGCACCTATGACAATCACATGGATACCTAGGAATGTATAAATACTTAATCTAATTGTGTAGTTGTTATGAGACATCCTCATGCTCTCCAACAATATCTTTTACATAGTCTCTAATGTAATGTTCATGATTTTACTTATCTATATGACAAATTTCAATCATATTAAGAAACTATAAAAATAAAAAACTCTTAAATATATATTTTAGACTAATAAAGAAATCATTTCAGAACAAAATTCAAAAAATAATTAATTTTACATATCTTTAATTTTACAATGACACCTAAAAATTTTTTATGCACATGATAACATTATTTTAGTTGATGCACAACCAAAACTATCTAGAATATGTTAATTCTATGAAAATATTTAAATATCTTAAAATGTATTCACCTTTCATTATTTATGAATTATTCAATACAATTAATTTACACAACTCATTTCCTTCATGAACGTTTTATTTAATCACTTATTAGAACTCATCTAAAATCATAACGATGTATTCGGTATTTTATGGGGTAATATATCAATAATTATTAACAAAATTTATATCTCAAACCCAATTCAGTTGTTAACTATAACTCCTTGTTTTCCATTCATCATTCTTAATTATCTTGGACTAATATGATTACTATTAAAAATGAATCCATTAATAGGGGGTTATATAATTACAAATTTATAAACAATTTTTTTAAAATTATTAATTATGAGATCATGATCCACATAGAACGTTGGTAATGATTTTTATCATTATAAATCAATGAATATATTACTCAATTATAATTTAATATGTGATAATAAAATGATTAGTTGTAATTTATTACCATATATATATATATATATCATTTATCTATTTTTAATTTATTTCTATATGATTTTGTACTTCAAACATTAATGATCTATAAATTGAATCCATATGAAAAATGTCTCATAACTATTAAAGATAAAAATAAAACTGTGTGTTTGGGGCCATGTGTATGATACTATTGATCATGATATTTTAATTAATCTAATGATTAATAAAGTACCTATAATTATTCATTTTAAACTATCCTAGTTGATTAAATAATGCATAAATATAGAAACAAATTTCTACATATATTGATGCAATGGAAAAAAATGGATCATCAAATAATCATAATTCAATTGGAGGAAAATTTAATCATCACCCTAGGTCCAAATAAAAATAATACATTTTAAGGGTAACTTGATTAGTCAACAAGATATCAATCAAATGTTTTAAAAAACATATAATAAAATTATATCCAAATAAACATATTAAACCAAGTATCAATTATAGGCCTAAGCTATTCATATAAAACATTAAATTTTAACATGATAAACAATTATTTCATTTTATTTTTCAAATATTAAAGGATCAAAATATTTTACAAAGAAATTGAAATGTAAAATGTATTCTATATAAAATAAGATTATTTTTAATTATATGGAAAATTTATTTATTTTTTTCAAGATCTTTATAATATTTATAATAAACCATAATATCATCAATAAATAAAACCGCAAAAGTATTCAGATATTCATTGAAATATATTTTAATACAATCCATGAATAATGAGAAACCATTTTTCAATTTAAAATTGATATAAAAATACTAGTAATCAATATTACTAATATGAAATGATGTCCTTAGGATGTCAGTTTCCTTATCATTCATCTTATAGTACACGAACCTATGAACAATCATTGAAAAATATTTATATCCATTTTTCTGATCAAAGAGGTCATATGTATGATAAAACACTTAGTATATCTTAACAAAAATATTATATATTTATCTATAATAATTATAAATACACATATAATAATAAATATTTTTGAAAATTAGAACATGAGTTCGCTAAATTAAATTACATGGATATTTAATACTTTATCGAGAAACTCATGTAAGAGATTTTTCAATTTTGAATATTCTAAATGATTCATTTGATAAAGGGGTTATTAATTGTCTTTAGCATAATGAAAAATTCAATAGTAAAATAAACATCAAAAAATTGGTATAATTCTTATAAATTCAGTCCGAAATTCAAAAAACGTATCTATTAAAAATAAATGATAATTAATATGAACAATTCCATTATTTCCAATATTATGATCCAAATAACATTACCTTCAATATTATTAATGTTTTATAGATTAAAAAATGTTTTTAATGGTACAAATGTTTTCCAATATGTAAAATAATTCTAAAATTTTTAGAATAATTTATGTATAATTTCAATATATCTTACCATAATAAGTTGAACACGAATCCATACCCTTAATGGCTTAAAATTCTACAATAGAAATGTAATCAAGCAATATAGTGAACACTCATAGATTAATGATAACTGAATGATCATGGAAATTTAATTTTCCCCTATAATACTCCTCTTATTATATCCAGAAGTGCTCACATTATTTTATGATGTGAACGTTTCAATTTCTTATTAAATATATAAAAAATAAAATAATTTTTATACCCCAAATCACAATGAAAATATAATAATATAAATAAAATGGAAATATACTATAAAAATATTATTTTGATGGATCTACACTAGATTATGTAGTTATAAATAATTTCACCACAATAAATTTATTATATACCTTATATTTATATCAGTCATTATTATATTAATTATTTCATTGCAAAAAATGACCCATATTATTATATATGAAACTCATTACTTCATGTTTATAAATATTGGTCATAAAATTAGAAAATATCTTTCTATTTGAATTCATTAATTATATGAACTAACTTGAAAACCATATTTATTCCCATTATTTCATAAGATATTCCACATGTTCATTTGACAACCACAATAAGAATCACGGATCATTAATTTTTTATAATCATAATTATTTGAGGGAGTCATCCTAATTTATACAACAAAAACATCATTATGTACATATCATTGTAAAAAACCATCATTGGAAAACATTATTTATACTTATCATCAAATAATGAAATATTCTACAAACATATTAATTCATAATAATCTATTTCCCTTCATTATTATCAAATTTACCATGATAAAAAATGGTTTATTTTTTTATCATTATATTGGATAAAATTTAGATTGTATGTTACTAGTTGGTTGATGTTTACATAATAAATAACTACTAAATATTCCATGTAATTACTCATTTGATAAATATTTTTTCATACTATATTATACATCCAATGTAATATAGTTCCAACTGAAAATATTGTTAAATAATTCTAATTTTATTTCATCAATTTTATTTATTTCAGAAGAATACAAAACCAGTGACCCCCAATGAATGGATTTTCATTGGAATAGTAAATTTTACGAGTTACCATCCAATTACAAAAACCACCCCTGAATTTGAATTTATTTTATAGAATTATAATACAACCCTATGAATCCATGGGGAACCTATATTAAGTTAATATTGGTTAGTGTTGTTTGATGAAAATTTCTATTCTTGGAATGTCCCACTATTGTTAATGTGGTTTTTATCTCACATGGATGCGACCACTGTAACGCCCCGACCCCAGCTACCCAGAGCCGGTGTGTTACTTCGTAACATTGGCATGATCACAAAAGATCAAGTCTCGAAAGACCGATTAGTTTAGTAGCCTTGGAAACACTAGATACATTCGTAAACGTTACATTAAATCATAAAGTGAAAAACTACAATAACAAAGTCTCCATAGTCCACACTTCTATCCTCTTCAGACTATCCCTGTAGGTCATTCATAAAATAATTCTTCACATCCTGGAAAAATATTAAAACATTGAAAGGGGTGAGCTCAGATGCTCAGTAAGGTTAACAATATAGCAGAAGCTTTCATAAATAAACATAAACATTTAAGGCAATGTATAACTAAAACAAAATCCTTTTAAACTTGAACATCAACATAATATGGCAAAAGTAAAATGATATAATGCCATTTACTTCTTCACATGGATATTCTACTGGTCGAATAATCATATGCAATATGAATAACCACTTTCATAATGATGGAATGCATAATTCCAGACTATCATAACCACGTAGTCAAGACCTCGTGCCAAGACCACAAATAAGATTTTGTCAAGGCCTCGTGCCAAGACACTAGTTTGTCTCATGAGACCTGCCGATTCATCGAGGAGCTATAGCGGGCTCCACCCGTCACTTATTAAGTCCAATGAATTCCTCATATGAATAGGATTAAACATATCATAAACCATAACATAATCGTATCACATAAAACATGCATAAAGGAAACATAACATTTCCACATTTCAATCACAAGATATAAATACTACACATTGATATAATAAAAACACTTTCAAAACCATTTTCAATAACAAAATAAAAGAAAGTTAAAACTTTGATTTTATTTTTTTTAAAAAAAATGATGGCTTGTAGAAGAAGCCGAAACTCAAATAATGTTCACGGCGGTGGAGAAGTCGTTGTCGCCGCATAAGTACGGAAAGAAAAACATTCCCTTTTTGTCGTTTAGTAAAAAACTTCGTATAAAAAAGATTCCTTTTGAATAAACGTAAAAGTCAAAGGTGTTTATACACCGTATAAAAGAAAGTTGTGTATAAAACCAAATATGCCACAATGAAAGGGGATTGAGACGAAGTCCTTAAAAAGATCATTTTTTTTATAAAGTAGGTATATTATGTGTATTCACTATAATTGCACATAAATAATGTAAAAATACAAGATAGGACATAATAATATCATCACATAATTTGAAAGTAGCAGATTAACCCAAAAAATAGAAATTGGGTTAAGAAGTTCCCTTACCTCGTGTCTGACTTGACTCAACCGTTCTTTAACCACCTGAATAATAAACTAGAGATAATACATACCTTATTAAGAACCATTTTCAATTTCATTATCCTTTTTATATCACTTATTACAATGATATGAACATTATGTAATTATTTAAGTTAATAACGGTCGTTTTGTCTATCTTTGGTACTTGTGTCAAAAATAAACTTCTTATAATTACAAGTTGTTCATGTGGTGAAATATCCATTATATCCAGAATTATATTCATGATGTAGAAATCATATATATCATATATACAGTATATACATTCATTCATAATGTCACGTAACATTTAGAGGTAAGAAATGAAATGCACCGTTCATGGAGACGGTAAGCTGTACGTACGCATGAACGCTACTTTCATTTCTATTTCGTATTTAATGGAACGAAATCATAATGATATAAATTTATAATATAATTACAGTATAATATAGTGTATAATACCATTTAATCCATCCTTTATACATCCCACATATGGCATTAACGATTCAAATAACTTTGAGGGGGCGGTAGTCTGCACTTCCTAAAATGAAATTATCGCATTTTACCCATAATGGAAATCATAAAGTATGCCATAAATGAGAAATACAGAAGCATAAGTAAAACCTAAACATATTATATATCATATATAAAAATAGTGACATATTAATGGCCACCTTTGAAGGTGTTATATGAGTGTTGAACAATCATCATTTCGTGAGGCAGAAATTTGCAATCCACAGAAACCGTATGTTCTTTAACCATTAGATGTAGGTGTGTGTAAGTGTAGCTCAAATCCTTCTTATAACAACATCCTAGTATATTGAGGATACTGGTGTTGTTACAAAATAAATGAATAAAAAGAGTTTAGGGGGTTGGAGAAGAAAAATAAAACAAAACAACCTTAGGGAAGACATTACCTCAAAATCGGGTAACTCTTTTTGATTTGAGCTAAAGGCTTCCTTGGGAAGATTTCGTCCCAAAGTGAGGCTTCTAGGAGTAAGGTAGGAATGTTGGGAGAGTATTTGGGAAGAGGTTGGCCGATCCAAATGGCTTTAAAGTGTGAATGAGGTGGTAGAGGTGGGGGCCTTTTGTAAGTGGAGAGGAGGGGCACTTTTGGAAGGTAATGAAAAGTCACATTATTATAAAATGAGTTTCGGATTTTAGAGGTCCCACACTTATATAATTCGAGTATAAGGTGATAAGGGTTCGAAATCATTTCATTCAATAGGCTTTGGACAAGTGTAAGCCTTGGATTTTGCATTATCTTCCCATTTTATTTAAATCGTTAAATAATGAGGTCATCGCTGCATCATAATGATATCATAAATAATTTAATTTATTTAATGTCTAAAAATTATAAAAAAAATACTATGATGTAGGAAATCGTATTAGATTTCTAATGAATATTTATAATCAAAATTCGGACTTGTGTAACCCCACTTAAAAACTGTTTTAGTAAAACAACTCATGTTTGTGTCAATTTAATTCTAACATTAAATATATATATATTAATGTCATTTTCCAACTAAAGTGGCTCCATGGGGTCCCCAAGTTTACCCATGGGTTGTCTTGGTCGACCATGACTCATCCAATAGGAGTAGGACAAGTGTCAAGATCATATCATATTTTAAAACATTGTTTTTACCTTAAACTACACTAAATACCTCTAATCGCGATTAAGAACTTAAAAGTTACTATTCACCAAAAATTTATTTTAATCTCATTGAACCACATTTTACTTCTTAATGACAACCATGTATGTCGGATTTTTGAAAATCAAAACATAGAAGTGGTAATATTTCATTTAAATGAAAAATCAATTATTTAACTACCACTTAGTTGTTTCACTATTCATCAAAAATTGAAGTTTTTTAGAACAAAGCCAAAATTTCACCCTAAGCTATAATTGATATTCCGAATTCAAAAATGATGTCTATTTTTAAAAAGTACAAACATATAAGTTGCATTAATTAATTTTATTATTAATTCCCGCTGTTACAAAAAATGGCGTGTTTCTAAGAAACAATTTATATCAAAAGATTGACAATTGTTTATGTCTGATTTCAATGTTAAATTAATTCTAATGACCACCATTGGATAAAATGGTAAAAATATATTATAATTATACTTTAAAACCACTAAATAGTATAATTTTTCACTATAAATTATTTTAATTTAAAAAGTTGTTTTTAAGTATTTTTCACTATTCATAAAAAATTGGAAGTTCTCAGAAAATTACAAAAAATTCAAATTTGGATAATTTCGATATTACGAATACAAAAATGAAGTCCATTTTGAAATATAAAATTTCTATATTTTAAAAAGTGGTTATTACTATTCATAATGGCTACTTTGATTAGTCGCGGTGTTTTAGAGCTCGAAGTTGCGTACAATGCAAGATATTGCATTATTGAATGAGAAGCGTATCGTGGAAGCTCGTGGTGTTACATTCTCCCCTCCTTCAATAAATTGCATCCTCGCAATTTGAAATCTTTCTTTGAAAATAAAAGGTTGAAAAGAGAAAATACCTTTGAGGAAAACCCACATCGGAAATAAGGTTAAAAAAATTTAGCCTTAATAAGAGGGAAAGGGAAATGAAAAAGTCACCACCCAATTGTGATCTCGATTAGGAGAACATTGGTGGAAATTAGAGACATATAATTATAGGAAAACGTAAATATTTATAAGGAGTGATTGAGGTCGTCAATCACAATCAACTGTCAAATTGAGGGCCTCAAAGCCTTCAATCTATGTTGATTTAAAATATCATCAGTTCAACAAGACATAAGGTATTAGGATAACACAATTTTTTTTGTTTTAATATCCCTTTACTAAAGCTTAAGAATTAATTTATTCATCGAATAAGAGATAGGTATATATATATTTATGCTTGACAATTAGAGTTTCAACCTTCAACTCATCTTTCACTCAAAAAGATAATAGAACTCAAAAATATTATACTTATCCTAATTGTATAAGGTTTCAAATGTTAACACAAACCATTTAGATTAGTAAAATTATTTTGTAATAACCAGGGACTTCCTGTAGGCTAGTGGTAGGAAATAAAGGCCTGTCGCACCATGATTGTGGGTTCGATTCCTGCAGCTTTGTCCGACGCGATGGGTTATGCCCCACCCTGCAGGTTGTCCTTTTCCTAAAACTATAGTATCATAATATAATCCAAAAATAATCTCCATAAATGCTTTAACCATAAACAATACTATCCATGGTTCAACATAATCCATTCCAACCATAATAGTTATCCAAAATACCTCCATCCAGACTTTCTCTAAAAGGTCTCTAAATTCCAAAATCAATTGTAACATCAGATTCCCCAAACAAAGAAAAGTTTCTCTTATTATCACATACTAAAAATATGATTACCTTAATCATATTACCTTAATCAAAAAGTACTACAGTACAATATTTATATATATCACGTTATTCTTATAACCAGAATATAATCCTTGAGTCAAAAAGCAACAGTACATTAATTATTCCACTTAAACTGTAGTCACAGCATAAGATTGGCCTTGATCCCTTGGCCTTTTCTGAGGTAAGTTTCCTTGACTCTTAGGACATTCATTTGCATAATTCCCCATTTCCCTACAATTGTAGCATTCAACTTTGACAGCATCTTTCTTTCCCTTGCAATCACGAGCCTGGTGACCCTTTTCTCCACAATTATAACAAACTCCCATTCCTTTTAGGCATGTACCAGGGTGATTCTTCCCACAATTTTCACATAATTGAAAATCCTTCTTTCCCTTTTTCCCTTTATCTGTCTCTTGTTCCCCCGTTCTCTTCTTCTCTTGCTTTACTTTGTTGTCATAAGACTTAGAGAATTCCTTTTCTGTCTTGATAGCACACAAGACAATATCTTCATATGATGAGAAGGATTGTGATACTAAATCTCGACTGAGAAATTGTTTTAACCCATCAAAGAAACGATCAATCTTACTCCTTGGGTTACGTATATAATTTCCAGCATACCTCGCTAACCTTGTAAAGTTACCCTCATACTTTGCGACATTCTCATCCTCCTTCTGCCTCAAACTCAGAAATTGCCTTTCCATATCTGCTCGATGGTCACAAGGAAAGTATTTTTCTCAGAAAAGCTCTTTGAACTCCCTCCATTCCATATTCGATAAGTCATCATCTTCCTTTGTGTTTTGAATCAGCGACCACCACTGATCGGCATCTCCAGTGAGGCGGTAAACTGCCATGACAACCTTCTCCCTTTCGCTACTCCCCAAGGCATGGAATATTTTCTCTAAGGAGTTTATCCATTGCTCAGCTACTAATGGATTTGTACCCGCATTAAATGTTGGTGGTTGTTGCCTCATGAAGCGGTCTAACATTGATCATCCACGTTGCGGATTAGGGTGCTCCATACGATTAAGGTTATTATTCATAACCCGAGTGAGTTGTCCCAGTATGGTAATAAGTTGATCAGCAACAGTTGTATCTCCAGATCCACAATAATTATCTTGAGCA
This sequence comes from Viscum album, assembly GCA_963277665.1. NCBI lineage: Eukaryota > Viridiplantae > Streptophyta > Magnoliopsida > Santalales > Viscaceae > Viscum > Viscum album. Next base: position 1,192,356,685 of record OY728121.1, on the reverse strand, counting down.
GGAGGGAAATCCCTACATGGAGTTCGTGCATTGATACGGTTTCCATTCCTTCCACTAGGCGCCATTTCTATACAATGGCATAAACTAGATTAGTTTATGAATGAAAATACATAATTCCATACGTATAAAATACTTAACATAAATTGAACTATTTATGGATATAATCCATAATCATACAAAGGTTTTCATTGAGGAAGTATATACTCATAACTGTTCATAGTGGTTGGTAAATAAAATGAGAATTATCCAAAGCATATCCCCCGGGAGTGTCGTAACCAAGAGTGCATCAAGGCCCGTTGTCATGCACCAGTTCCCGATCGAGTCTAGCTCAAAGCGGTGTTTTCGAGTTTTACCCCTAGGAACATCTGTGCCAGAGCCACCTCTACATGCTCGTATCCAGACAGGGATGTATTGCTCGGAAAACTCACAAAATCTCTACAATACCAAAATTCTAGGAAGTTCTTCTATACCAATCCTCAAAGTTCATCTTAGGTCTACGTGCTCTAATCAGAGTTTATCTAAATCTAGCTTCCAAGTTTTGTACTAAACTTCCTCTGATACCAATTGTAACGCCCCGACCCCAGCTACCCAGAGCCGGTGCGTTACTTCGTAACATTGGCATGATCACAAAAGATCACGTCTCGAAAGACCGATTAGTTTAGAAGCCTTGGAAACACTAGATACATTCGTAAACGTTACATTACATCATAAAGTGAAAAACTACAATAACAAAGTCTCCATAGTCCACACTTCTATCCTCTTCGGACAATCCCTATAGGTCATTCATAAAATACTTCTTCACATCCTGGAAAAATATTAAAACATTGAAAGGGGTGATCTCAGATGCTCAGTAAGGTTATCAATATAGCGGAAGCTTTCATAAATAAACATAAACATTTAAGGCAATGTATAACTAAAACAAAATCCTTTTAAACTTGAACATCAATATAATATGGAAAACGTAAAATGAGATAATTCCATTTACTTCTTCACATGGATATTCTACTGGTCGAGTAATCACATGCAATATCAATAACCACTTTCATAATGATGGAATGCATAATGCCAGACTATCATAACCACGTAGTCAAGACCTCGTGCCAAGACCACAAATAAGATTTTGTCAAGGCCTCGTGCTAAGACACTAGTTTGTCTCATGAGACCTGCCGATGCATCGAGGAGCTATAGCGGGCTCCACCCGTCACTTATTAAGTCCAATGCATTCCTCATATGAATAGGTTTAAACATATCATAAACCATAACATAATTGTATCACATAAAACATGCATAAAGGAAACATAACATTTCCACATTTCAATCACAAGATATAAATACTACACATTGATATAATAAAAACACTTTCAAAACCATTTTCAATACCAAAATAAAAGAAAGTTAAACCTTTGTATTTATTTTTCATTAAAAAAATTATGGCTTGTAGAGGAAGCCGAAACTCAAATAATGGTCACGGCGGCGGAGAAGTCTTTGTCGCCGCATAAGTACGGAAAGAAAAACATTCCCTTTTTTCGTTTAGTAAAACGCTTCGTATAAAAAAGATTCCTTTTGAATAAACGTAAAAGTCAAAGGTGTTTATACACCGTATAAAAGAAAGTTGTGTATAAAACCAAATATGCCACAATGAAAGGGGATTGAGACGAAGTCCTTAAAAAGATCATTTTTTATAAAGTATGTCTATTATGTGTATTCACTATAATTACACATAAATAATGTAAAAATACAATATAGGACATAATAATATCATCACATAATTTGAAAGTAGGAGATTAACCCAAAGAATAGAAATTGGATTAAGAAGTTCCCTTACCTCGTGTCTGACTTGACTCAACCGTTCTTTAACCTCCTGAATAATAAACTAGAGTTAATAAATACCTTATTAAGAACCATTTTCCATTTCATTATCCTTTTTATATCACTTATTACAATGATATGAACATTATGTAATTATTTAAGTTAATAACGGTCGTTTTGTCGATCTTTGGTACTTGAGGCAAAAATATAATTCTTATAATTACAAGTAGTTCATGTGGTGAAATATCCATTATATCCAGAATTATATTCATGATGTAGATATCATATATATCATATATACAGTATATACATTCATTCATAATGTCACGTAACATTTAGAGGTCAGAAATGAAATGCACCGTTCATGGAGACGGTAAGCCGTACGTACGCATGAATGCTACTTTCATTTCTATTTCGTATTTAATGGAATGAAATCATAATGATATAAATTTATAATATAATTACAGTATAATATAGTTTATAATACCATTTAATCCATCCTTTATACATCCCACATATGGCATTAACGATTCAAATCACTTTGAGGGGGCGGTAGTCCGCACTTCCTAAAATGAAATTATCGCATTTTACCCATAATGGAAATCATAAAGTATGCCATAAATGAGAAATACATAAGCATAAGTAAAACATAAACATATTATATATCATATATAAAAATAGTGACATCTTAATGGCCACCATTTAAGGTGTTATATGAGTGTTGAACAATCATCATTTCGTGAGGTAGAAATTTGCCATCCACAGAAACCGTATGTTCTTTAACCATTAGATGTAGGTGTGTGAAAGTGTAGATCAAATCCATATTATAACAACATCCTAGTATATTTAGGATACTTGTGTTGTTTCAAAATAAATGAATAAAAAGCGTTTAGGGGGTTGGAGAAGAAAAGTAAAACAAAACAACATTAGAGAAGACATTACCTCAAAATCGGGTAACTCTTTTTGATTTGAGCAAAAGGCTTCCTTGTGAAGAGTTCTGCCCAAAGTGAGGCTTCTAGGAGTAAGGGAGGAATTTTGGGAGAGTATTTGGTCAGATTTTGGCCGAGCCAAATGTCTTGAAAGTGTGAATGAGGTGGTAGAGGTGGGGGCCATTTATAAGTGGAGAGGAGGGGCACTTTTGGAAAGTAATGAAAAGTCACTTTATTATAAAATGAGTTTCGGATTTTAGAGGTCCCACACTTATATAATTCGAGGATAAGGTGATAAGGGTTAGAAATCTCCTCATATAATAGGATTTGGACAAGTGTAAGCCTTGGATTTTGCATTATCTTCCCATTTTATTTAAATCGTTAAATAATGAGGTCATCGCTGCATCATAATTATGTCATAAATAATTTAATTTATTTAATGTCTAAAAATTATAAACAAAATACTATGATGTAGGAAATATTTTTATCTTTCTAATGAATATTTATAATCAAAATTTGGACTTGTGTAACCCCACTTAAAAACTGTTTTAGTAAAACAACTCATGTTTGTGTCAATTTAATTCTAACATTAAATAAATATATATTAATGTCATTTTCCAACTAAAGAGGCTCCATGGGGTCCCCAAGTTGACCCATGGGTTGTCTGGGTCGGCCATGACTCATCCAATAGGAGTAGGACACGTGTCAAGCTCATATCATATTATTAAAACATTGTTTTTACCTAAAACTACACTAATTACCTCTAATCACGATTAAGAACTTAAAAGTTACTATTCACCAAAATTATATTTTAATCTCATTGAACCACAATTTACTTCTTAATGACAACCATGTATGTCGGATTTTTGAAAATCAAAACACAGAAGTGGTAATATTTCATTTAAATGAAAAATCAGTTATTTAACTACCACTTAGTGGTTTCACTATTCATCAAAAATTGATGTTTTTCAGAACAAAGCCAAAATTTCACCCTAAGCTATAATTGATATTCCTAATTCAAAAATGATGTCTATTTTTAAAAATTCCAAACATATAAGTTGCATTAATTAATTTTATAATTAATTCCCGCTGTTACAAAAAATGGCGTGTTTCTAAGAAACAATTTATATCAAAAGAATAACAATTGTTTATGTCTGATTTCAATGTTAAATTAATTTTAATGACCACCATTGGATAAAATGGTAAAAATATATTCTAATTATACTTTAAAACCACCAAATAGTATAATTTTTCACTATAAATTATTTTGATTTAAAAAGTTGTTTTTAAGTATTTTTCACTATTCATAAAAAATTGGAAGTTCTCAGAAAATTACAAAAAATTCAAATTTGGATAATTTCGATATTACGAATACAAAAATGAAGTCCATTTTGAAATATAAAATTTCTATATTTTAAAAAGTGGTTATTACTATTCATAACGGCTACTTTGATTAGTCGCGGTGTTTTAGAGCTCGAAGTTGCGTACAATGCAAGCTATTGCATTATTGAATGAGAAGCGTATCGTGGAAGCTCGGGGTGTTAAGACCACCATTTATACCATGATACTACTAATGAATTATATTAGCAAGAAACTCTATTCCAATTCCATTTAATCCACATTTTTGAATTGGATGAAAAAAATTTTATTTGTTATGTCCTAATTTAGGATTGAAATTTCATCTTTAAGAAACAATTCGGAATTTAAATTTTTTAGGAGATGAATATTTCTAATTAGAATATTATTTATTATAATAAGAATAATTTTGAATATCTGAACTATATGTTCTTGAATTATCTTAAACTATAAGAAAATATAAACATACTATTCAAAAAAAATAATATGCACCTAAATTAAAATAATCTGGAAATTGTTACTTTATTCAAAAATTAATTTTCATTTATTATACATGTAATTTTTGGATTCTATATTTATATATTTACATGATAACATTATATTAATATACATTTTAGGAAAAAAATTTATATTTCAACTTTGTATAAATTTTCCCACTATATATATCTTCTATAAAATAACAAGTTTTCTTTTGAAGACATATCATTACAATTTTTCATCATGATATCATAGTTCTCACATATATTTCATAAATTACTATGGAACACATTTTATAATATAAGATAAAAATATATATTGGAACAAAAAAATTAAAATTGAAGAAAACACATTATTCAATGAATAATGAAAAAAATTATCTTTTAAAAGTATATAGTGAATACAAAATAAAAAATTTCGTTCTCATGATGTCAATATCTCATCCCTACATTATTAATGAATAATTTCATTGGAATATTTAATGAAAAAATGAAATAAAAAATTATTTTCTATTTTTAATACTTATCATATTTTTTTTAATATATAGATATCCTATTCACCTTTAAGTAGTATCATATATATTCCTTTAATCATAATCTCAATAACACAACTTTTTAAATCATAATTCTTCAAAAAAAACTTATATATAACACATAATTATTATAGGATACCTGGGATATTTGTTTTCTCACTATTGATATAACTCATACAAATGGGATATCACCACGAGTAAATTAAAATATTATCTTATGAGATTCCATAATAGTTAATTTTATCTCATTACCCAATGCAATGGAGTGTTCTATTTGGTTCACCAATAATAATGACAAATATAATGATTCCCAAAACCAAAAGGTATAATGGGGTATCATTAAATAAGAAAAATTTCCAAATAACCATTACAAAAAAATAGAACATGAAATATTACATACCTATAAAAACATCACTAATATGAATAATATTAATTGATATCGATAAATCAATTCAATTTTATTTTTTAATATACCTTCGAAAATTAGGAAGGTTATTATTTTATAATATAGAACAAAGAATTATGAAAAAATATACAACTATAAAATAAATTTCATGGACGTGTGAATATGTTTTCACACCATATAAATTTAAATATAACAATACATTTTAATTTTTTATAAAAAAAATACAATAAGAAATATTCAAAATTATTCCATTTGAAAACAATTGACTATTCATCAATAGTTTCATATAAAATGTCTCATAATTTATTTAATTAAACAAAATTATGTTAATAAAATAATTATATTATCTATCTAATAATTGAAAAATATTTTAGAAATAATTTTTGAAATCATTTAAAATGAGGTTTTAAATTTAAATCTTACATTACCATGATTATGACTCATCAAAAAAATTCTATCTTCCAAAATAATTAAAAAAGAATAATTATTTACTTTATAAATATAGTTTCTCTTTGTTTTTTATTTATTTTATTTTATTTATTAGAATGTAACATACTATTACCTACTAAATTTAGTTCATGTCATATGTTTTGAAGATATATGACTAATCATTCTAAAATAACATTGGTTAGACCAATGTGGTCAGTGTGAAAAAATTATCAAAAATGTAATAACATTCTCATATTTATTATATTAAAAAATCAATAATAATTTTTTTCAATATTGAATTACAGTCCTTGAAAACAAACTACATTATATTAATGGAGACAATATGTAATATGTACTCAATAGTAATTTTTATGATTTTCAATTTAAAAGATAGAAATATGAAATCATTCAAAAATTATTTAAAATCATAAATATTTTTTTTGCATTATACACAATTACATATATCATCCATGTAAATGAGTCAATTTAAATTAATCTCATCAAATCATTGTGGTTGTAGTCAACACATATACATAAACTATATTATAATTTTTCAAAAAAAATATATGGTATTATATTATTATTTTTATATAAAAATGTATTTTATTTATTGGTTATAAAATATATAAATAGAACTATATATAATTTTAGTAATTTTTTTGTGATGGGAAAAAAATTATATTGGTTCAACAGGTAGTTGTCCACTATACTGAAGAATGGTTGTTTAATTAGTCAATTAATGGAATAATGAGAGGAATATAATTTATTACAATAATATAATAACATATTAGTATATGGTAGAAAGTGATTTCATATATCACCTATGTTGAATAATTTATTAAAGGATTATATGAATAAATGAAATGAAAACAATTGGTTAAAATCTGTACCACTTATTTAGAGAATGTTATTTACATTACACATTATTCTATATAAAGATGATATTATTCCAACCCCCTGACCTATATAATTTGTTTCATGATATTAATAAGTAATCGTGGAAGGTATTGAAAGACTAAGATGGATTATGATGTGTAGAGACACGTGGAGTGGTTGGGACCCTTCATACATAAGAGAATGAGTATTTATGAAAATTCATAAAATATACAGTTAATATAAATCAAATTTCCATTTAAAATTCAATAAAATTTAAATATTTCCAGATAATAATATGATTACAAAAAAACAGTAATGAAGTAGATATTTTATTTGATACTGTGGGTATTTCACCATTTTCTCATTGTTTTAATCCTCAAACTATTAGCAATTTTCCCAATTAATGTGTTAACAATTTGATAAATATTTATCGAACAGAATGTTAATTTAATAGAATAAGTGACCCATAAATAGGTTATGGTAGATATTATAAACAATATAAAATTAACATAAATGATTTTCATATTTTAATGAATTTAATTCATATAATAAAAAATTATCTTTTATAAAATATCCATATCTAATTATTTGGAATTTATCATTTAATATGATTTTATTCACATGAAGATAATTATTGTATTAAAATATTAAAAATTTTAATGTCTCCAATATTATATATTTATGTATAAAATATCAATGACATTGTATGTCACTGATTAAAATTAACAGTGTTTTATAATAGTTGACTTGATTTTTATGCTGAATTGGAATGAATTATATCAATGTTGCATTAATATTTAAATTAACTATTTAATCAATAAAAACTATAATTAATTAACCACGATAAAAAAATTATCATATACATCACATAACTATATATAAGTGAATTTAATCTCCTTTTATACATTTGAAAATTTTCATATATTTGTAAACAATATTTTTGAAATGAATATATTGTTTGTATAAAATTATATTAAGGTTATTATCTATTAAAGCAGACAACAAATAAAAATATTTTCAAAACATAAATAGTAATTACAGAATAGAATTTATCAAAAGTAAATTAATAGTGGTATTATAGAGTTTTTTAGGGCATTTCATAAAATAATACCATTAATTATACAATTTTCCATTAATGAGGTGAAAAAATTTTATTATGATTATTATTCAGAACTAAAAAAATCAAAAAGCTAATATTACCATATCTGAACTTCAATACTGAATTTTTTATTATATTTATACAAATAAATTATATACATATGGATGTTTCAAATTTCAAATTAAACACTCATAAAGCCATGAATTTTCTATTCAGAAAACTTATCTATACAAACAAGAATATTTTTATTCTGAAATAAAACATAATATTTATACCATTGAAATTTAGAATATCAGTTTTCATAATATATAATTTAATAAATTCTAAATATATCCCAATATAAACGAGATCATGTAAATAATTGAAATCGAAGGACATATTTCAACAAAAAATATTATTATTCAAAATTCAATAAAATTAAATTTATTTGAAAATTCATTAATATTTAGATTGTCAAAAATGTATTATTAAAAATTGAATAGTATTTTTCAAATATTTGAATAAAATTATTATAATTTGAACATTAGAACATTATATAAATTTTTTTAAAGAATAAAAACGAAATTTGTTTAGAAATATTTTTTTCATCCTCATGATTGAATAGATACAAAAAAATTATAATGAATATGATTCTATAAAATATAACTACTAAATATAAATAATAAATGAAAGTAATATATTTTAAAAAAAACATCATTATTGCATTAGTTAAATATAAATACAATTTTTAGATCTCCCCAATACTGAACAAATAATAATTATGTATACAATGTTGTTATAACCCCAAGCCCAATATATACACCACATCCTAGAAAGATTACATAATAAAAAATATTATAATAGAAATTGATTTACCTGGAATTCAAAATACCATAGGTGATTTAAAAATCTAGTATACATCGTAAATTTACCCATAATATGATTTTGGTAGGTCCTCATTAAAACTATAATTTGAATACAAACAAAATCCCACTTAAGAGATAATGTAAATATTTCCATAAGGTATAATATATGGGTAAATTACGATTCCCTAATATTATCCCTCAATAATATCCCAGACATGATCCAAAGGGAATCTATCACAAAATGAATAAATATGGTTATGTAAAAACAAGAAAGGATATTCAAACAAGAACATGTCAATTTTATTATAGTAAAAAATGAAAATTTATGGTCAAGGACACCAATATTCCATATTATGAGTATGAAAAACTTCTATAAAAAGTTCCCTTAAAGAGAAAGGAACCACTATAAATAAGATAAATTTAATAATGGTGATCCTTCCACAGAGTTTTAAACTCTATAATATTCATTTTCAATTTATTTAACACATTAAAAACATGAAATTCAAACATTTGGGAAGATGTCTGGAAATACACAATTAATTGATTAAATATTAAATAAAATTTATCCAACAATAGGACATGAACTTTCAAAAAATGTCAATAATAAATTAATAAACAATATAAAAACACCATATGACATCAGGCCATTAAGAAAGAAATTAATCTACAAAGGAATACAAAAATGATCATTACTCTATAATATGGTTTAATATGAAATACCATCATCAAGTTCCACCATTACCTACAATACTGTATGAAACTAATTCAGTTCCTATCTTATATACGGATGCATGTAATCATGAATCTTCTCTTGTATCATAGTTCTATTCAGTTAATATGATCATTGATTGTATGATATTTAGAATAGAATGTTTCCGAATATCATCCTTTGATAACGGTGGCCAAACTTACCACATGATTTAGCAGGATCTAATAAGAAATATTCAAATGACTGATCGTCCCACATTGGTATCAAAAAACTTCCACTATTTCCATTAAAATATTATGATAATAAATAAATTTTCATTTTAAGTCCATTATATATACTTTTTGGTATGTAATAGATAATTAATACCCTTTTGATCATCCTCCATCACACCATGGGTTATAGGGAACTTTATTCGCCTCTATTACTCATGTAAAATATCATTCATCCCTGATTTTTGGAATTTATTATTTTTTAGAATATTTGAATTTCATAAGAATCATATGAAGGGATATATCTATTTTAATACAGTACTAGAAATAAGAACCCATTATAGAATCAACCATTTCATGAAAAATTTCATAAGGTAACAACTTCATTATATAATAAGAACATTGAAAAAATATTTTATGTCCTTATATGAGCATATGTAATTCCTTAGTTTCATGAAACATCCTTGAATAGAAAAAAAATCCATGAAGAAATGTGTCTTGAAATATACATAAAAATGTCACTTATGTGTGCTAACATAGGTAATTTAATTCAATAACATCTAACTCGGAACCTTTGAAATGAAGGCCGCAAAAACAATATTCAGTGACTATGGAATCTTAACCTACATGAAATTTCCTAAATACTATTTATACATTATAATGGTTCATAGTAACCTTGTTTCCTAGAAAACAATATTTATTTTGTATCTCAAAATATAAAATTAAATCCTTTTGATGTGGTATGAGAGTAAGAAATATAATCTCTTTTACAAAAGATGATAAATAAAAATCCTAATATAATCATGATCAATGAATATTGAATTAAATATTAATGGGGGAATACTCTAAAAAAATATAAAACACATCAAAACTAATGTCACATTTCATCTATCAAAAGAGTAAATAAAAAACATAATACAACCTCAACATTCAATTTTTATAGTATTATAATTAATCACTGAAAAAAATAAAATAAATTAAACCCATGTAATTTCTTTTATTGAAATAGATAATGGATATATCCACTTTGACCCATAAGTGTTTTATGAAAAATAATTCAAATATCATTCCCCTTCTATAAACCAATAATTTCACCCACATGAACAAAACAATAAAACAATAAAATATTTATATAAATAATTTTAAAAATATTTATAAATAATTTTGTACATAAGCACTTTAAAATTAACAAATGGAACTTATTTAAAATACATAAATATGATGGAAAATAGGACTCAATACCATTCCCAAAATCCACAACCATATTTTTTAGAATATTCTCTCATTTATTTAAAGTAAATCTATAATTTAAACATCAAGAACATGATGTGATGATATTTTTTTAAAAAAATTAAATACTCAATCTTTTTCAAAAATCATTTTCAAACAATATAACAATTGATTTTTAAAAGGATGTAAAGAAATACATGAACCAAATATTCATTATGAAATTATAAAAAATTTAATAAATATTCAAATATTAAAAATAAATAAATTAAATAAATGACAAATTAATTCTTAAAAATTCTATGAAATGTAATTATTGTATAGTATGGAAACTATATTTAGAAGATCATGTCGAAATCATGTGGTGTTCATTGGGATTCAACCATAGTGGTCCATATAACCTTATAAAATATTACAACACATTGCATTCTATGAATTATACACCTTGATATAAATGAAAATCAAACTACATAACATTAATATTCTGAAAAACATTCAGAATCTTTCATTTACAGAAAGAAAAAATAATAATTCCAAAATCACAATGAAATAAATTGATGGATTTGTTTGAAATTAATATATGCAAATCCATGAAGTCCCTGATAACACCGATATCATGTTGTATAAGAGATGATTAAGATCCCTCCCATGATAATATTATTGAATTAGGATAGTCCTAAATCCATTCCACTAGACATCCTATAATACAAATAGAACCCGCAAATTCATCAGAAATGATACAAAAACGTGTAGAAAAACCTTGAAAAAGATAATCTGAATGAATCCTCAAATATCCCAATGGGAAATCCAATTCACCGAAGGAGGGAAACAAGTTATTTTTCATAACATGATCATAATTTGGTAAAATTTACCACAACATTATAAATCAAAAAAATTCAACTATGGAAATAAAATTCGAATGAGGCATAATAATGGATATCCAAAAATAAAGAAACAATGAATGTAAAATAATTGGGAAATATGTCTAATGGATTATACAACATAATAAAGGTATATTCTTACAAAATAATAGAAATTCAATTTGGATTTTAATAATTATACACAAACCTCATAAAAATATTAATTTGGTAGTTTTGATGAAATTTACTATGAATAGAATCTTATAAAACCTATAATATTCATTGGTGTGAGATAAATTCACAATATGTATCCACCCTCCTACCTGAATCATAACACTTTATAAGATAATCCATATTATAATGATTTTAAAATAATCACACAAATTAATATTTCGATGATTTTCAACAATAAAACATTTATAAATATTTTTACATTAAAGAATAATATTTTCTAAGAAAAATTATATTTCTATATAAACCAAAGATTAAATTTAATTGGAAAAAAATAATTAATTTTATCCACAATTACATTAAATGTATCATAGGAGGAAAAAATATATATCATTTTATGTGTCTCTAAAGTAACCATACCCTCAAAAATGTGCACAGATCCCTATTATGGAATACAATCTAATTAAAGGGATTATTTCTAGAATATATTAAGAATCATCATAAATTATGAACTATATATAAGGTAGAATATAATCCACACATTAAACTACCTCATACCAATCACAAAATAATGTCCTATACAAGATTAAATAATTATGTAATCCCTTAGGTTATCCTATGTACCACCTAATGACACCATCCATACCATGATTCTATACTAGTGAACATGTAAAAATTTAATTTTTACCTATAAAATAATGTTTTACCATAACATTTTGATTGATTTTATCATTTAACCATAGTATTATACCATTTATCATATTATATCATAACATATTTGAAAAAATACTGATCTTTCTAACACCTACAAAGAAGAAAAATGGAATATCCCCATTATCAATAATATCATTTAAAAAAAAATAGTCCATGAAATTTGAAATTACATTACGATCATTCAAACATCCATTATTAACATTATACTAAAATGGTCACTTATTATAGGTACTAAATTTTAAAATAAAGTTTTTAAAGTTGAAAATGAGTCATTACAAATTCCAGAGGGGATATAGAGATATTAAATTCATTTCAAGGACATTAATATTAATATTTAATAATTATGAATTTATAATAATTTTTTTAGGGAACCATAATCTCAAATTCTTGGAATAATATTAATCATTAAAGTAACATGCATATCTATTTATATTGGAGGTCAAAAAAATTATAAACCTCAAGGACATTACAAATATCTGATCTTGTAGATCTTTTTTAAAACTAAATGTATATTTGCTTAATTTTTTCAAATAAAACCATATAATAATCCTCTTTTAATCATTCACAAAAGGAAACAAAAGAAAACATCCCCCATTTATATAACTTATATATATATGAAAAAAGATTAAAATACCTCAAAATATTTGGATGAAATAAAATCAAGTCATATATTCAATTATAAATGGAGATGATTTGAGAACATTCAATTGAATCTCAATCATTAAAAAAAATATCTAAAGAGAATAATTTCTCAAAAAATGAATAAGGTTAATACTAGATACAAATAAAATTAGAAAGCTTTGATCTAATGCACATCTATGGAATCCATAGACCATTGACATGATAAAAATAATGAAAAATTTGATTATATAAAAAACAATGAATGAAATGATTAAAAAAATAATCCAAATAGAATGTTAATTTGAATCATTATGTATCGAGATGTGGAATAAAAAAAGTGACCATAGAGAGATTTTAGGATAAAAAATGACATGGAATGGTTGATAGAGGATAATGAAATTATAAAATTGGGTTCCACAAAAAACACATAAAATAAACTATTGAAAACCACATTAATAGAATCCTCAAAAAATATAATGTCCACAATAGGATAGAAGTTATTAATATGACGAATTCATGGGATCTGCTAAAGAGAACCAGTTAGCATATGTGTTTGTAATAGAAAACCCTATCTAAAAATATTCCACCAGTGGTCCATTGATAGTCATGTTGGGAAACAAATACCAGAATCATCATATGGATTGGATAGTGGCCTCCACCAATGAGATGTTGGACTACATGTCACACTTAATACTATAGTTCTATCTCATAAATTAATTTTAAATTTTTGAGGTCCTAATTTCCCTTTAGTTTCTCAGAATGAGTCACAAATTTCAACATTGAGATGATAGAAAATTTAGTACATAACAATATCCCCGGTGTTAGTATTTTTTTTATTCACATTACACGTATATAAATCATGAATTAATTTTAAATTAATTGTTTATATTACATACATGAAGGAAAAATTGGTAACAGTGACGGTATTTAATCATTTCTGAGAATCATATTCATAGTTAGAAGATGGATGTATTATCAAATCACTATGATACATTTATAAGGGAAACCAATAAAAATGAGATATATGTTGTTTATTAGGATAATTTTTGATGGACATATCATCATAAACCAATGATATATCTTCCAATTCAATCATTATCATACTATTTTTGATGTATCTATTTCTCAATATTATAAATTGTTCAATAAATCCACCGCATATATCTTTGTCATTAATCATTTTGATGTGGTAAAAAATGCTGGTACATATCATTTGGGGGATGGTTTTTTAGTGATTTAGTCCATCTATAAATGATTTATGATGGTTATCATTATTTTATAAACATTTCTTTATTTATGAATTACTTTTTATCATGTGTGATCTATAATTTCTTACATAATATTTATTGTTTATTATTTAATGACTATACTTCATTACTTGATACATATTTTTTATGTCCAATATAAATGTAGGATACATATATGTAGGTTGAGATATAAATGACTTATCTCTTAGTTATTTGATTTCAACTTTTCCTCTCTAGTGGACTCTTGATGTGGTGACAAACATTCTTTAATATACAAATAAACAAACACACACACACACACACACATATATAAATATACAATCATGTTCATTCATATATGAACATATATATATTGATAATTTTTAAATACATACATACACATATAAACTTATATAAATATCACTATATATTAATCCATAAACATATTAATATATATTCATTTTATATATATATACACAAAAATTTACGAAATCAAACGTAATTAATAAGATACTGGAATGTATTAATTTTTAAAATTTATGTTAGTAGATATACACACAAATAGAATAAACATGCATGATCATAGATAAATAATCATAAACATACATATACATACTCAAAATTTAAATATATATATATATATAAATACATTCAAAAATTAATATATATAAATGAATACAATTATATTTTAAAACAACAATCTATATATTACATTATATATAATGATAGATATAAAAAAAGTAATTATATACATATACACCAATATAATAGATATATATATATATATATATTTCAATACTAAAATGTAAAATTATATAAAAAAATATAAATAAATATAAATAAATATAAATAAATTATTGATAAATATATGTGATATACTTTAAATATAATCATAAACATTAATTGAATTATATAAAAAATATAATATATAGGTAAAAGTTTTTGATTTATGTATGTGAATATATACATAGATAAATAATCGATAAATAATATTAAATTACTAAAAAATAATTAATAATTAAAAAATAATAATTTATAATTCCCAATTATGAATTAAAAATCATTTATAATTTTAAAAAATTAAAAATACATAAAAAAGTATTCATTAATATTATTCTTAATGAATATTAATTTAATCAGATAATACATTTAGATAATAACTACTTTTAATTAAAATATATTTATTGAAAAAATGTAATATTTTTTAAAAGTGATCAAAATAGCATCCAAATGTCATTTAACGTATTGTGTACCCCATTAATTTTGGGAAAGTAATTTTAATGGAATAGATTTTTTTATTACTTTTTATGATTTGAGTTTTTTGATAATTTCAACGTTCTTAATATATTTTCCATTCCTGGAACTGGATGATGATCAGTGAGCCTAACTGATATAATTATTGTTAAAATTTATAATGTGTATTAGAATTAATAGATATTGAATCAATTAGAGTGATTATTGTGTCAAATAACAATATATTATGGAATGAGATAATCATTTTCATTAACTATGTATCTTAAGATATTGAACCACACTTAATATTAAAATATTGTAGTATATGGGATAAGTGGAATCGTTGTATGAGTCATTCCAAATATGGATATCTTTTCACAATTGATTATTTATATATGCTGTAAATTTATGATAATTTTTTATTAAGGAAAATTTATATAATTATTCATTTATCTGAGGATCCTAGTAACAAAATTTCAAATCATCGCAAGTTGATTTATAATTATTTCAATAAATTTATTAATTACCATGTCATGAATTGTATTACATTGATTACTCTCACATCTTTTTTTATGATTTACCATTATTAAATTGTGGGAATAATGTATATATTAAATATATGGATGATCCAATCATGTTCCATAAAAATTTGAATGTCACTATATGAATCTCCATAATCATTCATTATATATCTGAATTTTTGTATTTTTCATCATTGACTTCATCAATAATCGCATAAAAAATGATTATCTATCATCAAAATGCAGTTGAGTGTGGAGTAATATGATGATTTGCCTCAATTTATTATGCACATAATTTATAAATATCTCACTAAGGATTTGATATATTTATTTGTATATATTTTTGCGCAACAAAAAATATGAAATACATATATAAAATAATAGAATTTCTTATATATTCAACCATTATTGGAGTATGATAATTACTTATATTACCTATGTATTTCAGTAATCTACATGGAACCCCATATATATAATGATAATAATAATATTTTTATTACTATTATAAATTGACATTCAAAAATATCATGAGTGTATTAAATATTATTTCTTCTAAAAATACCCAATATATAATAATAATCATCAGACTATTATACATAGTCATCCATTCAAGAAAAATATTTATTATTTCATTTTTATTGAATATTAATTAATCAAATAAAAATCAATCTATGAATCAATATTAAATTAATAATCATTATTTTTACTAAATAAAAAAAATTTAAATATTCTTCTCAGAAATAATACTCATGAATAAATAGTAATGAAATATATGTTTTCTAGTGAAAAAGAATAAAAATTATTCAACATGTGGGAATAATATATATTTAAAATTCTATATATAGAAAATTATAATTATTAAAATGTATTTTTGGATGTACTACATGGGATTCATTATGGGTTAATTTAATAGAGGCACCTAAAAAACAACCTAATGATTATGGTTGACTACTATAAAAATTTCAAGGAACACATAGAAATAGAATATAATTGTAGAATGAATAAAATAATCATATTAATTCATACTATGTAATATAATTTATTTATATCCATCATATAGTGTAAATCAAAATTTTGAAATAAATTTACACTATAGATTTCTTAATATATTCCTCCATATACCATAATCACATGAGAATGAATATATGGATGGATTACATCTAAAATGATAAAAGATATCTACATAAAAATGTATGATGATTTATCCACCACACAATACCTCACAATCAATATGTGTAGTATGGATATCAATGCAGCACATATAGGTTATTGGAAAATTTTCACTCATATTTTCTCTTCTATAGAATGATTCTAAATTAGAAAATAGTTTTTGGGTGATCGAAATAATTCTTAATGAATGGTCATAAGACAAACAATGTTTTTTTCAATTATGTTATCATTAATTATAAATATAACATTTAAAGGTCGTATTTGTAATCTGGTGATTCCATGTAAGTATTTGGTAGAAAAAATTTGCTAATGTGAGTTTATATCCATCAAATTGGGTGAATGATCAATCAATTAAGAATGTACCAACATATTTATTTTCTTGATATGGTGCATTTGGTGCATCTATAAGCTTCATGTATACTGAGATATGTAACCTTAAAAATATATTAATTTATTTAATTTTTATCTTTTTTTTCATATTATATTAATTATTCATTTTTAGATTATTCTTTCTTTATAACTGAAAAGTTATTGGTAGGATTTTAAAATTGGAATATTTTATTTTTATGATTCATGTTTTTATAAGGCCTAAAAACCTATGAGTATTGATTAAATATTTAATTAAGGGTAATATTTCTATCAAATTGATTGTGTTTCATATAGTGTAGCTAGACAATACATTGTTTACTATATTTAATTTCACCAAGATGTGTTGCATGAAAAAAACCCACCGAACAACTACTAAATTTGGTTATTTTTTCATACAATCTGTGTAGTCTAAGACACACTAGACATGGATTTCCAAATTAAATAGCTTGTAGTTGCCAAAATTGATTTACAGTCTACAGATTCTAGATATGAAATATGTTCTAATAGAGTGTAAAAATATATTTATTATTAACACATTATATTAAAATTTTATATAATTAATGATACACATAACATATATCGATGATATATGTATCTAATAATTTTTCAAATAATATGTACCTGAAGAGTAAATTATCTTGTTACATGGAAAAATATAAATAAGAATCCATAATGTGAATCTTATTAGTACATTTCATGTATTATATAAAACAATCGTATTTATGTACAATGAATTCATATTTGATACACATCTACCAAACAACAAGAAAGGATGCTTATCACTACATTATGTGTAACTTTTCTAGATACACATTAAGTTGAATTGTGTTTTTTCATGATACACTAGTAGAAAATTAAATTATGTGTATTTATTTAGTAAACTCATTGATGATTCCAAATAAATAATATAATGATGATTTATTACTATAATTAATTTTATCATTGAAAAACTACAATATTGTCCCCATTTTGGATAGAATATGTAGTAATTTTTTTAATGAATTAAAAAATTATCAATTCATTAATTCTATGTGTCATTAATTATCGGTCATTCCATTTTATTTTCTATATATTAATTTATTATAGGGGTCTCTAAGAGACATAGAATATCCATTATTATAATAGTAAATAATTAGTTATATAATTAACTAATTATATAATACAAGTAACATTATCTTAATAATAATGAAATAATTGATCATAATGATATCTAAATTTCATTATGAATATTCGTTTCACATTTAAAATTGATAATTATCTTTTCCATAACATATATATGTGTCTATTATTATTAAATTAAATTTATTTGTTTTTTATAAATTTTATAAATATTTATTTAATATTTATTGTGACTAATCTTTGAATATTCTATTGTGTACAACCTCTATGCCCATGGGATTTTAAGTCATTATATATAAATAATCCTTTCATTTCCCTTATCTGCATGTGTGTCATAAACACATGAAGTTAATGGAGAATAACAATGTGTCAGAAGGTTTCTCAAGATAGTTATAGAGATGAATACAACCCTTATGAAACGTAGGTGGATATATAGAATAAAACCACTCTATCCATGAAAAAAAACAAAGTGACTACAAATAGTTTCGGATATGATTTATAGACTACTCTAAAATAGATAGAAAATACAATTATCATGACATTTATTTATTTATTTTTGTTTTTTGTATTATTGATATGGTGGACGTAATATTCTCATCATATATATAAATTGATTAATGTGAAATTATTACATTTCAATAAATGTATTATGTAGAAATTACATATAAAACCAAGGAAAATAAATAATAAAACAAAAAAAATTAGCAATAAATGTAAAAGGAATTTTTTTTTGATAAATTATAAATAAATAATTTAATTTAATTTAATTTAATTTTGACTATGAATTTAATTACTATAATAGTAATTACAATAATATAAAAAATAGTTTATCCAAAACTTATTAATAAACACACATTTATCATTGATTTTTTAGTTTTTTTAAAACCTAATTAATATCAAGGGATGTAGTCTTCGATAGAATTGATTATACATGGAATAAAATTGTTATCAGAATTTGTGTAAGGTATTTTTGATTGAGGATTCCACTCATCTAATATATTAGTTAAAATTCATTTTTATAAACAATAATTCCTACACAAAAAACTCGATCTAATTTATTAATAATTTGCATTATTTTTTTGAATGGAAGTATATATCATACTCGTTAGAATGTCTTAGAAACTATATATTTTATTTCTGTTTGTAAGGGTTATTGGTGTAAGCTAAAATATTATAAAGAATCATAAAATATTATACATTATCTCTCAGATAAATTTTAACTTATTTATTTGATAATAATACATTATTTTTTATTGTAGATTAATTGAATGATTAATAACCCATTTTAAAAAAATATAAATTATTTATAATGTCATTCTATTTTAAAATTTAATCATTTAATAGTGGATTAATGTCCTACGAACTATATTGTGCAAGGGACAGAAATAGTTCAACCTATAAACCTCTATTTTAGACTCATTTTTATAATAGGCAAGTGATGGTGGGTTCCCAATCTATTATAAACACATTATTTACGCATTAATCATTTTGTTTTTTATGATTTCATCAATGTCCAATGAACTTGTTAAATAACATGAAAGTTGGTTACGTTTTGAATTTATCAGAATCACCATGGATTATATCATATGAAATATAGATATGAATATATTTATATATCAATGGTCACATATCATAGAACACATGGATAATGTTTTCTATATGGGCCATGTGTAGTTCAAACCATTAGTTATATGTGTTCCTGGATGATCTATGGTAAATGTTCTGAAAATAACTATTCAAAGATTTTATTCATTTATAGAAATTTGATATCATCTATTGATTTTTATATTTATTTAAAATACATAGATATTACTTTTCCAGTTTGTATCAAACTTTTCTTACATGATGATACCGAGGAATGGTGGGAAAAGCTTTATTTACTTAAGATTACATAAAGCGAGTACCAAATAATAAGTATGAGTCAAAAGAATATTCACAACAACTAATAACCATTAGAAGGATAAATGGATAATAAAGGGGATAAAATATTTATTTCTTACTATTGGAAATAAGGTCCACTATAAATGGAATCCCACAAATAAAAATAAGTATGCGAAATCCACATGCATTCTTTTTTAGTATGTATATTTTAACTATTTCTATCCAATATTATTTAGATAATGAAAGAGGTGATAAAAAATATATTAAAATATAATATAAAATTAAATTCTCGAATATTGAAAAATGGAATTTTGATCCTTGAGAAACTAGTGGGGTTATACTTCTTATTGTGACTATCACAGCCCACTACCTCACTTCTCGAATGGGAATGATAATGTTTTAAAATGATATTTATTTTGTGAAGTATCTTACCAAAAATAATATTTATATGTTTGAACCTGAATCATACGGATTTATTTAAAAATTTAATAATAAAAGTATCATATAATAAAATTATATCATTCATTATGATAATTTATATTTAAATATATGTATTTATGTGTAGTATAAGACAAACCAATTAGTGGTAATTAATAGTGAAACTACATCACATCACTCATACCATAATAGAAAAAGGGATATCTATAGAGGTCATGTAAATGAAATTATTTTGACTAAATTTCATGATTTAGGATATTTATATGCATTTATAAAAAATAAATTGTTTTCATTCGAACATAATTTTGAGTAAAATGAATAGTTCACTATTTAGTAGAAAATGAGAAATGGTGAATGAACATGTAGAATAGTTTATACTATTGGGATTTTATGACTAACACTTAATTAAATGGTTTGGTATCAATTGTCCTAATGGATAGTTATAAATTTAATATATTGGGAGATTTATACTAAATTGGGTTATAAATCATATTCCTTGGAGTCATTAATGAATTTCAAGAAAAATGATGTGAAGCATATTGGTTAAATTATTTCAAAACTCCTATTATATCATTATAGAGAAAACATAAATTTGAAAATAATTATAAATTTATATGAGTTTGATATTATATCTATACTCTTCCATCCATATACACCACAAGTATTATTTTGACTGATTGGATGAACCACACATTGTCAGATAGGGGATTTCAAGAATTCTCTAGTACTGTCTTCAATTATCCATTTGGATATATTATTTATAAAAATCATTTCCAACACTAAACAATATTTTTTATAATGTGGACGATATAATCACAAATTAATTGCATAGTGGAATGCAGAACATATTTTCATTCATATAGGTGAAGGGATGTGAAATATTTTGAGTGGATTCATTTGGGAAAAAACCTAAAACATGAGGCAAAAAAGTGTTCCTTTTTATAAGACCCCATATAATCTAGGTGATATTAACTATACAGCATTAATATTAAAAATCATATAGATTAAATACACTATATATGTTTTTGAGAGGAATAAATCTATAAATGGAATTGTGGGAGCATTAATGAAATATTTGATGTCCATGATCACTGAATATAAGATTAAAAACGGATAAAATATCACAATGTCACATGGAAAAAGAAATTACATATAACTATATAATGTATATGAGTACATGAGAGGATTGGTTACAAGAATATTATGATATTATATCCACATGGGATGGTGAATCCATATTAGTAGATATTAATGATCCTATAATTTAAAAAATAGCAGTAATTGGAACAAATGATTCCATATTTCCAAATGTTAATAAATTCCAAATTAATTATATATTCGGAAACAATTTTTGTGTTTTTTTGATCTTATTGTTAATATATATCCCATTTTTTATAAGTAGGAATTCAAGAAAAAACATATCATTGATGGAATATTCAGTATAGATAAGGAATTATATGATTAAGAAGGGTTTTAATATGTTTAGTTAAAGGACAATGAATAATAATTTTCACATTTTATATTTTTAAATCCTTCAAAATTTCTTCAATACTTTTCACATATTCCTGACTAGGAAATTTTGGAAGATATATTCCAATTAAACATTTCTTAATCGGAACATTCATGTATATATCAATATGACAACTTTTTAAGGGTTATAACTACCAAAGATATCAACAAGGAATGATGTTTCCAAATATGTTGTGTTTTATAAAATGAAATAATCCATGTCATGGAACATTTGTTTTGATGAATACATATTTTAATTTCGTTTCATAAAGAAAGAATATGATTATTTTGAAATTTTGGGGTTTATAGGGAGAGCAATTATTTGGTTAATTGATTATTTCAATGACATAATACTTGTTGGAAAATAATCATCAGACCTATATTTTGTAAATTCTTAGTAAAATAAATGACACTCCATGGGGAAATATGTGAATGGAAAACACTTCTTGGGATCATGATCTACCATGATTGATTGATGATTATTGAATGTATATTTCACGTAACATATATTGATAGTATATTTAATATATTCATTATAGAGAAGTCCTTGAGGGTATTGAATCCAATGGAAAATGGAATTCATCTATCAAGGAATGTTTTTTCCGATACACATGGGTAATTTCGAAGGATGATAAGGATTTCATATGAATTGGTGATTAGTTTATTATTTAATGTTAGATTATGTACTGGGCTTGATATATATATATATTCCATAAAGTAGTTGTAACATATCAATCAATCTTAGTTAATCACCAAGGGATAACAATCAAAATAATGCCTATGTATATGAGGTTTAATATGGATTTTCTACCGGTCTATAGAGGAGATGTGGGGATAGTAATTAGAGTATACTTATATGATTCTTTCCAACAATATCATGAATACATTATTTCACATATGGGGTACATTTTCACTCTTAATTACGTCTAGGTGAGGTGGATATGAACAAAGAATGATGTGGTCAGAAAATTTATAGCAATGATTACATAACTAAAAAGAATAAGATATGAAATTAATATTTTTTATACAAAACATCTTCCATAATAATTTTATTATTACTAGTAATAATCATCCTATCATTATTTATTGGGATAATATTGATGTTGATTCTATGGGAAAGGATTTTTGGTCTCATCAGTGGATAAACAATATACTATGAATGTATATAATTTTGAAGTATTTTTTTAATTATGTGATTATATAGTGAGTGCAATATCCATAAAATAAGATATGGATGACACCATGAATAATTAATTAAATAATTAGAGACATGATTATCACCAAAATTCTATCGGATTGAATGTCATGAGGGGTTTACTCTAGTACAACTAGAATTTTCTTTAAATTTATGATTTATAACCAATAAATTATACTATGTTTATAATTTATATTAGATATTTAATAATTTTTAAATAATATTGTTACGTATTTTTTATTTTTCTAGATATTTTTAACATTATAATGATATACTGTGTCCATAGCATTGATATTTCCAAATAGATCTATTCTATGATTAGAATGATTAATTTAATTGAAAATTTCCCAAATATGTTTTTATGGATGGATAAAATACTAGGATGTGACACATAGAATGTTTAATTTAGGGGTTGAATAATCATATATATATGATTCATCATACCATGAAGCTCAATCATTATATTTCATATGAAGGGAGTGTCTGGGAACAAATCCACTAATAAGAATTCCTCATGTTTATGTGCCATTGGATATTCCTCACCATGATCATGTGTAATGTTCCTCATATTTTATTATCTTCATTAATTATATTCATTAATAACATTTAATAAATTTCCAACAAGAACAATAACACTGTATATACTATTGAAGTATGGTATTTTCGGTGAATCACTAATGAAATTTTTAGTGGCTGGTCATTCTAGGAATTGGCCATCCAATTCATGCCCTAAAAATGTTTACTAGATAAATAATTGGTTACAATACAAACACGAGGTGTAACATGCTTAAACAATCAGGGAAATTAAGGAGAGACATTCAAATATGAAATGTAAACATACAATTAGTCACTCACATCCTCAAACCTTCCCATTTAGAAACCATCCTCGAAGGTAGCAATAAGAGTTCCTGACCCCTAGAAGACATATCATCAATTGAGATGTGATTAATCAACATACTAAAATAGAAAATCCTCCAAATTGTTTTTTTCATATCCATTGAGAACTTTTTAATTGAGAATCCACATTGGACCTCAGGTTGTGACTTCCATGAAAAAAGACCTATCATTAAAAAATATAATGAACAAATATTTCAATAATTATAATGATATAAGAGGTGTGAATATAGATTATCAAGTATCCATTGAAAATATAATATATTCCAATGACCAAAAAAATTATTTGGGTATACCAAAAAATATTAAATAGTCCCCAAATACTGAATTATTAGCTCAAACAAAACATGCCACCAAATAGAGGAAAAATAAAAAAGTAAACAAAATATCACAGTAAGATCAATATATAGTATATAAAAATCCACAATACAAATATCCATAGAAAAAAATTATAGTGTTAAATTCGTGTATTTTTTATTATAGTATAAATAGATATGTAAAAACCATGAATGGAACATCCACAAATTTTTTTAAAAAAACAAGTTATTTCTATGGTATCTCCTTGATGTTAATTTCAGTGTTTCAATTGAGTTATTAAAAAATTTTAATAAATAATAAATTTATTATCTTCAAATAAGTATCCATAGGAATGTCACTATTTTTAGATTACATTGATAGAATTATTTTGTAGTTTTAAGCATTCTATCGTTAGAATAATTATCATGGGTTATATTACATATAGCCTGATAGATATCATTAAATATAGGAATTGCCACCCAAAGATATTGTGAAATAATTATACTGTGTAATAGAATATGTTTTTCATTGGTCTAAATTAATTTATATTTTAATAAAATTAAGGAAATAACTATTATTTTCAATTCCGTGTAATATTATTTTTCAGGATTATTGATCAAAAATATTTTATAATTATTTATTCTATTTATTATTAAAGTAAATTTAATTTATTTAATTAATAAATAGTAAATTTATCTTTTCATATATTGAATAGAATATTTATTTAAAAATAATAATTTAAATTATATTTTCAAATTTGAAAATAGTTGAGGAAGATGAAAGGACCATGGTCAAATCTGTCAACAAATATAATTTTATAGGAAAATAAAAATTATGTATTACATAAATAGTTATTACACACAAAAATATAATATTAATTTTATGATTGTAATCATTGTAAATGATAAGTATTATAATATTATTTAAGGTACATTGTGTAATTAAAAAAAATTAACCTTAATGGTAAATATATAAATATATAGTTATTTGAATTATTTTGGAATAATTATGATATTTAAATAATTTTGTTTCTTAGATTTATGTAAGATTCCTCATCTTATCATCCTCTAAATAATAAAAAATACTGGAGTGGTTTCTCAAAACTAGAAACAACTAATGATGATGAAATTAAATATGAATTATCCATTTTGACAGAACTACATTATGAATTACTATTATTCTATGAATAAAAGATCGATATAGATAAATTTAATAGGAGATCTGCATTGCATTATTAGTTCACAAAGATTTAAAACTAGAATATGATTGTTAGATGGTCTATATCTTATTAATATAATTATTATCAAATGAGGTAGTAGTTATTTAGGGGTTTTTAATTTATTTTTATAATTAACCAGATAAATATACAATTTGAATTATAGGTCTTCTATTTAAAATTTTGATGAAATTTTTCATTGGTCATAGTGTATAATAATTTCCCAATTGGTGAATGATCTATAAAATATAAAAAATTATGTATAGTTATTAATCTGATTATTCAAACACACAATGTTGAATAGATTGACATATTATCATAATAATGAAAATATATTTTTAAAAAATTAAAATATGAATCCCCTAAATCATTATTTTTTTATATATTTGATAATTGTGATTTATTTTGATTTTTTAGTAAATCAAATATTTCAGAATTGGAAATTTTTATTTTATCTTTATGTTTCATTGTCACCAAATAGTTAAGATGTAGTTGGAATTAATTTTCAATATTTAATATTTATAAGTGAATTCATTATGTCAAAATTCTAGTTCATTATTTATTATATTCTAATAGATTGTATGGATCATGTGTATACAAAAATAATATTTTTGTGTCCTATATAGTGTTTTACACAAAGTTGGTGCATGAATGGATACTTTTTAGGGAAATCAGACATGGGGTAAATCTATATTGAAATAATAGTTACATGATTTATTTATGGATTTTTCAACAATGATTCACAATACTATATACTATATTTAATTTTATGTTTGTAATTAACATTCCCTCACCTAGATAATTTTCTCCTTTTTTAACCTTATTTTTTCATTAATTCATGTGGATAAAATGTATATGTTATTATAATAATATTCACAATCATCATTCCATGGATTCATGAACATATATGTGGGATCATGATTGGATCTGGAAGGTAATCATGTCATTTTCCATATATTCACCCTTTGAATACCTTTTTTCTCATTTTACAATGGGAATTGCATCTTCCATGAACAATTAAAAAATGGTTGTGAAACCTATTTTATTGGTTTAGAAAATTTATTTAATGTTTGTTAAATATGTCCTATATAGTTAATTTTTCATTAATGATTTGACTCCGCCATTAATGGATAGTTGTTTTTTGGGATAAATGTACGCCTTTTGGTGAAACTAATTTTTTTGAAATGTAATAATATAGTGGAAAATTATATAATTAATTTAATAAAAAGTTATATATATATATATATATATATATAATAAAATTAATGTATTTGTGAATTTATTAAAAATAAATCCATATAATTAATATTTTCTTTCTATTAGATTTTTAAAAGAATTATTTTTCCATATGAATAAACTATTACAAGATGATTAAAAATATTCAAGAGTAATTGTTTTATGAAATTGATGACAAAACAATTATTTAGGCAATGTTTTTAATTCCAAGTTGATATTAACATTTTTTAGTGATTTGTTTTTTCAATTAATGAGGATTATTTTTTATTAATATTTTTTTAAACAAAATAACCATTGTAATGTTATATTTCATTTCAATGAAAAGTAGTGGTTTATAAATTATTTATAAATTATGGATTAATGGTTTAGAATCAAATAATAGTTTTATAACATATAACACTAATTTTGGGTTAATTCTATTTTTTTATTATTATAATTTTATTATTAATGTTTTTGGTTAAGGACTAATTTTACCATGAATATATTGTTCCTATTATAAAATTTTAATAGTGTAGTTTGTAATGAAGTATTTCTGGATAATGCTTAACTTATAAATAAGGGAACCTTCATGAGTTGAATTTTCAAGTGGGATTTGATCTTCAATTAGGTCACATAACTGCTCTATTGGATGATTTGATTAATTTTTAATAGGTTACCATGACTTTGTTCATTTAAATACTAAAAAATTTAACTAAAATGGAGCCTTTTATTCGTACTACATTATAATAAATTAATTTACATATGATTTTCTTCTATTTATGTGATAACTTTGACAAAAAAGTAGTATTGTGAATTTATGTTAGTAGGATTATTTATATTTTTAATGAAACATATCCTATATTTTGTTTAAAATAATTATTTACTCAGACAATCTCAAGTTATGATTGATTGATCTTCCCATGATTCTGGTTCATCATGAAATTGTTTTATCCAAATCTCACAAAAAAAAATTATTTCACCCAATTATTGTATTTTGGATATATTTCACAAGTTAAATTATTTCTACTCATTTTTTCATCAGTGATATTATGATACATATATATCTCATTTTTTATACAAAGAAGATGTTATTTACATAATAACACATTGAAAAAGGTTATATGAATGATATTAATTTAAAATATTGTGTAATTTTTAAATATTAAATTGCTACATAATAATTTAATAGAAAATAATTTTTTTAATAGGTAGTGTTTAGAATATGTGTTTTAAAATTTCATATTTTTAATGGGTTTCATTTTGATAAAATGACTTTTTCATTAACTCAATAAATTTTATATTAAATTATACAACATTAATGTGGTGATTTCACCTTCATTAAATATATCTTTATTTATATTTATATAATTACGAGAAATAATAGTGAATTTATATTTCTATGAATCCTTAAATAGAAATATATATTACTAAAATGTTTTAATACTATATTGCATTAAATATAATTTTAATGTATTTGAAATAAATAATTTTATAAATTCTTCTAGGAAAATTTATCTTCTAACTAGCATATCAATTTATTTTTTCATATATATTTCATGGTAATATAAATGTGACTAGGATTATATCTCCCATTATTTTTTGAATTTGTTTGTTTGATGATAATGGTTTCTTAATGTTAGGAGACTTACATTACAAGGTTGTGATTGGTTAATTACATGACACTAGAGTACATTTTTTTATTTTTTTATTATGCTAATCATATTAAAATATTATACAAATTAGAGTCAAATATATTTTTATCATGTAATTATTATTTTCTTCTCATGTATGTTATTGTTTTATACAATTTTTTGTGAGGATTTTTCATAAAACATAATTTAAAATATTTTTATTGATTATTCACTTTTTGGATGGAACATCTATTTTCAAAAAAATTATTTCATATAAATATATGTCTAATATATTGATATATCATTCCATATTAATAATTTTATGCGAAAAATTGAATATATTTATAAAATGGATCATTTATTCCCACTATTAGAATGTTTGATTTATTAGTTATTTAATATTGTTTATGGTGATCATCAATGTTATCTATTAAATATATTAAACTGACCTAGGATATGTGGTAGATTCTATCTTTCTATTTATTCAGAAAATTATATTACATCACACACGATATTTGGGGAGGTTATTCGGTAAATATTATATCATCAAAACTCATGAGACAAGTAATAAGTTTGTTCTTGATATTCAACCATCCTAAATAGTTTTGATCTACCTTGGGACGACAAGATATAATTTTTTAATGTTGTTTAAGTATTTATAATTGAGGTGATTTTATCCAATATGAGTATCCATAGATAATTTTAAGTCTTATTTGAGCTTTATATTGAAATTTAAGACTGAAAAGTGAAATATGAATAGTTAAATCTATATATAAATATATACAATGTAGATGGACATTGAAATAGAAAATTTCCATATGTTTTCACTTATTTTTAACTTAGTTCATGTTATTTAAAAAGATTGAATATTTTTAAGATTTTTTTCTTTATGTTTTTAGGTTTTGTGTGATAGTTTGTTTTTTATTTTTTCAATTGTGTTAATTCTATATGTTTATTTAAAAAATTTTGATTTATAAATTTATTATGTTTATGATTAATTTTACTTATATTAATCATCCAAAAAATATCAAGGATGCATAGAAATCATATCATTTTTAGTAAAAACCACTTTCATTCATGTCACTATTTGTGTATTAACATTATTATTTTTGGCAACATGAAAACTCAAAACAGAGTAGAAAATTTTGGTTCCTCAAATATCATTACTCCTATCACATAAAAGACTGACCTGATTATGGAGGGAATTTTTTTTAATTTATAAAATACACATGATATATAATTTTTATTCATCATGAAAATTTTTATTCATTGGTGTAATAAATATAATGTTAATGTGATGAAATCTATTAAATTTATTTGTCTCAATGGCATTGAGTAAATGCTGATAGAGTATGCTGATCATTTTCGGGATGTATTTTTCATATCTATAGAGTTAGATCCTAACACATCGTTATAATAATGATTCAAGGATTGATTTCAATAACGAACTCCTGGGTAAATTTTATTTTACCATATCATAAAATATTATATGTAAATGAATGAAAGGGATATACTAGTTTAATAACATATAAAATAAATAAATCTATGATATGTGATTCCTATTATCGACTTTGTATGTATATGAATTTAGAATAATGTGATATGTACAAACCTTGAAAAAAATATTTATTTGGGAAAGTAGATGAGGATTAGAAATGTGTTTATATTTAATCTATTATTAAAATACAATCTCTTATTAGTTTTTTGAGACATAAGTCATGAAACCTTAAACCTCATTATTCAAATATCATATAACTTATCATCAATGTGGTTTCATAAAATACATTGAAAAATTTGTAGTCAAATTTAATAAGAGTAAATAATGGGATACATATATATTATTAAAATTATCATCCTCTGGGAAAAGATTTTATGATATCAAATCATATTAATTATATTCAAGAAATTATTATATTTTGTGTTAATTTTGATTACCAGTATTTCTTCTACTACAATTTATATACATTTTGTTATTTTGTTTCATTATTCTTTGACACTATATTCTTTTAAAAATTTAATTATTATACATGTTGATGTTTTTAATGAGATGCTCAACAGAATCCATGAGTATGTACCACTATAACTATGATGAATTAAGTACTAGTTTAAATTACCCATTGAATCATGTAGTTAATTTTAATTGTTCAGATTCTATGATATTTTATAGCTATCATGGGAAATTTTTCTATTATTAATATCACTTATATATATTCAATTTAATTAAAGTGATTATATTTAATGATCTTCATATTTCATGATGTGGAATATATGTTAATGATATATAATTTACATTATAATTTAATTAGGTGATAATGGATTATTTTACATTATATTATTGTGTTTTGAGTATCATAATATTTTATTAATCATTTATGATATTCAATGATGTTTTCATTGGTGGTTTCTATGGATTATGAAGAATTATGATTCCAAAAAAGTTCTTTAATTAAAACTATTTTTTTCTGCTAGGTTTTTGATAGGATTTTTTTATTATAGGAAACAAAAAAATGGAATATAAATTGTGTAAAGTCCTAGATTATCTTTATATTCATAGAAAAATAATTCATATGATTGTGATTTAAATTATACATGAAAATATTGGGTGATTTTTTTATATCCTCAATTGACTTGGAATAATTTACTCATTAACCATTAGTGATTTATTTTTGTTTGCTAATATCATCTAATTACCCTTATTCAAATATTCCTGACCATG
Source organism: Viscum album (assembly GCA_963277665.1). Lineage (NCBI taxonomy): Eukaryota > Viridiplantae > Streptophyta > Magnoliopsida > Santalales > Viscaceae > Viscum > Viscum album. Next base: position 1,192,324,786 of record OY728121.1, on the reverse strand, counting down.
CCATATATGAAATATTGTGTAATGTATTTTATTTTCAACTTCCTTTTAAATTTTCAAAATTTAGTAATGGAAAATAAATTTTCATGTTCATGAGAATTTATAAAACTATTATTTCATTATTATATGAATTATTATTTAAATAAATATAATTTAAAATTCATCCTGAGTTGCTAATTTTGAGAATGTGTTTTATTGATTATTTATATTATTTCACAATGAATTTATATTTATTTATCTGCTATAATTAATGATTGATATGAATTTTATTAATGGGTTTCCACTTGGGTTAGATAGTAGTGATTGGTTTGGAATAATATTTGAGTTTTTTTTATAAAATTAAATACAAATCATTAAATTTGTGAATTACATCTAGTTGCATCTATATATTTTATTAATTATTATATAAACTACATATAGTAAATATATTAGGATAGATGTTTAATTATTTATTAGGATTTAGTAATAGGGAATGGTTGGATAAATAGAGAATCATAGCTACTGATTATAATATTGTTTTCTGTATGGACATTTCATTTCTAGCCTTCATTGATTTTACCAAAATTGAGAATCTATCACCTCAAAATTAATGATTCCAACAATTATATTTTCATTAATTATAAATCACAAGAGAAATTAATGGATTATTTACATTCCTTCATAGATAATGAAAATATATTGAATGTAAATTTATATTTTAAATTGTTATCTTCCTAGTATTTCAATATTTTATCAATTTATCTCTAAATAATAGTATCCCACACATATAAACATTTATGGTCTCATTACAAGAGTTATTTCATGTTTAATAAATTATTTTTTACCCTGGGAATTTATAAAAAATGTATTTTATTTGTTATGAATCCACATCAAAGATTAGTTATTTCAATAAATTTTGTTGGATTTAATTAAATAATTTCATTATATACTCTCTAAAGAAATTCATAAATTTTTTAAAAAGATTTATTTATCACATGTAGAAAAGTGTTATACACTTAAATAATTTCAGGATTTTTTTCAATATTTTATATACATGGAATAAATTATTTTAAATTTATTTATAGAATTTAATTTTAACATAAATATTTACATATAAATTTTTTTAAATAAATTACTCGTAGTATATTTTAATTGAATATGATAAAAAAATTTGTTTCTTTACAATTTTAAAATTTTAAATTGTTTATATAATGCATGAAATGCAATTATTTTTAGGTAATGAGGCATTTATATAATAATATAGATGTTTAATGAAACTAAATAGACTATAGGGTGTTTTCAAGAATATTATATGAAAATGTGGGTTACCAATGAAAATAAATAATATTGTATCATGTTTTATTTTGATGGATGATTTGGTGTCATAAAGCTATAAATTGTATTTAATATAATATTTTTATAACGTGAGACTTGTTTAATATGTGCTTACAATTATTTTAATACCTTTTTCAACTTCTATTTAAAAATAAAGATTTTGTATAATATTTATGTTTATGTATTTATTATTATAATATTGAAATGGAATATCATTAAAAATGTATTGAATGTGATATAATATTTTTTTGTTTTATTTTATTTTTTTATAAGATAAGATTTATTTTTTATTTCTCACAACTATATGATTGATTAAATTTGAATCATAGATAACTATGTAAGAGATCCAGATATATAATATAGTAGTATATATAAATTCATAAGATTATCCCTTGTATTGTATTCCATGACCTGGAATGTGGTTTGCATCTAATCAGTCTAGATAGAGTTCTTTGGTAAGATCTGTTTTTAATGGAACAAAATATAGAGATAAATTTGGTTCAACAAGAGTGTTTTCAAGGACTTCGACATGTTCAAATTGATTTATTATCCCTTGATTTGTCTCCATGTGGAATATTTCGTTTAAGGGATTCAAAATGAATTTCATACTACAAAATTCAATTTTTATATGTAACAACTTTTAAACTATGTAAAAACATTAATATTAAATTTCATTGTAATTATTTCCTGGGTTAAGTTCATGATTATTTATATCCTGAGGTTGTTTTCCTTACAAAAAATTTTTTTATGTTGAGTTTAAATAAATATATTTCAATGATATAGCTATTTTTAATTTTCTATATTTTTAGGATTTTATAAGAACCCATGATCCACATACTTATAAATTACAAATTTTTTATTAATATTAAATATATTACAAAATCATATGTCTAAGGACCATAAAAATTATTTCTGTTTGTGAAAAGATACAATAAATTATTATTTAGTTACTGTTATTCAATCTCGCTGACCATGATATCTTTATATAGTAGTTTTCCATGACATACCCTATATAAAATAATTCTTCATAAAAAAGTGGAGATGAAAAAATTCAAAGGGTGATCTCAAATTCAAATTAAGGGAATAAAATAAGGATATGTAAGAATAAAAAATATATAAGGATATAGAACACAAAAATAAAATTTTAATACCATACACTATTTTTCAAAGATCAAAATCATGAGTCATGGAGTAATAGTTTTTACTTCATAAGACATAAATAATAATTAAATAAAATAATATGATTCATGAGATCATAACATTGGAATATGGAAATAAATTTTGGCATAGACATGAGTATAGAAAATCATTTAAATTATAGTACATCCATATTTTAAAGGCTACCATAGTGGAATGAGTTTACTCTACAAAATAATTTTTTAGGCGTGGTTCACTCCTAATACTATTATGGTTTAAAAATCCCCTTACTGGACCTGTTTCACTCCTCATTCATAACTATCATATCTGACAAAATATAATTCCTATCTAAATTATTTGGATATATATATATTAGACCCAACTATGATATATAGAAAATAATATATGTTTTCCAAAATATGACAAAAATTTCATGCTACAATTACTCATAAAATGAAATGGTTTTCACAAATGTTTCATCAAATAACAAGATATATAAAATAGACATGTTTATTAATAATATAATAATTTACCAGCACATAAAATGGATAATGAAGATTATTTTTGATTAATTTTATCATGCTAAAAAACATGCATTATAAATAGTATTATGGTCATCATTTTATGATTATCATACCAAGAGATAATAATAATGGTATCATTTGATCATATACCATTTAAATAAAAAGTTACACCAAATTTTATAATCTTATATGGAGAGAGAATTTGAATGATCAGATTGATAATATCATTAGCATAATATAATATCATTGATAATAAAATTTAATCTTATAATTTGATCATCTATTAAAATAATGTTTTAAATGGTGGAAAATTCGGATCAAGTTGAATTATTTAAAATAATGAACAATTTATCAATTTTGGTAAAATCTCTAAGTGAAGTGTTTGGAAAATAAAATGAATATTAAAATCAAAATATTTTTTAAATATTTTCACATTTAAAAAATTATCATTAATAAATAATTTAATGAATGACAGTTCATGTTTTTTAAAATTTTTATAAATCACTATATTGGATGGAAACTAGTTTATGACCAAAATGATGATTTATCATAAAAACATTGTTTAGATATATTCACTACATAAATATATAGAAATGAAGTTAAAAAAATATTTTCTTCACATAAATAGGGGATAAAAATTAGGTGATTCTTGATAAATTGATAATAATATTTCATCATTGTATGAATGGTAATAATTGAACCAAATGATAGATAATAGTGATACATAGAACATTACCCAATTTGGTAAATTTGAAAAGTAAACATAGTGAAATAAAAACAATAAATGAAAAATTAAAAAACAATGAATATAATAAAATTCCTAATATAATTATTCAAATTTAAAATATATACACCTCATAGATGTGTATAAGTGTATAACATAACTTTTATCTAGATGAAGGAAAAATGTTAAAAAAATCCCATACAGTTCTATAAACATTTAATGAACAATCCCATTGATTGATAGATCATCTCGTGGTTATGTAAATCCAAATTATTTTCATGATAATAATAATACATTCATGTGTATTATATACACAACATAGAATAAACATGAGGGGAATATGGAATTTGATTCCCAGAATTGAAGAGATACTAGAAATATCTTACATTATACAATACTTTGTTCATATACTTTTAATCCTCTTATATAATAAATATAATATTAGTATACATAAATTTTTTAAAAATAATTATATATATTATTCTATATATTATTTTTTATGAAAATTCATTACAATTTTATTAACTACTCATTGGAAAAATACAATTTCTATTTTCAACCTCTTTGATTTTCAAATATAATTTGATTTTTTATTTTCAGATCAATTATAATGATCATGGTTAAATAATATGTAGAATAATAATAATTAAATTATCATTAATTTTATATGTATATTATAAATTTAATAATAATGATAAATCATGGTTTGAGAATTGAAAAACTTTATGATAATGGAGAAGGTAAATTGCATGTATGAATGAGTATTGATTTTGTTGTTCAATTATCATTATGGTATGGTGGTAAAAAATATATCATATATAAAAAATTCTTATAAAATCATTTATAACATATTATTTCATTAAATATGAATTTATATATCTTCCACGTGGTGCGTTGATGAAAAAGGAAGTGTCATACCACTTAATGGTGGAGGTAGTCTACACATACACAAACTAAATTATAATTATTTAGTTAGAGGAAAGGTAAGAAATAAAACTGTAATAATTTATATAATAATTATAATTTTTAAATTAATATCATTATAATTTTATTTATCTCAAAAATATACATTAATAAATTCATAATACCATTCACGTAAAAAGTTTTGATATTTGAGTCACATCGCTTCGTGGTGTAGAAATCATCCAGACACAAGAAGAAAATTGTCATATCCATTATGGGATGGTTTTTAAAATTGTACATATGATATAATGACTACATATTTATAATTATTTATTATATATAATATATGTAAATTAGATGAATCGTCATTTTGAACTATGTTATATGGTTTATCAAAAATTAATGACATCCATTTACATGGAGGTTGTTTGTCGTAGTCATGAATGATTATTTTCGTAAAAATTTTATTAATGTGGTGATAGTATAAGGGTGTGAACATAAAATAAAAAATTATATGTAAATATATTACCATTATATTATTCTATTATAAATGTTTAATGATTATTTTTCCATGATTGGGAAGAAATAATATAAAATTGCATTTGGTTGAACATTACCTATTTTTGGGTATCCTCCTTATGCATTATCCATAATCCAACATAGGTTGGAGTTATGAAATTAAATAAATATTTTTGAATAATAGAAATTATTTTTAATAGGATTTTTTATTGTAAAAATCATAACTAAATGGCATTGATGGTGTGACGATGAGATGAATGGGGTGACCTTTTTTAATTCAGGTGTGAGGAATACATAAAATTTTTTTAAACAAAAAAGGTGTACCAACATGTTTCACCTTAAACAAGGATAAAAAAGGTGTATTATAAAGTCTCAGACCAAGTAATATCTAAATATGACCATTAATGATATTTTATACTTCTATTTGCGTAATTTTATTCTATATATTTTTAGTTTAAACCCTGATAAAACCAATTTTTGTTGTAATTTTGTTTATTGTATTCAAAGCTAAATTTGGTTAATAATGTTGTTGAAAATATTATAAAATATTAATATTCATATTTAAAATGTAAAATCAATATTAAAAAATTTATATTCATTGGAGTGTAATTTTTTTTAATATTAATCAATCAATTCTGATGAGAAATGAGGTACCTAATGATAAAATGATCAAAAGATTACAATATTGTTATATAAAAATATAATACAGAGAATACTTTATTGAAAAAATTGGATTAAATGATGTATAATTAGTTAAATTTTAATTCTAAATTACCATGAAATTAATTTAAATTTCAACATAATCTTACTAAACATTTAGGTGATCTTTAGTTTTGAATTATGATTCATTATTCCTCAAAATAATTCAAAAAAGTCATTTAAGAGAATTAATAAAAATTAACCAGAAGCAATATTTTCATTATAATTTCGAAAATTTAACATTATATTTTAATATAAATTATCCATTATTATCAATAAAATAAAATTTAGAGTAAGTGAAAACCTGATGTCAGCATTTTTTAGAAAAAAATACTTTTTAAGAATAATGATTGACATATTCATATATATTTTATAAGATAATAATAATAATGAAAAATATTTGATTGAATACATAGTGTAAAAATTTCATTTAAATAATGAAAAAAAAATAAATTTAATAAATTATTGAGGTAAACATATTTTATTTATGTAAAAATATTTTTTTATAATTTTATTTCCATTTCTTTAAATTAGTTTCCATTTAATTTTTTAATTAATTTTTCACTAAAAATTTACAGTTTTATATATATCCAAAACATATTTTATAACAAAATTTTGATTCATATTTATACATTTAATTCCAATGTCTTTGAATATCCTTCTCTGTAAAAGGGTTAACAAAACATCATCTTGAAAAATAGAAAAGGATGTTAGAATGCAATTTGGAATAAAACATAAAAGCTTTCAAAATAAGGATTCATTTTTTTGATGTGAATATAAGGAAATAATATCTAAAAATAAAACTCAAATAATGATAATGATAAATATAAATCATGGTCAATATAATTATAATGACCATGAACCAATAAATCATGGTGCCATAAAAAGATCATTTATATCATCAAACGTGATTTCAACATGACACAATTTTGGATCAAGATCATATTCATAATATCTAATAATTTTTTTGTAATCATGATTGGGGTCATAAGTTACCGTGAATAATTTATATAATTTTATTTAATTTGAAAAATCTCATACATTTTTTATTACTTGGTTAATATACACATAATTTGTTACAATATAAGATGATTTTATAATGTCTACCACTCAAAGTGGAATCATTTATATGATGACAGTTAATTTCTACCATCTATAGTTAAAACTATTTAACACTACTTATCCTATATGGACAATTATTTATATGGAAAAATAATTCATTAATATATGAAACCTAATTCAAGGATCAAGAAAAATAATTCCATAAATTCAAAACCATATTACACTACAAAAATACAAAATTTAATATTAAGATCACTTATTTTCCCAAAAATAACATGATTCCTCTATATATCATTAATAATCAATTAATATAAACTGCTCAAAAATGCTAAAACCCGCATCATCTATTCCGTTGAATGATTATAACAAAATTATTTAACAAAAAACCACAACAAAACATGAATGGATAATTATTAAATAAAGAAAGTATTTTATTATTAAAAATATTCCATATATGAAATATTTTTTTAAACACTATCAATTATTACATAATAATTATAATAGAAAAATAAATATTCTTTTAAAAGGTAATCAATAAAATCCAATTTTGTTTATCCATACAAATCATCTCTTATATATAAAATAAACATTATTTTTGGAACTTAGTAACATATTGATGTATATCATCCATTATTTATGTGATTTCGATAAAATATTACCATTCAATTTAATCACATATCTGAGTCATTTTTACAATATAATATATAATGCAATATCAATAATAAAAAAACTATACTTAATAATTTTTATAAATGTCATTATTCATATAATATTATCCATGAATTCAAATAGAAATTCACTTCAACCAACCTACTTCATTTTGAAACAATTAAATATTTTTGAACAAAAAATTCATAAGCACCGATTTCCTTCCAATTTTCCCTCATATTATCGTCATCATCAAAAATATAACCATTACTCATTCATCAATTATTATTATCTCTATAATATTTCCCCTTATGAAATTGATGAACATGATTCCAAAACATTCTTCATTTAACAATATCAATGGTAAATCAAACCACTATAAGACCATTATCATCATCAATATTAATAAATGAAAAATTAATTCTTCTTTTTTATATAATTCATTTATTAACTTATTTTCCACACCAAAAAATACTTTATGTCCCTTCAATACATTACCAAGACTAACTCCAATAATGTTATCATTATATAGTTAAATGAATCTTCTATCCACCACAACCACCATTAGATTAAAGCTCATTGATCTCTATAAATCTATTATATTTTTACTTTGATAATTTTTTGTTATGAACTTTGTAAATCGTAGTCCATTAAGAAAATTACAGTATAATATCAATATATTTCACACTATTCATCATGGAATCTGGCTAATCAACAACAAATTATCCATCAAATTCAATGTTATCCCAGATCTTCCTACTGCCATCCATTTAAAAAAACCAAATAAAATAGTGGATTAAATATTATCCATAGAGTAAAAAAATTAATCATGGAAAAAATTATTATATGTTGTCCAAGTAATTACTCAATATTTATAATATATAACAAATTAAGAATATCCCAGTACAATTGTAGTGTTCATCTGTTCAAATCCATAATTATGATTCATAAAGAGATTATTACACTAAAATTAATATCACTTTGGAATTTTAAACTATGAGTGAAGAAAGGAATATAGTAATGCAATAAGTGATTGTATATTCCTACTCAATGATCTATTTTTATTATTTTTACAAGGATGTACAATCATACAAGGTCCTTATCAACTTCTAGTATCATGATGGGGATTTAATTTCATAGAAACCACTAGCACTATACACTAAAAATGTTATAATAAACATTACTACACCCTGACTCATCCATATATTTTTCCATAGACAGAACCCTAGACATAACTATATATATATATTTATAGACTACAAAAAATGTCCACATCCTTTTTTCAATGGATAAATAATTTTTTTCTCTCATAAATATTATTAATAATCAATGTATTCATTTATAGATATTAAATATAATTATTTTAAAATACATTACATTTCAAAAACACTTTAATGATGATCAAGATAGTTTAGTGCCATTTGATAATAGGTACAAAATAAGAAAATTTTGTGAATGATCATTAATTTATCTGAAAATGATATTTCCAATAATAGTATTCATAAATAATCCCTACATAAAACATTTATTCAAAATATTTGGACATGATAAAGTAGATATTGTGTTTTCATACTCTTATTAATGGGGAAAAAGGTGATACATAATCATAACAAGAACATAATTATATGATAACATGAGTATAAAATTTAAAAATAATATAGTGAATATCAATGTTTTTAATCCTGAATCATACAATAATATTGGTAGTTCATTAGAAATGAAACATAACGAAATAAATGATTATGGTAAATGATGACATTTTATTTTCCAAATACATGGAATTATTGGAAACATATAAGCATATAATGATACTTTATTATTAGTCAATGCACACTTCCCAGTATATTATAGTGGAATGGGCTCACTCACAAAATAATTGTATTACTATAAGTCCAGTCCAAATCAAATCATAACATAGAAAAAACATTACTAAATTTTTTTCACTCCCAATTCCATTCATTTTAATTCTCATGAGTTAGAAATATTTTCCCATTGTATTAATGGGAAATATATGTCCCATTTGTAAAATAATGAAAATTACATACATTTGTTCTATGAGAAAATAAAAAAAACATCAAATCATAATTAATGATATGAAATTTGGTTGATAAACAATTATTCAAAACATAACCTATGGAAAAGAGGTGGGATTCTGATTCATATTGTCATTTCAACATATCACATCCATTGGAAAAAGAGAAGTGTTTCATAAAAATATTATAATTTTATTAAAATTAGAAGTGTAATGTGTTTCATAAACATGTAGTCTAGATAAATAATTTATTGTATGAATAAGAGTTGTTCCATTACTTAATATATCCATAAAAATATATTTTAAAACATGAGTTTTCATATTAGGTGTGAATTTTTTTTTGAATTACAACATGGATCACATCATGAGGAAAATAACATTTCAATGAAAATAACATTTTAAACCTAATAATTCATAAAAATATTTGAAGTCCATTTATATTAAAATATCCTTGAAAACATATAATGTAATAACAAATGAAAATAATATTCATTATTGTATAAAATCCAAATTAATCCATGAATTTTAATAAAATAATTACTTTCAAACTTTTTGATAATATTAAAATGATAAGAGTTTAAAAAATTACAATTTGATTCATTTCAAAAAAATTAAAAAAATAATCCATGATTAAATAAGTAATTAATATATATTTGTACTAATTTTGAATAAATTGTGTTTTTTTTAAATATATGTTCTTACATTGAAAATAATTTTCTTTGGAAAAGATGATTTTTTTATATTATTTCTTTCAAATATTGAGTACATACATAGAGAAAAAAGAAGGGAAATTATGTTACTGTCATGGTATAAATAGATGTGATGTTAATTAATTATTTTTTTGTTATATTTATAATAATAATTATGTTTTCTAAATAGAAATTAAAACATACTGATAAATGATTATATTATGATAGAAAACTCAATCCACTATTGTAACATTAATTCATTATAGCACAAAAAATTTAACATTAAAATACTTATATAATAACATATAAATATGTATATTCATGATATAACATGTGAAAAGGAATTTTTATTCACATCATATATGAAGATATGATCATGAACTAAATTATTTCTTGATGAAATAAAATTTATACAAAAATTCATGGGTAATTGGTTGAAATTTTATCTGTAGTACTCATAAATGTTATATTACTATAATTATATTAAACAATTTAATTTTATATTAGAATCCTAAAATAATTTTGGTGGTTTTATATATACCACAGAAAATAAATATATGTGTATGAATAAAATTGAATAGTCGTAATTTATGAAAAACTACACATTATATTCATTAGTATTTTCATCCATTGTATCTATTAAAACCTCTTATATAATATATAAATGTGGGTAATGATCCAAATCATTTTCCAAGGTTCATATAATCAATAATTTTTTCTTTTTAAATTTCATAAATGGTTATAAAGATTTCATTACTTTTAGATAAGTATGTCACATGAGTTTATATAGAAATTATAGTGTTAGTAGCTCAAAAAATGGTAAAACATGATGGGATGTGAAATTTTCCGTACACATTGTTACCCAGGTGCATTGCTATGTGGCCAATTTCATATTGTTGTAGAACCATTTTGCAATATCTATCGGTGGTTAGTGAAATAGTGTGTACAGGACATTCAGTGAGCCTAGTGAGTTAGTGGGCTACACATGGTCTATGAACAGTTTAGGAAACCATGCATAGAGATCTTACAGACTTGTACGAAAAGAGAAAAAACTATGCTCACTATTTGTGCACTCTATAAAAATAAATGTGTAGAATCCATGAGAGCCTATTTTATTTGAAAAATTATTATTTCTCCTCTTCTTAAATTATGTTCTATTTTATTTTTTCTAATCCAAAATGTGTATATACCATAACACCATAATCCATCATCTTTAAATCTCTACACCACTTGATTTATTTCTACTAATTTTTCTAGTAACAATTTCTCAATATTTTATATGATTTGGATCCCTTTGGATAAGGATTACCATGTATTACCATCTCTCCTCACATAATCTAAATATCTATTACACTACTTGTATAACATCCCTTATATAAAATATATAAAAGACTTAATTATTCAATAATATATATTACACAACATAATAAAACACACGTCAGGACTGTATAGGTTTTTTGTCTCTAGAAACTGGGAAACAAAAAGAACCTGTTCATAAATCATCCACATTGCCTCCCTGTTATTTCGTCATAACTAGTCTCTTTTCTAATATATTTCCTCATACCCTTCTTCATAAACTTTGGTAATGAAACATATAAATGGGTCAGGCCAAATCCGTTGTATGTGTAAACAAAAGAAATATCAAACATATCACAATCATAAGAACACACAATTTGAAAATCATATCCTCCATATAAAAGATCATAATATCATGTCATGGAATAAATACCTAATTTAAAATGTAATCCCAATGAAAAACACAAGAAAATAAATTTCTTAGCATAAACACAGAAGCACAAAAAATAATTTCATATCTATCAAGACTCATTGCTAAAACCATCATAGAGGACAAAGTCCATTACTAAACTGACTTCACTCCTCATTCAAGCCTATATTAAACAATAGTATTTAATTGTCATTCCAGTAATGTTTTTCTACTATGATATTAATCATTTCCTAAAGAATTGGATTGTGATATATACCCCACCCATCTCTTAATGAAATAATTTTTATGGGTGCCACAAATCATAAAAACATTTACCATAACATGACCAGTGAAATAAAATGGGTTTCTTAAACATCATTCCATTATAATTTATATAAAACAAATATATTTCATAAATAAAACACTAAAATAATATCAATAACAGGTATATAAATTTAACAACATTTAAATAGTGTCATCTTAGATGAAAAATTATTTTTTAATACAATTGATTTTAATAATTAATGAAAATATCCTATATTTTTTAAAAACATTATCCACCATCAAATTGCTACTCAATTTTTGAAGAAATCATTTTATTTGAATGTATCCCAATAAAAATTTAGTGGATTCATCATGTATATAAATAATTATGAAAGCATAAAAAATTTTCATTCCATAAATGTTAAAAAACATTATTCTTGTACTTTTACTGAAAAAGTAAAAATGTACCTCTTACCGAGAACGAGAAGATATTCCATTAATACCATTTTTTAAAAATTTAACAATGGTTGAAATTAAAATTTAACAATGATAGAATGATATAAAGAATATTTTTATTTATATATTTAGTAAACATGTATGTCGATGATAAATATAAAACAATAAATTGTTACGAAAAAAATTGCAGATAAAAATGATATTTTAAAAGTTATCCATTACTATAGGTCAGGTATCCTTCATATATATCTGAACCTCCTAAAAAATAATTTAAATTATTTTATTTACATACTAAAGAATCATAATAATTTTTATGATATCATATAAGATTCTATTAACAACCTTTTATTGGTAACATTTCATTGTCACTTGTTATTCAAATATTTATTTATTTATGTTTTTATACATGATTTCACAGATAAGTTCATGTTCTACATCAAAGAGTATAGTTAAATAATTAAAGAATTATAATAGGATAATATACATCATATTTATTCATTTAATTTATCTATATATTCTTTTTTTAACAAATATATTCTAAAATGAATCACATCACATCATAGAGATGGTAGGTTGTAAGTACGCACAAGCGATGATATAATTCCCAAAATTATTTAATGGTGTTGATGTGAATGGTGTAAGATATTTCAGAATTATTATCTTGTAATTATAATCATATATAGTTAATATTTCCATCATTATACATACCAATGTATGGTACTAGTGAAAAACAGATTACACCATGGCGTGGAAACTGAAATCTATATGTATGCACGCACAATGATTGATTTTTTTGTATGATGGACTGAAGGTGAAATATGGTTGTTTGATATTTATAATAACATATCATTGTATGAGTGATACTGATGTTATTAATTTACAATTAAACAACTAATGAAGTTTAATTATAAGAAGAATGATGTTTTATGTAATCAGTAGATGTGATTACTTTTTCCTTGACGTGCTTCCTCTAAATAAATACATAGAAATATAGAGATTGTCTTTTAAGATGCCCAATACTTCTAGAATGAAAACAGGTAAGTTGAGAAGGAATTATTTTTGGTTTTGGACAAGCATTAAGGCTCAAACTAAAGTGAAGGGGTGAGGGAGGAATATCCCTTTTATAATGGAGAAGTGGGTCACATATGGAAAATCCATAAAATATAATTTATAATAAAATCAAACCATACACTAAAATCCTAGAAAATATCCCAATTAAGTGTATGATATGACATAGGGTTGTAATATTATAAACCAATAAATCTTTCACATGTTATTATTTTATTTAAATCCATATATTTTTAATTGAAACATAATTATTCTATTCAAATTTAATTTTTGTAATAACATTATAAATATTAAATGGTTTTAAATATGTATATATATGGTTTTAATTTACCATAAACGGATATTTAATGACATTTTAGATATTAAAATTATCACTTTGTTATTTGGAGATATTTTTAGGATTTTTAAATAATTTAATAATATGTTATTTTTATAAAATATCAATATTTCCATTTTTTACAATATTTATATATTTGACTAAAATCAATCCACACAGAAGAAAAATATGAACCAGAATATTCAATACACATATATCTTGTCATAGTAACCTATATAATTTTTTTGGAATATTAAATAATTCTTATGATTTTGAATTTTAATATTTTTATGCCATTTATTTGATATTTCTATTAGTAAAATAATTTTTACATCACTAATGTGTCATCATTAATTTAAATCATTTAAGCTCTAAATATTGTAAATAAATTTCTATGATGTAGGTAATTATTCTAAATTTTTAGATACCATATATAGTCGATATTATCTCATATTTATCCTTATATTTAAATTAATGTTGTTATCTAAAATGAGAGTGTGACATTTTATCACATTAATAATATTTTTGTTACATTCAAGTAATATTTATTTGTAAGTGTCCATCAAGTGATTCAATATAGGATAATATATTATATGGGTCTAATTTTTCCATCCTATATACTTTTATAGGATTTATGGTGATTTTAAAATATTATTTTAACCATTAATTACCATAGAAACCAATAACCATGGTAACAAATATTATTACCAAAGTTACTATTCATAGTTCTGAAAAATAAAAGTAGCCTATTAACCTAATTTTGACCTACAGATTAAAAATATGGATTCAATTTTTAAAAATTCAATAAATTTATGCTTATGTAATTAATTTAAAATCATTCCCATTATAAAAATAAGAGAAAATGATTTCTCTAAAGATAAATTATCGAAAAAGAATGAAAAGTTTTTACATGTGAATTCAATGAAAAATAAATTATAATTACATAAATTATATTGAATCATAATTTTAAATTCTATTTATACTATAAATCAATTCAATATTATAATTGAACAATAAAATTTATCGTAATGGAAAATGATGTCTTCACTTAGAATTTAGTCTATTTATATTGTCTATGAAAACATGAATGTTATAAAAAAATATCTTAAATTTAATCAATTTAAATTTTTATATCCTTCTATAAAATAACATGATTATTTTTTCATGTAAATATTATTAATGTGTCATAATATTAATTTAAAAGTGTTTCCCCTTTCCAAGGAATATTATTAATTTTTTTTAAAAAAAGTTGCTTTTTATTCATCAAATTGGATTTGTTTACTACCTATAGATTAAATATCCATTCTATGGAAAAATTAATTTTATTAAGTATATAAAATATATATCTCATTAATTAAAAATTGTCATTAATTGAAAATATAAATATATAATTTATATTTTTCATAAATAATTAATATTTATAAAATTCAAAACACATTTGCATTAGTTTGTTATAATTTTTCCACTTGACCTAATGGATAAGATATACTTCTAACTTTACACTATGGTAATATAGTGCTTAATTTAAACTCATGATTTCATACAACAAAATATAATGATGAAAAACAATAATTGAGGAAAATTTTCCACAAAAAACATCATGTTGTTAAATTCAACCCCCTTAAATTAAATTTCATCATTAAAATTCATCACTAGGAACAAACATATCATGATACTCACCCACATCATATCCTCAATTTCCCATATATCTTCTTCAAATTGGTGGTTCCTCCATAAAAATTTAACAAGGCGAGTGTTCTTGTTTTGAATAAATTTTTTGATATAATCCAGAATCTCTATCAGTTGTTCTTCATGTGAATGATCATTCTCCAGATGTATAAATTATGATCATAGTATATTTAAAGGATCAAGTTTGTAATTTCTTAAGGGAGATATATGGAATACATCATGAACATAAGATAAATTAAGTAGAATCACCAATAGGTAATCTTCTTCCCAACACCATCCATATATTCAACAGGAAAAATACACCTAGGTCATAGCAGTCCCTTATTTTCACATATAAATACTCTCTTACAAGGAGATATTTTTAGAAAAACATTATCATCCAATTTAATCTCTAGGTTTTTCTTCAGTTTTGAGCATTACTTTTTGGTCGACATTGATCTGCTCTTATGTTTTGTTGAATAAATATGATATTTTATACCATTGGATCAACAATGTCATGTTTTAAATCCTTCTTAATAACAATAAAGTGTTCCAACATCAAAAAAAATTCATCTATATCCTATATAAACTTCTTAAATTTTTATTTTTTTATGATGTCTGATAACAAATTCGATTGTGATGTTTTCCCATTTCAATTCTGTTCTGGGAAATGTTGTAACATCCCCTTAAGCATCTATCTCTCAACATTAACTTGCTGACAAACTAGGCATCACCAAACATATTCAGAGACATCACTTTTCATGACATCCCACCAAAATTACTCATTGAAATCCATATACATCTTTTATTTTGTATAGGGTGAATAGTGAAGGTTGAACTATGAGCCCCATCCAATTTATCTTAATTTAATTATGGTATGTTATGAACACAAACCTAATCCATATGCCTTTTTATTTTATCACAATCAATGTTTAATTCAATAACATTTCTCTCCTTCTTTTTTAGGAATACATCTACATTCTACAACTCCTTAATTATTACATTTATAGATTGTTGAACATTCATTTTTAACTATAATATTTATCCCCTTCTATTAAAATATCCATATCCTTCTTTTGAAAATCCTTAAAAATTGGATATTTTTTAATCCTCATCATGGAAATGATAGAATGTTCCATTCTACTCAAATCATATACCACCTTATTTTTATTCTATAGGTGGTTATGTATAGAGCATTCTTAATCATTAATCAACTCAATCTATCTTCTTTGGAGCTTATTTATCTACTTTTTTGTGAAAATATACATTAAAATTTTATGATCAGTATAAATAAAACACCATTAACCATAATGATATTAACTCAAAATCATTAATGTAGATATTACAATAGCTAATTCCAAATCATGAGTTGGGTATTTGTTATCGTGAATTTTAAACTATGTTGAGGAATTATCTATCACCATATCAATTTTCATGAGAACAGTCTCTGCCCCATCATGGATGCATCGTTTTAGATCACAAACCTTTCTGCACTTCAAGAAAATGTCTGTATAGGTTCACCAAATAACCTTCTGTTCAACCCTATGATATTATTTACACATTCATACTTCCAAATTAACTTCACTCATTTCTATTTAAACTTGGTGAGTTTATTAGATTACTGCAAAAAATATTTCATTAAACATAAATGATATCCTTCCAATCCAAGAAATCATAGGATCATAGTTACTTTTTTTGGTCTTGACCATCATTCAATAACAACTATTTTTAGGGATCCATAGATATCCCCACTATTGAGATAATGTTATAAAAATATTAATTTTAATAAATCCAATATTCAAACTTGGTAAATTTGGAATAAATTATATCATTTCTCAGGGTCTTCAGTATAATTATCAAGTGATCATTATTGACTTCCTTGAGCATTGAATTGACTAGAATATCATATATATATATATATATATATATTACCACAATCCAACAAATATAGTCTCTAAAGTCTCTATTCATTAGATCAATGAAGATAAAAGTTCCATTAGTAAGACCAAAAGGCATCACTAAAAATTTCAAGTGTTCATAACATGTACAGAATTCATTTAATTGTATATCCTCCTTTTTAACCATAATTGAAGACATCCTAAATGAAGATCAATATTAGAGCACTATTGAACTCCATATAGTTGGTCAGATAAGTAATCAATGTGGGGAAGATGATATTTTTAATGATAGTGATGTTAGTATGTTTTGAATAATTAGTATTGAGTCTCAATGATCTATATTTCATCATAATAATAAAATAGGTTCTTCTCAAGTTTATCCACTATGGTATATTATTATCTTATCAATCTTCCATTAGAGTATCATTTTCAATTCCTGAAACTCAATTTGTTCCATTCAATATGGTTTTTTGAAAAAGGCATATCACCCGATATGATTTCTATTGAAAACTCCACTTCATGATTTGGTGGATAACCTTTAAAGTCATCTTAAAAGATATCATCAAACTCCTGAAATATTGGTTTATTATTAATTATGAGTTTATCCCCAACCATTTCAAATAAATATCATTTATTTAAATTAATCCATACCCATATGATGGAATAAATTTCATCTAGAAGGTTTTATTCATCCCTACATCGATAGATGACCATAGATTGATTTGGAAAATTAAATTTGACTTACCATCCATGGAAATTAATTTGATATCCATGTAGAGAAAGAAAATACATTCCAATAATCACATCAAAATCATCTATTAGAGGATCACAAGATTTGTAGAAAGAACATTCCCATAAATAACAACGGAAGAAGAATTATAAACATTTGATGTTATCATGGTTCCATTAGGTGTTTTCACAGTTGAATCAACATCTAATTATTGAGGTAATATGGAGACTGATATAGAAAATTAGGAGAAAGAAATGTTTGGGTGGATGATGAACTAAAAAAACAATTTCTACATTATAATGAATGATATGTTTACCTTTCACCACTTCATTATCATACTACATGTCGCTGATACGGATTGCTTGTGGTTTTCAATTGTCTATGGCATAAAAATTTTTTTTCACATATATCATCATCAATATCCAATGGATTATGCCATTAATTTTTATTATTACCCATTTCCTTGCACTTGAATTATTAATGTGTAGAAGGATCATTTCATGTGGCCTTATCATTATTTGCAACTTTTGACATCTATTTCCCATCACATCAGCATTCATATTCCTAATGAAATTCATTTCAACAATTAAATCATTTAGATGTCCAATTAATATAATCCCCTCCATGTTTCATTCTGAACATTGTGAATAATGTAAAATTCTTCAACATTAGATTGTGGATTTCATATTTTCCATTGACATCCATGTTTCTTATAGTTGGTAAAATAAGTAATCAATGTGGGGAAGATGATATTTTTAATGATAGTGATGTTTTAATGTATTGAATAATTAGTGTTGAGTCGTAGTGATCCATATTTCATTATAATAATAAAATAGGTGCTTCTTAAGTTGATGCAATATGGTATATTAATCTCTCATCAATATTCCATTGGAGTTTCTTTTTCAATTCCTGCAACTCATTTGGGTCCATTCAATATGTTTTTTTGAAATAGGCATATCACCCCATATGAGTTCTATTGAAAACTCCACTTCACGATTTGGTGGATAACCTTTAAATTCATCTTGAAAGATATCATTAAAATCCGGAAATATTGTTTCATTATTAATCATGAGTTTATCTCCATACCTTTCAATTAAATATTTTTTATTTACAGAAATCCATACCCATATGATGGAATAAATTTCTTCTAGAAGGTATTATTCATCCTTACATTGATAGATGACCATAGATTGACTTGGAAAATTTAATGTGACTTACCTTCCATGGAAATTAATATGATCATCATGTAGAGAAAGAAAATCCATTCCAATAGTCACATCAAAAGAATCTATAATAGGATGACAATATTTGTAGGAATAACATTCCCACAATCATCAACTAGAGAAGAATTATAAACATTTTATGTGATTGTGGTTCCATTAGGTCTTTTCACAACTCACTCAACATCTAATTATTGAGGTAATATATAGAATGACATAGAAAATTGGGAGAAATAAAAGTGTGGGTGGATGATGAACTAAAAAAATCAATTTCTACATTATAATGGATGATATGTTTACCTTTCACTACTTCATTATCATATTGTATGTCCCTCATACGGACTGCATGTGACATTTAATTGTCTTTGGAATTAAGATCTTTTTGAAATATATCATCATCAATATCCCTTGGATTATTCCATTAATTGTTATTATTCTCTATTTCCTTTCACTTATACTATTAATTTGTAGAAGGATCATATCATGTGGCCTTATCATTGTTTGCAACATTTGACATCTATTTCCCATATCATCAGCATTCATATTCCAAATGAAATTATTTTCTACAATTAAATCATTTACATGTCCATTCAATATAATCCGGTCCATGTTTATTTCCAAACATTGTGAATTAGGTAAAATTCTTCAACTTTTGATTGTGGTCTTCATATTTTCCTTCGACTTCCATTTTTATTACATATTACAGTGTGGCTAATCCAATCACTATCTTCACCTTGAGAGAACATAAGACAATTTCAACATAGCTATTGAATCCCATTATAATTAACACTCATTTGATACATGGTTTTATGTAATTAAAGAAACGATGAATTTTACTCTTTGGTTTGATAACAATTATAGAAGTGTATCTTCCATGTATTGTAAATTTTTCTTAGGTACCAAAAGATTCATCATGATTTTTATTCTTTTCAGTGAAATCATTCTCCATAATTTTTTTGATTAATATGAGGGATATATATTTTGGAAAATAATTTCTTGCACTCTTTCATTCCATGGACTCAGTTTCATCACCTTGCTTGGTATTCTTGATTATATTCCACTATAGATAAGCTACTCCTTCTAAATGATATACGTCAAGGATGACTTTATCATGTTAAGATCACTGTTGAATTGAAAATATATTTTTAGTGGTACTGATCCATTGTTAATCCACAAATAGATAAGATGACTCAATAAATGAAGGTGAACACTGCCTCATTAAGGATTCAATAAAATGTTGCTCCCAAATTTTCTCGTATAGAAGTCTGGTACTATTCAATGCATCAGAATGTTGTGTGACCATGTATACATGATTTTTCATTCCAGCTCCCATAACATATGGTTTATCAGGGGGAAAATCATTTAAATTATCATCGTAATTAACATTAATGTGTTTCATTTAGGTTCTACCCATTAACTATATCCTAGAATAATAGTGTGAGAGAAACTAATAATAATGGATAAACCACATAAATCCTGAATAAAATTTCAATTTAGAACACATTAGGTATTATCCTATGTTATTCATAAACATCTCTAAAACACTTTGATAAAATTGAAACCTATACATTGGCATATCTGTTGGGTTCTTACTAAGGATCTCTCATCGAAGTTTCTAAGGGTTAACTAAAACTTATCTATGATACTAACCATAAAAGCCTATACTTTACATATATATATTACACAATCTTTGAAAAAAAATATTAAATATTAGAACAAAAACCACAATAGGTTCTTATAGGTTTATTGTCTCTAGAAACTGGGAATCATATACTAATGGTTCATAAAAACATGCACATTATCTCCCATTTATTTCATCAGAACTAGATTCCATTATAAAATACCATACATAATAACCATCTTCATGACTTGAGGAAGTCAAATATATGAAAGGGTGAGCTCAAATACCCAGTAATAGTAAAAAATGTTTGTATCAATCATGTCATAATCATAAAAACATAACATTGGTAAATTATATCCTACATGAAAAATATCATAATTTCAAGTCATATGAAAATTCATAAAACTATAATATAATCCCTAGAGTCGTTAAAGAAGACATAAATTCTATGGCACACAAATATATTCATAGAAAATCATTTAATATTAGTCATGTCTCATTGTTCAGACCATCATAGCATACAATGTCAACTACTCAACTATGTTCACTCCTCGTTCTAGCCATGTTTAACAGAACTAGATTTAATTTTCCATCCATTCATGTCTACTCATGAGATATGTATATTTCCCAGAATAATTGGATGGAGGTATTGGTCCATCATATCATATAATGTAATAATTCTCACATTTTCTATGAAAACATAATAACATGCACCACAGAATAACCCATTAAATAAAATGGCCTTTATAAAAATATTATCATAATAACTAATATAAAACAATTAGATTTCATAAATAAGTCATAATAAAATCAATGTAATTATCATGTTATAAATGTAATCTTATTTAACGAGTGTTATCATATATGGAAAATAAATTTTTAGAAAACAGTTGAAACTAATTCCTATAGAAAATATATGTTCTTATTCAATAATGTTTTCCTCCCTCAAAATGAATCACAATTATAGAATAAATCATTTTATGTTAAAATAAAATTGTATAATTGTATGTTATCAATCAAGTAAATAATTCATTAATAAATTGTAAATATTCATCTTTATCATACAAGTTAATAAAACATTATTCTCATACATTTTCATAAAAAGTTAAAAAATTAACTCGTACCGAAATTTTACGATTTTCCATTCATACCATTTAAAAAAAATTACCAATGTGTAAAATTGACATTAAAAAATTATATAAGTATATAAATAATATATTTAATTACATATTTATGAAAAATGGATGTCTATGATAAATATACCCTGGTAAATACTTACCAATAAACAATCTTCGATAAGAATTAGATTTGAAATTTAATCCCTTACCAAAGGTCTGATATCCTTTATAAGTATATGAACCTCATGTATAATGATTTAAATAATTTTTTTTACATACTCACTGATCATAATTGTTATTATAATATCATATCTGATTTAATTTTCAACCTTTTTTAGTATCATGTTATTATCTCTTATTATTCGAAAATTAATTACCATATGTTCTTATGAATTATTTATCAGTTAAGTTCATGTTCCATATCATTTATTATTGTGAAATAATTTATATAATTATATTAATCTTATATATATCATATTTAATCATTAAATTCTGGTATATAATAAGGGTTTAATGGAGATCCTTCATAATCAATTGAATCGCATCATGGGGACAACAGATCCTACAAATGCAGGAGTGATGATATCATTCAAAAAATTATAGAATAGTATTTAATTGGATAGTTTATGGTACATATGAATAAGTATCATATTATTATCATCATATATATTAATTATTTATTTCATTATACACATCCCGGGATGGTGGTGGTGTAAAATAGATTACCCCACGATGTGGAACCAGTTAGTCATACTTACACACATGCGGTGAATTCATTCTTCCTATGACAAATAGTAGCTGAAATATTATTGATTTATATTTATAAAAAGAAAAAAAATATATGATTTATTCTGATTTTATTACATTATTATGAAATTTATAATGAAGAGGATGTAGAAGAAGAAATATGTTTGATGGAATCATTAGAAAGGATTACCTCTTCCTTGACATGCTTCCTCTTAATCTATTCTTAGAGCACTCCAGCTGGTTACTAATGATTACCAAAACCAATAGAATGAAAATAAAGATTTTTATAAGGAAAAAGGAAAGGAAATGGAAGATATTAAAGGCTCATAATTTTATGAAGAGGTGAGGTAGAAGGTTCCATTTTATAATCATAGTGAGGGGAACTTTTGGAAACTCCATAAATAATATTTATTAATAAAATCAAACACTTTCCAAAAAACCTAAAAAATGTCCCAATTTATAAGATGAGATGATACAGGGTTGTAATATCCTCAACCAATAAATTTTGGACATTATAATTTGTCTATATAATCCATATATTTTTAATTGACACTTAGTTATTCTATTTATAGTTTCTTGTAAAAATAATCAAAATATTTAATAGTTATAAAAATTTATATATATGGTGTTAATTGACAATAAATGGATATTTAATGACATTTTGTATAATATAATTATAATTTTATAATTTTTAACTATTTTTATGATTTCTAAATAATTTATGAAAATTTCATTTTTACACAATATCCACAGTATCAATTTTGATATTATTTATTAGTTTGACAGTAAAAAATTACACACTGAATATAAATTGGAACCAAAAAATTAAATTCACTTCTTACATATCATAGTCTATTATAAAATTCGTGAATAACCATTATTATTTTATATGATATTTCATTAAAATTCTTTAACACCATTTATTATAAATTTCTATTAATAAAATAATTTTTACATCACTAATGTGTCATCATTAATCTTAATTATTTAATCCATAAAAATCTAAAATAAATTTCTATGATCTAGGTAAATCATTAATATTTCTAGGTACTATCTATTGAAGATTTGATATCAAATTTATTAATATAATAACTTTAATATACTTTTATAAAATTAGATTGTGAGTGTTTGTCACAATCATTAGTTTTTATTTCATTCATGTAATATTCATAGGTAAATGAACATAAAGTGATTCCATTTCGAAAAATAAATGATAGGGGTTGAATTTAGTAATCCAATATTATTTTTAAGGATTTCATGGAAATTTTATAATATTAAAATTCCCATTAATTACCCAATTTACATTTAACAATGGTAATAAAAATAATTACCAATGTTAATATAAATAATGACCAAAAATAAAAATAGCCTATTAAAAAAATTTGGAACTACTAATTCCAAATATGGAGTAAATTTTTATAAATTCAAAATTGAAATGTTGTAGTATTTAATTTAAAATCCATCTCCTTGTTTGAATAAGAGAATATGTTTTTTAAAAAGTTAAAATAATGGTAACAATTGAGATATTTTACATATTCATTCGATTTAAAATTAATGATAATTACATATATTATATTTATTAATAAAAATATATACTGTATATAAATAAAACCAATATAATATTATAAATTAACCATATTAATTATATTGATGAAAATACTTGTTTTCACATAAATTTAATTGTCTTTTACTATTCATCAAAAATTGACTGTTATTAGAAAAGATCATAAATTAAACCAATGAATTTTTTATATCCTACATTATAATAATATGCTTATGTTGTCATATAAAAATTTATAATGTGTCAGAATATTATTTTAAAAGTTGTTATCCAATCAATGTCATAATAATACCATTTTTTTAAACAAATGGGTTTTATACAACGAATATGTTTTATTTACACCTTAGTAATGAAATATTCATATGTTGAAAATAAAATATTTTATTAAGTATATAATATATATATATCATTAATTATTCATATTATCTCCCTCAAAAAATACAAATATATACTTTATATATTTCATAAATAATTGGTTGCCAACGAATTCACAATGCATTTTCATAAGTGAGTTATAATAATTCCTACTATCCTAATGCCTAGTATATAATGGTGATTTTACACAAAGGTCAACTTTTGGTTCATTTAAACTCATTATTTCATGCAATGAATGCTAGTGAAGAAATAAAATTGAAGAATTGTTTTCAAAGAAAAGTCCTAAGTGTTAAAAATTAGATTCATGCTCATTGAATGTATTTTATGGATGTCAGATAGAAACCATATTCTACTCCAACATGATCTGAATATAAGGATGAAAATTACTAAGGAATATTAAATAGTCTTAGAGTAGGATTTCACCTGGCTTACCATTTGTGTTTTGACCGTTTTATAATCAATCTCTTTATGTCATGGAATTTCCTTTACTGATATCCAATGTTCTATATATTCTAAATGTCTAACAGAACCAAGTGTGATGTCATAGGTCAATTGACACATGTTTAGGGGTTTTTTTATCACCCTTTATCTATATAGACTCCCTAGGGGTGTCCCTCCAAAATGATCCATTGTAGATCAATTTCCCAAATGGATATCCATAGTTTGCGTCTCCCTTATTGAGATTTAGAATGGATTAGACATTATTCAATTTGTATTTTGATTAAACCATGACACCTCAGGGGTTTGTGGACCACATAGTTTTGTAATATCCATATTAACACATTTATTATTTTATATGGACTTATTATTGACATGAGACTTTACACCTTACCTTGGAATGAAATTTCCATGTGATTCAATTTGTATTGGTTGTCTTTGATTTGATGGCCTCAACCGAATTGATGAATGGATGTCAAGTTGATTGGTTTCTAGGTATGTCATTGATTTTCCCTTAACATGGTAAATTAATAAGGCATTTCATAATTAATTATTTTATTAAATTGAATATATATAAGATGGTTTATCTTACATTATGTAAGATAAATGTTATGCCTTATAGGTGTGAACACAAGGGCCGTGAGAGACATGACGTGTAGAAGATCATGTGAACTTCTAGTTGTGGACACATTGACCATGAGATCCTTGAGTTATGGAAGACTGTGGAAGATTCTATATTTGGACCCATGCAATGTGAGAACTGTGGGGGTAGGTAAGAGCATGAGATCTCCCTCATGTATTTCCAAAAGACTGTGAGAGCTACTATTGTTGGTCCAGGGGATAGACTACGATAGAAATCATGGTATTGGATTTCTGAGAGTTATGTCTAGATCTATACATACATATATATTCATATATATATATATATATATTCCTACATATACTATGTATTAATTATCATGGTTTCATTCTTAGACACACCATCATGGAGTTGAAGTAATTTATCATATGAGGTGTCATTTAGGAACCTATGTGGGTGGTTATTTATTAATTCAATTTTTTTCTTTTTATGTTACCTGAAAAATATTTACATACTAGCACATACTCTGATTACACATAGTCCCCACAGTTGGTGGCCTACTGTTTTTTATCGCACATCTTATTCGGGATGAGTTTCGATCATGAGAAGACAGATTTCTAATAGGTTGTCATAGTGGAAAGCATCGCTCTTTTGGATTTTGATTCCTTTTTCTAGTTGGATATAAGGATAATAGGATAAGGTTTATTCTTGTGATCTAATAGATTAGATTTTAGGGTTTTGTTTACTTCTGTATGATATATTTATATTACTATATTCTTATTTCTTATTCCAATTATTTTCTCACATATAATGAAAATATATATGTATGAGACAATGCCGATGAAGATATTTGATATATTATTTAGTCTTACTCCTTTAACATCATTTATATGAATGATTATGTTTATACTATTAAAAGTTTTTGTTATATATAATATGTAATCCAACATGGGGTTATAGTTTCCCCCCGAATTTACCTTCACACATATGTTGCTTGTCAAAATCCCTTGGATTTAGGGGTGATGCCCAGGGGACATGTGGATAACAGGGTTCATGGCATATATTACATGGAATCTAGGAATAGGATGTCAAAAAGTGGTAACAAATGTAGGTTTTCCATTTTTTTACAATTGTAGTCAATAAATTGTATATTGGGAATGTTGGAAACTAGGTAACAAGTTATTCATGGTTACCATGAGCCCATGCATTGGGTAAGGTCCATACTGCTTGAATTATTATTGATATTGATTATATTATTGTTGTTGATATGATTTCAAATTTGTTTCATTTACATTAATTTTGATGTTATTGATATTTTTTGTAGTTATATTGTGATTCCATTGTTTGACATGAGGAAAATTTGTTCAAGTGTTAGAACATGCATGATGATAGACACAATTTTAATTGGATATGAATCTGTCAATGTATTTTTTAAATTTCAAAATGTCATTTAAAGTTTCATATTTTTTTCCCCTGTATCATTTACTTAATTAGGCTAACACATTTCAGCAGGAATTGGATGATTCTAGGATGTGTATTTAGAGGGTTCCACACTTTGAATCATAAGGTGTATAACCCCTTATGGAGCAAAAAATGGCATTATAGCTAGATCATACATTTTATGAATGATATAATACAATGTAAAAGCACGATTAAAATGGAAATTATATCCATGTGAGTTTCATATTTTTACACCCATGGTCTATGGGCCCTTGTGGGATGGACAATGAAATATCACGTGATTTGACTGTTCTAAATTACTTATAGCATCAAAAAAACATTTACACATTCCTAACATAGAATCATGGCTTGAAAACACCTTTAGTAGTGGGTAGTTGGGGTTGTTAATTATTTTGGAAAATTATGGTTTTTTCTAAGGTCTAGTCCTGGTATTAGAAGAAGGGAGAGATGTGTTTTTGTTATTTTAGAAATGTTTTAGTATATATCCTAGATTCATTATTGAAATAATATAAAATAAATAAATATATTTTGATAATATAATTTTGAACTGTATAGTTATTCCTCAATGATATCCTTGAATTATATTCCCTGAAGGTAGTGATGATCAATTTCCGGAGGTGCAGGGACTTGGGCCAGTAGTTGGGCTTCAAACCAGACCACCTATGGTTCCTTCTCCCATAACTGAGTTGTGATCCAAAACCCAGTTTTGAGAAGGATTCAGGAGTATTATATAGAATATTCAAGGAATAGTGGGACATTACCTGAGCATGGGAGTATTTATAGGTGAGTTTCATTATCCGCATCCTCGTACATTCTCAAATGATGGCAAACCACTCGTTATAGAATCCGGGATTGAGTTTATCATGTCTATCTTCAAGAAACTATATATGTATACTTATAGGATATTAAAGAAATATTCTTACATGATACGTTATTCACAAAAAATTTGTCGGGATTTCATGACCTAGGGATCCCATCATATAAATATGGTTTGGGATGACTTCTGAAATTTATTTTACAACTACATCTTTAATTTATTTGTAGTTTGGGTCCATGTAAATTATGATCTATTCATCTTTTTTCACTATGATTGAGTGTTTTTTTAGTTGAGATGATAATGATCTATTGGATTATAAGAGATTTTAGGATGGTTTGAGTTATGCCATCTGATCACAAGTTGATTTTTTGAGGTTATCAACTATTCCTAAAATTGTTGGCCATGGACGGATTACAGATCGAAATTTGAGAGGTGATGTGGGGAGATTTTGGTAGGATTGGAACATAAGGATTCCATTGGATATTATTATTATGGAAATCTATTTTTAATATAGTCTCATAGTGGTAGTTGTGGTCAATATCCTTCCACTAGTGAACTCCTATTTTTCACTAATGTTGAATTATATGGAACTTGTTAAAATAGTTTATGTGAGATCTAGTATAGTGTATAGGTCATTCATGGATGGTACACGTGAATAATTTCTAATGATCATTCCGTCTAGTTGCACATGAAAAAGGATTTGCACGTACTCCTCGATGAACAAAAGGGTTCCACACGATCACTATAGTCATGCAGTTAGAATACATAGAGTGGATCATGACAAGGTGGAGGTTGAGGTAGAGGCATAATGGAATATGATTCATAGAACCATTAGAGTGGGATAGCTAATGGTAGCCAGACAATGACTTAGGTCCATGGTTATAGTCCATTTATATTAATTCAATCCTCCTCCTTTAGAGAAGATCGCATAACCATCTATATAAGAAGTAATTAATCAAATAAAATCTACAGTAGTGTCTTATTTTTTTGATACATATGGATCTCACTCAATCATATCCTAAAAAATCAATAATACTATGAGCCTCATCATTGATCTATATTACGGCATCATAAAGGTATATAAACTTTAGGTATCTTTTCATAGGGTGTTCACCATTTTCAAAATTGTCCTCTTGAGATAAGTAGTTCACTTTTCGAATCGAACCTAAGCGTACTTGACCTTGACAGTTTTGATATAATCATTATGATCGACAGGTAAGTTCCCCACATTATTAACTAATATCATCATATGGAGATTTTAACATCACTAGAGGGCATAAAATTATTTCATAAGGATGAATGATACATCAATGTGACATGAGAATGACCCGTGAAATAAAGATTTGGTAGTGCTATGACACATATTTCTAGTCATTACCTTCATGACTTGTGGTCAAATCCCTCTTCCATTCCCCCAATAGTGTATTGTTTTAGGGATTTTATTTTTATGATGACTTCTATGTTCTTCATCTAATATGAAAAAGTGATTTTACTATTGATATGGTTCAATGAGAAGTGACTGGGACTAGTCATCATTATAGGATGATAGCTAATAAGATTCTGGAGCTCATCAATCATTTGATTGATCATGAGGTCATTGGTTTTATGTTACAAACACTTCTAATTGTGTTTTATCGATTTTCATTTCTAAGAACATGTATGATACATTTAGTAATTCTAAGGGACATATTTTTGTATTAATGATATAGAAATGAAAATGAATCCCATCTTGAGATCAAGATGAATACACTAATAGATCATCATCTTTTTCTAGGATTACAAAATGCCACTTCTGGAACAATAAATTACAATTGTTGGGTCATATCATCTTGGAGTTTTTTGATTATATTCTCCAAGAGGAAGTGATGATTTTTTTCATGGGATCATATCATGAATTTGATTGATATTCATAGATTCTATGGTATTTCTGGATAATAAAAACATTTAATTTTGGATTTCTTATGACTTTTAGTAACTCGGGAAGTCATGGTGATGAAGTGTGTGAAATTAACATGTTTTGAATCTTGTGAGGAATATTTTTAGGAGTTGAAGGGATACAAAATTTATCATAGCTACAAAATCTTCATGATCCATGAATGTATTATTCAATATATGGTGATGCATTAGGTTTCAGCCTTAGAGGTTACTAATATAGGATTAGCGAACCATTGTGTATTTTTTTCAATTCTTTTTTCCTCACAATTGGTATTACCCAACACAAGATCTCCAGCCAGATACTTTTGTTCATGCCTTATGCAGTTGGAGGATCTTTAAATTAGCAGTGAACTTTGTGGTGTTCACAGACCAAAATGGATAAAATACATCTTTACTCTATGGGATCTGAATCTCAGGCAGTGTATGTTGGTTTAGTAACTGAAATATTTTAAATTTTAAATTTCCTACACTCCACAATAAGGGAATTATATATCCAATTATCTATATTGAATGACTCATACACCTGCAGTTCACGATTCCAAAGATTATTTGAAAATTATGGCCTTATTCTCATATATGTATGTTGAGGTTCATAAGGACCATGTTCAGACTGTCCTCTCATTCTTAGTGGTGAAATCTACTCTTA
Source organism: Viscum album (assembly GCA_963277665.1). Classification (NCBI taxonomy): domain Eukaryota; kingdom Viridiplantae; phylum Streptophyta; class Magnoliopsida; order Santalales; family Viscaceae; genus Viscum; species Viscum album. The sequence continues at coordinate 1,192,293,914 of OY728121.1, read as the reverse complement.
TGGAGTGATTCTGGTTGAGATAACAATTTGACCATGAATTCCATGTAATATGGTATAGTGCATTTACATTACATCTTCAGGTTATTAAATTGGTAGAGGTGAGAAAATTCAATTCTATGGCCATGTTTATGTCCTAGAATTCAATAGAGTGGAGATTAGGAGTGATTTCCACACCCCATCATCAGCATTTCAACCTTCTGTCACCAAATTGTATCATGTTCTAGGATGTCAATATTGGTGGCCCAATATGAAATGTGAGATAGATAGTTTCAACTCCGATGTACAAATTGTAAGTATGTATAGGTGGAACATCAACATCTTTTGGGGATTCTACCGCCATATTCCATTCCTAAGATGAAATGGGATGAGTTTTTATGGACTTCATAACTGGTTTACCAATATCACATCGTGGAAACAATACATTGTGGGTTTTTATTGATCATTTGACTAAAGTAGCACACTCCTAAATTTTTCAAGATACCTTTTGAAAAGATGAAATGGTTAGACTATACATCAAAGAGGAGGTATGTCTATATTGAGAACCTCATTATGTCATTTCTTATAGAGATTCTCGTTAATCATCATAGATACTGATGGTGGTATAGATGTCCTTGGGTACACTATTACATTTGAGAATGGACAATCACCCTGGGACCAATGGATTGATGGACCATATAATAAGGTTCTAGATGATATAAACTATGTGTGTGTTCTCGGTGTTTGGGGTTTCTAGGAAAAACAAACCATCATTGAGCTTGTTTATAACATCATCTTCTAGGAAACCATTGAGACATATCACTATGAAGCCTTGTTTGGTAGGCCTTGTCGCTTACCTCTACATTGTGTAGAGGTAGATGAATCAGATGTTCTTGAGACTCATCTTGTGCCGAAGGCCTTGGATTATGTCATAGTGATAATGAATCGTATATTGACTTCTCATTCCTAATTACAGACATATGAAAACAGATGCCGAAAACCACTGGAGTTTGAGGATAGAAAACATGATTTCTTGAATGTATCTCCTAGGATGGGGTATATATGTATATTGAATCAGGGTAATCTATCATCGAGAGTTGTTGGACCAATTTAGGTTGTGAAGAGAATTATTCATGTTGACTGGCAGTTGGAACATCCTCAGATATTCTACTCCATGAATGATGTCTTTTATGTATCTTAGCTTCACCCATATTATCCAGACCCATCCCACATCTTCTAGCTAGATGAGGATGAGAATGATATAGATGCTTCATTCAAGGATTATCTTGTATGTGTTGTTGATTGGAGAATGAAGACAATCTAAGGTAGGATATTCCTCCCATACATGTGAAATGGAAGAATGGTAGGGTATAGGATGAGACCAAGGAGTGGGATGATATTGTATGATATCAATTTCTAGAACACATTTCTAATTGTCCCACTTTATCATCCATAGTGCATATCAAGGATGAGTTACTATAAGGTGGTGTGGTTGTAATGACTCGACTCAATGATCGTGTTGTGGATCATTATAATTTACATTAAAATATAGTAAATTTTCCTAATTATGTCTAATAATCAATATAAATAGGTCAAAATAGCTCTTGGGTTACTTTTTGACCCTAGAGCATCAAAAAGGAGAAAGCAGGTAGGACTCAAGCGATTAAATGCAAATGTGTGACCCAGGTGCATGACCATGTAGAAAGTTACAAATGGTTGAAGAACCCCTCAAAATGTTATATTCATAATTAATGAAACTATGTATAGTGGTAGTGTTTTGAACCATGAGAGGTAGTGTGTTACACAATGTTAGTGAATTGCTTGGAAAACTGTGTGCATAGACTATGCAGACTTATAGGAAAGGGGAAGAACCAAGCGCACTGTTGGCACACTATTTGGGAAACCATGCACATAAATCATGTGATATAGTTTTATAGGTAAAGTGAACATTTTAAACTCCCTCCATTATGTTCATTTTCTGATCTTTTCTATTCCCACTTGTTGAAAAACCCTCACACTACCCTCCTCATGCTCTTAAACTCTTATCTTATTGATTGAATTCTACTGCTTGATTTGGAAACCTTTTATCGATCCGTCAGATTAGTTGGATAACGACGGGTAATTATATCCTAATGTTCTCATATTTTCATATGTAATCTCACCATTTATTTCATTATTTAGACGTAGGATAAGTCATACAATTTTCCTAATGGATGATAAATACTCTGATCCACTCTAACTTGTAATGAATCTGTGTTCGATACTCAGTGACACATCATCCACAACACTATGTCATGTGGTTACATTTTTTACACTTTTTTTATGGAATTTTTGTATTTATTCACATTGTAACATGAGATCTACTTTTTATAGATCTCCTATTGGGTTGTTTCATTCATGATTAATTGACCCTAGTGTGATGACATAGGTCAATTGACTCATGTATAAGGGTTTCGTTGTCACCATTAATCTACATGGACTACCATGAATTGTTCCTAATAAATAGTTTATTTTAGGAAAATTTAAAAAAGAGAAAAAAATATGGATTATACCACCTGACATGAGTTTTAAATTGAATTTCCAATTGTTCCATATGTATTTTAATTTAACCATAACACCTTCTGTCTGTGTCGACCACCTGGGAAGTGATTTTCCAATATGATTCAATAACAATTTTATTTGTAATTTTACTTTGACATGATCATTGAAACATTTCCACGTAATGATATTTTTAGGTGTTGAAATTTGAATAGGCTGGATATGATATGAATTCATGAACATAATTGACGAATTGATATGAAGAGGAATGGATTCAAGGTATGACATTTATTTCGCTTATCATTAGTTATATATAAAGGAATTTCATAATTTGTTGTGATGACTAAATTTAAATGATGTAAGATGGTTTGCCATACCTTATATATTGTGAATTACACATATAATGGATGTTGACCCAAGGACAATGGGAGACATGAGGTTCTGATGATCGTGTGAGCATATAACTATGGATGTAAGGACTTTAAGAGACTTTTGGTTTGGAAGACCATGTAAAATTATAGATATGGACCACAAAATTTAGAGATAAATTAGTTATGGATGATTATGAGATCTCCCTCATGTCATTCCAAGAGATAATGAGAGGTCTTGTAGTAGTTCCATGGGTTAGACAGTGAGGGCTACCCCGGTATTAGATGTTTCGTCGTTACATTCCGATCCATCTTAATATATACCGATATATAAATGTATACTATCTATAAAATATATATTTATGTATATATGTATGGTTAATTAGTTTAACTAAAAATCCCGGAGTTAATGTAGGTTTACATTCCAGCTTTCCTTCATGAACCTGAACAAGAGTTTAATTTTTAATTCTTCAATGTTTTCTTTGGTTTTTAGTTACACACTATTAACTTATGAGTGCCTACTTAGATTAAAAATATAAACAGTTTGTGGTAGCCTAATGAGATTTATCTCACACCTTATTCAAGCTACCTTTAGAATATGAGAAGATTATTTTCCTATATTATTGAATATGGAAAATCATCACACTTCTAGATAATAATGTCTTATGCTAGTTGGAGATTAGAAGAAGAAGATTGGGCTTTGGATCACTATACTATAGACTAGATTTTGATATTTTTCTAACTTGTGTACCATGTATTTATATGATATAATTATTGTCACCTATTTACAGTATTTACAAGAATTCCATGCTATTAAATCAATATTAGACACTACCCATGAGGCTATTTGTTATATTATTTAGCCTTATTTTGTTAATAATATATGTTTGTATGTCTACTTTTATGCTATTTAACTTCGATGGTATATAAACTATTTACTCTAACATAGGGTATAGTCTCCCCCACTGATTTACATTCACACCTCATATACTAGCCGAAAGCCCCTAGCTTTATGGGAGATGTTCCAGGTGTGATATAGACAACTGAGCATGGGGCACAGGTTTCATGGCCGCCGAGACCAGGATGTCCCAATAATATATGTTTAAATCAAGTATATAAATGTACATATATATACATATATTATGAAATTTTTTTTACTTATGACCATTCATTACCCTTATATTACAAAATCGTTTTTAAAATCACATTACTAGTAATAATCAATTTGTTTTTCATATATATATATATATATATATTGATTTTTTATTTTCTAAACTATTACATTTTTCATTGTTCCATAATATCTATTATAATAATCTCTCAATAATTATTAAAGTTAAATATCAATTATAATTTCACTAATAATCATTGTAATAGATTTTATAAATGATGTATGTTTGGATAATGGAGATGGTAGGCCAAATGCACAAATGACTAACATTTCAATTTTCAATGATCATCATAGAAATGAGGGGTGTAATATTATTTCATTATCTAATGATTATAAAATCATTAATAAAATATTTATTCATTAAATATAATTATTCATATTATACACATAGTGTGGTTTTGAAAAGGGTGTTTAACATAACATCCATAAGGCATCTTCCCCATGTACATGAATGATGATATCATCATTATTTGATTGAAAATGTAACAAAATAAATTATAGGTTATCTTTTTTATAATATTAAATATTTCATAAATATAAAAATTATGCCTCTTATGTCACATATATTCACTAAATTCATACTTAATATCCTCTAATAAATGTGTTAGTGAAAAAATTATTCACATCAAATCATGAGGTGATAGTCCCATATAAAAACAAGTGATGTTATCACATCCACCACAGATCGGTAATAACCCAATATTATATGATATAATTACTCAAAATGTATAATAATTTTCCAGATATCATATATTTACTTTATATATTTAATCATAATAGAAATTTGGATATGGTAATGGAATTAAGAATAACATCAATACATTGTGCATTAGTCCACTGTTCACACTACGAATGATTTTGTTAACCATTTGATAAAGGTTGAGATTTTTATAGGAATTGATAACAAAATAAAAAACTCTTAATTATATATATTATACATGTTTTATTTTATCATTCTATTTTAATATGAATTTATGGATGTGTAGTAAGAAACATAAAAAAAAATTCTCTTTCATTAATATTTCCACATCTTCAAGGGATCTACTTACTATTTTCACCAAAATACATCCAAAAATTTCATTAATGAAATAAATGTTTTATATGATGAGATAAGGGAAATATATTAGGAATTTTTCTTATATTTTTAATACAAAATGGAATTAATTTTTTAATAATAGTGGAGAGTGGGTGGATTTTGTATGTGATATGTGTGGAATACTTGACTTTTTTTCAAGAAAATGAATTCTCACATTTTCAAAAATAAATATTGATCCAAAATTGATTAATTAGTTGAATTATTTATTATATTATATATATGTTTCTATTGAAAATATTTTACCCTAGTTTAAGGTTAAATTTACAATCATCTATTTATAATAATCCAAAATTATTTTTTTTAACATTTATGTGCCAAATATTTTTAATTTTTTCACTAATAATTTTTTTAATAAATCAGTTGAAATTATTATATATTATAAATAATTATTATTAAAAATATAGAATAAATATTTTCAAATTAAATTCACTCATTTTACATATTTTATGTGAAATAAATCCAACAGATGCAACGATAAATCATGCTATCGTAGAGAAGATTATCAAATGTTTAAAAGGCATTTATATCAAAATTCAATTATTAAAATGATTAAAATGACAAAAATATTAATGTATATATCTTTCTTATAATTTTTAATAATATCCTTTTTTAATATATCATTAAATTAATAATAACATTATTGATAAAACAATTACAAAAATTTCATTATTATTCCCTAATCATCAATAAAGAAATCATTTCATGACATTCCACTATTACACACTTCTATAATTTTGATGTTCTGATATGAAAAAATGAAGATTTTTTTAATATAATGTTTTTCAAAATTTAATATATTTAATTTAATATAAGTTTACTATATTTTTACAATACATATTAATTAGAAAAAAAATCAAAATCAAAATTTGATTTATTCTTCAGTATTTTCTGGAAACACCTACCAAGAAGGTTAAATTACTGGTTTAAAATTAGAAGGACCCTACCATAAAATATTACATAATATTTATATTTATTAAAAATATTTACATTATTTCACATTGAGAATATTTTTAGTATTGTATATTTATAGAATTAAAAAATAATACAAACATTACATCCTTTGTATATATTGAGTGGATAATACTAAAACTTATCAATTTCTAACAAAATAAAACTCATTGAAAATAATAGAATAATTCCATGAAAAATATTGATAAATTATTACATGAAATCCATAATTCTCATACACTTACATATATCTTTTAATTTTTTTTTTGAAAACATGGTATAATCACAAAAAAGATAAGTAAGTGATATAATGAAATATGTTGTTAATCAATTGATAACATAAAAACCCATAGAACCCATTTCCTAAAAACTCATTTCCAGGAATAGAAACGTCATTTAGTTTCCATGTAATATATTTACCATGCCACTCTTACATTCCCCATTACACAGGGAATTACCATTCAGTCATCATTGTTATCGGGAGTATCCATGTAATTTTAGGGTTATAATGGGGCTCACATGTCATATCATGCTACATAATGGTCTCCACAAACCTATCTTGAGCTATAATATTACTTAAACAATCATATCATGAGATATAATGGGATAAATAGAATAAATGAAATTTTGAGGGATCATATCATGAATTAACATCTTGATAATTCATTTTAACCCATGGGGAAACCACATTAACCAATCAAAATACCGTTTTTTTAAATAATCTTTTTTTATAAAACATTAAACTGCATGAAAATAATAATTATTTCGAATAATTCAGCGATAACTATGATAGATTATAATGAAATCATTATAGTAATAAATAATCCTTATAATTGGATAAGCCTCACAAATGGTATATAAAAAAAATTTAAATCTAGAAAAGATACATTTAAGTGGATATTTAAAGAAAACTACCATAAAATTATTATATAATTTAATTCATAATTAATATAATGAATGTAATATTAGTGTAACCAATAAATCCACACAATATAAAAATTAAAAAAAATCATTAATAAACTATACATAGTTCATCATAATTAATGAAGTAGAAAGATATCCCAATGAATGTACAATAGTTATTGAATTCCCTTACCTCTGGTTCATTATACATCAAATTTGATCGATAATTCTTTAAAATGAATATATATAGTTATTAACATACTAAAGAAAAATATTAAAATTCATAATTTCACATATTACATTCTCATATCATATTTCAACCTATTTTTAAATACTTTTTTGTTATTTCCTTTTTCATGGATGCGTCCTTTACATGGATTCCATGATTAATTCATAATGATATTTTGTTTTGAATGGAAGGATAATATGAGATGTAAAATGATATGGTATTTACATGTTACCATAATGTTATGTAATTCCTAATATCATTATGTTTTCATAAATGATGTTGATTATTTAGATAAATAGTTAATGAAATTCGTTTAGATCATTTTGGAGGTTCTTCGATAATCACAAACTAATATAATTATATAATTCAATATTATTAATATTTGATAATTAAATGATATAATAGAGTTTATATAATTCACATTACAACTTATTTCAACAATTAATATGGTTTTATGACCACATATAAAGTCGTCAATAGAAATTGAAAACAGATCATCCATGATGTTGGTAAATCAACCCATTAGGGGAAAATATTTATTTTTCTAAAAAATAGAAGAGGTAGAGATGTATGATGATGTATTATTCTATAATTATGAAAAAGTTATATTGTTTATTTAATAATAGATTTTTCTAGCCTATTGGATAAGTGGAGGTGCATAAATTATATGAAATGAGAAAGATTTGAAAAGAATGTAAAATATGAATGATGGAGGATGTTTACCACATGAGTTATAGTACATGAGAAACTACATAAGGACCTTGGAATTGGCCTTTTAGTGAGACAAATAGATATTACACATGGGTTATAGGCTTTAGAAGATGATTTGGGATGAAATAGGAAAAGGATTGAAGATTGATAGGTGTGAGGATAATCATGGGTGGGGGTGGTATTTATATTGAATTAGAGAAGGGTTATAACATTATCTTTCTCTAGAAATGAAATATTACTGGTTATTATAACCCCACAAATTAACTAGTTCATGTCAGTTAGATCAAAGGGTGATTACCATCACATTACTTCATCTATGACTCAATTATTCATGTATTTAGATTATTTATTAAATTATTGTATTTCATTATTCACAAAGATGTCAAATATTTAAGAAAAATCACAAAATATCACCCCAAAATGGATTTAATGGGTATAATTCAAAAATTAACTCCATTTTTTAGATGGAATTTTCTATTTATGATTATTTTAATTTTCAATAATAATATAATTTTTTTGAAAAATAACATTTTTAAAAAGTACAACTGATATTATAACACCTTGAAAATTAATCAAGGTATCATAAATTTATCACATAACCATAATAAAATCAAAATAATTATTTATGAATATTTTTTTATAAATTATATTTTTAATGAAATTAATAAATTAATTATCAAATTTTAATTTAATAATTTTAACTAAAAAATAAGCCAAAACGTAATTAATAATTTACAAAACCATTATTTAAATATTACATTATATAAATATACTATGATTATAATTATATGATACATAATTTTTATTTATATTCTCATAGGTGAGGTCACTATTCTATTACCCAATATTTTTTTCTTAAAGGGACTGACTCTATTCCAAATGACTTTTCATTATTCTATCATTATAAATTCCTTAATTTCTATAAAAATAAATTATTTCATTATATATTTATAATGAAATTATATTTTTATTTCTCGATTGAATAAAATTATTTTATAATTAACATAGTTGTAACATTCTCCCAATATTCCCAAAATTACGTCCTAAAAAATTATTAATCCCTTATTAAACTAGTGAGGCAACATTTCCCTCATAGAATTATAATATCCCCATGATTCATATGTGACCATGTGGCTTCAACACAAAACTATATCCTAGTCGATTAACATATTCCTAAATAAATTATTTCTATGATAAATAATATATATGGGTTTCTATTCATAAAAAAGACTCTCTTCTAGTTGAACTACTTTTAGGCTAAAAATATGTTATAGATAGAATACATACATTCTCAACATTGAAACATGAAAAATATTTTGTACCTAAGATTAACTCTACAGGAATGATTATTCATTGGAAATCAATCCTACATTATACAAGATTTTATATGGTCAGATGAATCATGGAATTAGATTTTATTTCTTACCAAAACACATTACACTATTAGAAGGAATGATTTTAAGGAAAACATGATGACCTACTTTTAATTAAATGTACATCCTCCTATTTTAAATATTTTTTTGACATCTCTTAGTTGTCCTCATGTGATGCTAGATATTTTACACATTCTAAGCTAGTTACTCTACTAATTCTAATCCCATCATCTTTCGTTCCCTATCATCATCCCAAAATGTGGGAGTTCAAAACAGTAACAAATATAATGCGTCAAAATGTGTTATCTATATATTGGAATAAAAAATTTCATTATATTAAAACTAAACAAATGAAAGACTTTGATCCCAACATAAGTGTTTATCCATCAAACCCAATCAATGGATATTCTATAATTGTAGAAATGTACCCATAGTCAATCCATCTTCTTGAGGATGAATGGATGAGCTGAAATATTATTATATTACTAATTTCTTCTAATGACATGTCAAAAAAATTTAAGTGAACATGGGATCACAATTAGATAAAATGGATTGTGGAATTCCATAAAACAAGACAATATCATTGAGTTAAGAGAAAGAAATATGATTCAATGACATAATATAATGAACATGAAGGAAATTTTCAGAATTGTTTAGTCAAAAAATTGTCACCCAAATCACATTGTTACCTCAATCAGTCATTTGTAGTCCCACCATGAAGTCCATTGGTAAATTTTCTCATATACACTCTTTCACTCAAAAAGGATAATGAATCACATTTGGTAACTCTTGATCTTTATTAACCTATTTGAATGTAAAAAAATTCATCGTAAAATAAGCAATATATCTTTTCATTCCATCTAACCAGTAATAATTTAAAAGGAAACATTGTATATTTGAATGGACAAGATTAACTGAATGTGGATATCTAGGAGATTCAAACAAACATTCATTCATCTATTGGGAATCAAAAAGAACCCATAACCTCTTTCCAAATCTCAAAACTCATATTATATTAAAATTAAATTCATGAAACATACCCTTTAAAAAAGTTAAACAATTCTCTCTACCATGTCGTATTGCATCTGATATTGATTTATTTTGAATGATAGAGATGACTACACTGACACCTAAAACAATGTCGAGAAATTACCTTCACCAACAACTTCTAAACAAAAATTCATCAAATCATTATCCAGTGGGCCATGTTATGAATGTGTCATGGTTAATGTAGAATTATTTTTTCACATAATAAATATTATACTCTATTCTATTTTCCAGGATGGTTATGAATCATGAAATAATAATCATTTATTATTTCCAACTATCATCTCTACCACTAGGTCAATTCCTTTCAAGTAAATATATAGTTCAGTCATTTATGGTCATTATATATTTCATATTGTACTCCATTCAAATGATACCTCTAAAAATTTATTGAAAAATCAAAAAAAGCAAATTATATAACATAGGTTGCGTAATTTCACTCATAAGGATTCAATTGATATGATAGAAAAACAATAAGCCTAATCATTATTCATTAAGAAAAAAAAATTTCCTTTCTGTGATAGATAATAGAAGATGAAAAATCCATCATATTTTTAAGGAAGGTACAAAACATGAGTACATAGAAATCTTATTTTCATATTTAAAAAATAAATAATTTCATTCATTTTTACATAAGAACAAAAAAAAATTTATATGACATACACATTAGAATAAATAACCATAAAATTCTTTAAAAAAATCTTGTAATTACCTACCGAACAATGGAAACTATGAATCTCTATTATATTAGTGGGTCATGTACATTCATAAAAATCATTTGTATTACCATGATGAATAGTTATGTAATCATTGGAAATAATGTAACTGACGAAATATATAGATTTTCAAAAAAAATTCACATTTTTTAAATTATCAAAATATTTTCATTACATTAATTATTTTCAAAACAACCTATAGATGAATTTCAAACTCCTCTTTACATTTAGAATATACCATAATGTCATAAATAAATACAAAAAAATATATTATAAAGTAACACATGAAATACTTGATTTATAAGGTCCATCAATATACCATGTTCATTCTTTCTCCCAAATGACATTACAAAAAATTCATTTTTACAATATCTAGTATAAAACATAGTCCTCAGAATGATTAATTTATTTATTTTCATCTGAGGTTACCCCAACCTCATGCCAACAATATAAAAATATTATCCTCCCTATAGTTGATCAGTCAAATCTTTGATATGTTTAATATTATATATTTTCATTTTATTAAAAGTATTCATGGATATATAATTAAGAAAAGTATTAGTGAACCATTTTTATTTTTAATTTACTTGATATTAGAACCCCATTGTGAAGATGCAGTTCAGATGAATCCATTATCTAATAATTCTTGAAACATTTTTTTCAACACTAAAAAATCCATTTGAGACATTTGATAAGAGGTTTTTGAAATTTACATAGCAATAGTAATAAATTCAATAGTAAATATAACCCCTCAGTCTAGAGGATCATCGAGAAAATAGTCCCAAAAATCATCAAGATACTCATTTGCCACTGAAACATCATTAATCTAGAGAGTTGAGTTGTTTTTATAAATATGTACAAGTTAAATTTCATTTAAAATTTCTAATATTTTATCAAATTCATGATATGTTATCAATGATATAGTTTTATTGTCTTACACAAACAGAAATTCATTCTAAAATATAATGTATGTATGTCTATTATAAATCTTATCATGATGAATAAAAATCTAGTCCATACTTTGAATAACCAAAATATCTACTAGGAGAAATTAAATAAAAATATAATGTAAACACTTTCCATTGAAAGGATATATAGATTCTTATAATTTGGTTTTTACATCAATATTTATTCAGGTATTTTAACAAAGTGTTTTGGGTTCTTATCATGAGGTGAAATTTCTAGTTATTGGAAATTTTCTTTGAAATAATTTAATTTTTATACCTTAAACCCAAAAAACACATTGGATTATTCATAAAAAATAATAATCCTTCTGGATTCCACTTCTTCATGTGGCTATAAATCTTCTAATATAGTGTCAAATGATTTTTACACAACCTTTTACTTACAATCATAGAGAATTCCCACTTGCGTTATTAACATTTTATACACACAATTAAATTTACTCAATTACTTAAAGTTAATGAATATCAGGAAGGGTTTCTTGTTAATTTTTGAATCATTTTCCTAGCACTCATGAGACCTTCTCCCACACATTTCACATGAGTAACACATACAAGAATTTAAAATTCATTACCAAGGATTCATATTACAAAACATTGGATTAAAAGGGGAATAATTATTTTTATATCGTGATTTGTTTTATGAATTATACACCAATTCATGTCTACTGAGTTTTTCATATTATTTTAATCACAAGACACATACATGTTAGGAAAATATATTTCAACATTCTCAAAAAAACTAAAAAGATTCTCATAGTTTTCAAACACTATTGATGATAATGCAGTCAAATTTTTTTATCAAATGTGTGTAATATATATTAATCATACTATAAATATCTTAACAAAAATATTGTATATACATACCATGAATAAAAAAAATTCTTCATACAGTTCCATAGAATTATAATCTCATTGCATCATTTCTGGAAATTATTTCTCCATTATGAATTGAACATTTTAAGGAAATTATTTATCAAGGAAATACAAAAAATAATCCCATTAAAAAGTGTCATGATCATATTATGCTCTGAAATTCATATCCATAGAACACCATTGATCAGCATCACATTCAAAATGAGAAATCAATAGGTGTAACTTTTAGTGTTATGAATATCATCTGAAATCAAATATCTTTTCCACTACACTAATCCATCCTTTGGAAACCACTGATTCAGATGACCCAAGGAATGATGGAGGATGTTGCATCATGAAATAAACCCAAAATGAAACATTCGTTCTTGGTAGATTGGGTTCATCACAAGAATTAACACCACCACCATTTTTCATTGGAGTCAACTAAGACATTACTCTCACAAACCACTCGGTTCTAATTTCCACCAATTTAGGCTATATATTTGGACATATATCAGCATCTGCGTGTATTCCTGGTTGAACATCATTGTTCCTTATTTGGAAAATTATTCTTAACAAAAAAATCATAGATGATGAAATATGGTAATTATAAAATTCTATTACATTTTAAATTAACCATAATGTAAAAATCATTTATTGAATTCAATTCACATCACCCTAAAAGTAAAGTAATCTAATCCATCCTATGAGGCCAATATTAAGGAATTATCATAAAATTTTTACTATTTATGTTTTTTAGAAAACTATATATTTTTACCATTGTGTATCTTTTTTAGGGTTATAAATTTAGAAAATTAAGTTATAAAACATTAAAAAAACAACCCATATTTATACAAATTGGATACTACTAAAATAATATACATTTATTCAAAAATTTACACAATTAATATAAAACATGATTCCATTGAATAATATTCAAAAAATTAAGTTTAATTCATTCTTCCTCTTACAAATCTTTATAATATGGGAAAAATTTAAAAGCATGGAATGAACAAACAAATCTCAATGAGGGTTATACAGTGTGAAACTGTTGACAGGTGATACCATAAAAACCAATAATACCCATTTTATAAAAACCCATTAGCATTGATATAAACATTATTTAGATTCCATAGAAAATTTTTAACATATCATGCTCACTTTCAAGTTTACAAATTTAATAACCATTCTTTCATATTCAATCATTGGAGTAACCCATGCATTGGATTGCTATAGTTGGTCTATCCCATCATTTTGGTAGCTATAATGGGATCAACCACAGTGTTTGGGATCCATAATGGGTATCAAACCATTATAACATGACCTATAATGGGCTCAAACAAAATCAATAATCTATAAGTAATATATCATGATTAAAACTCATGAAAACTCATTTAAACCATTAAGAAAAACTCATTCACATATCAAAATACAATCTCTGGCCAAATAATCCTTTTTAAAAATATATATCAAAACATAAACATTATAATGAAAACATATACTTCAAAAATAGTTATGAAATTTGATAATGTAATAAAAAATTTAAAAAATCATGAAAATCGTATATTCCGCTCCTACATTATATAAAAAATTGCTTTTTAAAAAAAATTGTAAAGAGGAATTTGATTGGATATTGATGTAAATTCCATTAAAAATATCATATAATTGAAGTAAGAATTTATATAATCAATGTAATATGTGTGTACACAATATATCCACAAAATAAATGATAACAAAAGTATTACACAAATAATCTTACGATAACATAATTTTTTTGAGTGAGGTTATCCCAACAAACTGGAATTGTGTTATGAATTCTCTTACCTCATATTCATCATAATAAAAATGTTTTCAGAAAACATGTATTATAGTCTAATGAGTGTTATTAATATATTACAGAACAATATTCATATTAAAAAATTAATATATTATATTCTCATAACATATTTTATGACTTTTATATGTAATAGTTTGTTATTTCCAATGTTTTATGTGGATTTTTTATGTGGTTTACATTGTGAGTTCGTAAAGAAATTTAATTTTGAATGGATGAGAAACATTATCTTTCGAATGCTATGGTATCTAAAATTTTCATTATATTTCAATTTTACCATATAATTTTTTTATATATGAGGATCATTAATTTCCAAAAACAATAATGATATTTTTTAAGTTCATTTTAGAGCATCTTCGATAATTAGAACTAGTTTCATTGATTTGTTCTATATTATTAATATATTTAAATTCCTAAAAATTCAAAAAAAGATAAATTATACACATTAAATACTTTTAATCAATTAATTTTTTATGACCAAAAACTACGAACAAAATGAAAATTGAAAACACCTTGTCCACAATGTCTATAAATAATCCCATCATAGATGATTTTTATATATATATATAATAAATGATAGTGGAGAAGTAGTAGGACGATTAATTGTTCAGTAGACATGAAAATTTTATGGTATATATAAGTTACAATAGTTTTTTATCCTCATGTATATGTGTAGGTGGCAATAGTATATAAAATGAAATAGAATTAAAATGAAAATAAATGAAAAATGGAGGATGATTTTTACAACGTTAATTATCTTTAATGAGAACCTTATTTAAGATCTTGGATTTTTCCTTTTGGTTGGGACTTGTAGATCTTTTATTTAGAGAAGAGGATTGGGATGAAACAATGGAAAGAAATTGGTCATGTCTCAACGTTTGATAGGTGTTGTGGAGAATATGGGGAGAGGGTGGTTCTTATAGTGAATGAGTGTATGTGTTTTACATTATTTTAATCTTTATTTTATTATTTTATTCAGGATTAGAAATATTGATGGTTATTGTGACCAAAAATAGTATTCAGGTAATTTCAATTCAAACTAAAGGTTTTTACTGCATAAGAACATCATCCATGACTCAATAATTCCAGTATTTAGTTTTTTATAAATTATAATATTTCACTATTCAACAAAATTCATTTATTTTAGAAAATCTAAAAAAATCACCTCAATAAATTTTTAATTTGTAGATTTCAAAATTGAATAATTTTTTTTAAAATTATTTATCTAAATATGATAAATTTTTCATCTAAATAAAATAAAAATTTATTCAAAATATATCATTTTTAAAATTCTAATTTATTTTATAACACCTAGAAATTATAATCAAGGACACATAAAGTAATCATATAACAATAAGATTATCAAAATAAAAATTTAAAAATCAATTTTATGAAATCAATTTTTTTAATAATTAAAATATTGATAAAATGTGAATTAAATATTTATGACTAAAAATTTCCAACACATAATTTATAAGTTCCAAAATGAAGTTCTCAGTCAGGATCTATGTATCACTAGGAGTGGGAGTCGGTGAATCAGTGATAACTTTTTATTTTTATGTTTCATTCCTTTTTAAACAACCTTATCCTCTAGTTAAAGAGTTACTTTCCTTCTGAATAGATAAAACCACGTGAACAAAATATTTATAAGTTTCACTACACAAGAAAGTTGCTATATCTTTGGTATTATATAGAAATAGTCCAGTACCACACAATCCTCTAGAAAAAACCTTGAATGTGGAATAAATCGTGTAGGATATATCCTTACTTTTTTGTAGCACTAGGAAATAGCTCTGGATGTGTGTGTGAACCCTCTTAGAACAAATAGGGAATTACAGTATTTCATTGATACTTTACAATTGAACATGTGTATTCTTTGGAGAAAAAATCTGCACATTCTTACCAAGAAGCTAGTAAGAACTGTCTTCCACAAAACCCAATGAGGGTGAAGAACCAAATTCATCTGCACTCCCTTTTATGTTTATTGCATGAAAATTTTATGCCATGCACCCAAGATTTGATTTTGGTCCTAAAACTCCTCTTGCAGGCAACGTCAATCTTGTGCACAAATCCACCTTCATGTGGAAATCTCTATTTAATTCTCACACTCGAGTTTTCATAATATGTTTTCACACCTTAGAGCTTGGGATTTTTCTATGTGTTTAGCTATGAAAATGTGAGGGGGAACATCTTTTTTATAGACCTCATCGACCCCCAAGCCCAAAAACCGAGATTTGTCGTGCACGATCCTGATGCGTCCCACAAAACACAATTTGACGTCGCATTGGGTGCATAAGGATCTTCTGCACCAACCTCATCTTTCAAGAAATTCTTTGAATATTTCATGCACCTCATAATTTTTCAATTTCTCGAAGTGCAGACCTCAAAGGAGGCCTTCTACGCAACATATCAATCCATCTTCAGTCCTGGCACCACCTTAAATTGTCTTTTGTGTCACCTCCTGATTGATCGCTACTTTATTATATCTCTCTTCAATGCATCCCATAAACATTCATTAGATTTTATCCTCAAATACTATTTCATGATATGTACCCTTTGATATAACTACTTTAGCATCAATAGATTTTCAACAGAAAATATTGAATGTTCTATATCTTCCACAAGAATATTCAATTCCAATCAAAACTGAATGTGACTAGTAGCACCATTACCCCACCCTTACATCATAAGTCAAGGATCACATTTTATCCTAACATATGATACTTGTGAAATACCAATCAATAATGAATCGTTTGGTTTTTTGTGTTCCTTACATTGTTATTTGATTTATCGTCTTTGAAATAAAAGACAATACACTGTAACAGCATGTTCTTCTAACTTACTTCTAAATACTACATGGTTCCACCAAAAATTTTATTTATTTCTTCAATGATATTAATATAACATTATTAATCTTATATGATACATCAATTTTTATTATATTCTTATAAGTGATGTTATTTTCAATTATCCATTACTATTTATCGTGGTGACGTTACTATTTTTAATTTCAGATTACTGCTCATTTAGTACAATATCCTAAATTTATATAAATATAAATTATTTAATTATATATTTATAAGGAATATAAATATTTATTTCTAGAATTAAATAAATAAATTTTTAATTACCTAGGTTGTTATAATATGTATTGTATCGACCCAAAAATTCCTAAATGAAAATTTTACAAGGTCAATTTAAATGTCTTCTTTTGGTTATGTAAAATGTATGAAAATATTTTGTTTTCTGTTTTGGATTTTAAAATACCATTATGAATTGTGCCCATTGAAAATATAGTCATTGAATATTGATCACATGATTAATATAAATATAGTGCTTTATCAATGTTACGACATGTCCCAGTGGGGCCTACACCGTGATTCCACAAGCCCGCCGTTAATAGCCCATGGGCTGGTGACTAGCACCGAGTATGCATATCACGAACATGAGAGGCATTGCCTAAGTACCTGTACACACGCACACAACACCAATCCCACAAAAGGTGAAATGTAAACCACTATAGAACCAAAATTCATGCATATAACTAAATCCCAACCAACACAGTACGGCGAAAGGTAGAGTACTGTAAAAGTAATCTGGGCCAGAATACAAGCCCTCCAATAAAAACAAATAAGAGTCTGAATACTGCAAAGCCCAACCTATAAGGACAAAAGGTACTGTGACTACTGCTCATAGACGGAGGAACGCCTCGACATGTAGGGAACTTAGAAAGCTCAGTCCTGTCCTGGTCCGCCCTTGACTCTGTCAAAAGGATGCTTGTCTGCACAAGACACCAGACGTGCGGGAAAAGATCATGCAAGTGTGAGTATAAAAATACTTAGTAGAGGACCCCAAAAAACGCAAAGCTGTACAAAGATTAACGGTAAAATCACCTATGCATAATATATCTCTACACAACATATAGAACAAACCAGATATACTCAAAACCCAGACCCGTGGTCTAGTGAAAAGTCACACAACTGCATACCCCTGAAAAGGATTCTGTTCGAAGATTCCGTGATGCACTCGATACATGAAGAACACACTCCACGAGTCTTATTGCTCTGATGATGTCCATCCGAGAAGTGCTGCTTGTCGAGAACCATCACTAGAGATGGCTACACTTTTTATGGGAGACACACTCCTGAGTGGGAAAGATCTCGATACACATATGAGGATCGCTGCCAAGGCCATGGAGGATACCGCGACTCATCCGGAATTCACCTGTTAGGTGATACACCCGCTAGGTAGAGGACCAATGACCGGTAAGGTAGGTCACGTCGATTCCTGACTCTACCTAGGTTCTATAATGGAAAGTGAATCTCGATCCGGGCCTCTCAGATGGATGCCTGACTCTATCATAGAATGTCCTGCTGAAGGTATCATACTACTGAGTGGGAAATGATTCCTGACCATCAGGGGAACAAGAAAAATGGGCACTAACAAAAACATAAGATGTCCAATGTACGGTGAATGAATGGAAAATGTTGTTTTCAATAAGTACACGACGTGTAGAAAAAATACATGTCGTGTTGTATGACCCCGGGTACTGCACGTGTACAACTTCACGTGTCATAGGTTTGTTATGCATGAAATACTAAGTAAAAGGAGTGTAGTATGGTGTACATGCCGTGTCTGGGGAACTGGGGTTTGCTCCGTGTACTCTGGCCATGTGCCCATACACAGTCATCAACCCGTTTACTCCAACCCGTGTAATCGGTACACGGGGTGACCCGCATAACTGAACATGACTGGCCGTGTGATGGAGTACATAGTCGTGTACACTATCCCGTGTCCATGTATCCATGGGATACATTCTATGCTCCACATAGCCGCCTCTGCCAAGCTGTACATGCTGTGTTGCATGAAGCCGTGTAACTCATCTCGTGCCCGTGTACAACCCAAAGTACACGCCGAGCTTCGGGGAAGTTCCAACATGTCGTGTGAACAGGTTCACATGCTGTGTTATTCCTCTCTGGCCCCAAAACCCTAGTCTCCTCCGCCAGTACTACATGGCATGTTCATCAGAAGTAAATGTTGTGTACTCTGGAAATTTCTAGAAACGGATCTCTTCACTGGCACGCCTCCCGTGCTGCTCTGATGTTGATCTAGTTGTCCAATCACCATGAAACCTTTAGGTATTCATCACCCCAACACCATGAAGCCACTTTCACTGCTTTCAGACATATGATCGGCTCCAAAAACATGTTTTGATCTTCCCGCACAATGAACGCTCGAAGAACGCTCTTTCTGATCCTGTCTGATTCGTCATCCACCATCGTCACTCCACCTACAAAAGGTCATTGCGGTGTTGAACCTTCGATTTGGGATCATTGCGTCACATAATGGATCACAACGATTCGTTGTTTGTTGCCCTGTGAACAAAGCGAAGAACCTGTGAGGAATGAAGGGGGAAGAAATCCTAATGAACAAAACGAGGAATGATCCTCCACCGTCGTTCGCCACATCATTGATCCACTCCCGTTAAATGGTTTAAACAGAGCAGAAACCAACATAAAATAATATCATGGGTCAATTCCCAAAAATCATCCCAAATAATACCCTCCTGGAAGAACGTTCGAATCTACAGATCAACTTATTTGTGGTTTGTCTTCTTTCATCGTTTAAACTCAAAAACGGGGAATATGAATTGAAATAACAAACCCCATCCTTTCGAAAAGATAAATAAATGATGATGGTGTCTCACTGCCATTATCGTCGAGATCCTTCAATGTCAGCGCATCAATTCTCGACTTTGATCTGTCATTGTTCGTCGCTGAGATTTTTCCCCAACGCGCCACAGATCCTCCAGCAATTTCTCCCAAAAGTTCGTCAACGACCACCAATTTCATAACCCATAAAAATGGAAAAATGATTGGTATTTAATTACGAAGTGGTATTAATGACTCCAACTTTCCTATTCATGAGTCATTATGACGTTCCATTAGTTTAGGAAACAGACAGCCCGTCGCTGTGGTGCAGCGGATGTTTCCATAAAATAAAATAAACATTGATCAATTTATTTTATTTTTACATTACTAAAAATGTCCTAAAATTTAATTTCTCTCTCGACCCACGCCAGTAGAGGTTAGGGTCATTCTTAGGTAATTTCATTGTCCCGGATGCAACGGTATCCTCATAATTTTAATCCGGGTATCCATTTGGAAACTGCCACAACCGCGCACAAGTTCTGACTCACTTAACATAAAAAGTTCAAACCACCATTCCTGACTCACTGGACCTCAGAATGATGTGCCGTCTTCACGCATGGTCTCAAAATATTTCCATATAATATTTAAAAATAATAATCAGAAAATCCGAGACATTACATTCTCCCCACCTTGGGGATTTACATCCCCGAAAATCCAAAACAAGGGCTACTCAAAAAGATGTGGGTACTGGGCACAGATCTGAGCCTCTCGCTCCCACGTGCTCTCCTGGAGATTCCCATGCTGCCACCAGACACACACCAAGGGAATATATCTTCCATGAAGGATCCTCTCCTGCCGATCCTCAATCTCCATCGGGTACAAAGCAAAGGTCACTTCATCCTCGATGTCCAGCTCACCCCAGTCAATAACGTGTGATGGGTCATTCACATAACTCCTCAGCTGCAACACATGGAAGACATCATGTACCTGATGCAACTATGGTGGTAGATCTTGGTGGTACGCCACCTCACCAACTCTGTGGATAATCAGGAAAGGTCTGATGAACCTCAGAGATAGTTTTCTGCCTAGGCCGAATCACAACAAACCTCATCAAGGTGAGACCCGAAGAAAGATGGGGTCTCCCTCTTCGAACACCAGAGGTCTCTTTCTCCTATTAGCATAAGACTTATGCCAGCTCTGTGTAGTCTTCATCTGCTCCCCGATGATCTTCACCTTCCCTGTGGTAGTTTCACTAACTCTGCACCCATGAGTGCTTACTCTCCAGGTTTGGTCCAGCAAAGCAGGGACCGGCATGGTCTCCTATACATGGCCTCTAACGGTTCCATACCGATGGTGGAGTAGCATCAGTTGTTGTACGCAAACTCCACCAGTGGTAGGTGGTCATCCCTGCTGTGAACGATGTCCTAGATACAGGCTCCCAAATTATCCTCTTGGACCTAAATGATCCTCTCTATCTGACCATCCGTCTAGGGATGAAACACTTTACTCAAGCGTACCTGAGTCCCAAAAGCCTCATGCAATCCCTTCCACAACTGGAATGTGAAATGGGCATCTCGGTCTGAGAATATAATCGAGGGGACACCATGAAGCTGAACTATCTCCTGCACATAGAGGGGTCCCATGCTCTCTACGAAAATATACTGCCTCATATCTAAGAAGTGGGCTGACTTGGTTAGTCATTCAACGATCACCCAGATGGAATCATGCCCCTTGGACGTCCGTGGTAAGCCTGTCATGAAGTCCATCGATATTACATCCCACTTCCACTATGGAACTTCCAGGGGGTGAGCTAATCCCACTGGAACCTGGTGCTCAGCCTTCACCTCCTGGCATGTGCAACATCGAAAAACGAACTCTGCTACTGCCTTCTTCATGCCAAACCACCAGAACTACCATCGGAGGTGCTGATACATCCTTGCCACTCCAGTATGTACCACCATAGGGGATGTATGAAACTACGTCAGCACCTCCTCCTGCAACTCCACTGGTACAATAGTACATCCTCTGAAAAGAAGTATGTGCCCCCCCCAACTTGAGAATATCCATCAGGAGCATGTCCTATGGATAATTGAGCTTGTAAAGCTACAAAGTCGACATCACAAAGTTTTGCTTCCCTAACATGTTGTAAGAGTAGAGAGGTGACAAACATCGACTGTAGCTATGTTGTATCCTCTCCATCTATGAAGGATAACTGTAACGCTGATAATTGTTGTGTCGCCTCACTCAACAGTTGTGAGTTAGACCTTCTTCTAAGATCATCTGCCACTGTGTTCTCCTTTCCAAGTGTATATATGATATCAAAATAATAGTCCAAGAGTAACTCTAGCCAAAACCTCTGCCTCAGATTTCGATCCTTCTGTTAGAAGATGTACTTGAGACTCTTGTGGTCAGATTAGACAATAAACCACTCACCCATAAGGTAGTGTCGCCACATCTTCAATGCGAAGACTACCACGGCCAACTCGAGTTCATGGGTCTCATAGTTCTTCTCATGTGGAGTAAGATGGCATGACCTACAAGCAATCACTACATGACACTGCATCAGGACACATCCAAGCCCGTTCCCTAATGCATCGTAGAAAAATACGTACTTGACACCCTCCTCTGGAAATATCAAGACAGGGTCACTAGTAAAACTCTGTATCAACTTCCCGACAGCCTGCTAGCACTTTTATGTCCACATGAAGGGTTGCCCCATCCTAGTCAAGGCTTTCATCGGTGCTGATTTCCAGGAGATGTCAAAAATGAAACATCGATAATGCCTGCCAACACATGGAAACTCTGCACCTCCGTCACGCTCTAAGGTGGCCCCCATGCTAACACAGCCTCCACCTTAACTGGGTCCACAGCTACACCATCTGCTAAGATGACATACCCAGAAAGTGGACCTCTTGAATCTAGAACTGGCACATTGAGAGCTTCCCATAAAGCTGGGGCTCTCGAAGTACGTCCAAAACCATCTGCAGGTGTCTCGCATGCTCCTCCTCTGACGCCAAGTACACAAGGATGTCGTCGATGAAGACCACTGTGAACCCTTCCAAGTACGGCTGGATGATCCTTTTCATCTGCCCCATGAACATTGCGGGGGCTTTCGTCATGCCAAAAGTCATCACCATGTACTCATAGTGACCTTAGCGGCATCTGAATGTCATCTTCGGTATATCCTCATCCCGCACTCATAGCTGGTGACAGCCTGATCGAAGTTCATCCTTTGAGAACCACTCTTCCCTTTTTAGCTGATCGAAGAGGTCATCGATCCTCAGCAGTTGATACTTTTTTTTTCACTGTCACCTAGTTCAGGCGCTGGTAATCCATGCACATCATCAGACTCCTATATGCCATCATGGAAAACAAGACTGGGGCCGCCGATGGTGAGACATTGGGTCTTACGAAACCCTTGCTCTGCAAATCCTCCAACTTCACCCACATCTCACGAAGCTCTGCAGAAGCCATCCTATAAGCCAATGAGGAAATCGATGTCATCCCGCAATGTTAGTAGATGTAGAAGTCAATTTCCTGGTGGGGAGTTAATCTTGGAACATCTTCGGGAAAGACATCCTAATACTCTATCACCACTGCTTGGAACTGAGAGCTCACAACATCTACTGCTCAGAGGGTAAGGCTAGACAACTCATGAGTGATCAGCTGCCCCCTCCTACGCTTGATCCCATTTTATGCTGCATGAGTTTCCTTTTCTCTGATAAAGGAATACCTCGTTCCATCATGGCAGACACACAAGCCTCTTCACCTAAAACATTCAATCTGGGCATGGACCAAAGATAACCAATCCATACCGAGAATGACTTCATAAGGCCTCAACGCTACCACTAAGAGGTTTCAACCGAATCTCTCACCTCCAAGGGTAAGATCACACTTCCAGAAATGGTGCGTGATCGTCGAGTCTCCTTCCGTAGGTGTCTCCTAACATAAGGATCAAGTCCACGGTTCTACCGGAATCTCAAGGTTCTGTACAAGACGTGTGGCTATAAGGGAATGACTAGAACCTATGTCTATAAGTAGAAAAAATATGGTAAAAAAGACACAGATTGTACCTCGATGCATCACTGGAGCCCCTGGTTCATATTCCTCGACCATATACAGCTGTTCTTTCCCCTGCCCCTAGCTCACTGAGCCTATTGAGGACCTCCTGGGGGTGGTGGTGGAAGTATGTCGAAGAGTCTACCACCACCTACAGCACTCCCAGCTTCTCTGCCTCGTCCGCCGCCTGGCATGTCTGCCTGCTCTGTTGTCTGCCTCTACCTCAGCGGTTCATCCACCGATTCCCTATCAGCAGCTCGATGGGTCAGGCAATCTCTAGTGAGATGTCCCCTACCATCACAGGTGTAGCATCGCTTCTCCATAGGCTGACTGGATCTAGCCTGAGATCCTCGGAATGTCGATCCACTGTCTTGGTTCCTCCTATGACGTTTCCCACATCCAGATCCCTGTGCCTGATGTCGGCTCCCTACTGTCGTTGTCTCTGCACATGTCTGTCTGTTGCTGACTGCCGGCGGCTATCTCTGCTCCGCCCTGAAACTCTCGATCACCGAGGCATTCTCGAGCACTAATGCATATGTGGAAATTCATAGAGGCCCGACCCTATCTTGGATGTCACGCGGTAGACATCGTTTCTTGGTCTGAGCCCTGAAGTACTGAACCATGACATATCCATTGAGTACCTATCGAGGTTGGTGAACCTCGATGAATAGTCAGCAACTATCAAACTACCTTGCTAGAGCTGAAGAATCTCCCAGATCTCCACATCTCTCAGCGTAACCGGAGGGAACACCTCCCGGAATAGTCGCTCAAACTCCATCCACAAAAGAGTCTCCTCGTCATGAGTCTGTGTGGTCAGACTCCCCAATCGTCTGGTCGAACCCTGAAGAAGGATCGCTCCTAGGAACACCATCTGGTCTGTTGGTGTCTTCACTAGGCGGAATACTCTAGTAACCGCCTCATGCCAGTCATCAGCCGCCTGAGGGTCAAGCTCACCTCAAAACCTGAGGGGACTCTCTCTCTGAAACTCATCTAGAATGCTAATCCTGGGCTCCTCGCCAGTCGGTACTGCGTGTACCACTAGCTTCTCCACTAGTGGTGGTACAGTAGGTGCCCCACCTAGTGGAAATGCATGGGGAGCTGGTCCATGTATCGAAGCCTCATCACTAAGGGGGTTATCCTCTTGACCGTGCTACTGAATCCTAGCGAGTATGCGTCACAGAGGAATCCTGTAAACAAACAAATTGTAATATGGTCAATGAGTATATTTGGATAGCTTACAAAAAGGACATGGAAAACCAACCCATTCCTATATGATGCATGTACCTTTTTATTTCCCCGCAACCAGTGTTTCATGTATTGGGTCAAAAAGTAGGTTATCAGAGTCTTGTTGTATGGATACGTCGGCTGCCACACCAAAACTAGGGTCACTGGCCTGAAAGCCGAACCCGAAACACTCAACACTGTTTCCCCAAACCAAACTCACATACTCTTGGTCCTAAGGTAGAACTGACCACCTATGATATCACTCTGTCACGACCCGGCCTAGTGGGGGTCATTCTGTGACTCCCCAATCCCGCCTCCAATTGGATAGGGGTGGGTGACTAGCATCGAGTAGGCATATCACTAACATGAATGGCATTGCCTAAGAACCGGTACACACGCACACATATCCAAGACCACAAATGATGAATTGTAAAATAAAAAGGAACAAAAAATCATGCATAAAACTAAATCCCAACCAATACAGTACGACGAAAGGTAGAGTAATGTAAAAGTAAACAGGGCCAGAATACTCGCCCACCAAAATCAAACAAACAAGAGTATGAAAACTGTGAGCTCCAACTTGTAAGCACAAAACATACAGGGTCTGCTGCTCGTAGCCATAGGAATGCCTCGGCCTGTAGGGAACACAAAAATCTTGGTGCTATCCTGTTCCACCCAGGACTCTTTCTAAAGTCTACTCGTCTTCATGAGACACCATACGTGCGGGAAAATCCCATTCTGGGGTGAGTATAACAATACTCATTAGAGGACCTTGAAAACCAGAATGTAGTACACAGATTAAAGGTAGAGTCATCTATGCACAATATATGTCTACAGAACATATAGAACAAACCATATATACTCAAAACCTTGACCCATGGTCTAGAGACAAGTCACATAACCACATACCCCTGAATAGGATTCTGTTCGATGATTCTGTGATGCACTCGATTTCGGGAGAACACACTCCATGAGTCATATAGATCTGATGACGTCCGTGCGGGAAGTGATGTTCGTCGGGAACCATCACGACATATAGCTACACTCATTATAGTGGAGACAATCCTGAGTGGAAAGGTTACGATAGATAGAATCACTCATTATGGGAGACACACTTTTGTGTGGGAAAGATCTCGATACACAGATGTGGATAACTACTAGGGCCATGGAGGATACCGCATATCATCCAGAATTCACCGGCTAGGTGATACACCATCATGGTAGAGGATCAACACCCTCTAAGGTTTGTCACGTCGATTACTGACCCTACCTAGGGTCATGAATGGATAGATGATCTCGATCCGGGCCTCTTGGATTGATGCTTGAATATATCACAGAATGTCCTGCTAAAGGTATCATACTCCGGAGGGGGAAATGATGTTTGAACTTGAGGGGAACAAGAAGAAGGGGAAATAACCCAAACGAAAGATGTCTAAGGTAAGGTGAACGCAAGGACCATGCAGTTTTCCAAAAAGTACACAACGTGTAGAAAAGATTCACACCGTGTTGTCGGACCCCGGGTACTGCCCATGTACAATGGCCGGTGTCATAGGTTGGTCATGTAGTTAAAACTATGTAAACAGCATGTAGTACGGTGTACATGCCATGTTTGGGTAACTAGGTTTGGCTCCATGTACTCTGGCCATGTGCTCTTACACGGTCATCAACCTGTGTACTCCAACCCATGTAATCGGCACATGAGGTGACCCGCGTAACTGACCTTTCCTAGCCATGTGATGGAGTACATAGTCGTGTTCTCCATCCTATGTCCGTGTATCCTTGGGATTCCCACCGAACTCCGCATAGATTCCCCTACCAAGCTGTACTCGTCGTGGCACCAGAAGCCGTGTAACTCATCCAGTTCCCGTGAACTACCCAAAGTACACACCGAGCTTCTGGGAAGTTCCAACACGGCGTGTGACCGGGGTCACACGTCTTGTTATTCCTCTATGACCCCAAAAGCCTATCCTCCACTACCAAAACTACATGACATGTTCTTTAGAAGTACACACCTTGTACTCTGGAAATTTCCAGAAACGGTGCTCTTCACCGTCATGCCTCTCGGGCTACTCCGATGTTGATCCAGTCGTCCACATGCCACAAAAAATTTAGGTTTTGGTTGCTCCGACGCCACAAAGCCGCTTTCGGTGTTTTCAGACCTTCGATCGACTCCTAAAATGTGTTTTGATCTTCCAGCATGAAGAACGGTCGAAGAGTGATTTTTCCGATCTAGTGTGATTCGTCTCCCGCCATCGTCGTTGCACCTCCACCAGGTGGTTGCGGTGTCAAACCTTTGATTTGGGATCGTTGCGTCACAGAACGGATGCGCAACAATCCAATGTTCATCACCCCATGAAGAAAGTGAAGAACGCACGATTAATGAAGGGGGAAGGAATCCAAATATACAAAACAAGGAACATACCTCCATCATCATTTTTCACGGCATTTATCCGCTAACGATAATAGGTTTATACGGAGAAGAGATCAAAAAAAATAAAAGCATATGTAAATTCCCCAAAATCATCCCAAAAATACCCTCCCGCTAGAACGTATGAATCCGTGGATCAACTTGATCATGGTTGAACTGCGTTCGTCATTTAAACTAAAAAACGGGGAAAATGAATTGAAATAAAAATCCACTACCTTTCAAAAGGATCGATCGCTGATGAAGTCGTCACACTTCCATTGTCGTCGAGATCCTTCAATGCTAGTGCATCGATTCTCGACATAGATCCGTCATCGTTTTTCGCTGAGAGATTTCTCCAACGCGCCGTAGATCCTCCATCAATTTATCACAAAAATTCATCAAAGAACACCAATTGCTTAACCCATAAAAAGGAAAACATGATTGGCAGTTAATTACGTGGCAATATTAATGACTCCTACTTGCCTATTCTTGAGTCATTATGATGCACCATTAATTAAGGAAACAGATGTCACGTCACTGTGTTGCATCGGATGTTTCCATAAAATAAAATAAACATTGAGCAATTTATGTTTTTTTACTTTACTAGAAACTTCCAAAAATTAACATTCTCCCTCGACCCACGCTGGTCGAGGATAGGCTCATTCATAGGTAATGTCGTTGTCCCAGATGCAACGGTGTGCTCAGATTTTTAATCCGGGCATCCATTTGGAAACTGCCACAACTACACACAAGTGCCGACTCAGTTAACATAAAAAGTTGAAACCACCATTCCGGGCTCCCTGGACCTCGGAATGATGTGCAATCTTC
Organism: Viscum album; assembly: GCA_963277665.1. NCBI lineage: Eukaryota > Viridiplantae > Streptophyta > Magnoliopsida > Santalales > Viscaceae > Viscum > Viscum album. The sequence continues at coordinate 1,192,265,018 of OY728121.1, read as the reverse complement.
ACTCTCGGTCTCGAAATAATTCCATATAATATTTTAAAAAAAATTAATGAAAAATCCAAGACATTAAAAACAAATCCTATTTACTCAGACAAAGGAAGCGATGGCCTCATCACGTTGACTTTAATATACGAATCCCATTTGTTGGAGCTCGGGATGGAGGTCACATCATTGGGACTCTCAATTGACCAAACCCTAGACGAGCTCGAATATGTTATTCTTGAGTGGAACTAACTACGGGAGTAGTGGAATTTGATAGATATTACCACTCGATCATTGTTATCCACGCAACCCCAGGAATCTTTCACCATCACACACCATACCATAAGGTATTATGAGGGTGTTTTAAGGGGTTATGTAACAAGACCCTTAAATTTTGATTATCTACATTACTTTTTTTAAAATATATATAATATAATTTTACTTTATTATTGTTACATTCTATATTGTTTTTAAAGCATGAATAGTATTTTTTTAGTTATTGTTCATCTGTGGATTATTGTTTGATAAATTAAAGGATTATGGAATTAAATAATATTTTAATAATATTTTAATATTATTAAATTAGTTTTTATTAATTATAACTGATCGTGTAATTTTTATTAATACAATTGTAATTTGTATTATGTATTGAATGCAATATTTGTAAAAACCAATGAATTTTTTATAAATACTAGTTTTAATTTTAATAGTTAAAATTCACATATTTATAAAATTAAATCGTTAAAATGAATATTATTTTTTGAAATAGGATTTTGAAATTTTCCCAACGGTGGATTTTTCATTATTTTATGAGACTGTCGAATTTTTGGGTAAAAATAAAATATTTTTTAATTATATAAGGTATTTTATGACATCCTAATGAACCAATATTTATTTAATAAAATACAATAAACATTACATTCTTCCAATATAAATTTTTCCATTAAAATAAGCTAATTTTAGTTTTATTTGAATTATTTTAAAATGCCTTTGGGGACCCACAAAGAATTATAAATCATTTTATCTTTTTAAATTATTTTCCTTATGAGTGTGACTCACCTTCACGTAAGAAACCCTATTATTTTAAGAATTTAGGCCATTGGCCTTATAAAATATTTTTTTACACTCCATTTTGTAAAAAACAATAGTTATAAACCATGCACTAGTTTGTGGTTTTTATTTATTTAATTTGATGTGTCTCAAACCTAAATAATAAATAATTCCTTCTCCATTCCAATATAAACCCACACAATCTCTCACGTAATCCTCAATTAAAGATGATAGATTTTTACCAACACCTTCCATCCGCTCTCTATATCCCTCCCAATGTTCCCCAATATCCCAATATTCCACTCTCAAGCCTCTCCCACGCTTTTGGGATCACACTTCAAATTAATGTATTCTCACTTTCATTAATTATGTCCATGTAACCTTTTATTGTTGAGAAATTTTATTTTCAATTATAAATGTAGGGGTATTATTTCAATACTCCCCAGTTAATCCCTCTTCATGTTTTAATAATGATATATCACCTTACACTCTCATTAAATTGCTCCCATGTACACCTGTTACTATGCTGAAATTCCATTACAAATTTCTCAATCCTCATTTACATTCAAGAAATTACATTGTATTGCATATCTATCATCGATTACTATGATGGGAAATGTATCTATATGACTGAACTTCCTATAAATTTCTTGTACATTTTACAATACACCCATTTCTCTATCATCAACCATTTTTATGAATTCTAAAGTCATGTCATTATGGTGCCAAAATTTCACTGTGTTTTCCCAGCCAAAATCATAGTTTAGTGAATAAAATACCCATGTCTCTATCAAGGGTGTTAACCATTATGTCAATATAAATATTTAATGATTCATTCATGTATTTATTCCACATTCCATACTCTCAGAATAACTTATGATGTTGATTGATTCCATGTTATATGATCTGTGTGGCACAATTATGCATGAAATGAAATGTTTAAGAAGGGTGTGCCTTGATAGCACTCTATTATATTGGGTAAATTAATGTATCATGATACATCATGTGCAATGAGTGTTGAAACAAGATAATTCATTTCTAATGAGGGCTTACTCATGTTTCCTTTGCAATGAAGGTTTAATCATGCTCCATGTGAAATGAGACTTGAATGATGCTAATATCTTGTTAAATGTTGTTACCACATCTCGATGTTATGATTATCATAATTAACATGAATTTATGTTATTTTTCACTAGTTCTCCATTGATATTACTATTATCTAACACATAGTGTATTCTATATGTTATTCCGTATCTAATCCCTTTCTGTTCATTATTGCTCACCCTTTTCTTATGCAGTTCCTCGGGTTATCCTATGAAATACTAGTAGGAGGGAAAGTAGTGGTCATGTAAAACAAGTTTTCAATTAGATGTTGCATTCTATATTTTATTTTGTAATTAAATAATCCTAATCCCCAAATAAAAAATACCTATTGATCTTTTATGTAGTATAAAGTGATGGGTTTTTTGAAATAAATCTTATATATGTGTGAAATAAAGATCCAGGTTGTCATATATGCCGCTCTGGCCTAGATGTCCATAGAGGAGAAAAATCATACAACGAGTTTTAGGATTGACTCGGGGTATCCAGGTACATGGCAATGGGCCTTGTTGCACTCTTATTTATGACACTCTAGGGGATATGAATTGTAAATTCACAAGCTTAGTATGAACCATTATTAAGGGAATAAATAAATTCTCCTAAAAATATATTTTTGGATGTTGATCATGGATAACACATATTAAAGCCTATAGATTCATAAGTTAAAGAAATAAAAGTTATTTATAATTCATCAATTTTTTCCATTATATTACCCTTTATGTTCAACACCTAAATTTAATTTTATTACAACCAATAACTGGTTATATGAGGACACGAGAAAATAACTGATGTTATGATAAATGTTATGGATGTTCTAATGAATTGTCCAATCCGATTGGATCATGAATCATTAACTTTTTCAAGATTCTCTCACATTTAACTCATTTATTGAATAGAAACACGGGTCAAGAAGAAAATCCCCCCCCCCTACCCTATGAAATAACAAGTATCTATCTAGTGATTCACAAGACAATTGCCGCCTACTTTTAATGGATCAATTGACCCATAAACCATCAAACAATGGATCAAACCCAATGAAAAGATCATCTCCATTCATCAATGTTCTAAACAAGATAAGGTTCTTCCTGATGCTTATTGTATATAAGGTGAAGCCAAAAAATTGTGGACATTGATAAAAAAATATGAAGCCAGAGGAGGTGATCAGGGTATTTGAATGGAAGGGTTTCTAAAAATAATTCAACAAATATTTTACATGAACCCTCCATCTTTATATAGAAAGATACTTCCATGCCCTGAAGAAACAATATGATGAATCCATCATAGTATACGATGAATACATTACAAGGAATTTACTATATGAAACTGGCTTTTTCATTACCCTTGAATGTAGGGTTGACCACTTCTTTGGTGGGAAGAAACCGAGCATGCAGAATGCCCAGGTGATCCATGACTTCGAGAGCTAAGTGGAAATTTTCTGATGTTCCCTCAAGTTCAAAATAGATATCGATGAATATCAGAGGTGTCATGGGGATATGAATCATAATATGGATTAAAATTCTAGAGATCCGATGGATAAATCTAATGGTTCTGATAAAATCAAACACCACAGTTAGAAAAAGGTGTGTATGTAAGAACTTGAGAAATTTCCTCAATGGGATGAGGAGATGCATTAGGTGTGGAAGAGATGGTCATCTAGTTGTTATCTACCAACAATACAAACTTTTGGCTATTATATAGATAAATAATGTTTGGTTTAAAGCTCAACACAATTTTCATTACTTCAACTACAAATAACCAGAGCACCTTGAAAAGTAGTGCCCTAGTCCAAGGGATGTCAGAGGTAACCAACATCCTCCACGATAGCATGGGAGATATTTTTCTATCACTACGGTAGATGTGAACCCCTGCAACAATGTGGCGACAAGTATGCTAGTTATTCATTTAGGAATAATTAACTAACTCATTGATTCTAGTTTTACAGATTCTTCTATATCCTGAATGTTTATTTGAACAATTCAAACACCCCCACACCTCTTGGATGTAATGATGTTGGTGGGTATGAAAAATGGGGAAATCATTTCATATATTGAATATAACACATCCCCTGTCATAATTTGTGGATAGAACATCCCAAAAAACCTCATAATACTCTATCTAGTAGAATTTTATGCAATTATAGCCTTGGATGGGATTTACATGTATACAGAAGAAATAAATTTCCATGAGAGGGAAATCATTATCCATGTGGAGATTTGACCCCTGATTCTATAAAACTCCAAGGAAATAAGATGAATCTTTTTTAGCTACATCATCTCAATAATTGAAATTAATTGCCTATGAGAATTCATATTTGGATCAAATTATTGAGTTTATTGAAACAACCATCACTGAGGAAATTCTTATTGTGATTGAATTTTCTAAAGTGTATCAGAAGTAATTTCATGTTCTTCCTCCTATAAGTGAAGTAGAATTGTCAATTGACCTTATACCTAGGTCATTGACAATACCCAAAACTCCATAGGGAATATCATTTCTGGATCTTGATAGCTGTCGTAACAACTACAAAAGAATATGGATAAAGGGTTTATACAAGAAAGTGCTTCACCATGGGCTGATCCAGTCATCTGTGTCATGGAGATGGATGGGTAAATGTGGATTTGCATTGATTATCATGATCTCAACAAAATCATGATAAAGAAGAAGTATCCACAGCCAAAACTTGTTTACTTGTTTGATTAGATTCGTGCATCACAATATATTTCTAAAGTTGATAAGCATTTTTTATATTATCAAGTAAGGGTTATGAAGGAATATATCACAAAGACAACTTTTCATAAAAGGTACATGAAATATAAATTCATAGTAATGCCTTTAAGGCTCACTAATACTCCATAAACATTCATGGACATGATGAATAGAGTATTTAGAGAATACATATAAATAATTGTGGTAGTATTTATAGATGATATTATAATATACTCTAAAATGAAGGAGGATCATGGGGAGCATCAAAGAACTGTGCTAGAGACCTTGCGGAAGGAGAATCTCTATGAAAAGTATAGAATGTTGAGTTCTTGTTGAATGAAGTCTCATTCATGGGCCATTTCATCACACGTAATGAGATATATGAGGATCCCTCCAAAACTACTGTAATAGAGGGATGGATTTGGCCATCATCGGTAACAAATATCCATATCATTTTTTGGATAGCTGGATATTATAGATGATTTTTTAGAAATTTTTCACGATTTTCCAACCATCATACCAAGCTAACTCAAAACCGATTAATGATTTCATGGATTGATGAATTCGAATAATTCTTCAAGGAGTTGAAAAGGTGGTTTATCACTATACCTGTGCTCACATTAGATACAAGAGGAGAACTACTTTTTGTATTCAGTGATGCTTCGATGAATGTAATTTTTTTATGATGAAATATGAAAAGTAATTTCTTATGCTTCAATTAAATAGAAATTCCATGTTAAAAATTATCCTACACATGATCTGGAGTTTGATGTTGTGATCATTCCTTATATTATATGGCAGTATTATTTCTTTGTGGAGAAGTGTGAAATATATACAGAAAATACTATTCTAAAGTATATATTCAAACATAAAGAGTTGAATATAGACCAATGAAGATGGTTAGATTTGATCAAAGATTATGACATCTCAATCCATTACAACCCTGGGAAATCGAACAACGTGGAAGATGCTCTAAGTTAAAAAGACTCACCTATTCATTCATTGATGGGAATCGAGAAAGATCCAATTTTCCTATATTTATTGATGATGGACATGAGAATAATAATGAAGGGAACATAATCAATACTTTCAAAAATGATTGCTCGACCATCTCTTTTGGAAGGTTAAAGGATGCTCAAAAGGATGATGTGAAAATTTAGAAGAAATAGAAAGATATCAGAAAACAAAAATACTCATTGTTCAATGTAAATGAAGAAGGAATTGTGAGATTTGGGAAAAGACTATGTGTTCCATAAATTCCAGAGCATTAGAAGGAACTTTTTGATGATTCACATAGTTCATATTTATCTATTCTCTCAGGAAAAATAGATATGTTTCGGGATCTTTGAGTGAATTATTGGTCGGATAATATAAAGAAGGATATTTATGAGTATACATCAATGTTCCTATTGTGTCAAAAAATCAATTAAGTGTGGAAGATGTCTAGGGGTATGATGCATCCATTTCATATACCAGCAAGGAAATGGGAGAACATTACAATGGACATTGTCGCTGGACACACAAAGACATCCAAAGGCTATAATGCAATATGGGTTGTTTTGGATCTTCTAAAATAGTGTGAATTGTTCATTGATATTTGTGAGGATTTCTCATTGGAACCACTGGAAGTGATATGTAGAGATCTGAATCTTGATGTAAGTGGATATGAAATTACATTTGCGGAATACTTAATACATAAAAAAACAGACACACAACTACTGTAATAGTTTAGTGTCTTTGGAAACTCGAAATGAAATCTTTTAATCGTGGTGAAAGATCTTCAACATCTCCCATAAAGATCATCCCCTTTTGGTTTTATTACCTAAAACATTTCTTTATGATCCTGGGGGAAAGAAAACATATAAAGGGTTAGCTAAAATTCTTAGTAAGGGTATGCATGGATAAATTAAAACAAATAATATACATTTGAACTTAAAAACATGAACATAATGTTTAAAAATAAAAATCTTGAGAAATGACATAAAACATGGCAGTACATAAGGCATAGATCATAAAGAAACATTAATCATGATACAATAGCATGGTAATAAAACATGTAATTGTGAAAAAACATTAAGCACATGATATGATTTACATAGTAGCCAAGGCATTGCTGCCAAGACCATCTTAGTGGACAAAGTCCCTTACTGAACCGGGTTTACTTTCCGTTCCAGCCCTGTATTACTGAACCAGATTTACTTTCCGTTTTATCCATGTTTATATCATGAGATAAAAATCATCTCCAAATGAATTGGAGGGAGATATAGGTCCCACCAATCACATAATTAAATCATTCTTACTTTTACCACAACATAAACATAAATCATTCATCATAACCCAATGAATAAAATGGGTTTCATAAACATCATCCCATCATAACACAATGCATATAAATCAAATGGATATAATTTCATTATAAGAAAAATGAAACCATGTAAATCATAGAGACATTATACATGAAACATAATCAAACTATATAATGTCATCTTATACGGAAAATAGTTTTTAAAAAACACTTTAAATGAATTCTTGAGGAAAATATCATTTCTTCTTCAAAAACATTTTCTTTTCACAAAATACCAATAAAATTTAAAAGAAAAGGATTTTTTTGAAAATAATTATGAAATATTGTAGAGTATGATTCATTATAATAATTAATTATGAAACTATAAAGATCCATTCATGCCGTATATTTTAATAATAAAATTCTTCTCATACGTTTATCGGAAAAGTCAAAAAGTACCTCGTATGGTAAACAAAAGAATGATTCCTTCCATTTGATGTGGTAAAATTAGAAAAGGGTAAAAATGACCTTAAAATACATTGAAGAAAATTAAACATTTTATGAACAAATTTTGAGAACATATGGACATGGATAATAATAATAACCCTAGAAAATACTTACGAATAAACAATCTCGGATAAGAATGAGATTTGAATAATTATCCCATACCTAAGGTCTGATATGATTCCTATGTATCCAAACCTCCTATATAATTATTAAAATAATTTCATTGACTCATTAAAGACTAATATTCATTGTTATGATATCATATATGGTTTACTTATGACTTTATATGACACGTTCTTTTGTAAATCCCATGTTAAAGCAACGTTTTGTGTAAAATCATCTTATTTATCATACATGTTTGGACTTGTTGTTCTTGATGTTATTATTACTTATATAATAATTTAATTACATCAAGAATGTAAATAATTATTTATATATCATATATATTCATTATATATCAAGTATATACATATATTTATAATAGTACATAACATATGGAGATAAGAAATGAAATGCACCGTTCATGAAGACGGTAAGCTGTACATACGCATGAATGCTAATTTCATTAATATTTATTATTTTAATGGAATAGTTATATTATAATTCCAGAATCATATAATATATAATATAATTAACTCCATCCTTTATACATCCCACATAAGTAATTAACGAATCACATCACTTTGAGGGGGCGGTAGTCCGCACTTCCACAAATGAGATTATCGTATTTTCCTACTATGGATACCATAAAGTTTTATTATAATTGGGAAGTAAATAAGAATAAAGAAATCATAAAAAAAATTTATATAATATGTAATTACAGTGCCATCATAATGTCCACCTTGAGAGGTGGTAGGATAAAATCGAACAATCATCATTTTGTGAGGCGTTAGTTTTCCATCCACAGAAACATTATGTTCTTCATCCATTATATGGAGGTGTGTGTAATTATAGTTCAAATACTTCGCATAAAAACATCCTAGTATATTTAGGAGAATGTTTTTGTTAAAAAATAACGCATGAAAAAGATTTTAGGGGTTGGAAAAATAAAATAAAAGAAAACAATTTAAGAGAAACTGTTACCTTTAGTTTGGGTAACATCCTTTGGTTTGAACCAAAATGACTTCTTGGAGTGCCTTATTCCTAAGTTAAGGCTTCTAGGGGGAGGAGATGGATTTAGGGAGCTTAATTGGGTAGTGTTTGGACGAGCCAAAAGGCATGATATGTGTGAGGAATTGGATAGAAATGGTCTCATTTTATAAGGGAGAGGAGGGGCTCTTTAGGAAAGAGTGAAAATATTATTTTATAATATAATGATATTCGGTTGTTAATGGTCCAAAAATCATTATAGTAGAATATACGATGAATCATGGACGATATATAATCATCCAATAAGAATTGGACATGTTTTGGATAATATTGTATTTATTACAATCTTATTTATTTAAATCTATTATTAATGAGGTAAATACTGCTTCATTATTGTCTCATAAATAATTTAATTTATTTGATATCTAAAAATTATAAAGAAAATACCATCATGTAGTCAATAGTATTATATTTCCAATTAATATTTATAGTCGAAATATAATTTATATATTACCTTATGAAAAAATTACTAAAAGAGTTTTGTTAATGCCAATTTTGCCTTTACATTAAATTAATATATCTAATGTGTCATTGTCTTTCATAAGTGGGTCCATGGTGTCCCAACATCGACCCATGGATGTCAATGGTCGTCCATTACTCATAAAATAAGGTTTGGACAAGTGTTAAGGTTATTTTTAATTATTATAATATTCTTTTAACCTTGAATTACCTAATTTACCTTTAACCGTGGTAAATAAAAGTAAAATGTTACTATTCAACAAAAAATATTTTTATCTAATTGAACGACATTTAACTCCATGATATTAACCATGTCACTCAGATTTTATAAATTCAACTCACAGAAGTGGTGAAATTATGTTTTATGAACAATTGCAAAAACTCATGGGAGGTGGGTAAAAGATGGTGAAAAGTTCAATACAATTTTTTTATAAATCTTATATTATTATAAAATGACTCCAATGAATTTCATTGAAAATATATAAGTATTTTGTATCTTTTTTTACCTAAAATAAATTTAAATTAAAAAATTATTATTTAAAAAAAATTTTGTTTTAACCAAAAACTCAGTGTTTTCACTATTTATAAAAAAATTACGTTTTTCAGAAAAATACCAAAAATTCATGCTAAGATATATTTGATATTCCAAATTCAAAACATATTTCTATTTTTTCAAATTCAATAAATAGGAGTGGAATTAATTAATTTTAAATTTAATTACCGTTATCAAAATAAATAGCGTGTTTTTAAGAAACAATATCTATCAAAATATTGATACTTGTTTATGTCCAATTTCAAAGTGAAATTAATTCGAATGACCAAAATTGGATTAAATGGTATGAATATATTCTAATTACACTTTAAAAAAATTAAAAATATAATCTAACCATATAAATTATTGCGAAGAAAAATTTTGTTTTTAAAAAAAATATACCGTGTTTTTACTATTCATCAAAATATGAATGTTAACAAAATAATATGAAAATTTTATCCAAAGTAAATTTTTGTATCCTGATTCCAAAGAAGAATTTTATTTTGTCAAAATTCCACTTATAAACATGTCAAAAACTAGATTTCAAATGGGTGCGCCATTAGAAGGTGGTAAAACTGCATTTTTTTATAAATACTTCTTTTATCCAAAAATCTGATTTCGTTTTCATACCTCATTATAGAAAATGTCTAATATGAATTATAATGTTATAAAATTAAAAATTCATTTAGAACTATTAATAATGTCTTCTTTATAATATTATAATAATATATTGTTGTTTAGTAAAACCAAGTATTGCGTACTACCCACGCTATCGAGGAAGGTCGCGATTGCGTGTAATGCAAGCCAAGTCAGGGTGAAGTGTAGTGCAAGACTCCTTTGTTGCTTTTTATAACAAAATCAAACCATATTTCATTTATAAACTGAATATATATATATATACACACACTCAAGGTGGCATAGAATAACTACTATCAAATGAACTTGAAATTGTATATAACATGATCAAAGAATAGTGTTGCGTATACTACAAGCTAATATGGTGTTGCATATATCACAAGATAAACTTGGCATAGAATACAACAGAATACATTAAATAAATTAAAAATAATACTTCTCATAAAATCTCAGGGTGTTACATTCTACCCCCCTTAAAATGAAAATCTCCCTCGAAATTCGTCGGGGTTATAAGTAGTTTACTTCTTGAATGTTTCTTTAATAGAAACACACATACAAAAAAGGAATACCAAAACATAACTTTAAAAACTAAATTATGAAAAATAACTGTTACCCAAAATATATAATCATTGTGTTTCCACATAAGAGATCATAAGTGAAAATATGGATATGGAAGAGAAATATAACCATAAACTTTTGATGATGAGTGGTAGAGGACATGGATATGAAAAAGACAAAAATCACAATGCCATAAATTTGTGATGATCTAAGTTACCATCTGGTTCATCAGATTTGAGAGCATAGGAAAACATTTTTTTTCTTTCAACATAATTTCCCTAAAGTTCAAGAATTGGAAATAGAAGAATACTTAATTTATTTCGGTACAATATCATTGTTATGTGTTCCTTAAACAATTTCCACTTCATCTCTTGATGAAATGAAGTTGAATTTATATTTCGTGAAGTATTAGCAGATCATGTGATAGAATGATAGGTCATTCCATCTTTCTCAAACATAAGGATTGTAAAATACATATATATAATTCCATCTATGATGAGATTAATCGTATATGGTTCCAAAAATGGACTTATACCTCATCTATCATACCACATAACATAATTAAACTAGTTTCTACTAAATAGGGACTTCCTGCAGGCCATTGGTAGGCGATAATGTCATGTTGCTCTTTGTTTATGGGTTCGATTCCCGCAACCTTGTCTGACGCGACAGGTTTTCGCCCATCCTAGAGGTTGTTATTTTTTCTAAAGTTATACTATCATAATATCAAAAATCTCTATCCATAAACAATACTATCTGATGTCCAACATAATCCATTCCATCCTTTGGGCTTTTCGAAAATACATCTGTCTAATCATATAGTATAAAGAGAATTATTACTAAAAAGGTCATATAACAAGCACGTGAATACATATATCACAAGATATATCATTTTGATCGCATTCCAAACTTGTGAATACCTTAATCTTGTATTCTCGGGAAAAATGATTACCCATTGAAACATAGTGAAAACATAAATGCTGTCAAAAGTTAACTATTTCCACATACAAAAATCCAAAAATTTCTATATACTCAAACCATGATATTACATTGTCCTTATATCAGTCATGAGATTATTTCATTTTATCTTTATCCCTTCATTATGCACATATCATTTGCTTTCCAAAATATTTGAATCACTTTTCATGGTTATCGGTACCCTAAAATCATTGAAAACAACAATAGACTAATAGAAAAATATTCCAATGCACCATAAAATTACTTCATTAACATTATTCTTGAATACCAATACATAAACACTTCAATCCATCCACTTCAATGATTTTCATGGAATAAGTCCTTCCTTGATTTAGAAGTAACCTCTTAGGTCAGGGCATTGAGTTGGGTAATGCCCATGTTCTCCACAAATAATACATTGGACTCCATAACAGTCTTTCACTATATGACCCTTTTCTCCACATAGATAACATCTTCCCCTAAATTTTAGGTATTCCTCAAGGTTCTTCTTCCCTTCTATAGAAATCTCAATCATCCTGTCTCTATGATCCTCACTATGCGAACATGCATAAAATTCCATCTTCCTCTTATTTGATGACATAGAAATGCCACCCAACTTCACCTTGTTAATCATATATCATTATGAATGATTTGGAATAATCATAATATCTTTCTCTCTAGGAATCACTCAATTTTGTTGATCACAGTCACCAATTTTTCCATTGGAATCAACGTTAACTGAATTCCTTCTCGTTCAACACATTGACTAAAACCAAAAACCATAGTGTAAGAAATAATTAAAATAACAAGGAAGCACATAATCATTAAAAGTCACTTATGGGATGTCTAACTTATCACACATTCTTTAATCCATGTAACCTTAGGTTCACCCTAGGATATTTATGATCGTCAACATAATTCTTTTACTCTAAACTATAGTTATATTAAACCATAGGGACATCCCTAGATATACATTAGAGATATCTCTAGGGATCTCACTAATGTTTTCGCATCTTAGTTTCCAAAGGTTGACTAAACCATTCATCTGATACCAACTATAGAGACTCAAATCTTGATGTACATGGAAATTAAATTACTTTTGCGGAATACATAATACATAACAAAAATAGACACACAAGGACCGTAATAGTTTTGTGTCTTTGGAAACTCAGAACGCAATATTCTAATCATTGTGAAAGATCTTCAACATCTCCAATAGAGATCTTCCCCTTTTGTTTTTCTTACATAAAACCTTTCTTTAAAATCCTAGGGAAAATAAAACATATAAAGGGTGAGATAAAATGCTCCGTAAGGGTAATCATGGATAAAATAAAACAATTCATATACATTTGAACTTAAAAACATGAACATAATGCTTAAACATCAAAATCTTGAGCAATGACATAAAACATGGCAGTACTTAAGGAAAAGATCATAAAGAAACATTAATCATGCTAAAATAGAATGGGAATAAAACATGTAACTTTGGAGAAACATTAAGCACATGATATGATTTCCATAGTAGCGAAGGCATTACTCCCAAGACCATCATAGTGGACAACGTCCCTTGATGAACCGGGTTTACTTGCCCTTCCAACCCTATATTACTGAACCAGATTTACTTTCTGTTTCATCCATGTCTATCTTATGAGATATAAATCTTTATCTGATGAATTGGAGGGATATATAGGTCCCACCCTTCTCATAATGAAATAATTCTTACTTATTCCACAACATAATCATAAATCATTCATCATAACCCAAATAATAAAATCGGTTTCATAAACATCATTCCATCATAACATAATACATATAAAACAAATAGATAACATTTCATCATAAGAAAAATGAAACCATGTAAATCATATAGACATTATACTTGAAACATAATCAAACTAAATAATGTCATCTTAGATGGAAAATAGTTTTGACAAAACACTTGAAATGAATTCTTGAGGAAAATATCCTTTCTTCATCAAAAACATTTTATTTTCACAAAATTCCTTGAGAATTTAAAAGAAAAGGATTTTGTTGAAAATACTTATGAAATATTTTAGATTAATCTTCAAAAAAATAATGCATTAAGAAACTTTAAAGATTTTTCCATGCCATATAAGTTAAAAATATATTTCATCTTGTACTTTGGTCGAAAAAGTCAAAAAGTACCTCAAATGGTAAACAAAAGAAATATTCCTTCCATATGTTGTGTTAAAAGTATAAAAGGGTAAAAATGAATTTAAACATAAATGGAATAAAATTAAACATTTTATGAAAACATTTTGAGAAAATATGGACATGGATAATAATCAAATCCCAAGTAAATACTTACGAATAATCAATCTCGGATAAGAATGATATTTAGATAATTATCCCTTACCTTAGGTCCGATATGCTTCATACATATCCAAACCTCCTGTATAATGATTTAAATAAGGTAATGGAATTATTATAGTTACATATTCATTGTTAAGATATCATATATGGTTTACTTATAACTTTATATTACCCGTTCTTTTGTAAATCCCTTGTTAAAGCAACGTTTTGGGTAAAATCATCTTATTTATCGTACATGCTTGGAGCAGTTTGTGTTGATGTTATTATTACCTATATAATTATTTAATTACTTCCAGAATTCAAATCATGATATATATACTATATATATTCATTATATATCCAGCATATACATGTATTTATAATAGTACATAACATATGGAGATAAGAAATGAAATGCACCGTTCAGGGAGACAGTAAGCTGTACGTACGCATGAACGCTACATTCATTTACATTTATTATTTTAATGGAATAGGTATATTATAATTATAGTATAATATCATATATAATATCATTAAATCCATCCTTTATACATCCCACATAAGACCTTAACGAATCACATCACGTTAAGGGGTGGTAGTCCGAACTTCCTCAAATGAGATTATAGTATTTACCTACTATTTAAACCATAAATGATTGATATAATTGGGAATTAAATAAGATTAAGGAAATCATAAACATAATATATATCATATATAAATACAGTGTCATCATAATGGACACCATGAAGGGCGGTAGGAGAAAATCGAACAATCATCGTTATGTGAGGCGTTAGTTTTCCATCCATAGAAACATTATGTTCTTCATCCATTTGATTGAGGTGTGTGTAATTTTAGTTCAAATAATTCTCATAAAAACATCCTATTATATTAAGGATAATGGTTTCGTTAAAAAAGAATGTATTATAAATAGTTTAGTGGATGGAGAAGTAGAATAAAATAAAAAAATTTAAGAGAAACCATGACCTTTAATTTGGGTATCTTCCTTTGGTTTGAACCAAAAGGACATCTTAGAGAGCCTTATTCCTAAGGTAAGTCTTCTAAGGGGAGGATAGGGATGTATGGAGATTAATTGGGCAGAGTTTGGACAAGCCAAATGGCTTGAGATGTGTGAGGAATTGGATAGAAATTGTCTCATTTTATAATGGAGAGGATGGGATCTTTAGGAATGAGTGAAAATATTATTTATAATATAATTATATTCAGTTTCTAATGCTCCAAAAAACATTATCGTAAAATATAAGATGGCTCATGGTCGAGATATAATCATATAATCAGAATTGGATATGTTTTGGATAATATTTTAATCATTATAATCTTATTTATTTAAATCATTTATTAATGAGGTGAAAACTCTATCATTATTGTGTCATAAATAATTTAATTTATTTGATGTTGAAAAATTATAATTAAAATACCAAAATGTAAGAAATCCTTATATATTTCCAATGAATATTTATAGTCAAAAAGATATTTTATATATCCCCTTATAAAAATTAATTACTAAAGATTTCTGTAAATACCAATTTTGTCTTTATAATAAATTAATTAATCTAATGTATCATTGTCTCTCATAAGTGTTTCCATGGGGTCCAAAAATCGACCCAAGGATGTATATGGTCGGACATTACTCATCCAATAAGTTTTGTACAAGTTTTACGTTAAATTTGAATTATTATAATATTATTTTCACCTTGAATTACCCAATTTACCTTTGACCGTGGTAAATAAAAGTAAAAAAGTTACTATTCAACAAAAATTATTTTTTTCTAATTGAACCACATTTTACTCCTTAATATTAACCGTGTCTCTTAAATTTTTTAAATTCTAATCACTGAATTAGTAAAATTAATTTTTATGAACAATTGCAAAAACTCTTAATAGGTGGGTAAAAGATAGTGAAAAGTTCAATACAATTTTTTTTATAAATATAATATTATTATAAAATTACCACAATGAATTTCATTGAAGATATATAATTATTTTTTTTATTTGGGCCTAAAATTAATTTAAATCAAATAAATTATTATTTAAAAAAAAGTCAGGTTTAACCAAAAAATCAGTATTTTCACTATTCATCAAACATTGAAGTTTTTCAGAAAAATAACAAAAATTCAGCCGAAACTATATTTGATATTCCGAATTCAAAATTGATATCTATTTTTCCAAATTCAATAAATTGGATTTGGATTAATTAATTTTAAAATTAATTCCTGTTATTAAAATAATTAATGTGTTCTAAGAAACAATAACTATCAAAAGATTGATACTTGTTTATGTCCAATTTCAAAGTGAAATTAATTTCAATGAACAACATTGGATTAAATGTTAAAAATATATTCTAATTACACTTTAAAATAAATTAAAAATATAATCTAACCATATATATTATTAATAAGAAAAAATATGTTTTTAATTAAAATATAGCGTGTTTTTACAATTCATCAAAAGATAAAAGTTACCAGAATAATAAGAAAAAATAATCCAAAGTAAATTTTTATATCCTGATTCCAAAGAAGAATTTTATTTTGTCAAATTGAACTTATAAACATTTCAAAAACTAGATTTAAAATGTGTGCGCCAACAAAAGGCGATAAAACTGCATTTTTTTAAAAATACTTCTTTCATCTGAAAAACTAATTTTGTTTTCATACCCCATTAAATAAAATGTGTAAGATGAATTATAATGTAATAAAATTCAAAATTCAGTTAATAATTTTCATAACGCCTAGTTTATAATATTATAATAATATATCATTGTTTAGTGAAACCCGGTATTGTGTACTACACATGTTATCGAGGAAGGTTGTGATTTCGTGTAAGGAAATCCAAGTCAGGGTGACCTGTAGTGCAAGACTCCTTTGATATTTTTTATAACAAAATCCAACCGTATTTTATTTATACACTGAATATATATATATATACACACTAAATGTGTAACAGAATAACTACTACCAAATGAACTTGAAATTGTATATAACACGATCCAAGAATAATATTATGTATACTACAAGCTAATATGGTGTTGTGTATAGCACAATATAGTCATGGTGTAGCATAAAACACAAGACATTAAATAAATTAAAAATAATACTTCTCATAAAATCTCAGGTTGTTACATTCTACCCCCTTAAAATGAATTTCACCCTCGAATTTCGTCGGGGTTATAAATGGTTTACTTCTCGAAAGTTTATTTAATAGAAACCCACATCGTAAAAAGGAATACCAAATCATAACGTTAAAAAATAAATTATGAAACATAATATTTACCCGAATTATCTAATCACTGGGTTTCCACATAGGAGAACATAAGTGAAAATATGGATATGGAAGCGAAATATAACCATCATCTTCTGATGAAGAGTTGTAGAGGACATGGCTATGAAAAATCCAACAATCACAAAGTCAGAAATTTGTGATGATCTAAGGTGCCATCTGATTCATCAGATATGAGGGCACTAGGACAACATATTTTTGATTTCAAGATCATTTCCCTAATGTTGAAGAATTTGAATTAGAATAATACTTACTTTGTTTTGGTACAATCTAATTGTTGTTTGTTCCTTAAACAATTTCCACTTCATCTCTTGAAGAAATGAAGTTGAATATGTCATCCGTGAAGTGTTAGCAGATTATTTGATTGAATGATAGGCCATTCCATCTGTCTCAATCATAAGGTTAGAAAAAGATGTATATATATATATAATCCCATATATGCTGAGATTAAACGTATATGCTTCCAAAAATGAACTTATACTTCATCTATCATACCGATTAATATAATAAAACTAGTTTCTACTAACCAGAGAATTAATGTAGGCAGTGGTAGGTGATAAATTCATGTCGCACTTCGGTTGTGGTTTTGATTCCTGCTACCTTGTTCGATGAGACGGGTTGTCACCCTTGCTGCATGTTGTCCTTTTTTTTAAAACTATACAATCATAATATCAAAAATATCTATCCTTAAACAATACTATCTAATGTCCAACATAATCCATTCCAACCTTTAGGCTTTTCAAAAATAATTCTATATATTCTTATAGTATAAAGAGAATGATTACTAAAAAGGTCATATAACAAGCATGTGAATACATATATCACAAGATATATCGTTATGATCAATAAATGAACACTACAATCCATCCTCTTTAATTATTGTCATGGAATAAGTCCTTCCTTGATTTATAAGTAACCTCTTATGTCAGGGCATTATGTTGGTAAATGCCCATGTTCTCCACAAATAAGACATTGAACTCCATAACAGTCTTTCACTCTATGACCCTTATCTCTACACAGATAACATCTTCCCCTCCATTTGAGTTATTACTCAAGATTCTTCATCCCTACTTTTGAAATCTCAATAATGCTTTCTCTGTGCTCCTAACCATGTGAACATGCATAAAATTCCATCTTCCTCTTATTTTATGACTTAGGAATACCACTAGAGTTCACCTTGTTAATCATATATCGTGATGACTGATTCTGAAAAATAACAATATCTTTCTCTCTAGACTTTACACAATTTGTTTGATCACAGTCACCAATTTGGCCAACGGAATAAACGTTAACTGAATTCGTTCTCGTTCCCTACATTGACTAAAACTAGAAACCCTAGTGTAAGAAATAGTTAGAATAACGAGGAACCACATAATCAATAAAAGTAACTTATGAGATGTCTAACTTATCACACATTCTTTAATCCATGACACCTTAAGATCACCCTAGGTTATTCATGATAATCAACATAATTCTAGTACTGTAACCTATAGTTATACTAAACCTTAGGGACATCCCTAGACATACCTTTGAAATAACTCTAGGGATCTCACTAAAGTTTTTGCATCCTAGTTTCCAAAGGTTTACTAAACCATTCAATTGATACCAACTGTAGAGACACAAATCATGATGTACATGGAAATTACATTACTTTTGCAGAATACTTAATACATATCAAAAACAGACACACAAGGACTGTAATAGTTTAGTGTCTTTGGAAACTCAGAATGAAATCTTCTAATCATGGTGAATGATCTTCAACATCTCCCATAATGATCATCCCCTTTTGGTTTTCTTACCTAAAACCTTTCATTAAAATCCTGGGGAAAAGAAAACATATAAAGGGTGAGCTCAAATGAACAGTAATGGTAAGAATGGATAAAATAAAGCAAATCAGATACATTTGATCTTAAAAACATGAACATAATTTTTAAACATCAAAATCATGAGCAATGACATAAACCATGGAAGTACATAAGGTATAGATCATAAAGAAACAATAATCATTATAAAATAGAATGGGAATAAAACATGTAATTGTTGAAAAACATTAAGCACATGATATGATTTCCATAGTAGCCAAGTAGTTGCTGCCATGTCCATATTTGTGGGAAAATTCCCTTACTGAACCGGGTTTACATGTCGTTCCAGCCCTGTATTACTGAACCTGATTTACTTGTCATTTCATCCATGTATATCTCATGAGATATAAATCTTTACCCAATGCATTTTAGTGAGATATATGTCCCATCCATATCATAATGAAATCATTCTTACTTGTGCCAGAATATAAACATAAATTATTCATCATAACCCAAAGAATAAAATGGGTTTAAAAAAAACATCATCCCATCATAACATAACCCATATAAAACAAATGGATATCATTTCATCATAAGAAAAATGAAGCCATTTAAATCATAGAGAAATTATACATGAAACATAATCAAACTAAATAATGTCATCTTAGATGGAAAATAGTTTTGACAAAACACTTCAAATGATTTCTTGAGGAAAATAATCATTCTTATTTAAAAACATTTTATTTTCAAAAAATGACATGAAAATTTAAAAGAATAGGATTTTGTTAAAAATACTTATGAAATATTTTATAGTATGCTTCATAAAAATAATGCACTATGAAATTGTACTGATCTGTTCATGCCGTATAAGTTAAAAATAACATTCTTTTCGTACTTTTGTCAAAAAAGTGAAAAAGTACGTCGTATGGTAAACAAAATTAATATTCCATCCATATGATGTGGTAAAAGTAGAAAAGGGTAAAAATGACTTTAAAAATACATTAAATAATATTAAACATTTTATTAAATCATTTTGAGAACATATGGACATGGATAATAATCATAACCCCAGTAAATACTTACAAATAATCAATCTCGGAAAAGAATGAGATTGGAATAATTATCCCTTACCTTAGGTTCGATATGCTTCGTACATATCCGAACATCATGTATAATGATATAAATAATTTCATTGACTTATTAAAGAATCATATTCACTGTTATGATATCATATATTGTTTACTTATGACTTTATATTACCCGTCCTTGTGTAAATCGCATGTTAAAGCAACGTTTTGGGTAAAATCATCTTATTTATCGTACGTGTTTGGAATTTTTTTTCTTGTTGTTATTATTAAATATATCATGATTTAAATACTTCCAGAATTTATATCATGATTTATATATCATATATATTCATTATATATCCATCATATACATGTATTTATAACAGTACATAATATATAGAGGTAAGAAATGAAATGCACTGTTTATGGAGATGGTAAGCGGTACGTACGCATGAATTCTAATTTCATTTATATTTGTTATTTTTATGAAATAGCTATATAATATTTCCAGTATAATATCATATATAATATCATTAACTCCATCCTTTATACATCCCACATATGGCATTAACGAATCACATCACCTTGAGGGGGCGGTAGTCCGCACTTACTCATATGACATTATCGTATTTAATAAACATAATATATATCATATATAAATACAAGGCTATCATAATGGCCACCATGTGAGGCGGTAGGAGAAAATCGAACAATCATTGTTTTGTGAGGAATTAGTTTGCCATCCACAGAAACATTATCTTCTTCATACAATAAATAGAGGTGTGTGTAAGTTTAGTTCGAATCCTTCTCATAAAAACATTCTAGTATATTGATTATAATGTTTTTTTACAAAATGAAGGATTTAGAAGAGTTTAGTGGTTAGAGAAGTAGAATAAAAGAAAACAATTTAAGAGAAACCATTTCCTTTAATTTGGGTAACTTCATTTGGTTTGAACCAAAATGACTTCTTAGAGTGACTTCTGACTATGGTAAGGATTATAGAGGGAGGAGAGGGATGTAGGGAGCTTAATTGGGAAGAGTTTGTACAAGACAAATGTCTTGTGAGGTGTGAGGAATTAGATAGAAATGGTCTTCTTTTATATGGTAGAGGAGGGGCTCTTTAGGAAAGAGTGAAAATATTATTTTATAATATAATTATATTTGGTTTCTAATGGTTAAAAAATCATTATAATCGAAGAAAAGATGACACATGGTCGATATATAATTATCCAATCAGAATTTGACACTTTTTGGATAATATTTTAATCATTATAATCTTATTTATTTAAATCATTTTTAAATGATGTAAATAGTGAATCATTATTGTGTCATAAATAATTTGAGTTATTTGATGTCTAAGAATTATTAAAAAAAATACCAAAGGAAATCCTTTTATCTTTACAATGAATATTTATAGTCGAAAATATATTTTATATAGCCCCTTATAAATATTAATTAATAAATATTTTTGTTAATGCCAATTTTGTCTTTACATTAAATTAATTAATCTAATGTGTCATTTTCTTTCATAAGTGGATCCATGGGGTCACAAAATCGAACCAAGGATGTTCGTGGTATGACATTACTCATCTCATAGGGTTTGGACATGCGTTATGGTAATTTTGATTTATTATAATATTCTTTTAACCTTGAATTACCATATTTACCTTTAACAGTGGAAAATAAAAGTAAAAAGTTACTATTCACAAATAATTATTTTTATCTAATTGAACCACATTTTACTCCTTTATATTAACCATGTATCTTGGATTTTATAAATTCAACTCACATAAGTGGTAAAATTATGATTTATGAAGAATTGCAAAAGCTCATAAGAGGTGGGTAAAAGATGGTGAAAAGTTCAATACAATATTTTTATAAATCTACAATTATTATAAAATGACTCCATAAATTTCATTGAACATATATAATTATTTTGTATCTATTTTGACATAAAATAAATTTAAATCAAATAAATGATTATTTAAATAAAATGTTGGTTTTAACCAAAAACTTAGTGTTTTCACTATTCAACAAAAAATGAAGTTTTTCAGAACAATACAAAAAATTCAGCCTAAGATATATTTAATTCTTTCCCCTTTCCGGATTTCCTCTACACGGTTAAACCACACTGTTCACCTAGAACACCACTACATGGCATGTTTGTGCCTGACATTGCATGTACTCATTAGGGTTTAACCGCCCGTGTTGTTATTCACACGGTCAGATTCACGACTGAATCTACAGAATATGTTCATGCCAAACACGTTTTGTACTAGAAGGAATTCATAAACCCGTGTCATTAGTCACACAACTAGACACATGGCCTCATCAACACGATGTGTACTTTTGGTACACGGTGTGTTCCTATAATGATTTCCCATCGTCATGGCCCTACCCTCACAAGCAGTCACACAATCAAGGATTATGCAGAATGTACATATCGTACATGTCATTTACATAAGAAAAATAGTTCAATCCTAAACAGAAGTACACAATTCATGTATTTATTAATACGCGACGTGTATTCTATGTTTTTTCATGAAATAAGCCTAAAAAACTCCATAAACCCATAAAACACAAATAGATACATTAAAGTTTTATATTCTGATCTATAGGGTGCCATAATCCCCACGAATCAAATATGGTAATCATATTCATGTCATTTACAAGAATAATAGTGCAATGATCAACCATATTCTGATCCGTGAGGGACCATAATAGCTCAGGGAACAAAGTATGGCATTTATTCAAATAAAACCTTACACAATTCATTACCCAATAAAACAACTTGTATTCTATCAAGACCTCAATCAAAATAGCATTCATATCATGAAAAACATCTATAAAAACAACATGAAATAAATAATGCACCATAAATGGAAAGACAATAATGCTGTAATTGTGATCTCTAGAACGTTCATATATGATACATGAGATGACATACCCTCTTGTCCTCGGGTTTCAATAGAAATAGAACATCAACAACATCAACAATAATGACACAACCATATTTATCACACAATGGTGAAATAAAATCAACTGTAATAATTCCAAGACAAGTAAAATTTCAATAAACGATGTAAATTAGATTTTCCATGTACACAGGTTAGCTAATCTGGGTCATAGGTTATTGTGTACAACATGTTATTTCTTATCCTAACCTATAGGCACCAAAGAGTATGTCAATAAAATAGAATCCCTATGATACCACTTTGTAACATTTATGTTTTGGGTTCCGCCCAAAGGTTCTTCATTCCCATTTGGTCACATGGCTTCATGCGAATTTCCCCAAATTCAAGAGGCCTCCAACTAGTAGTGAGGGACTTAGGAGTGATATTAGAGAAACTATTCATTCATTAGAAGAGTAATGTATTATAAATAACCAGATTAAAGTTGAGGAAATAGTAATACCATACAATTATATAATAATAGAATACTTATGTAAATAAACAACTACAGAACATATATAAAAGGTGCATGTCATATACCTATAGGAAAGCATCCAAACTAGTAACAATGTTGAAACACAGTACAAAAATAAATTAAAATGAAAAAATAAATTTCCACTGCATTGCAAGACTTAACATGGTCACATGATCTTCTTCTTTACAATAGTCAAATACATGAAGTAGAAAGGTTCTTTTCCTTATCTATACCTACAAAAATATAGTAAGTTTGGCCCCAAAAACATTACTCAAACTAGGTGTGACATGAATCTCAGTACGAAAAAACCAAATGATATGCACCCAATTGACATTAAATATATATGGTAGGAAATATGTTAAATGATTAATAAACATGATGTACTCAAAAGTAAATAATCCACCTACTTAAACTACATTCATTTACAGTTATTAAAAAATGTATCAAGAAACCCTTAGATCAGTTATCAAAGTGTAACCCCCCCTAGTTCAGCATAACAAAGACTGTCTGAGGAATCAATCACCATATATTCATCATGTGGTCCAGTTATAGTTAACTACAAACACTCTCGTGAAGTAGTCAGTGTCCAATTCTGTAAAGACACATAAATTTCAAGGAAATTTTTTTCTTAATTTTCTTTGGAATTTTACAAGAACGCAGTTTCTGACGGCAACTGATTCCAAGTCCTGGTGTGCCCAGAATCATTTTCCGATGTTTGGCGCGGGTACGTTCAGTGAACGGACGAGCGGGTTTTTCTAACTTTTTAATCGGTGACCGGAATCGAATTCTGAGGGCACTGATGAAATCGAAGCGCATGTTTTTTCTTTGAAATGCCTCTTCCGGAGTTGCGTTTGCTCGGGTGGGGTTTTTAATTTTTGGGCTTAAAGTTATGAAATAAAATAATTTTTCGAGAAATTTATTTTATTTCACTTAAGCCACTTGGAAACCACTTGAAGCCACATAAAAGAGGCTTAATCTGAGTTGAACTGGATAGGGTGCTATCCAGAAATATCGTACCCTCTTGGTATGATATTTGTGAGGTGGGGCTCGCACGAGCCCAGCCATTTCTTTCCGCTAAGTAACGCACCCGCGAAAACCCGTCATTATGAAAGTCAACCGACGCATTTTCTTAAATCCATAACGCACCATTTAATTGGGTGGTTTATTTCGTGAATTAAATGGGTGGTTTATTTGGTAGAATTAATTAAATGAATTAATGGGTCGTTACTTACCCTTTTTCATTGGTTGGCATAATAATAAAATAAGACCAACCAGTCTTTTTGGTGGATTACTGGTTAGAGGTTTTGTAAGAATCCTTGAGCCTTCATCCTCCTTCGTGAATAACACAAAGAACGTGAAGAATGCGAAGAACGTGAAGAACACGAAGAACGTCGTCACCCTCGGAGTTTGACGATGCTTCATCCGAGACGTTCTTCCCCGCCCCGATCTTCGATCAACTGCTTGAGGTAAGAGTCTCAGATTTTCTTTTTTTTATCTCCTTTGTGGTTTTTACCAAAACACGGATTTAATTAATTAAATTAAATCTGCTGTTTCAGGTTCTCTTGAGTTCGCTGAGTCAACGCCGTGTTCCGCAACGACGTGATGCCCTTCCACGACGACGTGACGATCTCCACCTCCCACGATGAGCAATTCGGCAAAAAATGCTCACACGCGACGACTACGAGGTAGGGATTTTATTTTTGGAAATGCCTCTTATTTCCCATGTTGTTTCCGTTCAAATGAGGAACCCAATTTATGAAACAATTTTATTTCATTAAAAACTGTTTCGGATATGCGTTCATGTGTTGAACTTTATTTCCTCCCGTTGTTTATCTCTAACGCGGAGGGTGCGGGCCAAGCGAACACGGCCCGACGACCCTCCTCCATTCTTCGTTTTTGTGCGGATTTGACGGGCGACGACGGAACGTGCCGCAATAGATGTTTGATGATTCCGAAATGAAGAACGAGTCCCAGGGGGAGCAACGACGCAGACGGGTCGCCGGCGCTGGCAGCCGGGAGCGGCGGCGCCGCCAGCGCGTCGCCGGACAGGGCCGCCGCTGCTGAGCCGCGGCGGCAACGCTCGCGGACCCGCGACCGCGTGTGTCCGGCGTGAATAGGACGCGGATAAAGCCGCGTCTGGTCGCCAGGGAGACACCCCGCGGGTGTCGCGGGGGTGTCATGCGGGGGCGGCGGCTCCCCTCCGCGTCACTCGGGACGCGGCTTCAGCCACGTCCGGCTGTCTGGCCGACACCCCGCGGGTGCCGCGGGGGTGTCACGCGGGGCGGCGGCTCCCCTCGCGTCGGCCACTCGGCTGCTCGGCCGAGCCGGGCCGGGCTGGCCGAGCCAGACCGGTCAGACCGGGTCAGACCCGGTCGGACCGTGTCAGACCAGGTTCGGCCGACCCAGGGGGGTCGGGCCGGGTCGGCCCGAGCCCGGACCCCCCGTCTTCAGACCATTTTCGGTCAAATGCCCGTATTTTGAGCTACGGGCCTCCAAAAGACGCGCCGTCAGCGGCAACATGATCCTTGGATCGTGCCTATTCTTTCTGTATATCTCACTCAATGTTTCGGAATACTTTGAGTTCGTCCGGGTTTGTTCGTACACGAAACCAACCAGGCCTTCGGAGCAGAAACGCTCATATCTTGAGCTACGGACATCCAATTGACGTGCCGTCAGCTTCATTGAATTCCTCTAAGTGAGACGGATCTGTTGGCTCACTGCACCTAAGGCTTGGACGCAGGTGGAGTACGGTCAGGCTGGTTTTGCCTTAAAAACCAATCGGGCCACTGGGACGAAAAATCCAATAACTCTCAGACTGGGCGTCCAATTGACACGCCGTCTACGACGTTGAGTTCCTATTGATGATACAGAACTTTTGTATACATCAACTTAGGAATTTGTGTCAGTTAATGTATCAGCCTCTCGGCTTGTGGAGCGGACCATCCCGAACGATCTTGCTGTGTGCGGGAACCCTAGTGCTGGCTGCGACTGCTACTTCGACAGCGACGACCGTGCAGAGATCCTCAGTGGACTGCGGCGACGACCATGCAGAGATCCTCAGTGGACTGCGACGACGATTGTGTAGCGATCCTTAGTGGACTGCGATGACTACTGCACTCAGAGATCCTACGAGGATCAGTGCTACAGGTTCTTTGTGGGCCCGATCCTGTGTGGGTCTGATCCTGTGTGGGTCAGCGCTCAACGGTTCTGTGTTAGCTAGTGCCTACAGGTCCTGTGTGGGACCGATCCTGTGTGGGTCATTGCGGGTTTAGTTACCTATCGATCCATTGTGGGTCCGACGACTTAGATGGATCAGTGATCATCTTTATCGTCATCCGAAGAAGTATACATGTGTGAGCTGAATCATCTGTTACTCTCCTTTGTGGATTGTGTTGAGCTATCCTGTGTGGATTTACTGTTTACTATCTTTTGTGGATTGTGTTGAGCTATCTTGTGTGGATTTACTATTTACTCTCCTTTGCGGATTGTGTTGTGCTATCCTGTGTGGGTATACGTTTGCTTTCCTATTTGGACTGGGTTGTGCTTGTGCCGGACAGGGCCGCCGGATTGGGGCAGCCGCAGCGGAGGTGCTCGCGGACCCGCGGCCACGCGGGTCCGGCGCGCACGGGACACGGCTGAAGCTGCGTCCGGTCGCCAGAAAGTCACCCCGCGGGTGGCGCGGGGGTGTCACGCGGGGGCGGCGGCTCCCCCCCCCCCCCCCCCCCCCCCCCCGCGTCACTAGGGACGCGGCTTCAGTTGCGTCTAGCTGTTAGGCCGACACCCCGCGGGTGCCGCGAGGGTGTCATGCGGGGCGGCGGCTCCCCTCCCATTGGCCGATCGGCTGCTAGGCCGAGCCGGGCCGGGCCGGCTGAGCCAGAACGCTCCGACCAGGTCGAACCGGGTCGAACTGGGTCGAACCAGGTTCGGTCGACCCAGGGGGGATCGGGCCGGGTCTGCCCAGGCTCGGACCCCCCGTCTTCGGACCATTTTTGGTCAAATGCCCGTAGTTTGAGCTACGGGCCTTCGAACAACACACCGTCAGCCGCAACGCGATCCTTGGATCGAGACGGTTGTTTTGGTATATCGCACGCAAGGTTTCAGAATACTTTGAGTTTGGCCAGGTTGGTTCGTACACGAAACCAACCGGGCCTTCGGAGCGGAAACGCTCATATCTTGAGCTACGGACGTCCGATTGACGTGCCGTCAGATTCGTTGAATTCCTCTAAGTGAGACGGAGCTTTTGGCTCACTTGGCCCGAGGTTTGGACGCAGGTGGAGTATGGTCGGACTGGTTTTGCCTTAAAAACCAACCGTACCCCTGGGACGAAAAAGCCAATAACTCTCAGACCGGGCATCCGATTGACGCGCCGTCTGCGACGTTGAATTCCTGTTGACGATACAGAACTTTTGGATACATCAACTTCGGACTTTGTGTCAGTTGATGTATCAGCCTCTCGGCTCGTGGAGCAGACCCTCCCGAACGATCTTGCTATGTGCCGGAACCCTAGTGTTGGCTGCGACTGCTTCTTCGACAGCGACGACCGTGCAGAGATCCTCAGTGGACTGCGGCGACGACCGTGCATAGATCCTTAGTGGACTGCGGCGATGACTGTGCAGAGATCCTCAGTGGACTGTGACGACTATTGCACACAGAGATCCTACGTGGATCAGTGCTACAGGTCCTGTGTGGGCCCGATCCTGTGTGGGTCCGATCCTGTGTGGTTCAGCGCTCAGCGGTTCTGTGTGAGCCAGCACCTACAGGTCCTGTGTGGGCCCGATCCTGTGTGGGTCATTGCGGGGGTTAGATACCTATCGATCCTTCGTGGGTCCGACGACGTAGATGGATCAGTGATCATCTTTATCGTCATCCGAAGAAGTATACCTGTGTGAGCTCAATCTTCTGTTACTATCCTTTTTGGATTGTGTTGAGCTATCCTGTGTGGATTTACTGTTTACTTTCCTTTGTGGATTGTGTTGGGCTATCCTGTGTGGATTTACTATTTACTCTCCTTTGTGGATTGTGTTGTGCTATCTTGTGTGGGTAAACATTTGCTTTCCTGTGTGGACTGGGTTGTGCTTGGGCTCGGACGTTGGAGCCGAACGGGAATTGATGACTTAGGTATATGTATGGGCATATACCTAAGCCGTGTCAGATGTTACTTCGTGATTGTGTCTTTCCTTTGTGGATTACCCTTTGTGGATTTCGGGAGAACTTCGGGGGTCTCGGGGTCCCTACTGAGTAGCTTATACTCACCCCTGCATGGGCTATGCCCGCACTTCGTTGTGTTGGTTGCAGACGACGGACAGCACTGATCGTGCTGGAGCTGTGCGGAGCAGGACGATACCTGGAGGTGGACCACTGGGCGGGACGCACTCGGAGCGGACGGTTGGACCGAGGTGCAGTGGTGGCTATCTGTACCCACCCTTCAGGTGGGACTTCCAGAGGACGGCACGACCCTGTGGCTTTTCCTTCCAGTTGTTGTTTTTCCTTTCAGTTGTACTTTACAGTTGGGCTTGTATTTCAAGCCCCTTTTACTTTCAGCACTGCTTGTACATTTTTTACATAGTGTTTACTTTTCCACTTGCTTACTCTGTGGTGCTTGTTTACTTTTTAAAGGTAATGCCTTCCATTTTTCCGGGATTTTACGCCTTGGTGCTAGTCCCTAGCAGCTAGCCTATGGAAGGCGGGCTTGGGGTAGTCACGTCACGGGCCCCGAGGACGGGTCATGACAAATTCCCCCTATGGTTCCACAATTTAGAATTAAAACCCCTGTAAGGGAGTACTCATGAAAATTCACCCTATTGTCTCGCATCGTGAAATTATAAAAAACATTATAGGAAAGCCCTCAGAATCCATTTTGCCAATGGTCAAACAACAGTAGGATCCCAAATCCCTTTGTAAGCGAATCATGCACAAATATTATCTAGCATCTAATGTAATTCCCAATATTGTACATGACTAAACAACTAAAAAGCATGGAATGAGAATTTTAGATAATATCACTCTATCCTAACAGCACCAGGCATGGAAAACAGATCATCCTAACAAGAATAATTAGGCCCAATGGGCAATATCAATTCAGACAAGGGAAAACACATCCATAGTATGGAAATTAAACCTTATTCCCAGACAAGAGCCCTAACTGATGTATTCATGGAATACAAATAATTAATGGGTTAAATTCCCAATATATGAAATACCTTGGAAAAGGGTATGCGGAAAATTTTCAGTTATAATTGAATGATAATCTATGGAAAGGAAAAAACCACCTACCTCGGTGTTGTATGATCGATATAGTTGATTCCCTGCCATTGATAAGACCTAGAACATTATGGGTCTACAAAATTTTTAAAAACTCTCAATCATGGATATCTCATGAAAGAAGTGGAATCAAGAGATGGAGCTCTAGAAGAAGAAAGATCTCAATAATGTGATTCCAACAAAATCAACTATGTTCGATTTGGAAAACTTTTTGTTGGGCAGGGGCTCATGGAAGATTCAGTGATATCCATCGCTATTGGACAGGACATGCCGTGAAGAAGATGTTTTTGTCTATTATACGTGACCCCTATCCGTTTAATCAATTAAAAATAAATATAAATTGTTTTTACTTTAAAAATAAATTGTGTATAAATTCCTTTACCGGGCTCCGATTTAGGGGGTCTCCCAATCACCCCACATGGCAAGGTACTCAGCCGTTTCACGACCAGTACACGGCTACCCGCAGAAAATGGTTACAATACGTTCACTCCTACGTACACGATGTATACTCCATAAATATATAGAATCTTCTATTTACCTCAAACACACCCAAAAACAAGATTCATACATGAAAAGAAGATTCAGGTTCTTACATTCACTCGACTATCAGAGGGAGGGGCTAGTGTCATTACCCAACTCGGTGACATGGTTTCAATCCATGCCCCATGTAGGAAATAACCCTTATTGGAAAATTAACTGGGATCATATATAACATTTCAAGAACGACTCTAGGAGAAATCAAAACATGACACATACTAACCTCCACTATCAATTCTCAATTAAAACAAACCCGAAAAAGGAAAGGACTCAAAACCCGGACTACTCCGGGTGACATGAGATTCAGAACGAGTGAGGATTCATGACACCCCTCCCATACACACCCCATATGTCAAAAAAATAAAAATATATATCTACCAGACACCCCAAACAACAATTTCTTCCACTGATACAATTTTTTCATGATCCATCTTGGGTCAAACCTAACCCGGTAACCCGTGGTGGTCCACAATAAGGCCGGAAATGTGGTCCCAAACCCCAGAGGCTAGAAACTAGTGTCGGGAATCAAAAATTACATGTTGGATTGATTTAACCCATAACAAAAGTCAAATACATAAATAAAGATAGACAATAAAACTAAAAACATGTAGTATAAAGAAACCAATATTGCACCAACCTCTATGTGACATCATTGTTACCTCTAACCACTAACAACCTACCTAAACCGTGTAGAGAAAAAATAGAATCCCATACCAAGAACCTAAACCTAAATATGAAACAATAGAATAGTAATGAGACTTAAAATTCATAGTAGGGATGCCAAAACTGAATAACAAAATCCAAGAATATGCATTACCAAAACATTCCAATGACAGTGTTAGAGATTCAAATAATAAATTAGTGTTTTAACGTTTTAAAATAAGCAACATGTATTTACAATTTTAAAAACTATCACAAACCACATACCATTTCCAAAAAATCATTATATAAATAAAACCAAATACAAATGATACCAAAGATGGGAAAGAGTATTAAAGGAAAAAAGTGAGACATGGAAATAATCTACTAAAACAGAATGTAAACAAAATATATATGATTAATTAACTAGGGGTGATCCTAAACTTCCCTATAAACCCTAGATGTAATCAGTTCAGAACCACTTTCCAACGTATGGTGAATCTCCTAAGTATATAACTAAATGGAATCCCTAATACATTGTGGATCCAGTGGAAAACCCTAACTACCATGACAATAAATCCAGGGGTACCAACACTTCTAATTAGGGTTGATCATAAATCATCAATCGATCATCTAAATGACACCCAGGAACCCGTGGTTGTAGTAATACTATATATGTAGGAGGCCATCGCGCATCTGACTCATCTTACCTATCGCCACCACACATGACTACCCCAAAAACAATCACTCTATATGATAACTCATAAAGAGGAATCCCCTTATAGATGTGTCCCATGAAAATATACTTACTCATATAATTGAATCACATATTCAAATCATAACATCAAGGGTTCCAAGCAGACCTCTATAATTTATAAAATTCAAACGATTTTTTTAAAGATCATTATGTTGCCAATTGAGCAGACACATTTAGCAAAAAAACCATTACTAAGAAAACATACAGCATCACCTTTGTATTGAATGTTCTAAAAAGTAATTTAAACTCAACATTCACCAAAAAACTCTCGGAGATCCAAATAGATAGATCTAATTAAACTCCACTCAAATTCATTATTGTAGAAACCACAAAAATGAAAAAAGAGTCATTGAAAAAATGAAAACCTACTTCACAAATTTTCCATTAGTTTTCAAAAATATCCTAAATACACACTGAATCCCTTTGCACTGATGATTAATATGTCAAAAGTCGTTGAATAAATATTTTACTCATTTTTTAAAACATTTGATTGGAAAAAACAGAGGTGCTTGTCATGATTTCACTAACATCACATGGAAATTCAATTTAAAAATCCATTGCATAACAATACCCATTGAAAAATACTCTCTCTATTTTCAAAACATAACCCATAGTTCATGTAAACCATATTGACAATTAAAAAATTAAGGAAACCAATTATTTAATTAATCAAACCACTATAAAAATGATCAATTGAATAAATAAATAACGCTTGGATTAAAACAAAAATCATACAAATCCTTCATTTATGAGTAAAGGAACAACCGCCCATATCAAAACACGGTTTTCAATCATTGAACAATCGAATTAATTAATTTCATTGTTCATAATATACTTGTAAGAGACACACTATGGGCATTCATCCATGAATTCACTACATAACTCATGTTGTGCTACAAAAAGAAGTGAAACATATTAAACATTATTAAAAGAGAATTCCAAAAAAAACCATTTAATTACAGAATTCACATACCCAATTAAATTAGAATAATGGATCATTAAATAATATTCATATATGCATTTACAATCAAATAATCAATGATATATTGAAAAACCATATTTATCCATATTAACAGTCACATGATCACACTAATAAATTAGTTATAAAACATTTTAAGGTGCAGATGATATTTTAATAATAATTCAAAACAAACATGTGTCATGGATTTTATAGGAATGTGGGATTTTATAAAATTCATACCACAATGGTGTGATTACACGATGCCACTTTTTCGGAAGGAATAACTTAGATTTTTTATCCATACATTCACCCTGAAATTTAGAAATATTCACAAATAACACTATACTTATGGTGTTTCCAAAATTAAAAGAAACCCCTCCCCCTTTATTGAATGAATGGTCATTGGAGGAAGAGGTTACTTGTGATTGAGGTGCGGCCAGAGTGATGAAATAATGATAGGAGAGGATGGGAAATAGAGCAAGGAAGAGTGGTTGCTGGAGCAAGCCAGACAGATCCTAGAGTTGGGGTCGTGTTTGATGAACAATAGATTAGGAGTGGTGGATACAATTAGCGTGACATGGGGAGGTCAATAGGCCGAAGTGTGGATGATTGAGGGTGGATTGGAAGGAATGAGGCACAGAGGGGTGAGGATGGTTTGGATGGCCCTTGGTGCAGAGTGGCAAGGGAAGAGAACTGAGGCATAGATGGGAGATCTAGATATGCAAGAGAAGAATATCAGGGGGTTCAGTTCATGTATGGAATGGGGGAGTAGCTGTGTGGTTAGGCTATGGTCAAAAAAGAAACAATTTATATAATAAAAATAATAATAATAATAATAATAATAATATAATAGTAGTAATATTAACATTAATAATAATAATAATATTCATAATAAAAAAAATAACAACAACGACAACATATTATTATTATTATTATTATGATTATTAATCTTTATTTATAAATTTAAATTTTATTTTATTTTTCTTATTCTCCTTTTATTTTATTTTATTTTCAATTTCATTTTAATTTCCATGCAATCAAATTATATATTGTAAAAATTAGATAATTACGCACATGTCGCACGACATAATCAAACACCCTTAAGATTCATGCCTGAAACTAGACCACTTGGGCGTAAAAACAATAACATGGGTTGACTACATGGTCACCAGATACCCTATGGTGCACATACAAAAATCCTAAAACTACAAATCTTATAAAACATTAAAAAGATTAAATTGGGACCCAGCCCGAACCTTGATACGAGAAACCGAAGATAGTAAATAATAAAATTAATTAAATTTAATGATCGTGGTTTGACAATATACCTCTTAACTCATGAGTTTTTAGTTGTCTTTAATCATATATACATGAAAATTTTTCATTAGAACGCATCCAAGTCACTATAATTAAAAATAACTTTAGATGAAAGGCATTCCATTTGTAGAAGGAATGCTCAGAACTGGATCATTATACAATATTATATTTAATTTGTAAATACTATCATTAAATTATTTTGTTTAGATGAATTTAACCTGTTTTTTGAGTTAACATATTCAGTTGTCTAGATAACCTAGCATAGTTTTCAAAAAACCAATTGAAATATCAATAAAAACCAAGAAAATTATAAATATAAGCTATATTTTTGGGTCTTATCCATTCATCAACAACTTTATTTTCTCTATAATGAATGATTATTTAATATTTAGAAACAATGTAACCAAGGAAAAAAATTGGTGGTAGGGAAAATTCAATTTTACTGAATTTTTTATATAGTTTCTTCTATTTTACTGTTTACAAACAAACCATAATATGTTTTTCATTATCCTTTTTACATTTATAATATACCATAATGAATTAAAATACACAACCAAAAATTTATCCATGATATCAGGAAATATTATATTCATAAGATCCATCAATACAACATGTTTTTTAGTTAACAAAAATTGTGTAATAAAAAAACTCATAATTAACATAACTATTTTGAAAAGTAGTTTTTCTAGAATTTCATCAACATTTACATTCAACAGATGGTACATAGATCTCTAATAAATATTCTAATAATATTTATACCTTTAGAGCTGATCAAACAAGTTGTTAATATGAGGAAAAGGGTACTAATTATTAACATTAATGTTGTTAAAATAACTATAATGAATAAAAATTCACATAGAACCATCATTAATTTTAACAACATAATTGAATATCCTCATGGAAATGTTCTAGGTTGAATGAGGAAATAATCAGGAAACTCATGAAACTACTTTATCAATTTGAGACATTTCATCTGAGCCATATAACAAGGTGGCTTTAAAACTGGCATAGCCTCATGAACTGAATCAATATTTAATTAAACATCATGATCTGGTACAAAACTATGTAACTAATTAGGAAAAACATAATTTTATTGATTTACCACTAGCTCATCAATTGTTTTAATAGTTCCATTTTTCATCAATGTGATCTAGATAACTTTTATTTCTATATTAAAATAGTTTATCAACACCTTGATTTAATTTCTATTGTATTGGTTCATTCATGTATACAAATTGAAACTCTTTCTAAAAAAATATATTCATCGCTGAAATCAATATTGCTTGATAAACAGATGGTCAATCGCAAACCAAAATGACGTAAAACACTTCTAAGGGGGAACAATAAGGTTTCTACGTAATGTAGTAATTTATATTACAATATGATGATTCTTAAAATTCCTTTTTACTATAAAATTCCCCAATATTTATTTAAAAATATGTTTTAGTCCATTTGAAAAGGTGATATTTCCAATTTATTAGAGAATATATTAGAAATAATGGATTCTGTAGACCTCATCTCAGAAATGACTTATGGGAAATCAGAGTAAAAAATACCTTATAAAACTTCATTAGATGGACTGACATCTACTGATGTAGCAGAAAAGGATCTCTCTATAACTTTCTACTTATAGTATGGCTGCTTTCCATCACCCAGATCATTCTTCGGGCAGGCGTTTTTATAATGACCCATCTCACTAAATTTAACACTTTTAGATGATTTTATTTTGATTAAACATTAGAACATTTTCAATAAAATATTAGACCGGATGTCTAAACATACAAGATCATAAATAATTCCCAGTTTTTGTAAGAGAATACCAAGGGTCCTAAGAATTCTGTAATTGATTCTTACCCATCGATTTCCATCTGGACCTCTTCTACACTTTGTTCTAAATGTTCACTTGATAATCAATGAACAAATTTTATAATCTATACGCATATATGACAAGTTTCTCATAACATTTTAATTCTTCAGAGGTCAATGCCCTTTTCAATATTTTCTTCAATCTTGAGTTAAAATGGTTTATTTATCAATCAAGATATAGAATAATATTTCTTGCATAGTATTCTAGTCATGTAATGTTTGATTCATACATGGACACTGAATGTTCCTCCATTAACCTGAATTCAGTGGATTTATTCTCCATCCAAAGTTTAACCACCTTAGTAAAATATTTTTCATGGGAAATAAATTTAAATTATTCCCTCTATAGGGCTTCAATCTCCTAACTATCACTGATATTGTGACCATTAACCACTACTAATCACTATAACCTTCAAATAAAATTAAACTAAAATACTATCCATTTGAATATCTGAACATACTATTATAGAAAAACATTTAAAGGGATTTAGTCAATCAATTAGATTCTACTGGGTCACAAGATCCACCTAAATCAAGATTATGTAGCCTAAAAAAATGTCCCACTATCATCATTTTTAATTTCTGTAGCTCGGGTTATTAATATAATGAGATTCCACTGCAATTGTTTTCCTATGTCATCTGAGAAATTAATATCTCAAATTTCATTATTACAATTCACACTATTACTAGTTGAAGATTAGGAAATATATCATTCTCTCAGTTTCTTCGAACATCACATTCCATCATTCATATATAGAAAATCATTCTGAACAGACATATCATAGAGGAAGAAAAATTGTAATCAATAATATCTATTCCATTTCATCATTCAAATAAGGATAAAATCATTTATTGTATTCTATTACCATCATCTTAACCCATAACATTATCTAAACCATACCTCCATATCCACTATAATGAAATGACCTTATATATTACATAATCTCTCAATTTCACCATAATTTAGATTCTTTATAAAAACAAAAACATTTTAGTTTAGAGTTTCTAAATGTTATTAAAAAAATCATACATATCAACCAACAATAATACAATGTGGGTACTACTAAAACATTATCGATTTCTTCTAAAACATTAAAATTATAACATGAAACCCCAATTTTATTTCAATGAAAAAATAGTATTACATTTTACATGACATAATTTTTTCTATTAAACATACTAATAACCTATAAAAAACCATGAAAATTTTTGGATGTGCACCAAAATATCAGTACGGGAAATAAAAATAATTAATGAAACCATTATTCCATGAAAACATATAATCATATTAAATCATATTCATAAATACATACTTCTCACCCTTATATGGTTAATTTGTGAAATATGATATTTACATATAACATTATAGAAAATATATAAAACCATATATTCCTTTTTTGTAATTACCGACATATATTATAACCCTCATGGATACCTTCCGTTTTTCAACCTTCACCACTACCTTATAGTGAAAACCTCATGACAATCAAATAGTATAACCAGTTTTAACAGACATGAACTAACCATATAGTCGACGTCCAACTAAAACATACAAAATGCATTGGAGGGCGATATAGGTCCCACCCATCATCAAATATAATTCAAATGCACTACAAAAAAATCATAATACAAGAATAATTTCATATAAACATTACTTTTGAATATATTAATATAAAATTTTAAAAGATATTTTTAAAAGGAATGTCCAATAAAAATAATATATAATTGAAGTAAAAATTAATAAAATGGAATTATTATATGTATACTATATAAATAAACTTAATAAATCATAATATAAATGAAATTATTTACAATAACAAACATAGTAGCACATAACCAATGAATCCTTATATGCCCACGTAATGACATCATTTGTCTCATTGATAAAATTTTGTTTTTTCTATTGTTTCTTGTGTGTTCTTTTCATGATACACATGGTGGGTTAATTAATTATTTTCTAGTAGAATGTATATAAAAATCAAGAAGTGGAATGAAATGTTGTTAATATGCTTCAATAATATTAAATTATGCATTAAATAACTTTGGTTATATGGTATGAGGATGAATCATGGGACAAATCATTACAGATCATCGTTGAGATCATTTTGGTTGTTCTTCAATAATAAAGAAATTGTTTCATCATATACATTTAATATTAGGCATTTAAGAAAATTTTATAACATAAGAGAAGTCATATAATTCCACATGAAATCGGTTTGATCCATTAAAATTTAATTACAACAATGTTTTAAGGATGTAAATGAAATTAAAAACACATCAACCATGATTTTGGAAAATCAACACATCATAGACAATGCTATTATTTTTTAGAATAATAAGGGTAAGTAGAATATGTAATTTGATGAAATTTTCCATAAACATGATAAAATCATGAATATATATGATTTGAGACATATATTTACTCTTGGATAAAGGTAGGGGAATGGAGTATAGAAAAATAATATAATGGAAATGAAAATAGAAGAAAATGAAAATGGTTTTTACATCTTGATCTCTTCTCATTGAGATCATCCTTAAGGCCTTTGGTTTTAAAATTTTGGTGAGACCATAATTACATGGACGTGGGTAGGAGGCTTGGAAAATGGGTTGGTAATAGTGTATAAAAGGAATAAATCTTGAGAGGTGTGATAGGAAGAGGGGGTCAGGGTTGTATTTATAGTGAAGGAGAGCAGGGAGTTTCTATTATTTTAAGAATTTAATTTATAAAATTTCTCAAGATGATTAGTAGTATTGATTCAGGTGACCCAAAAACATATTTATAGCATTTTATTTCAAAACAATTTCCATTTACATCATCCATTGCTCAATGATGACACAAAAGTTCACTTATTTAGCATATTTTGAAATGTTCAAAATTATTTATTCACAAATAATTCATGTATTTCATAAAATTCAAATAAATTCACCCTAACCATTGTAAGATAGGTATAATTAAAAAACTAACTCAAATTTTTTAATAATTTTATGATTATGATAAATTAAATTTTTATGTAAAACCATAATTTATTCTGAAATTAATAATTTTAAATTTATTACTCATTTTAAATAACATTTAAATTTTGTCA
The DNA here is from genome assembly GCA_963277665.1 of Viscum album. Lineage (NCBI taxonomy): Eukaryota > Viridiplantae > Streptophyta > Magnoliopsida > Santalales > Viscaceae > Viscum > Viscum album. The sequence goes on along the minus strand of OY728121.1, from coordinate 1,192,225,774 downwards.
AGATCACATTATCTTATAATGATAAAAAAAATATTTAATTTTCATAGAAGACATATTAGTATTCATAATACCTTTCAAAAGGGTATGTTACAACTCAACATAAAATCATGTTGGCTCTATCAGACTGAAAATAACTTACTGATCGCAAAATTAGATACCCATTTTTTTAAATTCAAATCATCTAAGTGGGAAAATATTGTTTAACAACTATTTTATAACTATATACATAAAATAATATGTTTTTTATAGATTCTTAATATTTCTTGAAATTTAATAAATATATTTGTAAAATCATTGGGTGTTACAGTAGTGGGAACATATGTGTGTGTTTTTATGGATTTTATATTATTGTGATATTAAGAATTAAAAAGTCTATACACTCTACTAAATATTTTTTCCATTGGTGGTCCATGTTTGAACACTAAAAAAGTGTCATGATGGTTTGATCCTATTAATCATTTTTATATGGAAATGGAAAATCATGTTCACTATGCTAATAAACAGATTCTGTATGATTTATAAATTTATGGTAAAACCCATAAATAAACAATTATAATTTAATAAGGGATTCCTAATTAAATTCAAAAATCTATTATTATTTGGTATGTGGGGTCATTTTTTTGGGATAGATTTGTTTTTATTTTCAGGATAGGTGAAATGTGAATAGGAAATGTTTTAGGTTGTAGATATGATATAGAATGCAATGTTGTACATTTTTTAGGAACATGTGTGTGTTGTAGGTTGGTCTGTGTAGTGTGGTGGATGATCATGAGGAAGATACCTAAAATAGACTATGTAATGGATTATTAGGTTTAGTGATTGATTAATTGTGTAAAGGGTTAATTTTTTTTTTCCGGATGGGCTGTGATTGGTTTTTTAGGTGATATGTTGTTGTGTTTCTTGTTATGTTATATGCTTGGTTGTTTCTCATATAGTAGTAGAATAAATTATTAAATAATTGGTTAATAATGTTTGCAACTGGATTGGTTCAGTCTAGTTAACGGTATGGATAAAGGATTTGCTAATAATTAATGGTAATGGATGTTTATATTGATTGAAAATTGAATGTAGGTTGTGGCTTGATGTGTGGAATTGTGATTTTAAATGAAGCTAAAATGATGGATCTTTTGTAAGTTAGTTGTTTTTTGATAACCCATATGAAGGGATTGACTATTTGACACCTTATATATATATATGTATTTCTCTTATTATTTATATACACAACCCAGACAAGATGAGATATCCATTACAAAAACCTCATTATCATTGGTGGGGGTGTCTTTCCCAAACATCTCGGTGAGAGTATTGATGGTTGGCCACCCACAATTTCATGTTCCCTCTTCTATGCGGTGATAGCCAATGATTTTTCAGGAAGGTTGCAGTTTGTGAAGATCATGTGTGTGTGGGAATGTTGTGCATTCTTAGTTGTATTTAGGATGTGATGGGGTGCTCTTTACTAGGTATCTTCAGGACAAGATGGGTTTTATTTCCATGTGTCATTGGGATGCATGGATTTGTTCATTCTCGACTGTGTTTGGAATAATATAAGACGTGTCATGGGGCCTAGTAGTGTAAGGGTGGGATGTGATGTGGTATGTTCCCTAAGAATTTTTGGATGGGATGTGATGAGGCTCATGGCCTAGGTAATAGGATGAGGTGTGTATGTGGGTCCCATGAGTGTGTGGGCAGGTTGTGATTGGTTTCCTTCAAAATAGGTGGGAGCATGACGACCTTTTTTATAAAATATAGGCAATGCACATGGGATGTGGTGAAGGTACCCAATCATTGATGTGCATACTATATTACATTACATGACATGTGTTATTTTTTTACCCTGCCCTAGTGAAACTGGTATGGTTAGTAATCCTATTAGGGGTTTTTTGGGTTCAACTATTTTCTCAAAGGGGTATTAATGTGATCCCTTTAACTTGTTCATGTGAGACATAGGTTTCTCCTTCGTTGAATATCTATATACTAACACAAAGTATATAAAACTATTTTCATGTTTGTATGTTGACTACATGGACCGGGTAGGGCATTACTAGCTTAGGGTTTTTGATAGTTGATCAATTGGTTCACTAGATTTCTTTTGGTATGTAATTTTGTGATTTATTTCAGCTATAATAGGTTTTTTGATAATTTATGTGAAATGGATTCTGGTTGCCTTTTATTGTTATATCTATCAAGGAGATTTTCAAGGATTAGCTATCTTATCTCTTAATAATATTTTCCTAAAAATGGAAATGAATAAAATTTTTATGATACTGTATACGCTTGGTGAAAATCACCCTCTTGGGGTTTATTAGAGGTGATAATTGTGGGATAATATCTCTTATTAATCATTTCCAGGCCAGGAGAGGTATCATTAGATGTAGGGGTCATGAAAAAATGGTATCGTATGTGATAGTTGAGTGGTAGGACTATGTTTACCGTTATTAAAAATGATGATTTCATGGGTTTATAGGCTATATTAATAGCTGATATTGGTGAATGAAATAGAAAAATGATGACAGTATAGTGAATGGGATATTAGGTCCTCCAATGATCTGATAGAAGGACTCATAGCCTACAGAACTACCGTGTGATGATACACTGGTTGTGGGTTAAGGATCATGGGAATGTTAAATTCATCAAAATGACTTGTTTTATTTTTGGAATTTGGTCATTTTGTGGAATATGAAATGGGTAATGAAATGTGTTAAATTATTTGAAATAAATCATAACTAAAATTACATACTACATGGTCTTATGATATCAACATTTAATTTTTTGCTATGGCACTTAGACAACGTTCGTATATGGGTCAGGTGGTTGTGGCACACTAGGCTGATCCATTTGATTAGAGGAGTGTTGATCTAGTTTAGGAGGATGACCAGTACTAGGTAATGTTATGTGATTTCCAATGGTATTTTTTGGGAAACTATGAGGGGGAATTTAGGTCATCAAGATAATGAATCTAGACTGAAGGTCCTGATAGCACCATCAATTTTATCCAAACATTATTAGAGTGTTGGGTTCCTTGGGTATTGATTTATATGTGGGGAGTTGTGTGTTACTGGTGGATGCTTTATCAAAGTTCAAGAAAGGAGCCAGACGGGTTGTGGGAAACCATTCTAATAGTGTTTTATATAGAGTTCATTTTTCTGACAAAGAAGGATGATAAGAAGTAGGAGCTACTATACAATTAGCAGAAAAGAATGTAGTTGAGGTGACATGTAATTATGATAAAGGATGTTCTTCTCTAATCCCCAAATATCATTTCAGTTGAAGAGTCTCATCTGATTTGTGTAGAGGAAGAACTATGTATATCCATTGAGTATGTGGTGACTCCCATTACATTCCCAACGTATATGAAGGTCCACAAAAGGGAGAGGTGATAGAGAATATTAACTCATAATGATTTTTACCTTGAGGGGGGATCCAATATAGTTCTTCAAGAGGATTATTTACATGTGGAAGGTCTTAGAAATTAGGGCCTTTGGGATTTCTACTAGCATGGAGTTGCCGTTATCCACTTCCATTTAAAATTCAATCATAGGAGTTCCTTATAGTATTCATGTTAGTTTGGGATTGAGGTGTTTCATTTATGGATTTAGTTGTAATATCTTGAATTTGTAACTAGTGGTTGTTCGAGCTTATTATGGAGGAGTTAGGATAGTTCATTACCATCCACAATAACAATATCATGCTAGGCTATTTCAGGTTCAATAATAATAGACACATTCTCCAACAAGTGGAGATTAATAATGTAATGGCTTACCTTAGGATGTTACTCCAGGACCTCAACATAGGCGTGTTTGTAGAGGTATTCATCATAATATGGGTCGAGGACCTAGGCACATTTTTTTCATGTATCATAGGAATCAGTTCTGGCATAACGATAGTTCCTTAGAAGTATGAACAGTTTGATTAGTATCCTTTATTGTTCTTTGTTTAATTGTGGATATTCACACACATTATTTCACCCACTCCATCCCATGCTCTGGGTGATACATAGAGTGGAATATGAAATGTGTAATGAAATGTGTTAAATGAGTTGAAATAAATCATAACTAAAATTACACACTACATGGTCTTATGATATCAACATTTAATTTTTTGCTATGGCACTCAGACGTCGTTTGAATATGGGTCAGGTGGTTGCGGTACACTAGGATGATACATTTGATTAGAGGAGGGTTCATCTAGTTTAGGATGATGACCAGTAGTAGGTAATGTTATGTGATTTCCAATGGTATTTTTTGGGAAACTATGAGGGGGAATTTAGTTCATCAAGATAATGAATCTAGATTAATGGTCCTAAGAGCACCATCAATTTTATCCAAACATTAATAGAGTGTTGGGTTCCTTGTGAATTGATTTAGATGTGGGGAGTTGTGTGTTACTGGTGGATGCTTTATCAATGTTCGAGAAAGGAGCCAAACAGGTTGTGGGCAACCATTCTAAAAGTGTTTTATATAGAGTTCATTTTTTTGACAAAAAAGTCTGATAAGAAGTAGGAGCTACTATCCAATTAGCAGCAAAGTATGTAATTGAGGTAACATGTAATTATGATAAAGGATGTTCTTCTCTAATCCCCAAATCTCATTTCAGTTTAGGAGTCTCATCTGATTTGTGTAGAGGAAGAACTATGTCTGTCCATTGAGTATGTGGTGACTCCCATTACATTCCCAACGTATATGCAGGTCCATAAAAGGGGGAGGTGATAAATAATATTAACTCATAATGATTTTTACCATGAGGTGGGAGACAATATGGTTCTTCAAGAGGATGATTTACAAGTGGAAGGTCTCAGACATTAGGTCCTTTGGGATTTCTACTAGCATGGATTTGTTGTTAGCCACTTCCATTTGAACCTTCTATCATAGGAGGTCCTTATAGTATTCATGTTAATTTGGGATTGAGGTGTTTCATTTATGGATTTAGTTGTAATATCTAGAATTAGTAACTAGTGGTTGTTCGGGCTTATTATGTTGGAGTTAGGATGGTTAATTACCATCCACAAAAACAATATCATGCTAGGCTGTTTCAGGATCAATAATAATAGTCACATGCTCCAGCAAGTGGAGATTAATAATGTAAATTCTTACCTTAGGATGTTCCTTCAGGACCTCAACATAGGCGTGTTTGTGGAGGTAGACATCATAATATGGGTCTAGGACATAGGAACATTTTTTTTCATGTAGCATAGGAATCAGTTCTGGCATAATGATAGTTCTTTAGAAGTATGATCAGTTTGATTAGTAACCTATATTGTTCTTTGTTTAATTGTGTATATTCACACACATTATTTCACCCACTCTATCCCATGCTCTGGGGGATACATATAGTGGTTTCCCATGAACCGTGTATTGAGTACACCTGTCGAAGGTCAAACCATCTTGTTCGATGTGTGCTAGGGATGTAGATTAATTATGGGACTTCATCAGTTCCATGTAGATTACTTCATTACAAATATGTAATCATATGATTTAATTCTCAGAATCAACTAGTTGTATTCCATGCATGTTGTTATAATGGATTATGGAGATGTTTTTTTCAAACATTGTTGTTTGTTGTTTCATTTTTATTGGTGAGTGGAGATTTCAGTTGGGAAGACTATGAATAATTACTCATTATTCCTTATTTATTGAGCTCTCAGTGGAATCTGTGGACATGTCTATGGGGGATGTTTATAGGGTTGGGGAGTTCATAGATGTTTTTTCATTGGAGTTAGTTACATTACAACATTAATTGGACATTGAGTTTTTGATAGGATTGTATCTCGGTGATACTATGATTTAGATGGATTCTTAACTTAGGGAACCATATGTTTAGCATTAGTTGAGGATTTACATTTGAAATCTAATGAATATGGAATTTATTTACCCAATTCTGTCATTTTGGGTTTCCCTTGTGTTGTTAACAATGAAGGTTTATGTGGTTGTTCTTAGACTAATGAAGGATTAATCAGGTGACAGTAAAATATCATTACCCTCTTCCATGGAAAAATGATTTTTTGAACCATAATAGAGAATAATGTCTGTTTTCTAAGTCCAATCTAACATATGGATGTTACTGGTTGAGGTTAAAGAAGAGAGATATCCTAAATACTGCTTTTAGGAGTAGGTATGCGAACTTTGAGTTCTGATTCAAGTCGTTCCGTGCATGAACACACCAATTGTGTTCATGAGGCTTACAAAGTACATTTTACGTGTGATCCAATACCGGTTCTTCATCATGATCATCAATTAAATCATGATCTACTAAATGTTCATGGAGAAACATGTCGTTTATCTCATGACTGTTTGAAGATTAATTGATTCCACCAGCTCTATGGAAATTTTTCCATGTGTATTTTCTGGACATTAAAGAGACATTATCTTTGAGAATGTGGTGTCATAAAATGGAATGAAATGGTCCGTGATGAAAGATGTTGTATTTTTGGTGGGGGGGGGGGAACACAGAATAATGTGTAATAGTTTTTTAATTTTCTTGGTCTCAAAGGATATTATCATCAGGTTGTGCATGATTTATATAAAGTAGTTTTTGTTTTGGGAGCTCAGATTGGAATGAAAAGGCTTTTATGTAGAGTGGTTAGTTATAAGTTCCATTCTAGTATCTGAAGGGGATGTTTTTTAGTGCTCATTGGCTTTGGTTTATAGAATATGGGGTGATGTTTGAGGTGTTTTCTAATACTTATTATTTGGGATTAGGTTTCATTCAGATAAATCAGCAGGTAGTTTTGAATTATGGGTCTAGGATGTTATTCCCCCCTGAGGGGACTATGCCACACATGACATTAAGATAACAACAATCTTGTTTCCATTCATGGTGTGGAAGCATTAACACATTGGGGAGAAACATAGGTTCTTCATGGATCATATGAGATTGATGTACATCTATTTCGACTGAGATATAAGCTTTTGTCTGTGACCGTTGATGGATTTTTTTTAAGACTATGATATTGATATCTATAACACCGTAGGATAGGGGAATGTTTTGGAGTATTAATTGAGTAGGATGTGATTGAAGGAGTTCATTTGGGAGTCTATGAATTCATGGAAGGAAAGGGATGTTTTGACATCCATATACATATTTAATATAGTGGATGGTGGTATTGGATATTTTTTTTAAATGATAGTGTAGTCTTCTTTGATACAGCTTGTGCAGAAGTCTCAGTTTGGATATTTTAAGGATGTGTTGTTTTGTGATCGTGTCGGCTATGGTGATGCTTCGATGTAATGATATTTGTATGGTCAGAATAAGATTTTATTCCATGGAATTTTATTTATTCCAATAGTGGTTCATGATGGGGTATTTATTGAGTTTTATAGTTCACCTTTTTTGTTGCATCTAGGAGTTTATTAGATGTACATTGTATTTAGATAGCATTATTTGTGGCCTGAGATGAATCTTATAGTGGCAAAATTTAAAGAAAATTATATAGTTTTCAAGCATGTAAAAGATGAGAAATGTGTTCAATATTGTGTTTTTTTGCATCCCTTTAATGTCCCCTAGGGGAATTAATATGACCTCTAGGTTGATTTTCTTATAGTGTTACCCAATGGAAACAGAGGCTATATTTCTATCATTGTTTTAGTGGATCTTCTGATTAAATTCCCCCCATCATAGTGATTAAGGAGTCTGTCACAGTTGCTGATTTTTCTATGATATATGTGAATGAGGTGGTTCAGTTACATGGGGTTTGAACAACAATTAATTCAAATAGAGATGCATTTTTACCTCGTGATACTAGATGGGATTGCATCATAGTATTGTAACATACATACACCACATCACATTAATCCACCACTATAATGATGAGAGGATAGGACCTAAAATCAATACAATGGAATTTATGATTCGAATATGCATATTGAACTATGGTGGATCATGGGTGTGACAAAAAACCTTGGATATGTTTTCTTATAATTACAACCATAACTAACCCATTAGTGTGGCTCTATTTTAAACATTGTACCTAATAAAATTATGTTCAACCTTATTATTGAAAGTGGTTGTAGAGATATCTGCTTTTGGTCACGAGGTAGGGCACAACATTACCAAGATGGTTTATCTCGTTTTTGAGACTATTTCAGAAATGTGGGATAGAACGAAGTTATATGACCATCATAGAATTAGTTCCTTGGAATTTCAAATTGGGGACCATGTGTTCGTGATGCTTTAACCTCAACATCTAATTCATATGATTGGTAGATTGATTAAACATTTTCCCAATTTCAATAGACCCTTATAGGTGTTTTGGCTTGTTGTTGAGGTATCATACAATATGACATTTCCATCGTAGTTGGAGTGGACCCATGATGACGTCCACATCTCTCAACTTCATCGGTGTCTTCAAATGACTCCATTGACATTAATTGAGGATCATTGGATATCAAGGATAAAATGAAATAATTAGAGTGCAAGATAGATATCCAGAATCATCATGAGAAGGATTTGTATTGATATACCATTCCATTGGTTCATGTGTTTTTGAGGGGAGGTTGGTTATAAGAGAGTAAGTTGTGAAGAAAAACAATATATGTAACATGTACCCTGATTTGTTTTTAGTTTTTTAATCGTCTGTATTTTTTGATATCTGATGTTTTAACATTTATTTATTAGATGATTTATTTTCCCTTGGCAGTGTTATGAATGCTTCTCGGTGTGATAATGTCTAAACAAGTGAAAATGGTAAGATTTTATTCCTAATCAAGATGAATTAATTATTATTTAATTAAACCAGTGTTGATGAGTCATTTATTCCCACAATAGATAGTATATTTAATTTGTGGATGGTATACCATGATTTAATTATTGGTATAGTGTGGTTGGTGTGCTTATTGTGTGGGACTTGATGTCATTTGGTAGTGGATTTCAATGTGGTTTTATTGGATATAGGGCTTTCCAATATATCATTTGAACAACATGGGGGGTTTTAGCATTGTACGTTAAAGTGTTTGCTCATTAGAATCATTTTAATAATAAAACTATCAGTGATAGATATCTTCTAGGATGGTTATTCAAACCCCTTTTCATTTTGGGGTATGTTTCTAATTCCAATGGAAGAGAATCATTTGTGAGATATCTAATATAACAGTTCAAGTCCACCTGCTCTATTACATTGTGGGATTTTGAAATTGGTAGGTTTTAGATGATTCCCATAATGTGTTTGGAGAGTTTTGTAGCTAAAGGATATAATTAGTGTGATTATACAATTGTTAATAACATTACACGACCTGAATCTCGGGTTTTCAGCTTGTCATGGATTTTTCACGACGAGTAAATATTGTTGATTATGTGAATGAGTTTTTCATGTTGTATAATATTTTAGTTTTATAAAATATATAAATAATCAAAAGGTTATGGAGTTTTCAGAGGAAGTAGTCCTCAAGGGAATATATAGTTTAAAATGGAATTACACATCATATAATACGCAGATGTTTTATTATTTTAAATGTTTTTCCAATTGATTGTTTTATCCAGCCCTATAGCTACAAAAATTTCCTCTAGACCATTTGTGACCAAGAGACACCTCTCTATAATTTTGATGGTTCCCTAAACATAGATTAATTCATAGAAACTATCCGTTGATCAATAGTGATCTAAGACCTAATTATGCTTAATTCATCCTTCATTCTTCCCATTTATACCAGTTTCCCCCACTTTTCTGCTTTTTAATCTTTCAATTTCATGGAATATGTTAATATGTGACTCTAATGTGTTATTCTTTGGCTTTTATTGGTGTGGCAGTGCCTCTACATTCTTGGGAGGATGATTGTAATGTGTGAGGGGTAATCATAAGACCATTAAAAGTTTTATTTATGTTAAAAAAAGGTTGACACCATCAAGATATGGATTTTCCTTCATTTAAATATTATTATGTGTCATGTGGGTGGGATCTACACTTATTTTACATTGAATATTATTTTTAACACTGATAAATTAGAAAAGGATGCCATATGAAATATTTATATTAAATCATTTAAAAAAATTATATTTATTAACAATCATATATGAATATAAAAATTTCACTGTTTGGAGACATATAAAATTTCCAAAATAATTTATTTAATTTAATAAACATTGTTGAATCACTTTTTATACAACCATATACAATATATTGAATATTTATAAACAATCATATATGAAATTTTTATGATGATTAGTTGATTTAACTCTATTATATGATAAAATATAATATTTCTGAGTAATTACTTTAACAAAATAATCACACATATAAGACATACAGCTTTCATAATTGACAGTTATCATACATGTAATTTATATCATAGTATCTGTATAAATTATTTTATACATCTACATGTCCATATTCTATAACTCATCATTTGTTCTACAAAATTAAAATACTTTACATTCTACATAGATAATAGAAAACAATTACAGAATATATTTGATCATATATTTTTGTAATAAATAAAAAATATTTATTCATTAAAACAAAATTGAAATTATATTAAAATTTATCAATAATATTATAATAATATTAAATAGATATGTTAAAAAATTATGATTTATTCATTAAATGTATAATTTATATTAAATCAAAAATCTTTTTGATATACATAGTTCACTATATAATTTGACAATACCATTGGAGTGAAATCAAAATGAAGTATAGTCTCCATCACAGTGATTATAATATAACATTACTGGTCGATCATAATCCAAATATTGGGATTATTATGTTTCATTGTATGATGTATCATTGAGGCTCTTAAGGATGATTTCATTACAATATCATAAAGATGAAAATATGTTTTTACTTGTTCTATCATGAAACCGTTCGTGTTATTCTATGAAATAATATATAAATCAAAATTTTTGGATTTTTTATGTTATTAATATAGATGTTAAATTCATATAGGTAAAATATTTATGGGACTTTTAAAAAAAATCATAATTAACATTCAATATTATAGTTTATATAAATTATACATCTACACCATTTATCATTATTTAAACACACATTTTATTTTTTTATAATGATGTTAATTTAATATTCCAGAATTTAGGCATTATATTGAAATAAATAACCATATATCAATAGATTAATAATGGATATAATTTTACAATAAATTTATAACCCCCATATTATTATGTAAATATTGTTAAAAATTAAATTAAATTCATCATTTTTGTATTCGCTTTCTGGGAATTTTCAATTTCATTAGAAACTATATTATCAAAAAATGCATCCCTATTTAAAATAATATGTTTTATTACTATATTACATATATTCATTAATAAAAACCTTTTATTATTTACTTTTATTAAAAATTAAAAAATGATAAATCATATTTTTATCAATGTTCATTGTATTAAATTATTTTTTTCATAATAGGTTTTTAAAATTAAATAGACTAATATTATAAATATTTAGAATAGTTACTAACATCATTTAGAATAGTAAAATTTATAAATATTATATACATGTAGTTTTTATAATTTTTTTGTAACCTAGGTTTAATTATTTTCCATATATTCAATTTATGATGGATTCCACTTTCTCCTTTTTCAAAATTTACAGATATTTTGTATCATACATTAGTTTCAGAAAATATAATAATACTTTCCCTTCATTTTCGAATCATATTATTTTAGTAAAGAAAAAAAATTATAAATAGGTTTAAAATTATTCATTAGGACACATTTTTGATCTTAGATTCTAAAACAGTTCATAAATACTTGATTTATTTTAATCAATTTGAAAAAAATTCTTAGGTGATATTGTTTTTTTATCAAATTACATAAATAAGAATAAAAATGGTTTTAAAAAATATTTAAATTTTATATTTAAACCAAACCATTAATAAATTTTCAATAGTGTCACGACCTACGTTCACGAAAAGGAGGGAAGGGTCAGCAGATTTCCAGGAACTTCTTACTTTAAGATTAAGCAGAGATAATGACCCGCGAAACCCGCCTTCAATAGGCCCCAGAGTGGAGACCGGCTCCAGTGGTATATAATCTAACACAAAAATGGAAGGAATTATCCTTTTTATGTATTTATAGAATCGAGAGATAAGACAACAACCCCAAACATACCGAATATGAATGTAAAGGGAAAACCAAATGTAACCCATTACCAAATGCATGTTCAATAGTAAAAGATACAAACCACAAAACTCCAAAGGTAAAGTACCAAGAAAGGGGAAACAACAATAACCATTGCCTTGAGGTCTGAGTCAGTATGGTCCTGCATGATTTTTGAAGCCCTCGTCGAAACCTAAAAACATTATATATATACATAGGGTGATCATACAAGTACACTCATTAGGGAAACCCAAAGACATTCGTGCACATGTGGAGATGCATTCTAATGCCCTGTGAGAAAAGAAAATCCAATGCACCTAGAAAGGGAAAACTATCCACCAAAGTCTCACCAAGGGACACTCTCCAAATAACACAATGAAAGTAATGTATAGAAATAGCACCTCGATATTTGGGTACCCCGTTCCACTTTCCAACTGGTTATTAGAGACATAATATGCATCAAACCAATCCCGCCATTTTCACCATAGTACCACTGCCACAACCCTGCCCGCACACACCTGGGGCACAACCTCACTGCAATAACACTGCCAAAACCCCACCCATACACACATGGGCCATAACCGCCATCCCACTCGCAAACACCTTGGACATAATAGCCACGCGTAACTACACCCGCAAACACCAGGGTTAGAACAACTACTGCCATGCCCGAAGACACAAGGGCCTCATCCCGAAGACATTTCGGAAACAAACTACCCGTAAACACCTTTTCCAACAAGCACCACTACCTTTACCAAATATTCACGGGCTAATAATGGACTTCAGTCCATCACAGCCTCCCTGAAGAGTCATGGGCTATTTAGTAAAAGGAGCGGAAAAGGAGCTAATAACCCGCCACTCATATGAGTGTTGTGAAAAAACACCATCCCCCATGAATGGGGGTGTTGACACAAAAGTTCTCAAATTGGGTGGGGCGCGAATAAGAAACATAAAATCTAAAAATATATGTATAGGTAACAAACACTAATCCCATCCCATGGGTTCCAAAACCACAACACAACAGCCTTGTTACTATTTATTCACACAAAAAATCCATGGCACTCATGGTCAAGTCACAAATCATCAAAAAAACCAATTCCCCATTTAAATCAATCTTGAATCATGTTAAAGTGATCCCATTAGTATGAATTAATCACTACCGGGCACTAATAGGCATAAAAACAAATCTGGAAAAGGGGAACAACCAAACAGAAATTTAAGCAATCACACCCGGTGCTCTTGTAAGGTCACAAAAACAAAGGGATTAGTGAGATCCTTCAATGGACTGGAATGAAAGAAAACCTCCTACAAGGGTTAATTGAGATCCCTAGAAATACTGGAAACAAGGAAGACCCTGAGACATAGCCCCATGTCCCCAAAACTACGAACCAACGATTTCTCAGCAATAGAGGATCCCACCCGACTTCGTGTCAAAAGCAGAGCAACCACAACCCCAGATTCACTACCAGCAACCGTGGAACATCATAGGATCCCATCCCCACCAACATCGCCCCATTGGATAAAAAAACAATTCCCCTACTACCAAAATAGATTATAGAAACTCCCAGGTTCAAGCACATCAATCATTAGGTTCTTCTTTCTGTTTTTCAACTGGGGTGGTCACACAAGGATTCTTGTTTTACTGAACATCTATTTAAACAAACTGGGATTACGCGATTAACCAATTTCCCGGTTAAGACATTTAATTATCATAGAATACAATGATTCATTAGTGCACAATGAAAGACCACCAATCGCCATGATTTTCCGTGAGTATAGGCTTGTACAATTCACAACACATACAATATAAAAGTAGTACATAAGAAACATCGATCAACGCAGCCCCCCTACATTAATTAAAGGTCCATTCATTATCTTCATTACATTTGGTTTCATCAATTCCCACTGGTACAAAAGCATACCCACCCCACATGATACACAAAATGGAGAGGTGAAGGAGAAATCTCTACTAGATTGATCAAATATTGATGTTTTCCATTATGCGCAAGGAACATGGGATGCATGGCTTGTAGGGGAGGGATGTCAGGAACTCTTGACGTACAAATAAGAAAGGAAGTCATCCAAGATGAAGAGTAAGGGAGAAGAATCTATTGTGCGATATTTAGATATGATCATGTTGTTACGGTATGTGGGGATTTGAACGGCTTTAAATGCAGATCTTGGTTCCCCCGCGGTTGGGTGGTTAATTATAATGGAATTAATTGTTATTTAATTATCCATTGAAGATGACCCTCATGATTTTTTGTGTATTAATTATGGGATTTTAAATGGCTTTAACCACGTGAATAAAAAGTTCAAAGTCCCAAAGAGGCATTACGGGATGAACTATAGAAGAGAAACCGACATGGATGGGTGACACCGATCGGTCGCGTGCAGAAATTACGTCTACCACTGATACATCACCCGTAGGATCCTGAATTTTAAAAGGGTTGGACCACGAGGGTCCGGGTTAGCACATCAGATACCTCTCAATGTATTTTATCCCTCAAGAATTTAAAATCAGACCTGAAGAAAGGAGGGGGTCCGAACAACTGCCCAAGAAAATACCTCTCATGTGTGAACCCAAACAAATACAGTCACTTTAAAACAAAGGATTAATCAATCTGGTCATGTGGTGAGGGGTTTCCCTACCTCCATGTTATGATACTATCCACTTTGGGCAGCTCTGACTCAGCCACACAGGTTTAGGAAAATCCTCACTATTGCGTTTTAATGAGGGATTAGGTCCTCCCCACCCCACATATCAGGATACTTCACACACATCCATAGAAAAGGAAAACCACACATTCCATAGTTAAAAAGGTAATGCATTCCATCACAGCATGTACAAATAGAACAAAACAAAAATAAAAACAACTCTGGGTACTGGGCATGCGTCTGTGCATCATGTTCCAAGGTAGTTTCCTCATGCCCACCATGCCTCTACATAACTCGAACCAAATGAATGGTTCATCCATGATGTAACTATTCTTCATGTTCCTCGATCATCACTGGCCGCTCTTTGAATGTTTCACTGTCTTCAATATCTATCTATACCCAGTCAAGGAAGTGTGAATCGTCATGCAGATACCAATGGATATGGGAAACATGGAAGATTTCATGTATCCTCAGTAGCAGCGGTGGTAATTCTAGGTGGTAATCCACTTCTCTGACCCTCCGCAACACAACGAAGGGTCCGATGAATCTGGGAGAGAGCTTTCTCCCCCAACCGAACATCCATTGTCCATAATGAGGGGAGAACATCAAGAACATGTGGTCCCCGACCCTAAACTCCTTGGGTATCCTCCTATTATCGGCATATGACTTTTTTCGGTCATGTGCAGCCTCCATCCTTTCCCGTATAAGCCGAACCTTATCTGTCGTTCTCTACACTTCTTCCGGGCCAAGAACACTCACTTCCACAACATCAATCCAACACACGGGTGATCGACATGGCCTCTAGTACAAGGCTTCGAACGTATCCATGACAATGGTAGAGTGCTGGCTATTATTGTAGGAAAAATATACTAGAGGCAAGTGTCACACACATGATACCCCAAAATCCAGAATACTACCTGTTTCATCCCGGGCCACCAAAACTGTCTCCTCAGACCATGGTACATCTTGGAAACTC
Source organism: Viscum album (assembly GCA_963277665.1). NCBI lineage: Eukaryota > Viridiplantae > Streptophyta > Magnoliopsida > Santalales > Viscaceae > Viscum > Viscum album. Next base: position 1,192,210,098 of record OY728121.1, on the reverse strand, counting down.
CCGGGTTCACCGCTAATGGTGAGTTTTTTAACTCACAATGAACTTGGCCATGCATCGCCTCTGGAACAAACAACATTCTTTGGTAAAGCATTCGGTTCTGAACATCCTTCGTCCACCATTTCGGAGCATTGCCCTGCTCAACTCGGTCATGCATCAATTCGCTTTCCGAGTATCCTTATTGGGAGTCCTCAAACTACCGTAATAGAGAATATTGCACTATCATCTGATACAAGACACCTCTTCCTCCTTCCATTCTAGTATCCAGGTGCAGGGTAGCCAACTCCTCCATCGCCTTCCAAGTATCTGCCGACTCTCGAACTGCACCCCTTTGCGAATACCTGTGCAGGGCATCGACCACCACATTCCCTTTTCCTGAGGTGTAAGAAATATCAATGTCGTAGTTCTTAAAGAAATCCATCCACCTTCACTGTCGTATGTTCAGGTCCCGCTAGGGGAAGACATACTTAAATCTCTTGTGATTGGTGAAGACCATGATGCGCACCCCGACGAGGTTGTGCCACCACAACATTAGTTCGAACACGACCCCCGCAAGCTCCAGATCATGGGTGGCATAGTTACACTCATGGGGACGTAACTACCTATACCAATAAGAGATAACCCCTTGTCGCCGCATCAACAAACATCAAAGGCCCTGCCTTAATCCATCACAGAACACCTCATAAGATTCCCCTTCTTCTAGCAACCTCATCCCTGGGGAACTAACCAACATCTCTTTTATATTGCTGAATGTTGCCTCTCATTGCTTGCACCAAAAAAAAGCTCGATCCTTCTTCATCATGGATATCAAAGGTGTTTCAAATCGGGAGATGTTGGGAACAAATCTGTGGTAGTAACCAGCCAGCCCAAGGAAACTACAAACCTCCGCCACGTTTGTGGGTTCTGACAAAGAAACAACTACCTCGACCTTCATGGGGTCCACTGTGATCCCCTGCTCGGACACCCCGTGCCCATGTAAGTTCACTTCTTGCATCCAGAACATGCACTTAGACAACTTCCCATAGAGTTGGTTCCATCATAGGACCTCTAAAACAGTTCTCAGATGCTCAGTGTGATCCTCCAATGACCTTGAGTAGATCGAGATGTTGTTGATAAATATTACTACAAAAATATCCAGCTACTCCTGGAAGACAGAGTTCATGAGCCCCATGAACACAGTGAGAGCGTTTGTGATGAGAAACGACATGATGACAAACTCGATGTGACTGTATCTGCACCTGATGGTCGTCTTCAAGATGTTGCCCTCATTCACCCTCAACTGGTGATATCTAGACCACAGATCGATCAAATAGAACCATCGTGCCCCCTTCAAATGATCAAAGAGATCGTATATCCTTGGAAGAGGGCAGCGATTCTTTACCGTTACCTGATTCAGTCTCTTATTGTCTATGAACATCCTGAGACCACCATCTACCTTCATCGCGAATAAGACTGTAGCACCCCTTGGTGACACACTTGGTCAATCCAAACCCTTCTTCATCAGATAATCAACTTGAATCCATAACTCCAGTAGCTCCAATGGTGTCATCCGGTATGGGGCCATCGAAATCGGATGAGCACCAGGCTGCCAGACTATCCCAAACTATATATCTCATCAAGGGGGTAGAGTCGTCTCCTCCTTAGGGAAGATGTTCATAAACTCACTGATGATTCTTGTTACATCTACCATTTCAGCATCCAATGACTCCATAGATAGCTCATCTCGTAAGGAGAGTAGGGGTTCCCCTCCCTTGCTGCTTCCTTGGAAACTCCGCTTGTTGAAGAAAGTCACCCGTCAGCCACTCAAGTCTGAAAACAAAACCCTTCCTCGAAAGCATTCAATGATGACACATACAGAGAACAGCCAGTCAATGCCTAGGATGACATTGTATGACTATATCTGTAACTTAATAAGATCCCTAACTTACTGATGTGGCCCTATAATAATTTTGTATCCTCGAAAAACAAATAACATGTCGGTCTGACCTCCAGCTACTGTGCTTAAAATCAGGGGAACTAGAATTCTCTCATTGTCTATACCCAGAGAATGGGTCAAATGGGTTCAAAAAAGAAGTGTGAAGCTCCTGTATCGAATAAGGCATATGCAAGGGTAATAAAAAAGATGATCGTACCTCAAACGACATCTGGCCCTACTGGAACTGCTGCCTCCATGGTGTGCAATAGCCCACGCCCAACTCCTCTACCTCTCGGCTGTCGGCCGACTCCGCAAAGACACCCTGGTCGAGGTCCCGGAGGAGCACCCTGAGGTTTTCCTCCTTTAACTTCTTCCCTCAATGGGGTGGGATCTTGTTTCCCCTACTACTGCTGAAAGGGCCCAACTGGAAACTGTTGCTACTGGGGTGGGCGCTGAACCTACCCACCCCTACCATATAGTACGCTGTCTGGGCACTGGTTTCAAAGGTGCTATTGGTTTCCATATACGAAGCACCTCAGTCCCTATCCAGAAAGGAATGGACGAGAACTAGGAGCTCAGAACTAGAAATGCTATGACCTACTCCCTACCGGTCGGAACCTAGTGGGTCCTGATGCTGGCGGCCTACTGATGATGGATTTCCCCTTCGATGAGCCCAACTAGTGACACTCTCATGATACACCTCCAAGTGTGTGCATCCTCTCCCCTACCTCAGTCTTCTCCTACACTTATAAGTATGTAGGTAGGGTGAAGGACGTAACAGCGTACTGAAGAGAAGATTGGAGTGCCTTCTCTAAACGTCTCTCCCTAGACTCCTCATTTGGAAAGAGATCCGGAGAGAAGCGAATGAGATCTTTAAACCAGATCCACAAATCTCATACCGACATACTGCCTTACTAGATGGAGAGTAGTTCCTGTCCTTTCTATACCTTCATTGTCGAAGAGAGGAATTCTCCCCGAAATCCTTCTCGAAATCAGCCTATGCGTCATCAGCCTCCATTTCCCCGAGATAAAGCATCCACCACTGTCGCGCTGCCCCCTGAATCTGGCTGACGGCCAGAGTGAATCGATACTCCGTCGGAGCTCAAATAAAGTTGAATTCAATCACTAGATCATCAAGGTAGCCCTATATCTCCACATCTGATAAGCTACCCTCGTACTTCCCAAGGGTCTGTTGCTGAAAAGCTTGAAGCGTCCTCTAACACTAATCATCCTCCTCTCAGACATCCCTCTGTCGATCTTCCACAACATCCTATCTGGCCTCAATCGTCCACTCTACTCGTGTTCTTCTACCTGGTGCCATAGCTACAAGGTGAACAAGGAATGCCTAAGCCCGAGCAGTGTATAATATTGTTCTTATCTTTTATTAGTCTTCTTTAATTATTTTTGAATCCCCAGAACACCCATGAAACACAAGGATACAGGTCATTATGATTAATTTACCTTCCCTAGGGAATCTACCCTATAATCAGTGCAGCCTCACTATGTTGTTTGGTATGCCTATAGTCCTTGCATCGAATCAGGGTTGGCCCTAAAATCAGGTGTCCTATCCGGTCATCCCTGGCCTAGTTCACGCACCAAGGTCACCCAACACTGTTTCCCTACCACCCCATGCAATCCTCACTGTGCCTAACTCCCGACTTCATCCTATCTCTCAACCCTACCTCTGATACCATTTTGTCACGACATTCCTTCACCAAAAGGAGAGAAGGATCAACAGATTGATAGACCCATCCTTCTTTAAGTTGAATGATTGATAATGACCCATTAAACTCACCTTGAATAGGTCCCGGAGTGGCGACCATCACCCAGGGTATATTATTTAAAAAAAATGGACAGCGTTACCCTTTTTATGTTTTTATAGATTCTAGAGATAAGACAGAAACCCCAACCATACAAAAGATGAAAGTAATGGGAAAACCAAATGTAACCATTTCCAATATTCGTGTTCAACTGTAAAAGATACAAGCTAAAAAACTCCAAGGGTAAAGTACCAAGAAAGGTGAAACGACATCATAAACTCCCCTAAGGTCCGAGCTAGTACGATCCCACATGATCCCAGATGTCCTTCTCGAAACCTGAAAACTGTTTTTATATACGTAGAGTGAGAATTCAAGTACACTCACTAGGGAAAAAAAGACTCTCATGCACAAGTAGAGAGGAATACTAATTCCCAATGAGAAAAGAAAAACAAATGCACCTAGCATGGAAAAACTATCCACCAAAGTCTCCCCAAGGCACACTCTCCAAATAACCAAAGGCAAGTAAAGTATAGTAATAGCACATCGATAAGTGGGTACCCTATGCCACTATTTCACTGGTTATTAGAGACATCCTACGCATCGAACCAATCCCACCATTTTCACCGCAGTCCCACTGCCAAAACCCCACCCGCACACACCTGGGCCCCAACCTCACCATAGTCCCACTGCCAAAACCCCGCCCACACACAACTGGGCCATAACCGCCATCCTGCACGCAAAAACCTAGGTCATAACTACCATGCGTAACTACACCCGCAATCACCTGGGTCAGAAAAACTACTGCCACACCCGATGACACCTGGGCCTCATCCTGAAGACACTTGGAAAAGAACATTCCCACAAACACCTAGGACAACCGCCACAACTACCATGCCCAAATATTCATGGGCTAATAATAGAATTTGTTCCATCACTGCCTACCCGAAGATTCATGTTATATTTGGGAAAGGGAGCAGAACATGAGCTAATAACCATCCACTCATAGGACTGTTGGGAAAAAAACCCTCCCCGATGAATGGGGGTGTTCGGCAATAAAGTGCTCAACATGGGTGTGGCATGAATAAGAAAAATAAAAGCTATAGATATAGGTATAGTTAAGAAATAGTCATCCCATACTATGGGTTTCAAAACCTCAGCACAACACCCTTGTTACTATTTACTCACAAAAGAATACATGACACTCATGGCCAAGTCACAACTCATCCCAAAAACAAATTCCCTATTTAAATAATTCATGCATCATGTTAAAGTGATCCCATTAGGGTGAATTGTGCACTACCGGGAACTAACAGTCATAAGACAAGTCACGAAAAGTGGAACAACCATACATCAATTTAATCATTTACACCTGGTGTCTTGTAATGTCACAACAACAAAGGGATAAGTGAGATCCCTAAAAGTACTGGAACAAACAATAACCTCACAAAAGCGGTATGTGATATCCCTAGAAGAACTAGAATCAAATCAAACCCTGAGATATAGCCCCATGTCTACAAAAAATAGGAACCAACAATTTCTCAACAACAGTGGATCCCACCCGAGTTCGTGTCATAAGCAGAGCAACCTAAACCCCAGATTTACTACCGGAAACAGTGCCACATCATAGGATCCCATCCTAACCTACATCTCCCCATAGGAAGAAAAACAAAACAATTCCCCTACTACAAAAATATAGTAGAGAAAATCCTAGTTTCAAGCACATCATTCATAAGGTTCTTCTTTATGTTTGTTAACATGGGTGGTCACATAGGGATTCTGGTTTTACTGAACATCTATTTAAACCAACTTGGATTACGTGATTAACCAATTTCTAGGTTAATTAATTTAATCATCATAGAAGAAAAAGGATCATTAGTTCACATGGAAAGACAACCAAAGACCATGATTTTCATTGAGCATAGGCCATCACAATTCATAACACATAAAACATAAAATTAGTACAGTTGAATCAACGATCCACCCCTTCATTTATTAATGGTGTGTTCATTTTCATAATTATGTTTTGTTTCATGAATTCCCACAGGGAAAATAGCATACCCACCCCTCATGATACACAGAATGGAGAGGTGAAGGATAAATCCCAACGTGATTGATCAAATATCGAATTTTTTCACCATGTGCCTGGAACAGGGGATGCGCGACTTGTAGGGGAGGGACATCGGGAACTTCAGACGTACTAAGAAGAAAGGAATCCAGACAAAAGGAAGAATAAGGAAGAAGAAATTCACGTGAGATATATATATATGATCTCTTTGTTACAAGATATGGGGATTTGGAAGGCCTTACATTCGGATCATGGTTCCCCCTCTGGTTGGGTGGTTACACACGACAAAATTAATTTTTATTTAATTATCCATTAAGGAGGTCCCTTGGGATTTATTGGGTATTAATTATGGGATTTTAAATGGATTTATGCTCTTTAAAAAAATTTGTAAAACCCAAAGAGGCATTACGGGATGAACTTTAGAAGAGAAACCAACAAGGCAGGGTGACATTGATCCATCGCGCCGATCGGTCGTGACGATCAGTCACATGGAGAAATGACGTCCTACTACTAATACGTCACCACTAGGATCTGTAATTTTGAAAAGGGATGGACCGCGAGGGTCTGGGTCATCACATATAGTTCCAAATATTATTTAATAAATGAAAAATTGATTTCATTCAACATGTATTCTCAAAAATTATTATGTTCGTCAATAAAACACTTTTGTGTACGTAAATTTATAGGTAGTAATCTAAAGACACTTTCAACATGTATTGAGACTTGTATCAATTCCCTATGAGGAGACCTTCTATTAAAAATGAAATTACTTCAATGAAACAAAATGTTTTCCTCTTTATCTTTACCCATCTTGAAATTATAATATTCATCCAAATGATTTTTATGTTCCTCTCTAATCCAATTTTAATATTCACGGTGAGTAACATGAATACATTAATTGAATTTAGAGTAGTCCCAGAAGACGTAACAATACTAAAAATATAAATGTTTATAATAAAATATAAAATATTTATAACTATATAACATAAAACATTTTTAGCAGCGTAATTTATTATATGAGTATAGGGTTAAATTCATGTAGTTAATATGGTTTTAAAAATTACGTTAAATTATGAATATTTAGATTCTTATGGTTTGATTCCAATAACATTATCTAATAGTAATATTATATATTATTAATGTGAGATGGTTTATAAGGAATCCATCCATTATTAGAACAAAAAAACTTTATTTTAAACATATTTCCCTTTTGACTTTGAAGTATCATTATAAATTTTAACGTGATATAATATTATAATATATATACTATATATATGAATTTAAAATTTATATAATATGTAGTAGCATAATTTAAATTAGATAACTAAATAATATTTACAACTTGAAGTATTGATATTTTATGTTATGACCATGATTAGATGAATTAATTGTTTTTATGGATTTTAATAAGTACTTTATCTAAAATTTATATGTTAAATAATTAATTTGAAATTATATTTAATAATGTTTGAATTTATAATGTCGGGAATTAAAAAATGATGTAGTTTATTGTGTTTTTAAAATTCAAATAATATTATTCCAACATCTAGCCATCACACTCATTTACTCATTATTGTAATGATATTCAATTAGTACTTTTTAAAATAATGAGATTAATTATCTAAATATTAAATACTACATCTAATAGTGACTCAACTACAATTGAACATATAATTTTACATGTGATTTGTATAATGTTACAACATATTCCGTAATATAATTTATAACCATCCCTAACATTAGAGTCCTATAGTCATAAGTTGATGTAATGGAGAATGATTTTTTATTCGAGAGGCATACAATATCAGTTTAATCACGAGTGAGAAGTTATAAAAATAAAGGATGAAACACAATATGACTCTGCTGAGCATGATGATAATGTATAATTGATTTAATTTATCTTAATCAATACATGATAAGTCCATTCAATCTTCTCTTCATTCTAGTAAGTATTTTATAATTTGATATCTTCCTTGAGATTCATTTGTTATTTGTAATTTGTTTTTCAAGATCTGTTTAAAATATTTCATTTCTCACATATATGATTCATGTTGCTTTAAATCATTGTTTTCTCCTTATATCATAAATTATCTATATATAACATCTTAATGGAGTAATCATAGTCTATAATTCATAATATTATTCAATAATTTAATTTTTATTGTACAAAAAGAGTTTAATTGATTTTCATTTAGTGGAAATGCCAATACATTGAATAAATATAATTTATATATAAACCATTATTATCTATAATTCCAATATGAATAAATGAAATTATCATCATAAAATCTATCCAAAAAAATACCATAAATAAGATAAGTATGGTTTCATACCATAAAATATGAAATTGGAAAAATAATTTAAAAAACAACTGAATCAACAATAATTATGAATCTAAAATTTATTCTTTTTTTGAAATTATATTTATAATAATAATTTGTTTGTAAAATAAACAAAATGAATAAATAATATTAGATAATTATAAAATGATATGTACAAAACAATTAAATTATTGTATAATGTTATTTATGCATCAATTATCTTAAGTCAAATATCATAAGTAAATAAAAAATAAACAAATTCATTTTTTGTAGAAAATAATTGTATAATCACTATGTAATAATTCTTTGATAACATCAATCTCAATCTTGATGACAAAATATTCATTATATTAATGAAATAAAAATTTTAAAGGCATATATAACAATCTATGTACAAATTATATTCTTTGTATTTTAGATTTAAATTTATGCATTAGATATTTAAAACAATCAAAATAAAATGTGGATATTTTATAAATGTATTTGGGAAATTTATGGATTTAATTTTTTCATATAGGAATCATATAAAATGTAGTTAAAAAATGATATTTTATTAATAAAATTAGTTATAAAATAAAATAAAAGTCATTAATAAAATTTACGTATGAATTAAATATTGACAATAAAATCCTTCCTAAAAATTATTTTACAATATAATATTAAAGAAAATATATATTATAGAAATTTATATTATTATATTAATAAAACTACAACACTCAAAATTGATGGTTTGAAATATTTAATAAAATATGTATGATATTTTAATCAGAGAATTATACGTAAACATATAAAAAATCTACTAAACATTATTGGACTAAAACATAATACTAATTGATTATATATAATAAATATAAAATTCCACTATGTAATACTACGTTGATTGAATTATGAAAAAAATAAACATATCCTTTTTCGCAAATCATTTATATTTTAAAAACCAAACAAATTTAATCAAATAATTTTAGTACTTATTGTTAATATATTTTATAATCTATTGCTATATCCATTGAAATATTAATTGTTATTAAACATGTTTCACATAAGAAACACATAACCGTAGACACTAAATTTATTAATATAGGTTACAATTTACATATTAATACAAAATTACTAATTATTTATTAGTCTACATTCATCGGTATTCTTATAATTCAATAATAATGTACTCATATAACCTTGAATATTAATTTATTTTCCATAATATTTTATCATAAACATATTAATATTTATATATCAATCCATTATGTAATTAATCTATTATTACCTCCTTATATGTTATTTGGATAAAGTTCACATTTATATTCTATGATGATAATGAAAAGTTTGGTGGGTTATTATAATCCTTAATTTTTTATATTAAATTAAAAATAAAATTTTTTTCATATGAAAATTTTAAAATCAACTCTGTGTAATCATAACGTTATTAAATATTTCAATCATTTATATAAAACAACTGTTAATTTATTATTTACTCAAAATTCCTACATGATAAGGAAATATTAAATATTACATTATTTACAGAATATATTATTAATTTTCCAATTAAAAAATTAATTTCATATATATAATTATATAATATGTTCCAAAATAGAATAAGTATACACTTAAAAAATTTATAACAAAAGTATATTCTAATCCCATAATTAATTATATCATATTTTTTGTGTAGTTTATATAAAAAGAGTTGTGTTTTTTAAACAATATATATATTAAAAATTAATCCATGTTATTGAGTTTTTTTGTAACATTCACGCCAATATTTATAGAATCAATCCACATTAGAATGATCCTTAGTCAAACTTATAAATCTTATAATCTATGGTGACAATTTCTAAAAATAATATAAATCATTGGCATAATTACCTCCATAACCTACAATGGTGAAATTTCATTTTGTGAGTATACTATATTAAATAATTTCAATATGGATTTTTATTGACATATTCATAGAAAAATGATACTCCTAAGAATCATACACATTTTTTAAAAGACATATATTCTTGGAGACTTATTATTAATATTAAATTATTTCTAAAAAAAATTAAAAAATAAACTCATTTGAATTGAGTAAATCAAATTAATAATCAACAAACAAACCTCATTTATGAAAATAAATAATATTTAAATTACTAAATTATTTATTTAATGAACATAATAAAATATTACTTATTATATAATTAATTTAAAAGATAAAATTATATCATATGTTTCACCATTGAATGTGGTGACAAAAAATTTATTCCAAGAACCAATATTTACATATTATTTCATCATTACACTAATTATTTTTACTATATGAACATCAAAAAAATATGTTACAGATTGAAATTATGTAAAACATATTATAGAGTGATAATGACACTTATTATCTATAAAATTCAAAACCATGTCCATAAAATGAATCTCCATGGGAACTCTAATCCACCATATATTCCAATTAATAAAACTAAATGTAAAACATATAAAATAAATAGAAATTATAATTTTTTTTCATTAAAAATTCTATAAAAGGATATATGTTTTCGGATAGAAACATATTATATAAAATATAAATTTGAATACATATTGAATTTATTACAATTTAATGAATCACCAATTACATCATTCATACTAGCAGAAAAATTATATAAAATTTATTATGGATGATCCAGGATAAATCATAAATTATTAATTTGTTACATAAAATTTAAAATAATAATAATCATATAATATCTATCACATAGATTATTAGGCGTAAGACTCCATTACTACTATATAATATGGATATCAATAACATTGGTCCTCACATAAACCATCTTCATCTTTTCCCATGTAAAGTATAAAAAATATATTAAATCATATATATGAACCTAATATATAGAATCACACATTATTTTTATGTCATATAATAGGTAATTCATGGAAACATAATATTTATGTACACCTATGAATGATGAAAATGGTCATGAATTTTTTTATATTTTACAGGAATATAACATTTAATATATCAATGTGTTATTCATAGTCTAAACATTTTGATATATATCCAATTCATATAAAATGATACTATTTATCTCTTATAGTCCTCAAATTTCACTATAATTTATAATATATGAATTTTTATTAAAATTTTTATTTCAATATTATTAAATTATATAAATAATTTTTTTCAAATTAATTAATATATAATACCTTATAAGTATTGTGATTTATCTTGGTTGACTAATAAATAATGTTCCATATTGTCTAATTATATCTCATTCAGATGGTATATTTATTTAATTCATCTAAAGAAATAAATTCATACCAATCCAATGTCTATAAAATTGTAATTTGGACCAATATTTAAAGAACCGATAATTTACAAGTCAATGGAAAAGACTTTGGTCTTGTTGTAATGTTGATAAAATTCCCAAAATCCATTAATTAAAACTGCTAAGTTTCCATAATTATAATATAAATATAATATAAAGTGTTTTAATATATTATATTTCCATTTTATTCAAATTATAAATTAAATAATAAATCATATACATGGAATGTGTAAAATTGAATATTTTATAAAAAACTAATATGTTAATATTAGATTGAATTAATAATGAATTTTATTAGTTTAAAAATTACCAAACTACAAAATATCTATATTCGTAATATAAAAATATTTTATTGCTCTGAATTAACTATTTATTTCATAAATAATCAATGATTTCATTTATTTAACATGAGATATAATAATTAAATACAATTATTATAATAAATACCATATTCTTATATAGTCTAATTTCTTATAGATTCAACACAATCACTATTAAAATAATAGATAATTAAGACAACGATATGGATTCAATAGAGACAAAATTTTATATTTTTATTTTGTTAATTTATAAAACATAAAACAGAATATAGTATTAATTTTCAATACATTTTTATGACATATATTGAACCATAACTTGTAAGTATTTCCTATTCCTTTTTTGTACCAAAAGAAATATAATATATTTGAAAAAATTCTTTTTAGGAAACCATAAAATAAAAATATGAATTTTATTATTCAATAAATTTAAAGAATAAATTAAATATATATTTCCCAAACAACAAATATTTTTTAAAAAATACACTTCAATTGTTTTTTATATAATAATTTTTGTTCTTGCTGAAATATTCTAAATATTTGTTCATTTTTTATAAATCATCATATTAATTATGAACAAATTTTCACCTTCATACCACTAAAGGTTTAAATGGGAAACATATATGAATAAATATAAGTGATAAATTATATGAAAATTCAAAAATATATAAAAGGAATTTAAATAATAAAATAAATTGTATAAATAAAATCATTTGTTCCTTTTATTCCATGTTTAGTACTTCAAAATAAAAAGTTTTATTAATGAAACTTATTTTCAATAGAATTAAATTTAGATTTTAATGAATTCCAAAAAACCTTGGAGTCACTAACATATTTTATATTACCAATTTATCATCAATGATTTTATAACAAAAATCCATTATTGTAAAATTATTAAATGGACATCATAGAGCATTTTGTTTGGGGATAATTTCTACAAAATTAGAAATTGGGAACATGAACTCCAATATATTAAAAATATTCATTGAAAAATAGGACATAGTTGAAATAATCAATTTCATAATTTTTTATATAATTAATATTTTACATATCAATTTTTTAATATAACAACATTACCTAATTAATAATGTCATTGTTAAAATAATTTCAAAATCTATTAAACCTATATACATATCCATTGAGTTGTTTGAACATGTTGAGGAAATGTTGGAACCCCCAAAATGATCCAATTATAAATTAATAAATTTTTTATCATTGAGGTGTTACGAAATATTTATCAATAAATTATTTTAATAACATTTATTTATTTTGATAAATAAAAAATAATGATTTATAAGCTTGATAGTGTATTAAACATGTAAAACTGAGCATAAATGTCCTTTAAAAAATATCACAATTATAGCATATCCATTAATTTTTTCAATAAATAATATTAACCAATATATATATATATTTCCTACTCTATATAAATTATTTATAAAACTTTATCAAATAAAAAATATATTTTTAGTAATGTGAATAAATTATTGATAATTATGCTTTAAAATAATCTAGTTGATTTTAAAGAAAAAAATTATATTCAGTATATGAAACTTTTGTAAAATATATTTTCTAATATTAAAATGAATTTTTATGTAACAATTTAGGAACATATAATATTTTTTTTAATTATATAATTACTTTGTTTAATTCATAATAAATGTATAATGCAAAAAGTTGAATTTATTGAAATTAAGGAATCTATAGTAATAGAATAATAACAACACCTTTGATAGTATATATAAAATTAATTTATATTATATGTGAAAATACGAATGATTGAAATCATGGAAGAAGTAAATATTTTTTTTAAATATGATAAATTAAGTGTTAGTATATTTTTGAAATATTGATGTTGTTTACAATTTTATAAATAATATTATAATATAAAAGAAAATTATATTTTAAAAAATATATTAATTAATTAAAAATATATAATTATTATCATTAAAGGTTAATTTTTTAAGGCCTTATTATTTTTTTCAACTGACCATAAAATCAATTATAATATTAAAATCAGTATTTTTCCAAAAAAACGATGATGTAAATTAAAATATTAATTTCTAATAATTAGAAAAATATTTTCAGAAAATGATTTTTATTTTTAATTTCTACATGTTTAATTTTTTTGGTTGAATATATATATTTTTTCTATAGTAGTTTAATTTTTCTAGAATAGTTAATTACGGTGATTAGTAATATATAAAAAATACATGAATTATAGAGTTATGGCTATTGTATGGATGATGTAAGAACATAATATAAATCATAATTATATACATACTTTATTTAGACATTCTAATCTTATCAATTATGATTGGTGTGCCAAAATATTGATCTAATGCATAAAATAAGAAAAAAACACCCCTCTTGTCCATTATAAATTCCACCCCTCACCTCCCATTCAGCAGACAAAACCAATGCATTGTATCTGGTACAATTTTTTATCTATAATAATCCTAATCCAATTCCCCATGTGTAATAGTATTTGGTATCAATAATTTTCCAAACCCAATTTTGCTAAGGAGGTTGTCAAGGAGGAAACTTAAGGAAGTAAATTCCAAATGTTTATATTTCTTTATTTTAATTTATTTTATTTTCTTATATTCTCATTACCTCTCCATTAAAAAGTTTCATGATAACACTAGTATCCATCTTATATGTAATTTAATTGTGTTAATGTAACTACTATCAACAAACAGCTCCAATTCTTTTTCTGTTTTTGAAAATCGAATCATTATCAATGAAATTTCAATTCACCGCCTACATGGACAATGAGACATCATTTTCTATTAACTCATCCATGAATTTTCTTAAAACAGTTATTATAGTAATATTATTTTTAATATGATTTATAATTAATTTATAAACATAAAATTCAATAAAAGAAACTTGTTGTTCATGGTCAGGAAAAGCATTCCCGAAAACCATTTTTCATTAGTTTCATATCCGTTGAACCATCCTCATATCATAAAAATGATATATTGTATCACATATAAGTATAGAAACATATTACTAAAATTCCCTTCCAATTTTTGTATTTTAATTCTAATCCACACAAAAATACATAATGAACCATCATTGGAATCCCTGAAAAAAACATCCCAAAATAATTAAAACAAACAAAAAATTTTAAAAAATGTGGAGAAAAATAGTATAAAAAGATTATATATTGTATTATAAATATGAATATATTTCTATAATAATTTATAAAAATATATAGACAATTATATTGTAGGATTTAACATGTTTTAAAGAATTTAAACAATTGGTTATAGACTTTTCATTAAAATCCTGTTTTATATTTCAATGTATACAAAATTCAAAAGTAATGTTTTTATGATACATGTTTTATGAATATGTTTTAGTTATTTTGAATAATTTATGAGATGTTCTAGATATATATATATATATATCCAATTATTTGATTGTGATTATCATTTTAATGGTTATTCAATGTTTAAATGTGATGGTTACATCATAAAGTAGTCATAAGGGTTACAATGTAAGGTAGCTAAAAGGGATACCAATAATAAGGTAGTTGTGAGTGTTAAAATCCATTGTATTTAGGTAAATAAAATTATTCCCCATGTTAACTAATTTTTTAATTTATGTTTTTATATTTTATGTTAATCTCATGTTTTTAGTATGTACGCATATAATACTTTAATAATGACTAGTATGTATATGTGAAAATTATTTATATCCCTATATGCATTCCATGAATAATAATTTCATTCCATATTTCTACATCCCTAACCTATATATTTTTCCCATCCCATGTTTTTGAAATAATTAATGGGGTCTATGAATGTGTAAAATAATAGAAGGATCTAAATTTTTCATCATGATGTATTCTTATAAAAAGATTGAATGTATTTTTAAATATTAATA
Source organism: Viscum album (assembly GCA_963277665.1). Classification (NCBI taxonomy): domain Eukaryota; kingdom Viridiplantae; phylum Streptophyta; class Magnoliopsida; order Santalales; family Viscaceae; genus Viscum; species Viscum album. The sequence continues at coordinate 1,192,194,536 of OY728121.1, read as the reverse complement.
TTGAAAAAAAATTATTATATCAATTAGTGTAAAATTTTTATAAATGTGAAATTTAAATTGTTAAATTATGAAATAATTATCTAAAATATTTAAAAAAAATATTTTTTGGAATTTATAAAAGTGAATTAAAAATTTGTTTAGTATATTTTAAAAATATTTATGGATGGGTAACTATAGTTGGTAAAACATATTTATTTAGAATAATATAGTTTATTTGTCGATATTAATAGAATATCATAAATGATATATACATTATGTTTGTGTTAATATAATATATCATTGGGATATTACCAAATATCATTCACTAATATCTGTTTTTTAGACTCTTTTTCCATATATGAAATAGGTAACTAGGTGTTGGAATGAAGATATAGGATGATATTATCATGAACCCATATCCTTTAATGGTTGAAATTGTAATTGAGAATTTTGATAAAGTAATGAATAAGTTGATTGATGATATAAATAGAAGTAGAGTATATATAATATAAAATATTTATCTACAAAAATGGAATATGATGAAAGAAGAACATTTTTTGAGGCAAAACCCTCTTTATTTGTTAGATCTTATGACGGATTCTTAGATAAAGAAAATGTTAAATCTCATGAAATGTTATTTTATGTTATGGGGTGTTCATATCATCAATTGTTTTTCTCCCAATAAATACTTTTAAGGTGAATATGACTATTGGTGTACGTGGGTAAGTAATATTATAGATATATTGGATATTTATGATTTAGATTGGGGTGAATTTGAAAATATTTCCCTCAAAAATAATTTCTTAAGGGGGTTGAACATAATATGTAAAAAATTACATGAACTGAATAAAAAGAATATTTAGTTGTTTTGAATTAATAAAAAATCACATTATTGGAATGTTATGATCCATAACATAATATGGATTTTAATAGTAAAAATTGGTTTTTAATTAAGATTAATTCCTTGATACCAATGAGAATTGGCTTTTCATGATTTAAATATTTTGAGAAACTTGTGTGATGTACTAAATCCGTGGGAAATGGTATTTCATATTATCATGTGTCCTTTGACCAAAAATGAATAAATTTTACAGATGGAATGAATTTATTATTAATTAATTAGATAAATATGATGTTAAAAAATCATGATTTCAGTTTATGATAACCCTGGTAATAACACATGGGGAAAGCCATAAAAATAATAGAAATTGTTTTGATGTGTTATGATTCAATATATGGAATTTGATTTAAATTAAAATTATCCTAAATTAATTTTCAATTGGAAAACATTAATGTGTTTTAAATTTTTGATATGAGGAATTATTCAAATAATTTCCCAATGAAGGATCTGAATTATGGGAATCATTTAAAAATTTAGAAAAAATGTCTATTGATTTTTTAACCTAGTTTCGTAGATTTTATCCCATACAATGATGTTAAATCATGTAATTTTTTGTTAACATATATTTAACTCCTGAACTATTTGTTACGAGATCTAAAAATTCATTTATTAATAAGAAATTTTATAGTAAATTAAACATCTCACCTCAATAATTGACTGCAAAACATATGGTTTAATAACATGGTGAAATATTAATGTAAATCTTTATTTTTTTGTTTTAATATTCTTTTCTATAAAAATTCATTTCATGAAAACCATGTTATTTCCCTTAGTGGAGTATGACATTATTCTTGGTATGTATTGGATTTTTGTTTATACTCTAATAGATTATTGAGAAAATAATTGGTTTTTTCAGAACGAGTCTTGGTTTTTTTACATGATTAAATTGGAACCAATAATAACATATAATGACTAATAAAATATATGAAAATATGGAAATATAATTTATCATCCACAAAATTTATGAAAATAAGGGATATATTCATTATAGTTGTATTTGCATGGTAAATGAGTTCCTTGAGTTTTTTTCTAATGAGTTTCCTTGGGATATACATGATGTAAAAGTTAAGAATATTTTTGACTTAGTTCCGGATTCTAATCTATTTTCAATACCCCCTTATCAAATGGATGGTGTATGACTTATTTGATTGAAAATCATTTGATGTATTTTCATAATAATGAGTTCATTTATACTAGCACTTCACCATGGGGAGATTGAATTTTGTTTTTTAAAAACAAATATGTTTCTATGAAACATTTCATTGATTTTATATATTTTAATAACATTACTGTAAGTAATAAGTGTACATTGCTGCACTTCAATGAATTTATTGATCAACTATAGGTAGCATGTTATTTCCATGATTAAATTCATATTCGGGTACCATCAGCTAAAGGTGAAGACATATTATATTACTAAAATAATAATACTTTTTGGTATTATGATATTATTATTATTTCATTTGAATTTATAAATTTTGCTTCTATAATTTAGTTAATATTTAATAAAAATTTTCATGAGTATTTAGAGAATTTTCTAGGTATTTTCATTGCTGATATTTTATTTTTTTAAAATTTATGGGAATCAAGAAAAAAATTTATGTTTTCCATCGAAATACTCAATGAAAAAAAACTTATAGGTAATTTAAAAAATTTGATTTCAGGTTAAATCGTATTTCATTCCTTGGGTGTATTGTTAAAAAATATGGTATAGCTTTTGATCCTTACATAAATTTTTTTATTAGGGGGCATGAAAAAATAAATTACTAAGGTTCCTAGTTTTCATTTATTTGTAAGAAATTACTAATTTATTGATAAAAATTATGCATTATAATCTAGCATGATATATAAGAAAACATGAAAGTGGGTTAAATTTTTGAGAAAAATATATTCGGATGAATGTTTTGAATTAAAATGATGAATTTTGAATGCTCTATTTTTTTCCATTCCAATTAAAAATGTTGATTTTTTCATCAACATAGATGATTCATTGAGGGGACTTGTATGTGTTCTAATGAATAATGATTAGGTACATTATTATGGTTCATGGAAAATAAATCAACAAGAGGCAGACTGTTTAATACATGAATTGGTATTTGTTGATTATATTATTTCTTTGAAAAATTTGGGGAACTATTTATATGGATCCAACTTTTAATTATATAATGATAAAATATATAAAATATATATATTTACATATAATTACAAGATCATGTAGTAGAGAATATTGTTGGAACTAATAACGGATTAAGATATCATGATCAATTTTCATCCTATAAATTAAAAAAATTCGATAGCTTGAGTTGAAAATAACATGCATCATTTCCTATTTTACATGTGGATCATGATCCTTTCGGTAATGATTTTGTTTAATTTTTATGAAAATTATGGGTGTAATAGATTACTCTTTTTTCCCCCTTCCAATGTAGTTTTCACTTATATTCATTATTTATTAAATGTATTAGTAAGACCATAAGTTATTGAAAAAGGTAATACTTGATAATAATGGTATATATCCTGAAATTAATATAGATAAATATTCTCTCTTAAGATCTGGAAAGAGACTTTGATTACCTTGTGATTCACATATGGAAAATGTTATTATGTGAATCACAAAGTTATTTCTTTTCAATTTATCGTGGTTATACTATGATATATTGGGAACATAAAGGTTATTACTTGTGGGATGGAATGAAAAGAGATGTAGAATATTTTACTATGAATTTTTTAACTTTTCAGTAGGTTAATATAGTTAGAAAACACTAAATAGTGATTCATATACCTTTTAATGTTCCAGTTTGGAATTGGGAATAAATACCACGGGACATCATGGTGGGGATATTAAACACTCCTCAATGTAACAATGAAATTTGGGATAATTTTTATTGAGGGACTAAATATGGAAAATTCCTTTATATACGTGATACTCTAGAATTAGTTCAAGATTATCACTTGTACCTCTATTATTTTTTTAGTTTACATGGACTCCACATCTATATTATATTTTGAAAAAGATATTATGATTATTTATATCTATTAGAAATTCATTCATATGTCTTCGAAAGCATTATTAAAATTCATGACATCCATTCACCACTAATCTCATATATATATCGATCAAACAAGTATGAACATAGTAGTCATTCCATGTTCATGTTTAATGGATTAAAAAGGATTTTTTATCAACAACACTCTTCAATTGAGTTATTATTTAATTAAATATTTTATTTTAGTATATATATAAAACCTTATGAGGAATTATATGTAATATTGTGTCAAAATCCATAATTTTTTGATGAATTTGTGTAAATAAATTTGATCATACCTAAATTAGTAGAGGATGTGACTGAGAATGTTGAAATGATTCAACAACCTAGGTGGAGAGATCATAGTGGGAACAAATGATATAATTATTACCAATGGAATGATGAATATTTTTTGGTAGGTGATCATGCCTTTCTCAATGTATCTATTGGGAACATAGTTATGTGTTTTTTTAATAAGGGGAAGCTAAGTCCACAATTCAATGGACCCAATGAAATTATGGGGAATGTTGGGTTAGTTTCAAACTAAGTGGATATTCCGATGATTCTGTCCAAAGTGTGTATTTTTTTATAATTTCATGTATGTAATGTATGTTCAATATTTATCTCATGTTCTGAGTCTTGAGATTTATTAGTTTGAAAACAACCTTTCATATTAGTAAATTCTTGCTCTTATTTAGGACATTAGAGAGAATATATTGTGGAATAAGATAATTCAAAAGGTTACTCTCTTTTGTGGAAAACATGGATTATGAAAATATATTAAAATATTAAAATTCTCTAAGGGAGTGGTATCCAGAATTTTTTTATAAGTAAATATAAATTTCAAGCTAACAATTTCTAGATGAGTTGGAGAATGTAAAAACCAAGGTACATTTAAAAAACTATGTTTTTCTTCTATAATAAAAAATTGAAATTTTATATAAATATATAATGATATAAGGGATATTTATAAAAATTAAGCAATCTATAATAATAGAATACTAATGTAACCTATGAGAGGATATATAAATTGATGTAAATTATAAGTGATAATATGATATATTTGTTTCATGGAATGTGTAAATAAATTTTTTCAAAATGTAAAATTAAGAGTTGTTATTTTTGTGAAACATACTTTTTCATTTACAATATTATAATTAATAAAATTATTTAAAAGGAAATAAATTTATAGGAAATATATTCCAAGATAAATATTTTCTTGTCTAATGATAATAATATAATTTTATGAGACATTTAGAATTTTTCAAAGGGTTAAAAAATCAATTATTAAATTAAAATAATTATTTATAGAATAAATTATTATTTTGATTATATCGTAAATTTATAAAATTTGGAATATTTATTTTCAAAAATAACATGATCGTATTTAAATTAAATTTGTTAATAATTGGTTATGGATAGTTTTTTTGATTTTTCATATATAGTTCAAATTTTTGTGAATAGTGAAATTGAGTAATTTACATTCTAATATAAATATATGAATTATTCTATCATGGATGATTTATGTTTAATTAAATCTCATAATACTGCACAATATTAATATTTTTACTATATTTATTCATGGGAATTAAATATATTCATATTCATGATAGTAAATGAAGTGTACTGGGTTGCATTTGTTGTCAATGAGGCATGAAGTTGTCTTGGAATGAATGGAAGTCAGGGAATGTCAAGATGTGAATGACAAAGGTTGTGATGGTGTTGGTGGTGATGGAGAATGGCCATGGAATTTAGAGGAATGTCACTTAGGAGATTCACTAAGTGGCATTGGAGAATATGGTTGAAACATTCTCCATGGATATCTGACGATTGTTGAGCTGTTCTTAAAGTTCCAAGAACTTGTATCAACTGGATACAATGTCACAACATGATTAGAAGACCATGCATTGTAGTGACAATGCATGAGGAGTTGAAGATGATCCATCCACAAGTCCTAAGTGGATGAAGTGAGCAGAAGAATTCCATGCACTATCTCATAGTGCATGTGAATGTGAAGAAGATCCAATTGATCTCTGCTTAGATCAATGAAGCACATTGAAGATCTATTTGATTAAGAAGCTCAGTTGATGATGAACCTTTTGAATTCCATATCTTAAGTGAAGATCATATTAGGAGAAATAATGGAATTCATAAGAAGAAGAATAGAAGAAATGGCCTGAATGGCACTTGGCATTTGGCTTATACTCATAGAAGAACTTTGTATTTGACAAAGTCTTATTCATGCCTTTGCCAAAAAATATGTCCAGCCAAGGCACCTTGAGGGTTCTACCCCAAGGCATGGGCGCTAGGGCACCACGCCCATGGGGGAACCCGTGGGGCGAGCCAGGGTGGCAGGGCGCACACCCAGGACACCGCATGGGCGCCTGGGGCACGCCCGGAGGAGCGCGGCAGGGGCCGTGTATATGCCCCCGAGGGCACGCGGTGGTGAAGCCCGCACACCCGAGGAAGCATAGTGGGCGCCAGTAGCGCGCCCGCAGAGAGCAGCGAGTGGGCGCAGAGCGCGCCCGCAGGGAGAACACGGTGCGGGGCGGCACCGTGGAGGGAGAAGTTCAACTGAGGGGTTGAGGAAGCGCGAGGTTGATAAGGCGCGGCAATTCCTCTCGCCGATTCGATGTGGGACGCAGAAATTTCCCCAGGAGCAAATCTCAGCCGTCCGAGCGATCTCGCGCTTGATCTGCGCCGCACGATTCATCTGTCGCGTGTCGCGATCTGATCCGGCCGTCCGATGTATTTCAAACATCTGATCCGACGGCTAAGAGACCGTCCTCTTCCTCGAGCTTCCCCGAAGCCACCCGCGAGCCGCCGACGAACCAGGCACCCTCCGAGCAAGCCAAATCGAGTTTCTGGCCATCTCCGTTCGAGCTAAAGTGTCCATTGGGTTCGTCTAGATGTAATGAACACATCCATGCAACGAAATAAGCATTCATGCAATGTGATGAGATTTCAAGATTCGGCCGAGGCAAACGAAGTTGCCGAGGCATCGGGGTGTTTGTGGTTTGCATGGTTTGGACCTTATCCGAAGGCCGTGCATGCGTTCTGAGTCGCATGCACGTATAGGAACAAAAAATAAATGAGCCCGCGTGAAACCGAGAATAAAAATAAAGATTTGGAAATATCATTGAAGATCCGAAGATCTCGGGATTTTGAGTTGGATCACGCGGATGACTGGCACCGCCTCTGCCTATAAAAATGAGGCCGAGCCCTCTGTGCTGCTTGCTGAAACTCTATTTAAAATACGAGTCCCGCGTGTGCTCTGCCTCGCGAATTTGAAGCCCCCGTGCAAATATATTTGCGCGGATGAAGTCCTCGATGCCATCCTTGGCTCGAAAGAGTCCCTTGCGCGCAACCCCTTTGCGCGACAAGAAGTGGAGGTTGGGCAGCACAAAGTTTTTCGCCCCCTCTGTGCACCGCGGCCCCCCTGCGCGGTAGCACTTGCGCACCCGAAGGCTTGCGCGACTGAGGCATCCCGTGGTGTTGTGCTTTACACCCATGGCTTGCGCGCCCGTGGTGTTGTGCTTTACACCCATGGCTTGCGCGCCCGTGGTTTCCATACCCTGCGCGACAGAAGCCCCATCGGCTAAGACGCCTTGCACCCGAGGAGGTTCCACTTGCGCAGCCAAGTGATTCTTGTTCCTTGGACTTGCACGGTTGAAGACAGTGAGGCCGCACCACCTTGCGTGCCTTAAAGAACAAGTGGAGAAGAACCCGAGGGCCTTAGCGATTATGTGCTAAACAAGAAGACCCGAGCCTCAAGCATTTGTGTGTGTGCAACAAAGGAAGTGAATGGCCATAGCCTTGTGTGGGTGAAGTGAAGACCACACCTCATTTTTGTGTGTGTACCAAAAGGAGGAAAAGGCTGTGGGTATTTGTGTGTGCTAAGTGAAGAGGAAGAGCACACTTGGCCGTGTGTGTGCAAGGAGAGGAGGAAGGCCACTATACCCTACGGGTTAATTGCTTGCAAGACAAGTTGGCCGAACCTATGTGTGTGCACTAAGAAGTGTGTATACACTTAGAAGAAATAAGGAGTGACCCACACTAAAGTAGAACACACTATAAGTGTGTAAACAAATTGGATAAACTGTGTGAAGGAGGAATAAGGTGTGTGCTTAAAGTGACTACACCCTTTGTGGGATTATTGCACCTAGAAGAAAGAGAAGGAGAGTGCATGCATGCATGCATGCACATGCACACGTGAACAAAGCCAAACCAGCTTGTGTGCATTTGAGCTGTCCAAGACCAGTGGTTATTGAAGATTTTGAGAAGCCATGCAATCAGTGAATGAAGAGATAGAGTTTCCATGCACTCAGTGCATGAAGATGAATTAAAGTGAGACTGAGCCAGACTGAAGTGAAAGATATTGGTTGTCTGAGTTTGCAGTAGATTGAGAAGAGCCTGATCAACAGAAGTAATCAGATGTTGCTGAGCAAGACCAACAGACCTTACCAGAGGCTGTTGAAGATTCTTGAAGAGAGAGGCCAGGTCATCCTCAGAAGAAGGAGATAAATCCTGAGCAAGATGAGAAGACCTGTTCACCACAAGTGAGCAGAGGTACCGAGCAAGGCCAGCAGCCTTTATCCCAGGCTGCTGAAGATACTTGAAGAGCTGAACAAGAAGAAGAGCTACTCGTGTGACTCGAGCAGCCAGGAGAAGACCCCTGTGAGACTCAGGGTGGAGGAAGTCTCCAGTGGGATTCTGGAGCAGGCCAGTGGGACTCTGGTAACACTGTGGGACGCAGTATAAAGACCCTCCTGTGGGACTCAGAAGAGATACGGTGGGAAGCTGTATCAAACATTGTAATTCTAACAAGTTATAATGGGAGAATCCATGCTGGGAGAGCATGGAAAGGATGTAGGCCTTTGGTGCCGAACCTTGTAAATCCTTGTGTCCTGTGCCTTTTCTTTACTGCATTATCCGGGAAAGGTTGAGAGACATAAGAAGAGTGGATCGAGGCCTTAACAAGCCATAGAGTTTTAATTGATTAAGAATCAATTAGTAAAAAGTTTTAAAGGATCACTGATTCACCCCCTCCCCCTCTCAGTGATTCACACTGATCTGGGCACTTCAATTGGTATCAGAGGGAGGTTCCCTCTAAAAGATCCAAGGGAGTCTTTATGAAGTGCAGATTTGAGGAAATGAGTGACCAGCCTCAAATGGAGATATCTGCCAAGAATCAGAAAAATAGAAAGAAGAAACAGGCCATGAAGATGAAGAAAGCCTGTCCTAGCTGTGATGAAGTCGGAACAATGAAAGATCTTCAAAGTGAAATCGAATATCTTCAGAAGACAGTCCCCAAGTAAGTGGCAATGTGTATAGCTACATGCATCCTTGATCTTCAAGAAGAAAAATTACAGCTATAAGAAGAAGCCAATACAATGGAAGATCAGTTGGTAAAAAGGGTTGGCATAACCAACACTCTCAGAAAGCTGGTGAAGGCTAAAGATGAAACTGTATCTCTTTGCAATGAATGATATGAAGACACTACTGAAGAATTTCAAAGAAGTCTTTCTGAGAAAGAATTATTTATGATATTGGTCAAAGATGTTTTCCATGCACTGGAAAAGAGGCATAAAGTGTCAATGAATGTCCGAGATGCTCAACTCGAAGACAAAGTCAAAATGGTGAAGGAGCTTGACAACTCATTGCATGAAATAAAGAAGGTGCATGATGACCAGATGGAACAACTGAAACAGAATTGGGAAGGTAGGCTAATATTGGTTGAGGATGAGAAGAACTCCCTCAACATGAAATGCTTTGAACTGGAGGTGATATTGAAAAATCTGCAATCACCCAAAGCTGAAGCCTCCCAGTCAGCTGAAAGAAGAAATGTTTCTACTCAAGTGAGCTTTGATACGGATGATTCTAAAAGAAAGAAATCCTCTAATAAAAGGGCAACATCTTCTAGAAAGAAGGTACCATCCATCCCATCTTGTACTAATGATTCTAATTGTGTTTTCACAAAAAGTGCAGGATGGAAGAATAATTCTGAACAAGTATGGATGAAGTCAATGAAGAAAGAATGCTCTCCTGAAACAACACAGCATGTCAAGAAAAGTACCCAACAATCAGAAGGACTGAAGAGGTCAAGATTTGTGGGTCAGTGTTGGTGTTGTAATAAGTATGGGCACTGTGCAAAGGATTGTTGGTACAATCCACTGTATGTCAAAGCACAAAGGAAGCCCATGCCAAGGGGGAGCAAGCCAGAAGAAAAGAAGCAGCATCCACAGGTCCAGAGACATCTGTTTACTGCAAATAGATTTGGATTACTTGATAACATCTGGGATGTTTGCGAAAGTGGTCAAAAAGATACATGTCAATCTCTAACTGTATCCAGAGCTCAAAAGAAGAAATGATCACAGAACCTGGCTCAGAAAGGATCCTTGGGAAGCAAACAGAAGAAAGTGGAAGATGCTCCCAAGAGGATTATGAAAAAGGAAGAGAAGACCTTGGAGTCTAAGTCCAAGAAGGGTGAGTCATCCAGTAGGACCACCAAGAAGAAGTGCTTCTACTGTGGAAGGAATGGTCATACCATGGATCTTTGTAAAGAAGCCATGAAATTCAATAGAATCCAACTGGACTCAAACAGACAATCAATCCAGAAGAATCAGAAGGGATTGGTTGAAAATAAGTTGCCTAAGAAAGGTAGCTTAACAGCATCAAAAGAACCATGTGGAATTTCCAAAACTGAGGCCACTCTTCCAAGTGATTTACTAGTCATATGGCCAAATCAGTTACAACTTGCCAGAGAACTGCAAAGAGCCTAAGATGAAGCTCTGGAAACTGCTAAAGAAAAAGGGAAAAAGAAGATTTCACATGAAGATGAGTTTAGATCCACACAAGTACAAACATCAATGAAGATCAAACGTGCAAGTGTGAAGAATGGTGAAAATGGGACATCTCGGTTGAGAGAATCTTCTCAACCTTGTTGTTCACATTGATGAACCAAGGAGGTTCCATCTTATTCCCTTATACACTTGTATTTACATGTGCTAACATTGTAGGGAATTGAAGACGATGGTCATTCTCAGCTGGAGGATGGTTTGGATTGAATGGAGTGCACCCCTTGAGGGGGAGCCAATCTGAAGAAGATGATGTTCTGAAATTAATATCATCTTGAGAAAGTATATTTAAGGGGGAGCTTTATCTTTGCACTGAACTTTCTAATGAGTTTTTTGGAGTATGTGCAGGATTTAGCAATTCATTGAATATCTGAACCCCTTAGCATGATCTCACATGTTTACAGTGAATGTGGACAGCATTGAGTTCCTTGGTTACATCACTCTTGTTTTCTACACCGGGTTAGCCCAAGTAGACTTAGAGTTGATTTACTAAAGGTTCTTTGTTAAAGAGAACATTTGGCATCATCCCTCTGTTAGTGATTTTTAGAGAAGATGCTATTCGAAGGGAGGAAGAGATTTTTTTTAAAGAGAACAACACCACACCTTTGCATTTGATTGCCAATAAGGGGGAGAAAATATTGGCACACATATTGACCCATTAATATGTGCTGAAGGAGTGTATTGACAACAAATAAAAAGGGGGAGTTTGAAGTGCACTGTGTTGCATTTGTTGTCAATGAGGCATGAAGTTGTCTTGGAATGAATGGAAGTCAGGGAATGTCAAGATGTGAATGACAAAGGTTGTGATGGTGTTGGTGGTGATGGAGAATGGCCATGGAATTTAGAGGAATGTCACATAGGAGATTCACTAAGTGGCATTGGAGAATATGGTTGAATCATTCTCTATGGATATCTGACGATTGTTGAGCTGTTCTTAAAGTTCCAAGAACTTGTATCAACTGGATACAATGTCACAACATGATTAGAAGACCATGCATTGTAGTGAAAATGCATGAGGAGTTGAAGAAGATCCATCCACAAGTCCTAAGTGGATGAAGTGAGCTGAAGAAGTCCATGCACTATCTCCTAGTGCATGTGAATGTGAAGAAGATCCAATTGATCTCTGATTAGATCAATGAAGCACATTGAAGATCTATTTGATTAAGGAGCTCAGTTGATGATGAACCTTTTGAATTCCATATCTTAAGTGAAGATCATATGAGGAGAAATAATGGAATTCGTAAGAAGAAGAATAGAAGAAATGGCTTTAATGGCACTTGGAATTTGGCTTATACTCATAGAAGAACTTTGTATTTGACAAAGTCTTATTCATGCCTTTGCCAAAAAATATGGCCAGCCAAGGCACCTTGAGGGTTCTACCCCAAGGCATGGGCGCTAGGGCACCACGCCCATGGGGGAACCCGTGGGGCGAGCTAGGGCGGCAGGGCGCACACCCAAGACACCGCATGGGCGCCTGGGGCATGCCCGAAGGAGCGCGGCAGGGGCCGTGTATAAGCCCCGGAGGGCACGCGGTGGTGAAGCCCGCGCACCCGAGGAAGCATAGTGGGCGCCATTAGCGCGCCCGCAGGGAGCAGAGAGTGGGCGCAGAGCGCGCCCGCAGGGAGAACACGGTGTGGGGCGGCAGCGTGGAGGGAGAAGTTCAACTGAGGGGTTGAGGCAGCGCGAGGTTGATAAGGCGCGGCAATTCCTCTCGCCGATTCGATGTGGGACGCGGAAATTTCCCCAGGAGAAAATCTTTGCTGTCCGAGCGATCTCGCGCTTGATCTACGCCGCACGATTCATCTGCCGCGTGCCGCGATCTGATCCAGCCGTCCGATGTATTTCAAACATCTGATCCGACGGCTAAGAGACCTTCCTCTTCCTCGAGCTTCCCTGAAGCCACCCGCGAGCTGCCGACGAACCAGGCGCCCTCTGAGCAAGCCAAATCGAGTTTCCGGCCATCTCCGTTCGAGCTAAAGTGTCCATTGGGTTTGTCTGGATGTAATGAACACATCCATGCAACAAAATAAGCATGCATGCAATGTGATGAGATTTCGAGATTCGGCCAAGGCAAACGAAGTTGCCGAGGCATCGGGGTGTTTGTGGTTTGCATGGTTTGGACCTAAACCGAAGGCCGTGCATGCGTTTTGAGTCGCATGCACGTAGAGGAACAAAAAATAAATGAGCCCGCGTGAAACTGAGAATAAAAATAATGATTTGGAAATATCCTTGAAGATCCAAAGATCTCGGGATTTTGAGTTGGATCACGCGGATGACTGGCACCGCCTCTGCCTATAAAAATGAGGCTGAGCCCTCTGTGCTGCTTGCTGAAACTCTGTTGAAAATCCGAGTCCCGCGTGTGCTCTTCCTCGCGAAGCTGAAGCCCCCGTGCAAATATATTTGCGCAGCTGAAGTCCTCGGTGCCATCCTTCGCCCGAAAGAGTCCCTTGCGCGCAACCCCTTTGCGCGACAAGAAGTGGAGGTTGGGCAGCACAAAGTTGTTCGCCCCCTCTGTGCACCGCGGCCCCCCTGCGCGGTAGCACTTGCGCACCCGAAGGCTTCCGCGACTGAGGCATCCTGTGGTGTTGTGATTTACACCCGTGGCTTGCGCGCCCGTGGTTTCCATACCCTGCACGACAGAAGCCCCCGCGGCTAAGACGCCTTGCACCCGAGGAGGTTCCACTTGCGCAGCCAAGTGATTCTTGTTCCTTGGACTTGCACAGTTGAAGATAGTGAGGCCGCACCACCTTGTGTGCCTTAAAGAACAAGTGGAGAAGAACCCGAGGGCCTTAGTGATTATGTGCTAAACAAGAAGACCCGAGCCTCAAGCATTTGTGTGTGTGCAACAAAGGAAGTGAAAGGTCGTAGCCTTGTGTGGGTGAAGTGAAGACCACACCTGATTTGTGTGTGTGTACCAAAAGGAGGAAAAGGCCGTGGGTATTTGTGTGTGCTAAGTGAAGAGGAAGAGCACACTTGGCCGTGTGTGTGCAAGGAGAGGAGGAAGGCCACTATACCCTACGTGTTAAGTGCTTGCAAGACAAGTTGGCCGAACCTAAGTGTGTGCACTAAGAAGTGTGTATACACTTAGAAGAAATAAGGAGTGACCCACACTAAAGTAGAACACACTCTATGTGTGTAAACAAATTGGATAAAGTGTGTGAAGGAGGAAGAAGGTGTGTGCTTAAAGTGACCACACCCTTTGTGGGATTATTGCACCTAGAAGAAAGAGAAGGAGAGTGCATGCATGCATGCATGCACATGCACACGGGAACAAAGCCAAACCAGCTTGTGTGCATTTGAGCTGTCCAAGACCAGTGGTTCTTGAAGATTTTGAGAAGCCATGCAATCAGTGCATGAAGAGACAGAGTTGCCATGCACTCAGTGCATGAAGTTGAATTGAAGTGAGACTAAGCCAGACTGAAGTGAAAGATATTGGTTGTCTGAGTTTGCAGTAGATTGAGAAGAGCCTGATCAACAGAAGTGATCAGAAGTTGCTGAGCAAGACCAACAGACCTTACCAGAGGCAGTTGAAGATTCTTGAAGAGAGAGGCCAGGTCATCCTCAGAAGAAGGAGATAAATCCTGAGCAAGATGAGAAGACCTGTTCACCACAAGTGAGCAGAGGTACCGAGCAAGGCCAGCAGCCTTTATCCCAGGCTGCTGAAGATACTTGAAGAGCTGAACAAGAAGAAGAGCTACTCGTGTGACTTGAGCAGCCAGGAGAAGACCCCTGTGAGACTCAGGGTGGAGGAAGTCTCCAGCGGGATTCTGGAGGAGGCCAGTGAGACTCTGGTAACACTATGGGACGTAGTATAAAGACCCTCCTGTGGGACTCAGGAGAGATACGGTGGGAAGCTGTATCGACCATTGTAATTCTAACAAGTTATAATGGGAGAATCTATGCTGGGAGATCATGGCAAGGATGTAGGCCTTTGGTGCCGAACCTTGTAAATCCTTGTGTCCTGTGCCTTTTCTTTACTGCATTATCCGGGAAAGGTTGAGAGACATAAGAAGAGTGGATCGAGGCCTTAACAAGCCATAGAGGTTTAATTGACTAAGAATCAATTAGTAAAAAGTTTTAAAGGATCACTGATTCACCCCCTCCCCCACTCAGTGATTCACACTAATCTGGGCACTTCAGTAAATAATAACCTAATGGATTAAATGATCAAAAGCACCCCTCTCCTCCATAATAAATACCACACCTCACCACCTATAATCCACATTGAAAAAATGATTTATTTCTTTTCTATTTTTTCTTAATTATCATCTCAATCCATTACCCCATGTCCAAGTGATTTTTTCTGAACAAATTTATTATTTTTATTTTCCAAAGGAGGTTCTCATGGGGGAGAATTCCAGAGGTAAAATCTTATTTATTTTCATTATTTTTAATTTCATTTAATTTCGTATCCTATCCTTACCAACAATTATTTATGTAACAATATGACACTATAATCTTTTAATGTTTTAATTTTATTGTTTTAATGTAATATCCATATCAAACCACTAATATTTTCTTGTTATTCTATAAAATGAAATAAATATCCACGACTTGCCGCTTCACTAACTTCATAGACGACGAGACATCATTTACCTTAATAAATTCAATTCTTGTTATTAAACTATTTTTATGTTACAAAATATATTTTAAGATATATATTATATCTTTTTTAATGTACATTAAATAATTTATTTAAATTAATCTAAATAAAATGAAATTTGATTGTCATGGTCAGGAAAATGCCGATAAAATAAACCTACCTTTTCTCATTAATGTTTTCTATAATGAATGATTATAATATCTCAATAAAAATTATATATGGTATCATTAAAAAATATGGAAAAAAATTATTATCATTTCAATACAATTATGGTGTTTTTCATCTATATGACAAGAAAATCCCTAATGAACCAAACATAGAAAATATGAAATAAATTTAACCAAAACAACAAAAATAAAATAAAATTATTAATAATTTGGAGTAAAAATGGTATAAATGAATCATATAAGTTATTATGAACATGAATAATGTTTTGTAATAAATTAATAATACCCTTTAACCAATTATAATGTATAATTAAATTCACTTTAATGATGAAAACAATTATGTGAGATACTTTTATATAAAAATATTCTTTCAAAATTCTATTATAAAATATATATTAATTCAATGTTTTTTGATTTATGTTTTCAGTTTATATACTAGTTCTTGTATATTTATTATGATGAATGGTGGGACAAAAATATCCCTCTATGGAATTCTGTTCTTTGGTTTTGTTTTACTTTGATAAAAATGGCTATTCCATTAGTAACAATGATGGATATTTGATATGATAGCCATGAGGGTTTCATTTTAAGGTAGATGTATTGGTTTCCAATAAAAATGTTGAGGTGAGGGATAAAATCATATCTATGTAATTTATGAAAATGATTCCCCAAGTTACCTATATATTTTATAAATATTTTTATGGAAATCGCATGTTTTTATAATGTATCTATATTATACATTACTGTCCATAAGTATGAATTTGTTAAAAATATTTGGTATTATTATATGTAATCAAGTACTAATGATTTCGTTACATCTCTATGTTTACCATAATGAGAATTTGTGAAAATCCCATGTTTCAAAATGGATTTTAGAAGGTTTAGTAATGTGTAAATGAAAGGAAGGATCCATGATTTACAACATGATGTTTTTTATAGAAGAATATAATTTTTCTTAAATGAATATTAATGTGAAAAAGTTGTATATTTTATATATTATCTACATTATATGTTTTTTGGTATGTATGTTTTGAACTATGACATAATTCTCTGAAACACTAAACATAAAGGATATTCGAGGATATATAAAAGATAATTCTAAATGAATTTTTATATATTATGAAATTTTTATGGATGGGGAAAAATAATTAATATCAACATATCTAAATCAATTCCAGTAATTAATATTTTAGTTTTTAGAAAATAATTATTTTTTTGTTAATAGGGAATAATTGATATTTTTTAAAAAAATCTGTTTTTATTAAAAAAATAACATTTTAAAAATAAAAATTTAGATTTTATTTTTATTTCATGTTACATTATTATTATATTGATCTATTTATACATTTGATTAATTTGTAATAAACTAAATATATTATTTTATTGTAAGATGTCATTGGTATTGAAAAATTAATTTTGAAATACTATTTTAATATTCATATTCTTCTCTATTTGAATGAATTAAAATATTATCTAATGACAAATTTTAATTGAATTTTTTATATAATATATAAATATATATTAATTTTCCTTCATAAAATCATTATTATAGATAATTTATTTAATATAAAATAATTGTTTCATGAAAAATACACATCTTCAAATCCCAATTTTTGAATACGTCTATGGGATTTTATTAAATTTAATCATTCTTTTTTGCTAACATGAATTTGGAAGATTGGATTAAATATTGAAAATCATCATAATTAATATTATCTAATAAGGTACTATGAGTTCTTTTATATTAATGAAAAGTAAAAACTGTAAATATTTATTATTAATGTTAAAAAGAAATATTTATTTATCAAAGGATTCATTAAAATGATATGAAATTTCTTATTAATAAAAATAGTGAAAAATAAAATTTTATGAAAAAATAAACATGTTATCAAAAACATTTTAAATTAAATGGTAATTTGGTATCATTTTTCTTTATATTGAAATTATCAATTTTTATTTTATTGGGAAATTTTTACATAGTTTTAATGTCGATTCATTTACATTCAATTAAGTGTCCACCTAGTCCATTGTATTATTCACACCATGATCCCCATTTTTATTAAAGAATACATTCCAAAATAACTAAACAACTTCCATCCCCTCACAATATCTGTCATTTTTTTTTTCATAAATCAAATATGCGTACACATTGTTTATAATCTGGAAGAGGTTTTCAAAGAGGATTTAAAATTAATCAATATATGTTTTTTTGTAACTTATCGCCTTGACATAATACATTAATCAACTTTTATATTATTAAAGATTACATAATATATACCTAAATATTATTATATTAATTTAATCCACAAAATACATAGTTTCTTGTATAAAATGGTATGAAAATCATCATTGATGTGAACAGTGGAATACCGCCTCATGAACTATTGTCATTCTTTTTCTATTATTGCCTCTAAAAACATATTTTAGGGATGTATTTAATAAATTTACAGGAAATTTTTAATATATTTATACATAAGTAGTTATTATATCAAATATTCCTTCTTACATTCCATTATATGTGGGATACATTAATGTCACATGTCTGTTCAGTGAAATACCTCCATGTTAAAAAATGTTACAGATTTTTCAATAAAAAATTTAAAGGAAGTGAATAAGTATAATTATAATTAATATCTATGATATAAATGACATAATAATTAATAAAATTTAATAATTATCTTTATGAAAATTAAATATTTCATTTCAATTAACACAGTGATAAATAAAATTTCCATTCGTGTATGTTTGGACTAATTCCTCCATAAAGTGATGTGACTATTTATTCATCACCCCAATAGGGGAATGATATATAGAATTATATTTTATTAAATAAAATTTTATCTATTTAGTTTTTATAATTCTATCTAGAGGAAAAAATTCATATATTCGTTCCATAATGATCCTGGAATAATTGGAATCGTAGTCATGGGTATGTAAGGACAACCATCTATATGAACAAAATGTAGTTAATTTTTCATAACCATTAATCATGATAGGGGTTAAATTTATAATTAAAGAATAAATATGATAAATTTCGCATTATTTATTCTTCTTATATTCAACTAGTGAAATATTTTACCTTCATCTTCACATTGATCCTGTTTCGAAGAAATGAAATGAATACCACAAAAAACCAAATGATTACATATATGATTTTTTATTCAGATATGTAATTAAAACAAAATAATAAAAATGATAATTATATAAGGGTTCTGGCCCAATATATTTATTAATAAATTTAATAATTGATTTAATCATATAAAATTTGTGTTATAGGAGATATAATGATTTTTTGGACTCTTGGTAATGGTCATCAGGACTAAAATTTAATTAAAAAATAAAATTCATTATGCAGAAAATGTTTTTATATTTTGTAAATATAAACCATATGAATGAATTTTAAGGATTAATTTATTGAAACGTTATTATATTTAAAAATATATTTTATTCTCAAAAATTTCATTGGGTTTTGATCATATTATTTCCAATATCCTAAGAGAATTCTTGTCAACTTACCTCCATTGAGGAATATTTTAATGTTTAACAAATATCTTTTTTTTTGTTTATGTTGGTATAAAAAAATGAAATTTAATATAATGAAACATATTATTTACATGATATATAAATTATGATATGATGTTACATGTTCATGAGGATGATGATTTATGTGATTACTATTGTGGAAAGGGATTTCTGTCAAAATCTCCTTTCATTTATGGATTGTTTATATTGGCTTCCATTGGAGTGAATGTAACACTATTATTTTCATGAACCACATAGTAATATTATATTGTCATTATAAATTAGGATAATGAGTTTTATTTCGATTTCCTCTATTTTTTAATGAATAAGCTTCATGAATTTCATGTGTATGTCATATATATACTTCACATTCCATATATATTGGGTATGTTTATCATATATATACATGATTTTTAAAATTATTTCAATGTTATTATTCTTTAAAAATAAAATAATTCATAAACAAATTTAAATACGCTTTTATATTATTTGAAAATGTTTAAAAATAAAATATTTTATCAAATTAGAAATTGATGGAATTTGAAAAAATTTAAATTTTTGTTCAAATTAATTATAAATATAATTATATATGAAATAAATGGTTATACATTCCATAATGTCCTTTTTTAACATTGTTATTACTTTTTTTATTAAAATTTTTTGAATAGAAATTATTTTCCCTACAATGTGTGAATGTTCAGTTTCTATAATTGATTATCGAAATCAAGGTCCGTTTTCCCTAAAGAATGTTTTTATTGATCATCTAATGATATATCCAAGAACTAATATCATCAATTATTGATGTATCTAACTCCCCACTCATGATATGTTGTAATTATTCCATAATAATTCACTCTATGCATGGATTATGATGAATTTGATGA
This sequence comes from Viscum album, assembly GCA_963277665.1. NCBI lineage: Eukaryota > Viridiplantae > Streptophyta > Magnoliopsida > Santalales > Viscaceae > Viscum > Viscum album. The sequence continues at coordinate 1,192,174,597 of OY728121.1, read as the reverse complement.
TATTTTTCATGGGATCATTACATTTTCTTTTGTTAATCATGTGTGACAATGATTTTCATTTAACCAATTTCTTTTCCATTTATTAAATATGATTCAATAATATTGTTATAGAACATATTTAATACCCAAATTTTATTCATAATTCTTTGATATTTTTATGTAATCTATTGATTTTATATGGGATAATAATGATTCAATGATATTTTCAATGATCAATTTTATTTTACAATACTTGATCATTTTCTAAAAATAATTATATTTTTTTCCTGATATTATGATGAAATGAATGATCCATGTAATTTTTGATAAAAAATTTCATTGAAATTTTTTATTATATTTGGTGGTTCCATTATAAACCATGTACAGGTAGTTAAATTATTATACAATTATGAGTAGTTTTGTGATATATCATGTAAGGGTTGGTTCATAATATTTACCTAATGAATTTTTTAATGATAATGTTCTTTTGAAAATTATATAATATTTAGGAGTATGTTAATTCCCATTATAATTGTTTTATAATGTTCTATAATGTTGATAATCCAAGTTACTAATACGTTTTTCCATTTCATGATATGGGATTATAATAAATCTAATGATCAGTATTTATTAATAAATCATCATGAATGTTGAATTTTAATAATCATGCATATTTTTGCACCATGTATCTTGTTTTAATGATTGGTGCTAATTTTATTGATGGGTATCAATATTTTATGTAATAATGAGTCAATATTATTATATCCCTATATCATCCTTGTAATCTAATTCTCACAGGAAGAAAACATTTTTTAATACTTTTGTTTACCCTTTCCAGGAATTTGATCTCACACTTATTATTTTTCAATTTCTCCAAGATATAGATAATTCTTTTAAATTATCTCATAAAATAAGGAACTATAATTGATTATTATGATGACTTAACATGAAATATGAAAAGTTTTTATTATTAAGAAAATTGATCAAATAATGAAAGTGGTATAACTTATGTAAGAGTATGTCAAACTTATCTTAAAATAGACATAATAAGTCCTTGATAATGAATGTTATAAAATATATTCCAATTGATGTTTTATGGTTATGGTTGAATAAATTTTGCCACAATTATCAGTATCAATGATTGAAATGAAATTTTTCATTTTTATCATCATATATAGAGTGTGTGTTATGGGATATTATTGTTTCTATGAGAGGAACATCAATTGATTTGATCACATTTGAACATTGGGAAAAGATATCCTCTCTACCAAAGGGTTTAACATGGAATGGATTCCACAGGGATAATGGTATTTCAAACCCAGGATGTGTATCCTCCCATTTATTATCATAATAGGTATCTATTATAATTCATGGGATATAAGTTGATACTATAATAGTTGGAATCAATGGACAGTAGGACCCATGAGCACCCTTATAGGGGTGTGGTCAAACAATGTGTAATCTTTTTCTTTTAATGTGAAAGATCAATCTCCCATGTTGGTAATGACACATTAATCCAATTTTATGGATATTATCAGCAATCAATGATATAGAAGTAGAAATATAACATAATATTTTTACTTGGTTAATTCATATGGCATAATCCAAGATGAATATGGTGATAGTGTGTTAGCCATAGAAAAATTTACTAATCATTACCTGTTTTGGAATACAATAGTTAAAACATAGTAACTCTATTCCCGGAACAATACCATTATAATAATTATGTAGGATCATACAAAATCCCTTGGAATAATTTTTCTGACTCCCCATAGATCACTATTTTCTGGGTTGTCAAACTCAGATTATGAAATTGATTATCACATAAATGGATTGTTAATAAAGCCTTTGTACCTAACACAGTACGATACTCTATTTACACCATATATGTATGTTGATACTTTTTAAAATCTGTGTCCTCTTAAACATGATGCACAATAAATCATTTCGAAAAGATATTTCACAAATTTCAGCCCATATTAAAGCAATTTACCTTTTCCAAACAACATTCTTTCCACTATGAACTGTGTTGCTTATTCTGTGACTTGCGCTACACCGCATGAAGTAAGTGGTTTCCAAACATCCTATTCCTCAGGGACTATACATTCTCTAGGGTGTTGACTCTGCTTCTACGTACCACCCTTGAATTCCACCATTACAAACTAACATTGAGTACCACCTATGCATACATCCTCCATGTATCACTTCCACATATTTCTTTAGCATTCCACATTTATATACCATTACCACAAAATGCTTCTGCTCCTTTGGAATTCCTTCTTCATAGACATATTCTACATTTAAAGACTGCTCCCTCCCACACTAACTATCTCAACATCATGGATTCATTCATATTCTTCATACTGTAAGTCCTTTTATAAACAATTCACATGAGCCTATTCACTCGTTGTGGAATCTCCCCTCACAAAAACTTATCCGGTGTGAAATTCTTTTCCCTCAAATAAATTTGTACGTAGAAAAATTCTACAAGGAGAGAGGATTTTAATAATAAAAACACTATGAGTAATTATTTAATTATTTTTCCTTATATAGGTAAATTTTTCGGAAAATATCACAACTACAAAAAATCCAAATCATTGGTGCAGTACAACCTTCACCATGTATTAATCCTATAATGAACCATTTTCCCTACACAGTCTGCATACAACCACTCTTTATTCCCGATTCCCAATCTATAACACTAACAAATCCCATTTAGGATTATCATATCACTAAATCATTTCCTAAAACAATGATCCATCAAGTGAATTTTTTTACTTTCGTATAGTTTGACAGTCTAACGTAATGTTTACTCTACAACTCCATCGTACTGTGCTTCGAGGTATGCGTAACATCATTATTCAAAAAAAAATTATTTTCCAATTTTATTTTCCATTAAATGTACCTCTAATGAGGTCCATGAACTTTTCTTTTTAGTTATTCAAAATCTATATTCTTATGTGGAAATCTAACATTTTCAAAAAAACTCCTGATTTTGAGAGCCAAAAATTTGGAAGAATCTGGGAAACTATGCCACCTACATTTCATTCCTCAACCTCTACTGTATGATCACTCATCTTACAAATTCATTGATCATCATAATAACATTATCTTCAAAATGATGATTTAAAAGAAACAAAATACACACACAATTTCTAGAAATGAACATCCATTGTTCTAATAAAGAGGGTTTAGATATTAATGTAAATTATTATGTATTTATATAAGGTTAGATTATGTGTAATGTATAATAATATTTATTTATAATATTATGGATAATAATGTATTAAAATTCATTTAAACCAATTTTTTTTATTTATGTGATGATTTCTAAATGTTATAGATGTGTTGTTAGGAGATAATCTATAAGGATGTTGTATATTTAGGGGTTTTGATTAATATAATAGATGAGTTTACATTTTTAGGAAATTTGTTTTAAGGTCTGGATAACCATTAAGGAATATATAACCCTAAATATTATGAAAATTATGAGAGTATTTCATTACCAAATACACAACTAAGAGATTGAAAATTTCTTTAACTACTACTTAATTCATGAAATTTTAAAAGAAGTTATTTTGATTTTTGGGATTAAAATATGAAAGGTACTTGATAGGTATTTCAGTTAACACACTATTTAATATTGGAAATATTTTTAAAATATTGGATATAGAATTAATTAATAACTGAATTATTCCATTTGAATATGGTGTATTAATGAAGAATTTTTGTTATTGATATATAGTGTGAAGGATCATTTATTGTGGTAATTGTGTAACCATGTGATAAGTATTTCTGTTTCATTTCATATATGATGATATTGGGATAATATCTTATCACATTAATGGTTGTATTGTACTTTTAAATTAGATTTTAGTTCTTCATGATTGAATAATTCATCTTCATAACTCATTTTATGGTTGAATATATGAGATTGATGTGAAAATTGGATAATGGTTGAAATTATAGCTTTAAATTGTGTATATTTTCTTATTATGGATGTCTTGATGGATAACAAAAATTAAAAATTCAATGAAAATGATCCTGAATTAAAATTGTTATCCTTGTAAATTCAATTCTAATAACCTTGTTATCTATTCACTCATTCATAATTTATGGTATTTCTGTAACATCCCAGGTAATTAAAGAATAAATAATTTTCATATTTATTAATATTTGAGAATTAAATATGAATTTTAATTAAAAGGGGTTGCTATGTTCGATAGCGTACCCGATACGCAACGATGAGTTTCTTTGAAACTTACGTAGCACACTAGTAATATAATAATATTATTTTAAATGTTAGTTAATAAGTAGCCGTTGTACTGGCGGGAATGAATAGAAATAACTAAAATATGAATAGATATATTTTTAGATGTTTTTACATTTATCCAATAAAAGATAAAGGCTTAAAATACGGAAAGAGTTCAATTTTAGGCTTTTATACTCTAATTTTCACTAAAGGTTCACTTATCACCTTTTAATGGTGAACCGTCATTAAATATAGTTTTGATCACTCTTATACATTCTTTTGGACCAAATAAAACTTTATTAAGAATCGGGACATCAAATTTTACTTTGTGTAATTTTTGGAACCTTTCTGATAAAGTTCATTTTTTTATGAATAGTGTAAAATGTTGCATTTTAATTCAAAACCTCTTTTTGATCTAATTTATTTATATGATTAGATTATCTTTTGAATTGGTTTTAAAGTGAAATTAGAATATATTTTTACCATTTTATCTAATGGTGGTCATTGGAATCAATTTCACTTTGAAATTAGACTTAAACTGGTGTCAATCTTTTGATACTTATTGTTTTGTAAAAACACGCTTTTTGCTCTGGCAGCGGGAATTAATTATTAAATTAATTAGTGTGACTTATATGATTTGAATTTTGTAAAATGGACTTCATTTTTGAATTCGGAATATCAAATATAGCTTAGGGTGAATTTTTGGTAATTTTCTGAAAAACTTCAATTTTTGATGAATAGTGAAACCACTAAGTGGTAATCAAGCAAACTGATTTTTCAGTTAAATGAAAGTTTACCACTAATGTGTATTGAATTTTGAAAATCCGACATGCATGGTTGTCATTAAGAAGTAAAATGTGGTTCAATGAGATTAAAATAATTTTTTGGTGAATAGTAACTTATTAAGTTTTTAATCGCGATTAGTGTTAATTAGTGTAGTTTAAGGTATAAATAATACTTTAATAATATAAAATGACCTAGACACATGTCCCAACCTCATTGGTTGTGTCATGGCCGACCAAGACAAGCCATGACCAAACTTGGGGACCCCATGGATCCACTTTTGTTGGGAAATGACATAAATTACTTTTTATTTAATGTTAAAGTGAAAATGACACAAACATAATATGTTTTGCGAAAACAATTTTTAAGTGGGGATATACAAGTCCAAATTTTGATTATAAATATTCAATGGAAAGCTAAAAAGATTTCCTACATCATAGTAATTTTTGTATAATTTTTAGACATTAAATAAATTTAATTATTTATGACATAATAATGATGCAGCGATGACATCATTATTTGACGATTTAAATAAAATGGAAAGATAATATAAAATCTATGAACTACACATGTACAAAACCAATTGGATGAATGGATTTCGATGCCTTATCACCTTATCCACGAATTATATCAATGTGGGACCTTTTAAAACCGAAACACATTTTCAAATAATGTAATGTTTCTTTACTTTCCAAAAGTGCCCCTCCTCTACCCTTATAAAAGGCCCCCACCTCTACCTCATTTCACACACTCTTAAAGCCTTTGGCTCGGCAAACCCCTGACCATTTGCTCTCTCCACATCCCTCTCCTCATCCTAGAGGATTCCCTTTGGGCAGAATCCTTTCAAAGGAAGCCTTTAGGCTCAAATCAAAAGGAGTTACACTTTTTAAAGGTAATTGTTTCTCTCATGTTCATTTGTTTTATTTTGCTTCTCCAACCCCCTAAAATCTTTTTATTTCCTTCTTTTATAACATCACCAGTATATTCAATATACTAGGATGTTGTTATAAGATTTATTTGAGCTACACTTCCACACAACTACATCAAATGGTTAAAGAACATAAGGTTTCCGTGGATGGCGAAATTCTGCCTCCCGAAACGATGATTGTTCAACACTCATTTAACACCTTCAAAGGTGGCCATTATGATGTCACTAATTTTATATATGATATGTAATATTTTTATGTTTTACTTATGCTTCTGTATTTTTCATTTGTGTCTTACCTTTATGGCTTCCATTATGGGTAAACACGATATCTTCATTTTAGGAAGTGCGGACTACCGCCCCCTCAAAATGATGTGATTCGTTAATGCCATATGTGGGACGTGTAAAGGATGGATTTAGAGTTATTATATATGATGTTATACTGGAATTATAATATACCTATATATATCATTATCATTTATTTCCATTAAATTATGAGATAGAAATGAAAGTAGCGTTCATGCGTACGTACGGACTACCGTCTCCATGAACGGTGCATTTCATTTCTTATCCCCAAATGTAATTTATTATTAAAAGTACATGTCTATAATGGATATATATAATTAATTATATATCTAAATGATGAATATAATTCTGGAATTAAAATATACATACCTCTCATTTAGTTTTAATTCCATTAATATGACAATGAAATGAAAGTAGCGTTCATGCGTACGTACGGCTTACCGTCTCCATGAACGGTGCATTTCATTTCTTACCTCTAAATGTGATGTAATATTATAAATGAATGTATGTACTGGATATATATGACATATATGATATCTACATCATGAATACCATTCTGGATATAATGAACCTTTGACCAAATTAACAACATGTAAGTGTAAGAAGTCTATTTTTGACTTAAGAACCAAATACCGACAAAATAAACATTATTAACTTAAATAATTACATGATGTTCATAACATGGTATAAAAGGAATAATGAACTTGGAAAAGATTCATAATCAAGTAGAGATTAACTAAATTTTATTATTCAGGAGTTTAAAGAACGGTCGGGTCAAGTCAGATACGAGGTATGGGAACTTCTTAACCCAATTTCCATTCTTTGGGTTAATCTCCTTCTTCCAAATTATGTCATTATATTATTATGTCGTATCTTGTATTTGTACTTTATTTATGTGTACTTATAGTGAATACACATAATGTATCTATTTTATTTTAAAAATTATCTTTGTATGGGACTTCGTCTCAATCTCCTTTCATTGAGGCATATTTTGTTTTATACACAACTTTCTTGTATACGGTGTATAAACCCCTTTGACTTTTACGTTTATTCAAAAGGAATCTTTTTTATACGAATCGTTTACTAAACGACAAAAGGGAATGTTTTTGTCGTACGTATGCGGCGACAACGACTTCTCCGCCGTCGTAACCGTTATTTGAGTTTCAGCTTCCTCTACAAGCCATACCTTCTTTTTAAAAGAAAAATAAATACCATGTTTTACTTTTCTTTTATTTTAGTATTGAAAATGGTTTTCATAATGTTTTTTTTATATATATCAATGTGTTGTATTGATATCTCGTGATTGAAATGTGGAAATGTTTTGTTTCCTTTATGCATGTTTTATGTGATATGATTATGTTATGGTTCTTGGGCATTATTATGAAGACGGGTGGTTCCGTGATAAACTAAGGGCGGGTGAGCCCGTTATAGCTCTCCAATGCATTGGGTAACGCGAAGGAGTGAAACATTAAGGTTTCTCCGAAGAGATTTTAGGGAATATACTGTGATGGGTATTCCAAACGTAACCAAGAGGGTTACTCCCTACGTAAGAATGTTATGAACGCCTCAAGTTACCTTTATGTCTTATGATTTATATGATTTATTCATGTTTTTATGAGGTATGTTAAAGTGCCTATGTTTTATGGGTAAAGTATGATTTCATTCTTATGTATATATGAACTCATGTTTCCTTTCCATGTTGTTTTTTTTTATAACCCATACTGAGTTTTTATGCTCATCCCAAGTTTTTGAAATGTTTTTCACAGGTCAAGGGAAAGGTACATGATAAGATGATAGAGTCAAGGATGTGTTAAGAAATAATCCATGTTTTTTTAAATGTGTTTCCATTGATGGGAATGAAGAATACTATCTTTATGTAACCACTTTGTTTATATGTGGAATGTAATGCAAGTTTTATGATCTAATTCTCTAAAACTCTAAACCCGAAAAGATCCTCAACGTGTAATCTTGTAATAACTCAATATTAAGTAAGGTTTAAGGCTGGGGCCTTATAGTTGGTATCAGAGGTCGGTTTAGACAACTTTAGGAGTTAGAAAAGTGTTAAATTATAATATGATTTAAATGCTATAGCATTTACAGATTACCATGTTGCTTCGCCTAAGATATTTCGGTGTTCAGAATGGTTTTCCGCAGAGGAAACAAAGCAGCTATGTTGGGACGACATCAGGAGGAAGACAGCCTTCCAAATCAGCAACCTGAGATGGTCGGAATCGGAACTGAACAGTTTGTTGCAGTGATGACACAGTTGACTCAGGCTATAAATGGCGGTGGTAACCATGCACGAGATCAGACAGATCAACCGCAGAGGAACATGTCAGTGGTGGAACATTTCATGAGGCAACATCCCCCATCATTCAGAGGATCATCTGACCCTGTGCTAGCTGAAGGGTGGATTAAAGCACTGGAGAAGATTTTTGATGTCATGGGGTGTTCAGACAATCAAAAGGTTAGTCTTGCTATTTACCGTTTGGAGGGTGAAGCAGATCAGTGGTGGTCTATGGTTAAAAATATCAGGGACGCCGATGAGATTGATGCTCTTGACTGGGATGAATTCAAAGGTATGTTTCTTGAGAAGTATTTTCCTAAAGCTGTTCGACTTAGGATGGAAAAGCAATTCTTGGAATTGAGGCAAGAGGAAGACTCAGTGGCTGCCTATGAAGAAAAGTTCACTCGATTGGCAAGGTATGCTCTAAATTTTATCCGGGACCTTGATAGTAAAATCAATCGTTTTTACTCAGGATTAAAGCCAAAGTATCGAAGGGCATTAGCTTCTCGTGAGTTTAAAAGTTATGAAAAGCTTGTTCGATGTGCTGAGAAGGTGTAAATGGAGTTTGCCGATGACCAAGTTTTCTATAACAACCAGCAGAAGAAGAGACCGAGGTGGCAGGAGAAAGGTAAGAATTCTTCAAAAAAGTCTGATGGTAAGAAAACTAAGTTTCCAGTTTGTGATAAATGTGGAAAAAGGCATGCTGGGGAATGTCTTCTGAATTCTGGAAAGTGCTACCGATGTGGTAAGATGGGACATAAGGCTCGTGATTGCACTGAAAAGGATCAAGGTGAAGGTAAGAACAAATTTGATTTACAGTTAGTGAAATGTTATAAGTGCAATGAGATGGGTCACTATGCAAACGAGTGTCCGACAAAGAGCTTGAGTGATGGGAAGCAGTTAGACTACAAGCAGAAAGGGGTGGTGAAATCCTTTGCAACTACTTCAGCAGATGTTGGGCCATCGAATGAAGTGGTGTCAGCTCTAGGGAGCTCAGTATTTTTCGAAGATTGACTTGAGGTCGGGGTACCATCAGTTGAAAGTAAAAGAAGCAGACGACTGCGTTCCGTACTAGATATGGCCATTATGAATTTGTAGTTATGCCTTTTGGGTTAACCAATGCACCTGCTGTATTCATGGAACTTATGAAAAAAAAAATTTCCATGAGTTCTTGGATAAGTTTGTGTTTGTGTTTTGAGGTTTGTGAAGAGGTTGTGTGTGCCTTCTGATTCACAGTTGAAGAGAGAGTTGTTATGTGAAGCTCATAGTTCTCCGTTTTCAGTTCATCCGGGCAGTACTAAGATGTATAGAGATCTGCGGGAGTATTACTGGTGGGATGGAATGAAAAGAGATATTGCTGATTTTACTGTGAAGTGTTTGACTTGTCAGCAGGTTAAAGCAGAGCGGCAGTTACCGAAAGGGATGCTTCAGCCTTTACCAGTGCCAGAGTGGAAATGGGAGAATATATCCATGGACTTTGTTGTTGGATTACCGAAGACATCTCGAGGAAATAATGCAATCTGGGTTATTGTTGATCGCTTGACTAAATCTGCTCTTTTCCTTGCTATACGAGATACTTTCTCTCTTGATCAACTTTCCCGTTTGTATCTTAAAGAGATAGTCAGGTTACATGGAGTTCCTCTCTCCATTGTATCGGATCGTGATCCCAGGTTTACTTCTAACTTTTGGAAAGGCCTTCAGAAGTCGTTGGGTACTGAATTAAATTTTAGTAAAGCTTTTCATCCTCAATCAGATGGGCAGTCAGAACGAACAATTCAGACATTGGAGGATATGCTACGAGCTTGTTCTATGGATTATCAGGGAAGTTGGGACCAACATCTTTCTTTGGTTGAGTTTTCATATAATAACAGTTTTCATTCTAGTATACAGATGGAACCATTTTAGGCATTGTATGGGAAGTGGTGTCGAACTCCAGCTTTCCGGGATGAAGTTGGTGAAAGGAAGCTGATGGGACCAGAATTGGTAGAAGAGTTGGCAGAAAAAGTTCAGTTGATTCAGAAACACATGAGAACAGCTCAGAGCAGGCAGAAGAGTTATGCGGATAACCGGAGGAAGGATCTCTCTTTTGAGGTAGGTGATCATGTTTTTGTCAAGGTTTCTCCATGGAAAAGTGTGATGAGATTTGGTAAGAAAGGAAAGTTGAGTCCAAGTTTCATTGGACCATACGAAATTCTGGAAAGAGTTGGATCAGTTGCATACCAAGTGGATTTACCTCCGAGTATCTCTCAGGTACACAATGTTTCTCATGGTTCGATGTTAAGAAAGTATATGCCAGATCCATCTCATGTTTTGAGCCCAGAGGTAGTTCAGCTGGAAGAGAACCTATCTTATGAGGAACAACCGATCCAGATTCTTGACCACAGGGAGCAAGTGTTACGGAATAAGGTGATTAAGCAGGTAAAGGTTTTGTGGAAAAACCACATGATTGAAGAGGCAACATGGGAATCTGAAAATGCTATGAGGGTTAAATACCCCCACTTATTTTGATAAGTGAATAAAATTGCGAGGACGCAATTCCCAAAAGGGGGGAAGGATGTAACATCCCAGGTAATTAAAGAATAAATAATTTTCATATTTATTAATATTTGAGAATTAAATATGAATTTTAATTAAAAGGGGTTGCTATGTTCGATAGCGTACCCGATACGCAACGATGAGTTTCTTTGAAACTTACGTAGCACACTAGTAATATAATAATATTATTTTAAATGTTAGTTAATAAGTAGCCGTTGTACTGGCGGGAATGAATAGAAATAACTAAAATATGAATAGATATATTTTTAGATGTTTTTACATTTATCCAATAAAAGATAAAGGCTTAAAATACGGAAAGAGTTCAATTTTAGGCTTTTATACTCTAATTTTCACTAAAGGTTCACTTATCACCTTTTAATGGTGAACCGTCATTAAATATAGTTTTGATCACTCTTATACATTCTTTTGGACCAAATAAAACTTTTATTAAGAATCGGGACATCAAATTTTACTTTGTGTAATTTTTGGAACCTTTCTGATAAAGTTCATTTTTTTATGAATAGTGTAAAATGTTGCATTTTAATTCAAAACCTCTTTTTGATCTAATTTATTTATATGATTAGATTATCGTTTGAATTGGTTTTAAAGTGAAATTAGAATATATTTTTACCATTTTATCTAATGGTGGTCATTGGAATCAATTTCACTTTGAAATTAGACTTAAACTGGTGTCAATCTTTTGATACTTATTGTTTTGTAAAAACACGCTTTTTGCTCTGGCAGCGGGAATTAATTATTAAATTAATTAGTGTGACTTATATGATTTGAATTTTGTAAAATGGACTTCATTTTTGAATTCGGAATATCAAATATAGCTTAGGGTGAATTTTTGGTAATTTTCTGAAAAACTTCAATTTTTGATGAATAGTGAAACCACTAAGTGGTAATCAAGCAAACTGATTTTTCAGTTAAATGAAAGTTTACCACTAATGTGTATTGAATTTTGAAAATCCGACATACATGGTTGTCATTAAGAAGTAAAATGTGGTTCAATGAGATTAAAATAATTTTTTGGTGAATAGTAACTTATTAAGTTTTTAATCGCGATTAGTGTTAATTAGTGTAGTTTAAGGTATAAATAATACTTTAATAATATAAAATGACCTAGACACATGTCCCAACCTCATTGGTTGTGTCATGGCCGACCAAGACAAGCCATGACCAAACTTGGGGACCCCATGGATCCACTTTTGTTGGGAAATGACATAAATTACTTTTTATTTAATGTTAAAGTGAAAATGACACAAACATAATATGTTTTGCGAAAACAATTTTTAAGTGGGGTTATACAAGTCCAAATTTTGATTATAAATATTCAATGGAAAGATAAAAAGATTTCCTACATCATAGTAATTTTTGTATAATTTTTAGACATTAAATAAATTTAATTATTTATGACATAATAATGATGCAGCGATGACATCATTATTTGACGATTTAAATAAAATGGAAAGATAATATAAAATCTATGAACTACACATGTACAAAACCAATTGGATGAATGGATTTCGATGCCTTATCACCTTATCCACGAATTCTATCAATGTGGGACCTTTTAAAACCGAAACACATTTTCAAATAATGTAATGTTTCTTTACTTTCCAAAAGTGCCCCTCCTCTCCCCTTATAAAAGGCCCCCACCTCTACCTCATTTCACACACTCTTAAAGCCTTTGGCTCGGCCAACCCCTGACCATTTGCTCTCTCCACATCCCTCTCCTCATCCTAGAGGATTCCCTTTGGGCAGAATCCTTTCAAAGGAAGCCTTTAGGCTCAAATCAAAAGGAGTTACACTTTTTAAAGGTAATTGTTTCTCTCATGTTCATTTGTTTTATTTTGCTTCTCCAACCCCCTAAAATCTTTTTATTTCCTTCTTTTATAACATCACCAGTATATTCAATATACTAGGATGTTGTTATAAGATTTATTTGAGCTACACTTCCACACAACTACATCAAATGGTTAAAGAACATAAGGTTTCCGTGGATGGCGAAATTCTGCCTCCCGAAACGATGATTGTTCAACACTCATTTAACACCTTCAAAGGTGGCCATTATGATGTCACTAATTTTATATATGATATGTAATATTTTTATGTTTTACTTATGCTTCTGTATTTTTCATTTGTGTCTTACCTTTATGGCTTCCATTATGGGTAAACACGATATCTTCATTTTAGGAAGTGCGGACTACCGCCCCCTCAAAATGATGTGATTCGTTAATGCCATATGTGGGACGTGTAAAGGATGGATTTAAAGTTATTATATATGATGTTATACTGGAATTATAATATACCTATATATATCATTATCATTTATTTCCATTAAATTATGAGATAGAAATGAAAGTAGCGTTCATGCGTACGTACGGACTACCGTCTCCATGAACGGTGCATTTCATTTCTTATCCCCAAATGTAATTTATTATTAAAAGTACATGTCTATAATGGATATATATAATTAATTATATATCTAAATGATGAATATAATTCTGGAATTAAAATATACATACCTCTCATTTAGTTTTAATTCCATTAATATGACAATGAAATGAAAGTAGCGTTCATGCGTACGTACGGCTTACCGTCTCCATGAACGGTGCATTTCATTTCTTACCTCTAAATGTGATGTAATATTATAAATGAATGTATGTACTGGATATATATGACATATATGATATCTACATCATGAATACCATTCTGGATATAATGAACCTTTGACCAAATTAACAACATGTAAGTGTAAGAAGTCTATTTTTGACTTAAGAACCAAATACCGACAAAATAAACATTATTAACTTAAATAATTACATGATGTTCATAACATGGTATAAAAGGAATAATGAACTTGGAAAAGATTCATAATCAAGTAGAGATTAACTAAATTTTATTATTCAGGAGTTTAAAGAACGGTCGGGTCAAGTCAGATACGAGGTATGGGAACTTCTTAACCCAATTTCCATTCTTTGGGTTAATCTCCTTCTTCCAAATTATGTCATTATATTATTATGTCGTATCTTGTATTTGTACTTTATTTATGTGTACTTATAGTGAATACACATAATGTATCTATTTTATTTTAAAAATTATCTTTGTATGGGACTTCGTCTCAATCTCCTTTCATTGAGGCATATTTTGTTTTATACACAACTTTCTTGTATACGGTGTATAAACCCCTTTGACTTTTACGTTTATTCAAAAGGAATCTTTTTTATACGAATCGTTTACTAAACGACAAAAGGGAATGTTTTTGTCGTACGTATGCGGCGACAACGACTTCTCCGCCGTCGTAACCGTTATTTGAGTTTCAGCTTCCTCTACAAGCCATACCTTCTTTTTAAAAGAAAAATAAATACCATGTTTTACTTTTCTTTTATTTTAGTATTGAAAATGGTTTTCATAATGTTTTTTTTTATATATCAATGTGTTGTATTGATATCTCGTGATTGAAATGTGGAAATGTTTTGTTTCCTTTATGCATGTTTTATGTGATATGATTATGTTATGGTTCTTGGGCATTATTATGAAGACGGGTGGTTCCGTGATAAACTAAGGGCGGGTGAGCCCGTTATAGCTCTCCAATGCATTGGGTAACGCGAAGGAGTGAAACATTAAGGTTTCTCCGAAGAGATTTTAGGGAATATACTGTGATGGGTATTCCAAACGTAACCAAGAGGGTTACTCCCTACGTAAGAATGTTATGAATGCCTCAAGTTACCTTTATGTCTTATGATTTATATGATTTATTCATGTTTTTATGAGGTATGTTAAAGTGCCTATGTTTTATGGGTAAAGTATGATTTCATTCTTATGTATATATGAACTCATGTTTCCTTTCCATGTTGTTTTTTTTATAACCCATACTGAGTTTTTATGCTCATCCCAAGTTTTTGAAATGTTTTTCACAGGTCAAGGGAAAGGTACATGATAAGATGATAGAGTCAAGGATGTGTTAAGAAATAATCCATGTTTTTTTTAAATGTGTTTCCATTGATGGGAATGAAGAATACTATCTTTATGTAACCACTTTGTTTATATGTGGAATGTAATGCAAGTTTTATGATCTAATTCTCTAAAACTCTAAACCCGAAAAGATCCTCAACGTGTAATCTTGTAATAACTCAAGATTAAGTAAGGTTTAAGGCTGGGGCCTTATAATTTCAGTATATAAATTCCTTTCAGTAATTAAATTTCATATGATCAATGATCTCTATAACCCTCAATAACTGTTTATTCTTTACTTATTTGTATAAATCATCACATAAAAACATATTTTCTCCTTTTTAGAAATCCACTATGTGTTATTGAATATGAGCATCATATATTCCCTTCTCTATTTTCATGAAGATTTTGTAAGATTATTATTTATGATGAGGGATTCAAATAATGATATTTTTAAATATCCAACCATTCATTAAAATTTTAAAATTAAAAATTCTGGGACACAATTTATTCGGATGTGTTAAACCATGAGATATTTTTATGTATTTATTTTTTAATATTTGTAATCATTTTTATAGATTCTGAAACACTCAACCCCTAGATTTTTATATTTGATATCATATTCAACACACAACATTTACATTAAACCAATCATGAAATACATACTATTTATAACCAATCCATCAAATTTGATTGTATGAATAATATTATTCAACTAATTAAATTTTAATATGAATAGATATATTTCATTATTAATTTAAATAAATTTTAAATTAATAGTAAATAATAAATAATTTTGTTTTAGAGTGATTTTATTTTTCGAAAATATGTTTTTGTAAAAATGATCATAATTAAATTTATGGAAATAAATATTATAGCCAATATTAAGAAAAGTTAAGAAAAATATTTTATAAAATTTAATTAAATATTGAAATATTTAGGTCAAATTTAAATTGGGTTAAATTTATTGTTTTTACGGTAATATAGATTTTTTTTGTGAAAATATTGAAAAATACCAATTGTTGTAAAAATGGAATCTATTTTATATTAATTAAATTATTTAATTTTACAGTTAGGTTTTTAATAATATTTCATGTGACATAAGTACTAATTAATTATTTTTAGTTCAATTATTTTCATGTCATTTTTATATTGTATTTTATTATATTGTTTCATATTGGTTAAAAAAAAATTTTGTAAACATATTTAATGTGTATAGTGTTTATCCAATTTTATAAATTAAAATTGATCATTTTGAGTAATGTTAAATATTAAATTTTTATATTATGTATGAATAATGAATAATTTCTATTCCTATACAAATTATGTTAGTCATCATGAGTTACTAGGGAGGGGGTGGATTGAGTTCCAATTTAAAACATTTGATTAAAACATGATTTAAAACATAAATCCCCAAATTATTAAAAAATTACAATGAATAATAATTAGAATAAATATAATCTTTCATTTTTAATTTAGATTCCAACAATGAGATCAATTATATATGAAAATAATTATTTTAATCACAATAGCATTCAATAATAAATTTTTTGATAGAACACAGTATATAAAAAAAATAATGTTTATTTATCAGTATTGTTATGTTGATATAGATTATAAATGATAAAAAATTTATAAAGTTAAAATACATAAATTAATAATTAATAAACCACAAATTACAATTAAAATAAGGAGTTCTGTATAATGTTGATTCTTAATCCTTCCACATGGAAATCATCCACATTGATGTAGATAAATAAATAACTAACATGACTGAAAAAGATTTTCTAATATTAAATTTAACATAAATTAGATTTAAAATTTTAATTTCCCTTCCATGGTTCTTGATTTTATAATAAAAAGTACATGTCTCAAGAAACCTCTTCCACAGTTAAATTTGTAATAGAAATGTATATTATTAAGATTATTGTGCACTCAA
This sequence comes from Viscum album, assembly GCA_963277665.1. Taxonomy (NCBI): domain Eukaryota; kingdom Viridiplantae; phylum Streptophyta; class Magnoliopsida; order Santalales; family Viscaceae; genus Viscum; species Viscum album. The sequence goes on along the minus strand of OY728121.1, from coordinate 1,192,157,631 downwards.
ATGTAATGTATTGGGGAATATAAATTATATATAAATAGAGTAAAACTTGAAAATTATTTAATTTAAATAGTAAAATGTAATATACAATTATTAATATAATTCCCCATCCTTAAACATTACATAATCATTAATTAAATTAATAATTCACATTGAGGATCTTTTTAGTTTTATATTTTAAGAGAATTACTCCATAACAATTACATAACATCTCAAAATTTACAATGTATATACTTCTTACAAAATATCCATTTTTCATTAAATAGAAATTCATAAAAGAAAACATTAATTCATTCCTTGATATAAATCTTCTTGAGTTCATCCCTTATATTATTATTCCTTATACCATGTGAATGACATTTCAAATGTTGGGATGCGTATTAAAATCATAGTATGGGTTGTAAAATTAAGAAAGAAAACATTATTTCATCAATACATACAAAACATTATCTCTGTATCATACCTTATGAAATAATTGGAATTATGAATAAAACATAGATATAATAAATCATAAAGGTAACATATAGAATCCATATAAAACATATATTGTAGATTTAATACCTACATAGGTAGTAACATTTGGAATACCCATCACATTATATTACCTAAATATCATAGGAGAGACATTAACATTTACCTCTCTCACCTTACCCAATGTAATGGAGAGCTATCTCAGGATCACCCACACTATGTTTATCAAGCAACCACTCATATATGTTAAAAATGGCCAATAACCAAAAACATATTCATAAATCATAAAACAATAATAATGGAAATTTTACATTTCCACATTGCAATCACAATATATCATTTCACGATATTGACTTATTCAATTCTTTATCAAACCATTTATAAAACCATTTATAACATTTAATAAATATATTATTGAATCAATGTGCCCCTTACCACATTGATGATTTTGTAAGAAATTGTAAATAAAAAACATTTATGTCCATATGAATACATCCTTAGCCTAATTTTTAATTCATGGAAATTAATGAAAATTATTTAGATGAATAAATCATTAAAACATTTATATCGATATTTTAGTTAAAGAGTCCCTAAGCAAATGAAATATTCATGAATACAATTATTTGAGAAAAACATTAATCAATGCATATTGTATAATGAAAATAAGGATATTAATGATATAATAAGTCCAAGGTAAGTATATACAAAATATTAAATTGAATATTTTTATAATAATGAAAAAGTCTCAATGGGATTTAAATTGACATAAAGTACCATGAAAAGATCATATCCTTAGAATAAGGAAAAATCAATGACATATTTATGTGTGAAAATTAACAATACAACCATTATAAGTGTAATTTAAGTGTTAAAAATCAGGGTTAATTCACACATAATCATAGAGCGACATGATCAAGAAGTAGAAGTTTAACCCAATGAATTGAAATTTGGATAAGATGTCATCTTATAGACATTCGAAAGCCTAACGATGTGGCTTTTAAATTTTGAAAATGAGTTAATGGGAGAGATAATGGTATCTCATAAAATTTATATAAAATTTAATGAAATAAGGTTATATAAGAACATAACCTAAAATAAAGAAAATGAAATTAAAAATTCATAATATAATTCATCAACTAAAAGCGTCTGGTGAAAGATTCCCATAACGATTTGGTAACTTACGAAACATAATCCACAAGAAAGTAGAAGAATAAAATGAATATGTAAATTCCCATATATTATATTATATTAAAAAAATTTAAAATCATGGGAATTACATAAAACACAAAAAGGAAATTGTGGAAAATATATCATGAATCTCAATGGAATAAAATTTTAGAAGAAAACCTCTTATCCCATTTCTAACATGACACGTATGTTACATGTTCATACCGAATAATAAACATAAGTTAATTTATAAATACCTAAGATATTTTTTAATTTTTATTATAAATTTTATATCACTTATTACCTTTATATAACAATCAGTTATTTATTTGAGTTTATATCGGACATTTTGTATTTTTCACAACATTAGTGAAAAAAGAATACGTTATAATTAAAAATTATCCATGGGGTCAAAATTACATTATCTCCAAAATGTTTTTAATGATATAGATATCATATATTTATATAATATATCTAATGTATATGTATTTATAATATTCTATATCATTTGGAGTTAGGAATTGAAACACATCGTTCATGAGACGGTAAGTTGTACTTACGCAAGTAAACAAATTTCCTTTCTGTTTTATATTTAAATAATTGAAAACATAATAATAAATTATTATAGTATAATTATATTTTAATTTATATTTTATTTAATTTAATTATCTCAATATTTTATACTTTCCAAATATGGAAGGAATGAGTCATATCACATTGAGGGGGTGACAGTATGCAAATCCTCAAATTAATTAAACGTATTTACAATTTATCAAAAATATAAAGGTATAATATAAATGAAAAATAATGTTGTACAAAAAAAATATTAATATAATATTTATCATATTTGAATATAATTCCATCTTAATGGCCACCATAATAGGTGGTAGATGAATACTGAAAAATCAACATTTCATGAGGTAGTAGTTCACTGTCAATAGAAACAATATGTTCTTTACCCAATAGACAGAGGTAGGTGTAACTGTAGTTTTAATTAATCTCATATAAAAATCCTAGTATATTGATGATAATGATTTTATTATAAAATAAATTTATAAAATGATTTTAGGTTGTTGGAGAAGTAAATTAAAATAAAACAAATTATGAGAAGATGTTATAATTGAATCAGGTAACTCTCTTTGGTTTGATCCAAGTTGAGAGATTATATTGATATATGTTGTATGAGTCAAGGGGATTGAGAGGTGTGAGTAATGGGTTGGAGGTGAGTGCTTTTTATAAGGGGGAGGAGGGGCTCTTTGGGAATGTTTGAAAATATTATTTTATTATCACTCTTATGTGGCTCCATGGGGCCCCAAAATAAGCCTAAATATGAAAATTGTTGGAAATGTGTCAACCAATATGATTTGAAAACATGTTAGGGAAATTTAATATTATTCTAGTATTATTTCTACCTTGAAATACTATATTTAACTTTAACCACTATAAATAAAAGTCAATAGTTAATATTTACTAAAAATTATTTTCATCTTATTGAACAAAAATATTAATACTAATAAAAACCATGTATGTCAGTATTTCTAGATTAAATACATAAAAGATGTAAAATTTAAATTAAATTTAAAAGATAGTTTTTAACTATTACTTATTGTTTTCACTATTTATAAAAAATTGATGTTTTTAGAAAAATACCAAAAATGCAGCGTAAGCTATATTTAATGATTGGAATTCAAAAATGATGTCTATTTTAAAAAATTAAAAAAAAATGTTTCATTTTTTTATGTAAAAATAATTCTTGTTTTCAAATAAAAAATCACGTTTTTTATGAAATAACTATCAAAAGATTGACACTTTTAATGTTCAATTTCAGAGTGAAATTACATCCAATGACCAAAATTTAATTAAATTTCAATAATATAATGTAATTAAACTTTAAAAACAAATTAAAAGATAATATAAATATATAAATAAATTATATTAAAACGTAGTTTTGAATTAAGATACAATATTTTCACTATTCAATAAAAATTAATTTTATCAGAAAAATATAAAAAATTTACCCAATGTCAATTTTTATGTCCCAATAATAAAGATGATTTTGATATTGTCAAATATAACATATAAAAGTGAAATAATCAAGATTTAAAGAGGGTTCACAATAAATAACCGGTAAATCAACCTTTTATATAATATTAGAGTATTTATTCTTAAAATAAGATTCATTCACATTATAAGCCTCTATATTTTATTGGTTAATTGTAAAAACATTTTTGAAACATTTTAATCATAATATGGTTAGTTTTGTTTGATACCACCAATAAAATGACTAGGAATTAACTACCATTCTAAATAATGTTATATTATAATTTTTCAGTATAACCCAACATTGGGTGCAACCTATGATTTCAAAAAAAATCTTGTAGCATATCTGTTATGCCATCGAACATAGAATCCCCTTTAATGTAAAATTAGTACTTAATTAACAGCTATTGATATATATGAAAATTTATTATTCATTAATTACATGGGATGTTATATCATTCCCTCTTTCCAAAATAGTTTCCTCGATATTTTAAAATTTGGCTTGGAAATATCATTAAAAGTCTCACATCAGAAAAAGAGTCAATAAAACTATCACATAATAAGAAATAAAGACATGTTAAAAGGTCACATGTGCTAACCTGTACTAGGAATCAATGAAAAGATGGATATGTAGGAGATACTATGTGTCTTTTCCCGAGGGAGAGTTATAGAAAACAACATTAGGAGAAAGACAACCACTTGAAAATAACAAACATATGATAGGTTAAATGGTCATTGGTTTCCGAATAGGAAAATTAATCTCACATAATTTTTTAAAGATCCTTTTCATAATTATGATCAATTTTTTTAAGAGATTGAATAAGTACATAATGAAATATACTTACTTTTCATGTATAGTTGCATCCTATAATAATTTTCTACCAGAAACACTTATTTTCTCCAAATAATGTGTATTCAAGATGACATGTTCAAATCTGAAGTGCTAGAGGCAACTACTAGAGAATCACACAATCCTTAAAAGATGTAATTTAAATTTTTCACTGCCATTAGACATTAACCAAAAATAATATGATTAGTAAATGATCTGATATTCCAACAAAAAGATAATCCCAAAAAGGAATTATAATTCATAATCTCCAAAATTCGACAAACAATACCTAAATTTGAACAAAAACCATTCAATAAACAATTGTCCATAAAATTAAGAAAAGTATAAAAATCTATGATTAATAGCCAAAACTCAGAAGGATTTAATCACATTTTCTTCACTAGTAAATCATGAAATTTATCATATAATTACATTGACTACTCTTAATGTCTCATACTGAAGTGTAATTAACCTAATACCATTTCCTCTATGATAGGATTATAATATCCATAAATAACCCAAATAATCATAAAACATATATTATTCAGAAATAAAATTTAAACCATTATTCGACAAATGAAATCAATATTATTCTAATTTCCTTAGGCATATAGTGTTTCTTCAAAGAGGTATCATCTTCCAAAATAACATTTATCACTTAATCACCATATCATTTTCCTATTCTATGGATATCCATTTGGTAAAACATATAATCCAAAAATCAACATATTCTTGATCCACAATTTCATTCAACTATAGTAATTACACATATTATCTAGGTATTTCACATAGGCCTATGGTAGGCAATGAACCCTTGTAACCCTTCTGTTGTGGGTTCGATTCCCATGGCCTTGATGGACGCCACAATTTCTGCCATCTTATGGTATTTCCTTTTTATAAAACTAAAAAATAACCCTAACATATTTTAACATCAAATTTTCTCTTATAGATTTTATTTTCAACTGAACCCATTAATATGTCAACATATTAATTGAGACTTATATACATTGTAAATTTTTTAGTTCACCTCAATATGATAAAATAGAACAATGCCGAAAATAATGAACATCATACCATGATCATGGTGTCAATATGGTTTCATTGTTATCAGGTTCATGATTTTAGAAGGTCCATGAATTGAAAAAATGATATAAATATCCTTAAATATCATTTTATTCTTTCATCCTAATAGACCTTGTATAATAGGGGCCATAAGGGTGTTCATAGAAAACTAGTTTTGGTAAATAATTTTGTATAACATGTAATTTTAAAACATCTGATAAAACATTCTTTTTATAAAATAATTGGACTGAGTTTGAGTTGAAACATTCGATCAATGGTATTTTTTATATAACATATGTATGTTATGAAAGACTCTAATTTTAATGAAATAAAAATAGGTTTCACAAGTTTCACCTTCTATACCACCTTTTTCAAAATCATAATATCCTTTAGAATCTTGTGAATAGGTAAAATATTTGGAAATTCCTTGAAAATATTATCCTTTCATGAAAATATGAGAATATTGTGAACATTAGATTTTATTATATAAAACCCATGATCCATGATGATATCGAGCTATATTGGTGGTGTTTGATATCTCAACCAACTTCTTTCAAGTGTGTTGTATGATAGAAAATTATACATAATAATTTGAACAAGACTTTGCAGTACTTATTGCTAGCATGTCATTACAAAGCGATAGGAATGTGATTTGATATCCTACTTCATGAATTCGTAACTATATTTCCATTATCTAAAAATGTTGTATAACAAGGATTTAACTTAAATAGTAGACATAGAGAATAACCATGTTTCTAATAAAAACACGCAATCACTAAAGTAGTCTAAATCAGCCTTTGATACCAACTATAAGGCCCTATCCTAAAACATTACATAATCTTGAATTATGGTAGTAATTCACATTATGTATCCATTTAAATTTAGAGTTTTAGATAATGAGGCCATAACTATTACATTATATCTCAAAAATTATAATTTAGAAACTTCTACTACTTATCCATTTTTTCATAAAATAAAAATTCATAAAATAAAATAATAATTATTTTCATGATATAAATATGCCGGAGTTCCTCCATTCTCATAACCTACCATATACCCTATGACAAAACATTTCAAAAACATGGGTTGACCATAAAAATCTCATTAATGTTTATTAAAATATGAGAGAAAATAATAGTTCCTCAATTCATACAAAACATAATCTCTTTATCATACCTCATGAAATCATACGATTTAGGAATATAATAATAAAATAATAAATAATAATGGTAAATTATGAAATATATATCAAACATTCATTGTATATTTCTCTGCTATGTAAGGTGTTACTTTTGGAATACACATCAGAGTATATACTATAGATCTCTTAGGAAAAATATTATCTTTTACCTCAGTTACGTTACCCAATGCATTAGAGAACTATCTCGGGCTAACCCACCCTAGAATTATCACAGAACCACACATATAATGGAAAAATTCCAAATAACCATAAAATATTCATAAAACATAATACTAGAAAAGAGGAAATATAAAATTTCCCAATTACAATCAAAATATGTCATTTCAAGATGTGGACATAATCAATGCTTTATAAAAGCATTTTCAAAACCATTTAAAATATTTAATAAAGAAAATTTTGAATCAATGTGTACCAAAGGACATGGAATTTTTTAAAATTAATTTTAAATTCAAAACGTTCATGCGCATATAAATTAATCCTTAAACACATTTTTAAATCAATTATATTAATGAATAATTTTTTGAATAATTAATCATTAAAACATTTGAATGGATATTTTAGTTAGACAGATACTAACCAATTGAGAGAAGATTGAATAATAATATATGAGGAATAACAATAATAAAATAATATAATATCATGAGAATATGGTGATTCATGATATAATATGTCACGGGGTAGTATATACACAATATAAAAGTGAATTGGTCAATAAAAACGAATAAGAATCAATGGAATGTAAATTGAGATAATGTCCCTTGAAAAGATCATAACCATTGATTAGGGAACAATGAATGAAATAATTATGTTTGAAAAATAATAATACAATCAATATAAGTGTAAATATAGTGAAAAAAATAATATTTCATTCACATATATTCATATCAAGTCATAATCAAGAAGTATAAGTCTTTCTCCAATAATTGAAATTGTGTTAAGAGGTTCTCTTACAAAAATTTGATAGCCAAATGACGTCACATTAAAATACATAAAATGAGTTAATGAGGGAGAAAAGATTAAATCATAAAATTTACATAAAATGTACAGAAATAAGGATATAGAAGAAAATATCCAAAATAAAAAAATGGATATATAAAAGTCAGAAAACAAGTCTTTAACTAAAAGGGTACGGTGAATGGTTCCCATACCGAGTTGGAATGATACAAAACATAAACCACACAAAAGAAGGAGCATAAAATGAATATGTAAATTTCCATAAATTATTTTATATTAAAAAAATTAAAAAAATAATGGGAAACACATACACCACATAAAAGGCAATAGTGGAAAATATATCATGAATCTCACAGGAATAATAAGTGAGATAAAACCCCCTTACCTTGTGTCCGACATGATTGGTATGTTCCGTGTTCTTCTTGAATAATAAACTTAAGTTAGTATTTACTTCCCGAAAAAAATCATGTCTATTATTCAATTAATATCACTTATTACATTACAAGAATATTTAGTTAATTATTTGAGTTCATACCAGACAGTTTCCTGATGTTCGTTACATTATTCAAAAATGAACTTGTTATAATTTCAAATTGTCCATGTGGTCAAAATTACAATATCTCTAGAATGTAATTCATGATTAAGATATCATATATATCATATAAATACATTGTATATGTATTCAAAATATTTAATATCATTTCGAGTTATGAAATGAAACACATCGTTCCTGGGGACCATTAGATGTACGTAAGCATTAACGATACATTCATTTCTATTTTTTATTTAATGGAATGAAAAACTAATAATAAATAGGTATATTATAATTCTATTATATTATCGATGCTATGTAATTTAATTTACTCCATCTTTTATATGTTCCATGTATGGAATGAACGAGTCATATCACTTTGTGGGGGTGGTAGTCCACACACCTCAAATTAAATTATCATATTTACCCATTATGGAATCCTAAAAGGTATAGTATAAATAAAAAATACATAAGTATGGATAAAATATAAATATAATACTTATCACATGTAAATATAGTTTCATCATAATGGACATCATAAGAGGTGGTAGGAGAATATTGAATAATCATTATTTCGGGAGGCAACAGTTCGCCGTCCACAGAAACAGTATGTTCATTACACATAAGACAGTGTTGTGTGTATGTGTAGTAAATAGACATCACATATTTAAAACCTAGAATATTGAGGATACTGTTTTTTATATAATAATGTAATAAAATGATTTTAGGGGTTTTTAGAATTAAAATAATATATAAGAACTTAAGAGAAGATGTTAACTTTATATCGTCTTACTCCCTTTTGTTTGACCAAAATGATTTCATGAAGTGCCTTCATCCTAAGGTAATTCCTCTAGGATATATAAAGGGATCATTAGAGATTATCAGGGAAGATAGTTAATGATACAAGGGGCTCAAGAGGTTTGATTAATGGGTTAGAGATGAGGGCTTTTTATAAGGGGTAGGGGGGACTCTTTTGGAATGATCAAATATTTTATTTTATTAAATAATGATTTTCGGTTTCTAAAGGTCCAAACCAGACTAATTTCAAAGATAAGATGACTCTAGTTCGAAATAATGTCATCCAATATGAATTTCAATGGTTGTGTGTATATTTTTAATCATTATAATCTTATTTATTTAAAGCATTCATTAATGAGATAAACACCACAACATTATTGTGTCATAAATAATTTAATTTAATTAATGTCTAAAAATTCTAAAAAAATTACCATGATATAGAAAATAATTTTATCTTTCATATTAATATCTGTAGTCACATAGATAACTTATATGACCACATGTAAGAATTGATTTACTAAAATATATATGTTTATGCCATTTTTTACATTACTTTTAATTAATTAATATATTGTGTCATTATCACTTTTAAGTGGATGCATGGGGTATTAAAATAGTCTCAAGGTTGAAAATAGTTGAAAATATATCAACCAATACTATTAGGACACATGATAGAGTAATTTAATATTATTATAATATTATTTTTACCATGAATTACCGTATTTACCTTTATCCGTGTTAAATAAAAGTCAAAAGTTACAATTTACCAAAAATTATTTTCTTCTTATTGAAACAAAATTTACATACTATTAACAAACATGTATGTTGTATTTTATAAATTCAATTAACAGAATTTGAAATATTTCATTTAAATGATATAGTCAGTTTTTTAACAAATACCCAGTGTTTTCACTATTCACTGAAAATTAATGTTTCTTAGAAAAATACTAAAAATTAAGTCTAAGATATATTTGATATTTTGAAATAAAAAAATATTTCTAATGTATCAAATAAAAAATATATAAGTTTTATAAATTAATTTAAAATTAATTCGGTGTGTCAAAACAAAAATCGTGTTATTTAAGAAATAATAACTATCAAAATATTGACAGTTGGTTACATTCAATTTCAATGTGAAATTACTTGCAATCACAAAAATTAGATTAAATGATAAAAATAAAATCTAATTAAAATTTAAAATCTATTATAAAGATAATGTATCATTATAAATATTATATTAAAATGATATTTTTGAATTACGATACAATATTTTTAACTATTCATTAAAAATGAATTTTATCAAAAAAATACCATAAATTTACCCAAAGTAAATAATGATGTCCCAATTCTAAAGAAGAATTTTATTTTATCAAATAAAACATATAAAAGTGGCAAAAACTTGATTTAATATGGGTTCTCCCTCAAACGGTTGTAAATATACATTTTAAAAAATATTAGACTATTAATGCTTTAAATTAGATACATTCATATTTTATGCCTATAAGTTTTATTAGATAAATGTAAAAACATTTGAGAATCATTATTAATAAAAAAGTTCTTAGTTCTGTTCATTCTCACCAATATAACGTATAGGCATTGACTACGATTTAAAATAATATTATATTATTATTATTTACTGTGACCCAATGTTAGGAGCAATGTAAGATTTCAAAGAAAATCATTGTTGTGTATCACATACACCATCAAACATAGAATCCCATTTAATGTAAAATTACTATTTTATTCAAAAATATTAATACATATGAAAATGTATTACTCTTGATTTAATTGGGATGTTACAATTATTGATTGGAAAATTTGATTTCTACCTATTCAAATTGCTCCATATGTTCAACAGTCATCAAATTTCTATTTCAATTTTGGATGAACTAGTTTCATACAATATACATGTAAATTGATAATAATTAATTCCCCTATTGTTCTTATGATTTCAACGAACTAATTTTCTGAATCCATGAACAAATAATTGTATTTACAATTCCAATTATTAAGAATATGAATTTCTATATTCATGAAATTTGTAACACATTGACTTTCCATAAGGCCAACACCCTCATGCAAGGGAGATAATCTAAATTTATATAGCTGCAAATTTAATTATTCATTAGATTCATGAACTGAGCAGAAAATTAAAAATGGTATGATATTTTCATTAATTAATATATGTAGTATATTATGAAAAATTATTCATAAATCAACATGATTCTAACTAAAATCATTTCATTAAACAATCAGTTAGAGGAATTAAATATGAATCAGAGTTTGGACATCAATGGTAGTAATCTTTCTATATATCTATGAATTCTAGGTATATTATGTTAGTATATTATCATCAGTGATAGATTATATCTTGAGGATACAATAGATAATTATATAATAGATTGTAGGTAGATCGTTTCTTACATTAGATGTGATAATATTATATTCGTTTGATTGTAGAACCATTATCCTGGTGATCTATCTGGCCATGTAATTCTTCAATAGTATATATCTTCAGTAGTAGATTTGATTGCAATAGATCTATTAGTGGTATATTTATGAATGATAGATGTTTAGTAGTAGATATTCACTTTTTTATGTGGTCTAACTAATGGTTGAATACTGTCATAAAACATAGATGTTATCATTAAATTAAAAATCCTTATATTTTATCCTTAAAATAACGTGGTTCAACAAATATTCCCATTTTTTTGATAAATAGTCTGGGAATTTTAGAACCCTAATTTTAAAAAAGAGAAAAAAATAATAGATTAATTTATATAATGTTCTACTTAACAATTCAAATTATTAATGTGGTCATTTAAATTTAAAATATTATTCCATAATACTGCAACTATTGAAAATACCATAATGATAATGTTTTAAAATGAAATAAATATAAATTTATATTGATGAGTAGAATATTGTATTAATTATATATTGAATTCAATTTATATAGAAATAAACTTAGGGAAATTGATATTTAAAATATGAATAAAAAAGATTTAAAATCCATAAAATTCTATTGTTATTATTCCTTATGAAAAATATTGTATTTCCCATTACCAAAAAAATAAGGTATATATGTGGAATTATAGGTAGCCTGTTTATCTAGATGAATCTCATTGATCAAAAAAATCCTAATATGAAAAACTACATCATCCAGAGTTGTGCCAAAATGTCGAAACTATCTATGAAAGGGTTTTATAAAAAGATTTTAAGTAACGTAAAATATTTGAATGACTTCATTATCAACTAATAATGTATCATATTCATATTAAAATGTATTCATCATTATAATGAAATCATTAGGGATGTTTTCACCATGATAAATTTTTATATTGAAATTATCATTCTCTTTCATAACATAACATAGTAGAGCAGCAAAAAACTAATATTATTCATGAGTTCATTGATTTCCATTATCAGATGATATATGCATATATTATCCATATGAAACATAAATTTGAAATAGAGGTCATGTGTTCTATATATTTATGAATGTAATTCATTAATGAATTTAGTGAGAGTCTCTCAATAACTCAAATCCACAATAAATCATTCCCTAACTAGATTATAAATGTGAACGCCATGGGACATTTCTACTAAAATACCCATAAATATATGTATAAATATTACCCATCAAATATTTCAAATAAATTTAAAAAATATATCAAAATATATATTCATTAACTTCTGAAAAATGATGTTGTTCACAAGAATTTGATTATCCAATAATAGGTGAAGACACCAATATATCTAATAGAGTTGTTGTTACTTCATCAATGAACACAGTCATTCCATACATGAATGATTTGAATTCTTCAATTTTATTATCCATTACACTTTTTTAGATAACCAATTCATGATTTTTCAATATAATATTGTGATTATTCTGGTAGATCGCTAACTCAAATATCTATCAATTATTGTCATCAGTCTGATTGGACATTGGGGGTGGTATTGATTTAAGGGTCCCATAGATATTTAATAGTATCCTTACTCTAAAGGAATCTAGGTAATTCATAATTACATAATCAGAGGGATTAGGATCATAAGGTAAAATATATTAAATCATCTCTTGACCTGGTATTCAAGAATCTAGGTGTGCATAATCAGCTACATGATCACTAGAGGGAATGGATTCCCACTAAGCTTCTTCCTATATTCATTCAAATAGAGATCCCTTTTATTCTATAATGCCATGATTGACAGAAAGTCCTCCACGATTTAGTTGAAATATATTATCACTTCCATAACTATAAATATATGATTCTATATCCAAATATTGCATAGTATGTAGTGAAAAACCGATAGATTTTCTAATTAGAAGGTTTTATGTCCTCATATCAAATAGAATGAACATCCACATCATGGATATTATAATCTCAAACCTCATTATGATTTCCATTCTCACATATTTTTACAATTATCCACAACACCGTTTACCTCCATTATTTTATTAGATATTGGGTCAACTCTTGGACATCAAGATGTGTGATTTTGTTCACAAGACATACCTAAATATTATGAAAGAGGAAGGTGATGTGACAACTCTTCCTCAGTAACATCTATATTAGCACACTTTTCATAACAATCATATCCATTGGATACATTCTAAACATCTATTCTTATCTCATATGAAGATATTTATCCAACTAATATAAGGACCTCGGACTAAAAAATTATTTAATCATGAATTAATGGAATAATACACATTGAGGATCTTATCAATTTTAGGGTTTTAGATAATTAGGCCCTAACTATTACATTACATCTCAAAAAATTACAAAGTAGACACTTCTACTCAGTTTCAAATTTTTTCATAAAATAAAATGTCTTCAAAAAATAGTCATATATAGTTCGATGTTTTATACTACATGACTTTTTATTGATCCCATTCATGAACCTATTCATCTTTAAGTCCTGCAAAAAAAAATTTTAAAACCTGGGATGGGGATAAAAATCATAGTATGGGTTATAAAACACTGATAGAAAACTTTTTTCAAATATACATATATTACATAAGCTCTTTAACATACCTCATGAAATCATAAGATTTATTTTTAACACATAGTAATCACAAATCATAAAGGTTACATGTGGAATACATAACATACTTACATTTTAGCATTCATAGCTTTGAAGGGAGTTACATTTGGAATACCCATCACAGTATATTCCCTAAATATCTTTGGAAAAACATTCATGTTTACCTCATTCATGTTACCCAATGAATTGGAGATTTATCTCAGTATCACCCACCCTAGGTTTATCACGGAACCAACCGCATACATAATCAATGCCCAATAACCATGACATAATCATAACACATTAAAAAACATAATGAAATGATAACAATTCTACATCATTAAAATATATTGACATTAAAAATCCATTATCAAATCCACTATCAATACCAAATAAATAAAAGAGTATATGGAATTTATTTCCCTTTTAAAAACATTATGTCCAGTTAAGGAATCCAAAGGTCAAATAATACTCATGGAAGCAGAAAGGACATAGTCACCGCTTAGATTAAAAAGAAACATTCATTATTTTCAATTTATAAAACTCCTCTTATAAAAATGTTTCCATTTAATGAAATGAAATCACAGTGGCTTTTATACACATTATAAAAGAAAGTCGTGTATAAAACAAAATATTCCTCAATGAATGTAGATTGAGATGAAGTCCCTTACCTCATTTCCGACATGACCTTTTTTTTCTTAAATATTCTGAATAATAATCTAAAGATAATTTATAATTTCTTAAGAACCTTTTTAAATTTTATTATTCCATTTATATCACTTATTAAAATGTAATAAACATTATGCAATCATTTATGTTAATAATAGTAATTTTTTCGATATTTGGTAATTGAGTAAAAAAATAACCTCTTATTATTAAAAATTGGTCATGTGGTAAAAATTCAATTACATCCAGAATGATATTCAGGATGTAGATACAATATTTATCATATATATCCAATATATATGTATTTATAATTGTACATAACATTTGGAGGTATGAAATGAAATGCACCGTTCATGATGACGGTAAGCCTTACATATGAAAAAACACTACATTCATTTATATTTCCTATGTAATGGAAATAAAACCTAATGATAAATAGTTATATAAAATATAATGTATAATATTATATATAATTTCATTAACATTATCTATTATACATACCATGTATGGTATGAACGATTCATATGGCTTTGAGTGGGCGGTAGTCTGCATTTCCTCAAATGAAATTATCATGTTTTACCATTATTGAAACCATAATGGTATGATATAATTGAAAAATAAATAATAATAGAGACAATATATATATAATATATATCACATGTATATAATTTTACATCTTAATTTCCACCAAACGATTTGGTAGGAGAAGATTGAACAGTCATTGTTTTGTGAGGCTGTAGTTTGTTGACCACAGAAACAGTATGATATTTACCCATTAGATGGAGGTCTGTGTAAATGTAGTTAGAATACATCTAATAAATAAACCTATTATATTAATGATATAGTTTTTTTATAAAAATATAAAAAATAATTAGGTGGTTGGAGAAGGAAAATAATATAAATGAAATAAAGAGAAGATGTTACCTTCGAATTCAGTAACTCCCTTTACTATGAACCAAAAGTATTTCATGAAGTTCCTTCATCCTATGGTAGGAATTCTAGGAGTAAGAGAGGCACATTGAGAGATTATGTGGTCAGATTTTGGACGAGAATAGGGGATTGAGAGGTGTATGTAATGTGTTAGAGGTTAGGGCTTTCTTTATAAGGGGGAGGAGGAGCTCTTTTGGAAAGCTTGAAAATATTATTTTATTGTATAATGATTTCCAGATTCAAAAAGAAAAAACTTTTTAAAATAGATTATTAATTGAATCTTGTTCAAAATAAATTCATCCAATAAAAATATTACAGTTTTGGATATTTAATTAATCATTATAATTTTATTTATTTAAATCATTCATTAATGAGATAACACTACATCATTATTGTGTAATAAATAATTTTATTTATTTGATATATAAAAATTATAAAAGAAATACCATGATGTTGTAAATATTTTTATATTTAAAATTTATTTTTATAGTCAAATATGTAACTTATAAAACCCCATGTTTGAATTTATTTCCTAATAGATATATGTTTAGGTTATTTTTGTGATTATTTAAATTAATAAATTTAAAGTGTCATTATCACTCTTTAGTGGCACCATGTGGTCACAAATGATACCCAAGGATTCCCATGGTCTTAAATGTATCAAAAATTTGATTTAAAACATATTTTTGGTTAATTTAATATTATTATTATTTTATTTTTACCTTAAATTACATATATACCTTTAATCACGATAAATAAATGACAAATGTTACTAATCATCAAAAGTTATTTCATCTTATTGTACAACATATTACATACTGATAACTACCATGTATGTCAGAATTTCTAAATTTAATTAACATCAGGGGTGAAATTTCATTTAAATGAAAAAGTCAATTTTGTAACTTCTACCAGTGTTTTTAGTATTAACCAAAAATTGATGTTTTTCAGAAAAATACCAAAAATTCAGCCTAATATATAGTTGAAATTATGAACTCAAAAATTCTTCAAATTTTACAAAATTCAATACAGAGAAGTTTCGTTAATTAATTTAATATTAATTCCCATTTCCAGAACATATATCGTGTTTTTATGTAATAATATCTATCAAAATAATTATAGTAATTTATGTTCAATTTCAAATTGAAATTACATACAATGTCCATAATAGGATTAAATGGTAGAAATATTATCTAATATCACTTTAAAACCAATTAAAAAGTTAATATAAACATATGAATAAATTCGATTAAAAGGTGGGTTTGAATTAAAATACATTATATTTCACTATTCATTAAAAATTGTATTTATCAGAAAAATATCAAAAAGTTACCAAAAGTAAATTTTAAGGTCTTGATTCAAAATAAAAAATTTATATAGAAAAATTGAACATATTAAACTTATCAAAACAATATTTAATGTGTTTTCTCCATCCAATGGCTGTAATTCAATATTTTAATGAATATTAGAATATTTGTGCTTAAAATTAGATTCATTCAAATTTAAGCATCTAAATTTTATTGGAAAAATGTAAAAACAATTAACAAATATGTATAATCATTTTTTTCAATTTTTTTACCTCCAACAATAAAAATGGTTAGGCATTAACTATAATTTAAAATAATATTATATTATTATTTTTCAGAATTACCCTATAAGGCCCCAACCATAAACCTTACATAATCTTGAGTTATTACAAGATTACACATTGAGGATCTTTTCAGGTTTAGAGTTTTAGAGAATAAGATCATGAAACTTGCATTACATTCCACATTTAAACAAAGTGGTTACATAAAAGACAATATTCATTCTTCCCATCAACGGAAACTTATTTAAAATAAAACACGGATTCTTTCTTGACACATCATTGACACTATCATCACATCATGTACCTTTCCCTTGACCTGTGAAAAACATTTCAAAAACTTGGGATGAGCATAAAAAGATCAGTAAGGGTTATAAAAATATGGAAAGGAAACATGAGTTCATATATACATAAGAATGAAATCATACTTTACCCATAAAACATAGGCATATCAAATCATTAATAAATCATAGAAAACATAAGACATAAAGGTAACTTGAGGCATTCATAACATTCTTACGTAGGGAGTGACCCTCTTGGTTACGTTTGGAATACCCATCACAGTATATTCCCTAAATCTCCTCGGAGAAACCTTAACGTTTCACTCCTTCGCGTTACCCAATGCATTGGAGAGCTATATCGGGCTCACCCACCCTTAGTTTATCACGGAACCACCCGTTATTCATAACAATGCCCAAGAACCATAACATAATCGTATCACATAAACATGAATAAAGGAAACATATCATTTCCACATTTCAATCACAATATAACATTTTAGGATATTTAAATAATGAATCCATTCAAAAAGAAACCATTTCCAAAACCATTTAAAACATTTAATAATGTGATTTTTGAATCAAAGTGTCCCATACCACCTTGAAGATTTTAACATTTTAAACCCTTAATATCCATATAAATAAATCCTTAAAACCATTTTGAAGACATGGATATTAATAAGAACAAATAATTAAAACATTTAAAATGATATTTTGGTTAAAGGGGTTTTACTAAAATTAGAGACTCTTGAATACAATAATCGAGGAATAACATTTAGTCAGAATTTTATAATATCAAGAGAATAAAAGGATTTATGATATAATACTACAAAGGACAGTATATACACCATATAAGAGTGAATTGGTGCATAACAACAATGAGCCCTCAATAGAAATGACAATTGTGATGAAATCCCTTATAAAGAAGGTATCCTTAAATTAAGGACAAATAAGTCTCAAAAATATGTGTGAAAAATATATATACACCCAATATAAGTGGATATTAAGTGTAAAACAATAAAAGGTCATTCACACATATTCAATGGATGACATATTCAATGACTACAAGTTGAACCCAAAGAAATCGAAATTGGGTTAAAAAGTTCCCTTGACAGCCTAACAGCATCACATCAAAATGAGTTGATGAGAGATAAAAAGTGTATCTCATCACTTGGACATAAAATTTACATTAATAAGGATGTATGAGAACATATCCCAACATAAAAATATGTAAATTAAAAGACCAAATAAAATAAGTCTTTTAAAAAAAGAGGAGGGTGAAAGGTTCCCTTACCGACTTGGGTATCTATCAAAACATACACCCCATGAAAGAAAGACAATAGGTCATTGATGTAAATACTCATAAACGAAAGTATATTACACAAATATTATAATAATGGGCAGTACATACACCACTCAATGGAATTTGTGGAAAATGTAGCATAAATCTCACGGGAATAAAAGTGAGATGAAAAATCCCTCACGAAAACTCGGCAGCCTAACGGCGCCACATAAAACATCCAAATATGGATTGATGAGATCAAATAGGGTATCTCATCACATTAAAATATAATGTACAGCAAGAGGAATATAAAATAACATCCCCAAAAATTACAAATAGGAGCTTAAAAGAAGTGACATAAAGGAGAGTACTTAAAAAGAAAGAGAGAAGTTAGATCTCTTACGAAAGTTCGGCAGCCTAATGGCGCCAATCAAAACATCCAAAATGGATTGATGAGAGAGAATAGGGTCTCTCATCACATGAACATAAAAATTACAGTAGGATTAATATAACATATCATCCCAATAACAAGAAAGTTGAGCTTTTAAAGGAATGGCATAAAAGAGTGTACTTAAAAAGAAAGAGAGGAGTAAGATCCCTTACCTCGGGTCCGACTTGACTCGATCGTTCTTTAACGTCCTGAATAATAAACTTGAGTTAATTTCCACTTTATCAAGAACCTTTTTCTAGTTAATTATTCCTATTAGATCACTTATTTCCATTTATAAAAATTATGTATACATTTAAGTTAATAATGTTTGTTTTGTCGATATTTGGTTCTTAAGTCGAAAGTGGACTTCTTACCATTACATGTTGTTCGTGTGGTCAAATTTTTATTATATCCAGAATCATATTCATGATTTGTATATCATATATTTCATATATATCCAGTACATGCATGCATTTATAACATTACATAAACATTTAGAGGTATGAAATGAAATGCACCGTTCATGGAGACGGTAAGCCGTACGTACGCATGAACGCTACTTTCATTTCTATTTCATATTTTATAGAATGGAATAATAATGATATAAAGGTATATTATAATTAAAGTATAATATCATATATAATATCATAGTTCCATCCTTTATACGTCCCACATATGGTATTTAATGAATCAAATCACTTTGAGGGGGCGGTAGTCCGCACATCCTTAAATGAAGATATCGCGTTTACCCATAATGGAAACCATAAAGGTATGCCCAAAATAGAAAAAAATATAAGCTTAAGGAAAACATAAACATATTATATATCATATATAAAAATAGTGACATCATAATGGCCACATTTGAAGGTGTTAAATGAGTATTGAACAATCATCGTTTCGGGAGGCAGAATTTCGCCATCCACGGAAACCGTATGTTCTTTAACCATTTTATGTAGTTGTGTGAGTGTATAGCTCGAATAAATCTTATAAAAACATACTAGTATATTGAAGATACTGGTGTTGTTACAAAGGAAGTAAATAAAAAGAGTTTATGGGGTTGGAGAAGCAAAATAAAACAAATGAACATGAGAGAATGAATTACCTTTAAAAGTGTAACTCCTTTTGATTTGAGCCTAAAAGCTTACTTTGAAAGGATTCTGCCCAAATGGAATCCTCTAGGATGAGTAGAGGGATGTGGATAGAGTAAATGGGCAGGGGTTGGCCAAGCCAAAGGCTTGTGCAGTGTGTGAAATGAGTTAGAGGTGGGGGCCTTTTATAAGAGGAGAGGAGGGGCACTTTTGGAATGTAATGAAATATTACATTATTTGAAAATGTGTTTCGGTTTCAAAATGTCCCAAATTGATATAATTCGTGGATAAGGTGATAAGGCTTCGAAATACACTCATCAAATCAGTTTTGGACATGTGTAGTTCATAGATGTTACATTATCTTTCCATTTTATTTAAATCGTCAAATAATGATGTCATCGCTGCATCATTATTATGTCATAAATAATTTAATTTATTTAATGTCTAAAAATTATAAAAAAATACTATGATGTAGGAAATCGTTTTAGATTTCCAATTAATATTTATAATCAAAAAGATGACTTGTATAACCCCACTTAAAAATTGTTTTAGTAAAACATATCATGTTTGTGTCAATTTTACTTTTACATTAAATAAAATGTTATTTATGTCATTTCCCAACCAAAGTGGATCCATGGGGTCCCCAAGTTGAACAATGGCTTGTATTGGTCGGCCATGATACAACCAATGAGGGTAAGACATGTGTCAAGCTCATCTCATTATATTAAAGCATTATTTTTACCTTAAACCACACTAATTACCACTAATCACGATTAAAAACTTAATAAGTTACTATTTAAAAAAAAATTATTTTAATCTCATTGAACCACATTTTACTTCTTAATGACAACCATGTATGTCGGATTTTTGAAAATCAAAACAAAATTATGGAAAAATTTCATTTAAACGGAAAAATCAGTTTTATAAGTACCACTTAGTGGTTTCACTATTCATCAAAAATTGATGTTTTTCAGAAAAATCCCAAAAATTCACCCTAAGCTATATTTGATATTCTGAATTCAAAAATGAAGTCCGTTTTGAAAAATTCAAAACATATAAGTCACATTAATTAATTTAATAATTAATTCCCGCTGTCATGACAAATAGCGTGTTTTATGAAACAATAAGTATCAAAAGATTGACACTAGTTTAAGTCTGATTTCAAAGTGAAATTGATTCCAACGACCACTATTGGATTTAATGGTAAAAATATTTTCTAATTTCACTTTAAAAACAATTCAAAATATAATCTAATCATATAAATAAATTAGATTAAAAAGTGGTTTTGAATTAAAATACAACATTTTACACTATTCATTAAAAAAATGAACTTTATCGGAAAGATACCAAAAATTTACACAAAGTAAATTTTGATGTCCTGATTCTTAATAAGAGTTTTATTTGGTCCAAAATAATGTTTAAGAGTGAACAAAACTATATTTAATGACGATTCTCCATCAAAAGGTGATAAGTGAACCTTTAGTGAAAACTAGGGCATATACGCCTAAAATTGAATTCTTTCCGTATTTTAAGCCTTTATCTTTTATTGTATAAATGTAAAAATATTAAAGAACATATATAATCAGATTTTAGTTATTTCTATCCATTACCGCCATTACAACGGCTACATGTTAACTACCATTTAGAATAAAATTATTTTATTATTAGAGTGCAACGTAAGATTCCCAAAAAACTCGTTGTTGCGTGTTGGGTACTCCATCGAGCATAGCGTCCCCTTTAAAGTCATATTAATATTTTATTCACAAATATGGATAAATATGAAAATGTCATATTCCTTATTTACCTGGGGTGTTACATCCTTCCCCCCTTTTGGGAATTGCGTCCTCACAATTTTAAAATTGCGCTTGGAAACATCCTTGAACGTCCCACATCAGAGAAGAGTCGGTAAAACAATCACTTTAAAATAAAGAAAGATATGTACAACGGTCACCCGAGTTAACCCATACTAGGATTCCAAGTTTGAAAATATGGACATGGAGGAAAAAACAAAGGGTCATGTTCTGATGGAGAGTGATAGAAAACATGTTTAGGAGAAAGTTAACCACAAGAAAATCACAAACTTGTGATGGGTTAAACGATATTCGATTCCCCAGTAGGAAAAGTTAATAGACAACATTTTTGTTTTAAGTTACTTTTTATTGAGGAATTTATTCATAAGGAAGCATAATCACTTATCATGTTGACTTTCAACTTTTACGAGATTCCTTAGTCAAACTCATATTTTTTCCAAAAGACGAGTATTTAGGGAGACTTGTTCGCATTAAGAGTTCTATAATCAACTTATAGAGAATCACCTAATCCCCAAAAGAGAACTATATACATCCCATGTTTTTAGGCTTTAACCAAAACCAAAACCAAAAAGGTTAGTACATGATTAGATAATCCAGAAAAGGATAACCCCTTATAAAAAGAAAATCTATTCTTAATCTCCAAAATTTGTCCAACAAAACCCAAAGTTCAACGAGGACCATCCGATAAACAATTTGTACATAAAATTCTTCAAAGTAAACCAATATAAGATTGAAACCCAAATATTTGAAGGATTTAGTCACATAGTCTTCCAAGTTAAATCGTAACATTTATCTCCAAACAACATCAGTTGCTCCTAAAGTCTCACATTGAAAAGTAATTATCCTAATCACATATCCTCCAAAATCAGCTTACTATTAATTCATAAAATCATATAACTAAAAAAAATCAGTCAAACTAACCATGGGCTTCACGTAGTCCAGTGGTAGGCAATAAATACCAGTCGCACTTTGGTTGTGGGTTCGATTCCCGCAGCATTGTCCGACGCGACGGGTTGTCACACGGTCTGCGTGTTGACCTTTTCCAAAACTATAAAATTCTCAAATCATTACCCAAAAAGGGATAAAATCATAAAAAATAACCATAACATAATTTAACCTCAATTTTATCTCATGCTTTCACTTCAATCATAACATATGGTAACCCATAATTACCTCAAAATTAAGGATCATATAAACCCAAATGGTTCTTTATAACTATGTCCACAAAAGAAAAGATAACTATTACTTGAATAAAATTTGCCTATATTAAACATCAGGGTTACACATAATATAAAAAGTCTTCTAATGTAACCCCATCATCAAAAGAGACTTAATACTCTTAAGAATTTCACCCTAACTCTTAAAGACCTTATATGTTGACATCTTACTCATTCAACAATCTTCATGATCCATTATCCATTCATTTCCAACTTATTCCGAAATACCTCTTTCCTACAAACAAAATCATGAATCATATCCTAAGATTCCAAAATAATAAAACAATAGTCATGAAATAGTACATACCTTTGATTGGTCATTGTCAGTTTCTTCATCCTCAATCGGAATGTCATTAGGTATTGGTAAACGAATATTGGTACGCTCTTGGTGACCCCATTCATGAATCTTCTTCATAGGACATGTGTTTTCATAATGACCATGCACACCACATTTAAAACATTCAATTGATCCCTCAGAAAGAACTTATTTCCCTTTCCTCGAGTCAATTGGATGCTTCATTTTTCCATGGCAGGTTCTTGCTTTATGACCTTCATTTCCACATCTATAGCATATTTCTGTCCCTTTGAAACATTTTACTTGGTGTTTCTTTCCACATCATTGACACATAGGTTTTTGAACACACTTACCTTTATGATTACTACCTGTACTTCCGTAGGGATTTGTTTCTTGCATATATGATTCCTTAGAGAAATATCCAAGGTTTAGGTGGTCAATCATGACTCCAGATAGTTGGTTGAGGATAATCAAAAGAGTTCTCATTGCAGCTCCCATATCATTCAGTTGCTTGCTCAAAAAACTGTCTCAGTTTCCTTCACATCCACTGTTACTTTGGTGCCTACTATATCCAGCCATTTACTAAAACCAAAATGGTCAGTGTGAGTATATTAACAAAACCATCATGTACTAATGAGTAAGATAGAAAATAATATATACTTACTCATTCACTTTATCTAAAACTAAGACTCTTTCTGAAATCCTAACCACTATGGTAATTGTCAATTATGCTTAAAGAATACCCTAACCTCTAAAGTTATCTAAACCGACCTTTGATACCAACTATAACGCCCCAGCCTTAAAACATACTTAATCTTGAGTTATTACAAGATTACACATTGAAGATCTTTTCAGGTTTAGAGTTTTAGAGAATTAGATCATGAAACTTGCATTACATTCCACATTTAAACAAAGTGGTTACATACAAGACAATATTCACTCTTCCCATCAACGGAAACCTATTTAAAATAAAACACAGATTCTTTCATGACACATCCTTGACACTATCATCACATCATGTACCTTTCCCTTGACCTGTGAAAAACATTTCAAAAACTTGGGATGAGAATAAAAATCTCAGTAAGGGTTATAAAAATATGGAAAGGAAAAATGAGTTCATATATACATAAGAATGAAATCATACTTTACCCATAAAACATAGGCATATCAAATCATGAATAACTCATAGAAAACATAATACATAAAGCTAACTTGAGGCATTCATAACATTCTTACGTAGGGATTAACCCTCTTAGTTATGTTTGGAATACCCATCACATTATATTCCCTAAATCTCTTCGGAGAAACCTTAACGTGTCACTCCTTCGCGTTACCCAATGCATTGGAGAGCTATATCGGGCTCACCCGCCCTTATTTTATCACGGAACCACCCGTTCTTCATAACAATGCCCAAGAACCATAACATAATCGTATCACATAAACATGAATAAATGAAACATAACATTTCCACATTTCAATCACAATATAACATTTTAGGATATTTAAATAATGAATCCATTCAAAAAGAAACCATTTCCAAAACCATTTATAACATTTAATAAAGAGATTTTTGAATCAAAGTGTCCCATACCACCTTGAAGCTTTTTACATTTTAAACCAATAATATCCATATAAATAAATCCTTAAAACCATTTTTATGACATGGATATTATTAAGAACAAATAATTAAAACATTTAAAACGATATTTTGGTTAAAGGGGTTTTACCAAAATTAGAGACACTTGAATACAATAATCGAGGAATAACATTTAGTCAGAATTTTATAATATCATGAGAATAAAAGGATTCATGTAATAATACTCCAAAGGACAGTATATACACCATATAAGAGTGAATTGGTGCATAACAACAATGATCCCTCAATAGAAATGACAAATGTGATGAAATCCATTATAAAGAAGGTATCCTTAAATTAAGGACAAATAAGTCTCAAAAATATGTGTGACAAATATATATACACCCAATTTAAGTGGATATTAAGTGTAATACAATAAAAGGTCATTCACACATATTCAATGGATGACATATTCAATGACTACAAGTTGAACCCAAAGAAATCGAAATTGGGTTAAAAAGTTCCCTTGACAGCCTAAAGGCATCACATCAAAATGAGTTGATGAGAGATAAAAAGTGTATCTCATCACCTGGACATAAAATTTACATTAATAAGGATGTATGAGAACATATCCCAACATAAAAATATGTAAATTAAAAGACCCAATAAAATAAGTCTTTTAAAAAAAGAGGAGGGTGAAAGGTTCCCTTACCCACTTGGGTATCTTTCAAAACATACACCTCATGAAAGAAAGACAATAGGTCATTGATGTAAATACTCATAAACGAAAGTATATTACACAAAGAGTATAATAATGGGCAGTACATTCACCACTCAATGGAATTTGTGGAAAATGTAGAATAAATCTCACGGGAATAAAAGTGAGATGAAAAATCTCTCACGAAAACTCGTCAGCCTAACGGCGCCACATAAAACTTCCAAATATGGATTGATGAGATCAAATAGGGTATCTCATCACATTACAATATAATGTACAGAAAGAGGAATATAAAAGAACATCCCCCAACATTACAAATAGGATCTTAAAAGAAGTGACATAAAGGAGAGTACTTAAAAAGAAAGAGAGAAGTTAGATCTCTTACGAAAGTTCGGCTGCCTAACGGCGCCAATCAAAACATCCAAAATGAATTTATGAGAGAGAATAGGGTCTCTCATAACATGAACATAAAAATTACAGTAGGATTAATATAACATATCATCCCAATAAAAAGAAAGTTGAGCTTTAAAAGGAATGACATAAAAGAGTGTACTTAAAAAGAAAGAGAGGAGTAAGATCCCTTACCTCGGGTCCGACTTGACTCGATCGTTCTTTAACGTCCTGAATAATAAACTTGAGTTAATTTCCACTTTATTAAGAACCTTTTTCTAGTTCATTATTCCTATTATATCACTTATTTCCATGTTATAAACATTATGTAAACATTTAAGTTAATAATGTTTGTTTTGTCGATATTTGGTTCTTAGGTCGAAAGTGGACTTCTTACCATTACATGTTGTTCATGTGGTCAAATGTTAAATATATCCAGAATCATATTCATGATTTGGATATCATATATTTCATATATATCCAGTACATTCATGCATTTATAACATTACATAAACATTTAGAGGTAAGAAATGAAATGCACCGTTCATGGAGACGGTAAGGCGTACGTACGCATGAACGCTACTTTCATTTCTATTTCATATTTTATAGAATGGAATAATAATGATATAAAGGTATATTATAATTACAGTATAATATCATATATAATATCATAGTTCCATCCTTTATACGTCCAACATATGGTATTTAACGAATCAAATCACTTTGAGGGGGCAGTAGTCCGCATTTCCTTAAATGAAGATATCACGTTTACCCATAATGGAAACCATAAAGGTATGCCCAAAATGAAAAAAAACCGAAGCTTAAGGAAAACATAAACATATTATATACCATATATAAAAATAGTGACATCATAATGGCCACCTTTGAAGGTGTTAAATGAGTATTGAACAATCATCGTTTCGGGAGGCAGAATTTCGCCATCCACGGAAACCGTATGTTCTTTAACCATTTGATGTAGTTGTGTGACAATGTAGCTCGAATAAATCTTATAACAACATCCTAGTATATTAAAGATACTGGTGTTGTTACAAAAGAAGTAAATAAAAAGAGTTTAGGGGGTTGGAGAAGCAAAATAAAACAAATGAACATGAGAGAATGAATTACCTTTAAAAGTGTAACTCCTTTTGATTTGAGCCTAAAGGCTTCCATTGAAAGGATTCTGCCCAAAGGGAATCCTCTATGATGAGGAGAGAGATGTGGAGAGAGTAAATGGGCAGGGGTTGGCCGAGCCAAAGGCTTGAGGAGTGTGTGAAATGAGGTAGAGTTGGGGGCCTTTTATAAGAGGAGAGGAGGGGCACTTTTGGAAAGTAAAGAAATATTACTTTATTTGAAAATGTGATTCGGTTTCAAAAGGTCCCACATTGATATAATTCGTGGATAAAGTGATAAGGCTTCGAAATCCACTCATCCAATAAGTTTTGGACATGTGTAGTTCATATATTTTACATTATCTTTCCATTTTATTTAAATCGTCAAATAATGATGTCATCGCTGCATCATTATTATGTCATCAATAATTTAATTTATTTAATGTCTAAAAATTAAAAAACAAATACTATGATGTAGGAAATCTTTTTATCTTTCCAATGAATAATTATAATAAATAATATGACTTGTATAACCCCACTTAAAAATTGTTTTAGTAAAACATATCATGTTTGTGTCAATTTTACTTTTACATTAAATAAAATGTTATTTATGTCATTTCCCAACCAATGTGGATCCATGGGGTCCCCAAGTTGACCCATGGCTTGTCTTGGTCGGCCATGATACAACCAATGAGGGTAAGACATGTGTCAAGCTCATCTCATTATATTAAAGAATTATTTTTACCTTAAACCACACTAATTACCACTAATCGCGATTAAAAACTTAATAAGATACTATTCACCAAAAAAATTATTTTAATCTCATTGAACCACATTTTACTTCTTAATGACAACCATGTATGTCGGATTTTTTAAAATCAAAACACAATGATGGCAAAATTTCATTTAAATGGAAAAATCAGTTTTATAAGTACCACTTAGTGGTTTCACTATTCATCAAAAATTGAAGTTTTTCAGAAAAATCTCAAAAATTCACCCTAAGCTATATTTGATATTCTGAATTCAAAAATGAAGTCCATTTTGAAAAATTCAAAACATATAAGTCACATTAATTAATTTATTAATTAATTCCCGCTGTCATGACAAATATCGTGTTTTATGAAACAATAAGTATCAAAAGATTGACACTAGTTTAAGTCTGATTTCAAAGTGAAATTGATTCCAACGACCACTATTGGATTTAATGGTAAAAATATTTTCTAATTTCACTTTAAAACCAATTCAAAATATAATCTAATCATATAAATAAATTAGATTAAAAAGTGTTTTTGAATTAAAATACAACATTTTACACTATTCATTAAAAAAATGAACTTTATCGGAAAGATACCAAAAATTTACACAAAGTAAATTTTGATGTCCCGATTCTTAATAAGAGATTTATTTGGTCCAAAAGAATGTTTAAGAGTGAACAAAACTATATTTAATGACGGTTCTCCATCAAAAGGTGATAAGTGAACCTTTAGTGAAAACTAGGGCATACACGCCTAAAATTGAATTCTTTCCGTATTTTAAGCCTTTATATTTTATTGAATAAATGTAAAAATATTTAAGAACATATATAATCATATTTTAGTTATTTCTATCCATTACCGCCATTACAACGGCTACATGTTAACTACCATTTAGAATAATATTATTTTATTATTAGAGTGCAACGTAAGATTCCCAAGAAACTCGTTGTTGCATGTTGGGTACGCAATCGAGCATAGCGTCCCCTTTAAAGTCATATTAATATTTTATTCACAAATATGGATAAATATGAAAATGTCATATTCCTTATTTACCTGGTGTGTTACATACCCAATGTGGGGTGCAACATATGATATCAAATAAACCCATTATTGTGTATCAGGTACTCCATCAAACATTGCATACCCTATAATGTAAATTTAATATTAAAGTAATTAATATTAATAAATATGAAAATGTTATTTTCTTTATTAACTAGGGATGTTACATCCTTACCCCTTATGGAAATTGTGTCCTCACTATTTTTATTCACATATCAAATAAGTGGGGGAATTTATCGATCATATAATGTTTAGATTTACATGTTTCCTCTAAAACCATATGGGTTTTCCACAAAACTATTAACTGATTAATTACCTTATTCCCCAACACATGCTCTCTTCTACCAGGAATATGGGTTATTTGTTCCTCCTAA
Organism: Viscum album; assembly: GCA_963277665.1. Classification (NCBI taxonomy): domain Eukaryota; kingdom Viridiplantae; phylum Streptophyta; class Magnoliopsida; order Santalales; family Viscaceae; genus Viscum; species Viscum album. The sequence continues at coordinate 1,192,127,986 of OY728121.1, read as the reverse complement.
GAAAGATTTTCTTCCAACTGAACTACCTCTTGGATGAAAACATTATATAGATCTGTAATTTACATCCCCAACATTGAAAACACCTTTGATTAAGATGGAGGTAAATCCACTCTATACTCAACTAATCCGAAATTCTATAGTGTTTCATAAGGTCCAATGAACCTTAGACTCAACATTACTTTCTTACAAAAATACATCACACTTTTCCATGGAGAATCATTGAGAATGACATGACCACCTACCTAAAAAAGAGATCTTTCCTACAATTATCCACATATCTTTTCTTCCTACTTTGATTTATTCTAATGTTCTTTTGAGTCAACTAATTTTTTACTACCATCTCTTCTATTAATTCTGCTCCCATCATCTTCCTTTTAGATACTTCATCCAAAAATTCAAGAGTTTAACACCAATTCAAATATAATTTCTCAAATATGGTAATATGTTTAATGAAATGAAAACTATTACAGGAAGAAAATTTAACTAAAGAAATATTTTGGTCCGAAATTCCCTGGTAATATAGAAAACTTGCACATAAAATATCTTCCAAAGTCTAAATTGTTTGTTCGGAATACCCATTTGATTTTGGATTAAAAGTTGTACTAAAATTTTATTTAATAACCAAGGACTTCTGAAAGCCTTTGCAAAGTTAGATGTAAACCAGGGATCCTAATTAGATATAATGGATAGGGGAACTCTAGGAAACCTGACAATGCCTTTGACATACACATGTGAATGTTGGTCTAGAGAAAAAAAATCCTGAATAAGAAGGAAATGAGAAGATTTAGACAATTGATCAACCATAACCCATATTGGATAATTACCCAGAGATGTATTTGGTAATCTCACAATGATGTCCATGGATATATTTTACCATTTACACTCTAGAACCAGTAATGAATAAAGCATCCCTTTCGGTAATTTCTGATCTGTCTTAACCTGAAGACAAGAAAAACAATTCACTGTAAAGTCAGCAATATCTATTTTCATTCCATCCCCCCAGTAATACTCTCAAAAATCTATATAAATCTTATTAATACCAAGATGAACAGAAAACGACGAACAATGAGCTTCACATAATAACTTGTTCATCAACTGTTAAACACATGGAACACATAATCTCTTCTCAATCCTAAAAACCCAATAATTATCGATGTTAAAATCTATCAAGATTCCCTTCTAAAGCAACTCTACCATTTTCAGAAACTCATTGTCTTCCTTCAATGCTTGCTTAATTATCTTTGATAGTGCTGATTTCACTTAAAACTGAAACAAAACAGAGGAATTTCCTTCACCAATTACAACTATTCCATAGATCACCCCGCCATTAATGAAACGATCTTGTTCCAAACTTAATAATGATAATGTAGCATAATTTTTTCATCTCAAAGGACCATCTACATTATTTTCCTTTTCTGGATATTAATGAATTGTGTAATCACAATCCTTGATTAATTTTGTCCATCTCATTTGTATAATGTTTAATTCTATGTGAATATATACTTTATATATTTTTGTTTATCATATATTTCCCATTTTACTCAGTAAATTTGATTCCTCAAATTATATAAAAAAATTCAAAAGTTAATTCCAAATCATGTGTAGGGTAATTTAACTCATGAGGATTCAACTGACATGATGAATAATCAATTACCTAATCAATTTGCATCTGGACATAACCATGTCCTTTTAATGATGAATCATTGAAGATAAAAAACTCACCATTTCGGGAAGGATGTTCCAAAACATGAACATTCACCAATATTCATTTCTATACCTGAAAAAAAATCATCAAAAAAATCTGTCCAAATAAAACTAACACCTCTGTGAGTTAACATAGTTAGTGGGCTAGATAAATGTGCAAAATATCCAAAACTGATTTGGAAATAACCAGCCAAACCAAGGAAACTATGGAACATGGTTATATTTGGGGGTCTTGGCCATTCTTCAAATATAGTTGTTTTTATAAGGATCAACAGTTATTCGATTTTTTTAACATGGTGTCCAAGGAAATGAATTATTTTTAATGAAAACTCTAAAAATCTGAATTTCACATTCATTTCCAATTTTTTATGGTTTTCACAAAAATCCTTAAATGACATTATTGGTCCTCCTTTATTTTAGAATAAACCAAAATATCATCAATGAATACATCCAAAAACATATCCAACAATTCATAGAATATTTGATTCATAATATCCATGAATACAAAAGGTAAATTGCATAACCCAAAAAGAATAACTATAAATTCAAAATGGCAATATCTAGTATGAAACACAGTCTTAAAAATTCATACTTCCTTTACATTGAACTAATTGTAACCTGACCTCAAATCAATCTTTGAAAAATTATGAGCACCGGGAAGCTGATTAGGTAAATCATTGATATGAGAAATTTGATAAGGAGTGTTGAAATTGGATTAGCATTTTTATCTAAGTCAACAGTAAATTCAACTTTTCAATCATGTATTATACAAGAATAATCATCAGAAAAATATCATGATACTCATTTACCACTAGCACATTATTAATCTGAACATTTCTTTTTTTCAATGATATGTGAAAGGTAACATTATTTTCCATCCTTTAAATGTTTCTTAGCTTCTAGATATGCAATAAATCGTATGAGTTCATTATTTTACACAAACTAGAAATATTTCTGAAGACTAACCTATTAATCTCTGTTTCCAGTCATAGAATGATAAAAAAAGCCAATATATTCCCCAAATAACATCAAGCACTAATAGAGGCTATAAAATTAGCATTTTGTGTAGATTCATTCCATGCACAATTCCAAGAAGATTATCATAATTTGTTTTTTCCTCCAAATTTCCCCCGACTGTATTTACCATATGTTCTAGATTCATGTCTTGAGATGGAATTATCAATTTACTTGAAAAATTATCCGAAATGAACGAATGTGTAGACACTGAATCAAACAACACATTGGCATAATATATACAAACAATCAATGTACCTGATAATACTTCATTTCTTTTCCCAACATTTAATGAAAAAGTTGCAATTTATTAAACCACACATATCTTTGTATAGTCTGGCTGATTTCCCTCAGTTGAGTTAATCCTTAGACACTCATTTTCATAATGACCCATTTCATTGCAATTAAAACATTTTTTTTATTGTAAAGAAGATTTTCTCTTACCATTACCCTAATCCTTTTCAGTGCAATTACGAGCCTTACGTCAAATTTCACCACATCAGTAGCACTTACCAGAAATAAAAATAAATTTAAAAGGGTTCATTTTCCCACAATTTTCACAAACTGTATTCTTATGTTTCTTACAATTAAATTTTTTGAAGATTTATTATCATTCATATGCCATCTAGACCTCTAATTCTGTTATTTTTCAAAGAACACCAGGTCATTAGCAAACTATATTTCCACCTTCTACACACATCGAAAAAGTTTTTTCATAACTTTTGACCTCAGAAATGTTAATGGACTTAGGCAATTGTTTGTTAATCCTAAGTAAAAATAGTTGATTTATTATCAATATCTCGTATGAAATTTGGTGCATACCTTTCCAATATAGTTAATTTTTTCACATAAGCAGCCACTAAGTCATCATCTTACCTCAATTCCTGTAATGTTTTTTCCATCCTAATATGATCCACCTTAGAAAAATTTATCTTAACAAAGAAACCTTTTCATTTATCCCAATAATGTGAATCAATCTCCTTACTAGCCCTGATATTTTTCACCATCGACCACCACTGATCGGTGTCACCTCCAAAATGGTAATCATTATGACTAGCCATTTTATTTTCTGAACACCCCGTTATATAAAAAATCATTTCTAGTGCATTAATCAACCATTCTACTAGAACTGGGTTAGATGATCCTCTAAATGATGGGGGATGCTGCCTCATGAAATGTTCCACTACTAACATGTTCCTATTTCATTTATCTAGATGATCCCATGATTGGATTCGACTAACAATTATAGCTGGAGTAAATTGATTCCTCACTTCAATAAATTGTTCAATTATGATTCCAAACATCTCTGGTTGTTGATAAGTATGTTTTTCTTCCTCTTGATGTTCTCCAATCATAGATACCATGTTTCCTCTGGGTAAAACCATTCTGAACAAAGAAATATCATAGGCGAAGCATGATGTTAATCTATAAATTCTATATCATTTCAATCTTAACAAAAATTTATAATAAATTATGGATATTAAACTAACAATATATTAACATCTAATGTTGTAAAAACTGACCTCTAATAACAACTATATGCAACTGACCAAGAAATATTCATAATCCTGAATTAAATGAATAATTCACATAGATGATCTATTCAAGATTATAGTTTAAGAGAACTAGGCCATTACTATTACATTATATCTCAAAAGAACAATGTAGAAACGTCTACTTTGTTTCCATTTATCATAAAATAAAAAAAACTGAAAAAAAGAGTCATGTCTAGTTCCATGTTTTAGTCTACATGCATTTTCCTTGATCCTATCCTTGACCCTATTCATCTATATTTCATGGGAGTAACATTTCAAACATGGGATGAGAATAAAAAGATCAATAAGGGTTATAAAACAATGAATGATAACATTACATAATAAATACAAACATAGCATAATCTATTTAACATATCACATGAAATCATAAGATATATGAATTACAGAGAGTAATCACAAATTTTAAAGGTAACTTATGGTATCTATAACATACTTACGTTGTTTATTTCCTTGAAACAAAGGGAGTTACATTTGGAATAGCCATCACAGTATATTCTCTAAATATTATATGAGAAGCATTCACATTTATCTCCATCACATTAAACAATTTATTGGAGAGCTATCATGAACTCCCCAGCCATAGTTTTATCACAGAACCACCCATATAGAAAAACAGCTCCCGTTAACCATATTATATTCATACCACATAAAACCATCATAATGTATATATAAAATTTCCACATAATTTAAATATATTAACATAACAAATCCATTATAAAAACTCTATTCAATACCAAAATATGTAAAATATTATATGATATTTATTTAAATTTATTAAACATTGCATCTTGTTATGGAAGCCAAAGATCAAATAATATTCACGTTGACGGAAAGGTCATTGGCACCTCTTACCTTAAAAAGAAAACATTCTCAATTGACGTTTAATAAAATACATCGTTGAAAATTATTCCCATTGAATGAAATGAAAATTCAATGGTGTTTATATACCATATAAAAGAAGTTTGGGTATAAAACCAAATGTTCCTCAATGAAAGGAGATTGAGATGATGACCCTTAACTCATTTCCTATATGACCCATTCATTCTTTAATATCCTATATAATAAACAATAGATTATTTCTACTTGATTAAGAACCTTTATTCAAGTTTATTATTCCTTCTATATCACTTATTACCATATTATAAGGATTATTCATTCATTTATGTTAATAATGGTTGTTTTGTAGATATTTTGTACTTGACTCAAGAAATGAACTACTTATCATTGGAAGTTGATCATGTCGTCAGAAGTAAATTATCTCTAGAATGATATTCATAATTTAGATACGATATTTTTCATACATATCAAAAATTTATTTTTAATTATTATAGTATATTTCATTTGGATGTAAGAAACATAATTCATCATTCATGGAGATGGTAAGACGTACGTACACATGAATGATACTTTCAATTTTATTTTGTATTTAATGTAATGTGAACATAACGATAAATATTTATATTATAATTATAGTATTATTTTTAATATAATTACATTAACTCCATCCTTTATGTGTTCCACGTATGGAATGAATGAGTAATATCATATTTAAGGGAAACAATCTGCACTTCCTCACATTAAATTATTGTGTTTACCCATTATGCAAGATATAACGGTATGATATAAATAAAAAAATACAAAAAAATAGAGACAATACTAATATTATACTTATCACATATAAATACAATTCCATCTAATTGGACACCATATGTTTTGGTTTGAGATGATTGACTAATCATCGTTTCGTGAGGTAGTAGTTCGTCGTTTATGGAAACTATTTGTTCTTTACCCATTAGATGGAGGTTTGTTAAATTGTATTTTAAATTCTTCACAAAGAAAACAAAAAATTATATTGGGGAGAATTGGTTTGATATAAAATAAAGTAATAATAAGTGTTAGATTTTTGGAGAAGCAAAATAAAAGAAAAGAGCTTATGAGAAGATGTTACCTTTAAATCGGGTAACTCCCTTTTGTTGGAACCAAAAGGATTTCTTGATGTTCCTTTTACTTAAGGTAAAGATTCTAGGTGAAAGATAGGAATAATAAAAGATTTTTTTGTTATATTTTTGATGATCCTAGGAGCTTGAGAGGTGTGAGTAATGATTTTGAGGTTAGGGAATTTTATAAGGTGGTGAGGGGATATATGAGAAAGCTTTAAAATATTATTTATTATATTATTATTTTCGGTTTCTAAAGGTCCAGAACATATTAAAGACTATGATAAGATAACTATTTGGTGATAAAAAATGCATCCAATAATAATTGTAAAGGATTTTGATATATTTTTAATCTTTACAACTGTATTTATTTAAATCATTCATTGATGAGGTAAATAATACATCATTATTGTGTCATAATTGTTTTTGTTATTTGATGTCTAAAAATTATAAAAAATTACCATGATTTTGGAAATCTTTTTAGGTTTCAAATAAATAATTATAGTTTAAGAGACGAATTTTATAACCACATATAAGAATTTTCATAATAAAAGATATATGTTTGTATCATTTTTTCTTTACTTTACATTTATTAATAAAAAGTTTCATTATCACATTTACGTGGCTCCATGGGTCTCAAAATTAACCAATGTATTCCCATGGTAGGATATTTATAAACCAAAAGGATTAGGACACCTGTTTGGGTAATATAATACTATTATAATATTATTTTTACCTCGAATTACCCTATTTAACTTTAACCGTGATAAATAATGGTCAAAATATACTATTCGCAAAAAAATATTTTCATTTTATTGAAACACATTTTACTTAAATATAACAACCATTTGTGATGGATTTTTAAATTCAATTTATAGAAGTCAAAAAATTTCATTTAATGAAATGTTAGTTTTTAACTACTACATAATGTTTTCACTATTCATCAAAAATTGATGTTTTTCAAAAAAAAATATCAAAAATTCATCCTAAGATTTATATGATAATCCAAATTCAAAAATGATGCATTTTTTATGAAATTAAAAACATATAATTTTTATTAATTAATATAAAATTAATTCTTATTTCAAAAAAAAATGTGAGTTTTAAAAAAATAATAACTATCAAAAGATTGACAGTTTTTGTGGTCCAATATGCAGGTGAAATTACATCTAATGACCAAAATTGTATTCAATGGTAAAAATATAATCTAATTAAACTTTAATAAAAATATAATAATATAATCTAACCATATAAATAAATTTGATTAATAGGAGGTCATGAATTAAAACAATGTATTTTCGCTATTCATTAGAAAATGATTTTTGTCCTAAAAATACAAAAAATTTACCCAATGTAAATTTTGATCTCCCGACTGTAAAGTAGAATTTAATTTCATTAAATAGAACATATATAAGTGACCATAACCATATTCAATGATGGTTATCCATCAAAAGGAACTAAATTGAGCTTTTAAGGAATATTAAACTATTTTTTCTTAAAATTAGATTCAATCTAATTTTAGCCTCTAACATTTATTGAAGAAATGCAAAAACATTTACAAAACATGTATAATAATTTTTTAATTAGTTTTGTTCATTACCGCCATTAAAATGTCATGAAATTAACTAAAATTTAATATAATATTATATTATAATTTTTTAGTATGACCAAACATTGTGTGCAACGTAAGATTTCAAAGAAACTAGTTATTAAGTATCATGCACTCCATCAAAAATAGCATCCACTTTAATGTAAAACTAATATTTAATTAAATAATATAAAAAAATACAAAAATGTTATTTTCATTATTTACCTGGGATGTTATAATTAGTCATTTAAAAAACATTTTCTATATAATTATTACCTTCACGGTACAGGAATTCACTATATAATAGAGAGTGGTATGTCCTATAATGTTTTTAAGTAAAAAAATGACTTGTTAAAACATAATGGTCAATACATTTCTATTCATAATCAACCAATTTAAATTATTCTCCAAATTCACATTCATCATCATCAACCACATCATATATGAATAGAACTTTACATATTATGGCTCTATGAACAAATCAATGAAGTCTCTATGTGTAGAATTGTTTTGTATAAGGATTAAATTATCATAATCATTATAATTTCAATCCATCTGTTTCCACCACTATGGTTCCCAATTTACTATATCATTATTTTGATAAATAGTATAATTCCAAAACATATATAACCGATTACTACATCATCATTTTCAGCACTCTATCAGTGGATTCCATCATATGAAATGTAAAAAATGGATAGGTAATGTAATTTGGTCTATATGAGTTCATTATCACCTCCATTCTGTGGACCATCAAATATCGTCACATGTTTTTATTATATACTCATTTAATATGAAGTAAGAATAAAAAAATGGTGCATAATTATGATGATGACCCCATTATTGGAATAAAAAATTTGTTGGATAATCATAATCAATAGTCTACAATAATCATCATGATATACTATTTTATGAATTCATAGACTAGAATATCATGTCATGACATATAAAAAATCCTATGAAACTACAAAATCAATATCACTTGGAATGGATGTGAAAATGTCATTGGAATATATTAATGAGAATCATTTTAATGTTACAAACATCTATGGTCTAATAAATTATGAATATATAATATTTTATGTCATCTAATAGGTAATGGTGACTAATTTCAATAGTTTTTCAAATTATAATTTTCCAACATTATCTCGTCTGGTAATGATTCATCCACTTATATGTGGAGACGATAGGTATCCAGAAGTTATTCACATAGGGGACTCTCAATGGTGAGTTTGGGATAGAGTTAAATCAAGGCAGGTCACCAATGGTGAGATACTCAACGGTCACTCATCCACTAGTAGCTCATTCACCAGCGAATCACGATGGTGAGTCGCTGAGGGTAGGTCGCCAGGGGTGACTCACAATGGTGACTCATCTAGTGGTGACTCATTCGATAGGTCACCAAGGGTGACTCAAAATGTGTATCATCAAAAAATGAATCATCCAATGTTGAGTTTTCATATTTTGACTCGTTCAATGGTGAGTCATCCATTTTTTGGTCATCCATCAGGGAGTCATTTCTAACAAGTATTTCAAATTTATAGACATTAAAAAAATATTCCATTTCAACCCTTTGAAATATTATTGGACATAAAATTAATATAGAACAATTTATAACTTTTATTTAGTCCTTTTCATGGGATACATGTTATATAATTAAATTCATATCTCGAGGGAGGCATTTATATAATCAAATCATGGTGTATTGATCATGATCCATCATTAATGGATTTTGAAACCATTTCTGTAACACCAAGAGATTTTATTGAAAATATTATTTTAATTTCATTGATGTCTTGTGTTCTACGGTACACAAAAATTATCTTGTACTATATGCAATACTGTATTAGCTTGCAGTATACGCAACACTATTCTTGGATTGTGTTACACAGAATTTCAAGTTTGTTTTATAGTAGTTATTCTACGCAACATTGAGTGTATACATATATATATATATATATATTCAATGTATAAATGAAATATTGATGGGTTTTGTTATACACAACAACAAAGGATTATTTCACTACAAGCAACCCTGACTCGTCTCGCAATACACGCAATCACAACCTTCCTCGATAGCATGTGTTGTACGCAATACCGGGATTCATTACACAACGATATATGGTTATAATATTATCAAAAACTAGCCGTTATGAATAGTATAAAATACATTTTTATTTTTATAACATTATTTTTCATCATACACATTTTCTAGAACATTGTATGAGAACAAAATAAATTTATAGGCTAAAATAAGTATTTTTCAAAAAATGCAATTTGCCTCCTTTTGATGGCGCATCCACTTTAAATATAGTTATTGACATGTTTATTAGTTCAATATTACAAAATAAAATTATAATTTGGAATCAGGATATAAAATTTTAGCTTGGATAAATATTTCATATTATTCTTATAACTATCATATTTTAAGGAATAGTAAAAACATGTTATAATTTAATTAAAAACAACTTTTTAGATCATAATAATTTATGTGGTTAAATTATAATACTGAATGGTTTTAAAGTATAAATAAAATATATTTTTACCCTTTAATATAATTTATTTCAATAGCATTGATTTTACATTGAATTCTTAGGTTAAATAAATTCATTCTTTTGCAATGTTTTAAACAAAAACCCATTTTCTTTCGACAAAGGGACTAATTTTAATTTAATTTCTAAAACTTCTGTGTATTTAATTTTGAAAAAAATGGATTCCATATTTGGAATTAGTGGGTCCAAATTATATTAATAGACTATTTTTTATTTTTGGGCATTATGAATAGTAACTATGGTAAATTTTATTTACCATCGTTAAAGGTAAATCAGGTAATTAAGGGTAAATATAATATAACCCTACCACTTTTCTTAATACAATTGGATGATTATATTTCGTCCTAAGTCATATTGGGGTTGAAATTGAATCCATTAGAACCCACTTGTGTGTGATTAAGACCTGTAGTTTATTTAATTTAAAGAAAAGTGAAATATGTCTCACTCAAACTCTAATAATTAAAGTATTTCGAATATAAGGTTATACAGAATATAAATTCGGTTAAAAATACTCAATTGAATGATAACATTTTTTTCTTTATCATGGTAATTAATTTATAATTTTTATGTGATAATTAATTACCTTAATAGCTTATACATTAATGATGTAGAAATTATTTATTTATTGAAAAATAAGTAATATAGTTTTTATTGAAAAAATAATACCCATTTAAAGGTTCCCAAACCTGATAGAAACTTATTGGTAATGTATATCATCACCATAAGAATACAATGACCTAATAAATGACCGTTTTGAGTTTTATAAAAGTGATTATGACACTTATATTATTTTATTTTATATGATGTCAAAGTTGACACATTCATAATTTAATAAATAGAACAATTTAAAATTTTGGTGTTTTAGAAGATAAATCCCACTAAATGTATTATTCTGAAATATATTAGATTTATCTTCATCCTAATATTTTATTTTTAATTTTATTCCACAAATAAATATATTTAATAATTATACAAAAATGTTGTAGTAATTATTTTATTAAGAGAAATATCAAATAAATGGTTTACAAATACTAAAATAAATATTATATGAACTATTTAATGTTCTACACTAATTTTTTAGATTACTATGACATGTTAGTAACCTATTTCATATTTTAGTACGAATATATCCACTTTTTGGATTTTAGTTAGATTCATATAAATTAATAGTGACAAAATTGACAAAATTGATATTTTATAAAAAATAACATATTATTAAATTGTTTAAAATCACAATAATATTTAAAAATTATAAATTGAAATTTTTATAGTCTAAAATGTCATAAATTATTTAATTATGGATAATTAACAGCACATAAGTAATTATTTATAACAATTTAAAATTTAGAATCTTAATACCACAAATAAAATTTTATAGATTAAATCAGGATAAATCAAGTTGATAATGATTAAAATAAATTCCCTAAAAGTGTAATTTTTTTTGGTTGATGAGATTAAAACCCTATATCATCTAATATTAGAATAGTAGTCATTTTTGTAGGTTTTTATGTGGGGTTAGAGTTTTTATAAATTAATATTTTTTATATTTCAAAAGGTTCCCCTCTCCTCCCTTATAAAAATGGTGTCGTTCCCACTTCTCTTCACACAGTTTTGAGCCTTGATACTTGGCCAAACACTGCAAATTCTTTTTATAAACCTCTCTATTTATATCATATAGGTTCTATTTTTCTCAAAAGACCAACCCTAGTGCCCTAAGAAGAAGTTTAAAGGAGGTGCATCGAAGAAGAGGTAATATCTGTTACCAATTCTTTCAAATTAATTTCTTCTTCTACTTCATATTATTTAGTTATATCATTATGAAGCAATAACATCAGTATATATCATATACTTATATTTTATTATAAACATGAAACAACCCTATTCCACATTCTATCCATCCAACAGAAAAAGAAATCACCGCGCGTGCGTACATACAGAATAACGTCTCCTCGCCGTGGTGTAATCTGGTTTCCACCCCCACCTTACTTGGATGGGTATAATGATGTAAATAAATAACTATATATGATTATTTTAAAGTTATATTTATTCTGAAATATTATACATACACTTCGATACAATTCCACGCTCATTGGAATGATATCATCACTCGTGAATACGTACGGAGTACCATCTCCACGACGCGATGAGATTAATTCTCCATGTTAACCATTCATGAATGATTATAAAGTATATATATACTGCATAATAATGAAATATATGAAATTATAATGATACTGGATTTATTTATATATATATATATATTTATTTATTAATGTCATATACTTAATTCCATTCAATTCAATAAAGAAACGAAAACATCGTTCATGCGTACGTACGGCCTACCGTCTCTATGAACGGTGTATTTCATTCCATTTATCAATCTATAAAATATATTTAAATTCTGAATATTTATTATATATAAATCTTGTTTTATATTCTGAAATTAAGGAAATCAGTATATAAATAAAAAATAACAACAAGTCGAAACACGTACGATAAATGAAGCGAATTTACCCAAAACACTTCTTTAACATGGATATACAAAAGAATGGGTAATATAAAGTCATAAGTGAACCATATATGATATCATAACAATGAATATGATTCTATAATAAGTCAATGACTTTATTTATATCATTATATAGGAGGATCAGAGTCATATGAAGCATATCAGACGTAAGTTAAGGGATAACTTTTCCAATCTCATTTTTATCCAAGATTGTTTATTCATAATTATTTACTGGGGTTGTTGTTATCATTCATGTCCATGTTTTCTAGAATTGTTTTCATGTATTTTTAAAATCATTTTCATCAATTTTTTAATTTTACTACATGGTATGTAAGGAATATTGTTTCATACGAGATACTTTTTTGACTTTTAGGAAAAAGTACGAGAAGAATGTTTTTTTAACTTATATGGCTTGAACAGATTATTACGGTTTCATAACGCCTCATTTTCATGATTCTTTTGATAAAATATTGCATGATTATTTTCAGAAAGACCCTTTTATTTTAAAATTACATGTCATTTTGTGAAATGAAAATGATTTTGAAGAAGAATGTATATTTTCCTCAAGATTTCATTTCAAGTGTTTTATCAAAAAAAAATTCCATCTAAAATGACATTATTTAATATGTTTATGTTTCAAGTATATTGTATCAATTATTTACATGGTTTGTTTCTTCTTATGATGAAATGATATCAATTTTTTTGGATTGTGATTTGATGGCATGATGTTTAAGAATTTCATTCTATTACATGGGTTATGTTATGATGTATGATTTATGAATTTGTGGAACACGAAAGAATGATTTAATTATGAGATGGGTGAGACCAATATCTACCTACAATGAATTGGGTAATGATTTATATCCTAGGAAATTGACATGGATGGAATGGTAAGTTAATCATGTTCAGTAATACAGGACTGGAACGAGGAGTGAACTCGATTCACAAAGGGACTTTCTCCACTAAGATGGTCTTGGCAGCAATGCCTTGGCTACTATAGAAATAATATAATGTGATTAATGGTTTCAAAATTAAATGTTTTATTCCGATGCGATTTTATCATGATTAATATTTCTTCATGATCTATGCCATATGTACTTCCATGTTTTATGTCATTGCTCATGATTTTGATGTTTAGATTTTATGCCCATGTATTTACATTAAAATGTCTAAGGATTGTTTTATGTTCTCTATGCTTACCCTTAATGAGCATTTGAGCTCACCCTTTATATGTTTTCTTGTCCCTAGGATTTAAAGAAGTATTTCAGGTAAGAAAACAATAGGGGTAGATCATTAATGGAGATGTTGAAGATCTTTCACAACGATTAGAAGATTATATTATGAGTTTCCAAAGATACTAAACTATTACGATCCTTCTGTGTCTATTTTTGTTATGTATTAAGTATTCCGCAAAAGTAATTTATTGTCCATGTACATCATGCTTTGGGTCTCTATAGTTAGTATCAGTGGAAATTTTTAGTTAACCTTTGGAAACGTGGATGCAATAACTTTAGTGAGATCCCTTGAAATATTTCTAAGGTATGTATTGGGATATCCCTAAGGTTAAGTTTAAGTAAAATTTATAGTCTTAAAATTACGGTAACGATATTAAAATTAAGCCTCGGATGTTAGAAGTCGAAGGTACTCCCCCTTGATTATGTTGTTTTTCATGTATGATTTTTTCCCCTCACCGAATTCTTTTTGTTTTTTAGTCAATGGAGGGAACCAGAAAGAATTCAGGTATCATTGAATCCAATTGACAAATTGGTGACTATGAGCAATGAAATTGTGTAATGCCTAGAGAGAAAGATATTGTGATTATGTTGAATCAGTCATTTCGATATATGATTAACAAGGTGAAATTTAGCGGTACTCTTAATTCATCAAATAAGAGGAAGATATACTTTTATGCATGTTCGCATGTTGAGGAGCATATAGAAATGAATATTGAGATTTATAAAAAAGGGATGAATAACCTTGAGGAATACCTCAAATGGAGGGGAAGATGTTATCTGTGTGGAGAAAAGGGTCAGAGAGTGATAGACCGTTATGGAGTTCACTGTCTTATTTGTGGAGAACATGGTCAATACCCATCTCAATGCCCTAACCTAAGAGGTTACTTCTAAATCAAGGAAGGACATATTCCACGACAATCATTGAAGATGATGGATTAATGTTTTTATGTATTGGTATTCAAGAATAATGTTGTTGAGGTACTTTTATGGTGTATTAGAATATTTTTATATTATTCTATTGTGGTTTTCAATATTTTTATGGTACCGGTAACCATGAAAAGTGATTTAAATATTTTGTAAAGCAGATGATATTCACATAATGAAGGGATAAAGAGAAAATGAAATGATCTCATGACTGATATGAGGAAAAAGTTATATCAAGGTTTGTGTATATAGAAATTTTGGGATTTTTTTATTTGGAAAGAGTTAACTTTTTACAGCACTCATGTTTTTACTATGTGTCAATGGGTAATCATTTTTCAATGGAAATCATGATTATGGTATTCAAATGATTGGAATGTGACCAACCAGATAAATGAGGGATAAATGATGGTATTCACATTCTCGGTAGATAGAATTTCTAATAATTTTTTTCTTTATACTATGATCATGGATAAAAGTATTCTGGATAAGCCTAATGATTTGAAATGGATTATGTTGGACATAAGTAAGTATTGTTTATGGATAGAACAATTTTCGATATTTTTGATGGAATGTTATAATTATTTCGTTTTATAAAAAGGACAACCTGGAGGACGGGAGGCAACCCATCGCATCGGAAAAGGCTCTGGGAATCGAACCCACAACTGAAGTGCGACAGGCCTTTAACTCCTACCACTGGACTACAGGATGTCCCTTGTAGTAGAAACTAGTTTTATTATATTATGCAGTATGATATATGATGTATAAGTCCATTTTTGGAAACATATACGATTGATATCACTATAGATGGACTTATATATATATCTTTTGATAAACATATGTTTGAGAAAGATAGAATGACCTATCATTCTATCACATGATCTGCTAACACTTAAAGGAAGACAAATTCAACTTCATTTCTTTAATAGATGAAGTGGAAATTGTTTATGGCACAAACAACGGTGAGATTGTACCGAAATTAAATAAGAATTCTTATAATTCAAATTCTTCAACATTCGAGAAATGATCATGGAAACAGAAAATTTTTGTCCTAGTGCCCTCATATCTGATGAATCAGATGGTACCTTAGAACATAACAAATTTATGGCTTTGTGATTGTTGGCATTTTCATAGTCATGTTCTCTACCACTCTCCATCAAAACATGATGGTTAGATTTTTCTTCCATATCCATTTTTTCACCGGTATTCTTCTATATGGAAACCCAGTGATGAGTTACTTTGGGTAATCATTATGTTCCATACATCATTTTTTAAATTTATGTTTTAGTATTCCTTTTTACGATGTGCATTTCTATGAATAGTGAACCATTTATAACCCTGACGAATTTCGAGGGCAAAATACATTTTATGGGGGTAGAATGTAACACGATGAGATTTTATGAAAAATATTATTTTAATTTCATTGATTTCTTGTGTTGTACGGTACACCAAAATTAGCTTGTACTATACACAACACTGTATTAGCTTGCAATATATGTAACACTATTCTTGGATTGTGTTTCACACAATTTAATGTTTGTTTGATAGTAGTTATTCTACGCATCATTGAGTGTGTATATATATATTTATATTCAATGTATAAATGAAATATGGTTGTATATTGTTATATGAAACAACAAAGGAGTCTTTCACTATACACAACCATGACTTGGCTTGCATTACACGCAATCACAACCTTCCTCGATAGCGTGTGTTGTGTGCAATACCGGGTTTCACTAAACAAAGATATATGGTTATAATATTATCACGAACTGGATATTTTGAAGAGTATTAACTAAATTTTGAATTTTATAACATTATTATTCATCTTACACATTTTCTATAACATGGTATGAGAACCAAATAAAATTTTCAGGTAAAATAAGAATTTAAAAAAAATACAGTTTTGCCTCTTTTTGATGGTGCACCCACTTTAAATCTATTTTTGACATTTTTATATTACAAATTTACAAAATAAAATTATACATTGGAATCAGTATATAAAATCATACCTTGGATAAATTTTTCATATTATTCTGATAACATTCATATTTTAATGAATATTAAAAACAAGCTATATTTTAATTAAAAAAAACTTTTTTCATCGTAATAATTTATGTGGTTAAATTATAATATTTAATGGGTTTAAATTATAAATAGAATATATTTTCACCATTTAATATAATATATGTCATTATAATTTATTTTACATTGAAATTGTAGGTTAAATCAATTCAATCTTTTGCAATTTTTAAACAAAAACACATTTTCTTTCGACAACGAGATTAATTTTAATTTAATTTATACAACTTCTATGTATTGAATTTGGAAAAATGGATTCCATATTTGGAATCGGTGAGTCCAAATTATATTAATAGACTATTTTTTATTTTTGGGAATTATGAATAATAACTACGGTAAATTTTATTTACCATCGTTAAAGATAAATCAGGTAATTAAGGGTAAATATAATAATATAAAATTACCCTAAAACATGTTTTAATAAAATTGGATGATTATATTTCGTCCTAAGTCATATTTTTGTCGAAATGGAATCCATTAGAACCCACTTGGATGTGTTTAACACCTTTATATTATTTTATTTAAAGAAAAGTGATATATGTCTCACTCAAAATTTAATAATTAAATTATTTTTAATATAAGGATATATAGAATATAAATTCGGTTAAAATTATTAATTTTAAAGCTAAAATGTTTTTCTTTATCATGGTAATTTATTTACAATTTTTAAGAGATATTTAATTACCTTAATTTCTTATACATTAATGATACAGAAATTATTTATTTACTGAAAAATATGTAATATAGTTTTTATTGAAAATATAATAACAATTAAAAGGCTCAAAAACCGGATAAAAACATATTTTTAATGTATATCTACACCATAATCATCCAATTACTGAATAAATGATAGTTTGGAGACTTATAATAGTGATTATGACACTTATATTATTTTATTTTTTATGTTGTAAAAGTTATCACCTTCATAATTTAATAAATATAAAATTTTAAAATTTGGGTGTTTTAGATGATAAATCTGACTAGATGTATTATTATGAATTATATTAGATTTATATTCAACATAGTATTTTATTTTAAATTTTATTCAAAAGATATTTATATTTAATAATTATACAAAAATGATGTATTAATTATTTTATTAAGAGAAATATTAAATAAATGGTTTTACAAATAGTAAAATAAATATTATACAAACTATTTAATGTGCTACACTAATTTTATTGATTACTGCAAAATATTATGAACCTATTAAATATTTTATTTCGAATATATCCACTGTGTGGATTTTAGTTAAATTCAAATAAATGAATAGTGTCAATGTTGACACTATTGTTAGCCAAACACTGCCTATTACTTTTCTAAACCTCTATAGTTATATTATATAGGTTCTGGTCCTCTCAAAATACCTTCCCTAGTGCCCTAAGAAGAAGTTTAAAGGAGGTGCATCGAAGAAGAGGTAATATCCATTACCGATTCTTTCAAATTTATTTTTTCTTCTACTTCCTCTTAATTAGTTGTATCATTATGAATTAATAACATCTGTATAACTCATATAATTATATGTTATTATAAATATGAAACAACCCTATTCCACCTTCTATCCATCCTACGGAAAAAGAAATCGCCGCGTGTGCGTACGTATGTAATACAGTCTCCACGTCGTGGTGTAATCTGTTTTCCACCACCACCTTACATGGATGGGTATAATTGTGTAAATAAATAACTATATATTATTAATTTAAAGTTATATTGATTTGTAAAATATTATACATACACTTAGATACAGTTCAACGATCATGGGAATGATATCATCGCTCGTGCATACGTACGGACTACCGTCTCCACAACGTGATGGGATTCATTCTCCAAGTTAACCATTCATGAATGATTATAAAGTATATATACTGAATAATAATGAAATATATGACATAATAATAATACTGGATATATATATATATATATATATATATATATTTCATCTACTTAATTCCATTCAATTCAATAAGGAAACGAAAACAGCGTTCAAGCGTACGTACGACCTACCGTCTCCATGAACGGTGTATTTCAGTCCATTTATCAATCTATCATATATATGTAAATGATGAATATTTATTATATGTAAATCATGTTTTACATTCTGAAATTATGGAAATCAGGATATAAGTAAAAAATAACCAAAAGTCGAAACACGTATGATTAATGAAACGATTTTACCCAAAACGCATCTTTAACATGGATGTACAAATGAATGGGTAATATAAAGTCATAAGTGAACCATAAATGATATAATAAAAATTAATATGATTCTATAATTAGTCAATTACATTATTTAAATCATTATACAAGTGGTTCATATACATACAAAGCATATCGGATATAAGGTAAGCGATAACTTTTCCAATCTCATTTTTATCTGAGATTGTTTATTCGTAAGTATTTACTGGGGTTATTGTTATCATCCATGTCCATGTTTTATAGAAATTTGATCATGTATGTTTAGTTTCCTTTTCATCCTTTTTTTTACTTTTAATACATGGTATGTAAATAATCTTCTGTCGTCAGAGATATTTTTTTCACTTTCCGGCAAAAGTACCAGAAAAATGTTTTTTAACTTATACGGCATGAACAGATTTTTACGATTTCATAAAGCCTCATTTTCATGAAACTTCCTATACAATATTTCATGATTATTTTCACCAAAACCTTATTCTATCAAAATTTCATGGAATTTTGTGAAACGAAAATGATTTTGAAGAAGAAATGATATTTTCGTCCAGATTTGATTTCAAATGTTTTATCAAAACTATTTTCCATATAAAATGATATTATTTAATATGTATATGTTTCAAGTATAATTTCCCAATTATTTACGTGATTTTATTCTTTTTATGATGAAATGATATCCATTATTATGGATTATGTTATGATGGCTTGATGTTTAATAATCCCATTCTATTACATGGGTTATGCTATGATTTATTATTTATGATTTAGTGGCACACGAAAGAATGATTTCATTATGATATGGGTGGGACCTATATATCCCTCCATTTAATTGGTAAAGGATTTATATCTCATGAGATATACATGGCTGGAACGGTAAGTTAATCCTTTTCAGTAATACAGGACTTGAACGAGGAGTGAACTCGATTCAGAAAGGTACTTTGTCCACTAAGATGGTCTTGGCAGCAATGCCTTGGCTACTATGGAAATAATATCATGTGCTTCACGTATTCCAAAATTACATGTTTTATTCCCATGAAATTTTATCAGGATTAATGTTTCTTCATGATCTATGCCTTACGTACTGCCATGTTTTATGTCATTGCTCAAGATTTCGATGTTAGGATTTTATGCTCATGTAATTACATTCAAATGTCTAAGGACTGTTTTATGTTCTCTATGTTTACCCTTACTGAGCATTTGAGATCACGCTTTATATGTTTTCTTTTACCCAGTATTTAAAGAAAGGTTTTAGGTTAGAATACAAAAGGGGTAGATCATTAAAGGAGATGTTGAAGATCTTTCCCCACGATTAGAAGATTATATTCTGAGTTTCCAAAGACACTAAACTATTATGATCCTTTTGTATATTTTTTTGTTATGTATTAATTATTCCACAAAAGTAATGTATTATCCATGTACGTCAAGCTTTGGGTCTCTACAATTTCCTCTATTGAAATATGATCTCGAAATTTATAAATAGGACTCTTTCTCTCTTGTACATTTTCTCTTAATTATTCTACAATTCATTCCAATAACCATTATTCCTCGAGGAATCATGCATTTTGTTGGGGCCTTTAGGATCAGTATTCCCTAGAAACGTTTTTCAATTCCATTCACTATTCATGTTTGATTTAAGGGGGTGGTGTTGATCGTATGTTTTTCGAGGTAAAGAATCCTTTATCACTCATTAATTTTTTGTATCATATAGGGTGGGTGTATCACTTTATCCCTTCATAATATTGGATAATACCATCTGAATATTGATAATTTGATTGGTTTAAAAATCAACATGTTTGGATATGAAACTGACTTGTCTTCTACATTATTATTTGTTGATATTATGATAATTATTGGATGTATAACTATTATAAATCATGGATGTTAGTGGTCTTTTCGTGAACACCTATTATGGATTATGATGGATTTTTGTTGATCCTGTTTTTAATGTGTATATATATATATATATAGTTAACTGATTAAACATGTAAACCAAATTATATAAATGGGTGAATCATGACTAAACATTCTCATTGATAACACCTTAATTATCATAGGGGAATTAATGAATGAGTTATTATTAAATAGAAATACAGTGAACCGTGTTTTGTGTGGCTGTGGGTTTTTTTGGTTTTATTATTTCTTATGACTTATTTGGTTGTGTGGTGTGGGGGTGGACAACATGGCATCATGGTGGTGTGGTACAAGTGGTGTAATGTAATTTCATGTTGTGATATTTCCAACTTTTTGAATGAATGTGCATTGGTTGAGCAATGGAGCTTCATGAGTGGTTTATTCCATGTTTTGTTGTTGTGTGTGATGGGTGAGGTGTTTTTATATAATGGGGATGTCAGGATTGGTTTTAATGAGATGCGATGTTGAGTATAGCGGTGTGTTGGTGGTTTTCTTATTGAGCTGATGGATAGGGAATACATAATTTGAAGAATGGTGATTTCAGTTGTTTTCTTGGGTGATAAGTGGGGTGGAAGTGTGGAATGATCCCTTTATCTTTTTTTATTTTTCTATTTGGATTTGTTGGTTTGATGGTGGTGCATTGTGTTTGGTAGTTTCTCTGGTAGGTATGGAACAAAAAAATAGATTCATAATAAAGTAAAATTTAATTGTTGTTTAATCAAGAGGATTTTGAAGCATTTTTCATTCATTAACATTAAAAAGTGAATATTTCTGGTGCTAATATATTTATTTAGAGGTTTATGAAAAGGATATTTTTTGGTATAGTTATTTTCTAGAGAACCAATAGGTTATGATGAGTCTTTAAAACTTATATATATAATTTTACTTCATTATGAATTTCAATAGGAATCACTCCGTTGTTGAGAATTATGAGATGAAAACCACCATTGTAATGGGGGAGGGTTTCCATTCCCAACATTTTTGTGGGATGATGGATGGATTCTTATTGGATCTTCCCTACACTAGTATCTTGGAAGTGGTCTCCCAATACACTCCGGATAGGTTGTGGTGGGGTTGGAAGGCCTAGGTGTGTCTGGGTGAGGTTTACTTTCCCATGTTTATGTAGGATGAGATGTGTTGTTATTTCTAAGTAGTTTTCGAGATGATGTGTATTTTTAATCCAATTTTATGCAATGGGATGTGTATGTTATGTTCCAAACTTCATGTTGGTAGTATGTGGTGAGATTCATATTCCATGGTTTGTGGGACTAGCACTGAGTCCAGGATGTGTGTGGGAAGGTAGAGACAAGGGGGTTGTGGAATAGCATGGAAGCTTCATGACTTTTTCCATTAGGAAATGAGATTGTAACATATGGTATGTGGTGTGGGGTACCATTACATCGATTATCTTATTATATTAATATAATAAACTTTCATTATTTGGTGTGTTTGACATGGTGAGGTGAGGATGGATTTTGTTCTTTGTTAGGTTCTGTTGGATTCTATTGTTTTCTTGTAGGGGAATAGGTATGTTTATTATTTGTTGTGCGTGATATTCCATGGATTTTATAATTGAGTATTCTTTAATTAATTCCCAATGTATTGAAAACCACTTTCAAGATTCTAATTGTTCTACGTGGATAGTGGTTGGAATTATTATCTAGGAAAATAGGGACATCTGTCATGTCAGAACATATTCTTGTTCTTTTGCAACCTACCTTGGATTTTATTGGATCTGAAGCAATTTTTTTATGCATTCATGTGGTATGGTTTTTTATTTATTCTTATATATATATACCATGATATTTTTTTGTTGTTGATACATCTTATCTCTTGATCCTGGTTTCTATTAGGATGGCAATTCCCCACATCTTTAGAGAATTGTATACCATTGGTGGGGGTCTCCACCTGAGGCCTATTAGAGACAACAATCTCGGGGTCCCAGCCTCTCTTCCTTCATTTCTAACTTATGGGGTGCATCATTGAATTTTTGGGGTCTTGACAACATGTTATCATAAGGAGGGATGAGATATATGATGGAATTCTGAGTATGGTACAATTTGGATTTCATGGGTTGGTAGAGAAATATTGTTAGGTGATCATTGTATGTGACATAGGATAGGGAAATAGGATATGAAACATGACTGTATTCCCTCTCACCTGCCCAAATTTATGTAAGGACTCCATGTTTGCAGAATGACCAATTCTAGCGACATGATTTCAAGGGTATAAACCCTAGGACTGGTACATGCATCATTATGACTTGTGTTCTTGTTTTAGTTTGGCATTTTATGAAATTTAAATAATTGAAGTGATACTGACAATTTGAAATAAAATTACATTATAATCAGGGTAAGGAATTCATTAAATACCTTTCATATATGGAATTCAGTTGTCCTCTAGTGGTGGTTCAGGATGTTGAGTCATAGTAGATCGATTCAGTTGACCAAAATAGGGTTGATAAAGTGGAGGATTATGGTCATTAATATAGTGTGTTATGTTCATACTAGTGGAAGTACATGGGATTGTATGAGGGTAAAATTTCAGATGTAGAGAGGGATAGATTGATCGAGGAGGTTGTGATCACCTTCAACTTTATTCGGTCTACAATACAGTACTAGGTTCCTTTGGTAGTGAGACTTATGTGGGGAGATATGCAACTGTGGTGTGCACTGTACCTAGTGGAGTGTAAGGAGGATGGCGTTTATTTTGTCAATTTTGAGGAGTTATGAGCAGAATTACTTTCATCGATGATGATGTATGAGAAAAGGAAAGAGTTACACTCCCTCCCATAGTGGGTTATGTAGGTATGGTTGTTGAGGATGAATTTAAAGGATCTATATCATTTTAATCAGATTATTTTCTGGATGATAAGCCTTTTATGTGACATAGAGAGTAGACACATTTTTGTTCTCTAAAGTATGTGATCACTCCAATCAACTTGATGATGTACAAGGCGGTCTAGATGAAGGAAGAAGTTGTTCAGATGATTAATTCATGAAGAGGTCAACCACGAGAGGGGATCAAGGTGAGTTCTTCAATGGGAAATGTTTCTAACAGTAGATCTCATTCCCCAAGGCCTTTTAGGTTTTGACCATTATGGAGACAACATCAATAATTTTAGTTTTGACCTCATAGTCCTTATGGATTTCTTTAAAATGGGATTGCATTTTCTCTCTTGTGGTGTTTGTGGTCATATTCAGTGTTATTTACCAATGGTCATTCTAGAATAGTATGGTTGGGGTGGGAATATTTAGTTCACACAATAGAATTATTTTCCAGTGAGTCCATTTAAGTAGAAGAGAACATAAGTTCTTGTTCCATTACGAGTAGATGGAGTAGTTGGAGACTGACCTCAAGGTGTTCCTCAGGGTCCTCGACCGTAGAAATGTGATGGAGGCAACCATTAGTAGAGGGTTTAAGGATATGTGTGTGGTACATTACACACCATAGAGGTAGGAGTTCATGTAGGTCCATATATTGTTTGAGGAAATTTTTTGTTGAATACTATTTCTTGTGCATTGTGTGACTCAAGAGATTAACATACCTTCATTTAACCCATTATATACCATTACATGGTAATAGACATATAAAGTATTCTAGTTCCCCTGGTGTTGAGTATTCCAGTCGGTGGATAGACTGGTTTATTTGATTTATACAGGGGATGTAGACCATAGATTGGGCCACATCAATCTTCTGGTGATTGCTTCTTAATACACATTAATGCATGTGATATCATCCATTCGAATTTCTACCGCCATTTTTTACATGCTGTTGTCAACTAGTTCTGGAGGAGGGTTGTGTTTTCCGTTTTACATGGATAGATTGAGATTTTCATTGGTGATCGGGGTTTCTAGGTGGGAATTCATCGTCTGGAGCCTCTACATTCATTACTAGATTAACTATTATTGGAATCGCTCAATGCTATGATGAATTTGGATCCCAATATTGTTGTGGGGGGGTACAGGATGACTTCCCCATTGAGGTTGTGACTCTACAACCTCAAGGTGTTGTTCTGTTCATGGTATAATTATAGCCCAAGGCATCTATGATTTTGATGAATCCTTATTAGATGACAACATCATTGTTGTTGGGGTTGGGTATTTAGATATATGATCTGATGCAGAAGGGTTTTATCAAGACCATTGTTTAATCATGGTGATCTCCATTATTGTTTCTAGAAAATGTAGATGGTGGTATAATGATTTATATTGAATACCGAGGTTGAATCAACTAAGGTTCATGAACTATTACTCCCTCTCAGGGATATGTGATCTTTTTTCTAGATGATAGTGGAATTTTGGTTTCCAAATAATAATTAATGAAATGGATTTCATCGATTTTTTGGGAGGTTGGGTGATATTTTGGAGAATTCATTTATATATAGGATTGGGCACAAGGATTTCATGGTCATTCCATTTATAGTTTTGAACAGATCTTCTATGTTCATGAGGATTATGAAATACATATTTCATTACATCTTATACTAGTTCTCCATCATATTCATCAATGAGATACTGATCTATGTGAAGTAAGATGAAGAGCATGCATATCATATCAAGACCATCATGCTAATCATATGACGCCACTTGATCTAAGATAAGTTGAACATCTATAAGTAATTAATATTGGGAGTTCATTTAGATATACATGTGGTGTCATAGTAGCATGTATCAATGGACCCATTGATGGTCGAAGCAGTTGTTTCATGGAGACACCAAAGAATGTGGTAGAGGTTCACTGTTTTTTCATCCTAGCTAGATATTACCTAAGATTCATACATGATTTCTCTCATGTTTCATATCCATTGACGAAATAATTAAAATAAAAAGATCTTTTATGGAGTGATCATAATGAGGAATCATTCATCTACATACATGGGATGTTTTTTAGTGCTCTAGTGATCCGGTTTACAATGGAAGGGGTAATTTTCAACGATTTTGGGATTATTCCAGTCTATTAATGAGATGTGTTCTAAGGAAACAATATTGAGTGATATATTATTTTTCTATGAATTTAATTATCTATGATCGTAACTATTCCACCGATGATATGGAGCTAGAAGTGGTCATTTCCGCGCAGAAGTAGTGGTGATATTACCTCTTTAGGAAGTGCTTTGTGATCTTCACAGATCATTGGAGTTGGATGTATTTTATTTCCTAGTGAGATATCAACATTCAACCATGTATTTGGAAGGAGATTCCATAGGAATGAGAATTATAAATTTCTTATTCCTCATGATATCATTGCTAAATCCTTGACTAGGAAGTTAAAAAGGAGGTTGTTCCGGAATGTTTAGATGCATGGAATGTGATGGAATTGTCTGATGGCTTGCACATTGATTATATAATGGATGGTCATAGAGGATGTCAATTTCATACGATAGTATATAATTCTCTAATGTGGTAGGTGGAAGAGTCTCTATGTGAGGAATCAGAGGTTGAAGTGATGCAAGATCACGCGAACTAGGATGATGCTAAAGAGAGATGATAAGTAGATAATTTGAAATATATGATGTTTTGTGGGTGAATTTTCTTTAGGTTAATATTCATGGGGTCGGGGTCCTCCAAACATTTAAATGACTACCATTACCATTACACTAAGGATTTCCCAAGAAGTAACACGTCTTGAGAGAGTAGTTTTTGTTTTCCCAGATGAAATATAATAGGGATGAAATTGTGGAAAAGGTATTAGTATGATTAGAAGTGATGGATAATAACTATGTTCGTGGTGGTTTCTTCCATCACCTCACTTTAAATAAGTAGAAATGGGATACCATCTTAAAGGATTTACTCACATGGTTTCCCATCACCTAGGGAGGCTACAGTGAAATCTGAGTAAGATTGGATTGGATGCTGAAATAGTATCCCTCTCTATCAATTAATGAATCTAACAAAGTGGAAGCATTGTCCTAGTGTTGTGTGGATGAGGTGGTGTTGTTGCATGGAGTTCCGTGATCTATAGTTTTAATTTTTCATACAATTTATAACTCTCAATTATAGAGGGGTTTGAAACATGATTTCTGAAATCAATTACACCTCATCACTAATATGGACCCTTATTAAGATGGGTAGACCGTGTAGACCATCTAGATACAGGAGAACGTGTTGCAGGAATGCAACATGGACTTGGGTTAATCTTGTGTGTGATACATTCCTTTGGTACAGTTTACATACATAAATATCTATAATTATTCCATGATCTTGGATCGATTTAAAATTTTTTATGGAAGACAATTTTCTTTTCCATTGTATTTGAAAAATATTTGAGAACCAGTTATTCTTGGTCTTCTGTTCATGTATTTCACAATAGAGAAGGTTCATCTTGTCTGTGACAGGTTCATAGAATCACAGTCTTCACAAAAGTCATAAGATGATCATAGGTGGATTCCCTTGGATTTAGATGTGTGGTACCACATGTTCTTGGAGGTTTCCCCTTGACATGGTAGAAGATGTTTTGAAAAGGGATAATTATTTCAAAATGTTCATCATACCATTTATTGTTTTGATTTTATTTGCTGTGGAGGAAAACCAGTTGGCATTGCCACCGCAGTTGGGGATGCCCTATGACATCTTTCACATCTCTTAGATGCATCATTATATTACTGATGATGTGCATGTCATTGATTGGGGGTGTTGGATATCAAATATGAAACCACGATCATGGATAATAAAATAGATTTCTAGGATCATTTGGAGAAGTATTTTCATTTGAGTACAATTCCATTGATTATCATGGTGTGAAGGCATAATGGCCAAGATGATATTACGTGGTAGTTGGAATAGCATGTTCATTCCTTGTACCAATTGTTTTTTTTACTTCATCGATGTGATTGTTTCCTTATAATTTGATGTTTGATAATTGTTTTTTATGAGATTAATTATTTACTCCTTCCATAATGATTGAGTATTTCCAAACATGTAGAAAAGGGATGACCTGAGTCCAAATCGATACGTATTAATTGAGATGTGATTAAATATGTGCGGGTGAGTTAGTGCCCCTAGAGGGGATAGTATATTTAAATTGATGTTATAACTCCTTTAGTTATATTACTATGATAATGTGGTTATAATACTTTACTGGAGGGTTATTTGGAGAGTTTTGTTGGAAGAGGTTGGAGGTGGTGTTCTTGGATATTTAATATTCAATCTAGATTTAATACAATATATTATGGTGCATCATTAAACCATGGGTTGTTGAGTTGATAGTGTTGTTTCAGGTATAATGAGGTAATTGAGAGGTATCTAATGGGTTGGTTGTTCGAACGCCTATTTTCTATCTGGTTTTGGTTTTGGATCTCAAGGAAGTGAATAGTTTGATATGTATCTAATGTAGGGGACAAAACCTCCCAGGTCCATTACATTGAATAAATTAGATTTTTGAGTGATTTTGATAGGCAATGGTGACTCATTTCAATAGTTTTCCAAAATCTAGTTTTTCCAACGGTAGCTCATCTTATAGTGTATAACGACCCATACTTGTCATACATGGTTATTAATTCAAAAATTATTTACACTTATTACAACCTATAACAAAACCATGAAAGGACCATATAGGTATAGTGTCTTTAGAAACTGGGAAAACAAAAACAACTGGTTCATAAATCATCTACATTGTCTCCCATTTGTTTCATCATATCTAGAGTCCCTTTTTTGGCATATCTTACTTAATAACCTTATTCCTGACCTGGAGAAAGAAAACATACAAAAGGGTGAGCTCAAATGCTCATTAAGTGTAAACAAAAGAAATATCGATCACATCATATACATAAGAACATAACATTTTGGAAATATAAACCTGCAAAATAGATCATAATTTCATTACTTGGGATAAAATATAGTAGTGAAATGTAATCCCAATAATCATAACATAAAACATGAAGCTTTTTGGCATACACTAATAATCATATAAAATCATTTCTTAGTTGTCAAGACTCATTTCCAAGACTACCTTAGTGGACAATGTCCATTTCTGAACCGAGTTCACTCCTCATTTCAGTCCTATTTCACTGAACTGGATTGACCTTCCATTCAAGCCATGTCTATATCATGAGATATAAATATTTATTCAATGCATTGGAGGGAGATATAGGTCCCACCAATATTATAATGATACCATTGTTATGTGTGCCAAAAAATCATAAATCATACATCATTGCATAACCCATATAATAAAAATGG
Source organism: Viscum album (assembly GCA_963277665.1). Lineage (NCBI taxonomy): Eukaryota > Viridiplantae > Streptophyta > Magnoliopsida > Santalales > Viscaceae > Viscum > Viscum album. Next base: position 1,192,098,610 of record OY728121.1, on the reverse strand, counting down.
GATTCTCAAACATCGTGACATCATAAAACAATGAATATATGATAATGGAATTCATAAAAATAATTCCATCACAACATAATCAAATCAATGTAATAATAGGGATATCAACATAACCCTATATTATCTTAGATGGAAAATAATTTTGATAAAACACTTGAACTCCATTCATTAGGAAAATATCCTTTGTACTTCAAAATAATTTTTCCTTTCTTAACATGTCATACAATTTTAAACTAAAATAAGTTGATTAAAAATAAACTTGAAAACATGTAAAGGATGCTTCATGGAAAAAATGTTCTAAAAATCCATTCATTCCGTATATGTTAAAAAAACATTCTTCTTGTACTTTTTTCGGAAAAGTCAAAAAGTACCTCGTACGAAAAACGACAAAAGATTCATTTCCTATCTTTTACTAAAAAATCATCGAAGGGTAAAATTGGATTCAAAAAATTTTAGGTGGATGTAAATAATATTACATATTGAGTAATAATGGATGTGGATGATAAATATTCCCCAGTAAATTCTGAAGTATAAACTATCAAGGATAAAAATTGAGATTGTGAGATTTTTCCTTACCTTAGGTCCGATTTTCTTCGTAAGTGTCTGAACCTCCAGTGTAATGATTTAAATAATTTCATTGACTTATTCCAGAATCATAATTATTTTTATGATATCATATATGGTCATAATCAAGCTTCTTATTAGTAATATTTCATTGTTACTTGTTATTCGGGTGTTTATTGCTTTTTGTTCTTATGCGTGTTTTGTCAAATAAATTATTATTCTTATTTTTAGGTTATAGATACATCATTTACAGAATGGTATTAGTGTAATAAATATCATATTTATTCACTCAATTCATTTATGTAATCATTATGCAATGAAAATCATGTAGAACGAGTCACATCACATCGTGGTGACGGTATTTTGTACGTACGCACGAGCGATGATATCATTCCCATTATCATGGAATTGTATTGGAGTATATGTATACTTTTTCAGAAATAGTATAACTTTACAATAATCATAAATTTTTATTATTTACACCATTATACCCATCCTAGTAAGGTGGGGGTGGAAAATAGATTACACCACGGCGTGGAGACGGTATTCCGTACGTACGCACGCGCGGTGATTTTGTTTTCCGTAGGATGGATAGATGGTAAAATAGGGTTGTTTCATACATATAATAACATATCAGTATATGAGTGATACTGATGTTATTACTTCAAAATGAATCAACTAAATAAGAATAATTGGAAAAGAAATAAATTTGAAAGAATCGGTAAAGGACAATACCCCTTCTTAGAAGTGCCTCTTTGAGACCTCCTCTTAGGGCACTAAAATTGGTCTCTAAATAAGACCAGGACCTCTAGGATGTTTATAGGTAAGTGTAGAAGAGACTTTTTCAGGGTTTTGACGATCTTGAAGGCTCAAAGTGGTGTGAGAAAGAGAGGGAGGAGGTGCCCTTTTATAAGGGAGGAGAGGGGAACCTTTGGAAAAACTATAAATATTATTTTATTATAAAGTCATATTCGGTTTTTAATAGCTCCAAATTGATTTATTTCGAAGATATGGTGGGTATGGGTCGAAATAATCTCATCCAATAGAATTTATACATGTTTAGGTCATTATATTAACCTTATATTTTAGTTTTATCACTTAGTTAATTAGATTGACATTTACCATGTCACTTTGTATTTTTATATTATATAGTTAATAAATATACCATATACATCTAAGAAACACCCAAGTGGTCAATTAACGATACAACTATCAAGATATAAGTATCTTGGACTAACCATAGATTTTTAGGAATATAATAACAATTAATAATATAATATTTGTTTTAAAAACTATTTTATGTCAATTTTGACACTATTTGGTAAGTGATTTTTTTGAAACTTATAACAGTATTATTAGTTAGAAAATAGTTAATTAAATCAATAATAACATGTCATATTAACATATAAAATTATTGGAACTCATAAAAAGTCTCAAATTACATTTATTTGGGTATTTATAACATAAAATATACCAATATTTCATTAATATGATAATTACTACATCATCCTTGTGTCATAAATAAATTTAATTAATTTAATTCTAAAAATTACAAATAAAATACCATTATGTAGGAAGACATTTTAGAATTCTAATGAATATTTATAGTCGAATTTATCTTATGTATAACCCTGTATTAAAAATTGTTTAATTATTAAACATTGATTTTAACTATTTTAACCCTTCTTTAAATAAATTAATAATAAATGTCCTAATCTAATCCAAGTGGGTCTTAATGGTAATATTTTATTCCTAAGGTTGTTTTTGGTCCAATTACACTTATCCAATAGAATTTGTGCATGTGTTAGGGTAATAATAATAACACTTTTAAACTTAATTACCCTATTTTCTTTTAACCGTGTTAAAAAAAGTAAAAAGATACTATTCACCAAAAATTATTTTCATATCATTGAACCTCATTTTAGTCCTTTATATTAACCGTGTTTGTCGGATTTTCATTATTCTACTCACAGAAGCGGTAAAATTATGTTCTATGTAAATTTTCAAATTCTTATAGAAGGTGGGTAAAAGACGGTGAAAAGTTCAATAAAATTTTTATATATCTTAAATTATTATAAAATGACTCCAATTAATTAATTTAAAATTATATAGGTATTATTTATCAATTTTAAACTAAAATATATTTAAATAAAATAAATAATTATTTTAATAAAAAGTCGGGTTTTAAATAGTAACTTACTACTTTAACTATTCATCAAAAAATGAATGTTTTCAGAAAAATACCAAAATTTCACCCTAGGAAAACTTCGATATTAAAAATCCAAAAATGAAGTCCATTTTGAAAGATGAAATTTACAAAATTTCAAAAATAGCTTATTACTATTCATAACAGCTAGTTTTAATAATATTTTAATATCATATCGTTGTTTTGTGAAACTCGGTATTGCGTACGATGCATGTTATCGAGGAAGGTCACGATTGCGTGTAAAGCAAGCCAAGCTAGTGTTGTGTGCAGTAAAAGATTCCTTTGATGATTTATATAACATAAAAACAAAATATTTCTAATAAAAGTCTCGTGTGTTACATTCTACACCCCGTTAAATGAATTTTGCCCTCGAAATTCGTCACATTTTAACAGACAAATGAGGATACCTCTCCCCCATCATATCCTAAAGCTCCAATATAGCTTCTTCTAATTGGTGGTTCATCCATTGAACTTTCACCAATCGAGTGGTCTTGTTTCGTAGGACTTTTTCGCTACGATCCAAAATCACAATCAGTTGTTCTTCATAAGAAAGATCTTGCTCCAGCGGTACAACTTATGGGCTAAATACATGTGAAGGACCAGGTATGCACTTTCTTAGGAGAGATACATGGAACACATCATGAACTTGTGAGAGAATCGGTGGAAGCACCAATCGGTAAGCTACCTTCCCAACATGATCCAGTATTTTGAAAGGACTGATATATCTAGGGCTTAGCTTTCCCTTCTTTCCAAATCTCATTACTCTCTTCCAAGGAGATATTCGTAAGAACAATTTATCACCCACTTCAAACTCTAGGTCTTTTATTCGGTTGTCGGCATAACTTTTTTTCGACTCTGAGTAGCTCTAATGTGTTTTTGAATAGATCTAACCTTTTCTGCCATCTCATCAACAAGATCAGGTCCTAATAGATTTCATTCCCCAACTTCATCCCAGCAATTTGGAGTCTTGTATTTCTTTCCATAGAGATATTCATAAGGATCCATCTTAATACTGGAGTGAAAGCTCTAATTATAAGAATATTCCACCAAAGCTAGGAGTTGATCCCAACCACTTTTGAAATCCATAGATAAAGCTCTCAACATATCTACTAGAGTTTGATTTGTCCTCTCAGACTGACCGTCTGTCTGAGGATGATAAGCATTGCTGAAACTCAACTCCATATCCAGAGTATGCTGAAGACTTTGCCAAAACATCGAGGTAAATCTCAGATCTCCTTAGACTTCTGTCTCTCATCTTAAACTTGCTGAAAAACCAAGAATCGAGAGACATATTCAACAACATATCTTTTCATTCTATCCCACTAGAAAAACTCTTCCAGGTCTCTATACATCTTCGTGCTTCCTGGATGAATAGAGAATGAAGACCTATGAGCCTCATCCAGCAGCTCTTTCTTTAATTCTGGTATGGGAGGAACACAAAACTGATTCATGAACTTTATTATCCCATCACAATCAAGGTTGAATTTAGGAACATTTCTCACCTTCTTTTGTAACTCTACATCTTCTTTCGGTGCCTCTTTAATCTTCACATGTATAGATGGTTGAACATTCATTTGAAAAAGATATGATTTTCCCCTTCCATTATAATTCCATGATCCATCCTTTGTAAATACATAAATGTTGGATCTTTTGTGATCCTCATCATGGATAAAATGCCATGGTCTTGTCAACTTAATGCATCTGCCGCCTTGTTTGCTTTCCCAGGGTGGTAATGAATTAAGAAGTCATAATCAATAATCTGCTCCAACCATCTTCTTTGGCACATATTCAGCTCCTTTTGTGTGAAAATATATGTTAATCTTTTATGATCAGTATAAATATCACACCTTTATCCATAAAGATAATTCCTCTAAATCATTAATGAAATGATTACCGCAGCTAACATCAAATCATGTGTTGGGTAATTTTTTTCAAGTTTTTTTAACTGTCATGAGGCATAAGCTATCACCATATCATTTTTAATGAGAACACAACCCAATCCCTTCTTAGATGCATCACTGTAGATCATAAGCATTTCTCCACTAGAAGGCAGTGTGAGAACAGGTGCACTAGATAACCTTCTTTTCAACTCCTTGAAATTCTCTTCACATTCCTCCATCCAAACAAACTTAACTCCTTTCCGAGTCAACTTGGTGAGTGTATTAGATAATCATGAAAAATCATTCACAAAACGTCGATCATATCCAGCCAAACCAAGAAAATTCAGATCTCAGTTACTGTTGTTGGTCTCGACCATCTTTCGATAACCTCTATTTTTGCTGGAACCAGAGATATCCCTTCTTTTGAGATTATTTGACCCAAAAATTAAACTTGTTGAAGAAAAAATTAAAACTTGGTAAATTTGTCATAAAGCTTCTCCTTTATCAGGGTCTTCAATATAATTCTCAATTGATCTTCATGTTATCCATTTCTCTTTGAATAGACAAGAATATCATCTATAAAGACTACCAAAAACTGATTAAGATAGTCTCTAAAGACTCTATTCATCAGATCCATGAAGATAACAGGGGAATTAGTAAGACCAAATGGCATAACTATAAATTCATAGTGTCCATTTGTTGTACGGAAATTTGTCTTCGGTATATCCTCCCTTTTGACCCTTAATTGATGATATCCTGAACGGAGATTAATATTTCAAAAGTTTTGAGCTCCGTGTAGTTGGTCAAATAAGTAATCAATGCACGAGAAAGGATATTTGTTCATTATAGTGATCTTGTTATGTTATCGATAATCAATGCAGAGTCTCATTGATCTATCTTTCTTCTTAACAAACAGAACAGTTTCTCCCCAAGGTGACACACTAGGGCGTATGACTCCTTTATCAAGATTCTATTAGAGTTTCTTCTTCAATTCCTGCAACTCAATTGGTGTCATTCTAAAAGGTGTCTTTGAAATAGGAAAAGCACCCCGGTACAAGGTTTATTGAAAACTCGACTTCACGATTTGGTGGATAACCTGACAATTCCTCTGGAAAGACATCATCAAACTCTCGTACAATTGGAATATTATTAATCATGAGTTTTTCACCAACAATTTGAGATAAATAACCTTCATTTAGTGGAATCAAGACCCATAAGATGGAAGAAATTTCTACTTGAAGGTTATGTTCATCCTTGCATCGATAGATGGTCATAGATTGATCAGGAATATGAAATGCGACTTCCCTTCTTTGGAAATTGATATGAGCTCCGTATAAAGAAATCCAATCCATGACAAGAATCACATAAAATTCAACTATAGTAAGGACCACAAGGTTTGCATGAAGCACTTTACCATAATCATCAATCGGAGAAGAATTATAAACTTTTGATGAGACCATTGTGCCATTAGGGGTTGTCACAGATAACTCAACATCTAATTGTTGAGGTAATACGGTGATACCCTTAGAAAATTCTACAGAAATAAAAGAGTGGGTGGATCGAGAATCAAATAAAACATTTTCTACTTTATAGTGTATGGTATGTGTACCATTCACCACTTTGTTATCATACTCCACATTACTGATAGAAATGGCATGTGACTTATATTTTTTTCAGTGTGCTCTTTAGATTTTCCATTGAATTCCATTTTCCTCTTCTTATCAAACCCATATGTCTGATGGGTTACTCATATCTCCATCTCAACATTGAGAGCACATCAAATGATTTCCTCGTAGCTATTGAAGTCCCTTATGTCTAACGCCCTTCAAATACTTGGTTTTAATCCACTAAAGAATCTATCGATCTTACTCTCAGGTTGGATAATAATACCAGAATCATACATTGCAAGTCTTGAAAAAATTTCTTCGTAGGCACCAACAAATTCATAATCCTTTTTCATTATTTTAGGAAACTCCTTCTCCAACTATGTTCGGAGAATATGAGGCAAGTAATTATTAAAAAATAAGTTCTTGAACTCATCCCATTCCATGGATTCAATTTCATACCTTTGCCTCGTATTTTTGATAAGATTCCACCATTGATCATCTTATCCTTCCAAACGATAGACTCCTAAGATGACTTTATCATGTTTAGAACATTGATGAACTGAAAATATCTTTTCAGTAGTACTAATCCATTGTTCAGAAATTAATGGATTAGTAGACCCGCTGAATGAATGTGGACGCTGCCTCATGAAGGATTCAACAAAATGGTTCTCCTTCCTTTGCTTGTTTGGAAGTCCTGCATGATTCATAGATTGAGAATGTTGTGTGAGCATGGCTACAAGATTTTTCATTCTAGCTCCCATAACGTTTGGTTGCTCAGGGGGAAAATCATTGCATTGCCCATCGCATTCCGCATTAAGACGGTTCGTTCGTGTTCCATCCATTGACTAAAACCAAGAAGAATAGTGTGAGAAACACTAATTATAATAGGAAAACCACATAATAATGAATAAAATTTCACACTTAAGGTCTTATCATAGGTTTTTCATGGCCATTTTTAAAATACTAAGATCGTGTTCCATGATTAGACTTATCCATAGGGTTCTTACTAAGGCTTTCACATCCTTGTTTCCAAATGTTGACTATACCATTCCTCTGATACCAACTATAACGACCCGTACATTACATACATGGTTATTATTTCAAAGTTGAAGTGCACTTATTACAACATATACCAAAACCATGAAAGGACCTTATAGGTATAGTGTCTTTAGAAACAGGGAAAACATAAACAACTAGTTCATAAAGCATCTATATTGTCTCCCATTTATTTCATCATATCTAGAGTCCCTTTTGGAATATCTTACTTAATAACCTTCTTCCTTACCTGGGGAAAGAAAAAATACAAAAGGGTGAGCTCAAATACTCAGTATGTGTAAACAAAAGAAGTATCAATCACATCATATTCATAAGAACATAACATTTTGGAAATCTTAACCTTCAAAAGAGATCATAATTTCATAACATGGGATAAATTAGAGTAGTCAAATGTAATCCCAATAATCATAACATAAAACAAGAAGCTTTGTGGAATAGACACATACTCATAGAAAATCATTTCTTAGTAGTAAATACACATTGCAAATACTATCTTAGTGGAAAATGTCCATTTCTGAACCGAGTTCACTCCTCATTTCAGTCCTGTTTCACTGAACCGGTTTAACCTTCAATTCCAGCAATGTATATTACATGAGATATAAATCATTACCCAATTCATTGGATGGAGATATAGGTCCCACCCATCTCATAATGATACCATTATTATGTGTGCCACAAAATCACAAATCATTCATCGTTGCATAACCCATGTAATAAAAATGGGATTCTTAAACATCATGACATCATAAAACAATTCATATAAGATAAAGGAATTAATAAAAATAATTCCATCACAAAATAATAAAATCAATGTAATAATAGGGATTGAAACTGAACACTATATTATCTTAGATGGAAAATAATTTTGATAAAACACTTGAACTCCATTCTTGAGGAAAATATCCTTTCTACTTCAAAATAATTTTTCCTTTCATAACATTTCATAAAATTTTAAACTAAAAGAAGTTGATTAAAAATAAACATGAAAACTTGTAATGTAAGCTTCATGGAAATAATTTTCTAAAAATCCATTCAGGCCGTATAAGTTAAAAAAACATCCTTCTTGTACTTTTGTCGGAAAAGTAAAAAAGTACCTCGTACGAAAAAACGAAAAAAGATTCCTTTCATATCTTTTACGAAAAACTCACCGAAGGGTAAATTTGGATTTAAAAAATTGTAGGTGGATGGACATAATATTACATATTGAGGAAACAAGGATGTTGATGATAAATATTCCCCAGTAAATTCTGAAGTATAAACAATCTCGGATAAAAATTGAGAGTGTGAGAGTTTCCTTTAACTTAGGTCTGATTTGCTTCGTAAGTGTCCGAACCTCCAGTATAATTATTTAAATAATTTCATTGACTTATTCCAGGATCATACTTATTTTTATGATATCATATATGGTTATATTCATAGCTTCTTATTAGTAATATTTCATTATTACATGTTATTCGGGTGTTTATTGCTTTTTGTTCTTATGCGTGTTTTGTCGAATAATTTCTTATTATTATTTTTTGGTTATAGATACCTCATTTACAGAATTTTATTAGTGTAATACATATCATATTTTTTCACTCAATTCATTTATGTAATCATTATGCAATGAAAATCGTGTAGAACGAGTCGCATCACATAGTGGAGACAGTATTCAGTATGTATGCACTAGTCATGATATCGTTCCCATGATCATGGAATTGTATTGGAGTGTATGTATAATATTTCATAAAAAATATCACTTTACAATAATAATATATAGTTATTTTTTACACCTTTATACCCATCTAAGTAAGGTGGTGGTGGAAAATAAATTACACCACGGCGTGGAGACGATATTTCGTATGTACGCACGCGCGGTGATTTTATATTTTGTAGGATGGATAGATGGTGAAGTAGGGTTGTTTCATATTTATAATAAGGTATCAGTATATTAGTGATACTGATTTTATTACTTCATAATGAAAAAACTAAATAAGAATATGTGGAAGAAGAAATAAAGTTGAAAGAATCTGTAACGGACATTACCTCTTCTTTAAAGTCCCTCTTTATGACCTCCTCTTAAGGCACTAAAATTGGACTTTGAAGAATACTAGGACCTCTAGGATGTTTCTAGGGAAGTGTATAAGAGAATTTGACAGGGGTTGGCCGAGAATGATGTCTCAAAGTGGTGTGTGGAAGAGAGGGATGAGGTGCCCTTTTATAACGGAGGAGAGGGTCACCTTTGTAAAAACTAAAAAAAATATTTTATTATAAAGACAAATTCGGTTTTTAGTAGCTCTAAATTGATTTATTTAGAAGATATGGTGGGTATGGGTCGAAATACTCTCATTAAATAGAATTTAGACAAGTTTAGGTCATTATATTAACCTTATATTTTAGTTTTAACTCTTAGTTAATTAGATTGACATTTACCATATCACTTTGTATTTTTATATTATATAGTTAATAAATGTACCATATACAACCGATCGACACCAAAGTGGTCCATTAATGATACAACTATAATTATATAAGTATCTTGGATGACCATTAGATTTATAGGAAGATAATGACAATTAATAATATAATATTTGTTTTAAAAACTATTTTATGTCAATTTTGACACTATTTGGTAATTGATTTTTTGTGAAAATCAAAACAGAATGATTAGTTCAAGTAATGTTAAATAAATAAATTACAACATGTCATATTAACATATAAAATAATTTTAATTCATAAAAAGTCTCAAATTACATTTATTTGGGTATTTATAACATCAATTATGTCAATATTTCATTAATAAGATAATTACTCCATCATCATTATGTCATAAATAAATTAAATTATTGTAAATCTAAAAATTAAAAATAAAATACCATTATGTAGGAAATATATTTAGATATCTAATAAATACTTATATTCGAATTTATCTTATGTATAACCCTATATTAAAAATGTTTTAGTTATTAAACATTGATTTTAACTATTTTAACCCTTCTTAAAATAAATTAATAATAAATTTTCTAATCTAATCCAAGTGGGCCTAAATGGTCATATTTTCATCCTATGGTTGTTTTTGTTTGAATTACATATATCCAATAGAATTATGACTTCTGTTAGGGTAATAATAATTACACTTTTACCCTTAATTACCCTATTTACTTTTAACCGTGGTAAAAAAGTAAAAAGTTACTATTCACCAAAAATTGTTTTCATCTCATTGAACAACATTTTAGTCCTTGATATTAACCGTGTATCTCGGAGTTTTAAAATTCCACTCACAGACGTGGTAAAATTATTTTTTATGAAAATTTTCAAATTCTCCTAGGAGGTGGGTAAAAGGCGGTGAAAAGTTCTATAAACTTTTTATATATCTAAAATTATTATAAAATGACTCCAATGAATTACTTTGAACATATATATGTATTATGTATCAATTTTGACAAAAAATAAATTTAAATAAAATAAATAATTATTTAAATAAAAAGTTTGTTTTTTATTAGTAACCCAGTGCTTTCACTATTCATCAAAAATTGAATCTTTTCAGAAAAATACCAAAATTTTACCCTAGGCTAAATTCGAGATTCCGAATCCAAAAATGAAGTCCATTTTGAATGATTAAATTTAAAAAATATCATAAAGTGGTTATTACAATTCATAACGGCTAGTTTTAATAATATTTTAATAGCATATTGTTGTTTAGTGAAACTCGGAATTACGTATGACGTAAGCTATTGTGGAAGTTTGCGATTGCATGTAAAGAAAGCCAAGCTAGTTTAGTGCTTAGTAAAATATTCCTTCGATGATTTATGTAACAAAAAAACAAAATTTTTGTCATAAAAGTCTCGGGTGTAACATGGTGAGTCGTCCACCAGTAGTTGACGATGGTAGGTCAATAGTAGTGATTCACACCGGTGACTATCAATGGTGAGTCATTGATGGTGGTATGTGATGATATGTTTCCAACTATCAGTCACCCAATGCCGAGTCATCCTCTTGTAGCTCAACCAATACTGAGTCACGATGGTGAGTCACAACGGTTCGTCGATGATGGTAGTATGACATAAGTGATGACCAATGGTGTCTCTTCTGTTGGTGACATGCAATGGTCAGTCACAAGTGATGATTTGTGATGGTGACTCATTCAACGGTGACTCATACAATAATGAGAAATCCAATATTAGGTCATTCACCCATGATACCTTTTATTAATTTATTCAAATTTCTAATATTTACTATTTTTTTCAATTTCACCACATTAAAATATTATTTGACATAAAATTAATTTAAAATCGTGTTTAATTTTCCTTGAATAAATTTCAATTAATATAAGTTATATAATTGAATTTATAATGCATGTGTGGATTTCAGATAGTCAAAATATGTGATCTTGAATGTGATCCTGCATTGATGGCTTTTGAAACTATTTATTATATTTATATAAGATATTTCCATTTAAATGAAGATTACCTTTCTCCCTTATATGTTTCACTTTAACAAGTATACCCAGCATCCCTAGAACCATTATTCCTTAAAAGATTGTGTGTGTTTTCATGGATTGTAGGATCACATTTCCCTAGGGACTTCTACTTGTTACATGTGTACTGCATGTTTGATACTAGGATGAGGTATTGATAATCTATTTCTAGAAGTAGGTATTCCATCAAATAAATTTTCTTTATGTATCATGTGGTGTGATTGTATGTATTTTTCCCATTATAGGGTATAACAACACAAAATATATAATGATTATTTGGTAGATAAAAACAATAAAATTTGGGTCTGGAAAACAAAATTGATTTCAGTATTTTTATATGTTAATGTTGTTATATGTTTGGACTATTTGGCTACTGAAAATCAGGGCCATTGGTGGTCTTTTTTTTCACACATATGAATGATTTTAATGGATTATTTTTGATCATTTGTTGAATGACTATATATATATATATATGAAATTTAATAACCATGTATACTCTATTAAACAAATGGGTGAGTCAATATTGAATTTTCTCTAAGATAACTAATGAATTATCCATGTGGATATAACAAATTAGTGAATTCTAAATCTGAATATTACGTTTAATTTTTGGTTTGTTTGTGTGATGTCTATGTTTTTATTATATCTTTTTTTCTTTTTTGGTTGTGTTGTGTAGGGGTTGAGAGCATTGTAGAAAGGTGGGGTGGAACATGTTGTGTAATGGAATCAAAGGGTGAGAGACCAAATGATTATATTATGTACAGGAAGTGTATTAAGAAAAGGGATGCAGTTTTTGGGGTGTCCATGTGTTTTTGTTGGGTGTGATATTGTAATATTGTATAGCTATCAGATTTTGTTGTGATGAGACGTGTTGCTGAGTTGGGATACATGTTGGGTTTTTTTATTGAGGGGATGGATTGGGAAGAATTACTTTGATCAATGATGATGTAAGTGGTTGTCATTGTTGCTAAATGTGGAGGATGTGTTGAGTGAGTCTATAATAATATTTTTCTTCCAGTATTTGGATTGGTTGTGTTACTAGATTTTTGATGTAGTTTATAGTTAGCTTGGTGAGGATGAAACAAAAAAATAGAGTATTAATAATGTTAAATTGAATGTCTATTAATAGAATGATCTTGTGAAGTAGCTTTAAATCATCAGCATCCAAACTGACGTGTTCTTCTGTTAATACATGAAATTAGAGGTAGCTTCAAAGGTAGTTTTGTGGGATGGATGATTTTTTGGTAAAAACATTATGTTGGGTTTTGTGTTTGATACATATATATATATACTTGTATGTCCATTTTATTTTCTATACACACAAAACCTTAGTTGAGAACTATGATCCAAAAACCCCCATTGTCTAGGAAGAGGGTGTCATATCCCTACATCCGAGTGGGGGGATGGATTGACTGCTTTTTTCCCTTCCCTACTTCCACTTCTAAGAATTGGTATCAAAAGACTTTCCAGGTAGGTTGTAGAGAAATTTTGATTCCCTAGTATCTTCTAGATTGGTGTTATTTTCTAGTTGTTTATGATATGAGATGGGGTCTGATTTCCCATGTTCCTTAAGGATGATGTGTAGTTTTGGACATTGTATCTATTGGAGAGATGTCAAACGGTTTTGACTGAGGTGTCAACAGGGAGTATGTGATAATCATTATATGCCTAGGGAGTGGGACTAGCTCTGAGGAACATATTTGTGTTGGAAGGTTGTGACATGGGGATTGTAGAAGTGTATGGAAGCACCGTTAACCAAATGGCCCGAAGGCCTTCTGTTATATTTTATTATATATAATCCCCTATATAAGTGTTGATGGGGAACCCGACATGAATCGTAGGAAGTGGTGTTGGGTACCCATAAATTGATGTCTTAATTATATTACATTACCTGAATGGAATTATTTTTTTATCAATTTTTGGTGTGGCTTTGATATCTACTATTCCTTAATAGGTGTAGTTTGATTCTGTTGTTTTCTTATAGGTTCATTACTATGCTTCTCTAACTTCTTCATGAGAAACCTTAATTTATTCTAGTGAGTATACTTGTATGCTAAAAATATATATATAAAATTGATTTTACAATTCATTAAGGACTACATGGACCCTGATCGTTTTTACTAACTTGGTCTTCGGGGAATCTTGTCATGGAATGGAAAATCCTTGTTCTTTTGGTACTTACATTTGAATTTATTGTATTTCACACATTTTTTTACAATAACATTTGATGGTTTTATAATTATTTATTTATATATATTGTACTTGTATTTATTTGGTTGATACATCATATCATATGATCATTGTTCTTATAAAAGAGAAATGCTTTACATTTTGTGTGATTTTTGTACCGTTGTTGATGGTCTCAACCCAAGGCCTATAGCTTGTGGGACTGAGGGGTCATTATCATTCTTCCATCATTCCCAACTATGGTGGGAATATAATTGTGTAGGGTATAATTACATTGACTAATCCATATATACCATTTTTTATGGGAATATTAATTATTTTTTATTCTTATGAAATAATTATAGAAAAATAAATTATGGTATATATTTTGAAAGAATTAAAAAACCTCTCAAGGATATAATGTTGGGTCATTATTCAAATATTTTTCAATCAATATGTGGTCTTCAATAATATTATGTATAATAATATTCCTTGATTATAAAAATATATAACATATCGACTTATACAAAAAAAATTAATCAAATATTTGGGGGTTATATTGTTCAATAATAGTAGTTTGGATATATTTTCCATATAATTTATCTAAGTGAAGTGATATGTAAATAGATAAACTAGAGGATTAAATCAATCTCAACATTGAACTAGTTTTATAGAAGATTTGTACATGTATCGATGCTCACTACTAAATAAAAAAATGATGACTAATGGTTCAACAGAGGGGGACTAAAAGGTTTAACCAATTCTGAAATTAAGATAATTTTAATCATTTTTTGATTAAAAGTAGAAAAATATAATAAAAAGTTAGTATGAAAATGTAATTAAAAGTTAATCACATATAACAAGGGTTTTATAATATTATTAAAATTTTTATAAGGTTAGATCTATACAAGGGGATCTCCAGTGGAAGATAAATATAAATTAATCACCAACAACATGCCACCAAAGGCATATCACAAATGGTTAATCACTAATGGTATATCACCCATATCATTAGCCAATAGTTGATATCCTATGGTTCATCTCTAATATTATATCACCTATAGTGGATAACAAATTGTAAATCACAAATATTTGATTACTTCTAAGATAAATATGATGATAAATAATTAAAATAAAATTATCATTCTTATTTTATGTTGGATAGATCTTAATATCACATAATTAAATTCATTTATTAATATGTCAATATGAATATTTATTGTTCGAATTAATTTATTTTTTAACACATTTTTTGTAAATGAATCACCAAAATGATATGTCTTATGTCAAATGTTTTTTTCCAAGAATGGGATACAAGATTCCTTGGGATATTTATAGCACTTTTACTATATTAATTTATTAGGACATTTTTTAATTGTAATAAAAAGTCAAGTGATGTATTTTTCATACACATATGAAATTCAAAATAACATTATATTGTTAAATACTAAAATATTGTGATAGATAGTGGAAATAGGATTTTAATTTAAACTATAACATTAAATTGTTTTATTTCCAAAGTGGTGAAATTTAATTTTTTTTTCAATCTAACAAAGCACAAAAAAAATTATCAAAAAAAATACTAAATCAAGTGTTTTTTCTAGAGAATAAAAATCTTCTTGAATCAGGTATCCTCATGAGGTTCATTATTTTTTTAGAATATGTAAATTTTATTAATTATTATTTTCTTAAAAATAAACAAACAAAAATTAAATGAAAATTATATATTTTTACTTGGTAGTTATATATATACATCATTCAATCATAACTCCAATATTAGTTGATCAATGCATCTTTTTGTATCATTATGTCATATTATACCGGTTGTACTCATGGGAGTCTCACTAAATTATGTTTTTTCAATAAAGAAACTTTTAAATTTCCTTTCATTAAGTAGTGTTTTTTAAACAATATTATTTTTAATGTTTTGAGAAAAAAATATATCTATACTGAATAAATAATATAATTTTATAGTTACATTAAATAATTTTTTTAAAAATAATTCACAAATAATTTCAAAATGTACCAGAATTTATATCATCAATACAAATTTGGTATAAGAATACATCTTTTAGATTTATATATATAAATAGTAGGTTCATCAATGCCTTTTGAAAAAAACATATAAATCACTAATGAGTTGATTCAAGTATATGATGATCATAAATTTTATTTAAACAATATAAATCATTAATTTATTGTTAAATTATAATTTTATATTGTATATTTTGTAATAAATGGGGTTATTCAAAAAAATATAAATTATAAAACCATTTATTAATACATCCTTGGAAACCATTTGATATTGTTTTAATTGAAATATACATCATAAGCTTGTAACATTCTATTGACTGCTAGAATAGTTGTTTGTGAAATTTTTGTTCCCCATATTCACTATCGTCATCATGATTATATCATTTTATAAAAAATATATTTTTAATAACTATTTTTTCTAACTCATAAATATTTCTTCTCCAAATCACTAGTGCTAATGGTTATAATTTCCTTATGTATATCCAATAGTTACCAGAATTTATTTATTTCAAATTTATTGAGTTATTATATTATCTCTATTACCCATGATTTATAATTATTAGAAACATTTATGTTCATAAGTTCATGGTATGATAAGAAACATGATGTTCAACTGGATTTTAAATAGATGATATTGTTTTTCTTCCTTTAAACATTCCTCCAACTACAATATACATGGAATGACATATATGAATCCTAATTTGTTTAGGTATAAATGGATTTATATTGAGTTGTCTTCTATAGTAGTGGGATTATTTATTTTATTAGAATTAGAAGAAAAATCATATTTTTTAGTGGTTCTATCATATTGATTGACAATGAGAATTTAATTACAAAGATCATATTCATGGTTATGTAGTGATTTGAAATACTTATATGGATTTTATTCCAAAAAAACTGATATATATGAATTCCTCTAAAGATATAGTCCATTTTTAAATATACATTTATCTTACTAGTTATTTAATATCCATGTAAAATTCAATTATCACTCTTGGATTGAAATTTTTCAAAATTATGCTTTGTATTGTGAGAAAAAAAAATTACAACCAAATACTGTAATGTAAAGAACCTTTTATTTTCGTCCATTTTATAATATATAAGGATTTAATTAAATCTCAACATATATACTTCTCTTGGTTATTTGTCTAGCTAAATATAAATCTTTTGATCAAAAAATATATAGGTACATCATACTCATTATGCTTCTTTTGAGAAATTTCATGATGTTTTTTATTTTCCTTGCTACTAATCGATTTTTTATGGGGTTATAGGATAATAATATTAATGAAAATTGAAATGGTTTGAGCATAATTAATAATGACCGTTATTTTTAAATTCAATACCATAATCATTTCATAAGTACAAAACTCTATGTTCACTAATATTTTCATTAAATTTATGACAATAAGAAAAATTGTTACGTGTTTAGGTTTTTTTTCTAGAATGATTTCAAAGTGAATCTAAAAAGTTAATCACTAATAAAATAAAAAAATTTATTTCTATCCCGGAAAAAAAATAGGACTGTCTAAACATATATATTTGATCCTTTTCTGTTGGTTGATTATCTAGATCATCTTTCATTGATTTTAAAGTGATTTTTTGTTTTTTCCAATTTAAAAATGGGTTATATGTTGTATAATTTTGTAATTATAGATATGTTTTATACTAGAAAACCCCTTTATATGTCATATTCAATGTCAATTAATGTTGAATCATTATAGTATAAAATTCAAAATCCAAGATACATTGAGTATGGATATTTGAAAGTATTTTTTTGAGAAAACATGGAATCTAAATTAATATAATATAAATTATCATTACTTAAATTATATTAATCCAGTAATTTCAAGAATTAATGAAACATCATGAATTACTGTTATATTTATTTTCCAAACCATAATAAAAACTATAATATTCTATGAATGTTTTTCATTAAAACATATAAAAATAAATCATTCTAAATTATAATAAAATTATATTTTCCAATTTTCTACTTCCATTTATTTTTTCATTAAAATTTTTACCATAGGTTACATGTCTAAAATAAACCACAATTAGGTTCATGAATCATTAACATTACATGGTCATATCACTAGAAAATACAATTTCATTATACCATAAGATATTATTGGATATTTTCATGAAGGTTTCCTATAATAATGAATTAAAACAAAAAATGAATTGGGGAAACTAATTTTCGACGTTTTATAAATTATAATAATAATGGATTTTAGAATACATAACTGTTTTTAATGTTTCTTATAAGGACATATAATAAAATTAGAAATAATAAAATTTTGAGTATCATAAAAATAATATGTATTGTGAAAATTGATATATTTATAGATATATATAAACTAAGTCTTATTAATCCTTCTCTATTCATGTTGGTATCCATATAATGCTTAATAATTTAGTGTAATTTTTATTCTTAATAATCATGTTAAATGTATTTAACAATTTTCTAAATTTCTACAAATTTTTTTGAGTTCGTGATTTTTTATTTTATATCATTATTTTCATTTATAAATATATATTTTTATTAATCTTATATTTTATGATCTATTTTCATGTGATCAGGAAAGGAATTATGATTATTTAATCATTTTATTGGCCCTCATATTTAATGATGGTATTCTCTATAATATATTATTGTTAAAACAATTCCATTGAACATGTTTTATTCAAATTTCTCCTTTGATGATTTGTTGTAATTATAATCCAGAGATGAAAAAAATATGTCATACCACATCTGTGGTTTTTATAGAATACAGAGTAGCTCTATCCTGATTGTCCACTCTTCAAAAATTCACGTGAAATTTCATCTAAATCACTCCATGTAACTTTTATATCCATTTTATTATTATTATATAATTTCTCATAAAAATTCCTGAACTTTTACATATTATAGTGTACATTGACATGACATGATCTCTTGAATTCATAGTACACTACTTCATTATTGTTGTAATATAATTTAAAATGTTTTTATATTAACATATATTATCATAAATATAAATTTATAAAATCTCCATGAAGAATTTATTTATTTTTCAATATTTTTTCAATCATCATTCTATGTTAGACATTTTTTCATCACTTTTAGAAGAAGAAAATCCATCAACAAATATATTTTTTAAGCATTCTTTATTTCCATGATTTAAATGTGTTAATGTATAATAACCAAAACATTGTTTTACCTTTTTTTCAACAATAAATTTTATTGACTCATTATCCAACATGAGATTTATTATTTCTTATGTAATAAAAAAGATGAATATATAACATGATTCTCAAATAGATACCGATGTTCTTGTATATTTATCTCTTAAACATCTCAATATTTTCATTACCTCATAGTTGAAAATTAGTTGATTTTAAATGGAAAAAATAATACAAATATTCTTATTTAAACTATGATATATATAAAAAATCTATTCATCATATTTCATTATACAGTTATATTAATTAACAATATATGTATTCATTCACATATTCATATTTAAAGTTCCATTATGAGAAACACGAAAAGTAATCAAAAAAATTAGTGGTATAGGTTGGAATTCTATTAAACTAATAATCTCTAAATTTCTATAATGATGAATTTATAGCTATATAATTATTAAGATAGGATTATTTATTAGGATCACTCCATTCAGCTCAAGCAGTTTGGGGTAATTCATATTTTTCATTAATGAAATTGATAATATCAAACACATGATCTCAATATGAATTTTCATTTTAATATTACATTGAAAATTATTTTTACATTTAAAATAACAATTCTTATAGATAGAAGATCACACTTGTTAATTATTAAGCATAATCAAATTGTTTTAGTATAAATAGAGTTATAAGATATTTAATTTCAATGTATACTACATTATAATAATATTTTGATAAACTAAAAATTCAATATATTTTTTAGAATGTGAAACTAAAGATATATGTGATTAGAGTTTCTAATTAAAATTTTAATTTAAAAACAATTTAAAAATAATATAAAATATAAATAATAAATATAAATTTTTAATCAAAATCATCGAAATATATATTTTTTAATTTAAAATAGCTTTTCTTTTAGGGATCGTCAAATAGTGAATATATTATTTTAAATATCATAGCCATTTGAATCTACATTAAATTAACAATATCACTATATTAAAAATTATGATTTACAATTAGATTAAAATATTTGATATATATTAAAAAAATATTTTTTTGAATAGTAAAATAAATAAAACAATATATAATAAAATAATTAGTAAAAATAAAAAAATGTATCATCCTCAATCTGAGTAACAATACCTTACACATGGAAATATCACAATTCATAGTAGTTGATTAACCAATAATCAGGATCCCTATTCTGGATCATGTATTCTAATAAAAAAAAATAATTTGTCAGTGAAGAATTGTTATTCAATAATAATACATCAATCAATCAAAGTAAAACTCAAAGAGAACTTCTTATACATTTTCTAGGGCTATTCTATGATAAAATTTAATAATGAATATCATGAACCCTATTTTCCAGTACTGGGGATTATATTTTATTTGTAAAAATAAAAAAAACTAAACACCACTATAATATAATGAATAAAAAAAAGAAAGAAAAGACTATAAATTAAAATATATGATGCAACTTAGTCCAAATATAGTATGATGTTCAATATTACTTTAATAAATATTTGAAATAATCTTGAATAGATTAAGACAAATATACAGTAAAACAGAGCATCATCAATTTCTACAATGACCATTTTCGGTCTAAAAAAATCTAACTCCATACATACAAAACTGTATAATTGTGTCATATATTTCCTAATAAGAATGTATTTATTATATTTTCATGTATCATTTATATGGAAAAAATAATTTTCAAATCCAATTACATGGATGATCATATGAATATATAATGATATTTTTCCAATTATCTAATAAATCCTCATACTAATAAAAATATAAGGAATTTTCTAACTTTTTATTTAACACATTAATGATGAAATTTATTAATAATAATGTTTAAATCCATTAGTGGATAAATTTTTTAAATTCCATAAAAGAGTGCATTGTGAAATTAAATTTGAATAATAGTCTACACAACAATGAAATATGTGTTGTCATAGATCACTTGATGGTAGATTTATTATTGTGTTATATGATCAGTAGTGAAATATGCTCTTTCGGTGTAGATTTTCATTAGTGGTAGAATCTCAATTGTGGTAACATTATGGAAATGTGGAATATGCTGGATGCAGTTTCAACTGATATTTGAGGTGTTGATGGTATATTTTTCTAGAGATATATCTGAATGGTGGTAGATATATCTAATGTTATATCTCGTTACTAGTATAAATTTTCCGAACTCTATGTGGCATAGGTAGATCCTTTAGTCATATTTCTTTCGATGATATATTTCTAGAAGTTAATGTTTAATGGATGATGATGTAAAACATATAGAAGATTCATTTCATGGATGGTATATTAGAAATAGACAATGTCTATTCATAATGATTCTTAGAATTTAAATTAATATCATAATCATTGATCTTATTCGAAAAAATGATTTTTTATCATTAAATAAGGTGGTTATACAAAATTATCAGTATTAACATGGTTAATATAAGTAAATATTTCCATGATAAATAAATATCTTGTGAACCTACATTTTCATAAGGTCTCTGGATTTTCTTAAAAATTTAAAAAATACTAATGTAATATTTGAATTTTAAAAATTAATTCAATATTATCAAATAAAAATAATTTATATTATAAAATTCTGTGAAATATATTTTCAAACATATATAATTGTGAATATATTAAGTATTATTTATTGTGGTTATGGTGTAAAGGATTTACCAAGGCTTAAACTAGATATATAGAGGATAAGTTTCTTATTTATGTAAAAAGCATCTAGTTTCGTATGATATTATTACCACAACTACCCCAATATGAAAAATGGACATTTAGAATATTTTTCCATTGAATAGAAATTATAATTTTTTATTCTATTCGGAAATATCAAAATTGTTTCCTAGTGTGTTCCCTTCCAATCTTATAAAAGCAAACACACACACATTTATTCTTCACACCATCTATCATTTCTTGATTGGTCATGTTATACCAATATAACTTCCCAAAAATCATACCATCATCCTAGAAGACATTTTATTCACAAATATATTCAATCGATACATTTAGTATAATCAAAATGTGTTTCTCTAAGAAGAGGTAATTTAAAAGACTCGGTATTTGTTTTTTTATTTCTCCATACAACTCATTCAATTTTACATAAATTATTATAATATGATAACAAAAATATATCTTATAAAAAAAGATATTATTATATTTCTCGTATAACAATTATCCATATCTTATTATATTAAATGAGATACAAAATCATCCATTATGTTTATGGAGAAGTATTGCCTCATTAACTGATGTAGTTCATTTTCCATCAGTAACTCTCATGGATTTTTTATGATGAATATATGGTATAAATATTATATTAGTAAAATAATTATAATGATATAGAAATGTTAAAAAATATTCTTTCATAAATTCAATTCTATATTGGATATGATAATGTTGATCGTGTGCAAGGTCGAATACCACCTAACGAAGCGATATGATTTATTTTGGATAAAATAATTAATTGTTAGGTAATAATGATAAGAATGATGAATAGATTAGATATAAATTATATTGGAATGATAAAAAAATCATTATATTCATTCTGAATTTATAATGCATAATTTCCTTTATAGATAAATGATAATGTCATTTGTGTATGTTTCGACAACAACATCCCCAAAGTGAGGTGATTATTTTTAAAATAAAAAATTAAAATAATGATATATATAATTATATTTAAAAAATAATAGTATATTTTTGATATTATTATCATAATATAATGATAAAATAATACATAAATTATAACCTTTTTTTTATTATTTTGAAAATTGAAATTCTACCCATGCGTATATATGACATACTGTATCCATAATAATTCAATAATAAAACATTCAAAACAATTTTAAATGATTTCTCTAAAAATTAGTGTTTGTGAATAAATATGATAATTTTTTACTTATTATTATTTAATATATGTTGAAATAATAAGTCATTGAACATAGTAAAAACTATAAATTTTATTTTATAGAATGAAATGAAAATCGTAATAACAAATGATTTGGATTTAATTGATTACGAATTCAAAAATATAATTATAAAAAAGTAAAAAATTACTATTTATGTATAATTTTATTAAACTATTAATGTTTTATAATACAAAAACAAATTCATTTAATATTATCATATAGGAGTTAAATTATATATATGGAATTTCAGGATCCATAGTAAGGGTTTTCTTTCCTAGCTTTTACTTTGATAAGAAATATGCTATCTTAAACACTCTTTTTATTATATCTGAAATTTACATACCATAAGTGTTTTATGATTAATTAAATGACACACACAGATATATATATATATATATATATATATATTCATATGATGTTTTCCCTTTTTGATTGCATTTAATCTAGATATTAACAAATTCATAGATTATTTAATCTAGATGTATATTCTTAGTGGAATAATGTAATGTTACAAACGTATATTAATTTAGGGGAAAAAAATTTTAAAATGTATAATCATTATAATAATTTTACGAATTATATTGGATGATTTATTCAATTTTATACATTCATTGTCCTTAAAATTTAAATAAAGACTAAATTTTTGATGTTACATTTTACTATATAATTTCTTTTCAAGATAATTAATTTTTATGTTTTCATTGGAAGAAATAATATTATACTATTTTATTGAACGAAATATTTTTATTCTCTACCTGTTATTGATGACTTTGCCATATTATATACACTTTTCCTCCATTTTTTATTTAGGAAAAAACAAGTATATGATTTGAAATTAATATTGATCTAGTATTTTTATTTTATGTAACGTACATTTCCCGTCTATATCCATGTTTTGTAATATGTTTTAAAAAACATTAATTTTTTAATTTATATTATTTATATCTTCCATTTTAAAAATTGATTTAAAATAATTTAAAATGATTAAAATGGAAATTTACTAATTCTTTCATAATGGATAACTCTTTAAACACATTTATAGAATGTTTTGTTATTTTTATTTTTAATTTTTTGGACATAAACATATTTTTGTATCAACATATCAATTATTTTCCATAAATATTAATTTTTGTATTTGACAATATTTCATCAGAGAAAATAATTTTATATATTTTTTCTGAATTATTAGATTTTTCATTTGAATTTCAAAATTAAAATGTTATTTTCCTAAATTATATTTTTATTGACCAATAGATGTTATATCCATTAGTCATTAGAAACGACCCTTGATGTTACGTACACCCATTTGGGTTTATTTTTAGTGATACCAACATCATTCATTCTCAATATGGATTATTATATGTTCAAATACTTTTTTATAGAACTCGTTTATTTTTCACATTAGAAACTTTTTTCAAAGTGATATTTCATAGAAGTAGTTTAATTTTCAGAAGTTAATTATGTTTATAACTAAGTATTGGTGGTTACAGGATAAACCAATGTTGGGTGCCTCCATGATATCCTTATAATGTATTTACTCATTATTATGATATCAATAAATCATATTGGATGATGGCCATTTAGATATTCATTATGTAACAGTTCTATTCAGATTCAATAATGATGATGTTCAAGGATACATGTCCATTTTTTCATTAAATCTATTGATTTATAATGTACCAAATGATAATTATTGATATCACATGGATCCGGATTTTGTATTCTGATTATTTCATTTGATAAACACATATTACATGTTATCAATTTTCATTATATTTGTGTTGATGAGTATGAATCGAATTATGTTTTACTCACACACATTAATTATGTATTCATAAAATCACAACTATTTTATTCACAAAGCTGAAAAAAATGTTTTTAATTCCAATTTTTACCCACAAAATTAATTTTACCTCATCCATTTAATGTTTCATTTTACCCATAATATCAATAAATATGCTAAATGAATTATTTATATATGGATGTCATATAGACGATATAGACAAATAAATGTGAAATAAGAAAAGATGGTTACTATTTAAAACATTCGCAATTAATATCAGGGTTATTATTTAGGCATGGGTTTTTTATAATTTTCCATAAATTTAATCCCAAAATTTCCTTGATAATGTATGTAATAAAATATTTTTCATTTCTTGGTTGTACGTTTTGGATGAAATAAATCATGTCAAATTTATCGACATCAATGTATGAACGGTATTGTCCATGTTTTTATCACTAGATTTATTAATGGAGGATCTGGGATGCCATATAAATAATAAGAAAAGATATAAAAAATAATACGAAAAAAATAATATCTTATATGCGGTTTGAGTAACCTATATGATGTTTCTTGGAACATAGGTTAGTCAATACACAACATTGATACCACCTCCATCCCCTTATTATTTACCGTAATAATGAACTCAACCCCTGAAACATTTTTTTAATAATCCAACACAAAATGATAAATACAGTACTCCATAGGTAGATAAACCACAAAAAATCATCTAAGCTGGCAAACAAAAATTTTCAATCACAACATTTATTCTTGGAAACAATAAAAATAGTAAAATAAAAATATAACACCACAATAGGAATCCAAGAACATGTTATCATCATGAAATTAAAATTTAGTTATATGTCCCAAAATTTAATAATCCATTAAAGATGATATCAATATAAAAAAGATAATAAAGTTAACCATGACACCAAAAACAACATCCAATAAGAAAAAATTGAAACATGATTCCATTCATCTCCCTTTGAAAAACCACATAAACATTAAAAAATATATATTAAATACTTCATTGGATCCAGAAAATCATTTATTAGGATTGAAATGAAAAACACACTATCACCAAACAAGTATCATTATAAATATAACCTTTTATAGAGTCAATGTAACGAATCAAAAAATAGAAGAAAAAAACATGTAAGTACACACAATTTTAAGGGAATACAAATAATAAAAGAACCAAGTCCCGTTGGAGTTAATCATTTTAATGTTAATAATGGAAATGAGTATGTATATTATTACATATAATACACAACCACCAATTCAACCATAAATAAATGTAGGCGACGAAACTAGTTTACACTCTCCCATGATGTAAAATATATAAATTAAAAAACATAAACCAACAATAATAAACATTAAAAAATATCATGATTGGATTATTCATATTAAGAAAGGATATATGAGTAAGTTATGGTATATGCATCCGAAATAATATCAATCTACTATCACCCCAAAATTAATCCTAACCATCTAGGGTACTATCATGTTAACAAAAGAGGTTTGGAATAATGGTTCTGGGTGATATTAGCTTTGTATTAATAGTCAGGGAACATAAAAAGGTACAATACATACGAATAAATATAAAAATTAACAATATAAAGTTTTAAACAAATATTTAAAATAATATTAAACCAAAATAAAATACATCAAAATTATACAGAAAAATGATCAGACCAGTGTAGAACAAAAATACATTTTAAATAATTGAAAATGTAATAACAAAAAAATATACATAATTAAAATAACAAGATATCATAATATTATAGTGTCATGGGTCTGTGAAACATAATGATTTCATTTATAAGAATATTAATAATGATTTTCTAAAAATATAATTTTTATTCAGAACACATAACGACTCAACAGATTTAGTAACTTCTATAATTACATGGTGATGAAAAATTTTATCCATTGGTGACGTCTTATGAAAACTAAGTGTAAAAATTGAATATCAATCAAAAATAGATGATCATACAAATATAATAAGTGTATTCAGGAAAAAATATTTTTTATTAAAATCATTACAAAAAATTCATAAATCAAAATAATATTTCATCGAATAAGGACATCTAATGAAAATATATCGAGTCAAAATATAATATAAAATAAAATAATATAATGGGATACCATATTGATATGACACATGATATTAATTTTACATAATTGTGTGATTATATAAATATATATAATGAAATTGAATCATTTTATTATACAATATTACATAGGAAATCAATTTTTGAATATTTAAATATTATCAATCCCCACTCTCTTTCACTATTGGTGGATAAAATCATTAACTTGATATAGTTAATTCCTAATTTTATCACATATTATTTTGGAGATTTTTTATTTTTCATTTTAGAACATCTTATTGTACAAAGACGATTCCTCATTCTAGATCATATTACACGAGGGTATATTATTCTTTACATAATGCATTGGAGGGCTACAATTGACCCACCAGTCATATAAAAAAACATATATATGTATAAAATAATATTATAAACATTAACCAAAACATAACAAATAACAATGAAATTATTTTCATGTATTATTTATTATAATATTAACAAAAAATATAAATTGAATAAATATTAATTGTATAGTTATAACATAATTCCAATAAATCTTACGAATCAAATAGTTATGCTTACATAAAGGAAAAAAAATCATTAATTTATTATAAAATAATTCTTGTGGAAAATAATAATTTCATTTTGAAGTCAAAAATAATATAAAAATATAATTAACAATTGAAAATTGATTTTATTTACGGTTCTTCTTATTATATGAAATAATATAGAAAAAAATTATAAATATTACTTGAATTTTTGGTCAATCTATTTAAATAAAAATAGAATACCATTTTACTAAATTTTAAAGAAATCATACAAGGGAACTAATAAATATATATTTTTATACATTAAAAATATATAATAGTATTTGAAAAAAGAAAATAATATATCATTTAATATTAAATAATAACATTCATGAAACATTTTATTGATTATGGATATGGATGTAAAACATTAACCAAAAGAATTTTGAGATATGATTGTTATAACATATAATATTATATCTAGTTCATTCTCAATCAATAATAAAAAAAACAACTGATTTTTAATAAAGATTATCAAAACATAGATCCAGTTCTGGGAAATATTATAATGAAATTATAATAATGGGGAAATAGATCTAGTATTTCCTAAAATAAATGTAATTGTTGAATAAATATCATTCCATGGTTATGCAGAATGTTGTATTTTGATTATTGTGTAGTATTAATATTTAATAAATTTCATTAATTAATATAAGAGCCAATATCATAACCAAATTAATTAATAAAATTCATTCATAAAATATAAATTCCAAATTATTTCAACTTAATATTTAGAGGAATTTAATATTGTATTTATAGTTTAAATATATATTGATTATTTATTTTTAGTTGTTTCAGTCGATGGAATTTGATAATAGTTTCATCACATTTATAATTGAATTTCTGAAATAACCTACAATTTTATTTATTAATAATAAAAGCATCACTATCCTTATATTCTATATTTAAAAATTAAATTAATCCTCAAAAAAATTCTTTAGTCTGTACAAACACATGAAAAATGATTTCATTTTTTAAATGAATGAAAATAAAATAATATATTACATAATATTGCTTACAACAATTGTAATTATTTTTAAAAAATCATATTCATTCAATATATTACGTTTTATAATCCTCCATGTCGGTGGATAATGAAATATGAAATACATTGTACTTTATAGTGGTAGTCTGTATAAAAGTACAACGTATTTTTCATATCCCATTAGGTGTGTAAATAATATATAATAAATTATAACATATCCTTCAGGAAATTAAATAAATTTTAAATTTATATATAAACATTATATATTAAAAAATAACTATTAATTATTATTATTGAGGAAAATTAAAATTCATTAATACTTGGAGGTGGTAGTTAGCACATACTCATGTACAATACATTAATTAACTATTTTAATAAAAATGGGAATACAATTACACCCAATTAAATGTAAGACCACCATATTATATTGAAAGTACTTATGTTTTATTATATAAAGCATAGAATATAATTGAATTTGAAAGGAGAAGATTTAAAAATAAATGGATCGATTAATGTGAGACTATTTTTATTGAGGAATTGAATTTTCAACATGTCTTATAGACCTTATGGGTGGAATTTTGATAGTACTAAAACCACTATTCTTAATATATGGTTATTGAAATCTATTTTATTAGTATTAAATTTGACAAAATTCTCAAAAATGGTGAGTATAAGGGATAACGAGGTTCCCTCTAATAAGTGATGGGATGGTCATAATTGGATGTATTTAAAATATTTTAATATTATAAAATTAATTATTGATGAATGTAGACTAAAAGATAAATACATAAAATCAATTATATGTTATGTTATGAATATCATAAAGAAATTACATCTCCTTAACTGATTTTGACAAATATATTTCTATCATAGCCCCTCATTAGTACAATTTTATATCATTTTGAAGTATGAAATTTTAATCACAAATACTATTTAGTGTGACAATAATATTATGCAATATAATTATCATAAATTTCTACTATAATTTTTAAAATGAATGAAATTTATTAAATGATTTTCATATGAGTGGAAATAATTATTTAAAAACTAAACATGCAAATCATAAAGAAAAGCTATTTCCCAAATTCTCCTTTTTGATTTATAAAAATGATGTCATTCAAAATATCAAAATGTGATTACTAAAATACAAATAACATTATTATTCCTTAGAAAATGAAATGAATTATTCATTAAAATAAAAACAAAAAATAAAAAAACAATCCAATATTTAGAAATAGAAATTTAGTGTTTAAAATATTTATTTATTTTTCACTATTTAATAAATAATAATTGATTATAAAAAGTCATAAAAATAAATCATATTATAATATTTATATATGGATTCAAAAAATGAAGTTTATTTTTAATAAATAATTTTAATGTTAATGAAATTATTTATTATTTCATCCAATACAATAAAATATTTTACTTTTTTATAAAAATAGATTTTTGATGCCTTGTACAAGATTTATAAAAAAAATAATTGAATATTTCTTAATAATTACTTAATCCTATTAATAAAAAATAAGTATATATATATATATCTATCAAAATATTGTTCTTCCAATTCACAATGAACAACTCATATTCCAAAAATGTCTAATTTGAATCATAATTCATTAAAGTATGATGTTGCATGTAAATATTTCTATTAAAGAGATGTTCTTTATAATAATAATTATATATTGAAAAATAATTACATGATACATCCTACCAAATTATGGATTTTTTTAATACATAATCATTATTATTTAATATAATTATATAATTAGGTCTCCCATTAAACTTCATTCTAATAAAATCATCTTCAAGTGATATATTTTTACAAATAACCTATTAGGAACATTAAATACTAGATTTTTATGATGACTATAGGAGAAAAACTTATATAAAATATTGTATTACATAACATGTTATTGAATAGATTTAAATTTGACAAACATTATTAAATCTTCCTCAGGTACCAAAAAATTATGTCTCAAATTTCATCCCATTTTGTATGATTTCATCTGTATATTACATTGATGGAATTATAAGGAAACATTTAAATTATGTTATGGAATCTATTATGGTAAAAAATCCAAAAAATGACATTTTTATTCATGAATCCTTTTAAATCAATAGATAAATTACATATAGAATCCAATAGTGTTCGAGTGGTCCTCTAAAATTTAACATAATTTATAACATGATATATAATACAAAATCATAAATTTATATTCAATTCAAGTTGAATACTTCCCCAAAAAATGAAATATTTGTGTGCTGATAATAAATAACAAGTGGTACACAATTTAGTATTACCACATAATTTATTTATAAATTTCTAGTATTATTAGTTTATAAATAACCTCTGTTAATAATGAATTGTTCCATCTTTATAATGAGATAGACTATGAATCAAATATAATTTTAGAATTTATATATAATGAAGAGTCAAATGAAATCCTAAATGGGGATTTTCCAACATTTCCATTTTGGTTCTATTAATTATTGCAAAACCCATAGAGATATTTTAACACCATAATAATATCTCTCTAAACATATTACTGAGAGACAAAATATGTTAATTACCTCTTCATATTTCCAAAACATCTGTTATATTTTTTTATCTCTAGGCATATTTATACATCCATGATTAATTTTTAATTATGTTTCTAAATAATCATCCTATATATCATTATTTAATTATGGATCGATGAATCATAAAATTTATTCTAATCTATATCATCCCTTCACTTCCATAGATAAACTCAATAAAATTCCTCAACATCTTTTATAGTTACACATTATGATCCTCCACCTCATTGATCATTAAAATAATATAATTTTTTATAATAATTTGAGGTAGTTATGATTAATCCAACTAATTATTCAACAATTTCTGTTTTATAAAAGTCCTTATATATTATATATTTTTGGAAGATTTTCATGGATAATATATAATTATCATTAAAATAATTATTAAAAATTAAGATTAATTCTAATTGTATATTCATTTCATTTTAAATCAATATTTGGTAAATAATGGATCTGTATTATAACATACTTTTCACCATGGATTTAAGGCCTCTATATAATTAATTTAAAATTTTCAATCAGCAAATGCATCTCTTGGGATGTGTAATTTTTATAAATAGTATTAAAATTTTGATATTCATATGTTAGGATAATATTATATTAAATAAAAAATTCCCCTCATTCAGAAAAACCTATATATCACAACCAATTACATTTTCAGGGTAATGTGAGTATATTTACAGAAACAAACAATATCTTTAAGTGGCACAATTTCCTTTAATATTCATATATAAAAGATAAAATGATACTAATTTGATTTAACCTAGTTGGTGGACATGATAACTATGATAAATTCTTTAATAAAATATGTACTACATAGATATCATTAAAAATTATGAGATATCAAATAAAATAGTTGATCTATGTTATTTTAAAATTTCAATAATCATGTATAAATGGAGACACCTTAATTTATGATAAAATGACCGTTTAATGTTACATTATATTAGAATAATTCAGGATTTATAAATTTATCATACATCTTCACGCTCCTCGTGATTTTTAGCTTAAACTATATATGATTTTCATGCTCTTAATTTCTCATGTAATGATATAGACTAAAATCAATAGGGGCTACCACAAACTATTTATAGTAATATATAAATAATATATTAATTAAATCCATTAATATAGATGGATAATTTGAAGGTATGAATATAATTACTATAAATTGATAATGAACAAACATTGTTTGAAAATATGTATTAGATAGGTCAACCCTTTATTCTTTAACATGATGATACAATGATTTAAGGAAAATGTAAGAGAGTTATTGATTATTTAACTACTGATAAATGTTTTTCAATATGGGGTTAAAGATACATATTCATGATAATGATCTTATTAATATAATTTATTTTCAATACATTATCACATTGAATCATATCAAATTTTAATTAAAAACATTCTCCATGTGGTGAAACACAGTGTCATATGAAAACCACTGCAAGATTACATTTGATATTCTTCTTCAATTCATACAAATAAATTGATAACATTATATAAGTATTAATTAAAATTTATATATCACCATGAATTACATATATTGAAAACTCAAAATCATTATTCATAGTATTACTAGGAAATTATTTTTAAAATATATTGAAATTCACCAATACAATAATAATATCCCCTATTTCGAATTTCTCTAGAAAAACATTAAGATAGATGTCACTCATAATTTGAAATTAGTACACATTCTATTGATGTAGTTAATGTTGTAAAATCAAAATATTAATTTTTCAAGTTTCTATTCATTTGTTTATTTGGAATATTTAATTTTATTTCTCTTCCAACAAAACTGTTATGTGAAGTGAGGAAATACTTCCCCAAAAACACACCAAATTCATAATGATGTTTAAAAAAATTAGGAAGAACATCCACATAAATATCCATTCGAGTGGACATATAGTTATATAATATTATCATCATAACATTTTGATTATAAACTAATAAAAAAACATTTGACTTATTATGTGATAATTTATTACCATTATAAAAATCTTAATGCAACAACCAAAACATTTTAAAATTAAATCATAGTTGTGTTTTAAATTAAATGTCCTATTGTGAAATGTGGTAATAGAGATATCATTCACTTAGTATGAGTTATTATATCCAATAATTTTTAATATAGATTTATATATCTTTACCATTGATATTATAGTCGTTGAATAGTGGTAATATGATTAGTAGAAATATAGGGTTTTAATTAATCCATTTCACACTAACAAAGGAAATGATGAACTCAACAAGAATGACAATTCCATATGAAGATCAATTATTGGTGATTGAACAAGAATTAGAATCTCTAGTATTTACATTTCAACAATCCGAAGTTGAGATCCAAAAACAAAATCTAGAGAAAAAAATAAAGCTGGAGATGATAAATATCAATAAGACACTGGCCAAAACCATGTATGTCACTCCACCCCATTAAAATATAATCATCGCGAACATTACTCTTATGGTTTTATTATTTTCTATTAAAGGGATTTATACAATGAAAATAGTAATATAATGATTTATATATTATTTTCAATATAATAATATTCATATTCTCTTCTTTTCGATTACATTATATATTAATTATATTTTAAAATAGTGAAGTAAAAATTGTATTTTCAGGTAACATTAAAATTAATTAAGAAAATTACTTTAATAAAATAATAAATTTTTTAAATAAATAAAATTCTAATAAAATATAATTATTAAATAATTTTTTTTAAATATAATTATATATATATAGTAATATTATTTTTATAAAGTCAAAATTAATTATTACATGGGTTAAAAAACATTACTGTAAAAAACCAGAGTTTCTTCAAAAACAGCTATCAATATTTGAAAAAATTAATTTAATATATTAATAAAATTATTTAGATAAAATTAACATTATTTAAAGAATCATAACACCCACTGAATTTCACTATTAATTTTTCAACATATTTTATAACAATCTAATATAAGGAAAATAGTTAAATGTCAGATTAATATATGGTTTATATTATGAGATCATAATGACCTAAAAGTGAGGTTATAAAAAATATAATTGGTACCAATGAGTAAATATTTGTTTTCTATTAACAATTATGTGATTATATATTTATATGAATAAATTTATAAATACATTATGAAACATTCAAACCCTTAGTATATTTTAATGTTTAGAAATATTTTTTTTAAGAGTGTGACTAGCACGACATAACCAAGGGTGATATTTTAAAAATATCAAGAAATTTATTTATAGGATAATTAAATCCAATATTCAATGGATGAACGAATTGGAAAAAACCAATGGAAGGGTTTCTAGTTTTGTTTATGTTAATATATTTTTTCTGAAACCTATGTTTGAGGAATGATAATGAATTACACTCTCTATTACTATATAAATCCACCTATTCTCCCAATAATAATAAAAAAATACATTTATAATTTCCTTACTCTTCCCACCCCTCTCTATAGACGTCCCATTATTCCACAAGCTCTCAAGAAGTTCATACCTTGCATTTGGGGACCCACACTGAAGTATGGGATCCCCACATACTAATAATTATTCTTGTTTTATTATTAACTTATGCCTTTTAATTCCTATTCCAAAAGTAGGTCTATGTCTTCAAATATCCCATTTATTACCCATTTTATTTCCATATTATTATAAAATCATTTAACTTGCATTAACTCAATAATTGAATTTTTTATAATCCATAGTTATATTGCAGAAATTTCACAGTGATTTTTCATGCTAAAAAAATTTATTAGTGAATAAAATTCACCATTCTTATCATGGATATTCAACATAATATATTTATTAATTTTTAATTTTAACACACATATATTTATTCCTCATATATTTATCAGGGATGAAAATATTATGTTGAATGATTTCATGTTGTGTGAACTATGTGAAACACTTAAGAATGAGAATGTAGTGAATGTGAAGGGTGTGCTAAGAATTATATTGATCTATAATCATTTGTAAAATGATTGTTCTCATGATATGTTATTTTGGGATAGAGTGTGAACATTATCTAATTATGGGTCTTTATCGATCATAATGTCTTGAGAGTTATCCATGACCGT
The DNA here is from genome assembly GCA_963277665.1 of Viscum album. NCBI lineage: Eukaryota > Viridiplantae > Streptophyta > Magnoliopsida > Santalales > Viscaceae > Viscum > Viscum album. The sequence continues at coordinate 1,192,063,427 of OY728121.1, read as the reverse complement.
TGTTAAGGATGTGTTGTTTTATGTTGATGCCACAACTTCCATGTTGCAAGATTTTTCAAAATTTCATTATGTAATATTGCTATATATTTTTATTATTTTTCATGTTTATGATTATCACACCATTTAGTTATCATTAATATCCCTATTTTATAATATTTATTTATCTTCTTGTGTTATTCCATGATTAACTCCTTTACTAATATTTGTAGCTTACCCCTTAATTATGTATGTCCCTAGGTTATTACATGATGTTTTATTTTTGAAGATAAAGTAATGTAAGTTATCAATATTGTTGATGTACACCATGTGTTATTTTGTTATTTAATAAACTTAACTAAAAATGACCACATAATTCATTATCATATGATTTGTATTATTTGTAATACAAAATAATAAATAAAGTGATAATGTGAAATAAATATAAGGATTATCATAATTAGTATAAAGGAGAAACATTGTTTTTTTGGTTTTAGAATTTGAATACTCTTCTTACATCCCAGTTCTTGGTGCTTCCTAAAGGTACCCCATACCCGATTATTCACATGGCCTGAAGCACATTTCCTCAAATGCTTGAGGTTGACAACTAGCAGTGAGAGACATGGGTGTGATTGTGGGGAAACTATTCCCTTGTTAGCAGATTAACCCAGTAGAAACAAACAGATTACAATTGAAGAAGCAGTAAAATCATCCAATAAGTAAGCATCGGAATACTAAATGTAATAAACAACTGGTGCACATATATAAATGATGTGTGATGCATATGTCTAGGAAAGAATCCAGGCATGTAACAATTCTGAAATATAGTACTAAATCTATGCACAAGAAAAACAAGATAACAACTCCACAACATCACGAGCCTCATCTTGGTCCCATCCTCTCTGGCTCCTCAACAATCATGAACCTGATGAAGAAGGGTGATTTACCTTATTTACACCTTCAACAATATAATCTTCATAGTCCCAAAATCATGAACCAAATAAGGTTTGATTATAATCGTAGTAGGAAAGCACCCCTTGATTTGTTCCTAACTACCAGTGAATTTATATGGCAGACAATAAAAAAAAGAAACAGTAATCAAGAAAATTCCCAAAAGTAACAATCCTACAATTTCAAATGCATTCAATTTTCATATATCAAGTATGCATATAATCTCAAATTGGTAACCCTCAAGAAATTACTCATATCCTAACCCCTCTAGTATAACCTAGTAACATAAGTAACCCTTTTGGGTGTACACACAATCTAACCTCTCTAGTTCAACATTAAAAATTTCTATATGAGGAAGCACTCACTGTCAATTCCCCTTATGGTCATGTTTAAGTATCTATAGACACTCTGGGGAAGCACTCAACATTCAATTCCACTTGTGGTCTCATAACATAGAATCAACAGACACTATGGGGAGCCCAATGTCCATCCCTCCTATGGTCTCATAATGTAATGTAAATAGTCACTCTTGAGAAGCCCTCAATGTCCATTCTCCCAATGGTCTACTACACCAATTTCTCATTACCCTTTGTAATTCAATAATGAAAAACAATATAATGAAACCCAATAAACCTCATGAAATTCAAGGAAAAATAGTCTAAAACATAATACAACAAGTTGGATGAAATCACTCCATCCTAACAATACTAGGCATAAAAACACAACAGGCTAACAGGGAAAGATACAAGGGAAGATAAGGCAAGGTGTCAAAACAAGTACTCATTATCCAAACATACATTTCATGTCAAATATAACTATATTCAGAGTCATTAATCATCTACTCAATCTCAAAAGGCATAAAATGAAATAATAGGTTTAAAACCAAGTACATGCAACACCCCGAACAAGGTTAATGGTAACATTTGCACATAAAACTCAATGAATAACTAGATAATGGCACAAAAAACCTACCTCAACGTTGTAAGAATGATATACATGATCCTCAATCCTCGAATCTCCCTAGAATGATGTAAACCTACAAAAACTCGAAAAACACTCAACCGAGGATATCTGTAATGGCCCGCGTTTTGGGGGTCCATTAATTGGTAAAAATCTGAAGTTTGAGGTGTTATTGGTGGTTTTGAAAGCCATCCCAGCTTCACGTTGACTCCCAGCGGTAGCCTTGGTCTACCGGTAGCCTTAGCCAATCGGTAGACCTAGCCTACCAGTGACCTTGGGGTACCTGTACCTCTCGGCTGCCGGTGGCTCTCGGCTACTAGTGGCTCTCGGCCACTGGTCATTCTCGGCCACCAGTAGCTCTCAGATACAGGTCTCTCTCGGATATTGGTAGCTCTCTGCTACTGTTAGATGTCGCCAACCAGTTTCTCTCGCCTATCGGTAACTCCCCCCCTACCCCCACGGGTTTTCCAATCGCACCTCCTTTTTTACGCAATTTGATTTTTAAACCATTTTTCGACACCTTTAAGCCTGTTATAAATCCATTAATGCCCATTGATGTCGTTTAATTAAATTATTGGTGATGTGCCCTCCATAAATGAAAAATTGTTAGGTGTGTGTCGGTTTAAACCGCACCGAAAGGTGGGGACCCATTAATGGCGTGTGGGGTGTCCCGGCTTCATGGTCAACCCACGATACTACTTCTTACGTGGTTTTGTGGTTTTCTTTCTATATCATAACCATCCAAAGAATGTTGTATCTCAGCCTTTATCAGTATTTATAACCTAAATGCTTATCCAATCATATACTTTTTCTTGATCAAACTGCGCTCGGAGTACCCTTCCCACCTACGTGTTGTATCCCCGTGATTTTTTCCTTGATCGCGTTTCATGGAGTTCCTGCTACTCACGAGAGGACTTAACGTCAATCCTTGATTAGTCAAGTAGGTATTTTTTCCTTCGTCTATCCTTTTTTTGTATCATGTGGGGTGGGCATACTTTTGTCTCTATGTAAATTGACGAAACCCAACATAATTAAGATAACGAACTAATCATTAATGAATACAAGGTGGGGAGTGATCGATGTCATGTTGTGCACTTTTATGTTGATATGTGTTGTGAATTATATGGGCCTATGATCACTATAAATAATGGAAATTGGTCATCTTTCTCAATGCACTAATGAATATCGGTTCTTATGGATGTTTAAATAACCGTAACAAGGAATTGGTTAATTACATATACTCATTCTAATAAATTGAAAGCACTAGGATCAACCTTTTTTTGTGATAACACCAGTTATAGTACAGTTGAATCGAGACCATGGAGTGTGATAAATCATTTAAATTTGAAAATAACTATATGGGCCTACCTTGTGTTGGTGGTGGAAGTTTGGTAGTTTCATTCATGGGATTAGATTTATGGGGTGATATAGGTGGGGAAGGGGTCCCCTGTTGTTATACTTTCACTGTTTTTGAATCTGAGGCTGTGTGGTCTTATATCAGGAATTTGGGTGGAATCCTCTGTTGATGAGAAACCGTTGGCTCCTAGATTTTGGGGACATGGGGTTGTGTCTCGGGGTTTGTTTTGTTTCCAGTACTTTGAGTGATCTCATATGATCCCTAGTTGTTGTGATTTCACAAGAGAACAAGGTCTGAAATCTTAAATTACCTGATGTTTTTGCTTCCTTCCTTATTGTTGATTCATCTGTGAATTTTCCTCTTAGTTTCCCATTAGTGAAGGGATTAACTCATACTAAACTGTTATACCTTTGGTTCTAGTCGCCACTCCAGGGCCTTCTAGAGGCGGGACTCAGGGGTCACTATCTCTCCTTCAACTTAAAGAAGGAAGGGCATGGCAATCTATTGTCCCTTCCCTCTTTTTGTTGAAGGTGGGTCATGACAGAATGTTATTAGAGCGAGGTTGAGTTATAGGATGAATACTGTAGTTAGACACCGTGAGGATTGCCTGGGATGGTATGGAAACAATGTTAGGTGATCTTAGTTCGTGAAATAAGCTAGGGAGGACCGACTAGGACACTAGATTTTAGAGCCGCCTATGATCTAGTGAAAGGACTCTGAGACTATCAAACGACTATGTGAGATTACATTTATTGCAGGGTAAGGACCTTAAGGAAGCTACATGCATCATACATATTGTGTTTTTAATAAATCTGGTGCAACTTTGGGAGATTTGTTTTAATAATAATTGTAATAATTCCCTTGATACTCGGGCATAGACATTCTTTGTTTACCTTGCAGCTATGGCACCCGGACGTTATCCCTGAGCAACTTGGGTGGTGGAGGCCCAGCGGATCAAGGCTGTTGACATGCAGAGGGTTGGCCGAGATGAGGAGGTCGACTTGTGGTAGGGGACTCTGCGTTCCTTCTAGTGAAAAACCCTCGAGAAATATGAGGTCAGAATTTCTGACTCATTAACAGAGGGATGGATCGAGGAGCTTTCCATCACCTTCTCTTTAATTCGTGCTCTGAGGTAGTACTGTGTTCTGTTGGCCGTCAGTCAGGTGAGAGGAGTAGTGCATTAGTGGTGGACACCTTTCCTGGGAGAGAAGACAGAGGTAGAGGTCACATGGGATAGTTTCGAGAAGGAATTTTGTGAGGGGTTCCTCTCCTCTATGGCGATGGCTGAGAAGAGACAGGAGTTTCCCCCCCCCCCTTCAGCAGGGAAGCCTGTTAGTTAAGGAGTTGGTGATCAAGTTCAATGATATCTTGTGTTTTTCCTCGGCTCTCTTTCTGGATGAGGTGTCTCAGGAAATATGGTAAGAGGAGGCGCTCCATACTTCTCATTAGTACATTGTCACTCCTTTTACTCTTCTGATGTACCTATAAGTACAGAAGAAGGTTGAGATAGTAGAGCAGATGCACTCGAAGGGAGGAACACCATGAGAAGTGAACTAGCTGAGCTCATCAAAGTGGAAGGAGTTCAGCAGCATATCTCTAGCCACATGGCCTTTATAGTTTCAGCAAGCAAGGTTTTGGCCTCATCAGTTCTAGTCCGGTGCATTTGTCCCTCACCGTTTTCTCGCAGGGCCAGGACTGAAGTGTTTCTCTTGCGGAGTTTTTGGGCGTGTCTAGAGCAGGTGTATGACTCGAGCTCCACATGGTGGAGGTGGGCAGTTTCATCACCCACCTCACCAACATCTATTTCATGCATGGCCTTTCTAAGAACAGTATCAGGCCCCTAGCCATCCGAGGGATGACCTTGCTAGAGGAGATCGACACTAGGTACCTCGACCCGGGAGTGGTTGGGGAGGTGGTCGACAACAACGAGGCAGAGGAGTTGGGTGTCGACTATTGCACGTTGCCGAATTAGTATCATTGATGGGACCAGAGGTCATTTGAGGTATGAACAGTTTATTCACCACTCTTGTTTCTGACTTGTTTGATTCAGGAGCTTTGCACTCCTTCGTTATGCCCGAATTATCCCATTCTCTGGGTCTGGATGTCGAGAGACTTTGTGTGCCCCTAGTGTTGAGAACACCAGTTGGGGGTCAGACCAGCATATCATACTTCTTCAGGGGATTTAGACTAATGTTGGGACCGCATCAGTTCAATGGAGACCTTCTTTCTTTGTAGATGTAGCAATACGATGTCATTCTAGGCATCGACTTTTTATTCACTATGCATGACATCATCGACTGCTATCGGAGCAGGTTTGAATTCTACAACAAGGATGGATGGCGTGTGGCTCTTGTAGGGGAGTAGAGTAATTAGGAGGGGATTCGACATGTGGAGCCACTCCTTTCTATGATGAATGAGATGTTAGTAGAGTTGTAGGACGCAGTAGTGATGGATATCCCAGAGGTCGTAAGAGAATTCCCTGATGTCATACCCGATGAGGTTGTAACTCTACCCCCTCAACATGACGTTGAGTTTGGGATAGACTTATAGCCCGGTGCCCACCCGATATCAGTGGCTCTTTATTAGATGGAACCTTCTGTGTTGTAGGAGTTGTGGATTCAGATTGACGATCTAATGGAGAAGGGCTTAATTAGACCCAGCGTCTCGTCGTGGGGTGCTCCAGTTTTGTTCGTAAAAAAGGCAGATGGTAGTCTACAACTGTGCATTGACTACTGAAGGTTGAATCAATTGAAGATCATCAATCTTTACCCCCTCCCGAGAATTGACGGTCAATTCGACCAACTAAGGGGAGCTGGTTGGTTCTCTAAGAGCGATCTGCGGTCTGGATACCACCATTTGAGAGTGAAGGAAAGTGATATCATGAAGAAGGATTTCAGGTGTAGATATGTCCACCTAGAGATCATGGTCATGACGTTTGGCATTAAAAATGCACCAGATACGTTCATTTACCTCATGAAATCTATTTTCCAAGAGTTTCTGGTCTAGGTCATTGTGGTGTTCATCGATGACATCTTTATCTACTAAAGATCAGAGGAAGAGCATATTGAACATCTTTGGGCTGTTTTGGGTGTCCTTTGACACCACCGTCATTATGGCAAACTATCTAAGGTAAAGTTCGTAATGTGAGTGGTACATTTCCTTGGACACGTAGTGTCTTAGAAAGGAATAGAAGCAGTCCCATCGAAGGTCGTGGTATTCTTTTCATGGGAAGAACCCATGAAAGTGGTGAGAGATCATAGTTTCTTGGGTTTGGCAGGCTATTACCGGAGGTTTGTGCAAAACATCTCCCAAGTTGTAGCTCCATTTACAACATTGACTAGGAAGGACAAAGCCTTTGTGTGGAGTGGCTAGTTCCAGAAATCTTTTGGATACCTAAAGGAGAAGCTAGATAGTGCTGCAGTGCTTAGATTACCTAAGGTAAGGGTGTTGTTTGAAATTTTTTATGATGCTTTTGGCCTTCGATTGGGAATATTACTGATTCAGGAGCGAGGAGTGATCTTTTATGGGTCTAGGCAGTTACATACTCATGAATGTAACAATGTCACCCACGATCTAGAGCATGCGGTCGTGGTGTTCGCATTGAAGTTGTGGCTACATTATATCATCGGAGAGCGCTTTATGGTCTTCTCAGATCACGAGTGCATGCGTTATATCTTTTCCCAGTGATATCTGAACATGCGGCAGTGGAGATGGGTTGAGTTCCTCTAAGATAACGACTTTGAGATCTCTTATACTAAGTGCAAGGGATATGTTGTGGGTGATTTCATGTGCAGGAAATCACAGAAGGAAGTATTTCGGGAATCTGCAGATGCATGGAGGGCGATGGAATTGTTGGCGGACTTTCATTTCGATGCAAGGGTACTTTGTGGAAGAGGTTGTTTGTTTCAGATGATTGTAGTTTCCTCCTTAGTGGTGCAGGTGGAAGGGTCTTAGTGGGGGTACATGGAGGTGGAAGTGATGTGGGATCGTGTTTATCAGGGAAATGATCTTGAGGGATGGTTAGAGGATGGTCAACATCATATGTTTTTCCGTGGAAGGCATTTCGTTCCAAAGATGATGCATAAAGGTGTTCTCCGTGAGATCCATGGTTCTGCTTCAATGGTACATCCTGGGGTCTCAATGATGTACCAAGGCCTAAGGGGACAATTTTGGTGGCTCTGGGAAAACAGGGCAGTGACAGAGTTTGTGGCTACGTTCCTCGTGTGTCAGCATGTAAAGGCTGAACACTATTTTCCTGGAGGCCCGTTACAGCCTTTAGATGTTCTCGAGTGGAAGTGGGATGATATCTCAATGGAATTAATCACTTTTATACCCATGGATTATGGAGGATATGATGCCACCAAGGTAGTGGTGGATTGGTTGACAAAATCATCACACTTCTTAGAGATTAAGGAGTCGATCCAGGGGAGCACCTTTGCCCCGAGGTACGTCGATGAGGTGGTGCGGTTGCATGGGATCCTAATATTTATTGTCTCTATCAAGACACGTGGTTTACCTGAAGAGTCTAGAGGGATTACAACATTCCTTTGGAACCCAGCTACGCCTTAGCACTGCATTCCACCCTCATACAGATGGGAAGACAGAACAAACGATCCAGACATTAGAAGACATATTACGGGAATGTGTTCTGGATTTTGGGGGATCATTGGTACAAAACCTTCCTCTAGTGGAGTTTTCTAATAACAATAACATCCACTCCACTATTGGTATGACACCGTTTGAGGCCGTGTATGGAACGCAGTGTTGTTCACCAGTTTGCTAGACATAGATTGGGGAAGAAGCTGTTCATGGGCCAGAAGTGGTGCAGGGCATCACAGAGAAGGTTCAGCTCATGCATGAGAGGATGAAGGCTGCCTCGAATAGGCAGAAGTCTTATGTCGATCGTAGGAGGAGGCCCTTGGAGTTTGAGGTTGGTAATCATGTGTTCTTTAATGTTTCACCTCGATGTGGGCAATGAATGTTTGGGAAGGGGAGTAAGCTCTCCCCTACGTTCATCGGACCTTTTGAGGAGTTGGGATGAGTTGGTGACACAGCGTATCACCTGGCATTGCCACCTCATTTGGAGAAAGTTCACAATGTCTTTCACGTCTCCCATCTTCTTCGATATCTACACGAAGACTCCCATTTCATATATTGGGGAGAGTTAAATGTCGAAGACGATGTGACTTTCATAGAATGACCAATCATGATCTAGGATCATAAAGAGAAAGTTCTTCGTAGATGAACCATCCCCTTGGTTCGTGTGTTGTGGAGGCATTCTAGCTTGAAAGAGTGCACTTGGGAGAGGGAGGCCCAGTTACACGTTCAGTACATGGATCTGTTTTGACTTCCTTATTGTTTTTGTTTTGATCAATCTTGAGATATTCTATATTGTGATTTAATATATGAAATGCTTGTTTTTCTTAGCGAATAGATGATCTATTCCCTGTTCTCTATGTGTGTGTGTCCAGATGTGTGATGATGGGAAAAACCTGACTGCTAATCAGGAAACTTTAATGTGGATGCGATTAAACCAATTCGGGCGAGTCAGTGCCGCCCAAAGTAGATAATATCCTGACATATAGGAGGGGACTCCCAAAATCATGAGTTGGACAGTGTAATCCTTGTACATTTTGTGAATTTTTGTGGTTGAATACTCTTGGGGGTGTTCCTGGATGTACGGCGGGGGGGGGGGGGGGTTCTGTTCCAGCTTTCCAACAACACATGCGTTTTCCCTAGAGAAGTATCTTTAGAGGGTGGTATCTTGTACACCTCTTTTATCCATTCTGGTTAGTTCTTATATTCTCAGGGATGCGAATAGATTATGAAATATATGAGGTAATGGCATGGGTTTTTGGGGACCATTACATTGTTAAAATCTAATGTTTGAGGTGTTCTGGGTGGTCTGGAAGGCCATCCCAGCTTCTTGTTTACTCGTAGCAGTAGCCTCGGCCTACCGGTAGCCTCGTCCTATAGGTAAACCTAGCCTACCGACGACCTTGGGGCACTGGTAGCTCTCAGCTTCCGGTGGCTCTTGGCCAATGGTACCTCTCGAAAACTGGTGGCTCTCAGCCACTGGTGGCTCTCGGCCATTGGTGGCTTTTGGCTACAGGTTTCCCTCGGCTACTGGTGGTTATCGCCAACCAGTTCCTCTCGGCTACCAGTGGCTTTCGCCAACCGGTTGCTCTCGAAAACCGGTAGCTGTTGCCAACCGGTATCTCTTGGTTACCGGTATCTTTTGCCAACCGGTATCTCTCAGATACTGGTAGATGTCGCCAACCGGTAGCTCTCGCCTATTGGTAACACTCGCCTACCCCACGGGTTTTCCAGTAGCGCCTCCTTTTTGCACAAATTGGTTTTAAAAAAAAATTTTGACCCCTTTAAGACAGTTTTAAAACCCATTAATGCCCATTAATGGCGTTTAATTAAATAATTGGTTAGCTAACCTCCATAAATGAAAAACCATGAGGTGTGATTCAGTGAAAAATGCCCCTAATGGAGGGGAAACTTTAATGGTTTGTGGTTTGTCCTAGCCTCATGGTCAACCCAGGATCCCACTTCTTACACGGTTTCATGTTTTTCTCTCTGTATCTTATCCATCATGGGAATGCTATATCTCAGCCTTTATCAGCCTTTATAACCTAAAGGCTTCTCCCTACTTTTTTTCTCGATCACCCTGGGCTCGGAATACCCTTCCTCCCGACGAGTTGTAACCCCACAAATTTTCCCTTGATCACATTCTGTGGAGTTATTGCTACTCCCGTGAGGAAATAACGTTGATCCTTGATCAGTCAAGTAGGGATTTTTTTTCATCGTGGATCGTTTTTCTGTATCATGTTGGGTGGGAATTAATTTTTCTCTGTGGAAATTGACGAATCCCAACATAATGAAGACAATGAATAGAACTTTAAAGAATAAAAGGTTGTGTGATCGATGTCCTGATATGCTCTTTTATGTGGATATGTGTTGTGAATTATACGGCCCTATGCTCCCTGAAAATCATGGTCGTTGGTGGTCCTTCTCTATGAACTAATTAACCTCAGTTCTCCTGCATGTTTAAATAACATTAACTTGGAAATGGTTAATTACCTATACTCGGTTAAATAAATTGAAAGCACCCAGATCAACCCTTTTCATTGATAACCCTGGTTAATGTACAGTGGAATCGAAACAATGGAGTGTGTTGAATCTTTTAAATTTGAAAATACCTTCATGGGCCTACCTTGTGTTGGTGGTGGCAGTTTGGTTGTTTCATTCACGATCACATATTTCTTGGTGGATATGGGTGGTGATGGGATCCCCTATTGTTATACATTCACTGGTAGTGAATTTGAGGATGTTTGGTTACTCTCCTTATATCACGAATTGGGTTGGAATCCTCTATTGATGAGAAACCATTTGTTCTAGGATTTTTGGGTTATGGGGCTATGTCAGGGTGTTTGTTTTGTTTCCAGTACTTTGAGGGATTCCTCTTGATCCATAGTTGTTGTGACTTCACAAGAGAACTGGGTGTGAATGATTAAATTACCCAATTTTTTTCCTTTCTGCATTATTGTTGTTTCATCTGTGAATGTGCATTTTAGTTTCCCAGTAGTGAAGGGATTAACTCATACTGAAATGTTATACCCTTGGTGCTAGTCGCCACTCTGGGGCCTACTGGAGGTGGGACTCAGTGGTCATTATCTCTTATTCAACTAAAATGAGGAAGGGTGTGCCAATCAGTTGTCCCTTCCCTCTTTTTGGGGAAGGAGGGTCGTGAAAATATCTCATGAAAGAGGATAAATCAAGAAACGATACTCTTGAAGAAGTAAGTCTGTACTGTGGGGATTTTAATGCAATCGATGGTGGTCAAATCATAGAAAAAATGGATAATCAGGGACTCAGTAAAGAATTGTGTCATAAGGACAAGCATGGATGAGGCATGTCGAGAAGGAGTAGATTATGTGTCACGACCCCCACCCTATAAAGTGTTCCCCTCATGGGTCGACAATGTGAGAAGGGAGATAATGTCCACGAAGTCCTGCCTCCAGTAGGCCCCATGTTGGCGACTAGCATCGAGGGTATAGTAACAAACAAATGGGAGGCATTACCCTATAAGAGAACACACACAGAAGGGAGAGATACGATAGACACCAACCAACTCCAACTCAGAACTTGATTAAAAAAGAAAACCAAGTTCAAAAATGTAATGTCATTCAAAAGCACTATAACAATAAGGTGAATAACATCAAGTACACAAAGGAAAGAAGAATAGCAGCAACCATAAGCTCAAACAACTCCTACAACGCCATGCTAGTAGAAACCAGATTGATCTCCAACCTGCTTCATATGACCTGAAAAAATGTTTATATATACACAGGGTGAGTATAACAGTATACTCAGTAGGATTCTCCCTGAAGCCTCTCATGCAAATGTAAAGAAAGAAAGCTAAAGCATAGTGAAAAAAAGTGAAACTATCTCATCACCTACACTGGTATACCATGTACCCAACCTCACTATGGCTACAATCACCATGTAACACAAAAAAGTATATAGAATATTGTAAAGAATATCAAGGGTACTCTGCTACAACTTCCCCACTATTTTTCCACTTTTCCCCAACATCACACGTTTTAAGAATCTCTATCCAAAAGGCATTCCTGCAGACACCTGGGTGATGCACCACATCATCCTCACAACCAAAAGTAACCAGGTAGTTTCTAGGAGCCACCACAGCTCGCATAACATGTATCATTCATCGGGTACTATAACTCAAGCCATTACATCCCATACACCAAGTTAGGATCCTCAATCCATCACAGCCTATACACGTTGAAACTATAGTAGTCCATCTGATACTATATCCAGAATAGATGTGTGTGAATAACCACAAGCCATTATAGCCCTCTACACACATATATAGGGAAAACAAACCGATGAGCCAAATGGAACAAGTATCTACCAAGAGAAGAGAGTAGGGCCAAATGGGGTAGTCAGCCTTTCATCCTCCCACCGGAATGTTGGGGAAAACACCCCCAAGTCTCAGAATCCCTGGGGTGTAAGTTTCCCATACTGATAGGGTGGAGTAGCGTATATAAGCACAAAAAGCATAGAATTTACTATAACTCACAACCACAATATGGTCAAAACCTAGTCTTAGAAACACTGCAGTGAACGTCTCTCAAAATTCGGGCAACAAATTCTAAGACTATGTATCCTATAAGATCATAACCATTTAAAGATCTTTATTAGATTAATTCATTCCCTTTTTATCAGTTCTGTTGTACGTTAATCAATTCTTTAAACATTAATTAACAATGAACAAGTTCCACATTAAAGTTCTATTGGTGTCACACCCAAATTCCACTACCCCTTTAAAAGTATAGCTTCATCATTAAGTTCCGGCAAACACTAACCCCAAGGGTTAACACCATTTATTTAAACAATAATTACAGAATTACATTCCAAGATTTTAAGGCATTCTAGAAAAACACTCTATTCTACTAAACAATAGGGGCTCAACACAGTGGGTAGAAGTACTACCCGTCGAGTCATTACAGCCTATAGAAAGAAGATCAACCCATTCCACCTTGAGAAGAAAAACATTGAAAGCATGTGGAATACCTCGCGTGTCATTGCCTCTATCGGGAGAAGGGTAAGAAAGACCAGCTACCTTGAGAAGTGGGGAAAAGTAAAGAAGAAAAACAACCATAGAACCCGCAAGCAACCAATAATCGCATACAACCCATTCCATCAACCCTGGTGTCCTCCCTGACACCCACATGCATAAAATAATGAATATCGCCACTCTAGGAATCATCTGCTGCCACAACCAAAAAGGCCTCTATTCCCCCACATTTCACAACAACCATACATGATCACATTACAACACAAGCAGCAGGGAAGCAAACATCACATCAATTGGGATCTTGGCCCTTTTACAAAAAATTGGGTAACTCAGAACCCTATGAATGAACTATCAAACAATAAAATCATTAAACCATCTTGAATTAACAGATTTATAATCTGTTGGTTCCAAAATTGGGAACCTAACCAGTAGGCTATCACAAATGATTATACATGCTTACTAGGACAATTTGATTAACATCAAATTACAATAGGAACTCATTTCATTTACATGCCTCTTTATCTTTAGCTAATGAAATATCAATTAGTCCTAGTTTACATTCTTTACCAATTTCCATCAAGAACATCAGCTATGCAATGCAAGCATAGTATCACACTATCTAGAAAAACTATAGGCAATAACATACGATCGATAAATATTTCTTTATCTGATTCAAAGTATATATTATGTCAATTACATTTTCATCCAGTGGTATTAAACATTCAAATAATATAGTTTCATGTAAACGAAATAAAAGCAACGAATCCCCTACCTCATGGTTTTTGATGAAAACCCCAACAATGGATAATACACAGGAAAGCATGGTTGATTCTCCAAAAACCCGCCTTAGATCTCTCCACCTAGCAAGATCAAGACCAAATCTCAACATATTTGGAATCCAAAAATATAGATCGACACATAACGGGCATAGATCTACGATAACTATAGAGGAGGATAAGTATATCCAAGTGGATCTATGAAATCGATTAACAACAAAGAAGAACGAAGAAGAACTATCACATTCCTCAAAAAACTGGCTTCGATTCGCCAAGAGAAGCCTTCAGATTGCCTCTAAAATGCATGGGACAGGTTATCATACCATCAAGGAAGGGTAATCCGTAGTTAGGGCCTCTTAATAGATTAAACTAACCATTTAGAGCCAAAACGAGTTAGATCAACAATTTTAGGATCTAGGATTAAGTGCTCGCATGGTTAGTCAGCGTGGAATAACAAACCATGCACCAAATGTGCATCAGCTACTACCTCGTCACATACTCCTCGCACGATAAGGCCGCACGGTTAGACAAACCGTGCATTAACCGTGCATTAGCCATTGTCTCCAAAACCCACCTTGCACCGTTTGGCCACACGGTTTAGGTAAAACGTGTGCTGCCTGTGCGAAAGGTATTTCCCTATATTCTTCTTTAATATGAAACCCAAAAGCACCCCATGTCACCTTAAACTCACATAACACCTCCAACACTGCATTTTCACAATGAAATTTACTGGAGGGGTCTGGGACATTAAATCAGATACCTCCCCAAACATTCTTGTCCTAGAGAATAAAAAACCCACATAAAGAGAAAACAAAATATTGTCTGAACAACCACTCGTTGATATACCTCTAAGAATAGAAAAATCCTCCAAAACAATAAAGGGAGCCGTCTCATAAACAAGAATTTTTCATAACCACCGAATTTACGACGATACATGAGAAGAGTTAATCATCAAAAAACTCTGGGTAATGAGAATGTATCTGTTACTCATGTTCCCAGGAACTCTCCTCTATTCCACCATGTCACCACAAGTCACAAAAAATGTAATAGAATTCCTTCACAACACCTTATCCTTGCTGTCTTGGATCTACATAGGTCACTCCTCAAAAGTTTCATCATCATCAACATTGATCTCTCCCCAATCGATGATGTGAGAGTCATCATGGAGATAATGATGAAGCTGTGATACATAGAAAACATCATATATCTGACTCATATGTGTGGGAATTGCTACTCGATACGCCACCACTCCAACATGAATTGACACCTAGAAGGGCCCAACAGACCAGGGAGAAGTCTTGCTTCCCTGTCCAAACCTTCGCTTCCCATGATGGGGAGCCACCTTCAGAAACACATGATCCACAACATTAAACTCCATGGGCCTCCCTTGATGATCGACATATGATTTATGATGATTTTGTGATGCCTTCATCCTCTCATGAATCACCTAAACCATCTCTGTTGTATTCTAAACTAGTTCCGGTAAGAGAATTTTTGACTATCAAACCCTATTCCAAAACAACCGAAAAAGGCATGGTCGAAAATACAAGGCTTCAAATGAAGCCATACCAACAGTGGAGTGAAAACTATTATTCTAAGATAAATCCACCATGGGTATGTGCCACATACACAGACCTCTGAAATCATGAACACAAGAGCGTAACATGTCTTCCATAGTTTGGATGGTTCGCTTGGTGCAGTGCTATGGAATTGTTGAGAACCAAAAGCATTTTGGAGACCTCTCCACACGCTGGAGGTAAAACGAGGATCTCGATCCGAAATGATCATCATGGGGACTCCAAAAAGTTCCACCACCTCCTCTAGATATTTCCTCGACAAAACATCCAATGAGATTGACTCATTGATTGCTAAAATGTGGGCCGATTTTGTTAAATAATCCACCACCAACAAAATAGCATCATGTCCTCCTAGAGCTTGAGGTAAACTATTAACAAAGTCCATTGAGATATCCTCCCACTGCCACTGAGGAATATATAATGGATGGAGAAGACCCCTGAGAACACGGTGTTTGGACATCACCTTCTGGCAGACTAAACATCGAGACACAAACTCTGCAACTGCACGCTTCATCCTAGGCCACCAAAACTAGTTCCTCAAGGATTGTTACATCATTTTCACACTAGGTTGTACCGCTAAAGGTGAAATATTGAACTCACAGAGTACCGTCATGTGCATCTTCAATGGAACAAAAATCCTTCCATGATACAACACTATGTGTGGTTCATCCTTAGACCAACCATCAGGGGCCTCAACATAAACAATTCGGTCTCTCCAAACCTCCACCTCTAGATCCCCCAACTGGGACTCTTCTTCCTTCTGAATCAGGGATGACTGTACCGTCATCTAAAAATGACAAAACCTACCCCCATCTTCTACTATTTCAAGATGCACTGCTGACAGTTCTTCCATTACTCTCCAAGAATCATCAGATTCACACATATAATCACTACATGACTTTCGACTCAGTGGAAAAGCTACAGCATTCCCCTTTCCAAGTGTATATGATATTTAGAAGTTGTATTCCTTTATGAACTCCATCCATGGTTGATGTCGTATGTTCATGTCACAATGGGAGAAAACCTACCTCAAACTCTTATGATCGGTGAAAACCACAAAGCCCTCACTGATGAGGTAATGTCTATACAACTCCAGATCAATCACCATAGATTCCAACTCAATAACATGGGTGGCATAGTTTCATTCATGGGGACGTAACTATCGAGACCCATAAGAAACAACTGACCCCCATTGCATGATGACACATCCTAACCCCAGATGTGAAGCATCGTAGAAGACATCAAACTATACTCCCTTAGGAAGATGACAAATGACTGGAGAAAATACTAAATTCTCCTTTAGATACTCAAAAGCTTCCTAGAACTTATCAGTCAATATGAATGCCTAATACTTCTTAGTCAAAGCAGTCAAAGGAGTTTAAACTTGTGAAAAATTGGATACGAACCTCATGTAGTAGCCTGCGAGACCAAGGAAACTTCGCACCTCAAACACTATCCTTGGGGCTAACGAAGACACAACTGCTTCTATCATAGGTGGATCCAAAAGTATTCTATATTGGGACAGAACATTACCCATGAAAAATAATTCTTGAGTCCAAAAATCACACATTGACAACATCTTGAGTAGCTGATGTCGATGAAGAACTCCCCAGACTACTCGTAGATGCTCTACATGTTCCTCTTCATATGTAGAGTACACAAGGATGTCGTCAATGAAAACTACTACGAACATGTCCAGGAACTCACAGAACACTCCATTCGTCAATCAAATAAAGACAAATGGATCATTCGTCATGCCAAAAAGAATGTCAACGAACTCACAATGCCAATGACGACAACAGAAAGCAGTTTTCGGGATATCATCATCCTTCACACGCATTCGATGATATCTCGAATGCTTATCGATCTTTGAGAACCAACTTTAACCCTTCAGTTGAACGAATAATTCATCAATTTGAAGAATAGGATAGCGATTATTTATTGTCACTTTTTTTAAGCGACGATAATCGACACACAACCACAATCTGTCATCAGACTTCTTCATGAACAAAACTAGTGCACCACAGGTTGACACACTTGGCCAAACAAAACCGCCCATTAACAGACCATCAATCTGTATACATAGTTCTCGTAACTCAGAAGGGTCCATCCTATATGGATACATTAATATAGGAGAATCTTCTGGCTATAGCTCAATCCCAAACTCGATCTCTCATCGAGGGGGTTGTGCTATAACCTCTTCTGGAGGGACATCTGGGTACACCTACACGACCCTAGGAAAAGAAAATTTCTGAACCTATGAAGAACTCAACATCATCTCAGACATCATGGAAGATATGGATGGAATGTGCCTATGCCCCATATGAGGATCTCACTCACAAACAAACACAACATGTTCTCCATCTCCACCAAAAAAAACAACCTTCATCCTAAAGCAAGCCAAGACAGGATACACCGAATACAACCAATCCATTATAAGGATGACATCATAAGGTTTTATTTGGAAACATAGTAAATCTCACCATGAGTGGTGTTTCCACAACACTAGCTCAATATCTCTACATATTTCAAACAAGTTAGCTCGACCTCCAACTAGCGTATTCAACGCCAAGGGAACTTGAAGCCTCTCTACCTCATGTCCCAAAGCATGGAAAAGGTTAGTTGATATGAATGAGTGTGTTTCTCTTGAATCAAACAAGGAATACACCATGGTAGAAAACAATAAAAGGGTACCTCGACCGACATCTGGCTCACCTGGAGATGGCAACGCTACCGAATGAAGCTGACCACAATCTCCTCCACGACCTCTCTGACACTGATGAATAACACCACCATGGCCACGCTCTGCTCTCTGAGGACAGAGAGCGTCCTGGGGTTGTCCTCTACCTGCCCCATCAACCCTATGCTGATCTAAAGCTAGTGCAACTGGATGCTGCTGCCTCAGCTGGAATAGCGTCAATGGAGGAACCTGAAGCGTAATACCTAGTGCACTATGACCGCTCTGAATGGTTGAGAAATCTCATTGCTGATGGCCACGACCACCACAAGATAAACAACTACATGACCCCTTGTCATAGGCTTGAGAGTTGCTACCTATAGAGAAATGAGATGTGAATGGATGGGACCTACCCCTGGATGAACGACAACTCTTCTGCCCTGAAAACTGGGGACCCCAGACCACATCTTTGTTCATGAGGAATCTAGTCGATTCCCCTCTCGTGATGATCCAGTCATAGACAAGTTACTCTCGACAAATTATTCCCCCGCAAGCACCTCAAGATATGTTTTTAGCATAAATGGGTTGACCTGGCGTTGGATATCTGGACGTAAAGCCTCCTCGAAATTCCTCGCCCTGGCCTCCTCATCTGGTCACAGGTCCAAAGAATATCGTAAAAGGTTCCTGAAAATGATTCAAAACTCTTGAACACTAGAGCTCCCATGTCGAAGGGTAAGAATCTCCTGGTGACTAGACGCCTTCACAGTTGATGAAAGATACTCGACTCTAAACCTATCTCAGAACTCCTCCGATGAGATCGCTAACTTCTCATGATCCCCGAGGAACATAATCCACTTCTGCCTCCCTGCTCCACGTTGCTTCGTCACAGCTAAGGACACACAGGGCTCCTTCTAAGCATGAATCGAACTGAGACATATCTCAACCTCCTCCAACCAGTCTTTTGTGACTGCATCTGAAACAGATCCCTCATACTTCTGCAAACTCTGGCGTGGAATCACATTGAGTGTCTACATCCATATGTCCTTGTCATCAACCTCTACCCTGTGGCGATCTACTAGAACAACCTGGAGGAATTTTTCTATGCAAACCTGATGAGGACGTCGACCTGGAGCCATAATAGTAAAATAACATACCATTAGAGCTCTTAAACCGTGAATATGGATGATTTAACATCAACTAATTAAATTTTTCATTTCCATGATTTTTGGTTATCTTATCTGAATGCCTACCCGTTCAAATAAAGGAACAGAGAAGAATGATGCATGATCCTTTCCTAGGCCTCTACCATGAAAATAGTATCACCTTGTGTTTGTAGCCAATGTAAACATAATGATCTGTACATCAGATCATTGGGGGGCCTAAAAGCCTATGTCTCAATTGGTCTACAGTGTTTACATTACTTGCTAACCATGAATGACACCATAGACCAACCAACCAATTCAACCTCAGCTATTCAAAACTCCAAACTCCATACTATCTCTCAACCAGAACATTGATAACACTCTATCATGCCCCTCCCCAATAAGTGTATGCCTCTTGGTTCGACAATGTGAGAATGGAGAATATGACCCCCCAAGTCTGGCCTCATGTAGTCCTCGAGTAGGCGACTACCATCGAGGGTATTGTAACACACAAATGGAAGGCATTACCCTCTAATAGAACACACATGGAAGAGAGAGATAATACAGACTACAACCAACAACAACTCAGAATTGGAATATAAATGAAACCCAAGTGCAAAAATGAAATGTAATGAAAAAGTTCTACAACTATAAGGGGAAAAACTGCAAGTACCCAAAAGAAAGAAAAACATAAGAAACCACATGCCCCAATAGGTCCTGCATCACCAAGCTAGTAGAAACCAGTTTGATCTAAATCCTGATCCATGTGACCAAAAAACAGTCTATATATACATAGGGTGAGTATAACAGTATTCTAAGAAGGATCCTCCCCAAAGCCTCTCGTACAAAATTAATTAAAGAATGTTAAAGTATAGTAAACAACAAGTGAAACTAACTCATCACCAAAACAAGTAACCTATGTTCCCAAACTCACCATGGATACTATCAAAAAGTAACGCATACAAGAATATATAATATAGTAATGAATATTAAGGGTACCCCACTTCTACATCCCCACTGGTTTGCGGCTTTTCCCCAACATCATAGGTCCTAAGCAACTCTCACCAAAAGGGTAGCCCACAGACACCTGGGTGAAGCACCACGATCGGCACCTCGTGCACCACAAAGGCTTACCCGCATACACCTTGGAAAAGTACCACACCATCATAACAGACAAAAGTAACCATGTATTTTACAGGAACCACCACAGCATGCATAATGTGAATCATATATCGGGTATTATACCTCAAGGCATCAAAGCCCTTACACTGAGTATGGATCCTCAAGCCATCACAACCTATACCAATTACACCTATAGTAGTCCATAGTATACTATATCTACAATATATGCATGTGAATAACCACAAGCCATTACAACCCTCTACACATATATATGGATAAAACTAACCATTTTTCCTAAAGGCACAAGTATCTACCAAGAGAAGAGAGAGGGACCAAAGGGGGTAGTCAGCAATACATACTCCCACCAGAATGTTGGGGAAAATACCCCCTAGGGATCAGAATCCCAAGGGTGTCAGTTCCCCTTACTGAAATGGAGGAGTATCATATAGAAACCCAAAAGTTACAGAATATACTATAACTCACAACCACACAATGGGAATGACCTAGTCTTAGATACACTACATGAAACGTCTCTCAGACGCTGTGATGCTACTTCTATGACTAGGAATATTATAAGCACATAACCTTTTAAAGAGATTTATTAGCGTACATCATTCCCTTGTTATTAGTTTCATTGTACATTAATTAATTAGTTAAACATTAATTAACCATGATCATTTTCACACTAATGTACCAATGGCATCACACCCAAAGTCCTCTTCACCTATAAAATTATAGCCTCATCATTAAGATTCAGCGAACTCCAACCCCATGGGTTAAAACCATTTATTTAAACATTCATTAATGAATTACATTCCCATATTCCTAGGAAATCTAGAAAAGAATTCTATGCTACTAAACACAAGGGTCTCAACATGATGAGTAGAAGTACTACCTGTCGAGTCTTTACCTCCTACAATAATAGCGTAGACCCATTAACCCATGATAAGCTAAACACGGAAAGCACGTGGCATACCCTGTGTGTCTTCAACTCTTTCACGAGAAGGGAAAGTAAGACCAGCTTCCCTGAGTAATGGGGAAAAGTTAAGGAGACAAACAATTGATGAACATAAAATCAACCAACAATCACATCCAAACCATTCCATCAACCTAGTGTCCTCTCCGACACCCACATGCATAATGCATCTCGCCACTCTAGGCGTCATCTACTGCCACAAACAAAAAGGCCTCTATTCCGCCACATATCACAACAACCATCCAAGATCGAATCATAACACAACCATTAGGTAATCAAACATCACATCTATTGTGATCATGGACCATTAACAAACATGTAGGTAACTTAGAACCCTACATGGAATTATCAAAAAATCAAATCATTAAACCATCTTGAATTAACAGATTTATATTCCATTGGTTCCAAAATTGAGAACCTAATTGGGAAGCTATCACAAATGATTAAACATGCTTAATATGCCAATTTGATTAACATCAAATTACAACAAGAACCTGATTCATTTACATGCCTCTTTATCACTAGCCCAAAAATATCAATTAGTCCCAGTTTACATTCTTTACTAGTTTCCATCTAGAAAAACATCTATGAAAAGAAAGCATTGATATCACACTACCTATCAAAACAAGAGGCAATAATATACGATCAATACAGTTTCTTTATCTGATTCAGAGTATTTATTATGTCAATTTCATTGTCATACTGTGGGATTTAACATGCTAACAATATAGTTGCACGTAAAAGAAAGAGAAAAAAGTTATCCCCTACCTCAATGTTTATGATGAAAACCCCAACAACAGAGAATAGATCGGAATGCCAGGTTGATTCTTCAAAAACCCGCCTTAGATCTCACCTCCTAGAAAGATCATGACCAAAGCTCAACATATTTGGAATCCACGCACATAGAACTATCCATAATGAGCGTAGATCTATGAAACCGAGTGTGGAAGAGAAGTAGATCCAAGTGGATCTATGAAACCGATCAAGAACACTGAAGTATAAAGAAGAACGTTCACATACCTCAAGAAACCAACTTCGTTTCACCATGAAAAGCCTTCGTATCACCTCCAAAATGCTTTAGAGAGGTTGTCATACCCTAAGGGATGGGTAATCCCTAGTTATGGCCGCTTAGGAGCTTAAATGAACCATTTAGAAGAAAATATAGTTAGATCCACAATTTTAGGATATAAGATTAGGTGCCCGCACGGTTTAACAAACTGTGCACCAACAGTTTATTAGCTACTATCTCATCAAAAACTCCTCACATAGTTAGGCAGCACAATTAGTCAAACTGTTCTCTAACCATGTGTTAGACACTGCCTCCATAACCAACCTTGCACAGTTTGGATGAACGGTTTCGGCAAACCGTGTGCTGCCCGTGTGAAAGATATTTCCCTTTAATCATTCTTAAAAGCCCACCCAAACGCACCCCAATTCACCTTAACCTCCCAAAACACCACTAACAGCTATTTTTCATAATGTAATGGACATTAGGGGTCCGGGCCATTAAATTCTATCGATTAGATGTGACCACAAACTATTTAATGGTATAAGAAGAATGTACACGGCTTGTTCTACCAATTTACACGGTGTGTAATTGCCTTAACTGGACCCCGCATTCAACATTCACCTGGTTACCACCCATGACCATCTGCTCAGCTATTACATGGCCCGCACATGGCTTCATGCATCAACTGGGTACATGGTTTGAACTCATGAAATTTCCATAATCTCCACTTTTTCGAAAAAACAAACTGAAAAAGAAAAACATGTCAAAAATAAATTTCTTGGTACTTTCAATCTTCTCCCCTTAATGGAATTAGTCTCTGAATTTCACTAGCAAGTCGGCGTAGAAGAAGAATCCTCATACTTATCTTGCCACTGCAATCATACATTGTCCTCCCTCTCCAAAGTCTCACCATGTAATCGCCCATGCTAACATATCACTCGTACCAATGGAATAGAACAACCATGATGAACATTCCCACTATGATCAACAATCAAGATAAGATGCTCCTCGAATGAGTCGCCCATATCTAAATCAACCTCCTCATGTTGGAAATCATGATCCATGTCTAAGATGTATCTTCAGAGATGAGAAATATGGAAGACGTCATGCATGTCCTAGTACCCCTGAGGTAACTATAGCTGCTGGGAAACTGGCCTGACTCAATCCAAAACCTCAAACATCCCAATATATCATGGTAAAATATTACACTATCCCATAATCCTCCTATGTCTCAAACACAGTGTGACACGAAGGAAAAGATGATCTCTATCCATGAACTATAGAGGTAATCTTCGTCGATCAACATAAGTCTTCTGTCATGACTATGTATTAGACAATATCTAATGAATCAAATCTATTAGCACTATGGCCTCCTAGACATGATGAGATCCCAACATAGTTGCCTCTCCCACCACCATCCACCATAAGGATGATCGACATGGCCTACCCTATAGAGCCTCATAATGTGACATCTGAATAGTTTATTAAATACTAATATTATAGACCAACCCAAAAAGAGGTATATGATTATACCGAGAAACTCTAAAATCTAGGATACATGCTCGATTCATATCCTTAAGCACCTCAATCGTACGTTCAGACAGACCATCTATCTGGGGATGGTATGTTGTACTCATAAGTAAATGTGTACACAAAGCCATTTGATGTCCATGTGTGACAAGAGAAGTAAAACTGGTATCCTTGTATGAAACAATTGAGTGAGGAACTCCATGTAAGCATACAATCTCTTGGATGTACAGCTTCCCCACCTCATTAACACTAAAGGTCCCCTTGATTAGCAAGAAGTGAGAAAACTTCATGAGTCTATCAGTGACAACTCAAAATCCATCATTCCCTCAAGGGGACCTTGGAAGACATGTCTAAAAATCCATCGTGACATTATTCTACTTCATCTAAACAATGGGTAAAGACTGAAAAAGCCATGATGGTGCTAATGGTCTGCCTCCACATACTAAAAATTGGAATTTCTCATCACAAAAACAAGAAAAATCATTGTTCATTACATTCCACCAATACTGATGGTGTAGATCACGATACATCATGTTGATAGCAGGATGAACTTCCCAAACAGAGGAAGGAAGATCCTCCATCATCTTCTCATGTATGTATATGGACACCCACATGTTCCCATGAAATTACGAGATATTATCCTCCACTATTGTTTATCCATGAGTGGGGTCCTCTCTAGACATACTCTCCCTTAGGGAATGGCCATCAGGATTTGATAAATTCCTCCTTCATACTAGATCATGTAGAGTAGAGGTAACAATCGTGGAAGAAAGAAACGACTTCCCATGTCTGTCATGCACCTCCTATTGTATCTCAAAGAAGAGATCCAAAAACATCCACTCACTACATGGCTACTGAACTACCTATAACTGAGTCCTCCTGCACAATGAATAAACCATTGTGTTAACTTTTCCAAGTTTACTAGAATGTGCAATGTTAAATGACTGAAGGTGCTCAACCCTTCTTCACTGTCAGAAATTCAGGTCACGCTGAGTAATGATATACATGAGAATATTTTGGTCAGTGAAAAACACCAAATATTCTCCCAATAGAAAATGTCACCAACAACATAATGAATGAACAAATATAGCCAATTCATGGTCACGATTTAGATATTTTTTTTCATGTGGCCTCAATTACTAAGACCATTATGAAATAAATCTTTCTCTATGCATATGAACAGATCCCTACCCAATACAAAATGCATCACAGTAAACAATATAGTTCTTTCCCAACATTGGAAAAAAATAGTATAAGTACTGAAGCCAGCCTCTCATTCAGCTCCTAAAAGGATGAATCAAATGAATCTGACAATATGTACATCCCAACATTCTTATTCAATACCATCAGTGGCACTGTAATGTGTGAAAATCTTGTATGAAATGTCTGTAGTAACCAACGAGCACTATAAAACATCATACCTCAGAGACGTTATTCCGATTCTCCCAAGAAACCACTTCTCTCACTTTCTATGGGTCCACTGATACTCATTTCACTGAGATCTCAAGACCCAAGAAGTGAATATGGACCATCCAAAACTATCATTTTGAGAGATTGGCATATAAGAAATTCTCTCTTAGTGTACTAAACACAATACTAGTATGTATAGAATGGTCGTGTCGAGTGTTAGAATGTTCCAAGATATCCTCCATAAATACTACAACAAAAGAATCCAAGTATGGATGGAACACTCAGTTCTTCAGTTCCATAAAGACTAAAGGCACGTTAGTGACACCGAATGGAATAACCACATACTCGTATAGAACATACCTACTCTTAATGGATTTATGAGGTTTACCAGATGGTCCAACACACAACAGATGGTAACCATAACTCATGTAAATCTATGAGAACACTTTGGATCCTTGAATATGGTCAAGGAGATCTGCAATCCTCGACATGTGATATCAGTTCTTGACTGTCAATTGGTTCAACATCAGATAATCCCCAAAAATATTGAGGGTGCCATCAACCTTCTTCGCAAACATGTCATGAAATCTTCAAGGAGAAGTACTGGGTCGGATGAATCACTTTTCTTGTAAATCCTCTAACTACTTATTGAGCTCACGTAAATATGTTGTAGCCATCTTATATAGAGGAGTGTACACTGGTGCGGCTCTAGGAACAATCATAATAGAAAAGTGAATATCTCTCTTTGGAGGAAAACCTAAAAATTCCACCAGAATGACAGCCCTTAAATGATCAACCACTGGATGAAAGTCCTTCTGTGAAGTCCTCCAGAATTCGAGATATAGACTAGAAATATGGGCTATAACTCCGCCCAACCCATGACGTCCAGGCCTTGTTCTTCTTTCCTGGACAACCCATACACACTTGTGTAGAATCGAACATCCCTCTAGTGATGTGGAACTCTCCCTAGGGACATAGAAATCGACAATAACATGGTAGGTTACTGACCACTAAATTCTGAGAATGATGTAATAACCTTTCATCACTAAGACATTGAGGTTCCATAAAATGCTTCACCCACAAACCTCAAGAGGAAACCCTTGAAATGATGTACAGAAGACATTATTTTACCCAATGGAGTGTCTTGTGTCACAATATAAACAATAGAAAATATAAAAATCCCATGGATCTCAACTACAGAATTAGATATAAATCTCTAGGAATCCCCTGTATCAAAAAGGTATGTCGCTAAAAATGAGGAAAATAGAACCATAGATCAAAATGTAGAGGTTCTTGGATCTTTCTTCTCTTGGGACTTCTCCACTAAAAATTTCAGGCATAAATCGTGGCCTTGTGACTCTTCATGAAAACCCATAGATATCGACCATGTTGTCACTGAATGCCTGGTGATTTCCCACCATAACCATAACCGCCTCCTCAGCCTGAATGGACGGAAGAACTCTAGTTCCTGGAATGATGAGAAACTGGTGGTGCTACTCCTGAACGGGGAGTAATAGAAGAACATCAGTCACCTACTTATGGTGAAAAAACTGACAGAAACTCTAAAGGTGACCCATAATTATTTAATATTTTCACACTAGTGGGTCTCTCAAGCAATGTGGCCTTGTTTGAATGCTCTTCCTCCACTGGTAGAACACCACCTGGAAACCATATGATATATCTAATCTCCAAGGATCTCTACATTTTGACTCCATGTGGAGAATAATGCTACCAGTATGGAGGGATACCATCTACGGATGTCGGGTCGCCCTAGCTCACATTTCCAGAAACCCTCATATTAGGCTCCAAAATTAGTGCATGGTTGATTATAGAACTGATGGATGTCAACCTGAAGAAGTTCACCAAAGAACGGATGTTGTTCCAGATACCATCCTCAAACATTCTCACCAAAAATAACTCATCACCTCCTAGAATGGGTGTAAAGAATTGTAGCTCTATGAAGAGTGAAGAATACCCCATTACTGAA
The DNA here is from genome assembly GCA_963277665.1 of Viscum album. Lineage (NCBI taxonomy): Eukaryota > Viridiplantae > Streptophyta > Magnoliopsida > Santalales > Viscaceae > Viscum > Viscum album. The sequence goes on along the minus strand of OY728121.1, from coordinate 1,192,036,370 downwards.
ATAGTACCCTACTATAGAATCAGGACCTTTCGGGTTCAATCAACCATCAATGAATCAATGTAGATGTAATCGTATATGGCATGTTGGAAGTCATCCCATGCCATGACCTAATGGTGTCCTAACTATGAGATCACATCCTGCCATCTCTTCAGAGATTCCCAAAGCATATATATTGTGATCTTCACCCTCCTCTCTAGAGGATTCTCTAGATGGTCGATGATTGATATCATGTATTCTATCCCTGACTCTACAACATGAGTTCATTCATCCCCTATGAAGGTGGGAGGATGCTACTACAAGAATAACCATGTCAATTCTTCCGTAGATGGGGCGGGATGAGGTGCTCCCTGGATGGTCTGCGTAAACCTCATAATGCAATCTCAAAACTACACATCATCACTTGTGTCCTGAATGAAGTCTGGTGGAAAGAATGTCACAACTGGAGGATCTATTTGTAGTCCCTGATCATCAATGTTTGGTGTCTAATCACTTCCGTGAATCTGGAGTACATCCAGAGGACAACGTGGTGGCATGACTCTACAAGGTCAAGCACATGGCTTAGATTAAGATTATGAAGGACTGAAGCATTTATGTGATTGAAGGGAACAAGATAAATAAATCATAATTTTTTTTGAAAACAATGATACACGGAATGTATAATACCTACACAGGGTGTTCACTTAATCTTTCACATGGGAATGTACGTTTTTCCAACCAAGGTTGTGAAACACCCCATACACATGGCATGTAGTCCTAACACATGGTGTGTACTTTAGTCCTCTTCACCTGCACGATTTCCCTCACAATGATAAGTGACACGGTTCTCTTAGAACATGACTACATTGCGTGTGCTTCCTGAACATGGCATGTACCACCTATGATTCATTTGCATGTGTCGTTAAACACATGGTTGAAGACATGGTTGAATCTATACGATGTGTTTGTGCTAGACACGATGTGTACTGGAAGGATTTCACTTACCTGTGTGGTTAGTCACACGGCCAGTTACATGGGTTTAATCACATGGAGTGTTCCAGATTGAAAAAACATGTTTAACTTAATATTTATCCATCTGTGTCGTCAGTCACAGGGTTGGACACATGGTCCACTAAACATGGTGTGTACATCTGGTATAGGATTCGTCTGCCCAAGGATTTCCCAACCCCATGTCTCTGCCCACACATATGGAGACATGGAAATAGACATCACAACATATACATATGTAAATGGTGTTTACATATGAAAATCAGTTCCTTCCCTAACAGAAGGACACATGGAATGATTCATCATTACTGGTAGTGTATTCTAGGTTTTTCCATATATTATGCCTCAAAAACTACTCCAAAACATTATAAAAACACAAATACAAATTTGATGTGCCAAATTCTAATCTGTGAGGGCCCATACTCCCCACGAATCAATGCTTGGCATCTACTACATGTCATATACAAGGAAAACAAGGAAATTATACACCAAATTCTAATCCATGAGGGTCCATAACACCTCAAAATACAAATTTTGGAGTTCATTCAAAAAAAAATTAACACAATTCAGAACCCTATAAAAAACAGGTATTAAATCAGTGCATCTATCACAACATCACACATATCTAACATAGCATCTATCAAAACAACATGCAATCTGTAATGCACCCTAAATGGCATGGAAGGAATGCATGACATGTGATTTATAGTCTGTTTCTATATGATGTATGAGATGGAATACTCGTATCTCATCTTGTTGAAACAGAAATAGAATCTCAATTATATCAATGATAATTTCATAATGCAAGTGAATCATGAAAGGTGAAATCAAATCAACTATAAATTTTCAAAATACAAAAAAATGAAGTAATGAAGAAAATTTATTTTTCAATGAGAACAAGTTATCTAATATAAAGAACAACTTATTACCAAGTACATATTAAATTTTATCTATAGTTATTGGCTCCAAACAGAATTTCAAGAAGAAAAGAACATTCCTCTATACAACATTGGAACATCCTGGTACTTAGTGCCTCCAAGAATTGCCTCGTACCCAGTAGGTCACAAGGCCTCAGGCACATTTCCCCAAACTCCAACGGATTTCGACTTGAAGTGAGGGCCATGGGTCTAATAGTGGTGAAACAATGCCCTAATAATCATAGTAACAAAGTGGAAACAAACTGATAACAATTGCAAAATCAGTAATAACATTCAAAAAGTAGACAACAGAATACTAAAAGTAATAAGAAACATGAGTACATATATAAATAATGAATTTTACATATGTTTGGATAAAATCTAAACAAGTTACAATGATCGAATACAGTACTAAACACATGTTTAAGAAGAAAAATTAAACAACTCCTCATCATCACAAGCCTCATCTTGGTCTCATGTACTCTATCACTTCAGCATTCATATGCCATAAGTAAAAGGGTGATTTCACTTATCTATATCTGCTAAAAAATAATTTATTTTCTCCCAAAAACATGACCCAAACAGGGTGTGAGACTAATGCTAGATGGAAGACACCCACTGATCTCTGCCTAATATTCAGTGAAAATATATGGTAGGAAATAAAAAAATAAGAAATAAATAAGGAAATTCCAAACAGTAACAATCATACAGTTTCAAATGCATTAAATATTCGTATATCAAGAAAAAAATTAATTACAAATAGGTCACCATATAAGAAGTACTCATATCATAGACCCTCTAGTTAGACAAAAAAACAAAAGCATCCATCTGGTAAGTACACATAGTCTAACCCCTCTGGTTCAGTATAAAAAATGACTTTTTTAGGAATCACTCACTGTCAATTCTCTAAGCGGTCTTTTATTGGATACTATTGACAATCTGGGGAGTCACTCAACGTCCATTTCCCCATGTGGTCTGATAAATTGGAAATTACAGACACATTAAGGGAGAACAATATACATCCACTCTATGGTCTCACAATGTTATGTAAAAAACACTCTAAAGAATCCCTTATCTTTTATTCTCCCTATGGTCTACTACACTGGGTTCTCAAAGTCCTAGGTAAGTTGATCGAGCACAACGATATATGGCAGCTAAATTAAATCTGAAGAATTTATTGAATAAATATTCAACATTACAACATAGCATGTCAGATAAAATTACACCATCCAAACAACACTAGGCCTGGGAAAGACATTAGCCTAAGATGTATAGCAAGACCAATTGGTCAAAACAAAAAAAATGTAAAAATGTACATAGCATGTCAATAATAACCCTATTCATAGTCATAAATCCTCTACTAAAGAGACAACCCATTGAAGGAAATAATAGGGTTAAAAACCAAGAACATGCATTACCACAAACAAGGGTATTTGGCAGTTTTGCACATAAAACTCAAACACTAAGTACGGAAAGGCACAAACCACCCACTTCATCACAAAACACCCACTTCAGCATTGTATGAATGATATATGTGATCCTCATGCCATGAATCACCCTAAAACGCCATAGATCATAAAAAATGAAACAAATTTTCATCCAATAATATCTTGTGAAAAAGGAGAAATCCGGAAATGGGGCTCAAGAAGAAGGAAGATCATATCGTTGCGATTCAAACACAATTGACAGTGGTCAAATCCAAGAATGGATACTGAGTTAGGGGCTTGGAAATGAATGACATCAAAAGAACACTCCAAGATTATTCAGATCTAAAAGTACTAGGTTCTGCCAATTATTCGTGACCCCAGTCTGTTTAATGAAATAAAAAGAAAGTAAACAGCATGTTATTATGAAGTACACGGTGTGTACTAGCCTTAACCGGCCCCCACTTTAGGCAGTCTCTTGTTCACCACACATGGTCATCTGCTCAGTCATTACCAGACCATCACATAGATACCTGTCAAAACTAGGCACACGACGTGTACTTATATGTACACAGTGTGTAGTCCTGAAATTTCCAGAATATCATCTTTTTCTCAAAAAACAACCAGATAAAAAAACATACCTGAATTGATGATCTCAGTTCTTACGACTATAGAGAATTACATAGGAATAAAAGTAGGTGTAACAAAACTTCCAAAATTTCTAATATTTATAGATGAAATTCATTATCATGAATATATTTATATATATAAAAGGATTAAAAATGTATAAATGGTCTTGAAATAGATATACAAATGGGTAGAATCAAAAGTCACCACATTGAACTAGACATGACGTGGAACGTGTCAATGAAGATTGGCCTTGCTACAAACCTGGTTTGACACTACTATGTGATACTCTTTGGGAAATTCCAAAGGTTGTTATAATCCATTTTGATAGGATAAAAAAGTACCCAGAAAATATATGTGTCCATGTATATCATGGATAACATATATTGAAGCTGATAAATTCATATGTTAGTAAAAAATATATTTTATATGTTATCCATTTACTCTCACTGGATTCCCATTAATGTGATTTATTGTTATAATTACTCATCCTTATTTTTACCTTTATTTTTGTCAATGGTTGGTGAATGGGATAAGACAATAAATAAGTAATGTGACGAAAAATTTATTTCATGTTATAAATGTATTTTTTTACAAAACATTATAAAAATAGAACGATAATGATAAAGAACAAATATCCTTCCACTTACAAAAGAAATAAATTTAATGATTATCTTGAATTAAGTCTCAAATAAATTAGAAATATTTTCCAATATCCATGATAAATGAAATCAACATTATGGGGAATAAATTATATTTACTATCTCTAAACTCATTCAATGAGTCGGTGTCATCTAATGGAGATTCTTACGCCCTCAACTTTTTTACCATGACATATATGGGATGTAAGAGAATGTAATACACATATTAAACACTTTAATTCAATCATGTATATCACTAAATTATTTTAGAGATATTTTTGAATACGGAGACCTCCACATGGCCAGTATGTTTCTAATTATTGATTATTGCCTTTGGGGAAATATAAAAACATATTTACCCAAAAACTATTTTAAAATACATTATGATTAATCCACAAGGTTGTTTTATATGAAAAATGTTCCTGAAGAGGATTCAAAATTTTTTATTAGAAGTAATTTTTCAAATATTGAACATTGATTCCATTGATACAATGAATGATCTATTTTTTATACTCTGATAAATGAAATATATTATTTTTAAAATATCTGGACATTCCATTATCACACCAGAAACTAATCTCGCGAAAGGAAATGATAATATTAAAAACTAAACACATCATTGATGGGATGTATAACTTAAGCAATGAAGGACAAAAAGTGATATTTATATTGATCTCATGTAAAAAATAAATTATATTTCAAAGGATAAATTTTATAAGGGGGAATATTTTAATGAACCAAACATTTATAAATAATGCTCCAGTGTGTTATAAAACATATGTCTCATTATGTAACAGGGTTATAGAACACACATCCACTATTTTGGTGTTGTTATATCCAATAGGAATTAAAATTCTTTTATGTAACTTTACCATTGATAATATAAAAATTTAAGAGAGATAATATGATTTTTTCAATTATAGGGGTCTAACTTGTGCAAATATCAATGAAACAGCAAGTGTTGACCTCATATTGTAGGATAAAACCCTACGAAACCTATTTATTAGAGATTAAGAATGATAAAAAATCTCTATGATTTTCACATGATTAATCCAAATCTATCTTCCATATACTCAATCTTTTCGTAAAATATTTACATTAGATGTTTAAGCTCATCGTGATCATGGCCAAATCTATTTATATCGATCCACCTCATGAAAATATCACCATCATGCGCATACCCATATAGTTCATGCTTGAGTTTTAATGGGATATCTATTAAGATAATTATAATGTGAATATTTATATAATATTTTCAAAATATACATATTCATATTTTTGTCTAATCAATTAATTTATAAATGATTGAAATTTGAAATAATAAATAAAAACATGAATTTTTCTGTAACATTAAAAATCATTTTATGTAATGAATTTAATGAATTAATATATGTTAGTAATAAAAATATTTTAATAAAATATTATTATTAATAAAGTTTATTAAATTTCTATTGGTATTAATTTTTTAATGAATCTAAACATAATATTTATATGTGAAAAAATTAATATTGGTAGAAAAACCCAAATTTTCCCAAAAAATTTCAATTATTATTTTAAATGTGAAAATTATAATTTATAGAAAATTAATTATATAATATGAGTATTATTTTATGAATAAGAATGTTGAAAATATAAATTGGTGATTTTTCCATAATTTTTAGAGATAGTCATATTTTTTGTTGATAATGTATTACCTTATAAATATATAGGGTGTAAAATTACATCATAATGATTAAAAAGTGGTATAATAAATGCTATAATGGGTATCCATGACAAAATATATTTTTTACATTTAAAATAATTTGTCTATAATTTTTTTAAGAAATTCATAAAGACCATATAATCCTTCTAAAACAATTAATATATTTTATTATAAAAAAAATCATTTCATTATGATTATGAATCACCTCCACACCACCAAATGTTATATTTCAATATTTTCATCCCATTTCCTTATTAAATAAGGAATACCACCACCCTTATGTGCATCACATGGGAAACACCATGGGATGGTTTGTGTTTTGTTATTTTATTATATATATTCCAAAACGTATATTTGAGAAATGATAATTAATTTAGCTATCTATTCTTATATAATACTAACCACAAAACAATTAATACTCAGTAAAAAATTGTGATAAAAAACCTCAATCTACCATAACCTATTTAGAGTCCCCCCATGGATCCCCTATGATCTCAAAAGGCTCCTCCTAGGAATTTGGATACACACACTCAAGTATGGTATCCACACCTTCTCTACATTATTCCTCTTATTTTATTATGTTATACCTTCAATTTGTAGACCCTAATTTTGGGATATGTCATTCTATAACCCTATTACTACCAATTTAATTAAAAATTATAAGATACAAATTTCTTTTTTTAAAAAATATTTTATGAATTTTATAAGTGATGTCATTTTGCGGCCAAACATACAGTATGATTTTCCCTACCAAAACGACTATGTAGTGAATACAATAACTATTTCTACTAATTGGTATTCAAAATTATTGACCTATACTTATTTTAAATTTTACATACAAGTATTTATACTACACCCCTTGAATGCAGATTGAAATATGATGATTAATGAATCCATTTCGTATGATCTATGTGGAAGACTTATGCCAGAGAATGAAATCAAAATGATGAGTGTTCTCAAAATTATGTAGTGATCCAATACATTGGGTAATGATTAGTCTTATGAGATGTCATGTTGGGATAGGGTGTGAACACTGTTCCTTTATGGGAAATTTCCATCAATTTTTTTTGGTATTTGGACATGACATATGTTTATGATGTAGTGTTTTATGTTATTTCCACATCACCAATGTTTCTATATTTTCCCTGATGCATCATCATCTATGGTTCCACATTTCACATGTTTCAAATGTGTAATCATTATGTATCATGTCATATTGATAAATTTTATTCTTATTACTAAATTTTTTCCTCATTAATATTCCTATTTTCTAACATGTATTTAATTCCACATATAATTCCATGTTTATTCCCATACTGGGATTTATTTCTCTCCACAATATTATGTATGTCCCCTTCTTATCCCGCTATGATTTATGTTCTATGATAATGTAAATGATGACTTCAATAAGGTTTTTATATCACAATATATAATTTTTAATTTTATATACCTCATTGTTAATGAAACATGTCTAATAAATATTATGGGTTGTATTAAGGGTAATATTTTGTAATAAATCACATATTAATGTGAAATAATGAGAATTATTTTCATACCAAATATATTAAATATTAGTTTGAGTTAGATTCAAATATGCCTTTTTCATATATATAGTGGATGTAATGTGTACAATTCACCACTTCATTGTATTTTAAATGATAAATAGCAATTATTTAAAGTCATTTCCCATTATCATATGTCTCAAATAATTATTAATATTTTTTTATCATTATTGGATGTCCAAAATAGATATAGGTGGAAATTATTATATTATTCACAACGTCAATATTTTTTCATTGTTAGTATTCCATTCTATTAATAAATTTGTATAGTCATTCCATTTATTGGAATGTTCATACCATTTCATTGAATAGATTTATTAATTTCCTTTTGATTTAAAGATTGAATCATTTACAGGTTTTCCTAATAAAATATCCCACATCATTCATTTCATAGATCAATTATTAAGGAACTTACATTTTCAATACTTGATGTGTTTTAGTAATATCATTTCCTCAAAATTATATTATTCTATTTTTATAAAATTAGTATGACTTATGAATGTTTTTTACCTCCATTTTCAACATGGGAGAACATTGTGTGTTTTCTACATATCTATTATGCTCTATTATGGATAGTTACAATAAGTTAAATACATTCCATCATATATTGTATCAGTCAATTTTTCTATATCAATTATAACATAAATATCCAAAAGTGTAATTATCATACAATATTATCCATTTGTATCAATGGATTCCAAATCCTTCTACTTTAATACATGAAAATATCAATATATGTTCATGTGTATAGATCTATTAAAGTTCTTATTAAGGAAGAGAGTCCATAAATTATCATACTCCATGGAGTTAATTAGATATATCTTCCTCATATTCAAGATATGATTTCACTATTGACCTCATCAACCGTAGAAAGAAAAAATAAGTAATTAATAATTTTCATTCTCTAAGAAATTAATAATCGAAAAAATTATTTTTGTCTGATGATATATTGTTTAGTAATTAGTCAGTTATATGACCCACTAAAATGTTATATATTAATCATTAGGATGGATTATAAATTGAATTGTTTTATCATTTATTAATATATATTCATAGATTTTTTTATAAATTTATAAATATATTTTTGTATAAAAACATTATTCATTCAAACTCAAATGATGTTTTGTTACTATTGAGTTGAATCATTTTGTTTCACATCACATTATTGAGTAACACAATTACATTTAGTTTCATCCATTTATTAAATCAGAAATAATATTGTGAGAAAAAATTTATTGTTTACAATAATATAATAATGAAAATAATTAATTGTATTCACAAAAAAATTACACCATATTGTGAAATTATGAATCCATATCATCAGGCTATATAACATTATATTGATCAATGTTATCATAGATTTTATATTTAAACACACTGTAAATAACTCTAAAAAATAACTACACATATATATAATACCAAATGAGGTTACATAAGAAGAACATATGTAGCTTTTACATTATATTCTATGTAATCAAAGTTGAAATTACATTATATCATACCTGAGGACATTAAAGGTGTACTTCCTTGAAATATTAGATAAATTACACAATTGAATTATAATCATTTTATTAAATATTTCACACAAATATACATCATAAATAAATACATATTAAATGAATAATATATATTACTGATCTACTTATCATTGGTTAACATATATATATAATTGTTATCCCAAAATCTCAGTGAGGGTAATAATTGGATATTAGTTCATCATAAGTAAGAAAAAGAGAAAACATAAGCATATTATAGAATAATTATGTTACATGAAAATCATAACCAACTATAATTATGTAATAATACTTGAAAATTTAATTAATATTTGTAATAAAATATAAAATTATTCATAATATAATCAAGAATCATTAACCATAAGAGCATAAAATATTCATAAGACATATAACTGGAATGTTATTGATGTGGGTGGAATAATAATAAACTATAAAAAAAATTCATCAGTGACTGTCATAAATAATATAGTTAAAAAAAGTAATTGGATTACTCCCCATTCTTATAAATTCAGTGTGAATATAGTCCCATATTAGATTGGTATCATTCATTATTCATGAAAATTTTATGAGGCAATGTCTGTTTATAATTATATAATATATTAATTGATTAGTGTCATTACACATTATATGACACAATTGTTCATGTGATATCATTATATATGAAATTTATTTGCCCGATATAATAGTCTAACCTCTCTAATAATAAAAAACCATACATATATGTTTTCACAATAACCAATTATTCATATAACATAACACTATAAAAATAAATAGTATTTTAAGGGAAATAATATGAAAAATCGTAATCTATACATATAGATTATGTGGTTGAATTTATTAAACAATACAGCTAGTGATTCATATTATTCTTCATTATTAGTTGATATTCATGGAAAATATCATTAAATAATCAATAGAACATATATTTTGAGAAATAATGTTAAATATTAAAAATTATTTACAATGATTATTAATATATCTACAATAATGTATTAATTATTTTCATTATAAAGAATCATGGAGTTATTTAAATGAACATTAAATAAATATAATAGAAATTAATATTATGAAATGGTGTTGATTCCATATATTTGTAACTAGATATTGCAAAATTTTATTTTAGTAATGATTGAAAGAATATATATCATACGGGTTACATAAAAATTATTACATTATAAAAAATTATAGATAATGTAATATATTTTTAACTAGTACAATGATATATCATTTTATTTAATGTATTAAAATTCATGAATCATTATAAATAATATCGACATGGATGAAAAATATTTCTACCCTGAATAAATAGATATGGTTGGTATCATTTAAAATTTCCATTCTAGTTCAGTTTGAAAACAAAATGTAATGAAATAGAAATTAACAACGTTAACAGCATATATAAATAGTGTATAATTTTATATATTTATTTTATGATAATATTAAAATATAATGATCGCCAAGGAATGTTGAACATCGACAATCCAAATAAATTATATTGTAACATAAATCCCTTATATTGTGTATTCACAGACATATATGTGATTGAACATCATATATAAATATTTCAATCATGTAATTCAATAATATGATAATCATATTATTAATATTCATAATTTATATAAATCATTAATAACATATTAATCCATAATTATCGATAATTCATAGTAACAAACAATTATAATATATTAAATGTTTACTTTTCTCTTGCATGTTTTATCTTTCATACTCTAGACCAAGCATATAGTTTATATTCATAGCACATTAATAATATTATTCGAAGAAAAAATATAATATTTATAGATAAAATTTAAAATTAAAATAATAAATTTGATGTTTTGTTGAATAAGGAATTGTATCCAATCATGGAGATGATAGTTCTCACATACATAGTAATGACGTTTTAATTTATATGTACACAAAAATGTAATAGATATAAATTAAAATATTTTATATTGATTAGAAATTATTTGCCAGAAATCATATTAATTACTTACATCTATTAATATAACCAACCATCTAGAAGGGTGGTGAAAAAAAATACATCATTCAAGGAGATGTTTTTATATAGGTACACACATGATGATGTTTAATTCTACATTAGGAATAACAGTGGATAATGATAAAATATTTATTATTAATTTTTTTTAAAAAAATTACATTATAAATTTTATATATACACATCATATTAATAATTATATCCTTCCATGAATGGTCTTGATGAAAACTAAAATACATCATACTATGGGGGAATTAGTCTAGATGTGTTTGTGTACAATTAAATAATTTTACATAAGATGTAAATGGGGATAAATATGTATTTCAGATTAACATAATATGTCATTTGTGAAGGTATTATGTTTATATTGTTAAAAAATAATAGTTATGATAAAATTGAATTACCTAGAAGGATGTGATTAATTAGAGGTCATTGATAGGATTATTAAATTCCTACTTATGAACCTACTTTTAAAATATTATTATTCATTATTTAGATGGTCCTCTCTTATGAATAAATTGAAATATAAATAATATATGGAATTTGAGAGGTAATTTTTACATCAATTTAATGATTTAAATACATAAATATTTATATGATAGAGGTAAGAGGAGGTTATCATTTATGAGTGTTGGGGAGGACATAGAAAACATTATATAATAGATTTAAATATCTATAATGTATTTCATTATAAGAGGATCCCAAAATTGATGTAGTATGTAATGATACATCTTTATAGACCCAGTATAAACATTAATATATTATTTATGTCAGGATATCATTAACTTCTCCCTATTGGATTCTATATGAACAATATTATTGTAAATGTTGATCACAGTGATGTCATCTACCGAAAAACCTAGATTTGGTACATTGCATACATGTTTTTATTATGTCACCAAACAATCATGATCATGTTCATGGCTTATCCCCACCAAATACACTCATATATTGATGATGAAAAAATTCCCACATATACTGAATCTATGATCCTCACAAGAATATACAATCAATTTATCCATTAAAATCCTCAAACACCATTCCATAAGTGACTATATCTCACTATATTATCATATATCTAGAGTATTCTTATTGTCATAATCTGTAATTACAACACCACTTTTTGGGAATATAAGACACCAGAATATCACAATTTTTTTGAAAATATACCCAATTACACTACCACAAATATAGATCCCACTTTGAGATGAAATATAAAAAGTCTTTATGGTTTATTCGACCAATAATATGGTATCCTAAGAGTTAATGATTCCAACACATTATGGTAAATAACTGATCTAACTAATCTATATCCAGTATTATGTATTTCTAGAATTAAAGTCACCAATGACATGAAAATATGATTATACTAAATCCCTAATCATATTTAAGGCCTCGATCCCATCAAATGGTGTATCGATGTACACATTGTATTGGATCCCATTATATTGATGAAAAAATAGGATTATTCTTCCATCATCCCCTCATGTGAACAAAAAATGGCTAAATACTAATTTTCTTTCCTAAATCACCCCCTCTATATATGTCATGATCATATGTTTTTCTATATTGGTTAAATCATGAATGAATTGTAAATATTATCAATTATACCTAATGATACTTCTAATCACCAAAACATTTTGTGGGAGATCCTAGAGAAAATTTCCCCATTATTATTTGGATTTACATCAATTCCTACATAATATTTAAAATTTACAACTAAATTTACATATTGTCTCAAGAAACAAAACATCAATATCATGGGATAATGTTGATATTCATATAGTGTAGTGAATATGTTCTCAAGGTTTCTAGAATGTAATTCAAAATTATATAAATATATAAATATATCGTCAACAAAGATAAACGAGTATGATTCAATATTAATATCTTACATATTTTTTTTGTCCATGTAAACTACTATATAATTTAAAAAAAATTACTGAAAATGTACTCTTATGAGCTATTATTACTACTCATAATTTCCTAGGAATATCCACCTCTCTAACCCAAAAAATATAATAATCCATATGAAGATCAATCAAAGAGAACTATTGGGAACCATTTTACTGATCCAATATATTCTCAGTCATGGATATACAATAAATATTCTACACTATCACCTGATTTGTAATCATATACAACAAAAAATCCATCTACAATAATTTCCCTTCCTCAAAGACAATATGGTATCACCCATGGATGTTGATAATGATTACATACATGAACTTTATTGAATGTCAACATTCTGAATCATGAGGCCTCGAAACTAGAGTAATGAAATATGATAAAGTGGAATTTAATTAGATTTATATCCTAGAATGACTTATATAAAGATCACCACATCATGGTCTAGGGTAATAAGTGAGAAGGAATTTGGAAATACATCATGATTAACATCAACTGTGTGTGGAATAGAAGAGAAAATATCAATCAATTTGAATTTAAGAGATGATCCAATTACTAACAATATTGTGGCTCTAATATTCCGTAAAATATTGTCTAACAAAAATATTTTATAATCACCACCCAATGATCATAAAAAAAATCTCTCCTAGAGGATTAATATTTGATACATATATCTAAAAATATTGTGTGTGCACATGAAGGTTGTTTAAGCTATACATTCCAAGTATAATATCAAATTTATTCCTCTCAAATATTATGAAATCCCGCAAATGATAGTAGTTAAAAATGTATACATTACACATTTTACATATTTATTGAATATCTAAAATTTTCACCGATAGTGTGGTGAGAAAAAAAATAGAACATAATTAGTATGTTAATATCAACAACATATTAACTATTTATAATTGATTGGGAAGCACCACTATCATATTTTCTGGATGAAATTTAATTACTATTCAATATAGATCATTTAATAATTCATGGCCTCTTTGATTATACAAAGAAAAAATAATCAATTATGTATAATTGTCATACATCGGTTCCATGATCTTGATGCAGAGGTTCATGTTTATTCATATTCAATATCTTCATAGAGACTAAACCTACTTATGTGGACCCCATCGAAATTCCTATAATGTTGCTTATTCTTGTACTTAACCCAAAATGAATCATAACTATAAATAACATGAGTATAACCTATTGATATTCCACATATTTATATATATTCAGCACATTATTTGAGGTTTTGGGTATAATATCGTTTAAATTTTGACATTTCCATATTCAAATCACCCTCGACATCTTACATATTGGAATAGTAAATCCATTATTTTCCCAACGTGTTTACAAAAAACCAAATGTGTCCCATCCATCATCAACATTAGAGAACCATAATAAAATATAACTATTTTAATATGGAATCAGATTCAAGATTACTGAATAATTAGATATAGATAACTTCTTCATCCCCCACCAAGTACTTATCATTAGTCACAGCCTTTTATGAAAATTAATAGGTATATCATTAGGTCGATATAAAATCATGAAAATTGATATATAGATGATTATGGATCATACACATCATTACCATATAATCTTTATTTATATTAATGTCGATAGAGGAAATATGATTTAGTTTTGTAAAAAGAGTTTATTTTTTGATACAGTATTGAATCATTGTTGAATGTCAATGAATTCCAGAGAGTGTTCCTTATTTTTAAACCAATAAATAATTCCCACAATAATTGATTAATTATGGATCATAAACATCATTATCATATATTCTTTATTTATATTTTTTGGATAGAGAAAAAATGAATTAGTTTTGTAAAAAGTGTTTAGTTTTGTGATATAGTATTGGATCATTGTTGAATATCAATGAATTACATAGAGTGTTCCTTATTAAGGGGGATAGAGTTACAATTTATCTAAATATTTAGTGAGGGGATGCGCCCGTAAAGGGCTCCCGCGATAGGGTTTTCCTCTCGCCGCTGCCGCCCCTTCGCTGCGGATGACGCGAAGTTCCCCCTCGTGCTCGGTGTTCCAGCAAGGATCTCGATGGCGTCGCGTGATTTCGTGGTCTTCTCTTTCTTTGGAGTTCATTTTTGGGCCTCGAAGGATGCTGGTTCGGACTGGAAGGTGTAAGACCCTTCCCCGTTGAGGACATACACTTCGGAGCACCCCTGGGTTCATTCTCGGTAGTTCGCTGGTGTCTGGTGGTGTGCTTCTCAGCGTCTGATGGTTGCGATCTTGCGTCAGTGGTTCTTGGGGTCCCGTCATCTCCCAGGTGAGTGTGGTGGGGTTACATTGTGTCTGAAGAAGTCATTTGGTTGGTGGAAGTGGGTTCTTCAGTTTCTGGGTGCTGCTTGTGCGGTTGGGTGGTTCCTGTGATGCCTGACCTTCCGGAAATTGTTTTTGTTTCTTCCTCGTCTCGTTTCATGGTGACGTGATGTATGGTTGTACTGGTTTTATGTCTTTTGGTGCCTTAGGTGAGGTGTTGATTTTGGACATGGCGATGGCGATGACATCACCGGTGATGTTGTTATTTCTTTGTGAGTGTTTGTTCCCACTATGTTTCTGTCGTTGGTGATTTTGTGTCGACGATTGCTGGAGATTAGTCTCACGTCTCGAGATGAAGATGATGGTTCTAATGCTGGTGAAGGGTGGCATGTGACAGTGGAGGGCTATCGCTCGGCCTTCATTTGGCGTGTGGACTAATCAGACTGACTGACGTTGCAGACGCATGGCACGAGGCCTGTCAGCGCAGAGGGGTACATGGACGCTCGGGTCGCTGCTCGAGTTGGCTGGAGTTTGAATTTGAATTTGATTTTGAAGTTTGAATGGAGGTTCTGTTTTGGAAGTGGTGATGTGGCCTACTGGATGGTGGGGAATAGTTTTTGGGTATCGAAAACCCCTTAAACCAGCCATATGAAAATGAAAAAAGAAATAATTAGCTTATAATTGATTGATTAAGGACTAATAAAAAACCTCATATTTTTCCTCGTGACACCTATCAAAAACCTATTGGGTCCATTTGACAGAAACACAACTAGATTGACCCATCACTCCCACAATGTATTGAATAAGATGAATATTGCAAAAATTAGGTCTATACATTCCATGGAATCTTTTGGTCTACAAGTGTATTTGAAGGCTAAAAAATTATGGAACTAGAAATAATGGTTATAGTAATCCATGGTCTTTTTCATAGAACAACAATAGGATGTTAATGTCATAAAGGCTCCTGATGGGGTGGCTCCATTATATGAACCAAATGTGTACTCTCATTTATATTGTCAAACATAAAATTTGATATAAATAGTACATACTTTCAATATGGGAAATCCATGAATATTCAAGAAAATAGTATTATAAAACGATATAAGATGTTTAAATTTCTTATAATAATATTCTTATGGAAATAACCTATGATGATTTAACGTAATCAATATGATGTCTATTAGGAAACATTTAATATTATTTAAACACCAATATTGTATAATCATCCTAGTATAACACAAGACACAATCCTATTATACTATTCCTATATGTGAGTTATAATAATTAAATTACTAAAAAAAAATTTGTTGCTCAATTATAATATACCACACAAAAAAATCATAATAACCAGAACACATATAAATCAATAAATATATAATAATAGAATATCCCTAAATTTCTCTCATTTGTTGTGTTATATTAAAGAAATTCTATTCATCAAAAAATATATATATTAATAATGTATTATTGTACATGGATAATCATGATTCTTGAATGTACCCAAATCCCTTAAATTTATATCAGCAATACTAACAAGGTTTTATTGGATGACTTCTACACATATGTTGTCCAAGGATATGTAAACTCCCTTTACAAAGGTTATATAGATTATAACAATTCACCAATCCCAAAAAGTAATCTATAATAAATTAAGGGAATCCTAGGCCCGGATAACATTTTTGTAATGATATATTATATTATTTATAGTAATGATACTGAGTAGGGATGAAATAGGAACAAATGTGTGCCTTTTAAAAAAAAAGCAGATATAGATTAGAGTAAGGGAATGTCCATGTGGTGTGGAGACTAAACACATTCCAATATTTACATTACATAATTAATGAAATTAATAAAAAAACTATAGTATCATGAGAAATTTTAATGTATACCTAATAGAATAAGAAACATCAATTATTTCATGAATTTCATAAATCAGTATTACAATGTGGGATGAAAATAAGAGTATAAAATATCATTCATAACAAATATATAAAAAATTGGTAGTACTCTTTATTCATCCTCATAACACTACTAGCTCATATGTTCACAACTCATCTAACATTCATGGGTACAGTTCCCATACATAGTATCATTTTTTGGATGTCTTCCTATACATTGATATTTCATTTAGGGTGTGAGTAATATAACACATTATAAAATCATAAAAGGTCTATAAAAAGTATGAAATTATAAAATAGCTATATCACATGATATATGTGATTTATTATGTAAGAAAAAAATAATATTCTTATCATTCTTGTGATAACCAATCTACCATAAATCTTAAATGTTGCCAATTTGACTATATAAATAATGGATAGTGGTATTGGATTTTGAATGTGACTAATAGGTAACCACCACTCTTGTGAACAAGGATATTAGGAAACTCAATGTGTCAATATAGAAAAGGCAATAAGGTTTTTGGATCACTACTCCAACATGTTTCATGCCTTATGATCACAAAAACCAATCACTAGACACATGTTAGACCATTGAGCCATTTTTTTATTTATTCCTTTGTTTATCTATCAATTCAGTGATTTCCATGACTTCACTATGTTAGTTTTATACTCAACGCCTTAGTTCAAATGTACTTTTTCGTGGTCCATCTTCGCCATCATCACATTTCTCACATACTACCCATTTATTGGGTATCCATATCATAATGTTCATCCTATTTAGAGTAACAAAATTTATTCCTATAAAATCAAGATAATTAAAAATAAATTTAAAGACCGATAAAAGGTAAAAAATTTAGTGAAATTATTAGAATTTTATGAAAAATAAAATTACAATTACTCCATATCAAACATGTTCCAACAAGACACAATTGAATACTACTAGAATAAATAATCATATAAAGGTCTAATGGAATTCACACATACATAAGATCATTGTGAATAATATTTAACCAAAATATTCCAACACACATATCATATAGAGGAAAAAATAAAACAGAAGGAACCCAAATGGTTAGAATGATCCATCATCAATTATATTGAAGAAAATTATTGTAACCAATTAATAGATGATACATGAGTCACTTTCAACATCTAACTAAAAAAAGTCTGATGAAGAACCCCTAGACCTGATCCTTATTCATTAAAATCAATGTTCTAAAATTATATTAATGATGATTCAATGTTACTAGATTATTGAATACAAAAAAACAATGAAATGTAACTCTAAAAAATGGTTGTAATTTTAATTGATCAAAGGAGGATACCTTAACACTCTATATAATCCTCATATCATGCAAAATTCATATAATTCAAAATCTTATAACATATGAATCGATATAATTTTCCATAACATTATATATCATTTTTCATCTAAATGGGAGAAGATTATATATATATGAAAACTAAATAATGATTCTTCATGGAAATATATCTTATTTCATAACCATCAAAATAGTTGGATCTATCAGTTTTGATCGTGGATGCAGAGGAAAACTTTAGGGGATAGAATTTGATTAATCTAACAAATATATATATATATATATATATATATATATTTGTATAATAAAAATTATTAAGTAAATGGACATTATAACAAAATTGTAAATATTTAAACCATATGCACATGTTTTGGTCACATGATACAACAAACTATGCATAATCCATTTGAGGATTTCAACACATTTTGTGTTTCGACATGATCTGGTCACATTTTTTTTGATATAATGTTACAATAATTATTTTGACCACTATAGTGTGTTCAAGTGGTTATTATCTTTGAACACACAGATTGATAATATGTGTTCAATAATCATAACAAAATATTAAAATCATCTTCGAAATAAATCATGGCTTTAGGGATAATCATCATGTTTTGGGAAAATTTGGAATCAAAATTGTAACCTAAAAAAAGAATCTAGAACATTAATAACTGATAATAAACCACATGATATATGAACAATAAAATCATATTTCAAAAACAAATGAACTATAGATGAAATTTAATCATAACATATCTTGTCAAAACTACAGCCATTATAGATATGATATTCCAACAATTCATACCAAAATAAAAATAATCTGAACATGATAATATTAATTATAAATAAATTCCCATATGATCAAATGAAGAATTAATTTCCCAAAAGTCAATATTAATACCAAATAAGAAGAATATATAATTCAATCAATAACACAACCATTAAAAAGATCATGGCTCACATAAAAATATAAAAAATCATAAATATTACATCACACATATTTACAAATACATGTATCATTATTATTGATATATAAAAATGATTCATAAACATTACTATTAATAATTAATTTCATTTATTTCAATAAGAATACATAATGATCAGAAATTCATTAATGAAATAAATAATTTCAAAATAGTTAAATGAATTAGAAAAATATTTCAATATCAAAAATATAAATGATAAGATCTTAGAATGTGCATCGTCTACAAAAAATGAATATATTTGAGTCATATTTTCATCATTAATATACATATCTATTTCCAAAATAACACATGTCATGATGATAAAGATCCACTACCAGCTTTCATATGCTTCCCAAAAAATTAATAATATTATTTATCAATTTCCAAACCATATTTTAAATATTATATATTATTGCATATAAATTAGTTGTATTTACTATTCCTTAGTAAGTCTATGACGAGGAGTTTGAGCCTCGTGTCCTACCCTGATGGCATGCATGATATCCTCTTTTATAATATTTTTTTATAAAAACACAGACAAATATATAATTCAAATAATAAGTAAACATCATTGATAATTATATTCATATGTCCCCTTTATCTAATAACATTATAAATTAAGATATTCATTAAGGAGAAATTCATTTATCAAACTCCATGGTTGTTATTCACAATAAAAATTATTTTATAAGGAACACAAGAAATCATAGTTGTCTATTATTACCTCAACAACAAGTTAATATTTTACAGAATGATTATTTATATCCTATAAATGTAATCATTAATTAGTGTCCCAAAAAATAAAACCATGCAACTAAATATAATTCCAATGTAATATTTATGATTCAATATATGTTTTTTAATTATTATTTGAATAAATACGGTAATGAGTTCTACATAGATGATTCATTACAATGATAATGTATATATCATTTATAATGGCATTATAATTATTAAAACCCAATAAAGACATATAATTTATTAAACTTAATCCATATTCCTTGAATAATGATTTTTAATCATAATTTTTGAAACATACCTATTATAATCAACTATTTATTCATTCCGTAATATTATTCATTATAAATATAATACATATTAAAATAGTAAATCTTTTAGAAAATTAAATTAATATATACATTCAACATGTTATTTATATCTTTTTTTCCTCCAAAACAATTTTAATAAGAGTGTATCAAAAATTATTTTTGTGATCATAGGGACCTCATTATTGATATATCCAATTATGGAATCAATTATCATAATTAATATGTACAATATTTTTTTATAAATATTACATATCATTAACACTAATCACCTCCATTTTTTTCCTTTTCATTTTTAATTGGTGATTTTTATTTTAAAAAACATATTTCCCAATCATAAAACATATTCATATACATTTGAGACATTTTTGAATAGAGATTATATGAATATTTATAATATGAATATAATTAAATATTCATTCTTCCATCATAATTAGAACATGAATATCTAAAAATATTCATTATATTTTAATTTTATGTTTTATAAAAATTACATATGATTATTATTTTTATGTTTTACAGTTATATGTTCTTTATCAAAACCAAATATTTTTTCGATCAATATTTTTGGTTGATTGGTTTCTTGTTTAATGAACCATTCCTGTTTAATTATCAGCTTTCTATAAAATTTACCCACCAAAATGTTTATTTTAAATAAAAATAATTTATTTAAATTATATAATAACCAATCATATTATGAAAATAATAAATACTAGGATTTTTTTCAATTAATAACATCATAACCTCAACTATTATCTAATACATCATCTGATAACAACTAAAAACATCATAACATTATTCATAAAATTATTTGGAAAAATGAAAAATAATTCTCATATTTTATTCAAAAAATAAATTTAAATTTAGAGTTTTTGTGAATTTTGTCATAAATCATTAATACAAAACAAAGAGAATACATGGTGGAAAATTCTAAAAAATATCCAATTTTCCCATAAAAATGACTACAATGTTTTTAAATTTTTTAATTTCCCAAAATAATTTATTTCTATTGATTATTCATCAAATGGATAGAAAGAACATTATATTGTTCATATATAACGTCAATCCCAAAAAAATATTTTTAACAAGGGTTGAGAATTTGTTTAATATGGTACATTTGAAGATACATAAATAAGAATGGTTATTTATTTCAATCTCATGCCATCATTTAAAGAATATTTCATAAAATAAAATATCCTTAATATCAATTATTAGTTTAAAACACATGAAATTTTATTTAATTCAAATTAATTAATATATAATATTAATTCCAAGTCATAATTGAAAAAAACTATACTTGATGGTTTCATATATTAAATGAAATCTCTTTATAAAAATATTTATAAAAAATATACCTTTAATTGATGAAATGGGATTTAATATAATTTATTATAAATACATCATTTAGTTACTTTATGGAATTTCACAAAATATGATTAAAACCCATTATCATTCCCAATAGTTTATTATAAGTTCTATAGATAAACACTTTGGTTGACCATTAGAAGAACACTTATAAAAAATATAAAAAAAATATTCAATTGAAATATTAATATTTGTAGAATTATTTAATAACCTATTACATTGGATAGATATATCAAGATTAACCTTCATCATATTCAAATTCCAAGGACCAGTAAGTATATTAATCACAAAAAACATTTCATTTCCAATATCAAATTCAGAAAAAAAAATCAATTGTATCAATATGTAAAACAATTTTTTATGTACATATATCCTTTCATTAAAAATAATTTTCGAAATTAAATATTTATAATAATGGTAATAATGGTTTTTCCTTGAATAATCATGGAAAAACATAATTTTGTATATATATCAAACACCAATTTTTTTTACATTCATAGAATTCGATAATTTCATAAAAATTAAAAAAAACATTGGTTGTCCACATGATAATGAAATTAAAAAATTTCCATGATAAATATGAACACCTTTTAGAAATAATTTATAAATAAAAATGAAATTTTCCTTTTTAATTACTTTATTTATCGATTTACACATCAATCAAAAAAATTTAAATTTTGGAGAAATTAGCTATGAAAACATTAGAATATAGAAAGTGATAAATATTTGGTAAACTATCACTTATGAAATGATAAATTAGGGAATAATGTATAGATAATAAATGTAATAATTACATGATTTCTGAAAATATTAAATTCATTATAATAAAATATATTTATATGGAAATTTATAACCCACACCAAAAAAAACATTTCTTGAAAATATATTAAGTCTAAATGAAATATTATTAATTCAATAAATATATTAGATCAAGAATAAATTGAAATGTATCTTCATTATACCTGATGTTAATAAATTATTATTTATTTCTATTTTAAAAGAACAACTTGCATGTTTATATATCATTTTATTTCTATTATTATAATGTCGTATTTAAATAAAATATGAAAAATATACATCATCCATTTTGTGGTTGTTCATTTCATAACATGAAAGTGATTCAATATAATGGAAAATGTTTAATAGAGCCTGGACCTATAATCAGTATATTCTTTTTAATGAATAATGTATAACTATTTTACCAAAAATCATATTTATTACCATTCATTGGATTTAAACATGTAAAATGAAATGCATCATATATAGAAGAATGTAATATTCTCAAATTAATAACAATCATATTCCATTTTTTCAAAATGGAAAAGATTAAATAATAAATTTAAGGAATAATATTAATGAATCCATTATTCCTAAAATTATAATATCTATTCATTAATATCATATGTATTAAATATTATGATAGAGTTAATTACATAGGAAATATGTTATTCATGTAGGTTGAAGCGTGTTCATACACATTATGGGAATCTTCCATTTTTAAAGGAATTTGATCATAATAAGTTTTATATGATATATCATAACATATGAATTATAAATATATAAATATCTATATTAATATAATGAACCATAATAACTGGCCATTAATGGATGTGAGGAAAAATTAAATACATCATGTTATACAGAAGGTAGTTTGTATGTACACAAGAATGGTTATGTTAAATTTCATTTGATGGTAAACAATGATTTAGAAAATAAATTAACAATTATGTAATGATATTTTTATAGTATATATAAGTAATTTAATATTTATAAATAATTATAAAAATGTAAATATGAAATACATTTTTATATAGAGGTGATAATCTTCGCATATTCACCAATGATGTTTTGAACAACACATAGATGATAAATTTCCTACGAATGGGATATAACATATATTTTATAACACTTATATACATGGAATATAATTATTCTATTATATCACATTGTCTCTATGAAAATTTATGGATGTATAATGAGAATTGAGAATATATCAATTGTGTTGTGATTTTTTCCTCCTATTAAAAAAACATCCTTTGGTTTACAGAAGAAGCCTTCATAGGATACTATTATACTAAAAAAGAACAAATTGGATGGGTACAACAATTTTATTATGGTATATAGACATGAATTATCGATTCAATAAATCTTATGATGTGTAATGATGATAGAATAGAGGGTGTTAATTTATAAATAAGGGAGTGGGCACACATATAATTTTTAGAAAGATTTAAATTTATTAATCTAATATTCATGAAATATTCCACAATTTTTTTTCAATTTTTCTTAATATTGTATAATTTTTTTTATATGTTCAGGAAATATGATTTAGTAGCTTGATAATGTCATAATTTACTTTATATATATATATATTATCCCCTATAATTTTTTTTATTGTAATCAATGTAGTCATATTTTTTTACCAATGTGACTTATCATAATAACAAAAACAAGGGTAAATAAAAAAAGCCGAATCTCCATATTTAAAATTCTGATTCCTTTTTTGAAATTATCTAAAATTGTTGAAAACAATTCTATATCTTAATATGTAATTTATTGAAATAATTTTACATTAAAATTCCACTATCTATATAAAAAAAAATTTATACAAAAAAAATTATTCTAAATATATTATTACGATTAATTATAAAAATGTTACTAATTATATTATCAAAATAATATAAAATAATAAATTACATTTTAAATACATTAAAAATATAGTTTACAATATAAATCAATATTTCTCTCTATTAATCCATAAAAAATTAGTATTATAAAAATTAAAAAATTTAATCAAATATAATTATAGAATAATAATATCAAAAATAATTTTGACTTTTCCTATTATAAAATCTTGATGTGATATAATTAAATTAGTTATATCATCCCAAAAAAATTAATAAAATCAATTTTTTTAAAACAAATTGGGAATAATAAAATATATTCATTCTCATTACTTATCCGGTATCCACTTTTGAATAATGTTAATAACAATTATATATTACAAATCATTGTATTTAATTAATGTCATTGATAATCAGTGATTAATTATTTAATTAACATAATTGTTATATTGTAAATATAAATGTTATCTTCTAAAAAGTATCACATTTATCGAGATTTAATTTCCTAAGTATTCCTTAGTTAATTTTTATTAGGGCGTATATATTAATTTCAAAATGTATTTATACTATTAATTTTCATAAACTAATTGGTAGTAGATAACAGAATCATTTATATAATTATATTTTATTAACATTTAATGGTTTACTAAATCATGTTTAGTGTGTGGTAGATGCTATAAAACCTTAAATTCCTCTTTAAATTCTACGAGTATTACATGATTTAAAATCCATCAATGAATATATATTATTGAAAACAAATCCTGATAATAATAAAATATATTCTTAAAAGGAATGGTTATAATACTTCCTATAAATGGAAATATATATTTAATCCATATTTCTACACATAGTAGGGCATATCATTTAACAAAATGATATAAATGGATATAAATAACATGATTATTTAGTGAGATATTTTGGATTTGTGGTGATTTAATGATATTGAATTATATGAAATTAACTATATAGGATCTATTAGTTGAAGAAAATAATTTCTCGTAATGGAAGAATTATTTTATGTTATATTTACAAATACATATTTTTATCATTTATTATGTTTTATTATATTGGATAATATTATAATGAAATCATGTATTAGCCTATAAGGCTAATATTAGATGTTTTCAATTTATTTTTCTATGAAGTAATTATAACATCATTATTATGAATGTGTATTAAAAATATAACTAACTATATCTTTTTAATGATATATTATTGAATACTGAAAAAATGTATAAAAAATTATAGTAAATGATGATAATAATATTTCATTATGTTGTGTACATAAAAAAGTTGATGTTTTGGATGTGAAATCTTCTAAATATAGTTGTAATTTTTTTAGAATTTATTAGAATAAGAATTAGAATATTGATACCTTCAAATATATTGTTATTAATTATATTAAAAATTATTCAAACTGTATTTCCAAATCTATGTCTGTTTTAGATAATTAATTCACAATATAGGATTAAAATAATATATCATTTTAATTGTTTGACAATTTTTCAACAACATTTTTTGATAAAATTAGAGAATTTTTTGTGAAACCAATAATTGGTCATTCAATCGTTGAGAGAATATGTCTAAATATTATGAAGTGAATATAGGTGAATCATTGATCTTAGAATAAATTTATAGAATTTCATTACCATAAAAAATATGAAATTAATTTAGAAAATTTATATCATTGATGAAATTTTTAGTGGGGTGAATTTCTCCATTTTATATGTAAAAATCAATAAATAATCCATGATTTTTCTCGTAATAGAATGAAAACATGTTCATGAATCCCATTAAAATTAATGGAATTATAACATTGTGAATTTAAAATTTAAACATGTTGATAGGTATATTAGGATTTATATTATTAAGGGTGGTGCTCACATAATGAGGAATATGTTGAATATAGATGGATCTCAAAATAGAATCTCTGCCAGAAAAAATGAATTCAATAATATTCATTTATGAGAAATTTATTAAAACCCATTAAAATCTAATGAATATTTTCAAAATAAAATATGGAGTTAAATATATTTTTTATAATTTTATACATTATAAGTGATTATATATAATTTAAAATGTACATAAATTATGAATTTAAGGTTGTAACCACATATTGGATAAAACAATAGTAAACATGGCATGATTTTATTTTAAGATACAATATCGATTCTAACAATATTCAAATTGAAAAGTACAATTGAAAATATGAGCAAATAACATGATTGTATTCCTAAGATCATGAAAAATATATATATATGAAGTGAAACACATTAAAAATAAATTAACCCAAAAATATTTATTTTTTAAGATAAGAATAATGTAATGATGAATCAAAGGGTTTATGTGGTGTAACTAATAGAAAATTCATAACAAATTTTATATAATGAATATATAAATGTTATAGATATTGGTTGAAAAAAAAATCAATACATTTGAATTTGTTTTATTATGATAAAATGAATATATTATTGGTTATTTTATTTTTAGAAAGGAATAAAAGGAATGTATCATCCACCATTGGACATACACACTCAAAAACAAACCAGTAATGAAGAATGTAAGTAATAAGAGAATATAATAAAAATGAGGATTCCATACAAGAACTCAAAAAAGATAAAATTGTTCTGTTTCTATATGAGTTCTTTCAAATTATAATCGATCATGATTTGAAATCAGGAAGAGTTTCCCTTTTATAAGAAATATGAATAAAAATTGAAGATGAAATAATGGTTCATCCATGGATAATGGTTTTATTTGTCATGACCCCCTCCCCACAAAGTGTACCCCTCCTAGGATGGCAATGTGAGAAGGAATATAATGACCCCCCAAGTCCTGCCTCCAGTAGGCCTCGGGTTGGCGACTAGCACCAAGGGTATAGTAAACCCACAAATGGGAGGCAATACCCTCAAAGAGAACACATGCATAAGAGATAGATAAGATAGACACCAATCAACTCCAACTCAGAACTGAAATATAAAATAAACCCATGTACATATATGAAATTTCGTGCAAAATTACTCCAACTGAAATGGAAGTCTAAAAGCACCCAAAATAAAGTAAAACGGCAGCGACCGCAAGCCCGAACAACACCTCCATACACAAGCTCTTAGTAACCAGCATGATCTCCAACCTACTCCAAGTGACCTGAAAAACAGTTTATATATACATAGGGTGAGTATAACAGTATACTCAGTAGGATCCTCCCCAAGCCTCTCGTGCAAAAGTAAAAAATGCATGTTAATGCCCAGTGAACAACAAGTGAAACTAACTCGTCACATAAAAAAGTATACTATGTCCCCAAAATCACCATGGATACTCTCACCAAGTATCTTATACATGAATATAGCATATAGTAATGAATTTCAAGGGTAACCCACTAAAACTTCCCCATTGGTTTTCCACTTTTCCCCAAGGACATATGTCCTATACATCTTTCTCCAAAGGCTTGCCTGTAGACACCTAGGCTATGCGCCACAATCTTCACCTCGTGCACCACAATGGCTTTCCCGAAGACACCTGGGCGAAGCACCACACCATCCTTCCAACCAAAAGTGACCAGGTATGTTCATGGAGCCACCACAACATGCATAACATGTATCATATATCAGTTATTATACCTCAAGCCATTATAGCCCATACACCGAGTAGGTATCCTCAATCCATCGCAGCCTATACACATTACAAATATAGTAGTCCATAGGATACAAAATCCAGAATATGTGTGTGTAAAATAACCACAAGAAATTATAGCCCTCTACACACATATATGGGGAATCTAACTGTTTTTCCTGTTGGAATAGTTATCTACCAAGAGAAGAGAGCGGCGCCAAAGGGGGTAGTCAACCATTCATCCTCCCACCAGAATGTGGGAGAAAACACCCCCAGGGCTCAGAATCCCCGGGGTGTCAATTTCCCTTGCCGACAGGGTGGAGTAGCTTATAGAAACACCAAAAGAAAAGACTATATATATAACTCACATCCACACTATGGGCATTACCTAGTCTTAGATACAACTGCAGCTGACGTCTCTCAGACTCCAGGCTGCTACATATAATATGAGGTATCCTATAAGCACACAAACATTTGAAGAGATTTATTAGATTAATCCATTCTCATTTTATCAATTCCATTATACATTAATTAATTCTTCAAACAATAATTAACCATGAAAAATTCCACATTAAACTGAATTGGCATCACATTGAAAATCAACATCTCATTTTATGATTCAGATCACCTTTAAATTCTGTTATCTCCATCCCCGTGGATTATAACCATTTAATCAAACATTCATTACAACATTAATTTCCCATATTCTAGGGAATTATAGAAAGGCATCATATGATACTAAACATAAACAGGGCTCAACAGGGTGAGTATATATACTACCCGTCATGTCTTTGCCACCTATAGCAAGAGCATAGACCAATTCTCCCACGAGAGGATAAACATAGAAATCATGTGGCATACCCCGCGTGTCTTCACCTCCTTCGGAAAAAGGGAAAGCAAGAACAGCTGCCTTGAGTAGTGTGGAAAAGTAAAGCAGATAAACAACCAAACAAAACCACCAAAATCTAGCCATCACATCCATCCCATACCATCATCCATGGTGTCCTCCTCGACACCCACATGCATAAGCTGATGCATCTCGCCAGCCTAGGCGTCATCTACTTCAACAACCACAAGTCCCCATGCCTCCACATATCACAACAGTCATCTAGGCTCACATCAGAGCACAAGAAACAAGAAAACACAACATCACATCAATGGGCTCCTGACCCTTTAACAATCAAGAGCGTAACTTAGAACCCTATAAAAATTCTCACTCAATATGTTCTTTAATCCATATTGAATTAGAAGATTTGTTATTCGTAGGTTCCAATTACGGGAGACCTAATAAGTATGCTATCACAATTAATTAACCACGCTTACTGCCTTAATTTGATTAACCTCAAATTAGAACAACAACAACAATGACACCAACCAGATTCATTTACATGCCTCTTTATCTTTATCCAATTAATTAACAACTAATTCTGGCATTATTTTCATTATTAATTTCCTTCAATAATGAACAAATAATCATATAAATCATAGATATAACTCTATCTAGAAAAACAAGAGGCAAAACTTTATCACAATACAAATCAACAACATGTGATCAACAAATTCTTTTATTCCAGTTCAAGTATTTAATTAGGTCAATTTCATTGTGATCCAAAGGGATAAATCATGCAAATTCTATGATTTCACATATACAATTAGAGAAGTCGCGAATCCCCAATATCGAAGAGTTCATAATGACCCTTATCCACACAATGGGTCACAATCCTTTTATCACGACAACTACATCCACAGGAGGATGCCACGGTACGACAATACAAACCACCCCCAAGATAAACCCATTAGAATCATGGAAATTACATGGTATAATATGGAAGGGTGAATCATTAAAAGATGATCCCCAAAGGAACGACAATAAAACATACCTTATATGGATGATTGACTAACATAGCTCAGTTGCATCCAAAATATAGCGGAACCAATAGGAGGATTCGGGTTTGATTGTGAAACTCCTACGGAAATGATTGAAATGTTCTAGTGTCTTATAGATGAGACAAAGAGTAAGAACATGGGAGAATGATATCTGGTTCCTTTTTGAATATTTAATTTGGCGACAGTTTAAAATCCGGTTAATTCTCCATTAAAAACGTATCACATTAACCCATGTGGTTTGAACAAGTAAAAATATCCCGAGCTATAGGGATAATTAATTTAGGATTTATGGAATTTTAATCGGCTTAAGAGTCGTTAAAAATAAGGATTTAAATGTATTTTAGATCAAAGGAAACGTCAAATGGGGAAAAACTATTGGAAGCTGGAAACATTGTTCACATACTCAAAATTTGGCAAAGGCAAGTCTACTGATCTGGAAACACTGCACAAGTCTACCGATCTGGACAAACTATACAAGTATACTGATAGAAGGTCACCGATAGAACCTCACCAATAGAAACATTGTTCACGTCTACTGATAAAAGTCCACTGATAAAACCTCACTGATAGAAACATTGTTCACGTATACCGATAGAAGTCCCTCGATAGGAGCTCACCGATAGAAACATTGTTCAAGTCAACCGATAGAAGGTCACCGATAGAACCTCACCGATAGAAACACTGTTCAAGTCTACCGATAGAAGTCTACCAATAGAACCTCACTAATAAAAACATTGTTCAATTCTACAGATATAAACACTGTTCAAGTCTACCGATAGAAGGTCACCGATAGAAACACTGTTCAAGTCTACCGATAGAAGTCCACCGATAAAACCTCACCGATAGAAACACTATTCACTGAACCTCACTAATAGAAACACCGTTCACCAACCGATAATGTTCATAAAACTGGAAACACTATTCACAAAACTGGAAATTTGGCAAAGTGTCAGGGATAAGTCACCTTGACCTCCTGGAACACCTCTAACATCACATTTTCACTATGTAATGGACCGGAGAGGTCTGGGCCATTACATCTGATACCTCTCAAAACATTCTCTTCCTCACGAATTCAAAACCAACCTAAAGTGAACAAAAAAAACGGGGCCTGAACAACCACCCATCGAGATACCTCTCAAAAGATAGAAAGCCACAAAAAGCAACAAAATAAGCACATAAATAAAACATGATTGGTCTAACCACAAAGGAATCATCATTAAATGAAAAGAGTTAAACATTAAACAACTCTGAGTACTGAGCACGTATGTGTGACTCATGCTCCTAGGTACTCTCTTACATGCCACCATGTCCCCACAAGACATGAACTAAGGGGATAGAATGCCCACACAACACCTTCTCCTTACGGTATTGTATCTCCACAAGTCGCTTCTCGAAGGTTGCATCATCATCAATATCGATCTCTCCCCAATCGATAACATGAGATTCATCATGAGGATAACGACAGAGCTGTGATACATGGAAAACATTATGTATCCGACTCATCTGAGGGAGATGTGCTAGTCGATATGCCACAGCTCCAACATGATCTAACACCTCGAAAGGCCCAAAAAAACGGGGAGAAATCGTACATCAATGACAAATCCTTCATTTCCCACGACTGGGAGTCACCTTCAGAAACACATGATCCCCAACATTAAACTCTAAGGGTCTGCTTCTATGATCAGCATATAATTTTTGATGATCTTGTGCTGTCTTCATCCCCTCACGAATCACCTGAACCATCTCTGTTGTATTCTACACTAGTTTCGATCCATGAATTGCTGACTCTCCGACCCCAGTCCAGCACAACGTATAATGGAAAAGCAGAACATACAAGGATTCAAATGGCTCCATACCAATGGTGGAGTGAAAACTATTATTGTATGAAAACTCCACCAAGGGTAGGTGCCACATCCATAAACCTACAATGCCATGAACAAAAGAGTGCAACATGTCTTCATGAGTCTGGATGGTTTGCTCTGTTTGACCATCCGTTTGAGGATGAAAAGCAGTTCTAAGGCATAGCTGAGAACCAAAAGCATGTTGGAGACCCCTCCACACCCTGGAGGTAAAACATGGATCTCGATCAAAAATTATCATCCTAGGGACTCCATGATGTCTCACCACCTCCTCCAGATACTTCCACGACAAAAACTACACTGAGCTCGACTCCTTGATTGCTATGAAGTGGGCTGATTTTGTTAAACTATCCACTACCACCCATATAACAACTTGTCCTCCTATACCTCGTGGTAAACCTGTAATAATGTCCATTGAGATTCTCCCATTTCCACTGAGGAATCTCTAATGGCTGGAGAAGACCACCAGGAACACAGTGTTTGGCCTTCACCTTTTGGCAGACTAAACATCGAGACACAAACTCTGCAACTACACGCTTCAGCCCAGGCCATCAAAATTGACTCCTCAAAGATCGGTACATCTTTGTCACACCAGGATGTACTGATAAAGGGGAACTGTGGAACTCTCTGAGAACCATCTTGCACTTCTCCATGGGAACAAAAATCGTACCATGATACAACACTCGGTGTTCTTCATCCTCTGACCTTCCATCAAGGGCCTCACCACAAACAACTCAGTCTCTCCAAACTTCCACCTCCAGATCACTCAACATTGAATCTTCCACCTTCTTCATCAGGGATGATTGCACCGTCATCTATAAAAGACAACCTCTATACCCAACTTCTCCCATATCAAGATGCAAAGATGAATGTTCCTCCATTACTCACCAAGAATCACCAGATTCATGCACAACATCATTACATGACTTTCGACTCAGTGCATCAACTACAAAATTCCATATTCCAGGTGTATACGATATTTCTAAGTCGTATTCCCACAGGAACTCCATCCACGGACCCTGCCGCAAGTTCAAGTCATGTTGAGAGAAAACTAAACTCAAACTCTAATGATCGGTGAAAACCATAATGTGCTCACCAATGAGGTAATGACTCCCCAACTTCAGAGAAAACACCATGGATGCCAAATGAAGATCATGGTTGGAATAGTTGCATTCATGGGGACGCAACTGCCGAGACCCATAAGAAACAACTGACCTCTGCTACATGAGAACACAACCTAGCCCCAGATGTGAAGCATCATAGAAACCAACAAACTGGACTCCCCCTGCTGATCACATACCAACATCCCCTTTAGATACTTGAAAGCTGCCTGACTCTGATCAGTCCATATGAACGCTTGATCCTTCCTGGTCAAAGATGTTATAGGAGTCGATCCTCGGGTGAAATTTACTCCAAACCTCCTATAATAGCCTGCGAGACCAAGGATAATTTTCACCGCTGACATGGTCTTGGGGGCTACCCAAGACCTCACTGCTTCTATATTCGACGGATCCACAGCTACTCCCGATTGGGACACAACATGGCCCATGTAACGAAATTCTCAAGCCAAAAACTCACACTTAGACAACTTCCCAATCAATTGATGTTGGCGAAGAACTCCCAAAAAGACTCGTAGATGCTCTGCATGCTCCTCTTCAGATGTGGAGTACACAAGGATGTCGTCGATGAAAACCACAAAAAACATGTCCAAGAATTCATGGAACACGACATTCATCAACCCCATGAAAACATATGGAGCATTCATCACGTCGAATGGAATTACAACAAACTCATAATGTCCATGATGACAACGGAATGCAGTCTTCGGGATACCCTCATCCTTTACATGCATCTGCTGATATCCTCACCGCAAGTAGATCTTTGAGATCCATCTTGCACCCATCAGTTGATCGAATAAGTCATCAATCCATAGGTGAGGATTGCGGTTCTTTATTTTCACTTTGTTTAATCGATGATAATCAATGCACAACCGCAAAATTCCATCAGCCTTTTTCAAAAAAAAACTGGTGCACCCCACGGTGACACACTTGGACGAACAAAACTACAATGCAATAGACCATAAAGATGAATACGTAGCTCTCGTAACTCAGAAGGGGCCATCCTGTACGTATACATAGAGATAGGAGACGCTCCTGGCTATAGCTCGATCCCAAACTCGATCTCTCGTCGAGGGGTTAAGGCTAGAACCTCGTGTGGAAAGACATCAGGGTACTCCTCTACGACTCTAGGAAACTCCAACTGCTAAACCTCTGAAGAACTCAGCATCATATCAGCCATCATGGATGATAAAGATGGAAATCATCTACGAACCATCTGAGGATCTCGCTTACCAACAAACACCATGTTCTCTCCATCTGCATCCAACAAAACGACTTTCTTCCTGTATCAATCCACAATATCTTGCACCGAATACAACCCATCCATTCCAAGGATGACATCATACGATTGTATTTTTAATAATAAGAAATATCCCCAAGAGAGGTGTTGCCCCAACACTAGCTCATAGTCTCTACATACTTCAACCAAGTCGGATCGACCTCCAACTGGCGTAGTCAACACCAAGGGAACTGGAAGCCTCTCTACCTCAAGTCCCAAAGCATGGACAATTGTAGGTGATATGAAGGAGTGTGTTTCTCTTGAATCAAACAAGGCATACACCAACGTAGAAAACAATAAAAGGGTACATCGAACGACATATGGCTCACATGGGGTTGGCAACACTAGATCATGAAGCTTACCATGACCTCCTCCACGACCTCTTTGACCCTGATGATGACCACCACCATGGCCGCGCTCTTCTCACTAATGATGGGGAGCGTCATGGGTCTATCCTCTGCCTGCTCTATCTACCCTTTGGTGATCTAATGCTGTTGCAACCTACTGCTAATCCCTCGGATGGAACTACCTCAATGGATGAACCTAGAGTGGAGCGCCTGGTGCATGATGACTACTCTGAAAAGTCGGGCACTCCCACTACTGATTACCGCGACCACCACAAGAAAAACAAGTGTCTGATCCCTTGGCATTGGACTGATAGTTTCTGCCTCCTGAGAAACGAGATGGGAAGGGCTGGGACCTACCCCCATGTGAACGGAAAGACTTCTTCCCTGAAAATTATGATCCTCATACCACAACATTGCTTTGTGAGAATCATGACGATTCCCCTATCATGACGATCCGGTCCTAGCCAATGTCCTCTCAAAAAACTCCTCCCTTTCCAGCACCTCACGATACGTCTTTATCATAAATGGGGTGACTTGGCGCTGGATCGTTGGATGCAAAGCCCACTCAAAATGCCTTGGCCTAGTCTCCACATCTGGTAACAGGTTTGAGCATATTGTAGAAGGTTTCTAAAACGGATTCCAAACTATCGAACACTGGAGCTCCCCTATCGAAGGGTAAGATGCTCCTGATGAATGGACACCTTCGCAGTCGAAGAAATAAACTCGACTCTAAAACTATCTCAAAAATCCTCCCATGAGATTGCTGACTCCTCAAGATCCACAAGGAACGAGAACCACCACTGCCTCGCTGCTCTATGCAGCATCGTCACAACCAAGGACACCAAGTGTTCCTTCCGAGTACGAATCAAACTAAAGCCTATCTCAACCTCGTCCAACCTGTCTTCTATGACTGCATCTGAAAAGGAGACCTCGTACTTCTGTAGACTATGGTTCTATAATTCTCGGAGTCTCTTCCTCCAAGTGTCATCGTTTTAATCCTCTACCCGGCGGTGATAAGCTGGAACAGCCTACTAGACATCTTCTGTGCAAACCTAATGAGGACGTCGACCTGGATCCATACCTGCACAAGAAAAAACTGTTAGAGCTCCTAATACATGATTATGGAAGACTCAAAATTAATTAACTTATTATTTTCATTTGTTCATTTTAGGTTAACCTATCCCATGGTCTACCCATTCAAACATAGGCGCAAAAATGAATGATGCATGATCCTTTCCTAGGTCTCTACCCTGCAACCAGTATCACTTTGTTTAGAAGCCATCGAATACATTAATGTTCATGAAAAAGATCCTAGGGTGCCCTAACGCCAATGTATCTACCTTTCTCTAGTGTTTACCTCACTTTATAAACATGAATTACATTATTGCCCTACCGTCCCATGCAACCTCACATGTGCCTAACTCCAAACTCAATCCTATCCCTCAACAAGACCTCTGATAACACTCAGTCACGACCCCCTCCCAACAAAGTGTACACCTCCTGGGCCGGAAATGTGAGAAGGAAGATAATGACCCCTGAGTCCCACCTCCAGTCGGCCCCGAGATGGAGACTAGTACTGGGCGTATAATAAACACACAAATGGGAGGCATTACCCTCTAAGAGAAAAAATGCGGAAGAGATTGATAAGATAGACACCAATCAACTCCAACTCATAACTAAATTATAAAATAAAGCCAAGTACATATATGAAATTTCATACATAAGTACTACAACTAAAAGGGAAAACTAAAAGTACCCAAAATAAAGTAAAATGACAGCGACCACATGCCCGAACAGCTCCTCCAACTACAAGCTAATAGTAACCAGCTTGACCTCCAACCTGCTCCAAGTGACCTGAAAAATATTTCATATATACATAGGGTGAGTATAACAGTATACTCAATAGGATCCTCCCCAATCCCCTCGTTTAAAAGTAATGAAAGCATGCTAAAGCCCAGTGAACAACAAGTGAAACTAACTCATCACCTAAACAGGTATACTAAGTTCCCAACCCCACCACGGATACTCTAACCAAGTAATGCATACAAGAATATACCATATAGTAAAGAATATCAAGGGTACCCATCTACTACTTCACCACTGGTTTTCCGCTTTGCACCAATCATAGATGTCATGTGCATCTCTCTCCATATTCTTGCCCGCAGACAACTGGGCTATGCTCCACAATCTGCACCTCATGCACGCCAAATGCTTTCCCGCAGACACCTGGGCGAAGCACCACACCATCCTCACAACCAAAAGTAACCAGGTATGTATTGGGAGCCACCACAACCCGTATAACGTGTATCATACATCATGTATTATATCTCAAGCCATTATATCACATACACCGATTAGGGATCCTCAAGCCATCTCAGCCTATACACATTACACCTATAGTAGTCAATAGGATACTATATCCAGAATATATGTGTGTGTAATAACCACAATCTATTATATCCCTCTATACAAATATATGGTTAGTCTAACTGGTGTGCCTATTGGCATAGGTATCTACCAAGAGAAGAGAGCGGGGCCAAAGGGGGTAGTCATCCATTTTTCCTCCCATAAGAATATTAGGGAAAACACCCCCACAGGTCTCAGAATCCAAGGGGTATCAGTTGCCCTTACCGACAGGGTCGAGTAGATTATAGAAACACCAAAAGTAAAGAATATATATAACTCACATCCATACTATGGGCATTACCTAGTCTTAGATACAACTTCAGCTAATGTCTCTAAGACTCCAGGCTGCTACTTCTAAGACTATGTTTCCTATAAGAACACAAAAATTTTATGATCTTTATTAGATTACTCAATTCTCATTTTATCAGTTCCATTGTACCTTAATTAATTCATAAAACATTAATTAACCATTAACAATTCCACATTAAACTGAATTGGCATCACATTCAAATTAAACTGTTCCTTTTATTATTCACATCACCTTTAAATTCCAGTATCTCCATCCCTGTGGATTATCACCATTTAATAAAACATTCATTACAAGATTACATTCCCATATTCCCTGGCATTATAGAAAGGCATCCTATGCTACTAAACACAAAGGGTGCTCAACACTGTGAGTAGATATACTACCCGTCGAGTCTTTGCCGCCTATAGAAAGAGAAGATACCCATTCTACCTCGAGAGGTGAAACACGGAAAGCACATGACATACCCCGCGTGTCTTCGCCTCCTTCAGAAGGAGGGTAAGCAAGACCAGCTGCCTTGAGTAGTGGAGAAAAGTAAAGCAGATAAACAACCAAACAAAACCACCAACATCCTACCATCACATCCATCTAATACCATCATCCTTGGTATCCTCCCCGACACCCACATGCACAAGCTGATGCATCTCGCCACCCTATGTGTCATCCACTTCCACAACCACAAGTCCCCATGCCTCCACATATCACAATAGCCATCCATGCTCACATCAAACCACAAGCAGCATGAAAACACAACATCACATCAATGGGCTCCTGACCCTTTAAAAATCAAGAGGCTAACTCAGAACCCTTTACGAAATTGTCATACAATATTTTCTTTAATACACATTGAAATAGTAGATTTGTAATTCGTAGGATCCAATTATGGGAGACCTAATCAATAAGATATCACAATTAAATAACCATGCTTACTGGCCTAATTTGATTAACCTCAAATTAGAACAACTACAACAATGACAACAACTAGATTCATTTACATGCCTCTTTATCTTTAGCCAATTAATTAACAATTAATTCCAGCTTTACATTCATTATCAATTTCCATCAAGAAATAACATCAAATCAAATAAATCATAGATATCACTCTATCTAGCAAGACATGATGCAAACCGTTATCACGGTACAAAGAAACAACATGCGATCAACCAATTCTTTTAATCATGTTCAAGTATTTAATTAGTTCAATTTCATTCTGATACAAAGGGAAAAATCATGCTAATTCTACGATTGCATATATATAATTAGAGAATCCATGAATCCCCTACCTCAAAGAGTTCATTATGTTCTTTACCCCCATAATGGGTCACAATCCTCCTCTAACAACAAGTTCATCAACTAGAGGATGCCACAGGACGATAGTACCAACCAACCCCAGGAAAAACCCATTAGAATCATGGAAATTACATGGTATAATATGGAAGGGTGAAATATTATAAGATGATCCCAAAAGGAATAACTATAAAACATAGCTTATAGGGATGATTGACTGATACAACTCAGTTGCATCCAAAATAGAGCGGAACCAATCAGAGGATTTTGGTTTGATTTTGAAAATACTATGGGAATGATTGAAAGGTTCTAGTGTCTCTTATCCCATAACAAAGAGGAAGAACAAGGTAGAATGATATATGGTTCCTTTTTGAAGATTTAAAGAGGCGACAATTTAAGATCCAGTTTATTCTCCATTAAAAACGGATCTCATTAACCCACACAGTTTGACCATTTAAAAACATCCCGAGCTATAGGAATAATTAATATAGTATTTATGGACTTTTAATCAGCTTAATAGTCCTTAATAACATGGCTTTAAATTTGTTTTACATCAAAGGAAACGTCAAATGGGGAAAAACTGTAGGAAGGTGGAAACACTGTTCATATACTCAATATTTGGCAAAGGAAAGTCTACTGATCTGGAAACATTATATAAGTCTACCGATCATGAAACACTGTACATGTATACCGATAGAACCTCACCAATAGAAACACTGTTCAAGCCTACCGAGAGAAGTCCACTGATAGAACCTCACCGATAGAAAAACTATTCCAGTCTACCGATAGAAGTCCGCTGATAGAAGCTCACCGATAGAAACACTGTTCAAGTCTACCAATAGAAGGTCACTCATAGAACATCACCGATAGAAACACTATTCAATTCTACCGATAGAAGTACACCGATAAAACCTCACAGATAAAAACATTGTTTAAGTCTACTGATAGAGACACTGTTCAAGTCTACCGATAGAAGGTCACCGATAGAACCTCACTAATAGAAGCACTATTCAAGTCTATTGATAGGAGTCCACCGATAGAACCTCACCGATAGAAACACTGTTCACTGAACCTCACTGATAGAAGCACTGTTCACCCACTGATATTGTTCATAAAACTGGAATCACTGTTCATAGAATTGGAAATTTGGCAAAGTGTTGGGGATAAGTCACCTTGACCTCCTGGAGCACCTCCAACACAACATTTTCACAAAGTAATGGACTGGAGAGGTCCAGGACATTACATTATCATTGTGAAATTTATTATTAAATAGGTGAATTATAATATATACAATATGAAATAATTTTAAAAAAATTTACTAGAATTTGTTTAAATTGATATATTCAGAGAAAACATGATGACGATGTCAGATTTTATGGTTTGGGTATAAAAATTGAAATGAATTCCCTAACAAGAAGATAATTGTGTATATTTATCAATTATTTTGATATTGTTTTATACCAGATGACACAAGTGATATAATATTTGTAGGGGATATATGATACATAGTGTGTTTTCAATATTTGTATATTAATAATGAATTAATATAGAATAGGTTCTAGATGAAAGGGAAGTATGTAAAAATCTTAATAGATACGTAAATAATGAATGATTGAAGTGTTTTAAACATTTAACTAGTCCTATATGTGTAATTTAAAATGAAAAATGAATAATACCTTCATAACCTATCTATTAAATATTTAATGAAAATTATTTTTTATGATGATTATTTAGGAGTGAATGATTATTCAAATAAAAATCTATATTTTAATAATTTTTTCAGGGTATTTTTATATATCATTAATGATCTACCAAGTACTACATGTTCTCAAATATGAATTTTGATATCATATTGTATAATAATAAAAAAAATTATGATTTTATTTCTATTTTTTTATACAAACATTGTTATACTAGTTAACTAATAGTAGGATTTCTTGTTGTTTATAAATAAGAAAGAAAATAAAAAAAATTGGTCACCAACTAGAAAATTACCTTATATATTAATTTTTTGTTTTTAATGTTATTGGGACCATACTTATATTGGTGGAAAAAGATTTCTCTTCTTAACTACCACTTCTAATTAGAAAAATACTATTCAGTGTTATGAAAAAATATGATTTCTTTATAATGAAACTGAATTTTTATTCCATGTAAAACATAGGAAATTTAAATAATTTATTGAAATATCATATTAATGTGGTGAACCACAAACATTATGATTTTCTAAGAAAATAATATAGCTCTAAATTTATATTTAGATTAAATATTATATTCTAGTGAGGCTTCAATGAGAAAAATATAAAATAAATTATTAGATATATAACGTATGGATTTAATTTGTGATTTTATGTGGATGTGAAGTTGTATTATAAATACTAAATTTCTAAAATTTATTAATATATTCCATTATATGAATGTTTCATGAAAATATAGAGAATTTTTTAATAAAAATGGGAATTTGACTAACTTTTTAATAAAAAAATAAGGATTAAACCCCATTGTAAGTTATTGTTAATTGGGGAAGAAAAATATTTCATATTATAAATTAACCCCCATAATATATATTTTCGGTAACATTATACACCTATTCATAAATTATATAATTATTCAACAATAATATTAGATGTTGGATTTGAAAAAAATATTCACACACATGTTGAGTGGAATACATAATGAGATCAATGGTGTAACAACATTGTCCCTAGTATCTCATAGTTTTTTAAATATATTGGAATATATAATTATTCTATACAATTAATCAACATGTATAGGTAAAAAAATTTACAATTCATCTATTTAAATCACATGACTATCATGAAAAGACAAGGTATAACATATATATTATAGTAAATGCCTAAAAAACATGATTCTTAATCAATAAAATAGAATGAAATAATTCAACATAAATTATAATAGAAAAAATATCTGGAATAATAATTAATACTATGTTATATATGAGGAACATTTTAATTTTTAAATTCCTAGAACCCATTCATCATGATACCTCTACAATTAGTACCATTCCAATGAATGATTAAACTATAGATAGAAACCTATTTTATTTGGCCTATTTATTTACCTCATGAGACATATGAAATCATTAATGGGATATACAATACAAGGCACCACTATTTATTACAATTCCAATTCATCTTGATATATCAATTAATTGATTAAATTCATAAATTAATATGACTCGTTATCGATTATCCATGTAGATTAGTGGATGCAATTTTAATAGTCTTTCCCCACATAAAAAAATATCCAAAGAAAAAATAGTAAGTTAATATAGTATAAAATTTTTCCAATAATCATACCCATAATAAAATTATACGTATATTTAAAATAAAATTAATTTATAGTGAAAAAATATAACATTAAATGATTTTTTTAAGATTAGTTTATTAATCTCTACAGAATGTGAGACTGTCCCAAAAAAAATTCCACCAAAAAAAATTTGAAATCAAATCCCATTTGAGGAAATTATTTGATTAAAAAAAATCTATGATTTAAAAAAGAACCACGAAATTACATGTAAATGGGTAATTATATGCACTGTATGAAATTAACTGTGTGAATAAAATTACAATAAGCATCAATGAATGTAAATTGTGTTAAAGTGACATACTACATAAATTATTTTATATTAATTGAATTTAACCACATTTTTAATGTATTTATTAATGTTTTTAATTTTTACCACAATAATATTAATAATTAAAATAATAATAATGATCCAGTTATTTCTTGATACCATTTTTTTACTAATATTTCATTATATTCATTATTTTCGATATAATTTCCTTATTTTCTCATCTATATTTCGTAATGAAATTTTCAGTTCATTTTTATATAATATTTATCCATAATTTTGAAAATTATATTAATGTTATTAATATCATATTTACATCATTGATATATTATATGATTTTTTTAATTTTGATAATAGAAAATGAATATATTTTCTTCCAGGTGATGGAATGTAATATGTATTAATAATTTATGATATCATTAACATAGTGAGAGAAAGGTTAATGTTGTGTATGATATATTAAATGTAAATAATAAAAATAATTTCACGTATATCACATTTAGTTATTAATAATTTCATTATTAAATTCAATGTAAATAATAATTGAAAAATAATGACATTGCTTTTTGAGGGGTACTAATCCATACACTTGAGTGACATTATGATATTTCAAATGAATGGGAATGTAAATGGGTATATGGGATTATTGAAAC
Organism: Viscum album; assembly: GCA_963277665.1. Classification (NCBI taxonomy): domain Eukaryota; kingdom Viridiplantae; phylum Streptophyta; class Magnoliopsida; order Santalales; family Viscaceae; genus Viscum; species Viscum album. The sequence goes on along the minus strand of OY728121.1, from coordinate 1,191,993,242 downwards.
AAACAAATCAAGAACAAAAGATTCATCAATGAATGAAATTCATATCACATAGGTATCATTTTCTCCTAAATAGAAATGAATGTAATGAGGATGAATTATATTTATTTAATAAGCACTAGGAAAAATAATTGTTTTACAATTAGAAGGTCAGGGGATAAATAAATCACGATTCATGGTCAATTTATTATAAAAAATACCCATTTATAACCTATCACATTCTTACAATGATATAAATACAAACATTCTAGGTAATGTTGTAGGATTCTAGATACCATTCTCTGATCATGTAACATTCCAATTTATATATTCTAATTAATCTCGAAAAAAATTAATATAATGGAAGAGGAATGTATAGTCATTATACAATGGATTTTAATAGTGATCATCATGCTATGTTCTTATATGTTTCTTAAGATCACATAAATCTTTTAATGGAATGTCCACCTTGTGGAGCATGAACATGTTAGTGCGTGAGCTTTATTTTTGAATCACCTACAGACATCAAATTAAACACATGATTCCCTTATAGGGTCATAGAATATAAATGGATATTATATAGAAAATCTCATGAGTCTATTTTTGATCCATCATTGATCACATGATTCATCGTGGATGTGCAATGGCATTCATCATGACTATGCTCAAATGACATCACTATATACCCACCGTAGTATAATAAAAAAGGAAAATAATATTGTAAAAGGAGGATGAATATCATGAAGGGAATATGAATTGATCATTAACATAATTGAGTTATAAAATCTATGTTATCAACATTGTTCTCTTGATGACCCATGAAAATTCCAAATTGGTATCTATAACACCCCTTGACTAGCCAATGGGATCTCATGAGAGGTGTTGGAAAAGTAGTTATGATGTCACGAACATCCTCTTAAAAGACACATAGGTCTTTTAATGTAAAATTGAAATAGAGTCTTCAATCATAATATGGATTTTATGTATGTTTCTTAATCTCATTAATTCTAACATACATTTCATATCAATTTTAAAATATCATATTTCATGTTTGAAAGGTAATGTGAAATCCCATTGATTAATATGATTATGATAAACATGTGAATGAGGGAACATTAGCAAGGATAATTTTATCATGTGATGACATGGATGACCCATTACAAAATCATGTGAATAACACGATGCAAAACATTCTCACAATTCCCTAGCTCATATTTTTGAAATACATGATACTCATGGATATGAATAAAAATAGTGGTTAGGCCCCTAAATCTCCCTCATTATAAGAAATATTCTATATGATGAATATTACATGAGAGAAAATCAGATAAATTCTCATAGCCAAATGTCAAATGTACTAAAGGGTATTCCACAAGGTAAAATATAGGGAACAACCAAAGGGGTCACACTACATTAATATTTCCGTCACAATAATAAAATATTATACACCATAAAGATAAATAAATATTGAATATATGAAGAATTATACAATGATAGACACTCTAATCTTCATGCTCTTTAAATGACCCACCCAGATCAAGAGACATTATCTTTACATGTCTCCCAAATCACGAAGCATCATTATAACAGATGAACCATGTATCTATATATATAAGGCACTCCGATCATGAAATATGAAAACATCAAGACAATTCCACCATGTATAGAGGTGTCCCTCAAACATGATATCCATATTTTGAGATGTCCACTTGATATATTACTTATGACATCAGGTGTCCCCAAATATTTCATCCATTTTATTGAATCCTATCATATGTCTTGTGGGTTCCATCAGAAATTGTATTCCAATCATGTTATACCCACCATAATATTCATTTCGATCATTTCACATATTCTTTAAGTTCCATCGATGTCCTGATACAAGCTCCATAAATGTAAAACTGGCCTTACAACACCCACTGGACAAGTCAACCATATCATGCAACAGCATCCAGATAGTCCATCAAAGTCATGTTATATCCAAAATAGATGTATCTGTAAATATAAAAACCCATATCATTATATAAACCATGTCATGGGACATTCCCTAGACATTATATCAATGTAATCAACCAACAATCAAACATGTCACTCAGGTATATAAAAAACCTCCACATGTGTGAGCCAGATCATTCTATATCCTCCAATACGGTGAAATGGACCATCAAAATATCAATAAACTATTCATATATAAATCATGGAAATTTTTATACATCCTCAGTCATATCTTGAAATTCTATATAATCTTTTTAATATAATTAGGAAAATTCAGGATGAAAATATGGACATGTTAGGTAGATAATCCAAAAATGGTAGGAATATGACCAAGACATGGTATCCTTATCCCCAAAAATATTTAAGAAAATCCAAAATGAACTATGATAACTATAATTCCTATACAATTGGAATATTTAATATTAATTCCTAATTTCTAATCACTAATCCCTAATGATAATCAACCACATTGTTTGTCCCTTTATGTCTCTAACATTCAAACTAATATGATCCAGAAACCGTTATGAGATAATTATTCATCTTCTTGAATCAATAGACTAGGATGCCTAATAATCTATGATAACTCTAATTCTTGAAAAGAAATACATATAAAACCATATAATACTGAATCTTTAGATGGAATCCAAATATGTTTATGAATCTCCATGTATTATATATTGAAAACCATAATAAAAATCCCTCTTAATATATTATCAGTCATCCTCAATAGTTATTCAACTAAACATAAACAATGACCAATGAGAAATAGGATTCCTATGAAAATATAATATGTATGATCAATTCCTAAGGTCTGAACTCCAATGATCTTCTACCAATGTGTATGTCTCTTACTATCTCCAAGAATAAAACCCATGAGACTCAATCATTCTTATGGGTACATCAATCTGCACAATCCATCCATGAATTTAGAATAAGAATAATATTTGTGTGATATTATAATTTATATAAGCATGATATGTTAGATGAATTTATATGTTTCATTCTCTATATCAATCAATTCATTATGGATTTCCTAATGCATACGTCCACAATTCATATGCATAGACACCGATTACCCGTTATACCTTTTTCCCACACAATGAATGTCTCGTAGGGTCTTACACATTTGAAAATAACATATCATGTGCATAACACATATATATAGCTAGGGAATCCAATAAATGGTATTCTTCAATCAGAATCATTATACGAATACTGTCATATAAAGGTATCAAACTCAGGGTTGGATGAGAGGGTGTGATTAATTGATGATGGCATCAAATCTACTATAAAAAAGATTCATTGGATTTCTTTGAGTGTCCAAAGATCTATACATGTTTTCAATGTCATCTCATATAAATCCATTAAGAATTTAGTGTTTTATACCCAATGAAATTATACTATTCTTCATTTATAATAAATTTAATTTTATTTCGATCATTAATTATATGAAACACCATGTTAAAAAAACACTACGAGAAACATTGAGATTAGATTTCGGAAAACAGATGACTAATATTTAGGAATCTAAAATATAAAATATATATTATTGTTTAATATAATAGATATTAGAACTCCATTTTTTGGAAATATATTAAATTGATTATATATTTTTTTATAATATTTTTCAAATATGGTAGAAAAGTTCTTTGGTGGAAAATTAATTAGAAAAGAATATATAAATCAATTGAATGTATATGAAATGTTATTATTAAAAAAACCAATATGAGAAAAGAGAGTATTATTATAGTGAATATATTTTATTAATATTATTCGAAGTTAATAATTATTTTTTATAGCATATATTAAATTAATTTTTTAAATTAATTTAATATACTAGATAAGAATAATATATGGAAATACAATATTCGCAAAAGATTAATTTTTTCGTGAGTCATTTTCCACATTAAAATGGAGAAGAAATTGTAAAAATAAATTTAATATTCATTTTTTAATGGGGAGTTTCAATATTTTTTTGTGTTAATTTTTTTTAATATTTTGGTGTCGCTTAATTATGTGATGAATACAGAAAAATAAGAAATTTTAATTGAAAAAAATTTTCCAACTAATTAACTTTTAGCTTAAAATTATATTTCTAATATATTTTACAGTTTCAATTGATAAACATTATAACATTTAATTTCAGTTATGTCATTAGAATCAATATCATATTTATTATTGTAATAAAGATGAAGTAAAATTTTAGACAGTGTTCACATATAAACTGGATTTCCCATCAAGTCTACATGATTAATATTAAATTTATTTCCTTCAAATTTGTGTCTAAAATTTAAATAGAAATTTTGAAATATATATTTTTATTATAATTTATAATATCTATTAATGACATCTATATTTTTGGTCAATATGAATACCCACAACCCAATAGCTAAAAAAACTATGTAACACTCATTTATTGTTATATATAAAAGAATCAAATACCAAGGATAATCATATTAGTAGTCATTAAGAAATATATAATAACATGGGTCTATTGTCACATAGTTATTTAATCAAATAAAACAATAAATGAACAAGATCAACTTTTATAGTTGTATATCAATGATTTCAACTTCATAACATACTGAAGGAAACAAGTAAAATATTTAGTTATAATTCACAGTATGGTTTACATATGGAAATAACATGGACTGATAATATGTGACCATTGATAATTTGGTTTTAATAAATAAGGAAATGTGAATAACTATAAAAACTCCTTCCATTTAATCAATATTCATTGAATGAATATATATCCAAACAAATTTCATATTGTGAAAATATAATAGAGTTTGGTTACAAAATAATAAATGATAGAAACTAATATTTAATAGATGTCATGTATCAAAAATCTCATCCACTACTAACATTTCCTTTAACATTATGGTTTTTTTTTTCAAAACCCATCTAATTCTCCATGGAAATAAACATGAAGGGGTTGTAACTAAAATTTTGTCTCACTAGACCTATTGATGCCTGAATGGGATATATGATTTTGACCCCAACAATGAATTGATTGTAAAAAATAAATCATCACACATAGAATTAATTTATGAGAAATAATAAATATTAAAATATCCACATTGATCCGAGGTTTCATATTTTTAAATATTTATCTAGTTGAAATACCTTTCTATGTAAACAACATAAGTAAAAATGGTATATGACCAAGACAATAATCATATTAATGATATAAGAAATATGTATTTTTAATGAAATATTCAATTATTATTTATTAAAAAATAATACGGTCAATATTTATACACCACGTGTTATAAATTTGTGGTGAACAAGGCATATCTCATAAAAAGGAATGTGAAAAAGGAGACTCCTTACCTTATGTCCAAAAATGATCTAAACTTGTATATAATTTTCATGATAATAAATTTATATTAAATAATTACATATTTCAAAACCTATTCAACCTATTTATTATTTTTTATAATTTTAATATTTTCTTATATTTCTATTTCAATGAGTTATAAATATTTATTTCATTGTCTTATAGCCAGTTCGCTATGTATAATAGTTAGAGTTCCATTAAATTGGGAGAAATACTCATAAAGTGAATTAATTATTAATAATAAACATATAGTATTTTTTTATCACATATGTAATTTTTATATGTTACTATGATGATTCATATATAAATCAATGATGAAAATGATTTAATTATTTTCAAGTTTTTTATTACCATAACGAAAAAGTGTACTTTTATTTCATATTATGATTATATATGAGTAATGGAACATGACATAAAATATAATATTTATAAAGTATTAAAGTATCATTTCACCATTATAATGGTTTAATGACCATAAATTAAGGAAATAATAGAATATGAAGCCTCATTGTCCCTGAATGGGTTGAATCAACACAAGAAAGATATTGTTTGAATTTTTATAATAAAAGTAGGACCACAGAGATTGGATTATTGTTATTCCATCTGAATAATAAAATCAGACTATATAAGTTATATTGTTTTTACTGGGACACATTGAATATGTTATTGGATGATATGATGAAAAAACTGTAGAAAATGATGGAGGATTTTACCTCATGAATATCACCTTATTGGGAACCTCTTTAAGAACCTTGGATTGTGTATTTTGGTAATTCTAGCATATCATTGGTGGGGGGGAAGTGGATTTAGAAGTTTATTTATTATAATTAGGAAATATTCAAGTCCTATAAGGTATGAGGATAAGTGGTAGTGAGTTTTTATATTTATAGGGATATGAGAATTGGTTTTTTTTATATCATTCATTTTTTTCAAATTTTGGATTAAAACTATAAATATTATTCATTACCATGACTACATTTAGTAATTAAATCATGTGAGTTTCATATAACAAGTTATTTCCTCATCCAAACATAATATGTGACTCAATAATTCTATTATTTTCATAAAATGATAAACACTATAAATTATCTAATTTCACTGTTAAGAAAAATGTAAATATATTTGAAAAATATACAAAATTCACCCAATAAATTTTCTAATGTGTATATTTAAAAACTTTTCTACCATAATGATATATTATTTAATAATGAGAAATTTAATTTTAAATAAAAATCGTCATTTGTTAAAAAAAATACGGATTTAAATACTAGAATTGATTTTAGGACACTCGTCAAAATTATTATTGGTTAATAAATTTTGCTTGTAATTATAACTAAAATAACAATGAAATTATTTTTTAAAACTATTTTATTTATCTTTAAAATAATTATAATACTATAATTAAGAAATAATTTTTTTTCAATATTACCATTAGTTAATTAATTATTTATAATATATAATATTTTCATTTATGAGATAACACAAAATTATTTATACACTAACTAGTGAAGTTATATTTCTAATGGAAGATTCATTATAACTAAATATCACATTTCTACAATATAATTAATTTTAAAATACTAGTATTTAAATGAACATCTTTGTTTATTTATGCTTGTTGTTGTGTGCGATAATATATGTTTAATAAATTTATTTAATTTTAGAACTCAGATTTCATAAAATATTTCTGTGTTATATTCATCTATCCAAAATAAAATCCATCCATAATATTTTCATGATTATTTAATTTAACAACATTATTTTGGATATTACATTTAAAAACCTCATGTTTCTATGGGTCGTCATCCATTTTATAGTTTTTGAAATTAAATTTTCGCAGTCGACTCATTTTATTTCTCTATAATTTCTCCCTATTTTCATTAAAATCACTATTTTCTTTATAGTAAGAAAAATCATGTTCCAGATATATTTCATCATAGGTGATTATATTCTTCAGTTATGGCATTTATTTATTTAATAATAATATGTGGATCACATCATGACCATTGATATAATTGATGAAATTTATAATCTATAAAATACATTCCCAATTATTTCCTTATTTTGAAATAGATTGATTTTCCAAGGGATTAGATTACATTTATAATTGAACTCTATGAAAACCCATCCATGATTATACTTTTACAAATTCATGATTTGCAACATTAAATTCAAAATCCATTTTATGGATTTCATCAAAACTTGTTTTCCTACATTTAACTAAATTAATATAATCCTGAATAATATATACCATTGACATTGTCTCCATAATATGTTGTAGACCTATAATTATCCATTCAAAAATGGAAACACATTTAGTTGTAGTAATAAATAACATCCCATATAAAATTTCTTATGCTGCCATTTGAATTCTATAATGTATACCATTATTGTGGGGAAACTATTGCAATGATTAATACAGATACAAAATCCATCAAATTTAAGTTATCTAGAGAATGTCATGTCATCCAACGATGGAATTTTCATTCCAGGATATCCATCGGTTTGAGGGTGGTATTCATTACTCTAATAATGATTTTCATCCATTTAATAATGAATAATCGTAAATAAATTTTATAAATAATAGAGATATTGATCAGACACAATCAATATTAATGCATCATGAATTCTTTAATATTCATTTAATTTAAGGCTTCATGTTTTTATAGGGGAAAATCATCTATTTCAAAATGAAAATGTATTGATTTTTATTGCCAATCAGTAATAACCAATATCAAGTCATTATTTATTGGTCCCATTCATAATCCAGTGATGAAGTCCATTATAATGTTCTCAATCATCCTCATAGGAATAGATGGGTGTTTATTTAATCTTCTAGGAGGATGTATCTCATCCTTCACTAGTTGAGAAACCAGAAATATTGAAACATGGTCAAAAATTTTTTGCATCATATTATTCAAGAAAAAATGTTCTTCACATCCCCAGCGTATTGGTACTTCCATGGTGTATAGTTAAATTTCATAAAAGAGTGTCATGTAATAATTCCATTTTAGATAATCTATAAATGTATAAAATGAAATTATTATGAATGTTGTAGTCCCATCATCATAAAACATGTCTAAAAATATTCCATCATTTACAACATTATTTTTATTTTAAAAATTCCCATTATCATATTGAGATCAGATTATCATTTCCAATAAATTTCGTTTCTTAATCATGTGAAAAATAGGTTATTTTTCCTCTTTCATATAAATTATCATATTCATATTTATTAAATACATTAACATGTGATCAATTTCATTCTTCATTTGGGATATATGCCCATGATTTATATCTATTAATGGTAACACTAACCAATTTTCTATTCATGGGTGGTATTTTATTGAGGAATCATAGTCATTGAGTTACTAGAGATATGATATTTATCTCATATTTTGTTCTTTGTGTGTATATTTGTATTTCAAACTCTTGTGATTTTCATTTATCTCACATATCTCACTATAGTTGATGTGTATTCAAATCGTATGGGGAATGATTGTGTATCCTATCTCGATATCATGAGTTGGAAAAACATTCATTAGTATTAATCTTTCTTGATGCATATTCTATAATTCTTTAATTATTTTTTAGGAGAAAAACAAATATTATCGTTGATGCATTATTGTATATAAAAATTCCATAATTTCTTAATGGTATAGTCAAAATAAGATCATTAACTAATATTCTCATCAATTTATCAATAAATTGAAGACATTAATTTTTCCATGTGAACATAAGCCCTTTTCATATATTCATTCTTAACGGGTTAACTAATATGGAAAAATATAGAACTAAATGTTGATAATAACATATAAAACCAGTGAAAATATGTACCTTTTTATCTTCATTTTCATAATCCATTTTTATTAAATTTTTCATTATTGGATGAAATAGTATTCCATCCTTATATATAATAAGAAAAAGAAATTCATTTTCATGAATCCAAAATTCACATGAAAATTTTACCTTATAACTATATTCTCATGAGAGTCTCATGAATAAAAAAATAGTGAATCTCATGCTCTGCATAGCTTATATAATAAACCAGAATATAGTCAATTAATAATATAAAAATTGGAAATGATATATAATGAATAAAAAATTCATTTTATCAATGAAATTATAGGGTTAATTAGTTAATCAACAAGGCATTACATTAAAATAATAATGTCTATACATCATCTAAAAATCTATATTCTGAATACTTTCCTTATTTAATCAGAATTTATGTAACCTGAATGAAGGTAAATATTGAAAACATATTGTGATATATGAATTTGATTAGAAATATTAATCAATTTGAGACAATTAGTACTTCCTTATTAAATAAATATTATTGTTTTATCAATATTAAACATATAACCATTGTTGTCCATCATTATTTTTAAAAATTAAAATAAGGGAACCCCATGGAGAAACAATGTGTTAAATAAATCCATTATCACTCAACTCTTATAGTTATTGATTAAACTCCAATTATTTCTATAGGGACCATTATAAATTTTTTCTTTAATGTTGTTTTTTCTATTGGGATATAATTAAGGTAATAGTCATCTTTTATCTCAATGGGTTTTCTAGGAAATTAAATAAGAAAGAAATTATTTTATTGTGAAACAATTGGTATATCCTCAATTTGAATATTACATTATTCATTAGTAGATGTTTTTTATCTTCCTCACCATGAATTTAATTTAATGGAGATACATGGTAAAATTTGATAAGAATCATATGATGATGTTTCTTCCAAAAATATAATGAATTATACATCTTCCACACATATTGTATTTTTCATACGCATGAAATAAATTTCCACATCACATTTTGAAATCTATTCCATTAATAGGATTATATCATATTCAAGAATAGGAATTATGATATGTTCATCAAATAAATATCATTTATGTGTCATTAGGGGTCTTTAGGAAAAAAAATTTGGCAAGGAAACATCAGGATTTTGACTAGTAAAAACCTTATTAAATCAAAAGTAAAATGTATAATTTTCTTATAAAAATAGGTAGATATAAATGATTTAAATGTTCTAGATTCAAATAATTTATTTTTAAAAATTTCATATTATGTTAATGTACCTTCCATCAAATCATTTGGTATTTATACATTATTTGTGGTGATCACATTATCTTTTCCATATTTCGAAGGCCAATTCAGTGGTCAATTGCACTTAATCATGTTACATTAAATTAAATAATTCCCCATTAAATTATGTTTAATGCATTGAAAATCATTTACTAGTCACTTCCCAATGAATTCATGATATTTATGATGCTTTATCCACACAAAAAATAAACTCCCTTTCCTTTATATTATTTCCCAGTTTGATTCATTCCATAATTTTCACATAACATAAATATCGTTATATAATTATTATTTATTATGCTTCACCAATACATGGTTTTCAAAATTCATCCTATTCAATTTATTTCCAATGAACATATATCATAATGAGAATATCTTCACTATTTTTTGTAACATAATAATATTTCATCACATAGATAAAATGTATTGTAAACAAGTTCCCATTAGAGACATTACTTATAAACATGATGGAAGTGATCAATATTGATCTATGAATCATGTATATAAATTATATAATACATGTATAGTCTTGTGATGGCAACCTCATACTCTGTAACACTCTTTTAATCAATTTTCATTATGTTAAAAGATTCTCTCCTCATTTATGTTCATTAATACTAAGGGAATTATTTGATGAATAATGATTCATTAAAAGCATTCCATTGTATTTTATATAATTTTACTCTTCATTAGTATTTTGGGTAATGGAATATAATGATTAGAATAACTCTTTAGGAAATACAACTATAGTGCCACCTTTTCCTTTTAATCACATCCCAATGCAACAAATATCATTTCAAGTGTCTTGATTCACTACTCAGCTACCACTAGATTTGATGTCCTATTATATATTGGTGGATTCTACCACATTAAATTATCCAACATAGATGTACTATGTTAATTAATTATAATAAGAGTAATTTCATCAGATTTATTAGGATATCCTCTCGTCCCACACCATTAATATTAATTATCTCATTAGATAATTCCGTGTATTTTCCATGGTAAGGATTCCGTTATATCCATTAGGTGACATCACTAATTAATGGATGACAATAGATTTTATAATATTTATGGTGATTATTGAGAAAAAAAATAAAATATGGAACTATTAAAATTCATATGTTTATTTAACATCGTGTCAATTGGTTTCTAGTAAACCTCAACTAATACCAAAAGTCCTGACTTAAAACTAATTATAATAGAATTGATTCAATATATTATTTTAAATAAATAGATACCAGATTCAAATCCAAAATAACAAATATGATTAGTTATCTTGAAGGAATGCATACATACATGTTGGTAGTTAAACATAGTAGATAACAAATTAAAATAAAATTATTTTCTGAAACATATTCAAATATTTCATCTTCAAAACCTGGGGAAGGATTTAAATTGAAGGGGTGAGACATAATTCTCAATTTGTGTTAAATAGTGAATAAATAAGAATCAATAATAACATAATCCTAATATATAATTCATAATCAACATTGAATTGTGAATAACCTGAAAAACATGTCATTTAATCAATAGAATGATAAGGAAAATGAAACGATAGGTTTCTTCATTGTGAAGATTTCATGGGTAGTAATAAAAAAATTCATATTAATGTAAATGATGAATTATTGAATGTGATGTATCTAGAACATGAACAAATACTATCAACACCTTTAACAATATGTTTTACTTATGTGGGAAGATATATATCTAATTCTTCTAGGACAAAAACAGGATGGGTTTTTCACCAATCATTTCTTCTCATTACACTAGTCAATGCATCTACATACTATATAATTCCAAAACCGACCCATAACATCATGAAATAATAATTTTGAGGGACATTTTTTATTCATGATAAACATACAATATCATTATAGCTATTTTTAGTATAGGATACATATTTATAAATATTTCTATAGATAAAATAATATTCAATGAATACCATATATATGAAAATCATAAATGTATTGGACAATAATTATGTTCCTTATACAATAAATATAGAGCGTTAATAAAATATTCCACGATTAATGATCATAATGAAAGGGGGAATTATTAATACACCAAACAATAGAAATAACTGTTGAATAATGTATTTCTCACATAAATAAATGTGTGATTAGAAAACCCATAAATTAAGATATAAAGTGTTCAGAACATATACATAATTTCTAATATTTTTCAAATTCGAATAATATTTTTTTTAACACATTACCGCACAAATATATAATTTATCTTTATTATTATTTTACTAAATGTATTTATAGATATTTCAATAAGTTATAATGTTTAATATTTGTTTTTTTGGACAATTCTTTTCATAGTTTTACGGTAGGATCCATTGAATATAATTATGAATTTTTTTTCAAATTTAAGAAATCCCATTGATGTGAAATTATTTTGTATTTATTCAAATGATGATTTTCATATTTTCTTGTATATAATATTTTACATTGTTTAATGATGATTGATTCTAAAAAATGTTTATGAATGTTTTTTCATTTTTATGGAATGTTTTTTCATCCATTATGAAATTGTGACCTTTTATTTATAGTATGTTTATATATTAGGTAAAAACCTGGAAAAATATTATTATATGAATATTAATATCTAATTTAAATATAATAATGTATTTATGTCCATCCTTGAGGAAGGAAATATAATATGATAACTCATCATCCAATAACAAGTTGAATTGATACATCACATAAGAAGTATTCATTTAATGAATAAATGGTGGAGAGAAGATATTTTATTATTGATATTCCATAAGAATACTAAATTTTTTTATATATTTATGTTACCATGCTACATTGGATAGGGTAGGTGAGGGGATGATAAGAAATGAAATTTATTTAAAATGGATTGAATCATGATTTTACCTCCTAAATATTGATACGTCAGGCACCTTCCTATGACACATCAATTTGGAATTTTTGTATGACTAGAAGGATATCACAGTGGGAAAGTGGCCCAGGATGGGAATTTGGTCAAATTTATGAAATCGTCAAGAATTATAATGTTTTAGATGAAGGGGTGGTGATGGGTGTTAATTATAGGGAGAAGAGAGGTTTAATGGTTTAAACCTTCTTTCCCACTACTATACTTAGGATCTGATGTCTGGGTGATGTCTGGGGACTTTTTGGGACATGTAATTCTTTAAAAATAGTTTCTAAACAACAATTGTTAATCTATTATAGTAGTGGATCTGTAGTAATTGTGGATATTCATTAATGGGGATTTAAAAGTATCATTGGATCTAATTTAACTATGGATCTAATATAATAATGAATATAATTTAACAGTTTATATATAGTAACGTTGGATATATTGGATTGAGGGATCTTTAACAACACTGAATCAATGGTAAAAGTGGATCACCTAATGGTTGATCTATAGTAAAAGTGGAAATATAGTATCAATGGATTAAAAATTAATGGTGGATAACCAAGCTTTGAATCTATTGTAATGGTTTATCTATATTAATAGTGAATCTATAGTAATAAAGGATCTAAAATAATAATGTATATACTCTAATAGACTATCTACAGAAATGGTGGATCAGGAAATGATTCATCTATAGTAATAGTCGATCTGTTTTAATTTTAGATCTATATTAATTTAAGCCATATAAATTATCCAATTAAATTTCCATTTTCTCAAATGGTTCGTTAGTTTTAGTGTTTTTTTATCGTAGTGGTGTGTCATTTTTTGTGGTGTGTCATCCTGGTTGTGTTTCATTTCTTGAGGTATATCATTTCTGGTGGAATTTCATTTAATGACTTTTGTTATTTCTAGTGGCATGTCACCATGGTGGTGTGTCATTTCTATTAACGTGTCATTTCCAATAGTTTCCCATTATGAATTAATTATCATGTTTTAAAAAAATCATACAAAATTTCATTTTTCACTTCTTTTATAGTGATAAATTTGTTTTAATTTTTTATCAATTCTTTTAAAACAATTTTATAATGGTAGAATTTTATTTAAAAAATTTCCAATTTCTTGAGCATTTTAATTGGTCTCACCATGTGGTTTTGTGGATATCCACCTTCAATGGAATTTGAAAACATTATCTAATCTAGTAAATTTCAGATCAAATATTTATAAGTTCAAGATATTCCAATAAATTATTAAATCATAATTTCATTTAAACTGACCGTCCCACATCCCCATTCCTTGGATTCCATTGACGTAGTGCTATAGTTGGTTTATGTCCCCCCTTATAAAAGTTCTCTCCTACACATAGGAACCCTTATTGTTACAAAATGAATATGAAAGGCTTCTCCCTATAATGTAGTATTTTGATTCCTCTCATTTCATGTATATAATTTACAATGGGTTCATTATTATTGTACCATGTGAATATGGATGCCACAAAATTAACAATGACAATGAATCAATTTATAATAAATTTGATGGGGATCATGAATTTGAATTATAACAATATATATTCTTATTGATTTGAATATATTATTTTGAAACTATTATTGAATGGGTGTTATTCCATGATATAGAGAATGTATTTTGTTGGATTTTTTTGTAACTATTCCCTTTATTTTATAAGCTCCATTTCTTTTATTTATTGGTATCATTGTATTTAATTGGATAATTATATACAATTTATGAATAAGATGAATTCCAAAGGAAATAATGGCTTTTGTGGGGAGGGGGGTACCCTATCATGGAGGTGAATTAAATTAATTTATATTTATTGTATGTGTTTCTACGTACCGAACCATGGTGAGATTTGTGTTATTTTTACATTATCTGTTAGGTTCAATTTTATTATTTTATCCTCTCACAGGTTTATTAGAATTATCCTTCCACTTGTGCACAAGAGACATTTTCTATCCTACTTTGTGTAAATGTATCCTTGAAATAAATATATAAAAAACTATTTTAATGCTTCCAATAGGATTTTGGGGAATATACTAGGAATTAGTAGTCATATCCATTGATAGTGGTTGTGTCAATGCACCCGTTTTTTAGTATTTATTTTGGATAATATTAAATGTATCTGTTATATTTACACATTCATTGTGGGATTTTTTTTATTATATATATTATACGTATTTTATTTTGATTCATACATCCGATCTCCGGATGATGTTTACTTATAAAGTGCAATTCCTCCAATATTGTGATATTTCTACACCCTTGGTGATAGCAGCCAACCTAGGCCCTATTGAAATACGGAACTCGGGTATATTATCTCTCCCCCTAATTTCATTTTATTTTGTGGGACGGTTTTATGATAGAGTGATATCAAAATATATGATTGAGAGATATGGTTGAGTTTGGTGTTAGGCATAGTGAGGAATTAATAGGTAACTATGGTAATAGTTAAAGACGACTAGGGAATATGATGTAGACTAGGGAGACCAGCTAAGACATTAGATTTTAGGGCCTGTAAGGACACTCCAATTATCATTGGATTGAGAGTGCAACGATTTGTTACTAGGCTATAGGAGACAACGCTAAGACACCGAAGGCTATCAATAAATGACAAAGGGTTTCAAATACAAGTGGGGGATGATTTAAAATTGAATAAACATATCAATAAACAATCCAACCATAACCAATCATTCACTATATGATGCATGAACGAATAAAGGACAAATCAACATCATCATGTATCACAAAACCATATCAAAGTAAGCAACATCGGAAGAATAACCAAGTATCAAAGTACACAACAGATAAACGATACAAGACACACAAAAGACCACAAGATCCCATGATTTAGATGCTCAGTGCTCCCCAATTACCGAACAACACAATCGTCATGAGGTGGTGGTAAAGGCATGTAAAACATTACATTTACACATGTCCCAGAAGATAGAATCTACAAAAGCACCAATGTACCAATGCAGCGGTGAGTGTAAAACTTAGTAGGTTTTCCACAATTACTTCCCTACTCAATACACTAGGATAGAAAAGTTAGTCACATTTATATAAGAAATACTATACTAAACAATTTACCAAAATAGTTTATAACCAAATAAAAACAAATTTCCAAAACCATTTATAACCAAAATCATATTGGTGTAATTGAAACAAATTTTTCCAACAACATATTTTTCCAAAAAATATAATTAAACAAGATTTAAAACTATTTCTCAAAATTTCATTGACATACCCAATTAATTTCATACATCCACACAACCAAAACAACATGTAACCCAGATCTTCTATAATCGCGAGTGGTGAGTCATACTTTCACTAAGGCATCCTTAGTGAACTAATTGACGTGGGAGATCCATAACCCTTATTTATCCCATTATTGATGGGGGAGACCCCTAACCCTTATTCTCCCCACATTCACCCTTTGAATGGGGAGAAACCTAACCCATATACATTACGTTAATGATAGGGGAGATCCCTAATGCTTATCTGTCCCACATTCCCATGAACACACAAAACCATCATGTAAAAAACCAATCATGTTCAACCAATTCAAACCATTTTAATAAAACTGTACTTTTATTGAAATCCAAAGAATAAAAAAATTTCAAAAAAACCTCTTCACCTAAAAAAATTTAATTTATTGAAATCAACTAATACAAACCATGTGTCATAACTCTAGAAAATCACCATTTTAAAATCTATATTTTAAAAAATTATGATCCAAAGCACTCATTTGAAACCCTAAATTTTCCATATTTCACAACCATCACTCAAGAAGGATTCCAACAAGTGTTCAAAAACTAAATCACAATAAATTAAACGCCACTTATTGAATTTTAAAGCATGCCAATCAATTCTACTATGTGGACTCAAGAAAGAATCCTCCTACCTCTAAGGTTTTGATGGAAACCACAACGAACGATGACGAATGGAAACCATGATAAAATGAGATGTCGATCCATGAAACCAATCAAGAACGATGACGAATGATCGCATACCACAAAAATCACGCCTTGATTCACAAAAGAATGCCTTATAATTTCCTCAAAAATTCTTGGGATAGGATATACTACCTTCAAGTGATAGTGATCCCATTTTATGTCCACATTGAAGGAAAAAATATCTATGTCTCATTTAAGTGCACACACGGTTAGTTCGCACGGTTTGAAAAACTGTGTACTAATATTGCATTAGCCACTGCTTCAGCAGACCCTCGCACATCCTACTAACACATTCTCCCAAACCATGCCCCAACCGTGTGGGAGCCACTACCTCAAAAGTTTCAATTATGCACAATTTCGCCACATGGTTAGACACACTGTGCGCTACTCCTGCGACTTCCCATTTGACTCAAAACATCATTCCAAGTTCTCTAGACTCTCTCATTAATTACACTTAATGTTATAAACCTTAATAGAATTAAGGTAGGGTTACATACCAGAAAATGGGGGTACTACATTCTAACAAATCATTAGTCATTCTGTCCTCCAAAATTAGACAACACTTGTTGGGAAAAAATAGTTCTGACCTCTGCACATTCATTTCCTTCTCACATTCCCAAGTCTCTTCCTAAATCTGGCCATGTTTCAATAAAACTTGTACTAGGCCTATGATTTTCCCACGCAAGACATTCTCCTGTCTATCCATGATCCGCACTGGAATATGTACCATTGATTCATCTGGTTCTAGATCAATGTGATCTCATTTGATCACATGGTCAGGATCAGGGTGATACTTTTTCAACTAGGATACATAGAACACATTATGCACCAAATAGAATCATGGTGGTAATGCCAACTGATATTCCACCTCTCTAACCCATTATAGTATTTCCAAAGGGCCAATGTATCTGGGAGATAACTTTCCCTATTTCTCGAAATGATGATTTCCAAGCCTTGGATAGATCCTCAAGAAGACATTATCACCCATAATGAACGAAATCGGTCATCGACGGAGATCTGCATATGATTTCTGATAACTATGAGTTATCTCCATCTTATTTCTAATCAACTGGATCTTCTCTATATTTTCATGGACATGTCTCGGTCCGACTAGTGATGTTTCACCCATTTCCACCCAGCATAGTGGAGAATTTCATGTACTGCCATAAAATGCTTCAAAAGGATCCATGTGTATCGAGGCATGATAGTTGCTATTATATGGGAACTCTACTAAAGGTATATTATCCTCTCATGAGCCACTAAAATCCTATACAAAATCCTACAATATGTCTTACAATGTTTTCATCGTCCGCTCGGATGCCCATCTGTTTGAGGATGATACCTGGTGCTCATATTCAACTAAGTTCCAAGAGCTTGTTAAAATGATTTCCAGACATGTGATTTCAACCTCGGATCTCTATCTGAGATTATAGTCAATAGTACAATATTCCTCTTTACTAATTCTCATATATAGATTTTTGAAAGATCCTCCACCATATGACTTTCACAAATAGGGATGAAATGGGCCAATTTGGTTAGATGATTCTCTATCACCCAAATGGAATCATGTTTCCAGACCGTTCTTGGAAGACCTGTAACAAAATCGATTACTATATGATAAAATTCTACAATAGGATGGGAAAATATTGTAACATACCAGCTGGTCTCTGATGCTCTGCTTTAACTTACTGACAAGTTGAGCACTCCGAGATGAACATGGCCACATTCCGTTTCATGTCGCTCTAACAAAACTACGCCTTCAATGCCTTATACATCTTTTATGTACCTGGATGTCTAGCTCATCATAGATTGTGATAATAATGAAGGACTTGTTACTAACAAACCATATGTAGATAAATCTTATCTCTGAAACACAAAACTAAACCCATGTCCCATTACCATCCTTCAATGGACTCCTCACCATTGATGTTTGAACTTAAAACGAGACATTATGAATCAGATGTTTGTTCTTTTATGAACATTTTTACTAAATCAAGAACATGCTTATCATAAAATAAAATTTCAACATCACCTCAATCATCACATTCCAAACTCATGTCGGCTAAGACCAACATCTACTACCACTAATCTGAAGCTTCTTTCCCCAACTGAGCATATGACTATCTACTCAATGCATCTGGCACCTAATTTCATTTTAATAGTGTGTACATCAAGTAATGAAAAAAATATGGAGATAATATATCCACCTCCTTTTCCTTAGATTGAAATCTCATTGTGAGAAAATGTGTACCATG
This sequence comes from Viscum album, assembly GCA_963277665.1. Taxonomy (NCBI): domain Eukaryota; kingdom Viridiplantae; phylum Streptophyta; class Magnoliopsida; order Santalales; family Viscaceae; genus Viscum; species Viscum album. Next base: position 1,191,973,722 of record OY728121.1, on the reverse strand, counting down.
ATTTTGTTATATGTAAACACAGTAAATTTCTCACCAAATAAATATTGTCTCTATGTTTTCAAAGAATGAATGAATACAACTAATTCCAAATCATGTGTTGTGTAATTCTCCTCATGAACCCTCAACTTCCTTGAACCATAAGAAACCACATGATCTATTTTCATCATAACACAACCCAACCCTAATCTTGAAGCACCACAATACACCAAATACCCTTGTCCTGATTCTAGAAAGGTCATGATATGTGTCTAGGTAAGATGATCTTTCAGTTCCTGGAAAGACTTTTGACATTCATCTATCCATTGGAAGGGAGAATTATTCTATGTAAATGTTTTCATTACTGAATCTAGTCATGAGAAATCATGAACAAAGCATCTTTAGTAACCAACAAGACCAAGAAAACATCGTATATCGAACACAATATTTGGTGGCGTCAACGAGATAACAGCTTCTATCTTTTTAGGAACAATAGAAACGCCTTTCATAGAGATGACATGGACAAGGAAACATAATTCATGTATCCAAATATCACACATTGATAATTTGTCATACAACCGATCATAAGTCAGGATTTGTAACACTGTTTACAGGTTCACCTCATGATTAGCCCTTGTCTTTTATTGGACCAAAATGACGTCGAAATACACTGCAACAAAAGATTCCTAATATTGTTGTAATATCTGATTCATCAATTAAATGAAAAATGCTAGTGAATTTTTTAGACAGAAAGGTATGACTAAAAATTCATAGTGGCCATATCTACTTCTGAAAGATATCTTTGGAATATCCTCTTTCCGAAAACTCAATTGGTGATATCCTAGTCGCACATCAATCTTATTGAACCACTGAGCTCCCTTGAATTTATTGAATAGATCATCAATTCGTTGTATTGGATACTTATTCATTATAATAACTTGTTTAAGATTACAATAATCAACACACAGCCGATGAGTACCATCTTCCTTCTTCACGAACAAAATAGTAGCTTCCCGCGGAGACGTACTTGATCGAATGAATCCCTGGCTTTCTAGATCCCCAAACTACACATTCAATTCTCATAACTGTATTGGGGTGATCCTTTTAGATGGAATTTAAATCAGACTGGTCCCCAGAAGAAGATCGATCGTAAGCACCACGTCAATTAGAGGTGGTAACCATGAGATGTTCTTTCGATAGACATAAAAAAATTGATCCACAGTAGTTGGAAAACTATTTTCCTCAATCTATTATTTTGATTCCAAAGTCAAAGCTGCCAATTAATAATATATTGTTCCACCATTGGTTCAAAAAAGGTATTTTCACCTTTCATTACAGTTATCTCTCCTCTAAAGAGATACTCGATACTGTCCTTAGTCATGAAACTAATTATTCTCCTATAACAGTCAATTTGAGCCTTGAACGTTGTCAGCCAATTCATACATAGGATTACATCATAGACATATATATACAACATTGAGAAGTAACATTTTAACTCAGCTCCATCAACAGGTATAGCACATTCTCTACATACAATGGCTTTACATTCACATTCACCAAAAGGAGTTTGTAGTTTTGAAATAGATTTCATCATTTCATGTTTTAAACATAGAAATTCAAAAAAAAAATGAGAATAAATGAAGGAATTTCAAGATCCAATATCAATCAACACTTACACAATGGTATAATTCAAAACAATCATACCTCTTACTATAGATGGCCCATCATGATCATCGACAATTATCTACTCAGCTCCATATAATTACTTCATCACTATACTATTCTCCTAGATTCCTTGATAATGGTGCCCTGGTTGAGGAGTCATGGTATTTCTAGAATAACCAAGGATAGATCTACTCTGCTGACGAAACTGATTCTGTTGTTCTCGTGATGTCGAAGCATATGATGCTAGCGATATATGAGAAGTGTCTCAAGCAATAGAACATGGAGCACTGCGACAATAACACTGAATATGTCCCATATTGTAACAATTATGACATGATCTAGTCTGTGTCATACTATAATTCCTTTTGTTGTCCAGAGAAACACATTGAAAACACTATACAATTCCCTTTGAGGTGGATGAAGGTTTATTGAACTATCAGTCTGGTACTGATTTCAAATTGCACGGTGGAAATTGGTGTACCTTTCCCTCTTGTTCCCAGTGGTTGAGTTCCCACCGTTTCCTATATGTATCATCATCCCACCTCCTATTGATCCCAATATATCAAGTTCATCAAAATTTGCTCTGCTTACCATCTCTGTATAATCCATAATACAGAGCACAACAATCTTTAATCGAATCTCCTGCCTTAGCCCCGATTTGAAGAATTATGCCTTCAATAACGCACAAGACACACCCTCTAGAGAAATATAAACTAAATTCCTGAACATATTTACATTCTCTATGATTGAAAGGCCCTCCTATTTGAGGCCAAATAATTCGATCGTTTTCTAAATTTAGAACGTGTGATGAATTAATTTTTTATTGATCAATTCTTCCAAATCATCCCATATAAGGCCTTCATCCAATTTAGCATTAACCGCTAAATCCCACCACTGACATCTTAGATCCTGGAGAAGATTTGTCTCCAACATGAACATGATCTCTGACTGTGTGCAGATGAAACAGAAGATATAATACATCCAACATAACGTCCCCTCTACCTTCTCAGGTTCAGCATCACCCCGAATGTTTGGTGGATTCTGCTTAATCGATTGGGTGGTTTGATCCACATGAAATGGTTGATTCCACCAGTTTCTCGTATACATAGAATGAAATGCCTAGTCAATACTCTGAAGCATATCTTGGTTAATCTATGGTTCAGGTGAAACCTCATTCTCCACAGCTTTGTTGGGTTGGTTTCGATGATGGCTTCCGGGTTCCATTTTCTAGACCAACAAATAACTCAGTCCTCACTCTCTAAAAATTGATTTCATAGAATTTAAAATTCTATAATTTCAACTATCGCCACATTTTTTTCCAAAACATCATTTTACAATTTTCAACTATTTTGATACCACTTCAAATGATTTTTCAAATTAAATAACTTTCAAAATACGATAATTATTTTCTTTTTCAAAATCATTCAATTGAAAACCAATTCTAAACTTTTTAGAAATGATCATTTCTCAAAATGATGTATGGAATCCTAGTGGGAATTCATTACACTATAATGCATGTCATTCTCATCTCATTGGCTAAGCCTATGACAATGTCATTTCAAAATCTCATATGTGTCTCCAAACAGTTTTTTACTCAACTCACTTGTTACTGGATGTTCATTATAAAGGGGTTAGATACAACCTTTTATGATATATATTTCATATTACAAAAAATCCCATTCCATTAATAGATTCCAACCCATGGAATATAAAAGACGGTATGTCATCTCCAAAACAAGGAACAATGATGACAACTAGGTAGGCTGGGACTAAACAAGTTGATACCATTTGTAATGACCCGCCAATTCTCATTGGCTTGAGAGTACAATGACTCGTTACTATCCCTTAATTGTCATCCCCAAGATGCCAGTGTCTGGAAATAAATGCTGAAGGGTTTCAAATAAATCTGGGGATGATTTAATAATGATGAAATAAATAAGTAAACCAACCAACCATAACCAAACATATACTATATGATTCAAGAAAGAATAAAAGACAACCCGACATCTTTATGTATCTCAAAACTATATCAAAGTATATAATAGCAGAAGAATAATAAAGTATCAAAGTACGAAGTGGATAAATGCTAAAAGTCTCTCAAATATCCTCAAGATTCCATGCTCCATAATCTCCAACCTCCACAATCACCCAATTGTCCCAATGTCGTGATATGGTTCTAAATAAGAGTGAAACATTAGCTTTTCCCCTATCCTAGAAGATAGCATCTGCAAACAAACAAATGTGCCAAATCAGGGGTGAGTATAATAATCTGTAGGTTTTCCCAATGACTTCCATAGTCATTCCACTAGCATAGAAAATTTAGTCCCATTTATATAATATATTTTATATAAAACAATTTACCAAAATAGTTTATAACCAAATATAAACATGTTTCCAAAACCATTTTTAACATAAATTACAAAAGTGTAAATTGAAATCAATTTTTAAAAAAAGTATTTTTTCTGGAAAAATAACGAATCAAGCTTTAAACCCATAACTCAATATTTCTTTGATATACCCAATTCATTTCGTACATACACAAAACCAACTTTTCATGTAACTTGGATCTCCCTATACTCGCAAGTGGTGAGTCATCCTTTCACTTAGTCATCCATAGTGAAAAAATTGATGGGGGAGAGCCCAAACCCTTATCCATCAAATTAATGATGGGGGAGACCCCCAAACCTTATCTATCCCACATTCCCATGAACAGAAACAATCATGTAAAAAACTAACTGTGTTCGAGCAATTCAAACCATTTCAATAAAACTGAACTTTTATTTGAAACCAATGAATAAACTAATTTCAAAACAGCCACTTCACATGAATAAAACATTAAATTTTATTGAAAACATATAATCCAAACCTTGTTTCACAACTCTAGAAAATCCCCAATTTAAAATCACTATTTAAAATATTATGAACCAAAACACTCATTCAAATTCACCAATTTTCCAGATTTCCCATCCATCACTCAAAAAATTTCAAACATGTGTTAAATAACTAATTCACATTAAATTCGATGACATACATTCAATTTGGAATAATTAAAATTAGTTCTACTATGTGGAGTTGATAAAGAAGCCTCCCGCTTCTAAGGTTTTGACAAAAACCACAACAAACAGAGAACGCACAAGAATTCTGGGTTGATTCTTCAAGAACCCAACCTATATCATTTATCCTTGTAAGTCCAAGAAAAAACCTCATCATATATGGAATCCACATACATAGATATCCCCATAGACATAGATCTACGAAACCCAGAGAAAAAGAGAATTAGATCTAAGAAACTGATCAAAAAATGATGATGAACGATAACATACATCCAGAATCTGACTTTGATTCTTCATGGAAAGCATTCAGATCATCTCCAAAACGCTTGGGAGAGGTTATCCTACCTTAAAGGAAGATGGATCCTGAGTTATGTATTATTAGAAAAAAAATGATCCATTTAGAGTCCAAAACCAATGAGATACACTTTTTTCGGATCACATTTAAGCGCCAGAATGGTTAGTTAGTATGGTTTTACAAACAATGCGCTAACTATGCATTATCCACTTTCTTAAAATACACTCTCACAGCTTTCTCAAATTGTCTCCCGAACCATGATCCAACTATGTTAGAGCCAGTACCTCAAAAGTGTCATCTACACATATTTTGGCCGCACAGTTAGACAAACTGTGCATCAGCCGTGCGACATCCCCTTTGACTAAAAACATCATTCCAAGTTCTCATGACTATATCATTCACCACCCTTGTCATTATAACCATTAAAATCATTAAGTAAGTGTTACAAATAATAATACAGGGGTATTAATGGGCCACCATGATCACGTTATCTAAGCATAATCAAAATTATCAAACAAGTTACATGGGACTACAAGTTGGGTAGATACCTAGGAGATGTATACCGATCCTGATAAATCGTGTTTTTTGTTTCAATTGGGTTGTTTTGGAAAATTTATCTTGTATTAAATGTATTAATCTTAATTAAAAATATAAATTAATGTTGTTCCATATTAGTAGGCATAGGAAATCCTAATTTCTCATTGTTTATGTCTATAGGTCATTATCTGTTTCTAGATTTTATAAAGTTATCTCAGGAACCTAAGAAACATATTATTCAGTTCTCAAGCACATGAATTTTACTCTAGTTTATCATGTCAATACCTCCTCATTACCACAACACATCAGTTCGATATTCTTCATCTATATGTAAGGTTTTATATTTGGAAACTCATTCATTACATTACATGGTTAGAGTATATTACTCAATAACTGGGATGTAGAACCCTTCCCCTTCCTATGAGTAAATAATTTATATCTCCTCTTCTAAAAAACTGGTTTCCTGAATTATATATTACTAGGGAACACAAAAGAACACTCTCAATTAGTAATAGAAATATTGGCCTTTGTTCCATGATACTTATTTGAATAGTCTCCACTTCCATTGCCTTCCTTATCCTTTATGTTTCATGAAACATCAAAAACTCATTGAAATAGTTCATGTCTTGGATATTTTTAACTCCCATAAAAAATATAACATGTCATGAATATTTTAATTCACAGAAATTTTGTAGCACTATAAAAAAAATATTCTTAAAAAAACATAGAATCTTCATGATGAACTAATAACTGTAACCTTATACAGGTACTTTTATGTTGATATAAATATATGTGTAGTATTACATGTACTTTACCAAATCGGTTTAAACATTTTTATTCCTATGAAAAAAATTCATGATGGTTTGATTATGTCCAAATCTCTTGGAATATCAAGTGGAACATTGTAAAAATGGCTTGATCATAAATAAATTTCAATATGACGAAAAATATATGAATGTATATAATACTTAGGCTGAGGATGAATACAATTTATTCCTTGATCAGATGGACCATATCAATTTAATCAGATGTCCTAACATTTTCATGGAGCTAGAGTTCCTTTGTGTCATTTGTCTCAAATCAAATATGTGTTCCATCTCTCTCTTCATTATAAAATTTTTCATGCCTCCCTACACTCTAATCAGCACCAGGTTCAACACCCAAATACATTTCACACACTATAGGCTTCACGGGCTGTGAATTCCTTCACATGGACTAATTCAAAATCAATATACACTATACAGTCTTCCATTCTTTCAATGTCATGTCTACTACTTGTGTCCATTCTATGGTACATCTTCTCACAATGATAGCGTATTTATCTATCACTATCATGTGGTTTTCTCTTTCACCAAAAATGTTGTATTTATAATGATCCACTACTTTCATGGATAGAAGATATTTTACTATAATTCACGAAAATCAATTTAAAAAATTCTCATCAAATCCCAAAAAATATTAATCATCTCAAAAATTCCTCTTGAAAATTAATCCATTTCATTGAATTAATATTTCCTACCATACTTTTAATTTTTAATTCAAATAAAAATTCCAAATAAATTTTACATCAAATTATCTACAATTATTTGAAATTGTGAAAATACTGTGAATTCTGATAATGTTAATGGAACATGAATTTTTCATTAATTATTTTCAACAATCTTTAAATTTATTTATTTTATTATTTATTTACAAAAAAACCTTATCAAAACAAAAAATACCTCCCAACTATGGAGTAACTTTCAAGAAAAAATCTATGTATGTAATAGAATTTTTTTATAAAATTAAAATTACATCTCAATTATATAACCACATTGACAACAAATATAATATGATTAATAATTCTATATATTTTTGTTCTTTAATCACCCACTGTAACAGCCCAAGATTTTATAAAAAATATTCTTTTTAATTTTATTAATGTCTTGTGTTGTACGCTACACCAAAAGGAGCTTTCACAATACACATCCTTGACTTTCCTTGCATTACACGCAATCGCGACCTTCCTCGATAGCGTGTGTAATACGCAATACCGAGTTTCACTAAACAACGATATGCTATTAAAATATTATTAAAACTAGCCGTTATGAAGAGTAATAACCAAATTTTGAAATTCTGTAGATCTTATTTTTCAAAATGAACTTCATTTTTGGATTCTGAGTATCGAATTTAGCCTAAGGTGAAATTTTGGTACTTTTCGGATAACTTTTATTTTATGATGAATAGTGAAAATTACTAAATTATAATTAAAAACAACTTTTTTAATCAAAATAATTAATAGTGATAAATCATTAATTTTAGTGGTTTTAAAGTATATTTAGAATATATTTTTACAATTTAATACAATGTTGGTCATTGGATGTAATTTCACATTTAAACCAGACATAATCAAGTGTCAATCTTTTGATAGATATTGTTTCTTAAAAACACGCTATTTGTTTTAACAGCGGGATTTAATTATAAAATTAATTAATGAAACTTTTATGTTATGAATTTGGTAAAATAGACTTCATTTTTGAATTCGGAATATGAAATATAGCTTAGGATGAAATTTTGGCATTGTTCTAAAAAACATCAATTTTTGATGAATAGTGAAACTACTAAGTGGTAGTTAAAAAAACTGAATTTTGCATAAAACTTAATTTTACCGCTTCTGTGAATGGAATTTCGAAAATCCGACAGACACAGTTGATATCAGTAAGTAAAATGTAGTTCAATGAGATAAAAATAATTTTTTGGTGAATAGTAACTTTTTATTTTTTTTACCGCGGTTAATAGTAAATAGGGTAACTAAGGGTAAATATGATATTAATATTACCCTAACACATGTCCTAATTCTATTGGACAAGTGTAATTCGACCAAAAACAAACTTAGGAATAAAATATGACCATTTAGGCCCACTTAGATTAGATTAGGACATTTATTATTATTTAATTCAAAGAAGAGTTAAAAGAGTTAAAATCAAAGTTTATTTACTAAAACATTTTTAATATGGGGTTATACATAAGATAAATTCGACCATAAATATTCATCAGAAAGATAAAAAGATTTCCTACATAATGATAATTTATTTATAATTTTTAGACTTTAAATAAATTAATTTATTAATGACACAACGATGATGCAGTAATTATCTTATTAATGAAATATTGACATAATTGATGTTATAAACACCAAAATAAATGTAATTTGAGCTTTTTTATGAATTAAACTAATTTTATAGGTTACTATGATATATTAATGTTGATTTAATCAACTTCGATCGAACATTTAATTCTGCTATGACTTTCACAAAAATCATATATCAAATAGTGTCAAAATTGACACAAAATAGTTTTTAAATCAAATATTATATTATTAATTGTTATTTTATTCCTAGAAATCTAAGGTTCGGCCAAATGACTAAGATAAGGATATATATATTAATAATAAACAATTTGGGGTTCTTTTAGCATGTTATAGTAAGTGTATTAACCATATAGTGAAATAAAACAAAAAGACACGGTAAAAGTTAAATTATTTAACTTAGAGTTAAATCTAATTGATAAGGTTTAAAATAAGATCCAAACATGTCTAAATTTGATTGGTTGATGAGATTACAACCCTATATCATCTAATCTTTGAATATGAGTCATTTTTGGAGGTTTTTAAGTGGGGTTAGATTTATTATAAATTAATATTTTTAAGAATTCCTAAGGTGCCCATCTCCTCCCCTATAAAAGGACACCTCCTCCCCCTCCTCCTCACACCAATTTGAGCACTCAAGCTCGGCCAACCCCTGCCAAAATATCTTCTACACTTCCCTAGAAACATCCTAGAGGTTATGGTATTCCTCAAAGACCAATTTTAGTTCCCTAAGAGGAGGTCTCAATGAGGCGCTTCAAAGATGAGGTAATTACCGTTACCAATTCTTTCATCTTTATTTCTTCTTCCACTTCTTCTTAATAGGTTGTTTCATTATGAAGTAATAACATCATTATCACTCATATACTGATATGTTATTATAAGTATGAAAAAACCCTATTTCACAATCTATCCATCCTACGGAAAAAGAAATCACCGCGCGTGCGTACGTACGGAATACCGTCTCCACGCCGTGGTGTAATCTATTTTCCACCACCACCTTACATGGATGGGTATAATGGTGTAAAGAATAACTATACATAGTTATTACAACATCATATTGATTCTGATATATTGTATAATCCACTCCAATTGAATTCAATATTTATAGAAATGATATCATCGCTCGTGCGTACGTACGGACTACCGTCTCCACGACGCGATGAGATTCATTCTCCATGTTAACCATTTAAGAATGATTATAAAGTATATATAAGAAATAATAATGAAATATATGACATTATAAAGCTACTGGATTTATGTATATATATACATATGTATGTCATCTACTTACTTCCATTTCAAGACAATAAGGAAAGGAAAACAGCGTTCATGCGTACGTACGGACTACCGTCTCCATGAACGGTGTTTTTCATTTTATTTATCTACCTATTATATATATATATATATACTGAATATATATGATATATAAATCATATTTTATATTCTGGAAGTAAGTAAATCATGATATAAGTAATAACGATGTCAAGAACAACAAGTCAAAACACCTACGATAAATGAAACGATTTTACACAAAACGCTTCTTTAACATGGAATTTACAAAAGAACGGGTAATATAATGTCATAAGTGAACCATAAATGATATCATAACAATGAATATGATTCTGTAATAAGTCAATAACATGATTTAAATCATTATACAGGAGGTTCGGACACTTACAAAGCAAGTCGGACCTAAGGTAAGGGAAATATCACAATCTCATTTTTATCCGAGATTGTTTATTCGTAAGTATTTACTGGGGTGTATTTTATCATCCAGATCCATGTTTCATAAATATGTAATATTATTTCCATCCACCTACAATTTTTTAAATCCATTTTTAACCTTCTTTGAGTTTTTAGTAAAAGAAATGAAAGGAATCTTTTGTCGTTTTTCGTACGAGGTACTTTTTTGACTTTTCCGACAAAAGTACGAAGAATGTTTTTTTTAACATATACGGCATGAATGGATTTTTAAAACATTATTTCCAAGAAGCTTCCTTTACAAGTTTTCAAGATTATTTTTAATCAACTTCTTTTATTTTAAAGTGCTATGACATGTTATGAAAGAAAAAATGTTTTTGAAGAAAAAAGGATATTTTCCTCAAGAATGGAGTTCAAGTGTTTTATCAAAATTATTTTCCATCTAAGATAATAAAGGGTTCTGTTTTTATCCCTATTATTGAATTGATTTGATCATGTTGTGATGGAATTATTTTTATGAATTCCTTTATCTTATATGAATTGATTTATGATGTCATGATGTTTCAAGAATCCCATTTTTATTACATGAGTTATGCGATGATGTATGTTTTATGATTATGTGGCACACATAAGAAAGGATTCATTATAAGATGGGTGGGACCTATATCTCCCTCCAATGCATTGGGTAAAGATTTTATATCTCATGAGATAGACATGGCTGGAATGGTAGGTTATACCGGTTCAGTGAAACAGGACTGAAACGAGGGTTACTCGATTCAGAAAAGGGACTTTGTCCACTAAGATAGTCTTGGCAATGAGTCAAGACTAACATGAAATGATATTCCATGATTATGTGTGCATGCCACAAGGTTTCAAGTTTCATGTTATGATTATGGTGGTCTCATTTTCACTTCTATGATTTGTTCCATGTTAAGATATTATGATCTCTTTTGCAGGTTATGATTTTCAAAAAGATATGATATGATTTTTATTTCTTTTGTTTACCCTTACTGAGCATTTGAGCTCACCCGTTTATGTTTTCTTGTCCCCAGGATATAAAGAAAGGTTTTAGGTAAAAAAAAGGAAGATCTTTATGGGAGATATTGAAGATCTTTCACCACGATTAGAAGATTACGTTCCGAGTTTCCAAAGACACTAAACTATTACGATCCTTGTGTGTGTGTTTTTGTTATGTACTAAGTATTCCGAAAATGTAATGTAATGTCCATGTACGTCAAGCTACGGGTCTCTACAGTTGGTATCAGAGGCAAAGGAGGTAGGAATGTATCCGATCCTTGGGAACTCTCACATGTGAGCGTTGGACGAAGCATGGCTCTCCACCCAAGGGCTTCATGAGGAAATGGCTGCCACTGGGGATGGTGGTGTGTCCCGCCCAGGGGGTGTAGCCGCCCATGGAGTGCCCTGATAGGTATCAATTATAGTCCACTAGAAGTAATTCCAGACCGCTACAGTTGGTATCAGAGGAAAGGTTTAGTCAACCTTTGGAAACTAGGATGCGAAAACGTTAGTGAGATCCCTAGAGATATTTCTAAGGTATGTCTAGGGATGCCCCTAAGGATAAGTATACGTATAGGATATAGTACTAGAACTATGGTAACGACATTAGATTAAACCAAAGATGATAGATATTTAAGTTACTCCCCCTTTATTATGATTTTTGCATCTAACACTATTCTGTTTGGGTTTTAGAAAATGGCTGGAAACAAGATGATTCACAATAATGGAGGATATGATGGACAATGGAATGATATTTTTCATGAGCAACCAAATGAAATGGGATTTGGATGTCCAAACATCATTATTATGCCGAATCAGCAATCTCACAATATGATCAATAAAGTAAAATTTGGTAAGTTTCCTGATTCGACTAATAAGAGAAAGATGGAGTTCCATGATGATCATAGAGGAAAGAAAGTTCAATTTCCCCTATGTAAATCATGTGGGAAGAGGCATCAAGGAGAATGTTTCAAGGGAACTGGAAGATGCTTTGGGTGTGGAAAAGAAGGACACAAAGCAAGTAAGTGCAAAGGAAAAGGGTCGGTTAACACCATGGATGAGGATAATGGTATTGCTACGACATCAAAAATGGTTAAGTGTTTTAAATGTGGAATGTATGGGCATTATGCAAACAAATTCCCTAAGGGAAAGACTCATGAAGAGAATCAGTATGGTCATATGGGTAGTATTGATGTGGATGATGATGAAGAGACTACAAATGATATGTGAGATGAAAGAATTTTTGAAGCTCGGTCAATGGTTTGAGAATGTAGTGGAATGATTACATGTTTATCATGTGTAATTTTGGAATAAAGAGACATCTATGGATTGTTACACTGTTGTATTTCCTTGTGTTTTGAAAGTGTATGATTAATGTTACCAGTATCCATGAAAGGTTATTCAGATATTTTTGGAATGTAGATGATATGCGCATAATGAAGGGATAAGGAGAAAATTAAATGTTTGATAGTATTCATGAGCTCATGATTGATATAAGGACTAAGTGATATCATGGTTTGAGTATATAGAATTTTGAGGATTTCAGTATGTGAAAAGTGTTAACTTTTAACTGCATTCAAGTTTTCACTAAGGTTCAATGGGTATTCAAGAGAATACATGATTAAGGACTTTGAATGTTTGGAATGTGACCAACAAAACATATCTTATGATATATGGGGATCAACGATGGTATTAAATCTCTGGTAATCGTTTTCACTATGATATGAGAATGGACTGCAGTATTATGGATAAGCCTAAAGATTGGAATGGATTATATTGGACATAAGTTAGTATTGTTTAAGGATAAAAGTTTTTTCGATATTATTGATGGGATGTTATAGTAATGTAGTTTTAGAAAAAGGACAACCTGCAGGACGGGCGACAGCCCATCGCTTCGGACAAGGCTGTAGGAATCGAACCCACAACCGAAGTGCGACTGGCCTTTATCGCCTACCACTGACCTAAAGTAAGTCCCTGTTTAGTAGAAACTAGTTTTATTTTATTAAGCGGTATGATATATGAAGTATAAGTTCAGTTTTGGAACCATATACGTTTAATCTCACTATAAGATGGACTTATAACTTTTGCTAACCCTTTGTTTGAAATAGATGGAATGACCCATCCTTCTATCACATGATCTGCTAATGCTTCACAAATAACAAATTCAACTTCATTTCTTTATGATATGAAGTGGAAATTGTTCAATTCACGAACAACAGTGAGATTGTAACAAAATCATGTAAGTATTTCTTTTAATTCATCAACTTTAGGGAAATGATCTTGAAAACCAAAAATGTTGTCCTGGTGATCTTATACCTGATGAATCGTATGGTACCTTAGATCGTCACAAATTTATGGATTTGTGATTATTGGCTCTTCCATAGCCATGTTCTCTACCACTCTCCATCAGAACATGATGGTTAGATTTCTCTTCCATATCCATATTTTCACCTATGTGGAATCCCAATGATTAGTTTATTTGGGTAACCGTTACGTTTCATACTTTTGTTTTTAAAGATTGGTTTTGATATTCCTTTTTACGATGTGGGTTTCTATCAAAGAAACTTTCAAATAGTAAACCATTTATAACCCCGACGAATTTCGAGGGCGAAATTCATTTTAAGGGGGGTAGAATGTAACAGCCCAAGATTTTATAAAAAATATTCTTTTTAATTTTATTAATGTCTTGTGTTGTACGCTACACCAAAAGGAGCTTGCACAATACACATCCTTGACTTTCCTTTCATTACACGCAATCGCGACCTTCCTCGATAGCGTGTGTAATACGCAATACCGAGTTTCACTAAACAACGATATGCTATTAAAATATTATTAAAACTAGCCATTATGAATAGTAATAACCAATTTTTGAAATTCTGTAGATCTTATTTTTCAAAATGAACTTCATTTTTGGATTCGGAGTATCGAATTCAGCCTAAGGTGAAATTTTGGTACTTTTCGGATAACTTTTATTTTATGATGAATAGTGAAAATTACTAAATTATAATTAAAAACAACTTTTTTAATCAAAATAATTAATAGTGATAAATCATTAATTTGAGTGGTTTTAAAGTATATTTAGAATATATTTTTACAATTTAATACAATGTTGGTCATTGGATGTAATTTCACATTTAAACCAGACATAATCAAGTGTCAATCTTTTGATAGATATTGTTTCTTAAAAACACGCTATTTGTTTTAACAGCGGGATTTAATTATAAAATTAATTAATGAAACTTTTATGTTATGAATTTGGTAAAATAGACTTCATTTTTGAATTCGGAATATGAAATATAGCTTAGGATGAAATTTTGGCATTGTTCTAAAAAACATCAATTTTTGATTAATAGTGAAACTACTAAGTGGTAGTTAAAAAAACTGAATTTTGCATAAAACTTAATTTTACCGCTTCTGTGAATGGAATTTCGAAAATCCGACTGACACAGTTGATATCAGTAAGTAAAATGTGGTTCAATGAGATAAAAATAATTTTTTGGTGAATAGTAACTTTTTATTTTTTTTACCGCGGTTAATAGTAAATAGGGTAACTAAGGGTAAATATGATATTAATATTACCCTAAAACATGTCCTAATTCTATTGGACAAGTGTAATTCGACCAAAAACAAACTTAGGAATAAAATATGACCATTTAGGCCCACTTGGATTAGATTAGGACATTTATTATTATTTAATTCAAAGAAGAGTTAAAAGAGTTAAAATCAAAGTTTATTTACTAAAACATTTTTAATATGGGGTTATAAATAAGATAAATTCGACCATAAATATTCATCAGAAAGATAAAACGATTTCATACATAATGATAATTTATTTATAATTTTTAGACTTTAAATAAATTAATTTATTAATGACACAACGATGATGCAGTAATTATCTTATTAATGAAATGTTGACATAATTGATGTTATAAACACCAAAATAAATGTAATTTGAGCTTTTTTATGAATTAAACTAATTTTCTAGGTTACTATGATATATTAATGTTTATTTAATCAACTTCGTTAGAAAATTTAATTCTGTTATGACTTTCACAAAAATCATATATCAAATAGTGTCAAAATTGACACAAAATAGTTTTTAAATCAAATATTATATTATTAATTGTTATTTTATTCCTAAAAATATAAGGTTCGGCCAAATGACTAAGATAAGGATATATATATTAATAATAAACAATTTGGGGTTCTTTTGGCATGTTATAGTAAGTGTATTAACCATATAGTGAAAGAAAACAAAAAGACACGGTAAAAGTTAAATTATTTAACTTAGAGTTAAATCTAATTGATAAGGTTTAAAATAAGATCCAAACATGTCTAAATTTGATTGGTTGATGAGATTACAACCCTATATCATCTAATCTTCGAATATGAGTCATTTTTGGAGGTTTTTAAGTGGGGTTAGATTTATTATAAATTAATATTTTTAAGAATTCCTAAGGTGCCCCTCTCCTCCCCTATAAAAGGACACCTCCTCCCCCTCCTCCTCACACCAATTTGAGCACTCATGCTCGGCCAACCCCTGCCAAAATATCTTCTCCACTTCCCTAGAAACATCCTAGAGGTTATGGTATTCCTCAAAGACCAATTTTAGTGCCCTAAGAGGAGGTCTCAAAGAGGCGCTTCAAAGAAGAGGTAATTACCGTTACCAATTCTTTCATCTTTATTTCTTCTTCCACTTCTTCTTCTTAGGTTGTTTCATTATGAAGTAATAACATCAGTATCACTCATATACTTATATGTTATTATAAGTATGAAACAAACCTATTTCACAATCTATCCATCCTACGGAAAAAGAAATCACCGCGCGTGCGTACGTACGGAATACCGTCTCCACGCCGTGGTGTAATCTATTTTCCACCACCACCTTACATGGATGGGTATAATGGTGTAAAGAATAACTATACATAGTTATTACAACATCATATTGATTCTGATATATTGTATAATCCACTCCAATTCAATTCAATATTTATAGAAATGATATCATCGCTCGTGCGTACGTACGGACTATCGTCTCCACGACGCGATGAGATTCATTCTCCATGTTAACCATATAAGAATGATTATAAAGTATATATAAGAAATAATAATGAAATATATGACATTATAAAGCTACTGGATTTATGTATATATATACATATGTATGTCATCTACTTACTTCCATTTCAAGACAATAAGGAAAGGAAAACAGCGTTCATGCGTACGTACGGACTACCGTCTCCATGAACGGTGTTTTTCATTTTATTTATCTACCTATTATATATATATATATATACTGAATATATATGATATATAAATCATATTTTATATTCTGGAAGTAAGTAAATAATGATATATGTAATAACGATGTCAAGAACAACAAGTCAAAACACCTACGATAAATGAAACGATTTTACCCAAAACGCTTCTTTAACATGGAATTTACAAAAGAACGGGTAATATAATGTCATAAGTGAACCATATATGATATCATAACAATGAATATGATTCTGTAATAAGTCAATAACATGATTTAAATCATTATACAGGAGGTTCGGACACTTACAAAGCAAGTCGGACCTAAGGTAAGGGAAATATCACAATCTCATTTTTATCCGAGATTGTTTATTCGTAAGTATTTACTGGGGTGTATTTTATCATCCAAATCCATGTTTCATAAATATGTAATATTATTTCCATCCACCTACAATGTTTTAAATCCATTTTTACCCTTCGTTGAGTTTTTAGTAAAAGAAATGAAAGGAATCTTTTGTCGTTTTTCGTACGAGGTACTTTTTTGACTTTTCCGACAAAAGTACGAAGAATGTTTTTTTTAACTTATACGGGATGAATGGATTTTTAAAACATTATTTCCAAGAAGCTTCCTTTACAAGTTTTCAAGTTTATTTTTAATCAACTTCTTTTATTTTAAAGTGGTATGACATGTTATGAAAGAAAAAATGTTTTTGAAGAAAAAAGGATATTTTCCTCAAGAATGGAGTTCAAGTGTTTTATCAAAATTATTTTCCATCTAAGATAATAAAGGGTTCTGTTTTTATCCCTATTATTGAATTGATTTGATCATGTTGTGATGGAATTATTTTTATGAATTCCTTTATCTTATATGAATTGATTTATGATGTCATGATGTTTCAAGAATCCCATTTTTATTACCTGTGTTATGCGATGATGTATGTTTTATGATTATGTGGCACACCTAAGAAAGGATTCATTATAAGATGGGTGGGACCAATATCTCCCTCCAATGCATTGGGTAAAGATTTTATATCTCATGAGATAAACATGGCTGGAATGGTAGGTTATACCGGTTCAGTGAAACAGGACTGAAACGAGGGTTACTCGATTCAGAAAAGGGACTTTGTCCACTAAGATAGTCTTGGCAATGAGTCATGACTAACAATAAATGATTTTCCATGATTATGTGTGCATGCCACAAGGTTTCAAGTTTCATGTTATGATTATGGTGGTCTCATTTTCACTTCTATGATTTGTTCCATGTTAATATATTATGATCTCTTTTGCAGGTTATGATTTTCAAAAAGATATGATATGATTTTTATTTCTTTTGTTTACCTTTACTGAGCATTTGAGCTCACCCTTTTATGTTTTCTTGTCCCCAGGATATAAAGAAAGGTTTTAGGTAAAAAAAAGGAAGATCTTTATGGGAGATATTGAAGATCTTTCACCACGATTAGAAGATTACGTTCCGAGTTTCCAAAGACACTAAACTATTACGATCCTTGTGTGTGTGTTTTTGTTATGTACTAAGTATTCCGCAAATGTAATGTAATGTCCATGTACGTCAAGCTACAGGTCTCTACAGTTGGTATCAGAGGTAAAGGAGGTAGGAATGTATCCGATCCTTGGGAACTCTCACATGTGAGCGTTGGACGAAGCATGGCTCTCCGCCCAAGGGCTTCATGAGGAAATGGCTGCCACTGGGGATGGTGGTGTGTCCCGCCCAGGGGGTGTAGCCGCCCATGGAGTGCCCTGATAGGTATCAATTATAGTCCACTGGAAGTAATTCCAGACCGCTACACCCACATTCAATTTTTTTAGAATCATAATTAATTAATAATGTTGTGGTATATTTCTCTCCACTATTTAAAATAAATTAAAAAAGATTAATAAAAATTTAATTCACACAATCATGTTCAGTAACAATCAAAAATTTCTCCATTTCTCACACAGTCTCATAACATTATAATAGAATCCACATATTTGAAATTAAAATTTATCATCTGAAGAGAATGATAATATCAATTTTTATAATGATGTGAATAATCATTTTATTAGTACTATTCAATAAGGGATATCTTTTATTTGAAAGTTAGAGAGTAGAATGTAGACAAAAAAATTAGTATTTTTTAAACATGATACCAACACTAAAATACCTCACTCATCTCAAAAAATAGATTATAATAATTCATTTACATGAATATCTCAACTCCTTTCAATCTGTTTATTTTTTATTGGAAAATTACTTTTTATTTTTCATATTCATAACTAATTTAGAATGTAACTATAAGAGAATGTATCAATTCAATAACAAGATTGAATTTTTATTTTTTTATCATTTCAAATCATCAAATATAACAATTACGAAAACATTAAATAATCATGTGATACAAGTTGAGATATTTGAATGTAGTGGGTTTTCATAATCACTTCCCTTAAAGTGAAAAACTTCATCAGTCTTCTTCAGCATGTCGGTTTTTCTTCAGGAATGATTTCCAAACAAAATTTTGAAATATAAAGTTTTTTTGAAAAAACATGTCCCCAAATAAAATACATTTATCCATGAAGGTTATCTTCTTATATTCTATATAATATTTTCAAATAAATCATTTCATTCAGTATTCACTGGAATTCTAGATACTACATCAATTCCTTGTGCACAAAAACAATCAAAATACATGGTAGTGAGGTGTTCCTTTAATGGTTTTTAGTTATTGTAATACTGAAGAGTTTTATTATTCAACCCGTAAACACAAATATATTAATATATATATATATATTTATTATATTAATTATATCACCATAAATTACTTTCTAGTTTTTATCATTCATAGGAATCATGTAATCAATGATATATATATCATTCATCAAAAATATAACTGGATTCATTACTAAATTATGAAATACACTTTCATTCATTTATCCATGATCCAAATTCCATTCCATTTCTAACTACTCGATACATATGAGTTATGATTTATTCTCTATAAACTAAATCTTCTTCTGGGGTTTAGGATCCTTCTTCACTGTTTCATTTCTAAGGTAATAGGTTATTGGTTCTCTCCCTTTGTTCTCCAATTGTTATTTTTTTCACAAAACCATGTCATGAATTGATCAGAAATATTCTAAGAAATTCTATATCATCCACACAAATCTATAATAGTCATATGGATATCCTTTTTTAAATCCCCTCCAAAATATTGTATATTTTAATCATGAATATCATTCTCTATGTTAGAAACTTTTATTATGTGTGACATCCATTTTATCTTATTCTATACTATATCTTTATTTATAGTTATCATGACTAACATCTTCTATTTTGAAACCAAAGATGACACTACTAAATTATCCATTACATATATTTAATTTATGGTGTTTAATATTCATCAAACAAATCATATCTCCTGATGGGTATATGAAAAATCTCGTCATAATTATAACCAATAATATTGAATTAATTTAATAATTCATGAAGACATCCAAATCAATTCATGATATATAGATTATTATTTGTTTGTATATTTTTCTGTAATTTTTCATGATTTCACATCACATAGAACATTATAAACCTTAATTATATATTTATGTGATTTTTATACACCATCACATTATGATAACAATCAATGGTATGCCCACAAAATTAAGAAAAACACAAACAATAGACAATTGAATATTTATTATTTATTTTGTGGTAAGCATTAGACAGTTTTGACCTCATTATTTTGTGTGTAACATAGTTATCTAGTTTATATTTATATAGGGAACAATATTCCCTTGACTTTTTGAGATCCAGAATTGATTATATAGTTTAATTTTCACCATTCATCAAAATTGAGGATTGACTGATTTTTTATTACCTTTAATAGTAGATAAAACTATATAAATGAAAACCAAAATTATAGGGTAATTGTTATCTATTTAATAGATATTTAATATTATTTATCTTCATATAATCTCAAGATCACATTTCTCAGGGAATGAGTCTTCTAATATGTCATACCCTTCACAAAATTACATATTAATGGATACTTGTTCTTAGAATAATTTTAATTCAATATCTGTGCCAGTTATTGAATTTTAAATTTAATTATAATTCAAGGGACATAAATTTGTGAGTAATTTCAAAAAATATAAAAAATTTCAGTTCTTCTTCCCTTTGGCTCTTCATTTAATGAAACTTATCCCCATAATTTTTCTTTTCCACTACTAAAATTTTATGTTAACCCTTACTTCTATTTTCCATTACCTATTTTATCGATTATTTAATACTCATGGGGGTTTGGTGTATTTCGTCGAATTAATTGAATAGTAATATAAAGTGTTGTCAATCCCATACATTTCAGAAATAATATTTTGGAATGATCATTAACAAGAGTAAATCATTTATTATACTTGATTTAAAACATAGAATGCATAATATTAATGTTATCTTTTGAATAATATTTAGGTGCATAGACCATCATAATATGAAAAGTCTTAGACACTAATTTCATTCACAAAAAACAATGAACACCTTTTTATCATGGGAGATATTTTCATTGATAAGAAATGATATTTATTATTTAGTTTTAACATTCTATGTGAACAAATTAAATTTTTAAAATTGTCTTACATGGATTTATACATACACTCAGAATCATCTATTGGAATATATTTTCATAATATATCCTTGTGATAAATTTAAATATTTAGGTGAAAATATTTATAAGTTCATTCATTAAGAAGTCATTGATATTTTAATAATAATCATTAGTTTATTCAATAAAAAAATACTCATCAATGTTTTTACCAGATTCCCCAAATGTGTCATTAGAAGCATAATTAAAAAAACAACTAATATTTAAAAATTCATAATACATTCTTTTTTAGTGTATAATATTTCTTCTCCAAGCACTTTCATGTTTTTTCCCGCTTTCATCATTAAATTATTCATTGTTTTTTAGAAAACAATCTTTTGGATCACTCATAGAGAGTGATAAACTGAATATTATTTATTAGAAAACTCTAATGATTCATATAATTAAGAATTGATCTTTATAAATTCCAAATAAATATAATTGGTACAATTAAATAAATCTAATAAAAGGAGGAACCTTCTAATTGGAGTCCAATTTAAGTGCCAAGTCGATTGTATCGGTAAACTATGATGAGGGGAATCAAAGTGCATTTGATTGATGAATTTATTTTCATTCACATTTTTATCCATTATAAATTAAATCCTCTACACATATTAAGATTATAAAAATTACTATTTAACTAATAAAAGTATACCACATGAAAAAATGTAAATGATGAACACCAGAATATTTGTTTACAAGGTTCTCCCTTGATTTGGTTGACTCCATCCTTTTTCTATTTCGGATAAACCAGGACACAAGTTCTATAATAGTATAAAATATTAGTTATAAGAATTAAAAATAACCCAAAATTAATAACTGACAAACTGTCATAAATCGTGGTCAATAATGATTTCTATTTCCAACTTCCCAATATTATCCTAGACAAGAATCCCATTAGTGTTCTTTATACTCTCTCCCTTAAGTTGATCTACCTATAAAAAATATGGGAATAAGTGTTCAACATCCACTACATACTAATCTATTTTAAGTGTTGTCCTTTTTCTATATCAACGATTAAGTAAATGATCATTTGAAATTTTACTATATATATATACAATCTTAACATCAACTATAAGAACTTATATAATTTTTATGTCTTAATGATATTTCGAATACACATTATTTATACTCTCACATCAAAAACAATTTAATATGAATTTTGTTATCTAATTTGAACAAATTAATGCACAATTAAATCCATAAACAACCAAAATACATTTTCTATTTTTTTTCATAATACAAAAAATAAATTAAAATGGATCAATATTAATCTCTCTTTTATACTTCTACATTCTAAAATTCACACAGTACATTTATAGCACATGGACAAGAACTTCCCCACATATAATAATTCCTTCAAGAGAAAACCCTATCGTATACTATCTTTTTCATCACCAAAGGCTCCAACACAAAAAAAATATTATATAAAAATTGAAATATTATAAAAATTATTCTAATGACTCAAATTCATTTTCTTTTCTTTTCTCATTCATAGGACATTAATTCTAGTGTATTTCTCATCTCCCTTCTCATTCGCACAATACAACGATTTATAGTACTAATTATTCTTATAAGGGTTTCTGGGAAGTTACATATCATCTCATAACATAATGGAATTATATTACTCAAAAAATGTATTATTAAAACATCACTATAACATAAATGAATCACACATATTTTATATATGTGAAAAATGTTCTTTTGGATAATCATTTTTTTAGAAAAAAAGTACTCTCTCTCTCTCAAATATTACCAACACTCTCATACTTAGTTTGTCAATATTTATAGGCATGGTCTCCACTACCATGAACTACCTTATCCATTCAGTGTAATCCAACTACACCAAATCATGGAAATATAAAGTAACAATGATAATTGTAAATCCTCTTAAAATATTATATCTCAATCTTATAAAAATTCACCATATTATTGTAGCTCGTCCTGATCACTCTTATGATGGAAAAGGTGGAATGTTCATGATGAATTCTTTAATGAAAATCTATTTCTATATCTTTATGTAGTTAATGTTATGTGGGTAGTATTTTACAGATAGTATGAATGCATTTTATAATTTGTTTTATTTTTGAAAATGAACTATCATGATTCTTCAATGATGTTAGAATCTCAAGAATGATAAAATGGGACTCGATTACATTGACATGATCATCCCGGAATCTCATAATGAAGAACACCTAATGCCTATAGAAAACCCTTGGAATGAGGAAGAATACAAAATCTTCTAATATTTTAAGGAAATGTTTGAGATGATAAGTCAACTATGCTATATACATTTATTTTTAACGAACCTATAATATCATTGTCTATTTTATCCTACATCATATATATATTATTTCTAAATCATATTAATAATAAATTTCATTCCATATAATATTTTATCTAACCTCAGGTTTAGCATCCATATGCACTTCAAAAATAATGTGCTTCACATGGGGCATGTCCCTACACAGTCCACCCATCCCTCTATATGCATGCTATGCATCACAACATGCTTGTAATTATAATGGCCTGATAATTTCATATATTAATATTAAATATTTCTAGATGAATTTTTAAAATATATAAATCCTTTTAAAATATTATAAGTATAATATGTATAGAAACATGGATACAGAAACAACTAGATCATAAAATCTGAAAATAATCTCCCCCAATGTTCTTAATAACTATCACACTTTATTGATATTTCAAACTATGTTCTTTTTATTATAATATATTGAAAATAAAGTAGATAAATGGGAGAGCTCATATGATTATTAAGGGTACAGATGGAGGACATCAAGGATAAATTAAAAATTAAAATCACCACACTGATATAAGAAAAAAAAATCAAAATATACAAGAAATGTACCCTTGATATCATAGATTATAATCTTAATTTAAAGTATAATTCATTAGAGTTCATAAAACATGTATCATAAGTTAATTAAATAATATAATACATGATTGCATAATATATACATAGAAATATGTGAGAATATAATATTATATCATTGGGATCATGTTAAAACTGTAACAGAGTAACTCATTATATTGGGTACATGAAATTAGGCCCTCACAAAATCATACGGGTATGAAACCGAGTCCATGAATTATATAATGGGAATGAAATCCACATACTAGAATAAGCATATGTACGTGAAATCAAAGACCATTCTTATCCTTATAAACGTAAAAATCATTCCATAAATGAAAATGTGAACATGGAATCTGGTTTAATCATAAGAATTTAACCTCATGAGTAATCCATCTTCACCAAATTAATTATAGAGATTTTATAGACCTAAGTATAACATAATCATAATCATTTAAATAAATTACAAAATATCATAAGATCATAACCCATGTAAAATAAATGGATTTTATTATTATCTCTTAAACTTAATAAATAATCCTATAAATAATGATTAAGGATTGTATCATTAGATCATATCCATAGTAAAGAAATTCAATAGATCAAATAAAAAATCAAAATTAGTTTAAAATAATAATGAAATTATTCAAGATTAAAATAACCATTTTACATTGAATTTACTAATTAAAAATCAATATATTTATTAAATATTATTAATAATATTTTATTTTAATAGAAGCATTGAAAGTTGTATAGAATTCCTCAAATAGTTGAGTTGTAAGGATAGTGGGAAATTTTGATCATAGCATATTAGTTAAGAGAAAACATTCACCTAACACTTTAATAAAAATTCAAAAACTACCACACTCTAAAAAGGGAAGAGATAAAAAATTTATACAATTTTTTAAGAGTATAACACGGTTGAAAAAGAATTTATTCACTTTTGGGTAATATTAAAAAACGTTCGAAATAATTTTTTAATATGGATCTGAATGAAAAAAACATCTATCCAAATAGTAAAACATTGTTGGTTTTCATTAAAAAAAATCCATTGATATATTTAGTAATTTGTTATATAAAAATGAATTTAAAACATAACATCTATCTAATTAATCATTGTATAATAAAAATTTATTTTTTTGATAATAATCATATGTTTTCATCAATGGGAATTGAAGAATAAAATATCACAATAAAAAATTGGATTATAACATAAATCCCTTACGTCAAGCCATTCTTATCATTGTATGAATTAAAAAAACTATAGAATCAATATTGATTTACTGTTAATGTAATATTTGACCATACTCATATAATTTAATTTAGACATCTTATAATAGTTTATTAACAATTTTTTATTAAAATCATTGTTCTAAATGACAATTTCTTCGTTTCCATGTAACATTTGATATATTAGTCTTTGTCCATAAATATTGATCTTTGTTCCATAATTTCAATAATATTAATCACAATATAAAAATTATATATATTTATTTAATATATATGTCTGGTGTCATATATAATTTATATACATAGAAATATTAATTAGAGTGTTAACGGAGATGGTATGTCTTATGTATGTTTGATCGTTCTTTCCATTTTTAAATGGATTTAAGGAATGAAACTAAAAAAATAATTCACCTTCATTGAATAATTATTATATAATATATATCAAAAATATTCATTAACTAAATCATTATTACAATACATTTAAAGATAAAATAAAAAATAAATTACCTCGTATCATGAGGTCATAGTACATTGTATACACAAATGATAGTTTAATTTCCAATTTGATGGAATGGGGGATGAATATAATTTACAATATTTATATAATAAAATATATTTATATGGGTGATACATATGTTATTATTTCAACTTTGACTCAGAATATTTTATGTAGGTGTAATAATAAATAAATTGAATGATTTCGGGTAAAACAATTCCATATTCATTGAGAAATAGTATTGGGATTACAACTTAAGAATTCAAAGAATAGTTTTTTGAAAGACCATAAGATATATTTATATTCAAAGGTTTCTATGCAGGTTTTATTTTATTAATTTTCTAAGCATGAAAGCACAATTTGGTTTAATTAAGTGATGGAGTAGTTTCATTTTTATAATTAAGTATAGGGGTACTTTTTGGAATCTAAAAAATGATTAAATTATAATAATTTCATTCTGCTACCATATGATTCCAAATACATATATATTAATATATATGGTTTTATAATGTTGTAATACCATCATCCAATATAATTTTAATAAGATTATGTTGTGTTTTAAACCATATCATTTATTATAATCTCTTAGTTTAACAACATTATCATTAACACTGATATCATATTTTTCTCACAGATGAGATATAATATAACATATAAGGTAAAAATGATCATATAAATTTTCATTGTAAGAAATTGTTTACCATTTATTATACATTTTCTACTCTATAAATATTTTTAATATTTTTATTCTATTTAATTAATAATTATAATGATAAAATTTCATTGAGGTCAATTTTGACACTATTTATATAATATGACTCGAAGTCCATAATTAAAGTGTTATAATTATAATATAATTCAATAAAACTAAAATAATATTTCATTATATTATTAAAAAAATTGGAATATATTACCTCACTCAAATTATATTAATTTTATTATTTTTAATATCTTTTATTTTATTTTTCCATTAATTAAATAAATACTCTATCTGCATGGTGTATGAATTTTATGTAATTATTTAATACCTAAAAATTATAAATAATTTAACATTAAAAATTAAGAATATTATGCTCAATAATGAAATTTGGATTCATTAAAAACATACTTATTTTCTTCATATGGATTCATATGAGATATTTAAAACTAAAAGAGTGAATTTTTTTATTTTTATTATTATGAATACTATAGAATTCGTATTTATGGATCATTTCCCATTAAAATATATATTTCAAGCATAATGTGAAAAAGGTCGAATTATATTCATTTAAAAAATTAAATAGTAATATATTGTCATATCACATAGTTTAAACCTATATTTACGCAAAACAAACTTTATGAAGGTGAAAAATTATTCAATGGTTACTATTTATAAAGGTAAAAAAATAATTGGGACCTATTAAACAATTTAAACCCTCTTCATCAAAAATATAGAAATAATTTTTTAAAATTATGTACAGATAAGTGGCTATTTTTTTTGAAGTACTTGTAAATTTTTTTATTTAACATGATTTTCTAAAAATAATGTGTTTAAAATTAAACATCAATTATTATTTTCTCATGCCTAGAAAATTATTTGATTAATGTTAAAACATTTTATTGAGAAAATATTACATACATTTCATTAAGGTAATTCAATAACAATGATTAATTTGATTTATTAAAATAAAGTCTCATTATGTGCATAAAAGGGTTTTTTTAGACAAAATGCCTTTATTGTTTAAAAATGCATTTATAAAATACCTTATCCCAAAAATTATCAAAATGAACATAATTTTATTATTAAAATTTTAATAGAACTTATTTTCATTTAAAAAAGAGTAATTTTTTATAAACTATTAAAACCAAAATAATTCTCTTGATGAAAATATTTATTTTTAATATCCAATCTAAAATTAATAATTTAATTAAATATATAAAATTTAATCCAAAGCTAATTATGATATTCTGATATAAAAATAGAATTTCATTTTTTAAAATATTTTTTAAAACAATATTCTAAAAATTTAATATAATATTTTTCAACAAAAAAAGTACACATATTTTAGGAAGGATAAATATTTTTATATTATAATATGTCTATAATAGGTATTGAATGATTATTCATTAAGTATTTGTAAAAATTGTTATATTGATTAGTATATATATATATTATAATTTGGTTATTCCTATTTGTAACTTCTAATACATTAGTTAGGTTTTAACATTGATAATTATATAACAAAATTTCAAGGTCATTTAATCCATATTTGTCGTGTCGCATATACTATATAATAAAATGATATTATTTTAATATTTATTTTTGTTAGATTCTACTCACATTCATTAATTTATTTTCTCCACACAATTTCTACCTATGATCAGTAATACATGGATTCATATTTAATAACAACAAAATATTTAAAAAAGGTTAATAAAGCTTCTTCCTGAATAGCGGGAAAGATAAATATGATGGTAAACTAGAATAAAGCATAACTAGGTTCCCAAAATATGATAACATTACTAGGAAATAATAATATGGAAGTTTAAGAGATAAAAATCACTCGACAACTAATAGAGAGTTATAGAGAACATAGTTAGAATAAAATGATTGGCCAGAAGACCGTGACACAAATAGGGTTTAAATGACCATTATTCTGATGTTATTAAGGGTTAACTAGAAATTTTCCTATCTTAATATCGTTATTGTATATTGTCAGATATAGATAAATAACATGATAAAATACACATGAATTATTTCCATACCATAATCATAATATTATACCATGGTTATTCATTAGTTTATTTCCACATCATATTTTATTAGAAGAAGTGAATATTCATCGTGTTTCAATTTTTATGTTATAATCACTAAAATGAAAATTTTACAGATCTTATAATACCTAAAATTATTATATTTTATTAATTAGGTATTTATATTTACCGAAACAAAAAATTTAATTATATTTTATCCAATATGATAAATGATACCTTGACCACAAGTGAAAAAACAAAAATGTCATCATCATCATTTCCATAAATAGTAATCCATAAGACTCCAACATAATGTGGAAGAAAAATATGGAATTCCTAATATTAGTTGATCTCATATCCAATCATGATCCAATGAATAACAGTTTAAAATAAATAATATATTCTCAAAAAAATATATATACCAAGACAACAAATTCTTTAATAGATAATATTCATTTTAAAAAATAAATTAACAAAAAAAAATTATACTATTTGAAAATGGAATTCACCCCTTATTCCATAAATAATATAATATATTATAAAAAATTATTTCCAATTGAGATAAGAGGTAATAGTTGCACTAGTATATTATAATAGTTTGATCAAATATGAATCTCTTATTAGAGATATTAATATAAATCGTGTATAGGGAGAGATAATATGTGATCATAATCACATATAATTTTAATATTTTATAATATATTCATTTTTCTTTTTAATACAGACATAAAAATGGAATGAAGATTCTTATAGTAGAGGATATGTGTTACCTAACTATCCCGATGAACCTCAACTATTTTGATTGAATATGTTTTCCTAGTTTCCATTGATTTTATAGGTTGTTGTGGAATATAATCATCATTATCCCTAGAATTATGTTATTAATTATAAGAATTATCAAAATGATTTCAGTTACAGAAATGATGGGGGAGTGGTTTACTTGGTTGGAAATTGTCTTCATTCAATTCATTATTTACCCACATCCCATAATATTGATATTTTTTTGATGGTAATGGGTAGAAATACCATATAGTGTCATCTAACTATTTATTGGGGTCATTGTGTTTCTTGAAAAATCTAGATGAATGCATTTAATTATGGAGGTTGATTCCAATGTATATAGGTTTATGGTAGAACATTTTACCATTGTTTCTAAATTATTGGGTCTCAAAATAAGGATTTTATTATGGGAATATTTTTTTTCACGCATATCATTTCTGGTTAACCATAGAGAGTCTAATAGAGTTCAAAAACCATAGTTTGAGGAACCAAAATAATGGAGTTATTGGGCCAAATTGTAGAATAAATGTTCTATTTAGAACTCAAATTGGAATACAACATGGTGATGAAAAATTATAAAAGGTTATACTTATGCATTTCAGCACTATGTGGACAACATGTCATCACTATGCATACCACATAACAAGAAATATTATGTGAAAAAGGGAAGAACGTTTTGTGGATGTGGGAAGTTATTTGAAGAAATCACATAGTGATGTGTGATATGTTCACCACATAGTGTGGTTCATATATGGTAATCATTTCATTTGTAAAATGAGTGGATTTATGGGTTTTTGTGAAAGAATAAATGCACCTCCATCGAATTTTAATTTCTATAGTGATGGTGGGGAACTTATTTCACAATGATGGGTTAGTCATTTATGTAAGGATGACCGTGGTAAAGAAATGCACAATGTAAAATCTTTTAATTGAGATTTTAAGGATTTTTTAGATTTACATCCATATACAAAGGACCCCATATCCCATTATTTAGAAATGAAAAATTTATCAGAAATCATTATCATTAGAAGAAAATGACTGAGTTTGAAATTGGTTCTCGGAGGAGGAAGTGGTCCGGAAATGTGAATGTTTTTTGAGAGGGAGGATTTTAAAATAGAATATATTGTGAAGAAGGATGATTTTCGAGGCACTATATCTCAAGATGGTAAAGGGGGACTAAATGCATCATCAATTCATAATGTTTCAATCATCATTAAAGCGAACGCCATGAGAGAAGTTATTTACCCACATGAAGGTGCGGTAGACCATGAATCATTCATGTTATGTGGTGCATTGTGTGTTTCATGAAGATTAATATTGTCCATGAACAATCCAAAATATGTATCTATATAATGAAATTGAAACATGGTGATATGTACTTCGTATATTTAGAGCATACTGATCTTCCTGGGATTGATATGTGTTAAATTATTATTAGGTTTTTACACAAGCATATATATGTAATGATAACTCAATGAAAAGATTCATTGTTATATCTGAAATTTAAAGTAGAGTAAGAAAACATATAATCTTTAGGATTCGAAAAATATTTATCAAGTTTTTTACAATAAATGGACCAAAATTTCAATAAAAATTGTTTGGATATCTTAAAAAGTATCGAGAAAATGATTTGGTTGAAGGTGATCATTTCCACTATCAATGATCTATATAAGGAAAATTGGGGAATTGATTATTGCAATGTAGTTATCTATCTTAATACTTGTAAAGGAAATTTTCCTTGGATGAGAAGGGATCTATTCTTAGATATATATTGGTCTGGATATTTAGTTCATTTGTAACATCGGTACAATTCCACTGTATTATCTTGAGATGTATTTGAGTGACGGTGAATGTAGTAGAAATATTGTTATTCATTTTCACGGTTTCATTCTTTAAATTCTATGATCATCATTAGATAATGTTATATTATATTAGATAAATAAAAAAATAATGAGAAAATAATGTGGACTTTATGACAAATATGTCATGATCTACTGGGGATGGATGAATTTTGAAAAAAAATATCCATTCCAGATTCAACCGCTCTCATGGATTCTAGGACCCTCTTAGACATAACAGACGACAAGTATCACTATAAATGAGATATTTTCCTATTCCATTTTTTCAATAAACTATGTTCTCCTTCCGAATATTTTTTTGTAGGATTTAGAATCATTTTCTTCCATTCATGTGGTAAACTAGTAGATCACCAATAAAGATCCATCTTCCTTTCCATTATAGTAAAACCTAGATTAATTATAGCATTGATTTCCATTTTTATTTCTCATCATACAATTCTTTATTTCTTTCAATTCCCCATACATAAAATTAATTTAGAAAACATGTTTTCAAATTGTTAAAGATTAAATCAATTTTTCCTTCATGTTTTATTATTAAACATAGATTATACAATAAAATTACTCTAAAATTTTCTATATAGGTACCAATGGATTCATCCACTTTTTCTACTGTATTGGGAATTCATTCTATATTTTTATTTGTATATTAAAACATATTAACTTCATAAAAATATTCCATTAAACACATCCCATTATATAGAGTTTATTTTCTCTTATATCATATAATTCATAATTAGATTAAACAAATGATCTCCATCACCTTAAAAAGGATAAACAGCTATGCTAACATTTTCATGATCTGGTCACTAAATAAAAAATAATATTATTTCTAACAAATTGTTCCATTAAAGAGAAAACATTTGTTTAAAATATCCATTTAATTATGGTAAATATTGTCATATTAAATATTTAATTTCATGGTTCTCCCAATTTGGTCCATTACAATGTTCAACATTATCCATTTTACAACCAATATCATGAGATAGTTGACTAAGTATAGTTAAAAGATACTGCATCATATATATTAGTCAATTTGACCACTCATAAGAACAATAATTTAATTGGATGTTACATTAATTTTACACATGATTCCTTTGGGTTCTAGGAATTTAAAAAAACCAAAAAACATAGTCTAAGAGATAAAAATTATTTTGGGAAATCATATGATCTTGAAAAATAATATATTTGATGTCAAAATTTTGAAATATTCTATTAAATATATAAAAACATAGGTTCATAAAATGAAATACAAGGTCATTATGAAAACATTTTTATTTTATCATATAAGAAGATATATCCCTATGTTTATCGATTATGTATTCATATAGTAGTTTCCAATGAATAAGCAGAACATTTTGTGATACCAACAATAATGTCCTGATATTTTCATTAATATATATTACATACTTTTTTATTAATACTCATAACATAAAAATCCATTATAGAATCATATAGGTCTAGTATATTTGGAAACATGGACTCATAAACAACTGGTTCATAAAATATATAAATCGTCTGACACTATTTTCATCAAAATTGGCTCCCTTCATAGCCAGATAATACAAAATGCGTGTCATCATAAGTGGTGGGAAAGAAAACATAATAATCTCTATGATGAGATTCTAAATAATTTTTATAAGTGGATATATCAATGATCAGATAAAAATAACAAAATTATGTGGGTATAAGATCTCAAGAATAACATATTAAAATTATATATTGTAGATCATATATTATAATCTTGATTCATTACACAAATATAAGGATTTCATTAAACATGTTTCATAATGAAATTAATAACATTATCAATTATTTCATAATATAAATTCAATAATGTGAAAAAAATGATTATAGACTTATGAACATTTTGAAGTAGAAATAAGTTCACTCAATATGTTATGTACATCAAATTAGGAATTTTTATAACGTTTTGGACATGAAACACCACTCATAATATTATATACATGAATTGCAATTCCAAAAATAAAATTATTGAAATGAAATCCATGAAAAGGTATAATATTATGGATTTAAAAACAACTTCCACAAATTAAATTTTGATGTTGAAATCACTTTTACGCATAACACATTAACATCATGCGTAATCCTTCCTTGACTAATGAATTGGAGGTATTCAACTGACCCAACAATCTTTTATCATTAATATTTTAATATACACTCAACAATATATCATCATCAATAACAATGAAAAATACATTGGAATCATAAATATATAGTCACCATAATCTTAAAATAAGAAAATAAAGAATATCAATTGAATCATTATACGATATCCCCATTTAATCGTAATAAAATGAATATCTCTAAAATGAAATATCAATTATAAGATTACAGAAATGTTTAATGAATAAAATATGCTTTTCACATTGTAATAACTTATTTAAAATCCAATTGTTTAAAACAATTTAGGGAATACATTTTAATTTGGAAATAGAAATTTGCATGTTTAATGGAAGATTCAAAACATTGTGTGGATATAAAGGAGGGATTTTTTTTATTTCATATATTTTTCTATAAAATATTGTTTTCACCCTTTTATAAAAGTCTGAATGAACTTCATGATTAAAATGAAAAAAATTTCATTTAAATAAATTAGTTAAATAGTCTACCAAAGGAGAAAATTAATTAATTTTTTTTGGATAATATGGTAAACATTCTAGATTTCTTTTTAAAAAATATAAAATATAAAATACATGTTCTTCCACAAAATTGTTAGACATAATAATTTTACGATAAAATTCTTTAGTTTATCTCTTGAGTACATAGGTTGAGAATAATTATTTGAAAAATTAATTCATTTGAGGTAACTAGAGGAGAAGAAAATTTAAAAATAATTTGTAGATGAGGATCATAAAATTTCTTCATTGTAATTCCAACCATAAAAAATATTTATTAACATAGGATATAGACATAAATCCACTACCTCAAGTATCCCCTTTATTTCTATTTATTAAAACCCATTTAAAAATATATAAATATATTTATTATAAATGAATTATAGAACCATATTAATATATGTCATATAATATTTTCTTTACTTACAACACCTTATCACATTTTTATTAACATTTAGTTATTCAAATAAATATTATAGGTGATAGTTGGTATGTTTTTCATGTATGTTTTGGTTTAGATGTATTGGTTCTTGTTCCATGATCAATGTTTCTTAATTTATAGAATATTAATAATGATATATATATAATTTAAATTATAAATATATATATAGGGAGATTGTTATACATGAAAGTAATAGAGAGAAAAATAAATTACATTGTTTATAAAGATGGTCGGGTGTATGTATGCCTGGATGTGGTTTTCACTATTAACCGACTGAACAAAACAATGTAATTAATAATTCAAATTTAAATAATTATTATTATACCATATATATCATATGAATATTTTTTAAATCTATCCCTATTTCTATTAATGTAATAAATATTTAAAAAATTAATTACAACGATTTTTGAAGCGGTAATCTTCCATACAAATGACTAAATATATTTTTTACTTTTTATGTATGTGGGGGTTGATATATGTTTATATGTTATCAAACTAACACTTATGTATGTGGTAGAATCTGATTTAGTTATATAATCTTGTCTGAAAAATAAATAAATGTGATGAAATATGAAATAAATTGAAAGATGTCAGGTAAGTCAATTACTTCATCATTGAAAAACACATTTTGTCTTATAGATTAAGCCTTGATGGGATGATATTTTTTAAACAAAAAAACACTACTATCTGTTAAACACATCATGGAAGGTATTATCATACACCATTGCAGATATAGAAAGCCAAAAACTGTGAAATTGTGTGATAGAGGAATAGCCTTTTTTAATTGAGGTCAGGGACACTTTTTGATTTCCATGAATGATTAAACTATAATAATTTCTTTCTCCTACAAAAATTCTTCCATATTGTTAAGTATTAGATGAAAATAATGGATATGGTTATAACCTCACCTCCAATTGAATCCTTAAAGGATCAAGTAGTTTTTTAAACATTATATTTTGGGTTAAACAATTAGTTGACCTATTTTAACATTAACCATAGTATTGTGATTTTCATGCTGAAAGCCTAATAATTTTATTTATATGATGAAAAATATCGGATAGATTTCCATTAAATTTTATGTTACAATGTATATTTTTATCTTTGAACTCTGTCAATATAAATATTATTTTACGAAATTTAATAAATTATTATTATGATAAAATATCATTAATTCCAATTTTGACAATAATCAATTAATTTGATATAAAATCCTAAAAAACAAAGAATGGATTTCTATAGGATACATTAATAATAGTTAAAGTTTTATATTCCTCTTCAAAATTCTAAGAACTCATTAGATGAAACAAATTATTTTATTTTTAATATTTTAAATATCATTTATTTAATATTTCAATTAATTGGGTAAATATTATTCTAATATTGGGTTATAATTTGATGTAATTATTAAATAATAATTATTTTTAAAAAATAAATATGTTGAATATAATATTATTATGTTAAGAATATAATTTTTTTTCATTCATAACATACTTTTTTTAACGTGGACACATAACAGAAAATTAAAACCAGGAAAGTGTATTTTTAGAACATTCATTGTTTAATTAAAATATAATTCATTTTCATGAAATTTTTTTCAAATTAAAAATAGTATTTGACATTTATTTATTAATATTATAATTTAATTAATATAATAAAAATTTAGATGAAAATTTAGGAACTTCTTGCATTGTTTTATACAGGATTAACCTGATTTCCCATTACAATGGTAATAAATTATCCAACACATAATAATCATAATTACTAAAAATAAAAGGGATCTATTTTAAAAATGTAATCCTAGTGATTAGAAATATAGAATCTATTTTCTTCAATTCAATAACAATATGTTGAATTAGTTATATTTTTTTTATGTTGGTAGAAATAATGAATCTTTTCATTAAAAAATACATTTTATAAATGTAAAACCAAATTAATTCTTAACCTAGGACTATAATATAATAAGATATTTGTTAAAAAATAATTGGGAATACAATATATATATATATATATATATTTATATTAATTCACAAATATTTATTAATTTTATTTATTATAATAAAAACATGTTATGCACATAAATGTTAGTTTTTTTAAAAAAATGCCATCATTATATAAAAGGTTGTTTATAAAAAAATTAATTATAAAATTTATTTGAATGAAAAAAATAGATTGTTAATTAAATAATATAACTAACATTACATTTAATTTACGTAGTTTATATACATTTCAGAAACAAAAATACAGTTCTCAATAAAATTCTTTATTATTTATGATTCCTTAAAAAAGACAATCATTCTAAAAAACAAAAAATATTAATTATAAGATAGTTTTGATATTATGATTTAAAAATTATGGATTGTTTTTTAAAATTATTTTTTATTTATTTCAGTAATATAAGATAAATTTTTCTCAATAAAACCAATAAAATTAGTATTTATGTAATCATATATTAGAAACATAAGATGACCTGACCAAGAATTATGAGTTTATTTCTTATATATTAGTCAATAATTATTTATTGAGTCGGGGCTTTATATTTTTAGGGACATGATTTTGACTTATATGACATTGGAATATTCCTATGAATAGTTTTTTTAACAATAAGCTTTGTTTGTGTGCGATTCTGGGGCCGAAGAGCATATGTTTGTTACTTTAAAAAATATTAATTATTCATTTCATGAGTGTGAATTTTATCTTGAAACAGGAATATCACTAGTGTGGAGTATATGATTGTACATATATGTTATCTATTGATTTGTTAATATCATGTTTATGTTATACAAGATATAATGATTTTTTTATGGAAGTATTGGTTTGAGGAATGTTAGAGGGATGTTATGAGGTGTTTTAATTAATTAAATAATACTTTATTTATATTATAACCTAATTTCCTCCCATAGAATAAAATTTCATAAACACAATGAACCTTTTGAGATTATCTTCTGCTCTCCCATTTTGTGAAAAATGAAAACCAAGACAACTCAACTAAATGAGTTGATGTCGATCTCATTTACTTGCATCGATATTTATCATATCATGGAGAAACATGATACAAGAATCATTCAACACTTGAATAATTTTATTTTATCTCTCAAGAATGGATTTTTTATTATGGTCCATATTCCCATCTATTTTAAAAAATTTATATTTTTTAGAGCCCTATTACAAATGCTAGATATCCCTTATAGGATGATCTGTATATTTATGGGTAAAATGGGATGAATATGGAACATTCAATGGGGATTCGTAATTAGAATTACTATCTAAAGGGATTTTAGTATAATTATATACGTTGTTTATTACTTCATGTTTGGGGAAGTTGATAGTTGGGACTACACAACACGTCTAAGGGTAATACGCCATGTAGTGACCCAAAAATGTGTGGCCAGTGGACAAGGACCAGAAATCTATGTTATAGTATATGGACCTATGAAAACAGTCGAACTATGTAGATAGATAAAGGGTATTGGAAACATCCATTGGAAAATCACACGGTCATGTTTCCATGTAGACCTAACACACTAAGAGTAATAGCCCAAGCCTGACATACATGAAAATTAAATTTCCTTTCTGGAATTCATAATACATTTAAAAAATATAGTCTTGAAGACTGTATTAGTATAGTTCATTTGGAATATGGTAACATAATTTTGTATCTTTGTGAATGATCTTCAACATCACCCCTAAAGATCTTCCCGTTTGTTCCTACCTAAATCCATTCTCTATAAATGGGGAAAAGAAAAAATAAAAAGGTGATATCAAATGCCCAGTTAGGGTAAAATTGAGAACATAAAACAAAAAATAGATATCAGAATCTAAAAACATTTCCATAAAGTATAAATATCAAATTCATGAGTCATGAAATAAATATTGGCAGTACATAAGTCATAGATCAAAGATGAAAATTATAAATGATAAAATAGCATTGGTATAAGACATAGAATTATGTAAAAAATTAATCACGTTATAGCAGTTCCATAGTATATAAGGAAATTATTCCTAGACCCCCATAGTGTAAAATGTCCATTACTGAAATGGGATTACATGTTGTTCTTGAAATTTATTATTGAACTTGATTTACTATTATTTCCAGCACTGTATTACTGAACTAGATTTACTTATTCTTCCAGTTGTGTTAATATCATGAGATATTTAACAATAAATAATGCATTGAGGGTAGATATTGGTCCCACCAAACTCATTATGAAATAACTATTACATGTTCCAAAAAAATAAATCATTTATCATATGACAACCCTTGAAATAAAATGGGTTTCATAAAAATAATCCCATCATAACATAATAAATATAAAATAAATGTATTTCATAAATAAAAATTCATAATAAACACAATCAAACAAAACTAATAATATGGATAGAACCATAACCCTATGTTATCATAGATGTAATATAATTTTGATAATACAAT
Source organism: Viscum album (assembly GCA_963277665.1). Classification (NCBI taxonomy): domain Eukaryota; kingdom Viridiplantae; phylum Streptophyta; class Magnoliopsida; order Santalales; family Viscaceae; genus Viscum; species Viscum album. The sequence goes on along the minus strand of OY728121.1, from coordinate 1,191,934,990 downwards.
TGAACTTATTTCCTGAGTAAAATATCCTTTATTTTTAAAAATTGATTTCTTTCTTCAAAGCATTGCACAATTTTAAAATAAAATAATTTAGAAAAAAATAAACTTGAAAACATGTTGATGAGGCTTCATGGAAATAATCAATTATGAAGAAGTAAAAAAAATTTCATGTCGTATATGTTAAAAAAACATTCTCCTTGTACTTTTTCTAGAAAAGTCAAAATGTACCTCGTATGGTAAACAAAATAAATATTCCTTCAATACCACGAAATAAAATAAAAAATTGTGTAAAAATGTCTTTAAACATACATATAAATATATTACACATTTTATGAATGAATTTTTTTTAATACATGGACACATATGATAGATTTAAACCAAGTAAATATATACGTATTAACAATCTCAGATAAAAATGACATTTCCAAATAATCCCTTGATAATTTATAATTAGTCAAAACTTATGAATTATTAAATTCTATTCATTTAAAAATATCATAACATTAATATTTGGAATAATATAAAATTTCATGTTACACATAAACACCACATAAAATAATTATATGGTGTATATGGCATATATACTACAGAAGTAACAGTGAGGCAAAATAATCATGTACCTTAGGGCTGATATGCTTCATATGTGTCCTAACATCGTGTATAATTATTTATATAATAATATATATTTATTATATAATCATTCTCATCATATATAGTCATTTTCTACTTCTTTTTTTAGTATCAATTTATTGTCACTTGTTATTTAGGTTTTAACAGCTTCATGATCGTATTCATGTTTTGTCAAATTTGTTCAGGTTCCACTTCTTAGGTCATATTTAAATCATTATAAAATGATTTTAACATGATAAATACTATATTTACTAATCCAATAAAATTATATAATTATTCTTGAGTGGTTATCTTGTACAATGAATCACAACACATCGTTTAGAGGGTAGGTTGTACGTACGCACGTGCGACAATTTCATTCCAATATTTGTTGAATGGTATTTATTTGCAGGGTTTGATCTATTTATGAATAAATATAAATATATAGTAATAATATATTGTTATTAAATTCATTTTTATACCTACCTAAGTATGGTTTTTGTGAAAAATGAATTACAACACGGGGTGGAGAAGGTATGTTGTATGTTCGCACAAGAGGTGATTTTTTCTTTCGAGTGATGGATAGAAATGGGAATATAGTGGTATCAAAATTATAATAACATATTAGTATTTAATTTATATTAGAGTTATTATTCAATAATGAATCATCTCATGATGTAGAAGAATAAGTCTAAATAAATATGAAAGAGTCGTTAGAGGAGATTTCCTTTTCCTCCCGTGCTCTATTAAAATTTCGTTCAATGGAACAATAGATGGTATTTTGTTAAGACCAAATTCCATATAATTCTTCAACAGATATTTATAAGATAAATGGATAGTTTATGGAATAATATGACAGATTAATGTGTTGTGGAGAATTAAGGGAGGGGATACCGTTTTAAAATTATGATGAGGAACACTATTGGAAACCTCATTTTCTTAATTTATAATAAAATAAGACGCCCCATAAAAACTGCAACAATTTTCCAATTTTTAAATAAAGATGTGTTATGGAAGTAATAAAATTAAAAAATAAATTTTAGACATGTTTCCATGTCCATTAAAACCATATTATTTTAATTTAACAATTAGATATTATATTTCATTTTAATAGGGGTAAAAAATATTTCAATATTAAAAGGGTAAAATATTTACTTATATGATCTAAATTAGATCATACATTAATAAATTATGAACTTTTAGACCATATATAAATTATTTTATATTTTTACTAATTTTTTATAAATTTTATTTAATTTAATAAATCATTATTTATAAAAAATAACAATTTTGACAATTTTGTCACTATTAATTCCAGGGATTTTTAAAAATATAAAGATAAGACGTTATCCTAGAACCAAATATTTTATAACATACGTAGGGGTTCAAAGGAATATATGAAATTCATTGGAAAATTTTATTATCCAAAATTATATTTATTTTATTGGTTTTCATTGAATTTATTTTATATTTCCCTTAATAATATAATTACTATATCAATATTGTGTAATTATTTGATACGTTTATTTAATGAAAAAAAAAATATTATTATGAGGATAAATTTACACTATTTTGGATGAATATTTGTAGTCATTTTTTTCTTCTTTGATATCCAACATTAAAAATTCTATACTTATTGACGTATTAATCTGATAATTTTATCATTAATTTAAATAAATTAAAATAATTATCCTAATATATTCCATATGGTTAGAAATGGTTCCTAATTATACTATATTATTTTTATGGTATATATATACTCGACTAGTAAAATTTTTTAAAGAGTTTTTTTCTTTAATAGTAATTATCATTTTATTATATATTAGTTTATTGATTTTTCATCAATTAAATAATTTCTGCAACATCCATATATAAAACATTAAGGTAATAATTTCATTCATAAAAATTAAAAATAAATTTTCAGGATAAATTTAATACGATGAGATTATAAATAAGTGTTTTTAGTTTAATTTAACTTCTGTATAAACTTATTTTTTAAATGATATATTATTTAAAACATGAATGTGATATCATGAAATTGTATTTACATAAAATAATATAAATGCCATAATATCTCCCAAATGGCCCTGAAATGTAAAAAATATATTTATATCAGGGAAATGTGATTATTTAGAACAAAATTAGAATTTATATTTGTCTATTCCACCCTTTTTCCCGTGTAAGGATACATAATATATATTACAGACAATGAAAATTTCACTTTGTGTCTTTCATTGATTTCAATATTATTTAAGTTATATTTCTAAAAATGATTACATTTAATGATATAATTTCAATCCAGATGTGATATGGGTCTAATTAAATTCATTAAATGATATTTTTTCATTTGTTTTGGTCATTTATAATCATTATAATTTTATTTTTCAATTAAATTATCTAATTGACCTGTTACATTGGTAATAAAAGTTATCATGCTTACTATTCAAATTGTTCAAAACTAAAAGGGACATTCATACCAAAATTGGACCTCATGAATCAATCTTATACATTAATTTTTTTAAAATTCAACACATATAAGTTGAAGAATAAATTTTAAAATTAAATTTTTAAATGTCATGAAATAATGTTGTTTTGATAAATGACCTTTCCAAATGGAAATTATTTTTATAATACATTCATGTAAAGAATATTTTTTGAAAAATGTAATTGGATAAAAATAAACTCATTAAAATTTACAACTAATCCTAATCATAATTTTAATATTTAATGAATTTAAAATAAAAAAACAGAATTTTCACTATTTATAAAAAATGAAACATATCATAAACAAACCAAAAATTAAAACAACGTAAATTTTTATATTCCACAGAAAAATAATATAATTATTTTAAAAAATGAATATAAAATGTTTTCAAAAGTATATTTAAAATGGAAGCCTCATTAAATGTTGAATTTTTTTTAAAATAAATATCTTTTATCTAAAAAACCGATTTTGTTCTAGTATCTTGTTCTAAAAGTTATATAAGATAAATTTTAAGTTTATATATAATTCAAAACATGGTGAATATTATTCATAAAATATAGTTTATATCCCATTAAATTATATTATTTTAATAATATATAATTGTTTAGTGAAACTCAGTAATGCATACAATGCAAGTTACGAGGTAAGGTCACTCTTTCGTCTAACGTAAGCCAATAATAGTGGTCTGTATACCTCAATAAAATATATTTGTGTCTATAGTGAAAGATAATATTGCTATAGAATACAACACAAGACATCAAAGTAATTACAAACAATCCATCAAATAAAATCTCAGGATGTCACATTGTACACCCTTAAAATGAATTTCTACCTCTAAATTAATCGGGGTAATAAAAGGCTTACTACTTGAAAGTATCGATCTATGAATCCCACATCAGAAAATGGAATTCCAAAACATAATTAAAAAAAATTAGAAACATAATGGTTACCCAAAGTAACTCATCACTGGGTTTTCACATTGAAGAACATAGGTGGGAAGTGAAAACATTGATATTGAATAATAATCTATCAATCATTTTTTAATGTATAGTGATAATGAATAATGTTTTTAGAATTTTTATTACTTGAACTCCATAAATTTGTTATGATTTGTGGGGCCATCTAATTCATAAGATAAGAAGATATTATGATAACATTTATGGCTTTAGTATCCTTTTCTAATGTTGATGAACTTTTGAATGGGGAAAAATACATAGATGATTTTATTACACTCCCACCATTGGTCATTCACTAAAAAATTTACACTATATCTCTTATTGAATGAATTGAAGTTGAATTTTTCAATCATGATGTTTTAGTAGATCTTGTGATAGAATGATATGTCATTCCATCTATCTCAAAAAAAAGATAAAACCAGTTATCAAATATTCATAAGTCCACCTACAATGAGATAGTACATTAATATATCAAAATTTTTCCAGAATATAACATACTCCATCAATAAATGGATAAAATTACAAACCCTCTAAAAATTGAAAATATAAAACATTAGAAAGACTTTAACTAAATTGATATAACAATTTTCTCTCGTACATAATTTGAATGTTTTTTCTTGTCACATTCCAAACACATTTATACCTTAATCATGTATTCTCTTGAAACATGAATTACTTTATTAACAAAATGAAAACATTCATTCTATCAAAATTAACTCTTTCAGGCACCAAAAATACCAAATATTATATATACTCAAACCACGTTATCACATTGTCCTTATATTAGTCATGAGATCATTAATACTATCAAACATCATATTATCTCATCATTCCTTCTTTATGTTCATATCATGTTCTTTACAAAAATATTTTATTCAGTCGTCATGGTAACTGGTACTATATAATAATGGAAAACAAAAACGGACCATTACATAGTTATTCTACTATTCCATAATACCATAAATGAGATTCCATAACATTATTTTGGAATCCCAATACATAAACACTTAATCATTCCCCCAATTCGTTGTCAAATTCAACATAGCGAATATTGATAGCATCAAACATTCAATTGCCTTTTTCATTATAACTTTCTATCATCGACCATCATTAAGTCTTCGATTAGGGCATTTGTTAACATAATTACATGTTTCATTACACTGGTAGTATTGATGTGTTGGTGGGTCATTCTACGTAGTCTATTCTCTTGTCACATCATTAGAAACCTATTTCCCATTAATTTGGAACTCAACATCATAATTACCTTCATTACAACAGATGAAAATTTTTTTAGTCCCCTTATGGCAATAAATATTGCGCAACTTTCTAAACAATGATCATAAGGAAAAATTCATCTTCTATTCACCATTTTTTTTGAGATTTCCCCTAGAATGGCATCTTTCATTTCTTATCAAAACCATGAAATGGATATGTATAACCAAATTCCAGTTCTATCATGATAGAAAAACACAAAATCTCTCCATATATACCAACGTCTCTTATATCTATTTCTACTTGATTTCATAGTGTGAATGTACTGAATAATCGATCATCATTACATTTATGTAGAAGGATAAACCCATAATCACACATTGCAGGTCTTGTAGAATTCACCTTATTTATAGAAACTGAATTATCATCCTATTGGTTATGCTCAAGGATCAAATTTTCCATTTTTGTTATTATAATATGAGTAAATTATTAATTCAAAATCATGTTATTGAACTCAACTCATTCCATTGATTCAATTTCAAATTTCCACAGTTATTCTTAATTTGAGTCCAACATTCGTCTGCTTCACCTTCTAGTTGATAAATATCCAAAATAACATTTCCATGTTCGGAATTGCTAAAAATGGAAAATATCTATTAAATGTCACTCATCCATTGTTCGGAAACAAGTGGATCATAAGACCCACTGAAAGAAGGTAGACGTTACATCATAAATGACTCAATAGAATGTTGATCCATTCTCTACTCATTTGTAAGTCCAGAATAATTCATAGCTTGTATATGTACAAAATCAATATTTTTCATTAAATATCCCCTATCATTTGGGTTTTTTGGAGTACAATCATTTCATTTACTAGTGAATTTATCATTAACATGGTTCCTTAGGGTTCAATCTATTGTCTAAAAACCAAAAAGAGTAGTGTGAGAGCCAAAAACATAATAGGAAAACCACATAATCATGGGGTGTTACATTCAATTATTCATAAAAAAGGGTTTATCCTATGTTAATCATCATTTTTACCATAATTCTAGGAATACAAATTAATGTTAGTATGATGCCCCAAAACTGTTTAACATGTAATAATAATATTAGGGATTAATTAGGTTTAAATTTCATGTTATCCAAAAAATACTTGAAAATAATCAAAATACTTCCTTTATTCTATAAACATTAAAATGGTTTCATATCTCTGAATAACCTAAAATACCTACTAAATTCCCTATCAGATCCATTGGGAAGCCACCTAATGCAACAACAGGTCCCGATAAATACGGAAGATCCTTAGGGTCAGTGAGAACAAAAAAACATCACGGCCAAAACCACTATAGATGTATTTAGTATCATTGGGATGAAATGAACTATCTTTGTCAAATCTTCTTGAACATAGAACACCTCAATTGATGTTTTTATAAAGACTTAATTAGACCATTACCTCTTTAGGTGACCATTGGATATGCTTACAACAATTGTAATCTATTTAGTGTAGTTTGAATTTAAAATATTATGACTATTAGAAACATGTCAAACCAAAATAAATATAAATAAATAATTTATGATATATTTTAATAATTATCATAAAACTATACAACATGATCATAAAAACTAGTTTGATGCATTTAACATATCTTATGTTTTATCTTCAACATCACTGTTTTAAATTTAAGAGTGTACTTTATAAAACATAGTATAACTCCAAAACATAGGTTGGTATTGTTGAGTCAATAAGGTTTTCCTTATGACTTTTCCATTCCTTCTTGTTTTGAAAATCACAAACACCTTATCATTAAGAAAATTGCTTTTATAAGGAAAATTGATTTAATAAAGAAAATTGCTTTTATAAGGAAAATCGATTTTGTAAGAAAAATTATCCTTATCATATTTTCATCCATATTTTTCTTATGTATAAGATTCAGATTCATTTCTATTTTCTCGGAATAGCATGAAACTTTGATATGAAGTAATCTGTTTTAGTATCCGAATTCGGGATAAAAACTGTGATAAAGTTTCACTCCGAAATCCAGAATGAGAACTGTGATAAAGCTTCATTCTGAATTCTGGATACAGTTTTACTCCAGATTCAGGATACGAAGCCTTATGAAGTTCAACAATGAATTCTCCTTAAGAATTCTGATGAGTAATTCTCATTACGAATCCATATGAGGAATTCTCATTACGAATTCTGATGAGAAATTCTCATTACGAATTCTGATGAAGAATTCTCATTACGAATTCTGATGATGAATTCTCATTACGAATTCTGATGAGGAATTCTCATTACGAATTCTGATGAGGAATTCTCATTACGAATTCTGATGATGAATTCTCATTATGAATTCTGATGATTGATTCTCATTACGAATTCTGATGAGGAATTCTCATTAAGAATTCTGATGACGAATTATTATTACGGATTCTAATGAAGCATTCTCATTACGAATTCTGATGAAGAATACTCATTATGAATTCTGATGAAAAATTCTCATTACGAATTCTGATGATGAATTCTCATAACGAATTATGATGATGAATATTCATTCCGAATTCTCATTCTGAATTCACCTATTAAACCGAATATGATCGTCATTTTTTTTACACTCTGTATTTATTTAGACTCCGAAAAATTATTTTTGTTTACACTCCAAACATTCACTCCGAACTATTGAGTTAGATTTTAAACAGTGTCGTATATTCTGTTACACTTGTTTTGTTATAAAATGATGTCGTATATTCTGTTATAAACTAACCATTGGCTAAGTTACACGTGTACAGGTCCCTCCGATTTTTAAGGAAAATATGACTGTTGGGAAGGAGGACGACCTTACCTATAAATAGGAGCTCATTTGAAAGAGCTCATTTATGAAAGGCTGACTAATCTTCGACTAATGTGATTACATGCTTGAAGTGATTTCTAGAGAGAGGGGCTCTTATTAACTCTCAATTCTTCATGTGACTCCGAATGTTGGGGATTACATTCGAGGACATCCGGGGATAGGAAGACGGAGGTGCCATCTACCTTGACGTTCGAGGGCTTTCGTGGTGAGGAAGACAGAGGTTTCCAACTACCTTGAAGTTGAGGGCTTGTGGGGATAGCAAGACAGATACTCCGATCTTCATATCGAGGGCTTACCCTGTTGTTTGTAAGACAGAAATTCTTGAAATTATAAATCAAGGGACCTATATACATGGATGTTGGATACACTTCTCTTTGGGTTAAAAGACTTATATCTTTTTACATGTCGTTCTACTACTTGTTTAGTGTCCAGTGCATATTGTATTGTAAGGAAAGTATAACTTTCTAATACTTCCTTACTTGTACTCTGTTTCATTTAGATTCTATACACTTTAAGGTAGAATCTCATTTTTTTAAAATTTTGTTAAGTTTCAATTTCCGGAACCATATTTTCGAAACCTCCTTTCGGAATCTCTTTCCAAGTTTTCATTTGGTATTAGAGGTTTTCTGAATTTTCGTAAGTTTAACTTTTTTAACCTTAGCACTTTCCTTTGCCTAAGGAAAACATAGTTTTTCGTAACTAACTTTAAAAGTTCCAAAAGAATTTTTAAAGTATACCATTCACCACCCTCTTGTATATTGAACATCTACATCATTATTTCAATCCTACAATTGGTATCATAGTAGGTATATGAAATACATATACTCACGAATAAGTTATTCTTTCTCACTTTCCCATTCCAAAATTTCCCATTCCGAACTTTGTTATAATGATCATTTTTCTACTAACAAGTTTGTGTGCCAAATGTTATTTTAAGTATGGCAGGAGTCAATGTTGGTTCAATTGATAATCTAAATCCTAAAAGACCACCAATCATTGATGGTAATGTATATGAGTACTAGAGAGACCGAATGAAGACTTTTGTTACCAATACTAGAGTAGACAACTTTGTTATGCTTACTGGTGATTATAAAATTCCTGAAAAGGAAGTTAGAACTTTTACTACCCAGGAAAAGCAAGAGTATCAAATCAATTATAAGGTATGCAATACTTTACTATGTTCAATGATAGGAAATATATATAGCCAAATTTCTTCTTGTGAAGCAGCTAATTGTATCTGGAAGAAGTTAGAAGTTACACACTTTGTAATGTGATTGAGACTAGGAGAGCTATGCTTAGAGCTGAATATCATGGATTTAACTTTCCTTATGGTGAACCAATCTGTAAATTTCAACATAGATTCATGACTATAGTCAACAGCCTACAGTCTATGGGAGAGAATGGTTTAAATGATGAAACACTTGTGGATAAGATAATTGATATTATTCCCAATGAGTCGGAATCCAAATGAACTTCTATAGATGAAAACAGGAAGGTCACTCAAATTTCTCTTGATGAGTTATTTAGAACTCTTCTACAACATGAAACCAGAATGAAGAGAGATGATGACAACATCAAGAAGAAGAATGGAAATGGTACTATTGCTTTTACAACCACATCAAATCAGATGAAATCTATGACTCCTCAGAGAGTAACCAGATCCGAGTCTAAGAACGTTATTTTCCAATCCGAATCTAGTGAGAGTGAAGTCTCTAAAAATGAATTATCAAATATTGATCGAAGGATGAACAAGATAGCTGGTCAGAGAAATTTCCAATCCAAGTATAAGAAAAAGGAAAGGAAAGATAAGAAAGATAGAGAAGTTACTTGTTATGAATGAAAAAGAGCTGGACATATTAGGCCAGATTGCCCTTTGCTCAAAAAGAAAGAAAGAAAAGAAAGGAATTCAGACTTGAAGAGAAAGAAATATTATAAATCCAAAGCTAAGAATGTTTTGAAAGCTAATGACACCAGGAGTGCCAGTGGTGGTGACTCTTCAGATGAATCTTCTGATTACGAATCATCAGGATAATATTATCTTGGTCTTATAGCTATATTACCTATTGATAATAATTTTTTTATGGCCAAGGTACGAAATTCTAAATCATTGACCAATGATTCTTTAAATTTCAATAATAGTAAGTATTATAACTCTTCTGATGAAGAATCCTCTTCTGATGAGGAAAATACTTTACCTACTTATGAAGAAGTCTCTAGGTTTGCTGAACTTCTTGAGATTGAGAATTCCAAACTCAATAAGAAACATGATAAGGAAAACTCTAGGAATTCTATTCTTACGAAAGAGATATCAGATCATTCTAAAGATCTTGATAGGAAAAATGCTAATATTTAAAGTATTTCAAGAAATCTTGAGGATGTAAGTTCTGAGATGAAAAATCTTTCTAAAGAAATAGAAAAAATAATTTCTAAGAAAAATGTTTTTGAGCCTAGCTCTAGTTCTAAAACTAATGATTTTGAGGATAAAAACATGGTTATAAAACTCAAGTCCGAAATTTTTTCCTTAAAGAAGTGTTTATCAATCTTTACCCATGGTAAGGAAAATTTTGATAAAATGTACTCCCAAATACGACCATTAAGATATAAATCCAGATTTGGTTATACACATGCAAAACCAATTTTTAGTAACAATTATTTTTTTCCTCAATGTGCCCCATTTTGTACTAAGTGTAAATGTGGTGGTCACTGGGCAAAGAATTGTTCCTTAAACAAAAACCAATCTTTAGGATTTCACAAAGCTTATTTCTCTAAGAATATGTGGGTACCTAAAATTTTGTTATCTGGAAATCTCAGATCCAAACAAGTTTGGATTCCGAAAGTCTAATTCCCTTCTTGTTTTTAGGAAAATTAAGAGAGTACCAGCAACAACACATGATACATGGATAGTGGATGTTCCCAACACATGACTGGTAACAAAAGCAATTTTGAAAGGATTATCAAAACGAAAGGAGGAAAGGTAACATTCGGAGATAATGCTAAAAGAGATATTATTCTTCAGTTTATCGGAACACAAGATCAACTTGCTGATATTTTCACAAAATCTTTGCCTTCTGATAGATTTGAATACATTAAACAGAATTTAGGAATGATAACCGTAAGGTAATCCTCCTTAATTAACTTTCTGTTAAAAAGTCTCCTTACAGTAATAAACTCCTTTTCATAGGGGGAGTACATCTGATTGTTAGAATAAGAAAATTTTTCAAAATATATTTTCAAACATTTCAGAACTAAAATTCCAGAATGGAATTTCCGGAACTAAAATTTTCAAGAATGGATATTTTCGTATAGAAAACTTCTAAAATGGAAATTTTCGTATTGAAATCTTCAGGAATGGAAAATTTTGTACTAGTATTTTTGTAACTGTATTTTCGTACCGAATCTTTCATAAATAGTTTTCCGTTTTCGAATTTTGTAAATAAAATTTTCATACTGAGTTTTTTGTATTGAGTTTGTTTTTCGTAGTGAGTTCTGTGAACAATGTATTTTCATAATAAATATTTTTCGTAGTCATTTTTTAATATTATCCATTATGAATAATATTCCTAAGCCAATCCAAAAGGTATGATTTCCTTACTTAGGTTTTCGTAGTGATACTATTCTTGATGGCATTTTCTTATATTTTGTTTTTGGATTATAATTTTCTTAATTCTTTGTTTTAACAAAAACCTCAAAATATCGGATTCCAGTTTTCATGAGATTTGGTTTTTGACCTCAGATCTGATCTCATCTTATCACAACCATTCAATCAACCATGAAAGTTGAATGGTTTTTTCATTTCCTATATAAAGGGGACCCCAAACGGTTTTCCCACATCGGTTTTCAAGCTCCAGCGTAGCTAAGCTCTACCTCTCTATTTTAAAACCGTTCTGAACCTCATCTTTTTCCATTCTGAACATCTCAGAGGTCTTCAGATCCGAATTTCTGTGGAAGTAGCTTCTCAAGACATGTCTTCCTCCAAGCCGATTTTAAAGTGGTTAGTATATAGAGAGAGGCTGGTTCATCCGGATTTCATCAACAAGTACGATTATCTTATTTCCAAGAATATCAAGCATAATGGATGGGAAGATGTTGCGGTGTCAAAACCTGGGAATCAAGATGATGTGTATTCATATTTACTTTTTGAATTCTATGAAACAGTTTCCTTCTTTAAGGAAGATAATAGGGAGAAATTTTCTTGTATGTCTTATTAAAAGAAATATAAGCTTTTTTATACCAAGGCAGCAAGCTTGGTAGGGATGACCTATGAAGGAGAAGCTGAATTCATATCTCATGTGTTGCCGGATTCAAAAGTAGCTTCGACAAGGAAAAATCATTAGAAACTCTAGGACTGGAAGATGACATGGCTCCGAAGATTGCTAGATTATCTACAAATTTCCGGATTCTAGAGTTATGGGTAAAAGGCCTTATCGTACCTTGAAAGGGTGACAATGACAGCTTAAAGAAGAGTGAGATATACATCCTAGATTTTCTGATAAATCTGAGGAAGTTTAACCTGATGAAGCACATTCTCATTTCTCTTGAGAATGTTAAGAAAGGGAATCTGAGAGCTCAGATTATAATGTATCCAGAAATCCTGTTGAAGTTGATAGTTCGGTGCCTTGAGTCTTTCAAGGGGACATTCATGTCTAATCCTAGAGTTCGCATGATTATGCTGGTGAGTGATGGTACCCTTAAAAGAATGATTGTAGCATTTTACAAGAAGACTGTTCAGTTTATTGATTTACCTGCTCAAGGAGAAACAGTTCCGAATGTTGCTGATCCGGAATCCTCTAAACCCATAAGGAAGAGAATGTTGAATGAAGTTGAAGTAGAAGTAGAGAATCACAAGTCTAAGGATGTTCATTCCGCACCTCCAAAACCAATGAAGAAGAAAGCTTACCCTAATGAAGTTGTTGCTAAATGGAGGAAAATGAAAGATAAGAGAGTGCAAGGGGAGCCTCAGTTTGGCTTGGACCCTGCGGAGGCTTAGGGCTTGAAGGAAAGAACTGCAGATGAGCTAGAAAAGTAAGCGAAAGAAAAGAAGCTCAAGAAGAAGATGTTTGAGGCTAATGAGATGGTTTCTGTGAACATTCCTATTCCGAGATCTTTTTCATTGGAATCTCTACCTGATACTCTATGAAGATACTTTCTTGCTCTGAAAGAGGCAGTAGTTCGGCCTGTTGAGCAAGGTGATCACATTGAGCAAGTGGAAGAAGAAGAAGATGTTGCTGAAGGAAGTGGTGAAACCGAAGATGTGTTGAAGCAAGTACTTGATTATAAGGGGACACATTTGGAACACTTATCGCTCCGAACCTCAGAAGCTGAATCTTCGAAGCTATTTACTCCAGAAATGGAAGAAGAGAATGGAGAAGAAGAAGTAGGTTACCATGCAGAGGAAGAACAACTTCTACAAGATATTTCTCAAATGGATAATGTAGAGGTTGGTGCTCAGGAATATGCAGATGAGTAAGACAATGTTGTCCATGTTTCTGATAGTGAGAAAAGAACTCTGGAATAGGATTCCATTCTGAAAAAGGACAAGGGAATGAAAATTGTTACTAATACATCGAGCTCAGTAGTGGTGAAGAGAATGGAAGTTGGTAGTTCCTCAAAGAGAAACCTTGATCAAGTTGAATAAGAATCTTCTCCAAGCAATGTTTCAGATTCAGAGTCATCTTGGTTGTGCATGACTTTGTTGTTCAGTCTTTAAAGAAGTGGGTGGGTACAATTCCAACTTTCTCATGTATTGATTCAAGATGCCAGATGCTCCAACATGCTTTGAATCAAAAATCAGACTCCGTATCTATGGTTATGGACAAGTGTGGTGAAATAGAGGCTCAGTTCAAAACATTTTTTGTTGGCTACGAAGCCCATAGAAGATCTTGCAAGAGGATGACAAACTAGTCGAGGAAGACTGTAGAAGAGATGAGACTCTTTGATGAATTCCAAGACAATGTCAAGGATGACTTTGAGATAGAGTACATGAAGATAAATGAGCTATCTTCTTCCTTTGAAGAGAAGCTGACAGATGAAAAGAACTTCAGGATTCAAGAATTCAGAGAACTAAATGGGAAGCTGAATTCCGTTTCTCAAAACTGGATGTTTGAACGGGATCATCAGATTGAGTTTGAAGAGAAATTGAAGGCTCAGGAAGAAATGATCAAATATCAGGAAGAAAAGCTTCATGCCTAGGAAGAAAATATTGAAGCTCAAAGTGCAAGAATAGTGGTCTTAGAGAAGAAAGCCGAAGAAGACCATATATACTTGAAGAAAATAAAGACTATTCTTAAGGGTCTCATGGTGAAAGAAAAAAGATACAAAATAGGAAGATCTGATCTTTTGTTGTATCTAAATTTTCATTGTTGTTGATATTTTCAAACTTAATAAAAAACTTGTGCTTGCTCATTTCTTTGTTGTTACTAATTCTTCAGGTACATTGTTATTTTTTTCCATTCCCTTGAATTCTTTTTGAAAATCAAAAAGGGGGAGAAGGAAAAGATACTTAAGGAAAAAGAACTATAATAAGAGCTTATCTAATGGGGAGTTTTTCATTAAAGAAGAATTTCTTATTCATAATGAAATGCCACTCTGGAAATCTAGAATACGATCCTTAGTGTTTCAAAGCCTAAGGGGGAGTTAGTCATATTCATCAATATCCATAATGAAAAGGGAGATAAGACATAATGATTTTTTTCTTCTTATAATTACTTTCCGTAAGGATGTTTGTGCTTTCCAAAAAGGGGGAGATTGTTGAGTCAATAAGGTTTTCTTTATGACTTTTCCATTCCTTCTTGTTTTGAAAATCACAAACACCTTATATTTATGAAAATTGCTTTTATAAGGAAAATTTCTTTTATAAGGCAAATTGAATTTATATGGAAAATATATTTTGTAAGAAAAATTATCCTTATCATATTTTCATACATATTTTTCTTAAGTATAAGATTTGGATTCATTTCTATTTTCTCGGAATTGCTTGAAACTTTGATATGAAGTATTCTGTTTTAGGATCTGAATTCTGGATAAGAACTGTGATAAAGTTTCACTCCGAAATCTACAATGAGAAATGTGATAAAGTTTCATTCCAAATTCCGGATACAGTTTTACTCCAGATTCCGGATACGAATCCTTATGAAGTTCGACAACGAATTCTCTTTAAGAATTCTGATGAGGAATTCTCATTACGAATCCTGACGAGGAATTATGATTACGAATTCTGATGAGGAATTCTCATTATGAATTCTAATGAGGAATTCTCATTATGAATTCTGATGATGAGTTCTCATTATGAATTCTTATGAGGAAATCTCATTACGAATTTTGATGAGTAATTCTCATTACGAATTCTGATGATGAATTCTCATTACGAATTCTAATGATGAATTCTCATTACCAACTCTGATGAGGAATTCTCATTACGAATTCAGATGTCGAATTCTAATTTTGAATTCGGATGAAGAATTCTCATTACGAATTCGGATGAACAATTCTCATTACGAATTCTGATGTAGAATTCTCATTACGAATTCTGATGATGAATTCTCATAACGAATTCTAATGATGAATTCTCATTCTGAATTCTCATTCCGAATTCCCCTATTAAATAAAATATGATCATCTTTGTTTTATACACTCCGTATTTAGTTAGACTCTGAAAAATTATTTTTGTTTACACTGCGAACATTCACTCCGAACTTTTGAGTTAGATTTTAAATGGTGTCGTACATTCTGTTACACTTGTTTTGTTATAAAACGATGTCGTCTATTCTTTTAAAAACTTACCATTGGCTAAGTTAAACGTGTACAGGTCCCTCCGATTTTTAAGGAAAATATGACCATTGGGAATGAGGCTGACCTTACCTATAAATAGGATCTCATTTGAAAGAGCTCAGTGCTGAAAGGCTGACTGATCTTCGACTCATGTGATTACTTGGTTGAAGTGATTTCAAGAGAGAGAGGCTCTTATTAACTCTCAAAGCTTCATCCGACTCTGAATGTTAGTGATTACATTCGAGGACCTCCGGGGATAGGAAGATAGAGGTGTCGACTACCTTGAAGTTTGAGGGCTTCCTTGCTGAGGAAGACAGAGGTTGCCAACTACCTTGAAGTTGAGGGCTTGAGGGGATTGCAAGACAGAGACTCTGATCTTCGTATCGAGGGCTTACCCTGGTGTGGGTAAGACAGAATTTCTTGAAAGTATAAATCAAGGGACCTTTATCCAAGGTTGTTGGATACCCTTCTCTTTGGGTTAAAAGACTTATATCTTGTTACATGTAGATCTACTACTTGTTTATTTTCCGCTGCATATTGTATTGTAAGGAAAGTATAAATATCTTATATTTCCTTACGTGTACTCTGTTTCATTTAGATTCTATATGCTTTAAGGTAGAATCTCATTTTTGTAATCTTTTGATAAGTTTCAATTTTCGGAACCATATTTCCGGAACCTCCTTTCAGAATCTCTTTCCAAGTGTTCATTTGGTATTAGAGGTGTTGTGAATTTTCTTTTGTTTAACATGGTTAAACTTAGCCCTTTCCTTTGCCTAAGGAAAACACAGTTTTTCGTAACTAACATTAAAGGTTCCAAAGGAATTTTTAAAGTATACAATTCACCCCCTCTTGTATATTGAGCATCTACATCATTATTTCGATCCTACAGGTATTTAAAATACTTTTTAAATGTTTCAAATGGTTTATATATTTTATGATGATATTTTATATTCTATTTATTCAATTTTATAATTCAACTTTATATTGTTAGATTAAATAATCATTTATATAAATTAAAAAATACTTTACTAGTAATTTGGTGTAATGGAATCTTGACTGTTTTATATATATGTGTACTTTAATATTCACATTTTCAAATAGAATAACTATTTTATGAAATAGGAAAATGACTATTTTTTCATTTCTATGGTTTTATAGTTTTATATATTAAAAATATATCCCACAAGGGCCATCCCTCTAACTGGGCCGAAGGAGGAAGCACGTGCTTTGTGGTCGAGCGTAGCCTTCACCCTCAGCATGGGCCAGCCCGTGGGCATGTGCACACACCACAAGCAAGCACAAAAAGTCCAAGTAGCACGCCACCATGCAGGGAGGCATGGAGGAATGGGCGTGGCAGAGCGTTCCCGCAGAACACCGGTATGGGGAGGTACATAGAGAGGGGGAAGGAGTAATCTGATCCTTTTCTTAGAGGTCCTAGCTGATAACGAAGCCACATAAATCCCTCCGTTTTGATTTGGGATGACTAAAATCAGCTGGGATAAGATATAATAACTTCGAATGTGTCTCATGTGATCTTGACCATCTATTTTGATTCGTTCCTCAATTTTTAGCATCCTCGGTATACCTCCATGATTTCTGAGTGTCGTCCGATCCCGATGGATCTAATCTCATCTATTAGAATTTTTTATACTCAAGGTCGCATTGTATCCATTCGATCATGTTCTTGATCTAATCCCTATCAATATTATTTTTCAAACAATAGTTCCATACTCACCATCAGATCAATGAAAGATCTAATCTTGGTCATCTGTTGGATTTATAGATTTTCCTCTCATGCAGTTCCTTCTTCTTCCTCCATGTGCGCTGAACCAGTAGCCACGGTACAACATTTTTGTTATTTTGTCCACACCAGTGACCCCAGTGGAGCCTCCATTCATGATTTTTAAAATATACTGACACCTCGGTCATATTTTAAACCTAGGAGGCCTTGTTTTTTTGTGCGAATAACATTAAAAATTTATTATTTATATATTGAAAATAAGTCACATTTTTTCACCTGAACCCTACGAGTTCTCCTTCCTCCACCACCATAGTTAATCTACTATAATCCTCTTGTCCTCCACAAAACAGGTAAGGGTTTTATTTTTCATTTCATTAATTCGGTTTGGGTTTATATATATATATATATATATATATATATATATATATATAAATTTCTGTATACACGTTTAAATATGTAAATGGTTGAGTAATGGACTTACAATTTCATCTATGTTGGTGAATCCTTAATAGTACATGTAGTCTATAAAATATTTGTGAGGTTTTCATATTCTAAAAAAATTGAAATATACATAAGCATATATATGTAAACATATATTATAAACAATCCTTTTTCCAATTAATTTCACATTTTGAAATTAATTAACCCTTGTTTTTAATAATGTTCCTAATAATTTAAAACATGTAAGAGTTAATAGATCTCGTTGTAATATCATTATATATATATATACTAAGTATAATCGATTATAAAAATTAATTATCTATGTATATTGATATTTTATATACACATAAATGAGTTGTTTAATAAATAATCCTATTAAATTTAATAAAATTGTAGTGACCCTTGTTAATTAATTTGACTAATATATTAAAGTCTTATGGGTTTCATTGGATTTTTGGTTTGAGCCCTTAAATATATAATGTATCTTTAGTTATATAAATATATGTATATACATATAAACTTTGATCCAAAATTTTATATATAATTTTCTAATGTTTTTTAAGAACGAATAAAACATGTTTTCTTCGATGTATTATTGGTTTCTATATACAACTATTTGTATACACTAATGTGTATTATCAAATTTACACAACACCGGTACCTATAATTGGATATTCCAAATATAATAATTTTGATGTGTTTATTATTTATGGAGAATTCATGAGTATAATATTTCAGTTTTACACTCTTATATACATATTCTTGAATCACTTATTTTCATATATATTAAATTGAATTAGTTATAGTTGAATTTCATGCTTTAAATTTTTATACATTATGTATACCCTTGTAATGTGTTATACAAAATCATATTATTAATAAATATTTTGGTATCTATGAGTTTAATAATAGACATAAAATATTTTTTTTATCTTTTAATTTAATTATACATCCAGATGAAATTGAGATATGAATTTTATTAACAATGTGGTAGAATTTAATGTAATCATTTTTTGTGAAAAACATGTATTTCATTCATTTCATTAGTTGTCATCATGCATTATATAATATATTTATCATACATTCCCTTCAATGAAATTTCCACGCTGTTAATAGTTTTGTAATAAACAATTATATGCATGATTCACATAATATATATAAATGATAAAGAATGTAATTAAAACTCTTATTAAATTTTATAGAATTATGAATTAAAATTTTCATGTGGTATGAGACACTTTGGTTGGTTTTCCTTATTTTCAGTTGTTGTATTCACATAAAATGATATATTTTTGAAATAAATTACAAATACATAATGGAGGAATAAAAGATAACGATATTGTGGAATAAAAGATATATAATGAGTAACAGTCTATAAGGAATAAAAGTTATAGTAAGACAGACTGCGTGGGAACTAATTTTAGGAATTTGAGGAATGATAGTTACATATTGTGCAATATCAATTGGAAATATATGTTATAGAACCCAAAACCATATTTCATTATCTAGTTTATGGAAATCTAAACAACTTAAGATCTTTTGAATCCCTCACATGCTGCAGTAGAACCATGAATTTGGAATAACATCTAAGCCTGAATGCATCGAAATTAATTTACATTGTTCATGATCAATTTCAGAGTACAACCTATCTCTTTCATAAATGACCTAGTGATCATACAAAAAGCATCAAAATAAATATCCAAGCAGGTACCATTTAGGGAGGGACATGATTTCCTTCATTCTTGGTAGCACTTCATAAGAACTGACTTTGAGAACTCTGACTGCATGGTCAGCATCAAAATATTATAAACCATTATTTTTTTATCTTCTTATAGTAAGTGTTGAGTTTTATAAGATATTTTCAATAATTGAGTCTAATTCCATTAGAAGTCTAGAAAAAATCTATAGAAATGGAAATATATCTAATAATACGTTGATTTTATTCATATATGGAAAGGACCATTATTCATGATAAATGATACATTTATTGGTGATAGTACCTTGAGAACCAAATGCATCCACAATGAAGACACCCTACCTAAATGTCTTTTTGAAGAGGACATCATGAATGATCAATATTATACACCTTATAACAAAATTAGTTTCTAACCAAAGAGAATTTTTTATACCATGTTTAATACTCACAAGTTGTCCCAAATGAGATTCCACATCAGAAATAACCATTATGTGCTGACTTCATATCATAAATCCCAGCAGAAGAGACATGTCCTTTTCTTTAAGAGAAGACCCATCACAATAGACACATTGAACATCATAATAACCAAACTATTGATTTACCTGAATAATTTTCCACCACGCATCTGTAAAAATAAGCAACTGTAGAAATCATAAATTATATTGGAACAGGATTTCAAAATTTATACTCAACAAATTGAAATAGTAATCCTAAAGTAACATACATTTAAAATAATAAAAGGAAACAAAATAAATAAAACATGCAGCACCTCCCCCTCCCACCCCAACCCCCCTGCGCAACCCCTTCCCCCAGTAGCCCATCCCCTACCCCTATACTCCCCTCCCCCCTTCCCAAAATTTTCCCCCAGCATCCTCCTCAATCCTTCCATCACCCAACACCTCTCATACCCTCCCCTCCCCTCCCCTACCCCTACCCTTCCCTCCACTCCCCTTCCCCTACCCTTCCCTCCACTCCCCTACCCCCTTCCATCCCTTTTCCTCCTGCATCCCCCTGCCCCTCCCCTCTTGCACACCCTTTTCACCCAGTAGCCCCCTCCCCTCCCCTCCCCCTCCCCTTCCCTCCCCTACCCTCCCCCCTGCCCACTCTTTTACTCTAGTAGCCCCTGCCCCTCCCCTCATGCCCACTCTTTTAACCCAGCATCCCCCTCCCCTCCCCTCCCCTCCCCCTCCCCTTCCCTCTCCTCCCCTCCCCTCCCCACTGCCCACCCATTTCCTCCAGTAGCCCCTGCCCCTCCCCTCCTGCCCACCCTTTTCACCCAGCATCCCCCTCCCCTCCCCTCCCCCCTACCCAACCTCTTCCCCCAGCACCTTCTCATTCATTAAATAAGTTTACATGCAGATATAGTAATATTTAAAAATAACAATACATACTATGTATGAATAATAGGGATACACTTTAACAAGAAATTCATAATTATGTATATGAAATCTGTTAAAACTGTATGTATAATAAATTTGGAAAAACTTCAATAAGAATTCTAGAAGTTAGTTGGAATCCACAAAATTCACAGAAGATCAACCATTACTAAAACAGAAATCATCCCTTGAACTGAATTAAAATTCAAAAACAGCACGATTCACTTCAAAAACACAAAAATAAGAACATAATCAATAATATATCGAGTGATCGTTTTTGAACATTTGGATGACTATACTAACTTATCAAACCAGATATCATACATGGAATCATTTAGTTCATTATAATTCCAGATATAAATCTATTCATGTTACTATCAGGCATAAAACTATCAGGCAAAAATGACATAAAATTCACTTATATTGGAAAATGAAATAAACAGTAAATACATGGATAACGAAGAAAGCTAAGTAATAAAAAAATAGAAAATTGGTTTCACAGTACCAAGGAATACTAATGTTCTAGGTAGTAGAGTAATCATACAAATATTAATCAAGTGCATAAAATAGATCTCATAAAAACATCTCTATGAAGTAGAGGAAAACCCCCGAGTGGAAAACCTGGTTCAAAAATAAAGAGTTATACAGAATTCAAAAATGTAATGGATCAATCTGCCCATTATCACCATCACCATCACCACTGTCATCATTGGCCTCATCCTCAATTCCATCTCTATCCTCGTCATCATCCTCATCATTGTCCCCAAGATCATTGTCGGCCTCATCCTCATCCTTCGCCCCACCTCGCCCTCAGCCCCATCCTCTCCCTCAACCTCATCCTCACCCTCATCCTCATCTACATCCTCATCCTCACCCTCATCTTCTTCTTCATCCTCGTCATCACCAGGAATGTCATCATCTCGACCGCTACTAGAGCTGCCTCTTAGTGCATTGGATAATGCACCCATCGATGACATAAATGTACGACAAGCCACTCTAGCCTCTTGTGGAATTGATGATGACAAAGCTTTCATCAGTTTCATAAATTCTTTGTCCCTCATTGGAACTTGTACTTCTAAATCTGTGACCCTTTTATCAGACTATCTTGCATGATCCTTGACCAGTTCCAACTCGGTGGTACTAGAATGGATACCTGGAGATGACCAATACTCGTCGGGACTATATTCTTACCAGGTTGGCAGCGTACTCGACCATAGTGCTGCTCTCCCAAAACATGATATCAAGGATCATGTGGCCCAAAATTGTCAGGCTCCTGGGCATCAAGAGCCTATAATGCAGCCTGTTAAAAATATTAATAGATTAATAAATTTCAAAATAGACATTATACTTTGAAATGAACAAATTAAAACTTACAATCTTTTCTTGGGTTGATTCATTTACAGCAGTTCCATATTTTTTTATTCTACTGAAGAAAAACAATTTTTCTCGAGGGATACGTCCTTTAACATTCAATTTGTTCTTCTGTAATGAAAATGAAACAATATTAAGTGCAAGTATAATCATATATTCAATATTCAATAAATCACTTAATTTAATTAGGAAACAATAAAAAGGGAATGTCCTAAAGAAAAATTATAAACAAATATATCGTACTAGCTGCCTCTCATGGTTTGACATAGTTGTGCGCCACAAAGTTTGGAGGTATTTCTTTGAATCAATGTTTTTCTTGTTTTTTTTTTTGAATTTTCCTAAATAATGTTTAATAATAAATAAGATTATATTAATGAATAATATGAAAACTCTCATTTAAAAACCTCATATGAGATTAATACCTTAAATTTGGCAGTCGCCCAATGGGTAATTATTTGGCGATATTTCTCTATCAGATATTCATCCACGATAGGTAATGTCTCTCACTCCGTGCCCACTCTATCACATCGTCCAATATACAGGCCATGCTTATAAGCTCTCCAATGCTCTTCCAACTCTTTCAAATGCTCTAGCCATGTACCTTCACGATCAGGGAAGTTAACCCGAAGAAGAAACCCAATAGATTAGTTCATATAAATACACAAATATACTACATTAAATACAATAGATTTTTTAACCATAATTGTTCCCAAGTGTTATCTTTGACGTAGTGTGGTAGATGTTTCCAAGAGAGAGGGTTGGATGGAATAATATCAGAGTATTTGGGTAGCGTTGTCCAAAAACCCTGACATTCCTTCCAGGATTTCTCAATCATTTGTCCATCAACATTGTATTTAACCATCAACTATTTCTGGCAGTTCCATACTACACGCAAGCGAGTACACACCCTCCCCTGCCTCATATCTGTAGATGAATCTGCTATTATAGAATAATAATATCAGTACATGTTATAATAGAATAAATTATGGTATAAAAATTTGATAGAGTTATATAAATATACCTGTGGTAGTTGGATCAATGGTCGTCACTGAATGTGCAGAAGCTGAAAGAATATTTTGTACAGGTGGAGTGTCCCTCAGTGTACGCTCCTCAGCCACATACTGTGTCATATCAGGAGTCAAAGAAGGTTGATAATAATTGTTCGGAGATAATGAACCGGAAGCAAAAGATGATAGCATAGACGACTGGACAACTGGTAGTGTAAAATCGGAGGTATAAATATCTCGTGTGTCCCAGAAGACAAGCCAGGATCAAAAATGGGGTGAAGAAGATATGTCTATGGTAGCGGATCGTCTAACTCTCACCCCACGAGCCCTCATACCACCGACCTCGTTACCAGGACCACTAGATGATCGTCCATCTCTGAAACCCCCCCCCCCTCCTACCACCAGCCTCTCTAGTGGGAGCAATATCAGGCTCCTCGTCAAATAACTCTCGTCTAAGAGGTCGATCCTAAAAAAAAGTTTAACACAAAAGTAAAAACATGATATTAAAAGTTATTGAAATATTTATATTTGAAATAAAATACTCACAACTGGGATGAGAGGGGGAACACCCATCTATATCGTGCGATGATTATTATATGACATCTTTTTCTGTCTCCTATCTTCAATGGGTTTCATTTCCTGCAATGAAAAAAATTATGGAAGTAATTAGAAACAGGTAACTAATGTGTAACCCAAAAAAATATAGAAAACCCATTCTAATAAAAAAACATAAAGTAAAAGAATATTTATGGTTGTTTTATGGTATTTACTAGGATACACACTCTGAATTATGTGGGTGGAACATGTAGGTGATAACATGACTATTGGATTCTATATATATCCCACCACAACATCGGGTTCACAATCAACTCTGAAAATTCACCTATTGGCATCATCAGAAGTAATAAACAGATTTCTTTCAATTGCAGTAGGGATAGTGTCAACTTCATTGTCACCATCATCAAAATCATGTCTGGGATTTACTTCAATAATTACACTGAATTTAGGATGACGATGATCTTTGACATAAAAACTTGTTTCACCATTGATGCCAATACATATGGTTCTTTGTGGCAATAGTGCGAGTCATGTCAATAACATGAAATCCACAATTATTAATAAAGGTGCCTTGCCTCGTCATTGAATCCAACCATTTACAGTTCATCATCGTGACTCGGACATGCGAGTAATAATCCAAAATTATTATTTTCTCCATGACTCCATAATAAGAATCATTTTTAGAATGAGGTCTAGTATCCCATGAACAGGCATAACAGTCTGTTGTGGTAGTTAGCATAACACCATTATGCTGCGTTCTCATGTTTCTTGCTCGTTCAGTGATAATAAATTCGTATCCATTGATCACAAGTGATTTACAAGCAAGAACCATGGTATTATGACCAAACGCCAAAGCTCTTATTTCCTCAAAAATAGAGTCTGTAGGAAAACTCAATACCTAAAATATAAAAAAATAGTAAACATAATTAAATATTATTTTTATTTAGTTATTACAGAAATTTTTTTACCTTCAATTTCAACCAAGAAGAAAACCCTTTGCTATGCAGAGTCTCCTTCCTTATCAAAGATAAATAACGATTCTTTCTATATATCAATTCTTTATGTTCCCTATAGATAAAAATAAAAATAGTTTAATAAATATTTTAAATTACAAGAGATAAGATAAGAGATAAATATACAATTTACTTACTTGATATACTCATTGATCAAATCACAATTGAATAACACTGTGCGATGTGCCATATCTCGCTCTTCAAGGCTTAATGTCATCAATGTATATGATCCTGGAATTCCTCCAATCTAAGGATGTGATGGAAAACTGGGTTTGATTTTCCCATACTGTTCTTATTCATTTCTCATTGGTCTGTTTATTCTTGTAGTAAGATAAGACAAGTACATTGTGCAGAAATAAATACATTCTTGAGCCATGTAACCGTTCACAATAGATCCTTCGGGATAATTCCTGTTTAGAACAAATGATTTCAATGTACACATGTTTCTTTTAGTTGGATGCATCCAACTGAAAGCAACGAGTCCTCCAAGAAGTATTTCGGTCGAAAGATGGACAGTCAGATGCAACATGCTTGTAAAAAATGATGGAGGGAATATTTTTTCTAACACACACAAAATTAATGGTGTCTCTGGGAACTGTTTTTGCAAGAAGGATTTGGAAAACCTCGTGTCACAATGATCTCTAAAAAAATAGCACAATCGAATAACTGATACTCTAACATTATTTTGCACGAGATGACAGATTGCTATTGGAATCAACTCATGCAAAAGGATGTGATAATCACGAGTCATGAATGATTTCAGCTTCGACTCTTTTCTGTTGACCTGTTTTGATATATTTATCGAATAGCCATTAGGAACATTAATAGTCTCTAGAACTATTAGAAATTGATTTCTTTCAGCAGGTGTCATCACATAAGAAGCACATGGAACTTGCCATTTATTTTCACTAATACAGACAGGATGCAATTCTGGTCTGATCCTCCAATCTACCAAGTCACGCCAAGATTGTAAATCATCTTTTTTGTTCCCCTTGACATTTAGACGAATCAAAAGAATCATTTCACATAAATTCTTTTCAATGTGCATTAAGTCTAAGCAATGACGTAAAAAGTTGGTTGACCAATATGACAACTCAAAGAATATACTCTTCTTCTTCGAATTGTAACAAGAATCATTGGATACATTTTTCCTCTTTCTAGATTTCATTACACCTTTCCTAAATGAATAACTGAAATATTTCAATTCATTAAGTACATCAGTTCTTGACATACGCTGAGGTGGATCTTCATTCTCCATGGTATTGTCAAATTTTCGACGATTGTTTCTATATGGATGGTTCATTGGAAAGAATCACTGATGTACCATAAAACTAAAACTATGATGATATTTCAGTCTTCTCGATCGAGTATTATTCATAAAAACAAGACATGAAAATTTTATTTTTCTGCTCCATCCAGACATCATTTCATTAGCAGGATAATCAATGATCATCTACATAAGCATAGCACGCATATGAAATATTTCTTTCAAACAATCATCGTATGTGGGCACACCCACATCCCAAATAAGTTTCAACTCTTTTACTAAAGGTTGTATGTATACATCTATATCATTGCCAGGATCATAAGTTTCAGATATTAGTATACTCAAGAAAGTGTAGTCTTTTCATACCCAACCAATGGGGAAGGTTACAAATGTGTATGAAAACCGGCCATGTGTTGTGCGAAGTAAGAATCTGCCCAAATGGTTTAAAATTGTCACATGAAAGACCCAGTCTCACACTATGCACGTCAGCTGAAAATTCAGGATATCGAGCATCAAATCTCTGCCATGAAAATCCATCTGCAGGGTCAACCAACTCTTCATTATTCTTTTTTCTCTCGGTGTCATTCCATCACATTTTTACGGATATTTCATCAGACATGAAAAGGTTCTGTAGTTTGGGGATCAATGGAGAGCGCCACATTACTTTTTGTGGAACACGAGATGGTTTTCCATCATCTTTTGGCTTCCATTGAGAAGTTCCACATTTGAAACAATCATTTCTTTTAGCAGTTTCCTCCCAAAATAAGCTACAATCATTCAGGCAAGCATGGATTTTTTTTAGATTCCAAGTTCATCAACTAATTTCCATGCCATATAGTGGTTTGATGGAATATCTACATCATATGGAAGTAATTCATTCATGATGGTAATAATATAATCAATTACAGTATTTGAAATCCCATTGATAGATTTCTCATGAAACAATCGGATTAAAAATTCTAACTTTTTCATTTTACCACATTGCCGATATACTGGAGTCGTCGCAACATCATTCAATTTTTTCACCCTATCAACATCATCATTTTCATTGGAAGCATCATGAGTGCTTGTATCGAAATCATGTTGGTTGGACATCCTTTCCTTCTCATTATGCCGAATAAATGGAAACCGATCATATATCAAACTCCCCAATTTATTCATATCATTTGGATCATCAACATTTTGAGATTCAATTTTCTCTCCATTGTGATACCACACATAATAGTTTTTTTGGAAACCATATATGGTTATATGATAGCTAACTGATTCACGACTCAACCAAGGACATCCAACACAATTAAAACATGGGCAGTGTATGCAACCACTATCTAAAGCCTTTTCAAATGCAATATCTAGAAACCTATTCAAATTATTTTGAAAATTGGTTGAAATCTGATCAGTTTCATACATCCAACTTCTGACCATTCTGTAAAAAATTTCAAAAAGTAATTTCAAAGAAATTCAATAATATTGAAGTTTAATCAAACAAATATTTATGAAAATTACAATTGTTTACTTTATATAAAATAATGACTGACACATTACTCTATATGAGAATCATATTATGAAATACAAAAAATACAGTGTATATAAGAAAATATGATACAGAATTTATAATGCCTATATTCAAGGATTTCCCAATACGATATTTGATGTGGAGTAAGGAATACATAATCCTTAAGGATTCTGTTGGGAGTACATGAGTTTTATACTTTAACTTCTTCCGGGAGATCAGCATGAGGAGTAGGATGAGGATAATGGAAGTGGTAGGACTGTTCAAGGGGGGTGCGGGTGTCCAGGGGGTGCTGGGTGTCTAGAGGGTTGGTGGTGTCGTCCGGGGGGTCGGAGGATTCCAGGGGGTCATGGGCTGTCTGGGGGGTCAGGGTGTCTAGGTGGGTGGGCTGTCCGCGGGGGTGGTCATGTTGTCCAATGGGGTAGGGGGAGTCCAGGGGGTAGGCGGGCTGTCATAGGAGGTGATCTAGGTGTCCAGGGGGTGGGTGGGGCTGTCCGAGTGGGGGGGGGGGGTACGGGGTGTCTAGGGGGTGGGTGGGATTCTCATGGGAGGTATGGGGTGTCCAGGGGGATGGTGGGCTACCCATGGGGGTGGAGGGCCTGTCCAGGGTGTCTAGAGTGTCCAGGGGGGTGGGCGGGGTATCTAGGGTGGTGGTCGGGCTGTCCACAGGGGGTGGTCGGGCTGTCCACGGGGGTGGCGGCGCTGTCCAGCGGGGTCGAGGGTGTCAAGGGGGTGGGGGGGATTTCTAGGGGGTGGGGGCGTTCCAGGGTGGGGGCGTTTGGGGGGATGGGGGTGTCCGGGGGGTGGTGGTCGGGTGTCCGGTGGTGTGGTGGGCGGGCTGTCAACATGGATAGTGATAGGTGTAGAAATTGTACACCTACAGTTTGATGAGGAAATACTTATGATGATGGATTGAAATCATGGTAGGTTCTTGGAGTGGGATGGTCCTTCTGAGTATATAAAATGTATTATGAAATGTTTTAGGGAAATATAATTATCATACATGTAAATACCTGAAAATTTCAAAGGAAATTTTTCTATATTTTCCTTGGGATTTTACAAGAACACAGTTTCTTATGGAACCTGATTTCGAGGCCCGGTGTGCGCGGAATCATTTTCCGAAGTTATTCTCGGGTACGTTCAGTGAATGAATGAGGGGGTTTTTCTAACTCTTGAACCGGTGCTCGGAATTGAATTCCGAGGGAACCGATGGAATGGCAGCACCTCTATTTACATAGAAACGCATTTTCTGGAGTTGCGTTTGCTCGGGTGTGGTTTTTAATTTTTGGGGGATAAGTGAAGAAAATAAAATAAAGTGGTGTCCAAACATTATTTTATTTCACTTAATGCCACTTAAAGCTACTTAAGCTGGGTTGAAGCGGATAAGGTGCAATCCAAAATGTCCAACCCTCTTGGTAAAATATTTGTGAGGTGGGGCCTGCACGAGCCCCACCGTTTCTTTTCCCCTAAGTAACGCACCCGCACCCCCTCTTAATGTCAAGTCAACCATTGCGTTTAATAAGTTATTAAACACCCCTATTAAATTTGGGGGATTAAAGCCTCTCATTTAATTCAATTGAATTAACTGTTTTGATCTTATTAACTACAAACTTTTTACTTGGTTAATAAAATAAGAGATACACTTATTTTATTTGGGGGGTTAGCTTGTTGAGTGGATTTTGGGAGAAAGATCCAAGGCATGAAGTGCTTCATTTTTTGATGAAGAACACGAATAACGCTTCACTACAATCGAAGAATGCCGCCCTCCGACGCAGGTCGACAAAAATGCCGGATCCTCGGAGATCGACGACGTAATGTCAACGATCCACTTCCCGTGACGCTTTCTTCAGCGATGAGAAAATCCACAATGAACCCTCACTCAACGACGCTTGAGGTAGGGATTTAATTTTGAGAATAGTATCATTAGACATGGATGTTTCCTTTTGAAAAATAAGAACGCGGATCAACTCAATATTAAGTTGTTCCGCGAAGGGTATGTTTGCGGGTTAGAAATTCTTGTTTTGCGGGAAAAACTATTTTGGGTTTTTTTCTTTTGCTCATGAGAACAAAAAATCCTTGTTATTATCCGTCTTTTGGGCCTTTTGTCACCAACTAACGGGAGGAGGTCAGACCGCACGAACACGGCCGACTCTCCTTCTCCTTTGTTGTTTTGATTCATTGCGGCACGAACAAAGGCGGCACAGTGCAACGACACCGCGTAGACACGAGAATGAATGCGGCGAAGAAGCGCGACATCGACACACCGTGCCGTTATGGCCAAGAGAAACCGCGGCCGGAGTTGGGCCACAGAGTCGATTGAACACTCCGCTAGTTGATTGTTGTGCGCAGATTGTTGGATGATGACAAACGGGGCCGCAAGGGCGATTTGAAAGAATTGCAGCAATGGTCGGGTCCCAAGAGGACCTCTGGCAATGACAGAACGCAAAACTGACCACTGGAGCTTGTCTGGTGGTCCGCAGATGGCTCCGCCGGCACGCCTCGCCCGCATGCAAGGGTGGCCCCATGCGTCCGGCAGCCACATCCGCTAGCAAGGGCGGCCCAACGCGGGGCCGCAGCTGTCTCATGCGGGGGCAGCGCGCCCCCCACTTTCCCTATATATTCCAAGCCCTCCTCTCATCCTTTCTTCTGAAAAACCATCCTCAACGAAGTTCTGGTCACTTTAACTCCCAAGGAGTCCTCCCAAGGTGCCCCCAAGCCCTCAAGGTCCAAACCATTGAGTTTTAAGAGTTACGTTTTAAGGTAAGGGATCCGACCTCTCACTTCTTTTCACGTAATCTCTTTTATGTCATTTCTTTTATACTCCATGTTCTTATGTTGGAGGATGTTCTTATATATTCATATTACTTCCCTTTTTCATGTTCATATGATGAGATACCCCATATTTCTCTCATCAATTCGTTTTAAGAATGTTTAAGTGGCGTCGTTAGGCTGCCGAAATTTTAAGGGGATTCTTTCACCCTTCTCATTCTTTTCAAAGTTCTACAATCATGTCAATTCATTAAAGTTCCATTTAAATTATGTTGGGTTATTATATCTATATCTATCATACTGAGCTCTTATGTTTATAAGATTAGGGACCCTATTTTATCTTTTCAATTCATTTTTTTGTTGAAGTTTATGTGACGCCGTTAGGTTGCCGAATTTTCATAAGAGAAATCTATTTTTTTCTTCCTTCCATGTTTTTCATTTCAAATGGTGTGTCCTTAAAATTTCATTTCCATGTTCATATATCCATATTATTCTGTCCCTCTAATATTTTATTTGTAATTTATGAATGTTTGGCCCATGTCCCCTCTTTTTTCAATGTTTTCTAAAACCCCGAAACATAGCCGTTATGCTGTAGAATTTTTATCACAAAATGACTCTCTCTCTTTATCTCAAAATTATTTTATGTTATTAAGTGAATACTCAAAGCACTTATTTATACAGGGGTATTCACATATTTATCAAAATGTTCTATTTTAAATTCTGGGATTTACATACATGAATCCCGCTTTCCCTTTCCGTTGTTTTAAAGTGACATAAAGATCATGTCTTTAAAGAAATTTTAAAACGTTATGATTATGAAATAAAACCCATTTATTTTATGCTATATGGGTTTTTTATGAAATGATTGATGATGATATATGTGGCTCACAAGATAATAATGTCATGTCAAGGGTGCGCCCAGATAGTGCTCCAATGCAGTGGGTAAAGACTTAATCTCTAGAGATGACTTTTTAGATTGATACCTTGGTGAATAACCGTGGTAATTTTTAATAACACCTTGGGGATGGACCTTGGTGAAACGAAATGATTTTCAATATTAAATGTTTTGGCCACATCTTCATGTTACGAAAAATGTTCATTTTATGATGATATATCTCGTTATTTCTTTCTCATTCCTTAAATTTCTTTTCATGTCCTTATTGAAGTATCTCAAGTTCACATGTAAAATGTTTCTCTTGTTTCCCTTACTGGGCCTTCTGCTCACCCTTTCTTTTGATGTATGTCCCCAGGTTATGAGATGCAGTAATGAACCTAGGATGAACTTAAGGAGAAGCCTTTCAAGTGTTTAAGAAGAATTTTTTATGTTCTTTTCATGCATTATGTTCTTTATTTCAATGACACTAAACCTTAAAGATCCTCAGTTCTTTGTAATGAAATGAAAGTTTATGTTATAAAAAGACGGGATGCTACAGTTGGTATCAAATGATGGTTTATTTATTTGTGGAAATTAGGATATAAAAACATTAGGAAGAACCCTATAGAAAAGATTAAATATAGGAAGACTTCCTGGTATTTTGGTAAATATTGAGTGAGTGGTTTATCAAAAAAATACTTCCCTGTCTGGATATGAGTAGGTAGAGGCAGCTCTGGCATAGATGCACATAGGGGTAAAACCCAAAAACACCGCTTTGAGCTAGACTCGAATGGGAACTGGTGCACGATAACGGGCCTTGCTGCACTCTTGGATACGACAGTACCAGTGGATATGTTTGGTTAATCACAAGACTTTTATGAATAATTATGAAGGAATTATAGAAAAGTGTAATTGTCTAAGAATTAAGTCTTAGTTAAAAGATTCATAAAAGAAATAAGTTTCTCACTAAGGTTTTATTCTTTTAGAAAATGGCGGGCAAAAAGAGGAACCTTGCCGATGGTGACCGCAATGCACCATGTGATGACGGCCCTCTAATTGAAGCCGGAATGGAATCATTCATGCGAATGATGAACCAACTGACTCATGTTATGTGTAATAACATGAATCATGCTTAGAGGCTGATCTCACCATGAAGGGAACAACAGTCTGTTAAGTCCTTCATGCATCAATGACCACCAACATTTAGTGGATCTACTGACCCATTGTTTGTAGAACAATGGATAATCTCCATTGAAATGATCTTTTATGTACTCCTTTGTTCAGAACATGAAAAATTCACCCTTGCTGTTTATCACCTAGGGGGAGAAGCTGATCAGTTGTGGTCTCTAGTCAAAAACACGAATCCTATAGGATAGATGGAAGCTATGGAGTGGGAAGAGTTTCAGGGAATACTATTTAATAATTATTTCCCTCGTTCCATGAGAACGAGAATGGAGAAAGATTTTCTCGAGCTGAAACAGATGGATAATGAATCTGTCAGAAGCCATGAGATGAACTTCACCCAACTTTCACGATATACCTCTAGCTTTGTCATGGATCCAAGTGGGAAGGTTGATAGATTTTTCAGTTGACTAAGAACTCATCTGTGGAAGAATTTATCCAACCAGGACTACGATAGCTATGAGGAGATCATGCAGAGTGCAATGAATGTCGAGCTGGAGTTTGGTGAGACGCAGTGGTCTCATAAATCAAATGTAAAGGAGAGATCGTTGGAGCCCAGTTTAGGGAATAATTTTGATCAGGGAAGAGGTGGAAAGTAAATTCAACTTACCACATGCAATAAATGTTGGAAGAAGCATCTGGGGAACTGCTTGGTCAGAAGTGGAAAGTGCTACAAGTGTGGAAGAGGAGGCCATATTGCTCAGAATTGTCGTAGTGTGGTGAAGCCTCAACTCCCCAACACTAATGACAGAGGAAAGATGGTTATGGCCTTACCCGAAGTCCATTGCTTCAAGTGTGGATAGCTTGGGCACTAAACTAATCTCTGTCCAAATTCAAGGGCAGTGGAGGGGAGTCTCCATCAACCTCAGCAAAGGTCATGGGAACAAGGTCGGGCTTTTTCTATCACGACAACTGAAGTTGAAGCTCCGAATGACGTGGTAGCAGGTACTCTTGTTGTCCTTTCAAAACTAGCAATTACTTTGTTTGATTCTGGTTCTATGCATTCCTTTATTTCCTCCAAGTTTACAAAGAATATAGAATCAATCCCCGAATTGCTTGAGATAGAGTAGTCAGTCAAGACTCCAAGTGGGATTATCCATGAATCAATAGTGTTTAGAGACACTAGTGTTTACTTTAGTGAGAACAATATTATCGTAAATCTAGTAGTCATTCCCATGTTGGAATTCGACGTTAAACTAGGGATTGACTGGCTCTCAAAGTATAATGCTAAGATCAAATGCAGAAGTAAGGAAATCTCAGTAGTCTTGAATAAACAACCCACAATTATCTTCCAAGGAGTGATATCCTGAACTAATCCCTATCTAGAAGCACCTCCTATAGCATTCTTTATGGAGTTAATCGGTGATGATGAAGAAGGAAAAGGGAGCATACAAATAGAAGATGTTCCGATTGTTCAAGAATATGTGGATGTATTTACAAAGGAGTTACCTGGACCTCCCCCAGAAAGGGAGGAAGAGTTATCAATTGAACTCTTACCTGGATCACAGCTGATATCAAAGACCCCATATAGAATGGAAAATGTGGAGCTAGAAGAGTTAAAGAAACAACTGCAAGACTTGTTGGAGAAGGGGTTTATCCGACCAAGTGTGTCTCCTTGGAGAGCACCAGTTCTCTTTGTGAAGAAGAAGGATGGATCAATGCAGTTATGAATTGACTATATAGAACTGAACAGGATCACAGTGAAGAACAGATACCATCTTCCAAGAATTGATGATTTATTTGACCAACTATGGGGGGCTCAATTCTTCTTTAAGATTGACCTTCAATCTGGTTATCATCAACTGAGGGTGGATAAGGAAGATATTTAAAAGACCACCTTCCGATCAAGATATCGGCATTATGAGTTTACTATTATGCCCTTCAGCTTGACTAATGATCCTGTTATTTTCAGGGATTTGATGAATAGAGTATTTAAGGACTACCTTGATAACATTGTGGTAGTTTTTATTGATGATATTTTGATATATTCAAAAAGTTGTGAGGAGCATGAAGATCATTTGAGGGTTATTTTGAAAACTCTACGGAAGGAGAGGCTCTTTGGAATGTTCAGCAAGTGTGAGTTTTTGTTATAGTAAGTGGCTTTCTTGGGGCACATCATAACCAATGAAGGAATCTTGGTTGACCCTGCAAAGACAATGGTTGTGGAGGAGTGGCCTCAACCCACAACAGTAATTGAGATTCGTAGTTTCCTTGGTTTAGCGGGATATTATAGGAGGGTTGTGAAAATATTTTAACATATTTCTAATCCACAAAACAAGTTGACTCAAAAAGGGGTTAAGTTTATCTGGACAAATGAATGCGAGGAATGTTTCCAAGAGCTGAAGAAGAGACTGGTTACTGCACCTGTGTTAACACTACCCTCTATCGGAGAAGGATTCGTTATTTTTATCGATGCATCTCCGAAAGGGCTTGGGTGCATCCTCATGCAAAATGAAAAGGTAATTGTTTATGCATCTCGATAGTTGAAGATTAATGAGCCGAATTATCCTACACATGATCTAGACCTAGCAGCAGTTGTTATTGCTCTAAAGATATGGAGGCACTATATTTATGGGGAGAAATGAGATATATACACTGACCACCAATGTCTAAAGTATATTTTCACACATAAATAATTGAACATGAGACAAAGGAGATGGTTGGATCTTATTAAAGACTATTATTGTTCAATTCATTATCACCCTAGTAGAGCAAGCAAAGTCACAGATGCATTAATCATGAAAGACCCTATTGTTTTGGCAATAATAAGGATCCTAGGAGATCCCTTGAATCAAGATCTAGTAAAACTGGAAATGGGAATTATAAGGAAAGGAACATCATCAACCCTATCTCAAATGATTTCTCAACCTTCATTACTATAAAATATCAAGAAGGATAAAAACAAAGATCCTTTGTTGTAGGAGAAGTTTGAGGCTGTAATGGATGGGAAGTTCCCTGACATCAATATTGATCAAAAAGGTGTATTGAAATTTCGTACAAGACTATGTGTTCCATCTATTACGGAGATAAAGAAAAAACTGATGGATGAAGCTCATAGCTGTACTTTCTATATACATCCTGGAAGCACCAAAAATTATAGAGACCTTCGTGATCATTATTGTTGGGATAACATGAAGAGGGAGATTTCTTACTACACTACAAGGTGCCCAGTGTGTCAGCAGGTAAAGGAAGAATGAAAACTTCCTAAGGGGGTATTACAACTGCTACCCATACCAGTATGGAAGTGGGATAATATCACTATGGACACTGTAATTTGTCTCCCGAAAACATCCAAAGTAAACAATGCGATATGGGTTATTGTGGACCGTCTCACCAAGGCAGCCCATTTGATCTCTATTTGGGAAGATTTCTCTCTGGATCAACTTTCCAAGATATACGTAAGGGAAGTGGAAAGGCTGCATGGGGTACCACTATCCATCATGTCTGATCGTGATCCAAGATTCATATCAAAATTCTGGATAAGTCTTCATCATGCTCTGAATACTGAATTGAATTTTAGTATGGCCTATCATCCTCAAATTGATGGCCAATCTGAAAGGACTATTCAGACACTCGAAAACATGCTGAGATTATTTTCAATGGAATTTAAAGGTGGATGGGATCAACACCTCCCATTAGTTGTGTTCTCCTATAACAACAGCTTCCATGCAAGTATTCTGATGGCACCCTATGAAGCTTTGTATGGAAAGCTATGTAGAAATCCTACTTTTTGGGATGAAACTGGTGAGAGGAAGCATCTTGGCCCTGATCTCATACAAGAGATGACGGAACAAGTTCATGCCATCCAGCAACACATAAAGGCTGCTCAGAGTCGGCAGAAGAGCTATGATGACAATTGTCGAAGGGACATTGAGTTTGGTGTTGGTGACAATGTCTTCCTTTGAATTTACACATAGAAGAGAGTCATGCGGTTTGGGAAGAAAGGGATGCTCAGCCCTAGGTACATTGGCCCCTATGAAATCCTTGATCGCATAGGATCAGTGGCCTATCGTCTAGCACTTCCACAGAACCTAGAACAAGTTCACAATGTCTTCCATGTATCTCTCTTGAGGAAGTACATACCCGACCCTTCACATGTACTGAACCCAGAGGTGGTACAACTGGAACATGACCTATCTTATGAGGGGTGGCCAGTGGAAATCCTAGACCATAGAGACAAGGTTCTAAGAAACAAGACTACCCACCTAGTGAAAGTGTTTTGGAGGAATCATAAATATGAAGAAGCGACTTGGGAGCCTGAGGAAATGATGAAGCAAAAGTACCCTCACCTTTTCAACTAGGCCTCAAGTATAAATTTCGGGGACAAAATTTATTAAGGGGGAAGAATGTAATGACCCTATCTTTTTATTGGAATATTAACTTACTCATAATGATTTAATATAGATGTTGTTGGTTAATGTAGAAAGAGGAGTCGATGGCTTCATCCAGTAGACACGAACCTTATGAAGCCCACTTATCAGAGCTTGGCAAGGAGGTGGCATCTTTGGGCTTCGCTTTGGACCAAGCTCGACCCGAACTCCAGCGTGTCAAGCTTGAACGGAAATGCCTACGGGAGGAGTTCAAGTTAGTAGAGATTACTACTAGGGAAATGTTATCTGAGCCTCCCTCAAATTCGCTCACCATAGCACACCTTACACTTAGTTTATATGCTGGTGTTATAAGGGGATCTGTGACGAGACCCTAGCTTCCTTGTGTGATCCTTTGGGATGAATAAATTGAGATTTCGTCCTTTAGTGATGTTTGTGAAATTTCAATTGTTCGGATAATTATAGGATATATTTTATTGATGAATTTTGAAAAAGGGGTATTTTAAAATAATTATGTGAACCCTAAATAATTAATGATGTGTAATGATTTCCAAAAAATTGTCCTCTACAAAAGTGTTCAGTAAGGAATTTGGAGTCTAACAAGATCAACTTAATTTTTGATGAATAGTAAATTATGAACAGTGATTTTATGCTTAGGATTAGTAATGTGACCAAATGGAATAGTAATTTCACTCAAAGAATGTTTTAATATAATTTAGACACCTAGATTAAGTAAATTGATTCAATAAAATGGGTAAATAACGGTTTCATAAATTTTTAATCAAGTATTAGTTTTTTAGGGTGAATTGTGTTTTTTAATTAAAAATTAAAATAAAAATATTTAGAAAAATATTTTTATAAAATGGACTTAATTTTTGAACTCATAGCACTGATATTATGTTATGGTAATTTTTGGGGGTTTTTCTAAAGAAATAAATTATCAGTGAATAGTAAAAAAAATCTGTTTTAGGGTTTCAGTATGTCTAATGACATCATAGTTGTGTCAGGGTGATGTCATGAGATATTTTAAGGGTTGTATGACCTTAGGTGATGGATTATTGTTTTTGGGGCTCCATTTGGCCTAACTTCTTGGGAAATATAATGAGAGAGCACATAATTTTGAGTAAAGCACATGTGAGGTGTCCCTTGACCATTAATGCCTTGTCCCCTCACTTTCCCTATAAATACCAAGACT
This sequence comes from Viscum album, assembly GCA_963277665.1. Taxonomy (NCBI): domain Eukaryota; kingdom Viridiplantae; phylum Streptophyta; class Magnoliopsida; order Santalales; family Viscaceae; genus Viscum; species Viscum album. The sequence goes on along the minus strand of OY728121.1, from coordinate 1,191,896,781 downwards.
TACTCTCATATTTTCGACTAAAAACCATCATCAATGATGTTCTGGTCTTCTTACCTCCCAAGGAGTCCTCCCAAGGTTCCCCCAAGCCCTCAAGGTCCAATCCTTTGAATTTTAAGAGTTACGTTTTAAGGTAAAGGATCTGACCTCTCTCTTCTTTTCACGTAATCTCTTTTATGTCATTTCTTTTATAATCCATGTTCTTATGTTGTAGGATGTTCTTATATATTCATATTACTTACCTTTTCATGTTCATATGATGAGAGACCCCATATTTATCCCATCAATTCGTTTTAATAATGTTTAAGTGGCGTCGTTAGGCTGCCGAAATTTTAAGGGGATTCTTTCACCCTTCTAATTCTTTTCAATGTTCTACTTTCATGTCAAGTCTTTCAAGTTCCTTTTTAATTATGTTGGGGTATGATCTCTATATATATCATACTTTACTCTTATGTTCATATGATGAGGGACCCTATTTGATCATTTCAATTCATTTTTTTGTTGATGTTTATGTGACGCTGTCAGGCTGCCGAATTTTCATAAGAGAAATCTAATTTTTGTCTTCCTTCCATGTTTTTCATTTCAAATGGTATGTCGTTAAAATTTAATTACCATGTTCATATATCCTTATTATTCTATCCCTCTACTATTTTATGGGTTATTTATGAATGTTTGACCCATGTCCCCTCTTTTTTCAATGTTTTCTAAAACCTCAGAACATAGTCGTTATGCTGCAGAATTTTCGTCTCAAAATGCCTCTCTCTCTTTATCTCAAAATTATTTTATGTTATTAAGTTAATACTCAATTCTCTTATTTCTATAGGGGTATTCACATATATTAAAAAATGTTCTATTTTAATTTCTGGGATTTACATACATGAAACCCGCTTTCCCTTTCCGTGGGTTTAAAGTGACATAAAGATCATGTCTTTAAAGCAGTTTTAAAACGTTATGATTATGAAATGAAACCAATTTATTTTATGCTATATGAGTTTTTTATGAAATTATTGATGATGATATATGAGTATCACATGATTATAAATACATGTCAAGGGAGCACCCAGATAGCGCTCTAATGCATTGTGTAAAGACTTAATCTCTAGAGATGACTTTTTAGACTGATACCTTGGTGAATAACCTTTGTAATTTTTAATGACACTTTGGGGATGGACCTTGGTGAAATGAAATGATTGAAAATATTAAATGTTGTATCCACATCTTCAGGTTACGAAAAATGTTATTTTTATTATGATATATCTCTAGATTTCATTCTCATGCCTTAAAGTTCGTTTAATGTCCTTATTGATGTATCTCAAGTTCACCTGTAAAATGTTTCTCTTATTTCCCATACTAGGCCTTCTGCTCACCCTTTCTTTTAATTTATGTCCCCAGGTTATGAGATGAAGTAATGAACCTAGGATGAACATATGGAGAAGCCTTTCAAGTGTTTAAGAAGAATTTTTAATGATGTTTTCATGTATAATGTTCTTTGTTTCCAAGACACTAAACCTTAAAGATCCTCAGTTCCGTGTAATGAAATTAATGTTTATGATATAAAAAGACGGGATGCTATAGCTTTCACTGGAAGTACGGGAGTCTCCAGGTAAGCACATGGGAGCAGAAGACTCACATGCATGCTCAATACTTCTTTTGTGACCCTAGTTGGTGTTAAAGATTTACGAGTACGTAAATCCCTGAGGAGGGAGTAATGTAATGACTCAGAAATTTCAAGGGAAATTTTTTCAAAATTTTCTTTGGGATTTTACAAGAATGCAGTTTCTGACGGTGCCTGATTCCGAGGCCCGGTGTGACCGGAATCATTTTCCAATTTTTAGCTTGGGAACGTTCAGGGAATGAACAAGCGGGTTTTTCTAACTTCTGAACCGGTGCTTGGAATAGAATTCCAAGGGCACCGATGGAATCGCAGCACCAGTATTTGATTAGAAATGCCTTTTCCGGAGTTGCGTTTTCTCGGGTTTAGTTTTTAATTTTTGGCGTTTAAGTGAAGAAAATAAAATAAAGTAGTGTGACAACTTTATTTTATTTCACTTAAAGCCACTTAAAGCCACTTAAAGCTACTTAAGCTGGGTTGAAGTGGATATGGTGCAATCCAAAATATCCTACCCTCTTGGTAGGATATCTGTGAGGTGGGGCCCGCATGAGCCCCACTGTTTCTTTTCCTCTAAGTAACGCACCCACACCCCCTCTTAATGTCAAGTCAACCCTTTCCGTTTAATATGTTATTAAATGCCCCTATTAAATTTGGGGGATTAAAGCGTTGCATTTAATTCAATTGAATTAACTGTTCTGATCTTATTAAATGAAAATTTATTACTTGGTTAATAAAATAAGAGATACACTTATACTATTTGGCTGATTATCTTGTCGAGATGATTTTGGGAGAAAGATCTAAGGCTTGAAGTTCTTCATTCTTCGATGAAGAACGCGAAGAACGCATCACTGCCAACAAAGAACGCCGCCCTCCGACGAAGGTCGAAAAAAACGCCAGATCCTCGGAGATCGACGACGTAACGTCAATGATCCCTTCCCGCGACGCTTTCATCCCCGACAAGAAAATCCGCGACGAACCCTCACTCGACGGTGCTGGAGGTAGGGATTTAATTTTGAGAATAGTATCATTACACATGGATGTTTCCTTTTGAAAAATAAGAATGCGGATCAACTCAATATTATGTTGTTCTGCGAAGGGTATGTTTGCGGGTTAGAGATTCTTGTTTTGCGGGAAAAACTTTTTTGGGTTGTTTTCATTTGCTCATGAGAACAACAAATCCTGGTTGTTCTCCACCATTTGGGCCGTTTGTCACTAACTAACGTGAGGAGGTCGGACCGCAAGAACATGACGTATCCTTCCACTTTGTTGTTCTGATTCATTCCGGCATGAACAAAGGTGGCATGGTGCAATGGCACCTCAGAGACATGAGAATGAACGTGGTGATGAAGCGTGGCGCTGACACATCGCGCCATTATGGCCGAGCGAAACCGCGGCCGGAGTCGGGCCGCGGAGGCGATTGAAGACTCCGCTGGATGATTGTTGTGCGCGGATTATCGGACGACGACAAACAGGGCTGCGAGGGCGATTTGAAAGCTTTGCAGCGAAGGTCAGGTCCTAGGAGGACCTCTGGCGAAGACAAAATGCAAAACGGACCACCGGAGCGTGTCTGGTTGTCCGCGGAAGGCTCCACCGGTGCCTGGCGTGCCACTGAGAATACCCATCACAGCTAAAGCCGCAGAGGTGAGACGTGGTCCCGTGACCACGCGGGACCGGAAGGGGGAGCGGGACGCGGCCGGCTGTCGCATCCGCTGGCAAGTGCTGCCCCATGTGGGGCCGCGGCTGTCTCACGTGGGGGCAGCACGCCCCCTGCCTGCGGCTCGGCCATAACCGGCAGAGCCAACCCGCCTGGTGACCGGACCGGGTCATGCCTAGGCCAGGTCGGGCTGCGTAGACAGGGATGGACCTGGACCCGAGTCGGGTCGACCTGGTTCGGTCTGACCTAGGGGGCGTTGGGCTGGGTCGGGTCGGGCCCGGACCCCCCGTTTTCGGACCTTTTCGGTCTTTTTCCAGTATCTTGGGCTACGGACCTCCGTTTGACACGCCGTCAGTGGAGATGAGATTCTTGGATCGAGACGGTCGTTTTGGTATATTGCACTCAAGGTTTTAAAATACTTTGGGTTCGACTGGGTTGGTTCATGCATGGAACCAACCGGGCCCTCAGAGCGGAAACACTCATTACTTGAGCACCAGATGTCTGATTGACGTGTCATCGACATTGATGGCTTCCTCTAAGTGAGATGGATCTTTTGGATTACTCCTCCCGAGGATTGGACGCATGTGTTGTTGGTCCAGTTGGTTTTGACTTAAAAACCAACCGGGCCCCTAGGACGAAAACGCCAATAACTCACAGACCGGGCGTCCGATTGACGCGCCGTCTGCCTCGTTGAATTCCATTTGATGAGATGGATCTTTTGTCATGATTCGCCTAAGTTTTGGATGAAGATGGAGTATGGCCGTGTTGGATCGTACCGAAATCTAACCTGGCCCCTGGAAAGGAAAAGCTGATATCTTTCAGACCGGACGTCCGTTTGACGAACCATCGGTGACATTGGTGATCACATTGTGAAACAGTCCCTATAATTATACCATATGGGAGTTTGGGGTACATTTGAGATACGGTTGGGTTGGTTCGCACATGAAACCAACCGGGCCCGGGTACAAAAAGGCTAGTAATTCACAGACCGGGCGTCCGATTGACGCGCCGTCTGTTGCGTTGAGACATCTATGACGAGGTAGTCCTTTGAGATACTTCTTCATGGAAATTTGTGATACTTGTACTATCGACCATCATCTTGGGGAGCGGACCCTCACGGAGACGAGCGTGCGGAGTACGGAGACCATGTAGCCGGCTAAGACCTGACGACTACTTGACTGATCGACTCGGTGTGTTTCGGATAGCCCAGTGGGGAGCGCTTGGTTGTAACGGCAGACCCACGGCGGAGGAGCGCTTGGTTGTAGCAGCAGACACGTTGTACTCAACAGAAGGAGTACCTATGGAGGCTATGAGGGGGAGGGGGGCGCTTGGTTGTAGCCGCAGACCCACGGCAGGGGAGCACTTGCTTGTAGCGGCAGCCCCGCAGTACTCAACAGAAGGAGTACCTCTAGAGGCTATGAGGGGGATCGCTTGGTTGTAGCGGAAGACCCACGGTGGGAAGCCCTTGGTTGTAGTAGCAGGCCCACAGTACTCGACAGGAGGAGTACCTCAGCAGTCTTAGGTTAGTGAGCAGTACCTCGGAGTCATGACAGGACCACTGTACACTCCATATATGGGGCTCTTCAGCAGTTTCGGTTTCGATAATGAAAATCCTGGTTTAGGCAGAGTGTATAATCCTTGTGTTTCCTCATGATTGAGACGGGTTACTTGATAACTTAGGTATATATATGGGCATATAACTAAGTAGAGGTTATCTGTTGGGATCTTCTTTGTGGTTATCCTTGTTGGTTTTAGTGAGACCTTGAGGGTCTCGGGGTCCCTACTGAGTATCGTTATACTCACCCCGGCACAGGCTATGCCCGCACCTCGTTGTGTTGGTTGCAGACGACGGGCAGTGCTGACAGAGGCCGAGTGTTCGAGGACTGGACGGTACCTGGAGGTGGACTACACGGCGAGTCAGTATCCATAGGTGGACTTCACTGCGAGATGACACTCGGAGGAGGTTTACGGGCGAGAGAGTTGTGGAGGCTATCTGTACCTACCCTTCAGGTAGGACCCGTGGTGGACGATCCAGGAGTTGCGCCATCTGTACCTACCCTTCAGGTAGGACCCAAGGATGATGACCTAGGAGCCGCTTTTGTTCTTCCAGCTGTTGTCTTTTTCTGTTGTAATTTGTTCAGTTGTAGTTGTACTTTCAGTTGGGTTTGTATTATGGACCATTTACCTTTCAGCACTTTCTTTTGTTCTTAGTGTTTTACTTCCGCTTGTACTCTATGGTGTTTTGTTTACTTTTATAAAGGCAATGCCTTCCCAGTTATCGGGATTTACGCCTTTAGTGCTAGTTGCCAGCCCCTGGCCTATGGAAGGTGGGCTTGGGGTAGTCACGGCAAGGGCCCCGAGGACGGGTCATGACAATTGGTATCAGAGGAGTCGGTTCTGCCGCAGAACTTTTAACTCTAATATTTTCTTTCCGTCAAGCAATTTTTTTAAGAGTAACGAGTGTGGTTTTTAGTTCAGGGAGTCCAGTGTTGGTGCGGGCGGCCGACGTATCCATGCACCAGGACCCTGACAACTGATTTCCGACATTGTGCACGAAACCAATGATTGCGTGTGTGTTTCCAGAAGTTTTTAAATGTCATCTCAAACCAGGTCAGCTCACCATTTATAATCATTTGATCGTGTCACATTGTTTCTTTCAGGATTCCTTTTCACGGATGACCAGATAGAGCCCAGAGGGATGTGCGTACTAACAACCTGTCGATCGACGAGGCTTCGGTACAGGGCCCTCTTGTAGTTGAGGCACCAGTGGAGGCACCAGTGGTACTACCATACGTTGTGCCACCGATGCTACCAGCCCCAGCAGTAGGCGATGCACGCCACTTAAGCGCACTGCACGAGTTCCAGTGCCAGAGACCACCGAGGATCCGGGGAGATACGGACCCGCAGGTGGGTGAGGATTGGATGGAGGCAGTGGTGAGAGTCTTCAGGCTAGTGGGGATTCCTGCAAACTTCATGGTGATCTTTGCTACTAGCCTTCTTCAGGCAGCAGCAGGCAGGTGATGCATCCACTTGTTCTAGTTTTGCGATTAAATGAACTTCACATGGGAAGACATCGAGACCTTCTTCAGGGTGGAGTTTGTTCCAGTAGCTCTACACCCCGAGCGTGTTCATGAGATGATGCATTTGCCGTAGGGTTTTCGATCAGTAGCAGAGTCATCTTAAGGCAGTAGGCAGATGATGCAGAGGTCCAAGAGGACCAGAGCCAGCCGTAAGAGGGGTAGGAAGTGTTATGAATGCTTTAGGAAGGGTCACATGGCACGTTGCTGTCCGACCCCCTGCGCAGTCGATCCGCAGGCTTTAGAAGAGCCAATGAGGTGGATGCAGTGGCAGATGCTTGAGCAACAGCCGAGAAGTCGACAAGTCAGTAGAGCTCCGAGAGCAGGTGGACAGGAGCGAAACTATTGGATACGTCCCTTGTACTTCTAGTCTCATGTTGATGTTGTTTTCGTGTCTTTGTACTATGAGCTGCAATAATAAAAAGACACTTATCTTTGTGATGTTTTCTTTCCTGTCCTTTTTGTTTGGTTGATACTGAGTGGTCCTATTATAGACTACTGACTTGACCCTCACTTTCGAGATTTCTACTGAACGAGACCCAGTGACCTCACACTGATGCCGACGGTGTGACTCGACCCTTGAAGGCAAGAGTGACAGTTGGATCTCTTGGTAGTTACGTCGAGCCCTTACGACGTCTTCCATGGCATGAATGCGTCATTCATGTTAGGATTGATTGTATTAGGCAATGGGAGTGGTTCATCCAGGGGATGCGACTGAGTTTCTTTTTTCGGCAAAGGGGAAATTTTTAGCAGCTCTTTCAGATCGTAGGCAAAGTAGGTGGAGATCATCCAGGAGCGGATGAAGACTGCACAGTGCGGTAAGAAACAGGAAACCGGCACCAGTCATAGAGACTCGAGCATGTTAAATGTTTCATGAAGAGGAAGATTTAAGGAGAGATGAGTCTGCGAAGCAGCAGTCATGGAGGCAGAGATTGGAGAGCGGCATGAGGTGGTGTACGTTTTAACATGATACAACCACCCGCCTTAGTTGTCCCCGCCAGGCTCAGGGAGATGGAGGGCGGGGGAAGAATGTAGCTGCATGCGGTCAGGTGGAGTGACCCAATGACTCTAAGAATGATGCAAGGGACAGTCTGGGTTCTCTACTATCTACCGTGGTAACAAACGTTGATACGAATCATTCCTTCCTTCCATGAATCTTGTCCCAGACCTAGAGTTTCTAGTAAGCTGTAGACATGGCCCTCACATCTAGAGATACCTTGGGTGAAGACTCGATAATCACCCTTACGTTGGCAGTGTGGTCAGACCCTCTAGATGAGAGTTTCAGTTGGAATCTCTTGGTGGCAGCGTCGAGGCCTTATGATGTTGGTATGAGTACGGACTGGGCAATCCCAGTTCATACACAGATTGACAGTATTAGGAAAAAAGGTTATGGTCTAACTACGACGTTGGAATGGGTTTTCCTTACTCGGCGAAAAAGGAAACCCTAGGCAGCACAGGGTAACTCATGCAATGGAGGGTGCGAGCGATCACTCTTGAGTCGGTCATCCATACCCTCGTGGAAGCAGTCGTTTTGAATTTCAGTTCTAGCAGGAGTTGGAGACCTATGGATTTCAAGGATGACAATCATGTCCTTATACGGGTGTCATCTCGATGAGGTTTACGGAGATATGACCAAGGAGGCAAGATATATACGAGGTTCAACGGACCTTCTTAGGTACTCAGGTGGGTAGGTGGGGTGGTTTATTGCTTGACCCATCAACCTCAGTTTCACTAGGTGCATGACGACTTCCACATATCTCAGTAGAGGAGATACGTGCTCGACCCTTCACATATCATCGACCATGGGGAGCTGGACGATGGCGATGGGGTGACTTTCAAGGAGGTTCTAGTGGGGATCGAGGATCGGTAGGGGTGGTCCTACGAGGGTGGTCGATTCCTTGGGTGCGTTTTCACCGGAAGTACGGGAGTCTCCATGTAAGAACTTGGGAGCAGAAGGCTCAAATGTGTGCTCAATACCGATTTTGTGACCCTAGTTGGTGTTAATGTTTTATGAGGCCGTAAATACCTGAAGTGGGAGTAATGTAAAGACCTGTAAATTTGAAGGGAAATTTTTTCTAAATTTTCATTGGGCTTTTACAAGAATGCAGTTTCTGATGGCGTAGGATTTCGAGGCCCGGTGTGCCTGGAATCATTTTTCGAAGTTTAGCTCGGGTATGTTCAGTGAACGAACGAGCAGGTTTTTCTAACATCTGAACTGGTGCTCAGAAATAAATTCTGATGGCACAGATGGAATCGCAGCGCCGATATTTTCATAGAAAATCCTTTTCTGGAGTTGCGTTTTCTCGGGTGTGGTTTTTAATTTTTGGGGGTTAAGTGAAGAAAATAAAATAAAGTGGTGTGACAACTTTATTTTATTTCACATAAAGCCACATAAAGCCACATAAAGCTATTTATGCTGGGTTGAAGCAGATAGGGTGCAATCCAAAATATCCTACCCTCATAGTAGGATATTTGTGAGGTGGGTCCTGCATGAGCCCCACCGTTTCTTTTCCTCTAAGTAACGCACCTGCACCCCCTCTTAATGTCAAGTCAACCCTTGCGTTTAATAAGTTATTAAACGCCCCTATTAAATTTTGGGGATTAATGTGTTTCATTTAATTCAATTGAATTAACTATTCTGATCTTATTAAATGAAAACATATGACTTGGTTAATAAAATAAGAGACACACTTATTTTATTTGGGGGATTAGATTGTCGAGAGGATTTTGGGAGAATGATCCAAGCCTTGATGTTCTTCATTCTTCGATGAAGAACGCGACGAACGCATCGCTTCCAGCGAAGAACGCCACCCTCCAACGAAGGTTGGCAAAAACACCGGATCCTCGGAGATCGACGACGTAATGTCGATGATCCCTTTCCCGCAACACTTTATTCCACGATGAGAACATCCGTGACGAACCCCCGCTTGACGACGCTTGATGTAGGGATTCAATTTTGAGAATAGTATCTTTACCCATGGATGTTCCCATTTGAAAAATATGAACGTGGATCAACTCAATATTTAGTTGTTCCGCAAAGGATATGTTTTTGGGTTAGAAATTCTTTTTTTTTTTGCGGGAAAAAATGTTTTGGGGTGTTTTCTTTTGCTCATGAGAACAGCAAATCCTTGTTGTTCTCCGTCTTTTGGGCTGTTTGTCACCAACTAACAGGAGGAGGTCGGACCGCATGAACACGACCGACTCTCCTTCCCCTATTTTGTTTTGATTCATTGCTTCATGAAAAATGGTGGCATGGTGCAATGGCACCGCGTAGGCAAGAGAATGAAAGCAGCGAAGAAGCACGACGCCGACACACCGCACCATTATGGCAGAGCGAAACCGCGGCCGAAGTCGGGCCACGGAGGCGATTGAAGACTTTGCTGGTTGATTGTTGTGTGCGGATTATCGGACGATGAAAAACGGGGCCACAAGGGAAATTTGAAAGCTTTTCAGCGAAGGTCGGGTCCCGGGAGGACCTCTGGCGAAGACGAAATGCAAAACGGACCACCGGAGCGTGTCTGGGGGTCCGCGGAAGGCTCCGCCGGCCGCCAGGGGGCGGCGTTGCCCGGCGCGCCACCGAGAAGACCCACCGTAGATGAAGTCGTAGCGGCAAGACACCGTCCAGCGACCACGTGGGACCGGAGGGTGGAGTGGGATGTGGCCGGCTACTGCATCCCCCGGAAAGGGCGGCCCCACGCGGGGCTGCGACTATCTCACACGGGGGTGACGCGCCTCCCGCCCGCGGCTCGGTCGTAATCGGCCGAGCCGACCCGCCCGACGACCGGACCAGGTCGTGCCCAGGCCGGGCCAGGCCGCGCATGCCAGGTCAGACCTAGACCCCGGTCAGGCCGAACCAGGGGGGTTGGGCCAGGTCGGTCCGGGCCCAGACCCCCAGTTTTCGGACCTTTTCGGTATTTTTCCCATATCCTTGGCTGCAGACCTCCGTTGGACGCACTGTCAGCGGTGATACAATCCTTTGATCGAGACGGTCGTTTCATTATATTTCACTCAAGGTTTTGAAATACTTTGGGTTCGACCGGGTTGGTTCGTTCACGGAACCAACCGGGCCCTCGGAGCAGAAATGCTCATAATTTGAGCTCCGGACGTCCGATTGACGTGCCATCGACTTTGATGGATTACTCTAAGTGAGACGGATCTTTTGGATTACTCCGCCCGAGGTTTGGACGTAGGTGGTGTCGGTCGGGTTGGTTCTGACTTAAAATCCAACCGGGCCCCTGGGACGAAAAAGCCAATAACTCACAGACCGGGCGTCTGATTGACGCGCCGTCTGTCTCATTGAATTCCTCTTGATGAGATTGAATTTTTGGCATGATTCGCCTGAGTTTTGGAGGAAGTTGTAGTATGGCCGTGTTGGATCGTACCGAAATCCAATCGGGCCCCTGGAGAGGAAATGCTGATATCTTTCAGACCAGGTGTCCGTTTGACGAACCATCGGCGCCATTGGTGATCACTTTGTGAAACAATCCCTATAAGTATACCCTATGAATAATACTTTTAAAATGTAATTTATTTATATATATGTTTATTTTTTTCATACATTTCTTGTTTTTAGTCATAAGAAAATTTTTTTTAAATCACACTTCTCTCCACATATCTCCCAATAAATTTGTATCCATTTTCATAAATAAAAAAACAAATTAAGAAACTAATGAATTCAAAATTGTCATGATAAAAGAAATAAAAAAAATATTTAAGTTGAGAGAAAGAGTGAGAAACAAAATTCAATCAAAATAATCAGTTTCTACATAAAAAAATTGGATTTGAAATTGGATAGGCTATAAAAAATGAAAATAATCCAATCCTTTTAATAGGATACATATTTCACCTTTACTCTATATACATCGATAAATTTTTCTTACCACACATTGAACAATCGACAAAAGTTCTATTCTCCTTTGAACATCTTCCAATCATTAATCAATTGAATTGGATGAGATCATTTAACTAATAATAGTTTTATCTCAATATGATCTTAATTACATATAGAAAAACATCTACTTTTATACATTTCTTAATCATCAATTTAAACACCTTTAACATTTTATTATAAATAGTGAATTAATTTAATCTTTTATACTCTCTTTGACGAGTGATAAAAAATTTTAAATAGAGGAGCATTCCATTTCATCATAACATTTTCTACAAATTTGTAAGTCATCACCAATACTCACTACAACATTTTAATATTATTAGCATTGGATAATAACTCAAAATTGATAATTATATCATTAGATATTTAAGAAGAATTAACATATGGTACATCAAAACCTAGGATTTATGTAATTTTATAGAATATATTTCTAAGGAATCCTCAGTAAAATAATATTATTGTTCTAAAGTTATATCAAGAATATCCCTAGTAACATAATTATCATGACTTTATAATTTCATTATCATATTTCCAAGGAAACTAAATTTAATTAAATGATTCGAACCCTGAATGCCTAATATTTGAGAGTATTATTTGTCTATACATGATGTTCATAATACTTTATGCAACATAGACTAGCTACATTAGAAGTATTTCACATTTTAATTTCAAATATTGAAGTTTATATATTATGAGAAGGTTCAAAAATAATTTATGGTATTGAGAGAGCAAGAAGAAGGGTTCTATGATGACGTTATACAAATGACATATCAGATTCATGATAAAAAAATGTAATCATTTCAAATTATTTCGATTAAAATATATTTTTTTATATGAATATAATTTTCAAATAATAACTCTATGTAATATATTAATGTCTCTATAAAAATTGAAACATTAGAGTTTTATAAAATAAAAAATAATAATTTGTAACATAATATTAAATAAACACCTATTTTTTATTTAAATAAAATGAAAACAAGTAAAACATTCTCCAGGAGAAATCTAAAATCTCCTGGAAAAATATTCCCCAAATATCAACGTATAACATAACTAAAGGGGAAAAAATAAAGAGATTACAAATCCTAAAACATTTTGTAAATATTGTTTATATCTTATTACAAAATTAAAAATTCATTAAGGATTGTACATGATGTATTAAAATTAGATTACCACATTAATTAATAACATAATATAATGAGGTTGGAAGAGATTTAATAGTTTATGGATAAATATAATATAATGTTTCAATCCATTGTATAAAAAAAATTTAGCATTTAAATCAAATATGTAAATGAAAGTAAAATAATACCTGGATAAAAATATCCACCTATATTGAATTTTTAATATATCGTACTACATCACAATAAGTTATCAATTATAAAATAATATAATATAAATATAAATATTTTAAATTATCATAATTTTCTTTATTTTATTTAATGATCTAATAGAGAAGTGTAGTGGAATATATCTTCAAAAATATCAACAATAAGGGCCTTTTAGTACCCATATGCTTTTGGATCTTATGGTGTTACCCAAAAATGAATTTGATAATGAAAAATATTTTATTTTATAAGCAACCCCATAAGTATGACAATATAAATCATTATAATAATGAGCATCTTAGACCCAAAAAACTGTGGTTTTCTAAAACAAATGTCATTGGAGGAATGCCTATTTATACCATAATGAAAACATTTAACAATATATATGCTCATGATTTTTGAAATAAGAACTAAATAATTTTAATATAATTTTTTCCTATATACTTACAACACAATTTTTTTTTGAATTATACTTTTACCGTAAATTTGAATAAAATAGTTGTCTCTTTTAATTAGCATGCTAGATGATTGTTTTAAAGTGTTAACATCATATAGTATTTCCTTAACATTTTCTTCATAAAAAATAGAATATAATTTAGAATAATTAGATCTTAAATTGTTAATATATTTGGATAATAAATCTTTATCAGTAGAAATTGAATCAATGATTTTTATGATTTCTATTTTAATACATTGAATATTAAAAAAATTCATGAAGAATAAAAATATATATAATTAATTCATCAAAACTAAAAATTTTCAAAATATTTACATTGAGTGTAAGATGATTAAGAAATATTAGTTTCTTCCAAAAGAAATAGATTTACCATTTTATTTTCATGCTAAAAATCAGAGATTATAAAAGAGTGATTACATGAATAAAAAGAAGAACTATAGTAATCCATCATGAATTTCATAAATTTTATTTTATAATTTTATTTAATTTGGAATTTAATCATAGGATATATAGAATTTATATGACCTTTCTATTTTCATTCATTACAATTGTCTACTTTTACTCATTTTTTATTTCTTCTTTCCCATGATGTGTTGTTTTTCAATTAGTTTAGTATTATTTGGTAGTTAATTATTTTAAAATGAATAACATGAATCTGAAAATTCATCAATAATTATTTTTAGTACATCATCTTCCTTTTTGATAGGGAATTTATTTTCATCTTATTCATGTATTTTTCCATTATACATCTTTAAGGCTCTGATCAGTTCTGTGATTTTTATTTATTTAACTAGTATGTATTAAAAAATAGTAGCAGATATTTAATTACAATTAGAGTTTAACAAATTGAGTACACTTTATTCTCGATTATGTTTTTTAACTAGATCTACCATGATAGAATTATCATTTTCATGTTATATCAATATTTCATTCTTCTGAGTGATGATCTCTTATTCATGGACCCAAAATGTATAAAATTTATTTCCTTATGATTTTATCATAATGGTCTAAAATTATTTGTTAATTCATTGGAAATATAAACTATCTTCCACATCTCATATATTATATCACACTAGTAATCATTATTTAATTCAATAGTTGACAATCAAGAGATAATAGAATTTGTGGATGTTAAATTAAGATCCTAATATATCTCTATAGAAACATTATATTTTTTTAAATCTTCATTTGGACTCTCATAGGAATTTTAATCCTTTAAATAAACAACTATTCTAATATTATTTATATAAATTTTCATGAATTATTTCCATATTAAATTATTGAAACTATTAAAATAACATTCTCTAATCATCGGCATACATTCTCTTAGATCATAAATTTTAGATTTATTTTTTTCTCAATCTTTATCAATGATTTTGTAGAGTAATACAAATAACAGCTAAAGTCCATCTTTTGATACCCTAGTAGGTATCATGTAGATACGAAAAAAATATTGATGGATATCCAAAAAGATATATATATATATATATCAAATAGATCCCAACCTCTCATATTAATTTTTTAGTTAGAATAAAAAAGAAAAATAAAAAGTGGGGGTGTATTTTTATTCATTCAAATGCATGATAGAAACAATACATATCATTTGATATGATGGTTTTTATTTCCTTTTCTTTAAAATAAAGTTGAGTAGTATAATATATATAAATAAATAAACATCACACATTAATTCATAGTGTTTTGGGGTATTTAAATCCCCTAGTCCTCTCAATTATATATATAAACCATGAGTTTGGTAATTTTCATTGCTATATCTATATACAGGGGACCTCTACAACTTAGTTCATGAAATTAACACCTTATAGAAATGATTTTACTGGGATCTCTGGTTCATCAAAAAGAACCAAAATATCAACAATGTGGTACGGAAAGCTGACACTCCACCATGACTGAGTACAAGAAGTTGATAATCCAAAAGAAAATGGATTAAAATGATGATTTTTGGAAATGATCCGGATCATAATTACATATGAAACTAATATATATAAATGATCATTAATAAATCACATATAAAATAATGAAAAAATTAATACCATTAAATACTAATAGAAAAAACACTATATATATTATCAAACATGTATTTCTACAAGGTGTAGCTCTTATATGTGATTTATAGACCTGTAGAAAAGTATTAAGAATGAAATATCCCAATAGAAACAGAAAGTATATAAACCATATAAGAATAAAAAATGAATGTATCTAATGTGTAACTCTAAATTAAATTCCACATTATTATCTATAAATACAAATAACTTAATTTTTAAGAAGAAACTCTCTATATTTTTCCATATGGTCGAATTGCTTTAGGTCAAACATCTCCCGTAATAACACATGTTAAATAAAAATTCTTCAAATTTTAAACTATCAATGAAATTAGTAACCACACATAAAAATAGGAATGATCTATTATATTGAATATGTTCCTTTTAATTAGACATTAAATTTATATAATGTGATATTTTTTTTGTAGAGACCCTTATATCGAACACTTTAACTATCCATAATTCAATACTAATTAATTTATCAAGTAAAATGATTTGTTTCTCTATGAAGTGATAAAAATAAAAAATAAGGATGAAATCATATGGTTTATTAAAAATTTATGGGTAATGAACCACATGTTTTTCCTCAGGCATTATGTTTCTACAAAATTTAAGCTTCATTTCCACACATTCATTCTAAATATAGGGTTCAAAGACAATACATTCCACATAATCCATTGGGAAGGTATAATATTTCTAGAATACATACTAACATGTTGAGATAATTAATACTTTCAGAAAAAAATAATCTCTCCTATTATAACTTCTGGAATTTCTTTCAGAATAAAAAAACTCTTCAACTATTTATTATCCAGAAATTCACATATATTAACTACATTAATAACATTTATATTGGTGTTTTTTAGAATCGAAATAAAAAAGTAACTAATAGAATTGTTGGATTGACATATTCTCAACATTAATCCATAACAAGATTACCCCTAATACGATTTTACTAGGAAATTAAGACATAGAACTTATCAAAAAAGGGATATGAGAAAGGGAAAAAATATGAAAATTGAACAAACCGGCAATAAATTAAATTACCCATGTCAATGAAATAATATGTAGGACTACAAAATGGGTAAAATAATAAAAAATAAATAAAATGACTTTCAACCCTGCCCCCCATCAAAGAGCAAACACACCTATCGAAACACCTCTAAATCATTTCATCTGCATTCCTCCTCCTTGAAGCACACTAAAATTCAAGCTCTCTACCAAAATAAAATTACCAAAGATAGTCATGATAATCAAACCCAACTCCACCCTAAATGAGCCCTCCTTAATCAATATCATCTACTTCCATTATCTCAATAACTCTTTACATCACCTTATTCAGATTCCAATATATCTCTCATTTTACATGAAGGTTCCTTAAGAAGCTAAATTACAAAAAAAAATCACATCCAACAGCCAAAAAAAACTCTCAACCTCTTAGTATATGTTATTAGATGATAACCATACTGGACAATCCATTTAATATAAAACACATACTGCTAGCGCTATATACGGTTCAATCAATTACTACATCATGGTCTCTATAATAATATGTATGTCAACAAAAATCTAATGGGAAAAGGCTCTGTGAACTACTGGGTAAGTGTCCTGAGATGTTTTGTAGAGGTATAATGAACCAGGATCCTTCTACTTAAGTGTAGTTCTCTAAAATATTAGTATCATAATGGTAAATATTCCATTTTGAAAAGGTGAAAATTATCCTCTATAATGGTATCATGAACTCAATATACATTACATAATGGTTATCCAAATGAAATATACTGGTAGGCCAGCCACTGTGAATTGAAATGATTGTCCCCACATAAGGGTAATAGTGAACCCACGTAACAGTTTTTCAAATTTTTACATATCTATATAAGGCTATCCTAATCCGAACCTACATGGAATGTATAACACATTCTTGGGTAATCAATAAAAAATAAAACCTATAATTTTTTAACATCCCTCATGTGTAATGAAAAAATAAATGCATAATGTTTCAAAATGAAATCATGGTAAAATAAATCATTAAAATTTTATAAGTACACATAACATGTGATTTCATACTAAATAAATTAAATTAAATAATACCGAATTTTAACTTGTAATAATAACAGGTACAATTTTATATGTATCCCCATAAAAATATTATGTAAAAACTAGGTTTGATATTCTTGAAATACCACACATGCATATCCTATTATCTTTTTGATGACCGCCTCCCCACAATTTGTACCACTCCGGGTCCAACAATGTGAGAAGGGTTATAATGACCCTTGAGTCCCACCTCTAGTAGGCCCCAGGTTGGCTACTAGCACCGAGGGAATACTAATCCTACAAATTGGAGGCATTACCATCTATGAGAATACATGAAAAAGAGAGTGATAAGACAGACACCAACCAACTCCGACTCAGACATCAATATAAAATAAATCCAATGTACAAAAATGTAATGTCATGAAAAACTACTAGAACTGAAATGGAAAACATCAAATATAGACACGAAAGTAAAAAAATCATCAACCAAGAAGCCCATATATCTCCTGCTACCCCAAGCCTGTAGAAACCATCCTGATCTCTTGCCTTATCCATGTGACACAAAAAAATTTATATAAACATTTGCTGAGTATAACAATATACTCAGTAGGATCCTCTGAAGTGCCTCTCGTGAAAAATTAATGAAATCATGCTAAATCACATTGAACAGCAATTGAAACTAAATCATCACCTAAATTGAAATATTATGTTCCCAGCGTCACCATGGAGACACTCACCAAGTGTCTCATATAAGATCATATAATATAAAAAATGATATTAAGGGTACACGCTACTACTCCCCCACTGGGGTTCCTCTTCACCCCAACGTCACAAGTCCTAAGCCATCTCTCTCTAAAATGGATTTCCCGCAGACACCAGGGAAATGCACCACAACATGAACCTCCCTAAAAAAACCACCATTTCCACATTAGCAATGTACCTAGGTAGTTTCCAGGAGCCACCACAACACACATAATGGTTATCATACATCAGCAATATATGTCAAACCCTTACAGCCCACACACGATGTATGTATTCTCAAGCCATCCGAGCCTATACACATTACACCTATAGTAGTCCATCACAAATTATATCCACAATATATATGTGTGAAAAACCATAAGACATTATATCCCTCTACACACATATATGGGGAGAACTAACTGTTGTGCCTACCAACCCAAGTAAATACCATGAGAAGATAATGGTTCCAAAGAGGGTAGTCAACCATCTATCCTCCCACCGGAATCTTGGGGAAAACACCCCATTGGGCTTGAAATCCCTGGTTTGTCTGTTTCCCTAACTGATGGGGTGGATTAGAGTATAGAAATAGAAAAATAACAGAAAATACTATAGCTTACAACCACTCTATTGGAATAAACAAGTCATAGACTCAACTACTACTAGGGTCTCTTAGATTCTCGGCTTACACTTATATGACTAGGTTTTCTATAATCACAAAACCATTTTAAGATCATTATTACATTAATTTATTCCTTTTTTTAATCAGATACACTATGCTGTAAATAATTATTAAAACATTAATTAACCATTATCATTTTCCACATTATATTTCCTTAGCATCACATCCAATGTTATTTGTTCCTTTAAAATTGAAACCTCAGCATTGTGTCCCAATAAGTTCAAACCCCCATGGGTTCAGATCATTTATTTATTGCATTACATTCCAATTTCCTATGTATTCTATAAAAAAATTCTAGTATACTAAACACAAGGGAATAAACACAGTGAGTAGGTGAACTAACCAACGAGTATTTTTCACCAATATAAAGAGTGTATGTAATGCCCCAGCCCCAGTTACCCAGAGTCGGTGCATTATTGTGTAACATTGGCATGATCACAAAAGATCAATTCTCAAAAGACTGATTAGTTTAGATTCCTTGGGAACACTAGATACGTTCATAATTCTTACATTACATAATAAAGTAAAATTAAACTAGATCAAAATCTTGTCATCATATCCCCTCTTACTATCCCTGTAGGTCATTCATAATATACTTCTTCACATCATGGATAAATTAATACATTCAAAGGGGTGAGTTCAGATTCTCAGTAAGGATAACAATATAGTGGAAGCTTTCATAAATAAACAAAATCATTTAAGGCATTGTATAACTGAATGAAGAGCCTTTTAATCATGAACATCAGCATAATATGGAAAAATAAAATGAAATAATGCCATTTAGATATTCACATGGATATTATACTAGTTGAATAATCAAATGCATTATTAATAACCTCTTTCATAATGAATGAATGCATAATGCTAGACTATCATAACCATGTATCCAAGGCCTCGTTCCAAGACTACGAATACGATTTTGTCAAGGCCTCGTTCCAAGGCACTAGTTTGTCTCATGAGACCTACCGATGCATCAAGGAGCTATAGTGGGCTCCACCCGTCACATATTAAGTCCAATGCATTCCTCATATGAATAGGGTTAAACATATCATAAACCATGACATAATCATATCACATAAAACATGCATAAAGGAAACATAACATTTCCACATTTAAATCACAAGATATCAATACAAAACATTGGTATAATAAAACCATTTTCAATACCAAAATAAACAACAAGTAAAACTTGGTATTTATTTTTCATTTAAAAATATTTATGGCTGTTAGATATAGCCGAAACTCAAATAATGGTCATAGTGGCAGGGAAGTCATTGTGGCCGCATACGTAAGAAAAAACATTCCTTTTTTTGTATAGTAAAAACACTTCATATAAAAAGATTCCTTTTGAATAAAAGTAAGAGTCAAAAGGGTTTTATACACCATATAAAGTAAAGTTGTGTATAAAACAAAATATGCCTCAATTAAAGGAGATTGAGATGATGTCCCATACAAAATTTTTTTTTTTAAAAAAATTGATCTATTATGTTTATTCACTATAATTACACATAAATAAAGTAAAAATACAAGATAGGACATAATAATATCATGACAAAATTTGAAAGTAGGAGATTAACTCATAGAGCAGAAATTAGGTTAAGAAGTTCCCTTACCTCAAGTCCGACTTTAGTCGATCGTTCATTAACATCATGAATATTAAACTAGAGTTAATTTATAATTTCTTAAGAACCTTTTTCAAGTTTATTATTTCAGTTATATCACTTATTACCATGTTATAAACATTATGCAATTTTTTATGTTAATAACGGTCTTTTTGTGGATCTTTGGTACTTGAGTCAAAAATAATCTTCTTATAATTACAAGTGGTTCATGTGATAAAATATCCATTATATCCAGAATTATATTCATGATGTATATATCATATATATTATACATATCCAGTATATACATTCATTCATAATATTACATAACATTAAGTGGTAAGAAATAAAATGCACTGTTCATGGAGATGGTAAGCTATACGTATGCATGAACACTACTTTCATTTCTATTTCATATTTAATGGAATGAAATCATAATGATATAAAGGTGTATTAAAATTCCAGTATTATATCATATATAATATAATTTACTTCATCCTTTATATTTCCCACATATGGCATTAACGATTCAAATCACTTTGAGGGGGCGGTAGTCCGCACTTTCTAAAATGAAATTATCGCATTTTCCCATAATGGAAATCATAAAGGTATTCCATAAATGAGAAATACAGAATCATAAGGAAAAAATAAACATAATATATATTATATATTGAAATAGTGTCATCATAATGGCCAATATTAGAGGTGTTAAAATAATATTGAACAATCCTTGTTTCGTGAGGTAGTATTTCGCCACCCACAGAAACAGCATGTTCCTTAACCATTAGATGAATGTGTGTTTATGTGTAAATCAAATACTTCTAATAACAACATCCTATTATATTGAATATACTGGTGTGGTTACAAAATAATGTAATAATAATATTTTAGGGGTTTGGAGAATAAAAATAAAACAAAAGAACACAAGAGAAGACATTACCTTAAAATCGGGTAACTCTTTTTGATTTGAGGCAAAGGTTTCCTTGGGAAAACTTATGCCAAAATTGAGGCTTCTAGGAGTAATATAGGGATGTTTAGAGAGTATTGTGGCCAAGTGTGGCCGAGCAAAATGGATTTTATGGTGTGAATAAGGTGGTAGATGTGGGGACCTTTTATAAGAGGAGAAGAGGGGAACTCTTGGAAAGTCATGAAATGTTACAATATTATGCAGTGCTTTTCGGAATTCAAATGTCATAAAATTATATATTTAAAGGATAAGGTGATAAGGGTTCTATATCTACCCATATAATTGGTTTTTAAAATTTTATGTCTTAGAGTTTACATTATATTTGCATTTTGTCTAAATAGTTATTTAATGAGGTAATTGCTGCATCATCATGGTGTCATAACAATTTTAATAGATTTAATGTCTAAAAATTATATAAAATATATCATGATGTAGGAAACCATTTTATATGTTCAATTAATATTTATATTTGAAATGATAACTTATATAAACCATGTAATAATTTTTTTAGTAAAACAACACATGTTTGTGGCAATTTTATTTTTTCATTAAATAAAAAGTTATTAAATTAATATTATTAACCAAGAGGCTCCATGGGGTCCAAATGTTTACCCATGAATTTTCATGGTTGTCCATGACCCATCCAATAAGCTTAGTACATGATTCATGATATTTTCATATTTTTATAATATCATTTTTACCGAAAATTTCACTAATTACCTTTAATTGCGATTAATAGAACTTAAAAGTTACTATTCACCAGAAAATATTTTAATCCCATTGAACCACATTTTAATTATTAATGACAACCATGTATGTAATATTTTTGAAATTCAATACACAGAAGTGGTAATGTTTCATTTACATGGAAAATTAAATTTTAAACTACCACTTAGTGGTTTCACAATTCATCAAAAATTGAAGTTTTTGAGAAAAATACCAAAAATTCACCCAAAGCTATATTTGATATTCCAAAATAAAAAATGATTTCTATTTTAAAAAATTCAAAACCTATAAGTTTCATGAATTAATTTTATAATTAATTCCCGCTGTCACAACAAATAGTGTATTTTTAAGATACAATATATATCAAAATATTGACAATTTTTTATGTCCAATTTCAAAGTGTAATTAATTTAAATGTCCACCATTGGATAAAATAGTAAAAATATTTTCTAATTATACTTTAAAATCACTCAATAGTATAATTTTCACTAGAAATTAATTTGATTAAAAATGTTGTTTTTACGTATTTTTCACTATTCATTGAAAATTGGATGTTCTTAGAAAAATACCAAAAATTCAACATAGTCTAATTTAGATATTATGAATACAAAAATGAAGTCCAATTTGAATAATAAAATTTATAATATTTCAAAAAGTGGTTATTGTTATTGATAACGGCTACTTTGATTGGTTTCGGTGTGTTAGAATCTCGAACTTGCGTACAATGCAACCTATTACATTATTAAAAGAGAAGTGTAATGTGGAAGCTTGGGGTGTTACATTCTACCCTCCTTCAATAAATTTCGTCCTCACAATTTTGAAAATGTTCTTCGAAAATATAAAGTTGAAAATAGAAAATAACTTTGTGGAAAACCAACATCAGAAATATGGTTAATAAAATTAAAACTTTAAAAGAAAGAAAGAGAAGTACAAAGGTCACCCGAGATAGACCATACTAGGATACTATGAAGATATGGATATGGAGGAGAAATAAACCATCATGGTCTGATGGAGAGTTATTGAAAATAGGACGAGGAGAAAGTTAACTAAATGAAAATCACAAACTTATGATTGGTTAAACGGTCATTGATTCCCCAGTTGGAAAAGTTAACCAACAACATTTTTGTATTAAGTTAACTTTCATAATGTTGAGGAATTTATTTAGGATATTTACTAAGAACATAAAGAAATATAATTACATGTCATGTAGACTTTCATTCTTTAAATTTTTTTTACCACAAACCCATCATTCACTCCAAATGGTAATAGAACTGAAAAATATTCTATTTATCATAATTTTATAAGCTTCCAATTATTAACACATAAAATTTAGATTAGGAAACTATTTTTTAATAACCAGTGACTTCCTGTAAGCTAGTGGTAGGTAATAAAGGCCTATCACACTATTGTTGTGGGTTCTATTCCTGTAGCTTTGTCCGATGCGACGGGTTATCCCCCAACCTACAGGTTGTCCTTTTCCTAAAACTATAGTATTATAATATTGCAAAAATAATCTTCAGAAATGTTTTAACCTTAAACAATACTATCCAAAGTTCAACTTAATCCATTCCGACCAATATAGTTATCCAAAATACATCTATCCAGACATTCTCTAAAAGGACTCTATATTACAAAATCAATTTTAACATTACATTCCCCAAATAAACTAATGTTTCTATTACTGTCACATACTAAAAATATTATTACCCTCATCATATTAAAACCTTAATGAGAATGACAAGTACTGTAGTATAATCCTTATATATTTCACGTTGTTCTTATAACCAGAATATAATCCTTGAGTCCAAAATCCAAAATACATTAATTATTCCACTTCAACTGTAGTAACAACATAAGATTGGACTGGATCCCTTGGAATTTTCTGAGGTATGTTTTCCTGACACTTAGGACATTCATTTGCATAATGTCCCATTTCTCAACAATTGTAGAATTCAACATTGATAGTCTCTTTCATTCCCTTGCAATCACGAGCCTGGTGACCTTTTTCTCAACATTTATAACGAACTACCATTCCTTTTATGCAAGTACCGGGGTGATTATTCCCACAATTATCGCATAATGGAAAATACTTCTTTTCCTTTATCCATTTATCCGTCTCTTGTTCCACCATTCTCTTCTTCTCTTTCTTTACTTTATTGTCATAAGATTTAGGGAATTTCTTTTCTCTCTTGATAGCATACGATACTATATCTTCATACGTTGAGAAATATTGTGATACTAATGCTTGATGGAGAAATGGTTTTAACCCATAAAATAAACGATAAATCATTCTTCTTGGGTTACATATATAATCTGCAGCATACCATGCTAACCTGGTAATAGTAGCCTCATACTTTGCAACATTCTCATCCTCCTTTTGTCTCAGACACAGAAATTGCCTTTCAATATCTGCTCGATGGTCATGAGGAAATTATTTTTCTATGAAAACATCTTTCAACTATCTCTATTCAATATTAGATACTTTTTCATCTTCATTCTTGTTTTTAATTAAATACCACCATTGATCAGCATCTCTAGTAAGGTGGTGAGATACAATGATAACTTTTTCCCTTTCATTACTCCCCAAGGCAAAGAGTATTTTCTCTAGGGAACTAATCCATTGCTCAGCTACTAATATATTTGTACTCTGATTGAATGTTGGTGGTTGCTGCCTCATGAAGAGATCTAACATTGATCCTCCACTCTGCGGATCATCGTGCTCCATATGAGTAAGGTTATTATTCATAACCAGAGTGAGTTGTCCCAGTATGGTGATAAGTTGATCAGAACCAGTTGTATCATCAACTCCATTATAATTATCCTAAGCAGGAGGGAAATCCCTACAAGGAGTACATGCATTGATACAGTTTCCATTCCTTCCACTAGGCGCCATTTTTAAACAATGTCGTAAACTATATTAGTTTATGAATCAAAATTCATAATTACAAACATTAAAAAAAACTTAACATAAATTGAACTATTTATGGATATAATCCATAATCATAAAAATGTTTTCATTGTGGAAGTATATACTCATAACCCTTCACAGTGGTTTGTAATGAAAATTAGAATTATCCTAAGAATATCCCCCGAGAGTGTCGTAACCAAGAGTGCAGCAAGGCCCGTTATTGTGCACCAGTTTATGTTCACGTTTAGCTCAAAGTGGTGTTTTCGGGTTTCACCCCTAGTTACATCTATGCTAGAGCCGCCTCTACCTAATCATATACAAACAGGGTTTTATTTCTTGGAAAACTCACAAAATCTCTATAATACCATAATTCTAGGTAGTTCTTCTATACTAATCCTCAAATTCTTTCTTAGGGATATGTGCTTTAATCAGTGTTTTATCTAAATATATCTTTCAAGGTTAGTACTAAAATTCCTCTGATACCAAATGTAATGCCCCAAACCCAGTTACCAATAGTCGATGCTTTATTGAGTAACATTGGCATGATCACAAAAGATCAAGTCTCAAAATACCGATTAGTTTATTAGCCTTAGAAACACTAGATACATTCATAAGTCTTAAATTACATCATAAAGTAAAACAAAACTTCAACAACATATTGTCTTCATATCCCCTCTTACTATCCCTGCAGGTCATTCATAATATACTTTTTATCATCTGGAAAAATTAAAACATTGAAAGGGGTGAGCTAATATGC
This sequence comes from Viscum album, assembly GCA_963277665.1. Taxonomy (NCBI): domain Eukaryota; kingdom Viridiplantae; phylum Streptophyta; class Magnoliopsida; order Santalales; family Viscaceae; genus Viscum; species Viscum album. The sequence continues at coordinate 1,191,871,286 of OY728121.1, read as the reverse complement.
TCAGTAAGGATAACAATATTGCAGAAGCTTTCATAAATAAACATAAATAATTAAGGCATTGTATAACAGAAAAAAAAGCCTTTTAATATATAACTTTAGAAGAATATGGAAAAATAAAATGAAATAATGCCATTTAATTATTCACATGGATATTCTACTAGGTTTGAGCCATTACAACATTATTCTTCATTTCTTGAGTAGTAGCCAAACTCTAAATGTAAACCGAACATCTTGGTATGACCATCTGTTTTCTAGTACCACAATAGAATAGGTTTCCCATTACAAACACATTCACTAATATAAACTCATAAATCATACGTAAGATGAACAAATATATTTTAATATACACTACGAAGTTACCATACTATAACTTATAAGAGAGAGAATCATCACAATCCAACATCCTACTACATAAAATCTTTTATTTTATTTGGTGAGAAATCACAATCCCGCAAGACACTCAAAGAAACTATAGACACAACCAATTGATAAAAATTTTACCATATTAAAAAAGGGATTGTATACAAAATGTTAAAATTGAAATAAATGTAATTTAAAAAAAACAATGGAAAAACATAAAGTAAGAAAATATAGAAATCTGAAATGATATAAGTCTCTACATAAACCCAAAATCATAGAAAACCATCCACACACACACCTTCTCATCCAATCAAAACCCCTAAAATAAAATAAAAATTCTAAATTAGGAATATAGAATAAATTAAACCTATAGCTACACCTACTCTATACTAATTACTTCTATAAAGACCCATAAAACCACAGTACTATCAAAACATGTTTATACCACATTTTAAGGGCCATACTATAACTAGACATATCCTTAGGGGTGTTTCTATAAATTTTGTTATCTCTTCCACAAAGATAGCACATAATCTTATTAAAGCATCAAACATCAGTCTTTTCATGGATTTTATTTTTTGGTAGACCCATTACTCTAAAAAACTCAAGCCGATACCTTATCCCACATCCCATAATCATTAAACATGTAATTTCATTATACCTGAAAATACATTTTGACTTCAAATACTTTAATGTGATGAAATACGTAATATACATCATGGAATTCTAAACCAAATAGAAAGATTCATTAATGGAATTCAATAAATAATAAACAAAGACCTCCTTCTTATTTTCTATAAATATATTGATTATGTGTATCAAATTCATATTAAAACTGTATTAATGTGCCCAAATATAGGTGTTGAGGACTATTTTGAAAATATAAAGATCCATTTTATTTTGATATATTCCTAAAAGGGATGCAGTCATGTATGGAATAAAAATCTTCATCTAGATTAAACTAGAAGAAGATTCAATGACCGATTCACATAAATCCTTACCACCTATGGTTATTAACAATATGGAATGTGCCTTTTATAAAATAGGAACAACATGATCATAACAGTAAAGATCACTCATGTTGTAGATATAATGGTTGTATTCCTCTTAGATCCTACCAAAGCTTCATCAAGTCCGTTATGGACATGAATATCTCACATTTTATCTCTCCTCTAATTCGAGTAATTCCCTCTATAAAATATATCAATATTTATTTTACTTGAAGACATAACTAGGGATAATAAATACCCTCTGATACAAATATGTTATGAGAGGATTTTCCTAGAAACAGAAAAAACCCTATGTTTGATGTTTTATCCCATAACCCACCAACAAAAATGATTCAATCATGATTGAACCTATGATTAACATCTGATGAAAAATATAATGAAATAAAATAGTATACAAAATGACGTGACATGTATAGTGAAAAATTTACATTGAGAATGATAAAAATATATTTAAGGTAAATTACAATGATATTAATTTGGTCTATACTATTTATATCATGATCCATAGAAATATAACCACTTAAAATCATTTTATATCAAAAATAAAACAAGATTGATTATAAACAGTGATATGAGTGATGGAAAACAAGAAAATAAATCAATCCAAACCACTCAAAACACATTCATAAAAATAAATAAATAGAAATAATGACCAATAGTAAAAAAGTAAACTAGAACAAAAAAACTAGACCAAAACCACATTATCATGATCAAAATGACCAGAAGATGCCGCTTAAAACCATCATAGTCCCATTTATTCCTCCTTTGAACTCTCAGATATACAAGATCTCCTATAGAAAAAAATCCACATAGTTAGCCCTAAGAGTTATTTATATTAAGGACTCCAATGAGCACTCTATAATATAGATTGTTTGTTTCCCTTCTAACATTATATATTGGTATAAACTGTGAATGACATCAATATTTCTCTCAATTTACAATAAGGGACTTGTACCACAAATATTCAAAACAAAATCCTATCAAATAATCATCAACAAACTCTCAACAACTGAAGATAGTTAGTAAAATGTGAATATAGCACAATAAGTCATCAAGAAAAATCAATTGGTCTGTTCTATATATGGGTCAATTAACCATTCTGTAAGTGCAACTCGATGAATGTGTAAGGGTATCAAGAAATAATATGTAATGTTACTATGAACGGTTGCATAAGTTTTATTCTATATTATGTTAGGGTATATTGAAGCATAAAATCACTATATAATGGTATCCCACTAAATTTCCCAACCTAATAAGGGTTAATATATCATTGCTTAAATGTGCCCGAGATAACACATTTGTGTAATGAAACCGCTACACACATCATGCCATGGTCAGCTCATAGCTAATTTATTATTTCATAACATCTATTTAAGGGTATTTTGATTCACCGTAAAGGGTAATAGCCAACCCAAATAATGGTATAACACACATTATGATATCAATTTATTGCTAAAACAATCGCTATATAAAGGTAACAACTAACCAACATAAGGATAATCCCTATAAGAAAATGTGCATAAAATGGTAAAATACTTGTCAAATGAAGGTAAAAATATACAGAATGATTCCAACATTATTCTAAAAAAATAAATCAAAAAATTCATTAAATGACATGAAAAATCTCATTCCGCATTACATTAATGAAATAAAAAATATATTGTTTCATTTTTAATATATTCTTGCTTAATTTATCATATATTAAGCTTACAAATATAATTTAAAATCACATGGATTATGTTATTATAGGCATAAAAATGACTAACCTGTTAGTTGGTTTATACAATATTCACTAATAGGAAAACCATATGAACTAAATCATATCATCACAGTATTACAGTCATATAGATTGTACCATAGTGGAACTTGTCTAGTTGTACCAATATATCCACTATATCAAACTTCCAATACAAACACATAATTAAAAAATAATCTATGAAAATTCACTAAACAAAACTCAAACCTTCACTTTACCCTGATGGAATCATCATATACCTAAATCTAGCTATACATATAATATATGAGTTCTTATTCATCTCTCAGGTGCCAATATGAACCCCAATGAATCATATAATGTACACAATTCCTCAAAATAAAAAATCGATATTATAATCATTAACAATAGATAAATATCCCTAATGTAAAAAATAAATGTAGAAGAAAACACATAGAAATAAACTATTGCAAGACGTCATCTGAAATGTATACTCTTGAACCCAATACTCTTAGAAATCAAACCCTACACACAACCTCACATCCAATCATACCCCCTAAAAATCACATAGATATCCAATCATATAATTTATGCTCAAATAAATCCTATGGAATCACATAAATCATACTAATGGCCACAAGACATTCTTAGGGAACCTCAAAAATATCAAAAATCATCGTATAAAATATATTTTTGGGCTATTCTATCCCTTTCAAAATAATTAGTGAAATATCACTTATTGTGGTTGGTGTTTCCACACTAATAACGCATAAAATTATTAAAACATCTACAATACTTCATATCATTGAATTTATTTTTAGGATGAGTCATCACACAAGAATCTCATTCTATGACCCCATATAAAATTTCTCCACCATCAAACCGTGAATTTGAATATCACTAGGAACAAAAAATATGACTTCACGTCCAGTAAATTGATTTAATCACTTCAATACATAATGGAATGTCTAATAGTATTGACTAATTCCTCCACGGAATACATATACCCCCCCTCCTTAGTTTCATCGTCTATAGTTTCTAATCCTAACTCCATCTTTTAAAAACTATATAAATTATTCTATATGTAGGGTTCAAGGACTATATTGAAATTATAATGATTATTTTTCTTTTAATGTCTACCAAAATGGGACCCTGTCATGTAAATATGCTCAAACTTCTAAAATATTTCACTAGTAGCAGTTTCACATACCACTAATCGCAAAACCCTGACACATAGGTTCATCAATAAATGTAAATTTTGAGGTCTCTCTTGTATGAGACAGAGTTGTGATATTCCATTACATCCAATAAAAAAAATTATAATGATCATTTTAGAAATAAGAGCATGCATTTTTACACTGCACAAATTGAAATCATTTTCTCCATAAAAAATGTCAATATCTATCTTAGACAATGATATCTCTTCTATCAATAACAACCCTATGATACCAATCGTTTATGGGAGAGTAGTCTTGGATTTAAAACAACATGTTGGCAGTAGTATCAAACTACACATATATAATAGATATGAATACAATATTTTTCCAAATATTAACAATAAACAAAAACATGAATAAAAAATAGCAGTATCATAAATAATTGGAATATATGCTCGGAAAAAACATAATAAGAATGACACAGATATTATAATGATAAATAAAAAAGGAATTAACCTTGTTTTATCCAATATGAACATACTCTGAAGAAATAGATAGTACATGAAATCATTTTATTAATAAAATGAAAGGTTAAAGCCCAAAAACATGGATACAGAAAAGAAAAACACCAAAATAAAATAGACTAAACAATAGGATCATTGACATTATACTTCAGCATGAATAAATATGCAAGAACAAAAAATGAGGTTAAAATATTTGACAAGAAAGGAAAAACCAAGCTGAATCCCCATTTACAGGGTTCGATGAAACCTATAAAATCCATTATTAACCATTAAAACTACATCATCATTATAAATCACAAAACATCAACCACACTACTAGAAATAACCCTTCAGAGTCAACCATGATTTTTGTCACCTTCTAGGAATTGAATGATTCCACTTCACATTACATCATCCTAATAAATTTTATCATTATCTTTCGAAATTACCACATTGATAATTCAATTTTGTCCATAGTTTTATAGTAAGGGACCTTAGAAACAAAAATTCCAAGAATAAAGCCCTATAAAAACCATAAAAAACTCACAATATATAGAGACAAATGTTCAGGTGTGAAACAACTTAAATAATACATAGAAATATAAACATCAACAATCAGTTCTACTTAAGAGTCTGTCAAACAATGTGTAGGGTCTCTTGTCCATTGTTATAGTGTACCTTGAATCACTATTTATAGGTTTCATGAATTAATTTGGGTGGATATTTCAACTCTGCATATGGGGAGCATGAAATTTGAACCCTCTACATAATGGTGGTTAATCAAAATCCATAACAATATATGTGATGAATTTTTATGGTTTAAATGTAATACCAATCCAATATTATGGTAAAATTGAAACTATGCACATCACATAAGGGTTAGTCGACAACTATTTAAATTTAGTGCAACTATATAACATGTGTATACTTATCCGCATTCAAGGGCATTAGAAATCCACTTAATAGTAGAGTAGTCATTACTATATCTATATATGGTTTACATGATACATACGTAATGTTAATGGCTTTACCATATAAGGGTAAGACGTAAAAATTAATGCAAATGTATGGGTAACATACGAATCATGTAAGGATAAAACCTATCATGTGAACATGTTGTCAATACAATTCTAAGAAAAATAAAAAATAAAAAATAAAAAATAGAGAATAACTAAAATCATGATATTTTTTGTGACGTTAATCAAATAAATATTAGTATATTTTAAATTTCAATATTTGAGGGAAAATTTATTATTTATCTTCCTTGTAAAATAAAATGTAAAATCAGAGAGTTGACATTCTAATAGGCTTTCACTAGACTAACATATCATATTTTTCTAGATTTCTTAACTAAAAGGAAAGCCATGTGAAATAAACATGGTCATCCCAGTATGAGGATCAAATATCATGTACCACAGTGGAAAAATACTTCGTATACCAAAACTTAAACTACTATCAACTTATAATCCATGAAAATAAAAAAAATCTAAAAATACACATTAATCATAACTCATGCATTCTCATCCCTACGATTTAATCATAATATAACTATAAACATACTGAATAATTCCATTAACGATCTTGGTCAGCTCTCTCATTCTTTTAGGATATCCATGGAACCCATACCCTTAGAAAAAGTTCATAAAACAAAACGAAACATGGAATAATAATAATAATATGTGTAAACTAAATCAGAAGATTAGTATTTATAATTAATGAAATAAATGTCTTTGAAACACTAGATAAGAAAATTTATAGTGAATACAGTTGAAAGGACATCAACTGATTTCAAATGGACCTAAAAATATTTCCTACATGCACCCTCTCATACAATTGATGTCCACTATAAATATGATGAAGTTCAAGTCCTAGGATCAAAAAATAATGAAAATCTATAGATTCACCCAAGATATATTAATGGATACTAAATAGGAAAAAAGAACCTCATTACTAACATAACTAAGTTATGACACATCATTTAGGGCCATATTATACATTTATGTATTCATAGGTAAGTATCAGATAATGTGGCTATATTATTGACACTCATAAAAAAACATTGAAAATAGACAACCATATTTCTTTTATTTGATTATATTTTTTAACCCTTCACACTGAGAAAAGTAATCACAAACCTCGCCCCACTTTTCATCTTCTTCACACTATTAAAATAATGACCCCTTGAAAAAACACCTAACTTCACATCCTTTGAAGTTATATAATCCCTACCATACAACAAAAAATCTCATACAATAGTTAATGATTAATTAATGGAATTTAGAAATAAAATAAATGATGGTATTAATCATTAATTTCAACATCTGATTTTGCTTTATCAAACATAATCTTATTAAAACACTGTAAATGATATGTATTGAGGTTCTATGAACCCTCTTCTCATTATAATGATTTATTTTATTTTAAAATCATCCAAATAGGGACCAAATCGTATAAGGATGATTATGATTTAACTAGATGACATTGGAATAAGAATCATAGACCAAATTCCAAAAAAATATGTCAACCATGGGTTTCATCACGAATAGGGCCTCAAATGAGACTTCCTCAATTTTGATCATATACATAAATCCTCTGGATCTATCTTGGATTCAACTTTATATTCCTTCAAAATTTATCTCATTTTCAGTGAAGTGATGGAATAAACATGAATTCCAATCTACTATCCCATTAAAAAACATCAAAAACACACATAATAGCTTCATATTTCTATTTAGATTAATATAATGTTGAAAAACCCATTGTATAAAAAAATTAATGAATCTACAAAAGGGTAAGTTGACTGCTATGTATGTTTCACCAAACCATTATATATAGATACTGTGATCCACTTCATAAATCTACAACAAACCACTTCATAGGGGTCCTCCATCACTATGTATAGGTAGAGAAAAGCATGAACCCCCTACATAAGGGAAAGTCTCTAAAATCATTAATCATTAATGATTTAATCTATTATAGGAAAATGGTAACAATGAACCCACATAATGTTAACATAGACACTATAACCATTAAAAATGATCATTTAGTAGATACCTAAACAGATAAAAAATAATATTTAAGTGTATGATAATCACCATGATAGGAAAAAAAATGACCCACTTATAGGAAGTTTACAGATTACCATATCTATGTAATGGAAAAAAATTAATATGTATTGGTATAGACCATCCCAAAAAAGGTTAATAAATAAAAACATTACATAGATGGGTGACATGCCCATCATTTAAGTGTAAAACAATAAACACCAAAAAGAATTAAAACCAAATATATAAAAATAAATCCCAAATGTTTTAATTTACATGAAACCAGATATTATTAAAGGCACTAATAAAATCAATAAAAAATTGTAAAATTTACATTCCATATTTAAATAATCACAACCTTACAAAAAAAATTTAAAACAAAGGGATGATTTTTGAGAGTAATAAAATAGACTATCCTACCAAAAGGTTCATATTTTCTTCATTGATAAGAAATATAAAAAATATTACATTATAACATAGTAATTTTTGATTTATTACATAAAATAAAACTTATTGAAACCCATAAGATCAATATTCCTCGTGTCATTGGGAATCAGATAAATGGAATATCATATTCTTATATGGATAAATCAAAATTATTAAAAATTCTCAAAACATGTTTATAATATTTCCTTGATCTTTTAAAATTGTAGGGTATAACATGGTGACCATTATAAGAAAATAATAAGATATCAAGACCACTAAGTGAATAAATATATTGTAATAAGAAAAATCAATAAATAAAATTCAAGAGGGAAAAAATTTTAACATAATATACGTGGGTAATAAACGTAAACAATGAGACATTGTATAACACAATATCTTAATGTTGACAGGGGAAATTGAAAACAACATTAGACTAGAAATAATATTTATAAGGTAGGGATAACCACAAAGGAGTCATAATATAATATTCTTAATTTACCATATCTTGTATTATACATAGAATACCAGGAGTCTAAATCATTATCCAATGAATTGGAGACCATTTGTGTGCACCCATTCATAATCATATCATGTACAAGAATATGTGTGCCACATGGATCCCAAAACACAAGAATGTGTTTCATAAATTTTAACTTCCAGATAATGGAGTGTGAGTGAAATAAATGTATGTACTCAATAAAAAATTTATTGGATAATCTAATGGAATATTAATAAATATAAATGTGATTGGATAATCAAGACACAATTATTTTTATATGAAATTTCATAGTGAAATCTTTACAAAAAAATGAAAATAAATAATGTTTTTTAAAATGGTTCAATGAATGAAAAACGTATCTATCGTAGTTTTTGCAACAAAATTACACTGTGAGGGATGTGGAAAAAATATATCCCAACATTAGGAATTCCAAATCAAATGCATAACTAAAAAATCTTCATGATTGGAGAAAAAGAGAGAAAGGTCCCTTACTAAATTCCATCGTATTAACAGCATTGGTACATGTTATAACAAGAGTTAAAAAAATATATCTCATTATTTTGACTTAAAATGGATAGTAAAGGTAAATTTATAAAGACGAAGAAAAATTACACAATTATAACTCTAATGGCTATATATGTAGAATATGTTGGATGAGAAAATAACTGAATTAGATACCATACTAAATTTAAACTTAGTAATGGATTAGGTAGAAGTAATAACTAGATGGGATATATTAGTTATAATTATAATAGAATAATTTTTATAGTAAATGGATATTTATAAAGGATTTAAAATATAACAATATGAGCATAAAAGGAAAAAATACAAACATATTTCATGAATGGAGTATCCAAGAGAGGGGTCCCTTAATAAATAGCAGTATAATAATTACTTATGTAAGGTTACTAACGAGAGTGGATAAATGATATCTAATTTAAATAACATTAACTAGTTTTTAAAGGGACATTTATTAATAATCAACCATGATGAAAACTAATATTCAAAATGATAAATACAAAAAAAATCATGAATGGGGAAAAAGAAAAATATATTCGTTACCTTGATGATTTTATCCCTAAATTGTGATGGTGGTACCTTGTAAATACGATGTAACCATCGACGTACTCTTCGAGGGGGAAAAGGACATAAAATATTGTTTTTAAATTTATAGTGGAGAGTAATGGACAATAGGTGGTATTTATACATGAGGAGATGTGGGATTAAAATGAATAATTATTGATTATTTTTCCATATAGGCCAACAACTAATGGGAAAATTAAATTCGAGAAATTATAACTTATTAATAATGAGTGGGAGTGTTTTTTTAAATTATGATGCATCAAAAAACCTAGAAAAATCATCCAACAATCCAAATAATTTCATAATATCCAAAAATAATAATTTGTTTTCAAAATTACAATTTTTTATGAAAAATTAATTATAAAATTAATTATTCGAAATGTTTATATAAAAATTCATTTTTATGCTAATTATTTTAAATATTTATTGAAAAAAAATGTCATAAAATTTTATTCATTCAGACATAATAATGTTTTAAAAAAAATATTTGTTCTCGTAAAGCATCAATTTTATCTTTTTCTCAAAAAATCCATATTTCTTAGAAAATACGAAAATTATAACCATAATCTAATTTATCTATGATGCGCCCAAAAATGAGGTAATTTTTTTCAAAATAATTCACTTAATTTGTGAATATTATCATTAAAATAAAAATACTCATTTATTTATATTTATAAATTTCATATAAAAATAAATATTCTGACAATTATTAAACATTCCTAGTACTTATTTGAAGTATAATATCATTCAAAATGTTTATAAGATTATTTCATTAAAATAATATTTTTTAAAACTCATACATTTAAAATAAATCATTATTTTAATTACATATACACAGTGTCAAAAAATTCATTTCTAAAAAAATCCCTATACATAATTTATTAGGAAAACAAAATAAATATAGAGAAATGATATTATTGATTAGTGGTCAAAATTCTCATCAGCCAAGTTATAAAATGTTGGTCATTCCTAACGTCCATATTTCCTTCAAAATACACTAAATCTGTTAATTTATATTAGACTACATTTCTTACATGTTTCTTTCAAATCCCTACAAAATTCCAATTTTTTTCAATGCACATATCCTTATTTTTATGAACATTTAGGAGGGGAGGTCTTTTTGGGAGGTTTCAAGCCTGTTGAGTTTATTTCAATGACTGTAGTATTATTATATATGTATATATTTTTAGTTACCTTTATATTATTAATCTATATGAACATATAAGGTGTAATTTTTTATCAATTGTAAAATTAATTCTATGTTCTAATAATAATTAAGTCGTTATAAAATAAGAGTTATATTAATAAAAAAATGGAATCTCCATGGAGTTACATTCTTTCACCCTTATAGATATTGTTTCCATCAAATTTATTATAATTTTTTATACATGTTCAGACCCTAAATATAAATTTCCAATCCTGATCCATAAGGTTCTGCATACATTGAAAAAAATTCTATTACTTTCACCTAGCATTGAAACTATATTAATTAATATTATTGATGAAATTCATTCCATCAATAAGGTCTTAATCCTTGGACCATATCATGAAGATAAAGGGTTCATGAAGGGTAATGGTGCCACAAGAAATTTTAAAAATCTACTATTTATATTATCAAAATTAAACTACCATGGAATAGATTAAATAGATTGAAACATTATAATATACATAAATAGTTATTTATTATTAATATATAATTTCCTGACATCGATTTGAAATTTGTTTTTATAAAATATCCTTATAGGTCATTCATTAATTGTAATAATATTTTCTTTGATACTTCCATAAATACTAAAATATAATATTTGATACATATCATTTGTGCATATTTCAACCTATTTTGTATCTCTATCAAAATTAATATGTTCTTTATATTATTTAGTTTGGTTGATGAGTTAAAAATTAACGTAAGAGTACATTCCATTAATAATATGACAGGAATATATAGAAGAAAATATTTTTTTATAAAAATCCATGATACTTGAAATAATGGGGGGATAGTTTAGGTATTAGATTCCTCATAATATTTTTATAGGTAACGTGGATAATAATAAAAATAGTTTCAAAGTCATATTATTATGAATTTAGTAAATTCCATGCAATTAAATTTTCTAAAAGAGATAAATGTGATTTTTTTGAATTCCAAATTCTATATTGTTGAATGAAATATATATTATTTATATAATATAATTAATATAAGAAATAAACTACTCACCACTGAATATAATGTCATCATATTCTTTGTATTACAAGCCTCCATATAAATACAATATTGATAATTCTAAGTGATATATCATATATTATGTGAAAAATTTATACCTATATTATATAATTCATCTCATATCTATTAATCATGCCCACAACATTAGATTAGTCTTCTTTCATGTCATGTTATATCACTCTCGGATCAATATAGGATTCATTTATTTTGGAGTTTTCATACTGTAACCCTAATTCCTTAAATTAGTATCCCAAAATTATTATCAAATATCTAAAAAAACATTAAAGTAAATGTTATTAGATTTTTGTATATCCTCTACCAATAAAAGTACATATCCTTTATTATATTCCTTAAATTAAGAAACCATATGTTTTAATCATGGCTATCCAAGATCTATTTCATAATAAAAACACTAATGGGGATTTTTTCACATAATAGTTGTTTGTAATAAGCTAATGAATTTAATTAATATTATCCCATGGGTATTTCAAACAATTTATTTATTAAAGACAATTTTCACAGTAGTTCAAAATTGAGTCTATCTCAATATGGTGTCTTTTGGGTTGCTACCCCTAGGGGCATTGGTGTAGAAGCCTCGTCAACATATATTGTATTGATATGGATGTATTTTATAAGAAACCACATACTCAATAAATTTCCAAAATGTTATGGATTTATTAACTTGAATAGTATTTGTGTCATCTCTCCTTTTTATTACATAACTTTTCATTACATTTTACAAACATAGGATCATTAAAGTATAGTTTCTTGATTATCAGGAACCTAATACATGAAAATAACATAAAAAATTATTCTAAACAACTTTTAAGGCTTCATCATAAGTTCATCCTAGGTAGAATTACTGCATCTCATAAACTTGAGACATATATTCAAAGGAAATGGTGCGAAGAAAGCCTAGTAGTGTAAACAAGAGAGTCAATGTACTTGTGATATCAATATGAAATTGAATAAAGGCATGAAGACATGAGAAATTGAAGAATAGGCATATCATAAAGAAAATAACATGGAACATAACATGAATATTTGGCTACAAAATTTCATTTAGATAATAAAATCTCTATCATGACGTTCAATCCCCATGGTGTGGTTAAAAAAATTACCATGGTTATTCACAAATGTATCGTTAAAATTTCCATCTCTAGAGATTAAGTCTTTACCCAACGTATTGGAGCATTATCAGGGCGCACCATTAATTATACTTTTTTATCATTTGATCCACATATATCATAATTAATAATTTCATTAATAACTCTTATAGAATTAATGAAATGGGTTTCATTTCATAGTCATAACATTATAAAATTTTCATTAAAGACGTGATCTTTTTGTCACTTTAAACCCAATGAAATGTAAAGTGGGTATCATGTATGTAAATCCCATAATTTAAAATAGAAAATTTTGATATATATGTGAATACCTCTGTAGAATAAATAGCTTTGAGTATTCACATAACAAAATAAATAAATTTGAGAAAAAGAGAGTGACATTTTGAGACAAAAATTCTGCAGCATAATGGCTATGTTTCAGGGTTTTAGAAAATATTGAAAAGAGAGGGGAAATGAGTCACCCCCTCATAAATGATCCATAAAACAGATTAGGGAAAGAATATAAAGGATATAAGAACATGATAATGAAATTTTAAGGACATGACATATGAAATGAAAAACATGAAAGGAAGAGAAAGATGATTTCTGTTCTGAAAAATATGGCAGCCTAACAGCATCACATAAAACATCAAAAAAATGAATTGAGGATATTTAATAGGGTCTCTAATAATATGAACATAAAATAACAGTATGATGGATATATATTTAATACCCCAACATAATAAAAAGGAACTTGAAGGACTTGACATGAAAATATAACATAAAAATAAGAAGGGTGAGAGAATCCCTTACAAAAATTCGGTAGCCTAACAACGCCACTTAAACATTATTAAAATGAATTGAAAAGAGAAATAGGGGGTCTCTAATCATATTAAAATGAAATGGACAGTAGGATGAATATAATAGAACATCCCTAATATAAGAAAATTGAGCTTAAAATAAATGAAAAAAAGTATAATACATGAAAAGAAATAGAGAGGTAGGATCCCTTAACTTGAACAGTAATTTCAAAATCAGGATGTTTGGGACCTTGGGAGGCTTAAAGGAACCCTGGGAGGACTCCATGGGAGGTATAGAGAACAGAACATCGTTGATGAGGATTTTGGAATGGAAAGGATGAGGTAACAGATTGGTATTTATAGGGGAATTGAGGGGACAAAGCATTAATTGCCAATGGACACCTCATCGGTGGTATTGGAAAAACCATGGGCTTTCCCATGGTATATGCCCTTGGTATTGGACACATGGGACACATCAAAACTGATCTTACTATTCATAAGTCGACCAAAAAGATCACATAATTATTACATCCTTAATGATGTCATTAAACACCCAAAACTAATAACTGTATTTTCACTATTTAACGATAAATCATCTTGCTCAAAAAAATCCAAATAATTCACCTTAACAAAATATCATTGCTCTAATTTCAAAAAATAAACTACATTTTATGAAAATAATTTTCTATATATTTTTAATTTAATTTTAAAATAAAAACAATATTCACTAAAAATTCATTTTTTTCAGAAAAACCTCAAATAATCACCATAAACTAATATCGATGCTTTGAATTCAAAAATGAATGCCATTTTATAAAAATAATTTTCTAAATAATTTTTATTTAATTTTTAATTAAAAAAAACTATTCACCGGAAAAAAATAATACTTAACTAATAATTTCTGAAACATTTATTTATGTATTTTTTTGAATCACAATACTTAATCAATGTGCCTAAATTATATTAATACATTCTTTAAGTGTGATTACTATGACATTTGGTCAAATTACTAATCCTAAGCGTAAAATCACTATTCATAATTTAATATAAATAAAAAATTACGTTGATCATATTAGACTCTAAATTTCATACTGAAATCAACTGTAGAAGACCATTTTTTGTAAATCATTAAACATTGTTAATTATTTAAGGATTACATAATTATTTTAAAAATGCCTTTTTTTTTCAAAATTCATCAATAGTATAAATCCAATATTTATCTGGACACATGAGATTTAGAAACATCACGATAATAATAAATCACAATTATTATTTAAATCAAAGGATTACACAAGGTAGTTACTGTCTCGTTACATAGCCCCTTATAACACCATCGTAGGACCTAAGAGTAAGGTGTGCTAGGGTGATAGAATCATGGGGAAGCATGGACAACATTGCTCTAGTATTGATTTCTATCATAATGAACTTCTCACTATGGCGATTCTGTTCCAGATTCACATGATGATGTTCGGGTTGGGTTTGGTCTAGAGAAAAGCCCAAAGGTGCTACCACCATCCCGAATTCTGTCAGATGGGCATCGGTCGGCCCAATACTACTGGATGGGGCCATCAAATTTTCTTTCTATATTAATTAATCATGATCCCTTTTATTTATAGACAATAATCACAACATTTAGTTTCTAATGGTCATATTTACCAACGGTTATATAACAGTTGAAACCCAATGGTCTTATTTTAATTATACTCATTTTATTGAATGTAATAGTTTTGTTGAGTATATAATAAAATAACACTCAAATTTAGGGAACAAAATTTATTCAATATTTCGGGTCGTTACATTCTTCCCCGCTTAAAAAATTGCGTCCTAGTTATTTTAAAATTGGGCTTGGAAATTTCATTGAATATCAAACATTGGAAAAAGAGTCATAAAACTATTACTTTAAATGAACTAAAGTGAAGTATAAAGGTCACCTGACTTAACCCATACTAGTATTCCATGTAAGAAAACATGGATATGGAAGAGAAGAAAGAAGGTCCAGTTCTGATGGAGAGTGATATAAAACATGAATAGGGTAATATTAACCAAAATAAGATAACAAAATTATGATGTGTTGAACGATCTTGGATTACTTAGTAGGAAACGTAATCAAACAATGTTATTGTTTTACATTCCTTTTTATAATTTTGAGGAATTAATTTACGAAATAGAATAAAAACATAAGGAAATATAATTACCTTATTGAAGTGTTTCATCCTTTAAGATGTTTCTATTGAGACTAATCTTTTCTCAAAACAATGATCATTCAAAATGACTTGGTCTCATCAAAAGCACAAGAATCATCTTTTAGAGAATCACATAATCAACAAAAGAAAAACTATATATTAACCTTGTATTTAGTCATCAAATAAAACTAAAATGATTAGTATTAGATCATATAATCCTCAAAAGGATAATCCATTATAAAAAGAAATAATAATATTAATCTCCAAAATTCAACAAAAGTACCCAATGTTCCCGAAAGACCATTCAATACACAATCATCCTTAAATTTTTTAAGAATAATCCAAACTTAGATTGGAACCCAAAACTCAGAAGGTTTAAATTACATAGTCTTCTCCAATAAATCTTAAAATTTATCTCTAAATAACACCAAATACAAATAATGTCTCATACTAAAGTGTAATTATCCTATTCACATATTATCAATTCTTGGTTCATCATTTTCCATAAATAACCCAAATCACCAATTGTCCACAATAAATACATAAAAAACTCAACCATTACTCCTAAATTTAAATCCTGTAGTATTTTATTTCCCTTAGTCATATAGTACTCTAAAAGAGAAAACGTCCTCCAAAATATCCTTTATCAGTTAATCACCAAATCATTTTTAAATACAATGGATATACATTTCATAAAAGTAAGATTATAAAATAAACTTATTCATGATCCATAAAATATTAGGTGCATTAGTCAGTCTGAAAGGTATAACAACAAACTCATAATAATTATATCTTGATTGGAAGACAGTTTTTTTGAATATCATCATTTTTCACCCACAATTGATGATAACTAGAACGAAGATCAATCTTAGAGAAGAACTGAGTCCCACAAAGTTGGTCAAATAAGTCATCAAATCTTGGAAGAGATTATTTGTTCTTTACTATAATCCCATTCAGTTTTCTATAATCAATGCATAGCTGTATTGATCCACCCTTCTTCTTCACAAGGAGAACTGGTGCTCCCCAAGGAGACACACTTGGTCAGATAAACCCATTCCCCAAAAGGTATCATTGTTGTTTCTTTAATTCCTATATCTACACATTTTCTATCTTATAGGGGGTATTTGACATCAGATGTGATCTAGGTACGAGTTCAATAGAGAACTCTATCTCTATTTCTAGGGGAGGTCCGAGTAACTCCTCAGGAAATATGTCATCGTATTCCTAGACGATGGGGACCTTTTCTAAAATAATAAATCATTTGTGAGAAAATAATTTCATTTTAGAATTTTAAAATTAATAGCATTTTATGTATTAAAACTTCATGCTTAGACAATTACATTCTTATATTATTCCTTCATAGGGATTCAAAAAAGCTTGCAATTAACAAAACATATCAACCGATAGTATCGTAACCAAGAGTGCAGCAAGGCCTGTTGTCATGTACCCATTCCCATTCGAGTCTAGATCAAAGTGGTGTTTTTGGGTTTTACCCCAATGTAAATATGTGCTAGAGCTACCTCTACCTGCTTGTATCCAGACAAGGACGTATTTTCATGATAATCCACTTACTGAGTACTCAACAAATTACAAGGAAGATTTCATATATTTAATCATTTATATAGTGTTCATCCTAATGATTTCATATCCAAATGTCAATATATAACTAAAATATCCTTTGGCACCAACATTTACATACCACATTTTTATTACATAACTTTTCATTACATTTATAACCAAAAGATCATTAAAGTCTAGTGTCTTGGAAATTAGGAACATAATACATGAAAACAACATAAAACATTCTTCTAAACCACATTTAAGGCTTCATCATAAGTTCATCCAAAGTATAATTACTGCATCTATTAACTTGGTGACATATATTCAAAGGAAATGGTGAGAAGATATCACAGTAATGGTCAAAAGGTAGTCAATGTACTTGTGATATCAATAAGAACATGATTAAAAACATGAAGACCTGAGCAATGGAAGAACATGAATATCATAAATAAAAGAACGTGGAATATAAAATGAATATTTGGATAAAAAATTTCATTTAGACAATCATTTCTGTATCACCATGTTCTATCCCCAAGGTGTCGTTAAAAAAATTACCATGGTTATTCACCAAGGTATCGTTAAAATGGTCATCTCTAATGATTAAGTCTTTACCCAATGCATTGGAGCGCTATCCGGGTGCACGATTAATTTTTCATTATTATCATGTAATAAAATTATATCATCATCAATCATTTCATAAATAACCCATATTTCATAAAAGAAATGGGTTTCATTTCATAGTCATAACATTTTAAAATCTTCTTTAAAGAAGTGATCGTTATGTCACTTTAAACCCATGGAATATAAAAGAGGGTCTCATGTATAAAAATCCCAGAATATAAAATATAAAATTTCGATATATATGTAAATACCCATGTAGAAGAAAGATCTTTGATTATTAACTTAATAAAATAAATGAATTTGGGAAGAAGAGAGAGACATTTTGTGACAAAAATTCTGCAACATAACGGCTATGTTACAGCGTTTAAGAAAATATTGAAAAGAGAGGGAACATGGGTCACCCACTCATAAATGATCCATAAAATATTATAGGGATAGAAAATAATGTATATAAGAACATGGTAATTAAATTTTAAGGACATAATATATGAAATGATAAATGTGAAAGGAAGACATATAATATTTCTCTTATGAAAAAATTTGCTGCATAACAGCATCACATAAAACTAAAAAAAGTTGAATTGATGAGATTAAACATGGTCTCTAATCATATGAACATAAATGAACTGTATGATGTATATGGATATCATACACCAACATAATAAAAAGGAACATGAATGATATGATATGAAAATAGAACTTGAAAATGAGAAGGGTGAGAGAATCCCTTACAAAAATTCGGCAGCCAAACAGCGCCACTTACATATTAGTAAAATGAATTGATGAGAGAAAGAGTGGGTCTCTCATCATATGAACATGAAAAGGATAGTATTATGAATATAAAATAACATCCCTAAGATAAAAACATGGAGCATAAAATTAATGACATAAAGGGTAATTCATGAAAAGAAAGAGGGAGGTATGATTCCTTACCATGAAGAGTAACATCGAAATATTGATGTTTGGGTCCTTGGGAGGCTAGAGGGCACAATGGGAGGACTCCATGGGAAGTAAGGAGATCATAACATCATTGAGGAGGATTTTTGAATGGAAAGGATGAGATAACGGCTTGGTATTTATATGGTATGTGAGGGGACAAAGCATTAATTGCCCACGGACACCTCATCAGTGGTGTTGGAAAAACCCTGGGCTTGACCATAGTATTTAGCCTTGGTATGGTCCAGGTGGGACAAATCATTCCTTATCATACTATTAATAATTCAACCAGAATGATAACATAGTTATTATATCCTTAATGATGTCATTAAAGACCTGAAACTAAAAACTATATTTTCAATATTCACCAAAAATTCAACTTTCTCAAAAAAATACCAAAAATGTACGTTAACCAAATATCGATGCTTGGATTTCAAAAAAATATACTCAATTTTATGAAAATAAATTTCAAAATATTTTTAATTTAATTATAAAATAAATACAATATTCACTGAAATTTTTTTTCCAGAAAAATCCCCAAAAATCACAAAAACCAAATATCGATACTCTGGATTCTAAAATCTACTTCATTTTATAAAAATAAGATCCTAAATATTTTTAATTTAATTTTTAATTAAAAAATGCTAATCACTTGAAAAAACTAATACTTAACTAATAATTTTGGAAATAGTTATTTACCTATTTTATTGAATCACATTACTTAATCAGTGTTCCTAAATTATATTAATACTTTCTTTAAGTTATATATCCAATCCATTTGGTCACATAACTCATCCTTAGCGTAAAATCACTATTCATAATTTATTATTAATCAATAATTTTTTTGATCTTATTAGTCTCTAAATTTCAAACTGAACACAAATATAGAAGACCCTTTTTTGAAAATCATTACAGTTTTTTAATTATTTATGTTTTACATATATATTTTAAAATATCATTTTTCCAAAATTCATCAATAATATACATCCTATATTTATACGGACACTAGAGATTCACAAAAATCACCATAAGATGAATTCACAATAATTATTTAAATCAAATTATTACACAAGGCAGTTACGATCTCGTTATATAGCCCCTTATAAAAACAGAATAGGACTTAAGAGTAAGGTGTGCTAGGGTGATAGAAACTTTGGTCAGCTTGACCAACATTGACTGAGTAGTGATTTCTATCAGCTTGAACTACTCATGGAAGAAATTCTGTTCTAGCATCACACGATGATGTTCAGCTTGGGTTTGGTCCAGAGCAAAGCTCAAAGGTGAAACCTCCACCCCGAGTTCTGTCAGATGTGCTACAATCGGCCCGAGACTACTGGATGGGGCCATCAGATCTTCGTTCTATATCAATTAATCATGATCACTTGTATTTACAGACAATAATCGCAACATTTAGCTTCCAACTATCATATTGACCAACTGTCATATAATAGTCAAATCACAATGGTCTTATTTTAATTATACTCATTTTATTAAATGAAATAGATTTTTTGAGTATAAAAAAAATAACACTCAATGTTAGTGTTCAAAATTTCAGGTTGTTACTATAGTATACCAAAAGCATTATATAATATTTTCTAATACTAATCTCAAAATTATATAGACATTATTTTGAAGCCATCTATGAAAATCATATGAATTTTTCTCATTTATAAATTATTTATTATATAATAGAAAACCTAGTAAAAAACATATGTTTTAGAATCCTACTGTATTAGTGAATTATGTAAAAAGAATATTATATTTTACAATTATAAAACATAATTATCAAAAACATAATTAACAAGATTCTAATATTCCACTAGAAAATTAAATTATAGCGAATATCCGGGGGACAGACATAAGATGGGGATGAGTTATAAATCCCATTAATTGGTTAAAAATGAATCGAATTATAATAAAATACATGTGATTAAATATGAAGAAGAATAAAACATATGATTTGAGAGTCATATTCATGAACAATGAGGCATGTTATACTACAATAGAATAAATGTAATAAGGGAATGTGAAAACAAAATTATACATGATGTCATAATAATAATTCAAGGTTAGAAAATAATACATCAAAACATGATGTGGTTTCGATAACCTCCCATCCACCATTAATGGAATTTCAATAGACTAAGATAGTACCCAATGCATTTGAGTTCTATTTGGGCACACTTATTCATAATCATATCATGTACATGCATAATTGTTCCACATAGATCAAATTACATATGGTTACCATTAATCCATTTTGACCAAATGATCATGGAGTGCATGTTACATAAAAGTATTTGCACAAAACATTAACTATTAGAATATCTAGGTAAATACCCATGAATGGAAATAGGGTGGATAACCACAACACAATCATTGGTCTTGAGAAATAAGAGTGAAATTAGGGTAGCATAACGATAGAACATGCTGATTTTTACAAAGGTTTAATGTGAAAAAATGGGGATACAATCATTTAGAAATCAGAATTATAGTATGTATGTTGTGAAAAAAATTCCATAATTATAAATTAGAAACCAAGGGAACAGTATAAATAATGGTATTGAATGGAAAAGAAGAGAGAGAGAGAGGTCTATTACTAAATATCAATATAGTAGCGACTTATGTAAAGATGATAAAAGATGGGATAAAAGTTATCTCATTATAAAAAAATAAATTGGAAAGTACAGGTAATATATATATAATTTCTTGAAAAAATAGAACATTGAAATTTAAAATGCTAATACAATAAAGTGCCATGAATGGAAAAAAAGAGAAAGAGATCCCTTACTAAATTTGGAAGTAATAGCAACATTGTAAAATGATATAAAGAGTAGATATCAATCAACAATACTTATAATAAAATAAATTATATTGTAAAATGAAAATTATAAAGGCTTTAAAAAATTACCAATTCATATTTAAAAGATTAATAGAGACAATATTCAGGAATGTAAAAGAAGGAATTGAGGTCCCATGCTATATTTTTCCTTAGTAACGACTCCGTTAAATATTATAATGATAGGGAACATATGATATCTAATTATAATAAAATATATTGGATAATAATGTTACATTTAAAAATTATTTTCAATGTAGCCAATTTATATTATAATGATAAATATAAATATGAATCTTGAATGGAAAATAAGATAAATATATCCCTTACTAAATGTCTTCCATTGTAACATATTTTATAAATGTTTTTATTATAATGTATAAATTATATATTATTATATTAAAATAAATTGTTCAAAAAGTAGATATTTATAATTTCTTGACTATATAACACGTTGAGATTCAAAACCACAAATAAAATGATGTTTCTTGAATGGAAATGAAGTGAGTTAGGTCCCATACTAAATTCTTGCATTGTAATGGCTTAAGTAAATGTTATAATTTATGAAGATAAATGACATATCATTATAATAAATTTTATTTTGATATAAAAGGAAAATTATAATGTCATTAAAAATTTTCTAATTGATATTCAAATGTATAAATAAAATGTGTAAGTTTGACCTGAAAAGAAGACGAAGCGATCCATTACATAGAATATTTGCATCATAAATTATGAGAGTGGAATCTTGAAACCCTGAGGGAAAATTGGACATAATATTTTGGAGGAATAATTACAAAAAAAATCTTTTTGAATTTCTATAGGAAAATATTTTCTAGTACGTAGTATTTATACTTGACGAGCTGTGGATTTTAATGAATTAAATATTTATTATTTTTTCCTATATGCCATAAACTTGTGGGAAAACTAAATTAAAAACAATTATGTAAAATTAATGAGCCTCAGAATGTGTAAGGAAGTTATGTTATTTATAAAACTTAGTTACATATTCCATCCATCCCAATATATGCACATAATCCAAAATATAGTAATAATTAGAAAAATATAATTTTTGGATTGAAATTTAAATAGTAAATTTTCTAAATAAAATGGACTATTTTCAATTTTTTTTTGATAATTATATATTTATATTTTTAAATATAAACAACTTACATAATAATTATTCATGATGACTAAATATAGATTTCATATATACATAGTTCTCATAATGTACAAACATTCAAATTTTCACAAAAAATTCAACATCATCATAAAATCCCCAAAAAATAATCCTCATATAATTATGATGTTAAAATTAAATGGAATTGTATTATTTTATAAAAATAATTCAATAAGTTTGAAAATTTCAATTTTAAATAATTATCCTTATATATTTATGTTTCTTGAATTAATAGTAAAATAATCATTCTGGCCATTAAAAAAATAATTATGACATCACTAAAATATAATAGAATTTGTAGAGTGTTTTGTATTATCATTTTATGAAATTTTTTTACTCATATAGTTACAATAAAAAGTAATTTTATTTACATAATTATTGATTTTCAATAAAAGTATTTTTTTAAATAATATAAATAGTAAAATTATTATGCAAACAACAAAACTATTGAACAACTATATTATTTATTTATTGTCATAATGCCCAAAATCTGTATATTGCAATGTTAATGAAGTCTAATAGTAAAATATCACTATATTTACAACATTTTCATCACTTTATCACACACTAAATTTCATTCAATGGTTCTTAAAAAACCATTGTCAATATCAATTATTTTTATAACTTTCCACTTTGTTTTTATGATATTTATTTCTTGAGAGATCTTATATATATATTATAACCATGTGGAGATTATTTTAATTAATATATAGTTCATACATATGTGAATCCCATTACAGGACATCATTTTATTATTCTATATCAATTCATGAGGTGTAATTTTCTTTTATAAATTAATAGTATTTTTATGTGCTCGTAATATAACATTCATTATAAAATATGTGTTCTATTAATAACACAATTTATAATTCCTAAATTTATAGGAAAAGACAAGGAACTAAATATTTTAATCCTAGTATGTCCCTCAAATAAAACATATCACGGGGAACATGTCTTCCCCTAGAAACACATCTAATATAATAAAATTCGGGAAGAAGATCAAAAATTAGAAAAAATGTAATTATCTTCATTAAATAGAACTCATTCCGTCACATACCAAGGCTTCCATTATCTATTGCATGCAACCAGATTTGTACAATCTATCAAAGGGTGTTGTCATCTCTCCCATGAATGTAGGAATCCAAGAAATTCATATTTCAAACAATTTCCAAAATAAAAAATGAACCACATCATAATAAAAATATTTAATATAAAAATATAAAAAAGTTAAATATTTATAATTTAATTGTTAAACATAGAAGAAAACAAATACAAAGAATATAGAGTTGGATAACATGCAACAAGAACCCTCCTGAACGAAAACAGAATTGAAAGCCTTCCCTTCCCCCACACTCTCAACCCAAATGGGGCCCCTACATATAAAATTTAGATCCAGTCCTATGATCACCGAATAAAACCCACCCATACCTAAAATAATCTATACTATCTGTTTATATACATAATCAATGAACATTGGTACTAACATATTACAGATATAACACTTTGTATTGGGTTATATTTTTTCAGGACATTTCCTCTTTATAATACGTATTAGTGTGGATGATTTTTCCATAATGATAGAACTTAAAATGACTACCATCCTTTATATAATTTATATTATTTTTAGGTTGACCCTCAACACTTAGAATTCACACCCAAACATCACCCTATTTCATAGAAAATTTAATCTATGCATCTAAAGATCCATAGACAATAAAACTATTTTCTATTCCTCTAAATTGATTTAATTTGTATCATTCGTCATTTTATCATCAATCAAAATGAATGATTCATCATTGAACTTTTGAAATAGGCAAACCTCATTTTCATCAATAAATTTAGAATCTAAATTGGCTACCTCTAAAACCATATTATTAAACCCATAAAAATATGTTTATAAAAGGGGTCAAAGACCATTTAGAATTATTATTATAAGGATTATTTTTAATATTCATTAAAGGATACTACTTATGTTAGTATGGTGAAGAATAAAATAGATTACTGTAGTTTAATATTCATGGATCGCATTTTAAAAAACCTTTTAACATAGTGTTAACAAAAATTCAGAATGGAACATTTCAAAAAATTAGGATCAATATCCTCATAAGAGTTCGTGGACACTCCTTTAGTGTAGATTGTTGTGATCTTTCTATTAGATCATGATAACACTACATCAATTCATATGAATACTAGAAGATCTCGCATTTTAACTCTCCAAAAATTTATGTCGTTCCTTTAATCAAACATCCCAATATGTAGCTAGACAAATACGTCTCTAGGATCAATAAAAACTATTTGAAACAATTTTTTATGGGATGAAATAACATGAGAAATGAAAATCCCCAAATAGAGTAAAGTATCATTAAATCCACACACAACTATGATGAAAAAAGAATCTTTCCTAAAAGTAACTGTCTAAAAAGAAAAGAATACAGTATAATAAAATAAAATATGATAGGAATAGTATCATAAAAAATATATAGTAAGAATATAACGAATATATAAATGGTAAAAAAAATTATGTGGTTCAGACCAATTTGGCCCCACACAATAACTAGAACACCACTAGAAAACATTTAATTTATATAATAAAATATACAATATTAAAAATAGAGATACATGTAAGGGAAAATAGGAAATGAAAAAAAAACTGAATATGAGGATCACCCAAATAAATATTTCATTGTAATAAATAAGCATGAAGTTCAACCAATTCTAATACTATCACCATGAATGAAAAAATACAACAACCCCTTATAGGGGATTGATCTAACCTATTTAATTACCTAAAAATCACTATTTTCATTATCCTCTTTTACACTCACACATCTACAAGATATTCATCGGATGAAAATCCCCAGATTTAGCTACAGTTGCCATCTCGAAAATTAACATAAATAACACCTCCCCAAATCAGATTGTATCACTCACATCTCTCAAAATCATTCCAATTCACCACAACGTGCATTAATTTTTATCTATTTTTTCAATAATTGGAATCTGGAACAAAAAAATATTTTAAAAAATTACATTAAACATCCTCACAAAACTCATAATAGATCGAGAAAGGTGTTTCGATGAGAAAAATGAAAAATAATTATTTTCATCATAATCCTAAATGGATGATGCTATAAAACAATTTTTTAAAAACTATATAACTGTAATTATATCAATTCTTAACAGTTTGGTGAAATTATACTTTTATGCACCATCAATAGTTCTGTAAGGGACTTTCCTTGTTATGTTTAGGTTGAAAAACACCAAACATGCAATGTAATTGTTGTGATCCAATAGAATTAGTCATGTGAGGATTTGTTATTCATTTCATAAAGTTACCAAATATCCTAGATAAGGGTAATTTATAGAACACAAATTACACATGAGGTTCATCTACTAGCTATGTAAAGGTAGGACTATAACTACAGAAAAGGAATTTGAGCCCCAAGAAAGGGTGAAAACCAACCCATAAAATTGTTGTGAAAACATTACCAATGTTATGTATGGGTGAAATGATTCCAAGGTAAATATTATATCAAACCCACATAATAGAAAGCCTTACAAATCGATGCCTACATAATGGTAACATGCACCTCATGTAAGGGTAAAACAGAACATCATCAAATTAAGTGAGACCAAATATATAAAAAAATGGAAAATTTTGAAATAATATTAAACAAAAGATTAATCATGACATAAATCAAATAATAAATAAATAAAATTTATTTTTTATAATTAATATTTGATGTTATGCAAACCGTTCCATTTGAAAATTTAACGTAGAAACAATGAGAACGTATACTTTATAGCCTGTACTAGACTAACCAATTAGATAGTTCCATAAATCATCAATAACAAGGAAACCCTAACAACTAAACAAGACCATACCATTATGCCTATCACATAGTATATACCACTATGGAACATGTCTACTCAAAATAATACATCTATTACTACCAACTATTAAAATAATCGTTGAAATACAAAACAATATAAGAAAATATATTAAATAGAACAAATACATTAACAAACAAATGACTCCATCAACACATATCTAAAACCAAATTTACCAGCTCAATTATAGGTCAGGTCTATCTCTACCATACCTCTAGGACTCCCAAAGAAACTAGACCAGTAACCAATTATTTAAATAAAAAACAATAATGTAAAATATTAATGAATTTTATAATGAAGATAAAAAGGAAATAGTTTTAATGAACTAAGTAAATGTAATATAATACATATAGAAATTAAATAAAATAATCTATTTTGAGACAAATCTCTATCTTAGTCCAAATATCAAAATAAACCAGCCCTACATAGACACTCTCTTGTAACCAGGGGGAATGCAAATCACATACAATGTCAGACCAAGGATTAAAAAATATTGAAAACCTAGAGATATGCCTAATTTATAATATTGTATTCTATAAAAATTAATATAATATCACTAATATCATAATGGTTGTATACCACATTCTTCTATTCCATGTTATCCCATGATGTATCCTCAAGGATGTATCTCTTAATGGGGAAGTCATTCAACACTAAAAATTTATAATATTCTTAAACTGACTTCCATTATTCATTTATTTTACTTTCTTTGTATATTGAAACTACACTCTAGGAAACCCAATCTTAAAAATCACCCTACATCCATACATTATTAAACAATGAATTTGAAGATCCTTAGACAAAATAGATGACTTCACTTCCTCTAATTGGATGGAATAACTACCATACATCAAAGAATCTCTAGGTAGAATGAATGATTAATATAATAAATTACCCAATAAGAAGACCAATATAATCGTTAATTTTATATTCTAAAATGGCTATATCACACATTAACTCATTATGACTACTTAATTATTCTCTAGAGAGGCGACAACAAACTTTTTAAAATAATAAAGCGGATTTCTCTTTTATAATCATCCTAAAAGTAACTAAACCAAAAATTATATTCTTAATATTCAACTAGATTATACATGTAGATGTTTTCATAAAAAAAATAATAAAACATTGTACACTAGAGTTAACAACAACATGGAATGATGTTTTTCAAAATATTAGGGTCAATATAATCATAAGAGGATGAGAGCTCTCATGTTGTATAGACAATGGTGATTTACATCTTAAATAAATACACATATTCGATATGCCTATAATTTGATAGAATAACACACATATTAACTCTATAAAAATAAAATAATTCTATCAAAAATGTCTCAAAATCTATCTAGTTAAAGAAAAATCTCGGCAATATAACAACTAGTGAAATCAAATTTTTATGGATGGACATCCCTTGCGACTGATAAAGAACCATAGTTAGGAGGTTATGTCCTGAAACACACTAATAATATTGTTAAAATCATGTTCGAACCTAAGATTAATTACTGAGAAGAAATATAATATAACATTATATGAATATTGGGAATAGAAGCTTAAATATTCCAAAAAAACTATTATAAAAATACATGAATGAAAATTAATGTAATAATTATTGGGGTTATAATATCTTGGGTTATTCTCCATTGTAAGAACACCACATGAATCTATTTTATTATCAAATGAATGCATGGAACCATATAAATAATTATTTGATAAAAGTAAAACACAACATGAAAACATACTGAACCACATGAATAAAAAAACACTTGGGATGAATAATGAATTAAGAACAACACACCACATTAAAACCATCTTCAAGAATTAAGTACAAAGTTGAAACACCCTTAGTCAGGATTTTCCTCACATATAAAAGCTCCTCAAAACAATTATAGTTGCATTCCTCCTCATCCTCAAAACACTCACAAAAACAATAACTCTACCAGAACAAAATCCTTAGAGTCATAGGAATCATCATCTCAAGTAGCACCTCAATTTTTTCTTACTCAAAATAGAACATCTCATTCCATTCTATTAATCAATCTCATAATAACAACTTTAGTCATTTAATTTTGATATTTTTTTAATATGATGGACCTCAAGAACACAAATTCCATAAAACAATCATTTTGAACATCCTAAAAATTATAAATTTCTTAAGATAGGTGTTTATTATAAAAAAAATATTGAGAATTTGTTGCAGAAAAAACCTGAATGACTAGTGATATGCAATTTTTACAGGACCACCACATATTGATCATTACACAATTCTGTTAGGGTATTATGAACTACTGTATAATGTTACTATAAAGAATTATTTAAGGTTCCTTCAATTCTGAGTAAGGTAATAGTGATCCTTAATGATTATATGTAGTGGTACCTCTATGAAATCCACAACCTCATTAGAGTAAATCATCCATTGAATAATGGTACCACAAACCAGATTTATGGGTAACATGGTGGATATAAAATTTATATAGGAGTCTTCCACTATAAACATAATGGTAACATAGTGAATACATGAGGGTAACGTAATCCCCATGAAAGGGTAACAGTAAACCCATACAAAGGAATCCTAAAGATTATAAATTACAAATTAGGGTAACTCAATACATTTTTAAAATCAATTTCTAATCCTTGAATGGATACTAATAAAAAAATCATAGTTAAGGGTAATGTACTCCCCCTGTAATACTAAAAAATGTATGAATGCATCCAAAGAAATTTCAGGGTGAAATTAAATATAAAAACACGAAATTTGATATAAAAATGAAATAAATAACATAAAATAGAAGAACATTTTAATTTTTAAAATTTATAAGGAAATATTAAAAACTAGAAACCATGATAAATAAAACATAAAATTACATGGATGATATCCTTCCAGGCCAACACAATCAAAACCATTCAGCTCATTTATATAGTAATCTCTAACATGTATACCATAATAACTACACATGGTCATCAATTTTCACTTACCATAGTGGCATATATGTACATGTACTAGTAAATGTATTAAAAAATATCAAAATCCTACACGTAATCAAAAGATAAATTGAAGAAAAAAAAATAACTCATACTTTTAATTAGAAGATATTTTATCGTCAAATATTTTCTACTAGATTTTCTCAAGCCATTATAGATCTAAATAATCTCCCTTGATTCTAAATGAAACCCAAAGAAACCATATTAGTACCAAAATATTCAAGAAATAAACATGGAAAATAGAAATGAAGAGTATAAACAAGATAAAAAGTGAAAAATTATTAATACATGAATTTGACATAAAAAAACTCAAAAAAATAAAATAAAAAAAGATTATATTATACAAGTCTCAATGTGATCACATAAAGATTAGAAAACCATTCATACCCACAACCACTCAACAGATGGGTAAAACTAAAAAATAACATGCATAGGTATTTCCTAGGATCGCAGTAGAAGGAAAAACCTAGAGATACACATTATCTATACTAAGAAATTATATATAGACACATACAACTTCAGTACAATCAGAAATGGGATATACAACATTTTTAATGGGGTATAATATCCTTAGAAAATACTCATTGTTGTTTTTCATAATGTGGTTTGTTTTCCCAAAATTATTTCACTTAAATATATTAAAATTAAATCCATACATCATTTCATGGCATTCATTTTTAGGTTGCCCATTCACCTTGAGAAACTAAATCACATACCACACCCCACTTCCCTCTGTCATCAAATGATTATTTTATAGTTCCTGAGTGAAAATAGTTTACTTCAATTCTTTTAATGTGATGAAATCCATACCATGAACAGTTGAATCTTCGTACATATTTGAATGTTTCATCCAATAAAATTATAAAAAAATGAATTTTCCTCATCCATGGTTTTATCATCGTAATTGGATAAGTCTAACAGTATCATATTAAAATAGTAAAAATGAGATCACAAATAGTTCTGAATGACCATATTGGAATTATAATAAATTATTTTCTTTTGTAATCATTCTAAATAGAAAATTATTAGGTAATGATTCTCAATATTTAACCAATATGAATTGAAAATTTTTTGATGGGACACATCCTATAAAACCATGTCCCCTATGATCAACAAAAATAGATAATTGTCCCTTTTCATAATATTTTTATCAATATCTATATAAGTTTTCGAGGTCACTTGCGAAGCTAGGAAAATACTGATCTTCCTCTTAGTCCCTTTATCATTCTATATGTATTTTATTATTAAAAGTAGTGAGAATAAAACAAAGTATAAAAACATAATAATGTTGAAATATTACCCAAACCACCAAAAAGAGACATGTAAACATGATTTATCAAATTTGAAAAATATTATAGGAAAGGGTATAAAACATTATAGAAGAAAAAATGAAGGGCACATTGTAAATGAAGATAAACAACCACAAAGATATGAATTATGAGAATGATAAAAAATTTGAATTAATATGTTTCAGACCACATTGTTCATAATTATTTTAATAGAACACTACTCGACTCCATTTTATTTATAAAATAAAATATGGCCATATATATAAAGGGATATTATGTATTGTAAAAACACAATGATAATTGACTAAATATAGGGAAAAATTAAATAACACATATAATGGAATAAAGAACCATCAAAATAAACAATGGTAAAAAAAATGTAAAATAAAAACCTGAATGTGAAACCCCTTTTCCAAGGATCAAACACACCTATTAAAGCCTCTAAAACCCACTACATCTTTTTTCCCCATCCTTAGAACTTCCAGAACAACATGTTATCTTGTAAAAAATAATCCCAACAGAAAACTATGAGATTCATCAATAAGAGGGCCTTGAATATTCCCTCCTAACATTAGATCGTCACATACAATTCATTTGATCTCTCTTAACACCACCACCCTAATATTTCAAAATGTCTATTATATTAAAATCATGGACCATAGACTCATAAATATCACTCAACCATCCCTTGAATACAATAATAATCTCTCAACAAAATCAAGATAGTTGTTTGGATGAGGAGCATACTGAAGAAGTCATTGAAATAATCCTAAATAATTGATATTATGTAAGGGGAATTTGAATGTTCGGATGATTTTATAGTCCATTTCATATGGGTGTCATGAAAACTACATAATGGTTCCATGATCTTTTTTGTAATTTTCTATCTATATCATGTAATCCTAGAACCAACCACATACCCACTTTGTAAGAGTAACATTCCCAAAATACATATCTATGTATGGGTCAATGTTATATTGTGCATATTACTATAGATCCAATATAACGGTATTGAAATTAATAAATCAATTATGTAAGTGACATATTGTATATATATAAGGGTAGGAGAATTGCTATGTAATTCTAAAATGATCTCCATGCATGGGTGACAACCAACCCTTGTAATGGTAGTGCACACATTACTGTAGTTCTCTAAGGGTAACCCAATACATATGTAACTGTAATGAAATGCTCACATAAGAGAATATCCTATAATACAATATACATTTAAGTGTATCAAGCCTCTCATGTTAGGGTAAAAAAATCAAGCCATCTAGTTTCAATAGTATTCCAGTCCTATATTTGCCTAACCTATCAGCTGGTTTGAAAATTCATCTATAAAAGCAATACCATATGAACTAAACATAATAATCCTTAAACGAACATCTTGTATTATGTACAATAATAGAAAATATTTCCCATAACAACACAAATAATACAATTATCTGGTAAAACACACTCATAAATTAAAAATAATATATGAAGCATCATTAAATAGAACTCAAATAATCACTTGAATGAGTATCCATCATCACATATAGGGAACTATATGAACACATTCGATATGAGGTTTTGTTCTACATTCTTGTACATATTATAAACTCAAATAAAATAGAATTGTATCAAATTTCAGAAACATAATGGGAAAATAGGAATAAGTAATATTAAATATCTCTAATGTGAAATACTAGTAATATAAGTAGGAAATGTAGAAGAAAAAATATATCTAAAAAACAAATCTTGTTGATAGGATATAAATATCCACCAAATCCAAAATTTTTATGAAAACCATCACTACCCACACCCTTTCTTATTATTTATGTCCCTCTATAAATCCAATAGAAATCTTGTCTACAGATCAATGAAGAAAGGAAATATAAATCTACACCAACTCTATAGTAACAGATATTAGACATACATATAGAGCTTTAGTGCTATAATCATTAT
This sequence comes from Viscum album, assembly GCA_963277665.1. Taxonomy (NCBI): domain Eukaryota; kingdom Viridiplantae; phylum Streptophyta; class Magnoliopsida; order Santalales; family Viscaceae; genus Viscum; species Viscum album. The sequence continues at coordinate 1,191,837,938 of OY728121.1, read as the reverse complement.
GGTCTAACAAAATTTTTTGGTTCATATAGTCTCTATATGCATCTTAATGATATTAACACTTAATGCGGTAATCATTCCCACACTAATATAAGTAAACATATTAATAAAACTATAATCCTTATTTTATTTTCTATTATTTTTTCACCCATCATATTTCTAAACCTCAGCCCAAATCCTAATATATTCAAACCATATATTTGAATTTCCATGTAAAAAAATAGATGTAATCACTTCCACGAATGTGATGGAATTTCTATCATAAAACATTGAAGCTCCTAACATTTTCAATGACTCATCAAATTAATTTATAAAAATAAATTCTTGACTAGAATAATTATTTTCAAAAACAAAATTCACCATTTATAACACCATATTATTAAAAATATCATTATGTGATTGTATAATGCTTTCGTGGAATATTTTGAAATCATGAAGATGAATTTTCTTTTTTAATCATACAAAAAGTGATCCAATCATGTAGACATTGTAAAACATCTACTAGACTACATTGGAAGAAGATTCATGGACCACATATAAAAAATCATTGTATCATATGGTAAAAACCATAGGGTATTTAATTTTTTCAATATTATTGGCTCACCATACAGATAAGAGGACAAAGTCTCTCTTATAAAATACAATATTTTGATCTTCCTCTTATAACCCTATAATTCTTTATCATGACCATTGTATAAAAGAAGATCACAACTTTTAACTTTCAATGACTCAAAATCACTCTACCCAACAATAATATCAATATATTTCATATATTAATAATTGTGTTTTGTAGTTACTAACATTTTATGACAATATTTTTTGGGAGGAAAAAACATGAGAAGGAAAAAACCCTTGGTATGAGGTAATATAACACAACCCATCCCCAACAATGATGTACAAAATATTGAGACTAATTTTTAAAATAAACATGAATTATAATAAAAGATAAATGAAATCAATATAATGGGTATAATATCCTGAAAAAGAAATATTGATAATGATAAGAATATATGAATGATAAAGACAACATGAATTAACATGATTCTGAACACTATTGTCCAAATCCAGAGAAGGAACACCACATGAAACCATTAAATTTACAAATGAAAATTTTGAAGCTTACATAAAAAGTTATGATGATATTAAAATTGAAAAATAAAAAGTTCAAACCAAAGAATCATTGAAATAAAAAAATTATAGTAATAGAGAAGTTGGATTAATAAACTAAGGAATGATCATCCACAAAAAATAAAATATTAGGTCAATACCCCCTTAATAATGATCAACCTCCACTGATTAATCCCCTCCAAACCAATCTAGATTCCTTCCACCACTATATTAATCAAATAACTGCATGTTCTCCAGATGAATCCATAGATTCAACTATTAACATCATTGCCAATTGGGAATTTAATGATCCCTCCTCATAATGGGTAATCTAATTTCGCTACCTCGATATCACATGGTTGCACATAATTTTTATTCAAGTATATATCACGTCTTTCTATAAGGGAAAATATACACATAAAATGAAAGAAACCACCCCTTCAAAAAACCTCACAAAAGTACAAAATAAATTTTCAGATGAGAAATGGGTTGAATAAGACATTTCATCAAAATACCTAATTCCTGACAAAACATTTGGTTTGATCATCAAATATGTATGGGTCTCAGGATTGTTTTGTAAGGGGATCACAGAATACTATATAATGGAACCCCCTTATCTGGTATTGACCACACATGATGAATTCCCTTGAAAGAGTTGTAGATAATTTTCTCATCCTCAAAACATTCACAACTGTAATATATACACTATAACAACATCCATAATGTCAATTAGAATCATCATCACCAAAAGGTCCTTGAATGACCCCGCTTCACTCTAGATCACTTCTTTCCCTTTACCAAATTTTTATCGGTTTTAGCTCTCTAATATTTCAATCTATCTCACCAATTACAAGAGGGTACCACAAGAACATAAATTTGAAGAAATAAATCAAAAACCAAAATCATCAAGATCTCCCAAAATAATGAGTCATGTGTTCATATGAGAAGATTGTTGAAGAAGTTTCTACAAAAAAAAATAATGTCCATCTATATGAATGTTCTTCTCAAAAAAACATTAATGGTAACTCAATCATTATTTAAGGGTACAACAAAATACAACATAATGGTGTTTTGAGATATTATTTATGGGTCCTTCTATTCCATATACATGTAGTGTGAACAAAAAACCCATTACAGAGATGTATATCAACAAAATATGTATATATATAAGTTTCAATTTTCTATTTTATAAAGGGAAAATAGTTCACACATAGTGGTAACACGAAAATTATATATTAATCATTTGTTTCACACCATACCTATATGAGGGTATCACAACATATATATAAAGGTATGTTGATCCCAACAAAAGGGTAACACCCAACCCATGAAAATATAGAACAAACATTATTATAGCTACTATTGGGTAACATGGTCCCTTTATAAATGTAACTAACAACCCATGTTATGGAAAAACCAAAAAAACAATGTGCATGTATGAGTAATTTACCAGTAATATAAGGGTAAGAAAAAAAAATACGCAATGAATCAAAACTGATAATAGAAAAAAAACATAAAAATATGATTTATCATTAAAAGTTGATTATTCATGTCATCAATCATATAAAAAATAAAAAAATTAATTTTTTACACTTACAAGCCCAATTTTACAAATCCCCAGCATAAAATATAAAATGTCAAAATGTAGTGTCGATGTATTTTGAAGCCTACACTAGCCTAACCATTTCATTGGTTCATTAACCAGAAAACCCAAATGACAAAACATAATAAATGTATTATGACCATTACTTGGCTATTACAACAGTGGAACATGTCTCTCGTACTAGCATATATACTACTATCAACTGGTAAAATAGAAATATAATTTCATATCAATAAATGAAACTAAATTAAATATAACACATAACTTCACTGACCTAGGAATTTATCATCACATTCCTGATATTGTCTACACACATGATATTTGAGGTCTTGGGGATCAATTTCTAGCTTATATGACACCCAATGATACCAGAGCAGTTCCGAATTCATCAAAAAAGAAAAATTGTAAAATATAAATATAGACACTTAATAAGATCAAAAAGTAAATAATTTTTAATACTATTTATAAAAAAATATATAAATACCCAATAATAAAATAAAACAAGATACCTTGACTAATGTCTCCACTTGATCCCTAAAATCATAGAAAACTAGCCCTACCCAAACACTCTCTTCCTGACGGTGCCCTTGAAAAAAACATGAAGATTGGGTCATAGGACCATATAAGAAATAAAACATAAAACTATAAATAATCCATACTAAGGACTTGAAGATATACCCAGATAACTATATTATAATCATTAACACGGTATGCCGCATTTTTTTAATATAATATCCCAAGACATTTTCTCAGGGTATTATCTCTTATTATTTATGTTTTTTTCATCTTCAATAGAACATAAACATCCTGTACTAACTATCATCCATATTTTCTATGGCTTTAATTGTTTTGACCATTCACATAAATAACCTCATTCCCAGACCTCTCGTTACATTCCACTATTACCATACCATTAATTTTAAGATCATTGGAAAGAAACGACGTACTTTTCTTCATCTAATGAGATTTAATTCCGACAATACAGCATGTAATATCCAAATGGATTGAATGATGAATCCAATAAATTTACCAATAGACCATCATAGTCTTTATCCTTAATTAAATTATCTACATTATCTATGTTTAGATACATCTTGTTACAAATATATAAAATGAGTCCACGTAGAGGTTCTAATAACCATTTTGAAATTGTAAATATTATTTTTATTTTATAAAATTATAATAAGAGACCCAAAAATGTATATACTCTAAAGTTTCAACCTAGATTAACTTGAATAATATTCATGGAAAAATTATCAAAATTCCATGAAACATTGCATTAACAAAAATTCAAAATGTTCCTTCTTCATTATATTATGGGAAATATCGTCATAAGAGATCACAGTCTATCCTATAATAGGTATAGTGATTATATATCTCATAGATCCTTCCAAAACATCATGAAGTCTATTGTAGACAATAATAACACGCAATTCAACTCTCTTAAAACTATAATCCTTTTCTCCATAAATCTTCTTATTATCTAGATTTGATGAACATATCCCTAGGATAAAAAATTTCCTCTAAGACTAAAATTTAATGCGAGAAAATCCAATCTAAAACATAAAAAACCCTTAGGTTAGAGGTAGTACTGCATATCCCACAAATAATATAGATAAAAATTGTATTAAAAAAATTATGAAAAATGACTAGAAAATTGAATAAAACAAAACAAAATCCAAATTAATGCAGACAATGGCATTTGAAATTATACAATGAGAATGATATGAATAATGGAATGATAATAAACTCAAGAATTAATGTGTTTCAGAACACTATAGTCTTACTCAATAAAAATTACCCGACCTAGCTTCTTTTTTTAAGAAAATAAATCATCACATTATATAAATTGGAATAAAAGGAATAGAAAAAAACCATCTAAACTAGATGAAAATTCAAATAATAAATTTTGAGGAAAATGAAGTAGGAATAAAAACCAAGGGTAACATAATCTACAATACAGAATAAACTGGGATGAACCCTACATTCCAGATATCAACCTCACATATTGATCCCCCACTGAATCATTGTTCCTGATTTTCTCCTTCAAAAAACACACTAATCTACAATATATCCACTAAAACATAACCCTCATTATCAACCAGGTAGATCATCACCAATACAGATAAAAATGGTCTCTCCTCACTCTGTATTATCGCATTCCCTTATATATATATATCTCTTTGATTTACATCTTTGACCATTCATTTTAAATCTCATTTTACAGGTAGATATGTTATGCACTTGAATTCTATGAAACCATCTCATCGAACAAAATTATAAAACTATTAATAGGTCTATATTGTTTTTCGTAAAATCAGTGTTTCGGTGTATCCATTTTTATAGAAACATGAATAGAAGAGGTTACGTACAATTCACTTGACCATTTCATAATGGTTTCTCGACCATTTCCTAAAGGTATCATGAACCACTGCATAATTGTATCATGAAAATTACATAAGGGTCCTTCTTTTGTCTATTATAGTAGTCTGAACCTAATTCATGTTATGTGAGGGTATCACTACAAAAACCCCAGCAACATAAGGTACAGTCCTCCATGGAATGAAGGTATTATTGATGTCATGTTGGGGTCTTGTATTTGTTAAACATTCCAAGTATGTTTCAACCAATATCTATGTATTGTAAGAATAATTACAACATAAGAATACGTTGATCCCCCTAAAAGGGTAACATCAAACCCACATAAAGGTTGATATCACATTACTATAGCTATATATGGGTCACCCGATACATACATCAACATAACTAAAACCCATCTAAGTGAATGTCATGTGAGAGAAATGTGTAAATAGTACTAACATACACCACATTTCAGGGGCAAAAAGAATCCAAAAAAAATTCAATACAATTCGAAGGAAAATAAATCTTAAAAACGATAAATTAAATTCAATTGTACAGTCTCTATTAACTCAATCTAACAAAAAAACTAATTAATTTGTATTTGACACATTAGATTTCTAAATTTAATAATTCATCACCTTGGACAATGAAACATAATAACATGGTATTGTTAATCTTGGATGCCTACACTCTCCAACCTATAGAACTGTTTATATAGTCTTCCCTAACAGGAACATCTTATGAACTTCACATGATTATAATAGTATAAATATAATATATCATGTACCATTGATTCACATGTATTCTTATACCAACACATCAATTACTATCAAGTGATAAAAATCCTCCAAAATACAATACAATAAATTCAACTATATTGTACATAACTAAAACCTACACATAAAAAAAACATTCATCATCACATACCCGAAACTAGATATAAACATTCCATAAGAGGTCATGGTTAGCTCTCTCATAACTGCTAGACTCCCAATGAAACCAAAGTTGAACCAAATTACAAAAACAAAAACAAAAATTGGTAAAATTCAAATGAGGTGTATAATCATGATAAAAGGGAAAAAATTGGAATGAAAATACAAAACATATTATAAAATAGAAAGTAAGAAAATAAATCTTGTAAATAATATGTATGTCTCTACACAATTCGAATATACATCGAAAAACAGAACTACCCACACCCTCTCATCTAAACGAGGGCCCCTAAATATCCCCTTTAGATCCTTTACTGGAATCATATAAAAAATACAACTTATAAGTATTCCTAATCTATAATAAGGGTCGTGATATTTATTTAGTGAACATTAGAATTATCATAACCAAGGTATACCACATAATTCAAGTCCATTATACAACTAGAGATATAATAATGGTAGTATCTATTAATGATTCCATTTATTCTAAATTGATTGATCATAAACATTTTAATCTCACTAACATCATTCTATTAATTATTTCTATTTTTAGGTTGACCCTTTACACATTGAATCCATATTCGATACAATACCCATCCTCTTTCATACATCAATCCATAAATATGAATATCTATAGAAAAAATAGATTAGTTCTCATCCAAAAATGTGATTTAATCCATTAAAAATGTGATTGAATCCATTCCATTCACTGTGGAATATATAAATAGCTTCATTGATATATCAATTGAATTTACCATCATGAAATCTTGGTCATCATCTTTAATTTCATCGACTATATTTGTTAATTATAAAACCAAATTATTAAAACTATCTAAATTATTTCACAATGGAAATCCAACTATTTAAAAATTACGAACATGAATTTTATTTCGTAATCTTACTTAAAGGAATTTAGTCTTGTAAATATAGTGAAGCTTCAAACATTTTTCACTGGGACAGTTTTAGGGTAATGAATAAAAGGGGAAAATATTTTTTAAAAATTTACTTGTTAACATCTTAAAATGGGGTTTAGGTATCGCCAATAGAAAAAATATTGTTCTTATTCATAGAATATATCTATGATTCAACAAGACCATTTTGGTCAAGAATATTTTGTATACTAAATCTCCATAAATTGAAACAATTATCTCAATAAAACATATCTAGCTATGAAAAATATATCTCTATGCATGACAACAACCCTATGATTCTAACCTGTTGTCAGATGATATGCATGGAAGCAACCAATAAACCCCTAGGTATGAGGTTGTATCGAGAAGATCACCCACAATAGAGATAAAAATGGGATTGAGCCTAAGATGGACAACTGAAAAGAAATAATATATAACATTGAAGATGAAAAAAATAGGAATTTTACAATGTAAAATAAACATAGAGAATGATATTAATAATGAAAAGATAAAGAACACATGAATGGTTTACACCAAGCTAGTCCTACTACATAGTAAGAACACTACCTAGAAAAAGTTATATGAAAAAACTAATTTTATAATAAAAATTGGGATATAATATTATTGAAACAAATATGAAAAATAGGATAAAATAGATAAAAAATTAAAAAACATTTACATGAATAAAGAATCATTATAATCAAACTAGGTGAAATCAATTTACAATAAATAATATAATAGGCCACAACCACCTAAATAGGGAAAACCATTCCAATTTAATTCCTTAAAAACTATTTCAACTTCATTCCTCTTACTCCTAACTATCTCAACAACAAGCTACCCATATAAACAAAAACAATAGAGTCAACTCCAATTATCATCAGTAATAAGGCCTCCAATGATCCCTCTTTAATCGTTATTGTCTCCTTCCATATTATCAATCTCTAATAGATTCACATATCTAAGAATTAAATATATCTATCTTTTTATAATTTGGGACCATGTGATCATAAATACCATGAATCCATACATTTTAACTACCTTATAAAAAAATACAAATAACATCATATAAGTTTTCATATGAGTTTAATGATGACGAAGTCCTTGAAAAAAACAAAAATGGATGATAAGACATACCATGAAATTGAATGATACTTAAGTGTCTCTTGACCGGTCGGTAAGGGAACCATAATAAAATATGTATTATTCCCTCTATAATTTGACGGGGAAGCACGAATTACAAAACCATTTTGTATGTGAATTTTTCAAAAATACTTAACCAATGAAGGATCATTTTGTTACTAAATAAAGGTTCCAGAAATACATTTTATGGGTAACAAAAATAGTAAACACTTCACATAACGTTTATACCATAACTATATAATGGTTGAAAAAAAACTATGTAAGGGTAAGTTGATCCCCACACATGGGTAACATCCAACCCACATAATGGTATCCCACACATTAACATAGATATTAATTGGTAACATGATAACTAATTAAATGTAATGGACTAACCACATAACTATATTACGTATTAAAAAAGAGAACATCAGTCAAATGTTCCCTTAACATAAGCATAAAAAACATTATATAATATTCCCAAAACCACACAAGAATAAATATAAAAAAAATATGAATCATGGGATTAAACCTGACATCAATAAAATAGAAAAAAAACCATTTGAATGTGTAACCATAACATTCCAAATTTTACATATCTAAACCTTATATAAAAATTTAATATCTCATGGTTGATTATATTTCATTACTAAAGTATAATAACCAATATTTTTTTAAGATTGTATTCACTAATAAGAAGACACTATGATTTAAACAATATCATCCTAATATGGCCATCACATAAAATTTATCACATTGTAACACGTATGACTGTGTCAATACATCTAAAAATATCATCTAATAAAAAATACTAATACATATAAAACAATCTTAGAAACTAATTTAAACAGAACACATACCTTAATTTACCCTTCCTTCCATTATGACATACTAGTAAGTAGATTCAATGATTCCATCTGAGATTTTGGTCATCACGCTCATTCCTAATGCAATAAAAATTTAACCAATTGTGTTCCCAATTCCACACAATGGAAAATAAAACTATAAAAAAATTCAGAGTATATACATGATCCAAATTGAAATAGTTATAATGACATAATTCAATACAAAAGAAATCTAGTAGTATGAAAATATAGACAATTTTTGGGAGAAAATTATCCAACTGATCCCTATGATATTAGAAAAAACCATACCCACACCCACTCATATAATTGTTGTTACTTATAAATCACATTCATTTTCTGTCCTAGGATCATATTAGAATGAAATCATAGATATATACCTAATATATATTAAGGTTACTAGAAATACTCATATGACCTTGTTATTATCATAATCATGGTATACCACATTATTCTAATCGACATTATCAATATATATATATATATCCTCGGGTATGTATCTATTAACATGTCTAGTTATTTTACACTCATAAAACGTAATAATCTTATAAAATCTACAATCCTTATTTTCATTTCATCTATTTTAAGGTTGAACATTAAAATTGTAATTTTTTTCCATACCTCACCTTATTTACATTAATCTTCAAACCATGAATTATAAGATCCCATGAGAAAAATGTCATCACTTCAATAATTGTGATGGAATATCTACAATACATCAAGAAATCTATAGAATCATTGTATGATTAATCTCAAGAATACATCTCCATACATGCATGGTCCACATTGTTAATTTTAGAATCTTTATTGGTATTGTCTAACACTAATATTCTAAAACTACCTAATTGAGTATGAATAGAGGTTTCATGGACCACTATGTTATTATAATGATGAATTTAATTTTTTAAAATATTCAAAAAATCTACATATTCTTGTAACGATGCTCATGATTAAACTATATTATAATGGATGAACCTTCGTTGTCTGCATATAAAAAATATTTCACCTAGGGTCAATAAAAACATGGAATCAAAATTTTAAAAGTAGTAGGGTTGGAATTCTCATAAGTGTTAGTTGTATCCCCTATAAGATTGATTTTTATTATCTTCCCCTTAGATACATATGAAGTTTCATAAATGGAATCCGGGACATGAATAGAATACATGTCAACTATCTAAATATTGATATTGACCTCTATTAAAAATTTCAAATTATCGAGAAAGTCAATTATATATCTATGCTTGAACTGATATCAATTTATTATGGGTGGATAGATATGAAAACAAAAAACCATAGTATGACGATGTATCATGGAATCCAAGCATAACAGAGTTGTATATAGTATACAAATTAACATCAAATACCAACATGAAATGGAATAAAACATAATAAAATAATATAAAATGGTCACCGTAACCCTAAAACACCATTGTGAGAATGATATAAATACATGAAAGATAATTAAAATATTAAACAACATTACTCAATCATATTTATAACTAATCCATGGAAATCCCAAAACATTAAATGGAATTATTCTGAAAATAAAACATTTATTCCTATAAACAAGGATACAAGAAATGGAAAATAGAAAAATAAAATAGATCATTCTTGATGAACCTTGAAATTACACTTGGACTGGAATAAAGTATCATGGAAAACAATATAGTTTAAAAATAAATAAGAAGGAAAAATTATGATGAAACTACCTTTTTAGGGATCGACACCAAATTATTGATGCCCCTTTCAAGAACTGTAGCTTTTCTCCTCTTATTCAATAATCTGAAAGAATATTCTCTCCTCTAGAATAAATTATTTTGTGTTATCCATGAGCATAATCCCTAACATTGACTTGATTTATCCATCCATACCATGTATTGTATCCTTACATTCTTCTGGATCTCCCTTAGATTCACCAAAATGGGAATTCAATTTTTCTCCCTTTTTATATCTCAAGACCTTAGGAATTTAAATTCTATGAAACCATTTGTTCAAATAACCTGAAGAAAATTTCAATATAATGTGTCCATTATTCAAATGAGAAGAATTCTAAAGAAGTTGTTTCAATAAAATCAAAGGAGTTGGAGATAAGTATGTTTTTCTGGATTTATACGTCACATTCACTAAACCATTTCCCCAGGGTATCAAGAAATTTTATTTAAATGTATCATGAATCGTTGTTTTGAGGACCCTCAATGTTGTATAAGGGTTGAAATAACTGATATACCACTATTTAATTGAAGATCATCATTATAATTTTTCATTTATAGTTCAATATTTTATAATGTAATCGAAACATTAATACCATTTAAAGTGTAATGTATCCTTTAAACACTTCACGAAATATTCAACCCTTAGCTAGATAATGTATTATATGTATTATGTAATGTTGAGATGATCCATACATTTGGGTAAAAACAAACCCAAGTAAGGGTAGAATAAAAATTTTTCTATCATGGTAATGTTAACTTTATTACTTCAATAATATAATCAACAACCCAAATAGGATTAGGAATTACAAAAAAAATCAGAGAAGGGAAAAATACACCACATTAGTGGAAAATAAAACATTACAGGATGCTAGAGAACTAATTATATGATAAGTAAAACTTCTAAAAACCTTTAAATACCATAAGATAGCAAATTATTTTTAGAATCCATAAAATAAAAAATACATTAACATTTTTACAACTAACATCCAAAATTCTACAATATATAAAACTGAGAACACATTGAAATAAAACAGCAGTAGCATTGTAGTGTATTTGTACAATAGAATATGGGACATGTTATGAAATTAAACTAGGCATGTTGAGAAAAATACAAGAGTAAGAATTCCATTGTGAAACTTTTTCATCCCAATTCACAAAATTCTAACTCAAATATTTCAGTTTTCATTCTAGAATGAATACCACCATGAAAATCACACCCATAAAATCATTTACAATACTCCAAATTTTATGAAACAAACCTAAGACCACCAATATTTATTCTAATTAAATACATTTCGTGTTAAACAAAATCCCTAAAATAAAATCATCATCCACTCCACTGTGATGATGTGGATAACATCATCTTTTGAATATTATCTATTTCATAGGATGCTTTACTATGGAATGAATCAATCATTTGTGTATTTCTATTTTACAATTATGTTCTAATTAGGGTACTAATTTTATTTTATAACCATAAAATTAGGGTAACATTCATTTTTTTTCCTACATGATTAAAAATCCATAGTTAAGCATGTGTTCTATAGTCTAGTGTCAAAATGGGTGACCCACGGGGATGTTTTCTAGGGTGTGTTTGTGAGGAAGCCACCAAGTGAAAGAACGTGTGTTCGCCTATGGGGATACACATTAGTATGATTAGTGGTACTTATGGGTAATAATGTATTACCTTTTGGGAATGAAAATATTGTATTTAAAGTGAGACATAGGGTTAGATAACATGGCATATATCCTCTAATGGTTAGTTTTTGAAATCTATGTTATGATTTTAATTTTTTTGAGGAAATATAGTCGTCGAATGAAGAAGAGAAGAACGTATGTATGAATTCCAATGTAGGTTTAAAGTATCATTTAATGGATTTGGTGAATATATATATTATTATGGAACATGAAATTCTATAATATAATATTCATCATCTATGGATGTATTCATACATTTAGTTTGACAATCAAGTCACAGTGAAACATTCTACCAATCAAGTCTTTTATGGCTCTACTAGAGACATTGATGTCACCTATCATTTCATTTGCTATAATTATGAGAAGAAAATTTTCATATATATAAATAATGACACTATAAATCATCTTATATAATGTCTTTAACAAAAATAAAATTGAAATTCAAAATACTAAATACAAAAAAGAGGCCAAAATGGAAATGAAGGGAAATAGATCCCTTACAAAATTTTGAAGTAGTAGCGATTTTGGAAAATGATATAATGAGATGATATCAATGAAAAATCGTTATAAGAAATAAAATTATATTTTAAAATGAGAATTATAAACTCTTGAAAACATAAACAATCGATATTTGATAGATTAATATAGATAATTTTCATGAATGTAAAAGAAGGATGTGAGGTCCCATGCTAAATTTTACCATAGTGATGACTCAGTTAAATTTTATAATGATATAGAATGAATGATATAAAATTATAATAAAATATATAGGATAGTAATGTTATATTTATAAATAATTGAATTTTTTCCAATTTATATTTTTAAGGATAAATATAAATATGAATATTGAATGTAAAATAAGATAAATATATCCCATACAATCTTTTCCCATTGTAGCTGATTTTATAAATGTTATAATTAGAATGGATATATTATATGTCATTATATGTACTTAAATTGAACAGAAAATAGATATTTATAATCTCTTGACTATATAACAAATTGAGATTCAAAACTCTAAATATAATAATGGTTCATGAGTGGAAAAGAAGTGAGATAGGTCACTTACTAAATTATAGCATAGTAATGGCTAAGGTAAAATTTATAATTTAAGAGGATAAATGAAATATCATTATAATAATTTTAATTTGAACAAAAAATTAAAATTATTAAGTCTTTAAAACATTTCTAATTGTGATTATAATTTCTAAATAAATAGTTTAATTTTGAACTGAAAAGTTGAGAAAGAGATCCTTACATAGAATATTAGCATAATAAATTTTGAGGGTGGAACCATAAAACCCTAAAGTAACCTTGGAGATACTATTTGGGAAGAAAAATTACATAAATATAATGATTTTTGAATTTTTATCGAAAAATATTTTCTATTAGGTAGTATTTATACTTGAGGAGGTATGGATTTTAACAATTTAAATATTTATTATCTTGTCCAATATGCCAACGACATGTGGGAAAACTAAATTATATAAAATTGATAATTAATGAGCCTTATAATATGTTTAGAAGATAAAGGATTTATAAAACTGAGCTAAATCTTCTATCAAACCCAATATACTCACATAATCAAAAAATCAAATTTTTCCCTAAATATAATTTTTGGATTGAAATTTAATGAATAAATTTTCTCAATAAAATATTATATTTTCAATTTTTTTATAATTATAAAATTATTTTATTATTTATAAAAAGTTCATAAATAATTATTCATGATAACTTAATACTGATTTCATAGATTCATAGTGCTCAAAATGTGCAATCATTCAATATTTTCGAGAAAATTCAACTTTCTCATAAAAATCGCAAAAATAATAATCATATAATAGTGATGTTATAATTTAAAAAATTGTATGATTTAAAAAAAATTTCTATAAGTGTGATGATTTAAATTTTAAATAAATATCCTTATATATTTAAATTTTGTGATTTAATAGAAAAATAAGCATTTTGATGATAATAAAAATTAATTATGACGTCATTAGTATATAATATAATTTATAATGTGTTTTGTAAGATTATTTCCTAAAAATATTTTTTTAACTCGTATATTTACCATTAATAATACATTCATTCATATAATTATTGATTTTTAATCAAAATATGTATAAAATAATATCAATATTCTCATTATTGTGCCAATAGTAATAATATGGAAAAACTATATTATTAATTAAGGCCATAATGCCCATAATACTTATAATATAATGTTATAGAAGATAATAGTCATATTTCCCTATATGTACATCATTTTGATCACATTGTCATACAATGAATTTCATTCAATGGTTCTTACCAAACCATACTTAATATCAATTATTTCATAACTTTTCTCTTGGTTTTAATGATATTTATTGCATAAGAGATCATATATATAGATTAAAACCATGTAAAGTTTATTTTAGTGAATATATAATTCATAAAAATATGAATCCCATTAGATGTTATCATTTTATTATTCCATTCCAAGGCATGAGGTGTAATTTTCATTTATAAATTATTAGTATTTCTATATGCTCATAATAAAACATTCATTACAAAATAAGTGTTTTATTAATAACAAAAAATAATATTCATAATGTTATAGGAAAATGCAAGGAACTAAATATTTTAATTCTAGTATGTCTCTAAAATAAAACATATCATGGGGAACATGTCTTCCCCTAGAAACATATCTAATATAATAAACATCTGAAAGAAGATAAAAAATTTAAAACAATGTAATTATAATTGTTAAATTAAACTCATACCTTTACATACCAAGGATTACATTATCTAATGCATGAAACCAACATAATAAATTCCATAAAAGGGTCTGGTCATCTCTCCCACGGATGTAGGATTCCAAAAAATCATATTTATAACCATTTCCTTAACAAAAAAATAAACCATATAATAATAAAACAATAGTTTATAAACATGATACAAAGTTAAATATTAATAATTGATGTGTTTAACAAATTAGAAAACACATATAAAGAATATTGTTGACACTCCTTTCGTCACAAAATCTAATGATCGGAAAAGGGGAATATATGAGCACAATGTGATTCAACCTTTGAAGAAAAAATCATAAATTGAAAAAGGGATGAACAAGGAAAACTTTTCCCATAGGACGCACAAGTTCCTTCATGGTCGCGCAAGTGGACTTGCGCGACGCAACTTGGCGTGCAAGTGACTAGCGCGACCTCGTTGATAACTGCCCGGTAACCGCCCGGGGTCTTCTCCTGCCTATAAATAGACCATGTGGGCCCCCCATTCGAGGGAATTTTTTTCTAGAAACTCGGATTGAAGCTTTCGACGCCTATGTCTCTTCTAAAAGCTTCCGGAACACTTCTAAGGTAATTTCTTACCTAGAACGGAACATCTAAAGGGAGGGAGTAAAGCCTAAGTGTTGAAACTCATCAACACTTGCGTGCCTGAGTGGTCAGCCCTTAAGGGAAGTGGTCACACGTGCGCGCCGCTTTATTCCTTTGATAGAACTTGTGTGTCCCTTTTTTGGAAGAACCTCAAGAGGATTCTAAAGGCTCTAATGAGGAGTCGCTCAAGAGGCAGGCGGTGCTGACTACCGTCTCCAACCGCTTCGGGTCGTTATCCCCGAAACACAATTTCCATTCGCTCCCTTACTATGAGGAAGTGAATGAGAAGGTCCCTCAGGGCCTTAATTCAAAAAGACAGGAGTCCTTCCTGAGGTCCCCCATAAACAATTTCCGCCAGACTCGTGCAGTAGTGTGTCCTCAACATGATGAAGCTACCGACTCCAGGCATTCAGCTCAGGTTCCTCGAACCCGAGCAGGCAAGACGAAACGCTAGAGACGGAATCCAGTTAACTATGGGCAGGTTTTCATCCCTACCATCTCTGGAGAAGTCCACCAACCTAACATGGTGGCGAACAATGAGCAGGTACACACACCTGTCCGTTTTAATTCCGTTGTCCAGCACACTCGTCTGGCAGCATCACGCCAATCCCTCCAGGCAATTCCGGCGGAGTACTACAGGCAGGAACATACACCTGCTTATACATCATCAGTTAGTCAAAAGGCTAGCCTGACTACATATGATGGATCTCATCGACCGCGTTTGGCAAAGTCTAATCAGCAGGCATATACACCTGCTAGTACTTATCATGCCTACCAATAGTCTCACTTGGTAACGCACGGAGAAGTCAGTCGGAAAGCTCTGACAAAAAACAGGAGGCAGACTCAACTCTCTGCCTCCACACTTGAGTACTGTCAGGATTCACTGACACGAAAAGGAGGACAGAAGCAGGAACATACACCTACTCCAAGCCCGGAATGGATGTATATCCCCGTTCCGGCAGCTGAAGTCACCAAACATATTTTTTCAATATTGAAATAGCAGAAGCAAATTCCTACTCATATTCTGGATGCTCGCCAGGATATCATAACAGCTTCAGCATCATCTCAGGGACAGACACATAAATCTATCCCTAGCAGTGGAGTGACACATCAACGATTCACTCCGCAACAGACACACACATCTGTTCCAGTCCAAGAGGGTTATAGGGCATACTCCCCCATATCATACGGACAAACAAGTCAGGAACATACACCTGATTTGAGTGGAGATCGTCAGCCTAACCTAACCATCTTTCCTGATCAGGCACATACACCTGATCAGAGTAACCACTTTCGTCAACAAGTGGTTTCCAAAGTGAGTAAGAAGGCATCTAAGAAAAAGATCCACCCAGCACAGTCAGGAGATCAAAGGCCAATCTGCAATAAGGATTTTCTCGATGCTGGATTTCTTGAAGCCCTCAGTCATTTATCTGTTGGAATTCAAGATTATACTCCCTCAGTTCCCAATAACGGGAACATTAATTCCAAAAGTCTTCAACAGACACATCCTCATGAAGTCTTGCTTCATGAAAGTTTGGTTAATATTGAAGTTTCTTCTTCAGATGAGAGCCACAGGAACCCTCTGTGTGGTCAGAAGACCAAGGAGCAAGAAATCTCATCTTTTACTGTAACCCATTATGGTGGTCCTCACCATGATGATGAATTTCGCTGTAAAATTCTTCTCTATAGTAGTGATTCACATTGCCTGGGAAATAATCCAGTGGACAATGTAGTGCCGAGAAAGCCCTCTTATCATGAGGCACATTAAAATGTGAAACCAATCATTTATGATGCTTTATCACTAGCAAGAGAAATACTTTCTGAATCATAAGATAGCCCAAGGTGTATGTCATTCTATGAACCACCCCTAAGTCATGCATCTTCTAGTTTGATCAATGATCTCTCTACCAATATTGTTGGAACTGATGAAGCAATAAGGAAACACCAACTCTGGTCAAAAAAGGTAGAATAATATTCATTTAATGATAATGAGGAAATGCTGAACATGAGGAAAGAACTAGAGAAAAGTGAAGTACCAGTCATGTTTTGGCCTTTGGCTGACTGCCAGTATGACATTCCCAAGATGTTGACGGAAGATGGAGTCCATGATATTCGTCTCAACATATGGAAAACTCTTTTTCAATTTAAGAAGAAGGTATTATCTTATGATGAATATGATAATCATATTAAGATAATAGAATGGATACAACATCAGATTGATTTGGCATCTCTATCAGTCTCTTGGTATCTGAAGGCTAAAAATAAACCGAGAACCCTTCAACGTTCATGCCTTGGTGCACTTAGAAAATTGTGTCAGTTAATTTCCAATGCTCCATCTGGTGTTCATATCAGAGGATGGGGTGTTCACGGAGCACTTCATTTCATAGTGCTTTTCAGTCAGCAATGCCCGCCTAAAATGGTCTCATGCAATGTTATTGCCCATGGCCGGCCACAGTCAATGGGCTTTGTTCATAATCAAAAGCTTGCTCAAGAACAGGCTTCAACTAGTTCCTCTCAAAATAAAGAATATAGAGAAAAAGTTTTTGAATTTCTCCTACATCAAGAAGGCGAGATTATTGAACAAGATTATCGTATGGAGCAAACACATCATCAAATGACAGAAGTTTCGGAAATCATCCAACGATCTGTTGAACCAGGTGTTAAAAGTAGATACAGGCTAATGCATCCAGCTAATTTCCGAACTAAGATTCGCAAGATCAAGAGATCTTTTATGAAGGTCTTAGACATAGCATGTCAAGAGACACCCCAGCTTGTCATACTGGGGACTCCTTTAACCCAACCCTCAGAGTCAACAAATGGGATTCGAGGAGTTGAGCGGAAGAATTAGGAACATCCCCATATCTCGAGACTGGGGACTCTTTCAAATCATCAATCCCTTTCTCAGAGAATATCGGTCTTTTCTCAATTGGGGAAGAAGCCCCAAGAGGAGCGTAGATCCAAATTATCAGGATATTCCCTCCGAGTTATAGCTCGTCAAGAAGTTCCTAAACGATTAAATCAACTAAAGGCAATGTCTCATCAAAGACATGAAAAAGACAATATCACAGAAATGTTGATAGAATGGATGTGATGAATTATACATCAATTAATGTCATCAATACTGCTGTTTCTAATCCCCCAGAGGAGACTCACTCAGGGGACTCAGATGAAGAGCGTCCTACTCATGAAAATGTACGCACCAATACAAATGAAGAAGGTGTGCATACACAAAGTCAAAGGATTACTCAGAACCTAGGTAATCCACATCCTTCTCTCCAAAAAGTATCCTACAAATAGAGGGGAAAGAATCAGGTTACATATCCTTCCTCTGGAGAAGGTCAATCGCTCTCACTAGAGCAATGGATTGCACAACAAGAGAAAGAAATGAAAGAATTAAGAAGGTTGAATTCAAAACTACTTCAGAGTAGTCTTCTTCTTAAGAATTCAGAAGTCCGACAGCCAAAGGAATTTGTTGTAACTACTGTGATGGATCAGGAATATCCTCCTGTATCAGTACACCCTCAGAGGTCTAATCCTACGGGTCAAACGCAACAACGATTGGCAGTGCTACCATCATTTTCAGCACCAACCACCACATCTGTCCAAGCTCCATTCGTTGCACCTACCTAAGACCAAATTCAACCTGATGTTTCTCAGAAGATAATAACTACTATTGAGTCATTAAAAGCTGGGTTAGAAACATTGGAAGAGAAACAAGCTCTAGTTCAACCAGAAAAGAAAGTTTACCCTGAATGGGTAGATTCAATTTCTCATCCATCTAGTTTTGGAAACCCTGTTTTCCCTACGTTCAATGGATCAGGTGACCCTGAACAACATTTGATGCATTACGTGTCTTGTTGCGATCCTATGATGGGAACTCTAGAGCAGCAAGAAGCAGTGAAACTCAGATACTTCGTGCGAACCTTGCAAGGACCAGCTTTTGTCTGGTATTCAAGCTTGCAATCCCGGTCAATCATAGAATGGGAGGATCTTCGTCAATAATTCCTTCTTCAGTTCAACTCAACTTTGCCAAAAACGACAGTTTTCGATCTTACAAACTGTAGGCTAAGGGAAAATGAATGAGTCTCTGATTTCATTGCTTGCTGGAAGGGATTAAGGTATTCTCTGAGTTTATCACTCCCTCAGGAAGAGCTGTTGCCAATCTGTGTGGAAAATTTGCGTGACGAATTATTCAAGCCATTGATCCCTTTGAAATACACAGGAGGGTTTCAAGACCTTACTTCAATCTCCCAGCAGATTGATGATTCCCTTATACAGGCTAAGGTTAAATCTCGTGTAATTCCATCAGCTCCAGGAAGGAGAATGGGTAAAGAAGAAACTGCTACAGTTAAGCTTAAACAAGCACCTGTACCTATTTCTACTTTAAAAACTTCATCTTCTTGAAGAGCTCCACCTCTTGAACACCAACAACAGAGGCCGTTTCGTCCAAATGATCAAAGATATCAACAATGAAAACAATTTGAGGATTTGAAGAGTAAAACATACTCTTTCCGAAATGAGAAAGTTCCTAGTTACTTCATTTCAGCTCTGGAAAATAATTTGGTTCAATTACCAGTGCCCAAGAGGCCAAACAAGGAAGCAGATGAGGACCATCCCAATTATTGTCCCTTTCATCAAATGTTGGGGTATCTCATCCAGGAGTGCATTGTCTTTAATGACCTCCTGCAAAATATGTTCGACTGGGGACAAGTCAAGATGAATGGTTCTTCGAATCAGATAGCATTTGTTAATGCTACAGTTCCAGAGGAGGAAGGTGAATGGAAAGAAGTCAAAAGCAGAAATGAACAGATGTATGATGATTGGATAGTCAGAAAGATAATCAACCAGACTCATGCCATTTTGAGAACACAATTAAAGAAACCAATTGTGTCTTATGCCATGAATATTTCGGTAAAACCCTCTTTTTCAGAGTAAAAATCCTCAAAGAAAAGGTTTGATTCAAAGAAGGAAAAAGAATCAGAAGAGGATGAGTATGTGTCAAAGCCTAAACTGTCTTTGACTCTGGTAGACTTTAGGCCATCTACTTCAAAACCACGGGCACCGCCCCATTAAACGGCATAGCCTAAACAGGCTAGTCAGGCAAAGTCTTTATTAGACGAAGAGTTAATCTTCGGTTCTATTAATATGATTCAATTAACAGATCCGTATTCCAGTCGTAATTTCAATATTGATGAGCCTGAATTCCTTGTATCAAATATGGGAATCCGAGGAAGTTCCATAGGTTCAGGATATAGGAGAAGACGTGGATCTTTCCAAAGCCACTACTCCAATTCTACCCCTGCTAGCACTGTGTATGCAGCAGAAACTCGTGGTAGAGCCCTTCAGCAAGCTCAAAAAGAACAAGCAAGTTCATCTGCCAATAGTCAACTCAGTCTTGGCACAGTTATTTTATAAGACCGATTGAAGGTTCCATATTCTTTATCTAAGAAATTAAATGGATCTCATCGGTCTAATCTTCCAAAACCAAGGATATTTCCAACTTTTATCCCAATACATGATGCATCAGCTTCCAAAGCATCTCCTTCCAAGGTACCTGCTAAACTGCATATTCCTGTTGGGAAATGCAGACCTCTAGATCAAAAGTATGATATATTGAAACACTTGGCCCATGTACCAGCCATGTTATCAATTTTGGATGCTTTGAATATGTCAAAAGATCTTCAGGAAGCACTCATCGAAGCTTTGTCAAGTCCTCAAGAGTTTGAAGCTGAAATTGCTGCAGCTGAAGTCTATCACAAAGGAATAATCTAGCAGAATGCCATGCTGTGATATCATTTACTAATAAAGATGAAGATGATGTTGTGCATGGTCACATAAAAACTCTGTACTTATCTGGAAAAGTCAATGGTGTACGTATCCGAAGAGCTTTCATTGACAATGGTTCAGGAGTCAACCTCATGCCCATTCGTACACTTCGTTGATTGGGCCTCACGGAAT
Organism: Viscum album; assembly: GCA_963277665.1. Classification (NCBI taxonomy): domain Eukaryota; kingdom Viridiplantae; phylum Streptophyta; class Magnoliopsida; order Santalales; family Viscaceae; genus Viscum; species Viscum album. The sequence goes on along the minus strand of OY728121.1, from coordinate 1,191,816,300 downwards.
CTGATTTATCTCCTTCTACCATGATGTTACAAGGATATGATAAAAATGAACAAGAACCACTAGGCGAAGTTACACTCAGAACTCAGTTTGGAGATCTTGTATCCAATTCGGATTTCATGATTGTTGATCAAAACTCAGCTTTCAACGTCTTTCTTGGAAGACACTGGCTACATCAGCATGCACCTATTCCTTCATCATACCATCAATGTCTCAAATACTATTTCAATGGTCAAGTTGGAACATTGTATGGTGATAAGAGCCCATTCAAGACATGTGAGTCTCAATACATTGAGGCAGAATTTTAACAAATGAAGGGAAGAGAAAAATCTACAATGAAGGAAATTACCAAAGTTAATGCTCCATATGGTTTGGAGAAAATTCCAATAAATCCATTTACACATGTGAGTACAATTTATGTGTTACCTATCAGTCAAATTGACAAAATAGGCCCAAATCAAAATACTCTTATGGAAAGATCCATAATGTCAATTACGACAATTGAGCTAGACAACATGGGAGAAATTGGTAAACTACCAAAGAGTGATGAAAGCACAAGTGGTGACGTCTTCATTTCATCTGCTGAAATCCAACAGGTCTATACTTTTACAATCAGGCCAGAAGAAGTTATAGCAACATCGGAGGTGAATAATTATTTCAATTCTCAAGCAATTATCTCCTCTTTATTTCCCAAAGAAGGCCCTTTATCATCAATAGGGTCGGAAATGGAAGCTTCTTCTTCAAAATGTGAGAATTTTGACATCTCTTCTGATCATGAAAATTTAGTTTTTTCATATACTATGCAAGTAGAAACGGAAGAAATAGCACATGATGAAGAGGAAGAGGAAGATCTTAGAGATGCTCCTCCAGCATTTGAAGAAGGTATCTCTACCACTGTGGATGAACTCAGAGAAATAAATCTGGGTACAGAGAAAGATCCACGCCCCATTTTAATTAGTGCGGCCATGACCCTTGAAGAGCAAGTGATGTATATTTCTTTTCTAAAAAAATATTGATATTTTTTCTTGGAACTATACAGAAATTCCTAGGCTTGATCCTGATATTTCTACTCATCATTTGGGTTTACCAAAAGAACATCGAGGATTTAAGCAAGCCGCGAGAAGAACACACCCAACATATGCTTCCAAAATTGAAGCTGATGTGGATAAGATAATCAAAGCTAACTTCGTCAGAGAAGATCAGTATCCCATGTGGTTGGCTAATATTCTCCCTATAAAGAAGATGAACGGACAAATTAGGGTTTGCATCGATTTCAGAGATCTTAATCGGTGTTGTCCTAAAGATTATTTCCTAGTTCCGATTACAGAACTCTTAATAGATGCAACTGCTAGCTATGAAGTACTTTCCTTCATGGATGGATATTCCAGATATAATCAGATCCGAATGGCCCCAGAAGATGAGGAATCTATAGCCTTCAGAGCCCCTCATGGTGTGTTTTGTTACCGGGTGATGCCCTTTGGTTTAAAGAATGCAGGTGCAACATATCAACACGCCATGCATCATATCTTCAAACCTTTCTTAGGGAAGTTTGTTGAATGCTATGTGTACGATTTGGTGGTTAAATACAAACAACTTTCTAATCACTTGGAGGATTTGGAAGTCATATTCCACAAGCTTCGACAACATAATTTGAAGATGAACCCCTTAAAATGTGCTTTTGGGGTAGCCTCAGGAAAATTCCTCAGCTTTGTTGAACGCCATCGGGGTATTGAAGTTGATCCTGAGAAGACCAAATCAATCCTTGGTATGTCACCTTCTCAGAATTTGAAAGAATTATAAGGACTTCAAGGACACTTAGCCTATATTCGGCGTTTCATCGCCAATTTGGCAGGAAAAAGTTTACCCTTTACCAAAATACATAAAAAAGGAGTCACTTACTAGTGGACTGAAGAATGTAAAGAAGCATTTGATGTTCTCATGAAATACCTCTTGAGTCCACCAGTACTCATGCCACCTATTGAAGGTAGACCACTTATACTCTATGTGACAGATCAAGAGTGATCATTTGGTGCCTTTCTCGCTCAATAGAATGATGCTGGGAATGAAAATAGCCTCTACTATCTCAGTAGAACAATGCTTGAAGCAGAAACCCGATATTCAAGTATTGAGAAGTGCTGCATGGCATTAATCTTTGCACTTCAGAAACTGAGACACTACCTGCAACATCACGAGGTCCAATTGGTATCTCGCAATAATCTGCTCAAATTCATCCTTATTCGTCCAATGCTTACAGGACGCCTAGCAAGGTGGGTAGTTATTTTGCAGCAGTTCGACATTCAGTATGTATCTCAAAAGGCATTAAAGGGCCATGCTCTGGCTGATTTCCTGTCTGAACATCCTTCAGTGGAAGACACGTATTCAGATATTGAACTCCCTGATGAGGATGTTTTTTCTATTAAAGAGTGTCCTCAAACATGGGAAATGTATTTTGATGGTGCCTCCAGAAGTCCAACAGGGAAGAAAATGGAAAATCCTAAATTCAACAAAGTTGGTTTAGGAATTGTACTCATTTCTCCAGATAGGCATTGTTACCTTATTCCATTTTATTTTGGGAAGGTGGTACCAATAATGAAGCCGAATACATGCTCTTATCACAGGCTTGGAGTTAGCACTTCTAGCACAAGTGAATCACTTAAAGGTGAAAGGTGATTCAAACCTGGTAATCAACCAAGTCAATTGGGATTATGCTATCAGAAAAGAAGAGTTAATCCCTTTGTATGATTATGTCAGAAAGTTAATGGCGGAATTACCTTCAGAACCGATATTTTCTTATGTCCCATGATCACAAAATCCTCAAGCTGATGCACTGGCTAATATAGCCACAGCTCTAGCAGATCCAAATTTGGACGAGAAAACCATCAGTATTGCCCACCATCGTGTAATTTCACCTTATGTTCATGCCAGAATAGAGGAAATTAATGAAATCAGTCACATTCCTGAACCGTATGGTCATACTACAATATGGATGTCACATATCAGGGAATACCTTCAAAATGGAACACTTCCACCTGATAGAGCCGAGAATGAACAAATCCGGTGACGTGTGGTCAATTTTAATCTTTATGATGGACCAAACCACCTAGAGAAAATTCTCTACAAACGTGGTTTTGATGGAGTTCTCTTCAGATGCATTGATGGTGAAGAGACAACGGCTGTCATGAAAGAAGTGAATGCAGGAGTCTGTGGTGCCCACCAGTCTGGAAATAGATTGTCTGATCAAATTCGAAGGCTTGGATACTTTTGGCCTTCAAAGATACAAGATTGTGTTGATTTCACAACGAAGTGTCATTCATGTCAAGTACATGCCAACTTCATTCATCAACCTCAATAGTTGCTTCATACAGCTAAATACTCATGTCCATTTTCCACATGGGGAATGGATGTGGTGGGACCTTACCCTTCAGCTGTGGCCAAGCAGTTTAAGTACATTCTTACTACTACTGATTTCTTTTCCAAATGGGCAGAGATAGTACCTTTCAAAGAAGTCAGTTCTAAATGCATTTTTAGTTTCATCAAGTCTAACATCATTACTATATTTGGTGTCCCTCATACCATATTGACGGACAAGGGAACCAACTTCTGTTCTTCTGAGGTGAAGAAATTGTATCAAGAATACATCATTAAATCCAACAATTCATCTCGGTATCATACGGCAGCCAATGGCCAAATAAGAGACTTTGACAAGACACTTTCAAATATACTGCAAATGATGGTGGTTAATTATAAGAGGCCATGGCCTGATAAACTCTTTCATGCTTTATGGGCTTATCGGACTACCACCCGCAATGCAACGCGGTCTACTCCATATTCGTTGGTATATGGAACAGAAGTAGTCTTTCCAATTGAAGTTCAATTTCCCTCACTTAGAGTAGCCATTTGTGATCAGTTATCTACAGATGAGAAATCCCAAAAGAGATTGAATGAATTGGAACAGTTAGATGAGAAATGATTGTGCACTTTGCACCACTTGGAAATCTATCAGAATCGAATAGCACGAGATTTTAACGAAAAAGTTCATCTTTGTTCATTCATTCAGGGAGAATTGGAATTATTTCTCAGAACTCCAATGATACCAGGAACGAAACCTCCCAAGCATTAGCCAAAATGGGAAGGACCTTATTCAATACATAGGGTCTACTCCAATGGAGCTTATTCATTAATCTCGATAGATGGAGAAATCATTACTACTCCAACTAATGCCAGATTTTTGAAGAAATATTTTTTATAAAATACAAAGTATTCACAAGATGTCCCCGCAACATGACACTAAACAATGCAGCACCAGTTCATCCTTGCTATATGATGTTAAACTATACAGCAATGGTCCTGTATGACCTTAAACTGCAACTTCGTCCCACACGACGTTAAAGTGTGAAAACGTTCCCTAATTGGTCCAGTATAACCTTAAACTGCATCATCAACGGTCCATGCATAAGACCCTAAACTATTTGCAAGTCCCTAACATCCAGCAAGACGTTAAACTGTGACATCCTAACTACATGACGCTAAACTGTATAAAAGTCCCTTATGTCTGGAAAGATGTTTAACTATATAATCATCAAAGGTCCTGTATGACCTTAAACTACACCACCGTCCAGCATGACATTAAACTGCACCATCCACAGTCCATGCATATGACCTTAAACTATTCGCACTTTTGTCCAACATGATGTTAAACTATGGAAAACAATCCACAATGCGTCCAACATGACGTAAATGGTGTGTTATTTTTGTCCTTACTGCATGACATTAAACTGCGCAGTCCCCCTATTTTTCCAACATGACGTTAAACTGTATTGTTCCCACCGTCCTAACTATATGATGCTAAACTGTACAGAAAGTCATTGATATGTCCTACAGACATTAAACTGTATTTTTTCCCTGCTACATGACACTAAACTGCGCAGCACCAATAGTCCTAATTGCAAGACTTTAAACTGCATAGTCCCTTTATATGTCCTACATGACATTAAACTATGCATCATTAAGGTTGTTGTTACCTCTTGTTTCTCAAACCATGTATGACTCACGTGAGCTTAGAGAAAACCTCAACCATAACATTCTCTTTGGGTCGCTAACCATGTATAAGTCCCAAAAACATTTTTTTATTATTTTACTTAAATCGTTGTCACCAAGAACAACTTGATCATTACTTCATTCTTTAATTTAACTACACGGTCTTTGATCCTTGCCCTCTAGGCTGGGTATGTAGGAAACCTCCCAAGGATCAAGCCTAAAAACAATCTCTTCACATCGGTTCACCACCATCTCATATGATGTTGATTCGTGAAACCGCCCCTAGAATCAATGTCTTTACATTTATTCACTTTCGTCCTTGTTATATGACGTTAAACTATGCAACACTTTTGTCCGGAAGGAAAATAAACTAAAATACTCTTTGATTCCTCATTTGAGAAAGAACTATTTTTGACATTGATTTTTTCAATCATGTTTCATTTTCAAAAGACTATGTGCATACATGGTAATGCCTAAATTTTTTTTCTCGGGTTAAACCATCATTGCACTAAAGTCCCCTTTCACCCTTCACATGTACAGACCAAATTTGTACAAAGGGTAGTTCTAGAACTACGTGGGCTTGATTCCCATCCTTATGGGATACGTAGGAACATTCAAGTATCCCTCGAATCTAGCCCCAAGACTTTTTGTGCCTAACCGCAAATTTCACTTTCATTTCCTTGGCTGAAAAGTCATCATGAAAACACACACTATGAATTCATTATTATGATCAAAAATCTATGACCATAAAATAAGATCTCCCATATTTTTATCCTGAACGATGTTAAAATACATTTCAGGAACTACGTATGGCTTGATTCTCATTCTTATGAGATACGTAGTGAAGTCCAAAATTTCAATTCAGGACCCAGCCACAACATGATTATGGTTATCATTGACCTATGTATCTCTATATACAAAGGAAAATACCCATCTTTATGTGTTATAATCCTAACCTTAAATATTTTTAGATCTTCATAACCCTTTTCATGACTTTTAGTCACAAAAATGTCAAACTTCTGAGAATTCTTTTGCCTGACTATGCAGTACGTGCCCATAGGTGGCCTTGCATAAGCAGTCCACATAACAAACTTGTTAGCCAAAAGATACTATTTTATTTAACTATGCAGTCAATGCCCTTAGGTGGCCCTGCATAATTCAACCCCCTAACAGGTTTGTTAAATGATGGTAACTTCATTCTTGGGAATAATGCATCTTTTGTCCTTATTTGTCTTAAACAACAGTATGTAGGGATCCTCAAAAAAATAGACATTCTTAAGATATTTGTCCCATATACTTTTTCTTGATCTGAAAGTATTCAAGTCTATGGTTTATTCTTCTTCACTACGTTTGGGTCAGACCTTCGTAGGAGTGATATTCATCCAGTTCTTCGATAATCTTGTCTGAAAATATCTTCTCCATATTCAAGTATCTCTTTCCATACAACAAACTCTATACATTATAAAATTTGAATCTCCATAAACTTTTACTAGCTTTTAGCACTAGGAAAGTAAATTTCTAAGAGTTCTTTTGCCTGGCTATGCAGCACGTTCCCATAGGTGGCCTTGCATAAACAATCCATATAATAGACTTGTCAGCTGAAAGATGCTATTTATTTAACCATGCAGCAAATGCCCTTAGGTGGCCCTGCATAATTCAACCCTCTAACGGGTTTTGATAAATAATAGTAACTTCATTCTTGGAAACTACTTCTTCTACTGCCTTTTAGCTCTTTTTCATATCATTCCTCAGATTCAAATATTCTTAAGTCATTGTTTACATATTTTCTCTCATACTTGAGTATGGTAATATGTTTTTAGATAAATTGTCAAGGAATTGAATCAATTTTAATCCATTTTGGGAAATGACTTTTCGACCTTAAACATTATCCCTTTTTTGTCCAGCATGCATGACATTAAACTGCCCACAAAAGACAAAGGAACTCTGAATAAAAGTCATGTTCCAGCTCACTAAACATACATTCTTGTATGATTTAGGTAATATTGAGCAATTAAAAGGTTCAATGTTTGTAGGGTTATTTGTAATAATCCTAGTAAAAATCAAACTATGCTTACTAAGCCCATTGGCTAAAGTAAATTTGAAGCAGGTAGTGAAAGAATGCAGGTACAAATAAGTGAAAGTGAAAGTGTTTTTCATTGATGCACAAGAGTTAGAAGGACATCCTTAGACTGGAGTCTCTTCTCTTTTTCAAGAATTACAAGAGGCTTTCAACATAACACTTCATTTGATTTACGACATCCCGTACTTCATCAGCAACCACCTAGAATTCATTCATTCAACTGGATACAATAAGAGATGTAGTGATACTAGCTCTTCTTGCAACAATTGTAAAATGATGTTCTTGAGTGTGGTTTGAGAAAATTTTCTGCTGATCAAACAGTGACTCTGTTTCTGTCCAAGAGACATGGAAGATGGATACATGGATTTTAGAATGGAGCATTGGAAGTAAAGAGCCATTTGGAGAGAGTACTTTTTTCAGATATTGCTCTAATGCCATGTTTGTCTTCTCTCCACCAACTGGCAGTGGAAAACATTTTCGCCCATGGGTTTGCCATTTTCATATCTGCAAGGAAATAACATGATGGAAGAATTTGAAAGTTTACACCATTGTTGTTTCTCTTAATAAACAACATAACCAAAATGAAGGAGTGGCAGCGCAGCTGCATTTCAGGTGTATAGATCTTTGCATCTTGAACATTGACTCCTTGCACGTGACCATGAACACATAGAGACACGTAGATGCTCTGTGGAATATTAGGATGATATTTCTTCAAGTACTTAGCCAAATCTGGGAGAGTGCTGTTGCAGATATCATAGTAATCATGGCCAATGATGTTCATCATGTCATCAATCTTCTTACTAGCCAGTTCATCATCTGTTCCAATTCCCCTAGGAGCAATTGAATCTGCCCAAAATTTGAATAAATTAAACTCTTAAATGGGTTTATTTTTTCATAAATATTGTGAATGATTTTGAAAAAATGGCTAAGGCATTAAGGCGCGCAAGTCTAAAAATTGGCGCGCAAGTATTCGTGTGTCGCGCTAGTTTTTCACGCGCAAGTATAAACCGCGCAAGTACAAATGCCTTTACAGTAGCGCGACATCAAGGAATACACTAGAAAACAGAGCAACCTGCGTGGCTAAGGTGACCTGCGCGGTGAGAGCTCGAAGGTATGAAGTCCAGAAATCCGGATGCTTGTATGGAAGTGAGGCCCTCTATTTATAGACGTGGTCGGGACCCTGAGCGCCGGATCCTGCACAATCGAGGGCTGTATCCCTGCGCGATGCGCACTTGCGCACCGCCCTATGTGCCCTGAAGACTTGCGCACCCCCTTTTCCTTTGAATGTATTCGATTTCCTCAGAGTCAAGTCCTCATTTTTCTCTGGATCCAACTCTGAGGGGGGGACTTTTGTTGACGCTCCTTTCGTCATAGAATCTAAAGATCGGAAAAGGGGAATATATGAGCACAAAGAGATTCAACCTTTGAAGAAAACAACAATAATTGAAAAAGGGATGAACAAGGAAAACGTTGCCCATTGTCCGCACAAGTTCCTTCATGGTCGTGCAAGTGGACTTGCATGACACAACTTGGCGTGCAAGTGACTTGCACGACCTCGTTGATAACCGCCCGGTAACCACCCGGGGTCTTCTCCTGCCTATAAATAGACCCTGTGGGCCCCCTATTCGAGGGGAATTTTTTCCAGAAACTCAGATTGAAGCTCCCGACGTCCAAGTCTCTTCTCAAAGCTTCTGGAACACTTCTATGGTAATTTCATACCTTGAATGGAAGATCTAAAGGGAGGGAGTAAAACCTATGTGTTGAAACTCATCAACACTTGCGCGCCTGAGTGGTCAGCCCTTACGGGAATTGGTCACACTTGCGCGCATCATTATTCCTTAGATACAACTTGCGCATCCCTTTTTTGGAAGAACCTCAAGAGGATTCTAAAGGCTCTAATGAGGAGTCACTCAAGTATTTCAAATGCTGGTTGAATATCGCGCAAGTTCTCAACATGTCGTGCAGGTATACCAGCGCGACCAATACTTGCGCGCCGCCGCAGTACCTGCGTGCCTTCCAAGACTTGTGCGCCCTTTCCTTTTTGGGTTCCTTTCTTTCCCATTTCACCCCTCTTAAGCCATTATACTTCCTTTTAAAGATTCAGTATTCAAGACACTCTTCAAAGCCATTTATGGAATGATTTCTTGATTTGACATTCTTATCTGAAAGGAATTCTGTGGAATATCTCTCAAAACCTAGTGATTTAAATATCCTTATGTCACTAAAGATTGAGAGTTCATTCATTCAACCTCATCCTTTAAGATGAGGGAATCCTTAACCTGGGTCTCCTTTTCAAGAATAATCCCTAGTCCTAAGTCCTCCAAACTTGGGCATCCTTTTTAGGAGTAAGCCCCAAATTCATAAAATTCCCAAATCTGGGCATCCTACTCAGGAGTAAGCCCCAAACCTTAATCCCTTAACCTGGGTCACCATTTCAGGAATAAGTCCCAGTCATAATCTTGGGCTTCCTTTTCAAGAGTAAGCCCCAAGTCCCCTAACCTGGCCCTCCTTTTCAGGATTAAGTCCCAGTCATAATTCTGGGAATCCCCTTTAGGAGTAAGCCCCAAGTCCCTTAATTTCTCTTTAACCAGTCCTAATTTTCATTTGATCTAGGATTCCTTCTCAGGAGTAAAACCCAGTTATCAATCTGCTCCTAATTTGGGGTTTCCTTTTCAGGAATAAGTGCCAAGTTAGAGTATTCAATTCTCTATGAATCACATATACCATTATGGACCCTGTTCCTAGATTTTGTCCCTAAAATTAAATCCTAAACCTTCATCTATCTGGGAAATAATACATACATATTCCCCAAACCATTTCTTATGATTGAATCTTTCATGGCATAATTGTCTAATTTTTACCAATACCTATTGTTTCTCACACCGAGCATGACTCACTTGAGCTTAGAGTGTAAAAGTAATTATGACATCCTTCTTTGAGCCATCAATCATAAACGTCATACTCCCTTACTCGAACTATGTGGGTTCTGATTCCTTTTCCAAAACAAAGGATACGTAGGTAGCCCATTTATGGGTTCGATCCCAACTCTGAAATAATTCATGTCCTTCTGAATGACAATAAACTTCAAGTTCCCCACTGAGTGGATTTAAAACTAGACTAGTCATCATAATGACCAAGAGACATTTATATAAATGTTTTGAAGGAATCCATTGACCAAGAATCTCTAAATAAATATAGATGATTCTCTATTGATGAAGAACCTCCAATACATATTAATGTTTCTCTAAATTTTATAAAAATTTAATAAATTATTGTTAAACTGAAGGAAAGCTCATTTTATACTTGGTAATGTAAAAAGGATTCAAGAACATAACTTAAATCTATAAAGAGAGTCCCGGAATAGACAATAATTCCCCTAAAAAAGGTGTGATGAGTCCGAACTCCCATCCTCTCGACCAATGCAAATTCCTATGCCTCATCAGTCCACAAGCTAATGAGCACCTACCTTTGGAATGTAGGTCCAAATGGATGTGGAATCATTAGATGTTTCCGGTTCTACGAACAAACCCACTAGTAACCGATCGAAACATTTGAATCTCCCATCCAGGAGGTCATCCCTGAAATCCAAGGGAAACAAATACATTGAAGGATAACATGCGACATGTATCCTTCAGAACCAAAACAGAATTGAAAGTCTTCCCTTCCCCCACACTCTCATCCAATATGGGGACCCTACAGATAAAATATAGATCAAATCCTATGATCACTAAATAATACCCACCCATACCTAAAACTATTCAATACTATGGGTTGATATATATAATCAATGAACATTGGTTCTAACATAATAAAGATATACCACTTTGTAATGGGTTATATTTTTCAAGGAAATTTCCTATATAAAATATGTATTAGTGTGGATGATTTTTTCATACAGATAAAACATAAAATAACTACCATCATTAATTAAATTTATATTATTTTTCTGTTGACCCTCAACACTTAGGATCTCACACACAAGCATCACCCCACATCCCATCAAATTTAATCGAACTATCTGAAGATCTATAGATAGTAAAATTATTATATATTCCTCTAAATTTATGTAATTTGTATCATTCATCATGTAATCATCAAAAAATTTGATTGATTCGTCCTTGGACATTTTAAATAGATAATCCTTGTATTCATCCATAATTTTAGAATATAAATTTTCCAATTATAATACCATATTATCAAAGCCATTAATATATGTCTACAAAAGGGGTCAAGCACCATTTATAATTATTAAAATCAACCTTATTTTGTAATATTAATAAATGGTTACTACTTAAGTTTTCATTTTAAGATTAAAACTGATTAAAGTAGTTTACTAATCATGGATCAGATTCCAAAAAACTTTTTATCATAGTTCCACCAACAATTCATAATGGGACATTTCAAAAAAATTAGGTTCAATGTCCTCATAAGATTTTTTGGAAGCGCTTATAGTGTTGATTATTGTGATCTTCTTCTTGGATCATTATAACACTTCATCAAGTCTATTGATGAATAAAATATGTCTTATTCTATCTCTCCAAAAATAGAAATCATTCCTTCCATCAAACATCGCAATATTTGGTGAGACAAATACATCTCTAAAATTAATATATACTATCTGAAACCAATTTTAATGGGAGGAAAAATAGTGAGAAATAAAAAAAATCCCAGATAGGGGAAAGTATCATAAAATCAATACAAAACTATGATTCGAAAAGTGTCATTCCTATAATGAACTACCAAAAAGGAGGAGAATACAGTATAAAAAAATGAAAATATGATAGGCATAGTATCATCAAAAATTAATAGTGAGAATAATACAAATATTGGAAAGGTAAAAACATATAAATTTATGTGGTTTAGACCACTTTGGTCCCACACCATAATAAAACACCACTAGACAAAAGTTTATTTAGAAAATAAAATATAAAATGTTAAAAATAGGGACACATGGAAGGGAAAATAAGAAAATAAATAAAACTGAATAAGGGGATCAATTAAATAAACAGTTAATTTTAATAAATAATCTTGAAATTCCAAAAATGCTAAAAAATCGCCATGAATGAAAAAAATTCACAACCCCTAATCGGGGATTTGTCTAACCAATTGAATTCTGTGAAACCAATATTGTCATTATCCTCCTTTTCACTCACAAAACTACAAGATATGCATCCGATAAAAATAACCAGAGTCAACTACAGCTATAATCTCCAAAATTGACATAAATAATACATCCTCACATTGGTTTGTATCCTTCACATATCACGAAATCATTTCAATTGACCACTCCGGGATTTATTTTTTATCTCTTTTTATAATAACAGGAATCAGTAACAAAAATTCATGGATAATATTAAATTCAATATCCTCAAAAAACTCATACTAGTTAGATAAAGGTGTTTGGAAGGGAAACATTAAAACTATTTCTTTTCTTCATAATCATAAATGTATGATGCTATGAAACAGTTTTTTAACTCCTATATAACATTTATTAAATAAATTCATATGAGTTTTGTGAACCCTTAGATTTAGGTACAATCAAAAGTTGTGTGAGGGACTTTCCTTCTTGTCTGTGGGTTGAAAAGACTAATAACATGCTACGTAATTGTAGATATACAATGGAATTAGTCATGTAAGGATTAGTTTTTCATTGCATAAAGCTTCAAAATGTCATAGATAACGGTAATGTATCAACTACACATTACCCATGTGGTTCATCCAGTAGATATGGAAAGGCTTCACAATAACTACATAAAAGTAATCTGATCCCCAAGAATGGATAAAAACCAACCCATATTATTGTTGTGTGAACCTTACCAATCTTATGGATGGATGACATGATCCCTAGGTAAAAATAATATCAATCCCACATAATGGAAATCCTTACAAATTGATGTCAATGCAATGGTTACATACCCCTCATGTAAGGGTAAAATAGAACATCATCAAATGAAGCGTGCCAAATTATATAAAAATAAAAACAGAGAAAATTTTAATATAATATTAAAAAAATATTATTCATGAAATAAATCAAATAAAAAAAATGCATTTTATTTATTAAAATTAATATTTGATGTTATGCTAACCCATACCATTGAAAATAAAAGGTAAAAACAATGGGACAATGTTCTTAATAGCCTATACTAAACTGACATGATAGTAGGTTTAATAAATTCTAACTAACAGGGAAACCCTAATAAATAAACATTACAATACCATTATGACCATCACATAGTATATACTGCTATGGCCCATGTCTAGTCATAATAATACATTTAAAACATCAACTAAGAAAATAATCCTAGAAATACAAAAAAAATATAATAAAATAAATTAAATAGAACTAATACCTTAACTAACCAATGATTCCATCAACATATAATTATTACAAATTTCACTAGGTAAAATAGACGTCATGTCCAACTCTACGGTACCTCTAGGACACACAATGAAATAAGAGGAGTATCCAATTCATTAAATATAAAATAAACACGTGAAAATATTAATGAGTCTTATATAGAAGATATAAAATGAAATAGTTTTAATGAACTATGTACATGCAGTATAATATAAATAGAAAGTAAATAAAATAATCTAATATTATACAAGTCTCTATAGTAGCTCAAACATCTCATTAAAGCAGCCATACATAACCTTCTCTTGCAAGTAGAGGGAATGAAAATCACATACAAAGCCATACCATGGTTAAAAAAATATAGAAAACCTAGAGATACACCTAATGTATAATATGGTATTCTATAAAACTAATATAATATCACTAATATAATAGTGGGGGTATAAAAAATTCTTCAAGTCTATCTTATCCATGGAGGTATCCTCAAGGATGTATCTCTTAATGTGGAAGTCTTTCGACAATAATAACTCGTAATCATTTTAAACTGACATCAATTATTCTTTTATTTTGTATTTCATTGTATGATGAAACTTCATAATAGGAAACACAATATTAAACATCACCCCACATCCCTCCATATTGAATCCAATAATTTGAATATCCTTAGAAAAAATTGATGACTTCACTTACTCTAATGGGATGGAATCACTACCACACATCATATAATCTCTAGGTGTACTGAATGATTAATCTAGTAAATTCCCAAATAAAAAGACCAATACATTCTTTAATTTTAGATTCTAAAATGGATATATCAAACATTATACCATTATGAAAATATAATTAGTCCCTAGATAGGTGACAACAAACATTTTAAAATAATAAAGCTGATTTCTCTTTTGTAATCCTTCTAAAAGTAACTAAATCAAAAAATATATTCTCCAGATTAAACTAGATTGTACAAGTAAATGTTTTCTTAAAAACAAATCATAAAACACCATATACTATATTTAACAACAAGATGGAATGATGTTTTTTCAAACCAGCAGGGTCAAAATAATCATAAGAGGTTGAGGCCTCTTCTGTTGTATAGAAAATGGTGATCTACTTCTTAAATACATCCACATATTCAATATCTCCATATTATGATAAAATAAAACACATATTAACTCTCTAAAAATCAAATAATTCAATAAAAAAGTCTCAAACTCCATCTATTAAAGAAAAATCTTCACAGGATAATAACTAGTGAAATATATTTTCTATGGAAGGACATCCCAATAGACAGAAAAAGAACCATAATAAGTAGGTTACATCAAGATACTCACTGAAAATAGTATTAAAATCATGTTTGAACCTATCATGAGAAACAAAAAACTAATATAATACCACATAATTGGAAAATTTATCATAGAAGCATAAATATTCCCAAAAAACTATTATACCAATACATGAATGAAAACTAATGTAACAATTATTGTGGTTCGAATATATTTGGGTATTCTCCGAAGTAATAACTCAACATGAATCCAATTTATTATGCAACTAAATCATTGATCCGTATAAATAGATATTTAATAAATGTAAAACCAAACATGAAAACAGACTGAACCACATGAATAGTAAAAAACATTTGGGCTGAATTAAGAATTAGGAACAACACAGCACAGTAATACAATCTACAAGAATTAAGAAAAGGATGAAACACCCATAATCAATATTTTCCTCCCCTATCAAATCCCCTCAAAACTATCGTATTTGCATTCTTCATCATCCTCAAAACTCACACAACAATAATAGCGTTACCAGAACAAAATCCATAGTGTCAACATGAATTATCGTATCTAGTAGCACCTCAATTTTTTATACTCGCAATTGAACATCTCCTTACCTCAATTAATCAATCTCATCACCACCTCCTTAATCACTAAATTTTACATTTTTTATAATATGAGGGACTTCAAGAACATAAAAAACCAAAAACCATCCTTTTAAACAACCTAAAAATATACAAATTGCTTAAAATAGTTGTTTTTAAAAGAAATAAGATAGATAATTTTTTGCATCAAAAACCCGAATGACTGGTAATATGTAATGGTTACATGACCACTACATAGTGATCATTACACCATTCTATTAGGATATTATGATGTACAATATAATTTTATTATAAACTGTTGTTTTTAAGGTTCATTCAAAGTTGTGTAAGGGTATAGCGATCAATAAAGCTTCTATATAGGGGTACCTCACTAAAATCCGAAACCTCATTAGAGTAAATCATCCGTGGAATAAGGGTACCACAAAACAAATTCGAGGGTAACATTGTTGATATAAAATTAATATAATAATCATCCACTATAAACATGATGGTACAACAATGAATACATGAGGGTAACATTATCCCCATACAAGAGTAATAGTGAACCCTTACAAAGGTATCTTTAAAATTATAAATTCCTAATTAGGGTAACTCAATCCCATTATGAAATCAATTTCCAAAATAGGTGAAGATAATAATAAATAAATCACGCATAAGGGTAAGGTACTCCCCTTTAATAATAAAAAAACTACGAATGCATCCAAACAAATTATGGGAGAAATTAAACATAAAAACATTAAATAAGAGATTATATAAGAAATAAATAAAATAAAATACGAGAAGATTTTAATTTTTAAAATTTAGAAGGATGTTTTAAAAACTCTACTCCATGAAAAATAAAATATAATATTACATGGATTATGTTCTACCAGGACAACAAAATCATAACAATTCAACTCATTTAGACATTCCTCACTAACACGAATACCATAATTACTAAACATGTCAATCACTTTTCATTTACCATAGTGGCACATATATATGTGTAATAGTAAATTTAATAATAAATATATTAAAATCCTACACATAAACATAAAAAAATTGAAGCAAATTCAATGAAAAACCCTCATACATTTACTTATAGGATATTATATCATCAAATAAATTCTACTAGTTTTAATCAATCCATTATAGATCTTAATCATCTCCCTTATTCATAAATGATTCTCAATGAAACCATAGTAGTACCCAATTCCTCAAAAAATTAACATGAAAAATTAAAATGAAGAGTATAAACATGATAAAAAGAGAAAAATTATTAATGCATGAATTTGACAAAGAAACTCACAAAAATAAAATAAAAAACTTTTAGATTATAAATGTCTAAACATGAACCAAAATTGAATATAAAACCATTTATACCCACACCCTCTCAACACATGGGTAAAAATGAAAAATCACATGAATATGTATGTCATAGGATCGCAGTGGCATGAAAAACCTAGAGATACACCTTATCTATACTAATGGATTATAGATAGACTCATAGAAGCTCAGTACAATTATAAATGGGAGACACCACATTTTCAAGGGGTATAATATCAATAGAAATAAAACACATTGTTTTTTTCTTAATGTGGATGTTTTCAAAAAATAATATCATGTAAATATATTAAAATTACTACCGTAATCCATTACATTGCTTTCAATTTTATGTTATCCATTCACCTTGACAAACTAAAACACATTCCTCACCCCACATCCCTCTATCTTCAAATGACTATTTTTTCACCCCAATAGAAAATAGTTGACCTAACTTTTTTAAAGTGATAGATTCCCTACCTTGAATGATTGAATCTCAAACCATATAGAATGATTCATCCATTAAATTTATAAAAAATATGGATGGTCCCCATCCATGATTTTATCATTTTAATTTGATAAGTATAACAATGTCATATTAAAAAAATCCAAATGACTTCACACAGAGGTGTGAATGACCATTTTGGAATTATAATGAATTATTTTCTTTTGTAATCTTCCTATATAAGACATGCTCATGTAATTATTCAAAATCATTAACCAATATGAATTGAAATTTTTTTGATGTGGTACTTCATGAAAAACCATTTTCCCTAAAGTAAACAAAAATAGATACCGGTCCTTTTTAAAAATATAATTATCAATATAAATATAAGTGTTCAAGGTCTCTCATGAAGCGGAGAAAATACTGATCTTCCTCTTAGACCCTTGATCATCATATAAGTAATTTATTACTGAATGGAGAGAGAATAAAACAAAGTAAAAAAACATACTAATGATGATATATTACACAACCCAACCAAAATAATGATGTAAACATTATTTATCCAATGTTGGAAATATTATAGGAAAGGGAATAAAACAAAATAGATGAAAAAATTATTGGCACATTATAAATGAGAAGAATAAAAAACTACGATAAGAATACGATAATGATAAAAAAATGTGATATAATATGTTTCAGACCACATTGTTCAATTTATTTGAATAAAACACTACTCTGTAACATTTTATTAATAAAATAAAATATGGATTCTTATAGAAATGGATATTATGTAGTAAAAAAGAGAAATATAATTCACTAAATCTAGGGAAAAATACAGTAGCACCTATAATGGAATAATGAACCATGAAAATAATCAATGGTAAAAATATTTAAAATATAAATATGATTTTGAAACCACTATTAGAAGGATCGACCTCAACTATTGAGGCCTCTAAATCCCACTACCACTCCATTACACTTACATAGAACTCACAAAAATGCATGTTCTCTTGAAACAAATCCCTATAGTAAACTGTGAGATTCATAAATAACAGGGCCTTGAATTATCCCCCCTATCTTTAGATCATCTCTTACACTTCAATTGATATCTCTTAACTTCACCACCATAATATTTAAATATGTCTCTTATTTTAAAATCTTTGTCCAAAAATAAAAAAATATCACTCAACCATCCCTTAAAACAATAATAAACTCTCTACAATATCAAAGTAGGTGTTTGAATGAGGAGCACGCTGAAGAAGTCATTAAAATAAACCTAAACAATTGATTCCATATAAGGGTCATTTGAATATTGTGAATATTTTTTTGACTATTTAAAAGGTGTATCCAGAAAACAACATAAGGGTTCTATGAACATCTGTTTAATGGTCTTTCTATATCATGTAAGACTAGCACCAACCATATACCCACTATGTAAGAGTAACCTTCCACAAATCCTTATCTATGTAAGGGTAAATGTGGTATTGTGTATAGTACAATAGGTCCAAAATAAGTGTAATGAAATTAATTCATTATTTATGCAAGTTACATATAATATTTATATAAGGGAAGCAAAATTTCTATGTAAGTGTAAAAAAATCTCTATTTATGTGTAACAATCAACCCTTGTAAGTTAGTTCACACATTACCATAGCTATTTAAGGGGAACCCAATACAAATGTAATTGTAATGAAAGGAACACATAAGGGTATATGCTATAAAACAATGTATATTTAAGTGTATCATACTCCTCATGTGAGGGTAAAACAAATCAATCTATATGTGTTCGATAGTATTCAATTACATTATATGCCTAACCTATCAACTAGTTTGAAAATTCATCAATGAAAGAAATACCATATGAACTACACATGATCATACTAAAATTACCATCTTGTATTATGTACTATAGTAGAACATTTTTTAACATACCAACACATATACTACAATTAATTACTAATGCACACTCATAAATTAGAAATATTATATGATGCAACATTCAATAGAACGGAAGTAATTACTTACATGAGTTTACATCATCACATATATGGAACTATATGAACACATTCCATATGAGGTTTTGTAATACATTCCATTAGATATAGGAAACTCAAATAAAATATAATTTTATCCAATTATATAAACAAAAAAGGGAAAATAGGAATATATAATATAAAATATTTCAAATGTGAAATAATACTAATATAAGTAGTAAATGTAAAAGAAAAAATACATCTAAAATATAAATCATGTTGACAGGATATAAATATCAACATAAAACCAAATTGTTAATAAAACCATCACTTCCCAGACCCTTTCATATAATTTATGTCCCCTGTAAATAAAATAAAAATATTGTCTAATTATAAAATAACAAAGGAAATATTAATCGATACCTACTCTATAATAACGGATTTTAGACATTCTTATATAGAATTAGTGAAATAATAATTATGGTTTAAAAATATTTTTGGTTCATATTGTCTCTATATGAATCATGAGGTTATTAAAACATAATGTTTTCGGTTTTCCCACGGTAATATAAGTAAACATATAAATCAAACTGTAATCCTTATTTTATTTTCTGTTATTTTTTTCACCCTTCATATTTCTAAACCTCACCCCACTTACCAATATCTTCAAACCATGAATTTCAAGATCCATAAAAAAATAGGTGTAATAAATTCATCAAATGTGATGAAATCACTATCATAAGACATTGAAGCACCTGTCATATTGAATGACTCATCAAAGGACTTTATAAAAATGAATTCTTTAATAGAATCGTTTTTATACTACATTCTCCATTTATAATACTTTATTTTTAAAAATATCATTATGTCATAGTATAATGGCTTTATGGAATATTTTGAATTTATAAATATGGTTTTACTTTTTTAATCTTACAAAAAGTGATCCAGTCATGTAGAGTTTGTAAAACGTCAACTAGATTGCATGGGAAGATGTTTCATAGACCACTTATAACAAAACATTTTATCCTATGGTAAAAACATTAGGTAATTTTCATTTCATCAAAATTGTTTGTTCAACATCAACATAAGAGGACAAAGTATCTCCTATAGTATTGACTATTGTGATCATCCTCTTATACCACTCCAATGATTTACTGTATCCATTGTATATAAGAAGATAACAAGTTTTAACTCTCAGTGTCTCAAAATAACTATACCCATCAAACATATCAATATATATGATATTCCAATAAATGTTGATTCTAGTTATTATCTGTTAGATAACAACAGTTTTTGGGAGGAAAAAACATTAGGTAGAAAAAACCCCTTGGTAGGAGGTAATATCACACAACCCACCCCCAACAATGATGTACACAAGATTAAGCCTATGATAAAAAATAGACATGAATTAGAATAAAAGATAAATGAAATCAATATAATGGTTATAGTAGAAAGAAATGAAATTATTGAAAATTATACGAATATATGGATGATAAAGACCACATGAATAAACAAGATTCTGACAACTATTGTCCAAATCCACAAATGGAACACCACATGAAATCACGCTATTTAGAAATGAAAAATGTGTAGCTTAAAAACAATTATTTTAGGATTGAAATATAGAAAAATCAAAAGGTAAACCATAGAAACAATGAAGTAAAACTTATATTGTAATTGATAAGAGGTAATAATAAACTTGGGAATGCTCATCGACAAAAATTAAAAAATTATTTCAGAATCCCATTAACTGGGATCAACCTCACCTGATGAATTCCCTCCAAACCATTGGAGATTATTTCCACCACCATTTTATTCAAACAATAGCAGGTTCTCCAAAAGAAACCACAGATTCAACAGTGAGCATCATCACCAATAGGGCCTTGAATTATCACTCCACATAATGAGTCATCTAATTCACCTACCTCTATATCACATGGATGCACATCATTGTGATTGGAATTTACATCTCTTTTTTCTATAAGGGGACACATAAACATAAAATACATGAAACCACCCCTTCGAACAACCTCACAAAAGCATAAAAAAAATGTTCAGATGTGATGTGTGTTGAATAAGACATTTCAACAAAATAACTAATTCCTGACACTGCATATAGTTTGATCAAACAATGTGTATGGGTCACATAGTTGTTTTTTATGGGGATCACAATCTACTATTTAAAGGAACTCCCTTATCTAGTTTTGACCACACATGTTGAATCCCTTCGAAATAGTTGTATATAATTTCCTCATCCTCATAAAATTAACAACTGTAATATATCCACTAGAACAACTTCCTAAATTCCAACTAGGAGAATCATCACCAAAAGGCCTTGAATGACCCATCCCCACTCTAGATCACCTCCTTCCCTTCGCACAAATTTTATCAGTTTCATCTCTCTATGATTTATATCTATCTCACCATTTATAGGCAGGTTCCTCAGGAACATAACATTCATGAAATCAATCAAAAAAACAAACTAAAAAATAACTCCCAAAATAATGAGGTATGTGTTCATATTGGAAGCGTGTTGATGAAGCTTCTACAAATAATAGAATGACCATATATATGAATGTGTTTCTAGAAAAAACATTAATGGTCAGTCAATCATTATGTAAGGTTAATATAAAACGCAACATAATGGTATCATGAGTAGTTATGTATGGTTCCTTCTATGCCGCATATGGGTAGTGTGAACCAAAAACCCATTACATATGGGTATATCAACATAATATGTATCAATATAACTGTAAATTTTCTTTTTTATATAGGTAAAATAGTTCACACCAACTGGTAACATGGGAATTATATAATTTTCATAAGTTTCACCCCATAACTATATAATGGAAGAACAGAATATACATGAGGGTTAGTTAATCCTTACATAAGGGTAACACCCAACCCAGGAAAAGGGAGACCACACTTTTTTATAGATACATAAGGGTATCATGATCCCTGTATAATGGTATCTAACAACTCATGTTAGGAAAAAACTCAAAAAACAATGTGCATATATGATTAATTTATCCCTCATATAAGTGTAACACAAAAAAATTATCATTGATGCAAAACTGATTATTGAAAAACATAAAATATAACAGTATGATGTAACATTAAAAAGAGATTATTCATGACATCAATCAAATAAAAAATAAAAAAATTAATTTTTTACACTGACATTCAATATTTTACAAAACTCAAGCATAAAATATAAAATGTCAAAACATGGTGTCGATGTATTTTCAAGACTAAACATTCATAACCTTTCAAGTGGATTGTATATTCTTCATTTACCAAAAAAATCCAAAGATGAATACATGATATATGTAGTATGACCATCACTAAGCATGTAGAATAGTGGAACATGTATCTCATAACAGTGCATCTACTACTATCAACTGCAAAAATAGAAATAGAATTTTATAAATATAAAAGAAACTAAATTAAATATAACTCAGTCCTTCACATACCTATGAATTTATCATCACATTCATGAAATTTTCTACCCTCATTCTATTGGAGGTCTTGGTGATCTCTCTCTAGCTTATATGACACCCAATGATACCAAAGTAGTTCCCAATTCATCAAAAAAGAAAACCTGTAAAATATAAATGTAGAAATTTAATATGATAAAAAATTTAATAATTTCTAATAAAGGCTATAAAAAATCTAAAAAAACAGAATAATAAAATAAAATAAGCTACCAAGACTAATGTATCCACTTAAGCCCTAACAGCTAAGAAAACTAGCCCTACCCAAACACTCTATTCCTAATGGGGCCCTTGAAAATAACATGAAGATCGAGTCATAGGACCATATAATAAATAAAAACTAATACTATAAATAATCCATACTAAGGACTTATAGATATACCAGATAACCATATTAATATCATAACCATGGTATGCAAAAATAATTTTGGATACACTATCCCAAGACATTTTCTCATGGAATTATCTCTTATTATTTAGTATTTTTTCATCTCTGATAAGTCATGAAATTTTTTAATGACTACTATGCCTATAATTTTTTGGTGAACCTTCACATAAAGAAACACATTCTCAGACCTCTAATTACTTTCCTCCATCATCATAGCATACATTTAAAGATCCTTGAAAAAAAACATCATACTTTACTTCATTTAATGAGATATAATTTTTATAATAAATAATGTAATCTCCCAAGGGATTGAATGATGAATAAAAGAAATTGACCAACAAGCCATCCAATTCCTTATCATTAATTTAATTATCCGCATTATCTATGTTTGGATATATCTTATTACAAATATAAAAATGAGTCTACATAAAGGTTCTAATAACCATATCGAAATTATAAATATTATTTATATTTTATAATATTACATAAAGGGACCCCCAAATGTAAAAATACTCCAAAGACAACCTAGCTTTATTTGAATATGATTCAACGACCGATTATCAAAATAACATGAAACCTAGCAACAACAACATCTTGGAATGAGGATTTTTAATCATATTATAGCAAGTATCCTCATAAGAGATCACAATATATCATATAATATAAATAGTGGTGATATTACTCTTAGATATTTCCAAAACATCATCATGTCCATTATAGACTAGAATAACACACATTTCAACTCTTTTTAAACTGTAATCCATTTCTCCATTCAACTTCACAATCTCTAGATTTGTTGAAGATATCCCTATGATAAAAAAACCCTATAAGAATAAAATGTTATGGGATAAAATCTTATCTCAAACACAAAAACACATAGGTGAGTGGTAGTACTGCATATCCAACCCATAATATAGATTCAAATAGGACCTAAACAAAGATGAAAAGCCACTAGAAAATTTCAAAAAACATAAAAAAATCCAAAATTATGGTGGCAATGTCATTTGAAATTACACAATGAGGTAAATATGAATAATTGATAGATAAAAAACTCAAGAATTAATGTGTTTCATAACACTATAGTCTTACTCCACGGGAATTAACCCAAATGGAATCATTTTATTATGAAAATAAAACATCACATCATATTAATTGAAATAAAAGGAATATATATAATATAAAACCAACAAAACTGAGGAAAAATGAAAGAATAAATTTGAAGGAATAATGAAGTCGGAATAAAGACCCTTGGTAAAATAATCAATAAGACATAAGAAACCAGGATGAACCCTACATTATAGTTATCAACCAACCATATTGACCCCCCTCTGAATTGTTGTTGCAAATTTCCTCCTACAACAAACTCACTCAACAATAATATCTCCACCAAAACATAACCCTAATTTCCAACCATGTAAATCATCACCAATAGTGCCAAAAATGGCCTCTCTTCACTCTGTATTATCACGTTCCATTTTCTATATAACTCTTTGATTTACCACTTTGACCTTTCATTTCAAATCATCATTAACATGATGTTATATTATTCATTTGAATTCCATGAAACCATCACTTCTATAAAAATTAAAAAACTCTCAATAGACCTATATTGTTATTCCTAAAATAAGAGTTCTGATATATCCATTCCAATAGAAACATGAATGACCAATGTTATGATAGGATCAGTTGAACATTTCTTATGGGTTTCTCAAACATTACATAATGGTATCATGGACCACTGCATAATCGTAACATGAAAGTTACAATAGGGTCATTCTTTTGTCTGTTATAGTGGTGTGAACCTCATTCATGTTATGTAAGGGTATTACTCTAGAAACCCCAACTACATAAGGTTCATTCCTCCATGGAATGAAGGTATTATAGGTTCTATATAGTGGTTTTCCAGTTTTTACACATTCCAAGTATGGTTAAACCCATATCTATGTATTTTATGAACAACTACAACATAAGAATACGATTATCCCCCTATAAGTGTAACATCAAACCCACATAAAAGTAGTGTTCACATTACTATTGCTATATATGGGTCACCCGGAACATACGTAAACATTACTAAAAACCAACCAATGTGAATGTACTTTTTATAAAAATTGTGAATAGTACTAACATACCCCATGTTGAAGGGAAAAAAAAGAAACCAAAAAAATTTCATTCCTATTATAACGAAAATAAATCTTAAAAATATAAAATAAAATTCCATAAGACATTTTCTATTATGTCAATCAAAGAAAAATCATAATTAAATTTAATTAGATATATTAGATTTCAAAATTCAATAATTTATCACCATGGACAATGAATCATAAAAACATGGGGTTGTTATTCTTGGATTCCTAAACTAGACAACCTATCAAATTTTTTATATAGTCTTCTCGAGTAGAACACCTTACAAACTTCACATGATTCTAATAGTATAAAATATTATATCATGTACTATAGTTGCACATGTCTTCTAATACCAACACATCAATTACTATCAACTGATAAAAGTCCTAAAAAATACAAAACAATATATTCAACTAAATTATACTTATCTCAATCCTCTACTAAAAAATCATTAATCATCATATACATGAAACTATGTATACACATTCCATAAGAGATTACTGGTTTTCTCTCACATACCTACTGTCCACCCAATGAAACCAGGGTATATCCCAATTACATAAACCAAAATAAACATGGGAAAAATTCAAATGAGGAGTATAATCATGATAAATGTGAAACAATTCGAATGAAAATACTAGACATTGTATAAAATAGATTGTATGAAAATAAATCTGCTAAATAATATATAAGTCACTACACAATTCCAAACTGCATAGGAAACAAGACCTACCCACACCCTCTCTTACAACCGAGGGCCCCAAAAATTACAATATGATCCTTTCCTGGAATCATTGAAAAAATACATCATATTAGTATAACTAATATATACAAAGTGTCGTGATATAGAAATATTGAACATCAGAAATATCATAACCAAGGTATACCACATAATTCAAGTCTATTATACAATGAGAGATATAATATGGGTAATATCTATTAATGTTTCCATTTATTCTACATTTATTGACCATAAGCATCCAAATCATACTACCATCATTCAATTCATTTATATTATTTTTAGGTTGACCCTTTACACTTAGAATCCCAATTCGATATAGTACCCATCTTCCTTGATACTTCAATCCCTAAATTTGAAGATCTTTTGAGTAAATAGATTTCTTCACTTAAAAAATCTGATTTAATATATTCTATAAATCATTGAATATATTAGTAAATTGGATGATATGTCAGTGGAATTTACCAATAAGAAATCTTGGTCTTCAAAATTAATTTCATCAACTAGTTTTTTTAATTATAACACCAATGAATTAAAACTATCTAAATTAATTGACAATGGGAATCCAACTATTTCAGAATTATGGAGATGAATTTTATTTTGTAATCTTATTTAAAGGGAATTCGTCATGTAATGATCATGAAGCATCAACCATATTTCATAGTGAGGGGTTTTGGGTAAAGAAGAAAAGGGGTAAATATGTATTTAATATATTCGGGATAACCACCTAAAAGAATGTTCATGTATCTCCATTAGAAAAAATAGTGATCTTCTTCATAGAATATATCTATGATTCAACAAGACCATTTTGGTCGAGAATAGTTTGTATTTAAACTATCTATAAATTGAAACCATTATCTCAATAAAACATCTCTAGATAAGCAGGATATATCTCTATGCTTGACAACAACCCTATGATACCAACCTGTTGTCAGATGATATCCCTGAAGGTACCCAATAAACCCCAAGGTATGATGTTGTCTCATAAAAATCACCAAAAATAGAGATGAAAAATATGATGGATCCTAAGATTGACAACTGAATAGAAATAACATATAACAAAGAAGGAAAAATAATTGTAATTGCACCATGTAAAATAAACATAGAGAATGATATTAATAATGAAAATATAAAGAACCCATGAATAGTTCATACCACTCTGGTCCAACTACACAGAAAAAAAACTACCTGAAAGAAATTATATGAAAAAACAAATTTTATAATAAAAATAGGGATACAATATTTTGGAAACAAATATGAAAATAGTATAAAATAGAAAAAAAAAATTAAACAACACTTGATCATGAATAATGAATAATTACGAACAATCTAGTGTAATTAAATTTACAATAAATAATAAACTAGCCCCAACCCCCTAAATAGGGATAAACCCATCCAATTTATGTCCTTAAAAACTATTGCAACTGCATTCCCCTTCCTCCTATCTCGATCGACTACATGATCCCTATATGAACAAAAAAATAGTCAACTCCAAGTATTGTCACTGATAAGGCCTCAAATGATCCCTCCATACTCTGTATTGTCTTCTACAGTTCTCTGAATCACTTATAGATTAACTTCTCTAAGAATTATATATATATCTATATTTCTATAATTTGGAACCATTTATTCAAAATTACCAAGAAAGAATATCTTTTATCTACCTTTCAAAAATATAACAGTAACATCAGATAAGTCTTCATAATAGAGGAATGAGGACGAAGACATTGAAAATAAAAAACGGATGATACTACATAAAAATAAATTTAATGATACTTATGAGTCTGTTTACCAGTCTCTAAGGGCACCACAAAAAAAATTTTATTGTTCCCTTTACAATTTAATGAGGAATCGGGAATCACAAAACCATTATTTATATGTATTTGTCAAAACAAATAATAGGAAATTATGGGTCATTGTGTTATTACAGAAACGATCCAGAAATCCATTGTATGGGTAACACCGATAGTACACACTACACTTAACATTAATCCCATAACTATATAATTTTAGAAAAAACACATTGTAATTGTATGTTGATCACCACACATGGGTAACATCCAACCCACATAATGGTAGCACAAAAATTAACATAGTTATGAATGGATAACATGATACCTAATTAAAGGTAATAGACTACCCACATATGTATATTCCCAATAAAACAACGATCACATCAGTGTAATGTTCCCCTCACAAAAGCGTAACAAACATGAAATAATATTCCCAAAACAACTCCGTTAAAAAATATAACAAATATGAAACATGGTATGACACATGATGTCAATCAAATAGAAAAAAATATTTTTTTTGTGTAACCATAAATTTACAAATTTAATAGATCTCAAACTCATATAAAAAATGTGATGACACATGGTTAATTATATTTCATTCCTACACTAGCATAACCACTCTATTGGTTCATATAGTCATCACTAATATGAAGACACTAGGATGTATACAATATCATCCTTATATGGTCATCAAATAAATTTTACCGTAGTGGAACATGTATGCGTGTATCAATGCATCTAAAAATCGCAAAAAAATAAAAAATTCTAATATATATATATTACAATCATATAATCTAATGTAAACAGAACACATGCCTTCACTTACCCTTCCTTACGTTATTACGTACTATTTACTAGATTCAATGATTCCATCTGATATCTCCATCATCTCTCTCATTCATAATGCACACACAATGTAAGAAATGGTGTTCCCAATTCCTCACATAGGAAAATAAAAATATAAAAAATTCAGAGTATAAAAAAGTTCAAAACTGAAATAGTTATAATTACTGTATTTAATACAATAGAAATCTCATAGTATAAAAATATAGATAGTTATCAGGAGACAACTATCCAACTAATCCAAATGATCTTAAAAAAACCCTACCCACACCCACTATTCTAATTGTGGTTACCTATAAATCACATGTATTTTTATTCATAGGATCATGTTTGAATGAAAACAAAGATATACACCTAATATATATTATGGCTACTATAAAGACTCATATGACCTTTTTATTACCATAATCAAGGTATACCACTTTTTTCAAATCAAAATCATCAATATATATATCCTTGGTTACATATATCTTAATGAGTCTAGTTTGTTTACACTCATATAACATATTCATCTTAAACAATATACCATCATTATTTTTATTTCATAAATATTTAGGTTGACATTTAAAATTGAAAACATTTGGCCCATACCCCACCTTCTTTACCTATATCATCACCCCATTAATTAGAAGATCCCTGGAATAAAAATGTCTTCACATCCAAAATTCTGATAGAATCTCTACAATATATCAACGAATCTATAGCATAATTGAATGATTAATCCCAGAAATATATCTCCATACATACATGGTCCATATTTTTAATTTTCGTATCTACATTGGTTATGTCTAACAGTATCTTTCAAAAACTACCTAAATGAGTCTGAATATAGGTTTCAAGCACCGCTATGAAATTGTAATGATTATTTTTTTTAATATTCATTAAAGGGACCTATTCATGTAAATAATTTAATGATTCTACTATATTATAATGGATTAAATTTAGTGGTCCACATCTAAAAAACATTTCACCTAGGTTCAACAAAAACATCGAATGAGAAATTTTCAAAGTTGTAGGGTTGGAATCTTTATAAACATTCGATGAATCCCCTATAAGAGTGATTTTGGTGTTCTTCCTCTTAGATCTTTATGATGAATAATAAATTTATTTGGTGAAAAGAATAGCATGAATGTCAACCATCCAAATATTGATATTGAACTCTAAATGTTTTTTGACAATATCGAGAAAGTCAATGATATATCTATGCTTGAAAACAACCCAATGATATCAACTTATTATGGGATGATAGATATGAAAACACAAATAAAACCATAGTATGAGGAAGTATCATGGAATTAAACCATAACATAGATTTATATAGTATCAAAATTAATATCAAATACCAAAAATAAATGGAGTACAAAATAACAAAAGAAATTATAATTTCCACCATAACCATAAAACTCCATTGTTTGAATGATATAAATACATGAATGTTAATGAACATATTTTATAACATTACTGAATTATATTTTTAACTAATCCAATGAACTCAAAAAACAATATTGAAAATTATTATGAAAATAAAACATTCATTCTTATAAACAATGATTCAAGATAATGAAAACAAAAAAATAAAATAGATCTTTCTAGATGAACCGTGAAATTACACATGTATATGAATAAATTATCAAGGACTAAAAAAAGTTTAAAATCAATAATATTGAAAAAATAGGATGAAACACCCATTATATGGATATACCTCACTTGTTCATGCCCCTTTCAACAACTGTAGCTTCTCTCCTCCTCCTCAATACTCTCAAAATCATAATATCTCCTTTAGAATAAAATATTTTTTGTTATCCATGAGCATTATCAATAATATTTACTTGATTGATCCATCCATACAATGTATTGTCTCCTTCCATTCTTCTAGATCTCCATCAGATTCACCTAAATGGGATTTTAATTTTTCTCCCATTTTATATGTTTGGACGTTAGGAATTTAAATTCTATGAAAACTTTGTTAAAAAAACCTTATGAAAACTTCAATATATTGAGACCATTATTAAAATGAGGAGCTTTCTAAGAAAATTGTTTCCATAAAAATCAATTAATTTGGACTTCTCTATGTTTTTCTTGACTCATACGTCAAATTAACCCAACTATTTCCCCAAGGAATCGTTAAATGTTTCTTTAAATTTATTGAGAATCCTTGTGTTAAGGTCCCTCTATTTTGTGTAAGGGTGGAAATAACTGAGAGCCCGCTATGTAATAGTAGATCATCAAAATCCATTGTCATGAACAGGTAAATACTTTATTTTGTAAAGGTAAGATATGCCCATGGTAAAGGAAAATGTGGACTCTACACACTTAACATTAGATTCATCCCTTAGCTAGATAATTTATTATATGTATTACGTAATGTTAAGATGATCCATACATTAAAGTAAAAACCAACCCATGTATAGTTAGAATACTAATTTTCCTAGCTTGGTAAGGGTAACTTGATCACATCATAATTATCATCAACCACCCACATAAGATTATGAATTAAAAATCCAATTTCATAAAAGGGTAACGTACAACCACATAAGGATAAAATAAAACATTAAAGAATGCTAGAGGACTAATAATATGAAACGTAAAACATATATAACAAATTAAATAAAATAAAAAGGAGATTATTATTAGAATCCATAAAATAAGAAATTCATTTACATTTTTACCACTAACATCCCAAATTATACACTATATGAAACTGAGAATAGAGTGTAATAAAAAAGTGGTAACATTGTAATGAATTCGTCTAATAGAATAATGGTCAAGTTCTGATATAATACTATTCATGTTGCGAAAAATATCAGAGTAAGACATCCATTTTGAATATTTTTCATCCAACTTCACTGAATTCTAACTCAAATATTTATGTTGTCATTCTCAAATTAATCCCACCATGAAAATCAAACACATAAAATCTTGCTAAATACTCCATATTGTTTGAAACACACCTAAGACCATCAATATTTATTATAATTAAATAAAATTTTCATGAAAAAAATCCCTAAGATATATTTCATCTTCTACTCCACTATTATGAAGTGAGAAACTTCATCTATTGATTCTTATCTAATTCATTTGACACTTGATTAAGGGATGATTCAATAATTTGGGTATTAATATTTTACAATTATTTTTTAATTAGGGTACTAAATATTGGTTACTAACCATCTAATAAGGAGAAACATTCATTTTTTAGTCCTATATGATTAAAAAACATATTTAGGCATGTTTTCAATAGAGTAGTTTCAAAATGGGTGACCCCCAGGGATGTTTCCTAGGGTGTGTGTTAGTGATGAAGAAACACAGAGAACGAACATGTGTTCGCCTATGGGGATAGTCATTAGTTTGATTAGTGAAACTTATGGGTATTAATGTGTTGTATGTTAGGAATGAAACAAATGTATTTCAAGGGAGACATAGGGTATGATAACATTGTTCATTGCCTAGGGTGGTGAGGTTATGTATCAATGATTGTATTTCCATTTTGTTGAGAAAATTTAGTTTTCAGATGAAGAAAAAGAGGACAAACATATGAATTCCAATGTAGGGTCAATGTATCCTTTTATGGATCAGGGGACTACATATATTATGTTGGAACATCAAATTCTATATGATATTAGTCATATTTTATGGAAGTATTCATACATTTAGAGTGACAATCATGTCACAGTGAAACCTCATTCAAATCATGTCTTTTATGAATGAACCACACAAATTGATGTAACATATAATTTACTTTGTGAGAATTATGAGAATAAAATTATCACACATATCATTTATCACACTATAAATCAATATATATAAATATTCATAAAAATGGTTTATTGGTGCATCTGTTTAGTTTTTTTGTTCCAAGCTGAACATGAAAAATATCGGTGTCCCCACATGAGGGGGTGTGTTGGTTATTTTTAACATCAGATAGATTTATCTTATTGTAATAATTTTATAATTTAAATGTAAATTTTTTAATTACTGATCACTTTTACTTTATTTTTTTGATTGATAGAATGTTGGTAGCATCACATAGGAGGCATGGTTTCCAATACTAAAATATTAATGATTGATAATTTAATCACATTATGTTTCTATCATTTAGTTGGTAAAAGTTTAATTGTTTAACCACCCATTGAAAAAATAATATCATTAACATTATTTATTTTAATTTACCGACATATATTATTATGTAATCAGAAAATTCATTGAATGATGTCCCAGTTATTATTTATAATAGTATATTGTATAAAATGAATAATTTACCACTAAAAACCTTGATTGTTTATTTTTTTTATCATTTAATTTTAAATTAGTTTAACATCATTTTAGCTTCAGTTTAAATATGTTCAATGATATTTGATATTAGTTTTTAATTTTATTTAACGACATCACATGAAAATTAGATAAACTATTATGGATGATTAGGGGAAATAATTTTAATATCCAAAGGAAATTGAATGCTGCAAAATATTTATATCAATAAATGATTCTTAAAAAATATTCATATTTTAAGTGTATGAATTCAATATGAAATAATAATAAAAAGATGCTCATATTTTAAGAGCATGAGCAATTAATAAATATTTTATAATTTTTTTGAACTTTTTACATCCCAATTGAATTTTATTTATATTATTATCTACTATGGTTTTCATATATTTCAAAATTACTATAATTAAAAAATAAAATGAGTCCTCATTTTTGGTCTTACATTACCTTGAAATTTATGTTATTTTATATTTCCATTGTAAGCAATAACATATAAATATAGAATATGGTATTATTACCTTCCATAAAAATTATAAGTCAAAATAAAAAATTAAATCTATATTATAATGTTAGATGTAACCATATATTAATAAAATGTTAGTACATGAGAGAGCTAGAAAATAGAGGCTTGATATATATAATATTTTAATAGGTAATTGGAATCATTAAACAGAGAAGAGTTATAAATATGAAGGGGTAATTGATAAAAATGACCTAAAAATGGCCATTTACAATTCTATTATATGGTTATAAATTAATGTTCAAATTTTTAGGAGTTATAAAACACACGAGACATTAATTGGGAAACCTAGACTATATTTCAGTTACTATAGAGGATATCTGCAATTTAGGAACCCATTTAAGAGAAAGGGATGATCCATATTAGATTGAGTTCATTATTTGACTAGCATTATACAAAACATTTTTAATTAGATGCACTTCATTTCATGTTAAATAAATTAATATACTTCATTAATTATATATATATATCCTATGTGAGAAACATCTTTATAAAAATGTGATCACTTCAATAAATTAATGATATAAATAAAAATAATAATTTTACAATTCTCATTATTAATGTTTTTAAATTTGTTCTTATGTAGATGATTCTAATTTAATATTTTGATTTAAAAAAATCTTGTTTTAAAATATTGAATGGATATTTTAGAATGAAATGATATGTATGTTAACCATTATTAATTAGTGAATTTAGTATATATGTTGCTAAACATAGATGAGAACGTCATTTCAATTTTAACATTCCTTTGTTAACTTCTAGTGACACTACATTAGTGTTAAAAACTCTTCTATTTTATGGTAAACTTTTATTTTATACATTTTATACAGTTAAATTAAATGATATAATAGGTTTATATTAGAGAATTTCTTATTCTATAACAATTTGTTTTAAGATTATTTAACAAAAAATATTCTTCTGTTTTTAATTAATCAATATGAATGAACATACACACATTGTTTCAAACATTAGAAGAAAAATAATTGAGCATCACATTAAATATTAACTAAAAATGGATTTTTTCTGTTTCAAAATGCTAGGATCTATTATGTATATATAGTATTAGAGTTACATCCAAATTCTTTGTTTAGAAAGTATTTTTATGGAATGAACTCTTAACCTATTATAACTAAAACCAATCAATAGTATAGGTATTTTTTAATTTAGGTATGTTGTTTATACTGACCCAGTTAATAATTTTATTAATAATTATTCTAAACTATAGTGTTATAAACATCAATATATTTACAAAATTAATTTATTTGAGTGTCTTAACATGACAACAATAAAATAAATTTTCATCTTTTGGGAGATGAAGAACTTATATGTCATAATTGTTTCTCCCATTGTACTAGATCTCTTTTGAATCATTGTTGACCAGTAGTGCTTCATGAATTCTAGTCAGAAGTATATAATAAAGAATGCAAGTTATGTATACCCATTTATATTAAATGTCACAACACATGTGTTATTAATTTGTAAAGATAATTTTTTGTTCTTTTTAAGGTACGAAGTAATGATTACCAACTTGAAAGGATTAACCATTATAAATAATAGTGTCATGGAATATGTTAGAGATTTCACACTTTTAGTTTTATTTTTTATTATTGTGATGGTCTAAACTATATATTTCATTTAACTAATCGTACCCATAAGTGTTTTTTGGTATCGGTATTTTAATCACATTAAAAAATTATTTTATTGACTATAATAAATTTGTAGTGCTTCATATTGTAACCATGGTTTCTAAATGTAAAACTTTTATGTAGGAAAAAAATATAATATCTCTTTACCACAACAATGATACAGTATAATGATTATAGGATGATGTTATTAAACTATACACATTAATCATCTAATTTCATTTAGTGTGATTTTCATTAACCCTGTGATAATTTATTTATATGGTGCATTATGACATGTGAGAACCACATTTAATGTAATTTATTTTGAAATATTATGTATGTACATGTGATTTTGTTTATTTCACTTTTTTATAGACCTATAAATCATTTTTTTAATTTTTTGGAAATGAACATATTTTTTTCATGATTTTGAAAGTATTTTTAATTCTAGTGGATTTTTTTCTAAAGAATTATCCTTGTTTTCTATCAGGACGTGCATGTTATTATAATTATTTTTGTATTATTCAATGTTAAATTTTATTTGTTGAAATGAAAAATTCCTTTGAAATAAATAATTTTTTTTTCTAGTTTTGTCATCAAATATTTTATGACAACCATTGTTTGTTGTTTGTTTTAGGTTTATTTTTGGACACCTTATGTTGGAAGGAATTCTTGTATCATATATTCATTAATTAAAATTATTAATTTTCCATTTCAAATATTATTGGTGTTCCATTTTGATCATTATATGGATTTTATTTCATTGAGCCACATTATAAGGTGGATATTCCAATGATTTTTTTGTGAATGCTGGATTTACACACACCATTCAAATTTTCTATCAATGTTGGATGAAATAAAACAAATGGATGACATGTTTGGAGATATAATATAGAAATCCGGGTAATCTTTCATATATTTAATTTAAATAATATTTTAATTATAAAATATTTAAAAACATATTTGTGTCATTATGTTGAAATTTATTTTAATATTTTTTCGTCAATTTATATTATTTTAAAAATGTTTATGTCCTTTCTATTTGATATATTAATATTATTTATTAATTTAAAAATTTATATTAATGATAATTTGATAAAAATTTTATTCTGGAAACCATTTATAATCAAGAACCGGTGTTTGGGAATTTTAGTTTTAAATTATGAGGAAATTATGAAATATAAAAATAGTGATTAATTATGGAAATTTTATTTGTGAAACATGTACTAATAAAAATAAAATCCAATAAGTAGTTATTTCCACTCAATATTGATACCAAAATTCAATATATTAATATGAATTTTGTTTGATACGTCAATTATGCATTTTAAAAATTAAAAATTTTATTTCTTATTGAAAAAATGATTAAACTTATTAGTTTACAAATTAAAAAAATATATTGAATACTTATTTTTTTCATAAATAAAGGGACATGATGATTATTATATTATTCATTAAAAAATATAATATCAATCAACCAATTATTAAAAATGAAAATTATAATTGAATCGCTATTCACTATAAATCAAACACTGCTTGCCCATCCCATATGTCGCTCATCACCTATCGTTTTGTCACAAAATATTCTCCCTAATCAGTCAACCTTCATCTCACCTCAGCCTATATAGAATACTAGATCTAATTTTAGGATCGTTTGAATTTAAATCCCTATTTTCAACATATTTTTTATCGTTCATTAATTTGTAGAATATTTTTAGCATCGAATTTTTTTTAATTATTATTTTACAATTCTAATTAGATAATTAGTAATTACTATTTATGAATATTTATGTTAAAACCCATTTTTCTCTAAATATCATATATACTATGTGAAGTAAATATTATGTATTATATAAATAAAATTTATACAAATATTACAGATTTATAAAATGATAGTATATTAAAATAAGATTTTAATGATATGTAATTCTTTTACTAATGTATAAATTTTTTTCATTACAAAAAACAAATGTCTAGTGCTAATAAAAACAAACTTCTATCCATTCAATCAAAATTAATTAATATTTTTAATTCTTTTATAATTATTACTTTTAGATAAGATAAATAGAACTTATATCATATCTTTTTTGTTTTCATTGAAAAAATTATGCCCATTATCAATGATTTTGTTCTAGAACTGAAAATGAAGTCTCTTAATAAAAATGATTCCATTATTGCATTTTTGAGAGTTATCATGGTTAGAAATAATTAAGGCTGTCATTGTCACTTCCAAAAAAACTGATAAATTTTTATTTTCTAATAACTTAATAAATATAAAAATGCACAATTTATCATCACTCACAAATTCAGTATTATCATTGATTTTTTAGAGCTAACCAATGTGATCATATTTTATATGAACTTAGAATGTATTATAGTGTAGTGTTGAAAATCAAATATGGAACACTGTTAGAGAGAAATTATATAGTATTGAATGAATATGATACCTATTATTAATACGTGGTTTATGGAAAAATTTATGTGTCAGGAAATGAATTTATTAGGAATATATCTCATATTTCTATCATTTAACTATATCATTTTTTAGTAAAGGGTATTTTAACACCATAATGAAAGAAAAATAAATGATTGAATGACAATACATATAGAATGTTAAGTATGATTTTAAGGACATTATATTACAAAATGTCGTCCTGCACCATGAGAACACTGGGGAAAATTTGACATGGTATAATAAAAAAAAGAAATACGTGTACCATTATTTGGGTTAAAATATGATTAACCATCTTCCATGGTATTACTTAATCCCCCTAATATTACACCCATGACATGATCTCTCTCTTATTATTCATCACTAATGATACTGATCTCACTTGATCTAGGGATTTTAGAGGGCTAAACATGTTCAAAATGTAAATAAGATTTATGATTTAGAATGAAAATATTTTCACTTATGTTTTTTAATTGTTTTAATTTCTCTATTTTTGGACAAACATAGTGTAGCAGAAAACCTAAACATACCCCCATGCATGTCTTCATAGATTTACAATATTATGTGATACACCAAAATATCCTTAAACCAGCCACACCATCTGACCAAGATAGATCAAAGGTTCATGACCAGCCTAATCAATTTATATCCAACATCAGGAGACGAAGATTAACCATGAGTGGAATAATATGATATGTTCAATAGAAGTATTACTAACACTAATGTCTACAATGGGACATGATTTAGTTATCGTAAGGGTGAACCCACAGAAAGTGTTCTAGAAAAATTTGATTATAGAAGATATATCTTCATTAATGTAAATTAGATATGCAGATCTATGTCAATAGATCATGATAGAGAAAACAAATATTGAAGATAAATATATTTTAAAATGAGTTATTTTTTATTTAATACAACATTAATTATATATTCATCGAGCTATGACATTCTGCAAGGGGGAAATGATGGTTCAATAATGATTTCATGGTCATAAAACTTCATCTTAGATGTAACAACATTACGTATCAAATTACACAAACCAGAGAACCACAAAAGTTTATTATATTTGAAATTTTAATCATAATAATTTTATCTTCAACATATCAAACAATTTACATATCAATCAGTACCCATCAAGACTCATCTGAACTAGTATATTTCTTTATAATTTGGGGAATGGAAATATAAAAATGGATGAGTATAAATTCATTATAACAGTAAACCTGAAATATAAAAATCATTTATCATAACTGAGAATAATATATTCATTAGGGTATGGGAGCATGATCATCATTCAGAAGCTTAAAACATACCAAATAGTTATAGATCATAAAGTAGAAGTCATGAAAAAAATTATGACATTAAATAAGACTGAAAAATAAGATAATAGAAAATAGTAATCAATTAGAGAATAAAATTGTTATAAATTATAGAATAATCATAATTAGAGAACATAATTTTATTACTCGATGATTACTACCAAGACTATGATAAATGAGTAGACATAATCTATTTACACGAATAACATTATTTTTTATTCAAGAACATATTACCTGATATGGTTCATACCTCATCCATAAAATATTATTTAATGAGATATAAAACAATAAAAATTGTATTTTTGGGTTATAATGGCCCCACCCATTACATTATGAAGACCATACTGATGTGTTCCACAAAATCATAATCATTCATCAGCACATCATTACATATCCTAGTAAAATAAATTTGTTTGATAAGGATTCCATCCGAACAGAATAATAATACATGTGGATAAATTATGTGGATTGTAACATTATAATTTATCACTAGTGGAGCATAATAATCTACTAAATATGATTAATTTTTTTTAAAAATTACTTATAATGATCTTTTAAACAATTACATAGAAACAAAACTCTTATTTTGAATTTTTTTTTTCATATATAATAATATCAAAAATATTCTGGAAAACAATTACATTGAAAATAAATATAGAAACCTATAAAGAATTATTTAAATAAATTATTGGTTTTGATAGCGAAAAAATGTGTTCAACATGCTTATGTTAAAAAAACATTCATTTCTCACTTTGGTAGTGATAGTCAAAATGTATTTAAATGAAAAATTAAACAAATTCTATATTAAATCACTGTTGATAAAATAAAATATTGTAAAAATGACCATAATAATCATTAAAATTTAAATATTAAAAAACATGGAAATTTGTTAATATATATATATATATATAATGATTATAATGATTCCCAACAGTTAATTTTGAATAATATCGGGTTTTTCATAAAATGAATTTTTTAGTTATTTTTGTGTATCAATGGGAGAAAAAATCCAAAGAAAACATTTAAACAATATATTTAGACAGAGGATAATAAAAATATATGAAAAAATTATTATAAAATTTATCTAATTTAACATTTAATAAATACTATAATGAAATGAAATGATATTTTATTATAAAACCCTTACGCATTTGAAATAATGGAATCATAACACCCATTAATGAAATAAAATAAAATTAGACATCAAATACTTTCAATATATAGAGATTAATGATATAAAATATCATAAGGGTGTTATATAGATCTCATTAAATAAGATAGTATCTTGAAATATTATATTTCCCAAAAAATAATAATTTTAGATCAATTACCGTGACCGTAAGTACGACATCTATCAATAGTATTCTTCCATCCGATATAAAAATGTTAGATTTACTATAACTATAAAAATTAAAAATATATATAAATATATTATCATATATTATACACTTTTAAAATATAAAACTCATATATTTATAATTTCATTTTAATTTCATCATTTTTTGGTGATACCTATTCTTTTTTCCATGTAGCTTTTAGTTTGGTATTTTTGGTCCTTCCATTGTACTGATGGATTTATCGTCACGAGAAGCGTAATTATCAAAATAGTAATGTATATATTTATTATAAAAATAATTTTAACCACATAATAAATTCATTGATAGAGAATTCAATAACACCATCCTAGGAGACGATAGGTCGTACGTACACATGAACATCATTTCCATTTTTCAATGAAGAGAAGAAAAATAGATATATATGAAATATTTTCATCCAAAAATAATAACTAATATATAAATATATATATATTAAATCCATAATTATTACTATGAATGATATTTATTATGGTAAAATGAATCATATCACTACATATAGGTGGTACTCCGTGCATACGCCTGAGAAATAATTTTCACTTTTCATGATACAGAAAAATAAGACTTTAGAAAATATATAATAAATATAAAATTATATTTATATAAATAAAAACATTTATAAATACTGAATCTATCATAATAACAATTCATGAAAGGTGTAAATTGAAAACCTAATACCTTACTTCGTGGAGGTGGTAGTTTGCACCTGCACACCATTGAAGCTTCATTTTCCATTTGGTGGTAAAAGTGATTGATAATGGTAATTCAGTAAAAATAAATAAATAAAATTCTGTTATGTATATAAATTTTATTATATAATATTTATTTTGGTTAAATTAATAGAAGATGATGAAGAGGGAAAACGTAAATGATCTGTTCAGTTGATTACCTCCTCTTTGAGAGATCGCTTTGGAATCTTTCCTTATTTACCCTAGGGATTAAATTATTTAGAGAAAAAAAATTATGTAACATGATAAATGTTGTTTATAAGAGTTTACCTCATTTTTTTTCA
This sequence comes from Viscum album, assembly GCA_963277665.1. Classification (NCBI taxonomy): domain Eukaryota; kingdom Viridiplantae; phylum Streptophyta; class Magnoliopsida; order Santalales; family Viscaceae; genus Viscum; species Viscum album. Next base: position 1,191,775,281 of record OY728121.1, on the reverse strand, counting down.
ATATATGTGGATAATTATGTGTGAGGGGAAAAATATAGATTTTATTTTTATATATGATTGGAGAGGTGCGCCATTGAAAATTTTTGAAATACTGATTTGATATAATGTTTATATGCCCTTAAAAGGGATGAAAAAGGAAATTATTTAAATTATTATAAGCATATGGTATTAAAAAATTATATAATGTAAATTATAATTTTTTAGATATCATTTTTAACCCGATCGTTTGGATTAACTGCTTCGGTAACCATGAGTAATTACATTAAATACTTTTAAAATAATATAGGGTTATAAATTGAGCTTTGTATATAAAATCTGATAAAAAATGGTCAATGGATGCCCCTATTGACCATATTATATCCCTATATTCCTCTTTAAATATTTCAATAAAAGTTAAATAATTTTATAAAATATTATTTTTCAAAAAATCTCATCAAAGAAATTTTATGAACTATTCACTTATTTTAATATTAAATACTTCAAAACAGAAATAGAATTAAAATCACCATTCATTATACAAGAATTAAAAATTATTAAAAATTTATTGTGAAAACATAATTTTATTTTTCTGCTCCATGAAAAAGTAATGTGTTAGTTTTTTGTAAATATATGTGCTAATTATATCATCACTATTTTTTCTAAGTCAAAATAATTAAAAACATATATATTTAAGTATAAAATAAACTTTTTAAATCCAATTATAAAATCATCTTATCCCTATGAGATCATATATGTGAAATTAATTTTACTAGGGTGACATTTGTTAATTCGATTTTATTGAAAATAATTTAGAGGTAATAGTCAATATAAAGTCATCATAAGATGTCAAAAATTTTTGTATATGATAAATAAGGTCAAAAATAAAACTATAAAATTATATAATGGATTGTTTGATGATGTTTTCTTAGCCACATCCTATTTTTTACACATGTTCTACCTATTTTACCTTTATGAAGATGACACATATTTACTGTGATTATTATTCATAATAACCAAAAATACATGGGTCATATTTACCAATTATTAAAATTGTGTTTCTATATATGGAATCCATGTTTTAAAACTCAATTTCTATAATTAATTCAACTTAATTTAAAAATAAATAAGAAATATAAGCCTCTTTTTAAAATCATATTTTCATTATTAAAAGACAATTCGTTTTCCTTACATAAATAATAAAAACCAATAAATTATTGTTAAAACATTTTATTAATTATAGAATTTATAAATTTTAATAAATAAATTTTTCAATAATTATTTTTTTAACTTATTAAGATAAAATCACATTGATTAAATAAATTTTTTTTTAAAAAATAACAGTTTTAAGCATTAAATGTGTAAATAATTCATTATAATTATTTATTTAATTATAAGTCAATATATCTACACAAATGATCCAAAATTTTCATTATATACATTTTAAAAAATTTATTAAAATATTTTATTTTTATTGAAATAGATAATATATAAAAATACACTTCATTGAATAATTGATAATTTAAATCACTAAAATGATTGGTTAAAACTTAATTATTTATTTCATATGTATGAATTAATCATCTTAAATATGTTTCCATTCATTTCAAAATGTTTTTAATCCTATTCATACCCACAAATATATTTAATTTTTAATAAATAAAATAATATATCAAGGTTGGATTGGATTTGGGGTTGTGTTTCAAACAACCTATAAAATACGTATTATTTATTTCAATGGAATGTAAATATAATAAAATAATTAAATTATATTATACCCACCTTATAAAATATTTCACTATTGAAAATTAATTATTTAAAGAAAAATAAATGAATATACTTCTATGTCCAATACTTTATCTTCTTCCCATATTTCTTCCTTAAATGTATTATTCCTCCAAATAACTTTAACATGATGAGTGGGAATGTTGTGTTGTAGTGTATCTCTATAACATAATATTTATATTTGTTTATCCATAAATGAATTACCATAATATAGTTTTATGACCCTTTGTGTTTAGTACATGTAAAAGATCAATTATATAATTCCACATGTGTGATGTAAAGAATAAACCATGAATTTGAGTATCGTTTTGAAGATGTGATTAAAGATAAGTTATTAACCCTACTATTTGAATAATTTCAATGAGAATAATATTTTTTGGAATAAGTTTACCCCAATATCCAAAATGCATAATATTTTCCACGGAAATATTATTATATATTACTTATCTCCAACTTCAAACTCCTGAGCTTACTAATTATTTACAATATATGTTTTCTACTGAGCATGATCATCCTCGATGTTATATTTAAAGAATCATGCTTTCTATTCCATTTACTAATATTGATTAGGTTCCAATACACTTTATTCTCCAATTAAATGCCATCTTGTTAACGTTATGTACTCTATTCCTTATATATCATTAGAAGGTTACATTTATCTTCTTTAGTGAATTTAGGGACTATTAGATGGCATTACTAGTGGAAGTGGTTTATCCCAAATACCATTGAAATCAGCATAATAAGATATAAACATGTTCTTTCGGGATTGAATAGCCCTCTAAAAATAAAAATCTATATGAGTATTATTAGTGGTACTAAAAAATAAAACTCCATAAATTTCATAATACTTCTTCAAAATTATGAGGTAAAACACATATCTCGAATGGATGGAATAAAATATGTAACTATGGGTAACATAAAAACTTCCTTAATGTATATCTAGGTGAGATGATCAATAATTAAAACATATAGGATAGAAATGAAATCTGGAAAATTTTAAAGGTGATCGACCATAATGAAAATGTCATTATAGAATATAGATATCTTCAAATTAAAAATAGTGAAACTAATGGTGATGTTTTCACATATCCATATAGGTATAATTAATTTTTACAACTACCCTTATTTATTTGACATTAATTTTTAACTTGTTGTCATACCAAGCCCCGATATAAATTCACCCAAATATCTATCTTCATATATTCCTATTAGATATGATATTTCAAATATCCATATGTATTCATACATTAACGAATAATGTTGAATAATGGGAGATAACCTTAATTCAATAGTTCGTTGTTCAGTTCTAGTATTGATCAAAATAAATTTTAGATTTCAATATAACTATATCCACCTTATCAAAATTAATATTTGGAATAACCCTAATGGATAGATATTGAAACCAATTAATCGAATTAATTTCTATTGGATTTCATTTTCACCATCAAACTGATAAATGGACTCACGTTGATTCAAGTAATAAAATGAGATTCCCTTTTTTAGAAACATTTATGGTTTCTAAAAAGAATGAGCTAGTCAATGCTCAAATGTCATGTTAATTTTATCTATATTGAAAATAATAAGATTTTTATTGGGGACATTCTTATAAAATATTTCTTGAAATTGATAATTTTAGAATATTGGATATGCGAGAACTAATTATCACTATATTATTCATAAAAATTAATTAGTTGTGTTTTTTATTATTCCCTTTTTCTAAGAGGTTTCTAATGTCAATTTTACAAATTTTTCCTCATATTAGATAATCAAATTTGATAATTTCCAATTTCTTCACAAATAATAGAAAGAATTATTATTGGTGTCAATGAATAAACATAATGTTCCATATTCATGATAACTGATTTATTCATTTTCACTTTATTTTAACATACATGGTTGAATACATTACCATAGGTAAAATGTATCCACATTCTATATAAACCTTCCCATATATTCTTAGCCCCAAACATTTCATTATGGAAGTTGATCCCTATTTCCTCGGTCTCCACTACCCGAGCCTGAAAAACACTCCATCAATTCCTTATTTCATGAGAAAGATTATTATTTAAGGATATGTTTGTTAATAATATTTCCTAATTTCTAATTTGTCATAATATTATTATTTTCATGTCTATTTCTCATCCTATCTATTTTAACATTGATACATTCACCAAATGGTTCATAAAATTCAATGTTAATATGAATATTATGGGTTCCATCAATTAATTAAAAATGAAAAACACTGTGATAGATATAATTATAACAATTATTATCATATAATCATTGTAAAACATTCATAGGATTCATAAATCATGAAACCATACATTAAATCTACAATTTAATATGTTTAACCTTCGTTATCCATGATCATCATTAATTTTCATAACCTCATATTCAAATAATTCATTATAATTCAGATAGATTACATGAATTAAATCATGGATATCCCCCATGATTGGCTATCCAAGCATGTAGTCTATAGCTCACACATCGTGCATCAGTAAAGATTGAGTTAAAACCAAATACACACTATTTTAACTAAGTACCATTAAGTGAATATGTTCCATATCCATATCCACATTCTATTATCTAATAATGGATTCAATTTATAATTATAGGAAACATCAAGTTTTACCATGCCATTTGATATATTTCAATACATAGGATTATTATAATAATTCTCCCTAATGTTTTCTAATCCGAGTATTTAAAATTTACTAATACCCTTTTGTATACAAACTAATGCGACTCAAGTAGAACATACATTCTTTAAAAAAATTATATATATACATAATTATGAATTTAGTCAAGAAAACACTTCCTTTTACATTTAGGATCTTTTAATGTTTAGATAATTAGGGAATTGGTACATAATACATTTATAACATTACACATTGTTACAGAATGGATTCCATAAAAACTTTTTCCATTTTTTTCAAAATATTAAATATTAAAACATGGGATGATGTCAAATGTTCAGTAAGGGATATAAAAATAAGTAAATAACACATTTGTCCATGAATACTTGTAACATATGAAAGAATTTTCAAAATACATACTTATCACACAGATATATATATATATATATATAATTACATTGGGAAACATGAGATTTACATAATACATAAGAAAATATGTAGAACCATCATGGTATCTTGGGGCATTACATACATAATCTTATAACCCTCTTGGCTACCTTATAATTTGCAAATGTCATGGTTACCATACTATTTTGTAACTATTGTAGTTACTCTTGGAGTAACCATACAACCGACCTCCAACTTACACATTCCAAATTAATTGGAGAGAAATATAGGTCTCGCACTTTATCATAAACAATTCCCAATAACCAATAAATAATCATACATCATTTATAATTTCATAAAAACATTGCCTGGGAAATTTCTTAAAATATAATATTAAAAGAAAAACATAAAACAAATACCCCTTAAAGTAATCATATAATTGAAGACAGACTTCATATAGTGAATGGAATATGTATATACCCTACAGATAGACATTATGAAATATAATATAATCAAAACCCATCATACTGACAATTTAAATACCACATAAATAAAGATGTTGACAGTTAACCCAACGATTGGAAATCCGGTTAAGAATTCCCTTATCTATGAGGTTCCTTACTTAAAATATGTTTAAACATCCTGTATGATTTTTAAAATAGTCTTATTAGTAATTTAAAGATACATTTTGATGTTTATAACATCTTTTATGATCATTACATAATAACATTTCACCCCATAAATGTTATTATTTTGTTTCTTTCACAATTTTGTGCGAGTTCCTTACATTATTTCCCTAATTGGTTGATGAGGGATGTTCTTGTCAATTAGAAGTGAAACTCTACAATTTTAATGGAATGGTATTTATAAATTTTCAGTACCATAATTTATACCAATATCTAATTTTAGGTTTTATATGAGGATGATTAATCAAATAAAGCATTAATGGTGTTCGTTTAGAACATTTTAGTGGTTCATCGATAATAACAACCTCATATTGTCTTGTAAATTAGAACCATGAGAACAAATGAATTATAGAACCATGGATGAGAAAAAATACATATAATAACCTTATTCAACCATATAAATGGTTTCATGACCAGACATTATGGATTTAAATAAAAATGAAATTACATCATCCATAATGTCTGTAATTCGACAAATCACAGAAATTTGTTTTATTACTTGAATAAGTGGTAGAGGAGAAAAATAATGGATATTAGTTTTCCATGAACATTATAAAATAATGAATATACAAGATTCTAGACCACTAATTCCTATTGGTTAAGAGGAGGTGAGGAAATAAGAATAAAATAATGGAATCATAAAATGAAAGAAAATATGATAAATTTCTCCCTAAAATTTAGCAGCCTAACAACGTCTCTTAAAATTTTATAAAAATAGTTTGATGAGAAGAAGGGGATGTATCATCATTCATAAACAGTATAGATAGTAAGGGGGGATATTTATTTAAATATCCCAACATAATCAAAAGGTAATAGAAGAGAATAACATAAAATGAATGAGAAGAAAAAAATAAATGAATATTGTTACATCTTGATCTCTTCACCTTGAGATCATTTTTGAGGGCTTTGGTTTTTGGTAATTGGTGAGACAAGCAAATCTAGGATGTGGGGAAGAGCCTTTGGAGGAGTATTAAGCTGAACATTGGTATTTTTGGGGGCTTGGGAGGTGTGGGAAGAAGGAGGGAGTGAGGGTGGTATTTATAATGGAGGGTTGGGGGTTTTTTCATTATTTTAATAAGTATTATAATATTTTTTGCCAGGATTATGAATAGTCATAGTTCAAGTGACCATAAAGAGTAATAATGCCATTTTAGTTCAGACCATGTTCCGTTACATCTATTATGATGTCATAAATAGTATATTTTACTGATAATTTGATTATACGGTATTTTAGCTGTAACTACCAAAACATTTGTTAATGAAAATTCTTATTGATCTAATTAAATGTCGTAATATGTTAAATTGTTATACAACATATTCAATTTTATTGTTATATATTTTTGGATTTTAAAATACCATTAAAAATAATGATTTTTTATAATATAGTATTTTAATAGTGATCACATGAATAATATATATATAGGACTTTAAATAATACTTTTTAATCAGACAATGGAAGCTATATCCTCATCCAATAGAATTTCCCCTTATGAAGCCCATTTAACAGAGATCGGAAAGGATGTTTCATCATTGCGATTCACTCTTGACGAAGCCCAGTCTAATATTGAATACGTTAACCTTGAGCGGAAACACCTATGGGAGAAGTGTAAGTTGATAGAGATTACCACTCAAGCCATGTTATCCGAGCCACCCCAAGAGTCTGTCTCCATCGCACACTTTACCCCATGGTCTTATTCGTTTTTTATGGGTTAATGTAACATGACCCTAGTAATATAATTATGTACATTATTTTTGAATATAATAATGAATGTAATTTCATTTTATTATTGTTACCTTTCAAATAGTTTTTAATTTAAAAAATATTTTTTTAGATAAAAATTCAACAATGAATTATATTTTGATGAATTAATGGATTTTTTAATTAAAAAATATTTTAATAAAATATTTTTATTATTAAATTACTGTTTATTAAAAATAAATGATCTTGTAATTTTATAAAAGAAACTGTAATTTTTATTATGTTTTGATAGACTTTTTTTTCAAAACCCATCAATATAAGATAAATGTCAGTTATTTATTTTTAAATTGAAAATAAACATATTTAGAAAATTATGTAGTTAAAATTATTTATATTTCTGGAATTGGGATGTTGAAATTATACAATGGTGAATTTTTCATAATTTTCTGAGGCCATAGAATTTTTGGGTAATAATTAAAGTCCATATAAATATATAATGTGTTTTATGACATCATAATGACAAAATGTGTTATACCATTAAATTAATCTTATTTTGGGTTTGTTTGATTTATTTTACAATCCTTTAGTGGACCCTACAAGACTTATATATCATTTTATCTTTTTAAATTGTTCTCCTTGAGAGGGTGACTCACCTCCACATAAGCAACCCAATTATTTTAAGATGTTCGGCCATTGTCCATATAAAATAATTTTTTACTCCCCTTTGGCCGAATCCATGGGAAAAAACCATGGGCTGGTTTGTGGTTTAGTTTAGTTTAATATGAGGTATCCCATACCTAAATAATAAAAATACCTCTCTTTTCCTATATAAACCTGAAAAAGATCCCACATCCTCTTCACTAAAATCCCTTTAATTTAGTCCAAACACTAATATAATCTCTCTAGAATCCTCCCAAGGCTCCCTAATGCCCCAAAGGTCCCGACCATCATGCTTTCAATTGTACTCATTAAGGTAAGGGATCCTTTCAAAATCCTCTTTTAACTCATGACTTCCTTTATGTTATGTATTATAGTTCCATTTTATTATGGGGAGGATAGTTCCCTATAACATTAATACTGTCCATTTCAAGTGAAAATGATGAGATACCCTTTCTTCTCTCATCAATTGTTTTTCTGAAATTTTATATGACGTCGTTAGGCTACCGAATTATCGTAAATGAAATCACATCTTCTCTTTCTTTTTAAATTTCCTTGTATCTTGGTATGCCATCAATATTTCTACAGAATGATCTAATTTAAATATTATCATTTCCCTCTAATGTAAAATGACTCATTTATATATGGTAGACACTTTTCCCTAACTTTTTATTATATTCTTAAACCAAGTTATATAGTCGTTATGCCGCAAGAATTTCATCTCAAATTTATATCTCTTTCACTCAAAGAAATTCTCCTATATTATTTATGTGAATACCTAGAACGATTTCGTTTCTGTGGGTGTCTATAAATAAAAAAAATTAAATATTTTATTTTGGAGTGGACATACCTAAAACCCTCACTCTCTTTAAATGGGTTATAATTGACATAAAGAACTTAATTATTTAGTACTTTTTAAAATGTCGTGATTTTGAAATGAAACCCATTCATTTTATTCTATATGGGTTATTTATGAAATTTTTTATCATGATCTCATTGGATCAAATGAATATAAATACATATTATGGGTGTTCCTTGATTGTACCACAATGTATTGGGTAAATAATTTATCTCTAGAGATGATATGTTTCACGATACCTTGGTAATTTTTTTGACACCTAGGGGTTGTTCCTTGGTAATGTGTTAAGGAATGTCTAAATGAACTGTTGTAGAAACATATGAAAGTTATTTTTCATTGTCAATTTCATTATTATATGCCTATACATCCATTTCGCATGTCATTTTGTTCTTATGATCTTATTGATATCACAAGCAAACTGGTTCCCTTGTTCCCTAACTGGGCCATTTGTTCACAATTTCCTTTGATGTATCCATGTTATAAGATGCAATAATTGTACTTAATGTTAATATATTATGAAGCCTCACAACTGGTTTAGAATAATTTTTTATGTTATATTCATGTATTATCAACATGATTTCCATGACACTAGACTTTAATGATCCCCGGGTTGAGAAATGTAATGAAAAGTTATGTAATAATAATGATGGATTCTATATTTGGTATCAAAGGATAGTTGTTATTTATGGAAATAAGGATACAAAAAATTTAAGAAAAAACACTATTATTTTTTTTAAATATAAGTATACATCTTGGTATTTTTTTTGAGTAATGAGTAAATGGTTTATCAAACAAATACATCCCTGTCTAGAAACGTGTAGGTAGATGCAGCTTTGGGAAAGATGTACATAGTGGTAAAACCCAAAAACACATATTTGTACAAGAATCGAATGGTAACTAGGGCATGATAACAGGCATTGTTGCACATTTGGTTATGACACATTCGGGGGATATGTTTGGTTAATCGTAAGCATATTATGAATAATTATGAATGAATTTTAGAGAACTGTAATTGTTTAATAATGATGTATTAATATATAAAATCCTTGATAGTTAAAATATTTTTAAATGAAATATGTTTCCCACTAAGGTTTTATTAATTTATAAAGTGGAGTGAAATAGGATGAGCCGTGCAAAGGGTGACCACAATAGACCATGCGCAGTTGACCCTCTGAAGGAAGCTGGAATGGATACAATCATTTTAATGATAAACCAAAAGACTATAGTCTAGGGAAATAACTTCAGTCATGCTGAGATACATATATCACCATGAAGGGAAAAATTTTTGTTGAATCCCTTATGCGTCAATGACCACAAACCATCAGTAGATCGACTGACCCATTGATTGCCAAACATTGGATCAGCTCTATCGAGAAAATATTTTCTGGTCTCTACTATTCCGACCAATAGAAGGATACCATGGATGTCTATCACTTAGATGGAGAAGTGGATCAGTGGTGGGAACGGATTAAGAGCACAATTCCAATAGTGGATGTTAAAGATATGGAGTGTGAAGAGTACAGAAGGATATTCTACAAAAAGTATTTCCCTAGATCAATGAGAACAAGAATGAAGAAGGAGTTTCTCGAGCTAAAGAAGAAGGATAATGAATCTATGGGATGCTATTAGATGAACATCACAAAGCATTCAGGTTACACCTCTATCTTTTTATGGTGTCCAAATGGATTTTTTGATATATTCTTCATAGAACTGAGTCCTCATCTACAGTAGTATCTAGCCAACCGAGACTACGATAGATATGAGAAGATCGTGCAGAGTGCGATGAATGTCAACATACAGTTTGGTGAGATGAGGTGGTCTAATAAAACCATAGACAGTAAAAGATCAATGAATCCTAGCTTAAGAAGTACCTTTGATCAACGAAGGCGAGTCAAGCATGTGCCACTTCACACATGTAATAAATGTGGGAAGAAGCATTTGGGGAACTACCTAATCGAGAGAGAGAAATGGTACAAGTGTGGTTGAGATGGCCACATAGCAATGAATTGTTGTAGTGATCTGAATCCTCAACTTCCGAACACTAACAAAAAGGGGATGTTGGTTCATGCCCTACCTAATGACTAGTGAATTATGTGTGGAACACTTGGGAACTTTGCCAATATCTATACAAATCTAATGGAAGTAGAGTGGAACCACTATCAGGCTCAAAAAAGAACAATGGAGCGAGGTCATGCTTTTTCTTTCATTGTAGATAAAGTTGAAGCTCCAAATGACGTGGTAGAAGGTACTATTGTTGTTCTGCCAAAGCTATCATGTACATTGTTAGATTATGGTTCTACGCATTTCATAATTTCCTCCATGTTTGCAATGAATTTAGAATCAACCCCACATTTTTTAAATATAGAGTTATTAATCAAGACTACTGGTGGGATTATCCACGAAACATTAGTGTTTAGAAACAGTAGTATTTACTTTGTTGAGAACAATATTATCACCAATCAAGTAGTAATTTGCAAGGGGGAATTCGAAATTAAAATAGGGATGGAATGGCTCTCAATGTCTAATGCTAAAAACAAATGTAGAAATATGGAAATATCAGTAGTCCTTAACGGAGAAGCTACTGTTATCTTCCAAGGAGAGATATCTCAACAAGATCATTGTCTATAAGAACCCCCTATATCCTTCTTTATGGAGATGATTATTGAATAAGAAGAAGGAGATTCAGGTTTAAGGTTAATAAATGTATCCATCATCCAGGAATTCATTGATGAACTTAATGAGGAGTTACCCAGACCTCCCCCAGAAAGAGAGGTATTGTTCTCTATTGAGCTCGTACCTGGATCTCATCTGACATCAAAGACCTCGTATAGGATGGAAAGTGTTTAGTTTATGGAATTAAAGAAAAAACTCCATGATAATTTTGAGAAGGGGTTTATCCGACCAAGAGTCTCTCCATGGGGACCTCCAGATCATCTTGTGAAGAATAATGATAGATCAATGCAGATATACAGTGATTATAGAGAACTGAATGAGATTGTAGAAAAGAACAAATAACTCTTCCATGAATTGATGACTTATTTGACCAACTTCATGTGGCAAAATTCTTCTCTATGATTGATATTTGTTCTGGTTTTCATCAATTGAGGCTGAATAAAAAAGATATACCAAAAGATGTCTTCCGAGCAAGATATGAGCATTATGTGTTTTTTTTATTCTCTTCAGACTGGAAAATGCACTTGAAATTTTTATGGATTTGATGAATAGAGTCTTTAAAAACTGACTTTATAACTTTGTGGTATTTTTTATTAATGATATTATGATATATACCAAAATTCGCGAGGAGCATGAAGATTTTATAAGGATTATATTACAAACTTTACAGAAGAAGTGTATTTTTGGAAAGTTCAAAAAATGCAATTTCTGGTTACAAAAAGTTTCTTTCTTGGGGACATTGTTACTAATGATGAAATCCTAATTGACCCTACAAAAACAAAAGTTGTAGAGGAGTGGCCTCAACCCAAAACAAGAATCTAGATTCATAGTTTCCTTGGTTTAGCGGGATATTATAGAAGGTTTGTGAATAACTTTTCACAACATTCTAATCCATTAACCATGTTAACTCGAAAATGGGTCATGTTCGTAATGACAAAGTAATGTGAGAAAATTTTCCAAGAGACGAAGAAGAGATTGTTTGTTTCACCCGTGTTCACTCTGCCCTCATGTGGATAAGGATTAGTTATATTTAGTGATGCATCTATGAAACGGATTGGGAGAATCCTCATGAACAATGACAAAGTCATAACTTATGCATCTCGACAGTTGAAGAACCATGAGAAGAACTATCATATGCATGATATGGAGATAGCTACAGTAATTTTTTATCTGATGATATGGTGGTACTATCTTTATGGGGATAAATGTGATATATACAAATACCATCAATGTTTTAAGTATATTTTCACACGAAAGGAATTGAACATGAGACAAAGGAGATGGTTGGAACTTCTTAAAGACAATGATTTTTCAATTCATTATCATGCTGAATGTGTAAAAAAAGTTTCAAATGCATTAAGCAGGAAATAACCAGTTTTTATTTCCATTATGGGGATTAAAAAAGATCCTTTGATGAATGACCAAGTAAAGTTGGACATGGTAATTATAAGGGAAGTGAAATCATAAACATTAACCGAAATGATTACTCAACTGTCATTGCTAGATAGGATCATGAAATCTCATAAAATTGATCCTTTGTTACAGAAGAAGTTTGAGTCTATGAAGGATGGTATGTTTCCTGAGATCAATATTGATCAAGATGGTGTACTAAAATTTCGTCCAAGACTATTTGTTCCATATATTCTGGAAATAAAGATTGAGTTAATGGATGAATCTCACAACTCTTCTTTCTCTGTACATCCTGGAACTAAAAAAATGTATAGGGACCTTCTTGGTCATTATATGTGGAATAATATGAAAAGGGAGGTTTCTGACTACAATTTAATATTCATGGTATTTTTTCATGTGATGGAAGAGCAACAAATTTCAAAAGGGGTATTGAAACCACTACCCAATCCTGTATGGATTTGGGAAAATATCACTATGGACATCATCACAGGTCTCCCATGAACATAAAAAGGAAATAATTCTATATGGGTTGTCATGGATAGTCTCACCAAGACTACCAATTTTATCTCCATTCGTCATGATTTCACTCTTAACATACATTCCAGGATTTATTTGAAGGAAGTGATATGGTTGAATAGAGTTCCAAATTCTGTTGTATATCATCATGATATGAGGATCATATCAAAATTATGGAGAATTCTTCAACATGAACTGAGAATTAAATGGAATTTAAAATGTTCTATCACCCCCGAACTGATGGCTAATATGAAAGGACTATTTGAACACTCGAGGACATGCTGAGAACATGCTCAATAGAATTTAATGGTGGATGGGATCAACATCTCCATTTAGTTGAGTTCTCTTACAACATCAGCTTCCACTCGAGCGTCCAAAGAAGACCCTATGAAGCTCTATATGGTAAGCGATGTAGAACTCATACATTTTTGGATAAAGCTGGTGAGAGAATTGTTATTAGGACTGATCTTTTATAAGAGATGAATGAAAAATTTTATTGCCATACAAAAACACATTAAGGAAGCTCAGAGTCGAAAAAAGAGCTATGCTGACAACCTTCAAAGGGACTTGGTGATTGGTGTTGGTGACAAACTGTTTCTACATATATTACCTTGGAAGAGAATCATGATGTCTGGGAAGAAAGGAATTCTCATCCGTAGGATCATTGGCCCTTATGAAATCCTTTAACGTGTGGGATATGTGGCCTATCGTCTTGCACATCCTCCAAATCATGCACATGTTCATGATGTTTTCCATGTTTCCCTTGTGAGAACGTACATACCTGAACCTTCAATTTTACTAAACCTAGAGGTGGTACAACTGGAGCTTGACCTCTCTTATGAGGAACATCTAGTGGAGATCATGGATCGTTGAGATAAGGTTCTACACAACAAGACTAACAACATTGTAAAGGTGATGTGGATGAACCCCAAATGAGAGGAAGCCATGTGGGAACTAGTGGTCTCTGTGAGAGAAAAGTACCCACACCTTTTCTCTTTTTAGGGTACGAGTTGAAATTTTGAGGACAAAATTTGAGAAGGGGGAATGATTGTAATGACCCAAACTAATGTTAATGAAAATCCCTCTTGATTTAATTAAATGTTTTAATATGTGAAATGGTTATACAATATATGCCCTTTGTTTGTTTTTTGTTATTGGATTTTAAAATACCATTATGAATTATGACAATTTCAAAAATAGTTGTTGAACCATGATTACATGATAATAATAAATATTGCCCTTTAAAAAATTCATTTTTTATAGAAAAAGGAAGCGATGGCCTCATCCAGTAGAGATGCAATGTATGAAGGCCATTTAACAGAGATCAGAAAGGTTGTTTCATCATTGGTCTTCGCTCTAGACCAAGCACAATCTGAGATTGAATATATTATGCTTTATCGGAACCGCCTGCAGGATAAGTGGATGTTGATAGAGATTACCACTTGAGCGATGTTATCTGATCCACCCCAAGAGTATGTCCCCATCATGCACCTTACCCTAAGGTCTTATGCTGGTGTTTTAAGGGGTTATATAACAAGACCCTAGTTCTATGATTATGTACATTATTTTATTTTATAATAATAAATTTACATTCATTTTATTATTCTTACCTTGTAAATAGTTTTTAAAGCACAAATTGTAATTCTAGTTAAAAATTTAATTAAGAAATCTATTTTGAAGAATTAATGGATTTTTAATTAAAAAATATTTAAAAAAAAATATTATTATACTGAAATTAATGATTATTAAAAATAAATTATTGTATAATATTATCAATGAAATTTTAATTTTAATTATGGTTTGAATGCCTTTTTTATCAAAACCAATCAAATTTCTATAAATGTTAGTTTTTAATGTAAAAGTGAAAATTAAAACATTTAGATAATTATTTAGATAAAATGAATATAATTTCTGGAATTAGGATGTTGAAATTATCCAATGGTGAATTTTTCATACTTTCTTGAGACATCCAAATTTTTTGTTGAAAATTAAATACCGTAAAAATACATAATCTGTTTTATGATATCTTATTGACCCAATAGTGATGTAATAAAATACTATAATCTATATGTTCTGCCAATATATGTTTTACCATTAGAATAATGTGATTTTGGATTTGTTTGATTTATTTTACAATGTTTTAGTAGACCTGCGATGAGTTATATAACATTTTTTCTTTTTAAATTGTTTTCCTTAGAGTGTGACTCACCTCCACATAAGAAAACCTATTACTTTATGAAGATCGGAAATTGACCTTAATTTTTTTTCCACTCCACATTGGAAAAAACCATGTTCAAAACCCATGGGCGTGTTTGTGGTTTTTTTAGTTTAATATGAGGTTTCCAAAACATAAATAATAAACAATTTCTTCTCTTTTCATTAATAAACCCAAGCAAGATCTCACTTCCTCTTCACTGAATGCCCTTAATGTTTTTCCAAACACTGATCTCATCTCTTTATATTCCTCCCAAGGTTCCCTTAATCCCCACAAGGTCCCGACCTTCATGCTTTAATGGTTAATCTTTATGGTAAGGCTTCCTTTCACCCTCCTCTTTTATGTCATGACTTCCTTTATGTTATGTCTTATAGTTCAATTTTTTATGTGAGGGATTGTTCTTATAAATATATAATACTATCCATTTCATGTAAAAATGATTATATACACTTTCTTAGCTCATCAATTTTTTTTAAAATTTTAGGTGATGCTGTTAGGCTGCAAAATTTTCGTAAAAGAAATCGCATCTTCTCTTTCCTTTCATGTTTCCTTTTCTTGTGGTTTGAAATACAAATCTCCACACCATGAACTTATTTATTTTTTATTATGTCCATCAACTGTAAAATTATTCATTTATGGATGGGATACAATTTTCTCATCTTTTTATATTGCTTTCTAAAATAATTTTATATAGCTGTTGTGCCGCAAAAATTTTGTCTCAAAATTTTCTATATTTCTCTCAAGAAATTCTCATGTTTTATTTATGTGAATACCCAGAACTATTTCGATTCTATGGGTGTTAATAAAAAAAATATTATATTTCATTCTAGAGTTGACATACATACAACCTGTAATTCCCCGACCCCATATACTCATAGTCGGTGCATTATTACGTATCGTTGGCTTGATCACAAAAGATCTAGTCTTGAAAACTCTATTAGTTTAGTACCCTAGGAAGTACTAGATACATTCATATGGTTTACATTACAAAATAAAATGGAAAAATCAACATTTTTTCCATAGAAAACACTGATATCCCATTGAATATCCTTACAGATCAGTTATAATATACTTTTTTCGCATCTAGGGAAAAATAAAACATAGAAAGGGGTTATCTCAGATGATCAGTAAGGATAATAATATAGCAGAAACATTCAAAAATAATCCTAAAAATTTAACTAAATTTATAAAAAAAGACTTTTAAAAATAAAAATCATCATAATATGGAAAATATAAATCCTAAAATTACATTTACTTACGAACATGGATATTCCACTAGTTGAATAATCACATGCAATTTCAACAGACACTTTCATAATGATGAAATTCTTAATTCCAGTCTTCATAACAACATAGTAAATGCATTGTGCCAAGACTTAAAAATATATTTCATGCCCTTGTGCCAAGACAGTAGTTTCTCTCATTAGATCTACCGATGCATCGAGGATTTATTTCAGGGTCCACCAGTGACATACTAAGTCCAATGCATTCCTCATATGAAAAGTTTTAAATATAAGAAAAACATTATTATTAAAACTAGAATTTGAAATATCAATACATTATCCATAAACCATGAATGAAAGAAAAATAACAAATCCATAGTCAAACATTTCAAAAAACCATAAATACAAAATGTAAGATTTGTATCATAATAACTCAACTTCAAACAAGATTAAAATCAATTAAAGGGTGTTGACATTGATGAAATAAAAACTGTTTGAGAGAAATATCTCATTAATTATTATGAAATAATTTAAGGTAACATAATTATAATTGAAAAAACTAATTTTGAAAATATTTTTATAAGTTCTTACATGAATCATTGACGATGTTTTAATGGAGGAATATAGTCGCACCGGGCGTATAAGTTAAAAAAACATTCATACCTTAATTTTGTCGAAAATGTTGTAATGTAACTTGATTTCAAAATGACGAAAAGATTCCTTTCCAAACTTATACAGTCAATTAAGAGTATAAATGTCTTTAACCCATAGTCTATTAAGTAGTAAAAATATTTTGGAATATATTTTTAGGAAAACAATGATGTGTATGATAAAGTTGTACTAGTAGATACTTACATAAAAAGAACCTCGAATAATAAAGAGATTGTGATGTTAACCATTAATATTTATTTTTCCTTGGTAGAGAGTTGGTTATATTCCATTATAATGGTTAAATAATTGTTTTTAAATTAAAAAATATCCATATATATTAATATGATATCATATATGATCTACCAATGTTGATTTGTTATTGATATTTTATTAGTATCATTACTTCGGTTGTTAAATAATTCATTTTCCCTTATATGCGTAGTTATGTAAGACATGATTTTTATGGATAAGTTGTATTTGATTCATATCCAAATTTAAATTAAGTTCTTTAAATAATTTTTTATCATCACATGAAGATTATTTTTGAATGATTATGATGGGGAATGAATCTCATCCCTTTCATAGAGACGGTAATCCGTAGGTATGCACGAGCGACAATATCATTATTTTGTAATTAAAATAATATGTAAATTGATGGTATATCATATATACTGAATAATTAAAATGTTAAATCTAATATTTAAATCAATTATAAATCATTCTTATACCCATCCAAATAATAATGTAACTAATAACAACTACACCACGACGTGGAGAAAGTTAGTTGTACGTACGAACGTATGGTGACATGTTATTAATAGGATGAATAACATAATGAATATTGATTTACAATTTTTATAATAACATAATATCATATAGAATATACTGAATCTATTATTTTATAATTGAAACAACAAAGACAAAGGAAGTGGATGAAAAAATAACATGTAAAGAGGTGGTGAGATATTTACATCTTCTTCAGGTTATTCCTTTTGATTTGACCAAAAGGGATCCATAAGTTGGATTTATGATCAAACTAAGGCCTATAGAATTAGGGGATAATAGTTTAAGGATATTTGGGTAGGTTTTTACCGAACTAAAAGGCTTTGATGGTGTGAATTAGAAAGATGGGGAAGTTCCCTTTTATAAGAGGCGTGAGGGGCACCTTATGAAAAGTGAGAAATATAATTTTTTTTAAAATAATGTTCAGTTTATAAAGGATAAATATTTATTTATTTCAAATATAAGGTGGGGATGGGTCTAAATAATCATAACCAAAAGCTTTTATAAAATATTAGTTTCCCATTTTATCCATATCTTCTAGATTTAACTCTTTGTTAAATAGTTTGACATTTACCATGCCACACAGTATTTTTATATTATATGGTCAATAAACTAACTATAAAAAGCCAAGAGAACCCCAAGTGGTTAATTATTAATATATTTATTCATATATAGATAATTTGGATGATCCTTATATTTTTATGAATTTTATATCACTTAATAATAAAATATTTGTTTTAAATACTGTTTTATGTCAATTTTGACACTATTTGGATTTTGTTTTTTCTAAATACATAAAACCATTATTATTTCGTGAAAAAAAATTATTTAATCAACCCTAAAATGAAATATTATCCTAGAAAATTAGTTTAATTCATAAAAAGTCTCAAATTACTTTTATTTGGGTATTTATAATATTAATTATTTTAATATGTCATTAATAAGATAATTTCTGCCTCATCATTGTGTCATAAATAAATTAATTTATGTAATGTCTAAAAATTATAAATAAAATACCATTATGTATGAAATGTTTTTATATTTATAATAAATATTTATATTCTAATATATATTGCGTTTACCGCTATATTAAAAATGTTTTAGTTATGAAAACTAGAATTTAACACTTTTAACTCATCTTGGAATTAAATAATAATAAATGTACTAATCTAATCCAAGTGGTCATAAAGGATAATATATTGTTCCTAATGTATTTTTGGTCTAATAACACTTATCCAACATAATTATTATATGGGTTAGTGTAATTTTAGTATCATTTTTACTTTTTATTACACAATTTACTTTTCACCGCTGTAAATAGAATTCAAAAGTCACTATTCAACGAAAATTATTTTTATCTCATTGAACCACATATTAAATACTGAAATCGACCGTGTCTCTTAAACATTCGAAATTCAACTCATAGAATTGGTAAATTTATGTTTTTTGTAAATTTGAAAATGCACCAAGGAGGTGGGTAAAAGACCGTAAAAAGATAAAAAAAATTATATATCTAATATTATTATAAAATAACGCCAATTAATTTAATTGAACATATATAGCTATTATGTTTCTATTTTTACATTATATAAATTTATATAATAGAAATAATTATTTAAATAAAAATTTTGTTTTAAACAATAACATAGGGTTTTTAACTATTCATAAAAAATTGACCATTTTCAAAAAAAACTGCCATAAATTCACCTAAGCTAAAATCGATATTCTGAATCCAAAAATGATGTTCATTTTGAACGATATTATATATAAAATTTCAAAAATTGGGAAATACTATTCATAATGGCTAGTTTGATTGCTTGTGGTGTGTTATAACTCGAAGTTGCAAAAAACACAACCAATTGTATTATTAAAAAAGAAGCATATCGTGGATGTTTGGAGTGTTACATTCTCCCCTCCTTAAAATAATTTCATCCTAAAAAATTTCTAGAACAATACTATATAAAATGACATGGGTGGTTCTTCATCATAAGATCCCCAGGATCCCATGTAGCCTCTTCTATCTTATTGTTTCTTCATAGAACATTTACCAGACGAGTCGTCCTGTTTCTACGCACATGTTATATTTTATTAAAAACTATGACATGCTCTTCATAATAAGACAGATCGGGTTCCCGTTCTAATTCCTTATAGGTGAGTACATGAGTTGGGTCAGACATGTATTTTCTCAACTGTGATACATGGAACACATCGTTATCTTTGGAGAGACTTGGCGACATTGCCAAATAGTGAGCTACAAACACAATTCGTTCATGAATTTTGAAAGGTCCAATGTACATGGGATATAATTTTACCTTATTACCAAAACTTATAACATCGTTCCATGGAGATACCTTCAATAAAACATGATCCCCTAACTGAAATTACATATCCTTCCTTCGGTTATCATCATAGATCTGCTGCCTACTTTGTGCATCTTTGATGTGGGTTTGTATTACCTTCACCTTTGCCATCATTTCCTCCACATGTTCTATGCCTATGAGTTTTCAATCACCAACATCATCCCAAAAGGTTGGGGTGCGACATCATATTCCATATAATGCTTCATATGGTGCCATCTGATTACTTGAATGGAAGTTATTGATATAGTAAAATTATACCCGAGATAAATATTGATGTCGTATACTATGAATGTAAAGTTATCTTTATATAAACATGTCTTCCATGGTTTGAATAGTCCTTTCTAATTGTCCATTAGTTTGGGGGTGGTAGGCTGTGCTCAAACGATGATTAGTATCCATGGATTTCTGAATACTTATCTAGAATCTTGATTTAAAACATTGATCACGATAAAAAACAATCGATTTGCATACTCGATGATGTCTCACAAAGTCATTAATATATAGACTTTCTATACATTCAATTGGAAAATCTATTCTTATAGCATGAAAATTTTCTGACATGGAAAGATGATCTACAATGAACCATATTTCACTATTCCTTATAGGACTCATTGGTAGTTCCATGATAGAGTCCATCATAATATTATATTGTTTCCACATAGGTATGGGAAGAGGATGCATGACTCCTCCATGTTGTTTCCTTCTAACATTCACTTATTGAAAAACCATACATCTTCACACAAAATCAAAAATCTCCCTCTTCATGTAGTCCAACCAAAAATGTTTCTTCATATCTCTTTACATCATAGTGCCACAATGGTGTATAGAAAAATTGGAACTATGAGCATCCTCCAACAATTCCCTTTTTAGATTAGGTATATCATGAACACAATGTCTCTT
Organism: Viscum album; assembly: GCA_963277665.1. Lineage (NCBI taxonomy): Eukaryota > Viridiplantae > Streptophyta > Magnoliopsida > Santalales > Viscaceae > Viscum > Viscum album. Next base: position 1,191,753,862 of record OY728121.1, on the reverse strand, counting down.
CCCAAATTCCAAAATTCCATCTTAATAAACTAAGTCACTCAATCTCCCATCATTCATAGCCTTATTCTTGTTTTCAAACTCTCCATCATCGATCTGAGAACTCTTTATCCATTATAGAAATGATGTTTTGGAAACCATTTGAAAAAGAATTGGTGTTTAACCATACATGGTTATCCCTATGTCCTGCATTACTAGATCCTTGTTTATAGGATCATTTTCTAGTATCATGATTTTCAGTACTCCATGATCCTTTATGATCAAAGCATCTTATACTTTATTTTCCTTCCAAAGGTGGTAGTGTATGGTGAAATAATAATCCTTGAGTAGTTCAAGCCATCCCCATTGCCACGTGCTGAGTTCTTTCTATGAGAAAAAATACTTCAAACTCTTGTGATTGGTATATATCACACATTTTTCACCATTGTGATAATGTATCCATATCTTCAATGTAATGATTACAGTTACAAACTCTAAATCATGAGTAGGATAGTTTTTCTCATGAATTTTTAGCTATTGTGATGCATAGGAAATAACCCCATCATTTTACATAATGACACAACCATGTTCGTTCATTAATGGGTTATCCAATAGGGACAAATTCTGGATGAAACGCCGATAATAACCTGCTAAACTGATAAAACTGCATACCTCAATTGTGCCCATTGGTGCTGGAAATTCATGGATTGCCTTAGTCATAGAAGGATCAACATAAATTTTATCCATAGAGACAATATGGCCTAGAAAGAAATATCTTGACGCCAAAATTCACACTTTCTAAATATCCCATATAGTTCATGTCTTCTAAGAGACATTAGAATAATGCATAAGTGAGTTTCATGTTCTTCGTAGCAGTTGGATTATACCAAAATATCATAAATAAATACCACTACAATTTCATCATGATATTACTTGAAAACACTATTCATAAGATCCATGAAGACAGAGGGTGCATTAGACAATCAAAAAGGAATTAATGTAAACTCGCAATGCCCATACCAGGTTCGAAATTCTGTTTTAATAATGTCTTCCTTCTTTACACAAAATTGATGATATACAGATCAATGGTCAACCTTTGAAAAGTACTAATCTCCATGAATTTATTCGAATAAATCATCAATGTAACGCAGGGTATAACTGTTCATATTTTTTATAGCATTGATATCCATGTAGTCAATGCACAACCTCATAGATCCAAATTTATTCTTAAAAAAAGAATAGGGGATCCCCATGGAGAAACACTAGGGAGAATAAATCCATTATTACAAAATTCCTAAAGTTGTTTCTTTAGTTACACTAATTATATTGTGGCCATTCTATAAGGGGTCTTCGATATGGACCTTGAACCCAGAATTAAATAAATGGAAAACTCAATTTCTCATTCAGGAGGATGTTTAGGTAAATCTTCTGGTAATACATCCACATATTCTTGCACAATTGCTATATCCTCTATTTAAACATTTTTTTCCTCACCCACCGTTATTTCATTCTCTTCCTCCCTAATAATTTTATTTATTTGAGCTATTGGGGTTGGATGTAGATATGAATTCAGTGGTGAATTTTATGCTCTAAAGATAAGGTGTTCTTTATCATCATCATCAATAAATGTAACCTCCTTATTATTACAATAAATCTTCGCATCATTGTTTGAATGGAAATCCATACCAACGATTATATCAAATTCAAACATGGGTATGATGATGAGGTCAACCGATAAATATCGTTTATATGCTTTAAAAGGGATTGATTCACAAAACATTGTTTAAATGATACTTCCATTATGAGTTTTTATTGAAAAGTAAAATATTAAATCAAATATGAAATATCTAATTCTCATAGAAAACTAGGATGATATAAAAAAATGCGATGACACAGAATCAAATAAATCATTGGATAATCCTAAAGAAACTTTTAAATTACTTTCCACTACATCTTTCAGAGCGTCATCTGCATCAATAGTGATAAAAAAAGCTTTCCCTTGATCTATTGACATTTTATATGGTAGGTTCCCCCAATTCTTAGGTTATTCATTTTTATTATGTCCCTTATATCTACAATTATATCATTCAACATTAACAACCTCTTTCTTCCCCTTGCAATCCCAAGCATGGTTTCATTTTCCTCCACATTTGTAATAGACTCTCATTACCTTTAGAAAAGTACCAGAGTGTTTCTTCCCACATTTAGTATAGGATGGATATTAAAAATTTTCCTTTCTTCCCATTATATCCATTTCTAGATTTTTCAATTAATCTTTTCTTCTCTTTCATTGTTGTAAAGACGTAAGACATATAGAATTCTTTTTTTGTCTTGATAACACATGAGACAAATTCATCATTCCATGAGTTGGATTGTGAGACTAATGCTCCATAGAGAAATGGTTTTATCCAATCAATTAGAAGATCAATATTATATATTGGGTTATGTATATAATCTGCACCATGCCTCACTAACCTTTTAAAGTTAGCTTCATTCTTTGAGGCATTCTCAGATTTCTTTTGCCTCAAACTCATAAATGGCCTTTCCATATCAGCTCGATGGCCAGGAGGAAGGTATTTTTCTATGAAAATTCCTTTAAGCTCCCTCCATTCCATATTGGATACTTCATCATCTTCCTTTTTGTGTTGAATCAATGACCACCATTGATCAACATCTCTAGTGATGCGGTAAACTTCCATGACAACTTTTTACTTTTCACTACTCCCCAAGGCGTGGTTTATTTTATTTATATAATTTATCTATTGCTCTAATACTAATGGATTTGTACCCACATTTAATGTTGGTTGTTATTTCCACATGAAGAGATCTAAAATTGATCCTCCATGTAGCAGAACAGGGTGCTCCATACTGGTAAATTTATTATTAGTAACTGGAGTGAGTTATCCGAGTATAGTGATAAGCTGATCAGCACCAATTTTATCCGAAGGTCCACTATGATTATCTTTAGTAATATGGAAATCCCTATATGGATTGTCTTCATTGATACAGTTTCCATTCCTTCCACTAGGTGCGATTTCAAATCAGTGGAATACACTAGATTAGTTTATCAATCGCAAAACATAATTCCAAACTTATAACATACTAAACATAAATTGATCATTTTATGGATATAATTCATAATCATAAAAAAATGTTTTCTTTGAGGACTTATATGCTCATAAACCTTTAATAATGGTTTGTAATAAAAATTTGGATTATCCAATGCATATCCACTGGGAGTGTCGTAACCAGGAGTGCTGCAAGGCCTGTTGTTGTGTACTAGGATACCCTAGATCAAGCCCGAAACTCCTTGTTGGAGTTTTCACTCCTAGGTACATTTTTGGGAGAGCCGCCTCAACCTGCTCGTATCCAGATATGGATTTATTTATTGGAAAAATAAAAAAATCTCTATATTTCCAAAATTCTATGAAATTATTCTATAATAATCATAAATGACTATCATAGTGTAATGTTCTCTAATCAGAATTTTTCTGAATATAGTTTCCAAGGTTTGTACTAAACGTCCTCTGATACAAACTATGACGCCCTAACCCCATAAGGCCTGATTCAGTGCATTATTACATATTATTGGCTGGATAAAAAATGATCTAGTTTTGAAAACCAATTAGTTTAGTATCATTAGATGTACTAGATATATTCATAAAGATTACATTAACTCATTAAATGGAAAACTACAACAACATTGTTTCCAAAGAAAACACTGAGATCCCATAGACTATCCATGCAGGTCCGTCATAATATACTTCTTCAATTCCTGGGAAAAATAAAACATAGAAAGGCATGTGTTCAGAAGCTCAATAAGGATAATAATATAGCTGAATGTTTCATAAATAAGCATAATCTTTTAAGGCAATGTATAAAACCTAAACAAAAGCCTTTTCAACATATAATTCATCATAATATGGAAAATATAAATCAATATAATTCCATTTACATACTCACATGTATATTATAGTATATGAATAATCTCATGCATTATCAATATCTACATTCATAATAATGGAATATATAATGCCAGAATTCATAACCACATAGTCAAGCCCTTGATATAAGACTAAAAATAAGATTTTGTAAAGGCCTTGTTCCATGACAGTAGTTTGTATCATTAGTCATACTGATGCATCAAGGAGCTATATCGAGCTCCACCCATGACATACTGAATCCAATGCATTCCTCATATTAAACGTTTTAAACATAACATAAAAATTTTACAAAAAATAGCATAATAAATGTGAATACATTATCCATAAACCTTGAATGGTAGAAAAATAACACATACACTATCAAACATATCAAAATCCATCAATAAAAAATGGTAGCTTTGTATCCAAATAAATCGACTTCAAACAAGATTAAAATCAATTTAGGTATGTTGACATAAATGAAATCAAAATTGTTTGAGAGAAATATCTCATTATTCTTTCTAAGTCATTTAAAGTAAAATAATTATAAAAGAAAAAATTTATTTTTAAAATATTCTTATATGATTTTAATATAATATTCGATGATGTTATAACAAGAGAATATAGCAGCACCCACCATATAAGTTAAAAACATTCATACCTTAGTATTGTCGAAATGGTCATAAAGTAACTTGTATGGAAAATGACAGAATGATTCATCTCAAAATGTATAAGGTCAAATAAGGGTATAAATTAGTTTAACCCATAGTCTATTAAGTAGTAATTTTTTTTTGAAAATCATTTTTATGAAATCACAGATGTGGATGATAAAAAGGTCACAATAGATACTTACATAAAAACAACCTCAGATAATAGTAATATTGTGAAATTAACCCTTACCTTGTAGTTTTAATTGGTCAATGATAGGTTAACCTCATGTATAATGTTGAAATAATTGTTATTAATTTATAAAAGAACAATATAAATTAATATGATATCTTATATGATCTTCCAATATTGATTTGTTAATGAAATTTTAGTAGTATCATAGTTTTGGTTGACAACTGTTTTGTTTTCCTTGATATGAATAGTTATGTAAGACATGATTATTATGGATTGGGTTTATTTGATTCATATTCAGAATTATATTAATTTAATTACCACATGAAAATTATTCTTCAATTATTACAATGTAGTATGAATCTCATCGTGTTCGTGGAGACAATAATATGTATGTACGCACGAGCGACAATATCATTCTTTTGTAATTAAAATCATAAGTAAATGGATGGTATATCATATATACAGAATCATTAACATTATATTTATTATTTACATCAATTATAAATTTTTATTATATCCATCCAAATAATAATGTATTGAATAAAAACTACACCACGACGTGGAGACGGTAAGCCATACATACGCTTGTATGGTGACATGTTATTCATAAGACGGATAACATAATGAATATGGTGGTAAAATTTTTATAATAATTTCACTTAATATAGAATATACTAGAGATATTATTTTATAATGTAAAAAACAAAGAAATAGGAAGTTGAAGAATAAAATAACTTGAGAGAGTTGGTGAGATATTTATATCTTCTTCAGGTTCTTCCTTTTGATATGATCAAAAGTGCCGCATAGGATGTCTTTCTTATCAAACTAAGGCCTTTAAGATAAATTTAGGATCATTTTGAGGATATTATGGAATGTTTTGGCCTATCCAAAGTGCATTTATGGTGTTAATTAAAGAAAATGGGATGTACCCTTTTATAAGGGGGTGAGGGGCACCAAAGGAAATGCTAGAAATATTAATTTATAATAAAATAATTTTTGCTTTCTAATGGATCCAGATTGATTTATTTAGAAGATAAGGTGGGGATGGGTTGAAATCCCCTCACCAAGTATGTTTTATAAAATTTTAGTTTACCATTTTATCCTTATCTTTTAGATTTAACTCTTTGTTAAATAGTTTGACATTTACCATGCCTCTTTGTATTTTTATCATATATTGTTAATAAACATACTATATCAATCCTTGTAAACCCCATGAGGTTAATTATTAATATATATAACCTTATCTAAGTCATTTAGAATATCCTATGATTTTTAAGAATATTATATCAACTTATAATAAAATATTTCTTTTAAAATTCATTTATGTCAAATTTGACACTATTTGGTATTTTATTTTTTCTAAATTCCTAACAAGATTATTACATCGAAAAAAATATATTTAATCAACTACAACATGACATATTCCCCTATAAAATTAGTCTAATTCAAAAAAATCTAAAATTATATTTTTTTGGAAATTTAAAATATAAATTATTTTAATATTTCATTAATATTGTAATTACCGCATAATCATTGAGCCATATAGAAATTAAATTATATAATGACAAAAAATTAAAAAAAAATAAATTTTGGTTTGAAATTTTAATATCTATATAATTAATATTTACAGTCGATATTCTATTGTGGTTTACCCTATATTAAAAATGTTTTAGATTTGAAAACGTGAATTTGACACTTTTAACTATTCATTGAATTAAATAATAATAAATGTCCTAATATAATGTACAGTGGAACTAAAGGATAATATTTTATTCCTAAGGTTGTTTTTGGCTCAAAAACACTTATCAAATAGAATTAGGACAAGTGTAAGTGTAATTATAATACCATTTTTAACATTTATTAACTAATTTACTTTTAACCACACTAAATAAAAATCAAAAATTTCCATTAAACAAAAAATATTTTCATTTCATTGAACTAAATTTTACATACTTATATCATCTGTGTCTCTCAGATATTGAAAATTCGACTCACAGAAGCGGTAAAATTATGTTTTATGTAAATTTGCAAATGCACCTAGGAGGTGGGTAAAAGAAGGTAAATAATTCAATAAAATTTTTCTATATATAATATTATTATAAAATAACATCAATGATTTACATTGAACATATATATATGTATTATGTATGTATTTTTACCAAAAATAAATTGTAATAAAATAAAAAATATTGAAAAAAAAATCGATTTTAAAATATAACATAGTGTTTTTCACTATTTATAAAAAATTTAATGTTTTCAGAAAAATACCACAAATTCAAACTAAAATAATTTCAATATTCTGAATCCGAATGTGAAGTCTATTTGGAATGATAAAATTTATAAAATTTTAGAAAATTTGTATTACTATTCAAAACATCTAGTTTGATTGGTTGTGGTTTGTTTGAACTCGACGAAGCGTATAACACACACTATTATATTATTCAAATAGAAGCGTATCATGGTAACATGGGGTGTTACAAAACCCTCACTCCCTTTCCATGGGTTATAAATGTAATAATGATCTTATTTTTCTAGAACTTTTTGTAATTTCATGATTTTGAAATGTAACCCATTTCTCTTATTCTCAATGGGTTATTTATGACAAGATTGATTATGACCTATGTGGATAACATGAAATTAATGACATATTAATGGTGCACCTAGATAGTGCACCAATGCACTGGGTAACAAATTTACCTCTAGATATGACCAGTTTCATGATACCTTGGTGAATTACATTAGTAATTTTTAGGACTCCTCAGGGTTGTACCTTGGTGGTATGCTCATGAATGTCTAAATGAAATGTTCTAGCCACATATGCAAGTTATGATTCATGTAATTTTTGTTATGAAATTCCTATACATCCATTTCTCATGTCTTTATGTTTTTATGTACTTATTGATATCATAATTAACTGGTTCCCTTTCTTCCCTTACTAGGAATTCGGCTCACCTGTTCATTTGATGTATGTCTCTGGGTTATAAGATGTAGTAATTGTAATTATGATGAATCTTTGATGAAGCCTTACAAGTGGATTAGAAGAATTTTTTATGTTATTTTCATGTATTATTATCCTCATTTCCAAGACTCTAGTCATTAAAGATCCTTTTTTATGAAATGTAATGATATGTTATGTAATAAAAATGCAGGATGCCATATTATCATATTTCACTATTCATCAAAAATTAAAGAATTTTTGGAAAAATCGCAAAAAGTCACCCTATCCATTTATAGACATGTAGAAATCAAAAATCAATTTCATTTTTTTGAAATTAATTTTTTTAAATATTATTAATTTAATTTTTAAATAAATGCATACATAATAAAAAAATTAACAATTTTAATTCTATAAAAACATCTATATCACAACGAAAATTTAACCAAGATGTAACTATCATAATGCTTAAAAAAATGAAATAATAATAAAATTTACAATTCATTAGGTTCATATTAATATCCATGTTACTATTCATTAGGGTATGTTACTATTCCCAAAAAACATGTTGGTTTTTTCAAACACAAAATAACATACTGAACACAATTGATGATGATAGTTTCATTAAATTCAATATGCAAAAGTGGAAAAATTATGCATAAATGCTAGTTATAAATATATACCTAAAAAATGTTCAATGTAATTCAATATATATTAAAAAACAAGGGGTGTTACCAAAAACACACATCTTGTATCACTACCATTGGGAAAACATGAAAGACAATGGATCATCCATTGTCTTCTAAGTTAGATCTCATTATACGCCCACAACAACCCAAATGACACCATCACAAAAGCATAATTAGATCTAATAGACAAGTATGAACAAGCTTTGAGATATGGAATAAGAGGCCATAACAGTGTTTAGAGAGTCACTGCCTAATCAATGAGGTATTACCATGTACTGGATCATAAACCACACTCTATAGAACTACCATCAGTTTCACACCAAGCATATCCATCCCACTAGAAAAATATGAAACTAAAAATGAAATACTTAATTAAAAATGATCATAAAATCACAACCAAGATTAATGGAATGATAAATAACAAACAAAAAATTATAATGCATAAAAACTCTATCACCAATTTAATACATATACATTGATTAATAAAAACAGAACCATGCAAAAAACCAAAAAAATAATAATCAATAAAATTAACTCAACTGAACCCAAAAACATTCTTAATATGTCAAAATCACCATCGTGTTGGACCAATGTGGAGTCAAGAAAAGTGGGGGAAGACCAAAAGATTATAAGGAGGAGAAAAATTACTTGTATTTCTAATGATCCATGAAAATAGATGAATTGAATTGAATAAAGGATCATAAGGAGACAAATTGGGGAGAAATGTGGGAATCCCCTAAAAGATGCATATGCTGATGTGAGAAGTCCAGTGTCTATTATGAAGAATGAAACACCACCGAAAGAGAAGGTGGAACCCTTGATCCTATAGTAGGAGTAGAATGGATGTGTATCACCAGGGAGGGAGAAAAATCCAAAGAGAGAAAAAATATCTGTTGAGGCCGGAGAGAATATGATCTTAGGCGAGGCTAGATAGAATCTGAAGAGTAGAAAGTACATTGAGAATATGGTTGGGAAATGACATTTTATGATGGGGAGCGAGAAAAACCTTAAGCGGGAGAAGAGATGTTGATATCCAGAAGAGGGTCACCATGAGAGTGAGGTGCCATCATAATCATATCAAAATTGGCCTACTTCAATTGAATGTTTTTTCAGGTATTAGATAGAACCAAAATTCAGATATATAGTTATTGGACATTCTCATGTACCTCCAATCTAACAATTTATTAAATATCTCTCTTTACAAAATTTCTATTTTATTTATTTCTAATTAGTAATTAATTACAGTTTATTAATATTGTACGACTATATGTTCACCTACAATAGTTATGATTCGGGATGTTATATTTTCTTGTGTTCTTATTAGTGTATAAATTTGTTGTGTTGTGTAAATACTTAATTATATCTCTTCACATGCCTCCAAAAAACATTCTATGTTATTTCTCTTACCACACCGTCAACTCATCGATCATTTCATTTCGATTAAATAAAACTATATCAATATTTGGGACATGTTTCTCCCTTTTATTGTGATCCATATCATTTCACGATGAATCAATAGGTTAGTTTTGATAATTTGATGTTGTCCCATGTGTTGAGTAATTTTTATATAATTTATTTTAATTTATTTTCCATAGAATCAATCTTAAAAAAACATGGATTTTATTAATTTACCACTTTAATCGATTATTTTTCTCTTGTGAATATAATTTCATTATACAAAGATCAAAAATATTTTTCTATTTCAGCCGTTTTTTCATGTAACCCAAACCATGTTTTCACCCACCATTAACACCTTTTATTCTGATAATGTTTATGAATACATATTGAGATTAATGTAGTCAATTCTTAATAATCATAATATCATAAATCTTATTTTTTTCATTGAGAGTCCCAAAAATAGTGTTTTTGAATGAAATAATCTTATAATACTATACCCCGTTTGGTACCATATAATATAGATAAAATATATTACAATATTATGGAGTTACACCATTAGGAGTTATACTCATCGCATTAACCACCTTCACTCATTCATTAGATATTCCACCATTATTCCCTGTATACTTTACATATTTATATATTTAGATGTGTGTGTTGTATTTTTATTACTCACCCCTTTTTTACAGAATTCAATATTCAATGTCTTAATGAATAATTTTTGGTACGTCTCAAACCCAAGATGGGTATCATTTTGTTTCTTACTCATACATCATTATATGGTTTTGTGGATATTTTAATCATCGATTTCATCTTTTTCTTCATTCCAAAAGATGTCATATTCACCAACTTTTCCTGACACCATTGTTTACATTTCATAATTTTTTACACCACCACCACCAATATTTCCTCTTAATAGGATATGTTGGTCTATATTTGGTAAAATTAACCACTATAAATCCAATCATTTGAATTCCATCTGAGTCTCATGCAGCTCCGGTACTTGGTGACTGGTCATCTCTTGAGTCTCAAATAGATGGAATTCTTATCTCACTTCTCAATGCAACGTGTTATAATTTTTACTAAAAATTATATTATTTTTCATTATTGTGATTACTAGTGACAACATCCAAATTTATTATGAACCATAACATGTTTCCCTTCCCCAATCCCATCACCAATGCTAAATATAATACTAGGTGGTTATAGATAATAAAGGATTAGAGGAAAATCGTACATTGTAATTTATCACCCTATCATTCACTATGAACCCTATTGGACTAAAATGGAACAATATTGTTATTTTAAATTATTATAGAACTCTTAATCAACTGATGTATCCCTTGTTTTCCATGAGAAATTATCATACCTATGACATTCATATCTTTTATACTATTCTTGATGGCTAGGATGGAATTGGTGAGTGTTTTTATCTTTCTCACTTCTAGTTACCATTGGATTCTACCTTAGATGGAGGTCTAGAATGGAATTCATCATGAACACCATGATTAGAAGGCATGATTATTTATGATTTAGGAAATATTATAAGGTTTTTTCCTTGGATGAGAAATTTTATTATTTTGAACATTACTCAATGATTTATTTATTAATGATGTAGAAGAATATAATTGCATGTAGAGAAAAAATGAAATAGAAAAATACATTAATTTATATAAAATGTTTTTATAATAAGTCATACATACTATATAAATAATGAATTCAACAATTTTACTCAAAATTTGAAATTAAAATAAATGATTAAAATGCATGAAAAGTTCTTGGCTATATTTCCATAAAATGGGAATGTTGCTAAATTTATATCATTAGGTTTGGCTATCAAAAAATATATCAATGTTGGATTTTTATTTATCCTAAAATTGATTTTGGATAAAATTTCATTTACAAATTCACTCAAAAAAATAGAACATAATAATTCTGAATTAAAAATTATTATATTGAATAAAAAATTCAGAATAAATAAAAAACAAATTGTTCAATAAAAAAATTAGTAAAACAAAACAAATTATAAAAGAACAAAAAAAATTAAAAATATTAGAAAAATAGAAAAAAAAAATTAAAATTTATATTAAAAGAGTAAATAATAATATTGAACATACAAAATCAATAAAAATATTAAAGAATAAGAAAAATATATCCAATGGAATTAATTAAATAAAAAAACCGAATAAAAATTAAAATAAGTGGATAACCCCATACCTGAAGCTATGGAATGGTGAGTATTGGTGTACTTAGATTCCCTTCCGTTGAAATGATTTTATAAAATTTGTGGTTGGTGGTTGGGTGACATGTTTCACTAGAAAAAGTGTGGATAAAAGTTGATAATGGGAGAATGGAGATGATGCACTTTTATAGGTGGAAATGAGTTTTTTCCTACAAAAAATTATTAATTTGTCTGACACTGAAAAAATTCCAATTGATTAAGTTGTATACCAAATTATATGATTCAGTATGGCATGCCATTGTGCAGCACTGAGTATTGAATGTTGACAATGCAAAACCATTGTTATTGTATAGTGAAATAGGTTTCGATAATATCCATGGTATTATAGAGAACACTATAAGGTTTCATAAATAACAATTTGATAAGGGATATATAGAGTGACATTTTGGGTTTTCTTCTCAGGGGTAGTTATCCAAGGTATATTTCCATTATTAATCTTTCAATGTCCTTAATTGGTCATATTGACCTTTTTTAGATGCTTCTATAAAATTGTGACCAATTTTTGTATATTCTAAACAAACAAGGATCCTTCTATTTTCTATCATCTATATATTGTTAGTAGAATCTTTATGGTTGTTTATGTTGATGATATTTTCATTATATGTTGTTATGAGAATTTTATTAATTCAATTATGTACTTTATTCATTACAAATTTCAAATGAAGGATTTAGAGACAATATGATATTTATTTGGGATTTATATTTCCAAATGTCTGTAAGATTTATTTACTTCGTAGAGAACATATATCATTGTCCTATAAAAACAAACCAGTATGACTTGAGAAGATTTTTTATTTATATCTTGTTACATTGTTTAACTATTTGAAGATGACTCACCCTGACATTTTGTGTGAAGTGAGAATAATGGTATTATTTGAAAATATGTAGTGCGAGGTTTTTATTTTCATGGATATATATGTGGAAAAGGAAAATATTATTGGATTTAAATATTTATTCCAGGTTCACATGGTTATTTTTAATTTTTTATATATAGAATATACACGATTTCACTCATACATGTGGTCTACTAAAATAATATTTAAAATATGGGACTTAAATATTAAATGCTAATACAAGTGTTAATAATGAGAACCATTATTTTAATGAGTCTTAAATATTATAACTCTTCAATTAATAATTATTTTTGTAGAGTTATTTCTGGATGTGTGAACTCCTGGGATGTCTCCCTAGGTGAGTCTAATTGAGGATGAGACATTGTGAAACATAATGTGTTTATATGTGGACATAATCATTAGATAGATAAGTTATTATTATTTTTAATAACCATTGGTATGTTAGTTATATTAAGTATTATATGAGACTAATTGTGTCATATGACTGGGTTAATAGCCCATGGATTCTAGATTATGATTTCTATGTTAGGATTTTTCAGTTCTAGTGGGATGTAATCTATTCTCCTAGAAATGAAAAAATTGTATGTTAAATTATAATGCAAATAAAATAAGATGTATAATTTTATGTATTATGATATAGTAGAAGTTATTAGGGAACCAAAAAAATTAAAGGACATCACATATCCTATAAGGTATCATGAATACATCTGATGTGAAAAACAATTCACACAAAAATTGTTACCAATAATTTCTGTTATGACTGTATTGAACACATTGATGATGGATATCTTTTGTTATGGGAAAATTATGAGAATAAAATTATCACTCTTGGTCATTCTCAAACTATAGATAAACATGTAGAGATATTTACAAAGGGATTTTTAGCATGATTAATTGTTTTATGAATCGGGTTATAATTGAAATATATCCATGTTCGAAAATGCGAAGTACTATTTGAGATATATATATTCAAATAGATTTATCTAATTTGAATTGTTATAAAATATTACAATTTCAAAAAAAATTTAATACTAATCATGATTATTTAATTTGATATTATTATAGTGGTAATCCTCACTTTAGAGACATGGATTCCAATACCAAATTTTTATGGATTGATATTATAATCACTATGTGTTGTTCAAATGGTGTAGGGATAAATTTAGTCAGAATAATTTCAAAGTACAAAAATGATCCATCATTGTATTATATTATTTCATTATATCTGTATGTATGTAATAAATAATCTATTCAGTTTATTTAATGATGAATAAATAATTATATAATATAATCTATTTTTATAATTAAATAAGTTAACATTATAATTGTTTTATTGTTTTTCTCTAAAATATTAAATGTAAAAATAATTTATTTTCCCTTCAGTTTGAATAAGTGGAATAAAATTGACCATTTATCAGTTCTTGTAATCAAAATCACCAAAAAACGTATGATTAATGAAGGATGATGATAAGGGGACTATATTACCATCCAAAAGAAGTATAAATTAGGAGAATCCTAGATTGAATCTACTATTTAAAAGATAATGTTTGAGATTAATAATATGGGTTTGTTGGTAGTATATTTTTTTAATTATTCACTGTATATTATCCATGTTTTCATATTTATTAAATATTTTTGTTAATCATGACATATAAATTCATCCCCCCATCCATTTTTCACATATGGGTTTTAATCATTTTGGAAATAAATACAATCTAATGTTAATGTTTTACTATATTTCTATCCATAAATCCTTTACATTTTGACATATGGGAAATTAAATTAGACATAGAAAAGTACTACTCTTTCTTCCACAAAATTTTTTCATTAAACCCATTCAGACATTTCAACCCCATTAAAATCATTTTATTTCAATAAATCTCATGAATACTTATATGAATTATTTCCATCATTTCATGAAAATAATTGTATATTACATCAATTTTGTTTCCCTGAAATTCCAATAAAATAATATTATTGAATGAAATAATCATCATCTATCAAACACTAGGTTTGACCTTCTCTTTTTGATGAAATCCCTTACTGTATTCTAGAGTGACACCATTATGACATCTTCAAATACCATTATCCATAATAAAAAATTGTCATTTCATGTGGATTAATCTTTCCATTATTTATTCCCTTAGTAGTCCCTACGTCCCTTATATATATATATAGATGATTGTGTTATATCTGTAATATTATCCTTATTATTACAAAATATAATATTCATGATATTATATTAGTCATAGATGGATACACTCGAACCTAATATAGGTATTATTATTTCTCTATAAACATATATTCTCTTATGGTTTTAATGGATGTTTCATTCATTGTGTTTTTTATTTTTCCTTTCCAATATCAATCAACATCTATCAATCCTCTTAATCTCAACAATTACTTTTCATATTCTCTCACACCACCACCATCTACACATCCACCTACAAGATGATGTGGGTCTAGAATTAGTCTCATATAAAGTTATATGTCCATGAATTTATTTTCCATATGGTTCTTATGATACTCTTGCACCATATAACTAGTCTTATCTTGACTCCAAATCGGCTTATTTTTCAGTCACAATTCACAATGGTATTTGTTATTATCCAATATACACAGTTTAATATTTTTCATTATTGATATTAGTTGTAACAACATCCCAATTTATTATCACCATTACCAAGGTTTCCTTCCCCCATGCCATCACGAATGCCCAATTTCATCTAGGGTTGTTATAGAATATGATGTATTAGTAGGGAATCATACATAGTATTGTATATTCCATACCTTCAAAAAAAAACATTGATTGTTGAAAATGGATTTATATAATGCATATTTATTTTCAAGGCACTATGAATCAATGAAAGGCTTGATTGGTTTTAAATGTAAATTTTAAAACCAATTGTGTTGATTACATTGACACATTAATATGTGGCTATGATAGTATTGGTTGATCATTTTATCTCTCTAAATTTCACTTTCTGTTGGACCCTCCATCGGATTGATGTCAATAATTACATCAACTAAGAATTTATTGATGATGAGACAAGGTAATTTCTTGTTTATGATGTCTAATGGGGATGAGGGTCCCAAAAAAAATATTATTGAGTGATTCAATACACATGAAAATATAGTTTTTTTATTCAGAATAATATATATGATTTTAGTAATATAAACATAATAAAAAATATCCCAAAAATTTAGCATAAAAATATGATTATTTCAATAATTAATATAAAAAATAATAAAAATAAAGTCAACAATGTTAATCATAAAGTACAAATATAAAAAATGAATTGAAAGTAATATTATTCCTTTATTATATTTTAATAAAACATATATGTTTCTAAAAAAGGTTCTTTAGGCTCTCTTGTTTGAAAATATATCTAGGTTGGGAATTTATAGATCATTCCAATTAAATTTGAGAAAAATATAAATTCATTAATTAGGAAATCATTTAAAAAATAAATTTACTAAATCAAAATACACTACATTTTAGAAATGATATCAAATCAAATAAAAAAAATTACTTTTAATAAAAAAAATCATGCAAAACCAAATCAAATGGAATAATCAATTTAAATATTAATAAAATATATCAAAAAAGATTAAGCTTGTAATAAAAAATTATATTGAAAATATAAACAAAAAATCAAATAAAATAATGAAACATGTAAAATTTATAATGAAGAGGAAAAATAGATCAAAAGGTATCAATAAAAAATTGAGAATAAAAAAATGTGGATAAGGTGTAATAGGAACCTATGGCATGGTTGGTAATGGTCTTGTTAGTTTCACTTCTAGTGCATTATGAATTTGAAGGTTGCAATGGGTATTTGAGTTGCATGTGTCACTAGATAATTCATTGATAGTAAATAGGGATGAGATAAAAGATATTTTAATCATTTATAGGTAATGATGATTTTTTCCCTCACAAAAACTATGAGTTGGTTTGATAGTGAAAATAAATCATGTTGTTTTAGTCATATACATAAATCCATGATGCCCAAGGTGTTCCATTGTGCACTCCATTATACACCATGTCTATTATTCAAGTGTACTTTTTTTGTATGGTGAATGGGGATATGGTGATATAATTGGAACTACAAATTAATCCCTAGAACGAATTTAATAACTACATGAGGATGGGTATATAGAGAGACCTCCAAAGTATGTTTCTCAAGGGTATTTCTCTAATGTATGTTTCCTTAATAATTATTTTTATATCCATATGTAGTTAAATTATATTGGATTAGATGATTCTAATTTTTTTTACTTGTTTTTGGATATTAAAAAGAATCTAGAATCCTTTTTTCTATCATATATCTACTATATATATATTTATCCTAGTTGTTTATATAGTTTATATAATAATATTCTGTTGTGATGATATATAGATTACCTAAAATAAGTACTTTACTCATCAAAAAAATTCAAATGTAGGATTGATATCCCTTGATACATTTTATATGGATATATTTTTCATAATATTCTTGATATATATTTATTTCATAGAGAAACAATATAATTGATCATAAACAAGAGACACGTATGGAATGGATATATTCTAGGGAATCACCACTTTAGGATTGATAAATGTATTTTCATGTGGACACTGACAATTTCACCTCAATAGATAGTTATTGAAGGAATGATGTCACATTAATCAAACAGAAGATGAGTCTCCCTGCCATTGTGCATGGAGTGAGAGAGCTAAAATCCCTTATATGGTTGTAGTGGATGGTTATCTGTTTAATGTTTTGATATGTAGAGAATGAAACTATGATATTCTTGTAAATCTATGATCACGGGAACATGTATATATAGACTCCATATGATGATTATTATAAATGATTTCACTCACCTATGTGAACCAATGTAACAACCATGGAAATATGAGACATAAATGCATAATGTTACAAATCTTGCAAAAAAGTCATTTCATTATTATCAGTATCATACCTAATTAAAAATACATATATAAGATTTTTTGATATAGATTGGAATCAATATGAGTGACCTCTTTATGTATTTCTCTTTATATGTGTTAGTGGGAACAAAACACATTGAAAGTCTATGTGTTGGTCAATATTGATAGTCATTATTCAAATAATTGAATAAATTATTTAATATTATTTTCAATGATAGTAATATAAAAAATATATTATAGGAGACCCAAAGAGTTATATAACTAGGTTTGTTGTTTGGGAAGGCTAGGTCAATAAAACCATGTTTTGAATTGTTGTTATTCATAGAGCTAATCTAGTCACCATTAAAAATACAAATGTAGATAGTTATCTCTTGATACAATATAGTGTGAGAGTATCATGTTATGTCTTATTTTAATGTAGAAATTATTTTGTCACTTTAAATTCTATAGGAGATAAATTTTCCTATAAGGAATTATGTATACTAATGTTGTGAAAATAATTTCACAGCCACAATTACTACAAATAATGACATATATGAATGGATTATACTCAATGTAATTTCCTATTATTCCATATTGGATAACTATGAGAATAAAATTATTTCCCTCAGCCATGATTGAACTACATATAAACATGTATAAATATATATGATGGGGTCTTGGAGAACATGATTAGTTCTTATTCACGACAGAAATAATGATAAAGATCTATGTCACTACATGAGGTTTGTGTTGGAGCTATTTATCCTCAAATATGATTATATTTTTCTCGATCATTAAGAATTCTATATTTTGATTTTTTAACACTTACCTATTTTATTTTTTTATATAATAAAAATGTATAGCCTCACTTGAGAGGCCTGGATTATAATTTCAAATATCTATATTATTTTATTGTAATCTATATAGTTTATTAAAATAAAATTGTCAACATTCAACTATCATAAATTCCATACAATAAATATGATCATGAAATATATTATATAATTCCATTTTATCATTATTTGTGGTTGAATGAATCAATCGATTCATTTAATGATGGAAAATTATTATTTTACATCCTTTGTCGGGTATAAATGAATAAGATAACACAAACATTCCTTTTAGGATTTTTATGTTTTTATCAATTAAATTATCTTAGAATTAATTAAATCTCTCTTCTGTTTGAATATGGTGAATGATATTGGACGTCATTATTTATGTGTTTGTTAATATCACCACATTTGTTTTATCAACTATGATGGATGATAATAAAGAGAAGCTATATTAAAAAGCATCATAGAGGGGAGGAACTGTTATAAAGATAATGTAAGTGTTTTATATTATGGGTTTTCATGGAATTATATTATGTTAATTAATAACTATATATTCATTGTGTGTTTTCATAATCAATAATTTTGTATTATAAATAATTATCTATAAATCCATTCCTCCACAATTTTTTTTCCTTTCACATTTTACTCATTTTAAATATATTGAGAAACTAATGTGAAAAATGCACAATAATTCTATCAGTAAATCTTTTTAACTTAAACCTAAATTATTTAAATCATATTTATAGAAATTAAACTATTCAACCTATTAAGAACTAAACATGTGTGTAAATGAGGAATAATGTTCTTATTTTAAATGTATATCCAATTTATAGATTTTTTATAATTAATTTGGAATGTTAAGATTATATGTTCTATTTTTTGTATGATATACTAATAAGGTGCTCAAATGTTTCACAAAATCTACTATTGAAAATTAAAATGTGTTTTAATTTATTGTCTTGTTTTCTATGGTATGTTTTGTTATGATATATTTTCATTATTAGAAATCTGATTTTTATTTATCTTGTGGAACTCTTTCATTACAAAATATAATAGATTTCACAAATATACAATTTTTTAATCTATATAAAAGTATTAGTTGAATGTGAAGAAGAAATAAAATATATGACAAAAGATAGATATAAAGAAGGTATTCTATATCTATGATGTTTGAATAGGATGTTGAAAGTTTTAAAAAGATAGTACTTTAAACTGTGATGTGAAATCTAAAAAAGATAAACTACAAAAAGGTATTTTAATTTTTCATTATTAGGTTATATTTTATTTTTCTAATTAATATTAGTTATAAAAAAAGAGACACGTCAATGGAAGAACATGAATAAAAAGTTCAAATAATGTGGAACAGATCTAAAATAAGGGTATCCATTAAGGGAAATTGGTCACCCATTTATTTAGTGTCATTTTTGATTTTCACTATAATTTACATAGAGTTACTGATTTAACCATCATACAACATCACTAATTTATCTAAAATCAATAAATAATTAATTTGAATAAAATTTTCACATAGATTTATCAACCTTATATGAGAAATAGAAACAGTTCGCATTAATAATTAATTAATCTTGAGTTTTCATACTAGTTGTCAATTTTAGGATATATGATTTCAATATACAAGTCTAGTAGAATCAAAATTCCATATTTTAAGGTTTTTTATTGATATACTCGTTAATATATTAAAACCCAAAGAATCATCAATATGTGATATTTTTTGTTAATGTATGTTGTCATACATAACTTATAATGAATTTTCTACACAATGCATCATTGTGTAGTGTTATCCAAATCTAATGATTTGTTAAATTCATTCTGTTTATTATAATCCTATGATTATCCAATAATACTTTTATTTATTATGGGATATTTATTACTCAAGATTTTATCATTGGTAAACCCATTAGAAAAGGAATTTTTTGAAATTTTTTTGGACATTCATGCTTCATGAATTCTAGTCAAACAAATATAATAGAAACTGAATGATATATTACTATAGATATTAATTTTTAAAATGAAAAAGTTGTTTGTTAATAACAATAATTAACTCACAACATAATATATTATAAAAGTAATTGTCCTTTATCATTATCGTCATAATGTTATGAAATTTACACCCTTTATCAGCAATTTTTTTACATAATAAAGTGTAACATAATTTGGACTAGTAAACTTGATGATAAAGGACACTGTTATCAAAGCTTTCTTTTCAAAATGAAAAAATGTTCTGTTATCAGTGCTTTTACAAGAACTAATAGAGGTCGTGAAAGTGCCCCATAACTAAAAAAATCCGTATAATAGAATTGAAAATCATATAAAAAATATATAATACACATATAACATTATATTTAAATAAAAATATAAAAAAATAAATTTTATTTCAATTAAAAAATTACCTGAAATATATATAAAATAATGTGATATTTACAATTAATCCAAAAATACAACCAATATACAAAATAATAACACTAACAGTAGGAATTCCCAATAGATCAAACTCCATAAAAAGTACTTAAAAAAAATAAAACAAATGATGATTTTAGTAATAATAAATAATATATTAAGAACATTATAATTTCTATTTTTTATAATCCACATATGAAAAAATATATTATTTGTTACTATATATATATATATATTAATGATATTATGAGTTAATCATACATCTCATTAACATGTAATTGATTTTTATATGTCTGGAATCATTAATGAATAATTATTTTAATATGTTAATCAATCAAATATCCATTTGTCGGTTTTGGGTATGTGATAAATATTTTAAATTAAAATTTCACTTTTATTTTAAAAATAAAGTCATTGATTCATTAAATAACATTGGGATATAGAATGATGTGTGATAGATTCCTACATATCAAAAATGAATTTTGGATCATTATACAAACAATTTAAAATAATAGAATATCTTTTTTATAGATTTTCCAATGTGATATGAATTTTAAACTAAAATGACAGTTTTATTCTGAAAACACACATAGAGTCATACAAACCACATCATGTGTTGGGTAGAATTGTGGTCAATTACTATATGTAAAAATTAAATTATGGTTAATTGTTATCATGTTTGAATATTATTTGAACTCCTATTTTGGTATTTGATAAGTGATACAAGTTTTAAAATAAAATAACACTTTTATATTAGAAAGACACGCAATAAGTCATATAGACCATATTGTTTTTCATATTGATGTGAGCTCAATAATTATACATCACAAATGAATTATTGAGTAATTTATTAACATTTGAGTACAATCTAACAATATTTTCAGGATTTTTTTCAATGTGATGCTTATTTTAAGCTGAAATGGACCTTATTTATTGAAAAATTTTATATCTATTCATACCTTCCACAACATTTATTGTACTAATGTATTTTTGATTTATACACTTCATAAGATTATTTATGTGTTTTTTATAATGTTTTAAAAAAATATGAACGTTTTTCCATGGTTTTGACTCTGTGAATTATTTTAAATTGAAATGAAACATTTATATTTATAATAGTGACTTATAGTCAAATTGACCACATTATGTGTCAGATTGAATAGTCGTTGATTCATTCATGTCACAAATTAATATTGAATTGTTTTTATAATTTGTGAAAGAATTCTCATACTCTAGTATTTGGATATGTGACATGCCTTTTGAAATTAAATTTCTCTTTTATATTTAAACCAGGTTCATCCAGTCATACCAACATCATCATGTCCCAGATTGATTAGTAGTTGACTCTTACAAATCAAAAAGGACTTATTAGTCATTTCCATAAAGTATGTATACAATATAAAATTTTATTACTAGATTTGAGTATGCCACATTTCTTTTTATTTAAAATTACAATTATATGCTAAAAACATATAACTCGATTAATATCATGAAAAGTATATATCAAATTGAGGTGTATTTGATTCCAACATGTCAAAAATATGTTATGGATCCTTATTCAAAATTATCAATATAATTTGATTGTTTCTGAATAGTATTTGGTAGATAGGGATTGTTTTGAACTAAACTGCCAATTTGAATCTAAAAACCAAAACATCGAGTCATACATTTCACATCATCTATTTGATTGATGAATGGTCAATACCAACATATCAGAAATGAATTATAGACCATTTTCAATCATTTTGAAAACAAAGTGATATTGATTTATTGTTTTTCCTTAAGTGATGTGTGATTTACTATAAAATGTATCTTCTAAATTGAAAAAATTTCATTAGAATCATACATGGCACATTGATTATCACATTGAAATATGGTCAATTCCTACACCTCAAAAGTGAATTGTTGATAAGTTTACTAACATTTTAAGAAATTAAGATTAGCTTTTTATATTATTGGGTTTCTATATAATTTTTTAATCTAATATTACACTTTTATTTTGAAAACCAAATTTTCATGTAATATCGATCATATCGTTTTACATATTGATGTGCAGTTCATTCCTACACATCATAATTGAATTATGAATTTTTTCCTATTTTTTCAAATGAATCCAAAATATTTTTTACAATTTTGTTTAATTGAGGCCCAATCTAATCATAAATGACTATTCTATATTGAGAGAAGGCACATTGATTCATACCAACCCCATCATTTGTTAGATGGATGTGTGGTTGATTCCTACTCATAAATAATGAATACGTAATTTTTATCCTAACGTATCAAAAAATATTAATGTATTTGATATGTTTTGAGTATGAAACTTATATTCTGGATTAAAATGTCAATTTTAAACTAAGAAAATGTCGATTGAGTCATACTGGGAAACCCATCCATTGGATTCAGGTAAAAGTGATTCATACATTTTTATAAAATTATGGAATATTTTTTTAATATATCAAAACAATGTTACTTCATCTTATTGATTTTGAGTATTTTTTTTGTGTATTGATTTAGTAATAAATAAAATTTCCTTCTTACATGACACACCATGTATTTTATTGAGTTTAATTTTATTCCAACACATCAAAATGGATTGTGGATCATTAATCCAATTTATCAATTTTGTATGCATGTGTTTGGCTAGTTTAGAGTAAGTCGTCAATGTTTCAAACAAATATTTAAATTTGAAACTGAAATCAAGCACATAGAGTCATATATGATACACATTTTATGGGATTATGGTGTTGT
The DNA here is from genome assembly GCA_963277665.1 of Viscum album. Taxonomy (NCBI): domain Eukaryota; kingdom Viridiplantae; phylum Streptophyta; class Magnoliopsida; order Santalales; family Viscaceae; genus Viscum; species Viscum album. The sequence goes on along the minus strand of OY728121.1, from coordinate 1,191,730,085 downwards.
TATTTACAAATCCTAATAAAATAATTATGGATAATTTTAATAATGTATAAAAATAATATAAATGTGGTTTCTCAGTTATGAGTTTTTGGAATTTTTTTTGAACTAAAATATAAATTAGAATGTGTAAACATAAGCTTTCTGTAAAACAATAAACATAATGTATCATGTTGATGTGTGATTGATTCTTAAATATGACCAATGACTTATGGATCAAATTTCAATTTATAAAAACAATTGGAAAGGGTTTTTAGGTTTTGAGTTTTCCATGACTGTTTTGAGTTAAAAGGTCATTACTAAACTAAAAACACATACTTGAGTCATAATAGACCCACTGTGTTTTGTATTAATGAGTATTTGATTCTTACTCTGCTATAATTACTTATGGGTCACTATCGTATCAAAATAATTTTAATTTTGATGTTGTTTAGGAGTATGTTATTTTGGTTTTGATATAAAATTTAAATTATAAACTGAAAACGTAATCATAGTTTCATACCAGATACACCATGTATTAGATTTACTTAAAATAATTTATTAAATGTAATAAATGACTGATGGATCATTATATAAATGTATAAAATAAATATGAATTTGTTTTTCTGGATTTGAATATTTGATGTCTTTTTTGAACTAAAATGTAAATTATATATTTAAAACATACACTTCAATCCAGGCATCCATAATATTGTATCATCATGTGCTTTAGATTATTCGTACATATTAGAAAAATTTACGGATAATTGACCTAAATTATTAGAAAAATGAAAATACATTTTCTCAATTTTGAGTATGGGGTATCAGTTTTGAACTAAACTGTCGGTTTTAATCTAAAAACAAACACTACAGACATATGTTACACACCATATATCATATTGTGGTAAGATTGATTGTTATATGTATGGAATGAGTAATGGGATCTATTTAATTTTTTTAGAACAATATAAATATATTTTCTTGTTTTTAAGTATGCCTAGTGTGTTTTAAACCAAAATTCCAATTTTAAACTGAAAACAATCACTATAAGTCATAAAAGACACATCATGTATCGAATTGATGTGTGGTTGATTCCAACACATCACAAATGAAATATAGAACATTTTAGAAATTTATAGAAATAATGTTATTTTTTTGTCCGTTTTGAGAATGTGATGTGTTTTTGAAATAAAATGTAAATTAAAAACAGAAAACATACACTTTGAGTCATACTAAGAACATTGTGTAACAGATTGAGGTTTCGATGATTAAGTTATGGCTGATTCCTTCATCATTAAATAATAATATCATGAAAAATATTTTCTTAATCCATACATTACCATCAATAATTTCCAAATTAGGGAATCGATCATTTTTGTTATATAACATTCATTACTTTTTACAAATAGAGGATCTATTAATGTTTTTCTTCTAGGGAAAGGGTATATAAAAAAAATAATCAAAAAAATTCTTATAATCCACTTGAATGGATTTAGAAAATATTCATATTATGTACATTTACAATATCTCATATCCAAGGGACATAAAACAAAGTAATGGTGAGAATTTGGCCTAGTACTGTAAAATAAGGCAAATAGTTTACAAAAGACCTTATGAAATACCCATATGAAATTGTGGGATATCGTAAAGGTATAAGGAATGAAGAGGGTGGAATATCATAATAAATATTAGTGGAAATGTTTCTACAACATTTAACTGAGAAATTCATAATCATATCATCATGTTTTGTCACAGATGTGTCATAAATATTTCCAATCATATTAAACAATGTATCATAAAACATGTCATCTCTTGAGATTAAATTCTCTATCAAATGCATTAGTGAACTATCAAGTCATAATGTTCATATATATTAATTTTAATGGGATCCAAAAAGATCAAAATAAATCATTTCAAAAATAAACCATGGAAAATTGAAGAAAATATGTTTCATATCTAAATCATGCCATTTCAAATGTTCTTTAAAAATAATATCATTATGTAATTTTTATACAATTAAAATGGAATGTGGGATTTATGTATTGAAATCATAGAATCAAAAAAATCAATTTTTCATTCCGTAAAAACCCCTGAGATTGAAATAGGTTTTTGTACTCAATAACAAAGATAAAAGATAATTTCTCATCAAGAAGTGAGAAATTTTGAGAAGTAAAATTTTCAGAATAACATGAATGAAACATGGTTTTAGAATAATGTAATAAGATATGTGATTGGGGTATCAAATTTTCAAATTATAATTTTTCAAACAGGGAATAAAAAAGAAAATATGATATATTGGCCATAACATTCATAATATATAAAAAATAACGATTTCTTTGAATGAAGAGAAATAAAATGATATTTACCTTACCAAGAAGAGTTGTTACTTGAACACGAGGATTGGGACCTTGGAGGATTGAGGAAACCTTTAGAGGACTCCATGTGAGGAAAAACTACCAAATATTCATGGATACGAGATTTTTATTGAATGGAAACAGACAAATGGTTGTATGTATATAACAAAAGTGGATTTTTTTTATAAATTTCAAAATATTTTCTTAGGAGTCCAATGATAATGAAAATGAAAATATATTGTAATGAAAATTCTATTGTCCCATTTTATTTGACCCTTGGGTCATATTATATGTTATTTTAATCCAAAATAGTCTAAAATAATTTTTTATTAAATTTATTATCCCCAAAATGTAATAATTAGCTAGAAATATTGTTTCAAAAGATAAATTACCCATTTTTGAATATTGTAAGTAAATTTTAGGCTTTTAAAATAATTAAATTATATTAAAATACCTGATATTAATAAAATATATTTTTTTAGTCATGGAAGTTGTTTAACTAATTTTCTATTCATTATGACATAATAATGAAGTCATTAAACTCACTGAAAACAATAAATTGTATTTATACTATTCACTCAAACAAATATTTTAGGAAATTATCATATATTCACGATAACCTAATATTGAAATGATGATTTCTAAAACTGAGTTTTTTAATAACTATAATTCTCAAAATATGATGCTTTTAAAATCTAAATATAACATTAAATATTTATTAAAATAAATAATGATTTGAAATGCTTAAAAAAATTTATAACAGATAAACAAATATTTATTATTTATATTTAAATAAGAGTTATTTTATAATAATATTTCATTAAAATAAATTTTATTCACAATATCATATTTTATTAAAAAATGATTACTATAATTTAAAATTTACTCCAATAAAATAAAATTTTCAAATTCTATCTCAATTTTATTATGCTCACGTATTCTTAAAATGATATTAAATAAGTAACCGTTTAACATGTACAATGGAATAACACTTTATGTGACTAGGGCCTCAACACATAACCCCTTCTAACATAATCTAACAACCTAAGGGTATTGCGTGTAATGGATACAGATTACTGGTTTGTCTTCGCTAACATCACCTGAGTGGTAATTACCACTAACAGGAACTTCTACCGTAGGTGATTTTGGACAAGACTCATTTATTGAATCTCATATTATTAGTTATCATGGTTGAACCACAATGATTCTACCTCCCTCTCAAGCTCCAGCAAATTGGATTAATATGGAATGTCCCTACTGGTTGCTACTGTCATCTCCCATTTATGAATAAGTTATTCTTTATCATTTCTTCCTATTAAAAAAATAATAGTGTACAAATTATTACCAAGATTATTGTTTCCAAAGGACGTATAGAACAAATATTAAATAATTTTCAAATATAATTGGACACATTACAATTTATAATGAATTATTTATTAAATATATATGGATTTATTTGTGTTTGATACAATAGTACTCTCATTTTTGATAAATAAGTATCATTCAAAAAGTATTTGTCCTTACATTAATCACACTTATTAAATTTCATCCTTAAAATTTAAACTCATACATTTAGTCGAGAAAATACATGGGAACATAAAACTCATTATCTCCTAAGGTTCCCATGTCACTACTTCATATTTATACTTCCTCTATAAATCATTAACTAGGTGGGTAGTATTGTTGTGTAAAACCAAGTATCTATGTTCAATGATTTCAATAGTAATATTCTCATAAGGGAGTTTTTGATTCAAAAATATCACCTCAGGATTTAGTAAATTAGAAGTTTTAGTTATATCATTCATCAATAGAAATACATAGAATACATCATAATCATCAGTTATTATTTTTTTGGAAATGAAAGATGATATGATACTTCTCCTATGCGATCAAGGATTGCGTACGGCCTAATTTACGTGGAGATAAACATCCCATTCTTACAAAGAATATCTACATATTCCATGGAGATATTCAAAGGGAATCCTTGTTTCAAATATCACACTCAATATCCCTTAGATGGTTGTAAGCATAGCTCTTCTGCCGACTCTTTATAGACTTTTGTTGTTGTTGGATGACAAGATCATTTTCTATCATCTCATCCTCAAGATCTATCCCATATAGATTTCCCTCCCCAACCCCATCCTAACAAGTAGTAGTTTTAAATTTCATCCCATATAGACCATCATATGAATCCATTTTTTTACTTCAAGAGATGATATTATTTTGTGGTAACTCATTTAATAAAATTTTATAATCCCATATGCTATAAAATTCAATTGTGCAATTTCCCTACATTTCCTTGAGTGTTGGAATAGTTTCTTTAGGTTGGAAATTAGTTTGAGTGTGATGGACCATAATGATAATCAATTAAGGACTCAGATAATGTTGAATAATTCCCTATAATGTGTACAATAATGATGTATCGTGATGTGAAATGATAGAAATTGGTACCCCGTGCAGGCTCACCACATCTTTCACATATATCATGAAATGTTTTTCAAGAGATAAATGGTCCCTAATAGTGATAAATTGTGCATTCTTGATGAAATGATCCACTGTCACCCATATACAATGGTTTTGATTAGATGGTTTTGGAAGACCAATGACAACCACCACAATGATATTACCCCACTTAAATGTTGATATGGGTACTGTTTGCAATACACCAGTAGTATGTTGTTGTTATGCCTTCATTTTTGACACACCAAGAACCTAGTAGTGTATTTAGAAATACACCTTTTCATTATATCCAACCAAAAATGATCATTAGGGTCCTAATGAATTTCAGTTCTTCTAGGTTGTACATAAACTATAGAGATATGGGATTTATCTGTCATCTATGTTATTTCTAGAATATATGGGAAACATATCCAACTACAAAATTTCAATACATGTTATTGATCAAAATTGAACAATGGTATGTTCCAATTCCACATATCCTTTATATTATTTTTTAACAAATGATCTTATTTTTATTTATTAATATTGTCCAGTATTTATGGTTATGAAAGCATTTTGGATTAGGTTGAGTGTGTACAATCCCTCATGATTCAAATTTCCAACTATTCTAGGTCCTTAATCAATGTATCTTATTCAATATTTATCATTTCCAGAAAAAGATAGTCCTTCCTACTTAATTAATGATAAAAAAATTATCTTTAGGGGTGATAATTAATTTTAAAATCATATTCTATAATATGTTCCATCCATCTCATATCTCACATGTTCCATTCCTTTTTCATTAAAATAAACTTCCATATGTGGTGGTCTGTGTAGATATCACATTTATCCACATAAAGATAGTGCCTCCATAACATTATATCAAAATAACATCAACTAGATCCTAGTAATTGGTATAGTTATACTTATTATTAGGATCCAACTATTGATATGCATACACAATCACCTTTTCATTTTGTATAAGGGATAAGGGAAAAACCATAGGAAGAATCCCCAAGCCAGCATAGAATAAAACCACAAAATTGTCAATGTTATGTCCTTCCCATTTCAATTATTGAATATTAGTGATGACAATCATAGTGTGATGTATTTGTATAGTCTTGATGTGATTATCTGGTATTTTCTTGATGGTCAGTTTTTATGTGGTTTTTCATTGGATGTGTTGTGTTTGATTGGAATTGTTATTTGAGTTGGTTTTGTTCCTATGATTATTATAATGAAGACCCCAATCTTGTTGGTGTAAATTGATTTAGACGATGATTTTGTGACGATGATAGTGAATAGGAATAGCTTTGGTCCTCACATGGGATATCAGATTGAGGTGTGTCCTATAATCCTCAAGTGCACACTCAATAGTCTGGTCAATCCAGCTGGCCATGATTATTTGGAAATTTGAATTTTGAGATCTATCTTGTTTCAATTTTTGTCTATATTGATTGAGGGTTGGAAAATGGTAGCCTTTAGGGTTTACAAATATCCCAATAATTTTGGTTTTTTGAAAAAATAAAAAAAGGTTTTGTGGAACAATTCCTTCTTCAGTTCCTAGAAATAATCCCCACACTATTTGTCTTAATGATCTTTTCCCCTTTTCGATTCAAATTGGTTAGTGGGTTATAAATACATTAATTTATTTTAACAAACCTCATAAAACATCCTTATAAATAATGGAAACTAAAAATCATAGTCACTCATGAAGGTTGAGGTAACTCCACTATAAAATTTCCTAAGGTAGGTTCAACTAATGTTCCCTCATTGGTTACAATGTGCCTCCAGAAATCAACTTCTTGTAATAAAAATTAACATTTTAGGAACTGTCCAAATAGTATGTCTTTCCTCAAAATTTTCAATATAACTTCTATATGATTAAAATTTTCCTCATTACGTTTGTAATATATCATAATTTCACCAATAACAACATTCATAAAGTTATCATTATAATCATTAAATACTCCATTCAATAATTACATAAAAATAAAATGAGTATTAGTCAAGAAAAATGTCATAAAAAAATAAAAGTTATGCCCATATCATAATTGGAATGTGGCCTTTGATATATCTTCATTATTAACCCACTATTTATGATAACTAGATTATAGTTCAGTCTTGGAGAATAATTTATCCACAACAAACAGGTTAACTAAATCATTAGTTCTAGTGAGTGGGTAGTTGTTCTTCATTATGATCCCATTATGTTCTCCCTAATCGATTCAAAGAAACATTTATCCATTATTAATATTAATTAAAAGAACATGTGATCCCTATGTAGACAAACATTTTCAAATAAACCCCTTATCCAAACGATCTTGTATTTCTTTCTTTAATTCCTCCAACTCCACATTTTACAATTCTATATGGGGGTGTTGATATCACCAAAGATCTAAGATTGACTGTAAAGGATAACACTACCCCTCATTCAGGGGGAGTTCTGGGTATCTCCTCATGAAAAACATTAATGTATTCCTATATGATGGGGATATTTTCTATTCAGATACATCCATTACCTTCAACATCTTTACTGATTTATTCCATAAAGAATGCTATAGGAGGTTCTTCTAGAAAAATATCATGTCTATATATCTCTCCATTGAAAATAATTGTATGTTTTCCATTAAATAGTAGTAATAGTTCCTTTTATCTATAGATGGTCATAGATTTAAACATTGGGATCTAGTTCATACAAAATATATTATCGGATTCTAGCATGGGAATGACTACTAGATTTTCAATTATATTATAATCATCAAATTAAATATTAGAGTTTCTATAAACAATTGACGCATGGATAATACCTACAAAAGAATTATCAAATAACACTGCTAATATCATGTTAGGGAATGATTCTATATTATTTTAAAACATAGTGGTAATTGAGGAATTAGTAGAAACAGAATGAGACAAAGTACTTTCTAGAATTTTGAAGAAAATTATAGTACATGCCAAAACATCATTGTGAGCTCCATATTCATCCATCTTGAAAGAAAGTTTTTGACCGTGCTCCCGTGGACAGTGAAGAATTTTATGGTGATTCCCCTCCACTATCTGCAAATTTGAAACAAATTTGGAAATGTGTTGAAGTAGTACCCAATTGAAGAATTGAACATCAGCTTTGGCATACACGATCTTCCCTATGTCTTTATTATTGAGATGTTGAGTCTACACCTCACTATGATTGTTCTATGATATAATGAAATTGATTCCATACTTTTTAAATTATCTAATCCCATGTAATTTTTTCATTGAATGATATATCCAACACATTTTCAAGTTGGATGATTCATTTTCCCCCCTCTTTAGTTATCATAGTTCCTCCCCATGTTTGTCTCTTATGATATTTTATTTCCATTAGATTTATTATATAACTAAATCTCACAGAACACCAATTCAACCTTCACATCACTCTAAACTATCTACTAATAGCTATCATATTCTCAATAAGATATATTTTTCCATTGATGTGGTATTGGTCCACCGAAGAATCGGTCAACCTATACATTAGGATCCATGAAAATGATAGAGGTGTAATGAGAATGTCTTTTATAGTTAACCTCATAGAATCCCACATATTAATTTTCATTATTTTTAAAATCTAGGAATTACTTCTACCTTTTAATTCACATTGAATTGGGAAAATATTTATTTAAAAATATTCGCATGAAATCTCCCAGCTCCATACAATTAATCTCCTCCCCAGAAATTGTATTTTTAATTAGTATCCACCACTACACATATTCTCTCTCTTAGTAGTAATTATTAAGGGTGACATTATATTCTTCCAAATAGAGGGGAATAGAAAATTTCATTTCTATAAATAATATCCATTTTTAAGAAATCAGTGTTTCGATAGATCCAATGAATGAAGGTGTTCGTTGACCTGTACTGGACTCAATAGTTAGTTGTTCTCTTCAAGGCGAATATATTATCTCACCACGATTAAAGTAATTTTTCATAACTATAGTTATTTGATTATTAAATATTATTATGTTTTCCATTTTGTATTTCACTGAAGGGTTGTCATCACATGGTCTATTACACTCACCATTCAAAGAGTTCATCTAATTTGAATCCATTATAAAAAATATGAAAAACACAGTGACCAACATATTCTATTAAGATTAATTTTATTTAAAAAATAATTTAATTTCTTAAAACATATTTAATAAATATTTTATTCATTAATAACAATTCCATTTTCTATATATCATTTACAAATGTTCATTAAAAACATGTGATTAACTAATCATTTTTCTCATGAGTGTCAAACCTAGAGTACAACTAATCCCATTGTCAGTAACCATTTCCAATTAGATTTTATATGAAATTCATTTTTTTGGGATTAATCCATGCATACATATATGGATGATCCATATCCACCTGTATGTATCCAGACAAGGATTTGATTTCTCATAAACATCTTACATAATAATTCACAAAAATAATAGGATTTATTCCTATATTTATGCTATTATATGTGGTTCTTCATAATGATTTCAATTCATAATTTCCAAAATTAATTAAACAATCCTATAAAGCCAATTATGGAAGCCAACATTTATATTAAATAAATTCTAATTAAATTTTACAATGAATGGATATTTTAATGTTTACTTTCATGGTAAAAATGTACATAATAAAAAAACATAAGTCATTCTTCTAAGAAACATGAATGGATTCATCAAAGGATAATCCAATATACATTAACTACATATCATATCATATTGAAATACATCAATATAATGGGTGATCATAAGGATATATTATGGAAAAGAATGGATATTTTTTACATGTGATAATATGATATAACAATAAGAACCTAAGGAATTTCAAAATTGAATGAGAAATGAAAAAATGGGAAATATTGTAATAAAAATAGTATAAATAATAAAAAAAAATGTGATTGAGACGTTTTATAGATAAATTAGTAATCATATCAGCAAATTTTGTCATCATGGTGTCAAATAATAACTAATTATATTCACCAAGGTATCACAAAACATTTCATCTGTAGGGATTAGATTATTTACCCAATTAATTGGATCACTATCAAGGACCACCCTTCATATTTATTAATTATTATGCGATCCACATAGATTATAATAAATCATTTCATAAATAACACTTGAAGAATAAAATAATATGGGATTCATATGAAAATTTAGTCCATTTAAAAGTGATTTTGAATCCTGATCATTATTCTATGATTAACACATAGAAATTGAATGAAGGTTTTATGTATGTTAATGTCATAATAAAACAAATAATTTTCATATAATGGTGAATACCCCAGGAATTGAATGAGGTTTTCGAGTTTACAAAAATAAATAAAATAGTATTTCATAGATGGAAGTGAGAAAAATTGAGAAATAAAATTAGCATAACAATATATATAAAAATTGTTTTTCAATAGGATAAAAATAGAACGGTATGAGGTATCTCATTAATAGAAAATATTACATCAGTAAGAGAAAGAATATAATATAAAAAATATGGTGTAATCATAACATTCAGAATACATATATAGAAATATTTGTTCTTGAAATTAATTTAATAGATGGATATTTCCCTTATCTTGATGTGGGGTTCCTCGAACATGAGTATTCCAAACATGGGGGTTTGGAAACACCTCGAAAGGGAACATTAAAAATTTAAACTGCTAGATATTTTGGGAGGATGGAATGTGAGGGAATCAAAACTAAGAAATGCTTGGGTATTTATAGAAAATGTGGAGGATTTGTTTATTAATTTCCATATATAGGCCTTGGAACCATAGGTTGTGGAAAATAAAATACAAACGGATTAAAGATGATTTTCACCAATTATAGGTAACAGTGGTAATATTATATGTTATTATCCTCCAAAATAGTCAAACATAATTCTATATTACTTCTTTTGTAAGATAAAATTATTGTTTCCAAAAAAATAATGTTTTTAAAGTTAAATTTTTTATTTTAGTAAATAGAAATACATTAAATGTTTTAAAATTTATTAAAATATATTACAATAATTAATAATAATAATATAAAAAAATTTGAGTCTTGGATAGTGGTTAACTGATTATTGTCGGCATGGTGATTTAAATCATGACATTTATTTTATCATAATTTTTTTTCTTCAAATTATGATTATTTTTACATTTAATCACAAAAAAACATTATTTATTTAAAATAAAAGTATATTGAAAATTTGTTGTAAAATTTTTTACACTTGAAATGAAAATATATTACCACTTATATTTAAATAATAGTTTTCTAGTTATACAATTTCATTAAAAATCAATTATTATTAATATCATAATTTATAGTAAATATATTTATCCTTTATGGAATGTAAAATTTCCTTCTGAAAAAATTAATTTGTCAAATTCTATTTTAATTTTATTAAGAAAAACTTTTCTCAAAACTGAATTGATAAAATAATAATTTTTTTGATAAAATATAATTACACTTAAAGAAACATGGACCATAAAACATAACACCTTAAAAACAATATATTGCCAAAGGATATGGTGTGAGATGGTTATAGATTCATGTTCCAGCTCGGCTAAATTCACTCGAGTAGTAATTTCCAATAACATGAAATTTTCCCATAGGAGGTTTCGTTCAAACATATCTTGATGAGATCTTCATAGTCATGGTTAAGGGAAAATTAAAGTGATTCTACCACCATCACTATCTCTGTCAACTGGGCTTCATGTAGCATGACCATACATGGTTAGGCTATTGTTTCTTATTTCTGTGTTAATTATTCATTATCCATTTTAAATATAAACAGAAATTATAAATTAATAATTATTACCAAAAGTATAGTATAAAATTTTTATACAGAAAATTATTCATATTTAACACCAGTTATATTTTATCAACGGTCAAATAATAGTAAAATCTTGATTGTCACATTTCCCTTTATAGTCACTTAATTAGTAATGATTAATGGTTTTATATTGTATGATAAAATAAAAACACAATTTCAATAAAAAAATAGTCATTCTAAAATTATGGATCATTATGTAAATCCATGGTAGAGGAATCCTTTTCATTCACTTCATATTGGAGGAATAATGTTATTTCCTCTATAATCCAAAAAAACATCGTTACTCAATTATAATTAATTTTAGATAATTGAACGCAATTTATGATATCCAAAAAATATATTTAAATGAAATGAAATACATATCAAATACAATTGATAATTTAATTAACTTAAAAATGGTATATATAATTATAGAGAAATTATTAAACAAGTTTGTAGGAAGTCAACTATTCCTTACGTCTCTATAAATTTTCAAACAATTTTCATACCTCTATTATCTCAGTTACAACCTCAAAGTCCAATCTCTCATGAGAATGAGTAGTTTTGATCTTGTTAATATCATTTTTAGAATCTATTATGAACAACACACCATTATACATATACATTATGAATTGGTGGAAAATAAAATACAATAATTATGATATTAATTATTCACAAATCAAATGTATCTCTATGTTTGTTTCCCATACTAGATCCAAAAAATAGCTAATCACCTAAATTTAATTTTTGAAAACATTAAAACACTATTTACCCTTCCAAATCATCTTTTAAAAAATTTCTTCATCTTTTGAGTAAATAGATTGTGGTGTATCATGGTATCATTGAGAAAATATAGATAGAAAAATGATTACGAAATATTTTTAAGGAAATTGTAATTACCTTTTGATACTATTTGTTTAGGATTATATTCATTTTATGGTATATAATATATTCTATAATTTTCTAAACATAGTATCCAAAATTTATGTCATTTTAATATAGAAATTGAAGAATCATTGACCAGTATAAGTAAGCTATTTTGAAATATGTTTTAATAGTTAAATATTTATATATATAATTTCATATTTTTCCATTTGAATAAGTCCATAGGCTTATTATTTTCATTCGCTGAACTCATAACTAGGTTTGGACTATATTTATATATCACTGTAATAGATAAAAATTTAAATTAGAACACATACTGTAACATTTAGTTTTAACATTATAAATAAAATTTTTTATAGTGCATTTAAAAATCTCAATACATATCATTTCTGGTAGATTTAAAGAAAATATGTGTATTAGATCCAAAAAATTATCATTTGGGGTATCAAAATTGATTTTCATAAATATCTTACACTTAGCAAAAAAATATTTAATGAAAGGAAGGAAAATATATGTTATATGAGTAGATTGAATTGGTTTACTCATGTATTGTAGACATCAATTATAGTCTCCCATATATTATATTTTTCTCAAAAACTATTCTTAGTTCTTATTTTTTACTAATTTTTTCCACTACAAAAAAACATTTATTACATATAAACGATATGAGGATTTAAAAATCATAACTATTCATCATATGATTTTCATTTTATATAGTAGTAAAATAAAATACTATATCAAATAGAAATAATTTCTAAATTTAATGGCCATATAGATCTTTTTTTGAATGGATGGATTTTGAGAAATTTTCTTATGTATATAATCATAACATAGACTCGCAACTATTCAAACATGATATTATCATTTACCTTTTGAAAACAGAAAATTCTGTAATGAAATTTCAAAAAATTTATACTTCAACTAAAATGTAGTTAACATCTGCATTGATTAATGCGATGTCTACATAAACATGTAATGATAACATTTTTAATAGTTGAACTAGATAGGGGAAGGTACTCCTAGATGGTCCTTTTTTCATGGTTGATTCAATTTATTTTCTTAACCAACGTATCATCTTTCCTCATTTTTTATACATTTATGATCCATACATAATTTCATAAATTTTTCATCAACTAGTAAATATTTTTCATTTGAAAAAATATTACATATCTCTAATATATTTATAAGATTATAATGTAATTCTATGATTGTTCCAACAGTAGCATTTACCATTGTAATAAATATATCATCATGAAAAATTGGAAACTCCAAAATCAGATTGTGAGAGACAGAAATCCCCCAATCATGTGAAATTTTACTAGTTCTTTATATTGTGTCATGTCTTATGAAAAATAAGATAGAATACCCCTAACTACAAAGTGATAAATGGTTTTTGATGGATAAAACTAATAGAAAACTTTACACTAAATAATCATAGAAATTTAATGTAATGGGTATGTTTTTTTTCAATTTTTTATGAAAATTTAGTCAAAAATTTGATTACATAAGTTAAATTAGGTGTTTCTATGGGAATGGGTAGCCTCAATGCTAATGGGGTCATGATCCTCTTTATATACTAATCATTTTACCACTACTGGTTCACATTGATCCTTCTATATACATTGTAGTAACAAAAAAAAACAACAATATAATATAAATCAAATAATTGAATTTTTTATATCGTCAATTTATCATCTTATATGTATCACCGTATATTATTTTCTTCTAATCATTTGATCATTTTGACACTCCAAAACATACAAAACTAATGTGGTCATATTTATAAGGCCACTTCAAATCTATGAAATGTTATTTTTATTATAGAATTGTTGATGTTGGTTCATATTTAAAAACTGTATAAAAACCATATGAAAATAAATAGAAATTTCTAGATAATATTTTTATGAATAATAATGAAATAATATTATGAAATACTTAAACTAGATTCCCATACTAGTTTTTGTTTCCATAAACCATTTTTACCACATTATTTACTTGTTCCTTCTACGATATCATATGATGTGGGATGAATGTGGATTTGGATTTTGATTCATCAATATGCATATAAACATTTCTAATGTCCTAGTTCATATTAAATAAATAATTTATTATTTATTTAAAATACATGTCATTTTAGTTACATGTTGAGTGTTAAATATCCTTGTTTTATGTTAGGAGTAAGTTGGTTTTTTTGAATGTTATGTTTCATTAATTAATATTTTAAACCAATGTGTGTAAAATAAATAAATTCATATCAAATAATATAAAATATATTGAACAAGAATTGTTTTATCATCATGGTTTCAAATAAATGATTTCTGTATATGAAATTTTATAATAGCATCATACATAGTTGTGTGGCATGGATTTACATTCCTCTCAACATCATTGAGAAGTCGCATTGTAATAATTTTCTTGAAACCATGGTGATCTTTTATAGTGACCATTATGATAAATTTCAGAAGGAATTAATCTTAAATAAATGAAGTACTCAAGGAATTATAGAATGTGAATATACATTCCATTATATAATTTTACTATAAAATAGGGAATGTATATCATAAAATTACGTAAATAACATTCAAAATCTTTTCCTTTTGTATGGGATGGACATATACACATATCTATATCAATTCATACATTCTATCTCAGTGTGACCCAAACAATAATAATAAACATTGAATTATTGGTTTCTATAGTTTTACATACATGATTCTAGCCACCCTATTATTTTATACATTTTATCATTGGTCTGATAATACAATTTAACAAAATGATGATACTTTTCAATTGTTTTTACAAAAAACTGTTGTTTGACCCTGATTTTATATTGGTAATAGAGAACGCATAATTTTTTGAGAAAAAACAATGTATATTAAAAATACACAGCATATATCTCATTTTCCATGCATTATATTTCCTTAACTATTAATGGGATTTGGATCTGATATAGATTATTTGAATCCCCACTTTGTGGTATCATATATCAGATAGTGAATTGTCTATATATGGACAACTATGATATTATTATGATCTCCCAATGAAAGGATCATCAACAATTGGATTTTCATTTGACAGAGTACTAGTTTCAGTCCCCAAAAAGAAAATTGAACAATTTTATTTTTCTAGATCTATGACATGAAATACATATACTAAATGTGATGAAATTTTTTTTTACTCATCCTCATAACCTTACACTATGAAATAAATATTCACACATCACAGTTTTTCAAAATTTCGTACACT
The DNA here is from genome assembly GCA_963277665.1 of Viscum album. NCBI lineage: Eukaryota > Viridiplantae > Streptophyta > Magnoliopsida > Santalales > Viscaceae > Viscum > Viscum album. Next base: position 1,191,714,381 of record OY728121.1, on the reverse strand, counting down.
CTTTTTTTCAATCCATTTGCAATGGAAATCATCTCATTATATCATTTCTAAATCTGTGAAATCATGTAAATGTATGATGTACAGACAATTATATTATAGAAATTCAATGAATTTTTTTTTCTATTATAATATGATTTTGTATGGTTTTTCAAAACTGGTTTACCAAAAATAGTGTTAACATCTATTACATTATTGATCGTTTGATCACCCATTAGTGTAGATTTTTTGTGCCTTATTCAATATTCCAATTGAATTAAGATTTCGTTGATTGTTATTTATATCATTGAGGTAAAAATTTATAATTTCCTAAAAAATAATCTTCATGGAATTTTTCTAAATAAACTGGTTTCATCCGTTCTTCATAAATAGGACATCCCAACAAACCATTAATGTTATATCCAAAAATGATTACAATAGCAGGATAGTCATTTATCATTCAATAGAACATGGCCCTCAATGTGATTTATTCACTTCTATGGGAATCATACAATGTAACACATATATCCCACATCAATTTTAGATCATCAATCAATGGATCCATGTATTCATAAATATCATTGGAAGGTTGTTTTTGTCTTCATATTAGTTGAGAATACATAAGGTATTTTTTCAAACAAAATAACCACGGTAGAAAGTTATACATTACCAACATAATATTCCATATACTATAAATGTTTCTCTATTCACCAAAATGATATATTTATTCTTTAGATAACTCAACATGGATGTTTCGTGACTCATTTCCAGTTTCAGTGTACTAAAAATCACTTTTTATCCATTACAAATATTCCCATAATTATTTCATGTATCTATGATCCATGCTAATTGTATCATGGTTTCTTAAAATTGATATATTTCACTAAAATATAGAATGATAGGAAACGACCATAAAAATTTATTAATTCTTTATTATTGTTTCTAATATCGATTCACAACACACCAATAGAATTTTCTCAGGAATTTATGGTCCTTCTGAGATGATATGATATCATTTGGACAAACATTTATTTTTTAGAGATCTTTCCTATTGAATATATAATTGATTTAATTTCATATGGATTAGAAGGAAATTCAATTTTCCTATGCTAACATATTATTTAAGAAAGAAAGTAATTCTAAAAAGCCAGTGTCACATTATCCTCTTCAAACATTCAATTAAAATTACGTAAATGTACATGCAATTTTTTTATAGGTAATATATATATATAATGGTCTCATAGAATAGTTATTTAACTGTTATAAAAAATCCCATTATAAGGTCACCTTTTTTATTTCGATTTCAATTTATTCTATTCAATTTCCATCATCATTTACACTTGTATTCATATCAAATGATACAAAAAACATAATAACATCCCAATTAGTGTGCATATTTTGATTCTACACATGTTTAGTGTAAAATTTATATCTCGGACATATTCTTTGACAAATCAAATGTTCCTCCAACTCGTAAAGACTATTAATTCATGGATAAATATAATGTAATCTTTTGAAAAGGATTTTAGAAGGATTGACTGTATGATCCACTAAAAACATGATGACCTATTCAAATACATATTAATAATATTTTGTTAATCATTTAGAATGTAACCATATTTTATTTATATAAATACTATTTGGTTCATAAAATATTCATTTTTTGAAAAAAAAATTAATACATATATGTAATTCATAATTAGGGGATATATTCATAAATAATTCTAATAAGTGGATCCCAAATGGTGAATGCTATTAGTTATGAATCCAATCATGTTTTTAGATTACAAAAGGGTGACATGAAAAAAACCATAGGGTAGGAATGAAGTTATTGTTCCAGACTCTGGAAATCCTAAAAAACAATTTAATTAAATGCTATGTTGAAATGAATGAGGAAGAATTCCTCAACGGAGTTAGTTGGTGGAAGAAAATTTGATGTGTTAATTTTTTTTGGAATACATGAAAGTGAAATACAATAGGCCACTAATTCTATGAGATCATGGATTTAATAAGGATCAATGAATCTTGGTCTAGGCTTCACATTCATCTCAATGTAGATGAGAATCTTCGATGGATATTGTAAATACAATATTTTTCTACATCATCAAACTCTTGTTCACATTGGCAGTTTTTAGCATAACTCGTTAGCTAACAATGTTTATCATTAAAGTGTTTTGAGATTTAATGAACATTTTCTATCATCTCGGGAACTATATATGGTCCATGTATCTACCCCACCCCATCTTCTTCCAGACAAGTATGAGTTCTACTTAAAATCCTATTTCGAGCTTCATAGGGTTCCATTTTAATACCCAAATGGAAAATGTTTCTATATGAGAACTCTACTAAAGGGTGGTGTTAATCATATCCTCATTTAAATGAAATTGAGAATGTTATTATAATTTATTATAGTGTGTGAATAGACCATTTAGATAGTCCGTCATTTGGTTGGAGATAGGACATACAAAAGTTCAATTCAGTACTTATATTATGATGAATACTACTCTCGATTTTTTACAGGAACCATGGATCCCAATAAAAAACCATTGAATGTGGTACCCCATGAAGCCTCGCCAATTCCTTCATGTATATCTTGTAAAGTTCATCAAGACAGAAATTTCCTAAATATAGATAAAATGGTTAGTCTTGGGGAGATTCTCCATGATATCACATATTAATGTTTTAATTTTTTTTGACTTCTCGAGACAGGTGACAAATCCTATAGTGGTGTTTTCCCATTTAAATGTTGGTGAGGGTAGTGGTTCCCATACCCCTTTAGGAAATTTTCACCCCACTTTCAATTTTTTACACACCTAGTACCATGAAGTGGAGTCAGAAAAATCTCTTATCATGATATCCCAGCAAAAAATGATCATGAAGGACCCTATACACTTAAGTTCATCAATGATGTGTAGATAACGTATAACTATGAGTTTCATCTATCAGCTCAATCATTATTTCCATAACAGGTGGGTAATATATACTTGTACAAAATTTAGTTACAACTTCTTGATAAATATTGAAAATTGGAAAAATCGCATTCTTCATAGCCTTCAACTTCTACTATAGAAAATGATTTACTATTTGATCTTTCATGATCTTCTATAGTAATGTTTTTAGAAATCATTTGGGATTTTGATGACGATGTACCTTCCCACGTGATTCTTGTGTCCATCATTATTGGATCCTTGATCAATTTATCTCCATGAATCGTCAATAGTTCATGAAGAACACCTTCATTCTAACATAATGCATGAGTGACTATTACTACTATCCTAGGGTGATATTTAATTGAACAATAATTGAACTTTACATGTTCCAACCATATCCTCTATATTATGATCAATTAATTTTTCTTGGAAATATATATCAATCATTGATGGTAATTTTATATATCACATTTATCACCATAAAGATAGTTACTCGATATCTTTACAGTAAAAAGAAAAACAACATGCTCTAGGTCTTGCGAAGAATAATTCTACTTATGAGGCTTTAACTATAGATATGCATAAGAAATGACCTTTTATTTTTGTATGAGGGTGTACCCATTCAATTTTAGAGATGAATCTCTAAAAAATGTATCTTTATATGATATAATGTAGTTTCAAAATATGTGTTGTAACCAAAATCTTATTTAGTTCTTGAAAACATTCCCCACACTCCTTTATCCTAATGAAAATTTCCCCTTTTCGAGTTTACATCATCAATGGATTACAGTGTCATGAAATTATTCAACAACACTCATATAATATCATACAAAACAACAGAAACTATGAATCTCAGTAACAATTATATGATGAAGACACCGCTCCATATATTTTTTATTGATGTTTAAACTATTATTCTTTCATTGGTTACAATGTTCCACAAGCAATAACCTAATTGTATTGATAATTACCATTTTTTAAACTTTTCAAATATCCTCTCCTTCCTTATAGTTTTTAATATGATACATTGATGACCCTCTTGATTCCCATGAATTATGGAATATATCAGAATATAAGCAATAAAAACTACCACAATGTTATCAACATAGTCCTTAAATACTATATTCGTCAAATCCGTAAAAATATTTGGATCATTATTCAAGCCATTAGGGATAACAAATAACCCACAATACACATATAATGACTGGAATTATGTCTTAAAAATTCCATAATTCTTGACCTTCAATTAATTTTAACCATATTGACGATCAATCTTAAAGATGAATTGATCGCCATGAAGCTGGTCAAATAAATCTTTAATTCTTGGGAGAGGGTTCTTGTTAGTCATTGTGAACATGTTTTGTTCTCTATAATCAATACATAGTCACATTGATGAATCCTACTTATTCATAATGAAAAAAAGGAGATCCCGATGTAGACACACTTGGTTTGATAAACCCATTATCCAAAAGATATTGTAGATTTCCATTAATTCCACTATATCCATATTTTCCATTCTATATGGTTTCTTTGATATTTTGTGGATCTATGAATGTCTTCAATTCATAACACTACCTATATTTATAGGTGATGTCCTAGAAACTCTTCAGGGAATATATATATCTATTCATGTATGATGGGGACATTTTATTTTCCTATGAATCTATTTCCTTCTTCATCTTAACTGATCATTTCAATAATGATTTCTATCGGAGGTTCATAAAGTCTAATCTCATGTTTACATATATATCCTTGGAAAATAACTCTTTGTTTTCCTATCGATTATACTGATATTTTCTTAATTCTGCCATTGATCATAACATTATACATTGAGAACCATTCCATCCTATTATAATTTCTAATTAAAAAATGGGAATGACTACTATATTTGTGATGTTATTAGGCCGGAAAATTTCAATACAACTATTTTTAGACATTGATGATGATATCATAATCCCTCTAGGAGTCCTAAATAACAACCAAACATCCATAAGTTTAGTTATTGATTCTATATTCATTTAAAATAGTGGAAATAAATGAATACATATAACCATCTCAAATCATGTACTTTATATCTTTAAGGGAGAAATGAGATTACCATCGTCAAAATCATCTTGAGATTCAAATTTATCCATCATGATACAAAAGGAACATCCTTGCTCCCTTGGCCTATGAAGAGAATGATGGTGATTTCCCTAATATTTTTTAGTATTTTTAATCTTATTGTAAATAAATCCAAGATGTCAAAACATGATGCATTGAACTTCAATTTGGTACTACACCATCCCCCATTCTTAGTTTATATCAAGAGGTTGATGTTTCACCTCACAATAACAGTTCTATAATATAAGGTAATCTCTCCCACATTTGTAATATTTTATTATCCTAAAAAGAAGTTCACAGAATGAATCTACCCACAATTGATTCACATGCTAGGTTTCACATCGTGTATTCCTATTTAGTGATCAATATTACCTCTATTGTTTTTCTCTATATATCACATATTTCATTTTCATTTTTGACCCCACTGCATCTCAAAAAACTATATTTAAACCTTCATAAGACACCGCAATATCTCTTCATTGTTGAAATGGTATTGATTGGATAGGTTTTTCCACAAATTGGGTATTATTACATCGATTAATGTGTAAAATATTATCTTAGGATCCACGAAAAAGATAAAGGTGTAATAAGAATATATTGTAATGCTAATCTCATAGTGTCCCCTTTATTAATTTCCATTTACATTGGATCTATGAATTACTTCTCAATTTTCGTTTGAATTGAATGGGTAAAATATTTATTTACAGATATTCTAATGATTTTATCCAAATATATAGAATTAATTCCACTTCTTGGGTTTTTGTTTTTAATCAGTTTCCACAAAAGATTAGCTTCACCCAATATGTAGTAAACATCTAATGTGACTTTCAATTTTTCTTAACAATGTTTAAAATAAATGTTCCTTTCTATAGATCTTATCCATTTTTAAAAATCAATGGGTTGATATATCCTCTAAATAGAGTATTTCGTTGACCCGTAAAGGACTCATTATAAACATGTTCCCTTATAGGTGAATCTATTCTCTTTCCTTGATTAATGATGTCTTTATTTACATTAGTTAGAATAGTTATCATTCACATTTTTTATAAATTCTAGATTCCATAATAGAGTTGTTAGAACATGGTCCATTTCCCTAACTATTTACATAGTTCCTCTTATTTCCCTCCATTTGTAATATGGGAAATACATAGTGAGAAAAAATTTTAATTTAAGAATAATAATATTTAAAACTTATTTTATGTTTTAAGACATCATGCATAAATATGTTATTTATTAAATACAATTTCATTTTCAATTTCTCCTATATAATGGATCATCAAAAGATTATCATTAAACAAATATATCCCAAGTGAGTGTCAAATGAGGACTGTAGAAAGAACCATTATGATTCACCATTTCCCATTCGTGACTACACCAATGTTTTGTCTTCATGATTAACCACTAGATAAATATATGCAATTGCCACATCCACTTCCTCATATCAAGAGATGAATTTCATTTCATGGGAAAAAATTAATTAATATGTCCCCGAAAAACCCGAATTGTTTCCTAAATTTCAAATTATATTCAAATATTGTTATAATTTTTTCAATTCATATTTTCCAGGAATATTTAAATTTTAAATTTATATAAATTACGGAATCCCACCTTTTTATTCAATAAATTTTCATTACATTGTAAAAATATGGTATTTTTCAAATTTTATTTTCATGGAGAAAAGTTACATGACAAAAAAATCATAAAACATTATTCCAATCCATATTATAAGATTAATAAAAGGATAATCCTATGTACCTTTAATACATCTCATATCCTAGGGACATACATTGATGTAAGGGTTGAGAATAAGGCCCAATAATGGAAAAAGGAAACAATTGACATGTTAATGTATAAAATATCATTATGAAATGGATGAATATCATGAAGGCATGATAAATGGTAAAAGGGGATTATAATTAAAAAACTAACATAAAATAAGAACACATAAATGTGTCTATCACATTAAAATGAAGTATTCATAATCATATAACCATGGTTTTTCACCAAGGTGTCATAACAATTTCCAATGTTATTCACCAATGTATCATGAAGCATATTGTCTCTAGAGATTAAATTATTTATTAACTGTATTAGAGAACTATTAGGGAACACCCTTCATATGTCTAAATTTTGAGGTGATCCAAAAATATCATGATATAAGATTCCTTAGATAACCAGTGGATAATAAAATAATGTGGGTTTCATTTCAAAATTATGGAATTTCAAAAGTGTATTTAAAACATTATAAATACGACATTATTAACCTATGGAAAGGGAATTCAAGTTTTATGTATGTCAGTACTAGAATAAAATAAATCATTTTTAGTAATTATTGAATAATCGTTTAAAATAACAAGGTTTGGATATTCACAAAAAAGGAAATAAAATTTTATTTCTTAGAGAGAAGAGATAAATTTTGAGAAGTAAAATCGGCAGCATAACTAGTACAAATATGGTCTTAATAACGTCTAAAAAGGTCGGGTTTGGGGGTATCCCATTCATAAAACATAATTCTTTTTTAATAAAATCATTATAAAATACGTCATCGTCATTAATTATATTATTCCATAGACATTTAAAAAAAGTGGTTCATGATATTAAAACAAACAAAAGAATATTTCCCATTCCTTGAAGATTTGTTATTGAATCATTAGGATTGGGACCTAGGTGGAAAGGTTACACTGTTGAATGATTCTTTTTGAGGTAAAAATACTAGAGATTAGTGGAGGATTGATTTGAATTTAGTAGAAATGGATAATTGGGTTTTTTTATAGAAACATTGGAGGATTTGATTATTAATCTCGAAATATAGGCCTTGGAACTCGACATTGTGGAAGATGAAAACTAATGGTCTTTCCTGTTGTATTTTTGAAGTTAATTATAAACTATTTTATATTATTTAATATTTTAGTCCTAAAAATTTACTATAGTTTTATATTACTTCTTTTTAATGGAAATGTAATGTATCAGAAAAAATAATGTATTTAATTTTTATTTTTCCATTTTCAATTTAGAAAAAAAATTCTACGTTTCTAAATTGATTAAATTTTATTAAAAAAAACAATAGTATAAAAATAATGTAACATTATTCTGGATTGTTTTTAAATAATTTATCTAAAATCAGGACACAGTTTTGATGTCAAAAATCATACCAAAAACTCAAAAATAAATATTTATTATTCACTGGAAAAACATTTTAATAATTTTTCATACATTCACCCTAAACGAATATCGACATGACTTCGTCAATAAATATGTTTTTTATCATAATAATTTGATAAATATGATTATTTTAACATTTCTATATAAATATCAATATTTATTTAAAATACAACCAAATTAGAAATGCATAGTAAAATTTATGAAATTTGAAAAAGAATTATTTATTTATAAATAAGTGTCTTCATATAATACTATTTAATTAAAATTATCTTTTATTCATAATAGATAAATTTATTATAAATATTTATATCCTTTCTAGAAATTATATTTTATAACTAAAAAATAATTTTTTAAAATCCATCACATCTTTATTAAGAAAAACTATTCTTAAAAAAGAATTGATCCAATAAATATTTTATATAAACAATATAATTGATCTTTAGGTAACTATGGACTTAACGCATAAACTATTATAGAACATGCTTAACACCCATTGGTATGTTGAGTATGGGATATTGATTCAACGAGGGTTTTGGCTATCATCAGTCAAGTTGTAATTTTTATTAACATGATCTTCCTTTATATGTTATTTTATTCAATATTAACATGTTGTGGATATTATTCATCTTGATCATGGGAAAACTCACAAGAATACACCTCCCTCAAAAGCACATAAAAAAGGGTTTCATACAGAATGGCCCTATCGGTTGAGGCCATTGTTTCTCCATTCAATATTTAATATTAAATATCATTTCTACTTATAAAAACATATTATAAGTTAATATAATTACCAATAATATAGTATAAAATGGTTATATTGACCGTGATCATATTTTCCAGTGGATATATTTGTCCAATTATTGAATAATGGTCGAATCACAATTTTCACATACACACAACATTGGCCTTCGGACCAGAAGGTTACTAATGCAACCTATACTCTTCTAGGAGAATTCTCTACGGTACTTATACATATTCCTACCCACATCATGTGCGTGATATACCAACCATCTTATAATACCTATGGGTTAGAATGGATTCAATCCTAAGAATGTTTAACCTTCGGGTCCCACAACATTTTGGTCATTATTTTCAATGGATAAATTATAGATTGGCCTGACTTTTTACTATGGACACCATTATAAATATAAATGACTAAAAATAGAATATCATCAATCCAATATCAAATATAATCCCTTTATCCATTCCATATCTAAAATATAAAAACATTTTACAAAGCCTTAAAATCTTCATTAATGGTGTAGAAATTGTGAAAACTCCATAGAACATTACATTGATATTTATTGACCAACATAAATAATTGTCATAATTACCAAAATAGAACATTCAAAAATAATCATCCAATTCCATTAGTTGAATCCATAAAAATTCTAGAAGCATCACAACTTCATCCAATATCAACAAAAAAATATTTACATGTATTTTATAATCATTTAAATACATGGCATAATAATCTACTATTTTTTGAGAACAATTTTCATATACAAAAATTCAATATATGTTGACAAACCGTTATCCTCCTTTGAAAATTGAACGAAAATGATATTGTGTGGATTACTATATTCTAATATTTCTTCTGAAAAAATGAATATCTTCATATTAGGAAACTTCCATGATCACTTCATTGATAGGAAATATATCACATGGTTTTTTTTATCACATTGAATTTAGTTAATGACCACTAAGTCTATGTTAGATAAGCCGATATATAAAAAGTGAGATTTAAAACTATGGTTATTAATGATTTCCATAAAATACCATGAATGTGGAATCATGATTATAATATCATTGAAATGTGAAATCTTACACATACATTTGGAAACACATGTGAATGTTCAGGTGAAAATGAAGAAACATCCACTGTGTTTTTCTTCATCAACAAAACAATACCTTATAATTGAAATGATAATACAATTAAAGATAATGGATGAAATAGTGATTATCATACCTTAATGACTAATTTTCAATCTGTCTCACATGTTTCGTATTCATTCTCAAGGTTTCTCCCCATTAATAAATCAAACTTTTCATAAATTTCATTGATGATAATATATTACATAATGTAATATTTCATCATGTTTTGAGAATTCACAAACTCATACATCCCCTTCTATTAAATAAATTTGTTGTTTAAAACATATAAAATAACAGGTAATAATGGATGAACGATTAGATTATCATAATTAGTATTCACAATCAATTATTCTTCTAAATAGAGGTCTTTATGTTCTTCCAATATTATATTTAGAATAATTCTTGGACTCTTCTTTTTTTTTGATTCCCATTAGTTTTATTTTCTTCATTCATTCCCACATATTCTGTATTCTGAATAACATTTTTTACCTCAGCCTTCTAGTTTTTTTTTGGTCTGAATTATGGATATCTTCTCATTAGCTTTCTCTTAATTTTTTATGACCACCTTCATTCTTTATTATTTATCATGTTTCTTATATTCCTCAAAAATTTTATACATTTTCATTTGATGTTGACTATCAACTACATTGTATTTCATAAATTTTTCAATATTATCAAATTCATCACATGACATATCATTGGTTTCATTTTAGAAATTTATACCCTTTACAAACATAGGTATATTCAATTTAAATTATTTTTAGGAACTTCTCATCATTATGAAAATCAAATGTACATCTTCAAAAAACTTCTTACAGAATATGAAATTTTTATTTTTGTTGATAGTTTTTGTGAAGATCAATTTAAAGGTTATTTTCCCCATGATTTTTTCATCATGTTCTCATTGAATCTAGACATTTATTCTTTAATCATTCATGGAAAATAAAATTGGATCCAATTTGTTTGGGACAATAGATACCACAACACTTAGAAAATATTTGAAATTGAATTCTCTCTGATAGGTTTTAGAGGAATCCAGAGCTATGTTGTTGTTTTTTTGTCAAAAATTGAGCCTCTTTTTTCTGGGGGGGGGGGGTTATAGCCTTATTAGAATATATTATTCTTCACCATATGAGTAATACTTAACCTCATTATTCTTTACCCTAATATAATTTTTTTATCATTCACATATTAAATATTATAAGGGAGGCATCCATAAAAATGATTATGGTCACATTTATCGTTCTTATCTCTAAAATGAGACAACTTTCCCCTAATATCAATTCATTTATTTATGTTTTATAATGATTCAGTCAACCCATATATAATTGTCACACATATAGATTGGGTCTTACATTACTCTCCATCCCTGGGATTAAAATTATCTTCAAGATTGCATCTCAACTTCTCTTTTTTTAATATTTTTAATTTGTGCATCTTCATCACAGTAACATATGATACACATTTATTTATTAGACCCTTATTTAATTCATCAAAAGGAACTATTTCTTAATAATACATATCTATAGTTAATTACATATTTCTTTCTCAAGCTTCATGATTTCATTACTAAAGTATTTAACTTATCCAATGCAGAGCTCTAATTATTCTTTCAGCTGACAATAAAAATTAGTTGATTACTCTTATTCATCTAAAAATCCTAAATAATAAATATAATAACATTAATGAGAATAAAAACTTCATTATCCAAATAACACTTTAATGGTGAACCCTTCTTATTATTTCCCATAATATTCTTCTTCTTTCTACTGATGATTTAATTATTCTTCTTCAAAACCTATTTGTGTTTATGGTATTGTTCATCATATGATTTATATTTTGATTATAATTATTCAAATATATTCATGGGATCCCTCTAGGGGAAATTACATGTTCCTCCACTTTTAAATCACATTGGTTGTAGTTTACTTTTTCAATTCCACTTGCCCTTATTAAACCATTTTATTATAAGTGTGATAGTGTTATTGTAGCCATCATCATTATCTTCACTATCTGAATCATATAATTCAGAAATCTATTATTCTTTAACATTCACATGTATTAGTACATTAGATGAAATTTCAAAAAAAAAATTCTTGAATGCTAGAATGTTTCTCATCTAATTTTTCATTAAATTTTTTTTAGTTAATCATGAGAGAAGTTATATATTTATTCTAGGGTCAATATATTAAAATCAAAATGATAAGGAGAATTATACATTAACTATGTTACAATTATAGATTCATCCAGATACTCTCTAAACCCATGAATGTTAATTAATATCTAATTCAATATGGTGAAATATTCATCAATACATTCTCCATATTTAATTTTAATGTACAAAAACATACTCCACCAACCATTTAGTTAGGATTCCTTGACATTGACATTCCTTTCATTGTTGCTTCTATGTTTATACTTTATTTCCTTCACACTTTGGAGACCAAGTACCTTTGTGTATACATTTTCTATTATTGATTATATTATTCTATTTTGATCCCTCCCATATAACTCCATATTTCTCTTCTCATTTTTTTCATGAATGAATATTCAAAAATTGGTGGAAAACCGAATGTTGAACCTCTATCACTTCTATGAGAAGTGATAGGATATAACACATTATATTAGTCTTCCCACTATGATACTTCAACCTATAAAATGTTGTAAAAAATTGTATTTTGTGAAAATTATGATTCAAATTCTATAATAATGCTTCTTGTATCTTTTTTGGTTAACTAACCCTTTAATACCACTTATATATCCCCAAGTGGGGTTGACCATGGAGAAGTGAGGGGTGAATTAGCTGTTTAATTTTTGAATTAATTTTATTTAAATTTCAATGTTATGAAAAAGTCAATGTTATTGATCTGATAAATATTATCTCTCAATATCACTTCATGTTTAGTTGTACTAATGTATAGAGTGTAGTGGATAGGACTAACATGGATTGGTTGAATTCCCATGATTTACTTCAACAATTTTATCTCCCCAATTAAAAATTCATAACTATCAAAAATGTGAAATATATTGCATTCAATTGAATATGAATGAAAAATTATCTAGATCTATCTAAGATAAAATATTTTCTTCTATATCCTACCAAAATTCTCATTTTTACTACTCCAACTGATATTACAAATTTTTCAAAACGATCCTTTCATATGACATCAAATACACTAAACACTAAATTGAAGAATTAACTAATGTTCAATGGATTGATACAATATATTATGATCGTCTAATATTCCTACACGATCTTGTAGGATATGTCCTTCTTGTGTATTTTTATGTGTCTTCAATATCCTTTGAATGTTTTTCATTCTCTATTAGAAAGTCTTGATCACCAGTATTGACCAGTTGTCTTAGTGAAACAATTTATTCAGTTGTGTTTCATTATGAATGGTTCCTTAGATTCATTGACATGTGTAAATTATGGGCACAAAAATACATCAATACCATTTTATCTAGAATGGTATATCATATCTCTATCCAAGTATAAATCATTCATGGATTTCATGGAATATTCTATTCTAGTTTTTGGTATCTCAAGTTGCATTATCATCAATATAAAATTAAATGAACCACCGAATATCTTATTCTTCTCACATTCATTGTGAAATTTAAAAAATTTATTTATTTTAAGTTCAATGCATGTGTGTCTAGCATGTGGATATGAATTTCAATCATTAAAGGATGAGTGACAACACAAACTGCCTCCTTCTCACACACCATGTAAGCACACATTTGTCAACATTCTTACGAGCAATAAATAAATCACGTTACCACTTATTCTTGAAAATAATGTGTTCAAGTTAAAAATTAAATATAATTCCCCAAAGTAGTTTTCCCATTCAGGAAATAGATTTATTCTAGACCTGATGGTCTTAACGTAAGTATGAACTATTGAATGTTCTCAGGGATCTTTGAAAAGGATAAAGATATGTTCTATTTAGCTATCCTAAAAGATTTTATTAATGATGTTTCCGCATGAAAAGATTCACTTGTAAATTGCAGATGTTGAATGAATGTGGGATTCTCCTTCCCAATTTCTAAAATTCATCATGGATCGTGATGCCTATCATGAACCTAAGGGCCTCTCAAATACTCCATTTCTCTTATAAAATGAATCTTCTCATTTTTTTAGACTACTATATCATTCAATGTATTATAATTTTAATGTAGAGTATCTTCTTTCCATAAATCACTATATATTATTATTTAAATCATGTGATGAACTCTTTCAAAGATTTTATAATAATTCTGCATCAAGGATTTATATTTCAGACTCATTTGATGTTTCATAAAATAGTTATGTCTAAAATAATGGTGCCTTCGTCTTTAACCTCGATTTGACTTCCTCACATGAATGAGATAGGTATCTAATGTATTTTAAAGTGTCAAATTGATCCATGTGTTTTTTGATGCTCGAGTAAGGAGACAATAAAATTGTTCACATTCAAAAGTGACTCATTCCATGAACTCTTCACATGCATGAATGGTGTAAAATTCAAGGCATGATTTCATTTTGGTCATGAATACCTCATTAATACATCATGATATTCAATGGTGGTATAAATTGATTGATGGTTTTTAATAATTAACATAGTTTAGAAGAAAACATTAAAAATCATTGGAGGATAAAGAAAACATCCCAAAATGATCATATTGATCGGATAAATGGGATCATACAGATGGAGTTATAACCATTATTTAATTGATGTCGGGATAGTAGCCTGCTCATTTATATCCCAAACCAGTTTAAAAATGTATATTCCATCAATTTTATAATATATTTTGGGTTATTACTCATCTAAGATGGCTACTGTGGATTATCAATAGATACACTTCCATATCCCATGGGATTTCAGCCAAGCGGGCACTGAGACAAAGCTATAAACCACAAGGTGTTCTCTATGAAGACCTTCTACACTGGCCCACCAGGACTATTGGGCATTATTATAGCCCCATAATACCACTAATGGGGTGGATTCATTGGCTTCATTATGTATCTTTAACCTTTGGGTCCAACACAGCCAAGGAAACTCATGTCATATGATTCTTTTGGGGTGGGGTGGAATTGTAGTAAGCCCACCAATATATTTAAAAATATCAAATCATCAAGTATCATCATGAAATAATAAAATAAAATCTATTTAACCATTCCACATGTAATATGTAAACACATTTTACATGGACTTCAAATCTTCTTCAATGTTTCAATCCTAGTGAAAATCCAATAGCACATGTCTTTGATTTTTAAACATCATCAAAAACAAACTTTATAATTACGTTTTGGAGATTTCAAAAGTGTGACATCCATTTTAATTAAATGAACAGGTAAAAATTTTCCAAGGATCACCAATTTTTTTATATAAACAAAAATATTATGAAACATTATTGAAAAACATTCAACACTAGTAAAAATACATTTCTCGTACTATAATTCTCATTCAATACCCTTTAATGACCCATCAAACATGGTACCTTTCTGTATAAGTAGCGGAAAGGAAAAATAAGTAATAGTGGGATCATATTATAAATAAGGGACAACATGGGGGTTAATGATAAATCTTTATAACTGATCATAACATTTTCATAAGGGTATGTGAACATACTGATCACTAATGAGAAAGAAAACATACCCAAATAGTAAAGAATAAAAGAACATATGTCATGAAATAATGATTGACATTATGGAAGAATTTTTCACAAGAGAATTGAAAATAAAAATCAATTGGTGGATAAAATATTAATAATAGTGTGGTATGATTAAAATCATAGATAATCATTTCATTACTTCAGGATCATTATCCTGAATGCAATCACTTATTAGACATAGTCTCTTTTTTTACTGAGTTCAATCCTTATTAAAAAAATATTTCTTTATTTAGATAATATCTCATTTTATTACATATTTTCTCATGGTGAATCAATAATTACCCCTTTAATTAGTGGATTTTAATGGTCATACCCATCACGTATTTAATATTTTTATGTGTTCCATAAAATCAGTAGAACTCATCCTGTCATCATTGAATAACCCGGGAAAATAATAGGATCCATAAAAATTCAATCATAACATAAGAATAATAAAAACATAGAATGTATAAGGATGGTACCATTAGGTTATATCATTAGTGGAGAATATTAATTATCAAAATATGTTGATGTAGATGATAAGTACATTTTAATGTCAGGATATCATTACATTAGAAAATTACATTGGCCTTGTGAAGTCACATATTTGAAACCTAAAATTTCCAAAATATTAGGAACCAAACATTCTTCGAATGTAAATATAAAAATAGATAAAGTTATTTTAATGAAAAGAAATATTTTGAGGGCATAAAATGGATTCCAATATGTATAGGTTTAAAAGAAAACTTTTTCACTCTTCTATGTAATGTCGACATGTTCCACATATGAAACATTTAGAAGATTCAATTTTAAATAATTGAATATTATTAAAAATATATGTAATAATTCTTAATAAATTAATTTATTTTAAATAAGATCCTTCTTGAAATCCTTTTATATTATATGGACATTATGTTGAATGATTCCAGATTATAATGGTTGAATAATGCTTGTTTCTTAATCAAAAATTCACTTTTATTATTTTTGAGTATCAATCTGATGAAAATAATAATTACATTTATAAAACCCATAGATAACTATAGTAAAAGATAAAATATATGGACAAGAAAAAATTAAAATGTAATTCCCCCAATGGAACTCTGAACATAGAAAATCTCAAAGTAAAAGTAGACCATATCAGAAAATAATTAATACATTGGAAACCATTGAATCATAACTCCAATGAAATAAGTAACATCAAATAAAAAATTTACATTTGTAAATATAAATATATTAAATATATAACATATCATAGTGATACTATATAAATCTCATGAAAAATTATATGTTCATATCCAAACTTATGTACATAAGAAGGAAAATTTCAAAAAAATAACCCTTACACAATGTTCAAATTCTTTCTTAATTAATATAGCCTCCAATATAACTAATTTGTATTTATTATAATACTATTAAAGAAACCAGTACATACTTATAATGTCATATATGTTCTTCTTATTACAATTTAATAAATATATATTAATAATTCTATATTATAATAGTTATTTATGGGTATTTATTATTCAATTTTTTAATTGTTTTTTGAATCTATAGTTCTAGTCCCTAAAACTTTTTCATGGGTATAATATTATTCAAAAACAATATAATGACATAAATAACAAAAAAATTAATTATATAATATTTTATAACTATATATAAAAATAAGATATTGAAAAAAGGAATTATACAGTTCATTGAGATGGTTGTCTGTATATATATATGAATGATGTTCATATGTTTCAATGAAAAATTATTTTTATTTGTGTATATATACTTTGAATCCATAATTATGTATACCAATCTGTGACGAAAATGAATAATGAATGATATCATAATGTGGATGTCGTAGTCTATGCATGCATACAAGTGATTCCTTTCACTTTTTATGAGATGAAAATGTTAGAGGATAGATAATATATATTTTCATTCGAGACATATAATTATATTATAAAAAACATACATAATCATTAACTTTATTATAATAAATAACAATAAATAGAAGTGACAGGGAAAATTGGAAACATTATGTGCATCTAATAGTCAACATGTACACACAAGTTATTATTTGTGTTCATATTTAATGGATAAGGATATGAAAATAATCTTTAATGTCAATGTTTATGTCTTATGACCACCATATATTACTTTTTTTACATTGATATTGAATGTAATGAATATTAATAAAATATATTATTACATATTTTCCATAATTCCACATGAATTTAATGTAACAATATCAAATAATATCAGTCACATTAATATTTTCGTAGTAGTTCACATCTTTTTGAGAAATTTAAAATGGCATGATGATATTATTGAATATAGATATATGATTAGAATAAATACTCTGATAGGACACATTGAAAGTGAGTTTATTAGAGTACTTGTATGTGGATGAGACTTCTTCATATGACTTTATCAGTTATTAATATCCAAGACTGGAGATTATGATAATAGACCTGTAAGTATAAATTCTTAATTTTTATTTTCGTCTAATATTTATATCTTTATGGATGTGTTTTGTTCCATGGACTTTAGTATTTTCATTAATTAGTTTTATAACTAATGTAGTTAGATTTACTATCCAAAACCATGACCCATGTGTTTTCCGGAAATAGGATGTGTTTGGAAATTCTTTATTGACATTTTATTAATGGATAAGTTGAGAAAGGATTTTACCATTCTTCTTTATAGATGTTGTTATCTTATAAAATTGATTGCAATAGAACCATCACATTAAATTCTAGTCCAATGGTGTATCATTTTTTATTTTATATGATCTATGAAAGGCATATCAAATGTATTCGATGATTACACATATATCAATCTTTCTTGATGAGATATTGAGATAATTTAATTATGTTAAATAGTGAGAATTCATGTTTTTTACATTGTTTCATTGTATTATTAATCTTGGGTTCCCTGGCCAGTTTCTACATAGTATTCTTTTTCTTTAGGCATACCTGCATATTTCCAATGGAAATGAATCATATTTTGTGACACATTATTATTTTTATACTAATTGAGATTCTATTTTATTTTATTTTAATTAATAGATAAAATTTAATTTTCATGAATTGTGATTAAATTAATTCATTTATTATTGATTTAAGAAATTTAATAAACATTAATCCACAAGAATATAATAAACTAAATAAATTTATTTTATTGAATTTATATTATATATTTATTCATTGGTTTATTGATTAAACTACTCAATTATGAATAAAAATTAAATTTTTGAATAAAAAATAATTCAATGGTGAATGAATGAACCAATATTGTTTCCCTTGATAAATGTTATTTTAAAATAATCTAATATTATATTTACAATTCTATGCATTACCGCATACCATAAAATAAATAAAATAAGTAATATATTTTTAATAATATATATAATTGGGTTGTTAATGATTATTATATTATTTTAGGGATGGTATGAAATTTAATAAATTTCAAACCTGATACCTATGTCTATAAATAGATGGTTATGTATATTGTCTAATGTAAATCTAATTTTGTAAATCACTATGAACAAAAAAATAAACTTCTAATTAATTGTTCCCACTTCTTTTCAATAATGATAACTAGTAGTGCTATTCCCTTAGGCTAGAAAGTACTATAAGTGATCATCATGAATATTTAAAGGCAATTGATTCACAGTTCTTTCACACTAAAGTCAATTATTGTTTCTCAATGATAAAACAACCATGTGTGGATCATGAAAAAATATATTAAACACATGGATCCTTCTTAAGATATTATGGAAATCTGGTAAGGGTTTATGAATGGTCAACACAATCATCGAAGGCACTTTATGGATTTGAAAATCATTTATTCTAATGATAAATAAATAAATTATAAATCTTACAAGCAGGATCCTATATCATGGTTTATGGAAACTCTATGTTAAATAAAATTTCAATATATCACCATAAAAAATAACTCATCCATTATTCCTAAAACCATTAATTTTTTTAGAGGGGTCATGATTCAGAGATATTATTATTTATTTTACTGTTTATCAAAATACCCAATAGTGGTAAGATTATAATTTAATGATTTAATTATTCTTTAATAATATCTCAATTAACATGACTTAAACATTTTCATTTCATCATTCAAGATTCAAAATATATTAAGTCCATGAACAAATGAATAATTGAATTGGAATTCATACAGAAGTGTCACAGATTCTGGAAGGATAGAAAAGGATTACAAGGTGTGAATCTAGAAATACATTCTGTGTACCCTAGGGAAATGAACCTGGCCATGTCACAGGAAACATGACAACCTTTATTGTAAAAACATCAGGTGCATTTGTTACACAATAGATTTTTTTTAAATATAAAAAACATTTAGAATATGATTACGTGGAATGTAGATGATATACATGTGGTGTATTCTACACGGTTTAGTGGATAGAATCATGATAATCGTTTTTTCAAATACACATCCACAATAAAATGAGATGATAGTCTAAAAAATTAATGTATTAGACATAATATATACATAATACAACACATTTAGTACTTTTTTTCATTTGGATTGCATGTTGAGCCATTTGGATTATAATCAGCCACATGGTTAGAATAACACACAATGTGTAACTATCATACATGTTGAGTTGTCTTGTGTCTAAATTACATGTCCTGAACAGTGTTGGGTTAGTGAATACACAATATCTGGGATAAATGGAATGTATATTTCTTGTAAAATAGATTTAGTCTTGAGGAACACACTTATGTTGTAGACATTATTCCCAATTACATGAAAACGATGCTATAGAGATTGTGGCACAGAAGTACACATCATGTAGTCTCCTAATATAAGATAGAAATAAGTTATATTAACTTTAAAATTTCATCCATAAAACCATATTGCATTGAGATACCTATTTTTGTAAAATTTAATAATGGTTTTAATGAGTTACTCAGTTCTCAATTTTTTAAAGGAATTATATTTAATTATTTTTTATGTGGGTTATTTTCCATAAGTTAATTTATGACAGGTATCTCCAAAAGGAATTGTGATGGTCATTAAGTTAAAATGGAAGTAATTAATTATTATAATAATGTTTATCTTAATAATTATGAGATAATATAAAAATAATTTCTTTGATTTAACATTTTCATATTCATCTCAAGTGCATGATAGTTCATGTTCTTGACCAAAACCTATATACTTTTTATTACAACCATATTCTTTATTACACACTTAAACATGATTTATTATTTAAAATCTTCACTTGATACAACATGGAGTATAAAGAGGTCTTGTGTCATTGGTTCTTGAAAGCATTACATAACTAGTTAAAAAATGATACACAACATCTTTATTGAAAACTTCATTTACATGACCATTATAATTCCTCGTGCTTAGCATTGCATTGGATAACATGAGAACATTCACAAAAATGGTTGAGCGATAAAGCCCAGTAAGGAAATAAATATGGAATAAAATGAGAAATACATTACATTTTAGAAAATAGTCATATAAATGGTGCATAAGAGAAATGTGAACATAAAGGCGTGATAAATCATGATTATCAAACCATTGAGATGTGGAAACAACACATGACATGGGATTAGAAAAAACCAAGGATCATTGCACATGGAGAACATGTAGACCCTCATTGCACATGAAGCACGAGTAGACAATCATTGAAAATGAATTATCATGATTCAACACCCAATACACATGACATATCATGATACTTACTTTACCTAACGCATTGGAGCGCTATTAGAGAACACAGTTCTTAACAATTTCAATTCATGCATAAGTGTGCCACATGGATCGTATAACATTAAATCAATCTAAAAAATATGTGATTCGACGATTAAGTAATGTGGACTAAATTAATGAATGTAACATTAAATATGTATATGTTTATAAATGTGTATAACATTGATAGATAAAAGGACATGGTTTTCACTACACAATGATCTAGGCTTGGAAAAACATGGTGCAATTTCGACAACATAACGACGTGACATAAGAAATTATAAAAGTAGTTGATGAATGAGAAATGGGAATATCATCATATTTACATGGAATGGAAAGAAATGGGGTCATATAGATACCTTTTCAATGATTAATAATGGAATTTGGATTCATAATAAGAAATAATTACATGTATGTAAATGAGGAGAGAAAAATTCCATACTAAATTTCTACATGGTAACAGGTGTAAATGGGAAGAAATAATTAGAGACAAAGGGGTCTATAATCATTCTAACATAAATGGGACAATATGGGGAGGTGAGAAATCATACCCATTCTTTTATTATTGAAATTAAAAGGGCACAATAGCATTATGAATGTTGGACAAACATGAGAATAGAAGAAATCCCTTATATGGATGTGTGATCTCAAAAACATGGGAGTTGATTGAGGGATACGTTTTGGGTGATTGGGGCACCTTGAGATGATTCTAGAGAGAGGAGGTCAAAGGTTGGACGAAATAAAAGTTCATTGATTGAAGATGAAGTGGGATCTTGGGTTGATTTATATAGGAAATGAGAGTGATTCTTTATTATTTAGGTTTGGGACACCTCACATTAAACTAATTAAAACCAGAAACTTGCCCATGGCATTTTCACATAATATTTTCCTAATGGGTGTGGAAAACAATATTTTATATGTACAATGTCCAAACTTCATAAAATAATATTGTTCCTTAGGTGGAGGTGAGTCCCACTCTTAAGAAAAACAATGTGAAAAAAGAAAAAATGTTTTATAAGCATTGAATGGTCCACTAGTGCTTTGTAAAATAAATTAAAAATACCCATAATCACATTATTTAATTTTAAAACATATATTATCTGAAAATAATGTTTATAGTATTTTATTACATCATTATTAGGACATTATGATATCATAAAAGACATTATATATTTAAATTCTATTTAATTTTTTCCAAAAAATATCACTATCTAACAAAATAAAAAAAATCACCATAGGATTATATTGATGTACTGCTTCCAAATAACATATTTGTTTTATTTAAATAATATTCTAAATATGTGAATTTTATCTTTTAATATAAAAACCGTCATTTATCAATAATTAAATGGTTTTGACAAAAACAACTTTCAATCCATAAAAAAATTACAATTTCATTCATAAAATTATGCAGTCATTTATATTTATTAAAAAGTAATTTAATAATAATAATATTTTTTTAAAATATTATTTACTTCAAAAAATCAATTAATTTATCAAGATATATTTCTTAGTTGAATATTAACTAAAATTCTATTTTTTCTTTAAAAAATAATTTACAAAGAAAAAATAATAAAATTAATGTATATTCCCTATAAAAAAACAATTTACAAAACCCTAGTACTAGGGTCTTGTTACATTAACTCGTATAACTCCCATATAAGGCCAATGGTTATGGATTGTGATGGGGGAAAACTCTTGGAGTGGCTCAGATAACTTCCCTGGGTGGTAATCTCTATTAACATACACTTCTCCCATAGTTTGTTCTACTCAAGCATAACATCTTCAAGCTCATTTTGGGCATGGTCAAAAGAGATGAAAAATTATTCCACCTCCTTTATGATCATTGAAAAATGGGATTCATACGGGGAAAGTCTACTTGATTATTCCATCACTACATTTGACTAAGTAAATTTTATTTGCTAAAGCCCAATATTTATACTAATCATGTTATCATTGTTCAACCACTATATTAGTAACAATCACAATTCATAATACTATTTTAAAATCCATAAACAGAAACCCAATGATTTTCACATTTTATACAACCATAATAAGTCATTTAATTATCTCACAATGAATTTTTGTTAATGAATTATTGGGTCATTACAATCTTCCCGCATAAGAAATTTCTCCAACGAATTTTACTTTTCCCACACTAATAAAGATAATTGTAACTCTGCTTCATCACTTCCTTTGAGTCCCACATCACTTCTTTAAATTTGTGGTTTCTCAATAACATATTCATGATGGGAATTGGATTATTTCATAGAACATTTTATCTATGATCTATGATATACTTTGGTTGGTCTTCATAAGAAAGATATCCGTCTTGATGTACTACCTCTTAATATAGTACATGTTAACAGTCTGATATGTACTTCCATAAGAGGGATACATGAAAGTCATCATGTAAATTGGCCATGGTAGGTGGAAGTGCTAGTATATAGGCCACAACTCTGACACGATAAACAATCTTGAAGAGGTCTATGAACATAAGACTAAACATCCCATTTCATCCAAACCGCATGAACATATTCCATAGAGATATGTTTAGAAATTCCATGTCTCCAAATTTGAACTCATGGTATCCGTGGTGGTTTTCTGCATAACTCTTCTGAAGGATCCTGTCTACCATGATATGATCCTGAATGGTTTTCACCTTCTCTACCTTTTCATCAACCATTTCTAGTCTTAGTATCTTACGCTCACCGACATCATCCCAACATGTTGGTGTCCTTCAACTCTTCCCATACAAGGATTCATAAGGTTCCATTCAGATGCTAGAGCAGAAACTGTTATTATAGGAGAATTCTACTAGAGGAAGACATTGATACCATCCTCATTTAATGTCCATTAAACATGATCTTAACATATCTTATAGTGTCTGAATTGTTCTCAGAGATTCAATAATTTTGAGGATGAGAGCTCATATTGATGTTCTGTTCAGTATCTAGAGCATGTTGACGGCACTTCCAAAACATAGAGGTGAATCGTGGATCTCGATCAGATACAATATATAGTGGTAATTCATGTAGCCTTACCACTTCCTATATATATATCTATGCATGTTGTTCCAATATGAAATCCTCCTGAATTGAAATAAAGTGTGCAAAAATTGAATGATGAACCACGAAAAATGAGATTGTCTTGTCGCCTTTGGATCTCTTCAGATGTTTGGTGACAATGTCCATGGTGATGTTCTCCCATTTTCATGACTGTATAGGCAATGGATGCATCATCCAATTAAACTTCTTCCTCTCTGCCTTCACTTTCTGATAATCCAAGCACTTTGATGTGTATTCAACAATCTCCTTCTTCATGTTATCCCTCTGATAATAATCTCAGAGATATTGATACATCATTGTGTTTCCTGGGTGAATAGAAAAATCTGAACTATGTTCATCATCCAAAAGTTCCTTCTTCATCTCAAGACATGATAAATCATATAATCTTTTTCCAAATATAACAATTACTTCTTCATTAAAATTTAACTTTGAGGATTTCAATTTTTTGATAGATTCCACTTTCATATGAATTCCCATATCATCCATCTGAGAATCCGTTAACCTTTCCAAAAGAAATGGTTGATAAATCATTTGTGAAAGGATTGATGATGTTCCATTCCTTATGATTCTAATATCCCTCTTCATCAAATCTAAGAGGATTGGATCCTTCTCAATTCTCATCAATGATATAATCTCTAGGTCCTTTCTACATAGAGAAATGGCGAACATTTTTTCTTTTCCAGTGTGGTAATGGATTGAGTATTCATATTCTTTGATCATCTCTAACCATCTTCATTGACTAATATTCATACTTTTTCGGTGTGAATATATACTTGAGGATTTTGTGGTCCATATATATTTCAAACTTCTCCCAAAAGAGATAGTTCCACGAAATTATTAAGGAAAATATCATAACAGCCAGCTCTTGATCATGTGTTGGATAATTCTACTCATTATCATTCAATTTCATTAAAGCATAGGAAATGAAATTTTCATTTCTCATTAACACACAGCCTAGGCGCTTCTTTGAAGCACCACTGAATACAACAAAAACTTCTCTAATTGTGGGTAATGCGAGAATAGGTGCAATGATATGCTTCCTTTTAAAATAATTGAATCTTCCTTTGCATTCACCTCTGCAGAAAATCATTACTCCCTTCCATGTTAGCTTGGTAAGTGGGTTGGACAATCATGAGAAATTTCTCACAAATCTTCGTTAATATCTAGCAAACTTCATGAAGCTACATATATCTTTTACAGATGTTGGCCATGGACATCCCTCTATTGCAGCTGTAATGGAGGGATCCACAGATATACCAATGATTTTGATGATATGATACAAGAATGAGACCACCATCAACCAGAATTCACACATTCTATACTATTTATAGAGCTTATCCTTTTGCATGGTCTCATGTAAAGTACTTAGATTCTCCTCACTATCATACTTAGTTTTAGAGTATATTAGAATATCATATATAAATACATGAAAAAAATTGTCGAGGAAATATCTAAATACCTTATTCATCATGTCCATGAAGATAGTTGGAGCATTAGTGAGTCTGAAGGGAATTAATATTAATTCATACTGTTTGTATATAGTATTGAATGAAGTCTTGGTGATATCTTCCTTCCTCACCCATACTTTATAATATCTTGACTGAAAATCAACCTTGGATAAGTATTGTGATCCACATAGCTTATCAAACATGTCATAAATTCATGGGAGAGGATACATGTTCATTATCGTGTTTTTTTGTGCTCATGATAATAAATGCAGAGGCTCACTGACCAGTCCTTCTTCTTGATGAAGAGGACTGGTGCACCCCTTGGTGATGCACTTGGGCGTATAAACCACTTGTCCTGATTCTCCTATATTTTTATCTTAATCTCCTAAATCTCCATAATAGCCATTCTATATGGAGTCCTAGATATTGGAAATGCACCAGGTTTTAGATTAATAGATATTTCGACATCTCTTCTAGAAATATGTCAAAAAATTCCCCGTGAAACATTTCAGAGAATTCTATTACAATAGGCAAGAATTTAAGGATATATTCCACCATAGATTCATTCATATAATCCAAATATGCATACACATAGACAGTAATATCTACACATGAGATGATGAAGCTAAAGAAGATTCATCTTCCACCATTCGCTTGTAAAGAATCCGGGGTCGATTCTCCACATAGAGAGTTATTTCCCTCTCACAGAAATTTATGTTGGCTCTATATAGGGAAAGACAATCCATGACATGAATTGCATCAGATTACACCAGTGGGAGTATTATGAGGTTCCCCAAGAGGTTCATTCCAACTATTATGACACGGGGGAAGCTAATTTCATGGGTTTCAATGATTTCCCCTTTTACCGTAGTCACCGAAATCATTACTTCCGTGATTATTGGTGGTGTTGGGATTTATTTACTAAACATTAGGGATATAAAAGAATGTGTAGAACCAGAATAAAAAAGTATGTTTTATATTCATTAATTAATAACTAGAACACCTATAACAATTTCATTTTCGGTGTTCTCTTCGGCGGCAGTGATAACAAACGCTCACCCTAGCTACTTTGGAGGTTGTTGGTTGCCCCCGAAAACCCTTGGTTTAGATCACTGATTTTCAAGATGACCCATTTCATTGAAGATGATGTAATTAACAATGTGTTGAGGTTCTAATGGAACGTTCCTCTCCTCTACCAATTACATATGTTTTTGTTGTTGATAGATAAAAACTAGGTGCCCGTCTCTTCCACACATAACGCTTTTCCTTGTCCCCTTCAGGAAATTTATGGTGTGATTCTTTATGCTCCTTTTCCATGTGGGGTGATTGATCTTCTTAGTACCATTGGATTTATCCATAGTACTACAATTATTTAAGTCCAACTTTGGCTTCTTGTACCCATGATTCCACTAAGAATTTCTGATCTCCATTTCAACCTTGTGGTAACATCGTACATTTTGTTCGTAGTTGTCGAATTCATTGATCACCAAGGCTTTTCGCAGGCTAGGCATCATCCCTCTAAATAAGAGACCAAACTTGAATTCAGGGGTAATGACAAAGCTTGAGTTGTATCATGAAATCCATGGGATATTTTCCTTGTACGCTCCGACATATTCCTCATCATTTTTCCTGAGGTTAAGGAAGTCCCATTCCATATTAAGATTGAGGGTGAAAAGATAATATTTATCGAAAAACATATTATGTAAATCCTTCCATTCCAACACAGCAGTATCTTCTTCATGTTGCATATTTTTGTTCAATTTCCTCCATTTATCGGCTTCACCCTCCTTACTATAATCAAACAGAAGACGCTTCTCTTGTTCAGAACATTGAATGATGGAGAAGATCATTTCAATGGAGTTGATCCATTGTTATGTGATTGAGGGATCAGATGATTCATTAATATTTGGAGGCCTTTGTCTCACTAATATGTCGATAGTGCCTTGTTACTTCTTCGGGGGTGGGTGAGTGTTCCTCTTGACCAATGTTTCAATTCAAAGCTTGAGTTAACTGAGAGAGTATTATGACACTATTTGTCATTCCCTCTCCCATCAGATATGTGATCTCATTAGAACATTCATTGCATTGATCTTTACTTCCTTTGTGAGCCAGAGTCCTCCTATTACCACCTATTGGCTGGAATAAAAGGAAATATAGGGGTAACACATAATTTTTAATTCAAGTACAAACAGATGACTTGTAAATAGATTTTATCTCCTTAACATATGAATCTATAGGCTTCAATATATGTTATACATGATCTACTTTCTAACATATATTCTTTGGTGAATTTTTTTTAATTCCATTAATAATGGTAATACGTAGAATCTGAATTTACCAATGCATATATCCTAATAGATTCATAACCAAGAGTGTAGAAAGGCCCTTTGTCGTGTACTGGATACCCCGAGTCAAGGATGAAACTCCTTGATTGGGTTTTCACACCTTGGTAGATCTGTTACAGATCCGCCCATACATTCTTTTTTCAAGACATGGATGTATTTTCCTGATAAACCACTTACTCAATACTGCCCCAAACATAGCGATGTTTTTATTATACATAGTATTGTCTCTAAGGCTTTAAAAGCATTTTATATTCTTAATCCCAAAAATTACTAAACATATCCTCTGATACCAACAATAACAACCATTTACTTTATTACATACTTTAACATGATTTATTACATAAACACATAACTTCATTCACAAAGGAAGACCAAGAGGTGTAGTTTCTTTGGGGATTAGGAACATTACATCACAACTTAAAATAAGAAACATAGCATCGTTATTGAAAACCTCATTTACTTGACCACTACATTATATCGTACTTAACATTGCATTGGATAACCTGAGACTTGCATAAGTAAATGGTGAGATATAAATCCCAATAAGGGAATAAACATAGAATAAAATGAGGAATACAATACATGTTAGACAATAGGTATATAAATGAATCACAAGAGAGACCTGAACATAAAGGCATAAAAATAATGATAATCCTAACATGGAGAAGTGGCAACAACACATAACATAGAATTAGTATGAGCCAATGCACATTACACATAGGGCATGAGTAATACCAAATTGAACCTGTAGCACAAGTAAACCCTAATTTCACTTGAATTATAATGATTCAACACCCATTGCACATGACATATCATGATATGATACCTTACCCAATGCATTGGAGTGCTATTGGGGAAAACCCTTCCTAAACATTTCATTTCATGAATAAGTGTGATGCATGGATCATATAACATAGAATCAATCAACATAACAAGTTAATAAATGATTAAGGAATTTTTAATAAATACATGAAAGTAACATTCAATATTTATATTTGCATAATATTGAATATCCTTGATAGAGAATGGGTATAGAATTAACTACACAATGATCATGGATTGGAAAAACATGGTGCAATTTTAGTAGCATAACAGCGTGAAATAAGAATTCATAAAAATAGTTTATGAGAGAGAAATGTATGTCTCATCATATATATATGGAATGGGAAGTAATTGAGTAATATTGATACATATCTGATGATTAATTATGGAATTCGGATTAATAATACAATATAATTTCTTTAATGTAAATGAGGAGAGAGAAATTCCATACCGAATTTCGGCAAGGTATTGTTTGTAAATGGGAGGCATTAATCTGAGAGAAAGGGGTCTCTAATAATTAAAAATTAAATATGGATGTATGGGATAGGATAGAAATCGTACCACATCATTTGTAATTGAAATTAAAAGAGCATAACATCATTTTAAAAATTGGACAAAAATGAGAATGAATGAAATCCCTTACTTGGAAGTGTGATAACAAATGCTTTGGAGGGGCATGAGAGAGACTTCTTGGGAACATAGGGAACTATGGGATTACTCTTGAGAGTGTATTGTGGATTTTGGATAAACTCAAAATTCATTTTGGAAGAGGAAGTGGGAGTATTGGTGGGGAACCATAGGTGGGAAAAGATAGGGAATACATTATTATTTAGGTTTGGGACAACTCACATTAAACTAAAGAAATCCACAAACCAAACCATGGTTTTTGCCAATAGTTTTTGCCCAAAGGGAATGGAAAACAATATTTTAAGAGGCCAATGGATGAAATAAATAAAATAATAGGATTTATTATGTGGTGATGAGTAACACTCACAAGGAAAACAATTTGAAAAGACAAAATTATATATTTTCCTTGAAGGGTCCACTAAGGATTTTTAAAATAATTAAATGAAACCCAAAATCACATTATATTAATGGTAAAACATATATTATCCTGAAATAATGTATATAGTATTTTTTACATTACTATTGGGTCATTATGATGTCATAAAACAGAATATATATTTAAAAAATATCTAATTTTTACCCAAGAATTCGACTATCTTAGAAAATTATGTCAAATTCACCATTGGATAATTTAGACATCCTAATTCAAACAAATCATTTTATATAAATAATTTTCTAAATATGTAAATTTTAACTTATAAAAAACCCAACATTTATCGATATTTCATTCAGTTTCACAAAAACAACTTTCAACCCATAATTAAAATAAAAAATCCACTCATAAAATTATACGATCATTTATATTTAATAAAAATTAAAATAATAATATTTATATCATTTTATTAAAGTATTTCTTTTTAAAAATCCATTAATTCATCAAAGTAGATTTCATAGTTGAATATTAAGTAAAAATTCTATTTTTTCTCTAAAAAACTATTCACAATGTAACAATAATTAAAGGAATGTATATTCTTCAATACCAAAATAATGTACATAATGATAGTACTATTGTATTTTTTTCATAACCCCTTATAATACCCATGTAATATAGAAGGGTAAGGTGTACGATGGTGACAATCTCTTGGGGTTTCACAGATATCTTTGCTCATGTGGTAATCTCTATTAACATCTAATTCATTCATAGTCAGTTCTGATCAATGTTATCATGTTCAAGATCAGATTGGCCTTGGTCAAGAGAGAAGCCCAATGATTCCACCAGCATTCTTAATCTCCAAAAAATGGGCTTCATACGGGGTATGCTTGATGGATGAGGAAATTTCTTCCTTTGTCTGAGTAAATTGCATTTGTTCAAGCCCTAAATTTATACCATTATGTGATTAGTATTCAATGGCTATATTAGAAATAGTCACAATTGATAACAGTATTTTTAAATCTAGAAACATAAAAACAATGAATTTAAAATTTTATGTAACCATAATAATAAATTTAATTATATCAAGAGGAATTTTTTGTTAATGAATATTTGTGTTTTTTTACATATTTTCGTTAATGAATATAACTTATTTCATGGGTTTCAAATTATTTACATGTTCAATAAAAATTTATATAAAATGTGTCAACGTTCCTTCCATGATTATGTAGAAACTATGGTTCCATGGTGAATTATGTAATTCCCATTGACCAATCCATTTTTCCTTCACCCATGTGTGTGTAAAAAATAATTGTAAAAATGGAATATCCCATGTTGTGTTGAGGTTGTTTTGGAAATAAAAAAATAGTACCAACCCAGATAATACACAAGTAGACATGAGGAATGTTGTAACTAATACATAGATCATAAAAATAAGTTTTTTCATTTCTCAAATGTGTATTTATTATCCACTCAATAAATAAACAATTAAAAAATATCCAGATTGTCTAATTTAAATAATTGTTTATTATTATGTTATGGATTATTTATTTCATGGATTCAAGGCAAATATTAAATATATAAATGAAATAATTTGAAAATATTTCTTATAAATAAATAAATTATCTGTAAATATATTGTCATAATATGTTTAATCAGTTATGTAAAATCAAATTAATATTAACAAAATATGTATTAGAAAAAAATATATATTTATACACATGATAAAACCCCCTCAACTAGATATTATGTCAGTCATGGTCTTTTATAACCCAATTATGAATGAAATGAATATAACAAAATTTTTTACCTTCCCCCACTTGAACACTAAAATTTATCATTGAGTTAATATGATGTTTTTGGATTGTCTTAACCATATAGAATCAAGATAAATAATCCTTGATATACATGATTTACACAAGTGTCAGGAGTTCAAAATATCTATGATAGGATTTCAAGATTGGGATTCCACTCAACGGATCAAGGATCTGGATGCTTGTAATAGGTAAAGTCATAACAACATAAATACATTATAGTAAACAGAGCAACCCTCATCGCAGTTATGAAATTGGGCATATGGAGATGTGACAACGGAATATCGAAGAAACAAGATATTCTGAGTTCATTGTTGATGATTATATTAAATTAGTAAAATAGTTTGAGACATTAAAAAAATTAAATATTATTATTAAAATAAATTGTAATCAATAAAAGTATTATAACAAACTTGTCATTTAAATTTTAGAATAAATGGAAATATCATCACACACTTTTTCCCTAGGATCTATTTTATATAATGAACATATCCATTTTTCAATAAATAATAATAATTTCTCAAATTCCGTCTGGTTTTGTTGCACCATAGACAAAAATCTTACACGCTAGAATCAAATGTTCTTGATCTACCTACTATGTGGGAGAGTGATTCAGAGTTCATTTTCTATAAAAAAATATTAATTATATGAATCATGTTGAATATTTTATGATTTTGGATATGTATAGTTACATGATGACGTCTAAAGAAAATAATTATCCATATAGCATTGTTAATTATCTCATTGGTTTTTACTAGGATAGAGAAATATAAGAATATTTAGAGATCTGAAAAGTTCTGTTTGGATTATGATTTTAGTGCATGCACATACTGATCCTCACATGGTAAATTTCATTGGATACATTGAGATCCCATATTTTCTATTGTTTAAAATTCCTAATGAACTACACAATAATCTCATTCTTGCATAACTACCTAAGTGATACATTAGTTTTGTTTCATATTTAAATATTACCAACATTGATAAGAATCCCTAATATATTCTTACTATTATTTTCATTGTATATAAAGATACAAAGATTGAAAATATTTTTGTCATTATATTGAATAAATTTAAACCATATATTAATATATGTATTCCTATATCTTGTTCACAACAACATTTCAAGAAGAGGATGACAACAGGACATGAAAGGGGATGGGATTCTATATATTTCACATGTGGCATGAAGGGACACTAGAAGATAAACTATAACCATCCAATAAAGAATGGTCAGCTTCTGGACTGTTTTTATCAGGTTCAATTTACCTATTTTTCTAATTTTTTTTAAATATAAATTTTTTTATCACATGTATATTCAAATACAAGAACTGTGTATATAATGAATGATTTAACATAGAGAGGTAGATCTATAATCAGTGAAAAGAGATGATCTTTCTGTGGTGTAAAATGATTAATACCATCTCACATTTCCACCTAAAATGATATTGGATTTTGAAAGATTTTTACTATTTTTAATCTTTTAACAAAAAAATTATTTATATTTCCGAACATGAATCAGATGTATTTATTTTCTAATTTTGGAATAATTATTTCTTCTTTATGAAATATGGAAATATTTATGGAAAGTAATATTAAAATAAAAAATTATTTC
Source organism: Viscum album (assembly GCA_963277665.1). Lineage (NCBI taxonomy): Eukaryota > Viridiplantae > Streptophyta > Magnoliopsida > Santalales > Viscaceae > Viscum > Viscum album. The sequence continues at coordinate 1,191,680,862 of OY728121.1, read as the reverse complement.
ATTGGGATTAGACAATGTATTTGTAATAGACTATAAAACATATTCAAAATTTTCATATCACACCAAACTATGAAATCAATGGATCAGTCATTAACCAAAAATAAATTGACTATGTTACATATAGATGGATATTTTGATTCTTTTAACAAGAAAAAATTAGTGTATGTCATTCATGTTTAAATTAAAAAATGATCAAATACCATTTATTAGAAAAGGTGAAGGGTCTGAGGTTCTTTTTTAATTAGTTCATAGCTATGTCTTTGGACTATATCTAGTGTAATAAAAGGGTGGATATTCATACTTTATAGCATTTACAAATGATTTTAGATGATATTTATATATCTAATTTATTTGGTATAAGTAAAATTCCATTATGATGTTCAATTAATAAAATAATAAAGTTGAGAACCTAATTTGTAAACAGATTAAGGAACTTCTCACACAATATGATTGATAATATATAAATTATGACCTAATTGATTATTTGTGGGGGTTTCAAAATCGATCTTAACTCACTCTTCCTTATACACCTCTCTGGAATTGTATATGTGAAAAGACAAGGCACACCTAGTTATTTTATGTGAGATCAATGATTAATATTTTGATTGATTCATTATCCATTTTGGGATATGCACTATAAATAGTAGAAAAATTTCTAAATGAATTTACAACTAAATTGGATGAAGGTACGTTGTACATGTTATGGAGTAGAATGAAACTCATTTATTCATACACAGATATAAGGGGTTATGAATAATTTTTTAATGAATATTAAGGTAAAAACATGCACCTCAGGGATCAAATTGTACCTTTATAGGATACCCTAAAGAAATATGTTGATATTACCTATATTACCCTGAAACTAAAAGGATATTGTGAAATGACATGCCATATTCCAAGAGATGATGAACATATCAAAATAAAGAAGTGGGAGTGAGATATAAATTGATGAACATGAGGATCAGTCTATATAATATTTAGAACAAGAACATATTCCCAAAATCGCAATAGAAATATCTATTCTAGTGACAAAACCACTAAATAAAAGTAGAAGAGTTGTTATAGAACCATAAAAAGAAGGTTTTCTCTTCACCAAAGATGTTGAATCATTATTAGTCAATAAAAATTATCTTCTATCTTACATGGGATTAGTAATTAGTAGATATGTTTTCTAGTGTAAAGAAGTTATTAATTCAAATATGGAATCCATATACAACAAACCATGTACATATTTTGGTAATCCAACAGAGGATACAAAATCCATTGGTTATAAAAGGGAATTAAAAATTAAACATGAAATGGTAGATAATGTAAATAATGGTTTCAAAATGGGTAAAACATCCTCGATTCATTAACTATTATGTGACCTTTTGACTATTTCGTATACACAAATCTATATGATTTATATGTTTTATTTGGCATTTCAAGACTATAAGATTTGATAAATTTATTCCAAAAATAGCCTTTATTAAGGTGTATATTAATAAATAAATCTTAATGAAACATCCTAATGGGATTATAACTCCATTATCTTAGCATAAAATTGAAAATAATAAATGCTTAATTTCTGGAGTAAGGTATGTATCCATGTATTGAAACATTCAGTATCATGAATCCATACAATAATTTGGTTTTATAAAGATTTAATGTGAGAAATGAGTCTACAAATGGTTTAGCAGATGTTTAGTTGTTTTCATAATAGTATATGTTGTTGACATATTACATATTTTTAATGAAATTGCAGTATTGAAATATGATAAAATATAGTTAAATTACTTCATCACCATAATGAAATTAGGCGAGGAAGCATAAATTATTGGGATCAAGATACATCATGATAGATCGAAGAGGAAATTCATCCTAAGTAATTGTACATATAATTCAGGAAACTAAGGATATTTCATCTGAAATAGTCTCAGGATGACATATTCTAGAAGATATTCAATGTTTATATTATTTTCCTATGGAGGATATGAGGAACTAGTTCATAGAAGATATTCAATGTTTATTTTCACAACAAATAAAGATGTCATTAAATAAAAAATTTCAAACATTTTAACATTGAATGGATGTCTATTGAGTTGGAAGAGGTCAATGCAGGATGTAGCCATGTATTATATAGTAGATTCAGAGAATATGATGGTTTCTGAGGGAAATAAAGATAAAGTAAGGATGACAAAATTTATCCAATAATTTAATGTGTTCGTAGAATTAAAGTCACTATCACACTAAATTATGATAATACTATTGTGGATTATTTTTCAATGGATCAATGTCACATCATTAGAAAAATAATATAAATTATAATTATAATTTCTTATGGTATTTTTCTCAGTGTGTTGAGGTTATATTGAGAAGAATTTACATATAATAGATCATAATGTAACCCATTACTAAATCCTTTGATTATTATAAGAATGATTACAAAGGGATGTCTATAAAATTAAATATGCAATTAGAATTCATCCGTGTTATAGTATTTTTGGATTTCATTTCCTAAGAGAAAATATTTTTAATTTGATTATATATGTATTTTTTGTTATAGATATTAATAAGATATCTTGTTAAATATTTTACATTATTATATATTAATTTAATTTAATAATTTTCAAGTTTTCTGTCACATTAATTATGTTATATAACTTCCCAGTAATGATGAGAATATTGAAATGTTATGATGATATTCATCAATATAGTTCTAACATCATATAATGTTCTATTATGAGACATATAGTCAATGACTATCTGGTCAGAGTACTTGTAGGATAATGAGACTTCTTCTTGTTAATTTTTCACATGGTCATCTATAAGTTGGGGGATCATGAGAACATACACATAAATTTTAATTATTCAATCTTCTTTGTTATCAGAATTTTCATTTTACCATAATGTGTAATGGTCCATAAATATTATGATTATCATTAATGCATTTCATGACTCAAATACTTATAATTACTGAAAAACTGAGATTCCATATGTTTTTGTAAGTTTGGGTAGATTTCTTTCATCATGATTTTTTTTATTAATTGATAATTCAAGGAATTATTTATCAATTCCATATTTATAGAATTTGACTTCATGGCCTTTTCGTTTGACTAGAATGATCAAATTTAATTCCATGGTCATGGCATAATGATGTGTTTATTTTATATATTCAATGTAATACATATCATGCATATAGGTTGATAAAATATATTTGAAACACTATTGATGTGATAATGGGATAAGGGGATTATATTACAAAATTGAGAATTCTTATGTGGTTGTAGTTGATTCAATATAAAATTATTTTTCATTTATTCCACAACCCATTACTAGATCATAGTTTTCTTGTGTTAGGTGTACTCAACTAATTCTAATGTAATAGATTCCCAATTTTTCATAACCTCAATGTTTCTATTTATCAGGAATAAATTCTAATTGAATTTAATCAATGGATAAAATGTTTTTCTCACTGTGGTGGAATAATTTTTTTCACGGTTTATTGATCATATAAATTAAATAGAAAATTTATTCATTTTACTATGAATAAAATATATTCTTTATTATGATTAATATTTATTAAATATTTATACAGTTTTTATATTGTTAAAATATTTATTCATGACTATTTTTTCTGATATTCAATAAATGTTTTGTAGAATTAAAGAACCATGACTACATCAATTTATAAATATAAATTTAGAATCCAGAAATATTATATTTATCATATCTTGTGTTAGCAGACGACCTAAAAAATATTTTTATTATTATATGTAATGGTGTTTGTTAATGATTATTATATTATTTAATAGATAAAATTAAATTAAATAGTTTTTTAACATAAATTGCAGCCTTATAAATATATGTTCAGGTCTATTTTGTAGTGTTAATCATGTTTTGAAAATTGTTACAAAAAATAGAAATATCCCTCCATTCTTCTTTATATCTTCCTATCGGGAACCATAATAAAAATAGATATTTCATTAATATTGATGAATATTCATGTGATTGTTAATAAATATTATATATAATATATTTATTGTGCTATCATCTGGAAATTAATTACACTCACATGGAGATCAAAGGAGAACATGCAGATCACCACTTGTGGGATTCTGCACTTGGATCCTCCTAACGTAATTAATGTAATCCTTGATGTTCTTATATATGAACAACATCATAAAAAAATAATTATCCTTGAAAAGGTAATCTATTCTTCAAGGTATAAATTTTTAATTAAAAATTAATATATAAAGGTCATATATTGGCATTTTTAGAAAATCTATATTATATGAATCTTGAATATACCACCCACCAAAGTGCACATCATCTAAAACTTGAAGCTACAATAAAATAAACACAATATAATATTAGTATAATGAAGATAAAATATTATTATGGTTTTGATGAAATTTAAATATGTATATGAATAAGTAAAATGTATGTTTTCAATTAAAATGGTTACCTAATTTTGAGAAACCGACTTTAGATGACCCTATGTGGGCTAAAGGAAGGACTTTTGAGGATATATGTGAAGGAAAATATTTTTGATGGAGTTATATTTATTTTCAATGGAATTTATTGTTTAAAAATTTGTTTCAATGAAATATAAATATTTCATTGATGTTAATATGTTGAATTATTTTTTTACAGTCTTTGGAAGAATCCAATATATCAAAGCATGATTAAAAAGTTATCGTTCCTTAGATAAATTGATTAATAAGAAAGATATGTGAGTATTACTTCTTGTACAAATAGAGGTAAGGGTTGAATCTGTATACACAAGTATTACCAAATTATTTTATTTTTATTTTTACACCCATTAAAATGTCAAAACATCATTACTAGTAAGTGTGAATGGATCTTTGATGCTAACAAACACAATCAAAACAAATTAAAGAGTGAAAATGAATATAGAAAAAACACATTATATTTTTACTAGGTTCATTATGATGTGGTTGATTGCATATTTTATAGGTTCTGGATGATCTGAGACATAGATTTTACACTTGAAAATCAATTAAAATTTACAATTGGTTTATTTAGGTATCATCCTAAAACCATGATGGGTATGAATTTACCACTTCCCTCAAAATACTATCATCCCACCAAGGTTATTTATAATAGATTCTCCCCATTGTTATTCCTAAAGGAATCCATCCAGTGTTGAAAAACACATCACCAATCCAAGGATAAATACTGCAAAAACTTCAAGGATTCACTAGAACACAAAAGATATATTTCAATTAAAGATATTAATATATGATGATTCTTACTGCACAATTTTACTATAATTATTAGACTCCCACTAAATATTAACAATAATAATCAAATAAAAGTCATCATAGTATAAAATTTTGAACGCTTAGAAGATATCAAATCCCCTTTAGCTCTTTTTAATATGATGATGATCAACATAATTTTACTGAACACCCTACCATTTTTCATTATACTCACATCACTAAAAGATATCACTTTAGATCAACCAAATACATCAAATATTAAATCATAGATTTATTCATGTAATAAGTAATATAAATTTTATTTTCATCAAAAAATTATTTCATGAATGATGATCATTCATCTCCCATTCTTTATGTAACAACACTAATTTTCAATTCACCTACTTTATAATAACAAATTTCACATGATAAATATTAATTAATGAAATTCTCCATATTTATTTTTTAGTTAGTTGTGAAATAATATCATAGAACAGACTAAATCATTATGAAATTTAGATAATGATGAAACATTATAGTTTTTGAAATAGAATTTTTGGGTTCCTAATGAAATCCATAAATCAATAGTATAAGTCTCACAATAACACATCAAACATGTATAAATGGTTTACAAGGATAAAATTATTCATCCTATAAGATTATAACAAATCTATACATCCCAAATACAGGAATCATAGGGAACTCCACTATATCCTCAATTATGGTTTATACATCAAAAACCATCATATTGGATAAGAAAATTGATGAAACCATAAAAATTCAGCTAATGAAAATCATTCCATGGGAGGTCATAACAGATTTTGAAATAAAAAATGTTGCATCATGACCCGAGATCTACTAAATGGTGACCTGATCTGGTTGGCTACATTCCTTCAATCATGCCTCTTCATACAGTAGTGGGTGTAGAGTAGCATTGAGGTTCAGGTAAGCCATTTGAGGGGGACAATACCCTCTTTTATCATAATAAAACACCGATTGAAGAAAAAAACAATAACTAAGTGTATAAGTATATAAATTACTATAACTATACCAGATCATATGTTATTCAATATAGGAAAATGTAATAATCAACTGAAATGGAAAACATTCTATGATAATGTGAATGTAGAGTGTATACAATGAAATGAAATGTAAATATAGAACAACTCCCATGTGGTCCACAAACATCTTTTGTTTACCTCTACAATTCTACAATTTGAAACAAAAGCATAGCCCATGTCCATTCCTGTATCCTTCCCAATAACAAAAAAGGCTACTTTGGTGATGATTATATGGCCAGAATAGTGTGTGAGTACAACTCATTAGGCCACCGCCAACGTTGTCTAAAACATGTCCAGCCAAATTATCGTGTAATATATTTTATAAAGCAATAAATATAATGCATAGTTAGATTGTTATCACATTTCTATTTAATCTTTAATCATAACATTAGGCCCCTTTTCAATTCATGTTTTCCATTTTAATCATCATTCATCATTATCATTAACATGGTGTTGAATTTCATGTCAAGAACCCCAATCTCATCCATTGTAGCTCGCTATGCCTATCACTCCAAATTTCATTTAGTGTAGGTTTCTAGGCCTGACACCCCCAAATTTCATGTTGTGATAACTATTTGTGACGAATTCCATGACTATTTCCCAACATCTAATCAGTTTAGAAGGTCATGTCTAGTACCATAAAAATATCAACCATTTAATCATTCATTAATTCACAAGAATTATCCATCACATTCAATTGCCAATCTAATGATTAGTTAAATATTTTTAAGTACATTAGATAACTAATCAATTATACATGCTCATAAATCATAAATTAATAAATCAATTTATTAATCTAACAACAAAATTCTCATTCCATAAATAATTCTTTACAATAAATTATACATATAAAATATTAGCATTACATAATTAATTATCATAATTAATTATCTTTGATCAATATCATGTAACATAAATAAATCTCATCATTAATTATTTTACATACACAAACATCATTTTATAATTAATTTCCCCCAATTAATTATCTTAACAGAAGCAATTCAGTATCACGATTATAAAATCTCAGCCCGTATCCAATATCCCTAAAATAAATATTTCGAAAACCACTATTTGTTTGATTCATGATTCAATTATCAAATAACAACCAAGGCAATAAAAATTGAATTCCACATTCTCAATTAATCAAATTTATGAAATAAATTATCAAGTGAAGCATGAAAATCCCAAAACTCACATTCACATATCAAATCCACGACTATGGGAGTTCAATTAAGATAACCTAACTCAGTTTATTGATTGATGTAATCCCAAAAAAGATCCCCAAGATCCGAGAAGCACAATGTCATTGATGAATATATAGATCTAAATCCCTAAACAAAAATTAAGATTAAAGGCTTCAAGATCATTCCTTTCTATATCTAGATCAACCTTACCAGATCTATATCTCAACTAATATGTTTAGATCCATGGAAACGGTGGAGGTATTCCATGAGAATATCATATAATGATAGAGGAATGAATTAGAGAATCATTGAGATGAAATAAACATACTAGGGAGAGAGAAGATCATCAATATGCACATTCAATCTAAAAGAACAATGTTTGAATCACATTGTATTATCTTCAGAAGGGTCTATGATAACCAAAAAATTTTCAAGCCAGATCCAAGGATAAACTGTTTGAGTATAGGATAATTATATTTTTTTAGAAATTATTTTAGGATAATTAATATCACACACATTGTTTCCTGGGCATCGGTGCAGAGTTAGGGAAATGAGTACACCAACTGTGCAGACCTCACTGTCCAAGTTTGAATGCATAGATTGGTATAGTCTCATAGGTTTTAGAACCATACACATATTGTGCACAACCAACTATCCATTAGTTCTTCTTAAAAATCACCTGAACTACCCCCAAGAGACTACTCTAGTAGAAAGGTACATAAAACCCCCCAAAACGTACCTGAAAATGCACCCGAGATGACACCAGAAAAGGCTGGGATATTAAAATCTCTACATCATATAATAGCCCATCCTAGAGATGAACTCCAAAACATATCTATGATTCTGAAACAAAATGATAGGGCCATTAAACCTTCATTTCTGGATCATGTTCCTATTTTACCTCTTAAACAGTTCCATGTTCCATAACACATGAACTAACAAAAAGGTTGTTCTGTATAACACTTTCTCACTGTGACTCAGCACATGTATCAGATGCTCCTAAAAGGACGCATCTATATTGACATAAAAATCATCCTCATAAAACACATGAGAAATGTTAGGCTGATACTTATGTAATTATGACACATTTAAAACATCAAGCATAGAGATAGATTTTTATGGAAGAGTTAATCGTCAAATCACTAACACAATTCTCTAATACACCTCAACACAATCCTACAAACCTGGGTCCCAAAATTCCCTACCGATGTATCCAATGATGACCCAATATAAGGGAAAATTGAGTGAATAAATTATCACCCTCTGTAAAATCTAGGGAAATATCTATCTATGAACATATGACTTCCTCTTAGTCTCAGCAGTTGCCATATGATTCATAATCAACTGAACCTTCTCTAATTTCTCTTAAATGAGTCTCTATTCCAATAACTCTAACTCACCCACCACTAACAAACATAGTGTCGATCCACAAGGTCAACTATATGGTTCCTCGTATGGCTCCATCATTGTAGTTTCTCGATAACTATTGTTATAGGAGAACTCTAGTAAATCCATGTTCTTCTCCCAAGAACCACCAATTTTATTCAAAAATGCTTGCAACATATCCTCTTACACCAATATGGTATTCTCTGACTTCTCATATAACTATGGGTGGAATCACATACCTAGAAAAGCATTTTTACCATGTGCCTTCTATAATAAATTCCAAAAGTGTGATGTAATTTGTGAATCGGGATATGAAATTGTACTCTGTGGAAACCCTTTCAAATGAACAATCTCTCATATAAATAGTTCACCCATTTGTTCTACAATAACAGATTTCCTGATTGGAATGAATTTTGATACTTTATTATTAAATACATAGTAATCCAAATAACATTATTATACTTATGTTTCTTTGGAAATCATTCAATTAAATCTATTATCATGTCATCCCACTTCTGTTCGGGAATAGGCAATGGATGAAATAGTCCATCGGGTCATTGATGCTCTGCCTTAACCTACTAATTGGTAAATTATCTTATTACGAACAATGAAACCTCTGTTTTCATACTTGGACACCAAAACAATCATTGTAGTTCATGGTACATTTTTTTACACTAGGATGTACATCCCCCATTGAGGCATGAAATTCTCACATGAGTTCCTCTCACATTCTTGTAGGAATAAAAACCCAATTTTCCACATATATGATCACATCCATATCTTTTATCTAGTTTTAAAGTGTTTAGAAACCGTCAAGGATTTTCCATAAGGAAAGGAACTTTGGAACCTCATACTAAATATACCTAATCTATCTTTGGAGTATAGAATCTACTAATACAAATACCAGAGGCATCATATACTGACACTCTTGAAATACTACATGCATTTCGGCCAGCAAATTTCTCATCTTCCACTATGATCTCGACTCATATACCAACTGAGTTTGAGTTTTCATACAAAAGGAATTAGCCCCACTAATCCCCTTTTCTGGGGGTATATGGCTAATCAAAATCAATGGACCAATTATACTCTACCCATCATCACTGACAATGATTCGTGTCACCTTTTTAAATGATATAGTGCATTCTATTGTGATCCATAAAGTCTATAATCATTTCAGAAAAAAGATAGTGTCTCCAAAACATAAGATCATAAACCAATGTTTCTAAATGAAGGTCCTACGTAGGGTAATTCGATTCCAGTTTCCTCAATTACCAAGACTCGTAATTGATGTCACATTTCCCTGGCATCAACAAATCTCTTATTCTGATTTTAGAAGTATCACAATACATCATTTACTCCTCACCCGACATAGGTATGATCAATATTGGTGTTGATGTAATGAACTTCATTAAATTCATGAAAGCTTAATCACAATATTTTTTCTAATAAAACATTATCCATTTTTTTCAAACATGAATGTTGTTTTTCAATTCCAGAAATGTCAAAGATGAACCTATGGTAATAACCAAATAATCCCATTATGATATGGATATCAGAAACATTCTTGGTATTCTCCCAAGAAATCATTGCAGGAAATTTTTATGGGTCCACTACCACACCTTCTTCTTATATGATATTCCTAGAAAGTTGTACTATATCAATATAGAAATGAAATTTCGATATCCTATCATATATATGATGCTCTCTCAGAGTACCAAGGATGATATAATGATGTTGGGCATGATCTTCATGATTCCTAGAGTACACTATGATGTCATCAACAAACACCAGCGGAAATTGATCAATGTAGAGAAGAAATATCATATTCATCAAAGATATATAAATTGATGGAGCATTTTTTTAACCCAAAATGAATTACAATGAAACACATAAATGCCATACGTTATTTTGAATGTAGTTCTTGTTATACCAAAGGTTCAAACACTCACATAATGACACCCTGATCTCATATCGATCTTTCAGTACACACAAGGACACATAAACTGGTAAACAGATCATTGATACATGGAATATGATATTTGTTCTTCATGGTCATTTTATTCATCTTATGGTAATCGACACACTAGCATAAACTTGCATTAGACTTTAATACAAAATAATACACATGATCCCTAGGGAGTCAAACATTCACGAAAAACACTTTATCATCTAACTGCTTAAAAATCATTTTTAGATCATGAAGATCAATTGGATTAATTCTCTATGGTTGAATAGATATAATCTCATGCCTATTCATAATGTCAATATGTAATTACATATCTTTATTAGGTGAAAATCCTGAATAGACATCATGAATGACATCCTAAAACAGCACTACAATTGGTGGAAGTACATATACACTACTGCTCCTACTATCTAGCCAAAGAATACAAAGAAGGGTGGTGAGCTCTCCTAGTTTCTGAGTAATTGGCCTATCTTGGCTTTCATGGATATCTCATTCTTCATGATAAAAAAATTATTCACTCTTAGGAGATACAATGTTCACTCAACTATGGTAACAATCTGTGTGGGCTCAATATTCGACTAGCCGGTCAATATCCATAATCCTGTCGAAGCCTGTTTTGTCAATGACATAGATATCCCAATGAAAATTATACTCTCCATTCACTGGCCAAAATTCCTTCAATAAACTGATATCCCTAGACCATGTTCGCAAAGATGTATTGATATTTATCACTCCGCTTATAGACTCCAACTACAGGATCAAACCTCTAAAATGATATGATGATATTAATGAATGAGAGGCACTAGTATCAAACTAGGCAGTTGCTAAAGTAGAAGAAATTAGAATAGATCCTATTATTGTTCATGGACTAGCATCTATCTTCAAAATTGTAGGTTTCACTACATGTAATAGTATTTAACATATTCCATGTGGTGACATCCGAATCCCTAGATTGGAAACACGATGGTGAAACAAGTGCTCATATCATGAAGTACCACATACACAACCTCTTAATCCTCGGCCCATAGAGTTACAACTACCAGAACTATATACTGTTGAAGTCCCCATTCCCACACTCTGAATATGAGCATTTGTTTCCTTAGCACCAGCTTGCCACTGCATCCTACAAAACTTCTGAAGGTGCCCCGTCATGCCAAAAAACTGACACTCCTCTGCTGGTCATGGACAATGTGTATGATAGTGTCCCTGCCTATCACACTGATGGTAAAGCACATGATTATGATGCAGTGCAACTGTTCCTCTGAGATATCCTCCTTGCATTCCATTATCCTGACAATGGATATTGTAACTGTGCTTCCTACTCTTGGATGTCACACTCCTTGATCATTCTATTACAAATACATGTCCAATACTAGAAGCCTCCATTAGGTTCCCATCTATGATGAGAGACTGAGTACCAACTTTTGAGAATTTCATCAGCCTAAAAATATTTACCTAGGTATTATATTCACATTTATTTCCATCCTAAAATTGTTTTTCCGAAGAATCATCATCTTCAACCAAAATGGATCAGAACATTGTAAACCTATGAAAAGTTAAACATAATCAATTATAGTCATGTTTCCTTGGGTAATATGCATAAACAATGAATCATTCTCTTGTCTCAACATCCTAGCAATGAATTTCTCCATGAACTTCTTGTTAAATTCCTTCTATAACATCTCATCAGTTTATCCAGATCGTACCTGAATGTCCCAATAATATATCACTGACCCCCGTTTCATATAAGCATCCAACTTGACCCACTTCCAAGCTAGTGTATCCAAGTGATCATGTATCATTTATACAGATTCAATAAAAAAAATTTATCCCTTAGGTCAACTGTCTCTTATAAATGTAGGTGGGTGCTATATCTATAACCCCATTGTCAACTCAATTTTTTTTAATGAACCCACCCTAGGTATCTTACAATAAATTTCATGACATGAGAAATGTTCTCTCATAACAATTCCCCTTCTTCCTTATCCTACACCAGTGGTGCCTCCAATTCCCTATCTATAAGTTCATTACAGGCCACATCCCCCTATCTCTCAAGTAATAAGCATCATAGAGGCATATCTCTACAAATAAAAATTCCCGTCTTTGTTCTCATGATGCAACCTAATAACATTTATATAAGAGGATAAAAAACACAACAAGTTACATTTTTCTTTTCCCCCTTTTCTCTTGACACATTAAAAATTGAGGCCCTATCACCACTATTAACTATTCTACTCATAGATATTGGTTAACAAGGGTACATAAAATCTCATTAAATAATTAAACCATTACCTAATCATATTACCTAAAATTAATTAATTAAACTATTAATTAATTAATCATACTCATTTAAAAAATCATTTTTATCATTAGACAACAATTTATTCTCATTTTACATCATTATATCAATATGTCAATATGCAAAAACATTGAATTTTCAACAATATACCCATAAGTACTTGGATTTTCTCCCATTCATGCGTTTGTAACTCCCTTACTCAAGTTCATTATCAATACTTGACTCTTCGTAGTCACTTACCTACCATTCCCATAATAGTAAGTCAAAATCAGACGATTATTGAAAAGAAAACTCATCTAATACCAATTTGTGAATTCCTAACCTTAGTGCGACAAAACAGTGCCCTGAGTTGATTTCCCTCATACCCTCAAGTGCACCTCCCCATATGTTATATGCTGCTGACTAGCAGCAACAGTCTAGTAAGTCAGTCATGGAAAGACTATACACTCTTTTATCCAAATAAAAAAACATCAAAACCAAATAAAACAAGTTTGGATGAACATAAATAACCCAAACAATAACAATTCATATGATAATTAAAATAGGAAAATACAATACTGTACTAGACGGTAAAACATTCTATAACAATGTGAATGTAAAGTGTCTACAATTAATCTAAAATTAATGAAACAACCACTCCCAAGATGGTCACCAACCATGTTTGGTTCCCTCTCACATTCTCTAATCCCAAATAGCATTATATCCTAGGGTCTTTCTTTTATCATTTCCAAAAACAAAAAATTCTACTCAGGTGCTGATTAAGTGAACCGAATACAATGTGTGTACAACACAGTAGGCCAACAAATACGGTGTCCATAACAAGTCCATCCAAAAGATATGTTACGTATATTTATGAATAAATTATACAATGAATAAATAGGTAGTTATCACATTTTCATTTAATCATTATTCATTACATTAGACCCATCTTCAATTCAGGGTTTTCATTTGAATCATTATTCATCATTATGATTCGTTTTTTTGCTTGTCATGTAATGTACCACATTATGACTCACTGTATATCACCATGTCTATAACTCCCCATATAATTTGGTGTAGGTCCTCAGGCATAAAACCCAAAAATCTCAAGATTGTATAACTGTGGGGTAGGAACACCATGTCCAAGTCCCAACATTTATCTGTTCTAGAACGCCCAGCCTAGCACCCAAAAAAATATCATCAATTTATTTATTATTTAATTGACATGAATTATCCACATAATTGAATTACGAATCCTGATATTAGTAAAACATTTGAAGGGCCATCAGTTAACTAAACAATTAACTAAGATCATTACAAATTAATTAATTAATCAATTAATTAATCAATAACACAATTCGCATTTTATAAATAATTCTTTACAATTAATTATCCATATTGAAACTCAACATGTCATAATTAATTCATACCATTAATTATCTTTTATCAAAAATCAAGGAACATAATTAATTCTCAAAGATAATAATTTTACATATCCAAAGATAATTTCATAATAAATTTCCCCTAATTAATTATCTTCAAATAGTAAATTCAATATCATACTAACAATATCTCAAAAAATAACCCATCTCAAAATAAAATATCAATTTCGGAAACCCATTTTGTTTGTTTCGTGATTCAATTATCAGTTAATCATCGTGCAAATACCCAGTCCATTCCACATTCTTAATTACTCTAATTTAGGATATCAATTATCATGAAAAATATAAAATCCCTAAAATCAAATTTACATATCAAAGACAAAAATATGGGAGTTTTATTAAGACCATATACCTCAGTTAACTTATAGATTTTAACCCAATGGAAGCCCTCAAAATCTGAGTGGTGCGATGTCATTGATCAACCTCAGGATCTAAATCGCTATAAGTAATTTAATATCAAAGGCATCACGATCATGAATATAAATATCTAGATAAATAATCCTTGATCTATATCTTTACTCATAGATTTATATCCATTTAAATAGTGGAAATCATCTATGAATATATAAATGAATTATTGAGGAATGAACGAGAGAGGCAACGTGATGAAATCCACTAACTGTGATGATAGTGAATCTTCAATTAGAGGATAGGGTGGTTTCAAAAATGATTTTAAAATGATTAATCCCACACATATAGTATTTTGTTTATTGGTGAACGGTTAGGTAAAACCATTCACCAACTATGAAAACCTCTCAATCTAGGATACCACTCTTGGCACGGTTTAGTTGCATGGTTTTTCACACCCAACACAAAACTTGCACAACCCACTCTCTGTTTTTTCTTATTAAAAATCACAAAAATTCACCCCAATACACTACTAAAATAAGTACATCGAACACCCCAAATGTGTAACTAAAAACGTGCTTGAGATGACTCTATAAAAGGCCTGGATCATTCAAAAACACAATGACATAATAATTTATTCTTTGTGGATGTAGGGATTGTTGAGCCTCTATTTTTGATCTCTCATATCAATATCTTGATGTAATGATCATTAATTCATAAAAATGTAATTAGTTTTCATTATTTATAGATAGATCACCGCAACTCATGCATGCAACTAATCACATGAAGACACACTCATGATGAATGTATTAGTTGACGATATAATGATTGAACAAATTGATCATTTTCGTGAAGATGAAGTAAATGAAGAACCCTATAAAATACAATCGATGAATATATAAACATATTTTTTGATATAATAAAATTGATATCATTTTGGAAATAATCATACCAATTCTACTAAGTATTATATATTTTTTAATATTTTTATTTTATTCAACAACTACAAATACTTATTTTTTTTGAAGTATTCATTTAATTATAATGAATTATTTGATTTTAAATTCCCATTATATTTTTACTATGATTTGATGAAATATAATTATTATTTATCAATATGTAATCACAGTAATATATTTTTAATCATCATTAATTGGTTTTTATTATTACTTTTTTAGTTTAAAAACACATTTTTTTTAAAATATTTTAATGTGCATAATGCTTTTACTTTTTAATTAAAGAATATAATCACAAATAAATAATGATTTAAAAAAATTAAATATTACAAATCAATAAATATTTTCTTTTATACAAAAAATTATTATTTTGAATAATATAATTAAAAAAATCATTTACTTATTAGAAAATACAATTCTTGAAAACCGTCCTTCCATCTTATTTTGAAATTAAATTAAATGACCTATAGAAATTAATTTTTGAAAAATTTATTCCATGTTTTTAATAATATTGATTTAAATTATATAATAAGTTATTCTTAATTTTATTCATTATTATTATTGTCAATAGAATAAATTAATTATTTTGGTAGAGGTAATAATATATAAATCGGGACTTAAACTAAATAGATAAGTGTTATAATGATATAAAAACATTTCATAAATATATAATATTACCATATTTTATCCGTAGAGTGTATATGTATATATAATTTTCCACTTATTACCCTTTTAGGATGTGGAAAAAGTGTTTTCAACTTTTACCTTTAAAAAATTACAAGTGTGCCACTCATGTCACACCCCGACCAATGCATTATTTTAACTTAATTATTTTGGGATCTTATATGGGTGTGCACCCGTACACACAACCGTCTGTAGCACCCAATCACATTTAGACAATGTTTTATTATAAAATATGTCATTATTGGGGTGCGCGACCCTGCCCGCGACTGTGGTCTGTTCCCATTCTTAATAAGAGACTGTTCTATTTTATTAAATTTATTTTTACATGGCTGCGCAACTAGTCGTGTGACCGCGCACGCAACCGAGCACGCACTACTCTAGTGATCGGGCGTGTGACCGCGCACGCGACCGCGCACATGATCATGCACAGTGTTTAACTTCAATTAAAAATGATATTAATTTGGTTGGCTTTATTATTTTAGTTTTATTATTAGTATTAATATTAATTAAGTTACTATTTTAATTAGGTTATAATTTTAATTATTATTTTTCAGCTAATATTTTGATTTGGACGTTAATATTAAAATAAATCTTACAATTATAAAATAATTAACTCACTATTACTATTACCATTATTTTTGTGATTTGTGTATAAGTAATTCTATGTTGTTTTTAAGTTTCATTTTATTATCTATTTAATTATTTATTTATTATTTTTCCCCACCATTTATTTATTTATTTATATTTTCTTTTTCTCTTTTTTTTCTCTCCTCTTTTTTTTTCCTTCGTCCCTCACCCTATCCCGTCGCGCTACCCTTCTTCCCCCTTCCCTAACCCTATGCCGCACCCCCCTGCATTTCCCCCTTCGCGGCGCGATGCCCGCCTCCCTCCCGTCCGGCCCTCGCCGTGCCTCCATCTGCTTCGACCGCCACCCTCGCCTCCATCCCGCCCTTCCTCTTTAGCCGCCACCCTTGCCGCCGTCCCGTCCTCCCGCTCCGGCCACGCCGCACCTCCGGTCCCCTGTCGTCTCCGGTCCCCTGCCCCCTCCGCACTGTCAGCATCCCTCCGACTCCCCCTCCTCCCGGCCGGCACCCGACCGCCGTCGGCCGCACCTCCCGACCACCTCCGCATCCCCCCTTTCCATCCTCCTTCTTGTCCAGCCGACGTCCCACCACCCAGCCTCCTCGCTGGACCATCCGGATCCTCCTTGACCAAGCAAAACCTTGTCCAGCAGGACGCACACAACCCTTCGACCTCCGGAAGACCTCTCGGACCCCTCGCCGTAGGTGAGAAGTCCCACTTTTTTTCAACCTTTTAATTTTGTGGTGTTACGGTTAGGGTTTGCAATTCGTTTTTTTATGGTGTAATTGGTCCAATTGATTGTTTTTAGGGTTAATTGCATTGTTTGTGGTGTGGTTGTCATGCGGCGGAGTTTGCGCATTGCATTTGCGATGTTTCGATACCGAAGGTATGTGTTTCCGAATATATGTTTTGTTCGACGAATTAATTTTTAAATTTAATTAATTTAGTATACTCATTGATTAGTTTTCATGGTGAGAATATAGATTCTCTTAAGGTTTAATATGATTTAGATGTGTTTCGTAGTGTGTTTATTTTTTTTAAGAATGTTTTGATTTAGTGAAAGGATTTGAGGTGGTCGTGTTTAAAAGTGGTGATTTTATATTAAATGTTGTTTGATGAAATAATTTTCTTGTCCAATTAATTTACCATGTACTACAATTAATTTGTTTTGTGCGAAGTTTGTTTTGAAGAAAATTTAGTATGCTTTGATTTATTAGTTTTGTAAAAGGTATTGTGATATCGAGTGTGTTTATTGATAAAAACCCACAATGTGTCATTCACTGGGGTTTTATGAACTGTGCGCTTAGTTTATTAAATGATGCAAGGGCTGCATTTTATTTCGTTGGAGTCTGTTTCGGTATGCTTTTGGCCTTAGAAGTGGTTTTCGGGTGCGTTGTTGTTTCATGTTGTGTTATGTCTTTTTAAAATGTTTTATAAGTGGTGTAGATGGCTTATTTAATCTGTATAAATTATGAGATTCATGGTTTGCAATGATTTTGACGAGCGAGTGTTTTGAAGTGGCGCTATGATGTAGTTTGGGTGTGTTTCGTTTGTGTAAATTTTGTGGTACTAATTTTGATGTATTGCATAATTTGTTCATTTAATTTATTACATGTTTTGTGGAGTGCGCAGGACCCCGCTACAATGGTTTTGGGCCGCGGGTGTCGAGGTACCCCGCATGCACATGCATAAAGTAAAGCATATATATATATATATATGTGCAATTCACCTATGGGTGTGTGTATATATATTTGTAAATGCATGTGTGTGTGCGCTAAGTGTCAATTCGAGTGGTCGTCAGCAATAATGACATGATTGAGGTAGGTTTCCTATGCCTATGCCTTTAGTTTGAATTTCATAATTGCTTGCTTTCTTTGAAAATATGTTATATGTATCTATATGTTATACTTACATGTTATGAAATCTGGGTGCATTTGCTAATAATGGTTATGCATTTGTTTTGGAAAAAAATGTAATGTATTACAAATGCCATTTGTACTTTCATAAACTAATTGCATCATTTTAAGAAAGTGTTCAAGATTGTTTTTTATATATGTAACATGTAGATTGTTAAATTGGGATTTCTAAAAGGTTTTTCAAAGAGTTTAGATGATTATATGTGCAAAAATTAAAACTATTATTTGTGAAACCATAAAGCCTGTTTGGCCCTTTTGGAATGGTTTGTAAAATTGGAAAAAAACCCCTCCTAAGGCAAAACCCCTTGGTTTTAGAAAATGACTTGTATTTTGAGTGTACGAATATGTGCCTAATATTGGAGCTTATGCTTTATGTAATGTGAAAGTGGGGAATGTGCTTAAGGAGGGAGAACAGTGGTGAGAGGTTTAGCGAGTTTTTCGGATAATGAAAGTGTGACGTTCATTTCTTTTCTTTTGATAGAAGCTCACCACCTTTTTGAAATAGAGCACAATGGCAATCCCGGGTATCTAGGTGGGTGACCAGGACTAGTACGCTAGATGACACGGCAGAGGTTCGTCCCGGTTTGTCTAGCAGGATTGACGTAACAACACTAACTAAACATATGAATTTCTGAGGGTCGTGGTCTTCTAAGCCATGTTTTCTGAGGGTCGTGTCCTTCTAAGCCACGTTTTCTGAGGGCCGTGGTCTTCTAAGCCACGTTTCACCGAGGTACGAGGTCTCTAGGTTCCCACTTGTTCTAGCTACCTATAGGGATTAACAATAGTGCTGATATGTGACATGCTGCTTGTGATGTAACTTCATTTTCAGTGGTTTCATACCTGATGTCCTGTTTGTAAAAATCACATTTTATTCCAAACTGGTTTCATTTCATTTTGAAATGTTAATGCATGCTTGGAACCTATTTTGAAAATGTAGTAAGAGTGAAATGATTTATTTGAAAATGCAAACTCATTACTGATTTTGAAAAGAAGGGAAAACATTATTTTATTATATCTTATTTTCAAACAGGCATTTTTGGGATTTCTTATCAAAGGCAGAGGCATAAGACGTGGTTATATTTCTGGCTTTCCTACTGAGAATCTCGGTGCTCACGCCTACATTACTTTTCAGTTGCAGGGTTCAGTCTTGGATCACTTTTGGGAGCAAGTGTGGTTGTCGTACCGTGGTGATCCGTGGGGTCACCAGAGGTATGTCATGTTTCTTTGTTTATTCCTTTATCCGCTACCATGTTGTTCAATTTTTTTTCCTTTAGTTATCTGCTTGTTCAGTTCATGTTTGCTTGTCTTTGTCATGGGCCAAACCGTTCCCAACTGGTTTGTTTTGATGCCTGACACTAGTTGCCAACCCGTGGGGATTGGGAACGCCCTTCGGGCCATGTCGCGGACCGGGTCGGGCGCTGGGTCGGATGACTACCCGGCCTGGTTTGTGACAAAATGGTTTCAGAGGAAGGTTCCCTTGTTATTTGGGGTGTCAAGTAGCTTGGTGATTAGGTGTGTCGGGACTCGAGAGGTAGGTGTGGGAAGGACGTCATGAACCCTTGCTCGTCCCGAGACTCGAGTTTCTAGGGGTAGTCCAGGATTTGAATTTTCTTCTTTGGATTGGTAAGTGTGGATGAGGGATGACCAAGGAAGTGAGCCAGTGTTACGCCGCAGACTTGCATGGAGTAGCGACCCATGTACAGCCCTAGTGCACGGTTCGAGATACTTCCTGTGGTGGATACCCGCTCAGAGCATGGTCTGCTAAGCCATGTTACCGGGTTGGCATCGCCACTAGTCCCTTATTTTTGGAAATTTTGATGTGAGTTATGTTTGACCTTCATTTTGGTTGGTGTGAGTAGATCTTAAAAATGAAAATGGATATTTGTGAAGGTGGTTTGAATTGGGAATGTGGTGTTAGAGTGGAAAAGTTGTTATGAAATGAAAATTGTTTTCTTTTAACAAATGTGTGGTTTCAAAAGGGATAATGAGAGGTGTTTTGGAAGTTTTTTTGGAATCTCAGTAACACTTTTTGGAATTTGAATTGGAAATGTTTTTGGAAATTGGAAATGTATTGCCTTGATGATAAGTTACTTTTTCAAATTGGTTGGGAATTTGTGATGTGTGCTTAATGGTATGTTTTGGAAATGATAAGTTTCTTGAATTGACCTTTGGTATTCCTATGAGTGATCACATACATTGAGGTGCACATGTGGTAAGTGGGGAAATTGGTGAAGTGAGTGGATGGGTGCTTGAGCTAGCACGGGGATATGTATGTGTGAGACTTCATGGGATTTCAATGGTGGATATTTAAGTGGTTTTGGTTGCTGAAAAATGGTTTTAAAAAAAGGGGGTTTTCAAATGTTTAGAAAAGTGAGCGAGAAATTGTTTGGCATTCTGTTTTCGTGTTGGGTATTCTTTTTCGTGGGTTCTTGGTTTTGACATATTGAATTGTGGTTGGAATAGTGATGTGAGTTGAGCTTTTGTTTGTGATTATGGTGTGGAATTTTGATTTATGATGAGTTTTGATTTGGATTTGTGCCCATTGTTTTTGAGTATGCCACCCAGAAAAGTCCCAGAAGGTTCTAGTGAGTCACTTCTAGTTGTTGGTTCTACCTAGACTCTTAGCAGAGTGGTGGAATTTAATTCTTTTCGGTTGATGTCCATCTTTTATAGTGATCGTGATCTACTGAAGGTAACAAACTTGCATGGTGAAGTCGTTGGGGTTTTCAGGTTATTGGGAACACCTAAAGCTTAGAGAGTCTGTGTTGGTTCAGGTCCATTTGAAGGTGCAACTTGGGATTGGTGGAGGAGATAACCATAGTGTCATTGCACGATGGAATGACTTGGAAGGTGTTTAGGACCACTCTCATTAGTTGGTTTATATTTGTGGAAGCGAAGGTGATGGAAGCGACAAGGCTCGTGAGTGTCCAGTAATGCCATCGAATAGTGAAGGCCTACGTTGGGAATCTCAAGAAGTTGGTTCCCTTTTCTCCAAAGATAATGTCACAGAATCAGTTAATGTTTCTCTTGTGTGGGGTCTCCGTCTATTGTTCAAGGACCGGTTCCCTTTGGTGTTTGGGATGGTTCCACATTCTGTGAGAGCGAGCCGGAGGAACCCATATCAGACAAGTTTCTCATCAATTTCATATTCTATTAGTCGGGACACTCTCTTGTTCGCTTCTTGTGTGCTCAGTTTGGGTACATTAAGTTGCCTTGTCATCATCATTCGTTGAAGACTTGCTGTCGGTGTGGTTGTTTGGGAAAATTGGAGAGGTTCTGCTAGCGGCTTTTTCATGATGAGTCTCGACAGGAGAATGTCAGCTCCTGACTGCGGGGCAGCAAATGCTTCAAGACATCAGAGCTCCAACCACAGGTCTCGTAGTGAAGCCTTTCACGCAGTCAGGAATCATTGGGTGTGGGGAACCTTGGTCTAAGTTTTGTCTCCGATGCTGAAATGGGGACGGTCTGAATTTTCCTGTTGTAGTTCTCCTGTCTTTGAAGGTTCTGTTTTTCTGTAAGAGGCGAAAAGGTCTCCTTTTCTCGTTGTGGTCGTTGTTCTTTGAATACCCCACTGTGGTGGTAAGAAGGCATGGTGATCTCATCTTTTTGGAAATTTTAGTAGTTGCGCCTCCCCAAATATGAGCTTTGGAGTTGTCTCTTTATGGGTGTGAGTCTCAAGATGATTATCTCTCTCATGTGGCTAGCTCCTTTGGTGACCTATTCTTGTTTTAGGATGTTCTCGTTTTGGAGACACTTGCGTCTTGGAAAATAATGAATAGGGGTTGGTCCGATACACAGTTTGGGGTCTTTTGGCGATGACCCCATGTGGTGGGGGGTCTAGTTTATGCAGTGAGTTCATGGGTCGGTTGTGCTGGGTTTCTCGTACTGGTCTGTGATCACTGGTTAAAGCTGGTCAGTTCTTAAATGGTGGGGAGACTCACCACAGATATTATCGTGCCTTCTTTGAGGTTTGGTTTCTGTAGCTGTTTCCTCTTGGATCAAGTTGACAGTTCCAGAGTTAGCTCATGCTAAGAGTCTCAATGTCGGTTGTGCTAGTCGGGTTCTTGTGGTGGGGAGAACCCTCCCCATTTCATGATGGTTCTTTTCTTTTCAGTTCCCCTCAGAGTTGGTCGGGTGTGACTGATGGAGTGAAAGGTCATGCAGAGATGTGATTTTGTTGGCCACATTAAGTTTCAAACTCGAGTTTGTTTCCCCGTTTGGCTTGGTGACTTTCTGGGGGCAGAAAGTTTTTGTGGTGGGGAGAATTGTCACACCCCGACCAATGCATTATTTTAACTTAATTATTTTGGGATCTTATATGGGTGTGCGCCCGTACGCACGACCGTCTGTAGCGTCCAATCACATTTAGACAATGTTTTATTATAAAATATGTCATTATTGGGGTGTGCGACCCTGCCCGGGACTGTGGTCGGTTCCCATTCATAATAAGAGACTGTTCTATTTTATTAAATTTATTTTTACATGGCCGCGCAACTAGGCGTGCGACCGCGCACACAACCGAGCGTGCACTGCTCTAGTGATCGGGCGTGTGACCGCGCACGCGACCGCGCACGCGATCATGCACAGTGTTTAACTTCAATTAAAAATGATATTAATTTGGTTGGCTTTATTATTTTAGTTTTATTATTATTATTAATATTAATTATGTTAATATTTTAATTAGGTTATAATTTTAATAATTATTTTTCAGTTAATATTTTGATTTGGATGTTAATATTAAAATAAATCTTACAATTATAAAATAATTAACTCACTATTAATATTACCATTATTTTTGTGATTTGTGTATAAGTAACTCTATGTTGTTTTTAAGTTTCATTTTATTATCTATTTAATTATCTATTTATTATTTCCCCCCCCCATTTATTTATTTATTTATTTATTTTCTTTTTCTCTCTTTTTTTTCTCTCCTCTTTTTTTCCTTCCTCCCTCACCCTATCCCGTCGTGCTACCCTTCTTCCCCCTTCCCTAACCCTACGCCGCACCCCCCTGCGTTTCCCCCTTCGCGGCGCGATGCCCGCCTCCCTCCCGTCCGTCCCTCACCGCGCCTCCATCCGCTTCGACCGCCGCCCTCGCCGCCATCCCTCCCTTCCGCTTCGGCCGCCGCCCTCGCCGCTGTCCCGTCCTCCCGCTACGGCCACGCCGCACCTTCGGTACCCTGCCGTCTCCGGTCCCCTGCCCCCTCCGCACCGTCGGCATCCCTCCGACTCCCCCTCCTCCCGGCCGGCACCCGACCACCGTCGGCCGCACCTCCCGACCACCTCCGCATCCCCCCTTGCCATCCTCCTTGTCCAGCCGACGTCCCACCACCCAGCCTCCTCGCCGGACCAGCCGGATCCTCCTTGACCAAGAAAAACCTTGTCCAGCAGGCCACACACCACCCTTCGACCTCCGGAAGACCTCTCGGACCCCTCGCCGTTGGTGAGATGTCCCTCTTTTTTTCATCCTTTTAATTTTGTGGTGTTGCAGTTAGGGTTTGAAATTCGTTTGTTTATGGTTTAATTGGTCCAATTGATTGTTTTTAGGGTTAATTGCATTGTTTGTGGTGTGGTTGTCATGCGGCGGAGTTTGCGCATTTCGTTTGCGATGTTTCGATACCGAAGGTATGTGTTTCCGAATATATGTTTTGTTCGATGAATTAATTTTCGAATTTAATTAATTTAGTATACTCATTGATTAGTTTTCATGGTGGGAATAAAGATGCGCTTAAGGTTTAATATGATTTAGATGTGTTTCGTAGTGTGTTCATTTTTTTAAGAATGTTTTGATTTAGTGAAAGGATTTGAGGTGGTCGTGTTTAAAACTGGTGATTTTATATTAAATTTTGTTTGCTGAAATAATTTTCTTGTCCAATTAATTTACCATGTACTACAATTACTTTGTTTTGTGCGAAGTTTGTTTTGAAGAAAATTTAGTATGCTTTTAATTATTAGTTTTGTAAAAGGTATTGTGATATCGAGTGTGTTTATTGATAAAATCCCACAATGTGTCATTTACTGGTGTCTTATGAACTGTGCGCTTAGTTTATTAAATGATGCAAGGGCTGCATTTTATTTCGTTGGAGTCTGTTTCGGTATGCTTTTGGCCTTAGAAGTGGTTTTCGGGTGCGCTGTTGTTTTATGTTGTGTTATGTCTTTTTAAAAAGTTCCATAAGTGGTCCAGATGGCTTATTTAATCTGTATAAATTATGAGATTCATGGTTTGCAATGATTTTGACGTGCGAGTGTTTTGAAGTGGTGCTATGATGTAGTTTGGGTGTGTTTCGTTTGTGTAAATTTTGTGGTACTAATTTTGATGTATCACATAATTTGTTCTTTTAATTTATTACATGTTTTGGGGAGTGCGCAGGACCCCGCTACAATGTTTTTGGGCCGCGGGTGTCGAGGTACCCCGCATGCACATGCATAATGTAAAGCATATATATATATATGCGCAATGCACCTATGGGTGTGTGTATATATATATATATGTAAATGCATGTGTGTGTGCGCCAAGTGTCAATTCGAGTGGTCGTCAGCAATAATGACATGATTGAGGTAGGTTTCCTATGCCTATGCCTTTAGTTTGAATTTCATAATTGCTTGCTTTCTTTGAAAATATGTTATATGTATCTATATGTTATACTTACATGTTATGAAATCTGGGTGCATTTTCTAATAATGGTTATGCATTTGTTTTGGAAAAAAAAATGTAATGTATTACAAATGTCATTTGGACTTTCATAAACTAATTGCATCATTTTAAGAAAGTGTTCAAGATTGTTAAATTGGGATTTCTAAAAGGTTTTTCAAAGAGTTTAGATGATTATATGTGAAAAAATTAAAACTATTATTTGTTAAACCATAAAGCATGTTTGGCCCTTTTGGAATGGTTTGTAAAATTGGAAACCCCCCCCCCCTCCTAAGGCAAACCCCCTTGGTTTTAGAAAATGACTTGTATTTTGAGTGTACGAATATGTGCCTAATATTGGAGCTTATGCTTTATGTAATGTGAAAGTGGGGAATGCGCTTAAGGAGGGAGAACAGTGGTGAGAGGTTTAGTGAGTTTTTCGGATAAAGAAAGTGTGACATTCATTTCTTTTCTTTTGATAGAAGCTCACCACCTTTTTGAAATAGAGCACAATGGTAAACCCGGGTATCTAGGTGGGTGACCAGGACTAGTACACTAGATGACACGATAGTGGTTCGTCCCGGTTTTTCTAGCAGGATTGACACAACAACACGAACTAATCATATGAATTTCTGAGGGTCGTGGTCTTCTAAGACACGTTTTCTGAGGGTCGTGGCCTTCTAAGCCACATTTTCTGAGGGTCGTGGTCTTCTAAGCCACGTTTCACCGAGGTACGAGGTCTCTAGGTTCCCACTTGTTCTAGCTACCTATAGGGATTAACCATAGTGCTCATTTGTGACATGCTGCTTGTGATGTAACTTCCTTTTCAGTGGTTTCATACCTGATGTCCTGTTTGTAAAAATCACATTTTATTCCAAACTGGTTTCTTTTCATTTTGAAATGTTAATGCATGCTTGGAACCTATTTTGAAAATGTAGTAAGAGTGAAATGATTTATTTGAAAATGCAAACTCATTACTGATTTTGAAAAGAAGGGAAAACATTATTTTATTATATCTTATTTTCAAACTTGCATTTTTTGGATTTCTTATCAAAGGCGGAGGCATAGGACGTGGTTATATTTCTGGCTTTCCTACTGAGCATCTCGGTGCTCACGCCTACATTACTTTTTAGTTGCAGGGTTCAGTCTTGGATCGCTTTTGGGAGCGAGTGTGGTTGTCGTACCGTGGTGATCAGTGGGGTCACTAGAGGTATGTCACGTTTCTTTGTTTATTCCTTTATCCGCTGCCACGTTGTTCAATTTTTTTCCTTTAGTTATCTTATTGTTCAGTTCATGTTTTCTTGTCTTTGTCATGGGCCAAACCGTTCCCAAATGGTTTGTTTTGATGCCCGGCACTAGTTGCCAGCCCGTGGGGATTGGGAACGCCTTTCGGGCCATGTCGCGGACCGGGTCGGGCGGTGGGTCGGATGACGACCCGGCCTGGTTTGTGACAACTCACCTCACATATAAATGGCCACCTCTCTTCCTCTCCTCTTCACTCCCAAAAATCAATTTAGACTAGCCAATTCTAATAAAAATAAATTCCATAAATGCATAACCACATACTAGATAAATTTTTTTATTATAAATACATCCTATGTAGGCTTTTTGAGCTTACTTAAAGAGGTTGTGTGACGATGTGGTACAGTTCTTAATAGTTAAAATTTATTTTATTTCTTCTTGAAACTCCATAATGTATTATTAAACTATGTTTTAATTATATAAAATTCATCTAAATTATAATGATTTTTAATTATAATAATATAATAACAAAAAAATTATATCCACTTCTACTAAATGGTATATTAAATCATCACATTTTTGAATGGAAAAATACCTCCTTATGAACTGATGTCATTTGTTTTCCATCATCATCTCCTTAGTATTATTGTATTTATGAATTTAAAATATATCTATATATATAATATATGTGAGATATTTGTAATTATTTAACTATTATATCAAATATACAATATAACTTTACATTTCATATGGGATTAAAAAATTTCACGCTTGTGCACGAAAGACTACTACATAATGAAGCGATGTGATTCAATTTTCGAAAATTCATTACAGAGATCGAAACAATGATATTGTTAAAACATTATATGTGATATATATGAAATAATAATTAAATTCATGTCAAATTTATCATTTGTAATATATAATATATCATGTTATTTATTGAACTGAAAAATAGCAACGTTGTCCATGTAAGTGTCGACTTCCATTTCCCTAAAACGATGTGACCCAATTTTCATCAATAAATAACATGGATAATATATATATGAATATTTAATGAAATAATATTTTTTTATAATATTACTAGCTTTATTAATTTATATAATAATAGATATATTATTTTTATAATGACCATTTGAAAAATTTAAATGATACTAATGTATATGTATAACCTACAATCTTCATGATCAGAACATAGTTAATTTTTCATAACAAACCTTATTGATTGGATTTAAAAGTATGAATTATTTATTAATTTTATAATTATTTTATGATTATTATTTATCTGATTTTTAAAAGTGAACACCTTGAAAAATACTCCACCGAACATAGACATTTTTTACATTTAACACAAAAACCATCAAAACATCCGAAATAATCTTGATTAATTAATTAAATATATTTGACATGATCATAATTGATTTAAAATGAATAATAAACATGAAAAAGATTCTTAATAATATTATTAATCAATAGAATATTCTTTTTCAAGATGATATATAATGAGTGCGGTGAAATGATCTTGAGGTAAGGGACTTCATCTCAAGTTCCTTACATTAAGGCATATTTTGATGAAATCCATCTATATAATTTTATGAGATGTATATACAGACTCACTAACATGTTATATCATGAATTCCATTAATCTAACGATATTTAATAGTTTTTTCTAATTTTATTCTCCCATAGGCATTAGGATGGAATTATTTTTAAAGTGGTAAAGTGATTTCATAAAAAACCCTCTTATTGTGTTTTCCTTCAAACTCATACTCCTCCATTTATGTGTTTTTAAAATGATATTATGAATGTTTCTATAATTTAACTGTATATTAATTAATTAAATTTTATTTATATATTTACATTATTATAATGCCTTTCAATATGAGTTTTGAAATGTTTTATATTGATTTTTTCAACAAAGGCTAAATGGAATGTTCTATTTTTAATGTATATAACGATGATGACTTTTCCTTCCACCATAAGAACTATTTAAATTATATATTCCCATGATATAATTCATGTTATTTAAAATTAAGAACCATCATCCCCATTTTCACTCTATTTAGGAATTAAAACTAGGTTTTTATAAAATAATTGTTTTTTGATATCCAGAATAGTTTTTCAAATGGTTTCCAAATGTTTTTTAAAAGGGAAACATGATAAAAAGTTGTTTGAATAAAAATTATAAATGGTATTTTACTTGATCATTATATTAATCATGGATGAGCCTAATTATAAATATATTTTTTATTGAGAACCATTATAGATCACGATTGAGAGCTAGATATAGTTTATACAAAGGGTTTAGCCCCATTACAGCTCACGAAAAAAGGTGGAGCTCAAAAAATATTATACGAAGAGTGAGCCCAATTATAAATCATCAATGAAAAGGGTAATTATTATACTGTACATTAGTTATATGGTAATTAAAATTAAAAAAGTTTTGTAATTTATTTATGAATTTGAAGCTCTATGTTTCCATTAATAATAAATAATATTCATGTTATTATAAAAAAAATTTAGATAATATATACTTGTTTCTAGGAGATGGAAATAAATTACACTCACATGGTGATCAAAGGAGAACATGTGGATAACCAGTTGTGGGATTCTACACTTGGATCCTCCTTACATAATGAATGTAATCCATGAAGGGTTTACATATGAACATCATCATCAAAAATGAATTTTCCTTGAAAATGAAATCACTTATTCTTATTATAAATAATTTAATTATAAATATGAATATAAAGGTCCTTTATTAGGGTTTTGAGAAAATATATATTAGAAGAGACATTAATACACTTCCCACTAGAAGTCACATAATCTATGAGATGAACCTATAATAAAATCAACACAATACCATATTACTATAAAAGATACTATATTGGGATACAGGAAAGAGTTTTGAGGATATAGTTGAAGTACTAACTTTTTGAAAGAGTTATATTTATTTTTAATGGATTTTATTTTTTAAAAATAAATTTCAGTGAAATAATAATATTTTATTTATTTCAATATGTTGAAATATTTTTTGTTATGGTATACTGATGGATCCAATATATCCAAGCAGGATAACAATGATAGTGTTCCTTGGATAAATTGATTAATAATAAAGTGATGTGATAAGTTCATCATGCACAGACAGAGAGTAAGAGTGAATAAGTGTACACAATTTTTAACAAATTATTTTCCTTTTATTTATAACCCCATTATAATGTCAAAACATCTTCACCAGTTAGTGTGAATGGATATTCAATGGTAACAAACACAATAAAACCACATTAAAAAGGGAAAATAAATGTAGAAAACATTCATTTTATTATTAATATTTTCACTATAATGTTGTTGACTACATATTTTCTATGTTCATGATGAGCTAAGAAATAGATTTTCCACATTAAAATCAATTAAGAATTACATGTTGTTCATTAAGGTATCATCATAAAACCACGATGGGTATGAATTTTCCACTTCCCAACCTATGCTATCCTCCCATTAATGTTTTTTATAATTGAATCCCTCCATTGTTATTTAGACAAGAATCCATCAAGCGTTGATAAACAGAACACCAGAAAAATGATAAATACCACACAAACATCATAGATTCACTAGAAAACAAAATTTATATTTCTCTTCAAGACTATGATATAAGATGATTCTTATTTCTCAGTTTTACTAAAATTATTCGACCCCCAATGAATGTTATCAATAATAATACTATTAAATCTATTTTAATATTAAATTTTGAATTAGTAGGTGATATCAATTTCCATTTATCTCATTTTAATATCATAATGAACAATATAAAATTCCTCAACACCCTACAGGTTTTTATTGTCCTCACCTAACTAAAATAGATAACATCATATCAACCAGATTCTTATAATAGTAAATCGTGAATTTATTTATTTATTAAATAATATAAATTTTATTTTCATCAAAATATTATTTCATCCATAATGATAATTCATCACATTATTTATGTATCAAAACTACTTTTCAATTGATTTTATTTATCATAAATCAATTTACATGAAAAATATTATTTCATGAAATTATGTATATTTATTTTTGATATATTTGTGAAATATTATCATAGAACAGACTATATAAATATACAATTTAGATAATGGAGAAACACAATAGTTTTTGCAATAAAATTCATGGGATTCTTATGAAATCCTTCAATCAATAGTATAAATCGTAAAATCACACTTCAAACATGTATAAATGATTTACATGGATAAAATTATTCATCTGTTATGATTATAAGATATCAGTACATCACTAAGATAGGAATCTTACAGAATTCTACTATATCCTCACTTATGGTTTTATACATCGATAAGTATCAAGAAAAAATTTTCACTGGATTAATCACTAAAAAGTCTACAAAATATAATCATTCCATGGGTGGTCATAAGGGATTTTGGACAAAAAAATGTGACATCCTGACCGGAGTTCCACTAAATAGTGACCCGATCCGATTGTCCCCATTACATAAAGCATTCTTCCTCATACACTAGAGGGTGTAAATAGCAGTGAGGGTCTCATAAGTCATTTTATGGGATACTATACCCTCATTCAACGTAATAAAACACCATTGGATGAAAAAAACAATTACTAAGTGTGGAAGCATAGAAATAAATGTAATAATATGAGGTCATATGATACTCAAAGGATGAAAATAAAATAATCCAATGAAATGTAAAACATTCTATGACAATGTGAATGTAAAGTGTCTAGAATTAAAATAAAGGTAATGATAGATCAACTCCCAAGGGAGCCCCAAACGACATATGGTTATCTCTCCCATTTTCTAATCCAAAATAGAAACATATCATAGGGCATTTCCCTTATTATTCCCTACAACAAAAAGGTCTACTCGGGTGCCAATCAGGCTGCCTGAATAGGGTTGGGGGACAACTCATTTGGCCACAACCAATGCTGTTTAAAACATGACAATCCAAAATATTGTGTAATATGTTTCATGAGGAAATTAATACAATTCATAATTAAACAATAAAAAAATTTTCATTTAATCTTTAATCATAAAATTTGGCCATGTTTCAATTTTTTTTATTCGAATCCTCATTCATCATTATCACTCTGTTGGTGTCGAATCGCATGTCAAAAACCCTAATCTAATTCAGTTTAGTTTTCTATGCCAATCACTCCACATTTAATTTAGTGTAGGTTGTCATGCCTACAACACCAAAATATCATGTTGAGATATCTATTTGGGAGGAACTCTATGTCCAAGTCGCAACATTTAATTGGTTTAAAAGTCCATGTCTAGATCCATAAATATCTCGCCCATTTAATCATTCTTTAATTCACAATAATTAGCAACATCATTCCACCACTATTCCAATGATTAATTATTCATTTCAATGTACATTAGTTAACTCAGAAATTATCTATGCACACAAGGCATTAATTAATAAATCAATTAATTAATCAATCAACATAATTATCATTCCATAAATAGTTCTTTACAATAAATTGTCCATAACAAATATGAACATTAAATAATTAATTATCAAAATTAATTATCATTGATAAATATTTTGGTACATAATTAATTCTCATAATTAATTATTTTACATAGACAGTCAACATTTCAATATTCATTTACCACAATTAATTATCATAAAAGAATCAATTAAATATCATATTCATAATATCTCAACCCATAAAAAATATCAAAAACTAATATCTATTTGGGAAACCACCCTTCGTTTATTCCATGATTAAATTATCCAGTAATCATAAAGGAAATCAAAAGTCAATTCCACAATCATAATTACGAAAATTTTTGAAATAAATTTTATAGGGATGCTAGAAAATCCAAAAAATCACATTCAATTATCAAATCCATGACTGTGGGAGTTAAATTTAGGAAACCTACCTCTATTTATTGATTGATTTAATCCCTTACAAAATCCCCAAAATCCGAGAAGCAAAATGTCATTGATCAAGCTCATGATTTGAATCCCTAAACTAAAATTAAGACCCAAAGCCTATTAATCCTTCCAATCTAGATCTAGATCAACATTGATAGATCTAGATCTCTACTAATTGGTTTAGATCCTTGGTAACGGTTGAGATCATCCATGAATATTTAATGGAATGATAGAGGATTGAAAGGGATATGAAACAAGATGAAATCCACTTACTATGAAGAGGGAATATCATCATTCCATGATTTTGATCATCATGAACAATGTTTGAATCACCTTGGATTCCTTTTATAAGGATATGGGATAACTAAAAAATTTTAAGATAGATCCAAGGATGAAATATTGGAGTCTTCGTTAATTAGGTAGTTTTAAAAGGTATTTTAGGAAAATTAATCCCACACGCACGATTTCCTTGGATGGGGTGAAAAGTTAGGGAAAACCTTGAAACAACTGTGTGGACCTCTCTATCTAGGATTTAACAAATCGCTCAGTATAGATGCACAATTTTTCAAAGCATAAACATCTTGTGCATAGCCGAATGACCATTGTTGTTTCTTAAAAGTCACCCATACACACCCCAATCCACTACTCTAGAACCATGGTACATAAAACCATAAAAAAGTAACTTAAAATGCACCGTACATGACTCTAGAAGAGCCTGGGATCTTATAATCTCCACTCTATATAATATCCCATCCTCAAGCAACACTCATGAAATTCTCTAAGATTCTGAGACAAAAATGATTGTACCACTGTCCCCTCATGACTACAACCCATTTCCCATTTTTCATCTGAAGCATTTCCATGTTCCATAACACTTGAAATAACGACAAGGTCTTTTCCTATAACACATTCTCACTATGACTCAACACTCGTATATGATACTCCTCAAAGGATGAATGTATCTTGTGTTGAACTTTTTCCACATCAATTACATGATAAGTGTTAGGGTTATATCATTGTAGTTATGACACATTGAGAACATCATGAATATCACATGATTTATATGGATGGGTTAATCGATATTCCCCTATCCCAATATTCTCCCGCACCTCAAAACAGTCCTACAAACCTAGGTTCCAACATTCCCTTCCCCTGTATCATTTTGTGACTCAATATTAGGGAAACCCAAATAAATGAAT
This sequence comes from Viscum album, assembly GCA_963277665.1. Taxonomy (NCBI): domain Eukaryota; kingdom Viridiplantae; phylum Streptophyta; class Magnoliopsida; order Santalales; family Viscaceae; genus Viscum; species Viscum album. Next base: position 1,191,646,872 of record OY728121.1, on the reverse strand, counting down.
GATCACAATTTATAAAATCTATATGACATCTCTTTCTATAATCATATGACTTATTCATAATCTGAGTCGTAGACAAACATTTCCAAATAAACTTAACCTCCTTTGATGTCTCCTGAATGAGACTCAGTCACTACAGCTCCGACTCAACTGCCTTTAAACAAATTAGTGGTGATAAAAAAATTCTACTATAAAGTTACTCATATGTTTAACAACCCACGTTTTAAGCCTATAAGACTTTGATATTTTTATTGATGTTATTCCATAGCAGGGCGTTCAGATGACAAGTGATTATGTGCCCTGGTGTGGCCGTAATTAAATTTTTTGTGTGTTCACACTGTAAACGCCAAATAAATAGAAAACCTCTTAAATAGTAGCTCAGATGGAAAAATTGAGGTCACCATTGAGTCTAAAACGTGTTCTTTACCCTAGGAGGGGTGGAATATTCGTGGGCGTGGCCCTTCTATGGAAAATGACACCATGGGAGTTTGGGTAATTTAGAGGCCTCATGCGTGAATTTTATAACATTTGAATGGGGGCTTAGATTAAAAATCAATGTCCTCCATTATTCTCAGAACGTGTATTTTATCCTAGAGGCGGCTTTACCCTGCCCCCGACGAATGTTCTGGTACGGAGCCTACTGGTTGGAGTTTAAGTGTTTCTCTACATAAACACTTCTCCCACCCCTCCTCATCCTTCCCCCTTGTCTCTCCCTGGACAATCCATCTCAAAAAGCATCAAGACCCACTCCCCACCTCTCCATGGTGTGACGACTCCGTTAGATCACCGATGAAGCTACGTGAAATGCCAGGCGAGGTAGGCTCATGTTTTTTACATTTTTAATTTCTGCATATTCATTGAATTAAATTCTTAGTGCAGAAATACAAATTAACTATAGAGAGAATCCCATGGATGCAAAGGAATAGATTTGTGATTTCTAATTCTCTTCTCGGATCGAAAATCTGTGGCCCAGGGCGCCTGAGGTGGCCTCAAAAAATTTTATTAGCCAAAGTTGGTTTTCCAATGGGCTCCCAGGAGGCAGAAGCTATCCCAAGTGGCGGCGACATGGTCCCAGGTGGTGGTACAGTCCCAGGCACCAGCGGCGGTCCCAGGAAGCAGTGGATGGCTCCCTAACGGTGGTGGCTTGATCCCAAGCAGTGGCGGTTGGCTCTCAGGTCGCCAGTGCGGGGCGTGATGAGGGTTGCGGTGCGCGACCCCGAGTAGGAGATGAAGACTCGGTGAAGGCGGGTATCCACACAAGACAGCCTCTAGCAACGAGGGCCTATCAGCACAAGTGGACCACGAGTCCATTTTCGGGCCACGGTCCGGCTGGCACGGGCCAGACCAGGCCTTGTGGACTATCCCGGGCCTGGTGGATCGGCCGGACCAGGCCGATCCCGCACTAAGGGGGCTCACCACTTTTCTTCAAACACCCATATCATTCACTACATGTATTAGTTTTGTGTTCCATCTATGGAAACTTGATCCTCAAAATTATCCAGAGTTTTTAGATGATCTCGGGGATTTTTAATACCCGAGACGGACGCTCGGTGGCAAGACACACTGTTATGTGTTGTTTAGCGCCTCACTAGGATTCTTCATTCAGATGGTGCAAACACATCCAGAGTCATTTTAAGGCGTTGTCAAAAGAGTTGTGACACTGGCGTCTAGATGATGTTCTCTAGGGTGGTTTCAGGCATTGAAGCTGGAGTTGAGGCGTAGGCCCCATGGGTCATCTTATAAGCTATGAGAAGAGTTTTTGACTATTTCCTCAAATGTCTGTTCGAGGAAATGAGTAGTCATTTTGGAATGTTTTTTTGAGAGCATCACGATAGCACAGTTCACCCAACTATTTTTTTGGGACTGATGTGTGGGCCCCACGAGAAGCCATATGGGAATAAACTGGTGTTGAATAATGTTTTTTTCGGGAGTCCGTTTCTATCGAGTTAATAGTCTCTCCCCTGTGTTTTTCAGTGAGGACTACAATGTTGAAAATTGTTTGGGTGTGCGAAGCCTCTTATTAGATCTCATTAAATGTGGAAACATGAAAAGGTGTTGGCAGAGGGTTTTTTGAAACACTCCTAACAAATACACGGTAGCAATGATAGTGACACATAGAGATGGTTCTGGCTGTGTAGTGTTATCAGAATATTTTTGGGTTTATCATCCAGCGGGGCTGGGTAGTCGGTTACCCACTGGCATATCAGGTTATGGCATCCAGTGAGGCTGGGCAGTGGGTTATCTGTTGACTTTAGGGTTTTCCCTCCAGCAGGGCTGGGTAGTGGGTTACCCATTGACATTAGGGTTTACCCTCCATCGGGGCTGGGTAATGGGTTACCCGATGACCACTTAGGGTTAAACCTCACATTGGGTTGTGCAGTGGGTTACCCGACAATTTCCTTCAGAATCGGCCCTTTTTATGTGGCCAGTCAGTGAAATCTATCCATTATTACCGAAGTAGGATACTTGGTTGCGCGATATGGTGATGATATAGATTTGACGTACGGGGAATTTGTGCATTAGTGATTGATATCCTTAGAAATTTTGGTGATTTATCCTAGTTCGAGCATGGGGATTGAAATCACATTAAACACATGTTCAGGATTCTTATTGAGAACATATATATATATATATATATATATAAGCCCAAATTTGTTTCACACTCCATGGGTTTAGTTACTCTTCTTCTAGGAGGGGCGATGACACTGGGGGTATGCCACGTGCTATCTGTGTATAGCTCCCCTTGGTTGGACTAGTCTACTTCCTTACTTTTATATTTGGTTGAGCTGCATTCTATTTAATGTACACTTTCACTGTTCATTTTTTGATCTAATGCTCACTATATTGGTAAATCCATTGTTTCCCCATCATGCTTTCGGGGCATCCTACTTAGAATCTTTATACTCACCCATGCTAGGGCTTTGCGTGCATTTGGTATGCCCTTACAGATGACGGATAGGTCAATCAGACTATGGAGGAGCGTTGAGGATGCAAGAGCTTGGGAAGAGATTAGTGGTTGTAGTAGGACATTCAGATGTGAGTCACACTGACTTCTTACTTTTTATTACCTGTTGATGGGTTGTGGAACCTTTTGGGTTGGGTGCGTATTTTTCCTTTTCATATTCGGTTATCTTGGCAGTACTTTTCAGCACATTACTTTTTTTATATTTAATGATGATGCATTACTATCATTGGGTTTTAGATTTTCGTTTTTGGGTTTCATTTTACTCTGAACATCTTCACTTAGTGGACTATGTGTATAGGTACTAAGGCAATGGCCTCTTCGAGATTGTTATGCATTTGGTGCTTGTCGCCAGCCCTTGGCCTAAGGAGGCAGGCTTGGGGTAGTTGAAGCTAGAGACCGGTAGGGTGTTGTCGTGATAATATGGTTCCATATTTACAATTTATTGATAACTATTTTTATAGGAGAACTCCACTAAATCTAAGGGATTCTCCCTAAAACCACCAAATTCATGCACAAATGATCGCATCATATCCTCTAACACCAGTATTGTATGCTCCAACATCTTATAGGCCTATAGGTTGAAGGTCATTCTCAGAAAAACATGTTTACTAAGCGCCTTTTGTAATCCCTTCCAAAAGTGTGATGTAAATTGAATATCGTGGTTTCAAACTGTAGTATGTCGAACACCGTTCAAATGAACTCTCTCTCATATATACGATTCTTCCAATTGTTCTGTTATAAGGGTTTTCTTGATAAGAATGAAGAGTCATACATAATTATTCTATCCAAAAAGATCCAAATAACATCAATCATCTTATGTTTCTTTGGAATTCCAACAATGAAATACATTTTCATGTCATCCCACTTCCGTTTCGGAATAGGCAATGGCTACAATTGTCCACCATATAATTGATTCTCGGCATTCACCTTCTGACAGTTTAATCATCTTATTATGAACCTTCTATCTCTTTTTTCTTACCTCGACACCAAAACTTTCATCATAATTTATGGTACATGTTTGTTAACCTAGGATGTACTTCCCTAATTGAGTCATGAAATTCTCTCATGAGTTCCTCTCGCATACATGTTGGCACAAAAACTGGATTTTCAACATATGAGATACCATCCATATCTATTATCCATTTTGAAGGCGTCTCATCTCCTTCAAGGATTTTCAATAAGGATAGACACTTGATATCCTTATACTGCCTATACCTAATCTGTCTTAGGAGTGTAGACTCCAATACTACCAAAACAACAGTCATCCTCTCCTGAAAATAATTAATATCAACATGTATTTCCACTAGAAAATTCATCATCTTCCACTCTGTGCATGACTCATATACCAACTGAGTTTGAGTTTTCCTACTCAAGGAATCATCTACACTATTCCCCATTCTGGGAGTATATGCCCATTCAAAATCAATGAATTGCTTAAATACTAGCCATCTTCTCTTCCAATGATTAACGATGCACTATGAAAAGATATACTGCATGATTTTTTGATCTGTAAAGACTATAAAAATTTCAACAGAAATTTAGTGACTCCCTCAATTAAGAGAATAAACCACTAGTTCCAACTCAAGGTCACATGTAGGGTAATTCCATTCATGTGGCATCAACAACCGAGACATGTATGTGAAGACTCAATCCCCTTGAATCAACACCACTCTGAGTATGATCATTGAAGCATCACAATACAAAGTGTACTCCTCACCCAACTCATGTATAATCATCATTGGGGCTGATTTTAATCTCTTCTTAAAATCCATGAAAGAATTCTTGCATGCTTTTTTCAAATAAAAAATTATCCCTTTCTTTTTCAAAAATGAATGTGGTGTTTCCAAAGAGTAAATGTCCTGAAAAAACCTCATATAATAACTAGATAATCCCATAAATATTCATATATGAAGAAAAATCTTTGGGATTCTCCCCCGGTATCCTTGGCTGCAATTTTATGTGTCTCGTCGGACTTATTTTCAATCGATAGAAGTGATCCCTAGGGCAACGTAGTTTCACGGATAAACCCTTTATCCTCTAGTGAATTCAAATTCATGTTGAGATATTGATGCTCAATTGGTTTTATATTGTAAGGTGGAATAGATATCCTCTCATCCATCAACATGATATCAATAGTGAATTACACATCTCCTTTAAGTGGAAATCTAGAATAGACTTCAGGAAAGACATAATGAAACATCTCTACTACAGTTGTAAGGGCATCTAACCTACCACTCATAGAATCTAGAAAAAGACTAGAAACATGGGTTATGAGCTATCTCTATTGCTGATTAATAGGACGAGCTTGACATGAATGGATATCTCATTCTCTACGATGAACATACCACACACCCATAGGAGATACAAAGTTCACTCTCCTATGGTAACAATATGTGTTAGATCAGTATGTGATTGGCCAATCCATGTCCATAATCCTATCAAAGCCTGTTATATCAAAGACATAGATATCCCAATGAAACTTATACTCTCCAATCACTAGCCAGTATTCCTTACATAAATAGATATCCCAAGACCATGATCCCAATGGTGTATCTATATTTATCACCCTACTTATAGAATCCAACACTAGGATCAACCCATTAAAAATATTGGATGATATAATGAAATGTGTGGCACCAGTATGAAACAATACAGTAGCTAAAGTAGAAGGAACTAGAATAGAACCTATCATTGTAGATGTACTTTCATATCTCACGAAAATTCTAGGTTGCACTACATGTTACTATCATTACCCTATTTATGTGGTTCCCTCAGATTCCCTTGAGTGGAAGTACTATAACAGCCCAAGATTTTATAAAAAAATATTCTTTTAATTTTATTAATGTCTTGTGTTGTACGCTACACCAAAAGGAGCTTGCACAACACACATCCTTGACTTGACTTGCATTACACGCAATCGCGACCTTCCTCGATAGCGTGTGTAATACGCAATACCGAGTTTCACTAAACAACGATATGCTATAAAAATATTATTAAAACTAGCCGTTATGAATAGTAATAACCACCTTTTGAAATCCAGTAAATCTTATTTTTCAAAATGAACTTTATTTTTGGATTCGGAGTATCGAATTTAGCCTAAGGTGAAATTTTGGTACTTTTCGGATAACTTTCATATTCTGATGAATAGTGAAAATTACTAAATTATAATTAAAAAACAACTTTTTTAATCGAAATAATTAATAGTGATAAATCATTAATTTGAGTGGTTTTAAATTATATTTAGAATATATTTTTACAATTTAATACAATGTTGGTCATTGGATGTAATTTCACATTTAAACTAGAAAAAAACAAGTATCAATCTTTTGATAGATATTGTTTCTTAAAAACACGCTATTTGTTTTAACAGCGGGATTTAATTATAAAATTAATTAATGCAACTTTTATGTTATGAATTTGGTAAAATAGACTTCATTTTTGAATTCGGAATATGAAATATAGCTTGGGATGAAATTTTGGCATTGTTCTGAAAAACATCAATTTTTGATGAATAGTGAAACTACTAAGTGGTAGGTTAAAAACTGAATTTTGCATAAAACTTAATTTTACCGCTTCTGTGAATGGAATTTCAAAAATCCGAGAGACACGGTTAATATCAAGGACTAAAATGTGGTTCAATGAGATGAAAATAATTTTTTGGTGAATAGTAACTTTTTACCTTTTTTACCACGGTTAATAGTAAATAGGGTAACTAAGGGTAAATATGATATTAATATTACCCTAACACATGTCCTAATTCTATTGGACAAGTGTAATTCGACCAAAAACAAACTTAGGAATAAAATATGACCATTTAGGCCCACTTGAATTAGATTAGGACATTTATTATTAATTTATTTAAAGAAGGGTTAAAATAGTTAAAATCAAAGTTTAATAAGTAAATCATTTTTAATATGGGGTTATACATAAGATAAATTCGATTGTAAATATTCATTAGAAAGCTAAAACGATTTCCTACATGATGGTATTTTATTTGTAATTTTTAGACATCAAATAATTTAATTTATTTATGACACAACGATGATGCAGTAATTATCTTTTTAATGAAATATTGACATAATTGATGTTATAAGCACCAAAATAAATGTAATTTGAGATTTTTTATGAATTCCACTAATTTTCTAGGTTACTATGATATATTAATGTTGATTTAATCAACTTGGTTCGAACATTTAATTCTGTTATGACTTTCACAAAAATCATATATCAAATAGTGTCAAAATTGACACAAAATAGTATTTAAATCAAATATTATATTACTAATTGTTATTTTATTCCTAAAAATCTAAGGTTCGGCCAAATGACTTAGATAAGGATATATATATTAATAATAAACAATTTGGGGTTCGTTTGGCATGTTATAGTAAGTGTATTAACCATATAGTGAAAGAAAACAAAAAGACACGGTAAAAGTTAAATTATTTAACTTAGAGTTAAATCTAATTGATAAGGTTTAAAATAATATCCAAACATGTCTAAATTTGATTGGTTGATGAGATTACAACCCTATCTCATCTAATCATCGAATATGAGTCATTTTTGGAGGTTTTTAAGTGGGGTTAGATTTATTATAAATTAATATTTTTAAGAATTCCTAAGGTGCCCCTCTCCTCCCCTATAAAAGGACACCTCCTCCCCTTCCTCCTCACACCAATTTGAGCACTCAAGCTCGGCCAACCCCTGCCAAAATCTCTTCTCCACTTCCCTAGCAACATCCTAGAGGTTCTGGTCTTCCTCAAAGACCAATTCAAGTGCCCTAAGAGGAGGTCTCAAAGAGGCACTTCAAAGATGAGGTAATTACCGTTACCAATTCTTTCATCTTTATTTCTTCTTCCACTTCTTCTTCTTAGGTTGTTTCATTATGAAGTAATAACATCAGTATCACTCATATACTGATATGTTATTATAAGTATGAAAAAACCCTATTTCACCATCTATCCATCCTATGGAAAAAAGAAATCACCGCGCGTGCGTACGTACGGAATACCGTCTCCACGCCGTGGTGTAATCTATTTTCCACCACCACCTTACATGGATGGGTATAATGGTGTAAATAATAACTATACATAGTTATTACAACATCATATTGATTCTGATATATTGTATAATCCACTTCAACTCAGTTCAATATTTATGGAAATGATATCATCGCTCGTGCGTACGTACGGACTACCGTCTCCACGACGCGATGAGATTCATTCTCCATGTTAACCATTTAAGAATGATTATAATGTATATATAAGAAATAATAATGAAATATATGACATTATAAAGCTACTGGATTTATGTATATATACATATGTATGTCATCTACTTACTTCCATTTCAAGACAATAAGGAAAGTAAAACTGCGTTCATGCGTACGTACGGACTACCGTCTCCATGAACGGTGTTTTTCATTTTACTTATCTATCTATTATATATATATATACTGAATATATATGATATATAAATCATATTTTATATTCTGGAAGTAAGTAAATCATGATATAAGTAATAATGATGTCAAGAACAACAAGTCAAAACACCTAAGATAAATGAAACGATTTTACCCAAAACGCTTCTTTAACATGGAATTTACAAAAGAACGGGTAATATAATGTTATAAGTGAACCATATATGATATCATAACAATGAATATGATTCTGGAATAAGTCAATAACATGATTTAAATCATTATACAGGAGGTTCGGACACTTACAAATCAAGTCGGACCTAAGGTAAGGGAAATATCACAATCTCATTTTTATCCGAGATTGTTTATTCGTAAGTATTTACTGGGGTGTAATTTATCATCCACATCCATGTTCCCTCAATATGTAATATTGTTTCCATCCACTTGAAATAGTTTAAATCCAATTTTACCCTTAGGTGAGTTTTTAGTAAAGAATATGAAAGGAATCTTTTGTCGTTTTTCGTACGAGGTACTTTTTGACTTTTCCGACAAAAGTACGAAGAATGTTTTTTTTAACTTATACGGAACGAACAGATTTCTACTGTTTTATAAAGCCTTATTTTCATGAAGCTTCCTCTAAATGATTTCATGACTATTTTCAATAAAATATCTTTCTTTTAAAATTGCATGATGTTTTGTGAAAAGAAATTGATTTTGAAGAAGAAAGGATATTTTCCTCAAGAATTCAATTCAAGTGTTTTATCAAAATTATTTTCCATCTAAGATAATAAAGGGTTCTGATTCTATCCATATTTTTACATTGATTTGACTATGTTGTGATGGAATTATGTTTATGAATTCCTCTATCTTATATGAATTGATTTATGATGTCATGATGTTTCAAGAATCCCATTTTTGTTACATGTGTTATGCGATGATGTATGTTTTATGATTATGTGGCACACATAAGAAAGGATTCATTATAAGATGGGTGGGACCTATATCTCCCTCCAATGCATTGGGTAAAGATTTTATATCTCATGAGATAGACATGGCTGGAATGGTAGGTTATACCGGTTCAGTGAAACAGGACTGAAACGAGGATTACTCGATTCAGAAAGGGACTTTGTCCACTAAGATAGTCTTGGCAATGAGTCTTGACTAACAAGAAATGATTCTCTATGATTATGTATGTATGCCACAATGAGTAATGTTTTAAGTTATGATTTCATTTTCACTTCTATGATTTATCCCATGTTATGATATTATGAGCTCTTTTGCAGGTTATGATTTCCAAAAGCTATGTTCTTATGTATATGATGTGATTGATATTTCTTTTGTTTACCCTTACTGAGCATTTTAGCTCACCCTTTTATGTTTTCTTTTCCCCAGGATATAAAGAAAGGTTTTTAGGTAAAAAAAAAGGAAGATCTTTATGGGAGATATTGAAGATCTTTCACCACGATTAGAAGAATACTTTCCGAGTTTCCAAAGACACTAAACTATTACGATCCTTGTGTGTGTGTTTTTGTTATGTACTAAGTATTCCGCAAATGTAATGTAATGTCCATGTACGTCAGGCTTCGGGTCTCTACAGTTGGTATCAGAGGAAAGGTTTAGTCAACCTTTGGAAACTAGGACGCGAAAACGTTAGTAAGATCCCTAGAGATATTTCTAAGGTATGTCTAGGGATGCCCCTAAGGATAAGTATACGTATAGGATATAGTTCTAGAACTATGGTAACGATATTAGATTAAACCAAAGATGATAGATATTTAAGTTACTCCCCCTTTATTACGATTTTTGCATCTAACACTATTCTGTTTGGGTTTTAGAAAATGGCTGGAAACAAGACGATTCACAATAATGGAGGATATGATGGACAATGGAATGATATTCTTCATGGGCAACCAAATGAAATGGGATTTGGATGTCCAAACATCATTATTTTGCCAAATCAGCAATCTCACAATATGATCAATAAAGTAAAATTTGGTAAGTTTCCTGACTCGACTAATAAGAGAAAGATGGAGTTCCATGATGATCATAGAGGAAAGAAAGTTCAATTTCCCCTATGTAAATCATGTGGGAAGAGGCATCAAGGAGAATGTTTCAAGGGAACTGGAAGATGCTTTGGGTGTGGAAAAGAAGGACACAAAGCATGTAAGTGCAAAGGAAAAGGGTCGGTTAACACCATGGATGAGGATAATGGTATTGCTACGACATCAAAAATGGTTAAGTGTTTTAAATGTGGAATGTATGGGCATTATGCAAACAAATGCCCTAAGGGAAAGACTCATGAAGAGAATCAGTATGGTCATATGGGTAGTATTTATGTGGATGATGATGAAGAGACTACAAATGATATGTGAGATGAAAGAATTTTTGAAGCTCGATCAATGGTTTGAGAATGTAGTGGAATGATTACATGTTTATCATGTGTAATTTTGGAATAAAGAGAAATCTATGGATTGTTACACTATTGTCTTTCCTTGTGTTTTGAAAGTGTATGATTAATGTTACTAGTATCCATGAAAGGTTATTCAGATATTTTTGGAATTTAGATAATATGCGCATAATAAAGGGATAAGGAGAAAATTAAATGTTTGATAGTATTCATGAGCTCATGATTGATATAAGGACTAAGTGATATCATGGTTTGAGTATAAATAATTTTGAGGATTTTGGTATGTGGAAAGTGTTAACTTTTAACTGCACTCATGTTTTCACTAAGGTATTCAAGAGAATACACGATTAAGGACTTTGAATGTTTGGAATGTGACCAACAAGACATATCTTATGATATGTGGGGATCAACGACAGTATTAAATCTCTGGTAATCGATGTCACTATATTATGAGAGTGGACTGCAGTATTATGTATAAGCCTAAAGATTAGACTAGATTATGTTGGACATAAGTTAGTATTGTTTAAGGATATAAGATTTTCGATATTATTGATGGGATGTTATAGTAACGTAGTTTTAGAAAAAGGGACAACCTGCAGGACGGGCGACAGCCCATCGCTTCGGACAAGGCTGTAGGAATCGAACCCACAACCGAAGTGCGACTGGCCTTTATCGCCTACCACTGACCTACAGGAAGTCCCTATTTAGTAGAAACTAGTTTTATTATATTAAGCAGTATGATATATGAAGTATAAGTCCATTTTAGGTACTATATATGATTAATCTCACTATATAATGACTTATGTATATTTAATAACCTTTTGTTTGAGACAAATGGAATGACCCGTCATTCTATCACATGATCTGCTAACACTTCACGAATAACAAATTCAACTTCATTTATTTAAGAGATGAAGTGGAAATTGTTGAAGGCACGAAAAACAGTGATATTGTATCAAAATAATGTAAGTATTTATTCTAATTCAAATTTTCAACTTTAGGGAAATGATCTTGGAAACAAAAAATGTTGTCCTAGTGATCTTATACCAGATGAATCAGATGGTACCTTAGATCGTCACAAATTTATGGATTTGTGATTACTGGATTTTCCATAGCCATGTTCTCTACCACTCTCCATCAGAACATGATGGTTAGATTTCTCTTCCATATCCATATTTTCACCTATGTGGAAACCCAGTGATTAGTTTATTTGGGTAATCGTTACATTTCATACTTTAGTTTTTAAAGCCAAGTTTTGGTATTCCCTTTTACGATGTGGGTTTCTATTAAAGAAACTTTCAAATAGTAAACCATTTATAACTCTGACGAATTTCGAGGGCGAAATTCATTTTAAGGGGGGTAGAATGTAACAGCCCAAGATTTTATAAAAAAATATTCTTTTAATTTTATTAATGTCTTGTGTTGTACGCTACACAAAAAGGAGCTTGCACAACACACATCCTTGACTTGACTTGCATTACACGCAATCGCGAACTTCCTCGATAGCGTGTGTAATACGCAAAACCGAGTTTCACTAAACAACGATATGCTATAAAAATATTATTAAAACTAGCCGTTATGAATAGTAATAACCACTTTTTGAAATCCAGTAAATCTTATTTTTCAAAATGAACTTTATTTTTGGATTCGGAGTATCGAATTTAGCCTAAGGTGAAATTTTGGTACTTTTCGGATAACTTTCATATTCTGATGAATAGTGAAAATTACTAAATTATAATTAAAAAACAACTTTTTTAATCGAAATAATTAATAGTGATAAATCATTAATTTGAGTGGTTTTAAAGTATATATAGAATATATTTTTACAATTTAATACAATGTTGGTCATTGGATGTAATTTCACATTTAAACTAGAAAAAAACAAGTATCAATCTTTTAATAGATATTGTTTCTTAAAAACACGCTATTTGTTTTAACAGCGGGATTTAATTATAAAATTAATTAATGCAACTTTTATGTTATGAATTTGGTAAAATAGACTTCATTTTTGAATTCGGAATATGAAATATAGCTTGGGATGAAATTTTGGCATTGTTCTGAAAAACATCAATTTTTGATGAATAGTGAAACTACTAAGTGGTAGGTTAAAAACTGAATTTTGCATAAAACATAATTTTACCGCTTCTGTGAATGGAATTTCAAAAATCCGAGAGACACGGTTAATATCAAGGACTAAAATGTGGTTCAATGAGATGAAAATAATTTTTTGGCGAATAGTAACTTTTTACCTTTTTTACCACGGTTAATAGTAAATAGGGTAACTAAGGGTAAATATGATATTAATATTACCCTAACACATGTCCTAATTCTATTGGACCAGTGTAATTCGACCAAAAACAAACTTAGGAATAAAATATGACCATTTAGGCCCACTTGAATTAGATTAGGACATTTATTATTAATTTATTTAAAGAAGGGTTAAAATAGTTAAAATCAATGTTTAATAAGTAAATCATTTTTAATATGGGGTTATACATAAGATAAATTCTATTGTAAATATTCATTAGAAATCTAAAACGATTTCCTACATGATGGTATTTTATTTGTAATTTTTAGACATCAAATAATTTAATTTATTTATGACACAACGATGATGCAGTAATTATCTTTTTAATGAAATATTGACATAATTGATGTTATAAGCACCAAAATAAATGTAATTTGAGATTTTTTATGAATTCCACTAATTTTCTAGGTTAATATGATATATTAATGTTGATTTAATCAACTTGGTTCGAACATTTAATTCTGTTATGACTTTCACAACAATCATATATCAAATAGTGTCAAAATTGACACAAAATAGTATTTAAATCAAATATTATATTACTAATTGTTATTTTATTCCTAAAAATCTAAGGTTCGGCCAAATGACTTAGATAAGGATATATATATTAATAATAAACAATTTGGGGTTCTTTTGGCATGTTATAGTAAGTGTATTAACCATATAGTGAAAGAAAACAAAAAGACACGGTAAAAGTTAAATTATTTAACTTAGAGTTAAATCTAATTGATAAGGTTTACAATAATATCCAAACATGTCTAAATTTGATTGGTTGATGAGATTACAACCCTATCTCATCTAATAATCGAATATGAGTCATTTTTGGAGGTTTTTAAGTGGGGTTAGATTTATTATAAATTAATATTTTTAAGAATTCCTAAGGTGCCCCTCTCCTCCCCTATAAAAGGACACCTCCTCCCCTTCCTCCTCACACCAATTTGAGCACTCAAGCTCGGCCAACCCCTGCCAAAATCTCTTCTCCACTTCCCTAGCAACATCCTAGAGGTTCTGGTCTTCCTCAAAGACCAATTCAAGTGCCCTAAGAGGAGGTCTCAAAGAGGCACTTCAAAGAAGAGGTAATTACCGTTACCAATTCTTTCATCTTTATTTCTTCTTCCACATCTTCTTCTTAGGTTGTTTCATTATGAAGTAATAACATCAGTATCACTCATATACTGATATGTTATTATAAGTATGAAACAACCCTATTTCACCATCTATCCATCCTATGGAAAAAGAAATCACCGCGCGTGCGTACGTACGGAATACCGTCTCCACGCCGTGGTGTAATCTATTTTCCACCACCACCTTACATGGATGGGTATAATGGTGTAAATAATAACTATACATAGTTATTACAACATCATATTGATTCTGATATATTGTATAATCCACTTCAACTCAGTTCAATATTTATGGAAATGATATCATCGCTCGTGCGTACGTACGGACTACCGTCTCCATGACGCGATGAGATTCATTCTCCATGTTAACCATTTAAGAATGATTATAATGTATATATAAGAAATAATAATGAAATATATGACATTATAAAGCTACTGGATTTATGTATATATACATATGTATGTCATCTACTTACTTCCATTTCAAGACAATAAGGAAAGTAAAACTGCGTTCATGCGTACGTACGGACTACCGTCTCCATGAACGGTGTTTTTCATTTTACTTATCTATCTATTATATATATATATACTGAATATATATGATATATAAATCATATTTTATATTCTGGAAGTAAGTAAATCATGATATAAGTAATAATGATGTCAAGAACAACAAGTCAAAACACCTAAGATAAATGAAACGATTTTACCCAAAACGCTTCTTTAACATGGAATTTACAAAAGAACGGGTAATATAATGTTATAAGTGAACCATATATGATATCATAACAATGAATATGATTCTGTAATAAGTCAATAACATGATTTAAATCATTATACAGGAGGTTCGGACACTTACAAATCAAGTCGGACCTAAGGTAAGGGAAATATCACAATCTCATTTTTATCCGAGATTGTTTATTCGTAAGTATTTACTGGGGTGTATTTTATCATCCACATCCATGTTCCCTCAATATGTAATATTGTTTCCATCCACTTGAAATAGTTTAAATCCAATTTTACCCTTAGGTGAGTTTTTAGTAAAGAATATGAAAGGAATCTTTTGTCGTTTTTCGTACGAGGTACTTTTTGACTTTTCCGACAAAAGTACGAAGAATGTTTTTTTTAACTTATACGGCACGAACAGATTTCTACTGTTTTATAAAGCCTTATTTTCATGAAGCTTCCTCTAAATGATTTCATGACTATTTTCAATAAAATATCTTTCTTTTAAAATTTCATGATGTTTTGTGAAAAGAAATTGATTTTGAAGAAGAAAGGATATTTTCCTCAAGAATTCAATTCAAGTGTTTTATCAAAATTATTTTCCATCTAAGATAATAAAGGGTTCTGTTTCTATCCATATTTTTACATTGATTTGACTATGTTGTGATGGAATTATGTTTATGAATTCCTCTATCTTATATGAATTGATTTATGATGTCATGATGTTTCAAGAATCCCATTTTTGTTACATGTGTTATGCGATGATGTATGTTTTATGATTATGTGGCACACATAAGAAAGGATTCATTATAAGATGGGTGGGACCTATATCTCCCTCCAATGCATTGGGTAAAGATTTTATATCTCATGAGATAGACATGGCTGGAATGGTAGGTTATACCGGTTCAGTGAAACAGGACTGAAACGAGGATTACTCGATTCAGAAAGGGACTTTGTCCACTAAGATAGTCTTGGCAATGAGTCTTGACTAACAAGAAATGATTCTCTATGATTATGTGTGTATGCCACAATGAGTAATGTTTTAAGTTATGATTTCATTTTCACTTCTATGATTTATCCCATGTTATGATATTATGAGCTCTTTTGCAGGTTATGATTTCCAAAAGCTATGTTCTTATGTATATGATGTGATTGATATTTCTTTTGTTTACCCTTACTGAGCATTTGAGCTCACCCTTTTATGTTTTCTTTTCCCCAGGATATAAAGAAAGGTTTTTAGGTAAAAAAAGGAAGATCTTTATTGGAGATATTGAAGATCTTTCACCACGATTAGAAGAATACGTTCCGAGTTTCCAAAGACACTAAACTATTACGATCCTTGTGTGTGTGTTTTTGTTATGTACTAAGTATTCCGCAAATGTAATGTAATGTCCATGTACGTCAGGCTTCGGGTCTCTACAAGTACTCTAGTGGTACAGGTGCTCATATCCTAAAGTACCACATCTACTACCTCTTATGGCTCAGCACATGGAGTTCCAGCTTCCATAACTATATACTATAGAAGACCCCTTCCCACAATCTGACTATGAGAATTTGTTCCCTTAACACCAGCTTGCCACTGCTTCCTGCAGAACTTTTGTAGGTTCCCCATTATTCCGCAGAACTGTAACTCCATTGGTGGTCGAGGAAAATGTGTACGATAGTGTCTCGGCCTACCAAACTCATGGTAAATCACATGATTATGTTTCCGCGCAACTGTTCCTCCGAACTAGCTATATTTCATTCCACTATACTGATTAAGGATAATGTAATGGTTATTCCAGCTCTCTAAATTCACACTCTTTGATCATAATATGACACTACATATCCATTACTGGAAGCCTCCTTCAGTTTACCATTGAAAATGAGAGTCTGTTTAACAAATTCTAATAATTTTATCATAAAAAATATATTTTCCAAGTAATTATTTTCATACATAAGTCCATCTTAATTTTTTTTTTCTGAAGAAGCCTCATATTCCACCAAAGCTAGAGAAAAACATTTTAAATCTAAAAAAATTTCAGAATAATCCATTATGGACTTGCTTTATTGGGACATATGCATAAATAGTGAATCCGTCTCTTATATCAACATATCTAGTTAGAATTACCCAATGAAATTCTCTAGAAGTTTCTTCCATAACATCTCATCAGTCTCTCTAGATTGTATCTGAATGTCACAGTGGTGATTCGCTGACACCCATAGCATATAAGCATCCAACATTACCCACCTTCAAAATAGTGTATCCAAATGACCAAATATCATTTCTATATAATCAATCCAAAATTCATCTCCCTTAGGTCCACCATCTCCTATAAATGTTGGAGAGTGCAATAACCAAAACACCCTTGTAAACTCAAACATTCTTTTGAGAACATGCCTTGGGTATCTCTCAATAAATTGCACGAAAAGAGAAAAGTTCTCACAGTACTATTCCCCATCCTCCTTATCTTGCACCAATGGTTAATCAATTTACCAATCTAGATATTAATTCTAGGTCATTATCCTCTGTTTCTCCAACAACCAAAATCATAGAGGCATATCTATACAATGCCCAACACCCCTCATAGGTCTCATGATGCATCCTTACAAAATTTACGTAAGAGGATAAATAAACACAACAATTTTCACATGTCTTTTCCCCTTTACTCTTGAAATGGTAAACACTGAGGCCTTATCACCACTCTTAACTATCCTACACATTGGTATTGGTTTACAAGGCTATATACATTCTCATTAAATAACTCAACAATTAATTAATCACATTTTCTAATTGTAATTAATTGAACTATTTATTAATTAATCATAATCATTTCATCAATCATGGTTCTCATTAGACACCCATATATTATCATTTTCCATCATTGTTTAATATATAAATATGGAAAAACATTTCATGTTGAACAATATAACCATAACCTATTTTCCTGTGACTTCCTAATATTATTCATGTAACAACAACTCTATATACCTAGGATGATGCATGCAGACTCGTGTATCAAGAATATTTCTTCCAGAATACATTTTTCAACAACTAACAAAGCAAATATCACATCAAACCACAAGTGCATCACCCATGGTGAGATAATATCCAATCGTAACAAAAAATCTATATAAAAAATCCCACCCTATGTAGTCAGATTTGCCCCCATACATGGGTCTCCAACTCCCTTGCATTAGTTCATTACCAATTCTCAACCCTTCCTAGTATCCTCTTTACCTTATCCATAATAGTATGAATAATGAATAAGAATAATGAAAAGAAAACACCTCTTATACCTCTTTGTGTCGTCCCGACCCGGGATCCACTAAACATTGCCCCAATCTGATTTCCCAAGTGCCCTCAAGTGCGACTCTTCATATGTCAGAGGGTGATGACTAACATCGAGGGTGAGGTATGTCAGTCTAGGGGAGACTATACCATTTTTTATCAGAATAAAAAACAACAAAATCAAAGAATAATAACCATGTGTAGATGCATATAAATAACCTGAACAATAACATGTTATAAGATATTCAAAACAAGAAAATTCAATAATCAACTAAAAGAAAATAAATTCAATGAAAATGTGAATGTCATGTTTCTACAATTAAACTAAAAGAATGAAAAAATGACTCCCATTAAGGGCCTGAACCACATCTGGTTTCCTTGGATATTCTGTTATCCCAAACAACAAAATATTCTAGGTCCATTCTCTTATCGTTTCTTATACCAAAAAAGTCTACGCGGGTGCTGATTAGGTGACCTGAATAGGGAGTGAGTAAAAATCAGTAGGCCAGCAACAATGGCGTCGAAAACATGTCCATCCAAAATTATAGTGTATATTGTTTTACTATGAAATAAATACATTTCTTAATTAGGTTGTTATCACAATGTCAATTAATAATTAATCATCACATTAGGCCCAGTTTCAATTCACATTTTCCATTAGAATCATCATTCATCCTTATCATCCATTTGGTGTTAAACCTTATGTCAAGAGCCCCAATTTTGATTCAGTGTAGGATACCATTCCTAGCACTCCATTTTTCATATGGTGTAGGTTTTCAGGCCTAGCACCACAAAATCTCAAGCCTGAGTTACTATTAGGGATGAACACCATGCACATGCCCCAACTTATAACCAGTCTAGAAAGCCCTTTCTAGCACCAACCAAATATCATCCATTTATTCATTCTTTAATTCATAAAAAATATACACATCATTCAATTTCTAATCCACCTATTAGATAATAATTTAAAAGTCCTTCAGAAAAATCAACAATTAACTAATAACATATCCCATTAATTAATATACCAATTAATTAATCAATAACTCAATTCTCATTTTATAAATAATTCTTCACAATTAGTTATCCATATAAAATATCAACATGTCATAATTAATTCATACTATTAATTATTTTTTATCAACATCATTGAACGTAATTAATTTTCACAATTAATAATATAAATTATCCAAAAAAATTCATAAAGAATTTCCACTAATTAATTATCTTCTAATAATAAATTCAATATCTATGTTATAATATCTCAACCCATAAACAATCTACAAAATAAATATCTATTTGTGAAACCCCATTTGATTGATTCAGGGATTAATTATCAATTAACCAACACAGAAATCCCATGTCAATTCCACATTTTTAATTACAAAAAGTTAGGAAATTATTTATCAAGGGAACATATAAAACCAATAAACTCAAATTAACATCTCAATTCAACTAATATGGGAGTATTATTTAGACCACCTACCACAGTTTATTGACAGATGTTAACCCAAAAGAAATCCCCAAAATATGAGTGGTTCAACGTCGTAGATCAATCCCCAAATATAAATCCCTAAACCAAAATTAATAAAAAAAAGGCATCAATATCTAGATAATATAGATCTTGATCAATATTCCTTGATCTAGATATTTACTCATAGGTTTATATACAAGGAAATACTAGAGATCATACATGAAAATATCAATGAAAGATAAAGGAATGAACAGGAGAAGCAAGAGGATGAAATCAACTTACAAGGAAGATAGATGATATTAAATCATGTTATTTGGTGGTTTTAAATAGGATTTTTAGAGATTAATCTTGCACATACAGTTTCCTGGGTAAGGGTGCATGGTGAGGAAAACCTGTGCACCAACTGTGCGGTCTTCTCTATATATGATTGCATGCTTGGCATAGTTTAGTTGCACTGTTTTTCTACCACTGAACAAAACTTGCCCAACTAACTATACATTAGTTTGTATTAAAATCCACTAACATTCACCCTAAGAAAAAACTAAAAAAGTACTTAAACACCCCTAAAATTACGTAAAATCATTCTCAATATGACTCTATAAAAGGCCAAGATCATTCAACAACACAATGACACAATAATTTGTTCATTGTGAAAGTAATTAACTTTTATTCTTTATTTTGAATCTCTTAGATAATAATCCTAATTTATTGTTCATTAATTCATCAAAATGGAATTATTTTTTGTTATATATAGATATATCACACCGACTCAAGCATGCAGATAATCTTAGGAATATACCATCAAGATGAAAGTATAATGTGATGCTAGAATGATTGAACGAATTGATAATTTTCTAGAAGTTGAAGAAAATGAAGAATCCTAAAATATCTAATGGATTAATATTTAAACATAGTTATTTATAGAATAAATAAATATCATTTTTTTGATTCATAATATGACTATTAATTAATTTTTAAATCAAAAAGGAAATTTCTTTAATTAATCACTTTTCATTTAATGATTTTATTTAAAGTGTTATTTAAAATTATTAGAATTTTAATTTAAATAAAATTTATATCATTTATAAAATAATTATATAAAATATTAATAATGTCTATATTATTTTAATAATATATTGATTTTTTTGTCAATAGATAAAATATAGAATTTTTTAAAATTTTTTATTTATTTCCAATAAATTAATTAATTATAAAATCCCATTATATTTTTAATATTATTTGATGTAACATATTTATGATTTATTAATATTTAATCACCTTATTTAATTTTTAATTATTATTAATTTGGATTTTTTTATGTTTTTTGGTATAAAAACACATTAAAAAAACTATTTTAAAGTGCATAATTCTTTTAAATTCTAAATAAAGAAGATAATAACTAATAATGAATGATATAAATGAAATTTATATATTATATATCAATAGGTACTTATTATTATTAAAAAATTTATTATTAATAATATTATAATTAATAAATAATCTTTTATATCATGGGAAATGCACTTCGTGAAAACTGGCATTTAATCTTATTTTTTAATTAAATTATGAGACTTATAAGAATTAATTTTAGAAAAATTGATTCAATGTTTTGAAAAATATTTATTTATATTATATTACTAGTTAATCTAAATTTTTAATCATTATTAATCTTTCAAACAGTAAAAATTAATTATTGTGGTTGAGGTAAAAATAGATATATCAGGGTTTAAACTAATCAGATAACGGTTGAAATTATATAAAAGCTATTCTAAAACATATCATCTAAGAATATACTATTGTTAACATGTATATTAATCTATAATTATACATTTATTACCCTTTTTTAATGTTTAACACTTGGGTTCACATTTTGTCTTATCAAAAATTACAAGTGTGCCACTTACCTCACATATTAAAGGCCACCTCCCCTCCTCTCCTCTTCACTCCTGATAATCTATTTGGATCATCCAATACCAACCAAAATATATTCCATACATCAATTACCACATCCTAGATACATTTTTTAATAAAAATCTATCCTATTTAGTCTTTTTTGAGCTTGCATAAGGAGGTTTTATGAAGAAGTGGTATCGTTCTTAACGAACCATCTTTATTTTATTATTTCTTCCACCTCCTTAAAGTATTATTTAATTATGTATTAATAATATGAACTTCCTCATCCATATAATTAGATTTTATTATGTTAATATAATAATAAAAAAATCATCTCCTCTTCCATTAATTTGGATATTAATTCATCATTTTTGTGTAAGGAATTATACTTCCCTGTGAAATTATGGAATTCATTTTCCATCATCTCCTCCCAGGTATTAGTATAATTATGTATTTAAAATTTATTTATTTATATATATAATATATTTGAACTATTTATAAATATTTAATTATTATATCACATATACATTTTACCTTTACATTTCAAAGCGGATCAAAAAAACATCACACTTGTGTATAGTGGACTACTACCTCATGAAGCGATGTGATACATTTTTATCTAATGATTTACATTCATGAAAATAATGAAATATTTAATAAATATACTTGATATATAAGAAATATTAATTAAATTCCTTTCATTTTTATCATTTTATAATGATAATATATCATCTTATTTATTACATTGAAAAACATTAATGTTGTCATTTATGTGTCGACTACCACATCCATAAAATGAGGTGACTCTATTATCATAAATAAATAACATGGTATATATATATATGTATATTAATATTTAATGAAATAATATTTTTTATAATATTACTATCATTATTTTATGATAAAATAATATATATCTTTTTCCATAACGATCATTTGAAAAATTAAAATGTAACACATGTCTATGTACGGCCTACAGTCTTCATGATCAGAATGTAATTAATTTTTCATAACCATCCTTATTTATTGGATTTAAAAGTTTGAATAATTTTTTAATTTGATAGTTTTTTTATGAATATTATTTTTCTAATTCTTAAAAGTGACCTCGTGGACCAATACTAAACCGAACATATACATTTTTGACATATAAGACAAATAACATTAAACCATCTGAAGAAATCATAATAGATTATGTAAATATATATGACATGATGATAAAAGAATTAAAATGATTAATAATCTAGAAAAATGTTCTTAATAAAATTAGTAATTAACATAAGATTCATTTTCAGGATGATAAATAATTAGTGTCACGAAACAATCTTGATGTAAGGGAAATCATCCCAATTTTCTTTCATTAATAAATATTTTGATATCATCCACCTATATACCATTATAAGATGAATATACATACACAATAACATTTAATATCATTAATTCTATTAATTTAATGATAATTAATATTTTTTTCTAATTATATTCTCCCTTAGGGATTATTATTGAATTATTGTTAATGGGGTAAGTGGATTTCTTAAAAAAAAACTAATTTATTGTCTTTATTCCAACTCTTTCTCCTCCATTTTTGTGTTTTAAAAATGATTTAAGGAATGTTTCTATAATAAAACAGAATATTTATGAACTTAATTTTATGTCAATTTTTATATTTTTCCAATAATATTCAATCTGAGTCTTTTGAATTGTTTCATACATTTTTTTTGGACCATGGTCGAAAGGAATTTTATATTTTTAATGTATATGACGATGATTCATTTTTATTCATCCATTAGCACTATTTAAATTATATATTCCCGTGAAATATTTCATATTTTTAAAAATTAAACACTATCTTCCTCATCATTCATGGTATTTTGGAATTGAAATTGGGTTTTTAAAAGAGAAAGGTATTTTGATATCCAAAATAGTTTTCCAAATGGGTTGTATTTTACTTTCAAAGGGAATTTTGATAAAAACATTCATGAATAAGAATTATACATGATATTGTACTTGATCATTATATTAATAACAGATGTGCCTAATACCACTCATATGATGAATTTAAAAGCATTATAGATCACGAGTGTGATACAGAAATATATTATACAAAGTGTTGGTCCCCATTATAGGTCATGAAAAATGGGTGTCCTCAAAAATGATTATAGGAAGTGTGAGCCCCATTATAAGTCATCAATGAAAAGGGTAATCATTATATTATATATTTGTTATAGGGTTATTCCAATTAATTTTATTTTTGCAATTGTTTTACGAATATTGAGATCTGTATTACCTAAAAAGTGTTTTCAATTACTTATTATGGTATCCAAATGTTTTATTTGATCATGATGTGTGTGTGTGTGTTATTTATATCAAAATTTTTTATTTCATATTCTCAATGAAAATTGACGATAAATGTAAATATTAATTTTTTTATATGGTTTTTCTATGGAAAAATGATTTTTCTCCTTTTATGTACCTTTAAAATCATTTTTTCTCATCTTCCATTTAAAGTATTTTTCAATTTGGATTAAATATGTGTAAGGTAATGAATGACTTCTTGAAAAACATGTTAATATTTACTCATAAATAAATCCTTAGATATTTTAGATAATTAATTTTTTGGGAAAATTAATAGTTAGTAGATGTTTCTAATTTTTATTATATGGTTTTTTAATGTTTGGGTTATGAACAAATTTCCCAAAACACTACACCCAAATAACCCAAAATATGAAATAAATTGAATTATTCATTCAAACTCATTAGTATGTTATGTTTATGTTATGCTCTATAATGTCGGTACTAATGGTTGTATTATATAAATTTAGAATTTACGATAATGATAATATCATACAAATGAATATATTACTTTATTATTATGTTTAAATGATATATAATTTA
This sequence comes from Viscum album, assembly GCA_963277665.1. Lineage (NCBI taxonomy): Eukaryota > Viridiplantae > Streptophyta > Magnoliopsida > Santalales > Viscaceae > Viscum > Viscum album. The sequence goes on along the minus strand of OY728121.1, from coordinate 1,191,622,402 downwards.
AAGATTACAATGTTTATTCCTCAATATTATTCCTCTTCAAAATGGTTTTCCAGAGAGGAATTTTGGATGCAATAGTGGGAATATAATGATATGAAATTTTCCTTCCATATAATAAACATGGGATGGTTTGAATTTTAATAGAATTGTGTTTTTAGTGATGTCTCAATTGACACAAGATATTAATGGTGGTGGAATACATTCTAGAGGTGAACAAAACCTTCCTCAAAGGAACACGTATAATATTTATCATTTCATGATGTATTATATCACACAATTCTATTGATTTACTTAGTCTTTTAAAGCTGAAATATTTATAAATTTTGTAGAGAAGATAATTTATATTATGGGAGTTTCATAAAATCAAAACATAATAGTTTCTATTTTACTTTTGAAGTTAAAGATGATCATTAGTGGTATTTAGTTATGAATAATGAAGAGAAATCATGTGTGGATTTCCTGGAATATGAATAATTTTTGGATATTTTCCAGGAGAAATAATTACATATATTTTTCTGAAGGAAGATGGAAAAAAATTAATAGAATTGATACAATTATATGATTATTTTAAATCTTAATATGATGAAATCATCAAAACATTGGCTAGGTGTCAGAAATTCATTATTCAGAATACTGATAGTGAAACTAACTGATTTTAATTATTGTTAGAACATTCTTATGAATTGATTTGGTTTGATGATAATTAAAATTTTATGATAATGATGTCTTCTGTTCTTATAAAGTTAAAATAGAATTTTCAAACGTGTATGTTCCTTGATATGATAATGGTAAGAAACGTTAATGGTGTGAAGAAATAGAGAACAAACCATCTAATAAGTCTGTATTTAACACCCAAATATGAAAAATGTTTTGTCAAAATTCATTTCATGAATGTTTTTCATAATCTAGAAGGTTTTAATTTGGTGGTATGTTTGGATAAATTTATATTTCCCTATCCTTAAACAATATATAATCTTGAGTTTTGATCTAGAATTTACTTTATTCTACATTAAGAATCATTTCAGGATTATATTTCAAAATAATTTGATCCTTATTATTACATTATATATCAAAAATGAAAAATTAGATACTTCCAATCTATCAAAACTTATTCACAATAAAAAAAATCATTAAATGTAACATGATATATTTTTGTGATAAAAATATTCTTAAATTCTAACTTTCTCATACCCTTCTTTATTTCCTATGAAAGAAATTTCAAAAACATGTGATGAGGATAAAATGTTTAGTAAGGGATATAATATATGGACTGAGAAAATTAGTCCATAATTAAATATAAATAAATGAAATCATATTTTTCCCTCGTAAAACAGAATCTCTTAAACATACATCATTAAATCATAAGATTTATGAATAAGACATAGAAATAAAAAGTTATGAAGATATCTTCTACCATCCATAACATAATTAATTTGAATATTTCACAGCTACATAGGTTGTAACATTCATGATAACATTTGGAATATATATCATAGTATATTAACTAAATCTCTTAGGAGAAATATTAACATTTACCCTTTCTACATTTCCCAATGTATTGTAGAGATATAATGGGATCCCCCAGATGAGGTTTATCATAGAACCACCAGTATTTGGTTTTTTATATTACCACTATCAAATTTTAATGTACCAATACATAACAATACCACATAAATGATTGAAATTTTCAACATTTCACCAATCAATCAAAAGAAATATATTCCAGTTATTGAAATATTCATTCCATTTCCAAAACCATTTAAAGCATTTAATAATGAGATTATTAGATAAAATGGTTTCATAACACATTGAATGTTTTAAATTAATTAAAATTTGAAAACATTAATTTCCAAAAAAAAATTCCTTACAACCAATTTGAAAACATGGACATCTATTCAAAAGATTTAGATATACAAATCATTAGGACATTTAAAAAATGTTTTAGATTAAGTATCCCTTGACACATTAGAAAATACATGAAGAAAAATGATGTAGGAATAATATTAATGATAATATATAATATGATTAGAAAAAGGTGATTCATGAGAAAATATTTCAAAGAGAATTATATACACCATAAAGGTCCATTGGTTCATAACAAAAAAATATGACTCAATGAATTGTAAATTGAGATGAAAACACTTATGAAGATCATATAATTATATTTACGATATATTATTGAAATAGTTATGTGTGAAAATATGAATACACCCAATATATGTTTATATTCAGTGTAAAAAAATCATAGGTCATTCACACATATTCTTGGAAAAATAAAACGAAAGATATTGATATTCAACTCAATGAATGATATTGAGTTATGATTTTATCATACAATGTTCATAAAATTAATGTAAGAATTTATCAGTGGGGTGATTTTGTGTAGTACTATTATATCAAAAACAATCATTGTGTAAATTAATGCATAAATAAATAATCAGTAATTCCACACAAAATCATGGAATAATATAATTAAAGCAGTACCTGTAAAACCCAAAGAGTGGAAATTCATTTTAAAATTCTAGTTCAATTGAGTCTGACTTTTATTTTTCAATATTTAATATCCTTAATAATAAAAATAGGTCAATTTATACTTGATTTATAACATTTTTACAGTTTTTTATTCATTTTATATCACTTATTACCATGTTATAACAATTACCTTATTATTTATGTTCATATAGGTCATTTTGTTGATATTTGGTACAGGAGTAAAAAATGAATTTATTTTTATTTTAATTGTCCATGTAGTCAAAATTAAATAATATCAAAAATATTATCCAGGATTTTAATATCATATAAATCTAGTATGTATGTATTTTTCGTTTCTATAGTATTTGGATATATTAAATGAACCGCACTGTTAATCAAGATAGTAGGATGTACGTATGCAAAATCACTACATTCATTTCCTTGTCATATTATAAAACTAAATATCAAATGATATAATTTATTATTAGAATAAAATTATTATATTAATGTCATTTTTTGTCGTTTTTATAAAAAAATATCTTTTATATGTTCCTTGTTTATCATGAATGATTTATATCACTTTGATGGGGCAGTAGTCTATGCTTTCTCAACTGAAGTTATCGTATTTATACATCATGGAAAGAAAAAATATATGTTTTAAATGGAAAATATATAATAAGATAGATGATATAAAAATCATATATGAATATATGAATATATTTCCATTGTAATGGCCACCTAGAGAGGTGGTACGATAAAATTGACCAATCATCATTTCGTGAGCAAGTAGTTCTTCGTACACCGAAATACTATTATCGTTTCCATTAGATGAAGGTGTTTGAATGTCTATTTTAAATAATTATCATAATAAAATCCTAGTTTATTTAAGATACTAGTTTTTATATGTAATAAAATAATAATAAATGAATCTGGAATGATGATTGAAAATAATGGAAAGTAACTTGATTGAAGGCGTTAACTAAAAACCAGGTACCTTATTTAGATTTGAGCCAGAGGCTTTCATTAATTGACTTATTCTCACTATATGAACTATAGGGGGAATGTAGGGATCTGGTCATATTATTTTAGAAGTTTTTGGACAAGCGAAATGGCTTGACTCGTGTGAGTAAGTGGGTTGAGATGGTGGCATTTTATAAGAGGGAGGATGAGTACATTAAGAAAGTATTGATTAATGATTTTTTTTATAAATTGCATTTGATTAAAAATGTCCCCTAACTCATTTAATACTAATATAAGAAGATTTTTTTTTCTATTACCCATTATCCATTTATTTTTAGATAAGTTTCAAATGTTGTTTTATCCTGATCATTATTGTTTAACCCTTAGATAAATACAATAACTCTAACGATGTCTTCTAGTAATTTCATAATATATGGCTACTATAGTTAATAAAGAATTAAAAAAGAGACATAAGTCGATCATTAATGACATTTTTGACATTATATATGTTATTTTTTATAATATTAAAATTTTAGGACAATTATAAAATTTAATAAAATAGTATTTATTTTTAAATCTGATTTTTGTAAATTTTAAAACTATTTAGTAATTGGTTTTTGATAAATTCATAACCACTAGATTCCTTCTGAAAGAAGTAATTATATCATTAATAATATGTCATATTTGTCCATAAAAAATTTTAATGGCATTAAAATGTTCAAATGAAATTTATTTTAATATTTATAATATCATTTATTTGAATCAATCATTAATAAGGTAATCACTACATCATCATTGTTTCATTAATAAAATTATTTATTTTTGTTATAAAAAATATAAATAAAATACCATGATATATAAATTATTATTATATTTCTAATGACAATTTATAGTTGAATATTTCAATTATATAAACATATTTAAAATGGTTTTAGTAAAAGATACATGTCTATGTTATATTTCTCTTTACAGTAAATTAATTTTTATAACATGTCATTTTTACACCCAAATGTATCCATGGGGTACCAAAATCAACCCAAAGGTTGACCAAGGACGGAAGTATCTCATCAATATTATGATGATGTGTGACATGGTAGTTTTATATTATTATTATTATATTATTATTTGTTTACCTTTATTTACTTGATTTACCATTTAACCATGGTAAATAAAAATAATTACTGAAGTTGCATTTCATAATGTCAAAATATAAAAGGTAATTATTTTCATATTTTGAACCATATGATTCTAAATATGGAATCCATTTTTCTATATTCAAAAAACAGAATTTTTTTTAAATTATTTTTAAATTAATTCTTGTTTGCAAAACCCAAAACCATGTTTTTAAGAAGTAAAAACTATCAACTAGTTGACATGTATTTATGTATGATTTAAAAGTGATGTTACTTTCAATTACAATATTTGATTAAATAAATAATAAATTTTCCAATTACACTTTAAAAACAGTTAAAATTATAAACAATTTATATAAATGAATTAGATGAAAATTCATTTTTGTGTTATAATGCTGTATTTTTTCACTATTCATTAGAAACCAAACTTTTTCCAAAAATATAAAAAAAATCCGAAAGTAAATTTTTATGTATTTATTATATAGAAGAAGATTACTTTGACTGATATAGTATATAAAAAATAAAATAACTTGATTTAAAAAAGTTTCTCCTTCAAAATGTGGTAAAACTACCTTTTAATAATATTATAATATTTTATGCGTAAATTAGATTAATTCTCAATTTGAGACACTAAAATTTATTTGATAAATTCAACATCATTTTATAGAACATGTATAATCTTATTGTATTTATTTATTTTCATTACCACTAATATTACAGCTAGGCATTAAGTAATATTTTAAATAATAATGATATTTTATTTTTCAATATAACTAAAAATTGTGTGCAATGTATTTTTTCAGAGAAACTTTTTGTTGCATGTCGAGAATGCTATAAGAAAATGAATCCACTCTAAAATAAAATCAATATCTTATTCATAAATAGTATTTGATTCAAAAAAATCATTCTATAAATACCTGGGTCATTACATCATTCCCCATTTTTGAAATTACACCCACAATATATTAAAATTTGGCTTGAAAGAATCCTTTAAAATCCAACATTGTAAAAATATTCAATAATACTATCAACTAAAAATAAATAAAGATTAAAACAATGGTCATCTGAGATAACACATACTAGTATTTAGTTTAGGAAAACGTTGATATGGAAAAGAAACTAACCATCTTTTTCTGATGGAGTGTTACAAAAAACATGATTATGAGAATGATAACAATATTAAAACAACAAAAATGTGAAGGGTTAAATAGTCTTTGATTCCCCATTAGGAAAATTAAATGGATAATATTTTTATTTTATTGTCATTTTCCTAAACTTGAGGAACATATTTACTACTTAGAATAAGAACATAAGGAAATATACTTCTTTAAATAGTAGAGTATCATACCTTAATCAATTTCCACCAGACACTTTTCTTTTTATATAAATGATGAGTATTAAAGATTATTTTGTTTTCATGCCTGATGAACTATAATCATCGTATAGAAAATCACATCATCAAAGAAATGTTAAACATCTATTTCAACTACTATTTAAAATTATTCATATTCAAAATGGTTAGTAATAGATCAGATAATTCCTCAAATATTAATAATATTATACTAAACTGAAATAAAACTCTTAATCTCCAAAATTAAAGAAAATATACCCAATGTTAAATAAATAACATTCAATAAAAAATAGTCCTTAAAATTCTTCAAAATAATCCAAACTATGATTTAATCCAAAAATTCTGAATGATTTTTTTCACATGGCCTTCCACAATAAATAGTAACATTAATCACCAAATAATAATGATTACTCTTAATGTCTCATTCATAAGTGTATTTATCCTAACCTTATATTCCCTATGATAGGTTAATCATATTCATAAATAAGAAAAATCTCCATATGTCCACAATACTAATGTTGATTCTTCCAAAATAAAATTCACCATTACTCCTCAAAAGAAATCTCAGAGTATTCTATTTTCCTTAGTCATATAGCTTTCCCAAAAGACTGAATATCTTCCAAAAATATAAAATTTGTCACCTTAATATTACATATCAAAAATCATTTAAAGCGGTTTCTCTGAAATTGAACATAAAATATTTCATGAAATCATAATCCCATGGTGATATCCCCAACTCTTTATAAATCATCATAATCTCAAAATTTGTATAAACCTTTCCTATGATGCCAACAATAAGGACCCATCCTTAAAATTTACAGAATCATATGGTTTGATCAAGACATTACTTTCTTTCACATTTAGGATCTTTTCATGTTTCAATTACAATTGAATTAGGCCCTAACTATTACATTAAATCTAAAAAATTACAAAGTAGTCATTTGTATTTTATCCATTTTATTCAAAATAATATAAATCTTTAAATGAAACCATATTTCTTATCACGATTAAAATAATATTGAATTGACCCTTTCACTAAGAATTCCTTATACATTATGAAAAACATTTCTAAAAATTGTGATGACGATTAAAAAAATTGGAAGTTATATCAAAAATATAGGAAACACATTAGTCCATAAATACATTCAAATCAATTAAATCACACTTTTAACTCATAAAACATAATCACTTTATCATACCTCATGAAATCATAAAGTTTTTGGATAACTCATCGAAATCATAAATCATAATGGTAACATGTGGAATGCATAACATACTTAATTTATAGAATTCATAGAAATATATTGAGTAACCTTCATGGTTACTTTTGTAATACACATAACTATATATTTCCAAAATATCTTAGTATAAACATTAACATTTACCTCGTTCATGTTTCACAATGCATTAAAGATCTATCACAGGCTCACCTACTATAGGATTATCATTGAACCACCCAAATTTTGTTTATCAATTAACCACCCATCAAATTTCCAAGTTCCAATACATTATCATTGCACATAATATATTGAAATTATCAAAATTTTCCTCATCAATAACAATAAATCAATTCATGATATTGAAATATGTAATCTATTTCCAAAACCATTGAAAACATTTAATAAATAGAATTTAAAATCAATGTGTCTCATTACAATTTGAAAATTTTAAAGGAATTGACATGTTAATTAATTAATTACCATATAAATAAATCCTCAAAACAATTTAGAAATCATGGAAATTAATTGGATTGATTTATAAGAATTAATATTTAAATCCTTTAATGCAATGTTTTAGTTAATGAGTCCCTTACCACTAGAGTAAATTATGGAATAAAATTAATTATAAAATAACATTAAATAAAACATTTAATATCCTGAGAATATAGATATTCATGATATAATACGTTAATGGGACGTATATACACCATGAAAGTTAATTGTGGAATAACAAATAATATGACTCAATGGATTATAAATTGAGATTAAATCACTTACAGTGATCATATCATTATATTAAGGATAACTCAATGACATAATTATGTGTGAAAAATATGAATACACCCAATTTATTTGATTATTTAGTGTAAAACCATCATAGATCATTTTGAAAATATTCTTGTGAATACAAAACCAATGACATGGATATTTAACTCAATGAATGTTTATTGTGTTAAGATTTCCCATACAAAGTTCGTAAAAATAATGTAATAATTCATCTACTGGGTGATTATGTGTAGAAACAGTATATCCACAGAAATGTAAGTTGAAATTAAATCATAAATAAAAAAAACTTATTCCACACATAATCTTGGCATAATATAATCAATGAACTATCTGTAAAACACAAAGAGTGGAAGTGGAGTTTAGAAATTCCCATACTTTGAGTCTGACTTGTCTCATTTGTTCTTAAATTTATAGAATAGTAATATTATGTTCATTTAAACATTCATTAATACTTTTTTAAATATTATTATTCATTTTATATCACTTATTACCATGTTATATAAATTACATAATTATTTAAGCTCGTATAGTTCATTTGTTCGATATTACGTACTTTAGTTAAAAATGAACATGTTTTGATGTAAATTGACCATGTTGTAAAAATTCCATTATTATAGAAATATTAATCCTGACATTATGATAATATATATCCATTATATATGTATTTATAATTTCAATTATATTTGGAGATAATAAATTAAATGCACCGTTCATCGAGATAATAGGTCGTACATATGCATTAATGCAACCTTCATTTAATTTTCAAAATAAAAGAATACTAATAAAATGATACAAATATATATTATAATACCAGTATTATATTTATTTAATTTGTGTCTCATAGGTGTAATAATCACATCATTTATATGTTCTATTTATATCATTTACTATTCATATCATTTTGAGGGGTTGGTAGTCCACTCTTCCTCAAATGAAACTATCATATCTACTCATCATGGAAAGTATAATGTTATGTTTTAAAAAATCTACAGAAGAATATATAAAATATAAATATCATATATGTCATGAATAAATATAGTCTCGTATTAAAAGGCCACCATGATAGGTGGTACGGAAAATTGAACAATCATTATTTCATGAGGCAGTAGTTCGCTTTGCATAGAAATAGTATGATCATATACCTTAGATGGATGTGCATGTAATTTTACATTGAATGATTCTCAGTAAAAATTCTATTATATTAAGGATATTTATTTTTCAATGTAATCAAATAATAATAAAATAATATATAGTGAATATGGAAAATAAATTAAAGGAACATCAGAGAAGACGTTTCCCCTAAATCTGGTAACTTCCCTTAATTTCAGCCAATGGACATTCTTGGATTGCCTTATGCAGAAGGTAAGTCTTATAAGAGTAATGAAAGGATTTTTTAAGATTATTATAGCAGAATTTGGATGAGCTAAGGGTCATGAGAAGTGTTATTATGAGGGTAGAGTTGGTGGTCTTTTATAAGAGGGATGCGTGTCACTTTACGACTATCTATAAAATATAATTTATTATAAATAAAATTTCTATTGAAAATGTGCCAAAACACATTTCATTCAAATATATGATTATGTTGGTTTTGATACACATCATCAATTAATTTTTAGAAAAGTCTTGAATATTTTCTTTATCCTTATCTTATTTGTTTAACACCTAGTTAAAAACATTAACTCTAACCATGTCTTCTTGTATTTTCATAATATTTTGTTACTATAGTTACTAAAAAATTACATGAGGTAAATATGTGGATCATTAATGAAATTTGTAAAATTATATAATTCATTTGGCATAATCTTATATTTTTAGGACTATTATATCATTTAATAAATTAATATTTCTTTTGAAAACACATTTATCTAAATTTTGACACTATTTATTATTTGATATTTGTTAAATTCACAACAATATGGTAACACCCTAAGCTTCTATGGTATGCTTCTCTTTGAATAATGTGATAGTGTGTGTCGTACGCAACAGCGAGTTCTAACACACCATAACCAATCAAACTAGCCGTTATGAATAGTAATACATAATTTTTGAAATTATATATATTTTATATTTCAAAATGGACTTAATTTTTGGATTAAGAATATCTAATTTAGCCTGAGGTAAAATTTTGGTACTTTTCGGATAACATTAAGATTTTAATGAATAGTGAAAATTACTAAATTTTAATTAAAAACAACTTTCTTAATCAAAATAAGTAATAGTGATAAATTTTAAATTTGAGTGTTTTTAAAGTATATTTAAAGTATATTTTTACCATTTAATATAATGTTGGTCATTGGACATAAATTTACAATTAATCCAAACATAAATAAGTGTCAATCTTTTGATAGTTATTATCTCTTAAAAACAGGCTTTTTGTTTTGACTGCGATAATTAATTTTAAATTAATTTCTTCCACTTCTGTGTTTTGAATTTAGAAAAATGGATTCCATATTTGGAATAAGAACATTAAAATTCTGTAAATAGGTAACTTTTATTTTTAGAAATTTTGAATAATTTTTGCGGTAAATATTTTATTTACCATGGTTAAGGGTAAATCTGGTAAATGAGGGTTAAAAAATAATATTATAATAATACTAAATTACCATAAAACGAGTCCTAGCCTTATTTGTTCATACATGTTCGACCATAGTCATATTTTGGTCGATTTTGGGACCCCATGGTGCCACTTTTAGGTGATAGGGACACTTTATTTTAATTAAGTTAAAATGAATAAAAAAATTACACAAGCATATATCTTTTAGAAAAATAATTTTTACATAGGTTTATATAAGTTGGATTTTATATTATAAATATTAATTAGAAAGATATAAATATTTCCTACATAATTATATTTTATTTATAATTTTTTGACATTAAATAATTTAATTTATTTATGACACAATGATGAAAAAGTAATTACAATAATAGTGAAAAATTAAAATAATTGATATTATAAATACCCAAATAAATATAATATGAAACATTTAATGAATTAAAATAATTTTATTGGATAATATGATATATTAGGATTTAATTAATTGACTTTTTGGAAGTAATCAATCTGTTATGAGTTTCACAAAATTCAACTATTGAATAGTGTCAAAAATGACATAAAAGAGTTTTTAAAACAAATATTATATTATTAATTGATATTAAATTCCTAAAAAAATAAGGATAGGGATAGAGTCTTATATCATGATATATAATCATTAATGGACCACTTTGGGGTCTATTGGATGTATATGTTATGTTTATTAACCATATAATATAAAAATACAAGGAGACATTGTAAAAGTGAAACTAATTAACTTAGAGTTAATACATAATGATAAGGTTAATATAATGACCCAAACCTGTCTAAATTCTATTGTTTTAGTGTTTTTCGACCTATCCCCACCTTAATATCTAAATAATCAACTTTGGAGCCATTAGAAACCGAATATGAATTTATTATAAAATAATATTTCTATCTTTTCCAAAGGTGACCCTCACCCCTCTTATAAAAGGGCACTCCTCATTCTCATATCTTCAAACCTTCAAAGCCTTTTGGTTCTAACAAACTCTGCCCAAATACTCTCCCAACTTCTTTTACTACAACCTAGAGGCCTTATTTTTATCAGAAATCCATCCTAAGGAGCACTTTTGATCAAATCAAAAGGAAGAACCCGAAGAAGGGGTAATGATTTCACCACCCTTTTCCAAGTTCCTTTCTTCTTCCACTTCTTCTTTCTTTGTTATTAACATTCTAAAATAATAACTCCAGTATCATATATATAATGTGACGTTATTATAAATATGGTACCACCATATTCAGTATTCTATCCACCCTTTGAATAACATGTCACCATACGTGCGTACATACGGCTTACTGTCTCCACGTCGTGGTGTAATTGTTATTCAATATATTATTATTTGGATGGGTATAACAATGAGGTGTAACTCATGTAAATAAAAAATATAACATCTTAATGATTCTGTATATATGATATACCATCCATTTATATATTATTTTAATATCAATAGAATGATATTGTCGCTCGTGCGTACGTACGGACTAACGTCTCCACGAACGCGATGAGATTCATTCTCAATCGTATCCATTCAAGTATAATTATCATTTGATAATTTAAAAATGATGTTTAAGGACATGATATAATTCTGGATATAAATAAGATACAATCTATCCATAACAAACACAGCTTATGTAACAAAACATATAAAAGAAAATGAGTAAGTTAACACTCGAAACAACGATAATACTAAGATATTTTTAACAAGTAAATGTTAAAAGATCATATATGATATCATATTAATGTATATGATTCTTGTATAATTTAATAACAATTATTTCAACAGTATACAGGAGGTTAACCTACCCCAACCAAGGAAAAGTACAAGGTATGGTTTATTTCACAATCGCTTCATTATCCGAGGTTGTTTATACGTAATAATCTACTGGGATCTCTTTATCATCCACATCCATGTTTCTTAAAAATGTATTTCAAAACATTTTTACTATTTACTAGAATATGAGTTAAAGTCATTTATACACTTTTTGACTTTTATAAGTGGTTTATAATGGATTCTTTCCGTCGTTTTCAAAATAAGGTACTTTTTAACATTTTCGACAGAATTATGGTAAGAATGTTTTTTAACATATACGGCGGGTGCGGCTATTTTCTGCCATTATAAAATCTACAGAGCTTCCCTTACAAGCTTATAAGAATATTTTCGAAGAAAATGTTTTATTTTATAAATATATTACTCTTAAATGATTTTAAAATAGAAATAGATATTTTGTTAAAAAGAATTTTGATTTCATCTATGTCAACATCCTTTGATGGATTTTACGCTTAAATAAAGTTGATTTATTATGATACAAAACTTATATATTGTATTGAAGGTTTTGTGATATTTTTGACTGTGGATGTGCAATTTTTATACCATTCATGGTTTATGGTGAAAGTATTGAAATTTTGTATTCTAATTTTAATACGAATGTTTATGTTATGTTTAAACCTTTTCATATGGGAATTCATTGGACTTAATATGTGACGGGTGGAGCCTGCTATAGCTCCTCGATGCATTGATAGGTCTCATGAGACAAACTAGTGTCTTGGCACAAGGCCTTGGCAAAATCTTATTTATAGTCTTGGCACGAGGCCTTGGCTATGTGGTAATGATAGTCTGGCATTATGCATTCCATCATTATGAAAGTGGTTATTGATATTGCATGTGATTATTCGATTAGTAGAATATCCATGCGAATAAGTAAATTTCATTAATTCAGTTTACATATGCCATACTATGTTGAATGTTCAAGTTTGAAAGGCTTTTGTCATGGTTATACGTTTCCTTAAATGTTTATTCTTATTTATGAATGTTTCTGCTATATTGTTGTATTTACTAGGCATTTGAGCTCACCCTTTTCTATGTTTTATTTTTCCCAGGGAGTGAAGAAGTAAATTATGAATGACCTGCAGGGATATTATAAGGGGTTAATAGTGTGGACTATGGAGGCAATATGTTGTTGTAGTAGTTTTTCCCTTTATGATGTAATGTAAAACTTTATGAATATATCTAGTGTTTCCAAGGCTACTAAACCAATCGGTCTTTCGAGATTTGATCTTTCTTGTGATCATGCCAATGTTATGTAATAATGCACTGACTCTAGGTAACTGGGGTCAGGGCGTTATAGTTGGTATCAGAGAAAGTTTAACACAAACCTTGGATGCTAGGATTAGATAAACTCTGATTAGATAACGTAGACCCAAGATGAACTTTGAGGATTATTATAGACTAACATCCTAGAATTTTTGTATTGTAGAGATTTTGTGAGTTTTCCGAACAATACATCCTTGTCTGGATATGATCAGGTAGAGGTGGCTCTGGAACAGATGCACCTAGGTGTTAAACCCGAAAACACCGCTTTGAGCTAGACTTGAATGAGAACTGGTGCATGAAAATGGTCCTTGCTGCACTCTTGGTTACGGAACTCCCGGGGGATATGCTTAGGATAACTCTCATTTTCTTTTCAAATCATTATGAAGGGTTTATGAGTATATACTTCCTCAAAGAAAACATTTTAATGATTATGGATTATATCCATAAATAGTTCAATTTATGTTAAGTGTTTTATAAGTATGGGATTATGTATTTTGATTCATAAACTGATGTCGTTTATGCAATTTTTTAGAAATGGATCCTAGTGGAAGAAATGGAAACTGAATCAATGCACACACTCTATGGAGGGATTTCCCTCATGCTCAAGATAATTTTAGTTGAGCTGGTGATGCAACTGGTGCCGATCAGCTAATCACCATACTGGGACAACTCACTCAGGTTATGAATAATAACCTTACCCTTATGGAAAACCATGATCCACAGCGTGGAGGATCAATGTTAGATCGATTCCTGAGGCAAAAACCACCAACATTCAATGGGAGTACAAATCCCTTAGTAGATGAGCAATATATAAATTTCCTAGAGAAAATATTTCAGGCTTTGGGAGCAGTGAAAGGGAAAAAGTTATCATGGTAGTTTACCCCCTCACTAGAGATGCTGACCAATGGTGGTCATTGATTCAAAACACTAAGGAAGATGGTGAAGTATCAAATATGGAATAGAGGGAGTTCAATGATCTATTTTTAGGAAAATACTTTCAACGCGACCATCGAGCAGATATGGAAAGGCAATTTCTGAGTCTGAGACAGAAGGAGGATGAGAATGTCACAAAGTATGAGGCTAACATTACAAGGATAGCAAGGTATGATGGTGAATATATACATAACCCAAGAAGTGAGATTTATCGTTTCTTTGATGGGTTAAAACCATTTCTTCGTCGAGCATTAGTCTCACAATCCTTTTCGTCGTATGAAGACATTGTCTCATGTGCTATCATGACCGAAAAGGAATTCTCTAAGTCTTATGACTTTAAAGAAAATCAAGAGAAGAAGAGACCTGCTGATCAATCGGGGAATGGAAATAAGGGGATGAAAAGAATGGTTGAATATCCATCCTGTGGTAAATGCGGGTAGAAACACCCTGGTACTTGCTTGAAGGGAATGGGGGTCTGTTACAAGTGTGGTGAAAAAGGACACCAAGCTCGTGATTGCAAGGGGAAGAAGGAAGCTAACAATGTTCAGTGCTACAATTGTAGGGAGATGGGACATTATGCAAATGAATGTCCTAAACGTCAGGAAAACTTACCTCAGAAAAGGCCAAGGGATCAAGGCCAAGCTTCTGTTATCACTACTGCTGAGGTGGAAGCTTCGAAAGACGTGGTGGCAGGTAATTTAATGGTTTCCTCAAGTTTGGCAAATGCATTATTTGATTCTGGATCATCGCATTGTTTCATATCTTCCCAGTTTTCTATGAAAATTAGATATTTCTAATTTGATTTAACAAGGGAGTTGTCAGTTAAAACTCCTAAGGGAAGTATCATTGCAACAATGTTTTGCGAATCAGTCCCCATTAGAGCACATTAATGTTCTATATCTGCTGATCTCATCGTCATACCTATGATTGAGTTTGATATAATCCTCAGTATGGACTGGATTTCGGACTATGATGTGAAGATTTATTATAAGAATAAAGAGGTTATGATTCTTGATGATAATGATAAGGAACACCTTATCTTTATTGCAGAATCGTCACCACCTAATTCTTATTTAGATCCACCCCCAATAGCTAAACTAAATTCAATTATTTTGGAGGAATATAATGAAATAACTGTCGGTGAGGAAAGGAATGTTCAAATAGAGGATGTACCTATTGTGAAAGAATTTGTAGATGTATTTCTGGAAGATTTACCTGGACATCCTCCAGAACGAGTAGTTGAGTTTTCTATTGATTTAAATCTTGGATCAAGGCCTACAAAGAAGACCCCTTATAGAATGGACACTGTAGAATTAGTTGAACTAAAGAAGAAACTAGAGGAATTTAGTAATAAAGGATTTATTCTCCCTAGTGTTTCTCCATGGGGAGCCCCTGTACTTTTTGTTAAAAAGAAAGAAGGATCTATGAGGTTATGTATCGACTACAAGGAGATCAATTCTATAAAAATAAATAACAAGTATCCCCTACCTTGAATTGATGATTTATTTGACCAACTGCATGGAGCTCAATACTTTTCAATGATTGACCTTCGATCTGGATACCATCAGTTGTTTGTAAATAAGAATGAAATTCCGAAGAGATCATTTCGAACCAGGTATGGGCATTATGAGTTTACTGTAATGCCTTTTGGATGGACTAATTCACCCTCTGTATTCATGGATCTGATGAATAGGGTTTTCAAAGAGTATCTCTATGAATTTGTGGTGGTATTAATTGATGATATCTTTGTATACTCCAAAACCTACGAAGATCATGAAAATAACTTGCGCATTATCTTGAAGACTCTGAGGAAGCATGAATTATATGGTAAGTTTAGAAAGTGTGAATTCTGGCTTCAGGAGATTTCTTTTCATGGCCATATTGTCTATAAAGATGGAATCTCTGTTGATCCTTCTAAGACCAAGGCAATACAAGAATGTCCAGCACCTACGAGTATAACTGAGGTATGCAGTTTTATTGGTTTGGCAGGTTATTATCGATGTTTCGTCCAGAATTTTGCCCTATTGGCTAACCCATTAACGAAGCTCACATGTAAAGGGGTTAAAGTTGTTTGGACAAAAGAGTGTGAAGAATGTTTCGAATAATTGATGATATAATTAGTCAATGCTCCTATATTGACTCTACCATCTGGGAATGATGGGTTCGTTATTTATAGTGATGCATCGAAGAAAGGACCTGGTTGTTTACTTATGCAGAATGATAGGGTTATTGCCTATGCATCACGATAGTTGAAAATTCATGACCAATACTATCCTACTCATGATCTCGAGTTAGCAGCTGTGATCTTTGATTTAAAGATATGGAGGCACTACCTCTATGGTGAAAAATGTGAGATTTATACTGATCAAAAGATTTTGAAGTATATTTTCTCACAAAAAGAACTCATCATGAGGCAAAGGAGATGGCTTGAATTAATCAAGGTTTATGATTGCACGATACACTACCACCCGGGGAAGGCAAACAAGGTGACAAATGCTTTGAGTAGAAAAGACCATGGAGTTTTGATCAATATTAGAATTAAAAGGGATCCAATTTTCATGGATCTAGTGAAGATGGACATGGGAATAACCAAGGAAGGCGAAACATCAATTCCTTTTCAAATGGTTTCCAAACCATCTTTACTAGAAAGGATTATGAGTTCTCAGACCGATGATGAAGAATTTAAAAAGAAGATTAATGCTGTGAATGATGGTAGATTGAGAGACTTTGTGTATGAAGATGTAATTTTGATATTCGGGAAAAGAATTTGTGTTCCCGATTTACCTGATCTAAAATGTTAATTGCTGGATGATGCTCATAGTTCCAATCTCTCTATACACCCTGGGAGCACCAAAATGTATAGAGATTTGAAGGAAAAGTTTTGGTGGGACAACATGAAGTTGGATATTGCTGATTTTGTGTCATGATGTATGGTTTGTCAACAAGTGAAATCTGGAAAGCAACAGCCTGGAGGAGTCATGCAACCTGTTCCCATACTGAAGTGGAAATGGGAAAATATTACGATGGACTTTGTCTTGGGGCTACCAAATACTCCTAGAAGGAACGATGCAATATGGTTTATTGTTGATCGTATTACCAAGTCAGCACATTTTCTTGCTATAAGAGACGATCTACCACAAGAAAATCTAGCAAGAATATATATTAATGAAGTTGTGAGACTTCATGGAATACCCCTATCGACTGTTTCTGATCATGATCCCCGTTTTACTTCACGATTTTGGAAAAGTCTTCAGAAATCCCTAGATACTGAACTACATTTGAGGACTTCTTACCATCCTCATACAGATGGACAATCAGAACGGACTATTCAAACCTTAGACGACATGTTTAGATCTTGCTCACTTGACTTTACGGTATGTGGGATCAATATTTACCTCTGGTATAATTTTCCTATAGCAATAGCTTCCATTCGAGTATTCATATGGCACCATATGAAGCGTTATACAGAAAGAGATGTCGTACACCAACCTGTTGGGATGAAAACGGTGAAAGAAAACTTGTAGGTCCAGAACTGGTGGAGGAAACGATGGAAAAGGTGAAGGTAATCCAAAATCACATCAAATCAGCTCAAAGTAGGCAGAAGAGCTATGCCGATAATTGAAGGGAGGATTTGGAATTACAAGTCGGTGATCATGTTTTCCTGAAGTTATCTCCATGGAAGGGAGTCATGCATTTTTTTATGAATGTTAAATTGAGTCCCAGTTATATCGGACCTTTCAAAATTCTAGAATGAATTGGGGATGTAGCTTACCGATTAGAAATCCCGCCAAGTCCCTCCAAAGTTCACGATGTGTTCCACGTATCTCTATTGAGGAAATACATGCCTGACCCAACGCATGTACTCACCTATGAAGAATTAGAACTGGAACCCGATCTGTCTTATTGCAAAGAGCCCGTCAAGATTCTTGATATGAGAGAACAAGTGCTGAGAAACCGGACGACGCGTCTGGTAAATGTTTTGTGGAGAGACCATAAGATGGAAGAGGCAACGTGGGAACCCGAGGAACTTATGATGAAGAACCACCCGAGTCTTTTCATGTGATAAGTATTCTAGAAATTTCGAGGACTAAATTATTTGAAGGAGGGAGAATGTAACACCCCAAGCTTCTACGGTACGCTTCCCTTTGAATAATGTGATCGCGTGTGTCGTACGCAATACCGAGTTCTAACACACCATATCCAATCAAACTAGCAGTTATGAATAGTAATACCTACTTTTTGAAATTATATATATTTTATATTTCAAAATGGACTTAGTTTTTGGATTCGGAATATCGAATTTAGCCTAGGTGAAATTTTGGTACTTTTCGGATAACTTTAATATTTTGATGATTAGTGAAAATTACAAAATTTTAATTAAAAACAACTTTTTTAATCAAAATAATTAATAGTGATAAATTATGAATTTGAGTGGTTTTAAAGTATATTTAGAATATATTTTTACCATTTAATATAATTTTGGTCATTGGACATAAATTTACAATTAAACCAAACATAAATAAGTGTCAATCTTTTGATAGTTATTATCTCTTAAAAACACGCTTTTAGTTTTGAAAATGGGAATTAATTTTAAATTAATTTCTGCCACTTCTGCATTTTGAATTTAGAAAAATGGATTATATATTTGGAATCAGAATTTTCAAATTTTGTAAATAGGTAACTTTTATTTTTAGACATTTTGAATAATTACTGCGGTAAATATTTTATTTAACATGGTTTTGGGTAAATCCGAGAAATGAGGGTTAAAAAATAATATTATAATAATACTAAATTACCCTAAAACGTGTCCTATCCTTATTGGTTGATACATGTTAGACCATAGGCATATTTGGGTCGACTTTGGGACCCCATGGTGCCACTTTTAGGTGATAGGGACATTTTATTTTAATTAAGTTAAAATGAATACAAAAATGACACAAGCATATATCGTTTAGAAAAACAATTTTTACATAAGGTTATATATGTTGGAATTTAGATTATAAAAATTCATTAGAAAGCTAAAAAGATTTCCTACATAATTATGTTTTATTTATAATTTTTAGACATTATATAATTTAATTTATTTATGACACAATGATGATGAAGTAATTACTATAATAGTGAAAAATTAAAATAATTGATATTATAAATTCCCAAATAAATATAATATAAAAATTTTAATGAATTAATCTAATTTTTTAGGATAATATTCTATATTAGGATTTATTTAATTTACTTTGTTCGAAGTAATAAATCTGTTATGAGTTTCAAAAAAATCAACTATTGAATAGTGTCAAAATTGAAATAAAAGGGTTTTTAAAACAAATATTATATTATTAATTGATATTAAATTCCTAAAAATCTAAGGTTCGTCCAAGTGGATTATATCATGATATTTCATTATTAATGGACCACTTGGGGGTCGCTTGGATGTATATTGTAATTTTATTAACCATATAATTTAAAAATACAAAGAGACATTGTAAAAGTGAAACTAATTAACATAGAGTTAATACTTAAAGATAATGTTAATATAATGACACAAACCTGTATAAATTCTATTGGTTTAGTGGTTTTCGACCTATCCCCACATTAAAATTTATATAATCAACTTTGGAGCCATTAGAAACCGAATATTAATTTATTATAAACTAATATTTCTAGATTTTCCAAAGGTTCCCCTCACCCCTCTTATAAAAGGGCACTCCTCATTGTCATTTCTTCACACCTTCAAATACTTTTGGCTCAGCAAAAATCTGCACAAATACTCTCCCAACTTACTTCACTACAACCATATTCAATATTCTATCCACCCTTTGGATAACATTTCACCATACGTGCGTACGTACGGCTTACCGTCTCCACGTCGTGGTGTAATTGTTATTCAATATATTATTATTTGGATGGGTATAATAATGATGTGTAACTCATGTAAATAATAAATATAACATGTTAATGATTCTGTATATATGATATTCCATCCATTAATATATTATTTTAATATCAAGAGAATAATATTTTTGCTCGGGCGTACGTACAGACTACCGTCTCCACGAACGCGATGAGATTCATTCTCCATCGTATCCATTCAAGTATAATTATCAATTGATAATTTAAAAATGATGTTTAAGGACTTGATATAATTATGGATATAAATATGATACAACCTATCCATAACAAACACAGCTTATGTAACAAAACATATAAAATAAAATGAGTATGTTAACACCCGAAACAACGATAATACTAAGATATTATTAACAAATCAATGTTAAAAGATCATATATGATATCATATTAATGTATATGATTCTTGTATAATTTAATAAAAATTATTTCACCATTATACAGGATTTTAACCTACCCTAACCAAGGAAAATTACAAGGTAAGGGTTATTTCACAATCTCTTCATTATCTGAGGTTAATTATACGTACTAATCTACTGGGATCTCTTTATCGTCCACATCCATGTTTCTTAAAAATGTATTTCAAAACATTTTTACTGTTTACTAGAATATGAGTTAAAGTCATTTGTACAATTTTTAACTTTTATAAGTGGTTTATAAATGAATATTTCCATTGTTTTCAAAACAAGGTCCTTTTTAACCTTTTCGACAGAATTAAGGTAAGAATGTTTTTTTAACTTATACAGCGGGTGCGGCTATTTTCCGCCGATATAATATCTTCAAAGCTTCCCTTACAAGGTTATAAGAATATTTTAAAAGAAAATGTTTTATTTTATAAATATATTACTCTTAAATGATTTCAAAATAGAAAGAGATATTTTGTTAAAAAGAATTTTGATTTCATCTATGTCAACATCCTTTGATGGATTTTACGCTTATTTAAAGTTGATTTATTATGATACAAAACTTCTATATTGTATTGAAGGTTTTGTGATATGATTGACCGTGGATGTGCTATTTTTATACCATTCATGGTTTATGGTGAAATTATTGAAATTTCGTATGCTATTTTTAATATGAATGTTTATGTTATGTTTAATCCTTTTCATATGGGAATGCATTGGACTTAATATGTGACAGGTGGAGCCCGCTATAGCTCCTCGATGCATCGGTAGGTCTCATGAGGCAAACTATTATATTGGCACAAGGCCTTGGAAAAATCTTATTTATAGTCTTGGCACAAGTTCTTGGCTTTGTGGTTATGATAGTCTGGAATTATCCATACCATCATTATGAGAGTGGTTATTGATATTGCATGTGATTATTCGATTAGTAGAATATCGATGTGAATAAGTAAATGGCATTATTTAATTTTACTTATGCCATACAATGTTGAAAGTTCAAGTTTAAAAGTCTTTTGTTTTAGTTATACAATGCCTTAAATGTTTATTCTTAGTTATGAATGTTTCCGCTATATTGTTATCCTTACTGGGCATTTGAGCTCACCGCTTTTCTATGTTATATTTTTCCCAGGAAGTGAAGATGTAAATTATGAATGACCTGAATGGATATTATGAGGGGTTAATAGTGTGGACTATGGAGACAATATGTTGTTTTAGTAGTTTTTAACATTATGATGTAATGTAAAACTTTATTAATATATCTAGTGTTTCCAAGGCTACTAAACCAATCGGTCATTCGAGATTTGATCTTTCTTGTGATCATGCCAATGTTATGTAATAATGCACCGACTCTAGGTAACTGGGGTCGGGGCATTACAAATATCATTAATTAGAAAAAAGTAATTAAATAAAATATAATTTTTTTGTAATAATAATAAAATTCTGCTATGGAATAAAAAAATTATAATTCCTTTATTTCTAGTATTTAGATTATCAAATCTTAGAATCATTCATTATTAATAAAATCATTGAATGATCTTTCTGTCATAAATAAAATTATGTATCTAATGTCCACAAATTATAAATAAAATACAACACTGTTTAAAATATATTTTTTATTATTAATGACTATTTAATATCGAATATATCATTTATATTTAAAAAATTAATATTGTTTTAATAAAAGATAATTTTTATTTATTTTTCAAATTACATTAAATTTATTATTATAACACATCTTTATCACACCCACGTGGCTCCATGAGAACCAAAAATAAACCCAAGGATACTCATGGTTAGAATTATCTCATCCAATAGTATTAGGAAATTGTTAGGTTAGTTTTATATTATTATAATTTTATATTTTATGCTTATTTACTTGATTTAACCTTTAACCATGGTAAATAAAAATAATTACTAATTTTACAATTCAAAATGTCCAAAAATAAAAGATACATTTTTAAAAAATTGAATCATACAATTCTAAAAATGGAATAAATTTTTCTAAATTAAAAACACTGAATTTTATGAAATTATTTAAAAATTAATTCCCTTGGTCAAAACCAAAATCGAAACTTTTTTAGAAATAAAAACTACCAAAAGATTGACATGTGATTATGTCCAATTTAAAATTGAGGTTACATTAAATGCAAAAAATTGGATTAAATTATAAAAAAAATATTCCAATTAAAATTTTAAAACAATTAAAATTACAATATAATATATTAATAAATTACATGAAATGGATGTTTCGAATATAAATGCAGTATTTTTCACTATTCATTAAAAATGAAAATTATCAGAAAATTATCAAGAATTTTACCAAAGTAAAATTTGATGTCCCAAATTTATTGATGAAGTTTATATTTTAAAATATAACATATAAAAGTGACAAATACTATATTCAAAAGGGTTCTCCGTCAAAATTTGGTAAAACTACCGTTTAAAAATATTAGAGTATTTTAGGCCTAAAATTGTATTGATTCCCATTTTAAGCCATTAAAATTTATTGAATAAACGTAAAAATATTTAAAAACAATTTATAATCATATTGTAGATTTATTTCTTCATTATTTCCTATAAAATAGCTAGGCGATATCTACCATTTAAAATAATAATATTATATAATTTTTCTGTAAAAATAAATGTTCTGTGAAATCTATGTTTTTGGGAAACCCATTGTTGTATGTCGAGTACGCTATTAGAAAATGTGTCCTATTAGATGTAAAATTAATTTCTCATTAATAAATATTAATAGATTTGGAAAAGTGTTCTGGTACAAATTCATGGGTCTTTACAAGAGGGATCATGACTTCAACGAAAGTAGTAGTGAACAGTCAATGAATGAGATACCAGATATCCAATCAATGGTGATAGTTTTAGGCAAAAATGCATTGAAAATTTTTCTAACATGTTGTGAAGTTAATAAATGTTGTTTTAAACACAAAATACTGGATAAAAAAATGTTGGGGAAAATAATTTTTCTACAACTACTGCTAATTTTAGTCCACCAAATAAGGTTGTTCAATGTATGTTTCTAGTTTTATTAACTTATGAAAATACCTTTTTTAGATCAGGATAATAACAGTCATTCATTTTTTATTAATTTTACTATAAATTTTTAATATCACGTCATAAAATTATGTTAGATATTTTGGTGAAAATTTTAATTATAAATATTGAAGAAACCATGATTTACAGGAATCTTCCTATTGTAATTAGTGGGATGGTATTTAAAAAATATCTAGTATAACTAGTCATAGTTGAGTTTTATATGTTTAATGATATAGATTATATATTAGATAATTATTATAATATAAAACATCATTACAATAATTTTTATTCAATGATTTAATGCCATTGATAACATACCAAGAAGATTATAAATTGACTAGAGATGTTAGTAAAAGACACCTACATCATGTTTTTGAATATAATGAAACTATTAAAATTAATTGTGGTCCATTAATGGATGAATTCATGGATGTATTTACAAATTATTTTATTGGTTTTATTTTTGATCAAGAGGTTGAATTTATGGATGACTTTTTTCCTCGATGTTAAGCTTATATTTTACCCCCTTATCAAATGGAACATGTTTAAAATTTAAATTGAAAAATAAATTAAAATAATTATTAAATAATGGTTCGTTTAACCGGGCACATTAATATGGTGTAATTGTTATTTTTAAAATGATATTTTATTTAATGATACGATTTATAGATTATAGATTCTTGAATAACATAAATGTTATGAAAAAGAAACATTTCCATCATATAAATGATTATTTTCATAATATATAATGAAAATAGTTTTTTTTGAAGTTTGATCTATGGTTCAAGAACCATTATGTTCATGTGATGTAGGTTGACACTCCAAAAACTATGTTTTGGACAAGATATTATAATTATGTGTGGTTATTTATTCCCACTGGGTTTTCTAATAAACCTACTATATTTATGGACGTTATGAATATAGTTTTTCACGAGTTCATGGACATGTTTTTGATTTTTTGTTGATGAATTTTTTTATATTATAAAATTAATGGGAACCTAAAATTTATCTAAGAGTTGATTTCAAAACATAAAATAAAGAGACTATATTTTTAAAAATGTATGTGTTATGTTTTGCGTGCAAAAATTTATTTTTTGGGATATCTTGCTTCTAACTATTTTATAACTTTTGACCCTTCTAAAACAAATTATGTTAATGAATTTAAATGTTAATTGAATATTAAAAAGATTCATAATTTTCTTAGTTTACAAGTTTAATATCTTCTTTTTCTTGAAACATTTCCTCAGTTATCTTGCCCAAGGACAAAATGATAACATAAGGTGTCAAATTAATTAGAACAATGAAATCTGATTATTTTTTATGAACTAAAAATTAATATTTTTAAATAATCCAGTTTGTAACTATCAATTTAGAAAAAAAAGAAATCATTATCTACATTAATACGTCATAAAAAAGACATTATGGTGTCCTGATTTAGAACGATTGATCAATTGCTTATGTTTTACATTTTTTGAAACATGGTGAGTTAAATTACACTTAAAATGATTGGGAATTATATACTTTTGTTTTTCAATTAAAAATTTGGAGGCATAAGTTATATATATAAGATATGAAATATATAAAAAATTTGAAATTTGGAAGTATAGATTCAGTCATAAATATTTGATCATGTGACAGAGAATATGTGTGGAACTAATAAATGATTAATATTGAATTATTATTTATAATTTTATAAAAAAAACCGTGTGACTGATGCTTCGAGTTGAAAAAAAAATCCACATTAAAAAAATTTTGTTGGTAATGTGACCCTTTGGTTAATTTTTTTATCAGTTTAAAACTATTTGTTTTGGAGATAGTGACATCCCTTATTTTGATTTAGGTTTTACTACAGTCTGTAGCACCGTGATAATTTAATTTATTAAAATTATGTTTGATTGAATGTATGACATGAATCACCAAGGATAAATTGAATATAATAACTGGATCATTATTGAATATTTCATTTTAAATAAATTAAATCTATTAAATAGATTGAATTATATGAAACTCTTAGTATAGATTGAATTACATGTCACAGTAAGTTTAAACAAAATATGAAATGTTATAAAATTATTATTATATAATAAAATACTGATTAACTAGACAATATAATTGATATTATGAATTAGATTAAATAAATTATTAAAATATATATTTTTCACATGGTTATTATTTATCTATTGAATATTAATAAAATGGAGAATCATTTAAAGGAAAAATTAATATTGGTTGAAAATAATTTATTATATAAACATGATTATAAATGCTTATCATGCAAATCCAAGACATAATTTTCATGGATTTTAAAAAATATATTTGAAAAAAATAAACTTCAATTTTGATATTGGAATAAAAAAAATTTCATTGGGGTGATATTCACGAATTTTTAAAGAAGATTAAGATTTTGATGAATTGTGAAAAAATTCAAATCTTAATTAACAAAATCATTTTTGTTTAATTAATTTATAATGTAAAATTATATTTTTAGTTGATATTAATGTAACATTAATTCATTTTTATATCAATTTATTTGATTTACCTCATTTTAGTCATTTTCATGTTAAACATTGACATAAAAACAATGTAAACTTTTGAACATTTACACATTAAAATTTTTCCCCCATCACATATACATGATTAATTTTAAATTATATTTTTATAGATACATGTATTGGATTTGGAAAAATTTATTCAATCCTTTTAATGATAATTTATTATTCATTAAAATAATTTAAATTTAATATTTGATCAAAATGGATTGTGAATAAAGTAAATCATAATTATCATTGTTAATGTAAAAAATGGGTTTTCTAGGGGTTAAACTACAATGATAAGAGTGAAAACCACTAAAAAATTTGTCTTTATATTATTTAATGAATTTATTTCTATCTTAGACGTCCATTTAATTGAAATTGTGAAATTAATTATCAATTTACAATGAATATGACCGATATAATAAGTTTTGTAATGTAAGAAAAAAAGATACCTTTCTTACATTTGAAATATATAATGGCATGGTACAAGAAACAAAAACAGATTTTTGGATATATATATATATATACTTTTGAAACATAAATTCTTTTTTATGTCATGATAATTTAAATTAATTTTTGTAGATGAAATATATAATTTAAATTATAAACCAATTACAACATATTAATTTTTTAGTATGTAATAAAATAAAATAAAAGATACTAAACACATTATTAGTGATGTAAATTGCATGAAAAATTTTGTTAAATTTTTTTAGATTTATATATAAATATAAAATAATTGTATTATTATATATTGAAATTTAATAATTTTATTGATATTTTTTAAACAAAATTTAAATGAATAATGTCAAAATTGACAGTAATGATATATTATGATATGTTAATTTATGAAATGATTTAAAATAAAAACATTTATTTATCCTATTTTGTTATTATGTGAAAATATATATCAAATAATTTCCATTAATGGACTAATTATGCATTTATAATTAACATATTTTCCCCTAAGTAGTGAAAACTATTTTATATTGGTTAAGGTTATTAAATTGTTTTTCCATGATAAATGTGCATTTGTTAAAATTAATTTACCAAAATATTTAAACATAAATTTATTAAAATTATATATTTTATTTTTAATTAAAGGGTCTAAAATATATTAAATGGATTATTTAATTCTGTTTATACATCATAAATTACCTAGGATAATAATACATGTGAACGTAATGAAAAAGAAAAATGGTAAAAATAGGGAAACATAGAAGTTAAGGATCAATATTTTTAAAACATGTATTACATTGTTTTTTAGATATTTTTAACAATAATATAATTCCACCACATGTTTAATTATCAGTTTTCGATCAACATGAGGTGATATTGACCTCCCAATAGTAAATACCTTTTATTATTTACAAGAATGTTAATCCTCCTCAACTATAAATAGACACTCACTCCCCACACATCTTCACACATATCAATACACTTTTCTCAACCAATTACAACAAAAATAAATTCCTAACATCCCTATAATCAATATATAATCCTTATATGGGCCAAAAAACATTGCTTTCAATTCTTTAGTGAAAAACTAAAGATTACACCTAATGACAAAGTAAAGTTGATCAATAATCTCCATTATTTTATTTATTTCCCCAAATGATTAAATAAATATTATACCATGATGACATAGTAACCCCAATTTTTCTAATATACATAAATATTGTTATTTTATTGGTACAACCTACAACTAAGCACACTTCTATAAAATGGGCTATGAAAACATAGTTTGTCTATATGTTATACTACTGCCTCGAAAACCGATGTCGTTCATTTTTTCATTTCCACCTTTACACAATTGAAATAATTGTGTATTAGTCATTTATAAATGTAATATAATATATTTATTACGTAATTATGATTCTATAATTATTATACCACACATACCTTCCTAATTTTCATTTTGAGAGAATATGATAACATCGATCGTGTGTATAGCAGAAAACCGCCTAGCAAATCGATATGACTTATTCAAATGATAATCGAAAATTATTAGTTATGGTTTTAAATAAAATACGTGATATTTGTGAAACAAAATTATTTAATTATAAAAAATTATTATTTTTTCTTTCAATCATACAAGAAAATAGAAACAACCATTATTCATACATACGACAAACCATCTCCATGAAAGGTGTATTTAATTTCCTATAACTAAATGTTATGTGTTACTATAAATATATATATATATACAGAATATAATATTTTTTTTATCATTTATTACATTCTGGTCATGATTGAAATAAGATCAATGTAAGAGGACCAAATAAAAAAATAAAAACATATATTAAAACAGGGTGGTTATTAATAAAAACGTAACTATATCAGGGAATTGATAATAAACAAGTAACAATAGGTCATAATAAAATAATATGTGAAATGATATATAATAATATTGTTTGTTAATATATATATATAATCTATTTATTATACAGGAGGTTTGAATGACTATGATAGAAACCAAGACATTAGTTTACATATTTTGGTCTCACTTTTTAATTCTATGAGACACAAGTAATTTTCACCACCAATTTTTCTATATGTTATATATACTACCCATGAATTTATTTAATGATTCATATAGGGAAAATTATTGGGGTGTACATATGAATTTTCATATCATACTTTCATGGGGTTTACGGTTCAAGAGTTAATAATTCGATAAGGGGATTTATAGTCTCACGTTGATTCTTAAAAATCATATACTATATTAACCTCACGTTTCTTTTTTTGGTTTATATTCTACCTTATGACATAATATATCATTAATTTACATAATTTAATTTGAATTAATGTTTGTATTAATGTTAACATTTCAAGGTTCTAATGATTTAAGGTTACCAATGTGGTAGCGATTTTATATAATAAGCTAATTGTTTATAAAAACTATTTGTAATTATGTTTTAAAAGATGAAATATAAATATCCATCTATCATGTAACTCATGAATTTTATTATTATATGTTTATTCATTATTGTTTAATGAAATATTTTAATTTTTCGACTCTACAGTACTTAATATCCATGATAAAATGTTTGAAATAAAATCTAACATCAATTATTTATTAACTAAGATATCATTTTTCTTCTAAATTCATGATTTCTAAAAAATAAAAATATATTTTAATTAATTAAAAAAATTAATGAAGTTTTAGAATTTTTTTTACTATTACAAAATTGTTTTAACTGAAATATTCATGATATATTTCAACATAATTCACATTTGGATTTTATCACTAATTTGAATGAAATCAATTTTTAACATCTATAACATAAATGGAATTTCCAGTCATCGTAATAATTTTTTTTGAGGATTACATTATAATATTTTATGTATATTTTTTAGTAAAGTATTTTGAAAATTGTTTATGTTTTAAAAAAAATCAATGAAAAATTTATATTTTTCGTGACAAATGTTTTAAATAATTTTAATATAATTAATTATATATTCTAAATGTTCTTTAGAATGAAATAAATTTGGAAATGGTTAATTTAAAAAAAATTGATGAATGGTTATATTCATTAACGTATATCATATGTGATCTATTAAAATCCTTCTACATCTATGATGATAACCATTGATGTATATTATTCATTATTGGGAATATTAGCCAAGTATACCATTATAATAATTTCCTTTAATTTTTTTTCACGACAACAATCTAGTGAAACCAGATTCATTTCAACAGGTTAATCATATTTCAACGTTATTTCATAGAACCAAATTCACTTCTATGGGTCAATCGTGTTTCAATGAGAATATTTTGTAACCCCATTATTTTCTATGTTTTAATCAATATATTAAATGAATAATGAGTTTTCTGAGATTTATGTTATAATTAAATATCTATGTTCCAATTTTATGGTTCTTTAACAATATATAAGATGGGTGTTCCCATATAATGTCATGTGGTCCCATTAAATCATATATAATGGGGAGACCCAGATGGAAATGGGTGAACCCATTACAACTTATATTATGGGGTGGTCCATTGAGCGCAGGGTGAGAAAATTATATATTATATGATGGGGTGGATTGTATAGCACCATTTCATCCTATTATGGATTGAAAACATGGTGCACTTAGATAGTTCTTAAATTCATTATGTAATGATTTTCTCTATATATTGTTATCTGATGATGGTTTTATGATTATGGATAATTTTTGGGTTTATAATGAGTGATATTATTTTAATATTCCATGATACCATCATGTTTAATCTTTTATTAAAAACGGGTTTATAGTGTTTCCATTTATCATGATTGATATCACATAGACCATGATCATTGATCCTTATGAATCATTCCATTGTAAAATCCTTATTCCATATTTCCTGTTAAAAGGTCCACGTATTGATTGGTTTCAGTTCTATCGTTATTATTTCTAGAACTCTCACAGTGTCATTCTACCGTTATGTAATTCATATTATATTTTATTAAATTCAATTATTAATGCTTATAATTACCATTAAATTTCATTTGAGTTGACCCTTCTAATGTTTATTTTTCTCCATGTTATAAAGGATGAAGTTTAATGAATTATGTCTATAGTGGATTTAATAAGGATGATGACGACGACATTATGTTAGATAATATAATTTGGGTTATGTAGGAGAAATAATTTTTCAACGACATGTGTATTGATTTTTTAGTATTTTTTCATAATAATATAATCCACTAACCCTAAAAAGGTTCTATAGAATATAAGAGATCCTATTTTTAAATTTGATATCTTATGGTTCAGATTGGAAAAAACTATGTCGCAATTATTGGTATAAAATTTCGAAATGTATGGTCTACAAATATAATACAGGATCTCAGAGTTCAGTTTATAATCTATTATAGAAGGTACCAGTGGTCACTTTTGATAACCTTCATGATTAGGAGGTTATCATTAGATGTTATCATAAGAGTTTTGGATTTCATCATAGTATTATATGATTAGGGATGATCCTAAATTGAAAGAGATAGTAACCCCTTTCCGGTTTTAAACAATGAGATCCTAAGGTGATTTAATTAAATCATAGGAGATGTTTTATTGTTATAATGTATATATAAATTTTCTATTTGAGATTATGTAAATATTTTCTTTTAACAAAATTATGTTTTAAGGTATTGATAAACATTATGGTATATATGATCATTAATATTAATGTAATTATAGAAATAGAAGATTTATAATATAGATAAACATGTTATTGAAAAGAGATTTAGTGACTAATTGTTCAATGTTATTTCCAAATAATATAACCATATTCTTTGTTATAAAATATTAATGGTATGTGATATACAATGAGGTTAAAAAATACATCAAGTATGGAGTTTTTAGATTTATTTCTTATGCACTTTTTTTGTTACTGTTTAATATTAGATAATAATAAATCATTTATGTTTTTTCATTTTGTGATTTATCTCATCAAACGTTAAAAATCATGGTTTATGTTAATTTCTATATATAGTATTAATATCAGGTTACACTTTTGGGGATTATAATTTCCTCTTAAATTTTATTTCAGTACTTCAGTGTTGAAAAATTAGTCATGAATACACATCATGTCGGGAAAAAGAATATTTTATCAGGGGGAAAGGATTAAATAAAGAAATTATACTCATTATGTATGTATATTTCCTAATTTTCTTAGTCTATAGTGTAATAGAATTCATAAACTCTATGTAAATGGTCATAAAACTAAAATGATATCATATTACCTTCATTTATGATGAAAATATGGTTTTTCCAGTCCGCAATGGTTTATGTATTTGGGGCCCATAACATTTCATTGTTCATTAAAAATATTGTGATCAATGACATCTACCACTATATATAATTATTTATTATTTTCCTTCATATAAATATATTTATTTTCCATTAATGTCCTCTTACATAGAAAACTAGTCAGATGTTATTTTGGAAGACCCTAAAACTTCCCATTCAGTTTTATCAAGAATAGATTTTATTAACTATAACAGCCGAAGCTAGGAATATATGGATATTATATTTCTTTTTTGAAATATTTAATACATTTCAAAAATATACGCTGATGTTCTGTGTTAGTTAAGTGTATTTTGAGATGTGGAACATAATCTTCTATCATGGTGAAATATCTTCAAAATCTCGCATAAAGATCTTCCCCTTTGGTATTCCTAAGTAAATCCATTATTTATATCCTAGGGAAAAGAAAACATAAAAAGGGTGAACTAAAATGCTTAGTAAGGGTAAAAATTTAGAATATAACAAAACTTAAATGTAATAATGTAAAAACGTGTACATTAAGATGAAATATCAAATACATGAGTCATTAAATAAATCATTCAAGTATGTAAGGCATAGATCATAAATAAATCTTAATCATGATGAAATATCATTGGCATAAAATAGGGAATTCTGGAAAACAGATAATCACATAATATGATTTCCATATTATCCAATGAATTGCTTCTAAGACAATCATAGTGGGAAATTTCCATTACTCAACTATGTTTATTTCTTGTTCCGACCATGTATTTCTCAACTGGATTTACATTTCATTTTAGCCATATATTATTGAACTAGATTTACCTATTGTTCTGTTCATGTTTAACTCATGAGATATAAATCATTACCCAATTCATTGTAGGGAAATATATGTCCCAACCATCTCATAATGGAATCATTCTAACATGTTCCACAAAAACATAAATAATTCATCATAGAATAACTCATGAAATATAATGGGATTCATAAACCAAATTCAATCATAAAATAATCTATATAAAATTTATATATTTCATAAAAATATCTTCATCGTAAACATAATAAAATAAATATAATAATATGTATCTAAATAGATCTCTATGTCATCTCAGATGGAAAATAATTTTGATAAAACACTTGAACATAATTCTTGAGTAAAATATCATTTCTTCTTTAAATTTTTTTCTTAATCTCCAGATGTCATGAAATTTTAAATGAAAATCATTTAGATGATAATAAACATGAAAACTATTAGATAATGCCTCATGTAATTAAGGTATTATAAAGGTGTAAAAATATTTTCATGATGTATATGTTAAAAAACATTATCCTTGGACTTTTACTGGAAAAGTCAAAAAGTATTTTGTATGGTAATCATATGAAATAATCATTCCACAACATGTTGTAAAAGTAAATAATGGGTATAAATTTATTTAATCAAACACATAATAATAGTATATATTTAATGTATACATTTTTTGATAACATGGACACAAATTATAATTATACCCCTAGTAAATACTTGCATATAAATTGTCTCGAAAATAATGAGATTGCCAAATTATCTCTTACGAATTTATAATAAGTCGAAAAATATGCCTCATAGAATTATCTTCATATTAAAATATAATATCATTATTAATAGGAATACTAAAAAGATTCATGGTAATCATAAACACCACACACAAGAATTAGATGGTGTATAAAGCTTATATCCCAAAAAATTAATAGCGTGAAAAAATAAACCCTTGCCTTAGGTCTGATATGATTTATATGTTTTATATCCTCATGTATAATTATTTATTTAATGTTATTAACATATTATAGAATCATGGTCTTATATAAGGTCATATTTTTCTTCGTTTGTTAGTAAAAATTCATTGTTACTCATATTCATGTTTTTAAGGACATCATGATCATATGAATGATTTGTCTAATAAGTTCTGGTTCTCTTTCATATATCAAAATTAAGTCATTATAAAATTATATTAACATAATAACTACAGTATTTATTCATTATGTACAATTATATAATTATTATTTAGCAGTTATCATGTTGAAATAATCACATCTCATCATGTAGATGGTAGATCGTACGTACGCAAAAGAAGAAATATCATTCCAATATTTTTTGAATGGAATTAATATTCTTGGCGTAATCTAGTTAAAATTAAATATAATTTTACAATAATCAATTATAGTTATTACATCCATTTGTTTATACATCAACTTAAGGTGGTGGCGAAAAACATATTACACCATGACAAGGAGAAGATAAGCCATTACTTACAGAGATGTCGTGATTTTGTCTTTCATAAGATGGATAGAAAGATGAATATGGTTGTTTTATAATTATAATAACATTTCACTATATATTATCACATGTATTTATTATTTTATAATGAATCAGCACATCATATAGAATTATAATTATGATAAAATATAAAAGAATCGGTAGAGGAGTTTACCTCATCTTTGAAGTTCTCTAGTTAGATCACCTCTTAATAGAACTATATGTGGTCTATTAAGAAGACCAGAACCTCTAGAACGTAACTAGGAAAGATGAGAATAGAAATTTACAGGTTATGGATGAACATTAAGGCTTAATGAGTTATGGAGAAATAAGGGCAGTGCTTCCCTTTAATAATTGAGGTGAGGGCACCTTTTGGAAACCTTAATGATATAAATTTATAGTAAAAAAACAAAAATTAAAAACAAAAATAAATATCCCAATATATTAGATTACCTGTGATTTGGTTGTAATATGCTAAACCAATAATTTTAAGACATCTGTTTTTTCTATTCAAACCTTATTTTTTCAATTTATAACATATTTAGTATATTTAAAATTAACTAGGGTTAGAAATATTTCAATATTAAAAGGGATAAATATTTACATATTTGAGGTTAATTCGATCATAAATGAATACTTTTACACATTTTAGAACATATCTTAATTATTCATTATTTTTTAAAATGTTTTATTAATTTTAAATTATTCAATAAATTATTATTTTGAAAAAAATATCAAATGCTTCAATTTTGACACTATTAGTGTCATGGATTTTTTAAAATATAAATATAATATTTTATCCTAAGAAAAACATTTATAATATCTCAAAAGGTCAAGGGATTCTATAAATTTCTTTAGAAAAATTAATTATCCAAAATAATATTTATTTTTATAATTTTAATAACATATATTAGATAATTCCCTAAATAATATAATTAATACATAAATATTGTGTTATTTATTAATATATTTATTTAATAAATAAAAATTAAAAATAAAATACTACTTTAAATATAAATTTTCTAAATTTATTAATAATAAATGTAGTCCAATTTGTCTTCTTGAAAACCCAATATTAAAACTTTTCTACTTATTAAAGTATAACTGTGATAATTTTAACATCACTTTAAATAAAATATTATAATTGTACTAATCTATTCCATATGGCTCCAAATAGTCTATAATTCTACCATTGGATTATTATAGTAGATATTGTGTCATCTAATAAAATTTAGTATACTTTTTTTCCTTATAATGGTTATTATAAGTTTATTAAAAATTATTTTATTTATTTTTCACCAATTAAATAATTAATTCATCATTGATATATATAACTTTATGGTAATTATTTCATTCATATAAATTAAAAATACGTTTTCATGATAAACGTAATCTTTTTTTATTTCATATAATTTTTTATTGTCAAAATTATATTATGTTTAACCATATTTTAAAAATGATAAATTATTTAATACATTAATGTACCATCTTAAAATTTTCATTAAATAAAATTTTATAAATACAATAATATCTCCCAAATGGACCCAAAACGTCAAAAATCAATTTATATTAGAGAAGAATGTTTATTAAATTAAAAATTTCAAATTATATTTTTTTGATACCACCCATTTTTCTAGATATAGATACAGAATAGATATTAAAGACAAAGAAAATGAAAATTTATGTCATTCTTCAAATTTAATATTATATAAGTCATTTTCATGTAAAAGTGTCCATTAAATGACATTAATTCCATCCTTAAGTGTAAAGTGTCAAATTAGATTCATCGAAAAAAAAAATTTCTTTTGTTTTGGTGAATTATAGTCAATATTTTTTTTATAACCAAAATTACATAATTTACGATAAATCAGGGTAATAAAATATTACATGGTTACTATTCATATTTTTCAAAAATAAAACAGGACTACATAAAAAATTTTAAACTCATGAATCAAATGTTTTCATCCATTTATACAAATTCAAAACAAATAGGTTTCATAATTAAATTTAAATAAAACCGTAAAAATGTCATGGGAAACTGTTTTGGTGAAAATTTCCCTTTTTAAAAGGAAATTTTTTTATAATAAATTCTTGTATAAAATCATTTTCAAAAACAAAAATTGTTTAAAAATGAACTTATTAAAATTTATAACTAATCTAAAACATCATATTACTATTTAATGATAATTTTTGAGTATTTAATGACACAAAAATAAAAATAATAAAAAGTAAACCAAAAACATTACAGTAGTGGAATAAAATCATTTTACATATATCTGATAATGTATTTAACCCTATTTAAACCCTCCAATATAATAAATTTCAAGTTA
Source organism: Viscum album (assembly GCA_963277665.1). Lineage (NCBI taxonomy): Eukaryota > Viridiplantae > Streptophyta > Magnoliopsida > Santalales > Viscaceae > Viscum > Viscum album. Next base: position 1,191,585,620 of record OY728121.1, on the reverse strand, counting down.
ATAATATACCACCGTTCTTTTAGAGGTGTGGTTGTAAGGAAATTAAGATATCAAAAACTTAATGTTTTTGGAAAAAGAAACAATATATAAATATATCGGATTATTCCACTCAGACCCCTTTAAGATGATTTTTTTCCATATAAATTTAATTACTTTATTAAAAACTAATGAGGAAAAATATATATCATCACATCCTCTGCTTCCCACATTACCTGCTTAAATTTATGATTCTATAAAAGAATTTTTACTAGATAATTAGACTAGTTCCACAACACATTATCTCTATAATGCATGATTTTATTTGTTTTTCCACATATTAATTATCATACTGTTTAATTATGACCTCTGATTTCAATACATGTAAATTGTCAGGTATGTACTTCTGTATGAATGATACATTGAACACATTGTGAAATTCAGAGGGGTTTAGAAGAAGATCAAGAATATAAACTATTGTCCCCACTCGATCGTGAATCTTGAAGAGGGATATATATATAGTGCTCAATTTATAATTATTGACAATACACATAATATATTTCTAAGGAGAAGGATTTAAAATTAACTTATCTCGATCCTGAATCTTGAAGGGGGATATCTATATAGGGCTCAATTTATAATTATTTTCAATACACATAATATATTTCAAAGGAGAAGAATTTAAAATTACCATATCTCTCACTTCAAACTCAATATCTCACTCTTGATTTTCAAGATAACATTTCTATATACATAAAGATACCTTGATGTGTCATTGAATGGGTCGAACACTATGTACCATTTTATCAGCCGGCTCAAGTCCCAATATAATGCATTCTCCAACATTATCCCAACATGTTGAAGTTGTACACTTCTATCCATATAGATCATCATAGGGATTCATCTTAATTTTTGATTGAATTTTATTTCTATATCAATGCTCAACAAGAGGTAGTTGTTGATCCCATCCACCATTGAAATACACAAAATAAGATCTCAACATATCCTCTATGGTTTGAATGATCCTCTCTAAATAACCACATGTATAAAGATGATAAGTTGAAACAAATCAAAATCAATACCCATATCCTATAGAATACTTCTAAAAAATAAATGTAAACCTTAGATATTGATTGTATAGAACATAATGTGGTAGTACATGAAACATAACCACATCCTTAATGTATATCTAAGTAATATTATCATGAGAAAAATCATTTTTTATATCAATTAATAGTTCTAACTTCTTAAGGTGATCAACCATAACCCATAGAGCAATATAGTCTTTAGAGGTCTTAAGGTGTCTGACAAAAAAAACAAGGATATGTTTTCCCATTTTCATATAGGAATGAATAGTGGTCACAATATCAAATTATTTTTATTTTATTCAGTCTTAACTTCTTTTCATACCAATCACTGAGACACATTCTCAGCAATATCTATCTTCCTGTTGTCCCACAAGAAATTCTCTTCAAAATATCTATATAACATCATATTTCTTGGATGAATATATAATGATTAGCTTGTGTCTTCATCAAATAGCTCATTTTTTAATAACTATATTGATAGAACTCGTTTTTTGGTTTTAAATATATTCATGACATTATGATTATGTTTAAACTCTAAAGCTCCCCACATGAAAAGGAATTAGAAACCCATATAATGGAATTAATTTACACTAAATGTTAATTTTCTCCTTCCAAGTTACATATGATCATGGGTTGATACTAGATATCAAATGTGATTCCCTTATTGAATACATTTATATGGGTTCTTCAAAGATATTGATTATAAATTCTCAAAATTGAATCAAGTATAACAATAGGAAAAATAATAAGATTGTCATAGGGAAAATTCATACATTCATTGACATTACAATCATAATATTCTAGTGGAGGATATGTGAAAACTAATTACAATTATCATTTCAATTTGTATTCATTGATTCAGTTTTCCATTCATTAATAGGTCTACGAGGTTCATGATGCATATTATCCATAGTATTCCATGTCTTAGTGAATTTACATTGATAATTTCCATGTTATGAACTTACAAGACATTCAATTATTTGTGGTTCATTTTATTAAATTCTCTATTCAGTCATCCTGATAACTGATATATTAATTTTATACTAATTGTTTATTTCTATATTAACACCACTTCTTATATCCAATACCTTGAGCGCTTCTTCCAAAACATTTAACACATAAGAATTTTAATCTTATTTTCTCTATGGTCTCCACATCATGAGGTGGAAAGAAAACATATAATTTTCTTCTATGGTAAGACTAAGAGTCATTTACAATTAATGTAGTTAATAGTATATCATAATCTGTAATATTGTAAAATAATAATATTTTTCTCTTCGGTTGTCACACCATATGGTTTCTCATTTATACTGTCACCACATTGTCTTTCACAATTTGTGTTAACAAGATTTCTGCTCCTTCAAGCATTTGATTAAAAACAACAATCAATGTTTTGAAATAATAATGATAGTGATTAATCATATAATCATTATAAATGATCCATCAAATTCCTAATTCATTAAACTATCCTTTCAATCATGGAATACTTAATTTTATCCTAGGTTATCTATAATGAATCGACCCGGGTTACCCTCAAAACAAGATCCTGAACCAATATGAATCATACCTGAAGGGTATTCCAAATCGCCATGGGATGTAGAAAATAACTTGGGAATCGAATTAAAAAGAAGTGGGAATGATTTTACCCCACCTATAAACACGCATGTCATATATGAACACACAAAAAATAAGGGGATTTAAAAATCTAGTAAATATATAAAGAAATTGTAAGAATATAGAGAAAATAAAGAACTGTGAAATTGAACAAAACATGAATAAAAAATTCCAACTAAAAAGGACCAAAGATAAAATCAATACTCAATGCAATGTATGGGAAGAACTCCCACTATATCATAACTAACTACCCAACCCAGTTGACACGAAACATCACCATATCATTGTGGATCATTTACATTCCATGTAATAGAATACATACAATGGTATACGCACCACTAAGGTGGTGCGTAGGGTGTGAGATGACATACTCAATAAGATCCCACCCAGTTGATCCATTACAAGTATCTGTATAATAATTTCTGAATTCTAATTTGGCAGAAAACCTGGAATGATAAGCTTTAAAAGTATTTTATAGGAAACATGGTTATCATTTGTTTATCACGGTTCTAAGACAATGTAGGTATATCAATTTCAATGAAAATTTTCCATATCACATGAATATAAAGGATAAATAAAAAATAGATGTATAATAAAATAAAATCATAAGTATCTACACCAAGGATCGCTGTTGGTAAGACTAGTTGTCTACTCATACCACAATCATTCTTGTGCACAATCTGGTTCCTAGAACACATGCCTACGAAGAAAAGGAATACCCATTGAGTAACCCCCCATTCAATAATGAAAATATCATTCCCCATGAACAATACGGATAGGAAAAATTGGAAATACCTATGAGAAAACATCTATATAATCTCCCAAAAAATGTGATTGCCTCAATAAAAACCTTCCACCTTTGTACCCAAGGAAACATATATGCATGTTTTCACAATTCATTCCAATTCATTGAAATGCATTTTCAAACAATTTCAAAAATAAATTTTTATTCTATTAATATAACCTTTTTCTATCAATTTATCAACAACTATCTAAAAAACAATTATTCATTAAAAACTCTTTATAATAAAAACAAATCATTCAAATTGAATGTATAAAGCAATTTATAATGCAACAACAATAAGAATCATCAACATAGACTATTGAAAAAACGACATACATCCAATATCATGATTCACAGACCCAATGTTGTGTCTACTGACAACAAAACCAAATAATGATAATGAAGGCCCCATAATCCATTTCATATATAAAGAATGCTCTAATTTTGAAAATAAGGGGATTATGGAAAAAAGGAAAAACAAATACCTCATGAATGAACGCTTGTTACTCTAGGAAAAATAAAAGAATAGCCTAAAAAATGATATCGAACAACAGATCGTGGATGAAAACAAGAACAAATGACTACATAGAAAAATAGACATAATACTGCAACCCAAGGGAACCACTGTGTTCTATTTTAATGAATAAGCGGAAAGATCACTCACCTATAGAGATGAACCATGACTGAAATGATGGTCAAATGTCATATAGATCAAATAGGATGGAATGTTGTCTCCAAAAATCACCAGAGAGGAGGATTGATTAAGAAAAACTGAAGAGTGGCAACCAAATGGTCACCCAAAACATGGAATGCATGATAAAACATCACCGCTCTATGAATTACATGACGTGTAACTCCTATACGCATCATGAACTCCATGGTGTTTAAGTATGATGTGAAATCAGTTTCTTGGGATTAAAAAATATTTATTTAAGACATTTACAACATGAAATATCCCTTCACATCATGTATCCTTTCACATCCTGAGTCCTTTAACGACATTCATCAAGAAACTCTTACACATCATGTAACCCAGTCACATAGAGTGAAATCCTTTCGTACCTTGCATAACACAGTATTTAAATCTAAGAGTCTAACAAATATCATATTTCACAATTATATTTATCCTACCAATTCTTTATAGGTCCTATACATACAATGGTCAAAAGGAAAACCTCATTGAGTTTCAAGATATACCTATTATTTTGGTAGCAGGATGTTATAAACTCTCTAATATAATGAAATTTCGCATTGGGATGTCATGTGGAGGGCATAGTCCCTAGAAATAGATAAGGCCTATACTCCCTCATCAACAACTCATATTCCAATGGCTCATGTGAATCTGTTCCTTCATCCTAAAGAAATATTACCAAATGAATAAACTTACCATGCTAGACATTCACATGAGATTCTACAATCTCAATAGTTTTATCCAAAACAAAAGAATCTAGATCTAACTTAATGTCATACCAACTAAAAATGTGAGAGTGATTAGGATGGTACACCCATAGAAGATATATGTGGAAGACATCTTGAATACCTATCAACTGAACATCAAATGCATACTGATTAGAAGACTTCTTGAGACACTTAGTGGCCTGAAATGGTTCAACATACCTCATAGCCAATTGTACTAGATTCTCATGCTGAGAATTACCCAACTTAAAAACATTAATGAATACCTAATCACCAACAGAAAAATCTGGAGGATGAAATTTTTGATCTGCTTACAATTTTTGTGTTCTCTAGGAAATAACTAGATGTTGATGCACATCCTGAATCTTTGATAACATCTCTTCATCCAAACATTGTCCAACAAAAGATACTTCTCCCACATCTTCCAAAAAAAGAGTTGATCTTAATAGGTGACTATACAAAAACTTGAAAGAATCCTTTCATATAAATTAAAGATACCTGATTTTTTTTTAAAAACTGAACCATTTTCATATGGAAATCCCATTATCGTATGAAATCCAATCCAAAGGAAAGGATCATATCCTCCAAGGTCTAAATCCCATGATCTATATAATGGTATATCTGTTGATGGTGTGTTGTGTGTAACTTGACCTAGGTTCCCATTACCTCTTGAAGACTCCTATAGTACCACAAGGAAAATTTAGGGTCCCTATTTGAAACAATGTCACCAAGACCCCTTAGTAAACACACAACTTCTAATAATTATAGCTTATCCTGATATTCAAACCTGGGGGAATCTTGATTTGAACTAAATGAAAAGAATTTTTCAAACGATCAATGATAACCCAGATAGAATTTCTCCATCCGGGTGTCTATGTTAATCCAAAAACAAAAATCATGGATACCTCATCCAATTTCTAGACTAGGACCAGATAATCCAAAATTAATTAAATGGGTATTATGTTCAATTTCATTATTCGTTTGCGGGTGTAACAATAGGACACATAATCCACAACACCACACATCATACATGGCAACCAAAATTGCTTGCTCATGTCATAATAAATCTTCATAGTTCCTAAAATAACAGACCCTGAATAGCTATGAAAATTAAACACATTAACCTCTTTTGAGATGCATGGATGCTAATTTGCTTCCCAGTGTGGCGCATACCATTATAAGAGAGAGACCAACACTATTTGGACTCCCCACCATAATTGTTTTCCCAAACATTTTTAAACATATCATATCACTATTGGAATAGTAAAAAAGACTCCTACAGAGATAATGATAACTGAACAATAGTCAGGACCATCCTGAAGCATCCTCCAAATAATCTAGGTGCATTTATGTTAAAATTTATATAAGGATCCACTCCTCCATCAATTCAAAGATTGATTCTGATGGTACGTTTTGGTAAAGAGAAGCTTCAAAAACGATTCCCTCCATCAGGGTGTAGGTGATATAGAAGTGAAATGCCTAAAGGTGTTCTACCAATAACCATTATCTGTGATTCATGTCTTTTTTAAAAAACATGATATAGCTTAGACTCTTATTATCTTAAAGGATCATGATGTTCTCCCCAAAAATATAGTGTCACCAACACTTAATCAAATACAAAACTATTCCAAGCTCTAAATTATTATTGGGGTAATTATTCTCATGTCGACGAAGTTATCGAAGGCCTTTAGATACCACATTGTCATGATGCATAAATACACATCCCAACCCACCCCTAGAATAATCAAAAACAACATATAGCTCGTACCATGATTAAGTAAGACTAGAGTAGGATCTGATGAATAAATTCTTTTTATTTCATTTAAGGAATTTTGAAACATCATGTCCCATGTGAATTTCACCTCCCTCTTAATAATAGTAGTCTAATATGGGGTTGTCTTAGTGAAATCCTAAACAAACCATTGGTACTATCTAGCAAGTCCAATGAGGAATCCAATTTTAATGACATTTAGTGGTTCCTTCGAAAAAAAACTTCCTTAAACCTCTATTGATAAACTGATAATCCATGTTTTGAATTATTTTTCTATATGAACATCACTTCTTGAATCCAGAAAATAAAATTTGAAATCCTTCCAAAAAAATGATAACTTCTTATAATTTATAGAACCAATCACAGATGGTGTTAATTCTCACATTCATACTTCATGTATACAAGAATATCATACTAGAACACTATGACAAATGTGTCATGATATAGATGGAATATCTAACTCGTTAAATCCATAAAAATTGTAGGTGTATTAATCACACCAAAAGGAATAAAGAGATATTCATAATGGCCATACATACATCTGAAAGACATCTTCAGTGTATGAAACTCACAAATGATAACCTAATGATAACCTGACAAGAGATCAATCGTTGAAAACAATTTTCCACCACTAAACTAATCAATAAAACATCTACATGGGGAATGGGATATTTATTCATTACTGTTACCTGGTTAAAATTTTGTTATTCCACACACAACTGAAGTAAACAATCAGAATTTTGGGAAAGAGAATAGGGGTACCCCATGAAAAAACACTAGGGAAAAAAATAATTCTAATAGTCCATCCAACTGGATCACCAGCTACATTAGCTCTCCCAGTTCCATACAATAAGATGGTATCGATATCAGATATGTATTTGGAACAAGGTGAACCATAAACACTCCCTCTCTCTCTCTCTTGAGTAATACTAATGATAATGTATTGGAAATTGTTATAAAACTACCAAACAACAATGGGAATATAAATAATTGGAGAATAATAATTGAATTCAAATGCAACATCAAACAACAAACTCTTGAACTCTTGGAAGGAAGGCCCTGCCGGACCAGATAATGGGTTCCATTATCCCTGAAACAAATGGGAGCTCTCATTACCAGCAAGAAATAAGATACATTGATGGTAACAATAAACCATATCTCGATGAGCGACAAGAAAATTCATACAGAAGATGAAATCAAATAGATCTAGATCATGAATGAGAAAACCCATGAAGAACTTTGTATCAGCTATTGTTAACAATAAATTACACTAAAACCCCTGGTCTCCCCTCCTTCCAATAGGTGTCTCTAACTCCATTACAAAGGACAAAAGTAATACTGATGTTTTAAGAATACCTATAAAAAATGAAGAATATAATTATTGGGAGGCACCATTATCAAATAAATAAATATATAATGAAGATGAAATAAGGATAGTATCACATACTATTGTCATACCTTCATCAACTTCTATTGGACCCTAATCTACTACATGTAAGTGCATACTCCCGAGGCATGTGGTTGAAGCCCTGTTGTCTTTGAAGCTTATGAATGCACCATATTAGCCATTGGATCTGATGAACCTTGACCATAATGAGGTGTAGACATAGCTAGATATAAGATATGTAATTGACCAATGCGTCAACATCTATATCAGGCATTCATGGGAATAAGACATGAACATGTGGTGTTTCCAACCTCTCCAAACAAATAGCATGTTATTGGCACACAACTAGCTATAGAAGATGGTGCAGAGGAGTCTCGCTGTTGTGACCCACCTAAAACACTCTTGAGATGATCCTATAAAATCATATTCATCACATGTGCATCACTAATTCTTCAACAAGATGGAATATAAGAGGGGGAAAATTAAACCTTTCCTACCATATCCATCTCTTTTATAATATCCCTATCTAAAATCTCCCCAATGGTCAAATTCTTCTATATAAACAGTTGTGATCTAAATAACCATTTGAAAATCATTTAGGTTCCTCTTAGAATTCAATTGGTCTTTCATCCCCACATATAGAGAAAAATTAACATGAACTAAAAAATGATTTGTGTATAGAAGCACCAAATTCTCTCCCTGTTTCAGGGACATGAACTCTATATACTTTTCCATCATCGGGGACTATAGTAAAAACTACTATAAGAATAAGGTCTTAAAACCCTTACAACTAAATTACACATGTCTATTATCCTATAAAATGGAATCCCACAATCTCTTTTCGAAACCCTCAAGCCTAACTGCTACACACTTCACCAATGATATTCTTAGGTGCCTCCAGGAATTCTCAAATTTGATCAATCTTATACATCTAGACCTCTTCCACTTAAGCTTCATTCATTCCTTTTATGGACAATGGATTTTCGTGAAATAATTCCCATGACTAATCTATCTCTCACTCCTCCAAATAATGGTTATACCATAACAACCACATTCTAAACTCATGTTACATATTTATAAATAGTACAAACTTCTTATACAATCACCTCGATGAGATTCTTATATACTAGAGGATTACCTTATAGAGAATCAACTACACCTTCCTAACAAACTATTCGAAGATGTCATGGAGGCATACAGTCAAACACCGAAACAGAGGGAATGGTCATACGATAGAGTAAATCTATGATTAGACTAGAAATCCCATAAGTATAAACTAATATTGAAAAACAAAAACCATAGTAGATACATATAAACAATCATCCAATGGATAGACGAGCACATAATTTCATGATCTGGCCAGGCACTTATCGAAACATAAATCTCATATTTTTTCTATAATAACTCTTATATAATAGTCATCCCAAGATAAAAACTCTAGGGGACCACTACCTCCATTAAAAAAATTTGTAACAAACTGACACAGGTTTCTCTAAAAACTGACACTGAACCTGATACTCACCTTACCAAATGGGCATTCATGATCACCATGTGATAGTGACAAGCACCTGGGAATCAAAAAACATTCAAGATTGAATTCATTATATCGGCCTATACAAAAACATGGCATATTTGTACACACAGAAAATAAAGGGACATCTAATGTCTAATAAATATATTCCAAAACTGTAATATTATAGGGGAAACAAAAAACTGTAAAAGTGACAAAAACACCAAAACACAAGTCCAACTGCAAAGGAACAATATAAATTATCTACTCCAAGCAACAGAAAAGATGAACTCAAACCATATCACCACCTGCTACTCAACCCAAATGTCACAAAAGCATATTGGACAACTAAATCACCTTATGTTACCATTCAATAGAATATATACAATGGTCTAAACACCATCGAGGATGTTTATTGGTTGTGAGCAATCATGATTGGTAGGATCTATCCCTGGTGTAACTTAATAATTTTTTGAATCAAAATTATCATATACTCATTTTAAATAAATAAATCCTAGATAATTATTAAAGAAGTTATACAAAAATCATGGTAAACATGTCCCTATTATCATAATTCATAAAAATATAAGGTATATAAAATTCAATGAACATATTATACATCAGATTTATTTCAAGTTTAAACCAGAAATCCATGTAAAATAAACCAAAAGCATAGGTATCAGCACCAACGATCACTATATGTTAAACTAGTGGACTTATAAAACCACAATCAATCATGTTCAAAATTCAGTTCCTATATCGAAATCCTAGAAATTATAGGAATGTCGCATGATTAATCCCCCCGCCCAACAATGTCAATATCAGTACCCTAGAAGAACAGGGATTGAAAAAAGTGAAATTCCCTATCAGAAAACCTCCCAATAATTACAAAAAATTTAAGATTGATTCAATGTAATCCATACTCCTTTGAACCCAATGTAACCCATCTACATTTTTCCCCAATTCATTACAATTCATCGAAAAACATTTATATATCATTTCCCAAATCCATTTCACTACTATAAAAAAATCCTTTTAATTTATTATATCAACATTTTGGGAAAAACCATTATTACTTAAAAACTAGTTTCAAAACACAAAAAACAATCATTCCCATTACATGTATAAATAAATTTTTATAGCAATAAAAACAATTCTTCATCAAAATGGGAGAGTGACAAAACCACCTTCCACAAATCATGGGTCGAACATGCAAGAAATTAGATCCACCTACAACAGAAACCCAACTAGGATAATGAAGACTGTAGAATCCAATCCACATCAAAAGACTAATAGAATTTAGAAAAAAAAAAGGATCTTCATAAAATAGGAAACCTGCATACCTTATGAACTAATTCCAACTTCACCACAACCAAAAATTGAATGGGCTACAGAATAATATTGAATAAAGGATATTGGGAGATGCCAAGAAAAATTGGCTACATAGATCAATAGATCAAATAAGGAAACCCAAGGGAACCACCATAATCAATGGATAAAAATAAATAGAAATATCCCACACCCAAATTGATGAATTATGACAACCCTAATGCTTGACTGCCAAACATATCGATAAAGATGGAATGGTGTCTCCAAAAAACACTGAAGAGTTGGTATAGATCAATATAAAAGGGAAAATGGTAGCCTAATGGTCACCCAATAATTTAATGGTACCACAAAACTTTTCTGCTCAGGGAATTATATGACGTTCTACTCCTACACATGTTCTGACATTCACATTGTTTAATTACACTGAGAAATATCTCACCTCTGATTAAAAATATGTTATTGAAAACACACATGATGTGAAAAATCTCTTCACATAGTGCATCATTTTCTAGACAAAAGGAATCCACTACATTCATCTACAAACTCTTAAACATTCTGTAACATTGTTACATGGTGTGAAATTCTCTCACATAATTTGTAACATGTCGGTTAAAGATAAGAGTCCATCAAATATCTCACTTCACCATTATTTAAATCCTAACAATTCCTTCTTGGTTCTATAAATACAAAGAGGAAAAGGAAAACCAATCTGAGGTTCAAGACATACCCAATAAATTAGTAATGGGATGTTACATTGTACATGATCATCATCAAATTTGAAAACCACATATTAAAATACTTAATTACGATTCACTAATATAACATAAAATAATAAAATCACATCCCATGAGAGTTTCTCTCCATGTGTATAGTCATAGTCCCTCTCATATTGCACCGGTAAAGAATTATTTAATAACCAATCCCCCCCATTTATATTATTTTACTATAGGTGAATCATTGTCACGCTTGTATCCACATTCTAGTATCACGATGGGGATCAAATTTCTAGGAATATATAATTTCTTCCATTATAAAAAATTAGAAAACAATTCAACACCTAAACATATACTAAGGTTCATCAATAATTTTTTCACTTCCAGGTCTCTAAAAATAAAAAAAGCCCTACTCTGATACTAACATAGGAAACCTGACTAGAACATAAATACATTAAAAATAAGTATAGAAGGAAATACATTTCATGTCACATTATACACTCATGATAACCCTAATTTTTAGTTTTATTAGATATTTTAATAATAAGAAAAATATATTCTGTATACCCTATAGTGTACATCTAATTTCATACCCTTCTAGAATCATCACACATAATACCATTCTTTATAACATGGGGAAAAATATAATAATGGGTTTTCTAAAAATATTGATAATGGTAAACATCATATATAATAATTAATTATCATAAGTGATCATAATATGTTAATAGTGGTTTTAGAACATAATAATAATTCATGAGAAAAAAATGTACCCAAAGAGTAGTGGATCATATAACATATGTCATGACATAAATAATAACATTTTGGAAGAGTGATTCCTGATATAATTTAAAATCATTATGTATGGGATCATAACAAATGATTAAAAGTTTAGTATAGTCAAAATCAAGGAATATAACTTCATTGGTCATGGATCACTACAAATGCATCCATGACTTCCTGGATATAGATAATTTTTTAGAATAGGTTCACATCTCAATCCAAAAGATATTACTAAACTCGTTTTATTCCAAAATATAGAACAAATTATATCATGATACATAAATTCCTAATTCATTATATGTTTATAATAACCCCACCCCCATCATAAAATAAAAAACATATATAAGTGTTCCCTAAAATAAAAAACATTCATCACCTTGCCATAAAATAAACCGGGAAAAAAAGGATTCTTGAATATTTCATCATCACATAATAATAAGTAATCTATAAAATTTATAGGGTTGGAACCAATAGAAAATATCCCCAATGGATCATATTAATTTTCAAAATATTCTACTATATATGAAAATAACTTTAAAAGGTCATTGGTTAAATCCTTTCGAAAATAAAATTAACATTTTGTATCAAATATTTTAATTATAAAATTTACATAATAATAGGAATGAAAATTTATTTGAAAATAAAAATAGATAATTTTAGAGTAATCCTAAAATAAAAGAATTTTTTAAATGGCGTAAAGAGCTATTCAACATGAATATGTTAAAAATTACATTTGTTTTCAGTCTTGAAAGGAAGGTAAAAATTGTTCCATGTAGAAGATACAAAATTAATTTTATTTTAAACATTTGTATATAGAGTCTAAAATAATTAAAAGTATCCTTAATATATCATTTAACTTTATGGAATAATATTCTTTAGAACATTTTAAATAATATTGACATGGAGGAAAAAGATTCATGAACGTAATGGGTGACTAATGTCATATTATTTAGTAAAAAACTATTCTATTCATTTTAGATTATAAAATTGTGGAATATTAAAAATACAACATGTAAACCAAACAAATAAATATATGATAATGAATAATATATTTTACATCAAATAATATTTATATTATTCCCCCAAATATTCATTGAACATTTGAAATAATGGTATAGAAGGAGATTGTGTATTAAACCCCTTACCATTTTTGTAACCACTAAATCATAACCGCTATAAAAGAAATAACTTCAAATAAAACCTTAAATGTCCTAAATATAATTATAATCATGATATAACATATTATTTTTCAACTATATACATCATGTAACAATGATATGTGCATAACCTAACTTATTTCCCAAATAATGATAATTTTAGATGAATAACCATTATCATAATATTGAATTCCTTCGTATACTCTCTAAATTATTGTATAATAAATTTTTATTTTTTAAAATTTTATAAAAAAACCAAATTCATAATTTTAATATCATATATGAAATAGTTATAACAATTAAACTACCCTCTATTAATAATTATATATTATAATTATAGTTTTTTTGTCATTGATTAGTTTAACATGTTTGTTCTAGTTTTTATGTTTTGGTCCTTGCATATTCATCATTGTTTCCATCATCATTAGATGTATAATCTTGATAAAAATATCATATATATTCATTATATATATATTCATAAACATTCATAATAGGTTAATATAGAAAAATTAATTACACTGAGTATGGAGATGATAGCTGATACATACTTATTAACATTATTTCATTTTTTTAATGAAAAAGGAAAATAGAAATTTTTGTTATATTACTGTTAAATAATCATAAATACATCATAAATAATTTATATATATACATGTTTGTGTGTGTAGTTAGGTTTTTTCAAAGGGTTAAGCACCCTATAATCTTACATGAAAAATGGGTGTTCAAAACCAATGGTGCGTAGGGTACTGTTGCAGTACTGTAGTGTACTATAGCAGCGGCAGGCACAATAGCATTGGTGGGAACTGTAGCGGTGGTAGGTCACTATAGCAGTGGCAGAGCACTGTAGTGGATGCGGGTACTATGTGGTACTGTAGCAGGTAGGGTACAATAGTAGTACTATTCACAGAATGGGCTTTAGGCCATAAAATTGGGTCTATGGGCCATGTAATGGGCTAAATAACCACTAGGCCTTCGGGCTATTAATGGGTCTCCCTCTACCCAGTTACAAAGGTCTTTGCATTGATTTAATAATAAATGAGGCTTCGGCCCCATCCTTTTAAAAAAAATACATGTTTGTGTGAGTGTGTGTATTAAATCTATCATTATGTATAGCCATGTGTGGTTCTTATGGAAGATGAATGATATCACTATGTGGAGATGGTAGTCCGCACATATGTTCGAGTGATACTCAGCAATTTTTATGAGATAGAATGGTTAGAAGTTAGTTAATATATTATCATTATTGAATTAATTTATTTCATTGAAAACATATAAACGTTAACTCCATCTTAATAACCATTAATAAAAGTTGGTGATGGAATGAAAAATACATCACTATGTGGAGTATGTTTTCTGCAAATACACACAAGAGATGATTTTTTTACCAATTTTATAAAAAAAGAGAAGATAAAAGTTACAGAATAATGGAGTTCGTCTTCTAGGACATACTATCAATAATTTATTTACATGTATTTTCAATAATATAAATATTAATAAAATATCTTATTTTTTTGGACCAAAATGTGCTTAGACATCCTGGTAAGGGGTGAATCAGGGATTGGTTATTCAATTTCCAAATTATTCCTACCCAACTGGATCTTGGCCTATATATAATAAGGGTCAAATTTTTTTATATTATGTTGTTAATGTTAATCTTGATCTTTCCTTATTTATTTGATATTGACACATTGGATGAAATGCAGGGAAGTGATCATGCATACATTGTTATTTCTTCATGGTTCACCCTCATTGGGATACATCCAGGAAGCATACAATGGTTATGTGACATTGTACCAAATCCAACAAGGCCCACAACCAATAATGTTCAGGATATATCACTTCAATGATATGTCTCACATCCTTTACAATGATTAAGCTCAGCTCAGTACATTCCCAAGGGTCACTCCCTTTGCATATTCCTCGAGCTCAATGCCTGTGGAAATGGTCACCTTCTTCCTCTTCCTTTGCTCACTTCTCTATCAACGAATGTGTTCTCACTAATTCATTAGAAAAATACAGTAACAGTTTATAGACATTTATGTCCTTTCATTATCACAAATTAATACATCCTCTATTGTTTTTAGATTCTCTATTGATTTCCTACTATCATCTACTGATCAATACCACATTACCATAGTACTAATGGGAACCACAAAATCATTCGGCCAAGACTTACTGTCTCATACACAAAACATTAATTCCGTGAACAAAATATTCCACTTTAGTCTTGAATCACCCGTTGTGCGTAATTTTAATCTTTCACACAACACAAATCTTATGTGCAACTTTCTTAGCTTGTGCGCAACCCATAAATTTTCGTGGTACTCACTTTTCTTAAAATACATACAAAATCCTATTATCGGATTCTCCTCATGGGTTGAAATAACATTAATTAGGGTGTTCACCTCATATTTATAGGTGTTCATGACCCCTGCGTGGAAGATTCAATGTGTCACACAAGATCCTCTTTGAACTCGCAAAACCTTTTTTGACTTCGCATTGGGCGAACAAGTTTCTTCCGTGCAAACTCATCATTCAAGAACATTAGAAAATCTTTCAAACACATCATTACTTTAACATTTTTAGATGTTCTAAAACATACCTTGAACACATATTTCCAAACCACCATCAATCTTGAATGCAACTTCCATTTCCAATACCATGTTTCTCAATTTTTCGATTTTGAGGCCAAAAAATTTGGAAAATATTGTAAAATGAACCCATCATATATATGTTCTTTTAATACCTCCTAAAAATTGATCATTACTTTTTCATTGTTCTTTTTTAATATATTATGTTATCAATATCTCTAGAACCCAACAAGTCACCGTGGAAATCCCCATTGTCAAAAATTGGACATCATGATCTACTTTGTCAAAAAAAGCACAACATGGAGGCATGCTTTGTCAACAAAAAAAATCTCCTCAAAAATTATTCAATGATACCTTGAGGTATTTTACCATAAATTCTATCCCTTTTTATTTTTTGACAAATATTCTCATAATGATATCTCATTAATTCTTCAGCCACCATTCACCTATTGTGATTACGATAACGATAAAGGATTCAGTCAAAAAATACTCCATATCCAAATGAGCAATTATTTCCATGAGAAAAAATAGTAAATCAAAAGATAATCAATGAATCACTTTATTTCATACACAAACTATTGACACCGAACTAATAAAAATTGCTAAATTGATTCCAATTTTTGATACCACACTAATACCAATTATTGATAGCTAGAAACTTTCTAACACCATTCCAACACCATTCTTATGCTTTTATCACGATCCATAGCTGTCGTGATATATATTATTTGATCGATCACTTCATGAATCATCATTTTTATAACTCACCATCATTCTCATCACTTGGAAAACCACATAATCGCATCCTGATGCTCAACACACACTCTTTCCGATCACTTCGAACACTGCAAACTCACATAACGATGCTCCCCCTATTAGCTTCTCCATCTATCATGATAAACACTCCCTATCACGCAACTCCACTAATAAGCTTCTCCCCTTATCTTTGAAAAAGAAACTGTCTTCCTTTTATAGCCACAGTTTCTACTCCATTGGGAGTCACTCATTCTCCCCATTTTGTCAATGAACATAAAGGTAACTCACTTGTGGTCTGAAACATTTTAAGTAAATACTATTATAACATAAGAGAAAACATGTCATACCTCAGGGAGAGGGGGAGGGACACATCCACACATTTTCATGTGTGGGGAGTTGACTCGACTACCAGAGCCAAGTGATTCCTATTAAATGCATTATTGGGTAAATCCTCTATCAGAATGTCTGAAACCCTATAGCTCTATAGACACATAATTCAACTTCACTAGCCCTTTCTCGACTTTCTCCTGGATAAAGTTATATTTTATCTCAATTTGCTTTGTCCTTGAGTGATGGACTAGACTTTTGCTAATATTTATAGCACATGAGTCATCACATTGGATTTCTACTGGAGACTTCATGACCACAACCATGTCATCAAGCTGCCACTTCATCCAAAACAGTTGTGTACATGATTGCATTGAATAAATGTACTCAAATTCCATGGTTCACAGTGAAATTCAATCTTGTTTATTGCGTAGCTAAAAAATAAAAAATACACCAAGAGAGAATGCACCTCCTATCATTGATTTCCTATCATCTATTGACCCATACCAATCTGCATCTATATATCCCAACAACTCTTACTGATATTTTTCATTATAAATCATGTTGAAATCCATTATTCCCTTAATATTCCAAAGTATTCATTTCATTGAAAGAATGTGGTTTTACATGGGATTACATTGATATCTCACTGCTAGGAATGTGTTGAAAATAACTTTAGATGTTGTAGTATTCAGGTACAGAAATCGTCCAATAATTTTCATGTATTCTACAATAATAACGGCCTTTCCTTCATCATCTTTTTACAGTTTCATCCGTGTGGTAAGTAGAGTCTTCATCTCCTGGGAATTTTACATTCCATATATTATTAGAACCTATTTTTTTCACAATTCAGAATACTGACTGCACTATGCTTCATCAGTTCCAATGATGATTATGTCTTCTACATATACCAGAATCATAATCCATTGATTGCAATCATTGTTGTTATAGAATGTAATTAATTTCTTCATGTCAAAAATTGAGCTTCATCAAAAAAATCTAGAATTGAATTACATGCTCTTATGGTTGCTCAATACCAAATTCTTATTCTAGATCCCCATTCAAAATTGTAGAGTTGATAGGAATCTGGAACACTCTAAACATCCATTGCGCTATAATGGCCATGAATAAGTTGATTATCTCCTGCCTTGTCACCGGAGAAAATATCTCATCAACCTCGATATTATTTTTTTGTGAATAACGCAATTACAGACCAGTAATGCTTTGTTTCGAATCACAAAGCCATGTTCATTAATTTTGTTGCGATAGACCCATTTATCCCAAATCACATTCTTATCTACTAGCCTCAAAACTATCTCCCATATCTTATTATCCATAAATTATTCATATTAATAATACTTTGTTTGAACCTATTTTTCATCTTCAATAGCTTCCTGCTAATCATTTTCATTACCTTAATTGCAATCCACATTATACACATTTCTTAACCTTGAGTTTCTCACCTTCTCATTGCTGAAAAAAGGTAACTGTTGAATGTTGTTTAAATGATTTTGTTCCATCTCTAGTACAATGATAAAAATGATTTCAACAAATTTTGCAGCCTCATGTTCACACATTGTCTCCATTATCTTGCAGCATCATGGTATAATGAAATCATTTAGTTGGTTCCATATTCTTAGTGTAAAATAGATAATCATGGAATACATGAATGTTTCTGTTTCTCCTA
Organism: Viscum album; assembly: GCA_963277665.1. Lineage (NCBI taxonomy): Eukaryota > Viridiplantae > Streptophyta > Magnoliopsida > Santalales > Viscaceae > Viscum > Viscum album. The sequence goes on along the minus strand of OY728121.1, from coordinate 1,191,566,731 downwards.
CAATATGTCTTCTCTCGATAGACAACACATGAGCTTGGTCACCCAATTTTTGCTCTGATGGATCTTGCATCTAATTATGATATTGGATGATCTCCCTATGTTATGCAACACATCATGTGGTTTGCCACACTTTTTTGACCCATAAACATTCTTATCCTCCTGCATCATTTACTCTCATCTAGAACATGGCATTTAGCATTAAATAAAATCTATAAGCCTACTAATTTGGAACACAACGTATGAAACAAGAGATAATGTTGAAAACACAATTATATTCTATTGTACTCATTTGATCCCTTTTTTATTCAACTCTGGTACCTGATTTGGGATAATTGAAACTCTAATGAATATATATTCCTCGCAATTCATCATTAGATGCCCCTTCCCCATGTATTTTATATCCCTAAAACCTAAATCACTTGACTCGTTGCTTAATAGAATATACACACATAGGTAGAGGGGGAAGTTTCTAGAGTCCTAAAGATGGGGATTGTGGCTGGACATGATTAGTCAACCCTCTGATTAATTCTTCTAGAGTATCACACTCTTTCCTTGGCTGCTCCAACTAGCTGGCCAACATCAACTGTTCTGGCCATATATCAAAGAATTAATTTCCTACAGGATAAGACTTTTTCCAATATGCAGATTCTTCAGGCTTCTCCTTTCACATACTTTTGGGTTTTAACCCACTAGTAGACAATTCCTTCTTAGATGTTCCAACAATATACCACTTCCCATGATTCCTTCTCTATTTTGGAATCTCTCCACCTGTCTTCACATCTCAATATATAGCATGAGATGTGTAATTTCTAAGACATTTTTTATTTGTATGTTTTAATCAGTTATCTATGTCACCCAACTATTTTTTACTTTTGGTTATTCCTCCACTGAACATGGATTCTTCATACTCACAACTTTAGTAGATATCCCCTTGATCTTCCAGGTTTGTTCACATTCCCTCCATGAGATCTATTTTGACTATAATAGAGAAGGTGACTGATACTCCTTTCTGTTTTCACTTTGTGAATCACTTGACGTAGTAAAACTATTTTTCAATTTACCACTTTGTCTTCTAGTCTATTATTTCTCATTATAAACCATTGTATTCGAAAATCTCCTATCATGTTCCTTTTTCATTCATTCATTATTCTTGCTGCAATGTCATGCAAATTCCCATAATTAGAAGATACAAAACATTTTCCATCAAAGGAAAACATCATTTCAACATTTTTTTGTCGATATGTTCATGAATCTTAAGTCCTTCCTCTAACATTTAGCTCCTGAGATTCCTGACACATACTCATGGTGTTTATCATTATTCCATAGAAATAGAATCTAATGCATGCATTCAACTAATATACTTCTCTTTATGATTTCATATTACACATCATCATATTTTCAGAATTAGTAATATTTTTATTTACATAGCTAGAAATTTATTCCTGAGCCAATAAAAAATGATTTTTATATGACCATGAATCCCAAAAAAATAGATAATGATATCATTGCATCCTGTGAAATCATTTCTGGAATATCTCTAGCACCTAAAAGGTTTTTCATAACTCTGGAGCATTTCACCACTCTTTTCCTATCAAACATAGGAGTGGGGTCATCATATACAATTAACGATATTTCCATTATTGTCCGACATTTGGTGTAATAGAATCCTTTCATGCTTTTTCTCAAAAGTAGAATATTTAGTTTTCATTTCATCATCACCTATAGAAGGATAATCAAATAATAAGTGGAAGGATTCTTTCATCTTTGGATTACCATTTGATTTAAATTTCTCCATTTCATTCTTGATTGATTCTATCTCTTACTCCAGTTACTAAATCATTTTATCTCTTTATTCCAGTTTAGCATTGATATCTCTTCTAAATATCATCTCGCTACTCATCTCATTTTCCAGTTCTCATGTGTGCTTATCTTCTACATCACATTGCTCTTTATTTTCAATTTATCTTAAAAAACAGAATCAGAATAGCATGCATTCTCTTATTTTAGCCTATGATTCTTCTATACATGTTAAGACAACTATGAATCAATATCATCATTTCTATCATTCAGATTTTGAACTTCTTTAAACTTTTAATTCTCTTCATTTTCATCATCTTTTTGTTTTCCATTCTTTCTTGGAATATTTTGTAGTTGTTCACCCTGAGACTCATTCATTTCCATAAATTCAATAGCCATATCAATATGACCTTGATTTAATACTATTAACATATTGATCTCAATTTCTAGTACTTGTATCTAGATATATTTAGATTTAACCTTTTCATCTAATTAATGATCCTATTTTTTTGTCATGTTGACATCATCTACTGGTGGCCTCCTTATTGAAACTTCATTGTCATCAGTTATTTCAGTATCACATTGACTTTCAAGTAATTTAGTCATTCCTACAGTACTATTGAGTGAATCATTATTTTCCCTATCAGATTCATCTAGGGATTCCATCAGGAAGCTATTTGATTATTTATGTTGAAGCACACTTTTTCCATAAACACATCAACATTAATGTATAACACCTGACTTCTTATTTTTCGTTGATGTTTTCCCCTTTTCCATGACACACCATGATAAGAGAAGACTAAATCATTTACAGGAGCAATCGACTGAACCATGCCAGATAAAACTAATCTGATAAAAGAAACCACACTATGTTACCAATTGTTAGGACCAAAAAAGGCCAAGATACCCTTAGAGGGGGGTGAATTAGGGCAGGGTTATTAATTTTCAAAATTATTCATGCCCCACTGGATCATCAACTCTATATTATAAGGGTCACATTGTATTATCTGATGATGTAAATATTTTCCTTGATCATTCATTATTTAGCTGATATTGATGAGTTAGATAAATTGTAGGTATGCGGGAAAAATGAGACATATATTTATACTTGGTTCTACCTCACCGGGATAAATCCAAGGAGAATATAATGATGATGTCTCACTTTACCAAATACACTGAGGCTCACTACCAATATTGTTTGGGATAGTTCAATTATATTCCTATGCTCATAGCCTTCACAATTTTTTGGGTCATCTCACTACTTTCCCAAGGATCACTCTCTTTTCTTCTTTCATAGGATCACTTTAGGTTGAATGGGTTACATTATTCTTCTCCATTTTCCATTGATGTATTGACTAATGTGTGGTCAATGATAATTCAGAATATCCTCTAATAGTTTATATACTTGTAGGTCCCTTAATTATCCCAAATGAATGTATCCTCCATTTTATGTAGATTCTCTATTTATGTACTACAATCATCCACTAAGGAATACCACATTACCATAGTACTATTAGGTAACTTCAAATAATTCATTCATTCTTTACTATGTCAAGCATTCAAATTTAATTCCTTGCATGCAAGATTCATCATTTGTCATGAAACACCCCTTGTTAGCAACATCAATCATTCACGCAACAGAAATCTTATGCGCAACTCTATTAGATTGCATGAAACTGTAAATCATTTACACAATTCCCTTTGCTTAAAATTCATACATTATATAGTGCTCGGATTCACTCAAAGTGTGGAGCTACCTTAAATGATAGGGTTCACAATCTATTTTTAAGAATTCTTAGATCTTGTGTGGAAAATTCAACCTAGCCTGCATGATCCTCTTCGAGTGCGCAAAAACAGGTTTGACATCTCATTTTTTGTAAAAGTTTCTTAAATGATAACTCACCTTTTGCACAATTTACAAAATATTTCATGTGCATCATGTATTTGGAATTTTTTGAGGAACTTATCCCGAAAAATTCATTGTGAAAAAGTTTCAAACAACATTCAATCATGCGGTCAAAATCATTTTCCAAAAACATGTTTCTATTTTTTCAATTTTGATGCCCAAAAATTTTACAACCACTAGAAAAGGATTCCACCATACATAAGTTCTTTCTATTCCTCCTCCATACTGATCATTCCTTTTTCATGTAACTTTTTCAATATATGTTGGTAATAATATCTCTGGATCCTGAAAACTCAAAATAGAAATCCCATTGTCAACAAATTTGAGATCATGGTATTCTTTGTCAACAAACACACCTTGGAGGACATCTTTTTCAACAAATGCAATAACATCAAAAATGATTCAATGATACCATGAGGTATTTTTACAGAAATTATTACATATATTCCACTGTTCTATAGGTCATTAATGTAATAATATCTTATATTATAAATAATATTGATAAAAGAAATGAAGTTCCCACTAAGATGAAAACATTAAAATGACATGAAAATTTTCATTAATGTATTTATATGTACAGATAACATTCAATAATGGGACACAAAAAATGTGACTTTTAGGTGTGTATAAACATAAGAAAATGAGACTTCTTTCCTAATGTTTTCACTTGGTAATCTCCAAGACAAGATACTGTGAGAACATACTCACAAGTAGAAATTATACATGTTTTGATGTCATAGGATATTTTAATCTATGAGCAAGTGTAATTGTCTGTATACATTAATATTATCATTAATCCATTTCATGACTCATTCACTTATATTTACTGAAAAAAGATTAACTGTATATGTTCATAGGAAGTATAGTACATTGGGTGCCTCATGATTAACATGTTATTAGTGGATAAGTCATGAAAGTATTTGTTTTCCTTCTATATTTATATAGTTAGATATATTCTACCTTTTCTTTGAATATAACATTCACATTAAATTACATTGTTATGGTGTAACGATATGATTATTTATGAGGTCAAAGAAATACATATCATGAATATTGGATGATGACATATGTGTGAAACCTTATAGATGAGATATCAATAAAATGTGATTATATTAGAAAATAATAATTCAGATGTGGTTGTTAATGTTCAAAGATTAATATCATTCTCATGGGTTTCATGGATCAATATTGGAAAATAATCAGGGACTTTAGTCATGCTCGCCTATTCCCAATGAGGAATAATCCTAAACGTTCACACACTAAGTGTTTCTATTGATCATGATTAAATTATATTTAAATTTAATTAATGAAATAAATATTAATATATTGGATGAGTGATAGGTTTATTCTAGTTTTATTAACATAAAAAAATTAAATATATATTTACACACCGGATTTTGAAATAAATATATACCTATTTTATTGAGTATGTAATAAATATTTATTTGCTGAATTGGATATTGGAATATATATTTATGTATCAAATTTTTATGCAGTTATTAAATTAATTCTCAATAGATTTAATGATCCAAGAATGAATCTATTGATAAATAGAAATTTGTGTGATTAAAAACAATATGTATCATTTCATTAGTTAGCACACGATATTAAATTATCCAAATATTAATATGATATTAAATGGTGGTTGTTAAATATTATAATATTATTTAAGGGTTGGTATGAAATTAAAATCTACATTAACATAAATCCTTAATCTATATATAGATGGATATGACTATCATATAGGGTTAATATAATTTTGGGAATTGTTTCATATAATAGAAATCTCCCACCATTCCTTATTATTTATTCCTCAAAATAATGAAAACTGCTATAGATATTGATTTATTATTGAAAAAACTATAAGATATCATCATGAAAATCATAATATAATTGATCCATCATTCCAGCACCTAGAAATCAATTAGTGTTTCATGGATAACAAAGTAGCATGCGTGGAACACCAGAACATTTATTTTACTCTAGATACCCCTTACATGAAGAATTTAATAGGATAAGTGATTACATATGATCAAAAACATAATTTAATAAAGATCCATGTATGATAATCTATACATTATACTATATAAAATTTATTTATAAATTTAACATGAATGGTTATCTATTAGGGTTTTAGAAAACACTATGATAAAAGAAATTTTAATATATCACCCACTACATGGTGATTCCACTATGTTCAGAACCATGAAGTTGTATTAGAGGGGTCACATTAAAAATTTATAATTATTTATTTCGTTCCTGATCTATATGATCAATGGGGGTAAGATTTTTATTTCTTGAATTCTTCCTTATTTAGAAAAATTTCAATTATCATTCCTTGAAAACATCAATTTTATCATTCCTGATTTACCATATTTTTTTCCATGAGGATATTAATAATAATTGGTGATTCTATTGTGAATATTCATGGATTTTGGCTAGAAGATATAGGATTACCAGGTGAATATATAAAAGTGCATTCCATGTACCCAATTGAATTTGACCTAACTGTGTTTTAAGAATTAAAAAAACCAAGATGTAAATACACACAGTGCATTTATTGAACTAGGCATGTTGAACAAGAAAACCTTTCATGTACACTGATGGATTACTCTGTGTGTATATATCATAAATTTCATGTAGTCTACACAATTGATCAAAGAAATAATCACTAATTGTGTGGTCAAATACATGGACAAAATATCATGTGACTTACATTCTAGAACATTAATGGAGTACGTGACATGTATCAAACATAAAAATGATTTAGTACATTAATTATCATATCTAGATTAAACAACATGTCATATGGTGAGTAATGTGGAAGAAAGGAATGTGTAACAATTTCTGTATACCCGGTGTAAATTTTATTTGGATTTGTGTCAAAAGAACACGTTGAGTCCTGTGGTGTGTTACAAGGACACATAGAAATAAGGATACACTATGTGTAGCTATCTTTTGCGTGTTGTGTAGTCCCACTAAGGATCATGTTGAATCTCTGGGTGCGTATGGTGGGTACAAAAGAACAGTGGTACAATGCATGTTTCTCATAATTACACATTGTGTAGTCTCTAAATAACCGATCTAATGAACATACATTTAATTGATAACAGGAGCATTAAAATCATAATATATTGATTGGTACCATTTTTCATTGAAAATTTATTAATGCCATTAAAGAATTGATAAATTTTAAATTTATTTATTATAGTTAATTTTAATTAATGGATCATCTATTTATTTATTTTGAATTCATTTATTATGGGAATATCCAAATAGATATTCATATTATTATTAAGATTAATTGTAATTAATTAATTAATATTGGAGTTTTTAACATTATTATAAATAATTAATAAATATGAATGTTAACTTGTTTTTCTTTTTCATATTCCTTGCAAGTGCACGACAGCTCAAGTTATTAACCAGGATGAATTAATGTTTTGTGTTTATTAAATAATATTTATTTCATCTATTTATAATTAATTAATAATTAAATTAAATCTTATGGCCTATATTTAATCCCCCTTTATTATTATGAAGGACCTGCAAGTCCAAGCTGATTTATGTAATTCCACGTACCCAATCCATTGGTCCCCCCCCTCAACTGTATGTGAGTTATAATAAAATGTAAAAATTGGTGTCTCCAATAATGCATGGATTTGGTTCAAGATAGAACCACATTGGTACAAACTCAGTTGATACACAGGATGACATATGCAATGCAATAACTCATGAAAAGACATAAAAAATATGTTTTATACTAGGTTAAAATTTTATTTATTATCATCTCAAAAATTCAACTGTTGGATAAGCTCATTATCATTTCATTAAATTATTTATTGATTTATATAATATACATTATTTTTTAGGGATTCATGAATTATATCATGTAAATAAATAAATTAATATATACATATGATATATAAATATGTAATTAATGGGTAATGGTTTAATCAAAACCCTGTTAATCACTTAAGTATAATCCAAATTATATTAAAAGAACATGTTAAATATGAAACAATATAATTTTAAACATGATAAAAACTACCTCATCCATATATTAAGTCAGGAATGAAATTTAATTAATTTATAAGAAGTGAATGCCATTGAACTAATTGTCTAACCCACCCTCTATGGGAAACATAATGTTATCATGGTGATCAAATGAAGGTTTTTGGTAGAATTAACAATCATACATAATATGAAGTATCCCTGACTAGAATTTATGTATATTCAAGGATAGTTTTGAGGAAATCCAAAATAGGATTTCATGATTTTGAGGCTACTCAATAGATAAAAGAGGTGAAATCTTACAGAGGGAGAAGACCTACGTACCTAAATTCCATCAAGTATCTGGCATAAAATATGATGGGGTTTTGAAAAGGGACATAAGGATCATTTACACTAGAATATCGTAACAACTAGATATTTTTTGTTCAATGATGAGGGCTGTTCGGAACTGATAAAAATAGGGTAGACTCATAAAAATTAGATATTATTATCAAACATATATTTTTTAATCAAGAAAGGTGCTAATAGTATTGTATTTTGATTGTAGTATAAATGGAAAAATCATTATTCACATTATCCATTATATAAATTTTTGAGACTGACCATCACCATAGGGGAAGAAAATTTATTGAATGGTTTACATTACATTAGTTAATGGTGAGCCAGGAATGGATATCTTAAGTGTAAGAATCCCTATTACATAATTTACCTGCAAAAGATGTGAGTGATGAACAGTTCAGTATCAATGAATAAAATTTAATATAGATATAGATGGTCAATTTTTTATACTTTTTATATTTCTAGTAAACCCATGGTGTCTTATAAAATCATGGATTATTACAGAATGCTCGATCATCAATGTGATCATTACTAGGAGAGAGAAGGATAAAAATAATTTGAGAACTCCAAGGATCGCTTTTGAGTAAGCTTCCATTTGATTCATTAGATGGGACAAATGTTGTCAAACATGATATCTACATTGATAACCTAGATGATTATGGATTAAATTCCATGATTAATTGTGCACCAATATCATTATTTCATCAAAACCTCAAATATTATAGTGGTTTTCTATCAATTTTAATATAAACAACCATGAAAAATCTCCCCAATATCTGCTTACTATTTATCATCATGTATATAATGAGATGAAGTGGAAAATTGATCATTATTTATGGTGAATAAATGTAATTTCCATGTGGAAAACTATAATAAAAAATATTTTTTGTAGTACCCTTACACGAAGAGGGAGAACAAGGGAAAGATAGTGAGTAGGATTGTATATGTTTCTCATGTCTCTAGAAGAGCCACTAAATGAAAAGCTACACCCATCCAAAGAATCATGGGGACACTTCTAGTGTGTTTTTTGTCAAGTTAATGTTACTTAATTATAAAAATTAGTTATTACATAAGGTATGTGATGATCACATAGTTATTTAAAAATAGGAACCATTTAGATTAAAAAATATAGACCAAGGGGAGGTAGATTTATGATAAACCAATGAATATTAACTATTTTGTGGGTTAATAAAAACTACTGATTCAAATTTCAAACTATAATGATCTTTGTTCAAATTTTTTTTTATTATTTTCTATATGTGTCCAAAATCATTGTTTTTGTATGATATCATGATATGGATGGATTTATTTTCATATTTTTGAATGAATGATTCTTACATTTAAAATATATTTCATGTTAGGAAAAGGCACATTTAAATAACATAATTTATATTTACAATTACAAAGATATTGTATTAGAAATCTATAATGAAAATTATTCACATGAATAATAATACACCAAAATATGGAATCACTGGATATGACATGTAAATGGAATGTTTTTGAATAAATTTTAAAAAATGTGGATATTTATATTCTTTTAAGATTAACAAAAATTAGGTCAGAACTTTTTATAAGAAAAAATGGGCATGTCTCCTTAATGGGAAAATATGAAGGGGCCAAGGATCATTTAATAATATTTCATATAAATGTTTAAGGACCATTTTCAGTGAATTAAAGGAGTGTTTACTCATTATTAATCCCTATTACTGATCATTTTACAAGATATGGATATATATACATGATGAGGATTAAAGCATATTCCTCTTAGAGGATCAAGGAAATTAATAATGAAGATGAGGCCCAACATGGTAAAAAGATAATTAAATTTTCCCAATAAATGTGGGAGAATAACTTAATAATTTCTTTTTTGATTACTTATGGGAGTGTGTGATTTTATCTAGACTCACACTTCCTTAAACCCATTGTGGAATGGGGTAAGAGAAAGGCGTAACATTACCTTGTTAGAAATGGTGATATCAATGATGAATCATTTGAGTCTTCCTTTATCATTATATGGATGTGCTTTACAAGTAGAAGAAAAATACTATAGTTTGTTCTAACTATAGAGGTAGAAGGATTATCGAACCGATTATGGAATCGAAAATACCAATTTTTTTATACATAAATTTTTGGAGATGGGAAGCTTTTTTAAAGGCCTATTCTAGTAAAAAAAATCAACCCTAGTCCTAAAGCATGCAATTATATGATTCTATAATGAAACACATGGATATAACATAATTTTACCCCAAGAAAAAAATGTAATAGTGAAATTACATGCCATATTCCTTTAGATGGAGAACATATCAGGATGCGATATTGAGAGAAATATTGAATTCATTGAAGTTGAGGCACAATGAATATGATTGTTAGCATAAGAACAAATTCCATATTCCCTATAGATGATGATGATTAGGAAACACCAGTATTTCATAGATGTAAAATATATGATAGATATCCATAATGGTATGATTTTAGTTTCCAATGATGGTGAATCATTATTTTGTGATAATAAAGATCCACAAAACCCAAAAGGAATCATTAAGTGTAATAGGTATTTCCAAGTGGAATGAATCTATTATTTCGAAAACTCCTTACATTTACCAAAATAATGTTTAGATTTCGGTAGATCCTCAGGTAGATCCATCCAATAATAGATATTTATTTCATTTTAAAAAGGTAAATTACAAAAAAACAAAGAAAACCACATCGGGTCCTAAAATCCCCACCCCCACAAACCTAAGGAGGTCGCAAATAATAGAGGCCCAGAGCATCCCCACGAACCAAATTTACCCCCTCTGGTTTCATAGAAACAGCTGTGTGGAAACAAAAGGGATAAGGTCCAGGAACAACAACAGAGGCAAGATGGTCTGCGACCATATTCCCCTCACGCCAAGTATGGGTCACACTAGTATTATTAGATATCATACCTCGTCATGCCCTCATGCTATAATGAACTGACCAAGGAATGGAACCAGAACCCTGCAATTCTTTAAGTAGAATATGTGAATCAGTTTCAATCTGAGCAAGGATAATTCCTTCTTGGTGATATAGTGAGATCCCCAACATCAAAGCCCCTACCTCCGCTTGTAGTGGAGTACCACATCCCAACCAGCCTGAGAAAGCCATGATAACTGACCCATAACTGTTTCTGACCACCCTTCCTCCTTGATTAACCCCCATGTTGAATGATCCATCGAAATTGAGCTTTATCCCTCTACTGGGAGGATTCCACCTCACCCATTTCCCTCTGCTAGCACTCATACTTGCGAGACCACTAGTATTTCCTGTTTGAAGTTGGCTAAGAGAAGGCGCCTCCTGTCATTGTTTGAAAGATCTGATGATATCAAAAATCATGAACTTGGTACGAAGGATAATCCCTCGTCTAGAGATGGTAAACCCCTCATGGCGGGCCTTGTTCCGAGCTTTCCAGATCGTCCAGCATCCCGCATGGAGAATCAATGTCTGGGCCATCTGCTCAGGGCCCCTCTCCACTGCTCCATGGTACCATCTGTCCAGAAAAGGCCTTTTATTCATGAGGTTATCCGAAAATGACGTAAACTCACCGAAATGAGTCCAAACCGCCCTCGCCCATTTGCCTTCAAAAAACAAGTGATCAATGCATTCTTCCTGATGCTCTGAGAAACAGTGACACTTTTAGGCTAAAGGAATGCCGCACCTCCTAATGTTTTCATCCGTAGGAATGGCTTTGTGCTGTATCCTCCAGTTTAGAAAGTTTTTTTGATCGGGGAAACCTTGGACCAAAGAACCTCATTCCAGGAGGTGTTGTGATCGGGAATGGCCAAAGAGCGGCGAAAATCCTTTGATGAGAAATAACCTGATGCAGAGAGGGTGAAAACACAAATGTCTGGTTCGGGGTTGATTTTGATCACCTCATAAGTGGCACGTTGATCTTTGTCAAGTACAACATCAATGAAGGATGCATGGTCATTAACTTCCTTGAACGTGATCATGGTACCTGGACACCCTGGGAAACCGAGGATGGTCCCAGCCCAGTTATGATGCCAGAAGAGAATATCCCCCGTCCCACGAGCCATCTGGAGTTGGGTTCAAGCGCCTTGATGAGAGACGAGATAGTCGACCAGTAGGGGGATACAGTGCCAGAGCCTGCACTTCCAAACATGGAACCTACATGAGAGCTGTGCATGGTGATCCCCCAAAGCGTGCGTTGTTCCAGCACCTCCCAATCTAACTTTGCATGCATGCACATGAGTGTGTCGTCAAGCCGGCGAACATTTATACCGCCTTCTCTAACAGGTCTTGCCACCCTGTCCCAAGAAGCCCAGTGACCCCTACCCTCTATTCGAGGATCCCATATAAACCCGGATAGAATCCTGTAAATCGTTTTGATAACGCTTTTGGGAACCATGATCAACGATAGCGAATGAATAGGAGTTGCAAGAAGGACACTATTGACCAGTGTTATCCATCCCCCAAAAGATAGTAAAATGTTATTCCAATTAAGAATTTTGGATGTGATCTTATTAAAAATACCCTCGAAGTCACCCACCCGAAGCCTCCTAGAGGAGATCGGGACACCGAGGTATTCGATGGGAAAAGTTCCTCTTTGCATGTCCATGTTTTGTTGTAGGTCATGCGACCGAGAAGCGCTGCATCCATTGGAGATAAAGAAATTAATTTTTTCCTTGTTAATAACCTGCCCACTTCAAAAAATATATTCTTGCATGATTCTGTTGAGGCTGTTGATAGACCTCCGGCTGCCATTGGTGAAAATAATTGTTTCATCCACAAACATCAGGTGAGAAACAGGGGGGCTCTCCATCTTCGGTGATAAGCAACAAGCTCAACTTTGTGGAGACCCTTGTGAATATGTCGACTGAGAACATCTTGGGTCAAGATGAACAGACTCGGGGACAAGGGATCACCCTATCTCAAACCGCGGGCAGACTGAAAGAAGCCACAACATTTCCCCATTAAGATGACGGCCATCCAGGAAGAACTGAAACATCTGAATATGATGTCAACATTCCATGGGGAGAAACCCATTCTTGACAGTACCTTGTTGATGAAACCCCACTCAACTCGATCATATGCTTTGCTCATGTCTAGCATGATCGCCACATTAGAGCCACATGTCTTGAAGTTTAAATCCCTTAGTAACTCCTGTGTTAGGGAAATTGCCCCTTGGATTGACCTTCCTTTCACGAAGCCGTGCTGTTCTAGGGACACGCACTGGGGGATAAGTGTAGATAGTCTTCAATTAATCAAAATGGCCAATATCTTATAAGGGTAGTTTCACAGACATATTGGTCGGTACTGAGATATGGAAAAAGGGGTTGTTAATCTTGGGAATGAAAACAATGGACGTGGCACAAGTTACCCTTGGGAGATTGCCCCCTCGGAGAAAATCACGCACTACATGAACAATATCTGCCTGAACAACGTCCCACGAAGCTCTGTAAAATGACCCCGGAAAGCCGTCAGGCCCTGGAACGCTTTCTGGATTAAGCCTCATCATGGCTCCAAATATTTCCTTCTCGTCCGGCAAGGCACTCATATCATGGTTGTCCTGGGCCGATAACTGATTGGGAATCACGTCAAAATAACCTCTTTCCTCTCCCGGATACCCACCTGTAAAACAGGTGTTGTGGCCTATGAGTAAGTCGTTCAACGAAGCCAATGCCAAGGCACCAAGAGTGTCCCTATCATCAGAGTATGTACCGTCCTCCAAACGGATATTGGGAGTCACCTTGTGTCTCCTCTCCTTAATGCAGGCGTGAAAATAACATGTATTATGGTTACCCTCTCTCAGCCACTTGATCATGGAGCCATCTCTCGCTAGGCATTCCTACTTGAGAAGCATGTCTGCGAGATCTTTCTTCTTGGTGGACAAAACATTGATGGTTTGGTCATTCCATTCTGCTTCCAAGTCCCCCTCCAGACGATCCACATCCTGCATGGCGGTAGAGATTTCCTTGTCCGAAGGGGGTTGGTCCCTATCCCAAATCTGCAACCTTGCCTTGAGTCTGCGCAGCTTATTATGGATGGCCATCCATGCGTGACCCACCGCCGGCTCATACCAAGTGTCCTTAACAAAATCATGAAAACCCAAGAGGCTACCCTAGTGATGGGAGTTACGAAAACCACCATGATGGTCCTCTCCAGGAGAGAACGAGACAAGAAGAGGAGAGTGATCTGAAAGCCCCCGTACCAGATGCCTATCCTTGTTGTTAGGGAACACAGATATTGCATGAATGTCGGCAAGGCAACGGTCCAAACGGCTCCATGATCGATTCCTCCCCCTCTGATAGTTGCACCAGGTGAAAAGGTTACCCAAAAAACTGAGATCAAAGAGTCCCTTCCCTGCCAAGAACTGGGCAAAGTCCAAATATGCATTACACTGGAACGACTCCCCCCCTTTCCTCTACGTCGCATCGACGACCACATTGAAATCCCCCTCGACGAACCAAGGATGATTCCCCGGATCATATGAGTTGAGATCACTCCAAAGTCTCTGTCGTTGTCCAGCATCGCAGCTCCCATAGAAGAAAAATATGAAAATGGACAAACAACCATACCCTATTCTCGTTGTGATGAACTGGTCGGTGGCCTACACCAGATCAACCGAAACACTCCCATGCCACAGAACCCAGATTTGCATGTTCGTCGGGTCTGCATTTAAGCAACCATGCATGTTGAGTGACAGGGAAAGGTTATTTAAAAAAGAACTTGGCTGTTTGTTCTCGAGGATAGCAACCAATGAAGCCTTGTGATTTTTAATCTCCCTGGAAATGAAGTCCTCCTTGACCCTAGCCCCAATTCCACGGGCATTCCATATGAAGAAAGAATTCATTAAGAAAATAGAGTCCGGGCATTGGCCCCAGGAGACATGGCCTTGTCATCGTGAGAAGAATAGGATTCCTTAAGATTCCTCGTTTGCGATCGGGTGCAGACTCCTGCTGACTTGGGTGTCAAAGGAGTAGCCGGTAAAAGGGCCTTCCTAGGACCCTCAAGGCAGTGTCCTCTAGGACGCCGCCCAAAACGAGGGGTGTCTCGGCAGGTGGTAACAACCTCCGGGATTCGCCGCGAGACTGGGACCATCATAACAGGCCACCACTCACCAAGGCATGATTGGGAACAGTCTGAGACCAAGTCCGTAATCATCTTGGGAAAGGTTTCCTGAGAATGAATGTCTGAAACAAACAAAGGTGGAACCTCTGAATCACACACCACAGTTAGGGGAGACGAAAATTCCGAAGCCATAACGTCGAGAAAGTCTATTATCCTGAAAGAAAACCAACACCCATAAAGCGGGCTATGGGACAGTGAAGGACAAAGCAGCAAAAACGCCAAAATAGCATCCGAGGGTAAGTCATTGTCTTTAGTAAAAGAAGCTAAATCCTGGCCATTCACCGACAGTCCAAGAGCCAAAGATATCGAGGCCTCCGTGGGATCAATAGAAACATCGGCTGAAGGAAACCCCGGCCGCGGATGGGCCACTGCCTCAGAACCAGATTCAGAAAAGAAGCATGGGTTGGGTTGTTCCTGCCGGCCTGTCGTCTAGTGACGTCGTCTACAAACATTAACAGAGTTCCCCTGGAGAAAACATGCAGAACAATAACGGGGAAAACCCGGGTAGTAAATATCCTATTCCCAGACTAAACCATCTTGCACTTGGAGGGAGATACGTTCCGGAATGGTATGGGAGAGATTCATCTTAACACAAACGCGGGTCGGAGCATCAACTATGTCAACAACGCAAAGAAAACCTCCCTTAGCGTCAACTATAGCTTGAAAAAAACCCATGTTCCTGAAAGGAAAAGGAAAACCAGGAAGGGTTAACCAACCCGCTGTGAAAGGGCTCTCTTTGCCCCTGTGAGTAATCATGGACCAGCGAGACAGGCTAAACTTCCAGCGTCTAAAGACGCGGGGAGCGTTGCACCAGGCCAACATGAAGTCATCACGCGTAGCAAGGGAGATGTAGAAAGAATTGTGATGAACAGGCGATATCTGTGCCGAGGCCTGGAGACCCCAAGATGCAACAAAGTGTTGAAAGATCGCAAGCAGAGGTTTCT
Source organism: Viscum album (assembly GCA_963277665.1). Taxonomy (NCBI): domain Eukaryota; kingdom Viridiplantae; phylum Streptophyta; class Magnoliopsida; order Santalales; family Viscaceae; genus Viscum; species Viscum album. The sequence goes on along the minus strand of OY728121.1, from coordinate 1,191,550,618 downwards.
TAGCACCAAAGCATGTTGTAAGAGTCCATTTAGGGTCCTCCTCCGCCGTTGAAAAGGCGGATGTAGGGAAGACCATAGATACACGAGAACCATCATGGGAGACGTCTGAAACCACCTTGGGGGGATATGGATTAGGAAAAGTCGTACACGCCCCGCGAAGAGCGTCCCAGAAAGATTCTGGACGAGGATCCTTGTGAGGAACTGGCACTGGTAGCGAAGTTTCTCCTGAAAGAACTTGCCCCGGATCCAGAGAGGGCTGCAACCAATGATTCCCAGGAAAAGAACCAAAGGAGATCATCGGACGATGGGCGGCGGTCTCGTTGGAAAGGCCAGGTGAGAGGGGTAGTGGATCTGAAAACTTGGCCGGCGGAGTCGCTACGGGAAAAAATTCGAAAACTTCGGCTGCGCGTCGGGCGCGTTCTCCAGGAGGCTCAAAACCGCACTCTATTTAAGGTATCTGATATGATCCTCAGGTAGATGAAAAGCATGTTTGTTGAAAATGTGAATTTATTAATATAATGGATATAGCATCGAAATTAATGACCATTAGTGTGGGATAGTTAGAAAATGTTTTTAAATTTCATCCAGGAATTAACTAAGATGATTCCTTTTCAATAGTTTCAATGATGAAATATATCATAATTATAATTTTCATTAGGGAATTTCATGTCTATGAGCTTTGGAAAATAGATTTCAAAATGGCCATAATTTAGGGGAATATAAATTAATATCTCTATTTGACACAACCCAAAGGGATTGTGAATCCAAAGGAAGATAATAAATTATTAATATTGAAAAAATAATGTATGGATTAATGAAAGATTTCAGGTAATGGAACATTTGTTTTGATGAATCCATAATGGAGTTTTGTTTCATAATAAATTTATTTGAGCATTATAAAAGCAAATGGATTAGTGGGAGTCTTGTCATATAATTAATATTATATATCAATGGAATATTACTTATTGGAAATGAAATCCTATTTGTATGACTTTTTAATGACTTGTGGAATAAATAGTTTTCCATGATGTTCCTCAGTTAGTCATCATTAAATCTTGTGATAAAGCTCAATCATGATAGATCTACAAGACTTCTCAGTCTATGTAAATGTATATTTATTGATATGATACTAAATAGATAAAGTATGAAACAATCATAGATGGGGTTATTTCTACCATAACATGGAAATAATCATTCCAAGAAAACCTGTCCTCATATACATGTTGAAATACTAGTTAAAGAAAAGATTCCATATAAGTCCATAATTTGGCCTTTCATGTTTTTCTATGATTTTTATCAGGATTTATGTTTTATATACATTTAATGTCGTATGACGATATCAAGCTAACACATAAGATTACAATTGGTTTGTAGTAATTACGTTCTATAAGTATCTGTGGCTTTTTAAGGATATCCTCACAGTCTATAGGGGAGATAAATAACTAGTCATCATAGAATATATATATTCTAGTTTTTAAATAGATCAATATTAAATAAAATTGAATAAATAATTCATAATTTCATTGAAAGGAGTTGTTATGAGTTTAATGATCTAAAAATATGATATGATTACTATTTATATAGTAGAGTCGGACTATGTTTCAACTTCTGACGACACTGAGGAAATAGTATTGATATGATACATTGACTTGAATCATGAAGTCATGCCTAGATATAAAGACCCTATCACACTCTATTTTTTTTAAAAATTGTAATAGTAAATATTTAAAAGGAGTTTTTAACTCATTTTTAAATGAATCAAAAACATAGTAAGTCGTTAATATTTTGATATTTTTTAGGGTGTTTCAGTTGACGTAAGAAGTATTTCAATGGAATAAAATGTGGGAAACCACTTAACTAAATCCTTGACTCTGCAGAAACATTATTTTCAAATGAGGTCTTGTAGAATAAAATTAATAGGGAGTTTTATCTAAGGAAATTGAAGATTGTTGAAGTTGGATTCCTATGACAAACATTTGATACATTAATTTAATGTAGATTTTATGTTATGAATATTAATAAAATATCATACTAAATATTTCTCATTTTTGTTCATTAAATTAATGTAATAACATCCTAGAGTATTTGTCACACTGATTAGGTCATAGTAGTTCCATAATATGATATTAACCATAACATTTCCTAATGAAATTCTTATGTATAGTTCAACAGTAAGAATGTATACTATGATTGGAGAAATATAACATGAATTTTACGTGTGACTAGTCATATGTGGATTATTCTTCTACATGTGACGTTTGAACTTCTTAATCACTAATATGATTGATTATAAGAATAGAGATATAAGTAGTATTTCCACATGTTTTTGTGTCATTATATACTTCTATCTATAAGAAATTTTATTTGTCTATAGACTTTATGATTTTCATTATTTCAAGTCATGACTCATTCCCATAGATTTTCTAACCAAAACCATGATTCCCTACATTTGTGAGATGGTGGGTACATTGGTTGTATAATGATTGACATTTTATTGTTGGATAACATAGGGAATTACTTGTCTTATCCAATTTTATTGAAGTTAATATCATATCCCATTTATTGGAAAAGAACAATCTCATTAAATTAAATGTCATTGGTTTAATGATATGTTTATTTTAGTTAGATAATGATATATTTATCAAGCTTATAGATCGATTAATAAGATGAGGAACGTACATGATATGTTGTTGAGTTAAAGGTTTTATATTATATAGTTTGTGTTTGTATGTGGTTGTGGACATATTGATATGATTTTTTTTGGTACCTTGACGAGTTTCAAGTAAACAATCTTGGACTTTAGGCATACCCACTTATTTATAATGAGAAATAATACTCTAGGGTCACACTATGTGGATCTCCATTAATCATTCTTAATTTCTATTTGAAATAATTTAACGAAATAAATATTATTCTCAATACATGGGAATAATTTTATTTAATATTTTTTGATCTAATAAAATAAATTAATATTTATTCACAAGATTTTGAATAACATTAATTTATTTATTTTATTTCTTATTAAATAAATATTTATTAATTTTAATTTGGTAAAAACATATTTCATATTTAATAAAAAATTTATTCACAAATTCAAATAATTCCTAGGATAATGAATAAACCAAGACTGAATCTATTTATTAGTGTTAATTTACAAATTGATAAATTCATATTTATCATTTCATGACATAGAGTGCACTATTAAAAAATAATATTATTGTTATAAAAAATACGGTTTATTGAATATTATAATGTTACTAATGTGATAATATGAAATAAAATACTTTTTTAACACGAAAAAAATCTCTATAAACACATGTTAATGTTTATTTGGTTGGGATAATTGTGTTTTGATAATTCATGCGCACAACGAAATTGTCCCTCCATTCTTCCTCATATCATTATTTCAAGAACAAGTACTACTAGTGAGATTTATTCTTTCTTGAATAAATATCAAGTGATTATTGAAAACAACACGAGACAACAAATTCTCAGTTCCAGCACCTAAATATCAACTGGCGTCACTTGAATATCAAACAAGAACGTGTAGATAAAAACTAGAGGTATTCTACACTCACGTCCTCCTTATTAAAAAAGGTATTTTTGAGAAGGGATTATATGAGATAAACATCATCAATGAAGATAGTTCCTTGAAAAGTTAGTCTCTTCACCAAAATAAAAATAAATTAATTATAAATTTATTGTTCATGATCCACTATTTGGGTTTCATGAAAATCAAAATAAAATGCAATTTTTTTTATCTCCCACCAAAAAGGCACTTAATAAGTGCACAAAGCCTTCAAAGAAAAGAATATAATAATATATTATCATATAATGGATATTAATTTTATTATAATGTAACTGATATTATAGAATTTAAATAATCATAAGAGGAAGTAAAATTCAAATGTTCATTAAAAATATCAACCTCATCTTTGAGAAATCACATTTGGATCTCTCTCTATAGTCCATAAGTATGGTCCTTTACATGTGAGTTGTATTATCTGCTAATGGATATTATTGGTTATCCGTGGTGGTCAATGAAATAATAGGATTTCATTGATGTTAATATATTTATGTATGTTATTGGACGGTCTTCTGAACTGTCAAAGGCCTACAAGATTGATAACGAAGTGACTATTTCTTGGATGAATGGATGAAACATAATGCGAGGTACCAAATTCACAATGAAAATACATTCAGAATGGTAAAAAATGTACACAAGTTTTTATGATTTTATTTCCTTTATTTTGGTCCCCCGTTATAAATTCATACATCTTTATATATTTTAGTGAATAGATCTTCCATTGTGCCAAAAACAATCACACCACATTGAATAAAAAAATTAAATAAAGAACAATACCTTATATGTTGACATAGTTCACCTATGATGCTGGTGAAAACATGTTTTCTATTTTTTGGAAGATATAAGAGATAGATTCTATATTATAAAATCATTAAAAAGTAACATGTTGGTTGTTCAGGTATCATCGTGAAACCATTATGGCAAGGAATTAACCACTTCCCAAATTATACAAGAAAGAAACATGTGTTTTTATAATGGAATCCCTATAGTAATTTTTTTTGTGGAATCCCATCTTTATTGAATAACACAATACCAACATATTGAAAATTATCATACAATGTCAATCTTACACTACACCATAGAAACAATATTCCACTTTGAGCCTCTGAGATAAGATAATTCTACATTATGACTTCAACAAAATGTCATTGATTGAAACTGATTGCTATCCATAAACCTTGTATACAAGTAATCTTAGTATGGATATTTAAAGGAGTATAACATATTACTTCCCCTTAATATCACTATAATTTTATAGTGAACAACTAATGAATCATTAACATTGTATATGTTTTCTTATTCTTCTCTTAACTTAATGATATAACATGATCACAACCAATTACTACTAATAATACTTCTTAATGTTCTTAATGAAAGAAAGAATGTCAATATTATTTTCATTTAATTAATATTTCATGAATTGTGTTATTTTATCTCACATTCTATATGAAACTAAACTAATTGTGAAAGTCAATTTCTATTTCATAAAATATATTTCATGGAAAATCATATGTCCTGCAATTCCCTATATTTTTTGTGCTTTCATTTTGAAATTATATCATATAATACATACAATATTCATGGACTAAACATAGTGTAGGTGTAGAATAGGTTTAAAAATATAGTATGTGGATTAATTAAGAAATGATTCATTTAAAAGTATACATTTCACCATCACTCTTCATATATGAATAAATGGTTTCAATGGAGAAAATTTTTCTTCAGGTAAGAGTATGTGAATTCTGTAAATCAAGAAGATATAATGATAAAAAAACTCCACTATATCAATTTTTATGGTTTTATATGTGGATAACCACCTTGTAGCTTTTGTTTATGGTTTAAAACAACATGATATCACAAAACCAGAGCATTCTTTGTGTTGTCATAAAGGATTTTGGAAGTACAGGACAATGACACATGATATTCTCCTACATGAATAAAGAGATCCTTTGAGTATCCATTTTAGATCTCTCAAATATCTATCTTGATGAAAAGTTTGTTAATTACATGAAAATTCATGATTTATGGTATTTATTGATATCATTCATGGATTCGTTCATGAATACAATGTTACACTCATGCATTCAATCTCATGTACAAACCCTTTAGAAGAAGGTAGACGATTTTGTTTTTCTGATCAAATGGGTCGATCATTTTCTAGAGTATGTGGTGTATGTAGATACCTACGAAATATAAAAATATGGGATGATATAGTAGGATTGATAAAACATATTTAATAGAAAATATTATATTATAGTCTTTATTTATGTATCCTTTAATGATAGTAGAACAATTTACCACCCCTGATGTCCCACAAATCGCTCTCTCATTTTCATAGAGTGATTAATAAACCACTCCACATAATAGAATATAAAATCCAATACTAGTATTGGAACCTAGAAACAAAATAAATGCATCATATGGGATGTTCTAACCCAATTATCCACATTCACACCATCATGTATGCCACGATGCCTACTTGTGCAGGCCTTCACAATTGATTTTCTTCTTTATGGCCAATAAGAACATTGAGCTGGCTCCATCTGTGTGGTTGATGTCTCCTCACACATGTTATAGAGGATTAAAATGTTCCATTTATTTTGAATATGTGGACTATTTTTTGTATAAATTATATAAAAAGTTAATTTGTGATATAAAGTTCAATTTATACAACTACCCTCAACATAATTCTTTAACTCCTTTTTAGACCTCTCAAATCATCACTCTAAATAGAGAGAAATCATCCAATATCCTCAAAATATGATATCCAATTCTTCTATATTATATCATATAAAATAATTATTGATAAATATAATAAAGGTATCTTATTCAATTGTTATAAACAATGTGATTTCTCAAAATGAAATTGAGACATCTTATGGGATGGTCTAACCCACATAACACCATGTGCACCACCATCTATTATTGTGAATGATTTTTCCTTTGTTTTAAATTACCTATACTAGAATGTACTATGATCTAGCTCCCTCTAAAAGGAATGGTCTCCAACTAAGTGTGTACCCATTTTACTTATTCATTTTCATGTGTGTTTTCTGATTATTTTTTCATAAATTATGATAAAAAATTACATAGTTATATAAATTACATTCCATTAAAGTAAACTCAATAATATTTTTAGCTCCCTTTTTAAAATTCATAAATTATCACTCAAAATGTTGAAAAATGATACAAGATCATAAAAATATGGTCCACCTACACTTAAATAATATTTCCTTTCATATATTAATAACTAATAAAAAAATAATAATTTATTCATCAAATATTGATAAAATGTCCACTATCCAAATGAAATTGACCCATGTTTTGGATATTCATTATAAATATGAAATCAACACATTTAAATTGAATTTACATTTCATACTCCTCAATTGATTGATAATAAATTCCACATGAGTAAAATTACTACATCAATAAAAAAAATATTATTTAGAAAGAACAGATGTCTTATTATCATAAGGAAGTTCTTTCAAAAACATTGAGTTTATAGGCCTAATGATTATTTAATGAATATTATTCTCCAGAACATGTTTCACAATGTACATTGACATGACACATTTTTTACAACAATGATTAATATGGGAATAAATATTATTGGATTTTGAAGATATATTTTTAATTTATATTTTCAAATGAATAGAAGATGTGGAATATTACGATCGTGAAAAATATCCTTTTTCATGAAGATGAAAGAATGTGGAAAAGAATATTTTTTCAAAAAGAGGCCATTAATTATAAATATATATTCATTTTTCATGGGTAGAAATTTATATTTTTTGTTTATGATTTTGATGACTCTTTTTATGGGAGGTTACCGAAAAAAATTCTAACCATTTCATTCCACATGAGGGTGTCCCATAATATACATATGTGGGAATCAAGGGTTAACCGTGTGGGAGTGACGGCCAAAGGAGCATGCATAGCAGTTGAGGAGCGTGGGTGGACACATAGTACCTACAGGAGTGCGCATGGTGGTGCTTATATGGGGAGAGATTTCATCCATTACAGATGTATGTATGTAAAGAGTATCTGTGTTTTAACCTTGGTTAAATAATGATGGTGAACAAGGAATGAGATCATTGATATAGATTTCCACAATAGTGTGGAAAATGTATTTGGGATGGGTCCTCATAGGTTACTATAATTACCTTAAAAAGATTTCCATATAAGAATATTCTTCTAATATGGAGCATAAGATCTATCAAATCACCAAAAAACATTGTATTCTTTTTTAAGCATACCCTAATACACTAGAAATTTCATCCCAATAGAGATATGTATGAAAAAATTACGATGATCATGTTGAGATATACATTTTTTTGTGTTTTTAAGATGTTAACTGAATAATTATACACTTCTAATGGAAATATAGGGTTGATAATAAAGATAATTTATGTCAAAGAGGAGCATATAATTATTCTCTCTCTAATGTAATAATATCACACTATAAATAAAAAAGTATCTCACCCAATAGGATATTCCACAAATTATGTGTTCTGAAATATTTTATTTATCGATACATTTTGTGATATTTATATCAGCAACTACCGGACATGGTTATCAATGACATGAAATGGATAATTTTTTTGATATTGAGGGGGTTAAAATGAGGTGTGAACGTTTTTTAAATAACAATGAACCATTCTAAGATGATGAAATTTATAATATTGTTAATTTGGATTGCTATCATTTTTGAAAAAATAGAAAATCTTTGAGTTTATCTAATGCGAAAGGAAAAAAGATCTATTAGCCTCCTTTTTATGAAAAGAGGGTAGTTCGAAGCACTTTTGATAGCACAATGGATTTCAACAAATCACTTTTATTCCATAATGATGTTTCAAAGTCTATTGATATTTGATTCAAGTAATCAAATGTTTCACAATGATGTTGAGATACCATGCAATTGATTTTAACACATACTCATTATTCAAATGAATTAACATACCTATATGTACTTTTAGTATCATACTAACTCACTGTGATACATGAAGTAATTTTCCCTTGAAAAACACCATATGTTTAAAATAATGAACCTCTATCAGTGAATTCAAACTATTGTAGTTAGGGTTATATAGAAGAACATATTCTAAAAATCACATCATTTCACAAATTTTTAGATCTTTTTCCTTACACGTGTGTTCATTGACGTTGAATTTAGTCATGAGATACAGTTTTATGATACAGTTTCTTGAATGAAGATGAATTTTTTCTATGAGAATTATATGAATGAAATATCTCTATATGAATAAAAAACATTTAGATCTTTCAAATCCACCATGTGAAACATGAGTAGGGGAAAAGGACAAAATATGATAAAATAATAATAAATAGTGAACAATAATATATTTAAAATATCAATAACATCATTTAAAAGTGATTTTGTGATTTTGATATACGTGATCCAATTATATACATGAAATTTTATTAATGACTCAATTAACAAATGAATGATGATTTTCCGCAGTATTTTTTATCTATGAATCTGACAAAGAAAAACTATATAACATAGTGTGTGTCAAATTATAGAAAAATATGACTTCTAATTGAGTTTATATTTCTCAATTATCATTTTTGTTGAATAAGATTAATGTATTAACTCTAGTGTATATGAAATGGAAGAAAGGGTAGACTTTGAGTGTTCTTGTTTTCCATGTCGGGAACTGCACAGACTGTGCAGACTGTACACATATATTTTCTTGGATTTCTTCATACATGTTATTTCCAATAACATTTAGATTAGTTTTTTAGATTACTAGTACAATATACAATCATATTATTGTTAATAGAGTTCGAATAAGGTATATGTTTTGATTTTAGTTTTCTATTGTGAATTGGAGGAATGTTTATATTTTTACTTCTATAAAAGTGACCAAGTGAAAGAGAAGCTAGTGGAATAACAAAAAAGAAATATAGTATAAATTATATTTCATAGTTTTTTAAAGATGTTAATGGTTTCACAAACCATTAAGAAGGTGAATATTGTCATCAAAGGTATTATAAAGTTCCATCCTTGAGCTTTAAAATATTCAGTTTTAATTGGTTATAATGTGACGGAATTGAATGGTTATTCCATGATTTATATAAACATGATAAAATTATTATTCTCTAGTCGTATGTGGTATTGTATTATATCATAAAAATTCCAAGGAACAAGTAATAATTTGTAGTAGTGAAAATTGTAAAAATATCATATGAATATTTTTCTTGATTTGGTAAAATTTCAAATGAAAATGAAATCATATTAGGAGAATCAATATAATAATTGGTCTAAGAGGTTAATGTTATAAAATTTATAATTACTAAAAAATTTCCCAACTCTGAATCACCCATAAAATTTTTATTTAAATCCTAAACTGGTCTAAACAGGTGGTACCAAAAGGATGTTTCACCAATATAAAATCCTCTGTGTTAAAATTATTCTTTTGTGAGCACTGTATTTTCCTTCTATTAATAAAAATGAATTATAGTTTAGAGATTTTTGAGTTATCTTTGAGTAGGAATCTATATCTATGAAAACCATGGAAAAAATGGGAATGAAATAGGAAATAATGATAAATATGTGATCCCACATATCGAAAGAAGTGTAGTTATCTATACCTCTACACCTTCACAGTAATGAATACATACTATTTTTATAACATTAGGATTATGTGGCTTTGGTATCCATCAAGGAGAAGCATGAAATCATGCATTTAGTGGATTGATAATGTTATGTGATCATGAGGTTTTTGAGAATTCTTGTACAAACTTTCCTCTATATGAAGATCCTTGTACAAGTGGTGGTGATGATAAATCTATAAATTCTCAAGATATATCCAAAAGTATATTTATAGTATTTCTACATTGTGTCCCAAAATAAAAGTATCTCTTTTTTGTGGATTCCATCAATGTTTACATGAATAAATCACACTGCTTGAAGAAGAAGAAGATACCATGGAGAAGTACATACATGGAAAATTTAATGAATTTTTATAGTTTTCATGATTGGTTGGAACCATTGATGTAACAATGTGGTAAATTAAAATAAGTTCCTTATGGATCTATAATGTTGAAGGGAACGATGATATAAAGAATAATCAAGTTGAAGAGACCCATATACTTAAAGATAAGTTTAAAAATAGAAAAACCGTCAAGGATTTATAATTGGTAGAAAAATACAATTAGAAAATAGAACAAACAATTCGTTAAAAAATAAATATAATCTTAATAAAAAGTTAGTGAGATGAATGAAGCGAGATTTTATAGATAAGTTGATTATAATTGAAGATCAGGAAAACACCTTAAATATGAAATGTCTAAAATTGACAGATTAGTTGGATAATCATTAGAAGACTCATATTGAGACCACAAAAAATACAGAGGTAGTTTCTATTATCAATTAGTACTCATATTAGTATTCTATACATAAAATAACTCTACCATGTGATAATATGTTTAAGAAATATGTTGTTGAATTATCCCTATCATCTATGAAAAAGAGGTACCATCCATGGCATCTAATGAAAATGTTTTCAAATTTGTTTCCACGAATAATGTGGGATGGAAAAAATTATAATAATTAATAGATGAATAAAGGTGGTAAGAATTGTACAACCATGATTACGGTTAATATGAAAAATAATGTGGAAGTCGGTTCTCCAAAAAGTTCCCAGTAACTCCCTGTTATAATTAGTTTGGAATACATTGTCTTTAGATTCTATTTTCAAATTTTCTTTGTTTGAATTATGGACATCTAGAGAATTGAGATCCTTTTATACAGAAATTGGCCTAAATTTTTAGGAATTATTTTTGATTAATTCAATGGTTTTTAGGTAGAAAGGCTCCAATGTACATTCAGGGTTCTCCCCATATGTTTAGAAAATGTAAAAGGTGGTTTTGGGTCTTTTGTAGAATCTATGATATTTCCATTCAGACAATAGAATAGATACCATGTAATGGGGCTACACATAGTGTATTAGTCATCAATCTTTTGATAGAAATCTCATGTACCACATGAAATATTTATATGGAAGAAGTTGGATTCACATAATGTAATGGTTAAAGTATGGTTTCTTATTTGAGAGAATGCATTTTTTAAAAACATATTAATTATTGTGATTACAAGCCATGAAATCCTAAATACTAGTTGTTTTATGTGAAATGTATGCCTGATTTATTTTTTATTCAACATGAATTGCTCCCTATAACGACCCAATGCTCACCCAAAAAATTATGGGTCATTGTTGAGATCATATCTTTTTCTTGATCACTTTTTCAATGATCAATAATCATGGTCACAATATTTTTCATCTATAGTTAAGTGTTCCCTCATTATTTCTAGGTTTTGTGTCATAGAAGTGGTGTTTGACATGTTTATCATTCAAATTCAGGATTCAATCTTGTTTTTTATCGAACCATAGCAGTTTCGTGACATGCCAGTCTTTCGAATGTCGATCTCCTTGTTTCCAATCAGTTTTTTCAATGTAAGGAATACATATACTGTCTTGAGGTAATTGTTCCTATAAAATTGGTAAACTCTTTGAATTTATTTTCATTTTGAAAATTCAATTGGGTAGTCCTTTGAATTGATGGGATTTTCGTATTCAGTGGATTCCATGGAATGATAAATTTTCTTAAAGGGGTTTAATTTAATAATAGAATTATTTTGAATGAATATTTTAATTTTTATATATATAAGTAGCTTTTCATGGCTTTGAAAAACATTATAAATGGATATAATGGATTTGAAATGGATTTTGACAATCATGGATGTTTTGGAACCATGGGTGTGTTATTAAATAGGTATATAAATGTATAATTTGTATTAATCAACTAGGTGTTGTATTCTTAATATTGATAGAATGTGGTAAGGCACACTATCATTTGTATCCAATTTTTAACTGGTTTGATTTATCTTTTTATGGGTATTGCTTATTTTTCAAAAGTCTATAGCCCAAATGATAGTGTGATTTTAAATATTTTTATTTTTATCACTTGATGGATTTATATATATATTATCCATTTAAATTATAATAGGTTGGATCACATGGCTTTGTATGATGGTCTTTCATGGATATTTTTTAAATTTTTACCTTATGATCAAGGGGTATTATTTCATGTTTTATTACATCTCTTGGTCATATTTCAGTTTTGAGAATATGAATGTATTTTTAGAAAATAAAATGTAAACCAATTTCAAATGTGTCTGATTTATGAAATAACTTTAAGAACAGTTTTATTTTAAAATATATAACTATTGATTCTTTATATTAGAATTTTTGTAGAATTTTTCATGGTATCTTAAGGGTCTTTTTTCTCAAACATTAGTTTTTCCATTATACAATTGAATTTGTTTTATAATAAGATCTTTGTAAAGGGAGTGGCATATTGAATCTTATCAACCCCTACTTTTATCTTTTCATTCATACAAGGGTGGTTTAGAGGATATGTTTGTCACATAGAGGCATGTCATATTTCTCGTTTAGCCTATTGCATCTTGTACTATAAGGTTTTTACTATACCCTTTTTTGTTCAACATTGAACTCTGGTTGTATGTCTTTTTTATATTCAAGACATTGTTTATTTATCTCACCTCCCCGAGTGATGAAATTCATGGTTGTATGGTTCATTTTAACTATGTCTGTTCATTATAAATTTTTATTAGAAGAAATGATCAACCAGAAGTGTGTAACACTACATGATTTCTATTTTGTGCCTTCGTTAGATAGGATTTAGGACTGTCGAAATTCAGATAGAATGTCAAGAAATGGGGAATGTAAAACAAACTTCTGTTACTGAACATGATATGCCATTATAGTACATAGTCATTTAATGGAATTGAGACTAGGATTTTGATATCATTTGAATGAACCATATGATTAATGTTTTTAAATTAGCATATTCATTTTTATGTAATGTACATCATCAGTAGAATTAATTATTTCTTTATATTCATTTTTTTAAGAATTATTATGATATATGAATGTGTAATTAAGATTTTGGAATGTTCTCATTATCAAATTGGTTTTTTTCTTCTATTTATTATATAAAGCCCGTAAGAAGAGTTCTACCAAATCCTAGAGAGGAAGATGTGAGATAGGATCTATAAGAGAATCCTTTGTTTCCCCATCCTTTGTTGAATAATTAATCTTTGTTTAAACTATAAGTCAAGTAGGTGTCGAGATCCTAAATATTTTTTGGATCATGGAATTGAACTTACTAAAAAATCATCCACACATCTTTTGTGGTGAAAAGGGACCCAAGGAATATGTGGAGTGGACTGAGTAGATTGAAAGCATCATACACTTATTATGGAATCCAAAATATTATAAGGTGGTTTTTCTATGAACATGTTTGAGGGACTAGGAATGTGAAGATGTGAATCCATTTTGTATGATATGTTTCATTAGTATCATACCTATAAGTATTTCTAGAAAATAAATAATCAGTATGTTTAACTAAATATTCTACATGCATAAAATAGTCATGATTTTCTGACCATGGTGTAGCGGGAGTGTACTTTTCTATAGTATTCCACCCATTTTTGGGTTAGTTCCTCTAGCACCAATTATTGTCACTAATGAGTACATAATGAAACAATGGTTTGATTGGGAATTGAGGCCTAACATGCATTCGAGGTTGATTCCCATATTCATTTAGACATTTCATGCAGTAGATGAAAAAGAAAATTTGGTTGAGGTGGACATTGATGAATGTAATGTCATGGGTGGTGCTTCAGTCGGTGTTTTCGATATTCAGGATATATCTTTCACAAATAGATAAAGAGAGAGGTCAGTTATATTTAGGACAAATTTCAGGGGCTTCATCAAGGTAGAGGGATGTTTTCAACAACGAGTGTATAAGGTGAGGTCATACAATGCCTAACAATATGGTTTCTCCTAATCCATGTCATCACTATTATTGATCTGGCCATCTAAAACATTTTTTGATATCATATTCAAGTGCAGTAAAGTATTATCCACATTCAGAAATGGGTCTCATGATCACAATGTTGCAATAAAGGGTGGTGGGTCCTATACTCTAGATAAGGGGGTTTTTCATGTGTCTAGGAAATATCATGGAGGAAATGATAATGGAAATATTCATGTAGTGTAGTATTCACCAAAGGAATCTAAATTAGGGTAAGTTATAAATTGATATAAGTTATTTATTTCTTTTTCTATGGTGGTTGATTTTTTTGATATATCTATTGCTCATTATTTTATAACATCAATTCTTATTGACATTTTGGGATTATTTTTTAACCTTATTCCATTCTTGTGGGACCTTTATATGCCTTATAGAATGATATATTAACATTCCTTGAATTTTACCTCATGTCAAGTGATGATAGATGACATTGAGGTTGAAGAAGACATCTTAGTACACAATATAGTCATCTCAGATTTGATTATCATAATACATTGGATGATTACTGTTAAGTCCTGAGTAATATATTATCACCATAAGGTAGAGTTATTATTTCCATATGGGGTCACTCTTGTTATTTAGAGTTAGTGGGACACTATATCAAGAAAGAAAAGTCATGTTTTTTCTTATATTATGGAAATCTCATTATGTTTTCAGATATATTTATTAATATAGTTGACCCTTTATTGGGAATCCTATCAACTATAGTGGTGTGTATTTTCCCTGATGTATTTTTGAGTGATTTGTTTATCTTACTACACATTATTGAGGTATAGTTAAAATACCTTCTATCACGTTTGATTCTCATTTCTATGACACCATACAAATTGGAACATTCAAAGATAGTGGAAATTGACGTCCAACATGTAGGACAATAGGAAAAGGTATTTATTCATCCATGAATTATCCTTGGGGTTCAAATGTCGAATTTTCAAAGAAGGTATACGGTAGTATAAATTATTTTATTAACAATCAGCAAATAAAATAACCAAAAATTTGAACATATATCTCTTTCCTATGATTGATGATCTCATTGATAATCTTAGAGCACCCTGTTGGGTTCAAATGATCAAACTGTGTTCATGGAATATGGAGTTGATATTTTGAGATGAGTATATACCTAATATAGTGATTAAGAGCTTGTATGAGTTTTTTGAGTTTTTTGTTATGACATTCAACCTCAATAGATCTCTTATGAAGTTTGTACTGTTGATTTATTATATCTTTCATCAGTTCTTGGAATCTTTATTTTTGGGTATCACTGGATGATATTTTGGTTTACTCCAAGTGAGAGTAAGAGTATAGGGACTATTTGGATATCATAATTTGAACATCAATAAAATCATCTATATGCTAATCCATCCAAATATGGTTTTTGGTTTTAAAAAGTTAATTTTTGTGGAATTTTATATATGGGAGAGAAATCAAAGTGTATTCGTAAAAGGGACATAAAATTATGTCATGGGAGATGAATAGAAATGTATTTTAGATCCAAAATTATTTTTGTTAGCTGGTTATTATATATAGTTTATTTAGAACATCTCCAATCCTACATCTCTGATTAGAACATTAATTGTTAAGGGTGTAAATTTTATTTTTGAACGATAGGTGTCAAATATCTTTAAAGGATCTAATGGTGAGATTGACCTCATCTCATATTTTTATTCATTCAGTAGTAAGGATTATGATGTTTTCTATGTTTCATAGGGAAGAGTTTTGTTATGTCTCTTAATGTAGGGGGAATATGTTCTGGCCAATGGATATCACCAGTTATTCCCTCATGAGTAAAACATACCCACCCATGATCTTGAGTTGGCAGTGAATATACATGTACATAAAATGTTGTGTTTCTATATAATTGGGGAGTAATTTATAGTGTATTTTGATAATAAGAGAATGAAATGTGTTTTCACTCATAGGGATATGAACATGAAAGTTTGACCCTAGTTAGAGTACATTTATTCATTTAATTTTGATATTTTATATACTCTTAAAATGGGGAACGTGGTTGTTGATGAGTAAAATAGAAAATTACCAAGATAAGAAGTTATGTAATTTGTGGAAGTGTGGCCTCTGAATTTTTTTCTACTAATATGATATTGGGGATAGATGATGTTAGTGTTATGGTTTTCTTGGCTTTGATAAAAGCTGACTCATCATTATATGAGCCCCTTTAGCTTGACCATGTGTCTACACCGTGTTCCAATGCTTTAGGAAATCCATTTATAGTTAGGAGACATCATGTGAGTGGTCTCAATATCCACATTGATATTAGATCTTTTGTATTATATTGGTTATTTCATTTTCCCCAAGGCATGAGTTTATGGATATTTGACACCATTATTTTTGGCCTATGCACCCAATGGATACTTTGATGTATCATGACTTGATACGTCAGTATTGGTGGGTGGGGAGGAGATGGTTAATTATGGATTTTTAGTGGTAGTCTCTTAATATTCATAAAATTATGGTGAAACAGCATAGGACTAATAGTTTGTTTTATCACTTACCCTTTACTATATGGAAGTGGGATAATATCGTAATGGATTTTTTCATTGGTTTTCCATCAATTGAAAAAAGGGAAGGATCAGATTTATTTATCATTGATCGAATCAAGTGGTCAATAAATTTCATACATATCAAGGAGAAAAAAATTTGGAAAAGCTTAAAGACATGTTTTTCAAATTTATTGTGAGAATTCATGGGGTTTCATATATGGTTCTATATGATAGGGTCTCATGTTTCACATCCATGTTTTGGATTTATTACAGCATGTCATGGGTTCCCGATTTAAATTAATCATGTTAAATCATCCATATATTTATAGAAAAAAAATAGTAGGCTATCCAGGTCCTTAATGAGATGCTTCGGGTTTGTGTGACTTATTTTATTGTATCTTACAAAACTCATTTTCCAGAGGTTAATATTTAAAATTAAATTATTTATTATGACTTTATTAATATGGTTCCCTTTAAGAAATTGTATTAGAATTATGTAGGTCTCACATTTGTTGGTAGTACTTCAGAGATTGGTCCATGGCGGGGACAAGTATTGTTCACGAAATAATATAGATTGTTCATTTGATCCAGAAGATATTGATCATTACAGAATATACTCATAAATCAAATGAAAGCAAAAATTATAATAAGATGGTGTTTTAGATTTTTGATTTTTTCTATATTATTGTTTCATGTAACTTGTTACATAATTGGTTGGTTTAGTAGGGTATGTTTTATGTATTGTTTATGGGACCCTTTGGGATCAATGGATAACTAAGGAAAATAGAGTATTGGTTGTAATTACAATCACATTTGACTTCTATCCACATTGATTTTCTTATTTCCCACTAAAAGAGGTATATACCAGATCCTTCCCATTTGATCTAGTTAGAGAATATTGATCATGAGCTCGACACCATTTTAGTTGAGCTTCTTGTTCAGATTATGGATTACTAGGATAAGGGATTTCACAGTTAAACAATTTCACTCATCTGGATATTCTGTTGGTGCCAATAGGATAGTTACAGGTCATGGGTGTAGGAATAATTAATGAGGTAGTAGTATCCTAATATTTTTCTAGATCCAGGTTCATGAGGACTATTTGGGGATATCAATCTTGTATGGTAGGGAAATTGTGAAACACCATTATCTTACATTAGGTAGTTCTTGCATTTTTTGTTTTGGCTTCCCTTTCGGTTATGCTGCATTATGGTCTTCTGGATAATTGATAGGCTTTGTTGGGGAAAATCTCCTAAATTTTGGGGATGTGTGTTTGTTTTAATCAATAGATTCTGGGATTAAATGTCTCATATTTTTTTTAGTGTAGTCATCAGTTTTAGAGAATTTTGAATGTGGTTTTGAGGAATTATTAATATTATAGGATGTTTTAAGGCGTGTGGGAGATTACACACCATGTAATTACATTAAACTTCTTGTATTGGTGTCTAAGATTTTTTTATGATGTTCTTGTAGGTACTAATATCATCACAAAATCTTGATTTGGATCACGTATTAAAATGCTCAATATCAAGATTTTGAGCAGAGGTGAATTTTTTTTGAATCATCATAATTCATGGGACCACACTTAATATAATGGGTTTTTAATCCATACAATCCTTGATCCCATCAGTTATAAGTTAATTTTATTCATTATTTATTTTTAATTCTTCCTATATACTTCCCTCCCACAAACTAGAGTTATCCCTATGATATTTTTGGTGATTTTTTTTTCTATTATCATTCTTGATTACTCATTTTTTTATTGAAAATCAGGGATGTTATTGTGTGCCTCCCTAGGTAGGATTTCTCTCTCTAATAACATAATGTTGGTCATCTTAGTGGCATTGGATATGGTTATGTTTCGTATTCATGATTGCAAATTGTTTTTTATCGACCATATTTTGTATCTGGAAATTCCTTTTTTAAGCCTGTTCTTTTGGTTTCCAATCACCATTGTTGGAGCTGCTATATTTATACCATTTTGAGTAATGTGTATCTATAAAATAGGTTCATTAAATTAATTTATTGTCATTTTTGATAAATTCCTTTGTTATTTTTATCAAATTGATGTGATATGTGGTTTCATGGGATTTGTTTTAATGGTAAATATTTTTTAGGTGGATTTATTTTAAAAATGGATTCTTTTTATTTGTAAATGGTATTTCAAACGTCAAATTGGTTTTGATTAAAAGTGAATTTTTTTATAAATTGTGAGCATGGTTTTGGATTGTATTTTTACAATCTTGGAACTTTGGTTTCCATGGGTGAGATTGGAAATAGAAATAGGAAACCATAGTGTGTGTTGGACCACTAGTGGTTTTTTTTGATATTGATAGAATGTGGTTGAAATAAGTATTAGTTGGATCTAATGTTTATTATGTTTTAGGTATCCTTTTATTTTTTGAACATATATTCTCATTGGACATTTCTTAAATTATAGTGTGCTTTTTCAATAATATATTTTTATTGCAGGATGGTTTTTTAATAGGATTTTAACTCACATGTTTTATAAGTGGATGAATCATAAGGAGTCACATGATGGAATTTAATGGACATGTTTTTACTTTCAAATGGATTATGTAAGGATATATTTTTCTATTTTGTTAACTATACATGACTAATTTTTATTTTGGAATGATAATATTATTTTATGAAAACCAAAAGAAAATGATTTACAAATGAGTTTGTAATAAAAAAATGCATTATAAAACATTTATTAATGTTACTACTATAGCATTATTGATACTATACATTTTATATACTCTGTGGTAGTATCCTATGGTGATTTTTTTCACACCCCAATTTTTTCATTTGCTTGTTGTAGATATTTTTTTACAGAATCCAATTAAAGGGAATGTAAAAATGTAGCATATTGGATTCTTTATTCATCTTTCCCTTAATTGAAGGGTGGTTTAGAGGAGAAAATTTTCACATTTAGACTTTCAATTGTTTCTGGTTTATCCTTTTATGTCATGGATGGTATGGTTTTTATTTTATATATTTTTAACCTTCTTTGTACAATTTTTATTACAATTTTTTTATATTCAATACTTTTTTCTATTATTTTTGAATCAACGAGCCATATTAAGGCCAGCTTAGGTGTATGGTTTGGAGATCCCAGGTTACACCATTACAATCATAAGAATTTATGAAGAATAACCTACAAAACATCATACATAATAAATAATATGTTCATTTTTTTGCAGTTCAATGTTGGTGTTGCAATAGATTTTGGCCTTCTTAAATAGAATTTTTTTACATTCCTATAATTTCAAAAGAACAATGAAATACCATCTAAAGGTGTTTAAATAGAGATAAAATGAAGAAACATCCACAATATAGGAAAATTATATAGTCTTAAAATATATTTTTATTACTTGAAAATATATAGGAGGTATGTAATGTCCATGGCCAAAATTTTGGCGCATGAGCATCTGGACATGTATAATAATTTGATAAGAGAATAAGGCTATAACATTTGGTATAAAAGGGAGAAGGATCCTTGTGATGTAAGGAGGATTATTTTTCAAAAAAATAATATCCCATGAATATGTCAAGGATTAAAAGTTAGAAGTACTTGAATTCAAAATCCATGAAGTGGTTGGAATGAATTTCAATTAAAATAACAAACAAGATGATTAATATATGATGAAACCTTGTTGAAAATCCAAATGTTCTTCCAATGATCTGAACGATATTTTATTATTCTTCATAGAACAATTGGTGTATATGATTAAAATTTAGGTAGTGTAATATAAATATACTTAAAAGTGAAAATAATGGATTCTGTAATAAGAAGAAGAACTTCTATGTGTAACATGAAACATGGATCATCATACTTAATAAATGTTTCTCAATAATAATTCATGTGTAACAAATATTCATTGAGAAGATGAATGTGTTTCAAGAAGATACAAGTTCTATAAAATCTCTTAAAAAAAGAAATTCTATACAAAATGAAATTATGGAAGTGATAATATAAACACAACCTCAGTCAGTGTTGATGATCTGATGTGCTAATGTGAAGAGTGAATTAAATGTTGCTACGTGGTTAAGGAAATCATCTAAATCTTATTTGTAATGCCCTGACACTAGAAGCCCAATTTCAGTGCATTATTACATAACATTGGGATGATCACAAAAGAACATTTCTTGAAAGACCAATTAGTTTAATAGCCATGGAAGTAGTAGATACATTCAAAATATTACATTACATCATAAAATGGAAAAATAAAACAACATTGTTTCCATATACAACACTGAGATCTCATAAACAATATGGCAGTTTAGTCATAATATACTTCTTCACATCTTGGTAAAAATAAAACATATAAAGGGCTGAGCTCAAGTGCATAGTAAGGATAACAATATAGCGGAAACATTTACAAATAAGCACAAACATTTAAGGCAATGTATATAATAGAAAAAGAATTTTGAACATAAACTTAATCATAATATGGATAATATAATTCAAAATAATTCCATTTACATACTCACATAGATGTTCTACTAGTCGAATAATCAAATGCAATATCGATGGACACATTCATAAAGACGAAATGCATAATCGTAGACTTTAATACCCACATAGTCAAGGCCTTGTGTTGAGACTGAAAATTAGATTTTGTCAAGGCCTTGTGCCAAGACAATAGTTTGACTCATGAGACTTACCGATGCATTGAGGAGCGATTGTGAGCTCCACCTGTCACTTCATAAATCTTATACATTCTTCATATGAAAAGGATTAAACATAACAAAATCATTCATATTAAAGCTATCATAAAAAATGTCAATACATTATCTATAAACCATGAATGTTATGAAATAACAAATTCACAGTAAAACATATCACAAAACCTTCAGTATAATATGGATGTTTTGTATTATAATAAATCAACATCAAACAAAATTAATGTCCATCAAAGGATGTTGACATAGATGAAATCAAAACAATTTTATATAAATAACTCTTTCTATTTTGAAATCATTAAAATTCGCATAATTATAAAATAAAAATTTTATATTGGAAATTATTTTTATAATATTTTATGGGAAGATTTGACAATTTTATAATGTCAGAAAATAACTGCACCCACAGTATAAGTTAAAAAAATACATTCTTAACTTCATTTTGTCAAAAAGGTTATAAAGGACCTTGTTTGGAAAACAATGGACAGATTCCATTATAAACATATTATAAATGTAAAACAAGTTATAAATGACTTTGAATCATAGTATATATAATATTAAGAATTTTTTTAAATAAATTATTATGAAACATGGATGTGGATGATAAAGAGGTCCCCATAGATATTTTCATATAAAAAACATTGAATAATGTAGTGATTGTATAGTTAACCATTACCTAGTACTTTATCTTGTTCGAGGGTAGGTTAAACTCATGTATAATTGTAAAATAATTGTTATTAATTATATATTAATCATATATATTAATATGATATCAAAAATGATCTTTTAACATTGATTTGTTAATAATATCTTACTATTATCGTCGTTTTGGGTGTTAACTGATTTGTTTTCCATTATATGATTTGTAACGTAAGAAATGTTAAATATTGATAGGATGTATCTTATTTATATTCAGAATTATATTATGTATTTAAATATTATTTTTAATCATATAATGAAAATTGGTATTGAATGGATACGATTGATAATGAATCTCATCGCATTCGTGGAAACGGTAATCCGTACATATGCACGAGCAACAATATCATTATTTATATATTAAAATAATAAATAATTGTATGGTATAACATATATATAATAATAATCATATATATTTATTATTAGCATCTATTACACATCATTATTATAAACAACCAAATAAAAATTGTTTGGATAACAATTACAACATGACGTGGAGACGGTAAGTCGTACGTACGCACGTATGGTGACATTTCATTCAATGGATGCAAAGAATAATGAATATGGTTGTACCATATATATAATAAAATCAATTCATATAGAAGATACTTTATTTACTATTTTAGAATGTAAAAAACAAGGAATAAAGATGTGGAAGATGGAAGAAAACATGAAACAGGTTGTGAGATATTTACCTCTTCTTCAGGTTGTTCATTTTGATTTAATCAAAAGGGATCTATAGGTTGGCTTTCTGACAAAATCAAGGCCTCTAGGATAAAGGTTGGATATCGTAGAAGGTATTTGGATAGGGTTTGGCAGAGCCAAATGGCTCTGAAGATTTGAATTAAATTAAAGTGGGGGGGGGGGTGCCCTTTTATATGAGGGGTGAGGGGAACCTTAGGAAATGTTTGAAATGTTATTTTATAATAAAATAGTTTTTTGTTTATAATGGTTCCAAAATGAATTATTCAATGTCTAAGGTGGGGTGGAGGGAAAATATATCAACCAAAAGGTTTTAGATAGGTTTTGGTTAGTACATTATCCTTATCTTTTTAGATTTAACTCTCAGTTAAGTAGTTTGACATTTACCATGTATCTTTGTATTTTTATATTATATGGTTAAGATACATATTATAAACATACAAGAAAACCCCAAGTTGTTCAGTAATGATACAACTATCATTATATATGTCTCCTGGATGAACCTTAGATTTTTACATATTGAATATCAATTAATAATATAATAATGGTTTTAAAAACACTTTTATGTCAATTTTGATACTATTTGGTATTTTGTTTTTTTATAAATTCATAACAGCAAATTACTTTGATAAAATTATTATAACCAACCCTATCATGTCATATTAACCTAAAAAATAGTGTAATTCATAAAAAGTTTCAAATTACTTTTTTTAGAATATTTATAATATCAATTTCATTAATATTTCATTAATTATGTAATTATTGTATCAACATTGTGTCCTAAATAAATTAACATATTTAATGTCTAAAAAATATAAATACAATACCATTATGTAGGAAATAATTTTAGTTTTATACTGAATATTTATAGTGGAATTTAACTTATTTTTTACCCTATATTAAGAAAATTTAGTTATTAAACATTGAATTTAACAATTTTAACTATTCTTTTACTTAAATAAAAATAAATGTCTTAATCTAATCCAAAGGGACCAAAGAGTATCATATTTTATTCATAATATTGTTTTTGTTCAAATTATACTTATACATAGAATTATAACACATGTTAGGGTAAAAATAATATCATTTTTAGCCATAATTACCTAATTTACTATTAACTATGGTAAATAAAAGTAAAAAGTTACTATTCAACAAAAAATATTTCCATCATATTAAAAAAACATTTACTTAATGATATCGACCATGTATCTCGTATTTTTGAAATTCAACTCAAATTATTGATAAAATTATGTTTTATGTAAATTTGCTAATGATCTTAGTAGGTGGGTAAAAGACGGTAAAAAGTTCAACAAAATTTCTATATATCTAAAATTATTTTAAACTGAATCCAATGAATTTCATTTAAAATATATAGGTATTATATATCTATTTTGATCTAAAATAAATTTAAATTAAATAAATAATTATTTAAATAAATAATTCGGTTTGAAAATATAAATCAGTGTTTGTCACTATTCATCAAAAATTGAATGTTTTCAAAAATACAAAAAATTCACACTCTGCTAATTTCGATATTACAAATCCAAAAATGAAGTCCACATTGAATTATAAAATTAAAAAAAAAATTCAAAAAGTTGGTATTAATATTCATAACAGCTAGTTTGATTGGTTGTGGTGTGTTAAAACTGTAGGACTAAAATAATGATGTAAATGCTCAATATACAATAGTGGGGGTGAATTGTACACTTTAAAAATTCCATTAAATATTTAATGATCTATTTTTAACAAATTTGAACTAAGAAAATTCACAAACACCTCTAACATCAATATTAGGATTGGTATAGAATAGGAAATTACACACATTAAGTTCTAGGAAATTACTTAAATCTGTAAAGTGATTCCGAAAAAGTGGTTCCGGAAATATGGATCCGAAAATTTAAAATTAACCAAAGTTTAAAATATGAGATTCTTAATTAAAGCATATAGAATCTAAATGAATTATAGTATAAGTGTATGGAAATATAAGAGAGTTATACTTTCTTTACAATACAAAATTGCAGTGGATAAAACAGGTAGTAAAAATACAAGTAACATGATATAAATATTTTAACCCAAAGAGAAGGGTATCCAACAACCTTGGATAAAGGTCCCTTGATTTATACATTTAAGCATGTCTGTCTTACCCACACCGGGGTATGCCCTCGATATGAAGATTGGAGTTTCTATCTTGTTGTCCCCGCATGCCCTCAAGTTCATAGAAGTTGGAACATCTGTCTTTCTCAGCAAGGAAGCCCTCGAACTTCATGGTGTTGAAACCTCTGTCTTCCTATCCCCGGAATCCCTCGAATGTAATCACCAACATTCGGAGTCTCACGAAGCAATCTGATCAAGAAGTTTAGTACGCAAAAGGAATGAAAAGCTTCTCTCTCTAGATATCACCATTACAGTGTGTGGTCTCTAGAGTGATCAACTAGTTGTTGAGCTCTTTCAAATGATATCCTATTTATAGGCGAAGCTTCAATGGTCGGCTCCCTCCTCCAACATTCATATATTCCTTAAAATTCAGAGGGACTTGTACACGTGTCACTAAACTAATGGTTAGTTATAAAATTTAATGGAAAACATCATTTTATAATGAATCATGTGTATATATAAGAAAATAAAAAAATCGGAGTGTATGCAAATAAAAGTTCAGAGTCAAAAAAAATGGAATTTGTAGTTTATAATACAAAGATGATCAGATTCTGTTTTATAGGAATTCAGAACCTGAATTCTGAGGGAATCTGGAGTCTGAATTTCTAAGGAAATTTGTATTCGGGTATCACTAGAATATAGAATCTGAACATACAAAGATCAGAGTCAAACTAGTAATAGTTCGGAGTTGAAATAGAAATGTTTAGAGTCGAACTCAGAAAATTTTGGAGTCGATCTAGTAAATTTTCAGATTTGAACTAGTAAAAGTTTGGATTTTTACTATTAAATGTTTGTAGTCGAAATAATAAAAGTTCAGAGACCAACTAGTAAAACTTTGGAGTCGAACTAATAGAAGTTCGATGTCGAACTAATAAATGTTCGGAGTCGAACTAGTAAAAGTTCGGAGTTGAACTAATAAAAGTTCGCAGTCCAAAATTCGGAGTTGAATATTGTTAGAGTTTGTATCCAGATTTCGGTGTGGATCTTTATTGGAGTTTGTATAAAGAATTCCGAGTGGAACTTTATTACAGTTCGTATCCAAAATTAGGAGTGGAACTTTATTATAGTTCGTATCCAGAAATCGGATCCTAAAACAGAATGCTTCATAACTTAGAATCATATGATTACATGGTTCTGGGTATGCATCCGAATTTTATACATAAGAAAAATATTTCTATGTATAAGGAAAACTAGGTTAGGTTAAATTTCATTAAGGTACGTAATTTTCCTTATTGGAGTAAAATATAAATTTTCATACGAATAATGTGTTGGTGATTTTTAAAAAAAGAAGGAATGGAAAGTTTTTAAGGAAAACCGCATTGACTCAACAATCTCCCCCTTTTTTGAATGCCCAAACAACCTTATGAAAAATAATATAAGGAATTTGAAAATTTTCATTAGTCATTGAAATTAAAACTTATCTCCCTTTTTTCCTAGATGAAATTGAATAAAACTAACTCCCCCATAGGCATTGATACTCTATGGATTATATTCTGGATATTCGGAGTGGATTTTTCATTATCATGGGAATGAAAAACTTTGTAATGAGAAACTCCCCCTTATATTAAGGATATCTTCACATAGAAATTTTTCCTTATCCATTTTAAAATTTTTATTTCTCCTCTTTTGAGTTGTTCTTTTTCCTTCTCCCCTATTGTGATTTTCAAAAAGAATTTATAGAAATGGAAAAGAAAATATGGTACCTAAAAGATTAGTACATCAGAATATAAAACCAACAAAAAATTTCATTAGAGTTGTGAAAATTTTACAAGGAAAAACAAATACAACAAAAGATAATATTTGTCAATTTGCCCTCCTTTTCCATCAGAATAAGATTCTTCAACAAGTTTTTTAGCTTCATCAAACCTCTTTGGTCTTCCTCAGCTTGCCTCTCAACGGCGTTTATCCTTTAATCTTGGGCTTTCAATGTTCTTCTTGAGACTTCAGGGCCTCTTCCTGCCTCTTTAGTAATTCATGTTGCTTTTACAGCTTCTCTTTACACTCAATCCATTAATATCTTTCCCCCTTCCAATTCTGAACTACTGAGTTGAGCTTCCCATTCAGATCCCTTACTTGTTGATTCCAAATATTTTTCTCTGCAATAAGCTCATCTTGAAGATTCTTAATCTTTTTATCCTCGGTATCAAAGGAAACTTTTACCTTATTTTGAAAATTATCATAGTCAGCCATGTCTTCCCCAAATTTTTTGGACCACAAGGTTATTTTGTTGGAAGACATCCTCTGTACATCATAATTGATAAGAAAACTTCTATGTTCAGCCTCAATATTTATACAGTTTTCCATCACCATAGAGAAGGATTCTAATTTCTAATTCAAACTGTGGTTCATTATATTGCATCTGGAATATATTGTGGGAAAATCGGAATGGTGTCAAAGAACTTTTTCATAGATTCAACCACAAATTCATGACCATGAGCTGAAGACTCTGAACTTTTGAGGATTTTAAGAAAAACATTTTAATTTATGAAAACTAGAATTACATAATTTTAAAACTCATAGTAAAATATCAGCAAGAAAAATAGGACTACGAAAACATATTTAAGGAAATCATACCTTTCCGATTGGCTAGAATGATTGATCTTGATTGTTAAAGTTCTTCTTGAGAAAAAAAAATCAGTAAGAAAAACATCATTATGAAAAACATGATTACGAACACTCTTAGTACGAAAATCTATTATGAAAATTTCAGTTCCCGAAATATTCATTACGAAAATTTTAGATCCAAAAATCTCATTAAGAAAATTCTCAGTATGAAAATACCACTACGAAAATTCTCATTATGAAAATCTCATTTCAAAAATTCTCAGTACGAAAATCTCATTACGAAAATTCTCAGTACGAAAATCTTGAAAAACATATTGTGAAAAATTTTGTTGCAAAAGTTCATAAGAAAAACAGAAAATGAAAATTTTGATTATGCTAACATGCAAATGTACTCCCCCTATAAAAAAGAGTTTATTACTGTAAGGAGAATTTTTCAACAATAAGTTAATGAAGAAGGAGTACCTTAAGGTTATCATTCATAACTTCGGTGTAATGTATTCAAATCTATCGGAGGGTAATTATTTTTTGAAAATATCAGCAAGTTTATCTTGCATTCCGATAAACTGAAGAATAATATCTTTTTTAAATTTATGATCCCCAAGAAAGTGATACATAATATCTATGTTCTTTTCATGGGAGTGATGTGTAGGGTATTTACTAAGGGAAATGGCACTTGTGTTATCACACAAAATTTGAGTCTTATAAAGGCTCAAGCCATAATCTGCGAGTGTCTGTTGCATCAACAACACATGAGCACAACTACTTAATGCTGCTACATAT
Organism: Viscum album; assembly: GCA_963277665.1. Lineage (NCBI taxonomy): Eukaryota > Viridiplantae > Streptophyta > Magnoliopsida > Santalales > Viscaceae > Viscum > Viscum album. The sequence goes on along the minus strand of OY728121.1, from coordinate 1,191,522,019 downwards.
TCAGCTTCCGTAGTAGAGAGTGCTACAGAATGTTGCTTTTTTCACAAAAAATAAAGTAGTGAATCTCCTAGGAAATAACAAGTTCTAGATGTACACTTTCTATCAATTCTACATCCACTAAAGTCTGCATCTGAAAAAAATTAACATAAAATCATTTCCAGAAGTATAAAATAATCATAGGGCCATGGTTCCCTTTATGTAGTGAAAAATTCTTTTCACTGCCTTTAAGTGAGATTCTTTAGGGTTGGATTGATATCATTCACATTATCATACTGAAAACATTCAGTTTGGACGACTAGCTGTAAATTATAGTAGACTTCCTATCATACCTCTAAAATATGTTTGGTCTACTAGTTTCCCAGCTTAATCAAGATCAAGTGTATTTGAGGTACCGATGGGAGTAGATATACTCTTAGTGTTGTCACATCCATACTTTTTTAGAAGATCTTTAATATATATTTTTTATATATAGGTACCATCTGGTGTTTCAGAAATTTTAAAACCAAGGAAAAATGTTAACTCACCCATCATACTCATTTCAAACTCATATTTCATTATATCGGAAAATGAATCAGTTAAAGATTGATGAGTTGAACAAAATATAATTTCATCTACATAAATTTGAAAAATAAAATCATTTTTCTTATCCATCATTATAAAAAGAGTTGGATATGCATTTCCCTAAACATAGTTATTTTGAAGAAAACATCATGTAAGTCTATCATACCATGCTCGTGGGGCTTTTTAAGGCCATATAGAGCTTTGGTAATTCTAAAAAAATTATCAGGATATTTTGTGTCTTCAAAGCCAGGAGGATGTTCAACAAAAACATCATCTTGAACATAACCAATATGAAAAGCTCATTTAACATCCATTTGGAAATGTTTAAATTTGAAGAGTTCTACAAAGGCAAGAATGATATGAATAGATTCAAGTCTAGATACTGGAGAATAGGTTTCATGATAGTCTATTCCCTCTTGCTGATTATAGAATTTAGCAACAAGTCTAGCTTTATTTCTAACTATGAATCCATTTTCATCGTAATTATTTTTAAAGTCCCACATTACTCAAATAATAGAAGATTCCATATGTATATCAACCAATGTCCATACATTATTTCATCCAAATTCATTTAGTACATCTCACATGGCTTTAATCCAATCAGCATCACCTAGAGCGTCATCTGTGCTTTTTGGTTCCAATTGGGAAAAAAATGCAAGTTGTTCTACTTTATTTCATAAGGAACTTCTAGTACTTATATAGTTATTTACATCTCCAATGATACTATCACTGGGATGATTCTTAAGAAACACCTGACTTGGGTTTTGTAAAACATGTTCATCAACATAGGGTAGAAAGCCCTCAGGGGTAAAAGTTTCTGAAGTATCTTCTTTAACATTTTCATTTTCAGGAGGATTTTCTATCAATGGTTGATAATCAGTTGTTGAGAACACATCTAAGGATGTATGTTGGGATGGTTTAAAAACAAAAGGATCAGATTCTACAAATTTTACATGCACAGTTTCTTCAACAATACATGTCTTTTTGTTGAAAACTTTATACGCCATAGAAGTTGTGGAGTAACCTATGAAATTTCCTTCATCAGATTTTGGTGCGAATTTCTCTATCTTATATTTAGTATTCAGGATGACAACTTTTCAACCAAAAACCATAATGTAAGAACTTCTTGGTATTCTACAATTCTATAACTCATAATATGTTTTATAAAGAAAAGGTCTAATAAAAACTCGATTTATAGTATAACAATCAGTACTTACAGCTTCAGCCCAAAAATGTATAGGTATAGAATATTCACACAACATGGTTCTAGTTTTCTCTCGAATAATTCTATTTCTTCTTTCAACTACACCATCTTGTTGAGGAGTTCTAGGTGCTGAAAAGTTGTGAGTAATACCTTTTCTACTACAAAAAGTTTCAAAATCAGAATTTTGAAATTCTCCTCCATGATCACTATGAATAGTTTTCAGTGGAAGGTTTTTTTTGTTTTTAACGTGGGATCTAAAACATTTGGAATAAGAAAAATCATCATAATTCTTTGATAGAAAATATACCCATGTAAATCTATTGTAATCATCAACTAGAACAAACACATCGTATTTGCCTCCAATGCTTCCATTTTGTGTTGGAAAAAAAAGAGCCATGTGCTCTAACTATAATGCTTTAGTTGTTGAGACTTCACAGATTGATTTAAAAATATATATATGTTTCTTTCCATATTTACAAGAATTAAAATATTTAAAATAATCAAATCTATACTCCGGAAGATCGCTAACTAGTTTTTTCTTAGAGAGTTTACATAATTTTTGAAGGTTACAGTGACCTAGTGTTCTATTCCATAACCAAGAATGATCTTCCGTTGGACTAAGGAAAGGTAAATCTTGTATCCAAAGGTCATATATCATAAAAGTGTAAACATTCTATTGCCTATTGGAAGGAAGAATAAATTCTTCTTCAGAATTGTGTAATAAGCACTTAACAAACAAATCATTTGAAATCAATGTTTTACCAAGAAGAAAAATATTACCTATACCAACAATTTATCCCTGTGCATTATCTCCGAAAGTCACTTTTCAACATTTCATCTTGATAATCTTTTCAAAATAGTTTATGTTACCATTCATGTGCTAGGAACATCCATTATCCATGTACCAAGTATTGTTGTTGGTACTTCCTTTATTTACCTGAAAATAAGAAAAGAATTAGACATTCTGAATCCAAAATTGTTTGGATCTGAGATTTTCAGATAACTATATTTTGGGCACCCACATCTTCTTAGAAGAATAAGCCTTATGAAAACCTTAATATTGGGTTTTTTTAAAGAACAATTCTTTTCCCAGTGATCAACACGTTGACATTTGGAACAAAATGGGGCACTTTGAGGAATAATGTGGTTGTTACTAAAATATGGTTTTTCATGGGTATAACAAAATCAGAATTTGTTTCTTAAAGGAGGTATTTGTGAGTACATCTTATCCAAATTTTATTTACAATGTGTGATGTTTGACAAACACTTCTTTAGGGAAAACAATTTGGACATCGGTTTTATAACCAACCTTTTATCTTCAAAATCATTAGATTTAGAATAGAGCTAGGATCAAAAACACTTTTCTTGGAAATTACTTTTTCTAGATCATTCAAATGTTTATCCTTTTCAGAATTTACTTCTTTATGATTTATTGAAATACTTATATAATAAGAATTTTTCCAATCAATATCTTTAGAAAGATATGATATTTATTTTTTCAGAATAGTATTTCTAGAGTTTGCCTTATCTAGCATTTTATTGAGCATAGAAATATCAATCACAAGTAGTTCAGAAAGCCTAGAATCATTTTCATACGTAGGTAAATTATTTTCTTCATCAGAAGAGTATTCTTCTTCTAAAGAGTTATAATATTTTCTATCATTATAATTTAAGGAAACATTGGCCAACAATTCAGTATTGTGTACCTTTGCCATAAATCAATGATTGTGAATAGGTAATATGGCTATAAGACCATGATTCTTCTGTCCTGAAGAATCATAATCAGAATATTCATCTGAAGAGTCACCACCACTGGAACTCTAGTTTTCATTGGCTTTCAGAACATTTTTATCTTTGGCTTTGTAATACTTCTTTCGGTTCCATTCAGAATGCCTCTCATTATTTTCCTTCTTTTTGAGAAATGGACAATCTGGTATAATATGTCCAGCTCTCTTGCTTTCATAACAAGTAACTTCTCCATATTTCTTTTCTCTTTAGTCTTTCTTTATATACTTGTTCTGATAATTATTTTGAGAAACAATCTTGTTCATTCTCTGAGCATGATTAACTAACTCATTCCATGGCATTTCTATGTCACTAGAATCTGTTAGAATAACAACATTCTTATACTTCGATGTAGTTATTATTTCTGGAGTCTTGGAATTCATGTGTTTATAAGTGGTTGTAAAAGCAACTCCTCAATTCCAATTCTTCATCATGATATTGTCAGCATCACTCTTCTCTCTTCTATCATGCTGAATAAGTGTTCCAAACAGCTCATCTAAGGATATTTGAGTGACTTTCCTATTTTCATCAATTGTTGTTCTCTTTGATTCACACTCATTGGGAATAATATCAATAATCTTATCTACAAGAGTTTCATCATCCAGACCTTTCTCTCCCACAGATTGTAAGCTATTCAAGATAGTTATAAATCATTGTTGCACTTTTCTTATAGGTTCTTTATAAGGAAAATTGAAACCATGATACTCATCTCGTAACATACCTCTTCTTGTCTCAATCTCATTAGATGTACCAAAATGTGTGAACTAAAGTTTGTTCCATATATAGTTAGCTATTTCACAAGACAAAATATGGCTATATATATTCCTAGTCATTGAACATAGTAGAGTATTGCATACCTTGTAGTTTAATTGATAATCATGCTTATCTTGGTTTGTGAAAGTACTGACTTCCTTATCAGGTATTTGATAACCTCCAGTAAGTATAACAAAATTTTCTACTCCAGTATTGATAACAAATATCTTCATTCGATCTCTCCTATACTCATAATCATTATCTTCAAAAATTGGTGTACATGTAGGATTTAATTTGTCAATCGAACCAATATGCATACCATCCATCTATAAGAAAAATATCTTTCCACATAAAAACTTGTTAACAAAAAAATTCTAGAAAGAAGGAAGATATTCCTAAGCAAGGAAAATATTGAACAATGATAAACTGAGCAATTAAAATTAATATGTGAGTATAAGTGTTTCAGATACCTGCTCTGATACCAATTGTAGGATCGATATAATGATGTAAATGCTCAATATACAAGACGTGGGTGGATTTTACACTTTAAAAATTTCCTTAAAAAATCAATGATATAAGTTTAAAAAAGATAAGATAAGCAAATTCAAAACACCACTAACACCAATTGTAGCATTGGTATAGAATATGAAATTACAAACTTCTAGTTATATGCACTTGCTTAAATCTGAAAAGTGATTGTGAAAAAGTGGTTCCGGAAATATGGATCTGGAAATTGAAACTTAACCAAAGATTACAACATGTGATTCTACCTTAAAGTGTATAGAATCTAAATGAATCAAAGTAAAATTGTAAGGAAATATAAAAGAGTATTACATTCCTTACAATACAAAATTGCAGTGGATAAACAATTAGTAAAACTACAAGTAACAAGATATAAATCTATTATCCCAAAGAGGTGGGTATCTAACAACCTTGGATAAATGTCCCTTCATTTATTATATCAAGAAAGTATGCCTTACCCACACCAGGGTAAGCCCTCGATATGAAAATCATATTCTCTGTCTTGCTATCCCCGCAAGCCCTCAACTTCAAGGTAGTTGGAACCTCTGTATTCCTTAATAAAGAAGTTGTCGAACTTCAAGGTGATGAAACCACTGTCTTCCTATCCCCAAAATCCCTTGAATGTAATCAACAACTTTAGTAGTTTCATGAAGCAATCTGAACGAGCAGTTTAGTACATACAAAGCATGAAAACCATCCCTCTCTAGAAATCACCTTAACATTGTGTGGTCTCTAGAGTGATCAACTTGTTGTTGAGATCTTTCAAATGAGCTCCTATTTATAGGCGAAGCATCAATGGTCGTCTCCCTCCTCCAATGGACATATTTTCCTTAAAATTAAGAGGTACCTATATACGTTTCACTAAACCAATGGGTAGTTAGAAACCGAATCGATGAAATCGTTTTATAATGAAACAAGTGAAAGTATAAGCAAAACTAAAAATCGGAGTGTAAGAAAATAAAATTTCGGAGTCTAACCAAAATGGAATTCGGATACTATAATACAAAGATGTTCGGTTTATGTTTTATAAGAATTCGGAACCTGAATTCTGAGGGAATCCAGAGTATGAATTTTTAAGGAAATTCAGATACTATTTTCACTAGAATTCGGAATCTGAACATACAAATTTTGGAGTCGAACTAGTAAATGTTCGTAGTAGAACTAGTAAAAGTTTGGAGTTGAACTCATAAATATTCAGAGTAGAACTAGTAAAAGTAAGGAGTCTAACTAGAAAAAGTTTGGTGTCGAACTAGTAAAGGTTTGCAGTCGAACTAGTAAATGTTCGGAGTCGAAAATTTAATTGTTTGGAGTCGAACTCATAGATGTTCGGAGTCGAACTAATACAAGTTCAGTGTTTACTAATTAAAAGTTCGTAGTTGAACTAGTAAATGATCAGTGTCCAGAATTCAGAGTTGAACTTTGTTAGAGTTCGTATCCAGAATTCAGAGTGGAACCTTTTTAGAGTTCATATCTAGAATTCAGAGTGAATCACTATTAGAGTTCGTATACAGAATTCAGAGTGGAACTTTATTAGAGTTTGTATCCATAATTCAGATCCTAAAATATAATTCTTCATACCTTAGCATTATATGATTACAAGTTTTTGTGTATGAATCCGAATTTTATACTTAAGAAAAATATTGCTGAGTATAAGGAAAACGTGGTTAAGTTAAATTCTATTAAGGAAGGAAATTTTCCTTATAGGAGTAAAATATTTCTTTTCGTAAGAATAAGGTGTTTGTGATTTTCAAAACAAGAAGGAATAGAAATGTCATAAGGAAAACCTTTTTTCCTCAACAAGAACACGAAGTTGAAAACATCACAAGCTACGGTATTATTCAATGAGAAGTGTATCGTGGAAGCTTAGTGTGTTACATTCTCCCCTCCATCAAATAATTTTGCCCTAAAAATTTGTGGAATATTACTGCATAAATATACTCTGTTGGTTCTTCATCATAAGTTCCTCAGGTACCCACGTTACCTCTTCCATTTTATGGCTTCTAATAGAACATTTACCAGATGAGTCATTTGGTTTGTCAACACATGTTCCCTTGTATCAAGAATATTGAAAATCTCTTTGAAATAAGATAGATTGGGTTCCAGTTCTAATTCTTCATAGGTGAGTTCATGCGTTGGGTAAGGCCTGTATTTCCTCAACAGTGATATGTGGAACACATCGTGATTTTTGGAGAGTCATGGCATAATTTCCAGACATTAAGCTTCAACCCCAATTCGTTCTAGAATTTCAAAAGGTCCTATATACCTGGGATTTAATTTTCCCTTCTTATAGAAACATATAACACTCTTACATGGAGATACATTAACGAAAAAATGGTCTTGTACCTGAAATTTCAAAACCTTCCATCAGTTATCGGTATTGGTCTTCTGCCTACATTGAGTTTCTTTGATGTATGTTTGGATTACATTCACATTTTCCATCGTTTCCTCTATATGTTCTGGGCCTACTAGTTTTCGTTCACTAACATCATCCCAACCTGTTGGTGTGTGACATCTCTTTAAATATAATGCTTCGTACGATGAAATATGAATACTTGAATCGAAGATATTGATATAGGAAAATTCTATTAAAGTTACATATTTATCCCACATACCTTGAATGTCAAGTGAGCATGATCTCAACATGTCTTAAAATGATTGAATAGTTCATTCTGATTGTCCATCAGTTTGGGGTGGTAGGCAGTGCTCGAACGAAGTTCAGTATCCAGGGATTTCGGAAGACTTTAAATGAATCAGGATGTTTAACGGGGATCACGATCAGAAACAATCGATAGTGGTACCCCATTATGTTTTACAACATCATTAATGTATAGTCTTTCTAAAAATTCAGGTTGTAAATCATCTCTTATAGCAATAAAATGTGCAGACCTTATAAGACGATCGATAATGACCCATATTTCAAGGTTCCTTCTATTATTCATTGGTAGTCCCATGAAAAATCCATCGTAATATTATCCCATTTCCACTCAAGTGTGGGAATATGATGCATGAATCCTCCAGGCTATTGCCTTCCATATTTTACTTGTTGAAAAACCATTCATCTTGACACAAAATCAACGATCTCCCTCTTCATGTTGTCCCACAAAAAATGATCCATCAAATATCTATAAATTTTGGAGCTCTCAGGGTGTATAAGAAAATTGGAACTATGAGAATCATCCAACAATTCACTTTTTAGATAAGGTATATTGGGAACTCAAAGTCTCTTCCAAAATTTCAAAATTCTATTTTCATATATGAAGTCAATCAATCTCCTTTTATTCACATATTTAATCTTCTTTTGAAACTCTTCACCATCAGTCTGATAACTATTTATCCTTTCGAGTAATGTTGGTTTGGAAACAATTTGAAATTGTTTTGATGTTTCACCTTACATGGTGATTCCCATATCCATATTCACTTGATCCATGTATATAGGATCCTTTCCAACTATTATCTTGTTCAAAACTCCATGATCCTTTCTACTCATATCATCAACCACCTTATTTTCCCTCCCTGGGTGGTAGTGTATAGTGCAATAATATTCCTTGAGTAGTTATAACCATATCCATTTCCTCATGTTGAGTTATTTCTATGAGAAAATATACTTCAAGCTATTTTGATCAGTGTATATCTCACATTTTTCATTATAGAGATATTGTCTTCAAATATTCAAACAAAGATTACAGCTGCAAAATTATGATCAATAATAAGATAGTTTTTCTCGTGAATTTTTAGATGTTGTGATGCATAGGAAATAACCCTATCATTATGCATAATGACACAACCAAATCCTTTAATTGATGAAACACTATAAATAACAAACCCATCATTCTCTGATGGTAGAGTCAATATAAGAGAAATGGCTAATATCCTCTTTAGTTATTAAAAATATTCATCATACACTTTTTTCCAAACAAATTTATCCCCTTTAGGTGTAATCTTGGTTAATGGGAAATCCAATTAGGAAAAATTCATAATGAATCGTCGATAATAACCTTCTAAACCCACAAAACTGTGTACCTCAATTATACTCATCGTTGCTGGCCATTTACGGATTTCTCTTGTTTTAGAATGATAAATATAGATTATATCATTAGAGACAATATGGCCATGAAACGAAATCTCTTGAAGCCAAAATTCACACTTGCTAAACATCCAATATAATTCGTGTCTTCTAAGAATCATCATGATAATGAGAAAGTTATTTTCATTATCTTCATACCTTTTGGAGTATACCAAGATTTCATCAATAATTAAAACTAAAAAGTCTTCAATATATTCTTTGATAACTTTATTACATAGATCTACGAAGATAGAGTGTGCAATAGTCAATCCAAAATGCATTATTTTAAACACATAATGCCCGTACCTGGTCGATGTGTTGTTTTTAGAATGTCTTCATTCTTCACACACAACTGATGATATCTAGATCGATGGTCAATCATCGAAAATTATTGATCTCCATGAATATGGATGAATAAATCATTAATGTGAGATTGGGTATACATGTTCTTTACTGTTATAGCATTGATCTCCTTATAGTCAATGAACAACCTCATAGATCCATCATCCTTCTTCACAAATAGGACAGGGGATCCCCATAGAGAAATACTAGGTTGAATAAATACATTATTACTAAATTTATCTAGTTGATTCTTTAGTTCCACTAATTCCATAGGGGCAATTATGTAAGAGGTATTCGATATGGGCCTTGAACGATGAATTAAATAAATGGGAAACTCAATTTCTTGTTTAGGAGAAAATCTAGTTAAATCATTAGGAAACACTTCAATATATTCTTTCACAATAGGTACAACCTCTATTTGTAAATTCATTTCCTCAACCATAGTAATTTCATTATATTCCTCCCAAATAATGAATTTAGTAGAGCTACTGGGGGTGGTTATAGATAATAATTATGTGGTGATAATTATTCTATAAATATATGGTGTTCTTTATCATCGTTATAAAAATAATAACCTCTGTATTCTTACATTAAATTTTTGAATCATGGTATTATTGAAAATCAATACTGAGGATTATATCAATTTCAATCATGGGTATGATGATGATATTAGAAGACAAAGAACATTTATATGTCCTAGTGGGAACATATTCACAAAACATTGTAGCAATGATACTTCACATAGGAGTTCTCACTAACAACTCCCCTGTTAATCAAATTACATATATCTAATTTTCTTATCAAACTGGGATGATATAAAATAATGAGAGGATCCAGAATCAAATAAAGCATTGGAAAAACTTTAGGAAACCATTAAATTACCTACCACTACATTTTTTGGAGCTTCAACCTCAGCAGTAGTGATAGCATAAGCTTGGAATTGATCCCTTGGACACATCTGAGGTATGTTCCCCTGATTCTTCGTGAATTATTTTGATTAATACCTCATTTCTCCAAAATTGTTTCATTCAACATTGATAGCCTATTTCTTCCCCTTTCAATCACAAGAATTTTGGTCCTTTTCTCCAAACCTATAATAAACTCCAATTACTTTCAAGAAATTACCATGATGTTTCTTCCCACATTTACAATAGGATGAATATTCAATTATTCCCTTTATCCCCTTATTTCCATTTATATTTTGTTAACCAGATCTCTTCTTAATTTTATTTTTTTTGGATTCATATGTCTTAGAGAATACTTTTTCTGTCATGATAGCACATGAGGCAATATCATCATACGACGAGAAGGATTGTGAGACTAATGCTCGACAAAGAAATGGTTTTAACTCATAAAAGTAACTGTCTATCTTACTATTTTGGGTTATGTATATATTCTGTAGCATGCCTTGCTATCCTTGTAGAGTTAGATTCATATATTGTGATATTCTAATCCTCTTTTTCACTCAGAATTATAAATTGACATTCCATATCTACTCGATGGTCATGAGGAATGTATTTTTCTAAGAAAATTTCATTAAACTCCATCCATTCCATAATTGATACTTCATCCTATTCCTTTTTCTTTTGAATCAAAGGCTACCATTGATCTTCATCACTGGTGAGGCAGTAAACTTCCAAGACAACTTATTCCCTTTCAGTTCTCCCAAATGAGTGGAATATTTTCTCTATGGAATTTGTCCATTGCTCAACTACTAGTAGATTTGTACCCCAATTGACTGTTGGTGGTTTTTTACACATGATTCTATCTAGAAACGATCCTCCACACCGTGGATCAGGGTGCTCCACACAGGTATGTTTATTATTCAAAACATGTGTTAGTTGTCCCAGTATTGTGATTATATGATCAGCACAAGTTGCATCACCTACTCCTCTATAATATTCACGTGTATAAATGAAATCCCTACATGGAGTGTGAGCATTGATATCATTTCCATTCCTTCCAGTAGGTTCCTTTTCTATATAATGGAATAAACTAGATTAGTTTAGGAATCGAAATACATAATTACAAACATGTAAAACACTTAACATAAATTGAAATTTTTATGGACACAATATAAAATCATAAAAAATGTTTTCTTTGAAGAAGTATATACTCATAAACACTTCTTAATGATTAGTAATGAAAATGAGAATTATCTTATACATATCCCCCAAGAGTCTCTTAACCAAGAGTGCAACAAGGCTTGTTGTCGTGCACCAGTTCCAGTTCGAGTCTAGCTTAAAGCGGTGTTTTTGTGTTTTACACCAAGGTACATCTGTGCGAGAGCAGCTTCTACCTGCTCATATCTAGAAATGGATGTATTTCTTGGAAAAATCACAATATATCAACAACACCAAAATTCTAGGATTTTCTTCTATACTAATCTTCATAGTCTATATTTTGGTGATGTTCTCTAATCAGATTTTATCAAAATCTATTTTCCATGGATTGTACTAATATTCCATTGATAAAAATTGTAACGATCCAACCCTAGATTACTAGAGTTGGTGCATTATTACATAACATTGGAATGATAACAAAAAATCAATTCTCGAATTACCGATTAGTTTAGTTTCCTTTGATGTACTAGATACATTCATAACGTTTAACTTACATCATAAAATGGATAAGAACCACAACATTGTTTCCAAATAAAACACTAAGATCCCATATAATATCCCTGATGGTTTTCCATAATATACTTTTTCACAACCTGGGAAAAATAAAACATAGAAACCGGTGCGCTTAGATGCTCAGTAAGGATAACAACATAGAAGAAACTTTCATAAATAAGCATTAAAATTTATGTCAATTTATAGAACTAATAAAAAATCCTTTTCAACATAAAATTCATCATAATATGGAAAATATAATTCAAAATAATGCAATTTACTTCCTCACATGGATATTCTACTAGCTCGAATTATCACATGAAATATCAATATCCACTTTCATAATGATGGAATTCATAATGAAAACCTTTGATTACCAAATAGTCATGGCCCTGTTCGATGACTACAAATACTTTTTTTAAGGACTTGTTCCAAGATACTAGTTTGTTTCATCATACCTACTAATGTATCGAGGAGCTATAGGAGGCTCATCCTGTCACTTACTATGTACAATGGATTCCTCATATGAAAAGGTTTAAACATAACATAAACATTCATATTAAAACTAGCATACAAAATGTAAATAATTTATCTATAAACCATTAATTGTATGAAATAACACATACATAATTAATCATATCACAAAACCTTCAATACAATATGGATGTTTTTTATTATAACATATCTACATCAAACAAAATTAAAACCCATCAAAGGATGTTGACATAGATGAAATCAAAACCTTTTTAGGGAAATATCTCTTCCTATTTTTAAATCATTAAAAGTCATGTAATTATATAATAAAACATTTATATTTGAAAATATTATTATAAGATTGTAATGGAAGCATCGATGATGTTATAATGGAAAAATTAGCCACACCAGCCATATATGTTAAAAAAAGACATTCTTACTTTAATTTTGTGAAAAATGTTAAAAAGGACCTTGTTTGAAAAACGACATAAATATTCCTTTATAAACATCATCTAAAATAAAATCAAGGGTATAAATGAATTTGGCCCATAGTCTATAATATTGTAATAATTTTTTGAAATACATTTTTACAATACATGGTTGTTGATGATAAAGATGTTCCAGTATATAATTACGTATAAACAACCTCCGATAATGAAGAGATTGTAGAATTAACCATTACCTTGTACATATCATTGTTCGAGGGTAGGTTAAACTCCTGTATAATCATGAAATAATTATTATTAAATTATAAAAGAATAATATATATTAATTTGATATAATATATGATCTTTTAACATTGCTTTGTTAATAATAACTTAGTATTGTCGTCGTTTCAGGTGTTAACCGATTTGTTTTCCATTATATGAATTGTTACATAAGTAATGTTTATTATTGATAGGATGTATAATATTCATATTCAGAATTATATTATATCATTAAACAATATTTTCAATCGTGTAATGATAATTGGTCTTGAATGGATACGATGGGGAATGAATCTCTTCATGTTCGTGGAGAAGATAATCTGTACGAATGCACGAGCAACAATATCATTCTTTTGATATAAAAATATTATATAATAGGATGGTATATCATATATACAGAATCATTACCATGTTATATTTATTATTTACATCCATTAAATATCATTATTATTCACATCAAAATAATAATGTATTGAATTACAATTACACCACGACGTGAAGATTGTAGGACATACGTACGCACGTATGGTGACGTGTCATTAAAAGGATGGATAGAATAATGAATATGGCTGTATAATATTTATAATAATATCACTGTATATTTAATATACTGTAATAAATATTTTATAATGGAAACAACAAGGACATATAATTTGGAAGAAGAAAAAAACATGAAAGAGGTGGTGAGATATTTACCTCTTCATCAAGTTCTTTTTTTTGATTTGATCAGAAGGGCTCGTTAGGATGGGTTTCTAACAAAATAATGGCCTATAGTATAAAGGGAGGATAGTTGAGAGGGTATTTGGGTAGGTTTTGTCTGATTCAAATGGCATTGGTGATTTGAATTAGAGAGATGGGGGACTGCCCTTTTGTAAGAGGGGTGAGGGGCACCTTAGGAAAAGCTTGAAATATTATTTTATAATAAAATCATTTTATGTTTCTAAAGTCTCCAAAATTAATTATTCAAAGTATAAGGTTTATTTGGGTCAAAAACCCTCAAACAATAGGTTTTAGACAATTTTGGGTTATTATAAAAACCTTATCATTTAAATTTAACTCTTAGTTAAATATTTTCAGATTTACCATGTATCTTTGTATTTTTATTTATATGGTTATTAAACATAATATAAACTTCCATGGGAACAAAAAGTGGTTAATTAATGACACACCTATTATTATATATGTCTTTTGGCCAATCCTATGATTTTTTGGAATATAATATAAATTATTAATGTAATATTTGTTTTAAAAACTCTTTTTTGTCAATTTTGACACTATATGGTATTCTGTTTTTTTCCAAATTGATAACATCATTATTAATTCGATAAAAATTAATCTAACCAACCCTAACATTTCTTATTAACCTATAAAATTAGAGGAATTCATTAAAAGTTTCAAATTACATTTATTTGGATATTTATAATTGAAATTATATTAATATTTCATTAATTAGGTAATTACTGCATCATCATTGTGTCATAAATAAATTAAATTATTTATTGTCTAAAAAATATACATGATATACCATTATGTAAGAAAGATTTTCATATTTATAATGAATATTTATAGTCAAATTTATATTTTGTGTAACCCTATATTAAAAATGTTTTAGTTATTAAAAATTAAATTTAACACATTTAACTCTGTTTTGAATTAAATAATAATAACTGTCCCAATCTAATCCAAGTGGACCAAAGAGATTCATATTTCGTTGATATGGATTTAGGTTAGAATTATACTTATCCAATAGAATTATGACATGTTTTATGGTAATAATAATATAATTTTACTTTTAATTAACCTATTTAGTTTTAACCGTGGTAAATAAAAGCAAAAAGTTACTATTCCCCAACAATTATTTTCATCTTGTTGAAAATAATTTTACATAGTGATATCAATGGTGTCTCTAGGATTTTTGAAATTCAACTCACTGATGTGGTTAAATTTTGATTAATGTAAATTTGCAAATACTATTTGGAAGTGGGTAAAAGAGGGTAAAAAGTTCAATAAAATTATTATATATCTAAAATTATTTTAAACTGACTCCAATGAATTAAATTGAACATATATATATATATATTAAGAATCAATTTTTACCAAAATTAAATTTAAATAAACTAAATAATTATTTAAAAAAATGGTTTTAAACTATAACTTATTGTTTTTCACTATTCATCAACAAATTGAAAGTTTTTAGAAAAATATAGATAATTCAACCTATGATAACGTCAATATTCCTAATACAAAAATGAAGCCCATTTTGAAATATAAAATTTAAAAAATTTCAGAAAGTAGGTATTACTATTTATAACAGCTAGTTTGATTGGTTGTGGTGTGTTAGAACTCGCAGTTGCGTACAACACATGCTACTGTATTATTCAAAGAAAAGTTTACTATGGAAGCTTACGATGTCACATTATTATTTAAATTAATGAATGAATTAGGATTCAGATTATTCCTTCAAAATTTTTCTACCTTATTTGGAATATTATATTGGAAATTAAAGGTGTTATAAGTTATTAGGGCAGAACATGATAATAAATGATTGTTTTTAATAAAGGATATTAAAATTGAAAAATTCATAATACGTGAATGATTATTCAATTGGAATTAAAATAAAAATATAATATGGGTCTATAATTAAGGATGATAAATATTTTTTTATCATATCCTAGACTATAAGAATGAAAAATATACCATCCATGTTTGATAATATATTTTGTATGCTATAGAAAAATTATTGAAGAACATAATCCTTGGTGAAGTTGTGGAAGTTATCAAGTCACAATAATCACATATTTGAGATCCATTTATTTTTATTCATTGAATTGGATCCTCTTTATCCAAATTATTTAATATATTTACCATTATGATGATGTTGAGGAGTGTTTCCCATTATTGGGAGACAAATGAATAATTATTAAGTTATTTCATGAATCATTGTTTCAGTTAGTATCAAATATAATATTCAGGATATTCATGAAGATCATGTCATGGTAAAATGTATGTCTTTTCTAAATATCTCATCCTTGGTTAAAAAATTAAATTGACAACATAAAGGGGGAGTAATGTAATTAAATAATGAAATGAGAATTATATGACCACATTGGGATATATTTAACACTGAGATGGGATTAATCAATGTTGGTAACATTTTAAAATTTATAACTCTTTCTCCCTTGACATCATGGCCTATTTGGATCTTGATTCCCTTACTCCCTATTCTTATCACATGATACAATATGAATGTTTTAAATGATAGGGAATTTTTTTAAAATGGTCAAATAAATAGCAAGAGTGTCTGGTTTTTCGCTTGGTCTAGATATAATAAAACCACACAACCACTATAAAAAAAATTAATTAATCATGGATATATTAATCAAGGAAAACCATTTCAAATACATTGTACTATACAAAAGTTAATGTTCTAGATTTAATGATTCTATAGGGTTCTTTAAAAAAACTCTAAATTTAGTCTTCACCTATTAATATTCATTATAACATCAATAATTTATTCCACATGTTGATACTTCTGATGTATGTCACTGGGTTTATTTTATTCTTACACTAATACATTCAATTTTTACATGAAAAAAATAGATTGTAATGTTTATTTTCTTCAAAGCATCAAACTGAGTACTGATATTTATCAACCTTATTCTCCATATAAAAAATATATAGTAAAATATCACCTTCATATTCATTCTATAATCACAAACTAGCATTGGGATTATTGAAAAAATGAAAGCTCATCTCTACATCATCATATTAATATATTTTTTATACATAATGAAATGGATGTATATTGAACTAAAATCTAATAATTGTTCATCAATACACAACATTAATAAATTTTATTTTATAGTTCCAATATTGTTTTTGTTGGAGTAGAAAATATCAATATATATGAATTTCATTGTTATTTAAATATTAATTCTTGAAATAAGGATCTTTCATAAACGCAATACACTAAAAAATAGTATATGGAATAATATGTTATGCTATCTATCGTCAGTCTCATGTTTACTACACACTATTCATTAAAATTATATCACAAGTTCATTCATCAATCGGGTGCAAATTATTCTTTTCACAAGTGAATGATTAATTTGAGTGTGAATATTATTTTTATTAACAATTTATATATGCATAATTTATGATTACATCTTCATAAAATATAATATATCAATGATTATGTATCCATGCTCTTCAGGCATTCATGTTCATGAAATGGCTTCTCCTTCATGTAATGTTATGTTTTTTCTATTTAATTATACTCAAAAATTTATATGCATAAATATATGTATGTAACACATGAATTATCATCCCTACTCTAATTTAAATCACCTTTTTGAAAATTAGTATAGGTTCATGATATATATATATATATCACACACTATATATGATCAATCAATTCTTTCAATTAGGTGAATCCCATTGGATATCATCTAATTATTCTTTTTATACACAATAGTATATACATTATTTAATCTTAGAGAACTCAACTAAGTATTGTGAATCCTTCTTACATGTCATAAGATAGCTCATGAAAATTTTCATCTATAAATCATATAATTCATCATTGAACTTTTTCTTCACAAAATCTATTCGAGTGAGTTTCACACAAGTCAAAGGCCTATGGTTCTTCTACTCCCAATGAATGGTGAGTGTATATTATTCACACTATAAATGATCATGGATCACCCCTTATCCATGTAATTTATAGTCACATAGGTATTATTCCTTTGAATAATAACAATGTCTTAGATATACTCTATTTTGAGAGCTCTTATATGAAAATTTGTGTGGAAATAACATCATTATCCATGACATCTTATCCAATTATAATATTTAATACACCATCTTCCATTATCAATAACCCAATGAATGCCTTTATTTAATTCATCAACAATCCATATCCTAAATACAGAAGATCATAGAATTATTTCAAATGAGATTATTCAAAATAAACTCAGATAATGTTTTCCAAATTTCCAATTTATGAGTTATTAATTTGTAATTAATCACTCAGGTTTATTCTAGAATTTTACTACAGTCATCACGAACTAAATCTTGATTTCGGATACTTTTATATCAAACTATAATTTCATTTTTATCCTCGGTTGGGTGGTTTTATTTTAATAAGAGCATGTATACATAATGAGGTTCAATGCTACATTTTAGGTGTATGAGATTTTCTTCTTCCTTTAGATTAGATTATTGGAGATAGATGAAATAAAAGTAATCAAAAAAAATTATCCATCATCTGACACTGGATATGAATGTTGGAGTAACCCGTTAAATGAAGTTTAAATAACAAGGATGATATTAAATTGGACGACTGAGATAAACTGATTGGTCATCTCTACATATATTTGTATCTTTTTTAATGCATGAATAGTTTTTTCACCCTATCATGTCCAATATCAATGCATAATATTTTTGAGGAATATATGATAAGTGAATCTATTCCTATTATTCTTTTATGCTAGTAATGGGGTTCAATATTTCTCATACATCCACCTCACAGCCACATGGGCCACACAGCCCCATTTTTCAGTTCATGGGAAACTCTTCAGGCATTCACAAAACCAACTCCCACACACACATGGATACAAAGGATCTTTCTTTGCTTTTTATTTCTCCCCTTTTCAGAAATAATGGCTACTTAATATTTACCCGTACCCACCTAATTTGTGGTCATGCTGTCCCCTAGCAACCTAGGTGGGGGGAAATATTTTTTATAACATAAGAAAAATTTCATAGCCATTATTAAAAACAATTTCCATTCAATATGTTCTTTACCACCATATTCATTCACATCCCCACAAACCATAATGGAAAATAAAATTTCTCTTGTGATTCTTCTTTATATGGTATTCAATAAATTTTTATTCATAGAAATTATTATTTTCATTCACATAATGTAATATAGTCATGAATAAAAGAAATATTTCATTCACTCCTTTGATTTATTATTCACTTTTTTTATATAATTTCCAAAGAAATCATAAACATCAACTCACTAGGAAAAAAACTATTTTTTTGGTCATTAAATTATATTCATCCACAAATGTATGGGTCATCAATCATATTCATTATTATGGAAAATTTTTCTGATCCACACCCCATGAGAAGAAGTCCTTTAATATTCGGAGCATAACAATAATTTTTAGACTTATTAACTCAATGTCTCCAAAATAACATTCATAAGATAATAAAACATGAATATTACATTTTTTACTGATTAATGTGGTGGTTCGTAATACATGGTTTGGTATGTGATCGCAATTAGTATGAATATATCCCTTAAACAGTTTCGTTCATGATTTAGTTATAGGATCTTATCTTGGGATTAGTCAGGGGAAAAGACCAGTGATTCTACCTCCATTGGAAGCTTTGATAAATGGGCTCAATAGGGTACAATCCAACTACTTGAGGCCATAAATTCCTTTTTCACGGTTAATTAGATTTTTTAATACCCTATTTTCATAATAATAATGTTATGAATTTTTAAATTTTTATATTATCAATGTTCATGATTCATAATATAAATATAAATTTTATTGTATATAATAAAACCAAAGAAGTTCATGTATTTTCTATAACCAAAATATGGAATTTAATTTAGTCATAAAACCTTTTTTTTTAAAAAATTTCAGGTCATTGGAATGCCCCCCCCCCCCCCCCGTCGTTGGCAATTTCTCCATAAAAATTTTCATTTCTCACACTACAAATGATTGGGGTAAATTTTATTCATCACCTTATATGGTTCTCCAATTGATTCTGCAAACCTATGGTTCATCAATAACAATTTGTCCTTGTGCATTTTATTATTTCATAGAACTTTTTATCTCTGATCTATGATCTTCACCAGTGTCTCTTCATATAAGTACTCATTATCCAATGGTAAAAAATCAATATTTATCACATGTAAGGGGTATGGTATGTAATTATTCTAGAGGGATACATGGAACAGTTCATTTAATTCATATAGGTTAGGTGTTGGTGACTGTCATGATTCCACCACTCTGATGTGATCATGGATCTCAAATAGGCTATTGTATCATGGACTAAACAATCCTTTATTCCTAAAAGTCATGAATTTTACACAATAAGATATGTAGAAGAATACATTATCTATAGCATAAAATACTAGGTCCTAATACATATTTTCAGCATATCTCCTCTATTGACTATTTGTATCATTGATTTGATGATGAATGTTGTTGACCTTTTGCACCATTTCCTCAACCATATTAGGAACTAGAAGTTTACAATCCCCAACTATATCCCATCATGTACGTGCTCAATATCTCTTCCTATATTGCAATTCATAAAGTTAAATTTTTGGTGATTCATTGGGACCTATTATTGTATGAGAACTCGTCCAAATGATGATATTGATCCTATCCTCCATTGAAGTTCATTCATCATATGTATATCATTCCTTAAAAGGTCATATTTTTTCCAATTGATTGGCCATCAGGTTGGGGGTGAAAACTCATGATGATGTTAAACACATTATATGTATCATGTTGGAGAGACTTCTATAACATAGTGGTAAATTATGGGACTTGATCAGATAGAATTGATAATGGTATTCCATGAATCCTCACCACATTTCTAATTAATATAATTTCAAGTTGATTGACTGAGAATTCCTCTCAAATTGCAATGAACTGACCAGTATTTATTAGATGATATAGCACAACCCATATGACATTATATATAATTGATATCTTCAGAAGTCCAATTACAATGTCTGTGGTTATATTCTCCCATTTCAAAGTTGGAATGGGTAATGGTTTCTTAATAACCTTATATATTCATCTTTCATCCATAACTTACTAACATACATGACACCATGACATATAATCTATGATATACTTCTCATATTGTCCCAAAAATAATGTCAATGATGATATATATACATCATTGTGATAACTAGATGGGTGGAGAAGGTATATATATGAGCATCATCCAATAGATCATTCTTTAACATAGTATTATTGGTTCTCATAGTCATCGCAAAAATTTTACATCCCATGCCTTGTTGAATTTGAACTTCTAGGATTTACCTTTTCATATAACTTCCAACTTCTTCTAAATTTACGTATCATCTCTTTGAGAATCATTTTTCTTTCCTATAAGGGTTTGTTGAGCAATAATTTGTTAAAGGGTTGATGATTTTACTTTCGTTATGATTCCCTTTTCCCTTATATTCAATTCAAATAATGTCATATCCCTCTCAATTCTCATCCATGTTAAAATTTTAATTTTTTTATACATATAGTATCGTCCACATTATATTCCTTCAAATGATGGTAGTGGAATTAGCATTAAAATTCCTAAATAATCTCGTACTTTCTTATCTAATGCATATTCATCTCTTTCAATGTTAATATTTATTTTGTTCTATTATGATCCATATATATTTCAAAATAATCCCCAAATAGATAAAATACCCATATTATGAATGTGAAAATTACTAAAATTGTCTCTAAATCATGTGTTGGGTAGTTATGTTCCTAAACATTGAATTTCCTTGATCTGTATGCTATCATCTTTTTATTATTCAATAGTAGATATCTCAATCCCTTCATTGAATCATATTTGTATACCATGAAAAGCTCCCGACATGTTGGAATTGTAACTACATGTGCATTGATTAACCACTTTTTTATCTCCTTGAATATCCCATCAGAACCATTATTCTAAAAAAACATGACTCCCATAAAATTTAACTTGGTAATATGGATTGAAAATGATTATAAATTCATCAAAAATTATAACTAATACCCATCTAGTGCAAGGTAACTACATATATATATCATAGATTTTTCTATTAGTCATCAATCAGTTTTTCTGTCATCAATGGTTCGATAGATATCACATTACTCTAAAACCATTCTATAAGAATGAGACTTACATAAATAAGAACAAACATTTTCTTAACACTGAACAAATCTTTTCATATTTTTATTACCATACCATAGTGATCATATGTTCCTCATGCTCATCAATTCTGTTGGTAAATATTAAAATATTGTCTATAAACATAACTAATTTTTTTGGGTAATATCTATGTAATCTATTCCTCATTTACATGAATATTTTTGGAGAATTCAATAGTCTAAATGGAATTAATATGGACCCATAGTGACTATATCTTGTAAAGAATATAGTATTGGGGATATCCTCCTTCACCCTTACATAATAATACCCTGACCAAAGATCCACCTTTGATACGTATTGGGATTACCATAGCTAATATAAAAAGTAATAAATCAGTGGAAGATGATATTTTTTCTTTTTATTTATATTATATATTTCATGATAATCAATGTAAAGATTCATTGAATAGCCCATCTTCTTGATAAAGAGGACCGGCGCACCCAAAGGTGAATCACGTTGGTGTTTGAACCCTTAATCAATTTTATCCTGTGGTTTCCTTTTCATGTACTCATGTTTCATAAAATCATGTCAATGTGGTGTATTGGTTGCTGAAAATTATCTAGGTTTATGATCAATATAAAATTAAACTTCTCAGCTATGAGGATGATAAATAAATTCTTGGGGAAAAACATCATCATATTCGTTCATAATGGGAACATATTCAAGAATGATATTTTAGAGACCCGAAGCTTGATGTACATGGAAATTACATTACATTTGCAGAATACTTAATACATAACAAAAACAGACACACAAGGACCGTAATAGTTTAGTGTCTTTGGAAACTTGGAACGCAATCTTCTAATCATGGTGATGGATCCTCAACATTTCCATAATGATCATCCCATTTTTTTCTTACCTAAAACTTTTATTTATATCCTAGGGAAAAGAAAACATAAAAAGGGTGATCTCAAATGCTCTGTAAGGGTAATCATAGATAAAATAAAACATGCCATATACATTTGAACTTAAAAACATGAACATAATTTTTAAACATAAAAATCATGATCAATGACATAAAACATGGATGTACGTTAGGAATAGATCATAATGAAACATTAATCATTATAAAATAGCAAGGGAATAAAACATGTAATTTTGGAAACCATTAAGCACATGATATGATTTCCCTATTAGCCAAGGCATTGCTGCCAAGACCATCTTAGTGGAAAAATTCCCTTTCATAATCGAGTTCACTCCTCATTCCAGTCCTGTATTACTGAACCGGTTTAACTTGTTGTTCTAGCCATGTCTATCTCATGAGATATAAATATTTACCCAATGCATTGGAGGGAGATATAGGTCACAGCCATCTCATAATTAAATAATTCTTACGTATTCCACAAAATAAACATACATCATTCATTATAACCCAATAAATAAAATGGGTTTCATAAACATCATCCCATAATCACATAATTCATATAAAAGAAATGGATATAATTTCATAATAAGAAAAGTGAAACCATGTAAATAATAGAGACTTTATAATTGAAACATACACATATGAAATAATGTCATCGTATATGGAAAAAGGTTTTGATAAAACACTTGAAATTAATTCATGAGGAAAATATCCTTTCTTCTTCAAAATCAATTTATTTTCACAAATTGTCTTGCTATTTTGAAAGAAATAGATTTTGATGAAAATAGTCATGAAATATTTTGGAGGAAGATTCATGAAATTAAGGCTGTATAAAACAGTAAAAATCCTTTCTTGGCGTATATGTTAAGAAAAAAATTCTTCTTTTACTTTTTCCAGAAAAGTCAAAAAGTACCTCGTAATAGAAAGATTCCATACATACCATGTAGTAAAAGTAAAAAATGTGTAAAAAGGACTTTAAACATACATGAAGACACTATTATAAAACATATACATGGATGAAAGAAATAGACCCAGTAAATACTGATGAATAATCAATCTCGGATAATAATGAGATTTGAAAAATTATCCATTACCTTAGGCCCAATATGCTTCGTACATATCTGAACCCCCTCTTCGTTGAAGCGCCTCATTGAGAACTCTTCTTAGGGAACTAAAATTGGTCATTGAAGAAGACCAGAACCTCTAAGATGTTTCTAGGGAAGTGGAGAAGAGAATTTGGAAGGGGTTGGCCAAGCTTGAAGGCTCAACGTGGTCTGAGGAAGATATGGAGGAGGTTCCCTTTTATAAGGGATGAGAGGGGCACCTTTGGAATAAATAAAAATATTATTTTATTATAAAGCCAAATTTGATTTTAAATAGCTCAAAATTAATTTATTTCATAGATTAGGTGGGGATGGGACGAAATACTCTCATCCAAGAGAATTTAGACTAGTTTAGGTTCCTAGTTTAACCTTATCATTTAGATTTAACATTAAGTTGAATAATTTTACTTTTACCGTGTCTTCATGTGTTCTTACAGTATAGGATTAATAAACATACTATATCAAGAAAAACGAACCCCAAGTTGTTTATTATTAATATATATAACCGTATCTATGTAATTTGGCCTAACCTTAAATTTTTAGGAATAAAATAACAATTAATAATATAATATATTTTTTAATACTATTTTATGTCAATTTTGACACTCTTTAGTAATTGATTTTTGTGAAAATTATAACAGAATGATTAGTTCGAAAAAAGTAAATTAAATCGAAACTAACATGTAATATTAATATATAAAATTATTTTAATTCATTAAAAGTCTCATATTACATTTAATTGGGTATTTATAAAATAAATTATTTCAATATTTCATTAATAAGATAATTACTGCATCATCATTGTGTCATAAATAAATTAACTTATTTAATGTCTAAAAATTATAAATAAAATACCATTTTGTTGGAAATCATTTTAGCTTTCTAATTAATATTTATAGTCGAATTTATCTTATGTATAACCCCTTATTAAAAATGACTTACTTATTAAGCTTTGATTTTAACAATTTTAACCCTTCTTTAAATAAATTAATAACAAATGTCCTAATCTAATCTATGAGGGCCTAAATGGTCATATTTTATTCCTAAGGTTGTTTTTTGTCGAATTAAACTTATCCAATAGAATTAGGACATGTGTAAGGGTAATAATAATAACACTTTTATCCTTAATTACCATATTTACTTTTAACCGTGGTAAAAAAAGTAAACAGTTACTATTCACCAAAAATTATTTTCATATCATTGAACCACATTTTAGTCCTTGATATTAACCATGTCTCTCAGATTTTCTAAATTCTACTCACAGAAGTGGTAAAATTAAGGTTTATGAAAAATTCAGTTTTTTTAACTACCACTTAGTGGTTTCACTATTCATCAAAAAATGAATGTTTTCAGAAAAATACCAAGAATTTGGCTTCAGATATATTTGATATTATGAATTCAAAAATGGTTTCTATTTTACCAAATTAAAAACATATTAGTTTAATTAATTAATTTAAAATTTAGTTCTTGTCATCAAAACAAATAGCGTGTTTTTATGAGATATCAACTATCAAAAGAATGACACTTGTTTATGTCTGGTTTAAATGTGAAATTACATCCAATGAACAAAATTTTATTAAATTGAAAAATATATTCTAAATATACATAAAATCCAGTCAAATTAATAATTTATCACTAGTAATTATTTCAATTAAAAAAGTTGTTTTTAATTAAAATTTACTAATTTCCACTATTCATCAGAATATGAAAGATATCCGAAAAGTACCAAAATTTCACCCTAAGATAATTTTGATATTCCAAATCCAAAAATGAAGTCTATTTTGAAAGATAAAATTTAAAATATTTCAAAAAGTGTGTATTACTATTCATAACGGCTAGTTCATTATAATATTTTAATAATATCTCGTTTAGTGAAACTCAGTATTGCGTACTACACCCGCTATCGAGGAAGGTCGTGATTTCGTGTAATGCAGCCAAGATAGGGTTGTGTGTTTTGCATGACTCCTTTGTTTTAACGTACAACACAAGTCATCAATAAAATTAAAAAAAAATATTTCTCATAAAATCTCGGGGTGTTACATTCTACCCCCCTTAAAATGAATTTCTCCCTCGAAATCCGTCGGGGTTATAAATGGTTTACTACTCGAAAGTTTTTTTAGTAGAAACCCACATCGTAAAAAGGAATACAAAAACCAATCTTTAAAAACTAATGTAAGAAACATAACGGTTTCCCAAATTAACTAATCACTGGTCCACATAAGAGAACATAGGTGAAAATATGGATATGGAAGAGAAACCTAACCATCATGTTCTAATGGAGAGTGGTAGACAACATGGCTATGAAAATCCAACAATCACAAAGCTATAGATTTGTGATGATATAAGGTTACATATTATTAATCGGATATAAGGGAACTAGGACAACATTTTTGGTTTTTAAGATCATTTCCCTATAGTTGATGAATTAAAAGAAATACTTACATGATTTTGGTACAATCTCACTATTTTTCGTGAATTGAACAATTTCAACTTAATCCCTTAAAGAAATGAAGTTGAATTTGTAATTCGTGATGTGTTAGTAGATCATGTTATAGAATGATGGGTCATTCCATCTGTTTCAAACAAAAGGTTATCAAAAGTTATAAGTCCATCTTATGGTTAGATTAATCATATATAGTTCCAAAAATGAACTTATACTTCATATATCATACCGCTTAATAAGATAAAACTAGTTTCTACTAACCACGTACTTCCTGTAGGCCAGTGGTAGGAGATAAAGGCCAGTCGCACTTGGGTGGTGGTATCGATTCCCACAGCCTTGTCCGACATGATGGGTTGTCGCACATCCTGCAGGTTGTCCTTTTCTTAAAACTATATTACTATAACATCCCACAAATAATATTGAAAAAAACTTCTATCCTTAAACAATACTAACTTATGTTAAACATAACCAATTCTATTCTTTATGGTTATCCATAATACTGCAGTCCACTCTCATAATATAGTGAAAATGATTACCAGAGATTTAAAACCATCTTTGATCCACATATATCATAAGATATGTCTTGTTGGTCACATTTCATACATTCGAAGGCCTTAATCATGTATTCTCTTTAAAAATGAATACCCATTGAACCTTAGTAAAAATATGAATGCAGTTAAAAGTTTAAACATTCCACATAACAAAATCCTCAAAATTCTATATACTCAAAACATGATATCAGTTAGTCCTTATATCAATCATGAGATCATAAATAAAATCAAACATCTCATTATCTTCTTATTCCTTTATTATGCGCATATGATCTACGTTACAAAAATATCTGAATAACCTTCCATGGTTACTGGTACCATTCAACATATACATTCAAATACTTTTAGGAAACACAAAAGTGTATCAATCCTTAGATGATTATTTATTCCATAATACCATTAACTATACAACATAACTCTCGATAAACATACAATCATTCCACTACCTTCTAAAACAACTGATTGAGCATCATCACGTCTTTCATCTCATATATCATTTTTAGTCTCCTCATCATCATCCACATAAATACTACCCATATGACCATGCTGATTCTCTTCATGAGATTTTCCATTAGGGAATTGGTTTGCATAATGCTCGTACATTCCACATTTAAAACATCTAATCATTGTTGATGTCGTAGCAATACCATTATCCTTGTCCATTGTGTTAACTGAACCTTTTCCTTTTCATGTACTGGATTTGTGTCCTTTTGTACCACACCCAAAGCATCTTCAAATTCCTTTGAATCAATCACCCTGATGCCTCTTCCCACATGGTTTACATGAGGGAAATTGAACTTTCCTTCCTTTATGATCATCATGAAACTCCATCTTTCTCTTATTATCTGAGTCAGGAAACTTACCAAAGTTGATATTATTGATCATATTATGAGATTGTTGATTAGGAATAATAATGATGTTTGGACTTCCAAATCCCGTTTCATTTGGTTTCTCATGAAGAATATCATTCCATTATCCGTCATATCCTCCATTATCATGAATCTTCCAGTTTCCAGCCATTTTCTAAAACCCAATAATAATAGTGTGAGAGGTAAAAATCATGCTAGGGAAAACAAAATAATAAAGGGGTATTACCTTCAATATCTAACATCATAGGTTTAATTATATGATCGTTAGCATAATTCTAGGACTATAACCTATACGTATACTTATCCTTAGGGACATCCCTAGACATACCTTAGAAATATCTTGAGGGATCTCACTAATGTTCTCACATCCTAGTTTCCAATGGTTGACTAAACCTTTCCTCTGATACCAACTGTAGAGACCCGATGCTTGACGTACATGGACATTACATTACTTTTTCGGAATACTTAATACATAAAAAAACAGACACACAAGGACCATAATAGTTTAGTGTCTTTGGAAACTTGGAACGTAATCTTCTAATCGTGGTGAATGATCCTCAACATCTCCCATAAAGAATTTCCCCTTTTTTTCATACCTAAAACCTTTCTTTATATCCTGGGGAAAAGAAAACATAAAAAGGGTGATATCAAATTCTCAATAAGGGTAAGCATGGATAAAATAAAACATACCATATAAATTTGAACATAAAAACATTAACATAATGTTTAAACATAAAATCTTGAGCAATGACATAAAACATTGAAGTACGTAAGGCATAGATCATAAAGAAACATTAAGCATGATAAAATACCATGGGAATAAAACATGTAATTGTGGAAACCATCAAGCACATGATATTATTTTCATATTAGCCAAGGCATTCCTCGCAAGACCATCTTATTGGACAAAGTCCCTTTTTGTATCGAGTTCACCCCTCGTTCCAGTCCTGTATTACTGAACCGGTTTAACATGCCGTTCCAGCCATGTCTATCTCATGAGATATAAATATTTATCCAATGCATTGGAGGGCTATATTGGTCCCACCCATCTCATAATGAAATCATTCTTACTTGTTCCACAAAATAAACATTCATCATTCATAATAACCTAATAAATAAAATTGGTTTCATAAACATCATTTCATAATCACATAATCCATAAAAAAGAAATGGATATCATTTCATAGTTTGAAAAGTGAAACCATGTAAATAGTAGACATTATATTTGAAACATACACATATGAAATAATGTCATATTAGATAGAAAAAGGTTTTGATAAAAACCTTGAAATGAATTCTTGAGGAAAATATCCTTTCTTCTTCAATATCAATTTCATATCACAAAAAGTCATGCTATTTTAAAAGAAAGAGATTTTGTTGAAAATAGTAGTGAAATATTTTGGAGGAAGCTTCATGAATATAAGGCTTTATAAAACTGTAAAAATATGATCTTGCCATATAAGTTAAAAAAGCATTCTTCTCGTAATTTTGCCGAAAAAGTCAAAAAGTACCTCGTAATAGAAAAATTCCATACATACCATGAAGTAAAAGTAAAAAATGGGTAAAAAGAACATAAACATACATGAAGTCACTTTTATAAAACATGTACATGGATGATAGAAATAAACCCAGTAAATACTGACGAATAAGAAATCTCAGATAAAAATGGGATATGAAAAATTATCCCTTACCTTAGGTCCGATATGCTTCGTACGTATCCGATCCGCCTCTTCTATGAAGTGCCTCTTTGAGACCTCCTCTTAGGGCACTAAAATTTTTCTTTGAAGAAGACCAGGACCACTAGGATGCTTCTATGGATGTGGAGAAGAGAATTTGGCAGGGGTTGGTCGAACATGAAGGCTCAATGTTGTTTGAGGAAGAGAGGGAGGAGGTTCCCTTTTATAAGGGAGGAGAGGGGAACCTTTGGAATAACTAAAAATATTATTTTTTATAAAGCCAAATTCGGTTTTAAATAGCTCCAAACTAATTTATTTCGAAGCTAAGGTGGGGATGGTTCGAAATCCTCTCAAAAAATAGAAAATAGACAAGTTTAGGTTCCTATTTTAACCTTATCATTTAGATTTAAAATTAAGTTAAATAATTTTACTTTTACCCTGTCTTCTTGTGTTCTTACACTATAAGGTTAATATACTTACTATATCAAGCCCAAATAACCCCCAATTGTTTATTATTAATATATATAACCTTATCAATGTCATTTGGGCGAACCTTAGATTTTTAGGAATAAAATAATAATTAATAATATAATATTTGTTTTAAAAACTATTTTATGTCATTTTTGACACTATTTAGTAATTGATTTTTTTGAAAATCATAACAGAATTATTAGTTCAAAAAAAGTAAATTAATTCAACACTAACATGTAATATTAACATTTAAAATTATTCTAATTAATAAAAAGTCTCAAATTTCATTTATTTGGGTATTTATAACATCAATTATGTCAATATTTCATTAATAAGATAATTACTACATCATCATTGTGTCATAAATAAATTAACTTATTTAATGTCTAAAAATTATAAATAAAATACCATTATGTTTTAAATTTTATAATCTTTATAATGAATATTTATAGTCGAATTTATCTTATGTATAACCCCATATTAAAAATGATTTACTTATTAAACTTTGATTTTAACTATTTTAACCCTTCTTTAAGTATATTAATAATAAATGTCCTAATCTAATCCATGTGGGCCTAAATGGTAATATTTTATTCCTAAGGTTGTTTTTGGTCGAATTAAACTTATCCAATATAATTAGGACTTGTGTTAGGGTAATAATAATAACACTTTTACCCTTAATTAACCTATTTACATTCAACTGTGGTAAAAAAGTAAAAAGTTACTATTTACCAAAAATTATATTCATCTCATTGAACCAAATTTTAGTCCTTGATATTAACCGTGTCTCTCAGATTTTCGAAATTCCTCTCACAGAAGTGCTAAAAGTATTTTTATGAAAAATTATGTTTTTTTAACTACCACTTATTGGTTTCACTATTCATCAAAAAAAGAATGTTTACAGAAAAATACC
Source organism: Viscum album (assembly GCA_963277665.1). Taxonomy (NCBI): domain Eukaryota; kingdom Viridiplantae; phylum Streptophyta; class Magnoliopsida; order Santalales; family Viscaceae; genus Viscum; species Viscum album. The sequence continues at coordinate 1,191,491,144 of OY728121.1, read as the reverse complement.
AAAAATTAGGCCTAAGATATATTTGATATTAAGAATTCAAAAATGGCATCTATTTTTCAAAATTCAAAACATTTCAGTTTAGTTAATTAATTTAAAATTTAGTTCTCATCGTCAAAACAAATAGCATGTTCTTAAGAGATAATAACTATCAAAAGATTGGCACTTGTTTATGTTTGGATTAATTGTGAAATTACATCCAATGACCAACATTGTATTAAATTGTAAAAATATATTATAAATATACTTTAAAACCACTAAAATTAATAATTTATCCCTATTAATTATTTCGATTAAAAATGTTGTTTTTAATTAAAATTTAGTAATTTCCACTATTCATTAGAATTTGAAATTTATCTGAAAAGTACCAAAATTTCACCGTAATCAAATTTCAATATTCCTAATACAAAAATGATGTCTATTTTGAAAGATAAAATTTATAAAATTTCAGTATTACAATTCATAACGACTAGTTCATAATAATATTATAATAATATCTCATTCAGTGAAACTCGGTATTGCGTACTACACACGCTATCGAGGAAGGTCGTGATTGCGTGTAGTGCAGCCAAGTTTGGGTTGCGTGTTGTGTAAGACTCCTTTGTTTTAATGTATAAAACAAGACATCACTAAAATTATAAAAAAATATTTCTCATAAAATCTCAGGGTGTTACAGTTATTTTCATTACTATAAATCATTTGAGAATGATAATATTTTTCATAGAGAAATAATATACGTCAATGAGATGTTGCTTCTAAAGAAGATTCATCCTCCTCCTTGAACATTTATTGAATTAGAGGGTGATTCACAATATTGAGAATGATTTCATCCACATGAAAATTTATTTTGGCTATATGTATAGAAATCCCATCCATACCCACAATTGAAAAAAATTAAAATAAAGGTTTTATCATATGGGTTTTTGGTAATTTCATCCCTATAATTATGACAGGGTAAGTGACATATAATTCAGATGCAATAATTTCCCATTTTTCATTTTCACCAAAATCTATACTTCCATGATCTATTGCGATGTTTCAAAAATTCTACCAAACATGAATGATATGATGGAATGAATTCAACTATAATCAAAAAGTAAAATTATTCCTTGAATGAATAAATAGTGTACCATTCAGCATTTCATTATCATTATCCATCTCAGTGATTATGATAGTATAAGTGCACAATTCCTAACATGGGGGTTGTTGGAGTAGATTGTGTCTAGACACCCTTTGTTCAGTGTATTGGTTTTCAATGCTCCCATGATCCTTGTTGTTTAAATAATTATCAACCTGATGGGGATTAAATGGATAACTCCATTCCTCAATCTCATATATGGGTTTCTTTTGTCAGAAATTTCTAACTATGTACCCTTCCATCCGGCAAATAATGTATTTCTTCATCCCCTTCATTAAATTAAGGGTTTTCTTCATTCCAAAATTTTATTAAGCGGGATGTTAAATTTTCATACGACCATTAGATTTATCCATCACATAACAATAATTAAACTTTATTTTCTATTTCTTATCACCATGAGAACAAAGTGATTTCCTCATCGTCATTTTGATATTAATGGAACATCAGATAATTTTTTCAATGATACCAAATTTCTAAAACACTTTGTAAACTATGACTGATGCCACCAAAGAACAGTCAAATTTCGATTTTGTACTAATGATAATGTTGTAGGTGTATCATGAAAGTCTTTTGATATTCACCTTATACACTCTAATGGATTGATTGCCTTTTTTTATTCAACAGAAGTAAATCACGTTCTATTTTAAGATAGAGTGTGTGAGTAATATATTTCTTAAAAAGACTTTTCTGTAATTCCATCCAAACCGTTGATTCAATATTTTCCTCATTATTTTTATTATTGATCAATTTATACCACTAATCAGCTTCTTCATCTCAATTATAAATTTCCACCATGATCTTCTCAACTATGGGATAATGATGGATAGAGAATATCTTCTCAATAGAGTTTATCGACTATTCCTTGATTAAGGTATTTAATTATCCTTTCAATATAATAGTCCTTTGGCACAAAATGGTATCGATTGTATCATTTTATTTAATAGGGGGTTTTCGGTGTTCCTCCTGATATGGGTTTCTATTCATCGAATTAGTCGACTGAGAAATTATAATTAAAAAGATTTTGATTCCTTCTCCCATCGGCTTGAGAATTTCATGTGAACACTTATCACATTTCCAATCACATTGGTCCTTTAGTCATTTCCTCATATATTCATCCATTATCTAGAATAAAGCTAATATTATGGATGACTACTTTTATACTATTAAATACATAAACAATAAAACAAAAACATTAAAGGTTTTATTAATAAGTATTTCATTAGCTTATTATTTTCTCATATTCAATCTATGTTATACATTTTTTTAACATATATTATATCGGGGACCTTTTGATCTGCTGATAATGGTTTTTAATAAGATTTTAAATTTACCAAAGAATATAACCTCGGAGTGTCAATGTAAGGCTAAATAAAGGAAAATTTCCATTCCCTAGGTGATAATCTTGTCTATGTCATTCGCCCGTTTGGTATTAGTAACCCATTATACTTTTGTTCCATCCCACATATATTTGTAGATTATAGATAGGTATTTATTTTATTTGAAACCATTTACACTAAAATATTACAAAAAATAGGAAATTTTTATAACATTTAGTCTAATCCCTAAGGCTTTTTAATTAATATTATAAACCAAACCCCATAAATAATAGAACATTCCTCTAGTATCAATTGTGAAAACCCTTCCCTCTAATAGACATTTATTCCTGATTTATAAAAATAGAATGCACATAATATAACCCACAAGACCGTGAATTATAGTTTATATGGGAATTAGGTACATAAAATAATGTATTAAACATGGGATACACACACATTATTGAAAAATTAATTAATATTATATTAAATATCATTATTCCTGAAAAACTACCTAGGATAATATAGGGACACACATAATAATGGGGTGAGCTATAAAGACCATTAAATGGATAAAAAAAGAATTAAGTGAACAAAGTATTAACTTTTATAGAATAGTTATTTCAACATGACATAAAAATGTTGAAAATTATAAACATGAACAACATGTCATGATATACCATGATAACATAAAGGAAACATGGAAATGTGGCAACAACTTCAATCATGGAATCATAAACATAGGTCAAGGCAAACCACTATTGAAACAAAACATGGTATAATAGAACCATTGACAGATTTGATTCCCTCCATAGTCTATTTAAATATGTCTAATGATACTGAAACATCACCTAATTAATTGGAACTGTATATAATTCCTAGCACACCCATCACTATCATTTCATGAACATGGACAACTGTGCCACATAGATAATTCAACCTTGGATCATATTTCATAAAATTTAATTAAATTGTAATGGTGTGTGGAAAAATAAATGTATGTACCAAATAAATGATCTATATGTAATTCTAGTTGAATATACTTTAGTTTAAATTGTGATGGTATTCAAAATATAATGGTTTGGAATGGATAAATCCTTGTGAAAAATCAGAACCATTATGACAATTCATAAATATTCATAAAATTGTTTAAAGATTATGAGTGGGGTATTTATTAATTTTGGAATAAAATTTATCATAATATAGATGGGTAAAATAATATCCCCATATTATTTATTGATATTAAAACCCATAAAATGATGAATATGACTTAATAAAGAAGGAAATGTGAGGGTCTCTTATTAAACATTAGTAATAAACTCTCATTGGTAAATGCTATAATGAAAAGAGATAAATGATATGTCATTTTTAGGAAATAAATTTGAATGGTTTTTGACCTTTTTTATTTCATGAAAACATAACGAGTTGAGATTCAAAAGGATAGATACCAAGATGGTTAATCAATTGAAAATGAGAGAAATGGAGAGTGGTCCCATACCATGAGAGTGTGATTCAAAAATATTGGGAAGATATTATTTAGTGATTGGGGAACATTTGGAAGATTCTATAGATGGGATTATAGAATAATTACATGATAAAAGACAATTTAGTGAAGAGTATGGAGATCATGGGTGGGTCTATATTACATAAGAGATGGGGTTCATTATTATTTAAAAAAACAGTTTTCGAATCCATGTAAAAACTAATAAAAACCAAAAAAATTCCCATGTTTTCTTACCATGGATTCTAAAAACTATTATTTTTTAATTATGTTATAGGAAAAAATGGACAAACTCATTGAAATATTATCTTTTCTTATGTGGAAGTGAGTCATGTAGATAAAGTAATATTTTTAATGATTTAAAATAAAATATAGGTTTTCCAGGATTCATAAAGGCCGTAAGAAAGTATTAAAATAACCTAAAAATTACATTCAATTAAATTTAAGCATATTTTTGTTATTGGATACCTTTTTTAGTATTTTATAAATCACTTTTTGGAAAATATGTTGTCATAATACATTGCGTATATTTATACTGTGTTAAATTTTTACCCGAAAATTGGATTGTCTAGGAAAATTATGAAAAATTAACAGTTTGATAAATTAGATATTCTGATTTAGAAAATAATATTTATTTTATGAATATAACTTTATAATAATGTTTTCATCTTTGAATCTATATATATACATTTAGTGAGAAATGATGTATTTTTTTACAATAACAGTTTTCAAACCCCTATAAAATTTAGATATGATTTCATAAATATTATATTATCCTTCATATTTAATATAAATTATTTATCAATAATATTAGACTATAAAATAAAAAATTTCAAAAAACCATTAATTCATCCAAAATAATGTCTTGGTTGAAAATTCATATTACTGAAAAAAATATTCTTTGTTTTTCCATATCAAAATTAAAATAATGTATAATGTAACCAAAATAAAAGTAAATATAAATATTATTATATTTATAATAATATATATGTATATATATTAACATCCCGGATCCGGGTTCCACTCAACGGGTGCCCCGAACACAGTTGGTCACATGACCTCAAGTGCATTTCCCAAAATTCCAGAGGCTGCCGATTGGAAGCGAGGTCCCAGGTCTGATAGTGTGGAAACAATGCCCTCATTTGTCAATGTGTAGCGCAGCTAAATACCAGGTATAACATTCAACAACAGCGGAAGCAGTAAACCAAGCAAAATTTTAAATGAACAACTGCAGTAAAACAACCAACAGTCATATATATATAATAATGAGGCAACATGACTCAAGTTCAATGAAAAACAGCTAGTACATGTTACACAGTAGTACAATACGATACAACATGAAATACATGTATAGAAGAACAAAACAAAATGGTTGGCAGAATCGTGAGCCTATGCTCGGTCCCATGCTCCCCTACTCCTCAGCAACAATCATGTACCTGTAATGGGACCCTTTCCCCTATCCATACCAGTAGAAACGTGATCTGTGTTTTCCAAAGACAAGACCCAAACATGGTGTGAGAAAGAATTCCTAGAATTCACCCACCAAAGGACCCTTCCCAACTATGTGAAAAGATGCAACAATAGTGTTTAGTAGTAAAATGTGATAAACTAAGCGGTACTCAAAAATAACAAACTTTACCAGATATATTTCCATTTTATTATTCATTTAATCATTCAATTTAGTAATATTCAGTGCTCATCAGAGCCACGCCTTCAGGCCAATCAGGATCTCTCCCTCCTGAAAATTTATTAAAACCCCACCCTCATGCTATACAGTATCATGCCCTTAGGCCTTGCCCTCAAGAAGAATAGAATCTCGCCCTCATGCCTTGCCCTCAGGCGGAATAGAATCTCGCCCTCAGTCCTTACAAACCATGCCCTCAAGATAATATAATAATCATGCCCTCATGCATATAAGGTAACCATGCCCTTAGGCTATACAAGTTACCAGGCCATGCCCAAAATATAAACATCCAATTATTTACAATTCCTCTCAAGGAAAAAGTAATGCATAATGTAAACAAGTCATACCCTCAGGTATCTTGGCCAAATCGCTAAATAGAGGAATACACCCTGTGGGTGGTTCTGGATCCAAGCAATGACCACACACAGCAGTTAATTATTATTTTTAATCACTGATCCAATTTTGGGTATTTAAATATCCATGTCCTCATCCATACGATACCCCAACATGGTTTTGTAGGAAAAAAAACATAGAAATGCACAACAGTTGGAAACTAAACACCAAGCCACCTACCTCAAATTCCCCAGATCATTATACTCAAACAACATTCCACGAATCATCGCATAGAAAAATAGATATGAGGTTGATGAAAACCCCATTCAAATAAAAATTATAAGGCCCCAGCCTTAAACCTTACTTAATCTTGAGTTATTACAAGATTACACGTTGAGGATCTTTTCGGGTTTAGAGTTTTAGAGAATTAGATCATAAGACTTGCATTACATTCCACATATAAACAAAGTGGTTACATAAAGATAGTATTCTTCATTCCCATCAATGGAACACACATTTAAAATAAAACATGGATTAATTCTTGACACATCCTTGACTCTAACATCTTATCATGTACCTTTCCCTTGACCTGTGAAAAACATTTCAAAAACTTGGGATGAGCATAAAAACTCAGTATGGGTTATAAAAAAAACATGGAAAGGAAACATGAGTTCATATATACATAAGAATGAAATCATACTTTACCCATAAAACATAGGCACTTTAACATGCCTCATAAAATCATGAATAAATCATAGAAACCATAAGACATAAAGGTAACTTGAGGCATTCATAACATTCTTACATAGGGAGTAACCCTCTTGGTTACGTTTGGAATACCCATCACAGTATATTCCCTAAAATCTCTTCGGAGAAACCTTAACGTTTCACTCCTTCGCGTTACCCAATGCATTGGAGAGCTATAACGGGCTCACCCGCCCTTAGTTTATCACGGAACCACCCGTTCTTCATAATAATGCCCAAGAACCTCAACATAATCGTATCACATAAAACATGCATAAAGGAAACATAAAATTTCCACCATTCAATCACAAGATATCAATACCACACATTGATATAAAAATATTATGAAAACCATTTTCAATACCAAAGTAAAACATGGTATTTATTTTTCTTTTAAAAAGAAGGAATGGCTTGTAGAAGAAGCCGAAACTCAAATAACGGTTACGACGGCGGAGAAGTCATTGTCGCCGCATACGTACGACAAAAACATTCCCTTTTGTCGTTTGGTAAACGCTTCGTATAAAAAAGATTCCTTTTGAATAAACGTAAAAGTCAAAGGGGTTTATACACCGTATAAAAGAAGGTTGTGTATAAAACAAAATATGCCTCAACGAAAGGAGATTGAGACGAAATCCCATACAATGATCATTTTTAAAATAAAATATATACATTATGTGTATTCACTATAAGTACACATAAATAAAGTACAAATACAAGATACGACCTAATAACATAATGACATAATTTGAAAATAGGATATTAACCCAAAGAATGGAAATTGGGTTAAGAAGTTCCCATACCTCGTATCTGACTTGACCCGACCGTTCTTTAAACTCCTGAATAATAAACTTGAGTTAATCTCTACTTGATTATGAATCTTTTTCAAGTTCATTATTCCTTTTATACCATGTTATGAACATCATGTAATCAGTTAAGTTAATAATGTTCATTTTGTCGGTATTTGGTTCTTAAGTCAAAAATAGACTTCTTACACTTACATGTTGTTAATTTGGTCAAAGGTTCATTATATCCAGAATGGTATTCATGATGTAGATATCATATATGTCATATATATCCAGTACATTCATTCATTTATAATATTACATCACATTTAGAGGTAAGAAATGAAATGCACCGTTCATGGAGACGGTAAGCCGTACGTACGCATGAACGCTACTTTCATTTCTTTGTCATATTAATGGAATTAAAACTAAATGAGACTTATGTATATTTTAATTCCAGAATTATATTCATCATTTAGATATATCATTAATTTTATATATCCATTATATACATGTACTTTTAATAGTACATTACATTTGGGGATAAGAAATGAAATGCACCGTTCATGGAGACGGTAGTCCGTACGTACGCATGAACGCTACTTTCATTTCTATCTCATACTTTAATGGAAATAAATGATAATGATATATATAGGTATATTATAATTCCAGTATAACATCATATATAATAACTTTAAATCCATCCTTTACACGTCCCACATATGGCATTAACGAATCACATCACTTTGAGGGGGCGGTAGTCCGCACTTCCTTAAGTGAAGATATCGCGTATACCCATAATGGAAGCCATAAAGGTAAGACACAAATGAAAAATACAGAAGCATAAGTAAAACATAAACATATTACATATCATATATAAAAATAGTGACATCATAATGGCCACCTTTGAAGGTGTTAAATGAGTATTGAACAATCATCGTTTCGGGAGGCAGAATTTCTCCATCCACGGAAACCGTATGTTCTTTAACCATTTGATGTAGTTGTGTGAGAGTGTAGCTCAAATAAATCTTATAACAACATCCTAGTATATTGATGATACTTGTGTTGTTACAAAAGAAGTATATAAAAAGAGTTTAGGGGGTTGGTGAAGCAAAATAAAACAAATGAACATGAGAGAAAGAATTACCTTTAAAAGTGTAACTCCTTTTGAGTTGAGCCTAAAGGCTTCCTTTGAAAGGATTCTGCCCAAAGGGAATCCTCTAGGTTTAGGAGAGGGATGTGGAGAGAGCAAATGGGCAGGGGTTGGCCGAGCCAATGGCATGAAGAGTGTGTGAAATGAGGTAGAGGTGGGGGCCTTTTATAAGAGGAGAGGAGGGGCACTTTTGGAAAGTAAAGAAACATTACTTTATTTGAAAATGTGTTTCGGTTTTAAAAGGTCCCAAATTGATAGAATTCGTGGATAAGGTGATAAGGCATCGAAATCCATTCATCCAATTGGGTTTGGACATGTGTAGTTCATAGATTTTACATTATCTTTCTATTTTATTTAAATCGCCAAATAATGATGTCATCGCTGCATCATTATTATGTCATAAATACTTTAATTTATTTAATTTCTAAAAATTATAAAACAAATACTATGATGTAGAAAATCTTTTTAGCTTTCCAATGACTATTTATAATCTAAATTTGGACTTTTATAACCCCACTTAAAAATTGTTTTAGTAAAACAATTTATGTTAGTGTCATTTTCACTTTAACATTAAATAAAAAGTAATTTATGTTATTTCCCAACAAAAGTGGATCCATGGGGTCCCCAAGTTAGGCCATGGCTTTTCGTGGTCGGCCATGACACAACCAATGAGGTTGGGACATGTGTCTAGGTCATTTTATATTATTAAAGTATTATTTATACCTTAAACTACACTAATTACCACTAATCGCGATTAAAACTTAATAAGTTACTATTCACCAAAAAATTATTATAATCTCATTGAACCACATTTTACTTCTTAATGACAACCATGTATGTCGGATTTTCAAAATTCAGTACACATTAGTGGTAAACTTTCATTTAACTGAAAAATCAGTTTGCTTGATTACCACTTAGTGGTTTCACTATTCATCAAAAATTGATGTTTTTCAGAAAATTACCAAAAATTCACCCTAAGCTATATTTGATATTCCGAATTCAAAAATGAATTCCATTTTACAAAATTCAAATCATATAAGTCACATTAATTAATTTAATAATTAATTCCCGCTGCCAGAGCAAATAGCGTGTTTTTACAAAACAATAAGTATCAAAAGATTGACACCAGTTTAAGTCTAATTTCAAATCGAAATTGATTCCAATGACCACCATTGGATAAAATGGTAAAAATATATTCATATTACACATTAAGACCAATTCAAAAGATAATCTAATCATATAAATAAATTAGATTAAAAAGCAGTTTTGATGTAAAATACAACATTTTACACTATTCATAAAAAAAATGAACTTTATCAGAAAGGTACCAAAAATTACACAAAGTAAAATTTGATATCCCGATTCTTAATAAAAGTTTTATTTGGTCCAAAAGAATGTATAAGAGTGATCAAAACTATATTTAATGACGGTTCACCATTAAAAGGTGATAAGTGAACCTTTAGTGAAAATTAGAGTATAAAAGCCTAAAATTGAACTCTTTCCGTATTTTAAGCCTTTATCTTTTATTGGGTAAATGTAAAAACATCTAAAAACATATCTATTCATATTTTAGTTATTTCTATTCATTCCCGCCAGTACAACGGCTACTTGTTAACTAACATTTAAAATAATATTATTATATTACTAGTGTGCTACGTAAGTTTCAAAGAAACTCATCGTTGTGTATCGGGTACGCTATCGAACATAGCAACCCCTTTTAATTAAAATTCATATTTAATTCTCAAATATTAATAAATATGAAAATTATTTATTCTTTAATTACCTGGGATGTTACATCCTTCCCCCCTTTTGGTAATTGCGTCCTCGCAATTTTATTCACTTATCAAAATAAGTGGGGGTATTTATCCCTCATAGCATTTTCAGATTCCCACGTTGCCTCTTCAATCACTTGGTTTTTCCAAAAAACCTTTACCTGATGAATCACCTTATTCCGTAACACTTGCTCCCTGTGGTCAAGAATCTGGACCGGTTGTTCCTCATAAGATAGGTTCTCTTCCAGCTGAACTACTCTGGACTCAAAACATGAGATGGATCTGGCATATACTTTCTCAACATCGAAACGTGAAAAACATTGTGTACCTGAGATAAACTCGGAGGTAAAGCCACTCGGTATGCAACTGATCCAACTCTCTCTAGAATTTCGTATGGTCCAACAAACCTTGGACTCAACTTTCCTTTCTTACCAAATCTCATCACACTTTTCCAAGGAGAAACCTTGAGAAAAACATGATCACCTACCTCGAAAGATAGATCCTTCCTCCGGTTATCCGCATAACTCTTCTGCCTGCTCTGAGCTGTTCTCATGTGCTTCTGAATCAGCTGAACTTTTTCTGCCATCTCTTCTACCAATTCTGGTCCCATCAACTTTCTTTCACCCACTTCATCCCAGAAAGCTGGAGTTCGACACTGTTTCCCATATAATGCCTAAAATGGTGCCATCTGTATACTGGAATGAAAACTGTTATTATATGAAAACTCAACCAAAGAAAGATGTTGGTCCCAACTTCCCTGATAATCCATAGAACAAGCTCGCAGCATATCCTCCAATGTCTGAATTGTTCGTTCTGACTGCCCATCTGATTGAGGATGAAAAGCTGTACTAAAATTTAATTCAGTACCCAACGACTTCTGAAGGCCTTTCCAAAAGTTAGAAGTAAACCTGGGATCACGATCCGATACAATGGGGAGAGGAACTCCATGTAACCTGACTATCTCTTTAAGATACAAACGGGAAAGTTGATCAAGAGAGAAAGTATCTCGTATAGCAAGGAAATGAGCAGATTTGGTCAAGCGATCAACAATAACCCAGATTGCATTATTACCTCGATATGTCTTCGGTAATCCAACAACAAAGTCCATGGATATATTCGCCCATTTCCACTCTGGCACTGGTAAAGGCTGAAGCATCCCTTTCGGTAACTGCCGCTCTGCTTTAACCTGCTGACAAGTCAAACACTTCATAGTAAAATCAGCAATATCTCTTTTCATTCCATCCCACCAGTAATACTCCCGCAGATCTCTATACATCTTAGTACTGCCCGGATGAACTGAAAACGGAGAACTATGAGCTTCACATAACAACTCTCTCTTCAACTGTGAATCAGAAGGCACACACAATCTCTTCCCAAATCTCAAAACACAAACACAAACTTATCCAAGAACTCATGGAAAATTCTATTCATAAGGTCCATGAATACAGTAGGTGCATTGGTTAACCCAAAAGGCATAACTACAAATTCATAATGGCCATATCTAGTACGGAGCGCAGTCTTCGAAACGTCTGCTTCTTTTACATTCATCTGATGGTACCCCGACCTCAAGTCAATCTTCGAAAAATACTGAGCTCCCTGGAGCTGACACCACTTCATTCGATGGCCCAACATCTGCTGAAGTTGTTGCAAATTATTTTACCACCCCTTTCTGCTTGTAGTCTAGTTGCTTCCCATCACTCAAGCTCCTTGTCGGACACTCGTTTGCATAGTGACCCATCTCATTGCACTTATAACATTTCACTAACTGTAAATCAAATTTATTCTTACCTTCACCTTGATCCTTTTCAGTGCAATCACGAGCCTTATGTCCCATCTTACCACATCGGTAGCACTTTCCAGAATTCAGAAGACATTCCCCAGCATGCCTTTTTCCACATTTATCACAAACTAGAAACATAGTTTTCTTACCATCAGACTTTTTTGAAGAATTCTTACCTTTCTCCTGCCACCTCGGTCTCTTCTTCTGCTGGTTGTTATAGAAAACTTGGTCATCGGCAAACTCCATTTCCACCTTCTCAGCACATCGAACAAGCTGTTCATAACATTTAAACTCACGAGAAGCTAATGCCCTTCGATAATTTGGCTTTAATCCTGAGTAAAAACGATTGATTTTACTATCAAGGTCTCGGATAAAATTTGGAGCATACCTTGCCAATCGAGTGAACCTTTCTTCATAGGCAGCCACTGAGTCTTCCTCTTGCCTCAATTCCAAGAATTGATTTTCCATCCTAAGTCGAACAGCCTTAGGAAAATACTTCTCAAGAAACATACCTTTGAATTCATCCCAGTCAAGAGCATCAATCTCATCGGCATCCCTGATATTTTTAACCATAGACCACCACTGATCTGCTTCACCCTCCAGACGGTAAATAGCAAGACTAACCTTTTGATTTTCTGAACACCCCATGACATCAAAAATATTCTCCAGTGCTTTAATCCACCCTTCAGCTTGCACAGGGTCAGATGATCCTCTGAATGATGGTGGATGTTGCCTCATGAAATGTTCCACCACTGACATGTTCCTCTGCGGTTGATCTGGCTGATCTCGTGCATGGATACCACCACCATTTATAGCCTGAGTCAACTGTGCCATCACTGCAACAAACTGTTCAGTTCCGATTCCGACCATCTCAGGTTGCTGATTTGGAAGGTTGTCTTCCTCCTGATGTCGTCCCAACATAGCTGCTTTGTTTCCTCTGCAGAAAACCATTCTGAACAACGAAATATCTTAGGCGAAGCAACATGGTAATCCGTAAATGCTATATCATTTCAATCATATTATAATTTAACACTTTTCTAACTCCTAAAGTTGTCTAAACCAACCTTTGATACCAACTATAAGGCCCCAGCCTTAAACCTTACTTAATCTTGAGTTATTACAAGATTACACGTTGAGGATCTTTTCGGGTTTAGAGTTTTAGAGAATTAGATCATAAGACTTGCATTACATTCCACATATAAACAAAGTGGTTACATAAAGATAGTATTCTTCATTCCCATCAATGGAACACACATTTAAAATAAAACATGGATTAATTCTTGACACATCCTTGACTCTATCATCTTATCATGTACCTTTCCCTTGACCTGTGAAAAACATTTCAAAAACTTGGGATGAGCATAAAAACTCAGTATGGGTTATAAAAAAAACATGGAAAGGAAACATGAGTTCATATATACATAAGAATGAAATCATACTTTACCCATAAAACATAGGCACTTTAACATGCCTCATAAAATCATGAATAAATCATAGAAACCATAAGACATAAAGGTAACTTGAGGCATTCATAACATTCTTACATAGGGAGTAACCCTCTTGGTTACGTTTGGAATACCCATCACAGTATATTCCCTAAAATCTCTTCGGAGAAACCTTAACGTTTCACTCCTTCGCGTTACCCAATGCATTGGAGAGCTATAACGGGCTCACCCGCCCTTAGTTTATCACGGAACCACCCGTTCTTCATAATAATGCCCAAGAACCTCAACATAATCGTATCACATAAAACATGCATAAAGGAAACATAAAATTTCCACCATTCAATCACAAGATATCAATACCACACATTGATATAAAAATATTATGAAAACCATTTTCAATACCAAAGTAAAACATGGTATTTATTTTTCTTTTAAAAAGAAGGAATGGCTTGTAGAAGAAGCCGAAACTCAAATAACGGTTACGACGGCGGAGAAGTCGTTGTCGCCGCATACGTACGACAAAAACATTCCCTTTTTTCGTTTGGTAAACGCTTCGTATAAAAAAGATTCCTTTTGAATAAACGTAAAAGTCAAAGGGGTTTATACACCGTATAAAAGAAGGTTGTGTATAAAACAAAATATGCCTCAACGAAAGGAGATTGAGACGAAATCCCATACAATGATCATTTTTAAAATAAAATATATACATTATGTGTATTCACTATAAGTACACATAAATAAAGTACAAATACAAGATACGACCTAATAACATAATGACATAATTTGAAAATAGGATATTAACCCAAAGAATGGAAATTGGGTTAAGAAGTTCCCATACCTCGTATCTGACTTGACCCGACCGTTCTTTAAACTCCTGAATAATAAACTTGAGTTAATCTCTACTTGATTATGAATCTTTTTCAAGTTCATTATTCCTTTTATACCATGTTATGAACATCATGTAATCAGTTAAGTTAATAATGTTCATTTTGTCGGTATTTGGTTCTTAAGTCAAAAATAGACTTCTTACACTTACATGTTGTTAATTTGGTCAAAGGTTCATTATATCCAGAATGGTATTCATGATGTAGATATCATATATGTCATATATATCCAGTACATTCATTCATTTATAATATTACATCACATTTAGAGGTAAGAAATGAAATGCACCGTTCATGGAGACGGTAAGCCGTACGTACGCATGAACGCTACTTTCATTTCTTTGTCATATTAATGGAATTAAAACTAAATGAGACTTATGTATATTTTAATTCCAGAATTATATTCATCATTTAGATATATCATTAATTTTATATATCCATTATATACATGTACTTTTAATAGTACATTACATTTGGGGATAAGAAATGAAATGCACCGTTCATGGAGACGGTAGTCCGTACGTACGCATGAACGCTACTTTCATTTCTATCTCATACTTTAATGGAAATAAATGATAATGATATATATAGGTATATTATAATTCCAGTATAACATCATATATAATAACTTTAAATCCATCCTTTACACGTCCCACATATGGCATTAACGAATCACATCACTTTGAGGGGGCGGTAGTCCGCACTTCCTTAAGTGAAGATATCGCGTATACCCATAATGGAAGCCATAAAGGTAAGACACAAATGAAAAATACAGAAGCATAAGTAAAACATAAACATATTACATATCATATATAAAAATAGTGACATCATAATGGCCACCTTTGAAGGTGTTAAATGAGTATTGAACAATCATCGTTTCGGGAGGCAGAATTTCGCCATCCACGGAAACCGTATGTTCTTTAACCATTTGATGTAGTTGTGTGAGAGTGTAGCTCAAATAAATCTTATAACAACATCCTAGTATATTGATGATACTTGTGTTGTTACAAAAGAAGTATATAAAAAGAGTTTAGGGGGTTGGTGAAGCAAAATAAAACAAATGAACATGAGAGAAAGAATTACCTTTAAAAGTGTAACTCCTTTTGAGTTGAGCCTAAAGGCTTCCTTTGAAAGGATTCTGCCCAAAGGGAATCCTCTAGGTTTAGGAGAGGGATGTGGAGAGAGCAAATGGGCAGGGGTTGGCCGAGCCAATGGCATGAAGAGTGTGTGAAATGAGGTAGAGGTGGGGGCCTTTTATAAGAGGAGAGGAGGGGCACTTTTGGAAAGTAAAGAAACATTACTTTATTTGAAAATGTGTTTCGGTTTTAAAAGGTCCCAAATTGATAGAATTCGTGGATAAGGTGATAAGGCATCGAAATCCATTCATCCAATTGGGTTTGGACATGTGTAGTTCATAGATTTTACATTATCTTTCTATTTTATTTAAATCGCCAAATAATGATGTCATCGCTGCATCATTATTATGTCATAAATACTTTAATTTATTTAATTTCTAAAAATTATAAAACAAATACTATGATGTAGAAAATCTTTTTAGCTTTCCAATGACTATTTATAATCTAAATTTGGACTTGTATAACCCCACTTAAAAATTGTTTTAGTAAAACAATTTATGTTAGTGTCATTTTCACTTTAACATTAAATAAAAAGTAATTTATGTTATTTCCCAACAAAAGTGGATCCATGGGGTCCCCAAGTTAGGCCATGGCTTGTCGTGGTCGGCCATGACACAACCAATTAGGTTGGGACATGTGTCTAGGTCATTTTATATTATTAAAGTATTATTTATACCTTAAACTACACTAATTACCACTAATCGCGATTAAAACTTAATAAGTTACTATTCACCAAAAAATTATTATAATCTCATTGAACCACATTTTACTTCTTAATGACAACCATGTATGTTGGATTTTCAAAATTCAGTACACATTAGTGGTAAACTTTCATTTAACTGAAAAATCAGTTTGCTTGATTACCACTTAGTGGTTTCACTATTCATCAAAAATTGATGTTTTTCAGAAAATTACCAAAAATTCACCCTAAGCTATATTTGATATTCCGAATTCAAAAATGAATTCCATTTTACAAAATTCAAATCATATAAGTCACATTAATTAATTTAATAATTAATTCCCGCTGCCAGAGCAAATAGCGTGTTTTTACAAAACAATAAGTATCAAAAGATTGACACCAGTTTAAGTCTAATTTCAAATCGAAATTGATTCCAATGACCACCATTGGATAAAATGGTAAAAATATATTCATATTACACATTAAGACCAATTCAAAAGATAATCTAATCATATAAATAAATTAGATTAAAAAGCAGTTTTGATGTAAAATACAACATTTTACACTATTCATAAAAAAAATGAACTTTATCAGAAAGGTACCAAAAAATACACAAAGTAAAATTTGATATCCCGATTCTTAATAAAAGTTTTATTTGGTCCAAAAGAATGTATAAGAGTGATCAAAACTATATTTAATGACGGTTCACCATTAAAAGGTGATAAGTGAACCTTTAGTGAAAATTAGAGTATAAAAGCCTAAAATTGAACTCTTTCCGTATTTTAAGCCTTTATCTTTTATTGGGTAAATGTAAAAACATATAAAAACATATCTATTCATATTTTAGTTATTTCTATTCATTCCCGCCAGTACAACGGCTACTTGTTAACTAACATTTAAAATAATATTATTATATTACTAGTGTGCTACGTAAGTTTCAAAGAAACTCATCGTTGTGTATCGGGTACGCTATCGAACATAGCAACCCCTTTTAATTAAAATTCATATTTAATTCTCAAATATTAATAAATATGAAAATTATTTATTCTTTAATTACCTGGGATGTTACAAAAATAACATCCCTTAGAGTAGTAATTGGTAAGAATGATTAAAGAAGAGTGGAGGTCGTACTCGTACGATTCCAACGAGATCGTCTGAGGCGAGAATGGATTCCCGATGCACAATCTGGAGATCCTTGATGGACTAGCCTCCTCTTCAAATTCTTTTCATAAGGTTCTAAGCCTCACATGTGAACAGGGGATGCTACTTCCCATTTAAGCCAAAAAAAACTACATTGTCTGTACTATTGACTACACTGTGTGTACACTCTTCATTTAACGGTTCCCCTGACGTCACCACAAAACTATTCATCCGTCGATATGAGTACACGGTTTGTAGTTTTGATTACATGGCGTGTACTGCCGCTCGGTTTGCAGCTGCTTCCACCGCCTTACTATATTCTTGCTGACTTACTACATGGCATGCAGTCGTTTTTTACAACCTTCGTCGCAAGGATGGCTACACTACCATTGTAATTATCCCACACGGCCAAGGTACACTTCATGTAGTCCCAAAATATAGGATTTTACCCAGTTTCATTATTTCCTCAAAAACAACTAATGAAAAAGATAAAAGAAGAAATTGAACCTCACGAATAAGAACCGGGTTCTTACAAACATCCACCCTTAAAGAAATTCGTCCCTGAATTTCCTTTACCAGGGTGGGGAAGATAAAGCTCAAAACAACTCTGGCCACTTTTCTCATACGTTGGTCTCTCGCTCCCAGGTTTCTTCTTACACTCGGGCATGCTACCATAACACCCGTACAAGAGGAACTAACTAGACATGGAGATCCTTTGTTATCTTATCCACGATACTAATCTGATGTTCCTCAAGGGACACATCGATCTGAAGCTCAATCCCCTCAAGCTGAAAGATGTTAGATGGTTCTGAATGATAGTTGTGCAACTGAGATACATGGTAGATGTCATGCATGGCCCGATACCTCTGCGGTAACTGCAACTGATAGCCAACCAGCCCGACTATCTCCAGAATCTCAAATAGCCCCACATACCTTAGTGAATTTTCACCCTGTCTCCTGATCTGCTTGTGTTCCAACCTCGGTGAAACATGCAAGAAAACCTGATCCTCGAACACGAACTCCAATGGTCGTCTGTGGTGATTAGCATATGATTTATGATGAGATTGTGCCATAGTCATCCTCTTCTGAATCAACTATACCATCTCAGAGTACTCCTACATGATATGTTGTCCCAGTAAAGCTGCCTCACCTACCTCTAACTAGAACAAGGGTGATCGGCATGGCCTACCATATAAAGAAGTGTATGTTGGCATCTCAATAGTATCCCGAAAACTGTTATTATGGACAAAATCGACCATGGTAATGTGCTTCTCCCAATAACCATCAATGTATAGGATGCATGCACACATCATTTTTTCATGCACCTGTATCGTACGCTCCGACTGGCCATTGGTCTGAGGGTTGTATGCTATGCTTAGAAGAAACTGTATACCTAGTGCCCTCTAAAAAATCTTCAAGAAACATGATGTAAAGCAGGCGTCCCTATCTGAAATGATAGAACAAGGAACTACATAAAGATGTATGACCTCCCAGATATACAAACTTCTATGCTCATCAACACCGAAGGTCTCCTTGATCGGAATGAAGTGATCTACATTTGTGAGTCCGTCCACAAGAACCCACACAACATCATTGCCTCGAGGTGACCTCGAAAACCCAGTCATGAATTCCATGGTGACATCATCCCATTTCCACTCTTGGATGGGTAACTACAATAACAGTCCGACTGGCATCTGATGCTCCGCCTTCACCTTCTGATAGGTGGAAGACCTCGTAAGGAAACCAGATACATATCCCTTAATACCCGACCACCAGTAATGATGTCTCAAGTCTTGGTACATCGTGGTAACACTAGGATGATCTTCCCAAGTTTAATCATGTATCTCCTACATCAACTCATCGCGTATATCCTATGGAACCAACACTTGTCCATGGAAATGTAGTACCTTATGTTCACCTATCATCCAACAAGGAGGACGGTCCTCACTTGCCACCAAATCCCATAGAACTAGGCCTTCTGAATCAGATAGCTGTCTCATCCCGAATCTGTCCAGGAGGGTAGAAGTCACAGGTAAAAATGGAAGATAGGTCTACCCCACACTGTCATGAACCTCCAAATACATCGTAGAGAACAATGTCATAAGCTTCCACTCACCATTGGAATCATGCACTTCCTGCATCTGAGTCCTCCTACTCAGTGCATCAGCTACTGCATTACATTTACCAGGTGTATAGGCAAGCACAAAGTCAAAGGACTGAAGGTATTCTACCCACCTTCGCTATCTCATATTCAACTCACACTGAGTAAAGATATACTTGAGACTTTTTTGGTCTGTGAAAACCACAAAATGCTCTCCCATGAGATATTTTCTCCAACAGTGTAACACATGAACAACTGCATCCAACTAGAGATCATGTGTCCGGTAATTAATCTTATGTGGCCCCAACTACCAAGACCTGTACGCAACAACTCAGTCACCCTGCCTCATCACTGCTTCTATCCCAATACCTGATGCATCATAGTAAATTTTATTGCTCTTCCCTTTTTCTAGAAGTATCAAGAATGGTGTTGATGTCACCCTTCCTTTCAAGTCCTGAAGGGATCTCTCACAAGATTCTGACCAAATGAACTTCACACACTTCTTAGTCAGACCCATCAACGGTACTACTAAGTGGGAGAAGTCCTGTATGAATCGTCTGAAGTAACCATCCATCCCTAATAATCAACATATCTCAAACATGTTCCTAGGCTACTCCCAGGTAACTAATGCACTCACCTTATATGGTTCTTCTGCAACTCCTACCTCTGATATGATATGACACAAGAAGCAAATCTGGTCCATCCAAAAGTGGCACTTTGAGAGCTTAGCATATAGCTTATGCTCTCTCAGTGTACTCAAAATGATCTCAAGATGGGTTGAATGTTTGTGTAAAGTGTGAGAGTACACCAAGATTTCATCCCTTAATATTACCACAAAAGATTCTAGATATGTATGGAACACGCGATTCATCAGAGCCCTGAAAACTACTAGAGCGTTTCTGACTCCGAATGGCATAAGCATGTACTTGTATAGACCATACATACACCTGAAGGTTGTGTGAGGTATATTAGATGGTATAACGCTCAATTGATGGTATCTGGATCTCATGTAAATCTTCATGAACACTTTTCCTCCACAATGTTTATCAGAAATATCATCAATACTCTACAAGGGATATCGGTTCTTGACCATCAACTAGTTCAACTTCCGATAATCCACACAGAGTATGAGGGTACCATCCACCTTCTTCGGAAAGAGGACCAACACATCCCAAGGAGAAGTACAGGATCAGATAAAACCCTTTCCCTGTGACTCCTCTAAATGCCTCTTGAGCTCCTGCAACTGTAGTGTAGCCACACTATTTGGAGGATAGGACACTGGTGCTGCTCCTGGGACAAGGTCAATAGAGAAATCCACGTCTCGCTCCGGAGGTTGACCTGAATTGTCATCTGGGGAAGACATCCCTGAAAAGATCAACCACTGGAAGGAAATCAGTCTCACAAGTCCCCTTATCATCCAGATATAAGCATGATATTTGGGCTATGACTCATCCTAGCCCATGATGTTCTGGTCCAGCTCAACTCGTCTGAACATCCCATTCTCCCTTGTATAGAAACACTCCAGCCTCTGGTGACATGAATCTCACCCTGAGACGATATCCATCTACAAAGGCTCGAATGGGAACCTAAAAGTCCATCCAATGAATGATATCAGAACTCGTCATCTATAAGACATTGAGGTCCCATAGAAAGTGACACCCGCCAACCTCAAGGGGGAAATACTTGAACTGACACACACAAGTCATTCATGTTCCCAACGGAGTTTCTAGCATCATTACAGTAGAAGAAGAAGAAACACTGAGCCGAAGGCTCTCCACAACGGGAATAGATAAAAATAAATATGTAGCACCTGTATTGAAATGTATTGAAGATAAAACAGAAGGTACTACAATAGAACTTCTGATAGTAGAAGGTCTGGGATCCTACTCCTGTGGGGTCTGTTGCACTACATATGTCTACCCTGTTCTGCTGCCCTGTGACACAGCCTTGCTACCCTAAGCTATCCCAACCTGCTGCCTCTGAGATCCTGGTGTCTGGCTACCAGAGCCACAACCACCATCTAGGCTTGTACGTCCTGACGTATCCTAGTTACCCAGCTGGTAAGAAGCTACTTGTCCTGCTCCTACATGTAGAGTCTGTACAGAACCCCTCTCCCTATCCCCTAATACCAACACCCTAAAAAAGCTCTACAGATGCCCCATATTTCTGCAAACACGACACTCCACTGGGTCACATGGACAATGCAGTCTCTAGTCCCCAATTTACTACACTGGTATCACCTGACTGTGCCAGGTGATGATACTTCCTAGCTAGTGCTGCCACTGTGAGAGCAACTCATCTGTCGCTTCCTCTTCCTTGTTGATATAGTGCCAGAAACTGGTGTCGAACTTCCATGGCCCACATCGCTAGATTCCCAAAGGTTCTGATCAGTAATCAGCACCTGGTTCACAATAGCATGTACTGTAGGCAACCTGAAAATTTTCATCAACACTCGGATGTCATATCGAAGACCATCCTCAAAGCTTCTAGACATCAATGTCTCATCACCCACTAGAACGGGTGTAAACTGCTGATGCTCAGTAAAATGCGCAGAGTAATCCATCACCGACATAGCACCATGCTGCAGATTAATGAACTCCCGAGCCCTATCTGCCCTCAACGTCTCTGGGAAGAAGAAATCATATAATGCTATCTAAATATTGTCCCGCACCATGTCTCTATGATGCTCTGACTGAGTGGTAACATCCCACCATCTCATGGCGGAATGAAGCTGAATATACGTCGCGGGATTGACCCTTCGCCCTAGAGGCATCTCAAGATGCTCGAAAATAGTCTTCATAGAATCCATCCAAGACTCTAAAGTTTGTGTTCTGCCATCCCATGTAAACGTAGGTGGATGCAAGTGCTGAAAGATACGAGCCATCTCAGCCATAGATGTGTCAGTCAGTGGTGCTCACTACAAGGTATGCATGAACCCCATAAAGCCTTCCCGGAACAGCGGATCTGTGCCTTCGTCCAGTATAACAGCTGGCGTATCATCTGGCTCTCTTGGAGGATCCACTGGTAACCCATGGCCCACCATCTCTGGAGTATAGTCTTCATCGCTCTATTGGCGAAAAATGTGTGGTCGTCTCGACAGCATGACACTACATGTTCAACGCACACCTTAGATCCATATTTATCACAGCTTGAAAACAAATTGACCAAAAAGGGGTATAGAAGGAAGAAGGCATTCAATATTTGAAAAAAAGACTACATGGCATGTATACTGACTAAATGGAGTGTACCTGACTTATCTTCCCCTACCCGAGTCCTCCTGCATGGCTAAGCCACACGACTCCCGTTGAACAGGACTGCACTGCATGTATAACATCTACACGGCACGTAAGGTGCAATTTCCAATTTCCTGTGTCGTTTGTGACACGACTGACTACTCGGCATGAAACTACACGGTATGTTACACCCACACATGGCGTGTACACCACCCCATTTCTCTGCCACATGGCCAACCCACATGGTCTCTCTCCGGTCATGACTACGTGGCATGTCCCATTAGTACACGGCGTGTTCAAGAAGAGGTGACACCGACCCGTGTTGTTAGTTACATGGTCGAGTCCCCAGGTCACACTACAGAACGTTTTCATCATTCACACGACGTGGAAATGAAAAGATCACACTGACCTGTGTTTGTTAGTTACACGATCAGAACCCAGGTCCGACTACATGGCCTGTTCTATAGTGGACACGACATGTATCTCCTAAGGTCTCCTCTATCCGTGTGGTTAGTAACATGGACAAACTTTGGGTCAACACTACACAGCATGTGCAACCGGTACACGATGTGTTTTTCCCAAGTACATCCCATCCTCGGGTCGCCAACAACACGATACATGACATGGGAAGTGACTACACGGCGTATACTAAAGGTACACAGTGTGTAATAAAAATGATTCCTTTTCTTTTTGAACAGAAGATCACACGACGTGGGTCTGATGAACTACACGATGTGTGACCTGGTTTTTTCGGATATTAATCCTCTAAAACTACCCTGGGACCCAGAAATTACTACAAAAAACATCTAAATTCCAAATTCCGATCCGTGAGGGCCCATACTCCCCACGAATCAATGTTTGGCATCTTATTTGTGTTGTAACAAATAAACAGTCAATGATCCACCAATTTCCGATTAATGAGGGCCCATACTCCCACAAAACCAATGTTTGGAGTCCATTCTATTAGTAGTCTCACACAAAAATACCCTATCACATATAAGGTATTTATCAATGTAGCTATCACAACAACATGATTTTCTATCGCAACAACTATCACAACAACATATAATTTCTAATGCACTTACAAGGCGTGGAACTATCCATGGCATGTGATTTCTAACATGTGCCTAAATGATGCATGAGACGACATACCCTCATCTCATAAGATTGAAACTAAATAGAACACAAAGGTAAAATATAAACAGCATAATATCAAGTGTGTCACCCAACGGTGATATCTAAATAACTGTAAAATTTTAAAAATTAGATGAATAGAAAAATTACGAGGTATAATGGATTTTACATGTAAATGGGTTAGATACGCCTGGGAATAGCTTATTACCAACTACTGTATCCATCGTATCCCTAACTAAGGCTCCAAATAGAAAGTCAATGAAAACAATACCCTTTGATACCACATTTTAACATCATGGATCCGGGTGCCACTCAATGTGTTCCCCGAACTCGGTTGGTCACATGACATCAAGCGCATTTCCCCCAATGCCAGAGGCTACTGACTAGCAGCGAGGGCCCATGTTTAATAGTGGGGAAAAATTCCCTCATTTGTTAATGTATAGTACATCAGAATACCAGATAAAACATATAACAACAATGAATGCAGTAAACGAAACACAATTTTAAATAAACAACTACAGTAAAACAAGAAATAGTCATATATATATAGATATTATAATGATGAAACATGCATCATGTTCTATGAAAAATAGCCAAAACATGTTACACATCAGTACAACACGATACAACATTAAATACATGTACAGTAGAACAAAACAAAACGGATGGCAGCATTGCAAGCCTATGCTTGGTCCCATGCCCCCCTACTCCTCAACAATAATCATGTACCTGTAAAGGGACACTTTCCCCTCTCTATACCTACAGAAACATAATCTATTTTGGCTAAAGACAAAACCCAAACAAGGTGTGAGAAATGAATCATAGTAGGCACCCACCAATGGCCCGTTCCCAATTGTGTGAAAAGATGAAACAATAGTGTGCAGTAGTAAAATGAAATAAACTAAGAAGTACTCAATAGTAAGTAACATTACCAGTTATACTACAATTTTATTATTCATTTAATCATTCAATAAAATAATATTCAGTGCTCATCATAGCCACGCCCTCAGGCCAACCATAATATCACCCTCAAGCTAATATAGTAAAAACCCGCCCTCAGGCTATACAGTACCATGCCCTCAGTTTGAAAAGATTCTTGCCTCATGCCTTGCCCATAGGCAGAATAGAATCTCGCCCTCAGTCCATAGAAACCACACCCTCAGGCTAATATAATTTCACACACTCAGGAATATAAAGTAACCACACCATCAGGCTATACAAGTAACCGGGACATGCCCAACATATAAACATGCAATTATTTACAATTACTCTCGATGAAAAAGTAATTCATAATATAAAGAAGGCATACCCTCGTGTATCCAGGCCTAATGGCTAAACAGAGGAACGAACCTCGGGGTTGGTCCTGGATCCAAGCAGCGACCCCACACATCAGTTATTTATCACATTTAATCTCATATAAAATTCTATTTATTTAAACAACCATAGCCTTAGCCACATGATACCCCAACATGGGTTCATAGCACAAAAGTACACAGAAATGCATATCAGTTGGTAACTAAACACCAACACAACAACCATAAATGCCCCTGATCAGTATACATGAACAAAATTCCACGTATCATCGAAGAGCAACGTAGATCTGAGGATGAAGAAAACCCTCTTCAAAATCAAATAACATACCATAGATGAATAATTGGCCAGAATAGTTTAATAAGAGTGGAGGGTTTATCCGTACGGTTCCTACGAGATTGTAACAGGTGAGAACGGATTCCAGACAAACATTTTGGAGATCCTCGAAGGTCCAGACTCCACTCCTAATTCATTCCTTTGTTTCTAATCCTTCCATGTGAACATAGGTTGTTACTTCCCATTTATGCAATAAAACAAAGTACACTGTGTGTACTATTAACTACACTGCATGTACTTTCCTCGTTTAACTATTCCCCTAGTGGCACCGCCAAACTGTTCATCCGTCGACATGAGTACACTGCGTGCACTCCTGATTACATGGCCTGTAAAGACGCTCGGCTGGCAGCTACTTCCAATGCCTTGCTATTTGCCTGCCGACTGACTACACGGCGTGTAAATACCAACTACATGGCGTGTAGTCAGTTTTTACACTGTTTTTCTCCAGCATGGATACACACCTTGTGTACTCATCCCACACTACTAAGGTACATGGTGTTTGGAATATTACACAGCGTGTAGTCCAAAACTGTAGGATTCTCCCCATTTTCCTAATTTCCTAAAAAACACTTAGGAAAAGAGAGAAGAAGAAACCCGTACCTCAAGAATAAGAACCAAGTTCTTACATATGTGTGTGTGTGTTATTAGGGTCTTTTTAAATGTCCTTTGATTACAGTAGAAGACTCCCTAATTGTAAGGTATTTGATAATGAAATTTTCATGGTTGGTTTGAAGTATTTTGTTTGGTTCGTGAACTTGATGACCTTAAACTTCTATTGTAAATGATTTCACTAGTCATTTGTTGTTGGATCTCAACTTGGTCTTCTTCAAGTTAAATCCAAATTATTTTATCTCCCTCAAAAGCTCAAATAAATTATTTTCATATGGTAAAATCCAACTCGTCAAGGCCATCAGTACTTTGGTCTTTTTCAATTATATTTATCAAAACCCCAATATTTATTCTAGTCATATTCTCACTACTAAATGGACATATGATCAATAGTGAGAATTCATAAAGGTATTTTAAATAAAATAGGATATAATAGAGTCTAATAAATTAATGTTATTTATATAACTATATTATGGAATTTAATTAAATCATAAATGGAATTTTATTTATAAATATTATTGTCATTACTAGAATCCATTTCAGAGTTAGAATTGGTCTGGTTAATTTCTATTCCATGAAATTTATAATGTGAAGGTCGAGGTGGAACTTTAGGTTATAGGTTTTAGTAGATCATGAATTAATTACATATGATATGGGATAAAGGATAGAGTAAACTTTTACAGGTGGTGAGGAGTTTTCTCCTCACATAAACTATTAGTTTGGTCTGGTTGTCAAAAAACAACAAATGGTGCAGTCATTTACAAACCACCATGACATCCATTGTTTTCCATTTTTAAATCCTTAATACACTATGTTTAATATAAAATAGCACAATTATTTAATGGTTCATGGGGTTATGATGATTTACAAGGAACAACATAGCATTCCATAGCATGACTTTAATATCTATATGAGGATTGACATAAAGAGTGGCCTCTAGGGTTTGTATATTAGGGGTTGTCATCCTATGTATTAAACCTTCATAAAATATTTTATAACCTTATGTATTTACAATTATCTTCATTTATATTCATCTACAAAATTATATCCGATTTTAGGATGTTCCAAATTTATTAGTATCCTTTTGTTTTGTATCATCTTTCTATTGTAATTAGAATTGTACTAGTCATGTATATTGATGACATTATAATTAATTATGGAGATGATACTATGATTACCTAAATTATGTACATTAATAATCATAAATTTCAAATGAATTACTTAGATGCACATAGATATTTAATAGGGATTAAGGTTTTTATATGTGCTAGAGATATTTTTTTCATAGAGATAATATATCATTGATCTGTAATAAAAATCCATAATGTCATGGGAATATTCTATGGAGTCACCAATTTAGGCTATATAAAATTATTTTCATATAGATTTTGAGACATTCTCGTCACCATACCAGTAATTATGAATATGTATCTCTTTGACATTTCTTGGGCCGTTAGAAATCTAAAATCCACAAAAAAACTATAGTGGAGGTTATCATTTGAATTTTCAAATATATCGAGAAGGTAATGGGATAGGATTATAATATTATGATCATGGTAAGATGAATATTTTTTATTAATACAATGAAAACTATGAATGATGTCACTCATCTTGGAGATCTACAAAAATTACCTTAGAAATATGACACATAAATGAAAAATATTACTACAAATGTCATTTTGATGTAGATTTATTTTTGGTAGCCAACCTACCTACAACATTAATGTTAATAATTTAGTTTTTGAAACACATTCAATATGGGTAACCAACTGGGATGTTTCCCAGGGTGTCTGTGAGTGGAGACAAAAAATGTAGAAGGAAAATGTGTTGGTATTTGATGATCATTATCAGTTGTATAATTAACTCTATTGGGTAATAAGTTTTGGTTTGATGAGAATGAATACAAAGTATTATAATATACCCATAGTGTTAGATGAAAACTATCATGCCTGAGGAAGGCCAGGTCATGATATCCATGTCAGGATTTACTATTTTTATTTGAGTTAATCTAGTATCCCGGAAATGTAAAAAGTAGATAGATATATCCTAATACAATGCTGAGTCATAATATCATGTTTTATCTCATGATATTATAAAAAGTATTTAATCACAAAAAATACAATAGGAGATGAGTTATATTATAAATAATCATTCATACAACTTATTTCTAAATCAAGGCGTTGTCAAAATTTTTAACAATAAATTTTTTATTTCTGGTATAAATCCATTGAAGATGACAATCATATTACATTGATGATTTATGATATGAGAATGGTCACCCATATTCATTTTCGAAATATAGAGAAACATCCTGAAATCATTACAAATTGGGGTTTTTGAGATCATATTTAATTCTTATGTACCAATCTAGGCATGATAAATGATTATTTCCCAACATGGGGGGAGTATTACAGATTTTTATTTTCATAATGGTTTATCGAATCCATGATAATTTTTTATTTAATGATTATATCTGGTATTTGATTTGATATAAATAAATGTTTTATCCACACTTGAGTGGAATGGATTCTGATGCCTAATTACTAAATATTGATATTTTAATAAACATAGGTTATAAACATTTAGTGCATAAATGATCAATAATTGTACCTACCACTAATTAAATATGATCAAGAACTAGATTATTTTTGACATTTTTCTCTACATGAATAGTCTAAGGACTATTTCCATTCATTTAATGGTGAATAAATTATTATTTAACATCATCTATAGGATATAAATTACTAAGATAACACAAAAATTACTTGATTGTGTTTTACATTTTTCACATTTAATTTAAAATAAACATTAATTTATTTTCTCTTCATTTTAAATCAACTGAATGATATTGAAAGTAATTATTTAAGTGTATGATAACAACATAACCATGAAATTCATTGAATTTTTAATGATGGTTATATGGAAAAACTATATTACCTACCAAAAGAAGAAGAAATAATAATCATCCTAGAGGTACGCTGCTATTAGGGATAGAATGTTAAAGTTTCATCATATGGATTTTCATTAAGTATATTTTTTTAAAATAATTACTGTATATTAACCATGTGTTTTCATAATCATTAATTTTTATTTTTAAAAAACCATATCCATATACAATCCTCCAAATCCATTTTTTCTATATGGGTTTTACACGTTTTCAAAATCCTATGAATCTCAAGTAAATGTTACACAATATTTTAATACATTAATCATTTACCATTATTCCTATGATAATTGAAATTGATATAAACATCTATAACTCTTCAAAAAATTATGAATTAAATAGGATTGAATACAAACCCATATGTTGTTATTTTAAAATCATTACCACTTTCTATATTTTTTATAATTATGATTTAATTTTGAAATTAAAATTGTTATTTTTTATATTATTTTCTACTATGGTATTCAAATATTTCCCAATGTGTGCCATTAAAAATTAGAATGAACATTCATTAATGTTATTGTGTTTTCATGTAATTTATTTTATGTTATATATCAATTATAGGAAATCTAATGTTGATTTATCCAATCGAACTCCTTCATTCCGAAAATCAATAAAAGTAGATAATATAATTATATATATATATAAATATTATACTATTAAATTAAATTTTAGAATAATGAAAATTCCAGAATCGATAGAGATATAAAAAAGTGATTTTATTTCTATAATGTTTGAATAGTAAATTAAAATAATTAAAAAAGATAAATGTTCTAAGTATGTTTGGAAAATGAATAGAATAACATACAAAAATTTATTTTAGATTTTTATTATAGGGTTATAACTAAATGTTATAATTTATAGGAGTTATAAAAACAAAGATAAGTTAATGTAAAAAAACGACTATATATCAGTTAAAGTAGAGGAGATCTAAAATAATGGAACCTTTTTCAGAGAAAGGGTTATGAAATTAATGTTAGATTTGTATATTTTACTATCATTCTACATATCTCATTTAATTATAGGAATATCATTGCATGTTAAATAACATAATTTCTTTAATGGATTTTATATATACCATCTAGGAGAATAATATTTCAATAATTTCTTGTATAAATATTAATGAATGAATAATTTCTATCAAACACATAATTTTACATTTCTTGTCTTAATTATTTTCATTTAATGTGTGGAATTTGAAATGAATTTTAAGTGGTTATGATTTTCAATGCTTTTTTCTCCAGTATGTAATGATTGGATAATTGACACTTATCATATGATGCATATAGAATCAATGGAACTAAACATATATTGACACAATATTTAAATTTTCTCATGCCATGGAAAACTAAAAAGGACACCGCATTAGTTTTGTAACCTTTTTTTGATGATCATCATTTTTTATTTCATTATTCTAATGTTAAATTTAGAGTTTCTCTAGACTGATTCTAGGTAATTTCATATTATATCACAATTACTTTTTTATTGTTTATTTTTTTTTTGTTTTTTAAATTGTTTCATTTGAATGAACATTCATAAATTGTTGGAAACCATAGAAGAATAATAGTTGTGTTCCACATATATATTTAACTTAATATGATTTTTATTATCGGTTCAAAATTAATTTTCCTATGATTAAAATATACTTGTTGAGTATCATCAACATGCCATTTTTTATGATTAATTTGTCATGAAATACCCCTAAACATATTCTATCCCAAACAAATAAAATATTTTTTGTTAAGGTATGTTTTTTATACACACACTATAATAAATTTCCATACAAAATAATTCATTAATATAGATTTATCCCCATACATTGATTTCTTAAATGATGTTTTTTATTAGAAGTCCGTAATAACCCTGAAATCATTTAATTTCCTATGTAAAAATTTAAACATAAATATCACCTATGGTTCACCAATTTTACCTGACATTACTGAAATATTTTTGGAAAATTAGTACCTCACGAAATCAAATTCAAGAAAATATTGAAGACTGCAATATGTCTTCACACTTTTCGGTTATATGATAATAACACATGAATTATTAATAGGTAATGAAATTGTTTTAGGCTTTATGGTATGTATCATTTTATGAGGATCCAATCAAAATAATTCACCCTTTTAAATAATAGTGTCTTAGAATATTTCAAAGGTTCCACTCTTCTCATTTCCTTTTGTTAAATAGGAGATGGTTGATGTTATTTTATTCATGGAAAGTAACTCAACAATATGGGCCATTTGGTTTTGGTAATATAATCACATTTCAATGTGACTAAATTGAATATATAAGCATTTTAGTTATTTGTATCATAACAATATTTTATGCAAAAATATTGAATTTATTTAAAAACATTACTCTTCATTTACTCACAAATGAAAAATTCTACGTCTTCTTTAAATATGTTTTTAAAATAAACACATTATTTATCATATTTCATTGACATGGATATGGTTTTAAAATTTTTTATTCTAATTTTATGGATAATCATATCATGTGAGGGCTACATCCTATGTAATTTCATTTCCATTATTATTAAGGATGTAGGGATTTAATTTTTTTAACATTTTTTCCATAAGGAAATATTTTTTTGGCATTTCATAGAAGTTCACAAATTTTTTTCTTTTATTTTGACTTATTTTTTTAACTAAATTTACCTTTTTTCACAAAATTTATCTATATTAATTTATCTAGACATGGATTTTTTTAATCCTTATTTTTGTAGTATTACATGTCTTCAATTCATTTTTTAGGAGGGCAGACTATTTATTTAAACTATTTTGTACATATGGGTTTGTTAATTGGAGTTTATAGATCTCATGGTCTTCTAGATTTTTTGGGATTTGGTGTTTTTCATTCACAATTCACTAGTGATCTAGGTTGGTTGTCTGCTAAGTTGAAGGATACCAATCAGGATTCATAGTAAATTAAGGGGATAGTCTATCTTGAGAATCCTTGCTCTTCCAAAGCAGTGTTCGAAGGTGGTTTGTGTTCCTCATAGGCTCTTCAAATTATGTTTAGTCCCTTGATTCATGAATTGAGGAAGGATTTGAGTATAATTTACCAAAATCATATATTTACCAAGTCTATACAGGATATTATCCTGACTACTTCTTTCCACAAATGTATTTTGATTTATATTTTTTGTATGTATCACTCATCAATTCATGCAATAAAATTATTTCTCTCGATAGAATCGTTACAACATCAATTTAATGTAGATTCTTAATAGTTGATCCAAATTCATTGGACCAACACTTCCACTTCCTAGAAACTACACACAATAATTATATGGTTTATTTTAATGATTTTATTAGACACTTTTTTCCTGTTAAATAAGAATATAATTAGTAGTGGTCTCATGTTATTTAATTATTTCAATGATATAATAGTAGCCTCAATTTGATATTCATTATTAATTTATTGTGCGTTTTATGTTGGTGCATTTTTTTCGTTATCTTTTTTATTCCACTATTTGTTCATTACTGTAGTTTTTACATAAAAAAATTACCACAATCCCAAAATAGGATTAATCTAAAAACATATTAGTTTTGATGTATCCCATTTTAAGGACCATAATTTCAAGAATAAATATCTTCCATGAATCTATTTTACACCTTAATTTCATTATTCTAATGTTTTTTACTAATACATGAAACACTAATCTATCATAGGTATTTATATGATGATCTAACCAATTATAGTTTTGTTCCCTATTTAATCGCTTCTGATTCCTGGGGATGATCCCCCAAACCCAAGTCACCCAGAGATGTTGGTCTTCCCTAGTATATTGATTGTTCAACCAGAGGACAATCTCCATGTTGCATGGTGTTTTTTATTCTATTAACCATTTTCATTATGTAAAAAGAAAAATCCCTCAGTTATACTATATGATTTTTAAGATGAACAAGATCAATATAGCTTGATATTGTCTGGATCTATTGATTATGTTATTCATCGTTTATAACCACATCCTTTAATAGAGTATACTCATAAATTTCATCCTTTTTATGTGGAGTTTAATTAATATGAGATGCAATCTCAAACTGATCAGAGTAGATTTATATATCCTTCTAATAAGAGCTCCCAATTTCTAACATCATCATGGGATTTTCAATAAATCAATTTCAAGTCACAACTTCTTATAATACTCATATTCCTATTGTGATCAATATGTATGATGGTTTCATTATATCCCCCAATTAATTTACTCTACTGATCATAACTGATGTTAAATCTCTTTTGTATTCGACTTATATAAATTAGATGACGAATACGGACTTGTAATTTCCATTTTCTCAGAGAATAAAAACTAGATTCAAGAACAAATATATTACCTATACACCTACTACCAAATAATAATATTAAAGGGTTATTGATTCCCATGAACCCTCCCTCTCTTCCCATGATCTCTTCCGTTATCTTGAATAACATAGGAAATGGATAAATTTTGTTTTATCTATTATTATTAATATACGAATAATATTTTCTTTGTATCATTCCTTTAACAAAAACATGAATGGGGTGTTATGTCAAGGTTATTATCCATGATTCACTTGTGATACATCATGCATGAAAATAAATCATCTATCCTCTAAAATATTTTTTTTTATTTTCAGGAATGCCACATTATGGGTTTTGTGGTATCCCACACATGATATACAAGATCAAATAAAACATTTAAAAAATTAAAAAATTCATACAATTTTCAAACCAAAATAGATTTTAAATTAAAAATGAATACTTCAAATTTTAGGAGGGAATATAGGCGCCACCTTGATCATAGTACAAACATTGTGCCTTGTGACAACACCTCATCTTCTAAAGTTGGATGTCATATCAAATGTTCATCACCAATACAAACTACCAAAAAACAATTTCAATTACACTAGAAGATCTAGAACCTAAATCAACAATCCCTTGTCATCATCATCAAACACCAAACCATGTATAAAGCAATCACATAAATCCCAACCATACATTATAGGATAAGCACAAGATAAATTTCAAAACACAACATGATCACAACATTCTAAACATTACCACATGAAAACATGAGGAGGAAATCAATAAAACCCATGTGAAATTTAATGTCATCAAGATAGCTCCAGTGCACCAACCCCACATCAAATAGGAGTGTCATCAACACTTGTAGAATCCAACACAAAAAATTAAAGTCTCACACTCATGGATATGAACACTCTCCACAAACTATCCCAATCCACTACTAAGGGTCATCTCACTGAACCTAATGGAGTTATATTTGTTGAATATGGTGGAAATATCAGAGGAATAACAATTGAATTTCATAGAATTTGATGAAAAAGAACCAAACTGTTATATCCAAACATGAACATGAAACAATAGAGAACCTAAATTTCACCAACTCACAGTCCCAATCCAAAGATTGACCATTATTATAAACTAAAAAGGGGGTCTAGCATGGCAGGGATGTTGAAATGTGAAACAGTAAGGTTAAACAAGATCTTGGGGTTTGAAATACATGACCTCAAAAAATATGAACCTTAACTCCAAATAGATGATATACATCAGGAAAAAAATAACTCATTAGAGGAAGAAGATAAATATGGGAAATACGAGCTTGAGAGAGCAGATTGGGGGCCTATACCTACGATAAATGATAAAGAAGCCCCAAATCACCAAGGGGGAAGAATAAGGCCACTAACTAAGGCCGATGAGAAAAATCCCAAAATTGTGGTGGAAGGGAGTGTCGTTATGCTCAAGAAAACCATATGATAAGGCAATATAGAGAGATACCCACTGAGGATAATAGAGAAAGGAATGAGAGGGAGGTCTAGAGAATATTACCTCATAGGTGAAGAATCTCTATACATATCCTGAAAATTGGGTGACACTAAGAGAGATAGAGAGAGAGATATTTTGGAGAATCTTATGATCCACACATGTTCATGTTGAATAGATATTTCTCTTCTCAACATATCGTGATCAATATTTTTCATAACTACTACAAATTTATACTTTTAATATTACAATTTAACATCATTAAAAATTCACTAATAAAAGATCATTTAATATTAAATTCTCCCTTTTATCTATGCTTTTTATACATCATTTATCAACTCTATGTGTCCTGCTCATCAAACTACACCTAGAAGGATTCAAATATTAGTCCATATTTTCCACGAAGACCACCCTTACCACGACACCATCCAAAATTTTTCTATATTTCAATATTTTTTTATTTTTTTATAAATCATTCTACACATCTGGTTTTTATATATATTTATTCTATAATTATATATAATTATATAATTTTTTTAAAATAAATTTATAAAATTAGGTTATAAGTTTATATATATTTACATATAATTGTGTGTCTACATATAAATTTTTTATAATGTATTTATAAAATATATATTTATTTAATTTTAATTTATGTAAAATATTTCTATAATATGTTGAAATACATTAAATTCAATTATTTTTTATACATTAATAATACATCTTAATTGATAAATTTATAAAAATTCATCTATATGATGTTTTTACACAATATTGGCACACAAGTACAAAGACAAACATATATATATGACTATATATATATAATTTAATGTATATATAAAATAATAAAAAAATAATATATGATTATATATATAATGATTTTATATAAATATATATAATTATTTATAAAAAATATATAAGTGAAAATATATATAATGTTGTGAATTTTTTTCCATATGGTATAAATATTTGGAAATATGTTTTAAATGTAAATTTTAATAATTATTTATTTGTACAATATCATTTTTATATTTAATTATTTGAACATATTTACATATAATTTAATTTTAATTTATAATTAATACTTCAATATAAAAAAGATGATATTTAATAACTATAATATTAATAAGAATGTCATCCCTAAATATAAATTAATCCCTCATCAAAAAAAGATAAAAATTCCCCCCTTAAATTATTTTGCAGTCCCATCAGATATTTGAAAATTAAGATACCATGAAATTAAATGGTTTTAGAGGCTCTTAGGTCTTTTATACCACAAAAAAAACAATGTTTTGGGCTCACTAAAGTAAATATGGTATATACCATTTCTCCATCATTATTATCATATCTTGGGGATCCTAAATAGAAACCCTAGTAAATAAACAAAAATTATTAAATTTCTATCCATGTTATCAATTTATTTTATATCATTCCACAATTTATTGAATTTTTATATAATTAAAATGTTATTAAAAGAATATTACTCAATAAAAATTAGTAAATTATTAACTAATATTATTTTATATATATATTTTAAATCTTATTTAAATAAATATATTATATATTATGTGTAAATAAAAAAATTTATAATTATATAAATAATATTTAATACAATAGATTATATTTATATTGATAAATATATCAATTTATTAATATATGATATATAATATTATAAAATTTCATTCATTAAATATACATTTTTTTATCCATAATAATACTTTTTCGAGATAATAAAAAAAATTATTAGCACCGAAGAAATAGTAGATAAATAGGTCACTTTTATAATTTCTTTATTGATAACTCATAGAAAACCCTTTTATCATTACTTTTTTTAATATTGATAAAGTTACTCCCTTTATTAGTGCATTTGTTTTAGATCTAAGAAAAGGTAATTTTTAAAAATCATGTTTCTGTTGTTGTGTTTTCTTCTATTATTAGGGATAAAAAAACATTTATAAATGTCCCTTTTGTCGCTGATAAAAAAATAACTAATAAAAGATAATTGTATCTGTATTACATAATGTTCTGTTAAAGGTATCCATTAATAGAAATTACCAATGGGGCTTTATTATCAATTTTTAGTGATGATAAATGTGATCTGCATGTATCAACATTTAGAACACCAATTCTTCTTTATCTCTAACATGACATGTTTTGAGCATTGATAAAGTAGAAAATTGTAGTAATACATGAATCATTTTCCTTTTATCAATCTATTTATTATGATAAATGTCATCTCACTAAAATATAATTTTATAGGTAGAATATGTCTTTATTTAAATCATACCACACTATCTTTGGGTGTTTTTCATATTTTAAAACCATCATAGATTAGGCTGATAAGAGAGTAGTACTATAATCCATGAATTATATAATTGATTTTCAGTATTTCAATTAGACAATGACCTCTGGGATGTCAAAATAGTGGGAAATAATTTCACTTGGTGTGGTAATAATAGTGGAAATCAATGTACATGGATTTAGATTTATAGTTGTATAACCAATCTCTTTGGGATTATCAAATCCCCCCCACACAAAAATTATTACACACCTGGGATGAGATATTTCTAACCATTATCCATGAGTTATGTTTAAATAATTACATGATATTTTATTGAATGTTTTATATTCATTTCAACATTTAACTATATTATATTATATCAGATACATATAATTTATGACATTCATATTTTTCCTAAAAATTTTTAAAATAATTATTTTCTGTATTAGCTATGGATTTTAGTGAGCTATACATTTTGAAATTTTAATGTGATTAATTCATTTGGATGAAAATGTTTATTTCATTATTTTATTTATTCTGGTTATATTGTATAATCAATAGTATACCAATCTTCATGTAACCGAGAAGCCCTATTAGAACTCCCCCACACACAAGCAACGTCACAAACATAAGGACATGTGATATCCACTATAATCTCTTCAAACTGACGAAAAAATCTAATAGTAGTATATCAAAGTCTCAGAACTATATACATGAATCTAGAACTGACTACAATGGAAGATGATTGTACATGAATGCAATTAGATTCTATGGTCATAAGTGGTAAGATTAAGCCTCAAGTACCCACTCGACAACTATGTACATGAAAAATAGAAATAACCATATTCAAGATATCCAAAATCTTTATATTATAGAGACAATTAATCCTCAAGACATAATTATATAATATGATCAATAATGATTGGCTATGGCATATCGACCTTAGTTCATAGAGGAATCTGGGCATTGCTGAGGAAGGACCAATTTCATTTAACTTCCATTCGAGATTCGTTGAGTTGTTATTTTGAGAAAGGGTATAAAGAAGTTTACTTGATGATTTTTTCCTCAAAAAATTTAATTTGATTAATGGGTTTTAGATTCTAGTCAGAGATGTTCATCAAAAATTGTATTAGTGTGTTTCTAATCTTTAAGATCAATCATAGTTGGATATAGAATAAGGAAAATGGGAATTGGTGAATCCTAAATAATTTGTGTTTAGTTATCTCATATAAAAATATAAATTCATTAAATAAGTAAATTGGGAAACTATTTTCCAACCATCTATATTCTTGGGTATTTTTGAGGAGTTATCATTTCGTCAAAAAGAATTTCCTTAAAAAATATTCTTTATAAGGAAACTTCCGTACATAGAAATATAATTTTTTAGAAAGCATATCGTATGATTATTAAATTAAAAAATATGTTAATATTATAATAATCTTATATAATAAAATTAATTAAAATTATATATGTTATTATATATTTCAATGTAATATATGAAAATACATATTAGTTCCAATTTGATAATATATTATATGTGTATATATATAATATTAATATATATATATATATATATATATTATTATAATATATTCTAACAAATATATTATTATATATTTCCTAAAAACAAATGATAATATATATTAATATTATATCTATAAAAGTCGCCCAGAGTAGAACATATATACATTCCAAATTTTGAAATGTAAACAAAATAATTATCATATTGGACATGCTAAGGAACCATAATGGTTTAGTGTAATAGGAGACTATATATATAGACAAAATATCTTCAACATATCTCATAATATAATTCTCATTCAGTACCATTCTAGACTCATCACAATATGTTTTATTCTACAGAATCTAGAGAAAGGAAATATATGAAAGGTTGAACTTCGAGGCCCAGAAATAGTAAACATAAAAGTTAAAAATATATGATCCTAAGTGGGAATCATATATTCATAGATGTATGAGAAATAATCATTAATCTTGAGGAGAAAAACATAAACAAAAATTTATTTATCATAAAATATATGTCCTGACATAAAGCATGACATTATGTAACAATGAGTCACTGAAGAATTGATGATCATAATCCATGAGATCACTACCTAGGAATTGTATTGTGTCT
This sequence comes from Viscum album, assembly GCA_963277665.1. NCBI lineage: Eukaryota > Viridiplantae > Streptophyta > Magnoliopsida > Santalales > Viscaceae > Viscum > Viscum album. The sequence continues at coordinate 1,191,451,814 of OY728121.1, read as the reverse complement.
TGATCATAAGCATAGAAAATCCTTTCACTAGTAACGTATAGATACCAATACTATAATCAATTAATGGAAAGAGTCTATTTACTAGATTGATTTCCTTCCTCATTCCAGCACACATTACTAAAGTGGGATAATACCTCATTCTGGATCATATTTTCTAATAAGATATCAATATTAAACAAATGAATTGGTGGATTATAACGAAACCACATTTAACATCCCTCCCCTTACCCATTGGATTGGGAAGAGGTTATTGGTATTACTATCCTTAGGTGACATCCACAAGACACTAAAAGTAGTCAATATATTCCAAGGGCCTAAAATCATTTAGGGAATAAATTTTCATATAATTATAAAACACCTAAACAAAAAATAACCATACCTATATATGATGCATCAGTAAAAAATAATGAATAAATCCGAACCAAGAAAAAAACATATCAGAGTATAAGTAGAAACCATGTGACTTGTACAACGGAAAACTACTGACAACAATACCAGGACACACAAAAGACCTCAAACAAAGAAACTGTCCACTGACTCTAAGATATAACATGACAAGAAACTCCCACAGTATCATGAATAATCAAAAAATAATATATATATCTTTCCATTAACTATATAATGATAGATGATATATTAAAACACCCAATAGATCCCAAGAATATGGTGAGTCTAAACTCCATTGGATCTCCCTGATGACATTAAAACTCAATCCACTGGGATAAATAATTTTAGAAAATTTGTATAAATTTGTTTAAATTTTTAAAACTTTTATTTCTATTCCAAAAATTGATTTCAAGGTAATGAAATCAAAAAATTATTTAAAAACCATTCTAAATTCCAATTTTCATTCCTATTTAATGATTCCACACATCCACACATTCATGCCTAGGTGATAGTTCTATAGTCATGACCCATCCCTATTCGATCTATTGTGTTTTCACATGGTAGCCAATACGAGGATCCCAGAGGCACACACCACTTCCATAGGGTCATTTATCATCCAAATGATCTCAAACAAATAATGTATTATAAAAAATATGAAAATCCATATCAAAATATATATATTTATTTAAATAATTTCAACAATTCATTTACAAATAATCAATTCAAAACCACCTCATTTAAATTTACATTATGAATTATATCCAAATAGTGGATTTTCATCAAATATATCCAATTCCCATGATATTCCCAAAACTATCATTAAACAGGTTTCCTATAAGAATCACACAAGAATTTCACAATCATTTCAAAAATTAATATTTAATTTAGGACACCCATATCAAGGGTCATTCTCTTTTATAATATACTCCTGAATCACCTTTAAATAGATGGTTTACATCATCATAAGATATAATACTAAAATTTATTGAATAAAAATCGATATGGGCATCAATTATCATCAACATATACATTTCCAAAATCAAGTCATCAACATACATCTCTATCATAATTAAATCCCATATAAACTCTTTCACATTAATTGTTATCAAACACAATGCACTTTTCAAGGATCAACACTCTCATTATCCTAAATGTGTTTGTCGTTTCATACCATAAGGAATCATCTAAACATGTAATCACATTAGATCAATGATTTTAGATGAAATTAATGAATGGGATTCAAGCACATCAAATAAAATATTCACGAGGGAATAATTCAAAAGAATCATACCCCTCAACATCAATGGTCATTAATGGTCTTTCATGATAATTTTCATAACTACATACATATGATTACTCATTACACTTTTCTCTTTATTCTATTTTTTAGATATAATAGTTTCGGGAGTCCATGTTTTCTTAAAATAACCATGGGTTCTTAAATTATGTTGATGTGAGTTATCCTACTAAAATAATCACATCGAAGCATATGTGTAATGAATTTTATTTTCCTACATCTATTTCTAGTAAAATTTTAGGAAAATTATGAGACTAGGAGTTGCGATAGAGTGTAATTCGGGTCTCTGGTTATCCCATAGTAGTCTGTCGAAAAAAATATTATGTTTTCAAATAGCCTGTGGGAGTAGATTTTGTGAAAATGTCTTATAACTCATAAACAGTTTCATTGATCCGAAATATGAGTGCACAATTGCTATCTGGATGGTGGGATTACACTAGGAGTGACTTAAGTTTAGTTGGTGCCAGCATCCAGTGAGAAAACTGGAAAACGGATTAAATATAAATAAAAATATTAAATAAAATTATTTTATTTTTCAAAATATTTATAACTCAAAAAGGTTGACATAGTTTGAAAATAAGATTCCACAGTTGAGTATATGAGGTCATTCTTCCATTAGGCAGAGCCTAACATTTTCCATCACGAACCAACTATGGATAGTATTTTTTGGGACATGAGCATGAAAAAAAATAATTAATGATCATTTTATTTTAAAATCCTTATAACTCATAAATGATAACTCATATTGGAAATAAAAGTGTACCTTTGAGCATGTGGGGGTGTACTTTCCATAGGTAGGTCATAACCTCAATGGGTCCAGGTTGAAGGTTAATATTTATTTTTTGGGAATTTAAAAGATAAATAAAATAGACATAATAATGATATATTTATCCAAAATTATTTTATGTAACTCTTTTTCAAGAAAGTTGTTTCATTTCGTAAATGGAATAGTATAAATATGTTTCAACCCAAGAATACAATAAATTTAGTTTTATTTCGTAAATGAGACATTATAACGATGTGGCATCTCCGAGCAACAAAATTGTGGAAATGTGTATCATCCATTTAGTTGTTTAACAATGATATAGGTCCATTTTCGTGTTCCTGGATTGGATCTATGGCTTTGGAGGAGTGTAATTCTGAAGTGTAGAATGGTGATGTATGACATATCACCACATGTTTCTCCCATCCCCTTCTAAGGATCCCATCATCGATTAGTGTTGCAGACCGAGATTTGATGATTGATGATGGAGAAACTCTATTCTTCTTCGATTGAAATTTTGATTCTAGGTAGGGTTTCTGTTTAATTAAATTTATTTCCCCATTTCTAAAACTCCACAATGAAAACAAATCATTCGAAAAATGTAATGATTTGTGGATCATACATGCTAAATATGGGTTGGGAGAAATTTTGGGATATTCATTGGGAAAGTGGATACATGTGGAACTTGTGATAATTTTTTAATTTGTCATTGAGATGCACTTAAATTATTATTTGGATGGATCAAGGATGACACAAACAAGGCCTAGTCCACCAACCATAAGTTTTCATGTGTGATTCCCACCTCTTTCTCTATTATGAATTCTCTAACATCACCATTATAATAACCCAGAAGGACATCTAAGATCACAGAGATGGAGAGCTTTGATATAGGAAGAGGCTGCAGTGGTAAGCAATGGTCATAGCTCAATGGCCAAAGTGGCGCAGAATGTGGTGACCGTCAATGGTGTGTTGTGGAGGTAGAAGAGGCATCTAGCTGGTGGTCAATGGTGGCACATGGAAGGCTGCCACACAATATCTACAATGGTGCAGGGGTGGCGTGCACTGGCGATCATCCACAATGGTGGATGGAAGGTCCTACAACATCATTTGTGGGTGGTGGATTGGGCTTCCAGTAAAGGTCATCAGTGGTGGCATGAGTGGGCGCAACAATCCGCACTGTGGGGTGCGGCTAGTGGTCACAGTCCCACTATACCGTGCTGGAAACCCGAAGCAACAGTAGTGGGTGGAACGTGACGCTCGCCGAATGGCTCGGGCAGCCCCATATATATGGAACCACAACCCTTCGGGTCAGGGAAGGGCCCATTATGTCCAGGCTAGGCCCTGTAGATATGGTTGGCCTAGATTAGGACACAAATGCATATTTTTTTAACGAATACATAATACTAAATACGTGTATCCAATTCAGATGATGTTTATAGCATTGGGACTTTCGTGAAGAGGAGGTCCTTTTGAAATACCTTTAGTGAGTTTCAATAGAATTAGAGTTATGACTGATGGAATGAGGATTAGATTCTTCCATAATCAAGCACATTATGAGTGTAAATCATATAGGTGGTTGTAATAGGAATTAAGTGAAGAGAGAACCTCAGTGGCCCGATAACTGAGTGGACCGTAGTGGCATGGCAGACGAGAAGACCTTAGTGGCCCAGTAGCCAAGGGAATCTTAGTGGCCAAGATAACTAGCAGTCCTCAGTGGCCTGGTAGTCGTGAGGACCTCAAGGACCAATATCTGAGTGGATCTTATTGGCCCATAAAACTAGCAGACCTCAGTGTCCTGGTAGTCGAGAGGACCTCAGTGTCCTAACAGACAAGTGGACCTCAATGTCCCGACATAACTTAGTGACTCATCAGGGATGTGTTCCTCAATAGTACACACTGTTCCGCATTACGAATGATAATTATTCTTTCTATACATTAGGGTATACATGTGTCAGATGACTCTAGTTACTATATTCACTGTATATCTTTGAGGGTACATTTCATGTATCTCTTTGGTAGTTTTCTTTGTGTATTTCTATATGGTATACATTTCTTGTTTAGGGTCCTTCCTGAGTATTGTTTTACTCACCCTTTTTTGGCATCACTTGCATGTGTCATGTCTTGTGTAGATGATCGATGATTTGAAAGGGACCATGGTGGACTGTTTCTACGTGGTACATAGAGTGACCCGGCAGATGAGATATGCTTCTACAGCATTAGACAAATATTTTTGTACCTACACTTTAGGAGGGGTTTTGTGTGGAGAAGTTCTAGATACTTTTAATTTTATTTTTCTGTTTTAGTTGGGCTGGAATTCTGGCCCTTTTTAGCTTCAGTTTTCAATTTTTGTAACTTGTGAAAATTTACATACTGTAATCACCTATGGGAGGCGGGCTTAGTGTAGTCATTGCATGGGCCCTGGGGGATGGGTCCTGACATTATGGCATCAGAGGAGGTCGGTTATACATTAAGAACCAATAGTCTATGAGTTTTTTTATGGGAAAATGTTAGGTGTTTCAAGTTTGTTTTATAGGACATGGAATCTAGTGTAGGTGCAGTGGTCGACGAATCCATTCACTAGGACTGTGAATTTTGATTTTTGACTCTGTATATGAAAAACTATTTTTAGGAAACAATTATTGTGCATGGAACGTATAGGAATGGGTTGAGTTTTCCATGTTCTTCTTGAGTCATATCACTAGGTATACTCTTTTGATCATGGTACATCTAGTTTTTTTCATGATACAACCCCATATAAAGCCATCTATTATTCCATTGCGTGTTCACAAGGATAATCTGAGTGGTGATGAGATGGGTACATGGGTGTGTTCCAGAGACAGCACCACTGGGTGGGGTATCAGTTATACCACAACATGTGGTGTAGGACAAGGTTCTCTTAGTACCAACAGATGAGATTCACAGGTTGGGAACATCTCATGTTTTTTACTGATAGATACCCCTCAATTTTCGATGTGAGCCCATCCCACAGGCAGTATGGACTAGCTTGAGGTGGTGACTGAGTTTCCCATCTAGTAAGGAAACCATTAAGTCATATGATGGTCCAGGGAGTGAGCCTTTTACATGGCTTAAAGGGGAGATAGTGGGGCTTATCATTCCCTATATTATAATGAAGTGACAATTTTTTGGGAAAATGATGAGATAATTCCATAGAGATGGGTATTTTTCCTTAAAATCTATGGTCTATGCATGACCATGAGATTTTATTGCTTTAGTAGGATGACATGTCGATTGGTGAGTATTCATCGAGGCATATAAACCCTTATAGACAGCCGATGAATATGATTAAACTAGTTCATTACTTGTCGGACCACCGAGTGAGGTGTGTTTAGGTACATTTGATCCATCAATATTCTTTTTTGTATTCCTACCTATACTAGGGTGATAGTGATAACCATTGTGTCTCAATGTCCTTTGGATGAGAAAATTCCACCAATGGATGTGAGAAGTGGAAATGAAAGAAGTTGAAAGTAGTATCCGATACTTGGACATGATAGATGCATTGGAAAAAAGTCTGATGATAGGGGATCTACAGATCATGGCTCATTGGGTGATCCCATTTATTAAAAATATGTAATGATTTTTAAAATATTGTATGGGAAATCTCCGAAGAGATTGTCCATCCCCTCATGCTGATAGAAAAATAGTGGATAAGCACCAAGGGTATAGATAGTTGGGGGAATTGATGGATTTTTATGGAGGATGATGTGGTAGAGGAGCTGGGGGGATTAGTAGGTGGTGGTATAAATTTTGACATGTTACAACCACCACCCCAATATAGACCACATTAGGCTCAGGGAGTTGGAGGACAGGGGGAGGAGTAGCTGCATTCGGTCATAGCATATGACCCATGGGCTCTATGGATGATTCTATGTATGACATGTGTCTACTCATATCTTCCATATTAATAGATATAGGGGATAATAATTCCTTCTTGTAATGAATATTGTTCAATACATAGAGTTTCCAGTTAAATTGTTGACTTGACCCTTACATCAAGATATACATATGGGGGAGACTTGACAAAAAAATTTATGTTGATGGTGTGATCAAACCCATGAGGTGAGGTTTTCATTTGTAACCTGATGATGGTATTATCAAGGCCATACAATGTTAATTCCAATATGGACTGTTCATCTACATTCATGCTCAGATTGACGATTTTTGGAAAAATGATGAAGTATGTTCTTAGAGTTTACATGTGGTATTCCTTGTTTGGAGAAAAGGAAAACATGACTGTAAGGGATAAACTCATGCATATGATGGTGCAGACGATCACACTTGAGTCGGATATCCATACCTAGGGGTAATGGATGTTTGGAGTTTTTAGTTTCCACCATTAGAGGCAGAGTACAAGGATATATTTCTAGAATATATTTCATTTTATTACCTCCCCATAGGGAGATAGACGTATGCATCATTCTAAAACCAGATGTAGAACTAAAATATGCATCAGTATATTGGATGTATTTCTCAAATCATATGGAGCTGGGGGTGTAGGTTAGAGGACATTAATAGTTAGGTCTTAGTAAAACCTCATTTTCGAGGTTATATGTGGAGTACCCACACTATTACAAGGTGACGTGGAGAATGAGTACCCTCTAAAAAAGAGACGATGACCACATCAATCAGTTGAAATGAGAATCCTTTCTCATGGATGGGAATATTCCCGTTAGATTTTCAGCAGTTAAGACATTGTTTGACAAGTGACTCGTTCATGAGTTGGTAGCAGTAGACTTCACATTGATGATTTGGCGACAATACCATATGGGACACTGGAATAACATCTACAGAAACCACAATAGTCAGATGTAAATATTCTCTCAGATGGATGTAAACTTGAGATAGAGATGATGGTTGAGGTTCCTCTATGATTATGACTCTAATGTAGATTGTACTTCTAGTAAATGGAACATTGTAGCATATGCTCTCAGTAGGATATCCAGTTCAATGATATTGAACAAGGAAATAGTGAAAATGGCCTTATTTTAGTTATCATTCCTTGATAGAGATGATGTAGCTTAACTTCAATCAATGGTTGTTACCCATCCACTCTTAAAGTGATTCAGGGAGGCATAGCTCAATGGTACCAACATTGGGCCTTTACAAGCCCATTTTTCTATAGTGAAGACCTCTAATGGATATTCAAAAGGTGGGAAACACGTTGTTCCTTTCAGAGGATGCATGGTAGTAGCAGTGGATTCCTAGAGTGAAGAGATGCATTTTGATATGTATGTGGGTGTCAAGGTAGACACCGGGGGTGGTAGAATAGGTTGAAGCTCGACTTACCTTCTGATATAAAATCTATGCACCTGTTTAATCAGTTTCACTAATTCTCAAAACACCATTTCAATCCCCAATAATTTGAAGGGGATTATAATTTTTTCCTTGGGGTTCCATGAAGGGTGTGAGAAATAATATCGATAGAATTAATGATAGGTTTATCATGTACATCCATGGGATATGGAACCATATTGGTAATCATTATCCAACTCAACAAGTCATTCGCATCATAGATTTTTTGGAACAGAGTTCTGTAGAGAAATTGGAATACCATAATGTGAAAGAGATAGTTCAACTCCATGGAGTCCCATCAACGATAGCCTCATATCTAGGAGCATGATTGTAATCTCAATTGTGGAATGGATTAGAGGAGGTATTTTGGACTCATCTATGCTTGAGGAAATCATTCCACCAACTGAAATATGGCTAGACAGAGTATACCATTCAAGTCCTTGAGGACATGTTTCATGATTATATCCTGAATTTTGGCCATAGTTGTGGGGATCTCCTAACATTGGTGTATTTTATATACAAATAAGTCTACCAATCCACCATCAGTATGGAACCATTCAAGGACTTGTATAGGCGACCCATTAGGTCACCACATTGTTGGACTGACCTCGAGGTGTTAGTGCTTATGGGGCCACAGTTGGTGCAGGCTACTACAGAGAAGGTGCATGTCATCAATGAGTGGATGAAGACTACACCGAACTATCATCAAGCTTATGCTAATAGGAAAAGAATACCCTTGGAGTTCATGGAGGAATACCATGTGATCCTAAGAGTCTCTCCTTAACATGGGACATGATGATTAGTCCATGGTTATTTAGACCTCGACGAAGGGGATACTTTTGCAATGTTCCTGAAGGATATCGAGTATCGATTGGAGATGATCCTATGTAGGTGATCTATTCCTATAATTTGTGTTCTTTGGTAGCACTTGAATCTCTATGAGGGTACATGGGAGGGGCGGCTTAGTTTCATGCTCGAACAACCATCTGTTTCAGAATCCCCTTATTTCGATTTTAGGGTCATGAATCATTAATGTGGGGATGATTTAATGACTCATATTCTACAGGTTTTATTTCTAGAAAATTTCTATGAAAATTCAATGACCTGAAACTTAAACATATGGTAATTCTGAGGACCATTGCACCTAGAATGGTATATCAAATATTAATATATTTTTAGATAATTTTCGAGAGATGTTTTATGAAAAACTAGTATAACACATAAACACTTTCTCAGATCCAAAATCTGAGGGAACTGTAGTGTTTAGGGGGGTGACTTATGTCTAGTTGGCATATGCCACCAACAAAAAAACCTGAAAATGGAATAACCACAAATAAAATTATTAAATAAAATTATTTTATATTTCAATTACATATAACTCACAAAAAATGAGTCAGATTGAAAATATGAGACCATCATTGAGCACATGAGGGAGTTTTTTTTCATTAGGAAAAGCTTGACATTTTTTGGCGTGGGCCAACAATTGAATGTAGTTTTTGGACATGGTCATAAATAAAAAAATTAAATGAGGAATATTTAAATTTTACATCTTTCTAACTCAGAAACAGTAACTCGGACTGGAAATTTGAGAATACCATTGAGAGTGTAGGGGTGTTCGTTCCTTAGGTGGGGCCTAACCATGACTGGCATAGGTTGAGGGTAAAACTAAATATTTGGGTGTTTAAAAAAATTTATCATATGAATGTTTATTTTATACAAAAATATCTCACTGCAACATAATGTCGAGCCATATATTTCATTTCATAAATGAAATAGAATTACGAAACTGAAACTCATGTGTAATATAAATTCTTTTTCATTTCATAAATTAAACAACCTAATGATGTGGAAATTAAGTGTAACAGAAACATTCAAAGAATTTTTTCATTTAGTTGTTTAATAGAGATATGAGATCATTGGCACAATCTTATATTGGCTCTGGGATACTGGAGGAGAGGCATTGGAATGTAGTGAATGGTGATGAATGATGGATAACCACATGTTCATCCTTCCAATTTGAAGTATCTTATCATTGAAGAGAGTTTCATATTGATAATTGATGAACAATGGTTGAGAAACTCCATTCTCCATCGACATGAGATCTGATTCCATGTAGGTCGTCTGTCTAATTAAATTTCATTCACTATTTCTAACTCTACTGGATAAGGTTAGGTTATTCAACAAATTGAATTATTGTTGGATCATGAGTGAAAAATATGGGGTGGGTTTAATTTTGGGATATTCATCGGAATGTGGATCCATGTGAACTTTTGATGTGATTATAAATTCTTCATTTAGCCCCCTTAAATTATTATGTGGACAAATCAAGTCCAACATGAAAAATGGATGATCATTCCACCTTGTGTGTTCATGTGAGTTTCCCACCTCGCTTGATAATATGAATTCCCAAAATTCAATACCACAACAACCCGAACGGAATTCTAAGATCTCAGATATGGAAATGTGCAGTCTAGGTGGAGACCGTTATTGAAAGGAGAGGCTATTGATTGATGGAGACGGTGGAGCAGAAGGCAGTGCATGTTAATGGTGCATTGCAGTGGTGGAGGTGGCCAATGGTTGGAGGTTGTGGGTGGAACAGGGAAAGCTGTAGCTTAATATATGTGGCCGTATAGGGGTGGACCACATCACGATGGTAGATGGAAGGGATTGTGGCATCAGCTGCGGGTGGTGAGTCATGCCGTTAGTAATGGTAGGCGATTGTGGTGTGAGCAGTCATAGTGTGACACACCACACCATACGGCTAGAGGATGCATTCTAACTAGACCAAAACAGCAAATCAAGGAAACATCCGTAGGTGGGATGCGGTGCCTGCCCATTAGGCCGGACCCGCAGCACAACCCGTCTAGGCCAGGCTGCCCCATCAGGCCAATCCCATAGCCAAACAGTCCAGGCCAGGGACGAGTTGGTCCAGGCTAGGCCTAGCAGACCGTGTAGGTCCTGGTTCGGGTCGGTGGACCCCATTTCGAGTACGGTATGTTTGACCATGTCAGACTAGATCCAGACCCAACTGACCCCTTTTTGGAAAAAACAGAAATAACATCTAAATTGTGCATCCAATTGATGAATTGTATTCGGTAATGGGACCCTCGTCATGTGGTGATCATTTTTGATACTACAAGTGATTTTATATGGAGGTTGAGTTATGACTAATGGATTGGGGAGTAGATTATCCCAGAGTGAAGCACATTATGAGTGGAAATCATGTGGCTAACTATGACAAGATGTATGTGACGAGAAAACCTTAGTGGCTCAGTAGATGAGCAGGCTCAATAGCCCAGTAGACGAGCAGACCATAGTGTCTCAATAGACCTCAGTGACTCATCAGATATGATTCTATCAATAGTACAAGATATTCTTCTTTACGATTGAAAATATTTCATTCTATAATTTTCGTTATACTTGTATAAGCTGTCTCTAGTGTCTCTCTTCACTATACATCATAGAGGTTACACGTCATCTTCCTCATTGGTATTCAACTTTGTGTTCTTAATTTATGTATAACTTTTTGGTTTGGGGTACCTACTGAGTATTTTTTAGTCACCCGTACATAATCATCACCCGCACATGTCTTGTATTGTGTATAAGATTGACACTTTGATGGAGTAATTTGGTAGACATGAAATAAGTGGTTATTAGAGTGACCAAATAGACAAGACTTGCATCTACAACTTCAAATTGTTGTAATTTTATATAAAATTCATGTGGGGTTTTCTGCAGTGGATTTCCATAGACATGAACATTAACATTTATATTTCAATTGGGCTTCTATTCTTCCCAGTTTACATTTTGTTTTCTACTGTTTTATCTATAGTTTGTTTACATAGTGTATTCTACTTCCAAAATCATTTTCATGGATCTATGTGTGTGTGTACAGATACATAGGAAAATTCCTTACATTTTTTTGATATTCCTACTTGGTTCTAATCACCATCCCTTGGAATATGGGAGGCCGTCGTGGGGTAGTCACGATATCGACCTCGAGGGACGAGTCATGACAATATTATTCTTTTGAAGCATGATATTTATTTTTTTCACCCTCCCTTGGAGTACATTGACAATAGTAATAAAGAAGTGGCATCTTATTTGAATTGTGACCTGATCAATGTGGTTTTATACAATCTTGCTTCATATGATCAAAATAACCACATAGAAAAATCATAGCGTACTATTTATTCAAGTAGGAAAGTAGACTGATCTCATGATTTAATTATAAGATATACCAACACCACGAGAATTGATGCCCCCCTCCACTATATTATGGTATATGAGTTTCCACATAATCTTATATGAATAAACTGGTTTCCACAATATATGATTTATGAGATGTCTCTTCCAGAAATCACTATTCTGTTTACCACTTCTATATAATACATTATACAGAGGATGTATAACTTTATAAAATAACTGGATTCGTCCTCAACACAAACAAAAATATTCTTTCAAAGGGACCCATGTAAAATATTCTTGAGAAAAGAGGTCTCAATTAATAAATTTATCTTCATTAGATGTTATTCAAAATATTCTCATTATTCCAATATAAATAAGTATATTGTTCAATAAATTAAAAAAATTCAAAGATATAATAGTTTCTTGAACAATTATACAAAATCCTCTAATGACATGGCTTGGTCCAATTTATCATGAATGACTATATCCAACCAATAGAATTATAAATACCACAACTTATAAATTGCCTACATCACTATTTAATCAAATAGTGATCCATGGAAATCAATAACTTGAGTCATCCTATTCAGGTGCATTTTGGATTTTTTGGGTTTAGAATCCCCCAAAAAGAGGGTTCATTAAACATATGAAATTGAACTGAATGGTTAACCTGTATTGGTTAATAATTTAAATTCCCTCTTTAATATGCCTCAATATAATGGAATGTACTTTGGACCAATTTATTATTCAGCTACCGATTATGTGAAACCACATTATCATTAGCCACTTCTGGTTGGTTTTGATATGGCATGCCCAGTACCATTCTATATAACAAAATCAAACTCCATTTGAGTATTTATCTCTATAAACGAAAATCATCGCTATATCAATTTACCATGTAAATTTTTTCCACCACAGTTTTTATAAATAATAAACCATGTTATCCATTTTTTAAAACCCCCCATAAAGGCTTTTCCAAATCAAAATATTTGAAAACATTATAAATAAATATTTAAAATTATTAACTCCAATCATTTCCATAAATTATTAACACAATAATAAAAAATGAATACCTAGTGGGAATTAATACTATCAATTAATGTAATGCATCTCACACTAGATAAACCCATGATGTTGAGGTGAAACTCACATAGATGTTTTAAAAAACTGTCTTGTACCCAAACTACATATTAACTTGAAATACAGTATAAATAGGTTAGATAAACAATTTTATTTTCTAGCATTAATTTTTATAAAATCATACTCTTTAACACCATCCTAATAAATAGACTATCATCGATAGTGAGGAAAAAATGATACCCAAAAATTGAACTACCTAAAAAATGTTGTAACTAAAAGATATTATCCGCAACAAAATATGATACAACTTGTTTCATCTCACACCTGTCCCTTTCTATTGGGAAGATGATATGGCTATTACTAGGCTTTGATGACATATCCAATACACCAAACATTAGAAATAAAAGTCAGTGGACTCAAAAAATTTGGGTGATGATTTTCCATTTAAATATAAATCTGATAAACCACAACAATAACAACAATAAAACGTATATATGTTGCATGAATAAAAAAATATAACTCAAAACATAACCATAACAACAACCATATTAGGGTTCAAGAGAAACCCATGTTACATATGAAAGGGAGAACTAATGAAAAAAAACCTAATGTCACCGAAGACATCAAACCAACAACTCCCAGCCTTCATTACGATCCAACTCAATAAGACATGCCCAAAGTATCATGTTGCATCACTAATGAACTCAAATACCTTTCCTTTTACTATATATTTATTTATGAAATTGAAAAATTCATATCACTCTCCAGGTAAGGGTTGACTAAAATTGCATAGAATTTCTCTTATGAAATCACAACTCATGACACATTGAAAAAACATTATATTATACTTCTATAAAACATTTTGAACAATTTTGAAAAATTTAATACTAACGAAAAAAATTGAATGACGAAAATTATAAAAAATACTTCAAAACATTTATCAAATCCATATGTCATACCCATTCCATGGTTCCAAACATCTAATAATCTGCACATGAAGGCATAGGTGACAGTTCCATACCCCTGAGTGGTCTCTTATTGATCAACTAGGTCATCAAAAGGTAACCAATACCAGGTTACCCAATGGAACACACCGCTTCTATAGGGTCTTGTATAATGAAAATGACCTCACACTAATAATTATTCAATAACCCATTTCAAATGATTAAAAAAATATTTCTTCTATTAATACATTTCCACAAACAATTTTCAATGTATCAATTCAAAACCGTCATTTTAATATTTCCATTTTAGTATTTTTCAACAATGATTATTTTTCATTAATCCATCTAATTTCCAAAATATTCATAAGACAATCACATAATAGGATTTCCATGAGAATCACACAATCATTTCACAATGATTTCTAGAAAAACATTTATTTTAAACTAATCCTTCAATTTATAATTACCTAGAATTTAGAGTGAATACACCTACCTCACCAATTTTATAGAAAACAAATAATGTCATAATGATTCTCTAGAAATGATCAAAAACCACCTTTATTTCCCAATATCTGTCCATAATACTTCAAAATTCCCATTTATATACAAGGATCTATACCCATGTGATTAGTTCTATGATTTCAGGATAGAGAAGGAGAAGATATATACGATCAAAATAAATTATGTAAGACTTTCTGATGAATATTGATCTCCAATAGCCTTTAAAATTCCAAAACATTTGCCCAAATTGAATAAAATATAATCTTATACATTTGTAGAAAAATGAGCTAATTTTATGTGGGAATTAGGTTAAAAATTTGACATAAAATAATTAATTATAATTAGATCCACTAGTTTTGGATGGCCAATTGTATGCTACATGGTTCTACTTTCCAATTTATCTGATTGTGCGACAATAATGAGAGTGGTATTATCTTAATAACACCCCTCATGAAGTTTGAAAAAACTATGTGATGGCTATGTGATTCCCCACTGCTTCAATGTTTAAAATTTTACTAGGTAATCCAAATGGTTTGGCTAATTAAAGCACCAATCATGTTCCTACACAATGATCAATGTCTTACCATACATGAATTTTTATAGTTGTTGTATAGTTTCTACTAAGTGTTCTCAGACTGTGTGCCTCTAGAAAAGACTCCAAGTCATTCCAAAACACCTATAAATCTCCCAAAGTATAACCCAATCATTTAATATAAACAAAATAAATAAATAAAGTTCATATACCTATTATTGGGGTGATTCACCACCCATACCTTAAATAAAACCATACATATGTGTCTCATAAAATCAACAGCATTCATCCTATCATCATTGCATAAAATGAAAAAAGAAATGGGTTTCAATGAGATTAAATCCAAACATATACATATGTTATTGATATAATTTATAAGACGTTTCATGACATGTCCCTTGAGGCCTATGACAAGACTACCCCAAACCAACCTTCCATAGGCCAGGGGATAGCAACTAGCAACAGAAATGCGTATCCCTATAAGGAAAGGAATTAATTTTAATCCTTTAAAAACATGAAATCCAAGATCACAACAAGATGTAACCACGAAGTATAATACTATAAATAAATGTGTACTTAATGTAAAGGGGTCGGAATAAAAGACCAACTAGAATGTACATGTACAATTTAAAGAGAGAACAACTACAGGAATGTCCACCGAGGATCCAACCTGAAGGGTTGGTACAATATATGAACATAAGACAATTTACCATGTCATGTAAATGGTCCACCTATGAGCAATGTCCAGTACTAGCTTCCATAGCCACGGTCAATGTTGTATGTCATCTCCACAAGACACCATAATTTGCAAGAATATCCCATGTAGGGCTGAGTATAGAAATACTCAGTTGGGACCCTGAGACCCATAAAGGTCTCCCAGAGTCCCACAATGGATAAACCACAAAACAAGACCTCGATCAGAAACCACGATGAAGTCACCAACTCAACTTAGATATATGACCATTTATATACCTATATTATCAAAATATAATTGTCTCATTCATGATGAAACATAAGTCTCCAACTATTAATCCATTTTCAAAACTGATCCATGAGGGAAGAATACCACAAAGGTAAAACAACGATGGTAACACCAAGAAGGTAACACGAATAATGTACCCCATGAAGGTAAATGTACCTCAAAGGTAGAACCACAAATGTAACACCACAAAAGTAAAGCTACCACAAAGGTAACACCATGATGGTAAATGTACCACAAAGGATACACCACGATTGTAAAATACTAAACTCACACCCGTTATATATCTTAAGTATGGAATTACATATGATTACTCATAAATCTAGATCATCTTATTCTGTCTAGAGGCTCTATTGCTGACCCAACTAGGATCGATAGGTGCTGACCCACATAGATTCTCTTGGAGCAGACCCACCCAGGACTGATAGATACTGACCCACAACAGATCGCTATGTGCTGACCCAAATCATATTGATAGATGCTAATCCACATAGGATCGATGTCCATTCATCATGTTACATCCACCCCCCCAATTCTCTCCCTATGCACATTTGATTTCGAATGGATCCGATACTCAAGACATTGGTCAGACATGAACCACTGCCGAGTTCTACAATGAAGCATCCCAAAGGACCACCATGTATTACGAGTTCCAATGCGACATTCGATGCATCAATCGGACCACTGGTCTTTCACTTATAAGCTTCTAGGTACTGAGGGCCCTATTGGATTCAGGCTCGATCCAACGTGGTCATACACCAACTCTCCCCAAAACTTAAGTGGAGTATAAAAATGTACTATCTACCTCCATGAATCATAGTTTTTCATATGGTTTGTCAAACAGATACCATGTTCACATGTTATGGATCATTTAGAGAAACTGGGCCAAGAAGCGTCTGGATCTAGTCCAACTTGGTCCGACTGACCCTGCCCGACCGGTATGGGTCTCTCCTGGCCCTATTGGGTTGGCCGGCAGAGCGGACCTATCTTCGTGAGTGGGACGACCCATTGGGACAGCGTGGCCTGACCCATAAAGGGGCGAGGCATACCAGGATCACATGGTCGGTCCCGTGAAGGGCCGCATCCCGCATGGCTCGTTCAATCTAGCCCACGAAGTGGTGTGGCATGCTGGGCTCACACAGCCCGGACCGTGATGGGTGGTGGCCCGCTCGGTGGGGAGCCACTAGCTGGCACAACAGGAGAGATTTACCCCATCCTCTCTAACAGCTATGTCGTCCGAGTAATGGAGCGGCGATGCTACCTCACGCTACCTAGTCGATATGGGACCCGTATGGGTGGGTCCCTCCTTCACCATAGTTTTGTGTCGTGGCCGTCTCCAGAAAAACACGATGGCATGTCGCACCGCCTCCACCTATGGCTGGCTAGTGCCAACCATTGTTGTACGTCTTGACTACAGTCGTGGCCTTCTCGATATGTGACGCATGATGGCTCTCCTGCATCACTTTTTTTTCTGGAAAATTCTGGCCACCATTTTCACACACCAGTATCTTTTATTGGTGTTTTCATGCAAATGCTACACCAGTGGTCTTCCAAGGGTAACCAGGTGATTTCTGGTGGCCCGTTATTCTGTCTAAATTTTCAAACGGCCTCCCCGGGACACCCTCCTTGCTTCTTGACCATCCATTCTGGTTTCCATCCAATCCATGTAAAAATCACAAAAATAACGCAAATATCAACAATGTTTTGGAGGGTTCGGGCCTTCTTCGTTGGGCATGTGCCCTCCGTATTATCTTGATAACCTAAGGGGAGAATAGGATTCAACAAACTCTTGAAATTAAAACAATATAAATCCCTAAATCAAGATCATTAGAGATTTTCTGTATTTGAGGAAGAGTAAGTGTTCATCAATTCATTATTCGGTGGCGCTCATCACCATTCTGTGTAATAGTTCCAATCCTCCATGTGGTTGGAATCATGGTATTTTAACATAGCTTTATCTCTCGGTGATGTCAATCCAACACCCCTCCCCAAGATATATATAAATAGGATGGGGAAGAGTTGGGTAACACCATTTGGAATTTATGAGGATCATTTAATAATGAACCTTTCTAATTTCAACAGTGTGGTTACAAAAATTGAGGATTCAAGCAAATTAATGGCATGACATGTCATTGGTCCCACCATGGCCACTCATCTATTGGAGGAAATGAAAACAGGTAAATAAAAATAAATTTTTTATTTTATTATTATTTTAAACTTTAAAAATCTATTTTTTTCTCTCAACCTACTATGGTTGAAGTGAATCCTACCTTGATCGAATCTCAGTGCTACAGATTCAATGCTCCCCTCATATTTTTAATTTAAGCACGTGTTCAAAAGAAAGAAAATGCCACTCAGTCATTTATTGAACGTACCGAAAAATTGTTCAAAAATTCAATTCTGGAACACTTGGCCTCAGGATCCATTGCCGTCAATTTTCATAACTCTTAATAATTAAATATAATTAAATATATTATATTGAAAATCCTGGTATTTAAATTCTCTCCACCATAGGGCTTTTCCCCCAAAATCTAGAACATAAAATAAGTAATCAATTGGGTATACTAAGCATGAAATGAGCCTCCCACTCTAATGTGCTCTCCTGGAGGTTCCCGTGTTACCAGAAAATGTGCACCAGAGGTATCGATCATCCATATAGGAACCACTCCTGTCGATTCTTCATCTCTACTAGAACCTTCATAAACGTCTCCCCATAATCATGGTCAAGCTCACCATGGTCGATGATGTGATATGGTCCATGCACGTATATCCTATACTAGGATACATTGAATATTTCATGAATCTTCCCTAATGGTAAGCCACCTTTCCAATCTACTGAAGTATCATAAAATGTATGATAATCCTCAGTGAGTGTTTTTCACCTCGGCCAAATCTCTGTTGTCCCAATCAAGGGGAGACTCGAAAAAATACACAGTCCCCCTTAGGAACCTCCAGAGGTATCTGTCTCATTTCAGCATAAGAATTATGTATTCTCTATGAAGTCTTCATCCACTCCTATATGATCTACACCTTCTAAGTGGTAGCCCATACCAACTATGGACCCATAAGTGCTGACTCCCCTGGGTCTCACCAACATAGAGGTGATATTCAAGGCCATCCGTACAAGGCCTCGAATGGTTCCATAATGATGGTGGGGTGATAGTTGTGGTTTTATGAAAATTCCCCCAAGTACAAGTGATCCTCCCAAATATGGCCAAAATATAGGACGCAAGAACATTGCATGTCCTCGTATGTTTGAATGGTCAACTCCATCTGGCCATCCATCTGTGGATGAATGGAAGTGCTCAAACTTTGCTACATCTTGAATGCATCCTATAATCCCATCCACAACTGGGATATAAAACAAGTGTCATAGTTAGAGACAATCGTTGATGGCACCCCATGATGTTTTACAAACTCCTATACATAAAAGAATCTCAAGCCCTCTACTAATCCCTTTTCTCATATGGGTACAAAGTTGGACACCATGGTGAGTCGATAAATGATCACCCATATGGAATCATGTTCCTTATACATAGGTGGAAGCCCTATCACAATGTATAGGGAGATACCATCCCACTTCCACTCCAGCAAATATAGTGGCTACACTAATCCTGTTGGAACCTGATGCTCGACCTCCACTTGATGACAAATGAGGCATCATGAAACAATCTCTTCCACTTTTTTTTTATCCCTTACCACCTTTGGTGATGTCTAAGGTCCTGGTATATCCTCTACAAACCAGGATGTACTACTAGAGGGGACATATAAAACTCTTACAGCACCTACTCCTGTAGAACAACTGCTACCATGGGGCATCCTCTACAGAGGATGACGTGCTCCCCACCTTTAGAAAATCCGTTAGGTTCCTATCTTGAGGATATCTGGGCACATCAATACTCACAGTTAATGTCCCCAAGGAGTGCCTCCAGAACTCATTAAATAAGTGCGGGAGTGAAAATCATAGACTAGTGGTATTCTTCCCCATCTCTATCCACAAAGTATATCTACAACGCCGCTAGATGCTATGTTTCCTCACTCAACAGCTGTATACCAGACCTCTTGATGGGTTCATCTTCCACTATGTTCCCCATCCTAAGAGTGTAGACTATCTCATAGTCATAGTCTGAGAGGAACTCTATCCATCATCTCATTATCAGGATCAGATCCTTATTTTAAAAGATATTCCTCAGACTATTGTAATCAGATTAAATAGTAATCCACTTTCCCATCAAGAAGTGTCACCACATTTTCAGGGTGAAGACCACTACTACTAACTCTGGGTCATGGGTGGCGTACTTCATCTCATGTTTTCTCAGATTTCAGGAACCATATGAGATCAATTCTCCCTCCTACTTCAGGACACGTCCATGTCCAGTCCAATATGCATCATAGTAGACTACATACACAAATCCCTCTTCTGTTAGCCTCAAGATGGGTCCACACGAAGGGTTTTACCATCTTTTTTAGTGCTAAAATGTGTTCTACAATACTATAAAAGACATGTATTAATCTATGGTAGAATCCATCCAATCCTTGGAAACTTTGCACCTCAGTTACACTCCATGGTGTCTCCCAAGAAAGAATTACCTCTATCTTTTTCAGATCTTCCGTGACTCCAACCTTCGAGATAACACATTCTAGAATGTGGATCTCCCATATCCGGAACAAGAATTCAAGAGCTTACAATAAATATAGTTCTCTCGATGTCTATCCAACACTATCTGAAGATGATAAGAATGCTCCTCCTCCGACACTGAGTATATTAAGATGTTTTCAATGAAGACCACCTTGAAGATATCGAGATATGGATGGAAGATCATGTTCATGAGTCCCATGAACACTTTTTGGGTGTTGGTGATGTTGAATGGATTAATCAAGAATTCATAGTGGCTATACTGACATTTGATGGATGTCATCTGTACATCCTCCACTCGTACCCGGAGTTGATGATTTCCTAATCTGAGGTCAATTTTAGAAAACTAGTGAGATCCACATAGTTGATATTAAATATCATCAATCCATGGTAGTGGATACTTATTCTTCATGGTCACCTAGTCTATGAGTCAATAGTCCATATACAGTCTCAGAATCCCATCTTCGTTCATGGCGAACAAAATCGACACTAACCATGGAGAAACACTAGGCCTTATGATCCTCTTCCACTGCAAGTCCTCCAACTATTTCCATAACTCATAAATCTCCACAGGATCCTTTCGATATTCTGGCATAGATATAGGTTCCATCCTGGGGTACATGTCGGTCTAAAATTCTAGCTCTCGGCATAGCGGTAGTCTGTAAACATCATCAAGAAAGACATTAGAATACTAGTCCACAACTATAGGATATATTGGATTTTCAACATCAACTCCTCTAAGGGTAAAGATAGACAACTAATGTGTGATCAATTGTACCCTCTTATGGGTAATTCAATCTAGTACTGTAATGGTTCACTTATCACTAGTGAAGGGAAATCTAGTTCCATACTCGTAAACACACCGCACCATGTTCCTAATACGGTCAATCTGAGCATGGACTATGGATAACCAGTCCATACCCAAGATGACATTGCAAGGCCTTAAAGCCACTACAAGAATATCCCAACTGACGATCCTTCCACTTAGAGTAAGGTAGCATTGCTGGCTCTAGGGGTAATCATTGAATCCCCTCCCGTTAGAGTCTCTATCCCTAAGGATCGATCCAATGGCTCCATCGGAAACTCTGAGCTCCAAATGAGGTATTTGAAAATAAAAATGTTACTAGAATCTATGTATATTAGTACTGCATCAAGGGTGGTGTAGACATAGATCATACCTATAATCATCTCTAGAGTGTCATGGTCATTGGCCTCAGGTGCATGTAGATGAGCACATCCCTATCCTCCTTCTCCCCAGGATGCCCTCCTCACTCCTTGAACCTCCGTTCCAGGTTCCATCATACCAGAGTAAAATTTCCTCAACGAACGCATATATAAAAAAAGTAGAGTATAGTTTAGGCCTTATTTGTTTGTCACACACCCTCCTTGATAGCAGGATAACATGAGGGGTGAATAAGATTCATCATTCTCTTGAAATTAAAACAAGATAAATCCCTACCTCTTGTCCATTGGAGAACATCCATGTTTAAGAAGATTTTGTGTTCGTCGATTCATAATTTGGTGGATCTCTTAACCATTTGCTATAACTCGTCTCATTCACCAAGTGGTTAGCATCACGGTATTTTACCAGAGCTTCGTCGCTTGGTGATGTCATGGTAACACCCCTCCCTAAGAATCATATAAATAATATGGGGAAGAGGAGGGTAACAACGTTAAGAATTTTTTAGGTTCATTTTATAAGGAACCTTCTTAATTAAAACGGTATAGATACAAACATTGAAAAGTCAAGATAATTAATGGATTGAAATTTCATTTTTCATGCCACTGCTACTCATACATTGGAGGAAAATAAAATAGAGAAATAAAAATAACATGGATATTTTATTGTTCTTTTAAATTTACAAAATCATTATTTTTCTACCAACATACTATGGTTGAAGTGAAGCCTCCTTCAAGAGAATCCTAGATTTGAGGATTCAATGGTGACCTCAGATTTTAATCTGACCAGCAGTACAAAATATAGAATATTATGCTCACATGATTATTTAATGTACCTAAAAAACATAAAAAATTCAATCTAGGAACACCAGGCCTCATAATCACACTCCGTCACTTTTCACAAACTAATAATAATTCCATATAATTACAAATATTACATAGAAAATCAGGTCCTTTATATAAGAGGTACCATTATAACATATCTAATGATGCATTCATATATGGAAATTAATTTTAAAATCTATTGTATTATTTCTTGGGAAAATAAACATTTCATTTTGAAATAATATATTTGTAATCTATAATTTATGGAATGTTAAGAAATACCAATTATTTTAATATAATTATGGAATCTTGTAAATAAATATTCAAATAAAATAATTTTCATGACATCATAAAATGGTGTTCAATCCATACAGATTAAAAATAACATTCTTTTTCACTTCTCTAAAGAAAGTCAAATGGTACCATACAAGAAATATTAAAAATGTACTATTTAAAACCATTAGAAATATATTTAATTTTATAGAAAATTCAGTTTAAGGAATTATTTAAATTTATATGAGATCATACAAGAAAACAATTTAATTAATATGGACATGGAGGTGAAATATTCCCCACTATAAAAGAGGTATAATGTCGGTTTCCCCATAAAAATATTCTTTTTTCCTTTTTTGGGTATCATCCTTTGGAAAATTTAAAAGAAAACACATAATCCAAATACCTAAACAAAGAAGAATAAAAAATATGTTTCTTATGAAAACATGATAATATAGTACTACCAATGGTACTTTGATCATAGAAAATCCTGAAATAAAAGGAGATCATATCATAAAACCCTTACCACTTTGGAAAACATAGAATCATTACTCTCGTGAAAGAAACAAAATGAAATGAAACGTTAAATAAAATGAATATAAGGATATTAAAGGTATAACATATAATATTGGTATTATATACCCCTTATAAAATACTATAGTTTAATGACATAACATATGTCACAAAGAAAGAAAATTTCATACGAATAACCATAAACTTATGTCTTAATTCCATCATAACTACTATAACCTCATGTATAATAATTTTAGAATAATTATAATTTTATATAATTAGCGAATAAATAATTTTTGTTTCATATATTATACACTTATAACTTTTTGAGACCCTTTTATTCAAATTCTTTATTCAAGTCATTGTTTTCAGGTGGTAATTATTCCATTTTTTGGAATGTTTTGGTTTGAAAATGTTCATACATGCATAGTAGGGATGGTTTTATAATATACATAATCGTAATCTGGATAAATGTATCAATTATATAATAATTATAAAAATACTTATAATCATCCATCATCATCAAAGATACAAAAATAAATTACATCGTTAATGGTGATAGTAGTCCATACATACACATAACACCATTTCCATTTTAAAATTAATGTTATAAAAAATAAATATATAAAATATTGTCATTCCATAAAAATAATTATAAAATATATATAATATATATATAAATTAAATCCATTAATATGTGTATCCATGTGAGGCAGTACTTAGAAATGAATTACATCACCACGATGAGGTGAATGTTTGTGCTTACACACGAGTGATAATTTTCATTTTTTATGAGAAGGAAATGTTATAGTTTAGTTAATATATTTTATTTATAGAAATTTATTTACATCATAAACAACATATATTAAAAATAACTTCATCATAAGTGATGGACATGAATGGTAGGGATTGAAAATGAAATGCATTGCTACATGAAGGTGGTAGTCCACATGTACACTTGAGCGATGATTTTGTTTTCCATTTTGAAGAAAAATATATGGGCGACATTAATTAAATAATCATAATAATATCTCAACATTTTGGACATTAATTTTCATTTATATTGGAATTCTTAAGATAGATTTAAAGCATGTAGAAGATGATGTAAATTGAAAACACGCAGTTAAAATGATTATCTCTTATTTGTGAACCCACCATAAGATCTCTCCTTAAGGACAATAAGGATGGTATATTGAAGAAAAAAGAATCTATATAAATTTAAGAAGCATGTTTATAATTTTTTATGTTTTTTTAATATATGTTTTAAGGATCTATATGGAGAAGAGGATAGGATGTGTCCTTATATAATTGAGGGGAGGGTAACCATTATAAATATATGAAATATTATTATATAATATATTTGGGACTCATGTAAAATTGATCCAAAATTATATTTATTTTAATATGTGATGAAATTTTATTAATATAATCATACTATTAAATTTTGATAGATTTAGATTTAAATTAAAACCTTAAAATTTGTAACAACCCATTAGTAAACAATTATTAACCATGATAACAAGTTTTTCTATCTTAACGTTTTATAAATTTACCAATATGTTAAAATTTTGGTCACACATGAAAAATGTAAGTCCGTATAAACCATATAACATTTCCCTTTTACTATTTAAAATTGTTTATGGTTTTACAACAATTTAATTAAATATAATTAAACATTAAATACCATTTAAGTAATTTTAGTGACTATTCAAATATTTTATCACTAAAAAGATCAAAATATATATGATATTAGATTATTAAGTCCATTAATTTAAATTATATATTATATTAAAATTCATTTGACTTCATAATTAATCAAAAATTATTACTTTTGATGTTTTTATAATCATTTTCAATACAATTACCCTAAACATAATTCGTTAGATCCTTTTTTGAAATTCTCAAATCATTATTATAGACGATTAAAAATCATCCATTATAATCAAAATATATTACCCTTTTCTACTATATTTCCCCACATTTAATAATTATTGATAAATATTGTCAAAATTTCTTCTTAATATGTTGTCAAAATGTGCCTTATTATAATGAAATTTACACAATATATTGGATGGAACACACCACATGTCCCCATGTGCACCATAAAGTATGAAATAGAGCTTTCTAGTGAACTCTTTCACCATTATTATACTTTATCTCTACTAGTGAGAATAAAATTCTGGATTCCTTCATGTGGTTGAGGTCTCCACCCACATATGTAGGTTATGTGCTGGTTCTTTTCCATGCGAGTAGATGCACCATTTTTTGGAATAAAGGCCCAAAATAATTTATTTAGGGATATAATTTCCACTCCATACAATAACACTAAATAAAATTCATCAAATCACTTTTTAAACATCTCACATCATCACTCTAAATGATTGAAAACAATCCACGATAGAAAATTTATGAACAATATATGCTTTCTATATAATTCATATAATGTATGATAATTGATAAAAGACTCTAATTTTATAATTATAATGATTATTCTACTTATATTAGTGTCTAAACATGTGTCACTTTGTTCTATTACATGACACATTTTTTAAAAAATTGATTATGATGTAATAAAATATGATTTTATTTGGAAGAGTTGTTTGAAATTTAAATTCAAAAATCAAATGAAGAGGTTGGATATTAGGATGATTCAAAATATCATTTCTCATGTGTAATGAATAAGGGGTCCATGTATGGGTTTCATATTAGAGTCTATTAATTATAAATACATGATAATTTTTCATGGGTTGGATATTATATTTTATTTTGATGATTTTAATAACTCCTTTTAAGGGAGATTTATAAAAAAAATAGTTGTCCATTGGAAGCCACACAAGGGATGGCCCATCGACCTAACATTAGTGACCCATTGGTCAATCCCATGAGGGATGATGCCCATGGAGTTTGAATATTGGTGGATGAGTTTGGTTGGACACATTTCACTGACACGAGCACGAAGGGTGGTGAAAATAGTTGGAGAGCATGTTAGCCACAATAAATGTATGTGTTTGTAGTGTATCCATGTGCTGACCCATTTTCGAAATAAATAGTGACTAAATAATGGTAACATTGATATATCAATGGCCGAATTTGTGAATAATTTATGTGAAAGTGTTCCTACAAGATATGGTTCATGCATTAAAAAATTATTTATATAAGTGTATTCATCTGATAATGTTCATATGAGATATTTGAAAACCACAGAATATCATCTTCTTCCCCATACAAAACCTAATGTGTGAAAACAAATTCATAGAATCATAGCATTATATATCTGCAATGTTTATGCTGATCTCAAGAGTGTTTCATGATTGAGCTCTTCTTAAGAAGATGATGATTTTTAGTGGATGAAATATTTATCTTGCCTATATGTGGTTAAATAATGTAGTTAAAACAACATAAAAAATATTGAGTTGTATAAGGTTCATAATTCTGGGATAAAAAGGATCATGTGACTATTATTAAATGAATGTATTGTTCTCACCATGAGGATAAAAATATTTCTTATTCAAAAGGAGACACCAAGAATTATGGTGTCTAAAATATTGGAATTATAAAAATGATGATGTTTTTATATGGAAAATGACCAAAAACAAATATTTTAATCATGACATGGATATTTTATCAAACATTACAAAACTGAAATGGAATTTAAACTCACTTGAAAATACCCATGCACAATATTGTGATAAAGATATTGTCGCTCAAATTTTCTATTGAGATATATTATTTTTCATAAAACTAATAAACTATATGTTTCCTTAACATGAAATTGTTATGGTCCAAGAGCATCTTTTCTAGGTGTAGATGGTATTTCCATGCACATAAATTTCCACCATTGAGATTTATGGATCACCTATATTTCGTGAGTATGTTTTGTAGGCTCTTGATATGTGATTCATGCACTGTAGTGTTTCACAGAGAAATTGATATACCGTGCAAATGAATTTAACGGAAAATTCAATTTATCTGAAGATTTATGATATGAGACAATTTTGGTAACATTATATCTACCTATTTTAGTTTTAGTAATTGTTCCATGAATAAAACCATACATGATAATGAAAGGACCACTATTATAGCTTTCACACTATTATAGATTGTGTATTATTGAATAAGTTTTTTAATGATGTTTATCCTTTTACCTAGTCAATGAAATAGTTACTCTCACATTTTTTATGTGATATAGAGGGAAATCTTGTGATATAATCATATTATAAAAATGAATGAATAAATTTGAACTATTTATATATGAAGAATACAAAATCTATATGTCGGCATGAATGAAATACATTGGGAGCATTCAGACCCCTCACATGAATAACAAAAAGGAGAAACAACCATATGATAATGCATTCATGAATATTGAACAGTAATATTGTGAAAATATAGGGAAAAAGATTAATATATAGTTTTGTGTATTTGATATAGATGAACAAAAGGAATTCATGATGTTACCTAAAAAATTATAATCGATTTCATATTTGGACATTATCATTTGGGTTGAAGAAGAAGATACTGGTAAAAAATTCGGTGTATGTAAAAAGGTTGAATATAGAGGCTTTTAGTGTTATTGTTCACACAATTGGGAACTATGAAGATGGTGTATATAGTGTACATATATTTTCCTAGATCTATATATTATTGTGATCACCAATCACTTACACATTCATTCCTTATATTACATGTCCAAAAAATATTCATATTATTTTATATTAAGCCATAATGAAGAAGAAGTGTATCATTTATTTTTATTCTATAAATAATAAAAACGGTTCCTTTCCAACAATAGTTCATGTGACAAATTAATGGAGGTGCATTTAAAAAAACAAATATGCACTGGGACATTCATTATATGTTTCAACAAGTGGAAGACTTTCTTCTTGTTTCAAACCTTCAGGAATGTGATGACTTCCTTCAAATGTAGTATAAATATTTATCCATGAATTGTAAAACAATACCTTCATATTGAATATAGTGTGACATAAGTGAATGGGTCATTTATATGTTATCTAAATTAATTATAAGGATTATTTTCTAGTGTCTGTTTGTTATTGTATTATTTCCAAAAAATGATAATTAAAAATTACACTTATTGGGTAGTGAACCTAGTAAAAATATCATGTTCCATATTTACATACATGGATATAGATTCAAATAAAAAATAACATAGAATAAAAGAATAAATATATTAATATATCTAAAATGTAAAGTGGTAAATTTTGGGATTAATGGAACTTTTCCACAAAATAATTCACCCCTATTAGTGTTAATCAAATCCCAAACTACTCCTCTCATGTGTTATGAAATGGTAGGTTCAACGTCTTCATAATCTCTACATTAAATTTATTCTTCTCTAATGAATTGAGTTATCATATAATAGTAAAAATTAATTATACTTTGGTTCATATTTATTTATCTCTGAAAATAATTTTTTATCAAACAAGATAATTATTAATAAATGAAATAAAAAGAAAAGAATGATGATTAATTGATCTCTCTTATCCAAATAGAGTAAGTTTATGTATCTCCATGCCTTTCCAATAATGAAAAATATCATTCTAGGAATGTGAAGAGCAGGTGAACCTAGTTTTTACCAAGTATTGGGAAAAATTTCTATGTTATATTAATCAAGAATAGTAAATAATCATGAGGTTTGTGAAAATTAATGTAAAAAATTTCCTCATGATGAATATCCTTTCACATGTGGTGATTGTCATCAATCTAAAACTTCACAAGAAATATAATTTTATGTATTGAGGGATATTAATAATTTTATCCAAATTAAAAATTCAATATTTTTAATAGATTCTTTTAAAGTATGTTCAATGAAATAACTAAGAAGAAAAAATATATGGAAAATATGGAAAAGTTATTACAAGAAAAAATTATATAATGTTTAATTTTATCCAAATTAGATGGATCCTTTGATGTAACAAAGAAGATGATTGTAATAAGTTCCTCAAAATGGCTAAATGAATTTGAAGAAAAATAATTTGTTAATAACAACCCAGAAAAATAGATCCATTCACAAAAACAAAAGTTTAAAAACCTAACAGATTTATAGAATTAAAATTGGATGAAAAAATATAAGAAAATTAGAGTACATCACTTTTTGTTACAAATCAAAGATAATCTGCATGATTAGGAAGTTAAAATAATGAAGAGTGTTTGTGAATAGTTGGTTATTAGGATTTAATAGAACAAAAATAACATCAATATGAAATGTATAGATTTTTACATTTATTTGGCCAATCCTGAGGAGACTTGTTTGGAGACATCCAAAAAAATAATATATATTCTTCTACAATTATGTAGTCACTAGAAGATTATACAGTTAAGTGACCAATTAAATTTTATAATACGATTTTAATATTTTTTTGGATTCAACTCATGATTCTAGGAAAAATTATATGATATTAATACCACCATATAAATATATTTCAATATCTATTTCCATGAATACAGTGGGATGGAAAAATATTATAAGCAATATGAGTGATGAAATGTAATAATAATCATAATACCATGTGTAGGGTAGATATGAAATGTAATGTGGAAGCTGTTTTCCCCTAAAAAATACAATAAGCTATGAGGAGCACCTAAAAACATCATAAATATGAAATCAAAAGATCATGGTTTGTGGATATAATTTGGTGATGTAATATATTTAGGAATTTTTAATTGGATTGTTGGTATAATACATTAATTGAAAAAAACAAAAAGGAAGCCCATCACAAGGGGTAGAAAGCCATTTATTAATAAGAAAAAGATTTGTGTAAATTAAAATATGTAAAATTAAAATGTATTTTTGAAATATGAATTTTTTTTCTTTATATAATGGTTGTGGTCATACGGTTAGTACATGCTCATCTCCACATGTATCTAAATCAGATAAGAGAAGAAGACAACATAAATTGGTTAAGATGGTAGTGGCATACATGTGATGTAAGTTGAATAATGTTTCAAAAGAATTATCTCAAGAATATATCAAGTAATAAAATTATGAATACCATGGATTCTAAATCAAAGAAGTTGTAAGAATGTGATGAATTGAAAAGAACAAATTAAAAGGATGTAACTTTGAAGAAACCATGTATAAAATAAAAAATTTATACTAATGTGTGTAATGATATATCAGTAGTCTTGAAAAATGGTTTGGAGAAGATGAGGAAAATTGAGGAAACACTAGCCAAGCCAAGTGGAAATGTAAAATCAAATAATCTATATGAAGAAGAATATGTTTTTTTGTGTGAGGATCCAAATGGTTCAACAAACACCATGAAATTTCACTTTATTATTTCTAATACAATAGATATTCATTGAAAAGAAAAATGTTTCACCAAGTCATACAATTGTTTTAATATATAATAAGAATATCATGTTCATGCCCAATGAAATTGAAGAACTGATAAGATCCACATAGCCTAAATCAGATTTGAAAACTAGATGTGCTAGTGTGATGATTGAAGGAAATTGAGATACATGGTTTATAAAATCATTGCAACCTTATTGTTCACATTAAAGAAGTAATTAGGATCCAATGTATTATCATAATCATTGTGTAGTGTATCTGTTTGTATAATATAGGGAATTTATGTTGAAGCATGTTCTTACGGGGGAACTCTATAATCATTTATTGTTGTCAATTCATGAATGAAAAAATAAAATATTCATTACACTTGAAATATTTCTCAATCAATATTAAAATCAAAATTAAATAGAGGATCCTCTATGATGAATTTAAAGAATGTGTTTACATATCTTGTACAATGTGGATAAAAACGATACCATCTTAGTTTGACCTTTTATTTATTGTCCTAAAGATATCGTATTTAATATAATAGTCATTGGTGAAATTGTTAAGGTAGTAAAACCTACACAGTCACGTGATGAATATCAATTTTGGTGGAATGACCAATATGGAATATCAAAAAATCCAGTATTTAATAAAATCACAATACTGAATAGGTTTATGAATTTTTTCTCATGAGGTGGTGAAAAATTAAGAATTGTTAGTTACCTTCTAATATTATTATATAATTGGTATCAAATCTAATTATATTGTAATTTAATTGAAGATAATGTCATTGGAAATAGACTGATTATTTTATATTCTATCATCATTAGTTAAAAAATAAAAATAATAACATAAAGGGGGGAAATTGAATTAATAAATGATTTAATAATGATATGAACACATTTTGAAAAACACAACACTAATATGGGTGAATAAATGTTTTTAAATATCTATAAATTATAAAATTGTATTCTTATACCTCTTAGACTAGTTAGTATCATGATTCTAATTTTATCTTTTCATATATCATGAAAGTATATTAAATATTTTATAGATATAACATGATATTTAATAAAGTTATATAATCAATATGATTATATAGTACTAGTCAAGGTCTAGATATAATCTGACCCCATAACCAATATAAAACAATTCTATAAACATTGTTACAACATGCATGGAATAATAATTCACTTTCATTGCAATATATTAAAATGACAATTCTTATTTTATATCTCTCGGATTGATCACTATATATGATATAATGATATTCTTCTCCAATTAATTTTTTTTGTAACACCAATTACGTATTCCACCTATTGAGACTTCTAATTTAAGTGGAAATATTACTTTTAATCTTCCATTAACGTCTTCAATTCTTACTTTAACAATAGGAGGTAATCAACTATTTTACTTCTTCAAAATTGAAAACTAAAAGATAGTATTTCTTCTTCTTATTCCATTGAAAAATTGAATACCATGTATCTACTTCTACTTTTTTCAAGAATCAGAACCTTTGTGATTGTTGAAAAAATTAATTATGAACTCTGCATCATTAAAATTAATTCTTCTTTAACTAAAATCATATAAATTTATATTGAATGGAAATATCATAATTCTCATTTTATAAAAATAATCAAGGATGATTGTTGTATCAACTATATTTTTTTCTTGTTATTCTACATAATATTTATTGATATAAACTGATATTCACATTCAATATTAATTCATTAAAGAATGATATTTCACAAACTCAATACATTAAAAACTCAGTTATCAATTCGTCTAATATTTTGATTGAATTCTGTCTAATGATCATATAATTGTATTAATTCAGTGAATATCACAAGTTTAATTATCAAACTGGTATAACTTATTCTTTTATCATGTTAAATATTAATCTGAGTGTGTGTATTCTTTTCATGTGTATTTTATCCATGAAATTTTAAAAATTCATTGTGCATAACATATAAAATATCAAAGCTTGTGTATGAATGCTCTTCATGAAGGCATTTATATGGAGTGGTTTCTCCTTGATGTAATGTTTTGTTTTTCTATTTGGTTATATTCACATACATGTATTCATTAATACATTCATGAAACACATACAATATCTTCTCCCATATTCATCCAATATCCTTAATGCAAATAAGTTTAGGTTCAATATATATATCATGAACTATATATACTGAATATCATCATTTTTTTAAATCCCAAAAAACCAATTCTTATTATCCATTACATACAAAACCATAAATTCATGATTAAATCATAAAATACTCATCTGAGTAACATAAATCCTTCTTTTCTGGGCCAAGAAAGCTCATGAGTTTCTTCAAAATTCATGCATAGAAAACATTACAAAACTAGATCTTTATAAAATCTCATTGAGGTTTTTTCACACAAGTCGACGACCTACAGATATTCCCCTAGAGAAAACTAGTTAATGCATTATTTTTATCTTATAGATTATTGAAGGACACCCATTCTTCATGTATTTTAGAAGATCATGGATATTTTTTCTTTTAGTTAACACAAATTCATTAAAGACTATCAATTCAAAGATCTCTCTTATAAATAATCAAGAGTCATCAAACAATGCTAATAGTAGTGGCATTCATTTATAAAATGGGAATGAGTTCTACATTCACAATAAATCACTCATATGCTTGTGAGAATATCTTATGAATCATCATGAACATCATCATTATTTCGGATTCCTATATATCACACTGTAATTTAACATTTATTTTCGTAAGTATCATGTTCTTGGAATAATGAAATTCATGCTATAAGAAGTTCCATATATGATATCAGTTTTCTAGGAGTTTCTTCCTCTCTTGGGTATGATATCTGGAGATGGGTGAAATAACATTCATATAAAATTGGATCCATTTTCCAATATTGGATAAGGATGGTGAAGCATCTATTCTATAAGAGGTTGAATACAAATGCTGTGATTCAATTAGTTGGTCAAGATTAATTTGATTTGGTGGCTCTCTATATGGATGTATATATTTTTAATCATTAATAATATTTGTATCCTTTCATGTCCTGCATTGAATTATGGATTTTTTGAGGTACGATTAATAAGTGAATGAGTTCTCGTTGTTATTTGGAGTCATCATTGTCGTCAAAAACTCATCATAGGAACATCTAACTCTCTCATAATGATCAACAATCCAATAAAAGATCCATATAAAACCCTCTAGGCATGATCAGTACCACTCATAGACCGGCCTGGCTATACAGGTTCTTATTTTGCATACTTAGAATCCACAATTCTTCTACTATTGTTGGATTATTCCTTTCATGATCTTCACTAAAGTCTTGTTCATGATATTTTATATAAAGATGCTCTTAACATTAGATCCTCATGAAATAAATGAAATATTACATGAATGACCTTATTTTCCCCTACTCTTTTTTGGAATATAAGTTCCAAATTACTCTTCAACATCAAATCTATATGAAAATAACTATTTTCATGGTATATAAGATTCCATAAAATTCAAATTTATGGGATGTAACTCATAATCAATACTCATTAATTTTTTTTTCACCATACACCAGAAGAACACATCATTATACTTTTAACAGAAGTTCAACAATCAGCTGAATTAGAATATTAATTTTTTTAAATGAACATAATTATGATAAAAATAATTGATTACAATATTCTTCATTCTTTTATCTACTGAATACTCACTTGGTTATAATTATTTAATATCATGGATACATTAAATAAACATCTATAAACTCAATCCTAACTTCATTACCATATTAAAATCAATGGAAAATATTAGTATTTCATTCAGCACATCTGACAACCAATAAAACCCATTGAAACGAAAACATAAATAATGTTGTATATTTAAAGAAAAATGGAATTTTAAAACCGACTCAAGTCCAATTATCCTGTATTTGTACATGATTTGTTTAGTTTTTCATTTATGTAAGTGCATTATCTTCCAAATAATATTTATTAAAATAATTAATATCTAAATCTATGTCATCATCCTGAAATAAAAGTAGTCAAACCATTGAAGACATTTTTAAGAGTTCTCATTCCTTGAGGTATCACTATCCATCGACAAAGGATTCATTTTTTCCTAAATCAATTCCTATATATTTTTAACCTAATCATGGTCCACATTGACATTCATTTAAACGATGGGGGACACATTACTATAGAATCCCTTGATACACATTTACCATGAATTTTTTATTTATTTTTTATAAGGGGTATTGAAAGATAAAATAAAATTTTAAAATTAAAGTGGAGAAAATGTAAAATAGGATAGAAATATTTATATATTGACTTATTTGTTAGTAACATACAATGATGGTATTCAAAACAAATACAAAGGGGTATATTGAATATCAAACATTATGTACGAGTTATATTATATTACAAATGATATTACTCGTTTTCACTGGTTTCTAATGATTAAAAATATTACATTGATTTCAATATGTTTAAAGAAGTTGTTGTAAGGTCTTTTTAAGAATCCAAGATACCCATGACTGAAAACAATGTGAATGATTCTTGGATGAATGGATTAATATAAAATCACTCATATATTCTTTTCATAAGAAAACAAAATTGATTCCTTCTAGTTTATAAGATGGATGATTGTTTCATTCATCTTATATGATTTAATATGTGTCACTATGCACTTTGACGTGACACATTTTTTACAAAAATAATGAATATGTGAAGAAATATTATATGTTTTGGAATAATTATTTTTAATTTATATTATAAAATTAACATTATAATAAGAATATAAATGTCATAGATATTTTCATTTTCCATGATTAAATAATAAGGATTCCATGCATTGTGTTTAGAGAAGATTCCATGAATTATAAATTCATGACAATTTTCCATGGGTTAAAATTATTATTTTATATTAATGATTTGGATAACTCCTTTAATATGAGTTTACCAAAAATTTGGATAACCCTTTTAAGCCACCCAAGGGTCTACCCATCATCCACACATGGGGGACCCAAGGGTCAACATTGTGGAATTTTCATGCCATGGAGTTTTCATTGTAGTATAGTGTTATAGATGGACACATAGAACCCACAAGAGAGAACACAGTGGTGTACATAGGGGTCAGGCATGCCATGTGTTCCCAATATATGTCATTGGACATTATTTACATGATGAACTAATTAATATCTCAATAGTGAATTAGGAACCGGGTCATTGATATAGCACTACTTGGTCGTGTATAAAATTGATGTGGTATTGGTTATCATGGGTTACTGTTCCAATGTTAAAAACCAAGAAATATATGTGAATCTGTCTGAACCTATAAATATGGGTTGATGGATCTCGATGGAGAATCATCTCCTCCTTTAGGTTAATCCAAATGATCCTTATATTTTTTTCAATGGTGTTCTACATTCCTAGGATACCATGATGTTGGTTACCTTGATACATTTACATGATCGATATCTCAAGAAGAATAAGAATATTATCAATTCATGAAATATTTTTCTTATGTTGATGCGGTTAATAAAATAATTTCACACTACTAAGGAATATATTGTTTTTTAAGGTTTATACTATATGGATAAATGTAGAATTATTTTATTATCACGCACATGTAATATTCTCATGCTGAGTAGAAGATTTTCTATCACATAAAAGGAGATTCAAGGAATTATGGATACAAAGAGACTTAAATTTTCCAAACCAATGGTCATATTTATATCAGCAATGAAATGAAATTATTTTGGAAATATAGAAATTGTTTATTTATCACAAAATGAGGTGGTGAAAATTTTAGTTTAAAATCACCTATAAATTCCCAAAAACTATTATGATTTGATGCGTTTGTCACTGAAATTTTATTTTGAGATCCTTAATTTATCCTAAAATAGAGAATCTATATTTATATCTTATGCAAAACTAATAAAATATATGTTCCTATTCTGAAGGGAAAAGAGGAGTTCTATGTACTTCATTTTTCATGAAGGACTTCCACGAATCATCATACATCTAAAAATAAGATATAATTCCTCTTGATATTCAATCTAGGTAATTATGTATTTTGAGAAGAGTATGAGATTCCACGTACTTGAGTTTAACACATAAACATAATTGGTGTATTAAAAGGTTCCATGAGATAGTTTAATTAATTTAATAACTCATTATGTTACATGAAGGATGTGTTTTGTGTATAACACCTTAGATGGTAAAGAAGGACCCATTTTCAGTGCATTCAATCTATTACAAATATTGTAATATTAAAAAACCTATTCCGTGAATTATAACCTTTTCACAATGTTGGTGGACCAATTCCTCAAACATTCATTTCATGATTTATAAGTTAGTCATGTGATACATCAGTATGATACACTTTAATGAAATAATCTCAAGTATTCCTTTGTGAAAAATATTCCTGAAATATATTTTCATTAATAAAATACATTGAGGTCGTGAAAATTCTTCCTGTGAAGAACATGATGGTATGTATGACACCGTATTATAATGCATTCAAGAACTATATAATGATAATATAAGGAAAAATTTATCTTAGGGTATTTATTTGTGTTTTGAATGAAAAATGTACATGCTTGTTGTCCTGTTATGGAATACATTTAGATAAAAAGGAATATTTTTTTGAGGAGTAGATTATCTAAGAGTATTCAAATGTAAAAATATATTACAAAACATGTGTTAAATTATTGAAGAAGGAGGATTATTATAATGTTTACATTAAGGTAAATAAAAATTTAATCCTACTATTTCTATTATATTTGAAAAGGAATAAATAATACACATAAAGTGTTCCTATATACAAAAATAGAGAAACATGTGGAAATTGTAGACTATGTACATATATATGCCCAGATCTATGAATGAATTTGACCACCAACTACATGAACATGTATTTGTGAGATTACAATTTCATAAAATATTCCTATAATTACGACTAATGTAAAAATAATGAATAATTTAATATCTTAGTTTTCATTAATGAATAGGAATATGATATTATTCCCTACTAATATGTAAGTAATAAAATGGAGAAGAATGTAGTGGAAGAACATTGAATCATTGTGTTATCCATTAAAATTACCAATAGGTGGAAGCCAGTATCTGTGTCCCAAACCATAAGGAAATTGAATATTATCATCAGAGTCTCTATAAAAACCAATCCATGAGATAAAAAATAAAAAAACGTTTACTATAGTGTGATGAATTTGAATGGTTATTCCCTTTATACTATAACCATGTTAAAATGATTATTTTATAGTAGTTGTGTGGTTTATAATTAATTACAAACCATACCATGGGATAACTACACATTTTGAGTAGATAACCATATAAAAATATAATTTGTCATCTTTACTTACTCTGATATACATTCATAAAATAAAAATTTGGAATAATAGAGTCCTCATCCTATTAGGTCTAAGAGGAATTGTGGGTAAATATCGCAAATTTCTCTAAATTCTACCAACACTAATTAACCCCCCACAAATAGTGTTAGGAATATAGCAAACTAGTCCACTCATGTGGTATCAGAGGTAATATTCACCTATATTAGATTCTCTACATCGTTGTTATTATCTATTGAAGAATTTAGTATCTTTTTAGTGTTAAAAATCAGGTGCATTTTTGTGGAGACTTATTTATTTCTTAGTATAATTTTATAACAACCAAGGCCATGAGGAATAAGAGAATGAAAGAGAAAAAAAGTATGAAAATAAATCTCTTATAGGAAGAAGATAATGTATTTTTATATCCATTCCATTCAACCAGTGAAGACATATCATACTTGGAAAATTAAGAGAGGGTGGTTCAATTTTACACAATGGTTTAGGAAAACATTCCTACCTGAGTGAATCAATATTGATAAGTGATCATGAGGTTTGTGTGAATTTTTTGGAAAACTATCCTCAATATGATTATAATTTCCCATATGGTTATGATGATCAATATATAAAATCTCAAGATATATAAATTATTGGATTGAGTTATATTCTTCATTTTTCCCTAACAAAATAGACTCCCTTTTTCGGGGAGCCTTTCAAAGAATAAGGGAATAAATAACCTACCTGGATGATGAAGTAAAAATCATGGATAAATATTTATAATGAAAAATTATAAGGTATTTAATTCTCTAAATATATGAAGCATCTTTTGATGTAACAAATAGTTTACTTAAAATCAGTGTCTCAAAATGGATCAGTGAAATTGAAGAGAAAATTTTCGCTATTAAGACTCAAGATGAATAAATCAATGCCTATGAAAAATTTATAAAATAGCACTGATGTTAGATATCTATAGTTCAATGAAAAACCCAATAAGATTTTATAGCCAGAATATTTTTTAAATAAAAATAAAAAGTTCATGAAGTGGAAGATTAAATAATGAAATGTGTTTTTAAATAGAAGGAGATTATAATTGAGGATTAGAAAAAAAACAACCCTCAATATGATAAATATAGAAATGGAATTTCAGCTGGTCAACCATGAGAATATATATATTATCAATTCAGAAATGAATGAGATAGTTTCTACTATTACTCAGTTCTCATAGGTGTATTCTACAGTTAAAATACATATGACATGTGATGAAAAATTTATGACATATTTTGCTGATTTATCTTAATCAACTATAAAATAAGAGGTAACATCCATACCATCAAATGAAAATGTGTATAATTGTTTTTCCGTTAATGACAATGTTTGGAAAAAATTTATAACAATAATGGATAATGTAGATGACAATAATTGATCATTATTATTTGGATGGTTGAGAAAAATAATGTATAATTTGGTTTCACAAAATGATCCCAACAAGCTTTGAATAATAACCATTAACATCATACATATGAAATAAAAAGTTTCAAGTTTGTGGGACAATGTTAGTGTTTCAATAGATCCTGGTATTATGAATTGGATTTATAATATAATCCCCTAATTACAAAAGTCTAAAAGAATCCCATCTCAAGGGATTTTAGGATAGAGATAAAGATCAAACATCCAAAGGTTAAGAATAATTAGTATAATTCATATAGAATTTTAAATATTGAAAATATATATGATGTTTTAAATGGTAGTGGTAATAAAGATGGTAGATAATCATCTTTTCAAGAATATAAAATCAAATTAGAAAATAATATTGTGGATTCTGGTTAAGATGGAAGAAGAACCCTTTGGATGTAAGTAGAAAAATGTTCCAAAAAACAATTCTCCCAATAAGATATTAATGTATAAAAATTTTAAGAACATGGAATCCATATATATGAATTTTAATGGATTTGATGAATTCAAAATAAAAAATTAGTGGGGTGACACTCTGAAGAAACCATGTGGAAAATCCAATCATACTGCCTAAATTCCTAATGAAATTTTAGTAGATTGGTTATAATATTTGGAGAATACGTGTAAAGTGGAAGAGTAACAAGCTATCTCTAGTGAAAAGATAAAACAAAAAGTTCAATATAATGAAGAATAATTTTCATGTTTGAGGTTCAACATGGCTATAAATACTCCCAAAATTTTCTCTGTAATAATTCTAGTATAGTAAATTTTATTCAAGAATATGGATGTTTCACCAGGTAATAAAATGAACTATAATATCTTAAAAGTATAAATTTCACACATAATGAAATTGAATAAATGATGAGATCCACACATCCTCAAATATAATTCAATATCAAATGTGTTAGGTTGAAGAGTTAATGAAATGTGGAAACATGGTTGAGGAAACCATCCAAAAAATATAGTTAAAATTAATAAAGTTGGGATCCACCTTATTCCATTAATCATTAAATACAATATTTGTGAATAAAATATAGGGAATTAATGCTTAATCATATTATCAGGGGAAAAACATGAGAATCTAGATCTTTTTCAATAATTATATATAAAAAATGAAAAATTATTCGACCCTGAATGATTCTAAAATTGAAATGTAAATAAAAATCTGAAAAAGGATCAACATTTTTGAAGCTGAAAAATTTGTTGTCATATCTTGGATAAAAAGGTTAATTTTGATACCATAATATTTATATATTATATTTGGTATCCCGAAGATTAATTATTGAAGAAGAAAATATTTTAGGATGATGTAAAAATTTTCAAATCAATAATGTCACATGTTCATTATCCAATATATTTTATTCACTAAATTGTAGCCTCTTAACATCCATTATTTAATAGATTCAACATTTTGAATAAGTTGACGATTTTTTCCCTTTGTAGGTATAAAAATCATGAGAGATGATTTTGCGGCAGAATCATTATTTCAATTGGGGTGAAATCTAATTATTTATGAAATTTATTTAAGATCATGTCATTGTAAAAGATATTTTTTTGATTATCTATAATTATTGAATAAGAAAAATAACAAACACAAACCAATTTGGGGGTAATTGAAATAATCAATAACATAAGAAATGTGGAAGTATGTAATTTATTTAAGCCCACTAATCCACTATTTGATGTTGAATGGTTTTGACCTCTTTATGGAAGTATGTGCCTAAATTTTAGTATGATTTCTCTTAAAAAAGGATTCGTACCTCAATTAGTATCATCATCTAAAAAAACACTTAAATATAATTTTAAGAGTTCACATTCCTTGAGGTGTCATAATTAGTCAGGGAAGGACAAATTTTCTTACTAAATAAAATCCTCTGGATTTCTACAGCAGACATGGCTCATGTTGTCATGGACTGAAATTATGGATGATATAATTATTATGTATGAAATGATAAAAATTTGACATGATCATTTTACTTATTTGTAATAAATGGTATATAAATTGAAATGAGTGTTTGAAAATTAAGTGGGATAGAATGAAAAAGATAAAATAAGGATTTAAATATTTTCATATTCAGATAGATTATACATTTAAGGTATTTCCAAAAATATAAAATGTGTGAGATTGAAGAGTCCCCTTTTATATACATTATATGTGTTTTCAATGGATATTATTGGTTTTTATTGTATTTTAATCAAATTAATGGATTTATTTGATGGAATAATGATGAATGAAATTGATTGAATGTCCACTAATGTAACTAAGAAATTCAAGATTGATTATAAATTTAATGTTGTTTTGATTAATAGATAATGAATAAATCACTAATGTTTATTAGTGTACGGAATTGTTTTGTGATTCAATTTTATATTTATGATTATTGTTACACTAGTCGTAATATCGAAAACATGTGTCAATAATTTCTTTGACAAGACATATTGTTTAGAACAATGTCGAAAATTTGATGAAATATGGTTGGATTATGAAGGTATATTCAGAATTTATATTCCATATTTATTATATGTGGGGGAAATAGTACGATCTGGGAAAATTTCATTTTGTGTGTGGAATGAAGATGGTGTCCATGCTTGTTTGTTAGAGAAAATTTAATTCATTATAGATTGATAATAATTTTCGAAGGGTTGGCATTAATATTTGGATAACTATATTTATGAAATTTTACAAAAAAATTGGCAAACAATTACATGCCATATAATAAAAAATCCACAATCCACACATGTGGGAAAAAGGGATTAAAAAATGGGAGGGCCTATCTAAGGAGCCGTCATGGAAGCAAAGGATTACAAGTGATTTCATATCACTCGCAAGAGAATCCATGGGGGCATGCTCAGTGTTGAGAATGTTGATCATGCCCCATGTATGTGTGTGCAGTGTATCGGGGTTCCAAACATAGTTCCCTCTCAATCGTGAAGTAGTAATAAACTCATTGACATAGCATTTCCTAGTTGTGTAAAGAATGGATGTGGGATACAGTATCACAATTTACCATTCCTATGATAAAAACTAACAGCTAAAATGTAGCCATTAGATCTAATGAATGAGTGTAATATTATCCCCACATAACATAATCTTCATCATTTGGATCAACCTAATATGCCTAAAATTTATATTCATCGGAGTTTTTCAAACGAGGATCTCATGATCATGTAATGCTTCAGACTATTAACTGATCGAGATCTCAAAAATAATAAGATAAATTTTAATTCTTGAAATTTTTGTCTTTCATGATTTTCTTTAACCACATAAGAAAAAAATACTGAGGAAAATGTAGTTATAGAGAAGGTTGATGATTCATGGACAAAACAAGCATGTTATTTTTATAACTATACATAATGATTCTCACCATGAGGAGAAAAATTTTTCCCACATAATAGGAGACTCCATAAATTATGGCATCTGTATGATTATAATTTCTAAATCATTAGATGATATTTATATTATAAATGGCATGTAATAATTCTAGAGGCCTTGACACATATAATTATTCATTGATTAAGGTAATGTCATGGTGGAGTGAACTTGTCTATAAATCCACAAGCACTCATTCATGATTATTATTTTGTTTCTCATGTTCTCTTTTAAGGTTTCTCATTTTTTATAAGAAAAATAATTCCTAATTATCTTTATCATGAATGTTATATGATCCACGATACAATTATCTATGTAAAAAGGGGAGATATGTGCACTTTTGTTTTCACAAAGGAGATCTGTGAAGTACCATTCTTACATGAATAATAAAAGTGGCCTACTGATATGTAATTCCAAAATTCAAGTCTTTTGTCCTGAGATATTGATATCGTACACAATATATTAACATATACTCATCATTAACACAATGAATTCTGTCTCGGTCTTGGTAAAGTATCATATAAATGCATGGTGTTATGTGAGGTAAGTGTTCTGTATATAACACCTTATGCAACCAAGAGAGAACCATTGTATGTTAATTAGATCCATTATGGAAGGTGTAATATTGAGGAAATTATTCCATTAATTATAACCATTAAAAAAGCTAAATAACCAATTCCTCACACTTTTTCCCATCATATAGAAGGATGTCATGTGATATATCCATATGTAACACTTGTGTGAAATAAGTAGAAGTAGTACTGCATGAAGTATATAAATTAAATATTCTTATATGAAGGAAATATATTAGAGATATTCCAAATCTCCCATGTGTATAACAATATGTATAAGAGGACTCCATATGATAATGCATACATGAATAGTGATCAACAATATATTGATAATTTAATAAAAATTATATACATGGGGATTAGTGATTGGGTTATTCATGAACGAAATATTTGCATTAGGTTCCTTAAAAAAAATATTAAAAAAATATGGAATATTTGTCGATGAAGTTGAATATCTGAGATTAAGACACTAGAATACTCCATTACACATTATGTGGTAATGTATAGAAGAATAATACATTTTATAGATTTGATATTTGGAAATTATCATTTGGGTTTAAGATGAAATTACACATGGATGTTCTGGTGTACATGAAAGGGAATAAAAATGTGTTATTAGTTCTTCTTATTTAATCAATATGGAACTATGTTGATAGTAACAATAGTGTACATATATCTTCCTAGACCTATGAATTCTTCTGATAACCAATAACTACAGATGAATTTTGAGACAACAAGTCAACAACATATTCCTTTTATTGTGAATAAAGTCAAAATATGAAATAAATCCATCATTAAATTTTCTATTGTGAAGAAGAATAAGTGTTGATTTCCTATTATTGTGATAGTAGTTATGTGAGGAAGAAGATAGTGGAATAGTAAAGAAACATTGTGACACTGATTTGAAGTCCCAATAGGTGGAATACATTCATGGTGTTGTAATCCTTAGGTAAAGTGAAAAATACATTTATAGGTAGCATAAAAGGCTAACAATGAGATTTAAAATTATCATTTCCATTTTTATATAGTGAGAAAAATGTTAATGGTCCTTGCATTTTTGTTAAAATCACATTAAAAGGATTATTTTCTCTTGCTTGTTTGGTATTTGTTTATTTCCAATCTATGTTTAGTAATAACTAGTATTGATTGGTAGTAACCCTTATAAAAATATCATGGTCCATATTGACCTACACTGATATACTGGTATAAAATAATTAAAAAAATAGAATCAAGATCATAATAGATCTTAGAGGTATAAGGGACAAAAAATTTAATTCCTGAAAAAGTTCCCCAAAATGATTCACCCCCACACATCTTAGTGTTTAGTATATCTCAAACTCTTCTTCTCAAAATAAACCTATAAAACATAGATAAGTATGTTTAGATTTTATTTTTTTAGCGCTTGGTTGAGTTCAGCAACTCATGTTGTGTATGAAGATTGGGAGGGGAGGTATGCTTATATATGTGATGGGAGGGTACGTAAAAAAATAAATGAAATATTATTA
Source organism: Viscum album (assembly GCA_963277665.1). NCBI lineage: Eukaryota > Viridiplantae > Streptophyta > Magnoliopsida > Santalales > Viscaceae > Viscum > Viscum album. Next base: position 1,191,406,864 of record OY728121.1, on the reverse strand, counting down.
TATGATTCATGTTTAACCTATATAAAATAGATCCAAAACTATATGTAATAAAATATAAGTAGGATATGGTCTTAGTATAATCATTCATATAGATTTAGATAGTTTTTATATCATTATAATGATTATCTATTGGATTAACCCCATTGTTAACCATTTTTAATTGAGGTAACAAATTTTTAATTCTTAAACAGATATAAATTTACTTTTTATACCATATCCCATCCCACATTTATTATTTAATGATATTTATTATTTTTAATGAATTAAATAAAATATTATATAAAATAAAATATTATTGAAGTCATTTTAATAACTATTCATGTATAATGACTTTAATGACATCAAAACAGAAAACAAATATGAATAATAAAACTTCCACTATAAATATTAATTTTTCATAAAAATTATGTTGCATAATAATTTAGACAAACAATATTCCTCTTTCTATTTTTTAAATCATTTACTTTGATTCTTCTAATACTTTGAAAAGCATCATGTTTGCATTGTATAAGCATTAAATGTTATTATATAATAACTAAAAATTTTAAATATGTTCCCATGAAAAAATAATAATTTTTTTTCAAAATAATCTTTTATATTATTTTATTACATCTTATTATACATTGATGAACATATAAAATAAAATAAACTAGAGTGACATTTTTACAAAGATTTTATTTAATATTAAATAAAAGTAATAATCATAGGATAGTTCCATGATATTTTCAATGTTTTCATGAAAATATGATTATATTCATAAATAAACTATTAAATGAAGTAAATGTCTGTTTCTAAAAGACTTATAGGCCTCATCCTATAGTTTTATCCATGGTTTACCCATTGTAACATTACCGTGGTGAAAAATATTTATTATGGTTACCATTCATTATGACCACAAATAATATGGACTTTTTACCATATTTCAACATGATGATTCAAAATAATTAATCCATTTTCCAATTTCAAATATCAATATGTTCCAAAAAATAATTTAACAATACAATGTGTAAAATGAAACAGAAAACCATTTTAATGGATTTTTATGTATAAATATCAATTTACATTAATTAATTATAAAATAAAAACCAATAAAAGTTATTTTTTATTAAATATAAATTTTATACATTTAAATAAAATTAATTATATATAATTAATTTTTAAATTATTATAATTAAATTTTATTATACAAATAAAAGGGTTTTCATACAAATAATACTCTAGCATTTAAATGATTTTATCATTATTTATAACCATTTAATAACTTATAATAATTTTCAATCCATAAATTATCCATAAATTTCATTGAAACCAATTTTCAAAAGTGATGAACATATTGTTTTATAGAAACACATTACATTTAAAAATAATTTTCATTTAAAAAATACCTATTAAATCATTATATAGTTTAGTTAAAAATTTATTTCTTATTTCATTGGTATGAATACATCATCTAAAATAATTTTCCATATATTTCATGTAGATTGTAATCCAATTCAAACCTATCAATATAACATATAGATTATAATGGTTTTGATATGTCATTGTAAATTTAGAGTCGATGTTTCATGTAAAACTAGCTATATAATACTTAATGTTTCTTTTAAAGGAAATTATATATAATAAATCTTGAAGTGTTACATTATATTAATATATATATATTATTAATATATGGTAATAAATATTGTCATAATATATCATACCTATTAATATTATATTATATTTAAATATTATTACAATTTTAATTTTTTTAAATATTATTATAGTAATAATTTATGTTAATATTATGATAAAATTAATGTTAAAATTATTATAATATTAATATACCTTAATATATATTCATAATTATTCTAATAGTTTCTAATATTTCAATAATATAATTATTTTATTATATTAATTTATGTCAATATATATTATTATTTATGTATTAGCATAAATATATAATAATATATATATTTTTAATATATGTAATATATATTGTTATTATAATAAAAAATATATTTTATTATAAAAATTATAATGTTATATAAGGTTGATTACATCATCCATTGTGGAACACAACTCAATGAAAGAATAATGCACATCAAGTTTTTAGATGTTTTCTTAATGTCATCAATACCGGTGGATCAAATATATTATTTTAAACATCATTTATTATTCTTGATAACTTAAATTTCATATATCCTCAAAGGAAGAATGTTTTTTACAATTTTTTTGATAATGATATCATGATAATAAATATTTTGATTCCAAATCATTTTTTAACTTTAATCTTTGAGAAGAATGTTTTCAACTATCAAATTACTTGTGGATCCATGGATTAATTTAATTCTATGTTCATGTTGAATAAATTTTAAAATTTTAGTAATTTATTTAGATCTTGTGTTCATTTTAGATTTTATATTTTTCAAATTTAAATTGTGTCTTATACGAAACAAAATTGAGTATTAAAAACCACTCAATTTTTTAAAATTTATAATCCAATCCTTTATATATACAACCATGATTCCAATATCTTAAAAAATTATAATGTTGACCATTTCAAAAACTAGTACCAACATCTAGAAACAATTATGCAATGAAATATTTTGTAGAATATATAACCTACCGTTAATGCATCTTTTTAATAGAGGAAATTTTAGTATTTGAAGTATTCTAAGATACATATAAGTAAACATATTAAATTACTATAATCTATAAAAAATAAAAAATAAAAAATTATAATGATATTTATTGTAAATAGGTTTTCTATTTTTTGTAGAATTTATTTTTCTGTAATTGATGTATTTTATAAATTTTATAATTAATTATTCAATATTTAGCTTCACATTTTTTAGATGATATTCATTTTCATTGATAGATTGTTTCCTTTCATTTTGAATTCTCAATTATTATAGAGTTTTGTAATGATGTAGTGGCTAGGATGACATGGATATAGATTACATTGTTGTACTTGAGATAGATAACTTCACTGAGTTTTTTTATTTGAGGGTTTTGTTTTTAAAATTTGTACAAGATTATATTCAATGATGAAGTTTTTTTATACTATTTTTATCAATATGTTTTGGTTAAATGATTTTAGGATTTATTTTATAAATAGTGAATTTTGTATTATAAAATGGTTTCCCATATAGGTCAATGATTTAGTTTGTTCAATAGAAAGAGTTTGGTATTATTCTATTGTTGTCACCATAATCCTAAACATGGGTACCTAAACATATTCAGAATATATTGATTAGGCATATGAAATATAAATGTGTAATGTATTGATAATGAGATATAGGAAAAGATTAAAATATATAGATTTTCTTATAATCAAATCAGTCATTGTATAAAATAAAGAATCGTGTATGAATGTTTTTCGAAAATGAAATTTTCAGTGCTAGAGATGTTTATATTTTAATATTTATATCATATTCCTAGTAATTTTGAATTTTGAATTTTTTATTTATCACCCATATCATGTATTGTACACTATAAATATAATGGTTGGACTGAATAAGAGGCCTTCATTTTGATACCTAATTTATAATGAGTAGAAATATATAGGAGATTTTTTTGTTACATCCACATAGAAACTATACTTAGTGATTATTTTTTCACAAAATTGATTTAATTTATTGCTAATTAATAGTGTTGATATATAGTTCTTTACCATCTTCTAATCTATAAAAGTTTTTTCATGATCCTTTAATGACTTCTATTCATTGTGTAATCTTACACTATTGTGGTTTGTAAATTCTTGAATCAATTACATCTCTTACCTCGTCTATGATTTCAAATTCAATCCTCATGATTCACCATTGGATCGACCATCATGTCGTGTCACTTCTTTAAAAATTATATCATGATTCAGGCCATGGGTCTCTTTTTGGTTGTGACTCTTTTCATTACACAATTATTTATCAGTTTAGTTATATTCCGTGGGTGTTATCAAATGTCTTTATTAATATTTCCATAGTTCATTCTGATGTATGGGTACCAAGACATGTTCCAAGAAAACGTGGTTTTACTCAGTTTTCTATATTTATTAATGATTGTTCTCATATGGATTGGGATTATTTTTTAAAAAAAAAATCCAAAAACTATTACTATTTTTCTATCATTTTTTCTTGAAACCCAAACATTATTTTCATTCACCTTTACCAAATATTATTTTGGAAAAGATCAAAAATACATATATAGATGATTTTAGTCAATTCATGATACTCATGGGATCATACATCAGATCTCTTTCCTATATAGATAATAATAAACTATGTTCATGAATGAAAGAATCATCTTTTATTGAAAACAATTTGGGAACTTCTCTTTCAGACAAAATCTATAAACATATTAAAGAGAGACACCAATATTAAATCTGTATATCTAATTGACCACCCTCCATCATTCATTACTCAAGGGGAGGAACCATTTCCGGCATTATTCCCTCAGAATTTCCCCCATACCTAACCTATATATATATATTCTGATGTGTGTGTTTTATTCATAATACTATCCCTATTATAATTAAATTCATTATTAATTATCTTAAGTGAATAATTTGTGGTTATTATTGAACCAAACATGGTTATCATTGTTTCCCCCTAAAAATAAATCTTTATATTTGTTTTATCATATCTTTTTGTTAATTTAATTCCCCATTTTCCATTTGTAATATCTATCCACATCTCCCTCTCTTCATGAACTCAAGGATTCCATTTTAAAATATATCACACCACCCCCACCCACACTTCCTCCTCCAATGAGAAATGGGGCTTGATTTTGTCATATTTTACATTGTACGTCCAATAGTTTATATTCCATATGAATGTTATGCTAGTATGACACCTGATTAATGGTCTACTTTTAACTCATTAATTCAAATTATCATGTTGTACTTTAAAAAGGTACATGTTCTTATCCGGACTACCAAGTTTATTCATTATCATTACAGTTTTTAATAGTGTTAACATTCCAATTTATTGGAACTCATACCGAGGTTTACATACAAAATACCATCACAAAGTCCATATCTGGTCCAAGGTGGTAACATATTTTGAATCATAAGAGTTGAATCATACCTGGAATCTTGTATCCATCCTCTTCAGTATGAAAATATGTAAAATAAAAATGATTTATTATGTGTCTATAAATATTGGAGGACTCTAAATCACCTAAAGGATCTATTGGTTGCAAAGGGAAATTCATAGATATAATTTATTGATCACATTGATACATTCATGTTTGGTTAAGATAGAATTAGTGCGTTTTTTCTCTTTCACTTCTATTTACCAATATCATCTCCATTAGTTGAATGCTAAGAATGCATGTCTATATGACTTTATTAATATGGAGGGATAGTTTTTTATGGTTCTAGATGTATTATTTTGATTAGTTCCCCTAATGGAAAATCTTAATATGTTTTTCATGACACACAGAAATACTGATTTATGATAAATAAGTGTATATAATCATGTATCGATATAATAATAATAAATTTCATAAAAGATGCATTCATATAAAATACTATTTTAATAATTCATACTATTTATACAAAAAAATCAAATCAATGATGTTACTCATAATGTATGAATAAAAAAATATTTAATCTTTCAAAAATAACACTGTTATATTCCAATAACACTACAATTTTAATAATTTTTTCATTAGTCTATAATATCTAAAAATATTTCCATATGTTATTTTTATTTATCTTACAAATAATTTTTGTATAAAATCACTATTGAGGAATAATAATAAATATTAAAATGTAGAATTATGAAATTAAAAGAAAATAAATATAAAAAAATAGATAATATAAGATGAAACATAATTATTATTATAGTAAAATAAAAATACTAAACAAAATAAAAATGCAGAATAGAATAAAAAACCTATAAAAATAGAAGAAAAAATTAAATAGTTAATAAATAATAATATTTAAAATAAAGAAATACTAAAAATATTATAAAAAGAATTGAAATTAAAAATATTTAAGTAGAATAAAAACATATCAAAATGAATTAATAAAATACAATAAAAATTTTAAAAATATATATTTGGGAGTTTCCATAATTGGATGTAGTGGGATTGATGGTATTGGTCTGGTTAGTAACATTTCCATTGGAGTAATAATGTGAAGGTTAATGTGGGTGGTTGGGTCACAAGGTACACTAGATAATGTGTTTCAAGTCATGGGTGATGGGATAAATTAAAAGGTCAACTTTTTTAGGCGTTGATGTGTTTTTACCTAGAAAACTATGAGTTGGGTTCAATGTAATATAATAAGGATGCTGCAATGGTATATGCAACCCCATGATGCATCATGTAATACCATTATTCACACCACAATATACCATATTAACAATGCAGTAGCATACTTTTTTAATGGTGAAATGTCTATAATGATTTCCAAGGCACTCTAGAGTGAGCCATAGAACAACATTAATAATGATGTGATGTGGGATATATGGTGTGAAATCAGTTCTTTGTTATTCAGGGGAAGTCCTGTAATGTACCTGGAATTTATCAACATTTTAATAAAATTAACTTGTTTCAATGACCTCAGATTAGCTTCTTGTACAAAATTTTTGTATTTTTCTAAATCAGGATGGATCCTTTTTATTTTCTATAATCTCTCTCATATATTTAGTATTCAACTAGTTGTTTATATTGATGATATTTTCATTAAAGGAAGTGATGATACTACAATTAACTAACTTATTCCCGTTATTCATCGTAAATTTTAAACAAATTATTTTGATCCATTTAGATATTTCAAAAGGATTGACGTTTCTAAATATACATCAGATATATTTCAATCTCTGAAAAAATATATCATTGATTTGAAACATGATACCAGTATGACAAGGAAAGATTCAATGAACTCACAATATGAGTCATGATAAAAGTATTCCCATTTAGATATTGAGACTTTATCCACATCAGATAGGTATTGGAAATATTTTGAAATGTTTTAACTATCTGAATATCAATCACCCTTACATTGTGTGTGCTGTGAGAATGTTGAAATCCCTAAAAAAGATAAAGTGGTAAGTTATCCCTAGTTTTAATATATATGAGGAGAATATTCATGTGATAGTCTTATAATATTAACATCATTGGAACATGTATGGTTATGATTTTTACGATGTAGATTATATAGCATGGTACACATCATGTAGATCTTTTGTAAAAACCAATGTAATATGATACATAAAGGACAAATTTTACTACTCATGACAAGAAGGAGGACCTTAAATTTAGAATTCTACCTGACTAGAAATCAAATGTTAAGAAATAATTTCGAAGATTTTTTTTAGGATTGGTGACCTCAATGGATGTTTCCTTATGTGTGTGTGAGTGTGCAGAAACCCACTTATAGAATATGTGTTGGCCAATAATGGCATTCATTAGTCATATAAGCGACTAGGGTGGGTAATAACCTTTGGTGTGTTAGGTTTACGAACAAATTATTGTAAGAGACTCCATGATAAGATGATTAGGTTCATGGAATATGGAGGCTAGGTCTTCACATCCAAGTATGGATTTGATGATTTTATTTAATGTAATCTAGTCTCTTTGTAATGAAAAAAATGTTGTCAGTTATCTCTATATACACTGAAGAATCAAAGTATCAAGTTATATATCATGTGACTACATAAATTATTTAGGTACTAAAAAAATTAGAGTTCATTTATCCAATAATTAATCATTAATTTTTCAGGTGTAACAATCATTTCTAGTTTAAAATTAATACCAATAACGTATTTTATAAGATACATATTTTTTATAAAAGATACATATCATATTATTTTCTCTTAATATGATTTCTTATGTCTTAATGTGAATATCATTTTAGTTCATGGCTATATTAGGGGTTTTTTGGGGCATTTCTATGCCCGTAGTCTCGATTTTTTGATAAAATGTGATATGTCACACGGTTAGTAGAAACCATATGGTACAAGTTACATGACTTCTACTAACTGTGTGAGGATGGAAATGGGGGAGATATAGGACACCTGGTTTTTCAAACATTATGGATGGCAGAACATTCATCTATAAAAACACCTTCTATTTTTGACTAATGTGTTTTTCATGGTTTTTAATGTATTGATAAACCGTTCATAGTAACAATGTGGGTACTCCCTCTATAATGTAGTGAACGCACAGTTGGTGTATGGTCTGGCCAACCATGAGGCCAAAACATATGGCCTAATAAATTCTGTGGAAATTAATATTTTCCCTTAATTAATGTTATAACTAAAATTGTATTAAATTTTCTTCCAATGCATGATAATGATCCTAATTGAGAGATCCTTAGAATCCTAAAATAGTATTTGTCAGATCTTCATCATCCTAACTCAAAATCAAGAGATGTTCATCTCATTAGATCTACATCAGTGAGTACTCAATTCATTTTTTTCCATTATTCATTTAACTTTATATTGAAAGAGTTATTTATTTGAAATCTAATATGCCATATTTCGAGCATCTTCATCTTTTCTCCATTTTTGTTTTGATATGAGTTGAATAAAAAGCTAGTATTAGATGAAAACCCTACTATAATCCTACATTAGATGGTCTATACTTTCACTAATTGGTTTGGTGCATTATAGTGTTAGTTTCAGTAATTCGACCTACCATAGTTTTTATTATGAACACCAAAATTAATTTAATAGTTTTATTAAATGATATAGAACATTTTAGTGGTTCCCTTTAGTTACCTCGATACTTTTTGGTGGTTTTTTCCCCATCCAAGGTCAGACATGGTGTATTACTTAAAGATTTCCTTTGTTAAACCACTACTAGGATGTGTGTATATGCTTGAAATGTTAGTGTAATCATATTAATAAATAAATTTAACACAATTCATTAATTGTGATATATAATTAAATCATTTTCATGTGTTACATGATCTTCAATAGTTTAATTGCTGACTTGTGATTTGTTATTAGAGTTGGTAAACTCATTGAATGTGTTCGAATGTTAATTTATATAGGTATGGTTATACTCATGAATTGTAAATAATTTTATCTAATTAATGAATGATCCAAATTGATATGGTATCAATTTTATTGGTTTTTATACCTTTTATCCCAACTCCATCAGACGCCTTGGATTATACTCATTGGATATTGATAGCAGTTGTGGACATCTTGTATGAGACTGATCGGATGGACTTCATTCCATGGTATTACTTGGGCCTTCATACCCCTGGGATGTGGTTTTTTTGTGATATCAATGGACATGGTAGGTAGACATGCTCTTTTAACCCTAATTTAAGCCTAATTGAATTTCCAACTGAATGCTCTTATGACTCAAACAAGATTCCTTTGTCTAATATAACATGGATCCAAACATTCTAGTTCTAACACTTATATTAAATGGATCATCAATTGTAAATGTGATATTCATGGTTATACAGCGTAGACATGGTAGATATGATACTACTTGTTATATTCCATGCATGTGTATTCCCAGATATGTGTAGATGTAAAGAGAGGCTATGTAAGTTATTTCTTGTATTATTTTTAGCATCATTATTATAAGAGATTAACCTATGTTTTTCTAGCAGCCTTATGGAGATATAAAGTACCACAAGATTTATAGTATACATGCCATGGGAAATTTTCTTTATCACTTCTTTCCAATGATATATATATATTGAACCATGATTTATATTTTTATATTATATAGCCAGGATTTGTATAGAACTTTGGGTTGTTTACCACTAGGATTATATTTCACTCCTTTTTCAGATGCCTTTTGGTACCCTTAGAAACTATTTGGATGTAGGTAAGGATCAAGGAAATGTCCCATAGTTAGATGTTTGACCTTGCACCATGTATAGAAGCAGGGGAGTAGGGGACTTGGATGACGTTCATGTTTCTATTTGGGATATTCTTTTTTCTTTTTGGAATTTTGTAACATATATTACAATGAATCTAAAAATACCTTTGTTGTCTATATTTTTGAAACAAGACCTTATCCTCACATTGTATTTGTGATTAGATCTGGTATTATTTATTTATTTATTCCATTAAATAATATATTTTATGACTCTTATACTGCTTCCTCCTTTTTATTTTTATGATTTCTATCATTATGTTACACTCATATAAGTGGGAATAGTCTCCCCATAGACGCACCCTAGGCCCTCATAGCTAGTTTGTGGACCCTATCATTTGGGGATATGTGTTTGAGGGAATGTTTTCAACCATTCATGTTGCTCTTTTGAGTCTTTTTCGAGTCCGAGATGTTATAATGTGGTATCAAAGGATTTTATTTTCTAGTTTTTTATTTTGAGACAATGGACATGTATACAAAGGTAATGGAATTTGGTAATGAGTTTTTCATGGGAATATCTAAACCCTGTATAGGTAAAATCTAGATAGCCTTGAATAAATTTTTTGCATTCTATATTTTTCCAAATTCAATTTATTTGACTCCATTATTTGGTGATACACATGAATTTTGAGTATTTTATTGATACTCTTTGGGTCATATTTTGGTGATACCCGATGATAATAGGGTATAACAACTCATCTATAAATTTTGGTACATGTTATAAATCACATTACAGGAATGATGCTACGAAATATTTGATGCATTGACTTTTATCATAATTTTTTATTGGTGTTATGATTGATATACCTACATTTTAATGAAATTTTGTTCAGGAAATTGAGAAACATGGATGTTACTCAGAGTACCTCCCATAACTTATGTACTATCATTCCAGATTAGGCTACTATAGACACCCGATTAAGCCAATTGTGGCATACTGACTTAAGGGCCATGAGACACATTGATTAGAATATGTTATGGGGAGGACTAAGTGGCTACTATATTTTTGTTCATGTGGATTATGGGCCATTATTTATCTTAAGTAACACGCCATTTGGTTGAACCATTTAAAATGGAATGTGAAATGAATATGAAATTTGGATGGAAAATTAAAATGATAAATGGAAAAATCGACCATGAAACCGCATTTGAGTGGGAAAGATGTTGTGTCTCTAGTGACATTGTGAATGTTTATTTTTACCTATCATGGATTTAGGATATTTCTCTTTATTATAACCTATTTATAGGATGGTTTTTACAAGTCCAATCAATTTGGGATAAAAACATTAATAACATTATTTTATGTGGTGTTGGTTTGGAATTGTATATACATGCATCTATTATGAACTCTAATTGTATGCCAGAATGGTGGAAATGACCACGATCAAAATATAGTGGGCCATGGGAAATTATCAGGTCTATTAATAGTGCTAGATATGGAACCAATAATTTTACTAGAAACCAATGTAAGGAATAATTCAGTGGTTGATTTTTATCTCATAATACAGAGTTCAAAAGGAGTACCATAAGCTACCAAATCTGTGGATGAGCTAACACATGTGTTCCTGAAATAACATCCTCCCACATTTTATGGAGATTCCAGTCCACCAAAAGTTGAGTAGTGGCATCAGACTATGTTATCAATCTTCAAAAAATTCATGACACCTCCAAAACGAATAGGGATGATCGTGACTTATATACTACTTGGAGTAGAAATGCATTGGTTGTATGTTTTGAAACTGTCTAACAGGCTATGACCTATGGTTTGGGATGATTTCAAAAACCGATTTTGTGACTAATTTATTCATCAAAATTTATGAGGTTGGTGGGACAGTGAGATTATGTGTCAAGGGTAGGGTTTTATTATTGTTATGGAATATTCATAATACATTATAGACCTTCTAAATTTTGGGATTATATACATTACTGATGATATATTGAGGGTGATACATTTCAAGGAAGTTCTCTAACAAGATTTTGTATGATAGTTCAATGTGTTCTGGGTGAAAAAGTTAGTTAAAATTGTAAAGGAGTGAAAAAATACATAGTAGTACATGATGGAAGATGGTGTTATAGAGAAGAGTTACATAGTCTATCGGCCCAATGGTTCAACATCTTTAGGATGGAAGTTCCATTTTGAGGCTTCTTTCGATATGTGTACCATCTCGGCTATGAGTGATGGATGTCAGTTTTATATCATAGGTGTGGATGATGGGAACATGTAAGCAATCAGTGAGATTGTGACCCAATTAGGAATTGATAATAACAAAGTAATGGTCACATGAATAATTTGTGAAGGACCATCCCTCTATCAGTGATTAAAATGTGGTTATCTATGACAATAGGTTTAGGATAAGGTTTCACAACTCTACATTAGGTAGGGTAATGGAGTACTACTAGTCGGTCAGGATGAGGATCCGGTGTTCATAGCCAATGTAGTCAGGAACAATTTATACTGAGACCACATAGAGAGCCTAGTCATGGTACTGAGGTTGTATCATAGGGACACAATTCAGTCCTAATATTTTCTGTATAGCCTACCCTTGAGGAGAAGGGTTCCAAAGTGTCTATAGTGAGATGTATGATCCTATTAGCCTCAATATTTTATTTTCTCGTTTGAGGTTTTTTATGACATAGCATTATATCTTCACCTATGTTTTATATCTGTGTGATCATTATATAGTTTTTTGAGGGAGTCATGACACATTATACACTATTAAGGATAAAAATGGAGAGTGTACTCCAATTTCAGGATTCTCCATTTGATTTTTGTGTATGTCACTTCATCAGGAATCCCTCTCTCCTAGAGATGACTAGGTTTCATGTCATACTTCGAATGGACTTGCTAGTAGCTTACTGAGCCTATATTGATTTTTATCTCTGAAGGGAGAAATTCACATTACCAAAGGGTGTAGTTTAAACTCTCCTAAATTAAAGTGATGTCTAGATGAGCCGAGCTATAACACCACATCATTTATTATGTAGGATGGTAGCCAAGACTGCTAGTATAAATTTGGATGATTAGGGAGTGCATATACAAGACTATCAACCAGTGGTAAGCCATTTCAGGGATGTTTTCATAGACAAATTTTTTGTTTCAAATCCATATAGATAGGTGGAGTTCGTTATCGATTTAGTTCCTAGAGATATATAGAACTATATTTCACCTTATAGGATGGCTATTATGGAGTCTCAAAAACTAATTTAGAAGATAGGGGACTTGGAGGAAAATGTTTTTATTAAACCCATTACTTCACATTGTGGATAGATGGTCCATTTTCAAAAAAGGTCTATGGTACCCTTAGGCTATGTGTATATTATCATAAATTGATCAAACTAATGGTTAAGAATAGGTTACACTTTTAGAAGATAGATGTCCTCATTGATCATATTCGAGGAGTTAGAGTGATCTCAAAAATTAATTTGAGTTTGGGATATCATCTAGTACATCTTTGACCTATTTTAATACCTTGAATAGATTATAATAGCAGGTATGGTCTACACGACTATCCGGTTTTAACATTTGGTCTCACACATACACTAACATTTTTAATGTCATTTATGGATTGAGTTTTCCATCCGCATCTAGATTTGTTTTTTTTATTTTCATGGATGATATTGTTTTTTATTCTCAAAATAAAAATGACAACAAAAATCATCATTAGATCATTCTATGTACACTGACAGATAATCAGTTATATGATAAGATTAAAATTTCCACTTATGGATGAATAAGATTCACTTCCTAGGTTAGATTATCTCAGATATGAACTATCAGTTAACCCTTATAAGGTGAGAACTATATTTTCCTAAAATAATACCCAAAAAAATTTATCATATACTATTTCTTTGGGTTCTCCGAATATTATACGTACTTCATACAAGACTTCTAATTCTTAGTACAATCATTTAAGGGCTTGACTATGATGGTTGTAAAGATGGTATAGTTATATACCTGTGAGAAATCCATTATGTAGTTGTTCATGCTTTGTGTATTTAGAGACATTATTACTAGGAGAGTGTATTTTAGGGTGTATAATAAAAAAAATCCTTTAGTTTATATTTACAAATTGTGATCTGAATCTGAGGTTGCGAAGGTGGGTTGAGTACCTATAATCTTTCAACATCAAGCATGCATATGAGCTAGGAATGGGAAATGGTTTGGATGATCCACTATGTAGAAGGACATATAAATACCAATCTAGGAGACCAATAATAATTTGTATATTATGGATTTATTCTAAGATATTTACTTATAGGTTCATGATAGTTAGGGAAATAATTATCTTTCTTCCTTAGTTTTGAAATCTCCCCTTTTGAATAGAATGAGGATGAGGTAGCTATCAAATTATAAAGGCATTGTCCTATGAGAATGTGTGGTATGTGATGACCCATATTAGGTGGACCATAGGAGAGGATGTGATTTTGAGTATCCATGGTCTCATTTGATTTCCAATGGAAAAATTCATTGAGATTATGTGGGAGTTCCATGCCTTAGTTTTGGAAGTGAACCCTAGCATGACCATGATATATTGTGACTTGTTCTATCTGTACTATTGGAATGGTATGAAACATCTAGTAGTTTCATTAATTATGAAGTGTTCACCTATCATCAGGTGAAGGAAACACATCATTTACCAGACAAAATTTTATATTAGTTACTTATTCTATAGTGAAAATGGGAATATGTCACGAGGATTTGGGGAGAATTTTTCCACAGTTTCCTTGATTTAGTGATTTTGTGTGGTTTTTTTAAATACTAGTGATTTTTTCTCATTTACTACCAATTAAGTAGACCTTCAGTGTGGATGATATTGGGAGGTTGTATATTCCAGAGATAGTACGACTTCATGTGTTACCATGCACATTCATTTCAGATAGGGAATCTAGGTTTACAGATTATTTATGGTAGAGTTTATAGATGTATCTAGGTATATATGTTTTTATAAGAATGGAATACCACCCTCAGACTACTGGATAGTCAGATCATATGATACTGGTGCTTGAGGGAATGTTGTGAGCATGCATCCCGTATTTTGTGGGCCCTTTGTAGAGGCACATTCCTCAAGATGAGTAAAAATTAAATAATAGTTATCAGGAAAATATAAATATGGAACTATTTACGGATATATATTGTAGGATATGTTCATCACCCTTGTACTGGTTAGAGATGGGTGATGTGGCTTTACTAGGACAACCTCTGATGCGAAATATTTTATAGCATGTCCAATTGATCCGAAAGAGGATGGTTACTTCATAGTACTGAATGAAATCTTACACCAATTACTGAAAATGGACTCTAGAGTTCTCATTAGATGATTTTTTCTTTTATTATTTTCATTAATTATAGTACAAATATGTATCAAGAGATAGTGTAGCTCCATAATTTCCATCGTCACATGGTTAGTAGTAACCGTGTGACCTACCCCACATGGTTTCTACCAACCATGGAAGAAACCATTGGGGGAGGACATATAATATTTGAAAGAGGTGTCTTCCATGGTTTTCATAGGGGTTTTCAAACAGTGTGCATAAAAAATGTTAGTTCCCCCATTGCACTTAAGTTCATGCATGGTAGGATCACTATTTGTACAACCATATAGCCAATCTATTAATCCCAGGAAATTTTTGGGGAAGTCTCAATTTTTCTTATAAATAATTTTATAACAAAAATTATATTCAAATTTAATTTTCCACACAATATTGAGACAGTTTGAGGACTATTTTGAGGTCTAAAAATGATTTGGATATCATCACCATCCGAACATGGAATCGAGAACCATTCATCTATTTATATATTCACTGATGAGAACTAAATTCATTTTGTATCATTCTTCATTTTACATCTGATTGATGGAGTTATTTATGTTCATGATAATGATACCTATTTCTAGGTTATTCTAATATTATTTATTTTTCATCTAATATAACTTAAATCAGAAGATGATACTGGATGATCACCATACTACAGGTATACGGTAGATGGTCTAAACTCTTACCATATGGTTTGGTGATTTTTATGGATATTTTTCATTGTTCCTCTAGAAAAAAATTCCTGTGACGCCCCAAAAATAATATAAATTACTAATATAAATAAAACGGAACACGTTATAGATTACCTTTAGTTCCCTTGAGTCTGTTTGGATGTTTTTTTTTGTAATCAAGGTCACTCGTGGGCTGTTCATTTGATGTTTTCTTTTTAAATCCATCCATAGGGTATGTGTTTGTGCTTTTTTAGTTAGAGGAATACTGTTAATAAATGAATGAATATGAATTAGTTTTTTTGGATATGTTCTGCATTACATTCCATGAGATACATGATGTAGATTTATTTAATTGCAAATTTTTTATTAGTTATATGACTGGGTAAATTATTTAAATTTTATTGAATAAGAATTTATGTATGATTATATATACTCATCGAACATCCAAGTTTTTAATTGATGAATGGATGAGATGGATTGAGATGGTAGTGGATGCCTTGGAGGGTATACCATGGATCCACACTCCATAATATTCCTTAAATGTTACTCCATGGATCATG
This sequence comes from Viscum album, assembly GCA_963277665.1. Classification (NCBI taxonomy): domain Eukaryota; kingdom Viridiplantae; phylum Streptophyta; class Magnoliopsida; order Santalales; family Viscaceae; genus Viscum; species Viscum album. The sequence continues at coordinate 1,191,390,492 of OY728121.1, read as the reverse complement.
ATAGAGGTAGTGTATTACTTGAATGAGATTTATCATTGGTTCATGGTTACGTGGGATTCCTTGTATTTTACTACCCCTTACTTCATTTTTTTAGGCTCACATTGGACATTGTCAGTAGACATTCTCCTTGGACCCCAATTAATGACTAATGATGTATCCATCGAGATTTTATTAGGACTCTATGAGGATTCATTGGAGTACTATACCTTGGATCCATCCTTGCAGGGTATGAAATTTTAATCAAATGGCCTGGTCATGGTAAATGTGATATATGTTTTTGTACGACACAGTCAAGGTTGATCTGAATCTACAAGTTATACAGAATGTACGTATTTTACATGAAATATTTTGATGTGTAGTGAGTCTGTGTGAATTGTTTATGTATTGTTTGTATGATACTTGTTATAGGAGCTTGGTCCATGTTTTTATGGAACATTTTTGGGATATATATTGTTAAATGATCTATAGTATACATGACTAGGGAAATTTTCTAATGTTACTCCTTACATATGATATATATTTAACTTTATTTTATGTTGTTATATTGCACAGTCCAGATTTGTGTATACCTTTGATAGGATACCTACTTATATTCTATCTCACACCCTATTTGCGATGTAATTGGGTAACCAGAAATAATATATGTTTTTTGGTAGTGACCATGGAATGCACCCATAGGTCGATGTTTGACATTGTACCATTCATAGGACTAAGGGATCACAAGACAGATTTGGGGATGAAGATTCTAGTTTGGATAGTCTATTTTTTTCTTTTTTATTGTTTTTTACATGTATTGTACTTAGTCCATGTATACCTATTTTTATTGTTTTGTAGACACATGACATGACCACCAATTTGTATATGAGGTTTCGTCTAGCATTATTTTTCTATTATTTTTGTTATTCTATTGTCTTACTATTATATTTCATCTTCAATTTTATTTTTATGATTTCTATCAATGTGTTACACTCTAATAAGAGTGAGTAGTCCTCTGTAGATAGACCATAGTCCCTAACAACTAGTCGGTATTCTCTAGTGTTTGTGAAGACACACTTGAGGCCATGTGGCCAATCAGCAATAAGGAACTATTGAGTGGAATCCAATTTAGGGACATTACATCATTTATAACAAGACTAAACACAAAAAGATGGAAAAAATTTCATCTAGGATAATTGTTAGAATAAATTGATAATCATTGGTCCTGGTAAAACTATAAAACAATTTGCAGACATATTTACCAATGGGTTTTGTGGGGATCCAATTTTGTATTAATTTTCCAAGCTATGAATGATAAATATAATTGTCCCAACACGAGGGTTACTATTGGAGATATATATGATCAAATAGTTTTATCTTATATCTGGTAGTTTTAAATTTTTTATTTTTTATTTCTTATTTAGTGATACTCTCTTTTATTTTAATTTAATTTTTTGACATAATGAAAATGGTATTCCTAATATTACAGACATAGATTACCATACCACATCTCTATGGATTGATATTATTAGCATTGTAGGTTATTAAAATTTTGTGAGTAACTATAAATCACCATTCATTCCATTCACTAAATATGATCAATAATTGTATTATATTATTTCAATTTATTGGCACAGAAGGAGGAAAGGATTTGTTCATTCATTGAGATAGAATAAATTATTATTTATCATCCTCTTTTGTTAATAAATGAATATGGTTACAACAAAATTCTTCCTTAGAATTTTATGTTATTCACTTATACATTAAAAGTAACATTAATTTATTATCCCTTCAAACAATGCCATGAAAGTCCCACCGTTGCACACCTTACTCATAGGGCATATACTAGTGTAACAAAAGGATATGTATCAAAACCCTGTCATTAGAAATGTGTACATTATTTTTTATATAATAATGAGTATAATTTCTTTCTATTATTGTAAACATGTAAATGATTTTTAAAGCTCAAATATTATTTTTGTTTATAATTCAAATTAAATTATGAAATATATTTGAATGAATTAATTTATTTTTGAAATAAATTATATTTTAATAAAAACATTGTTCTTAAATTAATTATACTAAATATAATTGATCATATAATTTTAATGGATTCAATTGTAATTTTTATTAAAACATGAAAACTATTTTTTTAAACACATCATTTTTTAATAAATATAGATTTTTATTTAAAAATTGAAAATTATATATTTAGAAAATTATTTAGATAAAATGAATATTATTTTTGGAATCTGTATGTCAAAATTTCCCAATGTTTATTTTTTCATTGTTTTCTAGGAGTGACGAATTTTTGGATAAAAATAAAATAGCATGTTTCATGGCATCATAATTACCAAATAGTGATATAATAAATACAATAATAGAGGAATTTTAAAAAATACTTGTTTTACAATTTAATTAATGTGATTTTAGAATTATTTTTATTTATTTTATACAGCTTTAGTGAATCCCTCAAGACTTATAAAATATTTTTATATTTTAAAATAATTTCCTTGATAGTGTGACTCATATCCACATAAAAAATTGAAACATTTTAATATATATAGTAATTGACCATATAAAATAATGTTTCAACTATCCTTTTCAAGAAATATATCGAAAACCCCATGGTATTCATTGTGGTTTTGAATATTTTATTATGTATTGTGCAAAACAGAAATAATAAATAAATTACCCATCATTCCTCTATAAACCCACCCAATATCCCATTTCTCATCACTAATACTCTATGATTCTCTACCAAACTCCTCCCAATACATTATAGAGTCATCCAGAGACACCACCTAGCTCCCAAGAAGCCTCTACAAAGCCTTTGGGATCACAAATCCATGGAAGGGATCCTCACATACCTCTCTTCTATTCAATTCATTAATCTGGTTAGAAATTAGTCTTTTTAATTAAAATTAATTCTAATTTCATCCTTTTATAATAAATTTCCTAAAATAACTTTGGTTTGAATGAGTTATTATTTATCATCACCCATTTGTACCCTTACCTAAGATGTTACTATGCTGAAATTCTGTAAGGGATTTCTCTCTATCCTCTTTTTATCAATCACATCATTTATGATATGCTCTTAAATTTCCAATTACATAAGTTGGGATACATTATTAATTATCAAATAGACATTCCATTTCATTTATAAATTATGATATTCCACTTTCACTCTAATCAACCCATTTAATTAATTTATTTTTTGATGTTGTTATGCTGCCAAAATCAGACTACGATTTCCATAATCAAGTGAATACAATTCCAATTTCTCTACTAATGGTATTCACCTTAATGACCATATAAATAAATATTGGGGAATTAAATGTTTCTATTGCACATTCCATGATCATGGAATAAGATTTTATTTTCAAATATTCCATGTTATATGATTTATATAGTACACTTAAACATGAGACTGTAAGGATTATGAAGGGTGAACCTTGATAGCACTCTAATGCATTGGGTAATGTTTAGTATCAAGATACATCATGTTATTGGACGTTTTAATCATGTTAATTGAAGTTAAATGAGGGTATACATATTCTAATTCATGTTAAATGGGTTTTTACTCAGACCCTTCAATGTTCAATGAGCCTTGACTCATGATAATATCAGGTTGTATGTTGTTGCCACATTTCTAGGCTACGATTATCATGCTATGTCCCGACATTATATTAATGTACATTTTATGATCCATTGATAGGCCTATTGTCTAACATGTATTAATTCGTTCATGTTATTCCTTGTGTACTCCCTTATTGGGATGTATAGCTCACCATGTCCACATGTTTTCCCCTCTGATATCCCATGCAGTATTTAGTACGAAGGAGTGTTATGATAATGAAAATGAGGTTTTCGATAAATATATTGAATTATATGTCTTAAGTTGTTATTTAATGTCCTTAATTCAAAAATACACTATACTAATCAATCCATTGTGGGTTTATTCTGTGTTATATAATTAAATAAATCATTTATTAATGTGTAATAAGATCAGGGTTGTTATAGTTGGTATTAGAGAAAGGAATAGTTATTTTTGGGATTAGGATTAGAAAACCCTATTGAAACCCTTATGGATAAGAATATGTATAGGAAAGAATCGCTAAATGTTGGTAAGTATATGGTAAGTGGTTTAACTATATAATACATATTTGTGTGGATACTACATTTGTATGTGGTTCTATAACTGATGTACCTTGGAGTGACAACTCTGATAAGGTATTCTGGGCATGAATCGGAGTAAACTAGTACACTACAACTGGCCTTATTGCGCACCTATATTTTCATTAAAAGGGAATATGCTTTGGTAAATTCATAATCTCATTACAAACCACAATTAGGAGAATAAAAATATCCCATAAGAATATATGATTGGATATAGATCATGAATAACATAGACTGAACCAAGAAACACATGAATTAATGATATAATCATAACTTGTAAGTTATCTTTTTGATGTCATTGGATTACCAATTATTTTTTTAACTTTGAAAAATACCCATCCCTAAATTTCGGTCAATTCTATCCAATTTACAGAAATAGGAGTAATCAAGTTAACAACAAATGTAATGTGAAATGTGATTACTGCCGTAATAAGATTCCTAAATCGATAGGAGTGTGAATCGAAAATTTTTTTATGATACTCTCTATGTTAACTCACTTGAGGTATCAAAACAGAGATCTATATGATATCCCAATCCCCCTTGAGAGAGAACAACCTGGAATTTAAATCCTTATGTGAAAAGGCCTCCTTCTTTTAGATGATCATCTGATCCCTTAATCGAGAAGCAATGGATCAAATCCATTGAAAATATCTTCTCTATCCTTGGATGTTCTAAACAAGATATGCTTATTCTGGATATTTATCATATGGAGGGTAAAGATTATTAGTTGTGTACATTTATAAAGTATATGAATCATAAAGAAGATATCATGGTAATGGAGTGGATGGGATTCTGGAATATGTTATTCAATAAATATTTTCCATGCACCCTCTGCCTCAAAATGGAAATAGATTTAATCACACTAATGGAAAAGGATGACCAATCTATTGGAAAGTACGATGAAAACATCACAATAATTTCATGATACTCTTTAGGTTTGGTCGTTACCCCAATATGTATGTTTGATCAAATTTTTTGGGCTTAGTCTTAGTATACAACAAGAATTGGAAATCTATAACATTGATAGCTCTGAGGAGATTGTCTAACGTGCCTTCAAAGTCAATATGATTATTGATGAATCTCAAGAGTATCATGTGATAAATGTTTTGAAAGTGTACATTAATTCATGTGATCCAATGGGTAATTCCAATGATGATAAGAAATTCTAGAACCCCACATGTCAATGATGCGGAAAAAAAGCACCCCTGAATTTTCAAAAGAGGATTATGGAAATGCTTTAGAGGTAGAAGAGAAGGTCACCTAGACAATAGTTACCAATAAGATAAACCAATCTTTATGATGGGGGAAATGAATTATATTTTTGACCCTCAATTATTTGTTCATTGATACAAATTTGTTGATCCTGGGAACTTTAAGAATCATTTCACTAAGCCAATGGTATTTGGAGGAGACAAACAACCACCAAGTCAAAAATGTAAATTATTTCTGTCCCTATCATCGATGTGAAAATAAAAAATAATGAGGTGATAGGTATTATGGTTATTCATTCAAGAATTTCAAACATACCTTTTGATTATGGTTCTATGAATCTTTAATATCCAAAATGTTTGGTAGAATGATCTCATTACCATCACAAATCATTTAAGTATAAATTTAGTTGAAAAAAACGGGGAACTTATTGAATCCCATGCATATAACTCCTCCCCAATAACAATCTGTGGATTAAAAATCCCGTCAAACATTATCATACTTCATCTATTGGAATTTGATGATATTCTTGGCATGAATTGGTTTTCCTAATATAGCACCAACAAACATTTTCAAGAAAAGGAAATCATGAATCAACCCCTTATTCAATATAAGTGCAAGGAGAGGGATGAATATTCATCAACACCGTCATCCCAAGAATAAATATTACTTCTCTATGAGCATGTGTATCTTGCTTAGATGAATGGGTCTATGGAAAGAACAATCCTCAAATACATGCCTATTGTGAGGGAATTATCCAATGTGGTTCCCACAGAATATCTAGGTCTTACTCCTCGAATATATGTTGATTTTTAATTGATCTTATACTTGGGGTGTTACCAATATCAATGAATCCATAGAGGATTGCTATTGTGGAACATTTTGAACTGATGAAACAACTATAACAGAATCTGGATAAAGGGTTCATATTCCAATGTTCTTCAAAATGGGGTTCACCATTCCTCTTCATCTAGACTAAGGATGGGTCAATTATCCATTGCATTGATGATCGTGAGCTCAACAAAATCACGTTAAAAACAAGTATTATTTTCCATGAATGGATTATTTGTTCGATCAGCTATGTTGGGGAAAATACTTCTCCAAGGTGGATCTGCTGTTGTGATATTACCATGTGTGGGTGAATAAGGATTATATAACCAAAAATACTTTTCTTATAAGGTAGAGGCATTATGATTTCATAGAGATGCATTTTAGATTCACTAATGCACCAGTAATATTTCTAGACATGATGAATACAGTCATTGGAGATTACCTTGAATTTTTTTAGTAATCTTTATATATGAAATTATAATATAATAAAAATCCTTGTAGGATCATTATGATCATCTAAAATTTTTTCCGAATACCTTGCAAAAGGAGAATCTATATGAAAATTACAACAACTGTGAGTTTTGGTTGAATAATGTCTCAGTCTTGGGGAATATCATCTCAAGAAATGGGATATCTATGGATCCTTCAATGATAAAGGCAAATTAGGGATGGATGAAGACAATTAATATGATATATATCGATATCTTTATTGGGGTAGCATGATATTACCACCTAATTGTGAATTGTTTTTCAATATTCTCAAAACCATGTAATAAGATAACTAGAAAGGGAGTCATGTTTTCTTAGAATGATTAATGTCGAGAAAGCATCATGGAATTGAAAAAGAGTCTTATCGTTGACCATATTCAAACACAACCCACAAGTGGGGAGCTTTCTGATGCTTCAATAAAGCTATTGGGATGTGCGTTGATGAAAAATGACAAATTCATTGTCTACGCATCAAGAAGGATAAAAATTTATGAGAAACACTACCCCATATATGACTTAGAGTTAGTATAATTGATATTTGCATTGAAAATATGGTGTCATTATATCTTTGGGAGAAGAGTGAGATATATACTAACCAAAAAAGGTCTCAAATATATATTTACATAAAAAGAGTTGAATATGCACCAATGATGATTCTTTGTGCTCATCAAGGATTATGAATGCTCAATATACTACCATATTGAGAAAGAAAGCAATGTGTTAGATGCTCTAAGTAGAAAGGAAACAATAATATTATCATTAATGAGAATTTAAAAGGATCCAATATTCATGGATTTCAAAATCATGGACATATAAATCATAGAGAAAGGAACTTCATTAGTCCTTTCACAAATGATTTATCAACCATATTTGTGGGAAAGGATAATGGATGCTCAAAATGATGATTTGGGAAATTATAAGAATGTGGAAACTATAAAAGAAAGTGAAATCCTTCGAGAAAACTTTTAATGAATAAGGAATTGTAAGAATTTGGTTGATGCTTTGTATTCCATCAAATACTGAGTTAAAGAAATAAATATTTTAAGAGGCATGTAGTTGAAATTTATCTATTCACCCAAGAGAAACAAAGATGTATCGAGATCTCGAAGAGCATTATTGGTGGGATATCATGAAGAAGGAGATCTTAGAATAAACATCAAAGTGCATGGCAGTTTAGTAAATAAAGGCTAGAAGGAATACATCTATGAGGATGATGAAACCATTTCCTATACCATCATGGAAATTGTAATACATAACCATGGGCTTTGTCACCAGAATTCTTATAAAATCCAAAGGAATCAATGCTATCTGGATTGTTATGGATTATCTCACAAAGACAATGCACGTTATTGTGATTATAGATGATTTATCACTATATCACATCGTTATACATCAGAGAAGTGTTAATTATTCATGGAGTACCAGTATAGATTGTTTTCAATTTATATCCATGATTCACATATATGATTTAGAAAAGTCCTTATCATGATCTAAACACTGAGCTGAACTTTAGAATGGTCTGTCTACCTCAATCGGATGGAGAATCTGAGCAGGTTATCCACACAATTGAGTATATTTTTAGAGATTAATCAATGAACATAAAATGTAGATAGGACCAACATATTTCTTTTGTGGAGTTCTCTTACAACAACAGTTTCCACTCAATTATCCAAATGGATCCTTATGAAGACCTTTCTGGGAAGTGGTGCATGATATCAGCATTTTGTGATGAATCTGTGGGAAAAACATCTTAGTCCTAAAATTTCTGAACAAATGGTGGATAAGGATAAGACCATTCAGCAGCACATCAAAGGTACTCAGAGTCAACAAAAGACCAATGCTAACAATCATCGATGAAACCTAGATTTTGATATTAGAGACATGGTATTCCAATACATATCTCCATGGAAGAGAGTAATGTGATTCGGGATGATGGTAAATCTTATTCCAAGGTACATCATCCCTTTGGATATCCTTGGCCTCATGGGAGTAGTGGCCTATCCACTAGTACTCCCACCTACCCTATATCTAGTACATGATGTATTCCATGTATCACTCTTTAGGAAGTACATACTGGACCCATCACATGTACTCAATCCATAATTTTCTCCATTGGAGAAAGACCGTTATTATGATGAATAGTCAAGGAAGATCTTAGATAGCATAGAAATGTACTACAAAATTAGGCAATACCCCTCATCAAAGTGTTGTGGAGAAACAACTACTTTGAAGAGGCACTAGGGGGACTAGTGAAACTAATGAATCATAGTTACCCTCACCTGTTTTATAATGGAAACAAAGAATCATGACTCAAAAAAAGGATGTGAGGGCCTCAACTTGTCGAATACTACCCTATAAACACCATTTATTAGATTTTCACAGGGGGATATAATTTTTGTGATTTTCCCTAGAACAATCCCAAACTGATATCTTACATCTTATGTATAATAGAAACCATTTATAGTATAAGTTCACACTCATCGAGATCACCGCGCTGACCATGTTCACTGAATAGTCCCATGAAACTCCCACCGTCATGCACCTTTATCTTATGGAATATTATGGTGTATTAAAGGGACATGTATCAAGACCCTATCATTAAGATTATTTACAATTATTTTTTTATAAAATAATTATTATATTTTCTTTTTATTACTGTTATAAATAATATCCTTTGTTAATATTCAAATTCAATTAAGAAAAATATTCTGATGAATTAATGTATTTTTTAAATAAATAATATGTTAATGAAATATTATTACTAAATTAATTTTATTATATAAAAATCCTTATAGAATTTTTATGAATAAAAATTTCATAATTATTATGGTATGAAAACATTTGTTGTTCATATAGATAAATTTTAAATAAATATCTATTTTTATTTTAAAATTTAATAAGTAAATATTTATAAAATTATTTATATAAAATGAATTATATTTTAGGAATCAAGATGCAAAAATTATTCAAAAATGATTTTCTCATAATTTTCTAAGACTACTGAATTTTTAGATAAGAATTAAATACCTTATAAATATATAGTTTATTTTATGACATCATAATGACCAAATATTATTGAAATAAATACAATAAATAGTATATTCGTTCTTATAAATGTTTTACCATGAAAATAATGTTATTATTGTTTTATTTTATTTATTTTAAAATGCGTTGGGGAATACTCCAAGACTAATAAAACATTTTTATTATTTCAGAATAATGTCTTTTAGAGTGTGACTCAAATTGACATTAGAAATGGAAATATTTTATTATCTTTTGCCCTTTGAATTATAAAATAATTTCTCATTACTCACCTTTTCTTGAAACCTTGTGAAAAAAACATGGGATGGTATGTGGCTTTGAATATTTTATTATGTATTATCCAAAACCAAAATAATAATGAAGAATCCATCCTTTCATATAAAAACCCATCAATGATCCCATTTTTCATCACTAAACCACCTTGATGATTGAAAAAACTCGGACCTATACTATCTAGTGTCCTCCCAAGGCTCCCTCAAACTACCACGAATACTCTCCCAAGCATTTTGCATCACCCCTAAAAGTAATGGACCCTCACCTTCCTCTATTCCTTTCTATTCAAAACTTTGATTGCAATTAGACCTTTAATTTCAATTGGTTTTACATTAATTATTTTTTAAACAATTTCTTACTTCGATTTTATGGTATTTCAATTAGGGATCAATTATCATCCCCTATTTGGAACCATACCTAAGTCATTCCAATGTCAAAATTAAATAATAGATTTATCTATATCTTCTTTTAATCAAGCACCTCATTTATGATATTCCAATTAAGATCAAATTACATAATTTGAGATACATTATTACCAATCCCCATTACATTCCATTTCTTGTATAAATGATTAGATAACCCTGTCACTCTCATCAACAAATTTTATGAATTTCTTTTTGATGTTTTTATGATGCGAAAATGGAACTACGATTTTCCATCATGTGGTGAATACCATTGAAATTTATCTACTAAGGGTATTCACCTTAATGATCATATAATTTTTTATTGAGGACATAAATATATTTATTACACATTCCAAGATCATGGAATAATTAATGATTTTTAATTAATCCATGTTTTAGGATTTATATGGCACACATACACATGAGAATGTAATGAATATGAAGGGTGTTCCCTAATAGCACTCCAATGCATTGGGTAAGGATTAGTATCATGATACATCCTGATAAATGGGGGCTTACTCAAAATAATTCCTTGAAGTAAGGGTTCAATAATTCTAATTATTGTGAAATGGTTTTTGACAAATTCTCATCCATGTACAATGAGACCTGACTACTGATAATATCTGGTAGTATGTTATTGCCACATTTCCATGTTATGATTTTAATGTTTTCTCTTGCCTATATATTAATTATCCTTTTATACTCCAATGATAATATTATTTTCTAAAAGTTATTTTGTTCATAATTTTTTTCATTTTTTACCACTTTACTAGGATTTATAGTTCACCCCTTTTGCATGTTTTTCCCCAGGATATCCCATGTAGTATTATGTATGAAGAAGTATTATAATCATGTTAAGGAGGTTTTCAATAAATATGTGATATTTAATTTTTAATAGTTATTATGTAACATACCTAATTCCAAAATACACTATACTTATTGATGTTTTGGGGTAATATTATGTGTGATATCATGTAATAAACAATGTATTAATGTGTAGTAATATTATTGTTGTTATAAACTATTTGATTTTGTTTTGATTAAGGTGTCTTATTTAAACAAACACTATAATTTATTTTTTATAAAATGAATATAAATTATAGTTTAATCAACTTATAATTATTTCTTAATTGATTTTTTTTATTACCTTGGGGACCCTAAAATTATTTCATTTCTTTTGGGATATGCTTTCATAAAGTGGCATGATTGGTTTACTGATTATACCAAACTTGTTGGGAATATTTTTCAAACACATATTCTTCATTAATTCTTGTTGGAAGAATATACTGAAGACTAAATTATTTGAAAACCCCGCTAAATTACATGTTAAAAACATAAGAATTATTAATTTTTAATGATTTTTTTACACTCTATGGAAGGAATCATGTTATAATGAGCGACTCAAGAGACATCTCTATTTTAAATAATAGTGTCTATGAATGGTTAAAAGGCTTCACTATTCAAGGAATATTTTTTATTATGGTGATTTATGATATTATGACTTTAATAAAAGTCATATCATCTATTTTTCACTTGGTATCAGTATTTTAATCACATCAAAACATGATTGAATTGACGATATTCAATTTTTTGTGCCTAGTATCATAACAATGGTTTCCAAACAAAAAAGGTTAATGTAGTTAGAAACTATAATATTTCTTTACCCACACAATAATATCGTTTTAATCATCTTAAAATTGGTTATTTAACTTGTACACCTTGGTATTATTATTTCAATGAGTGTTTTTTTGTTTTATCTTATATTAATATATTATGGAGTGAATTTAACCATTTTATTGCCACATCCTAGGTAATTTATTTTTATTTCTTATTATGTGTAAAGAAAATATATTTTCCTTGTAATATATTGAAATATATCAAGGAATATTTTTATAGCCAGGTGCTGAGACGACATGTGATTACAAGGCCCAATGTTCTTTGGATTTATTTTTAAAAAAATATTTAATTTATTTTATATCACACATTCATTATATTTAAAAAAATATGTGTTCTGTCATGAAAAATTGTAAAAATAAAAATATGATATCATGGTTGAGTCTAGATCATTAGTTTACCCTAGGAACAACCTAATAGAGGTCAGCTCGGGACATTCAGATAATGTGACCGTTCATTGGTATGTAAATTGAATTAATTAATTATTTTAATTCATTCATTTAACCCTAATTACCTATGAAAATATCATGTAATGTTATATCACTGGGGGTTTCTACATAACCATGGGATCATTGAGAGGATGAATCCATGGTTCATCATTGGTGAATTGAGATCGGATGAGGAAGATCATCCTGATCTAGGTGAATTGAGGTGTAATGAATGTCATAGATCTTCCTGCTTCATTAGTGATCATGTTCCTAACCAGTGAATGATCAAATATTGAGGTAGTAATAGTAATTTCTTGATTCCTCCCCTTATTATTAAATCAATGAGAATGTTTAATTCCAATTCTTTTTTTATCATTAAATTGAATCATTTCATGGGACCATGTATTGAATATAAATTTTCCCTTCAATTTATTTCCCATTATCCCATGATTATAACCGTATATATCAAAAATATATGTTTTTTTCAAGAACACATGTCCAATGATTGTTTCACTATTTATCTATTCATTTACACTTTTTTTTCATCATAATCTTCATTTTTGGCATATGGGTCCATTATTCAACTTTATTGTGTGAGTTTTTCCTTGATCGAACCCAAAAATTCATGATAGATTCACATGTGATCATTAGATTGCCGATTTGGGTATGTAACGTGGTTCTTTGTGGGATATGGGTGATAAATCCTATGTATATGGGATTTGTAACTAATCAATAGTCACTGGAGGAATTTGAGGTGTGTGATGAACCTACATGGGTCAATAGATACCGATTTATAGAAACATGAGGTATGAAAATTATAAACGAAGGGATTACCCTTAATTTTTGGGTAAAAAATTCATTATGTGACATAAAAGAGTAATATATATAATGATTGGAGAAAACATGTAATTCTTAGGAATCCCAACTACATGTCATGTATTCTGAAGAACACATGGTGTGTAGCTATTAGTAATAATGTATTGGGTTTCAGGTGAGAAAACAATAACACGTAGTATGGGAAACCACACACCATGTGACACTATGATGAAGGCCTAACATGTACTCTAGGAATTCATGGGCACATGGCATGGCTAGGAATGTGGCGAAGTATACATGGACACTGCCAGAAGGGAAATAACCTGGAATGGAGAACATGACACATCACCAAGTGGTTGAGGCATTCCATGTCGGGCTACATGGGAAGTGATTCATTTACAAGTGATGATATGGCTAAAAATCAGATCAGAACCACCTCTCATGTGAGTCCCCTACACATAATGTGCCACCTATCGAGAAAGAATATACCTCTTCTGTCTCATTCATTTTGACATGGATTGTGGTTCATGAGTATCATATCCTTATATTTTATTATTATAGATCATTATGGTGTCTTTTATAATGGATTATGTGATATGATGGGAGATGTTCCTGGTGTGACACTTCGTTAGGTGATGTTCGAATATGGTAGTGATCGATGAGAAACATAAGAAATATTTGAGTGTCACCCTTCCCGTGGGATAGGTTATGGGTCATATGCCTATCTATAGAGTAGAACCCTCCAGTTGGGATAGGGAATGGGTCCTCTATATACTACTAGAGTTCCACCCTCCTATGGAGTCATATCATGGGTACTCCATCCATTGAGTGGCACACTCCCGCTGTGACTGGGCATGTGTCCTTTATCTATCATCAATGTGGAACCCTTTTGTAGAGTTAAGACTAGTTTCCCTTACATAATTAGTGGAACCATCTTACATATATATGGAATGGTCATTTAACTACCCTCACAGTGATTCCTTCCTTCAATGATAGGTCATGGGTCCTCTATCTACCATTAGAGTGACGTCGTCCTATTGGGATAGTGAATGGGTCCTCTATCTAACTAATTAATGGAACAATTGTAAATATTTTGGATATTAGTATTCTAAATACCACGTGTAATACTCATAGAAAATCAGGGCACGAGTCCTCTCCTTAATAATTGTCCCCCTCTAACTTGGATAGGGAATGTTTCCTCTATCTATCACCTGAGTTCCACCTGCCTATAATGTCATTGTATGTGTCTTATATCTACTAAATTCTATCGAAAACAATATCAAGGTATTGTTCTACTACCTAGATATTTTATCCCCTAGGAATTTTGAAAATTGGAGAGGTATGTCTCATCATGTATTCTTCCATTCTACATACACGTGAGATGCTACATACCACTACTGGAACTCTTGTATCTATTGGTATACTATTTTTTTAGGATTGGGTGTAAGATGGAGATTCCCATTCTCCATCATTTGGGTTTATTTAAGAGAATATGTACATTTTGATTGGTTTTATTTTCTCCCTTTATGTCATTTGAGTTTTCTACTTCTATTATGTCTCTTATCCCCCACCCCACACCATCAGCATTCGGGGATCCTACTGGGTAATTATATAAAAACCACATCATGGGATTTTCCTACACATGTCATGTCTTTTAGAGAAAACTGATAGGTAATAAAGGGTTATAGAGAATAGTAGGGATACATGTGTTCATTGGACCATGTGTTGTGGTCAGGTTATTCAGATCCGGAGCAGGGTGATTTTAGAATTTACATTAACCGTTATTTTTAGGTTTCAAAATCTTTCTGGTTTAGTGTCAATTTTTCCTTTTCTTTTCATATCACACAACTGTAATCTTATATTACCTATAGGTCGTTACATTCATTGTTTTTATAGTTTATTTTACTATCATTTATATTTATCCCTTTGCACATATGCATGTAGATGGTTGGGTGGTTTCATAATAGAATATTTGGAAATATCCTCACGTATCTGTTATTCCTTTGGATGTTCATCAGCACCCCCAAGCCTATAGATTTAGGCTTGGGGTAGTTATGGATATGATATCCATCATCCTGGTGGGCTTCGGTGAGTTGGGTCATAAATGATTTGTATCAAAGCTAGTTTTACCTCATTATAATGTTTTTATATTTCCCCAATTATGATGTTAGGTTGGGAAATTAAGGAAATAATGTCAACGTGTCTCTAGTGTGAATTTTAGTCCAAGGAACCCAGGGATGGTGTGGCATTCAATGTATCCACTAAACATGACTGATAATACCATCTTGATGGATTTACATACCAAGAAATTTGATATATGGACCTTTGGTACATGAATAATATAGGATTGTGCACTTTTACTGTCCTTTTTAAGTTAACTCCCCATAAATATATTCTCATATAATCATTGTATGTCTCAGTTATCTTTTCAAAATTCCCAATGAAGACATATATCCAGGTTATTGACTTATGTTTGTGACAATAATCCAATCAGTGATGATGTCATAGTTCAGGGTCCATATCATTATAGCTTTCCTCCGGGTGGGTAGGTAGCATTATCTTCACCTATCATAAAGTAGATCATACCATAATAAAATTATGTTCTTATACGTAGGTGTATTGCACTACATGAGTTTCAACGACATAGGATGTTGAGGATCCATGGTGAGATAGATACCCAGGAGGTGGATGATTTTCTAGATTTGATGATCTATGTTTTTACAAATATCTAAACATAGACTGCTCAGGTGATAGCACTGGAAGACAATATTTTCTATGGAGTAGTTGGCTGTGGTTGTATTATAGTCACATAGATGAACACTGTCATTGAAAATCTTCAAGTCGATATTTCAGGAGTACTACCCCTCATTCTTGTGAATAGTTTAGATTAAGGTTCATATAATGTAGCATCTGGGAGTGAAGATAGTTTTTAGTATTCTATTAGGTTAATTGACCTCACATTGTACTCCCCAAACATGATACAGGATAGATACTTATGTGAATGGTTGTTTTATCATGGTCATCATAGAGATATGTAAGCCAATGTGATACCCTTTTCCATTAATAACTATGATGGGGTGGTATATCAAGAAATGTTGTTAGAGAGATACATATCAAAGGGAAACAATATAGATGGATCTGGTAATGTGAGTTATAGTGATGAATTGACTACGACATCGAGAATACACCAGTTGGCAGGATCTGAACACATGAGATCTTCTCATGAACATAATCACACACATGATCTATTAGAAGTGGGACAACACAAGAGGCTAAGGTATCCAATAAAGGGTTGATGTTTTGAATGTGATTTGTGATGTCACTTGTCATGTGATTTCCTAACCAAAACTGATTAGTAAAATAGAAATATTGTGAATGGATTGTCAAAGTACAGGTAGTTCTATGATCATTGACCTCACATGCGAGAGATCGGTGGCCCCATAGAGGTAGAACTAGTAGAGGAGTAGGTGGGGATCCATGAGGTGGATATAAGGTTAATGGATGATATATTGAGCTACATCCACTAGCTCAACCAGGTGGACCACATCAGGTTCATTGTGCCGACAGACAGGGCCATTGGAAACTACATGCTATAGAGGGGTATGATCTGACACCTCATGAGATAATAAGTTGTAAAACCTATGTTTATGATACTCTTTTAGTACTAGAAGATAGGATTGAGTCACTTCATTATCTATTTACTATTTGTTCAATAGCTAGGGCTTCCAATTGGGGCTTTATCCTAGTATCGTTTCCATATGGTTCCTAAAGGGAATTCATCTTCGATATTTTTTATCTTCTGATGGAGTAAGAATTCATTGGGTGGAGAGAGTTTATCATAGTTCATTTTGTTCATGACGTGACTTTATGATGTCATATAAGGTGTGAAATAATTTTCCCAAGCTAGGATCATATATTGACTATCACAATTGAATAATCAAATACCATCTATCTGATGGTACAATATTCTCTTTTGTGGGAAAGAGAAATCATAGGAGGAATGAGTGGGTCTTAAGAGAAAGAGACTACAACCTATTTCAATTCAGTTGGTAATTTTATCCATTTTATTTTATGGTTCATAAGGCATCTGTATATCTTTATTAATGGGGGATTATATGGATTAGTTACCTAAGGATTTTTTAGGATTACCTATAATGTTGGAGGTGGAGTTTTGCGTAGAATTTCAACCCAAGATGTCTTTTATATATTATATGGAATATTCAGTGGCACCTAATAATATTTGGAAGTTGTAAATGTATTTGGAGGACCATTGATAGAAGGGATTGATCAGACCCAGTTTCTCCCCTCTATGTAGGTCTAGCTATGTTTGTGAAAAGGTAGATGAGACATTGTGGCTTTTTGTGGAATATTATCACCTGGACTAAGACATGATAAAGTAAATGTTCTCATTGATAAGAACTTATGACCTCTTTGACAAGTTCCAAGGTGAGAGATGTTTCATAATGATCTATCATAGGTCTGTCTACAACCAGTTGAGAGTTTCTAAGACTGGTATTCTTAAGCTGGTATTCGGATGACGCAATATTAACTATGTGTTTTTGGTGATGCCATTCTATGTGATGAATTCCCTGACTTTGTTTATGATTTTGATAAACTAGATCATATAGTTATATTTGGATCTTTTTTAGTTTTCTTCATTGATGAAATCTTCATCAACTTTGTGTCAGAGGAGTATACCGAGAACTTGAGGATAGTCCTAGACATTTTTAGGAAAACCAAAAAAAAAATTATCTCTCAAAGATCCAGTTATAGATCCATAAGATTCACTTTCATGTCAATTTTATTTCCAATAATATAGTAGATATAGAAATTGTTAATTTTAATGTATTTTTACAAGGTATTTATAATTTTACATATTTAATTGTTTTACTAATTTATGATAATAAAATGTGAATAAAATATTGGTATACAATTTTACAAAATCAATCTATACATTTTTTGGGGGTGATCTAAATTATTGAGGGTTGTTGTTATAAAATTTTATTAATTTATATAATGTTATATTTAATTGATTATAATTTAAAAATGAAAAATATAATGTAATATTTATTCAATGTATCACTTACACAGCTCGCTGATCCCTCATGACAATAATCAGTTGTCACTTGTCATATGTTTTCTTATCAGAGATACCTCACATCATTCATTCGACCTTCATCTTTCTTCTCCCCACTAATCTCAGCAAGAAATCCTAAATTGTACCTTTCATTCCATCTCCCACCTAATCTCGAAAAGCATTCCATCTTTTGTGTGCTTCCCTCCTCTAGCCCATCTTCCAATACCAAGAATACAAGCACTTGTCCTCTATGTCAATCTAACTAGTATTACCTTTCGTTGAAATCAATATTAATTTGGTTTCTTCCCCCATCCATGTATTCCATTTCTAATAACATGTATCATTTTGACTATCACATGTAATTTATTCCATCATCAAATAAACCTCAAATCACTAATTCCACCTTTGTCTCACCATACCCAAATACTCCCAACAAAATAACCCTCCTTCATGCCTTATCTTCCCTCACCCATCTACTCATATAAAGCTATCCCCTCTCTATGTGATGGCCTCCTCAACCTCTTCTTCCCTCTCCATACAAAAAAGATCTAACTCACAGTGTATATCCCACTCATCTTTCCTCACCCAACATGTAAGACGTCCCATCCATACTCTATTTCACATCATGAAAGCCCTCTTTAGTTTCATCCTCATTATAATTTTTCATTCCCTATCACCTATCATCTTGAACCTATCACTTCATCAAATAAAAATAACTCTAATTATTCTACATTTCTCTTACCTCTCCCCACTACTCATAGAAATCTATCCCTCCTCCATGACTCATCTACCCATGCCCCACCGATCATATTTTCCTCAGAAACCACCATGTGATACCTTCCTATATATCACCTAACCATTCTTAGAAACAATCACTACTTTAGGGTGTATATCCCACCCATTTTTCCTCCTCAAGTATTAATGCAATCCCAGCCCTACTCCTTCACCTAGGAATCAAATATCTTTTGGTTTTATCCCAATCATTGTATTCAATTACCTAGTTTGATGTATAAATTCTCACATGACTCAGTATACCATCTATTACACAACCACAAACATTATCTAATAATCCTTGAGATCTATCATCTCACCTCAACCTACAACTCCAAGTAATCTATCCTTGCATGATATCACTCCCCTATACCAGGTACCATCTCTATATTTCATCTTGACTCAACCCCCAATCCACCCAACCTCTATGTGATTCCCTCATCTGCCTTATCATTCATTCACAAGAAAACAAGCACCCCTCCGTGGTTTTTATCCCACTCATCTACCGCACCAAAAAACTACTCCCTCCCCCAATTGGAATGCCTCATATGGTTTCATTAACATCAATATATTTCATTTCTTATCACTTCACCATATAAACGACCACACTAGTCCCTCAACCTTCTATTACTCACCCAACATCACTATCCTATCCGCCTATTAGATATTTCATCTTACTTATCCCAATAATAAGAGTCTTTAAGGGGATCATATCCCTACTCCATTTCCCACAAAACCAGACTCATATTGTGTCATCCTTATCCCCTTATTTCTTTTATCTTTTTAAATTTCATAAAATATAGGAGAGATGGATTATTTCCATAATTATTTTGATCTATTTGATGTTTTTGGGTGGTCACCTATCCATGACCAGTTCTTCAATACATTTATTTCAGTTATATTTTTTGCTTATTTTTAGTAATTCTTTATATATGAATTACAGAAATGTTATTTATGTTGTTATTGATATTTAATAGGAATTAAAAATCACATTTTCTATGAAATTTTTGTAGAAAATGATTTTATAGTAAATATTTTATGTTTTATATATAAGAAATAATGAATATGATAAGAAAAAAGAAATGGTGTGATAACATTTCATATAGATGTAAGAAACATATCCTTGAATTCAGTATTATTAATTAATAATGATTTACTTTTGTGTGATATAATGAAAATCAATCATGGAATAAAGGCCCAAATTTTACATAAAATATGACACACATATAAAAGAAAATATTGAATATTAAATGAAGAGAGTTTTGTATGGACATAATTACCATTCCATAGTGAAAATTAACATCAATAATGGTTTCATGATTGGTTCAACTTCAATAAATGTAAGTCTCAATAATATTTATTTTTTATTTACATTTATTAAAATATTTTCATTTTGTATATATTATTGTTTTAATTATATATTTTATTATATAGGAAAAATAAAATAGAATGACGTAGAAAGGAATATGATTCTATTGTATTGTGGTCATTGGATGGGGTAAAGATGAACAAGGAGTTAATTTTTTGGGAATTATGAATACATGTGGAACTATATTGTGTCATGATGGGTATAGAAAATTAGTAAAGGTTTCAGATAATATACCCAATTTCAATGTATATTCTCTTATAAGGGTAATTAGTTGGCATAAATAGATATTATGAATTACATTATTTAATTTTATCATTATAAATTTATCATGTGTTAACATGCTAAAAAAAACTAAGACATTGATGATGGAGAATATAAATATTCACGACATGTTATGTATCAGTTTTTTACTTTTTAACCTCTTGGATTAAATTATTTTTATGGATATGGGAGATTACATACTGAGTTAAACTATTATGCATCATAAATTTTTAAATTCACACTCTTACCATATTTAACAGATCTATAAACTCAAAAAACGTGACATATACAGACAAAAATTTATCATTAGATAATATATCCATTGCTACAAAATGGAAATTCCAACATATATTAGATTTTTTTCATATTTATTTAACGCACCAATAATTTATTTTACAAACTTCTGTGTCAGTTAATATTATTTATTTAATAGCCACAAATCCTTTTTAGTAATTAAATTTTTAATGATATCTTAATAATATTAGTAATTTTCTATTCCGTATATGAATCTATTGATGTTAAATATAATCATCATCAAAATAAACATAGCAATATAAATATACATTATAATAAATTATTCATTATCGACATATATTTTAATACACAACATTAATACATATTGAATGAAAACATATATAATCTAATAATTTTAAATAAAATTTGTACATATAATTTAAAATTACAATGTAAAAAATGAAATTTCATTAATGAATAATAATGAATTTTTAAAAATTATATATTTTTTATATTTATTGATCTTTTCATCAACAAAACCTTTTTAGAAACTATTAAAATTCCACCCCATGAACCTGAGACCCTAATACCCTAAAAATTCTAACGAAATACAGAATCAGTTCCTCACTACATCTTCCACCCTAATTCAACACATTACCACAATGTCCAATCCACATTGATTCATAACCAATATGCTTCCTTTTAGGTCCTCCCCCTTCAGTTATACCCTAAATTTGGATACCATTTGACCCCCTTCAGTTCATTTACACATCTTTCGTCTCCATCTATGAATCTATTAGCCAACTCCTTATATAAACTAGTATTGATATTGGGAGGTAACCGTTATCTATGTTCAATTTCATCGACTATGCTAAAATAATTTACAGATGAAATCCAAAAATGAAGTTCATGTTTGATGAGAAAATTGGTAAATTCATTAATTATTTCACTATTTTGATATGTAAATGTTGAGTGAATTCTTCTATTTCATTTTTATAGTTAATTATAATATATCAATCTCATTTTTTATAGAATTTATATGTTGTTTAATGAATTTGAGTGTGATCACCTTGATTATGAATGGATAAATTTTTGAATTAATGATGGAATAGACTTCATTTAATGTCACATTTTTAAAACATTTAATTCAAATTGAAAAAAAATTTAATTAAATATATTACAGTGAAATATATATAACACCAAGAAATTAGACACCATTAAATAGTGGAGATTGAATTTTTTAAATTTGGATGATCTCCCAACTATATTATTATAATGGGATTAATTCATAATTCTTGGAATAATTCCTATCTATTATATAATTGGATATAATTGAATTTTTTCGGTGTGTGGAATGCCTAAATTCTACATCTTTTGATAATTTATATATAATTATCATCCACTTGTTATAGAAATATTCATTCCCTTAGTGGATTTTGATTCATAATCAATGTTATGTGTCAACACATTATGTTCGTTTTATATATTAATCATTTTCAATACTATTTAATACAATATTTCTAATAGTTTTTATAATGAATTCCTCATCATGATTTTTTTGATTAATTGAAATATGTGTAAATGTTGATATTTTTGTTGAATATTATTTATGTTCAGAACATCATAATGATATAATAATGTGATTAACTAAAAGAAGTGATTCATGTTAATATCATATGAAATTTAATTATTTTAAATTCATTAATATATATGTTATTTGAATGTTAGTTTCTCGATTAATATTCTGTAATTAAATTTTATTAATTTTTTATATTGTTATGTTATTGAAATTTAATTCCAATTTTAATAGATTTACATGTTATTAGTAATTAGTTTTTCATTATGTTTTTTCAAATAGAGCCTAATTACGATCAAAGTTTCATTATAGTGGCTTTATCTTTTTGGGTGTGCTCCAACACTTTTTTCACAATTTCCATACTTTCTACATTATATTACGATTTTATTCTAACTATTCTATTTTATTTTATTCACATTAGATTTTAATTCATATTTAGATTAATATAAAAATTATTTAAACTATTTTTGTCTTTTGTTATAATTTTAATTGATTGATATCTTAGACAATATAGTGGGAATATCAACGAGTTGGTCTAGTGGATATCGTCAAATGGAACATTTATTGTTCTATATCCAATACATGATTATTTTTATTTTTTTGAGTTTGTTTATGATGGCAACCATATAGATTTCTTCCTAGAGTCTTAACAGACATTTTATAAATAAAAGTCCTAAGTTAATAGATAGAATAAGTATATCAACATTGGTAAAGGATATGGAACATAGTGAGTGCTAGAAAAATTATACTAATATATATAGTGGGTGGCCAGGAAACTTATTTTGGATAGTATGTGAAGGATTTCCACAAAATCAAATTCTAAATTCTTGTTAACTGAAACAACTAGTTCATAAAACATATTTGGTATGGGCTGCTGGAATTTTGATGGTAATTTCCCTCCATTTAATTATTCATTGTTTTATTTTACATATTTGTTTTTGTTTCAAATTCATATTTTATTTTCAACCTTGCATATTAACTTATTCTACTATCTTAGGGGATGTGTGATTAATTATCTATTGATCCTTTGTATCATTGGATTTTTCATACAATTTTCATCATCATTTAATGGTTCGGTCCCATATCATGTTGCTCCTATGAACATACTATTTATTAATTTAGATACATTCCTCACTACATTATTAAACTAAATTATTAAATGTGCATTGGATCTAAAGAAACATATGGTCCTTTAAAACCACATATGACTCATATAGGATATATGACTATCCTAGAGGCATGAGAGAATGTGGAAGAGCTATTAACAACATTTTCTATGAATAGTTCCTGGATTTCATTTGATAAAAAACAGGTATAAATTTATCAGACTTTAATTACGAATCATTAAAATTGTTTTTTCATTATCATAAAATAAATAAATTTATATTCCTATCTTTTTTAGTTTTTTAATATAAATAAAAATATCAATATAATTATTATTGTAGGTTAGATGTACCCCCACATATGTGTGATTTATATTTATAATTTTCAAATTAATAATTAATTTTCAGTTATATAAATATATATAAAATGGAATGTTTATGGTGAATGGCAGTGAAAAAAAATTATTCAAGAGATAATAAATGACTATACTCAGCTGAAATTTTTGGATAACATTATAATAAAATTCAAATTCATCATCCCCAGGTACTGATGTGGAAGAAGCGAGGTGGTTTTAATAGTGGCCTAGGAAAAGACTAGAGTGGAGAAAAGTACTAAAAGGGTTAGGATCTATGTATTTGGCATTGGTTTGTGGAGTTGAAAATTTTCATTTAGGATGGTTGGAAAGGTGACCTGTTACAATCATCATTATTATTTTAAACAGTTACCATTTTTCTAATATTGGAGGTGTGAATTTTTCATAAGTAGGTGATAATGGATTGTATGTAACTTATCGATGTATTTAATGTTTTGGGGGAGAATTAGGTGTATGTAAATTATGGTTGTGGGAATTGTGTATTATTTTATTGTACATTGTAAAGAGATTATTCATTTTTGGATCATTGTTTTTTAATTTAAAATTATGAAATAATTATTTAGTACACAGTAGTAGTTGTGTACATTCATTTGGGGCGATTTGGAATATATATTTGTATTGATATCATTTATATAAAATAGAAATTTAAATTTTTCAAAATTTTAGTCATTTAAATAAAAAAATAATTTCTCTGATATCTTTAAATGTTTTTCATTAACTATATAATTTTATTTTAAAATTACTGTGTAATTTTATCTATATTAAACAATTTATAATTATTGAATTCAAATTATAGTAGATATATTTTATATTTTTTTTTTAATATGTATTTAATAATTTTTTTCATGTATACATGATAATTTTATTTCTTTATTTAAAAATGAATTACAATATATATTATTTGTTGGAATTATTTTTAAAGGCATATAAATCGACAATAATATAAGTAGAAATATAAATGTTTGTCATTATATTATTAGTAGATAAATCTGTCATATGAATTGTTTGTTAAAAATTTAGTACATCACATATATTATATGTTGATATAATCATACATGTAACATAAATATTTTATTCCTCACAATAATTTTTTAAGACAAAATTTTTATCAAAAAATTATTGATAGAGATATATTTGTTTGTAAAAAAATTTACCTATTGAATATGTTATTTTACAAATAGATACACCCATATTGTAAAAAACTTAATATTTGTTAACATATATTTTTAATATAATTATGTTTGATATATTTAAAAATAAGGATGAAAGCTTTTCATAAAAACATTGGATGTCAATGTTCATAATTTGAAACCCTTGAACGTTCAATATTTTATCTATAATTTGAAATGATATTTTGATAACAATTGATTTTTTGTAAAATTTATGCTCAATTTTTCCTAAAATGGTGAATATTATAGTTTGACATAATTTGGATGTTGATATTTGAAATAACAATAATTGATGATATATTCAATCTGTAAATGAATTATTTCTCTAAATTTTCATTGAAAAAGCTTCACACATGCTCTATAAATTTGGAATTTTTTGTACATTACACATTATCCTTACAGTATTCCTTCTTCATGGAGATCTATGGTGATCCCCTCGAGATGAACTGAGGATTTTGAATTCCTCTATATAGGTTAGGAAACTGATGGTCATTTATTTTTTTTCCTCTAACTTTAGGTGGAAAGAGTACATCATCTTCCCTAATCTCTACTGGTCATATTAATTGGTCTACTTAGTTGTATGATATAGCTTAAATTCAATTGTTAGTTCAATATATGGTATCTATAGAGATTCCTCACTTTTTTAATCGATTATGGATTGTGGTTAGGGTTTCTCTCAATATCTTTTGACTTTTTGTATTCCCTCTGTTTTGGTTATGAGAAAAGATTCGAACCTCATAAATTATATTCATGTATTCTCTATGATTTTGGAGGATTTTGTCATGATTTTAACCGTACAAAAATATTTCTGATATGAAATTTTGTTAAGGACCACACATCTCTTCAGGCATTCAAATGAGTTATTTCCTCATGGAATCATTCTTTCCTCAACAATTCATAAATCTTCTAGAGTTGAGATAATAACTGATGAGCACCACTTCCACTACCTAGTAACTTCATCAACCAGTTTGTTGAATATATGGAGTCTATATTGATTAATTTTTTATTTTCATTCAAACTAGACTGTTATTATTAGATATCTAAGGTGCTATAATTTTTACCAAGATCATGTAGTAGTATTATTTTTTTAATAAATGTTCCTGGATTATGTGGTTTTTGTTGGTGCATTTTGGTTCTTCAATTGTTTTTTTATTTTCCACTATGGTTAATTCTCTAATGATTTACAAGAGTAGGGGGAAATTATCCTAACCACGTTGAATACATCATCATGATGGTTTTGATTTCTACCATTTGAAGGATATTTATTTCAATAACAATGTCGGCCACTACCCCATTTTCTACATTCACGATCACTCTTCCAATGTATGCTTTCTAACGTGGGGGAACATCAGTCTAATATATATATTTCTGTAAGGATAAAGACTCTGGTTTTTTCTTCCCCTATTTCCTCCCAAATTATTATGGGGGTTGATCCTCACAAAATGAATCACCCCTTGGGGTTGGTCTTCAATAGTATACAAACTATCCCTTACCAATGATGTCTCTAGGTTGTGTTTAGGACTTTTTCCTATTCTCCCATTTTTTCATCATACATCAAGGAACATCCCTTAGTTATACATGGTAATATTCATTATGAAGATGATATTCTTAGATCTTTATTGGTTAGAGGTGTTTTTGAGGCATACTATTCTTTGGATCCTCCTTCATTAATAGATTCTCCTCAAAATATTCTTCCTCTTATTGAGGAGTTTGATTAATTTACAATTTTATCTATCATTGATCCAAAAAAGGATTCTTATCATTATAATAATAGTTCTAATTTTCCAAATTCATTGAGGTATGCTTATCAAATCAACATCTCGTCCTAGTTTCTATTTATCCCCATGTGTATCCTTTGGACTAGACATATGATGGCTACATCTAATCCCCCAATTCATTGACAACTTTTACCATAGCTGGAGTTGAATATCCTATGGATTACACTTCTACAAATCCAATGATGAAGAAGGGATTCTTCTATCAAACATCTAGGTTAATGAAAACTATATTTTTGTCCAGATATGTTCCACATACTCCTACTACTTAATCCCAATAGAAAATGGTTATAGCTTTTACGGTAACCTCCATTTATTTCCTATGATCTCCTCCATCGTCTATAACATCACAGACATTGGCTAAATGCTATTTTATCTATAATTATTTAAATACAAATAATTTATCCTTGGTTTTTATCCTTTAAATAAAACATAAAACATGTGTTATATATAAAAATTGAACCAAACCTCACATGAGAAATTTCATGCACAATATTCACAACAATAAAATTATTGGGATCTTTTGGAATGTACATGTGCATGTGGAATTGATAGTAATTTTTTCACCATACTAAGATCAAAATTTTTCATCTCTAATTCATATTTCACCTTTAAAATGTTACCATTTATCATCATTAATAAATGTGAACAAAATTAACTTGTATATAATATACACACATATATTAATGTTTTTTACCTATCATTTATCAAATATATGCACCCTAGTCACCCAACTGCACCTGGAAGGATTCAAATATCAGACCTCCTCATCCAAATTGACCTCCATTAAAACTAGACCATCCTATGTTATTTATATTTTGATGATATATAAATATAAATATATTTATATATATTTCCACACATCTTATTTATATATGTATTTCTTATATAATTATTATTAAATATTTTAATAAAATATGTTTTTACATTTATATATATGCATATAACTGTGTATATAAATATATATTTTTATAATGTATTTATAAAATGAATATTTTTTTAAATACATTTCTATAATATATTTCTATAATAAATTAAAATACATTAAATAATTTTCTATTTATATAAATTTATTTTTCATATTTAATGATATATTTACATAAAATTATTTAAATGATATTTTTACACTATATTGGCATACTTATACAGACACATTTATATATTTATCTATAAATATAACTATATATAATTATAAAATAATTAATGACTATATATATATATATGATTTAATTATTTAAATTTATATATATAAATACATATTTATTTATATGAAACAAATTTATGTATATACATAAATGAAGTGGACAATAAATATTTCATTCATATGGTTTATATATTTAAAAAGATATTTTACATATATATAGGAATAAATATTTATTTAAAATTTTCAATTTTTAAATGTAAATATGTGAAAATATGTTTTTCTATTTTTATTCAACATATAGAACAAGTCTAACATCTAGTTAACAGAAAAATTCTTACGTTTCACATGTTTTGTTGATTTTTAGAGTCTCCTAGGTGTAGTTGTGATTCATCGACATCCCTAATAGATGATGTTTTCGAACCACATATTGATAGCGTTAACATGAATCCCTACATGAGGCATGGTGTTATCGAATCAAATCTAATAATTCATTAGAAAAATTATCATTGACCAGAAAAGATAAAGTGGAAGTCTTGTTCAAGAAGGATGATGATGTGTTTCTAATGTGTCAAACAACACTACTGATAATCAAAAATTTTGTAGGTAATAAACAATTCAATATGGTGGCCTTAAAACACGCTGAAAACACATTGAATTTAAAAGAGGATGTGTCCATAAGAGCTTTTGGAGTAGTATATATGATCTTTGAGTTATTTAATCAGAGGGATAAACATAAGTTACTCAAATTTAGGTTGAGGTCCTTTGATAACCACCTCATTCTAGAGGATGATCTTACATAAAAAGGTGATAACTAGAAGACCAGTCTATCCAAAATCCCATTTTAAATATATATTAATTGTATATCATTCTTTACTAGACCTATATGAGTTATGCATGAAATATAAGGATGCATCGGAAATTTATGGAATGATATAGATAATATCCTAAAAATTGGAGGTAAATTTTACAAATTAGGGTGTCATTTTACGTGGAACAACAACTTCTGAGGTTATTTTTCTAAATCTAGAGGAATGAAATGCTTCGATGACCTTTAAATATAAGAAAAAACCTTTTTTATTCATCTCTGAGTGTCTCAAGAACACACAGAAATACTATGTCTCAAGGAAGGTAGATGAATAATGGAACATCATCATACAATATGGTCCTTCAATCTGATAATAAAAATTTGGTAAATCATTCATCCCAAACCAGAAAAAAAATGGATTGTGATGAACTTATGAATGAATTTTTTTAAACAATATGATCAAAATCGTTATAATATTATAACACTAGGACCTCCGATTTTTTCTCTACATCATTATGAGGTAATGTGGTCTGAAAAAGGGTCATTCCAAACCGTTGGATAGGGTTCAGGAGATCCTGGGAAGAGGTATAACTATTAGTGTATGTTTCCCATAGAAAATCCACCACCCACATTGTATTCCAACAACCTTTCAAAGAAGTTGTAAAGCATCTTCCATCCCATTTTGAATCAACTCAGACCCTCCAGATCTGAGTTCTCCCTCAATAATCTATATCCCCTTGTATAAAAATATTCATGGGGTACATCCTTTATAATCCTACATTGAAGGTCCAAATAATTAATAGGGGTGAAGTAGGAATTTGATATAGTAAATTATGAATGGAAATGGAATGAGATCAATTGGAAAAAGTTGATTTATAATGACTTTGGATGACGCACTAGTATATGAGAGATATTCTTAAATATTAAAAGGGGCGGGAATAGAACTTATCTATAATTTTCCTAGTAAAGGGCTAGATTGTGCTAGTCACACTAATCCCCATGAAAATACAATGTTTGGACTACCATGGGATTAGAAATCCAGGATAACATTAGATGCTGGAGCACCATTTCCCAAAAGTATCCAAGATATGTTTTTTCTTTCTGAAAATATATTATATGGAATTAACATGGATGGTATTGTAAGAAATCATGTTTCATTGGTTGTTTCCCAATCACTCAGTGAGTCCGTTTAG
This sequence comes from Viscum album, assembly GCA_963277665.1. NCBI lineage: Eukaryota > Viridiplantae > Streptophyta > Magnoliopsida > Santalales > Viscaceae > Viscum > Viscum album. The sequence goes on along the minus strand of OY728121.1, from coordinate 1,191,360,320 downwards.
GTTTACATGGACTTCTTTAAAAGGAGATTGTGTCTTCTAGGAACAAGTCTTTCTCAGCAAACCACATTGGTGAAATCATCCATCCACTAGATACTCTATATTAGGTTATTGTGTGATTTTATGGATGTCCCACCCAAAGGGATAAAGGGAAGTCATGGGTGTTACAGATGTCCCTTCATGAGAACCTCCCTAAACCTCTCCTTGATGAGGGTGGTTAAACTGAATTCTTTTTCAAAATTAAAAAAATGGGGAAATAATCATACATTATACATCTATGGTGGATTTCTATTAAGAAACATATTTTCTGTGGTTTTAAAATCAATTATTTCCCAAAATAATTAGTTCTATCTGTTGTTTTTTGTTTTTATCAATCCAATATTAGATACACACTAGTAAATTTATTATTTTTATAATTTATATTTACTTTTAATTGATTTTTAATCATTCATTACAATATGTGTTATTTATTTTGTTAAATATCAATTTGGGCATTAAAAATCAATTATTTTTTAGGAAATATTTGGAGAAAACGATTTTGATGGTAAAGATGTTAATATTTAGGTTCCAGAAATAAAGGATTTGGTAATGAAAAAGGAATTTCCAATAACAATGAATATTGATGTCTGAAATATATCCCTAAATTATATATAACTAATGATAATAGATATCCTTTCATTGGATGCAATGTAAATCCATCACTGATGAAATGTACTACACATTACATAAAATATTACACACAAATAAGAGAAAATATTTATATTTAAATGAAGAGGGTTCAGTAAGAACATAATTACCATTTTATAATATAAATTTACATCGATCATAGTTTCATGATTGGTTCGGCTTCCAGAGTAGTGTGTCTCAAAATATTTATTTTCTATTTTGATTACTTTATATATATATATATATATATATATTATTATGTAGGAAACATAAAAAGGAATGAAATATAACAATAATTGGTGTCCATTTTATTTTGGTCGTTGGATTTGGTACCAATGATCAAGGACATCATTTTTGGGGATTTAGGAATACATGGGGAACTATTTGGGGCAATGATGGTTGCGGGAAATTAATAAGTGATTCTAATAATATATATTGTTTTAATGTAAATTCTATTATTATATTAATTAAGGTCAGTCATTGGAAATTTTAAATTACATAATTTTATTTTATCATTATATATATAACATGTGTTTACATACAGTACAAAATACATGACATTGATGTTGGAGACTAAAAATCTCATGAAAGATGATGTATAATTTTTTTATTTATTTACCTCTTGTATTTAAAAAAAATTATGAATATAACCCCTGAGATATTATGTTCATATTTTAGTTTTTTTATTTATTATTAAATTATCACTTTTAAAATCTCTAATTGATCTTTATACTACAAAAAAGTGACATATAAAAAATTGATTTATCATCAAATAATTTAACTATTGATAAAAATGTGTAATTCCACAACATATTATATTTTTTTCATTATCCTTAAAAGTTCCAAAATTTATTTTTCAGAAATGTGTATATATATATATATAGTAATTGTTTTAAACCATGAAATCCATTATCAATAATTAAAATTTTCACTCTATTATAATAATATTATTAATTTTCTCTTCGATATATGGATCTAATTTTTATTAATTATCATCATCATAAAAACAACTTACCAAAAGAAATATACATTACAATAAATTATTCAATATAACAATATTTTCTACCAAAATACATTACTACAATTGAATGAAAATATAGATAATTTATTAAAATTTTCTAAAATTTGTCTATATAATTTATAATTTTTATATACATGTGAATTTCTATAAATTGAGATCAACTTACATGAGTGAACATCAATACCATTATAACACCCCAAGCTTCCACAATATGTTTCACATTGAATAATGCAGCAGCTTTCATTATACTCAATTTCAAGATTCTAACACAATGTGACCAATAAAACTAGCACTTATGAATAGTAATACCACTATTTGAAATTTTATAAATTTTATCTTTCAAAATGGACTTCATTTTTTGATTTGGAATATCGAAATTAGCTTAGGGTAAATTTTTTGAATTTTTCTGAAAAAATACAATTTTTTGATGAATAGTAAAAAATATTGAGTTCTAGTCTAAAACCAATATTTTTTTAAATTATATCTTATATTATTTGAATTTTTTTAGGTCAAAATAGAAACATAATACCTATATAAGTTCAATTTAATTCATTACAGTTATTTTATAAAGTGTTCAGATTTATTAAAATTTTATTGAACATTTTACCGTATTTTACCCACCTCCTAAGAGAATTGGAAAATTTGCATAAAACATAATTTTACAGTTTTTGTGGGTTGAATTTAAAAACTCCATGGGAAAATGTTAATATTTTTAAGTAATATTTGGTTTCATAAGACGAAAACATTTTTTTGAATAGTATCTTTTTTACTTTTCTTTACAATGAATAAAAATAAATAGTGTAATTAAGTGTAAAAAGAATATCATAATTACCCTAACAAGTGTCGTAATTCGATTGGATATGTATAATTCGTCGAAAAAAGCCTTAGGAATAACATATTAACCAATTTGGTTCACTTGGATTCAATTCATACATTTATTATTATTTTTTTAATGATGAGATAAAAAAGTTGAAATCAGTGATTAATAACTAAACCATTTTTAATATAGGGTTATAAATAAGATAAATTTGACTCTAAATATTCATTAGAAATCTATAAATATTTACTAAATAATCGTATTTTATTTATAATTTTTAGAGATAAAATAATTCAATTTAAATATAATACAATGATGATGCAGTAATTATCTTTTTAATGAATGATTAAAATTATTGATATTATAAATATCAAAATAAATCTAATTTGAGACATTAAATGAATTAAACTAATTTTATAGGTTAATATGACATTTTTGGGTTGATTAACTAAATTTTTTTATGTAATAAATTTGATATAATGTTAACCAAAACCAAATACCAAACAGTGTAAAAACTGACATAAAAGAGTTTTTTAAAAAAATATTATCTTATTAATTGGAATTATTTTCCTAAAAATATATTGATCATCCAAAGGGATTAAATAATATTATATATTTCTTTAATGAGCCTCATGGGGTTCACGTGGATGTTTATCATGATTTTTTTAACCACATAATATAAAAATACAAGGAGACATGGTAAATGTCAAACTGTTTAACTAAGAGTTAAATATAAAAGATAAGGTTAATATGATGACATAAACCTATATAAAAAATATTGGATGATATTTTTTAGACCCATACCCACATTATCCTTTAAATATATCATTTTGGAGCCATTATAAATCGAAAATGTTTTTATTATAAAATAATATTTCATGATTTTCCTAATTTGTCCCTCACCTCTCTTATAAAAGGGCACTTCCTCATCTCTTAGATTCACACCTTGAAATCCATTTTTATTGGCCAAACCCTATCCAAATATCCTCCCAACATTCCTCCCTTTATCCTACAAGCCTTTAATTTGTCATAAAGACATCTTATGGAGCCCTTTTGAACAAATCAAAAGGAAGAACCCGAAGAAGAGGTAAATATTCCATCACCTCTTTCAAGTTCTTTTCTTCTTCCACTTCCACTTTATTTATTGTTTCTATTAAAAATTAAAAAATCCAGTATACTATATATATAAAGTCATATTATAAAAAAAAATAAACCATATTCATTATTTTATCCATCATATAAATGATAATGTCACCATACGTGCATACATATGGATTACCATCTCCACGTCATGGTGTAGTTTGTTATTAAAGTACATCAACATTTGGATGGATATAATAATGACTATAAAGGATGTAAATAATAAATATAAAATGATAATTATTCATTATCTATGATATACCATCAAATTATATATGATTTTAATATCAAAATAATGATATTTTTGCTCGTGCATACGTATGAATTACCGTCTACACAAACGCAATGAGATTAATTCCCCGTCGTATCCATTCAAGACTAATTTTCATTTGAGGGTTAAAAATAATATTAAAAGACTTAATATCATTCTGAATATGAATAATATACATCCTATCCATAAAAAACATTATTTTCATATCAAAGCATATAAAGGAAAACGAATTAGTTAACACCTGAAATGATGAAACTATTGAAATATCATTAAGAAAGAAATATTAAAAGATCATATATGATATCATATATATATATATATATAGTTCATGTATGATTTAATAAGAATAATTTAACTATTATACATGATGTTAATTTACCCTTAACCATTGAAAAGTACCTGGTAAGGGATAATTACACAATCTCTTTATTATCTGAGGTCGTTTTAACATATATATCTATTGGGACCTCTTTATCATCCACATCTCTATTTCCCAAAAAACTATATTTCAAATTTTTTTTTACTATTTAGTAGAAAATGGGTTCAAGTCATTTATAATCTTATTTTACCTTATATGTTTTTAATGGAATCATTCCTTCGTTTTCCAAACAAGGTACCTTGTGACCTATTCGACAAAATTAAGGAAACAATGTTCTTTTTAACTTATACGGCGAGTGCGGCCATTTTCCACTGTTATAAAATTATTGAATATTACCTTAAAAGATTATAAAAATATTATCAAAATAAATATTTTATTGTAAATAATATGACGTTAAATTTATTTCAAAATATATAGAAATATTTCTCTAATTTTTTTTTTTGATTTCATCTTTGTACACAACTTTTGATGGATTTTAAGCTTATTTCAAGTTAATTTATTATGATACAAAAAATCCATATTGTATTGAAGGTTTGGTGATATTTTTAACTATGAATGTGTTATTTTTATAACATTAATGGTAAATTAATTAAGTATTGATATTTTGTATGCTAGTTTTAAGAAGAATTTTTTGGTTATTTTAAACCTTTTTATATGAGGAATGCACTGGACTTGGTAAGTGGAGGGTGGAGCCTGATATAGTTCCTCAATGCTTTGGTAGGTCTCATGAGACAAAATTGTGTATTGTCACAAGGCCTTGAAAAAATATTATTTTTTGTCTTGGCACAAGGGCTTGACTATGTGGTTATGATGTTTGGCATTATGCATACCATCTTTATGAAAGTGGCTATTGATATTTCATGTTATGATTCACCTCTTAGAATATCCATGTGAATAAGTAAATGGAATTATTTGATTTTATATTTTCCATGTTATTCTGAATTTCATTTTTAATAGTCTTTTGTTTTAGTCTTATATTGACTTAAATGTTTATGCATATTTATGAATGTTTCTTCTATATTGTTATCTTTACTGAGCATCTGAGATCACCCCTTTCTATGTTTAATTTTTCCAATGATGTGAAAAAGTTTATTATGAATGACCTATAGGGATAGTGTAAGTGATGTTATTGTGGATTATGGAAACTATGTTGTTGTAATTTTTCATTTTATAATGTAATGTAAAACTTATGAATGTATCTAGTATTTCAAAGGATACTAAACTAATCAGTCTTTCGAGACATGATCTTTTCTGATCAAGCCAATGTTATGTAATAATGCACTGAATCTAGGTATCCAAGTTATGGGCGTTACAATTGGTATCATAGGATGTATATTCAAATCCATGGAAGCTATATTTAGAAAAACTATGATTAAAGAACATTAACCTAAGATAGAATTTGATTATTAGTATAGAAGAACATCATTGAATTTTGGTACTGTTGATATTTTGTATTTTTTCAAAGAAATAAATCTTTTTTTAGATACTAACAAGTAGAGGCGGCTCTGGAACAAATGTACCTATGGGTAAAATCGGAAAACATTACGTTGAGCTAGACTCGAACAGGAATTGGTGCATGACAACGGGTCTTGCTGCACTCTTGGTTACAAAACACTCAGGCGATATGCTTAGGATATATCACATTTTATTTACAAACCATTATTAAGGGATTATGATTATATACATCCTCAATGAATACATTTTTATGATTATGGATTATATCCCTAAACTGTTCAATTTATTTTAAGTGTTTACAAGTTTGAAATTATGTATTGTGATTCATAATCTTATATAGTGAATTCTATTTTTTAGATATGGTGAATAGTGGAAGGAATGGAAATCATATCAATTCACGTAATCCATATAGGGATTACCCTCCTACATAAAATTATTATAGTGGAGATGCTGATGCAACTAGTGGTGGTTAGCTTATCACCATACTGGGACAAATCACCCAGGTTTTGAATAATAACCTTACCCAAATAGAGCACCTTGATCCACAACATGGAGGATCAATGATAGAATAATTAATGAGGAATAAACCACAAAAATTAAATTGTACTACTGATCCATTTGTAACTGAGCAATGAATAAATTCTTTAGATAAAATATTTCAATCTTTGGCGAGTAACGAAAGAGAAAAATTTGTCATGGTATTTTATCGCCTCATGAGAGATGTAGATCAATGGTGTCAGTTGATTAAATACACAAGGAAGATGATGAAGTATCAAATATGGAATGGAGGGAGTTTAAAGATATTTTATTAGAAAAATAAATTCCTCATAACCATCGAGCGGATATAGAATGACAATTTCTGAGTCAGAGGAAAAAAAGGATGAGAATGTCGCAAAGTTTGAGGCTAGCATTAAAAGGTTAGCAACACATGATGCGTATTATATATGTATCCCAATAAGTAAAATTGATAATTTCGTTGATAGTTTAAACCAATTTCTCCACTGAGCATCAGTCTCACAATCCTTATTGTCATACGTGGATATTTTCTAATGTGCTATCAAGACATAAATGGAATTATCTATGTCTTATGAATTTAAAGCATAGGAATAAAAGAATTGATCTGTTGTACATCTGAAAATGGAAATAAGGGGAATACGGTAAAAGTTTAATAGTCAACCTATGGTAAATGTTGGAGGAAACACCCTGGTACTTTCCTGAAGGGAATGGGAGTCTGTTATAAGCATGATAAAAAAGGCCACCAAGCTCATGATTGTAAGGGGATGAAATTGTTTGTCAATGTTTAATTCTATTCATTTTGAGAAAGGGGGAATTAAGAAAATGAATTTCCTAAGAACCAAGGAAACAGACCACATAAAAGACAAAGGGATCTAGACCATGCCTATACCATCACTACTGTTGAGGTTGATATTCCGAAAGACGTGGTGGCAGGTAATTTAATGGTTTTCTAAAGTTTTTTAATGGCTTTATTTGATTCTAAAGCATCACATTTTCTCATATCTTCCATGTTTGTTATGAAAATTAGATAATTTCAATTTTACGTAACAGGGGAGTTTTCATCCAAAACATCTAAGGGAAGTATCATTACAACAAGGTTTTTTGAATTAGTTCCCATTATGGAATAAAATACTTCATTATCATAGGATCTCATCATCATACCCATTATTGAATTTGATATAATCCTTGGTATGGATTGTCTTTCTAACAATGATGAGAAAATTAATTTTAAGAAGAAGGAGGTTACAATATTCGATGATGATAGGGTGCACCTTATCTTTAGAGCAGAAACATCACCACAAAATTCATATCTAGATCCACCCCTATTAGCTCTAATAAATTCAAATATTGGGGTAGAAAATAATGATATAACTATGGGTGATGAATAGAATGTTCAAATATAGAACTTAGGTATTGTGTAAGAATATGTTGATGTGTTTCCATAGGATTTACCTAAACATCATCTAGAACGAGAAATTGAGTTTCCCATTAATTTAATTCATGGTTCAAGGCCCATATTAAAGACTCCTTATAGATTGTCTGTTGAGGAATTAGTGGAACTAAATAAACAACTAGAGGAATAGAATAATAAGGGATTTATTCACCCAAATGTTTCTTGATAGGGAGGCCCTGTTCTTGTTTTAAGAAGAATGATGGATCTACGAGGTTTTGGATTGACTACAGGGTTATCAATTCTATAAAAATAAAGAACAAGTATCCCAAACCTCGCATTGATGATTTATTCAATAAACATCAAGAAGATCAATATTTTTCAAATAATGAACTTATATCTAGATATCATCTGTTGTGTGTGAAAAAGGAAGACATTCCGAAAATAGCATTTCGAACAATGTACGAGCATTACGAGTTTATAGTATTGCCTTTTCGATTGACTAATTCACCCTCTATCTTCATGGATCTAATTAATAGGGTTTTGGAGGAATATAATGATGACTTTTGTGGTATTTATTGATGATATCTTGGTATACTCAAAACGCTAAGAAAATCATGAAAATCACTTGTGCATTATTCTAATGATTCTATGAAGAAATGATTTATGTGGGAAATTTAGAAAGTGTGAATTTGGGCTTCCAGAGAATTCCTTTCTTGGACATATTGTCTCTAAGGATGGAATAAATGTTGATCCTTCAAAGACCAAGGAAATCCAAGATTGGCCATCACCGATGAGTATAACTGAGGTATGCATTTTTTTTGTTTAGCAGGTTATTATCGACGTTTTGTCCAGAATTTTGCTCATTTGGTTAACCCAATTACAATGAACACTTGTAAATGTGTTAAATTTGTTTTGAAAAAACATTGTGAAGAATTTTTTGAACCACTGAAGAGAATATTAGTCAATTATCCTCTCTTGAATCTACCAACAATGAACAAGGTGTTTGTTGTTTATATTGATATTTCAAAGAAAGGAATTGGTTGTGCCCTTATGCAGAATGATGGAGTTATTTAATATGCATCATGACAACTAAAAATTCATGAGAAAAACTATCATGCTCACGGTCATGAGTTAGAAGCCGTAATCTTCACTATGAAAATAAAGAGACAATATCAATATGTGGAAAATGTGAAATTTATAATTATCAGAAGAGTTTGAAGTATATTTTCTCACAAAAAGAAGTCAACATGAGGAAAAGGGGATGGCTTATACAACTCACGGATTATGATTTCACAATACCCTACCACCTGGGGAAGGAAAATATGGTGGAAGATTCTATGAGTAGAAAGGATCATGGAGTTTTGAACAAGTTGAGAGTTGTAAGGGATCATATTTTCATGGATCTAGATAAAATTAATATGGTAATAATCATGGAAGGTGAAACATAGATACATTTTCCAATGGTTTCCAAACCATCTTTAGTATAAATTATAAAAAGTTCTTTGACAGATGATGTATAGTATCAAAAGAAAATTATTGTTTTGAATGATGGGAGATTGAGTGACTTCTTATTTGAAGATGGATATTTGATATTTGGGATGTGACTTTGTATTCCTATCATAGATGATCTAAAAAGTTAATTTTTGTATGATTTTCATAGCTACAATTTCTCTATACACCCTATTGGCACTAATATGTATAGATATTTGATTGAACATTTTTGGTGAGACAACATGAAGAGGGCGATTGCTGATTTTGTGTCACGATGTATGGTTTTTCAACAAGTGAAAGCAGGAAGGCACTGCCTGTAAGAGTCATGAAACCTCTTCCCATACCTGAGTGGAAATGGGATAATATTACAATGGACATTTTCATGGGGATACCAAAGACACCAAGATGGAATGATGCAATATGGTTCATTATTGATCGTATTACCAAATTAACACATTTTCATTATATAAGAGATGAATTACAACATGAACATCTTGGAATACTATATATTAATGACGTTCTAAAACATCATGGAGAACCCTAATCGATTTTTTTTGCTCGAGATCACCATTTTACATCATGATTCAAGAAATGTCTTCAGAAAGCCTTGGATACTGATCTTCGTTTGAGCACGACCTATCACCCTAAAACTGATGGACAATCTGAATGAACTATTCAAACCATAAAAGACATGTTATTATCTTGATCACATGAATTTCAAGGTATGTGGGATCAATGATATCCTATGGTAGAATTTTCCAATAACAATTTCTTCCATTCATGTATTCATATGGCACCATATGATGTGTTATATGGAAAGAGATGTCGCACACCAACTTGTTGGGATGATGTTGGTGAATGAAAACCCATAGGCCTAGGACTTTTTGAGGAAACTATGGAAAAGGTGAAGGTTATTTAAACCCACAACAATGAATCACAATGTAGGCATTAGAGAAATGCCGATAACCGAAAGAAGGATTTTGAATTTTAGGTAGGAGGTTAATTTTTATTGAATGTATCTCCATGGAAGGGAGTTATATGATTCGCTAAGAAGGAAAAATTGATTCCCAGGTACATACGACCTTTATAAATTCTAGAACAAATTGGGATTATAGATTACCATTTGACAATGCCACCAAGTCTCTCCAAAGTTAATGATGTGTTCCACATATCATTATTGAAGAAATACATGATTGTCCCAAAACATGTACTCACCTATGGAGAAATTGAACTGGAACTTGATCTATATTATTTTTAAGATCCTGTCAAAATTTTGATACCTGAGAACAGGTTTTGAGATACCAGATGACATGTCTAGTAAAAGTTCTATGGAGAAACCATAAGATGTAATAGGCAACGTGGGAACTCAAGGAACTTATGATGAAGAACCACCAAAATATATTTATGCAGTAATATTCTAGAAATTTTTAGTACGTAATTATTTGATGTTGGGAATAATATAACACCCCATGATTCCATAGTACAATTCCCTTTGAATAATTCAATAGCTTGTATTGTACACAAATTCAAGATTCTAACACAGTGTGTCCTATCATACCACCTGTTATAAATAGTTATACCCACTTTTTGAAATATTATAAATTTTATCTTTCAAAATGGACTTCTTTTTTGGATTCTTAATATCATTATTAGATTAGGGTAAATTTTTGGAATTTTTCTGAAAACATTAAATTTTTTAGGAATAGAGAAAAATATTGAGTTGTTGTTTAAAACCGAATTTTAATATAAAAAATTATTTATTTTATTTAAATTTATTTTAGGATTAAATAGGCTCATAATATATATATATGTTCAATGTAACTCATTGTAGACATTTTATAACGAGTCTATATATATTAGTATTTTATTGAACATTTTACCGCCTTTTACACACCACCTAGGAGTATTTTAAAATTTGCATAATACATAATTTTACCATTTCTAGGGTTTGATTTAAAAAATCAAAGAGTCACGGTTAATATTAGTAAGTAAAATATGGTTTAATAAGATGGAAATAATTTTTGGTGAATAGTAACTTTTTAATTGTTTTCCCCACGGTTAAAAGTAAATAAGGTAATTAAGGGTAAAAATGAAATCATAGTTTCTTTAACACATTTACTAATTTTATTGGATAATTATAATTCGTCCCAAAAAACCTAGTGAATAAAATATGAACCCCTTTGGTATACTGTAATTAGATTAGGACATTTATTATTATTTTATTTAATGATTAGTTAAAATAGTTGAAATCAATGTTTAATAACTGATCCATTTTTTAAATAGGGTCATACATAATATATATTTGACTATAAATATTCATTAGAAATCTAAAAATATTTACTACATAATTTTATTTTATTTATAATTTTCAGAGACGAAATAGTTAAATTTATTTATGAAACTATGATGATGCAGTAATTACCTTATTAATGAATGATTAAAATACTTGATATTATAAATATCCTAATAAATAAAATTTGAGACTTTCGATAAATTCCACTAACATTCTAGGTTAATGTGACATTTTATAGTTTATTAAATGAATTGTTTTGGAAGAAATAATGCTATTATGAATTTAATAAAAACAAAATACCAAATAGTTTCAAATTTGACATGAAAGAGTTCTTAAAACAATTATTATATTATTAATTTGTATTCTATTCTTAAAAATCTAAGAATCGTCAAAAGGGTTAAAAATAATAATTTATATGTCATTAATGAACCACTTGGGGATCTCATTGATGTTTATTGTAATTTTATTAACCATATAATATAAAATTACAAAGAGACATGGTAAATGCCAAACTATTTATCTAAAAGTTAAATCTAAATCATAAGGTTAGTATGACGACCTAATCCTATATAAAACTTATTTTTTTAGAGTTTTTCGACCCATCCCTAAATTAGCCTTAAAATTATTAATTTTGGTGCCATTATAATACTAAAATAATTTTATTATAAAATAATATTTCATGTTTTTCATAATGTTACCCTCACCTCTCTTATAAAAGGGAACAATACATTATATAAAATTAACACCTTAAAAGCCATTTGGATCTGCCTCCCCTACCCAATTTACCTCCTGTCTTTCCTCACTTCATCCTAGAGGACTTCCTTTATTCAAAAATCCAACCTACGAAGCCCTTTTGATCTAATTAAAATGAAGAACCCAAGGAGGAGGTAAATATGTCACCACCTATTTCAAGTTCTTTTCTTCTTCCACTTCCTATTTTTTTTTATTTTTTCCATTCTAAAATTATAAATCCAGTATCTTATAAATATTTATATGATTATTAAAAATTTAACAACAATATTTATTATTCTATCCATCATATAAATGACAAAGTCACCATACATGTGTACTTAAGGTTTACCGTCTCCACATCGTGGTGTAGATTGTTATTCAAATACATGAACATTTGGATGGATATAATAATGAGTATAAATGATGTAAATAATAAATATAACATGATAATTATTATTTATATATGATATACTAACCAATTATAAATGATTTTATTATTAAAAGAATGATCTTGTCGCTCGTAAGTACGTACGGATTACCGACTCCACGAAAGTGATGAGATTCATTCCCCATTGTATCCATTCAAGACTAATTTTTATATTATGATTAAAAATAATGTTTAATGACTTAATATAATTATGAATATGAATGTGATAATTCCTATCCAGAACAAACATTACTTATGTAACAAAGCATATTAAGGAAAAACAATCGGTTAACACCCAAAATGATGATACTACTGAATTATCAATAACAAAGAAAATTAAGAAGATCATATATGATATAATATTTATGTATATAGTTCATGTATAATTAAATAACAATTATTAAACTATTGTAAATTAGTTTTACATACCCACTAAGAATGGAACGTACAAGGGAAGGGTTAATTTCGCAATCTCTTTATTATCCAAGGTTGTTTTTACGTTAGTATCTACTATGAACTCTTTATCTTCCACATCAATGTTTTGATAAAAATGTAATTCAAATTTTTTTTAATATTTACTATACAATTAGCTAATGTATTTAAACCATTATTTGACCTTATATGTTTTTAAATGAATCATTCCATAATTTTCCAAAAATGGTAACTTATGACCTTTTCGAAAAAATTAATGAATGAATATTCATTTTAACTTATACGGCGGATGCAGCTATTTTCTGCCATTATAACATCTTCAAAGATTCTCTAACAAGATTATAAGAATATTTTAAAAATAAATGTTTTAATTTATTATTTTATAAATTTTAAATGATTTCAAAATGGAAAGAGATATTTCTCTAAAAAAAAGTTTTGATTCATCTATGTCAGCATCCTTTGGTGGATTTTAATATTATTATAAGTTGATTTACTATCATATAGAACTTGCATATTGTATTTAAGGTTTTTTGATATGTATGATTGTGTATGTGTTATTTTTATACCATTCATGTTTTATTGATAAAATATTGACATTTCTTATTGAAGTTTTAATAGGAATTTTTATGTTATGTTTAATCCTTTTCATATGAGGAATGACTTGGAATTAGTATGTGATGGGTGGAGCCGGCAATAGCTCCTCGATTCATCGGTAGTTCTCATGATACAAACAAGTGTCTTGGAACAAGGCCTTGAAAAAATTTTATTTGTAGTCTTGGAACAAGGCCATGACTATGTGGTTATGAAGTCTAGCATTATGCATTCCATCATTATGAAAGTATCTATCTACATTGCATGTGATTATTTGAATAGTAGAATATCCATGTGAATAAGTAACTGGAATTATTTGACTTTATCTTTTCCCTATTATGCTGAAGATTATGTTTAAAAGGCTTTTTTAGTCTTACATTTCCTTAAAAGTTTATTCTTATTTTTGAAAGTTTCTGCTATATTGTTATCCTTACTGAGCATCTGAGATCACCCATTTATATGTTTAATTTTTCCTAGAATGCGAAGAAATATATTATTACTAACCTATAGGGATAGTATAAGGGATATGAGTGTGGCTTATAGATACATATGTTGTTGAAATTTTTCATTCTATAATATAACGTAAAATATATGAATGTATCTAGTATTTCCAAGGCTATTAAACTAATAGGTCTTTCAAGACATGATCTTTTGTGATCATGCCAATCTTATGTAATTATGCACCCACACTAGGTAACATGGGTAATGGCATTAAAACCATGATGATCAAACATTTCCAAAACAACCACCTTTTCCAAGGTTGTCAAAAACAAAATATAAAAAATGGTAGACTAACATTGTCAAATTCATAACTTATAAATGATCCAACATAACCCAGAACATATGAAACCACTATCACTAAAAATAATTGGACACACTGAACTAGTTATAATGCTTTCTAGGGACTATAGGAACTACTATATATATCACAGGTGTTCCATCTGTTGACATTACATATAGATGAAAACAACCATATCATGTCCCAATATTTAAGCCTCATCAATAAATTTGTCCATCAATAGAGGCTAAAGTAATTATAGAAGCTCTTAATAAACTTACTACCATAATTAAACTATCAAAATATATGGTTCAATCATTGATTTTAAATGCTGAGATAATTATAATTACAAAATATACACATTAGGGGAACATGAAATTCATGTGTGGAAACTTGAATAACATGTAACCTGAAACATTTTGCATCCCATTTTATATAATATATAGTTCCATAATGTTTCCTATAATTTAATTTTTTATAATGACTTAATAAAAGGTGAGATCATCCAACCATAGAAAAATATGTTTCATATAGTGATTGAACATAAATTATGATACCTTAACCTCATACCTTTATGTATCATAACAATTTATAAAAGGAATTTATACTACAACCACTGTTATTAAAACTCAAAACACTAAAATATTAATATAATAAGGCCTAAACCATTCAGATCCAACTGGGGTTGACCATTGGGAAAATGTGACACTCTAATCCCACCTATAATAGTCAAGGGGAAAGAGAGTCACAAAAAAGAATTTAAAACCTCAATACAACAACATGGATCAAAAATAAAATATAAAAATATAATCAATATATATTAATATATATTTATACAGTGATTCCCATCCAAGAAAAACTATGAAAAGTGATCTTTATACTACATTATCAAAAACTAAATCACAATCAACCATGAATACAACCACGATTCTGTATGAATGAACTACACCAGTATCACATCAGCAAAATTACAACTCCAAAAATTGCATCGTCTTCATTGAAACCCCATGTGTTGGTACAGAAGTTGTGTACTGGAGTGTAAGAATAAATACAATATGATTCAGTGTATACACAATAGAAAGGAGAAATATAATGTCACCTCAAACATGAGTGATTTATATATATTATTTAATTGTATATTCAATCTAAAATTTGAATAATATAATTGTTCACTAATCTACTACATAGGTATCACACCATAGAGGAGACTTATAATATATTAGGTTTTTAAGAAACTACAATTTCAGACTTCCAAAATTTAAAAACATATATATCACCTATATAGTATTATATTTGGGGAATATGTCCTCCCTAATATGTGAATGTCAGTTAATTTTGTACTTTCCCCTATCAATAACATGTACTATGTATTGTTCTATGTGATTCATTCATGTAGGATACGAACACTATAAGTGGAGTACCAGATATATTTTAATAATGGGGTTAACCAATTATCTTATTAAGATTGACATACTAATTTATGAATGTATCTCTATGGGTATACTATAATCATGTATATAAATATATCATTACCATTCCCCTACATTTTTTACAAAATGTTATGGAAATAAAACAACCGAAAATACCATATAAACATCGATATGTGAATAATAATCACAATAAATAAAATTGTAATACATAATTCACACATAAATATATTCTTACATGTTCAATTCATACACATAGGATATTATTTTCAAATCACAACATAGTGACATTGTAAATTCTCCTCCACAAATATAGGTTTCCTTTGAGTATCTGTTTCATCTCTCTCAGGTTAATCTTAAGATGTTTAGTTTTTTAATTCTTCGTATTGGTGTCAATCATAATATTTATAGAACAATTTCACCAACTCATTTGTGAAAAATAATTTGAATTCATACATTATATTTCACGCATAAACCCACCAGATAAAGGGAGAATATGATGGTTTCTTGATCTAATGGTTCAATCAATTTTTAGGGGTTGTGGTGCGTGCTAATACATTGGACATCTAAATGTGGAAGGAAACATTGATGGATTGATAGAATAGATCATATAAACTATATTAGAAAAAAAATTAAATATAAATCTTTTAATGGTGTTTATTTGTGTAATTATCAAGAAATACAAAATCTCCCTCTGACACATTCTGGGAGTTTATAATAAACTTCTCCATATCATCGAATACTTGATCTAGAACTAGGTGTAATGGGACATCTTTTCACAATGGTATATCCCATATTTTTTAGTTTAATTCTTTTTTTAATTTTCGAAAACATTTTCAATGGCCTCAGGGATCTCCCAGGAGTGTTCAAGGGATTTTTAGAGCCCCATACTCTGATAAATGAGAAAAAATACTAGGCAACATGGTTAGTACTAATGATGTTGGGTAACCATGTTGCAGACCTTATGAGAATAAGGGGCCATAATATTTTTTTGAAACTATGTGACACTAAGAACAAACCCATGAAAAATACTATAGTGGTTAGGGAGATGGAGATTGCAATTATTCTACATGGTTAGGGAATATATGTACCAAAATCATTCGGGGAATTTCATTATGCCGTGGGATAAGAAAGATTTCACCAAAATGTGCAGCCAAACTATGTGCCCTATTTTTATGGGTGAAAAGAATTTTCAACCCTTAATGAACCTATTTACCCCTTTTCCTCTTTCTCCACCAAATTTATTGAGTATGATATTTATCCTCCACTCATGAGATAACATATACTTCCAAATAGGTTCCTAGATATCTCCCTCATTAGAAGTCTGAATCATGATCCCTCCAATGCATTGGATATCTAGATGTATGATCTTGATTCCTCTTCCTTCATATCTAGATTTATATATGTATACACTAAACTTTTCATTTGAAATACCACGTATCTTGTTTTTAGTGCATTGGAACATTTCTTTTATTTATCTCATCCAACATTGAATCTGAGTCCACCATCATACGGGGTGTCATCAACAGCCCTATGGTTAGTGTTCTCATATCTTGTACCAAACATTTTAGTGTATTGAATGATGTGTAATTTTTCTCACAAGCTAGACTTTGTCGTACATCATCTTAAAATATATTTCATCATGTTAAATTGATATACATACTGTGTTATACTCCCTAGGATCAATGTTAGGTAATTTGAGTATGTCAACCTCAATCACAGACACCGCTTTTGTGTGATGACTTCCCCTTTACAATTAAATTATTAAATGCCTAGAACTCCATATAAGTGTTCTAATTTGATTATAAATTGAATTTCCTCTACTATAAAATTTTTAAATGATCCCAAAGAATATCATATGTTCTATTCCCTACATGTAAATGGAATTCCACATTTACCTAATTGACCAATTGACAATGACACCTCTAAAGATCTTCATTGATCATTGTAATGAGACTTCCAAGCATTACAGAACTAACTATAACATAATAGATGGTATTTTTAGTTCATGTTGGTATTTTTTCCTCAAATGAATTAAATTAAATAATTAATATGCTTAATAATGTGTGGGAAATCCATGTCAAATATTTCATGATTTTTTAAATGGTCAAATTGAATTGTGATTCGTTGATCAAACTGAGTATGATAAATATTAGTAATAAGAGGCAATACATCATGGATAATATTAGATTTATGATTAAACTTTTATATAGGATGTGGTACGATGGTATGGTTATTTTGGGAATAATGATTCATTCTCCAATACATTTCACGTTGAGCATAACATCTCACAACACTAAGACTATTTGGATTCTGTGAATGACACACCATGTCCCTTCTTCCAGTTTGGTAATGAAGACACACCTAACATATCGAGTGAAAATCTTGTAGTCTCCCACTCATTATGATTTATAGGGAATGTATCAATTTATTAAGGTTATAGGAACATTTAGACTAGTTATGGATGTATTATTTACACCACATTCCAGCCAGCACCCAGTAGTTCAAGTATATGTCTACTTACATATGCACAAACGTAGTCCATATAGGTCGATGACGTGTATAACATTACATTATATATTATTACTACAATATATATATATATATACAGATCATACATTCATTCTGGCCATGAGAAGAAGCCGTTAGAGCCACCAGGTCTCCTATAGGATCCTAAGGAAGTGATTATTTATTTATTTAGAAATTATTTTATTTTATATACTTCCACACATATGTTTAGTTACCAGAACTGCTTGGATTATTTTACGACATTGTTGGTGGTGTCCAACAGGGATTTTATCTCACACCTTACTTAGGCCACCTTTGATACCTTTGTAGATTAATTTTCTACATGTGTGGATAACAGCTATCACCCTGCTACAGGTTCGTAATATGCATTTCCAATGGTTAGAGCATAGGAGTAGAGGAATGAGAAAATTATTGATATGTTAGTGGATCATCCTTCGGTTTTTTAGTTGTTTTTTTAAATCATATTCTATATGTCTATACCATGATACCCTTTTGTACATCAATATGCCCCAAATCCATGTATATGACACTGAATTTAGGATTAGGATTATATTTAGTTGTTCAACTATTTATGATTCCATGGTTTATTTGTTACCACTATTGTATCTGCTTATATATTTCACTTTTTATTATTATTTATTCTTATAATTGTAGTACCATTATTATAAGTGGGTATTGTCTCATCATCGTACCACTATTACACCAATTTTTGATAGTCCAAAACGTCTAGAATATAGTGAAGTGCACTGAAGGTCATGGGACCCATTGTCTCTGGTAATGGGTGATGTGGATCTCAATTCGGGACATTACACTGGGGTTGGCCCCCGAAAACATAACGTACACTTCATATGGGAAAAGAAAACCCACTGGTCACCATGTGGACCATCATGAAAACCACTACCCTTGCTTGTACATTCCATATCCATTATTGTCATTCTTCACAACATGCAAGTATTGTAATCTATATCGCTTTTTGTGGTTGAGGTATCCTCCCACACATTCCTCGTGTTGATTTGGATCATTTTCTTGTGAATA
This sequence comes from Viscum album, assembly GCA_963277665.1. Lineage (NCBI taxonomy): Eukaryota > Viridiplantae > Streptophyta > Magnoliopsida > Santalales > Viscaceae > Viscum > Viscum album. The sequence continues at coordinate 1,191,340,930 of OY728121.1, read as the reverse complement.
ATTAGCATCCAATTCATATAAATTCCAAAAAAATCAATGTAATATATATTCCATTCTATACATGTGTCGTCTACATAATTCATAAGTTCACTTTTTAAAATTTTCAAATAGTCACTTTAAATTATTATGAAACATTAAATATCATCAAAATAGGATCTACACTCCATCTATATTTCATTAAATATTGGTATTATTGATATAAATAAAAAAATATATCTTCAAATGTTCAAAACAATTTTAACTTTATGTATGAAATTTACACAACATGTGGTTGATGTATCCTCCCACATATAACGGGTGATGTGATGGTTCCATTTCTTTTGAGTATTTGGACTTTTTTTAATATAATGTCTCAATAATATTAAATTAATAATATATGTAATGTTCCATACAAGTACACTTAAGATAATTATTTATATCATTTTTAAAACATCTCAAATCATCACAATAAATCATTAAAAATCATCCAAGATCATCAAAATATGTTCTCCACTTCTTATATATTTCCCAAATTTTAATGATCATTAATAATAATCCTCAAAATTTATTCTTAAAATTTTGTAAACAATGTGAATTCTTATAATGAAATTGAAAAATCATATGGGACTGTCCAATCCTCTTATCCACATGTTCACCAATGTTCATTCTACCTAACATGATGGTTTTGTCCTTCACCATTATTATACTTCAATGATACTAGGTAGAACTATGTGATGGATCCCTCCATGTGGTTGAGTTCTCTTCCCACAGGTGCATGGGGTTGAGTTGGTTACTATTCTTGTGAGTAGTTGACCACTTTTTTAAAAATTCAAAAACAAATTTAATTACTTATATAAGTTCCATTCCATTTAAATACACTCAATATTATTCCCCAGATACTTTTATAAAATTCAAAAATCATCACTCTAAATGATGAAAAGTAAGTAAATATCATCCAAATATAATTTATCTCCACTTATTCAATATATCATCAAATATAATGATAAATGATAAACATAATAAAAATCGCCGCAATTATTGTAACCAATATGCATTATTTTAATGTAATTGAAACATATTTTATACATTAATAATTTCTCTACAACAATCACTTTTAAATCATGTTGAAATTTCTATCTTCTCCACTTGTTGAAAAAAAATTCAACTGTAGCATAATTCCATCTTCTATAAACCACTTGGGTTCTTCAAAATAAACTAATGTATTGTTATTATAATGAATTTATTATGAATACATTGAGATTATTAGTTTGAATATTTTTTAATATATCTTAATAATAGAACATGGGTCACTATGTATTTTGATGAGACACATTATTTACAACAATTTATAAGATGTGATGAAAGAAGATTCATGTTTTAAGAGATTATTGGAATTTATATTCCAAAATGAACAAAAGAGTAGTAATATCATGATCCGGAACTATTTAATTTTTTCCTGAGGAAAAATGTGGTCAGAATTCAAGGTTTTTAGAGAATTGGTTATGGATTCTAAATTCAAGATCATTATTCATGGGTTGGAAGTTATATATTATTTTTAGGATTTGGATAAATTATTCTTAGGTTGTTCCCAAAAAATGGTTAACCATTATAGGTCACACAATTTTGATCCCATAAACCATAGATATGTGGCCCAATGGTCAACCATGTGGGAGAGTCATCCCAAGGATCATGAATTTTGGTAGGAGAGTGCGAGTGGATGCATAAAACCTGTTGGAGTGTACATATTAGCACAAATAGGGTGCGAGCAAGAAATGAACTCTCCAAGAATGTGTTTGTAGTTTATCTAGGATCAAACATTGGTATTGGATCAATTTTTAATCAATAATGGGATCATTGATATATAATTTCCCATCCATGTGTGGAATTGATGTGGTATGTGTTCTTCAGGGTTACTCTTCCAATTTAAAAACATTTAGTATATAATCATAATCGTCTGATCCAGTGAACATGATCCATCTATTCTCCATAGATCCTCATCTTCTTTCCCGGTCATAACCTAATGCACATGAGATTTATTTTTATTAGAATTATGCATGTTAATTCTTCCATGATCATGTCAAGATAGAAAATAATTCATGATCAAGATCTCAAAAAGAAGGGGAGGATTTGAAATAAATGTAATATTAATCTTGCATGGATGTGGTCAACCAAAATATTGACACGACCGAGTAAAATATGGAGTTTCATATGGATAATAATTCATGAATAAAATGAGAATATTATTATTATTTCATGCATGTAAGATTATCACCATTAGAAGAAATGTAGTTCTTGCATAATCGTAGACGCCACGAATTTTGATGTCTAATAGATTTGAATTTTCAATTACATTAAGGAATTTTATAGATAAAATGACATAAAATAATTCTCATATAATTAACATGGATTATTTATCATAGATCAAGGAGGTTCAAAGGGAATTTGAAATCTCTTATAAATTCATAGTCACCAATCTAGTACAAAATTTTTATCAGTCAAATTTTATTTTGAGAACTCTCATTTTTTATAAATCCACAAATCACAGAGTTTCTCTTAATATAATGAAAGAATATAAGAGATTCTCACATTCAACTATATCATGAAGTTCATGAGATACCACAAACAATATTTTAACACGTTATAATGAATTTAATGAGGAACAATGATCAATGTAAGTGTTAGTATCATAATAACTCATTGTATTACACGAAAGAAGTCTTCCATATATAAAACCATACAAAACAAAAGAAGAACCACTATCAGTATTCAAAAAATTAAAGATAGTGTAATATTGAAGAAATTTTTCCTTGAATTATATCATTTCATAATGATGATAATCTAATTTATCACACTTCTATTGTTCAGTATCGAATATATTCATTTGACACAATCGTATGATACGCATTTATAAATAAATATAAATATTTCTACGTGATGAATATTTAAGAAATATTTCTGCATGAAAGAAATAAAATGACCGAAGAAGATATCTAATAACCAAATCATATGAAAACCATTTATTGGAATACTTTAACCTCATCGAAATCAACAAACAAAAACTGTATAGTGAACCACCCCATGAAAATCTCACCAACCAGAACATTTCCCATAGGGTGTTTGATGGTGTAATAAAATACTATGTATCAAGAACCAAACAATTTTAATATATATATTTTATATAATAAAGAATTTATATTATTATTACCATTGTTACATTATAAATTATTTTGATTTTGATATGACAAAACACAAAATGTATTCTTACTTAATAGGAAATTTCCATTTATATATTCCTTTTGATAAATTAATGTTCTTTTAAAATTTATTATATTTTTATGAAATATTATTATTAAATAATTTTTATTTAAAAAAATTATATTGTAATCATTATTAAGTCAAATGTAGTTTGTAGAAGGGTTTGAAAATTATTATTTTCAAAAAAACCAACATTTCTCAATAAATGATGATTCATATAATATAAGTGAAAATTAACATATTTTCAAAATTATTTTGACAAAATAGATATGATATCTAAAATCATAATTTTTAAATTATTCAATATTTAATTTTTTATAATTTTCAAAGATAGTCGAATTACTAGGTAGAAATTAAATACATTATAAATATATGGTGTGTATCATGACATAATAATCACATAAATTTATTGTAATAAATAAAATAAAAGGTATAAAAGAACAATTATATATTCCCCATTTAATTTATTATGGCTTTTAGGTTATTTTATTACTTTTAAAAACCCATTATGAATCCTCCATAGCCTATATTATATTTTAAGGGTTTAAAATCATTTCTAAAATAACATGACTCTCTTACACATCACCAAGGGTAATATTTTAAGATGTTAAGACCATGGAAATGTAAAATAATTGAAACCATAACTATTTCGAATAAACACTTGGAATCAATGCTAATGTTTTAGGTTTCTATTATTTTATTTTATTCTTTCCAAAACAATCATTTGGGATATAATAAATAACTATCATCTCTTTTCCTATATAAATCTACACATGCTCCCAATTATCATAACAAAAAAACATTTTTAGTACATATTTACTCGTACCGAACCACTCTAGAGTTCCCCCAAGGTTCCCCTAGGCTCTCAAGAATCTCTTACCTGACCTTTTGAATCACCCTTTCAAGGTAAGGGACCCCAACTATTATATTCAAATCAAGAAACTATTTTGTATTTATCCTTTAAAATACTATTTTTTTTATGTTTCCAAGACCATATAAGGATTCATATACTATCAAATATATTAAATTATAATTATATATCATTTATACCCTATCATTATAGTATCTTCCTAAGACCTTAATATGCATAATTTTAGTAAGGGTCAAATACTTCTCATCTAATTCAGGAACATTAATTATCTTATATCTTATATCTAGAATAAATAATGTGGGGATATGTTTTTTCATAACAAAATTTCATACCTTATTATTTATAAATTATGATAAACCCATTTCACTCTCACTAATCCCTCCCATGATCATTTATGTTCCCTCATTGTGCAGCTGAACTTTCATAGTGATTTTCTATTCCAAACAATTTCATATTGTATATTCGAACACATTGTTTATCATGGGTGTTCACCTTTCTTAAATTTTAATTATTTTATCAGGGTAATTCATTTATTTAAATAATAATCCATTATCATGGAATTAAATATTATAATTTATCATATTGTGTTAAATGATCTATGTGGCACACTATTGTACGTATAGGCTATGATTATTATGGGTGCACCCAGATAGTTCTCTAATTCGTTGGATAATGATTCAGTATCATGAGACACCATGTATGGTGCATAGGAGGATATCCTAGTCACATTATTTTTTGTGAATTGGTGGTTTAACATGATTATTTTTATGTTTTCATGTTTGATTTTTTTCCCACATTAACTTGTTTTGTTAATGTTGTCAAGGTATATCATGCCTCATTGTTCATATTTATTATCATCACTACTTTTATATCACGTTTATATTCCTACTATAGATCAAGTAATACCTTTTTAATTTTAGTATTTTCTTATTCCCTATCTAGGATTAATATCTCTCCCCTTTATTATGTATATCCGTAGGTTATCCCATGCAGATTTAAGAATGATTGAATGATATGAGCATGTTAAATTATATTTGAATAATATTGATGTACCCCATATTTTATGTTGTTATGTAATGTACCTAATTACAAAATAAACTATATTTATTTATCTTCTTGTATATATTATGTTTATTATTATATTATAAATCATTAATTAAAGTGTATTAAAAACATGGGTTGCCATAATTGGTTTAAAATGGATGATTTGTTATTTTGGGATTTAGATTAGACAACTCTGTATAAATCCTTTGGGATAAGAATAAATAGATAGATGAATACCCAAATTATAGTAAATTATAGATCAAGGGTTTTCTAGGAAAATATATACATTCCATTATTCTTTAAGTGGATGTGGCTCTGGAATAGATGCACTGAGGGGTAACACCAAAAAACACATTATTGAGCTAGGCTCGATAAGGAATTGGTGCACGAGAATAGGTCTTATTATACACCTTGTTTTATAATCATGGGGATATAATTTGGTAAATTCACAAGTGAATTATAAAAAAATATTAAGGACATAAAAAATTACATAAAATATTATTTTAGTAAATACTTTATGGAAACACAGATTAAAGCAATGAAATTCATAAGTTAAGAAATAAATGTCATTTATAATTTTTTCGTTAATGTTGTCAGATTCCCATTACTATTTTTAATATTTTGAAAGTATATATCCTTAATTTTAATTTGTTATGTAAAATGGTATATTAATGGAGTAAATTACAAAAAACTATGGTGAAGGGATATATAATGACTTCCTAAATGAAATTACCAACCTGATGGGTGAAGGAATATAGAACTTTTTTATGATAATATCTCATTTGTTTCAAGTTCAAAACAGAATCCTAATTCAGGAATAATTCCCAAATACACATAAAAAATATAAAACTAAGATTGATACCTTTATATAAGAAAGTCTTCTAAATGTCTCATCCTTTAACCACAAAATAAAGAATAATCTCCAATGAGGACATCTTCTCTATAATTCAATATTTTGAGAAAGAGAAGGTTATACTAATTTTTTATCATATGAATGGAGAATATGATCAATTGATTACATTGATCATAAATAGTTAGCCTATGTAATATAAAAAGTAAGGGGGAAGTAATTTCAAAAAGTGTTTTTCAAGAAATATTTTTCTAATACTCCCCAAAATGAAATTTAAATGGATTATCTATCCCTCATGATAAAAGATGATGAATCCATTAGGGAATATGAGGTAAACATCACAAGCGTTCATGATATGACTTTGTCTTGGTCATTTCCATATAATAAAATGTTGAATGGTACTTTGGTGGGATAAATTAATTTCTACGAAAGGCCCTAGTGATCTAATACATAGATTACTATTAGGAAATTGTCTGATGTATCCAAAAAATATGAAATTTAGATCGATAAATCTCAAGGGTATAATGATGATAAGAAGTGGAAATGGAGTTTAATTATTTTTCTGTGATAGAGAAATTTAATTTGGTAAGAAATTTCAATATCCCACTTATCAAAAGTGTGGAAGGAAGAACCTTGTAAATTTCCTATTGGGGACGAGGAAAATATTTATGTATTGAAGGGTAGGAAATTTAGCAAGTGATTTCGGACCAATGATACCAACAAATGTAATATAAAATATGAGAAACACAACCCTAATTTAAGGGTTGGATACAAAAATAAACCCTGACACCCTCTGAGGATGAAAAGGAGAGAATATTCCACCACAACTATTGAGGTGGTTCACAATAATTATCTGAGGAAAAGGATGTTGATTTTTCATTTGAAAATATAAAACAAAATTTTTTATTATGGTTTTATAAAATCCTTTATATCACATAAGTTTAGTAAAACTATTTAAGAACCACTAAAAATCATGGATGTTGAGATGTTGGTAAACAAGATCGTGATAAATAATAAGTATCCTATAGAAAAAAATTTGACATGTTCAATCATCCATGTGGATCCAAATACTCTTATCAGGATTATCTTTTTAGGGTATTATCAATTACAGGTAAAGATGGAGTATATCCCGAAGGAAATTTTTATACAAGGTATTGGCACTGTCAGTTCATATAAATGGCATTAGGACTCACTAATGCAGTATAAGTCTTCATAGACATAATAAATAGGTTATTTGGATATGACAAAGACAAATTTGTGGTAGTATTTATATATTACATTCTAATATAATCCTATCTAATGTAGTAGAAAAAGTATCATCCATGAATTTTGATAAAGACCTAACAAAATGATAAACATTATGAAAAGTACAGAAAATATGAGTTCCTGTTGAAGGAATTTTTTTTCTTGGGGGTTATTATAATATGTAATGGGATGGTTTGGACCCTTCAAAGATAGACGAAGTTGTATAATGTCCATGACCAACTACTATGATGGAAATTCACAGTTTCCATAGAGTGTTTGGGTTTTGTCAAAAATTTGTGAGATATTTCTCATGATTTTAACACCCTCTATCCAAGCTAACATGTAAAGTACTCATGTTTTTTTTGAATAGTTAAGGTGAATATACATTCTATTTGTTTAAAAATAGACTTATCACTACACCTATAAATGTTATACCATAACTGGGTAACTTTTAATAGTATATAGATATTCTTCAATGAAAGGATTGGGAAGTGTACTGATTCATAATGACAAAGTGATAGCCTATGACACAAAGAAATTGATGTTCATAAACATAATTAACCAACGCATGATATGGAATTGGATATATTGATATTTTCATTGGAAATCTAGATGAACTATTTCTTTGGTAAGTAGTGTGAAATATATACATATCATAAGTGTCTAATGTATATATTCAAATATAAAGAGATAAATATGTGTTAGTGAAGATGGTTACAGATAATTAAAGATATAGAATACCCAACCAACTACTATATGAGGAAAGAAAATAGTGTGGAAAATGCTCTTAGTGAAAAGAAGCTTCCAATTTTATCATTGATGATAACAGAGAAATATATGATTTTATAAGCTAAAAAAGGATGTATATGGGAATCATAAAAGATAGAAAATAATCAATCCCTTAAAAAATAATTGATCAATAATCACATATAGAGAAGAAAAAGTATAATCTAATATATTAAATGGATATTATGAAGAATGTGAAAGCTATAAGGAATGTGAAGTCCTCAAAGATCATGTTTAATGAGGAATAAGATTTAGGATTTAATAAACGACCATATGTACTATTATAGACATATTTATAGAAGGATCTATTAGAGTATGCACATAGCTCAAACTTCTCTATCCATCTAGGGGAATCATAAAAGATGGTGTCTTTAATTTAATCACAGTAATTCAAAAAGGAAAATATTCAATGGGATGATATAACTATTACCCATACCAACATCTAAATGGGGAAAAATAAACGTGGAATTTTTCACTGATCTTATGATGATATCAAGAGGAAATATTTTTATATTTGTTAAAGTGGATCTTCTTACAAAGGCATCTCAATTTGTCACAATATTAGACTAATTATCGCTCCATCAACTGGAAATGATGTAATTTAACGAACTAATGAGGTTTCATGAAAAACTTCTATCAATTTTAACTAATCGAGACCAAATATATACAACAATGTTATGGATGAGTCTCGATCATTCTATCAATATGTTATTGAAATTATGTGAGGATTATAACAATCAATATAATGTATAGTATGAGTGGACCATCCATACACATGCGGATATTTTTTGAGAGTACACAATTGACATCAAGGGAGGATGGGATTAATATCTCTCTCTATTAAAGTCCTCCTAAAATAATACTATACACTCATGCAAACAAATGGCTTTCCATGAATACCTTTATAGGAACAAATGAATAACACTAATATTCTAGTATTATTTGTGGGACATAAATTGATTCTTCCTAATTTGGTTTAGGAAATGAACTAAATTTTCAAGACTATTCAGTATCACATAAAGGATTCTTAAAGTCAATAGAAGTTCTATACTGATAATCATTTACGAAAACTAGAGTTTGATGTTGGAGATAAGGTATTCCTAGACATATACCTATGGAATAAATTGCATAGATTTGGGAACAAGGGAATTAATTGTCCACAATACAACAGTCACTTTCAGATCCATGATTGCATATGAGTGGTGGCATATTGACTTGCACAACCATATAACCTATCTAAAGTACATGATGTATTCCATGTATCCATATAAAATAAGTACATACCATACAACATAAATTCTATACATATATATGTTGTACCATTGGATAATGATCTTTCATATTAGGAGAATCTAATTAAGATATTATATCTTAGAGATATGATTTAATGAATTAAGACAATTCAACCAGTAAAAGTGATTTTGGAAAACAACATGTCTAAATAATATATGTGGGAACTAGAGGAGGTGATGAAAAAGAAGTACCCTCATCTGTTTCAGTTTATGAAGATGAAATTTTTAGGTTGAAAATTTTTAAGAGGGTATTATAACAACATGATCTTTAATAAATAAATTTCCATTTATTATTGAATTAGGTACCCTGATGTGGTTATAGAAAACACATGCACTTATTTGGTATTATTATGTTCTATAAAATATTAAATACCAATAAGAGTCATAAATTTTGATAATAGAGTCATTTAATACATATCATCTGATTAGTATAATTATAAGTTTTTGATAAATCCATATCACACAGAAAAACGAATTCATGGCATAAAAAAGCGTGATCATACCCATTAAATCCTATTTATCAAAGCATTCAGGGGTGATAAAATCACTGGGATTTTTCCTTGACCGATCACAATAATAGACCAATATAATAAACCTTACTCAAAACCATTTATGGGAAAATTTAAGGCTCATTGAGATCAAGGACTAAACCATGTATGTCAAAGCAGCCCATGACAATCACATCATCATGAACCCTAACCATAATGCGCTTACTGGTTTAATAAAGGGATATATAAAAAACCATAATAATATGAATATGATTATTTTATAGAATAATTATTATATTTTCTTCTTATGGTTGTTACATTATAAATGATTTTGATTTTGATACTATAAAAACAAATGGTATTTTCAGTAATATTAAATTAAAATTAATACCATGATTTTGGTTAATTAATATATATATTAAATAAATGATATTTTTATAAAATATTATTATTAAATATAATTTATAATATAATCTTTATAATGTCAAATGTAATTTTTATAATGGTTTGAAAAAAATTATTGTTGAAAATATAAGACTTATTAATAAATTCCTAATATTGTTTTGAAAGTGAAAATTGACATATATAGATAAATTATTTTTAGAAAATAAATATTATTTTTTGAATAAAAACATTAAAATAATCTAAATGTTTATTTTTAAGAATTTTCTTAGACTGTCAAATTTTTTTGAAAAAATTAAATACGTTATGTATATACAATGTGTATTATGACATCATAATCACCCGAAATTGATGTAATAAATGATATAATATGTATCCATGATCAAAACTATGTTTCACCTTTAAATTAAGGTGTTTTTAGGTTATTTAATTAATTTTTTAAATCTATTATGTGTCCACCAAAAGAATTATTATATTTTAAGGTTTTAATATAATTTCTTTAAGAACATGACACACTTCCACATCACTAAGGGTAATATTTTAATAATTTTGGAAATTGGGTTTCTAAAATTGTTAATAACACACACATTTTTCAGAAACCATCAGAGAAACCTAATAAAGGTTTGTTTTTTTGATTATTTTGTTTCATATATTCCAAAACCTAAATTTTATATATAATAATGAACATACATTCCTTTTCCTATATAAACGCATACAAGATCCCCATTATCATCACTCAAAACCATTAATAACATACATACTCATCCTTCCCAGATATATATTCCTCAAAAGGATCCCATATACTCAGAAGTAGCTCCTCCCATTCATTTGGAATAACCTTCTAAAGGAAAGGGCCCTCTCTATCTTCTTTTCAAATGAAGTAGCTTTTTGTATTTATCGTTTTAAATATCATTTATTTGGGTTTTATGGACCATATAAAATCCATATATTATAAATTTGATTTATTACTAATTATAAAAATATTATACTCTCTCATTATTGTATTTAAAAAATTCGTTACTTTGCTAATGTTTAGAAAGTGGTCATCTCCTTCTACTCTTCATTCAGGAATCATTATTATCATATGACATTTATCTCCAATTACTAATGTTATGATATGTTATTCCACGAACTAAATAATTAAATTATGATTTTTAAATGATTATAGACCAATTTTCACTCTTATTAATCCCTCCCATATAGATTATTTTTACCACGTTATGTTGTTAATATTTCAATACGATTTTCCATGACAAATTATTGTTTCATGAATACTTGTAGACATTTCCTATAAAGTGTGTTGAACATTAATCATTTATAAATATTTTATTTGGGACTTATAGTTATGTATTTAACACTCCATTATCACAAAAATAAATATGTTGAAACATGTTATTATATTGTATGATCTATGTGGAACACTTTTTTGTACATGATAGGATTATGATGTGTGCACCCAGATAACACTCTAATTCATTGGGTAATGTTTTAGTCTCAGGAGACACCATTTATTTTTAGTTGGAGGTTATAGTATGATCATTATGTTAGGAAATGATGGTTTTTAACCATATATAACGTTCATGATTTAGTTTTTATCATTCCCTTATTTCCATTATGTAATTATGTTATATAATTCTTCATTACTATCCTTTTTTATTCTAACCTATTTTATGTCTCATTGATATCCCTATTATCTAACATGTAATACATTATTGATTTTTTTATTTTATTTTTCCTTTACTATGATTAATACATCACCCCTTTCTTATGTAATTCCTTACATTATCATGTTCTATTTTAAAGATTATGGATTAATATGAGAATGTAATGGAATATTTCAATAATGTGGACTCTCCTACAAATACCAAAAAACAATAATGTGATTTTTCTCATACCACATCGATTTTATTTAAATATCTCTCATTTTTTCAAAAATAGAAAATCTATGAGATTCTCATATGAAAAATGTATACGATATGTGACCATATTGTGAAGGATAATATGGGTGTTCCTTGAAATTATGTTTCAGGAATGTGTTTTTTGAAGCAACATGCTTCTGTAAAGAAGACTTGTGTCCTCTTGATATGACAATCACACACTCAGTTGTTTCGTGAAGATATTGAGATACCAAAAACCATAGATTAACACATACTGATTATTCATATGAAAACATATTTCATGAGATAATATTAGTATATAGTAACTCACTATGATACATGGAGAATGTATTCCATTTATAACATATTAAACGGTAAATAATGAACCATTTTTGGTGTATTTAAACAATTGTAGATAGTTTAATATTGAAGAAATTGATCAAAAAAGTATAAAAATTCAGAATGATGATGAACCCATTACTAACATTTTTTTGGTGATATAGAATTTTGTTATATGATACAACCATATAATAGACTTGTGTTAATGAATTTAAAGTAGTGTTATGTGAATTACATGGATGCAATAATCTTGGATGAATGAAAAACATTGAGAGCATACAAATCTCTCATGTAAGGCACAAGAAGAAAAAGTGGACACAATAAGATTATGCATGCATGAAAAATGAATAATTATATATTGATAATATAAGGAACATTGTAAATATAGGGCTTGGTTATTGTGATAGGAATGAACCAAAGACTTTCTTGATGTTTGATACACTCATTGTTTCATGCATATTTTAAACAAATACAAAAAAATAGTGGATTTAAATGAATAATTCTATTTAATTCACTTCTTATTTATAACTGTGAATTTAAAAATATGAAATTAACATGTATTTACATATATAAAAATTAATTCTATTTTAATTTATAATTTACTTGAGAAATTATTTTTCAAAATCTTCCTTATGGATTAATATTTTTATGGTAAAAATGGACTATCCCTAGGATAACCATAAACTAGAAGCCTTGAATCCACTTAGCCAGCCCCATGAAAGGGTTATTCAGCCATGTAGGCCACCAATAGAACCTTCCTATGAAAGAGGATCATGGAATGGAGGGAGGAAACCACATGTTCAAAGGATGGGACAAACACCATATGGATTGTGACTATTGGCACGACCTGATTTTTGTTTGTTCATAGGTGTTCAGAGAGACCATCTCTAGAGTATGCTTCTAATCTAACATAAGACAAAGGATGAGCATGTAGTCTAATTTCAATTATATTATGGGAAACCTCCATGTGGTTACTCTTTATCATAATGAAAATTACATTGGTATACTTCATCTGGGTGACACCTATGCCTCTAACATTCCTCGCCAACGATCACTACTATTTAATGTAACCAGAAGCCAATAAAATACTTGAGAACCACCATGATTGCCTCCATGGGATCTTTAACTCGAGAAGATCACAACATAAATCACCAAAGATCACCTAGTAACGCATCTTCCACCATGGATGACCACCATGAAGCTTAATATAAATAATTTTCACCATTATTGTATCCACAAACCTAAATGGAATACATTTTTCACCTCATAAAACCACTTCTATACCCACTTCGATGGTGAAATAATCTATCAATGGAAAATGTGCATCATTCGGTCACTGTAAAGGCCAGATAAATCAAGGAGATACATCTTTACCCATACACTATGTTATCATGTTCTCTTCAACAAATATTATGCTCCACAAATCATGCCACATTTAATCGAGTCCCTATAGTTCCATTTTGAAGTGCTTCCCTGTTGTATTTTCATCGTAGTGTATATAAGAAACCATGGAATTTGTTGGAGAATCTAGATATATAAATATTTATTAAAACATATTATCAGAATTTTGTAGGATAAAATCAATGACCTAATCAAAATATATTATATTATAGAGATATATGGAATCCTTTTCCATAAATACAAGTTGATATTCGCACTACCTGAGTACTACATGTGGGAGGACAGGTTCTCAAATACTGATGCTTCCTATTTTCTTTTTTCTTCTATAGTTTTATTCATGTTTCACTATAATTTAGAGTAATTTTAATTCATATATTAATTATATTAATTTTATGGGGTTTCACTCATTTTATCCCACTATGTATCTCATTCTCTCTCTTTTCATTCTTTATTTATTTTCTTCATCTTCTAATTTTCTTGTTTTCTATGTTCTGCCATTATTTAATTTTTTTTCTTATTTTTTTTCTTTTTATATTTCACAATATATTTCTTATTCATTTAATTTTATTTATTCATTTTTTCTAACTCTACTATAGTGACATCATACCCTTGATAATGAGGGGTTGACACAAGGATTCCTCTATGGGATGTATCCATTTTTTCTTGAACATTTTTCTTAAGTTCTATATTTTTTCTATTTATGTTTAACATGAGAGTATTTCATGGGTGTGGTTGTGATCCACAATAATGTTATTTTCATATACATTTATTTTATTTTATGAATTCCTTTTTCATCCCTTATCATTGGTAAACTCTTCATATAGGGGATTTAGGTATGCCTAAAAGGATGAAACGACATATTGTGTAGATGGGTATTTTTGGAATTACACTCTCACTTAAGGAATTGCCCTAATTGGCTATTAGAGTAAGTGTATTTTTTTTCTTCCAACGTGGTTTACTAGGTATAATATAATTCCACACTAAATAAATCAAAATAAATTAATTCATTTTTTAGTTATAATAAATTGAATTATCATATTCAATTTAAACAAACAATAAATAATGATGGAGCCTTTGATCCCAAACCCTAAAGACCATGAAATTTCTTCCTAAACCACATTGCTTTTTCATAATCATTTAGGTTTAAATTATTCATTGAATTATTTAAATTTTATATTTTCCATAACATAACAAATTATTCTTATCATAAAATTATTAAAATAAAAAAATTATATTATGTGAATTAAAACATTATGATTGATTGAAAAAGATGTTCATCAAGGGATATGGCCATGTTTATCCTTTTTACTACATTAGGAAAAAAAGTTATCTTTTTTTGTGCCCAATGATAGGCGTGCATAAAAAATAGAACCGGTGTCACCAATCTATCATTCCATTCATCCACCTTTTTCTATTTTCACATTTTTATAAATAATTTCATTTTTATCAAATAAAAATATTAAAAATAAAAACTTTTTATCTGATGTATCTAAACTGCTATTATTCTTCAGGGACATATTAATCACAACATTAACAAAACGAATATGTATTATATCTAGAGAATAATATAACTCAAGTGAATGAACATAGGTAATACGTAGAAAAAATGAATATCCCTTAAGAATGGGTGTTCAAATATTTTCATCTATTAAGGCAACAACCTGGACATAAACTAGAGGAAGAACCTTTATTATTTCTTACTTTGTTTAAATAAATCCATGACATTGAGGTTAAACATGATGAACATAAATATCCAAACCATTTGACGAGTAAAAATAAAACCTACCACTTATATCTATAGATTGAATAATGAGACATTAGTATTTATTTTTGAATGTCATATCAAGTAAATTTGGTAAATGTTTGGACTAATTGAGAATAAATTAAAATGAAATATGTTCTCCCAATTTATAAAATAGAAGAATAGACTCCACCATATCCTTATCCATCCATGGAAAAAGAAGAAAACATACAATTTTTGTAATTAAAATAATTATTATGGTATTGAAACCACATTCCTCTATCCAATGAAAATAATCTATTATAGGTGTTTTCCAGAGAGGATATTATTGGATGAAAAACGATTCTTGGAGATGAATCATTCATAAACCGTTTTTCATCTCATTTTATTAATGTAAAATTGTGTATCACTCTAACCTATATTTAATTTTTACATTATAACAATCATTATCCTTCTTAGGAAGAAGAAAAATAAAATCAATCAATTGAGGAACACATAGAACTACCTGAATATATTTAATATTTATTTAACTTATTACCAGAGGAAATCTAAGTGTCTATATCCAAGGAATTAGATACGCAAGTTGCCTATATAAAAGGGAATGATTCTGATATTATATATTAAAATTAAAATTTTATTCAAATTAAACTACAATCTAACTTTCACTTATACTATTGTTCTATATCATAATTTTTTATGATACCACTTGATAGAGAAGAAGAGGTTTCACAAGTAGTAATAGAAGTGGTTTAGGTTCCATAATTTATCATACCCCACCATGCATGTTGTACATTATTTTGAAGGTGGTGAATCCTGTTTAATTTATCAATAGACTCATCCTCAATGACATATGAGAATTCCTTGTTGGTTAAATCCACATGTGATTATTCATTTCCATGATGCTCGACCTACCAAATGAATAGGGATGACAGCTAGTAATACCTTATGAAGATATTAGAAAACTAGAGCCCACTATGGGGATTATACTAAGACATATCGATTTACCTTCTTTCATGTAAAATTTTAATTTTTTTAAGAAATATTTCATTATGAATCTACATTCAGTCATTCTTTTCTAGCTTTATTAACATGGTCTGTATGATTAATTGTGTAATTTTCTTTTATATGTTCATTATAGATCAAGGAATTTCATAGAAAAGAATAAATTTGGAGGAATGTATCTTCATTCGAAAAGTGAGGTCACATTTATGTTGATATTTTACAATCCATAATTTTATGGGAGATTTATGCTTGAAATTTTAATTAGAATTTGAATGCTCCTATTTGAATTTTTTTCATTCCTTGAACGATGTAAGAGACATGAGTTTCTATGTAATACTATAATTACAGGTTTTAGTTTTAAATGATAATGATAATGGATGATTAAGAAGATAATTGAATAATAAGAGAGAATCATGGATATTTAAATGATGGCTCGTGATTTGAGGAGATTACATTATCCATTTAAATGAAATTTAGCTACTCATTTTTCATAATTTTTACATATAAAATTCCAATGAATTGATTTTTTATTATTAGTCGTTAAATGAGTGATTTTACCAAATCATATGTTCCATCACAAATTGGTTTTCAACAAAAAAGACTTTCTATTATATCTTGAGCATATTTATTTAGTGATTTTGAGGCATTATAGCTTCTAGAACAGTTTTTAGATCCTTTGGAACGTCAATTCAAACCACCATTAAGACTCATTGTAACTAGAACCATTATTGAAATTCCTCATGATTTTATGTGACTTTTATCATTACAATGTGGAAAATTGGTTTATTTTCAAACCATTGTATTAGGAGCATGTTATCATGATATGAGAATAAATCTACTAGAATTTTCATCATGAGGGATGACAGAAAAAGATTAATGATTGAGGTAGATAATGACTTGAAATTCATAATGTTAATGAATTAAGAACATTTAATAGATTATAAAAGGATTTCAATAATTTTAAATGAAAAAAACTAAAATAGTAGAATTTATTGTTTCTTTACAAAATGAGATACTGAATAGATATTTTATTTGGAAAATGAAAAATAGGTTTACCATTGATAATTTTTCTAATTTATAGATTTTAATTTTACATTCTTCTAGCATTGGAGCCCTCATAAATTCAGTGATGAAATTTAATACTTTAGGACAAGAGAGTTTACTTATGGGGAAATTTTATGCACTCATTTATTCATGTTACTTTATAAAAAATATTAATATTTTATATGTATTTAAATGAATAATCCTAAATAATTCAATGTTGAATTTAAAAGTGGGAATTTAATAATAGTAAATTAAATTGGTTATAAATGAATAAGAAATTATTAATTTTTATGTTTAAAATTACTTGAGAAAATATATTTTGAAAATTTTATTATTTTTTAATATTTTTTGAAGTTAGAAAAATTTGGCCAATTCAAGTCAAACCATCAATCAGAATCCATGAAGTCACTTATACAACCCCATGATGGGGTCAGCTAGCCATGAAGGTCATCGGGAGAGCGCACACATATAAAAGGTGTGTGGACTGCATGGAGGACCCTATGGGTGAATTGGTTGGCCCAAAGCCTATATGGATTGTTATCCCAATATATGTGTGTACGTAGGTATACCATGATCCCATCCCCAGATTTGGATTTTGATCTAATGGAATCCATGGGATTGTATATAAATGTGTATAGATTCCCTTCTCATTTATAATGTGGGATGATCTATACATGGTTACTATCCATATTAATGAAAACATAGGTGTTCTGCTTTGGACACATGACTCCCATGCCTCATACATTCCTCAGCCCTGATCACATCTGATCATCATCACCAATCACCGCTACAACTCTAAGGAATAACCATATCATCCTCCATGGGAGATCAAACTCAAGCTGATCACTATTGTTAATGCCTAATATAATTATGGATCACCTCTTCCATGATGGATGATCACCAATAATCTCGAACTCAAACCTATTGTCCACTATTGTGACCACAAACCTTTTTGTATTATCTTCTTCAACCTAAAAGACCACCATGAAACAAAATTAAATGGATATCTAAGATCATCTTAGAAAATAAGTATCATTTGGATACAATGAAGTCCATTTTATTTGAGAAGGTACACCACGCACCTATCACTATGATATGATGAAAAATTCACCCAAGATTAACTATAATAGTGCATGTAACATTTCACCAATAGAATGTATTTTTATTTTTATGGGAAGTGCCATTGGATTTTCTCTATGAGACAAATAATAATACTTGGGTAATGAATGTGAATTTAGAAAAAATATATTTATTCAAACAAATTATCTTAATTTGAAAGGGGGAAATCATTAACATGATTGAATGTAATGATATAATGAAGATACAAGAACTTATCCTCTATAAATAGAAGATTAATTACACAATTTTAGATATCCACAAAAATTGGAGAGGGTCTAAAATATTTTTTCTTTAGGCTTTCATTTTTCGTCTCTAGTTTTATTCATTTTCTATTATCTATTAATATAATTATAATTCATATATGCATTTTTCTAATAATAATAATTTCCACTCATATTCTTCCATTGTGTTTCTCATTTTCACTCTTTTTGTTCCTTCTTTCATTCATCTTCAATTTATTCTATTCATATGGTTTCTCTTCTTCCACTATTTTATTTATTTTGTTATTCTTATTCATTGTCTATTTATATCTATCTTTCATACACTTTTTATTTTATTTCTTTTTAGTCTCTTCTTCTTCAACAATGACCTCTTACCCTTGATAATGAGGGGTTAACCTGTGACTTTGATCAGGGGAGGTATGTGATGTTTCTTGAATAATACACATAATTTCCATATGTTTTGTTTCTATTTGTAGAGAATGTGATAGTACTTCAATGGTAATGAGGACATCCACAGTGGAATTATTTTCAAAATCCATTCCATTTTTTTAATAATTCCTTTTTGAAAACTTCTCTTAGGAATAATCTTCATACAGTGGAGTTAAGGATACCTGAAGGGATGAAATGAAAT
This sequence comes from Viscum album, assembly GCA_963277665.1. Classification (NCBI taxonomy): domain Eukaryota; kingdom Viridiplantae; phylum Streptophyta; class Magnoliopsida; order Santalales; family Viscaceae; genus Viscum; species Viscum album. Next base: position 1,191,321,343 of record OY728121.1, on the reverse strand, counting down.
ACATTGGATTTGAGTGTTTTATGAATTACATCCTTTGTGATGGTTTTATCCTATTTGTATATTATTGGAGGTGGGATTTTATGTCCCAATGTGGCTTCAAATACTTGTTAAAATTCAACATTTAATAAATAAATGGAATTTACTTAATTATGAGGAATCATAAATTGAATAATTTTATTTAATTTAAAAAACAAATCTAAAGAATTAAAACCCATTCCCAAACCCTAAGGACAAGACCATTCTTTCTAAACAACATTATATCTACATATTCATTTAGGATTCAATTCTATTAATTATAATTTTAATTTCATACTTTCAAAAACCCAAAAATTAATTTCATTTATTAAATAATTAAAAATATATAATGAGAATTAGAAATTTATTATTGATTAAATGCAACACTCCTTATGTGAGATGTCTCTGGTTAGCTTCGGTTCTACATAAGGAAAACTAAAATTTTATATTTCATGCCTCGTGATAGGAGTGATTTAATGTTCATTTATTGAGAACATTACTAGAAGTATCAAAATTTCTCCAAGGAATTGATTTACTAAGAATATGACACTAAAAAACTCTATTAAACATGTTTTGTTAATATAAAAAATGTGAGGACTCATAATAAATTTGATATTTAAATTAAATAAATTGGTATAAAGAATAATACATACCAACTGGTTATGGTTTATATGAAAATGAATAAAGAATATACTTCAGGTGTTCTTATTTATATAATAGGGAACTAAAAATAAAATTCAGACTATATACCTATATCTTCTCATGTTTTTAAATTCTTGCGGTCACAAATCAATTTCATATGCATTTATGATATTATTGGTCCACAACATATTCATATTATTATGAGTAAATTTCCAATGAAGAAGAATACTCACATTATGTTTTCTATTTTAAAGAATAATACAAGTTTCTTTACTACTATTGTGTAAGTAACAAAGTGAAGAATAATTTAGTAAAAGAACAATGATGCAATGTGTTATCCATTATAAGTCTCTAGATGTTGAATACATTGTTGTAGTTACAAACCCTCAATAATATGATTATTTTAATCACATTAAGTATAAAGAACCATTATATTCTGCTTTTTCCCTTCCCATTTGATACTAAGGGTGTTTGTTTTAATTAATTGGAACATAAAACAACAATGATTTTTATATATTGTTTAATTTTATGGATTCATTGGTCAGTAAAGTTTCAATGACTACTAATAACTGTAAGGTGTTATGGGATTCCTTATCATTTTTTTGGACTAAAAATATTTTAATATTGTGGATTTTTATTAGAACCCCTTTTCAATCCATTAGGATGTTAATTTAATTACATCATATTATAATGAGGTAAAATCTATCATTAATGAAATAAATTATTTAAGGTTCATTCCATTGAATCGCAAGGTGTTCAAGACATAGTGCGTCCATTTATTTATATTTTCATTACTCCATGGTATCATTAAAGGTACATAATGATAGTCATAAAGATGTTGGACCACCTCAAATATTTATATCTTTTACTTGTTTATAACAATGTATTTCATTCGAGGCTCTATGGAACAACATGACATCTGCTAAAATTTATATTCTTTATGAGAAGAATCGGTTCTTCCAGTATTTGCACACGTTATCATTATCAAGAATAGTTATTTTTCATGTAAATAGGCCTACTAATTCACTCTTAATGAAACCCCCTAACTAAATTTCAAATTACAGTGCATCCAAAAATGATATTGTGAATTCATGTATTCTTAATTTTTACATTCCTACTTAGACTGATTGTTTTATCATTTTGTAAATAGATCCAAAATTCAGATTACTGGTTATATGAGTTTTTCAGTCACATCCATTCTATGAATATCCTCAGTGAATATTTTTTTCATACATTAATTTTAATTTATTGGACATTATAAAACTTTATTATTGATTTATAATGTTATACCATCTTCTCCCATACGATGGGATTATTTCAGGATCTATTAAGGACTTGTTTAGTTAGTAGTGGTTGACTCTGTGGTGGTGTGTACATGAATGATATGATATTTTTTCCATCCTCTTCCATTATTTCAACTTGTGTTCCCAAGATTCACATTTGGATAGACCATGATTTCTTATCAATTTATCAAGACATCTATCATGATTTGTGTCTTGTTTCTAATTTTTATTGTGAGTTAAGTCATTACACCAAAAATCATCAAGATAGCTAGATTCCTTGGGTGTTATCACATGTCTTGTTCCCTTTTGATATAGTTTATTCTAATTTAAGGGGACCAAGAACTATTCTAAAATAACATTGTTATCATTAATTTTATACTTTAATAAATGTTTTTTTCATAGGAATTAGTTTTATTTGATAAAACAATAATCCAAATTATTTTTATGTCTTTCACTCATTTTTTCAGGACACCGAAACCACATTTTCATTTCCCATTAAAATTAATTATTCTCATAATGTTCATGAATACTTCTCAAGAATAATTTAGTCATTTCTTGATAACCATGGAATCATATATAGATGTTCTCTCCCTATAAGACCCCAAAAAATAATGTTGCTAGATTAAATATTCATCAGTTGTAGAACAGATTTGAGACCTTCTCTTTCAAATGAAATCTAATTCCATATTATAGAGTGATACCATTATGAATTATGACTGTCTAATTAACACCTATCCCACATTTATTTATTCAAGGGGATTCACTTTTTCATGATTTACGAATTTAGAAATTCATGCATCCCTTAAATATATATATATATATATATATTTAGTTGTGTGTGTTATATTCTTAATACACTCCCTCTTATTAAAAAATTCAATATTCTTGATCTTATGTGAGTCATACATGGCTTCTCGTGAAACCAATGTAGATACTTTTTTCACCCAAAACATACATTGATGTATGGTTTTAACATATGTATCATTAATTTATTTTTTATTTTCTCTTTCCAACATCTATCCCCATCACCCACAGTACCCAATATCAAGTCTACATTTTCCTATTCTCTCACACCACCACCAGCCACACGTCCTCCCCCAAGAAGTAGTGGGTCATTATTTTATCACATTTAAAATTATACATTCATAAATTTGTATTCAATTAGTGTCACATGATACAATGGAACTGAATGACTAGTCGTCTCTTGACTCATGATCTGGTGATTTTCCCATCATAATTTGATAAAGGTAAATGTTTATTATGATGACTATCCAATTTATTTGTTTTTCATTATAAGTATTAATATTTACTACCACCATATTTATTAACAACAATATTGAGGGTAATCTCATCAGGGTGGTTATAAAATATAAAGGATTATAGTGGAATAATACACGGAATCATGTATCTCTCCCCTTCAATAGGAAAATTGTCTGATTATAAGGGATCAATAGTATTCTGGTCAGTATTTATGCCACTCTGAATCACTATAAGGATATCATGGTTGAAAAGTAAATTCTCACACTAATGTTGCTGATTAAATTGTCAATTTCCCCTATTTCTATGATGTAATTGGTACATATTTTTATCTCTCTCATTATCACTTACCATTGGAATCTCAATTAGATGTGTAGGAACTAGTTTAGTATATTCCTAACATTGAGCGGGGGGTCGAGTGTTTGGTACTTTTTAACATTTTATAATTTTTGTTCCTATTACCTCTTTGACATGTTTAGATCTCGATTCGCTTATTCAATTATCCATGTTGAATGAAAGTATATTAAATTAATAAAACATAGAATATGATATTTTCCATTGGTTCACTACTCAATTAATGTATCATGTACTTGGTATGGTTTGGAAATGATCATAAACCCATAATGACTAAAAATTAATACTTAAAATGTCATTACCTCATGTAGTAAATACTCATACAGTTAAAAAACACTAGATTCAATTAAGAGTGATTGTTTTATAGCACCTAGTCAAATATTTAAACATCCTTTGAAGATAGCCTCCACCTTATCGGTATGTTTTTTTGTTACAATAAAAAATATATCCACTAGATGAGTCTTTTTATGGATGTTACATTCCTCTTTGATATTCCACTTATTAACATGTTACTTTATCAGTAGTATGAAAGAAACACCTCTTCTTCCCTGTAGATTATGAAAATTTATACTTTCTTCTTCTTATATTAGTCACAATAATATGAATATAGTGTTTAATAATGAACACATAATTTATCATTACCCAAATTATAATAAAAAAAATATGGATTAATAAGAAATTATTTCTTCATCAATTCAACACTGACAGAACTGAATCACCTTCTTACAGTCTATATAGAGTCACAAACTTCCATTGAGATTAGTAAATATATGAATGTTATCTCAACATAGTATCATAATAATTTTACATCCCAAATTAATAATAAACTGAAAGCTAGGAATCCATTTTATCATTTTCACTCTCAATTATCTGAACGTAATTGTGGAATGAAATATCATACTTCCTCAATACATAATATAATCAATTGAGTATATTATCAACTTCATCTTATTGAAATTTATTATTTGTAAACACTTCATAACTTTTATAAACATATCACATCATCTTATGAATTTAAACATATCAAAGGAATTTTAAATATTTTAAAATATAGCACACATGTGTGTTTGATCAAGAGCTTATAAATTGATTACCTCATGTGCATATGGTTTAATCTATTCATGCATGTACATGTTATATTCAATTATGTTAATTCTTCACTCAAGTGAACATATTATATTTATGAATTCTTCATGTCTATTTTCATTCACATATCAACACACCCGTGTATGAATGTCAACACCATGGAGGGTGTTCCATGAAATTTTCCATAAAATTAAATATGTGAACCTAACATAGACTCTAAATGTCTTATATAGGTATAAATTCATCTTAATGGAAGATGAAGAATTAAATTGGATTCCCATGTGTCCTGAACAAACAAATCCTCATCCAAGCTCAAAAACAGGACAGTGTGGCTATCAATTTATCACAGGGGTCAGTGATGATACCAAAGGGACCATCCTAAAGAGTTGGGACCACTGGGCATCACTGATCTCAATCAAGGTTGCGGGGGTGCAACCCTCATGGTATGGAGTATCTGTTTTTTTTTCAAACCTGTTTTCCCATGTTGTCCTTCACACACCAACCCATTGTGATAGGAGGATATCTCATGACCTTCCTATGTATCCTAGAAGGTGAATCCACCACTACCCTAAGAACCATCTATTTGGACCTATGTAATACTAAAGCTTTTCCACCTCTTCAGGAAGCACCTATGTTGTGTAATTTTTCATTAAACCTATGCAGGAAACATCCTTCGACTAGGGTTAGCTAATTTTAAATAAGTAGTACACTTGGGATCCTCATTTTTAGATTGGATTAAACATCCCAATGACCTCTTGACACTCTTATCACCCTATACCTTCACCTAGGCACTCATGAACCTTCTAGGTACTCCCCCAATACATAAAGAAGAGGGAATTAAAGGGGGGGTCATGGAACTAATGTCCTCCTAGGGTTCAAAACACATAAACACCTATGTGAGGAGACTCATTCTACGTGGTTGATAAAAACTATCATGAGGTCCCCTTAACTAAATCAGGAACTATGTGAGGTACTTCTGAAAACACCTGTGGGGACCCATGAAGGATTGAGACATGAATTTCCCATTTTTTTCCACAGTGTGTAATTTCCTAAGGCAACTACACCTCACATAATCCTACCTATATGAGTCTCCCTTGGGTCTCCCAATCCTTCTTGTGTAGGATTATCTTTGTTCACCGAATCCTCCACCCTGTGTGAGCCAGTTTTCAGGCCCTCATTGAAGTGACCAATGAAAGGGTTCCCCTTCATTTGTCTTCCATATCTAAAGGGGGAAATTTGAAACCTCCTACAAAACCTATGTATTTTCAAACCCATGGAAAGACGAATTCCTACATGTATCTCATTTTGATATGAATTCCTATGGTAAATGGTGTCCCATTATTTTTCTACCTATTAGTTAGTGTCCCCGGGGTGCATGTGGATATGCATTATTATGGTCACAAGGACCCCATCCCTAGGGTTTTTGTTAGGTATATCTCAGTTTCTGATACTATGGTTAGGACCATGTTCTTCCCTCATAATCATTGAGACTCAGAGCCTCCATGTCTAGATGGGGTTAGTGAGGATTGCACATTCTTTTCCCTTAAACATGGAATTATATCCTCCTCCCATCATGAAAAACCAATTTTAGGGAATCCCTCTAGGAGTAATCTCCTATCATTTATTATGAGAGGATCCACTATTGGTCCTCTTCACCTCCCAGTTGATATATTTGTGCTTAGTAAAATATTACTATCCTAGATATGAATACTAGATAAGGGATGAGAAAAAGTTCCCTTTCCCTCTCTTGTTGCACCAAACACTCTAACAAACGAGAGAAGGATACTATGGTTTTCCAGATCATTTACTTCTTATTATTTCTCAAAATCAAGAATGATTCTTCATGAATCATGTGGCCTTATAGGATAGCCATGATCGTGGTTTTAGCATGATCAGATGCATGTTTTGGAGAAGAATATTATTTCAAATATTCATCCCGCCTCCCTAGAGATTTCCCCCATAGGCATGGGTCCTCAAGGCCATGAATTCAATCATAGGTAAAATACTATTGTGTGGTTCCTCAGATATTCCACATCCACTTTCATCTCACACCGAGCATGACTCATGTTGTCGTAGAGGTTGGTGATAATAATGGCATCCACAGAATCCATGACCTAATTGAAAACATATGGTGTATTTCTGACACCAAATTTAAATTTGATTACATTGATTCATATTATAACTATGATACATAGTATGACAGTCTGAGGCCAAATCTCCATGGGAATAATTCCATGTGTAAGACCCAGCCAATCCATAAAGGTATCCCACTTAGTGTATGTCAAAAAATAACACAAAAGGGAATAAACCTCTAGAATAACCCCCAACATAATACTCTCAATGGTCCGTAATCCCCTGTGAGTCAATCCTTCATAGGGCCTCCATAAGAAGGGGTCCCCCTAACCGAACTATATATTATTTCATTCCATTAAAAATTGTATATATAGGAAGGCTCCATAATGTCCAACCCCAACACCGGATATCAACCCTAATTCACTATGGGTCACTATGTCATTACATTTTTATTCAACCTAGGAACTCATATCCAATCTAGTTTTCCTAGGATACTTCAGTACAATTCATATTCTATACATTGACTAGGTACCTTTATCCTAGTGACCCTTTCTTCAAGAAGTTAAACTATACGGTTAGGTCCTTATCACATAACCTTATTTTATTATGATGTTCCATGTTATGTGGCATCAAACTACATGTGTTCTGATTATTTTTACAAGGATATATAGGAGTTCCATTCATGGTCTGATCCATTCATCAAAAAATATACCATGTCCCTAGATAATTATATATACCGAAGCTCATAACTATGTTGCTAAAAACTACAATACTCATAAAAATTCCCAATGAATATCTATCCAGTATATAATAGGATACCATTGTTGGATAACCTCAGATATATATAGATGAATATAATCTCCACACATGATCATAATTATTTTTAAACTCATTGGTGACCCATGTCATTGTTTGTAGTTAATGAGGGATTCCAAAAAAACTATTAAATCTATATGATAGTCCCATAGGAGGAAATATTTCACCCAAAAAAGGTGTGATCATCCCAAACTCCCACAATCTTGACTAATGTGACTTCTTAAGTAATGTTGGATAACCACCCAAATGAGCAGCTACCCTTGGAAAGTTGGTTCTTCTAGGATATATGACCATTTTGTGTTTTAGGTTCCATGTAGAAAACATGTCGGAAATCATTTAGAAATAATAAGCTCGACATGAATGATGGTACAAAACTCAAGTACGTGAAATCAATAATTAGGTGACACATTTTCATTGAAAACAGAAAATTATAAACCTAACATGAATCCTAACCATGATGATCACATAACTCATATGATAGACCCCTTTTCTCTCTAAATAAAATAAGTCCAATCATGAAAATCAATCATGCATGTTTTCATAAAAATGAAACTCTTCATTTATAGCGTTTTCTTGTTTGTGTTTTCAGCATATAGGCAATTAATCTCAAAACACCCTTTAATCTAATGGAATCCTTCTATATTCCGTAAATTTATTCTGAAGATATTGTTCAGTGAAGGTCTTCATCCACATAGAGGATTCCATCACCAACCCAACATCTTTAATGTTGGGTCTAAAATGCATTGGTATGGGAGTATCATCAATGAAGTACAATATCGACCCTATATACTTCCAAATAGGGCCTCTATCCCATAGATATCCACTGATGGTCCTCTTCACCTCCCAGTTGATATATTAGTGCTTAGTAAAATATGACTATCCTAGATATGAATACCAGATAAGGGATGGGAACTAGTTCCATTTCCCTCTCTTGTCACACAAATCACTCTCACAAACAGGGGAAGGATACTATGGTTTTCCAGATCATTAACTTCATATTATTTCTCACAATAAAGAATGAATCTTCATGAATCATGTGGCCTTATATGTTAGTCATGATCGTGGTTTAGGCATGATCGGATGCATGTTTTGGAGAAGAATATTGTTTCAAATATTCCTCCCGCCTTCCTTGATATTTCCCCCATAGGCATGGGTCCTCAAGGCCATGAATACAATCATAGGGAAAACACTATTGTGTGGTTCCTCAGATATTCCACTTCCAATTTCTTCTCACACCGAGCATGACTCATGTTTTCATAGAGGTTGGTGATAATAATGGAATCCACAGAATCAATGACCTAATTGAATACTTATGGTGTATGTCTAACCACAAATTGAAATATGATAGCTTTGATTCATATTATAACTCTGATACATAGGATGAAAATCTGAGGCCTATGCTCCATAAGAATCATTCCATGTGTAAGACCCAACCAATCCATAAAGGTCTCTCACTTAGTATATGTCTAATAATCACACAAAAAGGGAATACACCTCTGAAATAAGCCCCAACATAATCCTCTCAAAGGGCCATAATCCCCTGTGAGACAGTCCTTCATAGGGCCTCCATAGGAAGGGGTCCTCATAACCGAACTATAAAGGATTTCGTTCAATTACAAATTTGATATGTTGGAAGGCTCCATAATGTCCAACCCTAACACTGGAAATCAACCCTAATTCATTTTGGGTCACTATGTCATTACAGTTTTATTCAACCTGGGAACTCATATCCCTTATAGTTTTCCTAGGATACTTCAGTACAATTCATATTCTATATATTTACTAGGATCCGTTATCGTGGAGACCCTTTCTACATGAAGTTAAACTATACGGTTAGGTCCTTATCACATCACCTTATTTTTTATGATGTTCCGTATTAAGTGGCATCAAAATACATGTTTTATAATTCTTTTTACAAGGATATATAGGAGTTCCATTCATGGTCTGATCCATACATCAAAAAATATACCATCTCCCTGGATAATTATACATACCGAAGTTAATCACTGGGTTGATAAAAACTATCATCATCATAAAAGTGCCAAAAAAATATCTATCTAGTATATAATAGGACACCATTGTTGGATAAACTTAGATACATATAAGTGATTCTAATCTCCACACATGATCATAATTATTTTTAAACTCATTGGTGACCCATTTCATGATTTGGAGTTAATGAGGGATTCAAAAACAAATATTAAACCTATAAGAGAGTCCCATTGGAAGAAATATATCAGCCAAAAAGGTTTGACCGTCCTAAACTCCCACCATCTTGACTAATGTGACTTATTATGTATAGTTGGACAAACACCCAAATGATTAGCTACCCTTTTAATGTAGGTCCTTCTAGAATATATGAACATCTTTTGTTTCAGGTTCCATGAAGCGAACTTGTTATAAATCATTTAGAAATAATAATCTCAACATGAATGATGGTACAAAACTCAAACATGTGAAATCAATAATTAGGTGACACATTTTCATTGAAATCAAAAAACGATAACCCTAATGTGAATCATAACCATGATGATCACGTTACTCATATGTTAGGCCCATTTTCTCTCAAAATGAAAGATGTATAATAAAGAAAATCAATCATGCATTTTTTCTTAAAAACGCAATTATTCACTGATAGGGTTTTCTTGTTTGTGTTTTCAGCATATTGGAAATTAATCTCAGAACACCCTTTAATTTAATGGAATCCTTCTATCTTCCATAAATGTATTCCCAAGATACTGTTCAAGGAAGGACTTCATCTACATAGAGGATTCCATCACCAACCCAATGTCTTTAATGTTGGTTCTAAAATGAATTGGTCAGGGAGTATCATCAATGAAGTACAATATCGACCCTATATACTTTCAAATAGGGCCACCATCTCATAGATATCCACTAATAATCATGTTAGTGTTGGTTGTTGCACCAGAAGTAGAAGGAAGTAGCCATCTTCTTCAACTATATCAAGATCATATCCCTAAAATGAAATAAATAGTCCATTTATTAAAATAGGGGGTGGATCAAGAGGCCACATATGGCCTCATCCTAAAGACATTGGGGTCCTTATATAAAGTTATTTATAGCAGTCACCACCACCAACGCCATGAAGTAGTAAACAACCTCCATAATGAGGGTTCCATCATATGTTACTTGGCCCAGGATATCTAGAATTGGGCACACAAAATGGCCCACCAGGGTATGAAACCAGGAAATATGGAGAAAAACGAAACCCCTTCCCCCTGTAGAATAATACTGATAAAATTTTGTGGAAAACTAAAATTAGTAACATACACCTACCTTCCCTAATTCATAATGTCAGTAGACTCACCTAGTAGCATCCATGGATGCTCTCCATTCAAATCTGGTGGCAAATCATGAGCATGAAAAAACAATTACATACACTGACTATGACTATTAGCAGACTCATATGGCAGCATTCAAATAATCCTTTCAATCAAATATGATTGTATACATAGAGTAGGAACAAACACCATCCCACACCTAGAAATCCCACAAGCCATGATTAGTGGAAAACTAAAAGTAGTTTCACAAAAATTCATGAACTAATCAATCCTTCCAGCAGTTTCATCTATTATAATCTAGATAGATCGGATAGAATGTACCAATGATGGGTATAATAGAGAATCAAATTGTAATCCCAAAACATGATTAATATTATTATCCTATAGCATGAAAGGGAGGATAAGATAAGTTATATACTTCTAATATAAATATTAAAATGGAATATATCCACGCTCTAGTCCCTAAAATGACTAACCAAATGCTTTTAATGGTGAAAGGGTAGATGAAAATCCCGACCCAATCCTATAGACCTATCAAGACATCATAATTTTGATGATATTAGTGTCAAAATGTTGGACACATAACATCATCCCCACAAATGGGGTGGCTTATCAACATGTTAGCCAAGGGTAGAAAAAACCTATTCTCCCATCTTGTAGGGTCATGTAGAAAACTATCCATAAATATATAGACAACCGCAACTAGAATGTACACCTATTAAAACTAGAGGTAATCGACTATCCCAATGGTCGCTGTGAGGAAGGAACATACCCTATCCTAGGAATATTATTTCAACAGAATGTATCCTTATCCACCTATAAAAAATAGTCCGAAAATAATCTTCACCCAACCAGTATATAATATAAATATATGATATATGATCCCTCTATACATAATACAAGATTTCATTAATCCGTCATATTCTTATTCATGGTTGCTCATGATCATAATATCCTGGTGCCATATTAATGGAGTGGTTTTTTAATTTTTAATTTCCATTTAGGAAACTTCTCCTTCATGTCATTCTTCATGACCTTAATAAGATCAATCATGAGATCCCATATCTTGATGAGAGTCATGGAATCTCACCATATTCCTATAAGATCATGGAACAAGTGGGTCTTCCCCTTTCTGTAATCCACCATGGTATTCAACCCAATGGAAGAATTCACTGTGAATGTTATCTCTATAGTAGTGTTTCATACAATCAAAATGGTCCACCCATTAGTGATGCAGTGATATGAAATCCCTCCTACCGTAATGAAAATGGGAAAACAAGGTCAGTCAAGTCTGATTCTGTATTATAGGATAGTGAAATTCTTTCTGAACGGTAAGACAACCCATGTAAATGATCATTCACTAAACCTACCGTGGCTCATCTCCCATTCAATACAATTGATAAACTATTTACTAATCTCCCAGCATATGATAAAGATGCAATAAAGATTCCACTAGCATTAAACCAGTGATAGGAGCCTCTGGTGAAAGAAGAAGAAGAGGTTCTAAACATGAGGAAAATATTAGCTAAAGATGATATACAAGTCATGATTTGGACTTTATCCACCCATCAATATAACATTCTAGAGATGTTGTTAGAAGATTATGTGCATGAAAACTACATAAATATATAGAAAACTATACATCACTCAAGAAAAAAAAACTAATTCCCTATATTAAGTATCAATGTCATGTCAAGTTAATATATGTTTTGTAATTCCAAATTGACTTGAAAACCCTCTTGGATACATGATATCCATTGTTTGAGAAACAACATAGATCCCTTCAACGTACATTCCTTATTTCATTAAAATTATTTTGAAAAGTGATCACGGACGCCCCATATGGTGGTTATATCCACATATGGGGTTAACACAAAGTGTTACATTTTACCATGATCCAAAATAATCATTTCCCACTGAAAGTGTTATCATGTAATGTTATAGATTATGATCACATTCAACAAACGGATTTCATCAACTACCAACAATATCCTAAAAAACATTCACCAACCAACCCTCCCTAACTGGGGGAAAAAAGATAGTGGTATATTGAGATACGTATTCATCCGTGATCTAAGAATATAGATAAATTCTCCTATATAGGGTAATTTAGTCATTATCTTGTGAAAATTTCTGAAATTGTATAATGATCTTCATGTTTTGGTGATTTAACTGAATACCAAATGATGAACACATCCCATGATTTGAAAAAAAATCATAAAATAAAAAGGGTAGTCATAGAAATATTATCCATTGAATTTAAAGAGAAACCACAACCTGTAGGGATGGTGTCTTTTTCAACCAAACCACTAAGGTCATAAAATCAATCCCTATGTGTAGTGAAAGACAAACTGGAAAATCCCTAGGATACATGGATTTGGTCTATTTATCCTCGACTACCTTACCCACATAAAATATGAGACTTATCCTAATTCAGGAAACTTATTCAAAATGAATCATCCTAGATTTTTCTATACTATGATTTGATATCGTCATTTGGGATATTCACAACTAACCTATCTGTAGATTCCCTTCATATCATTTTATACCGAATGAATCACATATAATCCACAATTGAGAAGAAAAGGATGTGTGTAGGGTGTATGAAAAGAAATTATCTCAATGATACTGATAGAACACATTATATTTAGTACACATCAGTGAATTCCATAAACACCACCCATATAGACCCTAAAGAACACAATACCAATTCTAATGAGGATTTGGAGGAGGATGTTTCAATTAAATGTGTGATGCACACTAAAATTATTTAAGGAGGATTCCATATTAAGAATAAGAGGCTTTCACTGAATTTTTTAAATCCCTCAACAAAACCATCATTACCTCCTCAAAATTAATTCAATAAATTAAATGGTTAGGTCTATATTAAACCTTACATAACTCCTTGTGTGGTTATTCATGTTTTACATGAGGAAATATTTTCTCAACAAGAGGCAGAGATGAAATAATTTAGAATATTTAATGCATAATTACTCAGAGGTAGCCTTATTTTTAGGTATGTTCTACAAGAAGATCCTCAAAATTCACTCCCAGGTGACACACCTCAACACAATGGTTTTTTCTGTAAAATATGAAGAAGACCTAGAACATCGTCCCAATGTAGCATTCCAACCACCAATATTCTTGGATCCTGTAGTAGCAGATCGATAATTCCCTGTGTTAGGTGAACACCCAAAATTGGTTCAGGCACATCCTTAAAAATCAATACCTATAACTTAATCATGGTAGATAACAATACTGACACAACCAATGGGCTTACCGACCACATATCCTATTCAAACTTTGGCTCAACTATACATTCACTGAGGATACATGAACACTATTGAGTCACTAATAGCTTCATATGAAACCCTGGATGAATAGATGGTGTTGATAAAACTAAAAAACAAGCCTTACCGGAAATGCTTATTGTAACACCCCAGGTAAATAAAGAATATGAAATTTTCCTATTTATCCATATTGGTGAATAAAATTTTAATTTTACTTTAAAGGTAACGCTATGCTTGATGGCGTACCTAATACGCAACAACGAGTTTCTTTGAAATCTTACGGTGCACTCTAATAATAAAATAATATTATTTTAAATGGCAGTTAATGCCTATCCATTGTAATGGAGGGAATGAACGTAACTAACTACAAAATGATTATATATGTTTTTCAAATATTTTTAATTTTATCCAATAAATGTTAGAGGCTTAAAATGAAAATGAATCTAATTTTAAGCATAAATCTTCTAATATTTTTTAAATGATTGATTAACCGACTTTGGATGGAGAACCCTTTATAAATATACTTTTGACAATTTTATATGTTTTATTAGAAAAAATAAAATCCTTCATTAGAATCTGTACATCAAAATTTACTTTTTGTAATTTTTTTTATCTTTCCGATAAAGATCATTTTTAGTAAAAATGTTGCATTTTAATTCGAAACCTCCTTTTAATCTGATTTATTTATATGGATAGATTAAATTTTTAATTGAGATTAAAGTGTATTTAGAATCTATTTTTACCATTTATTCCAATGATTGTCATTGAATTTTAATTTCATTTTGAAATCTGACTTAAACATGAGTTAATATTGTAATAGATATTGTTTCTTAAAAACACGGTATTTGTTTTGATAGCGGGAATTAATTATTAAATTAATTAATTATACTTATATGTTTTGAATTTTTTAAAATAGAAATCATTTTTGAATTCAGAATATCAATTATATGTTAGGTTTAATTTTTGGTATTTTTCTGAAAAACTTCAATTTTTGATGAATAGTGAAACCACTAAGTGGTAGTTAATGAATCTAATTTTTCGATTAAATGAAACTTTACCACATCTGTGATTTTATTTTAAAAAATCTGACATACATGGTTGTCATTATGAAGTAAAATGTTGTTCAATGAGATTGAAATAATTTTTTGGTTAATTGTAACTTTTATGTTTTATTAATCTCGATTAAAGGTATTTAGTGTAATTTAAGGTAAAGAAAATGTTATAATAATAATAAATGTCTTTGACACATGTCGTACCCTTATTGGATGAGTCATGGCCGACAAACACAATCCATGGGTCAACTTGGGGACCCCATTGAGCCACGTTAGATGGAAAATGACATTAATAACTATTTATTTAAAGTTATAAGTAAAATGTCACAAACATGTATTGTTTTACTAAAAAGACATTACATGTGATTATACAAGTCATATTTTTGACAATAAATATTAATTAGATATATATAATGATTTCCTACATCATGATATTTTTTTATAATTTTTAGACATTAAATAAATTAATTTATTTATGACACCGTGATGATGCAGTGATTACCTCATAAATGAACGATTTAATAAAAATGGCAATATAGGGTAAAATCTAAATCATAAACTTGTCAAAATACAATCGGATTGGTGGCATTAGAAACCTTATCACCTTATCCTCTAAATTTATCCTTTTTGGACCTTTAAAATCCGAAAATAATTTTATAATAAAGTAATATTTTATTACATTCCAACAGTGCCCCTCCTCTTCTCTTATAAAAGGCCCCCATCTCTACCACCTTAAACACACCTCTAAATCCATTGGATCGTCCAAAACCTGCCAATTTCATCTATACACATCCCTATCTTCATCATTGAAGCCTCAAATTTGGCATAATGCTCTCTAGGAATCCCTTTTGGTTCAAACCATGAAGAGTTACCCGATTTAAAGGTAATGTCTTCACTTGTGATTATTTGTTTTATTTTTCTTCTCCGAACCAATAAACTCATTTTATTACTTTCTTTTGTAACAACAACAGAATCTTCAATATACTAGGATGTTGTTTTGTAAATGATTTGATCTACACTTACACACACCTCCATCTAATGGTTAAAGAACATATTGTTTCTGTGGATGGCGAATTACTGCCTCATGAAACGATGATTGTTCAATATTTTCTTAACACCTTTCATGGTGTCCATTATGATGTCACTATATTTTATATATGATATATATGTTATTTATGTTTTCCATATGATTCTTTATTTTATATTTAAAACATACCTTTATGCTTTGCATGTTGTGCAAATGCGATAATTTCATACGAGTAAATGTGGACTACTACCCCCTCAAGTGATGTGACTCGTTCATGCAATACATGGAATGTATAAATAATGAAGTTAATGAAATTATGTGACCTATAAATCATATATATTATACTTTAATTATAATATATATATATCTCAATTACATATAATTCCATTAATATTACAATGAAATGAAAGTAGCGTTCATGCATACGTACGGCCTACCGTCTCCATGAACGGTGCATTTCATTTATTTTTATATAAAAATGTTATTAAATAGTATAAAATTAATATTTAATGGAAATATATGATATTTAAATCATTAATACTTTTCGGGAGATGATTTACTTATAACTAAATAGAAAATCATTTTCAATCAAGTTCATTTTTGACTCATGTACCAGACATCGACAAAAACGTCTGATATGAACTCACATTATTAAACAATTATTATAACATTATAATATGTGATATTAACTGACTAATATTATTTAAATTAGGACCTTAAGAAATTATAAATTTACCAAAGATTATTATTCAGGAATTTAATGAAATGAAAAAGACAAGTCGGACTTGAGGTAAAGGATCCTACCTCTCTATTTCATTTTAAGTACTCTCCTTTTTGTCATTTCTTTTAAGATCATATTTCTTATGTTTGGGGATGTAATTTTATATTCCTCATTCTATACATCTTATGGTCATTTTATGAAAGACCCTATTTTATCATAGAAATCCATTTTTGGATGTTTTATGTGGCGTCGTTAGGCTGCCGAGTTTTCGTAAGGGATTTTTCATCTCACTTCTATTCCTGAGAGATTTATGCTACATTTTCCACCATTTCTTATGAGTGGTGTATATACTTCCCATTATTCTACTCTTTGTGTAATATAATGTCTTTTATGATTATTTACGTCAATGTTGTATAGTCCTTCTTTCATGTGGTGTACGTTTCGAAAGTTACCCAAGTCGGTAAGGGAACCTTTCACCCTCCTCTTTTTAAAAATACTTATTTTGTTATATCTTTTAAATTACATATTTTTATGTTGGGATATGATATTATATATCCTTTTTGCTGTAAAATTTATTTCCATGTGATGAGATACCCTTTTTGTCTCATCAACTGATTTTCTAAATTTTAAAGTGACACCGTTAGGCTGTTGAAAGATTACAAGGGATCTTCTTAAACCAATATTGATTTCATGGGGTTCAACTTGTAATTATATAATATTTCAACCTAATAATATGTTTGAATGAACTATGGATGTTTTACACTTAATATCCACTTATATTGGGTGTATTTATAATTGTCACACATAATTATGAGATTGATTTGTCTTTAATTTAGGGATACCATCTTTATAAGGGATTTCATCTCATTTTTCATTTATATTGAGACTTCATTGTTGTTATGCCCCAATTCACAATTATATGGTGTATATACTGTCTTTTGGAATATTATATCATGATTCCATTTATTCTCATGATATTATAAAGTTCTGATTAAATGTTATTCCTCAATTATTTTATTCAAGTGTCTCTAATTTTGTTAAAAACCCTTTAACTAAAATATTATTTTAATTGTTATAATGATTTATTATTAAAAATATTTCTCAATAATATACATGTTTTCAAAATGATTTTATGGATTTAGTTATATGGATATTAATAGTTTAAATGTTAAAAGCTAAAAAGTGGTATGGGACACTTTGATTCAAAAATCTCTTTACTAAATGTTTTAAATGGTTTTAAAATGGTTTTTAGAATGGATTCATTATTTCAATATCTTAAAATGTTATATTGTTATTGCAATGTGGGACTGTTATCTTTACTTTATGTTTATGTTATGTGCTATGAATATTTTATGGTTCATTGGAATTTTTTATGAAGACGGGTTGTTCCGTGATAAATTAAGGTTGGGTGAGCCAGATATAGCTCTCCAATGCATTGGGTAATGCGAAGGAGTTAAACACTAAGGTTTCTCTGAAGAGATTTAGGGAATATACTATGATGGGTATTCCAAACGTAACCACGAGGGTTACTCCATACATAATAATGTTATAAATGCCTCAAGTTACCATTATGTCTTATGATTTCTATGAGTTATTCGTAAATCTTATGATTTCATGAGGTATGTTAAATTTCATTGGTTTTATGAGTAAATTATAATTTCATTGATTCTTATGTATACATGGAATAATGTTTTCTTTCTATATTGTTATAACCCTTACTGATATTTTTATGCTAATCCCATGTTTTTTTGAAATGTTTTCCACAGGACATAAAGATGAATAGGGTCAAGGATGGGATCAAAGAAATGTCAGGTTGTCCAAAACAAGGAACTAGACATGACTCTTTTGTTCAAAAGTTTTTATTTTGTGAAAAAAATTGTAGTTGAGTAGATGTGTATACTTTGTAATCTTTGAAATTTAATAGTTATGTCCTAATTATCTAAAACACTAAACCTGAAAAGATCCTAAATGATAATTATTCATTTAATTCAATAATAAGTAATGTTTAAGGCTAGGTCCTTATAGATGATATCAAGGGTCAGTTTAGATAACATTAGAGGTTAGGGTAGTCCTTAAGCATAAGTGACATTACCATAATGGCTAGGATTTCCTAAAGAGTCATAGTTCATAAATTAAGTGAATCTATAAGTATATCCTAGTTTTTATCTTCCTCATTAGTAGATGATGATTTTGTTGATATACTCACACTAACATTTTTTGTTTCAGTAAATGGATGGATCTATCAGACAACCAAGTGACAATGGGTTTGAAGGAAACTGTGGTGGTTCTGTGATTATGAGACTGGATGAAATGGGGGCTTCATTGTGAAATCATGTGGTTATTCTAATCCAAATATCAGGAGTCCTGATCAACCACTTGAACCTTGGTGAGTTCTCTAATGCATCATGTACGAGAGAACCAGCTCAACGTGGAAGTTCAGGTAATAATTATAAAGGTAACCATTAGGGTTTATATGATATTTACTTTGGAGGTAATTATGGGTTACTATATGTTTTGATGGAATATGAATGACATGAGATAAACTTGAGGTTAAAATAAGTTATGGTTATTTTTGAAGTTTTATCACTTTTTGTGGAATGTTATGAGAATTATGTAGTTTTGTAAAAAGGAAAACATGTAGACCAAGTGACAACCTTTCGCCTCTGACGATGCTATGGGAATCGAACCAACAACCAATGTGCGACTGATATTTATCACCTACCACTGGTCTACATGAAGTCCCTAGTTAGTTTGACTAATTCTTTTTAGTTAGATGATCTTATGAATCTAGAATAAGATTATTTTGGGTTATCTATGGAAATTGTTATCCTATCATGGAGGATATGTGATTAGGCTAATTACATTTCAGTATGAGACTTTAAGAGTAACTGATGTTATTTGGAGATAAATGTTATGGTTTATCTTATTAGAGTATGTGATTAAATCCTTCATAGATATGGGTTTTAATCTTAGTTTTGATTAAATTGAAGAATTTTATGGAGAGATGTTTATTGAATGGTAATTGTTGAAGTTTTGGTATTGTTTGACAAATTTAAGAGATTAAGAATAGATTTTTGTTATAAAAGATTATCCTTTTTGGGTATTATCTGATCTCATTCTAACCTTTTTTGTTTTAGGTTTGGTTAATGTCTAAAGACATGAGAAGTATATAGTTCACTTTTTTGTATTTGGTAATTCTCTTGAAGTTGATTATAGCTCTCTTAATATGAACAAGTCATCCTAAATACTCGTCTTTTGGAGAAAATATGAGTTCGTGTAAGAAATCTAGTAAAATTTTAAAGTCAACTTGACGAATAAGTATGTTTCCTTATGTTTTAGTTAGGCTCATAAAAAAATTCCTCAATAAATATTAACTTAAAACAAAAATGTTGTCTGTTAATTTTTTCGACTGGGGAATCAAATACCATTTAACCCATCACAAGTTTGTGATTTTCTTGTGGTTAACATTCTCTTAAACATGTTTTCTATCACTCTCCATCAGAACATAAACCTTTGTTTTCCCCTCCGTGTCCATGTTTTCCTACATGTAATCCTAGTATGGGTTAACTCAGGTGACCTTTGTATTTCTCTTTCATTATTTTAAAGTGATAGTTTCACTGACTCTTGTTTCGATGTAGAATTTTCAATGAAGTTACCACACCCATTTTTAAAATTGGGAGGACTCAACTCCCAAACGGGGGGATGGATGTAACACCCTAGGTAAAAAAAGATATGAAATTTTCATATTTATCCATATTTGTGAATAAAATATTAATATTACTTTAAAGGGAACACTATGCTCGAAGGCATACCCAATACGCAACAATGAGTTTCTTTGAAATCTTACGTTGCACTCTAATAATAAATTAATATTATTTTAAATGGTAGTTAATGCATAGCCATTGTGATGGCGATAATGAGCAGAACTAACTAAAAATTGATTATATATGTTTGTCAAATATTTTTACTTTTATCCAATAAATGATAGAGGCTTCAAATGCAAATGAATCCAATTTTAAGCACAAATCTTCTAATATTCTTTAAAAGTTTAATTAACCGCCTTTTGATGGAGAACCTATTTTAAATATTGTTTTGACAATTTTATATGTTGTGTTTGAAAAAATAAAATCCTTCTTTAGAATCTGGACATCAATATTTAGTTTGTGTAAATTTTTGTAATCTTTCTGATAAGGATCATTTTTAGTGAAAATGTTGCATTTTAATTCAAAACCTCCTTTTAATCTGAATTATTTATATGGATAGATTATATTTTTAATTGAGATTAAAGATCATTGAGAATATATTATTACCATTTTATCAAATGATGGACGTTGGAATTAATTTCATTTTGAAATTAGACTTAAACTAGTGTTAATATTTTAATAGATATAGTTTCCTAAAAACACGCTATTTGTTTTGACAGTGCTAATTATTTATTAAATTAATTAATGAAACTTATATTTTTTGAATTTTTTAAAATAAAAATCATTTTTTAATTCGGAATATAAAATATATCTTATGGTTAATTTTTTGTATTTTTCTGAAAAACTTCAATTTTTGATGAATAGTGAAACCATTAAGTGGTAGTTAAAGAAACTGATTTTTCATTTAAATGAAACATTACCACTTCTGTGATTTGATTTTTAAAAATCCGACATACATGGTTGTCATTAGGAAGTAAAATGTGGCACAATGAGATTAACATAATTTTTTGGTGAATAGTAACTTTTAAGTTGTATTAATCACGATTGAAGGTAATTAGTGTAATTTAAGGTAAAGATAATGTTATAATAATATAAAATGACCATGACACATGTCATAACCTTATTGGATGAGTCATTTCTGACCAACACAATACATGGGTCAACATGGGGACCCCATGGAGCCACATTGGATGGAAAATGACATTAATAACTTTTTAATTAAAGTTAAAATTAAAATGTCGCAAACATGTATTGTTTTACTAAAACAAATTTTACATGGTGTTATACAAGTCTTATTTTTGACTATAAATATTAATTATAAATCTAAGTTTTTTTCCTACGTCATGATAATTTAATTATAAATTTTAGACATTAAATAAAATAATTTATATATGACAACATGATGATGCAATGATTACCTCATAAATGAACGATTTAAATAAAATGAGATGATTGGGTAAAATCTAAGACATAAACTTATCACAAAACTATTGTATGGGATGATTTCGAAACCTTATCACCTTATCCTCTAAATAAATTCTTTTGGGACCATTAAAATCATAAATTCATTTTATAATAATATAAAATTTAATTACATTCCAAGAGTGCCCCTCCTCTTCTCTTATAAAAGGCCCCCACCTCTACCACCTTACCCACACCTCTCAAGCCTTTGGATCGGCCAAACCCAGACAATTTTATCTCTCCACATCCCTATATTCATCATTGATGCCTCACCGTTGGCAGAATGCACTTCAAGAAACCCTTTTGGTTCAAACCAAGAAGAGTTACCCGATTTAATTGTAATGTCTTCACTTGTGTTCTTTTGTTTTATTTTTCTTCTCCAATCCCCTAAACTCTTTTTATTACATTATTTTGTAAAAAAAAATATCTTCAATATATAGGATGTTTTTATGTGAAGGATTAGATCTACACATACACACACCTCCATCTAATGGTTAAAGAACATACTGTTTCTGTGGATGACGAATTACTGCCTCACAAAACGTTGATTGTTCAATATTATCTTAACTCCTTTCATAGTGGCCATTATGATTCCACTGTATATTATATATGATATATATGGTATTTAAGTTTTCCATATGCTTCTGTATTTTATATTTAAATCATACCTTTATGCTTTTCATGTTGTGCAAATGCAATAATTTCATATGAGGACGTGTGGACTACCGCCCCCTCAAGTAATGTGACTCATTTTTGCAATACATGGAATGTATAAATAATGAAATTAATGAACTTATTTGAACTATAAAACATATATATCATAATATAATTATAATATATATTTCTCTCAATTATTTTTAATTCCATTAATATAAGAAAGAAATGAAAGTAGCGTTCATGTGTATGTACGGCCTACCGTCTCCATGAACGGTGCATTTCATTTCTTTTTATCTCCAAATCATATGGAATAGTTTAAAATGAATATGTACTGGATATTTATGATATTTAAATCATTAATACTATTCTGTAGATGATTTACTTATAACTACATGGAAAATCATTTTCAAACAAGTTCATTTTTGACTCATGTACCAAACATCGACAAAAACATCGGATATAAACTCACGTTATTAACAAATTATTATAACATTATAATATGTGATATGAACTGAATAATATTCTTTAAATTAGGACCCTAAGAAATTATAAATTTACCAATGTTTATTATTCTGGAATATAAAGAAATGAACAACACAAGTCAGACTTGAGGTAAGGGATCTTAGCTCTCTCTTTCTTTTTAAGTACTCTTCTTTATGTCATTTCTTTTAAGATAATCTTTATTATGTTTTTGGATGTTCTTTTATATTCATCATTCTGTAATTTTTATGTTCATGTTATTAGAGACCCTATTTTATCTTTTAAATCCACTTTTGGATGTTTTAAGTGGCGTTGTTAGGCTGTTGAGTTTTCGTAAGGGATTTTTCATCTCGCTTTTATTCCCATGAGATTTATGCTACATTTACCACCATTTCCAATGATTGGAGTATATAATGCCCATTATTATACTCTTTGTGTAATATAATTTCATTTATGAGTATTTACATCAATGTTGTATAGTCCTTCGTTTATGGGGTGTACATTTCGAATGTTACCCATGTCCGTATGGGAACCTTTCACCCTCCTCTTTTTAAAAAGGCTTCTTTAGGTATGTCTTTTAAATTAAATCTTATTATGTTTGGATATGTTCTTATATATCCATGTTTCTGTAAAATTTATTTCCATGTGATGAGATACCCTTTTTTTCTCATCAACTCATTTTCAGAATTTTAATGTGACATCGTTAGGCAGTCGAAATTTTACAATGGAACTTCATAACCCAATTTCGATTTCTTTGGGTTCAACTTGTAATTATAGAATATTTCATCCTATGAATATGTGTGAATGTACTCTGGTTTTTTATGCTTAATATCCAATTATATTGGGTGTATTTATATTTTTCACACATAATTATGAGATTGATTCATCCTTAATTGAAGGGTACCTTCTTTATAAGGGATTTCATCTCATTTTTCATTTCTATTGCGACTTCATTGTTGTTATGCACCAATTCACACTTATATGGGGTATATAATATCCTTTGGAATATTATATCATGAATACATTTATACTTATGATATTATAAAGTTATGATTAAATGTTATTCCTCAATTATTGTATTCAAGTGTCTCTCATTTTTTTAAAACCCTTTAACTAAAATAGCATTTGAAATGTTTTAATGATATATTCGTAAAAATATTTCTCATTAATATCCATGTTTTCAAAATGGTTTTAAGGATTTATTTATATGGATATTAATGGTTTAAAATTTTAAAGGATACAAAGTGGTATGGGAATGTTTGATTCAAAAATCTCTTTATTAAATGTTTTAAATGGTTTTCAAAATGGTTTTTAAAATGGATTCATTATTTCAACATCATAAAATGTTATATTGTTATTGAAATGTGTAAATGTTATCTTTCCTTTATTCTTAAGTTATGTTCTATGAATATGTTATGGTTCTTGGGCATTGTTTATGAAGACGGGTGGTTCCGTGATAAACTATGGGCAGGTGAGCCTGATATAGCTCTCCAATGCATTGGGTAACGGGATGGAGTTAAACAATAAGGTTTCTCTGAAAATATTTAGAGAATATACTGTGATTGGTTTTCCAAATGTAACCATGAGGGTTACTCCCTATGTAATAATGTTATTAGTCCCTCAAGTTACCTTTATGTCTTATGATTTATATGAGTAATTTGTAAATATTATGATTCCATGAGGTATGTTAAATTGCTTAGGTTTTATGAGTAAAGTATGATTTCATTGATTCATATGTATACATGGACTAATGTTTTATTTTCATATAGTTAAAACCCATACTGAGCTTTTTATGCTCATCCCATGTTTTTTTGAAATGTTTTCCACATGACATAAAGATGAATAGGGTCAAGGATGGGATCCATGAAATGTCAGTCTATCCAAAACAAGGAACTAGACATGACTCTTGTGTTCAAGAGTTTTTATTTTATGAAAAAAATGGAAGCTGAGTAGATGTGTCTACTTTGTAATCTTTGAGATGTAATAGTTATGTCCTAATTCTCTAAAACTCTAAACCTGAAAAGATCATCAATGTGAATTTTTCATTTAATTCTATAATAAGTAATGTTTAAGGTCGGGTCCTTATATTTATATCCAAATAATAACATGTCGAACATTAGGAACACTATATTTTTTTTAATGGATTGGGAGGACCATAGTAGAAATTTACACATTTCTTCCCACTTTATAATCCCATGATGGGGACCCACAAACTATAGGAGGCGATGAAACTCAAGTGCTTTTTGAAATCACTACATGTAATATCCAATGTTTGGTACACTAGCTAGCATGCTCGGTCAATTATTGGTTTGGAAGACCTTCATTAGATGTTCCTCATCTAGTTCATCTCATCATTATAGGTAACAACAGTCTTTGAACTCTCCAACTATAAAAATTGAGATAATAAAAGGGTATTGGATTTTATTTCTTAGTTGAAAGGATTGAAATAGTTCTTTAAACCACCACTCCATCAATGATACTTTCTAATCAACTCTAACGAGATTATTTGTGATGATTTGTGCATGCCACACAACCCTGTGAAATAAAAAAGGAGTGTTTTAGATCACTTTTGAAATAGCTCATTGAGTGGAATACTCCATTGAAAATACCAATGATAATTCATGAGTAATTCTATCAGCTCTTGGAAAGGGAACATGGAGAGAAGAGGGTGAAAATGATCATCATAAACAACACCCACCTCAATAGGATGATTAATGAGAGAATAGGTAAAGAGTGCTTGTGGAAATGAAAAACAAGGACTATTCTGTTTGAAATGACCAATTCCCTAGCTAATTCATCTCAGATTTGGAAAAAATATTTGTTATTATTCCAAATTCAAGGTTGTCTAGAAAGTATGATGAAGAAGATCTCCCAATCAATATTCCATCACATAAAGTTATGGGGAACAACATCCAATATTTATTTCAAAGGTATCCTATAAAAGATGGTATACTCTGGGAATGTGAAGCTAAACAATTCACCTTATCAGATAGTATTCGTTTCTGAATCCAACTCGGAGGAGGAAAATGAATTAAAAGAACATGAAACAAGTAGTAAATACATGGAAGTTACTATATGGTTAGAAAAATAATCAACCAAAATTTTCTAATCCATTGAGGACAGTTCAAACATCCAATTGTTCCCTCGACCACTTCTACTATGACACAGTTGACACATTTAGTGTAACGATCCTTAAAATTTAAGTCCTCAGATTAACAACATGGCCTGAAGTGAAATAATAAAATGAAAGAAGATGATCTGATTCAAAATCCAAAATTTTAATTTATATTATAGGACTTCAATACAATATTCCATGAAGCATGGACACTGCCCTACCAAATAGTACAATAAGAGTCAATCTGCCAAAAAGAATATTCATTAACTAATGAGTTTTTCGTTGGTTCAATTAATTTCATTCACTTAATAGATCCCTTATCATATTATTAATATGACTATAAACCACAATTCCATTAACTTTATTTGGGAACAAGGGGAAATGTTTTTCATGGTTAAAGATAAAGGGGAAAATACGGTAGTACCAAGAATCACTACTTTAACCACATCCCTACTCGGACCATCTATATAGCTAAAAATCATGGCATTTCTAAAGTGAAAATATTATAATTAATTTTAAATAAATTTTAAATGTATTAAATCCCACAAAATTGATATATTATGGTAAATTTTCTCATTTTGTGATTTTAGTAGATTTGAGAGATAAATCAGAAAAATGCACCATTTTATATTTTAATAATTATAAATTATTTCTGTATTTAGGCCATAAAATTTCCCACATTGAAACTAATTGTGAAATGTTTTATATTTGGGATTTTATACATAAGGAAATTCATTTTAATCTTCTAGATCCAAAGCTAAATTATCAACTTCAAATCCCTCAACTAGCTCACAAGGTGGGCCAAGAAAATTGTTCACATATTTGGAGATTTTTAATGTGGGGAAGATAAATCCTATAAATTCTTACCAAATATTCTTAAATTTTAAAAATATATGGTAAATAAATTTTTTAACATATTTCATTAATGATTCTATGGGTGAATTGTCCAATTTGCGGGTCATTAATTCTTGATAATCTAGAGATTTGAAATATGGAGTGACTTTTGAGTCTGAATAAATACTAAGATTAAATAAACATAAATCTTTCTACACATTAATAAATATTCTGAAATATATAGGTGATATGATAAATATATTTATGAGAAACATTAATTACGTATTATATTATTTAATTAGTCATTTGTTGCGGACAACATGTGTCATAATTCAATAGAAAATTCTGGTCTATAAAAGGAGGATATATCCGCCCTTCAAAATAATTCCAATCCATCGCATTATATTCATTCAACAATATAGGATGAGATCTCCACAAAGAAGCCACAAATAACCATATTATTCCTCCCGTATTTATTCTTCTAATTTTATAATGCTCACTTCTCCATCATTAAACTCTATTAACCTTCACATGGAGGGTTAATGATTTTGAGTGATCAAGGAAGGGGGGTTTTCCATTTATATGCTCGGATTCTTGGGATTTACTGTAAAGCTATCCTTTTCTATAGAATTATTTCTATTTTTTGAGGTGTCTAATAAACTTAAAGATATTTTATTTCCAGTTTTATTTTCATTCATTGTTTTTAGCTTTTGGTGGATAACATTAACATCTATATGACTAGTGTAGTTTTTCTCAATCAAGAAGATTGTGCTAGGTGGTGAGTGTCTAGTGATCATTTCCATGTGTCTGAAGTAAGTTATTTGTATGAAGATTTATAAATAAAAAAATTTTATTTATCCGAACATGCCTTGGTTTTTTCTGGAATGCTTTATGAGCTTTCATGCAAAAAGAAGTATTTTTCATTACTTCCTTCAACCAAAGGTGATTGACAAATCAATCAAGGAGTCTTTCATTTATCATTCAGTATGTAGAGAGGAGAACTATTTTTTTCCCATGATCACATTTTAATATGATGTACAAACATATCCAAATAACACTATTCATCACTTATCTTCAAACATTATTTTAAATTTCCTTTATCATTTTAACTCAAACTATTTCAAAAAAAACTCTACTTATTTGTCAAATTTAAGTGGAAAATGTGATTTTTATGTACTCCTATATAGATACATCCTAGGTCAACCTAATTAATACATTATTAGCTTTGTAAATATAATTTTTTTCACAACCCATGATAAGAATATTTCAAAACATGGATCTATTATAAGGAAGGGCATTCCATAAAAAAATTGTTCTCATTATTTTTTATTTCAACTTATTTTCTTCTTTTCTCTTCAAAATAGCATGACTAGAACATAAAACAATAATCCAATACCACTACATCCTGAAATTGAAATAATATTGTTGAGTTTACATATATACCATAATTTACATTATGAATTTGATTAAATTTCTCTTTCAGACATGAGTGAAACATCATGTGTTCACTCTAAGCCTTTCATCATTGTGAGAAACAAGAACCAAACCCTTGGAGACCTATGTGAATTAAAATTCCTTAATCAAAATAGTAAAAACTCTATTCATGAGTTACAAAATGGTTTTTATATGAAACCTAAAATTATCCCATGTCTTACAAGAATTCATAGCTTTAAAGGTTAAGATAAAAATACATGTTAAAAATTTCACACATGTATGCACTACATTCAGACATCGTGGAGTACCTACAAAGTTGAAAAAGAAGAAGGAATCAACATTTTAGTTGGAATGTGCTTCTAAATTTTTTTAATGTAATAAATTTAGGTGATGTATAATATTGGAATGACTTGGTGAGATTCTTCATGAATAAAATCTTACCCAAATCAAAAAGAACATCCATCACACATAAAATCTGTGCCATCGAACAACCATCTAGAGAAACCCTTTACGGGTTCTGGGAATTAATTAAAAATATATGTGATAAAAACCCACTTAAACCCGTTGAGGAGAATCTCATTTCTTTCATCTTATATCAAGATTTTCTAGAAAAAATATATATAATCTTGATGATTATAAGGAGGTACGTTAATTTACAATTCATCAAAAGTAGCCAAGGTCTTGATTGAGAAGATTTCCCATAACTCAAAATAATTTGGTACAAGTGGTAATAAAACAAGAGGCATTCATGATTTACAAAATTCTCATCCATCACCCTTACTAGAATATATGATCGAATATATAGATAGTTTGGTGAGATAGATGGCCTTGAAACAAGTGGGTGACCAACAAACACTGGCTAGGTTATGTGGTTTATTCTTATCATATGATCATTTCACTGACCGATGTGTTGAAATATATAGAATGGAATGTTGTCAGGAATCCTTTCATATGATTCAGTTCCAATAAAGATGGAGAGAGCCTAACCATGTACACAATGGATTTGGAAATCAAAAGAATCATGATAGACCCTCGTACCAAAACCAAACCTCATTCGATCAAAAATAGCAAAACCCATAACCATTTCATCAATATAAATCTTATAACCAACCTTAATACCACCAACCACAAAAATTACTAGGTCCATATGATAGAACATCAACAATAAATAACCCTTCTATGGAATATCTATAATCTAAGTATGAAGAGATATAGGATAAGGCTGATAAGATGATAATCATAGGGTGGGAAGTCCTGATGAATGAATTTCCAAAAAACCAAGAAAACATCCTTTACAAAAAATTAAAAACAAAAATGATAATTTTATCATGTTAACAATAAGAAGTGGAAAATAAATCTCACCAATAGAATCTCATGATCCTGTTGAGATGAGGGAGAATAAAGTTGGAAATTTTAAGAAATATGTAAAATCACACCGTAATGAATTGAAGAAAGAGGAAGAGGAGTAGTACAGGATGAGGAGGAATAGAAAAGAAAAACCATTTTAAATGAAAAAGGGTGAATTTTGAATTACCCCCACTATTTCCATAATGGATGGTTAAGTTAAAGATATTTCAGGAATGATCACTAAAAAAATAAATTCTAGACACGTTCCAGAACGATGGAAATTAATATCCACCTTCTTGAAGAACTCAAAAAAATCCATGGTATGGAAGCTTCTTGAAGGATATGTGTACCTATAAGAGTTTAATTCAAGGGTATTAAAGGATCAACTTGGGATGAATTTTCATAGCCCATATCACACCATATTTTCCAACCAAATTTCTATATATATGGACGTTTTCCATTTCATGCACCATTGGTTCATTAAATATCCCTAAAAATTTGTGTGATCTAGGTAATTTAATTAATCACTTGACTCACTCAGAATAGTATTCTTTGAATAAAGGCGACTTGAATCCCATAATATTGGTGGTATATCATACAAAAATATCCACAGTTTTCCAGTAGGAGTTCTAAAAGATGTCCTAGTGAATGTTAAAGATCTATTATTCCTAGATGACTTCTATGTGCTGAATATGGATGATGATTAGTGACCATCAAACTCACCCATCATTTTTTGAATAATTTTCATCAATATGTTAAAAATCATCATCAAATTACATTATGGTGCTCTCATCATGTAATTTGTAGATAACATTGTTAACTTCAAAATTTTTTAATCTCTGAGGAACGCATCAGAAGATTTCTCTATCATTGCACTATCCCATGAAGATGGTATTGATCCAATTGAGAAATTTTTTATGTTCCATGAATTATTTTCCATAGGATATAATTTTTAAATTGAAAATATCACTAAACATACGGATGCCCAAAACACTAGAGATTCTGATTTCATGTGGAATGAAGCGGTAAAATCCGATTTCATTGATGATTTGTTAAACAATGAAGAAGATGATGTCATTTCTTTTGTGAGGGTTGTCCAATGATTATAAGTGGAGAAGGAATGTTTAATTTCATCCCTTAACCAGCACCCTAATATGTAATTAAAACCACTCCCCACTGATTTGAAATATGATTACCTTAGTGATGGAGTAATGTTACAACCGATAATTTAAAATAATCTGTCTAAAATCCAATAAAAATATTTTATTGTAATTTTAAGAGATAATTTGTATGTAATAGGATTCATATTAGGTGATATCCTAGGAAAAAACTCAAATATATGCTCATATATAATATTTCCTAAGGTAGATTCTGAACCTGTTAGATAGTCCCAAATGAGGTTTAATCCCACCTTGATAGTGGTTGTAAAGAAGTATACTAAGAATATATTGTAGCATAGGATCATTTAACCCATATTGGATTCACAATGGGTTATTCTAATTCATGTAGTTCTCAAAAAACTGGCCAAACCATTATGAGGAATGAAAATAACGAATTAACCCCTATGAGAATTCAGAATATCTTGAGAGTACTTTTATTTCAGGAATATGAGTTAGGTAACATGGGAAGATCATTTCTACATCCCCTTCATTGAACATATGTTATTGATATTGGAAGGGATATTTCATTCCAATTTTTAGATGGAATTTCTAGTTATTTTTATGTACCTATTTCTCTTGTGGATCGAGATAAGACAACATTTACATGTCACATCGATAATTTTTTGTATAAAATGATTACATTTGGATTATGTAATTATCCAAGTGTATTTTAGAGCTTCATGGTAATTATTTTTTTCATATCACATTGAATATTTCTTGGAGTTGTTCTTAGATGATTTAAATGTTTTTGGAAATTCCATTGACCATTGTTTGAAAAAAATGAAATTTATTTTGAAAACATATATTGAAAATATGATTGTTTTAAAATTTTAAAATATTTTTTTCATGATCTATAGTGAAATTTATTTGGTAAATTCATTTCAATTAAAAGCAATTGAAGAAGAAAAATAAAAAATTGAATTGTTAATTTCATTTATTTACCCTACTTGTGTGAAATATGGTAAATCTTTTTTAGGACATTCAGTATTCCACAGAAGGTTTATCAAATAATTAAATAAGATTGCTCTAGCTCTCCATAGATTGATTTTGAAATATGTTCATTTAGATTTAAACGTTGTGTGTAGGGAATCATTTTATGAGTTATAGAGGATATTGATTACACCACCAGTGATACATCCACCACATTGGGAAGAACAATTCAGACTACTTTATAGTGCTTCCAAACAATAATTTGGTGCCTTCCTTTCTCAATTAATTAATGGAAGGCCACATGTCATTGCTTATACCTCAATAAACATATATATCTCCATTTAATCATAAAATAATAGAAAAATGGATTTTTGAAGTTTTTTTTCTTTTGAAATATTTAGATCATATCTTATAGGAACTAAAGTCACTGGGTTTTCTAACCATACATCTCTTAGCTACATGATGAAAAAGGATGAAGCTAAACCAAGTATATTGAGATAGATTATTATACCATAGGAATTGAACCGAGAAATCAAATACAAAAGATATTTGAGAACTATGTTTCGTATCACTTAAGTAGACTACCAAACACTACTGAAGATGAAATTCTAGACAATGATCCACTAAATGATTAACTTTAAATAGATAATTTATACATGATAGAAGGATATGTGACTTGGTATATTGACATGGTCATTTATTTGGTAACATCTTAGGTCACATATAATTTAGATTCTCAAAAAATCAAAAACTAAAATCTAAATCTAGATATTACAATTGTGATGATCGATTTATTTTGATTATTTTCAATGACCATGTGTTTAGTAGATGATTTCCTGACAGAAAAATTAGTTTTTTCTTTAATTTTTGTAACAAATTATCTTGTGGACACCTCTATAGACCTCAATGAATAGATATTAAGGTTTTCAAATCTAGAATATATTTTCTTTCACTTTTTAAATATGCTCATGATTTTTAAAAAAGGTGAGAAAAATATTAGTTTCTAAAAATATTTCAAGGAGACATGAAATTACACAACAACCAGTTAATTATTGTTAGATTTTTCAATTATTGGGGAAAGATTTTATGAGAAATTTAAAATTTTCATTTGTAAATTCTTCTATCTTTAAATTATTTGATTATGTTTTCAAATTGGTTGAAGAAAAAACATCATGACTGATTGTGATAAATTTGTGGGTGCTTTTATAAGGGCTAACATATTATTTAAGTTTAGAGTTCCTAGATCCCTAATTAGTTATCAGGGGACTCAAATTTTCAATAAGATAATGGAGTATTTCTTGAAGAAGTATTGGGTACATCATAAAACATCAACCCCTATCATCCATCGAGTAATGGGAAATTATAAGTCTTCAATAGAGAAATAAAATGAATTTTGGAAAAGACAAATAACCCAAATACATAGTATTAGAGCCAACGTTTAGAAGATAAATTATGGACTTCTAGGATATCCTATAAAACCTGATTTCAATGAGTCCATATAGGTATATTTATGGGAATGTTTTTCACCTGCCTATGAAGTTGGAGCATAAGGCAGATTGGGTAGTGAGGAAGATGAATTTGGATTTTGAAAGTGTTGGGAATGAAATAATATTGATGTAATAATAGCATGGTGAAATTATAAGGGAAGCATTTGAAAATTATAGGGTTTTCAATGTGATAACCGTAGTGGCCCATAACAATTTGATTCAACTGAAACACATCTATCCTATAGAAAAAGTGTGGTTATTCAACTCAAAACTCAAGCTGATTCTAGGTAAACTTAATTATAAATGGTGATGTACATTTATAGTTATACATGTATATCATTTTGTTTTTATTTATATTGTGAGTTATGGAAATAATGATTCATTCTCAGTTAATTGTAATATGTTGATGAAATTCTTTTGGATCCTTCCATCAGAGCTAGTGGAGGACATTACACTCACCCAACCAATTTATAAATAAAATTTGTCAAGTCAAACCTCTCCTTTACACTTTCATGAATTTTATGATTAATTTTAAAATCATATTACATGATAAATCCATTTGAATTCATTTAGGACCCTTCATCATTTATGTATTGGGGGAAACATGTTTAGATTAGTATTTTCATTCGTTGTTTTATATTCTACTTTATTCTAAGAAATTGTGCATTTTTTCCGAGTTTTCATTTTTTCTTTTTAAAATTAAATTTGATTTAAATTTTTTGGATCTGAATTTAATATCACATAAATTTTTCAAACCCATATCAATGATTAAACAATACTTTTCAATTAAATTGAACTTAAATTAATGCTGAAAATTAATTTTATTCATGTTCAAATGTTTGGGAATTTCATGAAATGTACTCTTCTTTTTTAATCACATTCCAAACCTCACTGTATTTATTTCGGAAATCAACTTTATATGAGGGTTTTGAATAATTATTTTCCAATATTAATTTCAATCACTTAATTTCTAGAGATAACCAATCCATTCATTCTATAAATATAATTTTATTTATTCCCAACAAAACAAGAATGTATATTGTATGATCATGTTGAACATAATTGAGGGGAAGATATATAATAAGTAGAAATTTACAACCCAATTTTCCAAGTCCAACCTTCACTTGATGTAAAATTGTATGATCGTGTTGAACATAATTGCAGGGAAGATATATTGTATTTTATAACTAATTTTATGATCCTTTGGGTGGAAATAAAATATGTTATGGTTATTTTGTTGTGAAATAATTCATTATCTTGAAATATTTTCATCCCTAGAGCTTCCATGATAAAATATGCTGTGCCTTTTGAATGCTTCCAAATGTGAAAGAATGTTGTTCATATCTGAATATTTCATGAAAAAATTTTATTGATAACATTGACATTTTCTTAACGGATAAATTTTGTGTCCTTTACATTATATTTCATGATGATAGAGATTATTTTCTATAAAAGCAGGCGAGTAGGACACAGCAAATGAGTGGAAAATAGAATCTTGCAATTTAACTTCAAAAAGATCTAAGACCTCCTCATTCAGCATCTAAATTTTTTTCATCTAAATACTACCAAGAAGAAGAAATAGAAAAAACCAAAAAATATAACTATATAAAAACACTCACTTGACTCACATCAGTGGATAATTATAAATTTATCAAACATATGGTCACTCATGCATGAGTTTGGATGGGGAGAGCCTTGAGGAAAATTTATATTTTTTATGAGAAAAAATCACATGAGGTAGGTGTATTGTGGGAATGTAAGGATAAATGATGTGGAAATAAATTGAATTTTAAAAATTTAGAACATGATATATTAGTTCTATATGAATCATGATATCTTTTTGTTTCTTGGTTTCTATTTTTTGGATCTCATGGGTATGTGTTTTAAATTTTCATGGATTTGATTTTGATGCTTTCTTATCAAGGAGTTCATGTTCTATGTGTGGGGGAATGTATATGGAAAATATTTTCAACAAATTCAAATAAAATTTAAATGTTTTCAATTCTTCCAAATTTCTATTTTATTGGAAATTGTCACATTTTATTATTTTAGTTGTAATTTGAGCTTAATTGGAATACTTTACCATTTTGGATTTTAATAGTTTTAAATTATTTTTATATTTATGAAAAAACATTAACTAATCTGATAAAAATTGTGAAATTATTTATTTTAAGTATTATATTCATCATTTTATTCATTTCATTCTTTAGGACCCAAAGCTAAATCCTCTATTTGAAAACCCAAAACTATCTCAAAATTTGGGCAATGAAAACTGTGCACATATATGGTGATTTTTTATTTGGAGACCAAAATTACTAATATGTCCTACAAAATGAGCTGAAATTATTCAAGGAGACATAAAGGAAATTTTTTAACAGATTTTATGAAGATGTCTATGCATGAATTGATTATTTTCATAGTCATTAATTCATTATAATCTGCAGATATGAAATATAGAGATTCTGTCTGGGCACAATAACCTCTCAAATTAAAAGTGACATAAATCACCCTCTACACATGGGAAAATATTATAAAATTATGATTCGATACACAAAATACATTTACAAAAAACATTCATTAATGATTCAATGAATTAATTAGTAATTTATCGGTGCTAACATGCATCAAAATTATAATGAAAATTCTAGCATTCAAAAGGAGAAGAGGTCTCTCATCTCGTACCATTAAGTTTACCACATAGGAGGAGATCGACACTATAGATACACACATCACCATATTCTTCCTCCTCCATTTATTCTTATTCATTTTTTAATTCTATCTTATTCCTCATTCAACTCTATTACCCTTCTCTTGGAGGGGTAAATATTTTGAGTGATCATAGAAGGGGTAGTTTTTTTTGTCATGTCGAAGTATTGATCATTAATGGAAAATTATATTTTTTTATTTAATGATGCATTTTTTTAGAAATAACAAATTCAAATAATGAAATTTTTTGTGGTTTTTCATTAATTTTTTATCTCTTATGTTAAATAATGTTAAACACTCTCTTCCAATTGTAGTATATCTCGATTGAGTTGATTGTGTTATGTGGTGACTTTCAAATAATAGTTGGAACGTGTGTGAAATAAGTAAATTTTTTATAGATTTATAAGGAGAAAAAATATTGATAGCTACTTGCCTTAGTTATTTTGTAATGGTTTATGAAATTTCATTCACACTGGATTGATTTTATATTCATTTATCATACAATGTTGATTAAACACATGATCGAGGAGTTATTAATTGATCATTAAATAGGAAGGTTGGGGAAAATATTTTTACCACAATTATAAAATTGAATACGGTGATCCTACCATATACCCACCACTATCTCAGATTCTTGTGAAAAAAAAATTATTTTTAGTTTCTTTATTTTCTTTTAAACTCAAACGACTTCTAATAATACTATACTTCTTTCTCAAATATAAGTGACAAATGTCATTGTTATGAACTACTCTGTGGAGACATCCTAGGTCAACAACTTTACTACTTTTTAACTTTGGTAATATTGTATTTTTAACACATCATGATAGTAACATTTCATAGATACATCCAACAAGCTTAATAACAACAAGTAAGTTCACCCCCACATGACATGGACTTCCCTGACATGATCATCCTAGAATATCAACTGGAGGGTATGCCATTTCCTAATCAACCGTGATGTGTAGGTGAATCTAGTTGGTCTAATCGACCAAGAGTATAAAAACCATTATCTCTAGTTCATACTGTTTATTCATCCACATCAATTACATTGACTCCTAGATAACTTGCAAAAGTGTATCCCAATGCTATGAAGCATAAACATCTAGACCATAAATATGATGTTTTGAAGTGACTATACCTACTGTGACCTATGATGTCAATCCAGGATTCCCTAAGTCTACAAAAATACATCAATTAGGAACTCATAGATTCTCATTCAATCCCTTGTTAATTTGAATTTTATACATCCACTAAAAAGAGTACCATGTAGATAATGATATTGAAGAATTCAACACGGACATCTCTTTCACTGACCAAGATGAGGATGCCATCATACAGGGACATGTAAAAACCTTATAAACTTCTATAAGGATAAATGAAATTGATATGGGTTGAGCCTTCATTGAAAATGGATTAGGATTCAAAATCATTTTAGTATGGAAACATCAAGAATTGGATTTTAATGAATCCCACATGTCCCCCTCCACTCTAATGATATAGGGTTATAAAAATAACATAAAAATTTACTCTTGGTGAAATAAAAATCATAGCCCAATTTAGGGTTCTCATTTATTCCTATGAATTCATATATTTTTTGGTAACATATAGCCATCAACGTTATACTAGGAATACATTGGCTACATCAGCACATGGATAGCCCCTCTTCATAGAACCAATGAATCAAATATTGTATCAATGGGAAAATTAGTACATTTCATGGAAAAAATATCCATTCTAATCCTATAAATCATAGTACATTGATGTGGGATAATACCATAGGGAAGGGAAACGGTCCCTGACTCATGCTGTCACTCTATTCAATGCTCAGAATGATCAGGAAAGGTTTCCAGTTTACCCTTTCATCTATTTTGGTTTATAATTCAAGCTATGTAAAATCTAAATTGAATAGATGGGCTTGAATTAAATTATGCATAAAGAAACTTTCATAATGTCATTCATCATAACTAATATTGGTAGCACTAGAGTTTTTTTCAACTCCATGAGAAGTAATGAAAGCATGGATGAAAATGTCTTCATTCATCCATCATAGAATAAACAAACACCAATTCCATTAGCCTATTTAGATGAATTTGAAATTTTAATGGGATAAAGTGATGAATATCATTATTATCTTATCATTCTCCCTTCAGATTTTCAAAAGGTTTTCACTCCATAAATTGAACTAGAATTAGTTTCTTCATATTCCAAAAGATCAGGTGTCAAATCCTCTCCTAACTCCATGGAACATGATACATTACCCACTCCGCAAAAAGAGGCAGAAGAGGTAAACATGATTAATATGAAAAGTGGAAGACTTCAGAGATGCATATCCATCATTTAAGGAAGGTGTCTGCACAACTATTTCCAAACTCTGTGAAATAAATCTACACATATATGAGGATCTATGACCAACATTAATTACAATGTCCATTATATCCAAAGAATAGAAAATATACAAATCCTTCATAAATAATATTACGATGTGTTTTCATGGAGTTACATAGAGATTCTAGGCCCCATTATTGAGGTGTCTACCCATCATTTGGGTTTTCTAGAAGATGACCATAGATATAAATATGTAGCCAAACGGACACATCCAACTCACACATAAATAATTGAGTATAAAGTAGATAAACTATTCATGGAAGACTTGTTTTGGAAAGTGTAGTAACTAAAATTTCTAGAAACCATTGTTCATATGAAGAAGAGGAATGGAAAAAATGACAATTTGCATCGAAATCACGGACCTCAATCGGAACTGTCTGAAATATGACATCTTGTTTCAAATCACAAAACTCCTAATTGACATAATGACAGGTTATCATTCCCTCTGATTCATTGATGGATATTCAGGATAAAACCAAATACTAATTGCCCCCAATTTATAAGGAATTCACCACCTCCAGGGCCCCCTAATGAGTATTCTACTATCAAGTAATTCCCTTTGACCTAAAAAATATTGGCACTATATACCAATTTTCTACTCATCGTATCTTCAATTTTTTGGGGGGAAATTTATTGAATTCTATATTGATGATTTAGTGGTTGTGTCCCAACAATGTTTTTGTCACCTAGATGACCTAAATACCATATTTAACAAGCTATGAAAACATATCCGGATGATGATCCCCATAAAATATTCTTTTGTGGTAACCTCGTGAAACATTCTCATCTTCATTATACTCTATCACGATGTTGATGTTGACACTAGGAAAATAAAATCTATCTTTATCATGTAATCACCATGAAACCATAAACAGTTTTGAAGTCTTCATTTTCACTTGGACTACATCTGAAACATCTTATCCAACCATGCAGGCAAGTGTTCATCCTTCTCATATCTAGTGAAGAAGGGGGTCAAATATTAGTGGACCAGTGACTTTTAGTAATATTTTTATAACCTTGAAAAATACCTCATCCTTTAGCAATATTAATGCAACTTATTTATGGTAATCTACTCATTTGTTATGTTTTGTCCCTAGATCAATCCTTAGGCTCCTAACATGCAATAAATAATTATTGTAGGAATGAAAATAGACATTATTATCATAGTAATACCATGATCGGCCCTGAGACACATTATTCATATATCAAGAAGAACATATTGGAATTAATTTCCACAGTTTGGAAATAGTGGCACTACCTATATCATTAAAAGGTATAGTTGGTGTCTCACAATAACTTTCTCAAACTTATCCTCATTCATCCTATGTTGAAAATATTCTTGGCATGATGGGTGGATATTCTATGAAAATTCTATAAATAGTTTGTTACATGAAAATAAGTTAATGTATTGGCCTTGTTAGACATACCTATAGAGCACCCATCAATAGAACTGACATCATCAAACATAAAACTTCCAAAAAAAGAGATATTTTATATTGAAGATAGCCTAAAAACATATGAAATGTTTTCTGAAAGCTCATCTAGAATGTAAATAAGGACGATAATGGAAGACCCTATCTTCAAAAGTGATAGTCTAGGGATTCTGATTATCTACCCAACAAAGGATGTTTTAACTTATTCATTTATATTAACAGAAAGTTTCACTAATAATGAGGTGGAATATCAGGCTCTCATTGCAGGCCTTCAATTGGAACTCCAAATTCTATTAGACTATTTTGAACTGAAAGGTGACTCAGATTTGGTAATAAATTGTATTAACAAGGACTATGCTATCAGAAAAAAAAAACGAGTTAATTAACTTTTTGTACTGTGTCTGAGGTCTTATGGAATATTTACCATCAGAACCAACATTGACCCACCTCCCACAATAACATATTGTCTAATTAGATTAATTTTCTAGTGTATCCATGGCTTTGGAAATTGCAATCTGGTAGAAAACATTCATCAACAATACCCATCACTGAATGGTCTCACCTTTTGTTCATATTGAAATGGATAAGTTTAATGAAGTTAGTCCCATTCCCAATCCATATGTTTCTACCACTAGGTATATGGTGGAGATCATGTTCTACCTCCATAGTGGACTACTCCTAACAAATGGTACATAGAAAGTGAAAATCTGATGGAAATCATACAATTTCACTCTTTATGAATGTCTAAATCACTAGAAATTCCACTATAAATGAGGCTTCAATGGAGTCCATCTCAAATATATTGATGTAAAACATACCACCTCTA
The DNA here is from genome assembly GCA_963277665.1 of Viscum album. NCBI lineage: Eukaryota > Viridiplantae > Streptophyta > Magnoliopsida > Santalales > Viscaceae > Viscum > Viscum album. The sequence continues at coordinate 1,191,280,466 of OY728121.1, read as the reverse complement.
CTGAGATAGAAATAAACACAAGATACTCTTTCACCCACAAGTTATGATAAAATATTTTCAACCAAATTTGAAGGATTGGGTACATCTAGACTTCAATGATGCATGATTGAACCTAATTCAACAAGACATACCATTCCCTCCATGTGGATGAAAACTTCTTCCATCAACCCCCATAGATTCTATATGCATCTATATACTACTAAATTTTTCCACAAATCAAATTGATTTTTTGCGTCCATACCATATATATATGGCTAGGAAGTTCGAATAAAACATAACTTCAATTGTCTTTTTCTCCAAATCGGCTGAGGAAATTCCCCTAACCTAATTCAAGTCCAAAATAATTTTTAGCCTCATTAAAGGAAATAGCATTTTCATATTTGATTTACCTCATGAAATATTGGTGGATAACATCACATAATTATATTTCTATAAGGTAGAAAACTATATCTGGAAAAAAAATATCAAATAAAATAATTTATCCTTCTATAATCTAGTATCTAATTGAAAGATAGAGTCCATAAACAAGACAATATCGAACATACTCTGGATGATTGTGGATAAAGATAAAATGTCTTATCCTAACATGAAAATTCATTTCTTATGTGATTACTAGAAAACAGCCCATAATGCATCATGAGAGACCACGTACTCACCGGTATATGGAATATAAGTAGTACATCCCATTAATATTTAATTTCAATCACATTGTATTCCATTTTGTGACCTGTTATCGAAAGATGAGAACTCAAATAAATTAATTATGTCGTTGGAGTTATGGGATGGTAAAATATATCATACAATTAATCACTTGGAAGACTATAAAAATTGGATATAACAATCATTTTACAAGGATGTTTACCTTAATTGGTTCCACCACGGACAAATCATACTTGTCCTTAGGACTCTGATGGTACCAGAAATATACCTTCAAAAAAATGATCCAATGATGGAAGGTCTTTACTCCATACATTAGGGATAATCTAATGTAGCTAATTCTTTGATACCAATGTATGGATATGTTATTATGACCCTAACCAATGCACGGTTTATGAAGAAACACTTCAATTAATAATGAAATATAAGTCTCAAATAGATGATAATAAACTGTGTAGTTGGTATTTTTTGCATGGCCTTAAATGTTATAGCACTCATCCTACATGAAAGGTGTATAACTACACAAACCCATTTATATAGTCTAGTCTGTTAGACTCTAAACTATATTGCATATCCCTCTTGCCATATGATGTCAAACTTCAAGGCTCATGACCTTGTTACATGACCTTAATCTTTTCCACGTTTTCATCCCTATTTGAGTAGATCACATTACAAAGTGCTGGTAACCATACCACACCATAATCTATGAACTATATGTGTCTTAATTCTCATTTAAATGAGATATGTCGTGATTCTCAAATATCATATCCTAGGTTTATGAATAATAAAATACATCCCCCTTCTCCATGTTTATGGTTTAGATCTACATGATGAACATTCAACAAATATGTGCATCATGATTCTCATTCCAATGAGATACATAGTTATGCATGGATCTCCAATCCTAGGTCTAGAAATGATCAGAAAAAAATATTACATACCTTGTGTATTGGTCAAACCTGAATAGAGAACATTCTTAGAACTCTGTGTTGATTAATTCTAACTCTAATGAGCTGCATAGTGATGATTGGGTCATATCCCCTATTCTATCCACAATATTCATTTCAATGTATATTCTACAGGATGATAAATTATATGGAATAATCATCCTTGTCTCATGATGATAAACTACATGACATAAGGTCCTAGTCGTATGACATAAAACAGTAAGACATTGTTCATCCTCACCAAATTAAATTAAACTTCATGGTTATTGTCTCTGTTATTTTACATTAAGGAAAAAAAATAATCACCTAATACTAGGACCCTCTTAATTTCCCTTAAATATGGGACCCCATCTCATGATTATGTCTTAATTTCATCCCTCTAACCCCTCAACATGTTGAGATTCCCTCTTTTTTTGGATATGATGAAGATGGGAAATGAAGAACCCTTGCATAAGCCCAACTCAAATCATTTCAACTACATTTTGTCACCTTTTCCCCCTTTATGGGTGTAATACTCAACATTGTCATGTCCAAATAATAAGACATTAAGCTACAGGGTTCACATCCCTATTTCCTGACACAAAATTGCACAACATTTTGATCAATTTTTGAGAGGATCACAATATCTTATGCTACTTCACCTAGTTTTTTTATTCGAGAACTATGTGTGGATTGATTCTCATTAAAATGATATATTAAGTGTTTCCCAAATATAAATTCAAAGGTCCATACACAAATAAACCCTTCACTCTACGTGTTTACAAGTCAGTCCTGAACAAAGAAAATGTTCAATAACTATGTGTGGCTTGATTCTCATCATGAAGGTATACATAGTGATAACTAAAAATTATATATTGGGACCATAAATAATTATAGAAAATATCAATTCCCATTTTACGTAACCTAAAACATTATTTATGTGGTGAGAAACCTTTCATGAACTATGTGTGGCTAGATTGTTATCCTAAAGCGATACGTAGTGATGTATGGGTCTTATCCCCTAGTCCAGCCACAACATTCCAATCACCATCATGTAACTCTCATCCCTAACATTAGAAGTTAAAATGGAATGCTAGAATCCTCATTACATGAAAATGAACTGCCTGATATTTTCATGAACTACATGTTGCTTGATTCTTATTCCAAAGAGATGTGTAGTGATGCCCAGATCTCAAATATTATGTCTATCCTCAAAACAAATCCCCCACTCTATTTTAATGATTAAAATATACACATGTAATCATTATTAAGAGCTATTTGTTGTCTTATTCTTAATCTAACAAGATACATAGTGATTCTTGGGTCTTATCCCCACATCCATCTATAATACCTCATTCATATCAGTTCCTCATAATTCTCATTGCATGATGCTAAAATTCATGGAATCTCAATGACTATTTATGGATTGATTATTATCCCAATGTGATATGTTGTGATTACTAGATCATACATCTTGGCCAATCCCCCACAAAATAATATTAATACCCCAATCATTTTCTAGTGTTTCTTTCATGTTTAGGAAGAATATTTTGGTACTCCTTATTTCTCAGACCGAGCATATCCCATATAGTCTTAGGAGTTTCGATAATGTAATTACATACCTGAGTAAGGAATATCAAAATTTATTAATATTATCAATATATTGGTTGCAAGACCATAAATGGTACACCATATGTCCTCATCTCTTGACAATAAACTAAACTAATTTTTCTAGAACTATGTGGGGATTAATTCTCATCCTAATGAGATATGTAATGATGTCAAGATATTAAATCCTAGAGGCATATATAACAATATATTGGAAATTTCTCCACCTTACTATATATGATCCGGATCTATATACAATGACTCAATATGGTGTCTCACCTCATGTGTGAACCGATATTCCAAAAAAAATACACATTTATAAATACCTTAATTCAACCAGTATGGGGTATTATTTTTTAAAACATGTGTGTGTTTATTCTTTATTCAATAAGATATGTAGTGACACTGATGTCCTATAACATAGCCAATCTATATTATTATTTTAGTTTCATGATGAGTCACCTCCATCCTTACCACTTGTTGTCAAACTACAATGTTAATGTCATGGCATTATGAAATTAAATTGCATGGGATATCAATAACAATGGGGGCCTTGATAATTATTTCTGTGAGATGCATAGTGACACATATGCCTCATTTACTAGATGTAACCATAGAGTTAGGAAAAATTACCCCTCTCTTGCATATAAACAAAGATCTATGAGGGAGATTCTAATTCAGTTCCCCAATATTAGGGGGTCTTCCGAGGAATCAAATATGTCCCCCTTTTACATATGAGTAAAATATATGTAACAGACTCTACATCTTTTGGACAACATCAGTCTATACACATCTATTTTCTCACAAAATATGTATTTCAAACATCATACTACAAATATTTAAAACTTTTTAATACTTATAACCAATATCCAAAATTCACTGATAGAATGTATAATACATGAGGACTCCTTTACATGAATACATTATAGAATTAATCCTTAGTATTTGAAAAATGTATCCCACAAAAAAATTACTATCCAATAGATTTTACTACTGACTATATAGTAACTAACCGTAGTTATCTTTGCATGATGTAACCCACAAAACTAGTTTTTCAATCAGTAGTTAATTCTCTATTTGGAGAATCCTATTTTATAAACATAAGCATTAATAAATTATGTTAAAAACATTGATTCAAATAAGTCAATGGTTATACCTTGTATATTTTCATGAGATTCATTATCCTAATCTAAGAACCTATAAGACCATGTTTTATAATTTCATTCACCATGTCTACAGTATTCTAGGACGAACTTGGTCCAATAGGCCATATATCACCATTTTCTTTATAATGTTATTGTCCATGTCATATGACCTAAAACTACACATACCATATTTCTTCCATTGGGTCAAACTAGTGAAGGAAACCTTTTTCCCCATTCTATTCTAATTTTGAATTAAAATTACCCTTATATATTTAGGTATTTTCCATCCACAAACCAATCTCTATGCTCAGGGTGATATAAATCTACAAAAACATCCATTAGACCTTAGAAATAGAATGTTGTAATTCCTTCGAATTTATTTTATAGTCTATGATTTAACAAAACATAGATGTTATTGCAAAAAATTTCCAAAAAATGGGTTCTTAAACAATCTTATTCCACTATTGACTATGCAGTAACACACCCCATCTGGCATAGAATAAAGTCGCACAAGAATTAGGTTTATTAATCTGTAGAAAATTCTCTCTCTATAGAGACCACTTCTATCTCCATAATAAATTTTCCACATTCCATTCCTTAGATATGAGGATCCCAATATTATATCTTACAACTTTTCTATGTCATACAAGAAATAGATGGGGCATTATCTGAACTATTAAAAAGAATTAGAGAATCGTTAACCATCCTTTCATGGATAAAAAAACATAAATTATAGCCCCCTAATTTCCTTATAGTACAACAATAAACTACATAGCATAATTTACTTATTGTATGAGATTTAACTACATGCCATAATATTATAGTCACATAATGTTAAATTTTACTGCAATGTCCTCACTATAAAATGTCAAAATACACAATCAACGACCTGGTCAAACAACATTAAACTACACAATACTTCATCCCCCAACAGAATGGGTCCCTTTCACCCTGACTTCGTTAATGTAACAAAATATACCCTCTTTCATACAAGTTATATTCATGTATGGTCATTTTCCCATTCAAGAACAATGAAATTAAATATTCTCTCTTCGTTTTTTAAAATTTTCCATTGGAAACCTCACCCATTGTGGAATTGAGAAATCAAAATCTCTATAAAATCCCCTCAGCTATTAGAAATATAATTTCAGAATTCCTGAGAACTCCTTTGCTTTTGTATATTATAACACACCCCACATGGATTTTCATAATGTATCTATAAAAATAGATTTTACATCTATATGATTGCACTGTTGATGAAGTATTAATACACCCTAGTTGGATTTTCATAAAGTAGCTTACAAAATGTGTTTTTCAACTATGGTTAACTCCATCCTTACTAAAGACCTCCTCTATTCCATAATATCGAGTTTTAGGTTTGAAAACCAATAAATCATTGATCAAAATTACCCTTGGGTGATTTTGAAGAATGTTGAATCATTCTTCGTCCACATGCCTTGTTTGGGTAAACATATCCAAATTTATGGTCAAACTATTTGACTTATAACACCAGACTCACTAGTCAAGATTTCATGACATAAAACATAACAAAAAAGATATTTACTACATGCAATATAGAAAACATGCACGTGGAGATATAGGAAATAAGCATGTCTCCAATCACTATAATTTTTCTCTTCACGGTTTATAAATGAATCAAGAAATGAAAAAATAAAAGGAAAAAACTTGTTGGGTTGAAAACCCACAAAGGGTAGCTAAATAAAAATAAAAAAATCATCGATTATATCTCTATCATATTGTACTTTGGAATAACTTATAATTATGAAACAGAAGTCACAATGTATATATGTTGTCCATAAAAACATTCCAATAGTTAACTACACATTCTTGGCCCATTAGATTAGGAAAATATTATAAAGTCCTCCAATACTTGTGGTAGCTCCAAATAAAACAAAATGATTTTAGAGAGAATCAAAGGGACCTAATGTTTTAAAAGAACCATATTAATTTTATTTCAGATTAATATAATTTTAATGAGGGATTTTTTTGTCCCATTAAAATGGGTTCCGTTATCTTCTCCATAGAATTCAAGATGCAAACCTGACATAGAAAAAAATTCATTTTTTAGTTGATATGAATCCTTATTGTCTAGAGAGAATATTGGATATCCATGTTTCATAACACAATGTAGCATCGACCAATCCCAAAATCAATATGGTAGGAATCTCCACTTATACTGGGGTTGAGTAATGGTAGAGAAGGGTCAGGACCACTACATAGTAGTGATCCCAAATAGGGGTGGGGGGTATAGGCTACATGGTATCGAGAAATATTTTCTCCTAGGTGGATTTCCTTGATGGTCCTACATGCAGCAACCCTAATCACCAGGAGGCCAAAAGAGACCCTTCCTATGTATCCTACTATGAAAATTCATCCTTGTGAAACACACCTACTATATGGACCTATATGGAAAAAAGTCATTTCCACCCTTGTAGGGTGTTTCTGCATCAGGTACCTATGCAATATACCTACATTGGATGAAACCTTCAACCAGGGTTCCCCTTTTTCATATAAATTAGACCCTTCATCTCCTCATTTTCATCTTGGATGAAATTTCATGAGGACCTCATGATGCTTTGTTCTCCCAAGACCTTCCCCCAGGCCCTCTGAAACCATCTTTATAATCTTCCAAAACCTAATGAATATGGAATTAAAGGGTATACTAGAACATAAGTCTTATAGTGGATTAAAATACATAAAACCTATATGAGGAACCCCCTCCCCAGTGGTTCATGAACTCTCACAGAAGGTCCCCTTCCCTAAATAGGGACCTTTGTGACATAATTCCAAGTAAACCTGTGGAAACCCTTGAACACTTGGGAAAAAAATCCCTCATGTATATTTACCCAGGGAATTCATCTCCCAAGGCTCCCTCACCTCTCACAGGCCTATCTGTGTGAGTCTCCCTTAGTTCATTCACACATACATGAATAGTCCTCCCTTGGTTCTCCCAAGAATCCGCATTGCATGATCCACTTTTCATGAACTCTTTCAAGCCCCAATGGCAAGGCCCCACTTCATTGGGCACCTTTTCTTGAAAGGTGTGAGGTTGAAATCTACACGAAATCCAATGGACATCAAAATCCATGGAAATAGGAACACCAACATGTTTCCAATTTGAATATGAATTCCAATAGTTATTGGTTTCCCACATAATTCCTACTTAATGGTAAGGGTCCTCCGGGTGCGTGTGGATATGAATAGGTGTGAGCTTGAAAACTACACCAAATCAAAAGGACATGAAAAACCATGGAAATAGGAACACCAACATGTATCCCAATTGAATATGAATTCTAATAGTAAGAGGTTTTCCACACAATTCCTCCTTAATGGAAAGGGTCCTCAAGGTGTATGTGGATATGAATACCTATTCTTGTGTGTACCCCATTATAGGGGGTGGTGTTTGGGAATACCTTGCCTTGGATACTAGGTTTAAGACCATGTTCTTAAATCATTGTATCTATGACCAAAATCCTCTAGCTCCAGGAGGGGAGGGTGAGGATTACACTATCTTTTCTATTCAACATTGAATTAGATCCTCCTCTCATCCAAAGGAACAAATTTTAGGGGATCCCTCATATATTAAGCCTATAACTATTCTTGTGAGATCATTCACTCTAACCCCTTTATGCCTCCTAGGTTGCATCCAGGTGGTTAGTCCAATACAACTATATCAGATATGAATACCAGGGAGGGCATGGGAACCAGAGAAATGTCCCTCTCTTATCACCCCATCCTCATCCAATTGTGGGGGTTGGATCATGTGGTTTTCTAGATATTTGAGTTCCTCTTGTTTATCGCATTAAAGTGTGTCTAATCATGACTCATATCCATATAGTGGATAATCTAAATTTTAGTTTCTTCATGTTAAGATGTATGTATTTCAAGTGAATTTTCATTCATATCATCCTCATTCATTCCTTTAGAGTGCCCCCAGAGGCGTGGTGTTTTCAAGGATATGTATCCAATATTATGGAAAGGAAAATTGTGTACTTCCTTATATATACATCTTCCTATTTTTCATCACACCAATTTTGTCTCATGTGCGATTAAAGGTTGGTGGTAGTCATAGAATACACATCAACCCCCACCTAATGAAAACCTTACTGTGTATGTTTAACTAGAAATTTACCTACAATAACTCCAGTTCATTCCAAAACTAGGATATATAGGATGCCTATCTGAGGAACAATCTCAATGGGAATCATTATAATGGTAAATTCTAGCTGAACTTTATTGGCCTTCCACTTTCTATATGTCCCAAAATCTTATAAAACAGAATACACCTTTGAAATAATCCCCAAATCATAAATATATGGTCCACTTACATACTATAATCCACAACCATATCATCATATTAATCCAATGGAATCCTCATCATCAATATGCCCCAAATTAATCCTCTCAAGGGTCATACTCCCATACAAGTCATTATTTTATAGGGCCTCTATAGAAAGGGTTCCTTATAAACGAACTACAAGGGTTTTGATTCCTATCCAAATGTGATATTTAAGAAGCCAAAATAAGGTAATAACCCAAAACCCAAAATCCACCCTAATTCTCCATAGTTCACAGTCTCAGTAGGGTATTATTATACCTGGGAATTTATAACCCTTCCAGGGATCCGGGGATGATTTTGTATAAGTCTCACATTAGAAATTGACAAGGAACCTTTTTTGGGCATCCATTCTACACGATGTTAAACATTACAGTTAGGTCCTTTTAAAATGAATTAAAAAGATAGGATGTGACCCATTAATAAGAACTAAACTACATAGTTTTTAATTCCTTTAACAAGGACATGTATAAATCCTAATGATGGTTCTGATCCCAACATTGAAAAAACATTTTTCTCCCTAGATGATACACTCCAGATCACCCCACTATGTGGCTGAAAACCATCATCATCATAAAACCTATAAAATAATATCTAAACATACCTAATTGGATACCATTAATGGGAAACCATTGATACATATAGATGACTATAATGCCCACATATGGTAATAATTTATTTTCAATTCAATGGGTGACCCATTTCATAATTGGGAGTTAATGAAGGATTTTAGAACATATATTAAAATCTATAATAGAGTCTTGGTGTAGAAAGTAATTGCACAAAAAATGGTTTGATGAACCTAACCTCCCATATTCTCAACCAAGGTCAGTTCATAATTACCATTGGGTGAAATCTTGAATGATCACTTTCCTTTGGAACACAGGTTTTCCAAGGATATAAAAACTATGGGTATTTTTTTCCTTAAACATAACCCATTAGAAACTGTTCAAAAATTGAAATCCTAAAATTAGTGATTGAAGAAAACATAAAACCCTCCAATAAATCAACAGGAGACATGTTTTAATTATGAACAATTATCTATTCACTTTCTCTTCACACACAGATTAATACAGCATACTATATTTTTATGTTTACATCCCTGTGTGAACTCAACTACTATTACCTTCACACATACCACAATTTCTATTAATAAAAATCCACCAAAATGCCCTAAGTATTTTATGTTCAAGTTCAAATTCATAGAACCACTGTGAAAGCATGTCACATAGATTCTTCTTCCTCTATGCAACTCACAGTTTCATTTATTCTCATTGGACATTTTGTATCAATTGTATGAATGATCAGTATTCACATCATGCAACATAGTGGAGGTATAATACCCAGAAAATAGTTTTCAAATCACTTTTTCTTCATGAATCGCAATGAGGGTGTATAATAACTAGTCATTTGTCTACATATCTTCTTCATGGAAGTTATTCATATTTCTCCTTGACATAACAGAATGGATCATGCAACTCCACTTATTAATTTGTCCTAGAAGGATTGTAGAACATGTAACTCCTTCTCATAAAAGTGTGAGTCAGAGATGCTCTTTTACTAAAAATAGTAGCTCTCAAAATAATATTCTATCATCAGCACAATAAATTGTATCATTTCGTCTCATCATAGTGGCAAGGATCACCACCTCATTTCATTCATTCACTACCTCAAACACTAAAAATAATGTCATCCTAATGACCCATTTGATGAGATGGGGATCTCATTTAATCTTTCGTATTTTGATTTTTTGTATATATTTTAATTTAATTATTCAATCCTACATATAATGTAATCCATATATCATGTAAATTTTTTCCTCCGCAATCTGATCCTTTCATTTGCGGAAAAAACCCATCAAACTTTTCTCTAATCATCTATACATTTTCATCTTCATTTTATTTTGGAACATCGTCAAAAATATTTTTATATAAAAAGGGAATCATGCATGCATATAAATCCAATAAAAATTATTATACTAATTTTGATCACTATGAGTAATGATTGATTCACAGTTTGATAATTAATCTTTATTTATTGTTGAACAAGATGGAGTCATTGAGCTCTAATTTTTGGAGCAAGATGATTACTACGTGGTATCTCAGTGATCATCGAATGATGAAAAATAATGTTCACACATTATGTATATATAATTTTAATGTGGCTGAACATTAAATTCATTTTTGAATACCACATTGGCCCTCCAAATGGTTTAGTAATTCTATATAAATGATAATTTACCTATTGCACATTTCATCTAGCACCTGAATTCATAGCACACACCTGGCTTACACAAGCCACAGATCATATGAATCACATGCTTCCTTGCAGGGTTCTATCCCTATCCTATGGTCATGCGCACATTGATCATTATACATGGGCCATACTAAGGCTTATACAAGGCCTTTTAATCATTTTTTCACATGCATGGTGGTTCGATCAGACCTCCAATGGGAGTGGTTGACTCATGGGTCCCACATAATTTTTAGTTGAGGTTGTCTTGGATACTATGTCTAGTTGGCCATATAATTTAATAAAATAATCCAATATAAATAGTTAGAAAATATATAAGTGAAGAATAGAATCCAAAAATTTCATGGAAAACTCTTCTCCAATATTCATAAAAATTGTATCATCATTATTTTTGCATGGTGACCATTTAACATTCTTCGAATTATCTTCCTAAAATTAAATACATGCACAAACTATATTCAATTCCACTTCCCCAATTTTTTTTTCAAGATAAATTATTCTTAAATATCTAAACCACTTTTACCATTCCTTTAATAAATATATCACCTTTGATATATTAAATTTTCATGAAGATCAGTTCACCAATAATCTAACTTATAATAAGAATTATTCAATAATGTCATCCAATGTCATTTAATGAATCCATCACAATTCTCTAGGAATCACCTTTTAAAAACAAAGTCTTACTACCATTTTTTTCCATTAATTTATAATACAAGAGAAAATCATTATAGCTTCATTATCTATGGAATATCATCATTATATTCACATAAATGAAATCATCCAATCATATTGACATCCATGAAACATTCCTATTTCATTAACCACTATTAAAAACCAATAACCATCACTAAAAAAATCCATTTCATTCACAAAGTGGTCTATTCATGGTGGGTGTCATTAATGCCATTATTTAATACATTCTTGATGTGGATTCATAGTTATTTATGATGCATAAAAAATTGTGTTTATGAGGGCCCTCAATGAAAAATATTATTGGGTGGATCATGACACATAGAAATATTCATTTTTGATGTAGAAGAATATATAATCAACTATAAATAATAAAAATTAATAAATTCCACAACATATACAAGTATATAAAATAATGATTCAGTTATTAACCTAACATATATAAAAAAAATTAAACAATGTTACACATAATGTATAAGTACAAAAAAATATGAAAACAGTAGATAATTCTCATGTAATATTTCCATAAAAGATGCTTGTTATTATTTTGTTGTTCTATCCTACATGAAAACTATTTCAATGTGGTAATTTTATTAATCATACAAAACATTAAAAAACAATATATTTTACTCATAAAGACATTTATAAAATAAAAATAATGAATTAAAAAATTCTACATTGTACAAAAAATTAAGAAATAACCAAAAAATGTAATTCTAATTAATCAAAAATAACAATAAAAACCAAAATCAAAATGCATTATCAAATAGAAAATTCAAAAAAATATAAACTCAATAAAAAAATATATACAATAAATAAATAATAATATTGAACAAAATCAAACACTAAACAAAACTAAAAATAAATAAAATATTAATGAAGATGAAAAACAGATCAAAATGAATTAATAAAATATAAAAAATTTAAAAATTTAAAAAAATTATGGAGAACCCCTAACTGCAAGTCATTATAATGTTGGTATTAGTATTAATAGTTCCTCATTGAACATGGGAAGAATGTGAATATTGATTTGGGTTTTTGGCCCACAAGATACGCTAGATAAGTTGTTGCACGATGTTAGAGATGGGATAAAGGATATTTTCAACTTTTATAGTTCGAGAGGTGTTTTTTCCTCACAAAAACTATGAGTTGGTCTAACAGAGTAAAAAAAATCAAGATGATGCAGTTGTATTGGAAATTCCATTATATTCCAAAATTGATATTGTTCAGGCCACATTTCATTGTGTTGACTATGAAATAATATTGATATTCTATAGTGATTTGGGCTATAATGATAGCCAGGAATCTATGGATCATGCATTAAATCAACATTAATAACAATGATAGGAGTGATATATAGAGGTACAATATATTTTTGTAGCATAGGGGGAGTCCTCAATGGTATGTGGAATACATAAATATTTTTATAAACACATGTATTTTCAATGAGATTAGTTTTAATGATTTTGTAAAATTGTTACAATATTTGGGATCTTCTAAACAAATAATGATCTTGTTGTTTTCTATCATCTATATATTGTATATCACATTGTTATGGATATGTATTTTTATGATATTATCATTAAAATCAATGATTATACTAGAATTACCCAACATTGTTTCTTTATTCATTAACTATTTGAAATGAATGATTTATATATACATAGATATTTATTATGTATCGAGGTTTCTATATGTTCTAGAGATATATTTCATTCAAATAGAAACTATATAATTATTCTATAATAAGAAAATTGTATGAAAAAGTAAGATTATATATTATTTCCACTTGAGGCTACATAGATGTCTTCTCATGAATATATTTATACTTTCTCCTCACCATTAGAGTAGTGAAGGCTTATATTCAAGTTGAACAATATAAATATGAATCTCCCCAAAATTTCATGTGTAGTGAGAAAGCTGGAATCCCTGAAAATGATGCTGTGGGAGGTTATCCATTGCATAGTCAGATATGTGGAGAAGGAACCTCGAACAAGTTTAAAATATTATTATCATAGGAACCATGTTATTTATACTTGTTAAGATACACATTATGCATTATTTCGCTCATCTAGGAGATCCAATTTTATAGCCTTAAATGATAATGTTTACTACTCATGTCAATTAGGTGAAACATTAATTCTTTTCAGGTGCCTACCTGATTAGAACCTCATATATAATATTGTTTCTACTAGAGTATATTCAGGATGGGTGACCTCGTGAAAAGTTTCCCAGGGTGATTATGAGTGATGGAAAACATTTTGAAAGATTATTTATTGGCATATGGGGACAATCATTAGTCATAAAAGTGACTCTAGTACTTAATAACCATGTTGTGTTTGGAATGCAACCATGGTAATATAGGATACTGATAGAATCAGATGAATGTGTTCATGTCTTGGTAAGGTTAGGTCATGAAATATATTTTTAGATTTATAATATTTATTAGAGGTAATAAAATGTTGTAGAAAATAAAAAAAGTGGACAGTTATCTCTTGATTCTATTAACATTCAGAGTATCATGTTATCTCTTATGTGACTATTGAAATTATTTTTGAACCACAAAAACTGTAATGACCCATAATTAAATCATATAAATTTACCTTCTTGTGTTTGTTTTATATACTATAAATAACATAAAACAAAATATTGAACATAATAAAATCATAATAAATGAATAATGGATGAAATAAGAGGTATATATAGAAGTTACATAACCTATATAGATGAAATGGTAACTTGACATTAAGAATAGTAATAAGACACTTATGAATAGTAAACCAGAAAAATGAATAGGAATGTTACACATGTATGTATGAATAAAATTTAGCCATCTCATTATTGAATTTATGATATAATTATATCATAGTATAAGTAAATTAATATTTTAATATTTATTAATTATGTGTTTATATTTTTGTGAGTAATAAATATTTAATAATTTTTTTAATTAATAATATTATTAAAAAATAAAATTAATATTCAATAAATTGATTCATAATTCTATATTTTTTTCCTTAATGTTTTAGGATAACTTTATGAAACCTTATTTAATTTTTTATGGTGTTATAAAATCAGTTTAAAATTTAAAATCTGTAATTTTCAAATAAATAATAATTTTGTTAATAATTTAATTTCAAATATTAAGAAAATTATTTTGAGAATATGGGGTCCATTTTTGAATTATATTCACTAAAAATGCTTTTTTTTAATTTTTTTAATTTTATAATATGCTTGGATTTTTTGTGAAAGATAAAATAATGTAATTTTCAATATAAATATATTATAAGAAAAAGACACTATTCCTTGAGTCAGTATTGACGTAAGATCCATATTCTCGAACTCAAATTTTTTATATTAATATATTTTACGGTAATTCTCAAGCTATTCAAAGTCATGATCCAAAATAATAAATAAATGAATTAAATATTCAAATATCACCCCACTCCTCCACTATAAACACCATCTCTCACCCCTCTTCTCCACACTCCTCTAATACTTGAATATTATCAATGTAATTCCCAAATCACCTTACCAAGTCTTTACCAATGTCCAATATCTTTTTTCTTGCAAAAAAAAACCCCTTCCCTTAAGGAGGTTCTCAAGGACTATATTTTAATGGATAAACCATCTTCTTCTTTTTTAATTTCATTTTCAATTTCTTTTCCTTTCTTATATAATTATCACATCCCCTATTAAAATGATCATGATAACTCAAGAATCATCTATATAATAAAATTATATCATTTTATTTTAATATAATTCTTTACAATACAATCTCTCTCTCTGTTTCTTTAAAACGAAATCAACATCTTTGAGGATCCGATTTACAGCCTTTTTGGACAATGAACCTCAGTTCATAAATTTATCCTTAAATTCTTGTCATGAAACCATTTATGGTTTGAAAATATTATAAAATATTTATTATGTCTTATTTATATTTATGAAACCATCACATAAATATTATATAAAATAATAGAACAAAACTAGTTCGTTGTTATCGAATAACCACCATAAAAATATAAACGATTATCATTAAATCACTTATCAATTTATTCATCCTCATACCATGAAACCAAATGATATATATATATTTATTTAAACTTATTTATGTTCATTAATAATATATAAATTATATTCTTCACAATTATATCCATTCCACATGAACTTCCATACTCAACTACATGTATACAGATCGTGAATACCAAGGAAACGAATACTCCCAAGTGACACATTTGTATCTAATAATTAATTACAATAACATAAATTAACTTAATAAAATTATAATAAATAAAATAAATTCAGATATGAATATTAATTATATATTTAATATATTTAATTTTATTATCCTGGATTTTAATGTCATGTGCATAACACATTCGGACATAAGGTAATGGTTTTATACACAAACATCCAATTTTTTCAGGTAACTCTTTTTCACTCTATACCCCAATGAAATTCATAAATATTCATATTTACATCTCATAAATTCTATTTTAGTTTTCTATATACATTTAAAAATTACAATACTTCTATAATTTATCAATATTTACACTGTTTAAATTGATGTTTATCAAATTTTTCCCAATAAAGAAGCCCGACTAAGGGGAACTTCTCAAATTATTACCTATTTTGAAGTGAACTATATTATCACGAACCAGATCTGGTCGCCACCAAAACTGGCATGAAAACTAGCCCGCAAAATGGCCTGAAGGGCGTTCCCAATCCCCATGGGCTGGAAAAAGATCTCGGTTATCATAAAATGTGAATTGGGAATGATTTAACTGAGTTTATAATCTTAAAACAACAAAATAATCCAATATAAAGATTCATGATTTTTCAAACCCAGCAATCTTTAAAAAAACTCAGAAATGAATTACGTAGTTGAAAACAACTCACCAGCACTATTACAGAGGTACAAAACCAAAAAGAAATATCCCAAGAACCCTAATGGAAATAGGCACTGCCATTAAGCCATCTCCACAAGTCTTCACCACCAAGGACCTTCTAGAAACCTGAATCACTAGCACTAAAAACTATACCCAACCTGTAACAAAAAAATAACCAAGTATACTTACACCCAAGAGTGTATGTAGAGTGTGATAAAATGAACTGTAGGATACCACTACTATGATATTCCATTTGATAAACATTTATATACGAAAATCTTGCATGTTTTCAAAAACATGTAATTTCTATTTACAATTTGTAAAATACGCAATTAAAAAATTCTATTTTGAAGTGGGATAATTTAAAGAATGAGCACTTTTAAAATAAATGTCAATGATACTGAACATTCTATACAAATATATTGTATTCTAGTTGTATGTATAAAAGATCAAATTTTCCAAAAAATATGAAATTACCTTTATGCACTTGCTTGTTGTGGGTCCCAGGTACCCCATATCTCGCTGAGAGTAACCAACAAAAATATCTATTCTCGTGCATGATCCACTAGTAGCGAACAAACCCATATCCTAGTAGTCTCCAATCATTATCATAATTGTTTATTTAGAGTTTTACGCATCAATCTTGCTAAGTGAAACTGTGGCCAAACCCCACCAATTCACTAGCATACTAGTACACGTCCACACACCTAGATACATGGGTTTTCCCATTGTGCTCAAACAAGCTCAACAAGTCATGAAATATAATTTTCACATGAATATATCATTTACTCATAAAAAATTCTCCAATCATCCCACATTTATACAACACATGTCACAAATACCACTTTTCATTCAAATTGATTTGAAATCCAACACACACAAAAATAGCCCACAACACTTTCCACATTTCATTAATACTTTCACAAATCAATTTAATAATTTTATAAACCATTAAAATATATTAAATCTCAAATAAAATCTTACTCAAATGTAACATAATACCCTTTTCCATAACAAAAAAAACTATTTTGGACATCACACTCACACAAAACATCCCACATCAGTTTCACATCTCTTACACACTTACGTAAATTCATCATAAAAGTTGTAAAACCTTTTCTAAGATGGAACACATTAAAAAACATCCCCTCTAAAATTTAAAATGTAAAATTTCAGAATATACAAACTTCAAAACATTTTTCCAATATGGTTTTACATCATACATAAATCATTAAATCTTCTAAATCTTTTGTAAAAAAATTCCAAATAGTATAAACAATCTTTTCTCATAAAAAACATTTCAAAACCATTTTTCAAGGACAAAACCAGGAAAAATACTAAAAAAGTATAATTTGAATTTCATGATTTATTTATAAAACCACATTCATGTGTTATAAAACCACCTTGGATAATACCACAAAAAATACAAACAAAAACACCAATTTTCATAAAATGCTCTAAAGAAATATTACAAAGTTTTACAAAACATACCTATTATAAAAACCCTATATTTAGTCCTAGATGACACTAATACATTATCAAAATAGAATTTTAATCCCAAAAAATATTTAGTAATCCAATTCCATAATTTATAAAATACACCCAAATAATACCACATGAGTGACACATGAAAACACCCAAATTCACGTTGATGAGAAACTATAAATTTAAACACTTCACCAAATCAGTCATAAACTATTTTTACTCCACAACCAATATATGAATAATATTAAAAATTAGTAAATAAAGCAATATAACTCATCAATAATTGGTTAAACATTTAACCACCTACTAAAAGTGTCGAATCCCTCAAAACATGCTGGATAACATCAATCGCACCACCGACACACCACAATGAAGATAAATCCAGCCCTAGAACACATTATTTGACCAAAAATAGGCCAAGTCAAACCATAGGATCGAACCCTATCTTCTGGACATTCAATAACATAATGAAAGAGGGAGGAAACCCTAAAGGAAAAAGGAAGAAACCAAGAAATAATCACCTACCTTGAAAAATATTAATGAAATCACACGAAATACACTAGTATATGAATTTGAAAATAGCCAACCATTCGAGAGATATTCTAATAAGTTTTAATAGATAATTTTGGAAATATAAAGGGGGAAAAGTGTGATAAATGAAGGAGTTATGAAATAATCAATTTACCTATTCCAATCTGGGCTTTTTGAGAAATTCAGAGAAGTTTCATCCAAATTCGCGATGAAACCGAGCACTAAATAAAGGAAAGAGAAAATGGGTGTATGACATGGGTAAGTGATCTCAGTGGAGAGTTAGAATAAAAAAACAAAATTATTTAAGAAGATATTGAATAATAAAAAAATATTTTTTGTTGCAGGAAATGGGCTTTCGGGAAGGACCAATCCCTTAAATACAAACTCAAATGCACCATGATTAAGGATTCCAAAATGATCCAAATTAATATGGTGGTGTTAATAGGTCAGGGTATGACATCTAGGATTTGGATTGGAAGAAATTTTTTGAAAAAGTAAGTAATAATTATGGAATTAAAATTTGTTTTTATATTTGGAATTTGGCTCATGGTTTGGCCAAATTCCTGAAAACTCACACATTCCTCCATAAAAGATTTGGAAACCCACAAAACAAATCATTAATGGGATATATATGAAATTTTACTTTAAAATATGTCATGTATGTGACATATATAATATGTTTCAGGACACCATCATTTCATATAAAATAAATCATTTTATAATGACCAATATTAGTACACTTCTAGTTTATAAAAAATATTTCCAAATAAACTCTTTTATGCAATGTAAAAGAGTATTTCTCTCAAGATATAATCAGTGATTTTGTAAAAGTATTTTCATTTAATTCACCATTCTTGTTGATTCATATGTTTAATTGTGATTAATATTTTATGATAACATCAAACTTATTTTATTTAATGGTTTATGAGTAGTTTGATTGTGTTTGTTTTATCTTGATAACATTCACCATATTACTAAGAATGGTAAGTGATTATGTTTAATGATTTGGGAATGTTATTTACATTTCATATGATAGTTTCAATATGAATTTTTATATTGTTTATTTTTATCCCCATTCATATCAGGAATGCATTAGAATAATTAATTGATAGGTGGGTCCCTCTATATCACTTCAATGCATCAGTAGGTCTAATGATAAAAATTAGACTGAGTTTTTACCTAATATATTTGTTGTAATTGATGAGGCTTTGATGGTATTATTATGCTATCAGATATTTTTCATTACTTTATCATGTAACTAGTAATTTATATTCCATGGGATTATTTGACTAGTAGAATATCCATGGTTTTTTTACATTGGATTTAATTAATCAGCTTTTATTCATCCCATATTATGTTTAAGATTATGTATTAATGGCATGTGTACATTTAGTTATTCATCATTCAATATTTTTTATGCTTCCACTATATTACATACTCTTACGGAGCATTTAGTCTCACCCCTTTATTATGTTTTAATTTTGTTTGGATGTGTTGATGTTTATTATGAATGACCTTCAGGGATAATCTAGTAGTTGTGGTTATTTTAAAAGGAATTTCAATATTGTATTTCCTTTCAAGTTTTAGTGTTGAACATATTCATGTATCTTTTTTTTCAAAACCATGAAACTATTTAGTCCTTCGGGATGTGTATTCCTTGTTTATATGACAATGTAATTAAATAATGCATTCCCTCTGGGAAACTGGATTTGGGACTTTATAGAAACTATTTCAGATCAGTTATCATATAAGAAAGCATGCATACACCAGGCATGATAATCCTGTGACTATAAAATAAATAGTTATGAATTATTTAAGGAATGGATTAAACACAAAAAGATTACTATCATTTCATCTGAGAGAATTTTGAGAAGAAAATGATCACCCTCAGTCATGATCAAACTAGTGAATAATTTTTATAGAACAATAAAAATGGATTATTTAGAGAAAATTTTCTTATTTATGTAACAATCTAGCCATGATAAATGTTTGTGTCCAAACATTATGGGGAGTGTTGGAGTTATTTATGTTCAAATAATTTTACCATATTCCCAGTCATATTGAAATTTTGTTTTTAATTTTTTTTAATAATAATTTATTATTTTTTTATGTAAATAATATAGAAGGCCTCACTTCATATTCATGTATTCGAATAAAAATTTTATATAGATTTATTTTGTAATCCATATGGGTTATTAACAAGTTTTGGGAACTTCAAATAATTATACCTTCCTCTTAAAAAATATTATCATGTACTAGATTATATTATTTCATTTATCTACATGTACGGTGGAATGAATCTTAAAATTCATTGAATGTTGACTCAATAACTATTTAATATACTTTGTTAGTTTTAAATGAATAAGTTAACACTGAAATTACATGTCTTTGTATGGTTTTTTATACTTTACATTGAATGTAACATTATTTTATTATCCCTTTGGTTCAAATATGGGGAATGATATTGAACATCATTATTTATGTATTTTGTTAACAATATCAACAAAAAATTTATCAACAATGAATGATGTTTATAAGGGGAAACAATATTACCTTCCCAAATATGTTGATTATATAAAACATCATAGGGGGAATCTAATGTTATAAATAGAATATAGGAATTTCATCTTATGGAATTTCTTGTAAATATATTATGTTAATTAATCATTTTATGTTCAACGTGTTTTTTTTTAATCAGTAATTATTATTTATGAATCATGATCTCTAAACTCATTCCCCCATCCAATTTATCATTTTAAGCTTTAAATAATTTGTAATTCATGAGATAATAATCTGAAAGTTTACAAATATTTTTAGCTATCAACAAATTTCATTCGGAGATATGAGAATTTGAATCATAAATACATTACTCTTATTTTTCACACCATTATGAATTTAATATTTAATAATAAGAAATTTTTTTCTTATTTTCAATTCATAACTAATTTATATATTTTCTATGATTTTTTTGGACTTTTAAATTCCCAATTGAAAATTTTCAAATTATTATTTACAAAGTTGATTATATATTTCATAATGATAGTCATTATAAATAAAAATGTATTTTAATTTATGGAACATTATTACCATGTAATTTATGTTCTGTTATTCTTCCCTTCCATCAAATATGATGTTAATATAGTAATTGGAACTCTTCTATTAAATAGACAATATAAGTCACAGAATAAATTATGTAAATCAAGATTATAATTTTATTAACAAGTATATAAGAATTAAAATAAAAGACTAGATAGATCTATAGAAAAGGGATTTGATATCTACGATTTTTTAATAGGTAATTGAAATTTCTACAAAAGATAGTAGTTTCAAATATGATGGGAAAAAGGAAAATAATAACTAAAAAATGGTATTTTTAACATTTCATTATCTGAGTAAAACTGAATATTTTCATTAGTATGAGTAATAGAAACAATGATTCATTAAATTAAAAAAATGACCATAGATTAGTAATTGTTAAGGAGATATAAAATATAGGAATCCATTTAGGAGAAAGGTGGAGCCATTTATGTTTTTGTTGTTGGTTTAACTATCATTTACCATATCTAATTTAATATGATGCCCTTAATTTCAAAGTAAATAACATGACTTCATGAAATAATTCGATAAATATCCTATTTCAGAAACATATTTAAAAAAATTCATGACTACACTTTCATGAATTAATACATTGGGTCCGACACATAATTTTACATTTCACATCAATACAATTTTAATATGACTTCCTTTCATGATAATTATATTTTCAAATAATGAATTTGAAAATAATTTTATGTGGTTAAAATTTAAAAGGGATTTTTCTTCAATATAAAATTATTTGGAAATTAGAACTTGTTATTTAGTTCTTGTAGAGGCTATATTAATAAACACTGATGGATTCCTCCTTTATGTTTTAATAATACTTAGTCAACAATTAGGGACACTTATTTAGTGTTCAAGCCTCTTTTCATAAAGTATCAATGTTTTGTATTTCCTATTGTTGGAGTCAAAATAAAATATCCTCTAGTTTCCTTCTAGAGAATTTCATGTTTCACACTCTTACCATTCAGAGTATTTAAATAAAAAATGTCCATGTATTTTTCATTGATGAATTTGAATGAATATTCACTCATAGTTTTTAACCATAATAGAGAAATAATAGTAGTTCAAATCAAAAATAAAATGAATATGATTTTTTACTAGTTTAAAATTCTTTTATCTATGATTTAAATTGTATAATTGATTAGCATAAAAATTCAATATATGAATATTATTTTTTATAAAATGAAATATTAAAAAAAGATAAACCCAAAAAATATATAATATAAAAAATATTTATTAAGGTATGTTTTTTATAAACACACTATAATTAATTTACTTAAAAATGCTTCTAAAATATAGTTTTATCCACTACCAGTACTTTAATAAATTGTTATTTTAATTTTAATCCCTTGAAAACACCAAAATAATTTTTTTATATTATATTATTCTTGATTTAAATATAATTATGGGTTCTCCCATTTTATCACAATTTTTTGGAATCTTTGTCGAAAATCTATTGATTTTAAATTTTTATTAGAATAATATACTAAATTCAACCACATGTGTGTATTATTCTCTATTAAATGTTCAAAACACATTGAATATTAATTTGTAATGAATTATTTTAAGAATATTTGCATGAATCATATTATTATGAGCCACTCAATATACATGTCCCTTAAAAATAATAGTTTATAGAAATGTGTCAGATATTTCAGACTTAAAAGTACATTTTTTAATATAGTGATTGTTGAATGTATGTATTTCATAGAAATAATCTAATCCATATGGTTATTTTGGTGTTGGTATTTTAATAAAATCACAACTTGATTGATTTTACTATCATCACTTTGTAGTGCTTGGTATAATTACTAAAGGTGACTAACTCAGAAAAGTGAATGTTTTATGAAATAACAAAATTTCTCTACTCCCATAATTATAGAGTTGAAATATTCAACAAAGTGGTACTTAAACATTTACACATTAGTATTCTAAATTCTATAAGTGAGATTTTTTTTATCTTGTGTTAGTCAATTTTGAGGGTTCACTTTACCAGGTGAGAGACACATCATATCTAATTTCATTTTTCTTCTTATCAAATCCTTTGAGAATTATTTTATTTCGTTTTTTGTTAGAAATCTGTAAAAAAAATTCTGTCTTGTTTAAAAAATGTTTATAATTTTTATTTTTAGTTATATAGATGCTTGAATTTAAGTACACTATTTGTTTTTGTAAAATTATCCTTGTTGTTTTGATCAAGACATGACAATTTTGTTTTAATTATTTTCTCATTATTAATTGTTAATATTTATTTGTTAAATTTTCGCTAATATATCTTTATTCCCTATTTTAGTTTCAAAATTGTTTTATAATATTCTATGAAGATCATTTTTTGTTTCATCTTCTATGTAAAATTTTAGAAACAATGTGTTGGAAGGCAGTCATTCTTCATCTATTTTCTACATCAAGCATTTCACAGTCACATGAGATGGGTGACATTCCATGTATTTATTCTACAAAAAATCCATTTACGTACACCCTTGTGTTATTCTTCATATTTTGTATTTTAAATTTAAATAATGGATGTCATGTTTTGAAATATTTAAAATAATTTTATTTCATTTATTCATACAATGATTGAAAATAATGTTATATATCTTCATAATTTTAAAACATTTTTTATTTATAGTTTTTAAATTTACATTAAAAATTATTTATGAATTTATATTTATGAATTTTTTTTGAGTTTTTTTATAGACATTGAAATTTATTTATGAATTTATAAATTTATAATAGAAATGATTCTATTTAAATTTATATCATTAAAACATTTTAAAACATGATGAAATGCATGTTTAATTTATTTTTTAATATTTATGAAAATATTACTTCTATAAATACAGATAAAATATCTAAATTATAGTACAAATATATGGAATTATCCAAATCAAATTAAATAGGTAGATATTTTAACACTGGATCGATACCTATTTTCAATATATTATTAATCGTATTTTTCTAATATGTACCTTTTAATATTAAATATTAGAAATTTTTTTACAATTGATAAAAACTATCAACAATGTTTTGAATACAATTTCAAAAAATGGATCCATTATTTATTTGTATAAAATAGTTAGGTGTGATACTTTTGTATTTTATTACTGTCTATACAATAATTTCAATAGGTTTATAATTTAAAAATTAAAAATATACTTTTAAATTTATTCAAAATATAACCCTCACAACTCAATCATCATTCCGATGAACTGTTTATTATAATGTCACATGTACATTCATCGCATAAACATATCACCACTAATTGAACCTTTGTCTCATCTTACCCCATTACTCCCACTCAACCCATGAAGTAATCCAACCCTACCCTACTCGGTCACCCAACAAGTAAGCCTCCTTTGGTTTTATCCCATCACCTACCTACTCTGTTGTCTTGCCTCACCCCACCACCCCATTCATGTGGTTTTATCCTTGACTCATCTCCATGGATTTCATCCAAATCACAACCCTACTTCATTTCCCATAAATAAAGCCTCATGTAGTTTCAAACCGGTCACAACCCTACTATGTCATATCACCTCTCCCAACCAACCTAATCATATGGCCTCGTCTCACCTCATGTGGTTTCATCCCCATTGCATCCCAAGTCCATCACCAAGAAAAGAATACACATGGGGTTTTATCCTTTTATTTTTTTACTCCACCACTATACTCATGTGGCTTCATCCTTATATCACCTCGTATGGTTTCATCCCAACCATAGGCCTACAATATTTCCCAACAAGAAATTCTCTTCCGGTTTCATCCTCATTTTTCCTTGACTAACCACCTTGGTCTAATTATTTCATACCTATTATGGTTTCATCCTCATTTTATACGTAGTCTGTCACCCATAAATGTATCCTCTTATGGTTTCATCCCAATTTCACCCCAACCCCATCGTATCGCATCACCTTACAACCCTAATCGTATGGTTTCATCCTCATCCAGCCACATTTGTCTTCTTCCTCATCAGAGCCACACTCTATTGACAAGAAAGAAGGTCACATGTGGTTTTATCCACATCACCATATTCCCATTTCTGATATATCATATAAACTCTCTCACAACTCACACCACCTTCCATTACTCTCCCTATGGCACTGTCTGTTGTTCCTGTAGAACTTCTTTCTTACCTCACCCCACTTATCCCTATAACCCATCCAGTAAGCTAACCCTCCCCCATGATGGGTTCCTTACCTCTACCTCATCTCAACCCAACACCCATGCCCCCCCAACTTCCATGTTCATCCCTTTCTACCTATTCTACCATTGACCATAAAAGAAGAAATCCTCCATGGTGTCATTCTAAATATTCGTTCCTCACCCACCAACTACTCCCTCCTTAATCAATAAATCCTTATACGGTTTCATCCTCGTAGATGTATTCCATTTACTTTATCATCATTATATATACCCTCACACTACTCAATCCACCCTCTATTAGTCAACCTACTTTACAATTTTTTTCTTCCACCAGGATTTTTCATCTTTACTACCCTAAAAAGAAATCCATTCCTAGGGGGATCCCATATCTACACCCAATCCCACCAAGAAATCATCATGTGGTTTCATCGATGTCCCTTCATTCATTGTTTTGTTTTCTCTTCATTATAAATTTTTTTACTTTAGGTTTGATTGTTAATTTTCAGGAATCTGTTGATCTCTCTGTTCATTTTGAGCAATGGACTATCCAATACTATTTCTATAGTACATTTATTTTAGTCATTATTTATATTTCTTTTTAAGGATTGTATATATATATATATATTTGATAAAAAAAATATTTATGTTTTTATAGATATTTTTTGAGCATTCACAATACTAGATTATCTAATAAATATTTGGATAAAATAATTTGATGGTAAAGATGTTATGTTTTTTAGTACAAAAAATAACAGATTTTGTAAAAAAAATAACAAGGGAGATAACATTAAAACTAGATGACTAAAAAATATCCATGAATATGGAATAACTATTGAGGAATGATATCTTTTTGTGGGTTTCAAATAAAATCCATCAAATTAGAAATGTCTGTCACTATTAATAAAATAGTACCCACATATCCAAGAAAATATTGTATATGAAATGAATATGGTTTTTAATGGACATAATTAGCCTTTGATAGTCAAAATTAACATTGATAATAGTTTCATGCTTTTTTCGCCTTATAGAGGATTGAGTCTTAGAATATTTATGTTTTATTTACAATTCATGACATTTTTTTTTGTATATTATAATTTTAATAATATATTTTATTATTCTAAAATAATAAAAATTAATGAAACATAAAAAATAGGTTTCCATTGTATTATGGTCATTGAATGGCATACCGATGAACAAGGAGTTAAATTTTAATGATTTATGAATACATTGGGAACTATTTACGGTAACAAGGAGTATGATAAATTAATAAGGGGTTAAAATAATATACGGGATTCCAAATTATATTCTATTTTAAGATTAATTTGGGTGAGTAATTGTAAATTTTAAATTAATATATTTTATTTGATAATTATATATTTAACATCTGTTAATATCAAAAATATCCATGGCACGGACATTGAAGACTAAAAATTTCACGACATGTGATCTATAATTCTTTACGTGTTTAGCTCTTGTCTTAAAAATATTTTGAGGATATATGTAATCATATGTTAGGTTCATATTTTTTGTGGTCTTTAATTTTCCAATTATAAATACTAAAATATTTAATTGATCATTATACTACAAAAAAAAGTGACATATAGAAACAAAAAAATTTCATTAAATGATATTTCAATTAGTAAAAATTCTAATTCCATCATAAATATATATTTATATATTCCTTAATTGTATCAACAAATTAATTTACCATCATGTATATCTTTTTAAATTGAGTATTTAATATAAATAAATCCTTTATCAACAAATAAATTTTTCACTATATCATAAACCCAACACCATGAAACACTAAAAATACTAATGAAATCAACCTTTGGTTCATCACTACACCCTTGTGTTTGTTTCCACATCATTCATCTCCAAAACTTCCCCATTTCATGAAAACCCCCTTTCCACCCCTTCTGTAAATATGTTTCTCAAGTGGGAGGTAATCTTTATCTATGTCTGGTTTCATAAACTATTGTTAACATTACAAAGGAAGAAATTAGACTATGAAAGTATTGTTTAAATTGAAAACTGTCAAAATTTTGTAATGATTTCAGTATTTTGAGTTATAAGTGATCATTTAATGCTTTCTTGATAGTAATATTGTTAATTATAATATACCGGGCTAATTTGATGAAAATAGTTTTAGATTATTATTAAACGGGAGGGAGAACCCCATGAAGATGAATGCATGCTATATCGAAATAATTATTGAACCAACATCCTTATATGTGTCATTTTTAATATGAAAGAGATTTTAATTTAAATAAAATACATTAATTCAATATATTGTACTAAAAATATATTCCATATAGAAACTTAAAACCTTTAATAAGATGAGATTGATGTTTTTACATATGGATACATCCCCAAATATCTTATTAGAAGGGGATTCATTCATAATTCTAAAAATAATTCTAGTATATTTTCTAGTTAGATATACTTCATTTTATTATTCTTTCTATATAATGACTCAATTTTTTGTCTTTTCATAATAGATATATGATTCCTATTCAGTTATTAACGCATGATTCATTCCATTAGTCATGAATGATTCCCA
Source organism: Viscum album (assembly GCA_963277665.1). Lineage (NCBI taxonomy): Eukaryota > Viridiplantae > Streptophyta > Magnoliopsida > Santalales > Viscaceae > Viscum > Viscum album. The sequence continues at coordinate 1,191,252,117 of OY728121.1, read as the reverse complement.
TTCCATGTTATATGTAAATGTATTGTGTTTATTTTATTACCTTAATCATAGAAAAAAAATTTAATCTAATATTTTTAAGAGTATATAAAATTCATTCCTTGTGTTAATATAATTAATAAATTATAATATATATAATAAATGATATATATATTTAATTTTATTTATATTTTGATCATCATAATGATATATTTATATTATAAAATATTATAAGTGTTCAAATTATTTTCATTGTTTTAAATTAGTTTTTATATATGTTATTTAAAATTCAGTTTCTCTATTAATATGTAGTTATTAAATTTTGTTAATTTATAAAAATATTATGTTACTAAAATTTCATTCCCATATTAATGGTTTTACATATTAAAAGATAACATTTTTTCCTGAAGTGTTATCAAATATAGCCTAATTATTATTAACTTTTCATTATACAAGCATTATTTTTGTTGGTGTACATTGACTCTTGTTTCCCACAATTCAAATTTTTTTATATTCAATAGTAAGATTATATTCGTCATTTTTCATTTTTATTTTTTCTATTATCATTGCCTTGTTATTCATATTGATCTTCTTATAAAAATATTAAATATAGTTTTATCTATTAATAGAATTTTTTTTATTGAGATCATAGAGAACATTGTGGGTATATCAATGAGTTTATTGAGTGGATTTCATTAAATTGAACATTTACTGTTTGGTATCTCATAAAGGGTTAATTTTATATTTTTTGATTCATATTGAGATAAAAAAAAATTTATATGTATTTATAGTGTCTTTATTGATATTTGAGAGATGATAGGGTTTATTTAAAATATAGTTATAAGGATATAGACATGGGTAAAGACTGTGGAAAATATTGAGTGCTAGAAAAATCATACCCATATACGTATTGGGAGGAATGAGAAAAATTTGTTTGGAAAGGAAGTTATGGACTTTCAAAACACCAAATTTTTCATTATTTGTGTCGAAGAACCATTTCTTATAAATGATATTTTGCATGAGATGATGGATTTTTTTATTCATAGAAGATCATTTTATTATCATTTTTTATGCATCTTGTTCTAAGAGTTGGGTTTCTGCATCCATTCTCTTTATATTTCTTTTTAGTAAAATATAGATATTAACTTATTTCATTATTTCAAAGTTTGTGTGATTTATTATATATTGATCCTCAATTTCATTTTATTTTCTATATAATAATATCAAAAGCTCGTATGATTCTATTTATTCCATTAGTTATGGATTTAAATAATTCTCCAATCATCGTTGATGATCACCTTGCGATCTCCACATTTGTTGAGTATTTTGGTTTGTTTTCCTTTTTCCATAAATGGATTTTGATTTTGGTGTTTGATAAGGATCACTCATCCCTTTATGGATTAAAATTCATTGTTCCCTCAGGGAATCATTCTATCCTCAACATTATGAATATATTGTCGAGTTGATCCAAAATCAATGGTCCACGTCTTCCACAACATATTAACATCACCAACCACATAGATGGAATTTTTTAGTAAATTTTACTTGTAATTTATTTTCCATTAATTAAATTTATTAATAGTAGAGGTTTGAAGTGATGTAATTGTTTCCAAGATCTCACAGAAAAATTAATAGTTTATTCCTATTTCCATTATGGTACAGGTTGTGGTGTGGCATTCTAGTTCTTCAATTGTTCATTTTTATTTTCCACTTTTGGTGAATTTTACCATTTTTCACACAAGTGGAGGTAAATGATCTCATATATGTTGAATGCAACATCATATAGGTATCATTGTCTACTATTGTAATTATCATCATTTCAACAACAATGTTTTCCACATCTCAATTTTCTAGCTCCAGGGTCTCCCTTCCAAATTATTCTCATTGATGTAGGGAGACATTAATCTATGAAATAAATTTCTATGATGATCCAACCAATTTTGTCTTCCTCACCTATTTTATCCATTGAGCATCTTGGAGATTTTCCTTCCAACTCAAATCACCATCATGGGTTGGTCTAACCATAAAAATTTTCCTTTCATACATAGGGTGATATCTAGATTATGTTCGAGGCTTTTCCTTCATCTACCCATGTTTCATTAGACATCAAGTAATATACCACAATTATTCCTTATAATTTTCATGACTAATTGAATCCTACTAACTCAATATTGGCAGGAAGTGATTTTAATTATACATTGTCTTTTGAACCTCTTCTTTTCAAAACTTATCCTCAGCCGTTACTTCCCCTTCTTGAGGATTTTGATAAATTTTTTTGGTGATCTCGCACTGATTCCAGTAGTTTTACTTATCCTTCCTACAAGAATAACATGTTCAAACATCATTGAGGAATTTTCAGCCAATTAACTCCCTAGCTCAAATTCCAATAATCCTCACTTGCCTCAAGTGGGAAATACATGTGATGGTTGAATATTATCCCCCAATTATTTTACTCCTTCGATCACAGCTGATGTTCAATATCCTATGGATTCCCCTTCTTCAAGTCAAATTATGAATAAGGTATTCTTGTATCCATATTCTGGTCACAAGAAAACTAGATTCATGTTCATATCTAATACAAAGAATCCTACTCCTTAATCCTAGGCTCAAAGGGTTATTAGATCAAATGCACTCTCCCATTATTTCCAAAGATCTCCTCTATCATCAAAAATATCATAGGAATTGGAAAAATGTGATATTTTACCTAATTATTTATATACTAATAATATTTCCTAGGTTAATATGGAATTAATAATCCTCTTCTCACCATACTAAGATCTACATTTTTCATCACTTCTATAATTTTGACCATAACATTTTACCATTTATAATAATTAAAAAAATCCTTAAAAATTGTCACTTTCATATAATATATATCCATTTATTGGGGTTTTTTACCAATCATTTTCCATCTCTATGTGCCCTACTCAATCAATTTTACATTGAAGGATTTGAACATCATACTTCCCCATCTAAATTGACCTCCCATACCACTACACTGTCCTAAATTTTTCTGATTTAATGATATATTTATTAATTTTTATATATTTACATTCATCTTGTTTATAAATGTATCTTTTTCTTAATTATATATATTTATTTAATTATTTTTAAATAAGTTTACAAAATATGTATCTATATTTATATATATATTCATATAATTGGGTATCTACATATAAATGTTTTATTATTTATTTATAAAATTCATGTTTATTTTAAAAATAATTATATATTATTTTCCATCAATTTTTTTTAAATACATTAAAGTCATGTAATTTAATAAACATTTATATAATATATTTAATGATATATTTAGATAATAATATTTATTTGATTTATTTAAACTATATTGTCCCACACATGTAGACATATTTATATATTCATTTATATTTATAATTATAAATGATTATAAAATAAATATTGTAATTATGAATGATTAAATATGTATATTCTAATTATTTATTTATTTATTTATTTATTTATTTTTATATAATGAATATTTAAGTATATATATAAATAATGTGGATATTGAATATTTTCCCTATACTGTTTATATATTTGAAAACATATTTTACATGTAAATATGAATAATTATTTATTTATACAACGTTACATTTATATTTAATTATGTAAAAATTTGTTTATTTATTTATGCGACATATTGTAGAAGTATCACCATTGGTTGATATATTTCTCCTTGTGTTTCATTAGGGTTAGTGATTCCCATGTTCACCTTGGTGTGGCTGTGTTTTTATATTGTCCCTGCATTCTTGGATGATGTTTTAGAACCTCATTATGATGGTTTTAACCAAAATCCCTACCTGAGGCATGGAGCTATGTAATTGTATCTAATAATTCATTATAAATACTTATCTCTGACCGAAAAGTAGAATGTGGATGATGTGACAAAAAATAATGATGATTCATTTCTAATGCATTGAATTATACTAATGATCATCAGAAAGATTTTAGAAAATTGACCACCCAATCTCGATGAATTTAAAAACACACCAAAAAATTATTAGTATTCAGAAGAGGGTGTAACTGTCAGAGATGTTGGAGAGGTCAATATTGTATTTTAATTCATTAGTGTGATAGATAAATAGATGGTACTCAATGTAATTCCATATTTATTCTACAATCAACTCATCATAATGGATGACCAAAATGATGGAGGGGGTATCATGAACACTAGGCTTTACAGAACCCCATTTTGGATATGAATTAAACATATCTTGATCTGTAGTTTTACTTTGTGATTTATTCCTTAAATCATAGGCTTCACATATGAATATATGTAATAGGATAGATTAGACCTTATTCGCTGGGGGCTAACTATGTGGATTAAGGAATCAGTTGGTGTGGAATTTCCACTTATGAGGGGCCTTCTTCTCAGGAAAAAAAATCAAATGCTTTTTTATCAAGTAAATTGGATAACTTTCTTATTTTTTTTCTTCTTTTGTGGGAGTCGTTGGCACACAAAGAAACAATGTGTCTCAAGGAAGGTGGATGAAGAAGGAAACCTAATTATTTAGTATGGTCCATATCACTTTGTAAAAATGATGGTGCAGTATTCATTCATAAAATATAAAAACAAATGTATCATGACATAATTGTGAAATGATTTTTTAAGAAATATGATTAGAATCATAATAATATTATGAGGTTTTTACCTCTAGATATATCTATTTATATCAACATGAGTACATGTGGTTTGAATAATTAGTGTGTTAACCCATTGGAGTGGGTTCAGGTGACCTAGGGAAGAGGTTTCATAACCAATGTGTGTTTCCCATAGAAAATAACCACCCAAGTTGTATTTATGTAATGACAAACGGAATGATTAAACCCACATCTGGCCTAATTTGAATATACTCTAACCCTCCATAAATGATTTCTACCTAAATACACAATGTCCATTTGTATCCCTCCATTAATTGTTTAGATTCATTTGAATACTCTATGGTAGGTCCAAAAAAAGTGGAGGTACGGGAGTAAAATGAGAGGGGATATTTGGAATGGAAATGGAATGATATCAGGTGAAAAAAGTTGAGATAAAATTTGTTTGGATGGACCATGTGTCAATGAGAGATATTCTAAAAGATTGAAAGTGGTAGGGATTTAAGTCTCCTCAAATGATCATAGGTGGATGCTAGATTAGGCTAGGCCCAACTATCCCCATGAAAATGAGTCGGCTAGCTTTTCATGGAGGAAGTGAATTTTATGTTTAAATCCTCCTATCCTATACACATTGGAGAAATATCCATCAACTAGATGCACCATCCTGATATTTTTTTGGATTCTTAGGATGTCCATCCCATTGGTATAAATGTAATTCATGGTAGTTACTCAAATCTCATCATGAGAACCTCTATGAATATCTCCTTGTTATGGGGTCCTTTAATAAATTTATTGTCAAAAATGAGAAAAATGGGGGAGCAAGCAGACATGTTTCATCTATGATGGATTTTTAGGAAGAGACTGAGTTGGCGAGGCTAAAAGATGAATTATTTCCCTAATTCTTTCAATATATCTTATGGTTTTAATCATTCACCTATACAATACAAGTTACACAGTAGTACATTTATTATTTTTTATATTATATTAATTTTTATTAATTTTTTTATATAAATTGGTAAATTTTTATTTTTGTTATTACAGATTTTTTTGGGTATTCACAATCATAAATTTTTTAAAAAATATTTGGATGAAATTTATTTTCTGGTAAATATGATATTTTTTCAGTGTAATAAATAATAGATTTGGAATAGTAAAAAGAGGGGTTAATAACATTGCATTTAGAAGTCAGAAATATATCAAATAATTCAAAATAACTACTAATAAAATATATCATTTTCTGGGATACAATGGAAACCCACTGTGGAAGACTGGTTCCTCTCATGACATAAAATAGTATATACATATCAAAGAAAATATTGAATATAAAATGAAGAGGTTTTTTTAAGAAAATTACCCTTCGATAGTAGAAATTCATATTGATCACAGTTTAATGATTAGATCATCTTCTACATGAGTGAGTCTAAAAAAATTATTTTTTATTTACATCTCTTAATAGTTTGTTATTTTTTAATATTTTTGTTTTAATTGAATTTTTTATTATGATTGAAACATAAAAATTAATAAAACATAATAAAATTGGTTTCAATTGTATTCTAGTCATTGGATAGTGTACCAATGAATAATGAGTTCATTTTTGGAGAATTACTAATACATAGGGAACTATATAGAGTAATGATTGGTAATGGAAATTAATAAGGGATTCAGTTAATATAACTAGTTTACATGTACATTCAATTATTAGAGAAATTTGGGTGATTAATTGGAAATTTTAAATTACATTATATTTTTTTCATAATAATATTTATCAATTATTTATATTTAGAAAAAATCCATGATATTGAGGAGAAATACTAAAAATATCATGACATGTGATGTACTATTTTTTACTTGTTTACCAATTATATTGAACAAATTATTTGGATATTAGTGGTCAGATATTAGGTTCATCTTTTATTTTGTTTTTAATTTTTTAAATTAACACTCTTATCTTATTTAGTTAATCATTATAATATTTTTCACTATAATTATGTATGACATGTATGAAATTTATATTTAATACCTATAAATAAATCTTTTTATCTTATAGATCATCACCTTCAAGACTTTATTTTTAAATTTTCTTTTTATAATTTCCAATGATATTATGAGACCAATTTCATAACTAAAATCATTATTCACACTTCTTAATGAAATAATAACCATTTTAGTTTTACAAAATATCGATGTTGGTGAAACTATTATATGATCCATATGAAACATAGTGATTTGATAAAATAAATGAACATGATATCTATAGAAGATGAGATCATTTTGGTTATTACAATATATTTATTTTTGATGAATCCACTCTTAAAAAATAAAAACCTACTCTAGGAAAACCTATGTCATTTCTATGAAACTCATTATCGCTAAACTATGATATAAAACAGAAGAAAATATGAGAAACATTTAGGGAACTCATTTTGATTTAATCATAATGTAGATGAATCACAAATATTTTTGATACCAAAAATATCTACAAAAAATTATATTCTCGGATTTCCTCATAAGTTCCATCCATCAAGAAGGTTAATAGGACCATGTCATATTACATATTGTTTGTTCCAATAATATAAAGACTTATACATATTTAATATTCACCAAATATTACTCATATCAAATAAAACTATAAAAAATATGTTAGTAAAAGTGGCATCATTGAGAGTCTTTGGGATCAAATTCCATGAGTGAACTATAATAACATGATGAAGGCATGTTTCAAAAACTGCCAAATTTTTAAAGGATCTAAAAATATAATGTAAATGATGATATAATGAGTATTTCAAATCTTTTACTTATAGAGGATCCGACATTGTGAAAAATATATAGGCCCACTGTCAATATATATCTTAACAAAATTTCAACATGTTAGTAGGATCTCCAGGGACTATATGAACTACTATCTATGTTACAAGTGATCCACCCCTAGAAAATAAATGTGGTGGGTGAACAACCCAATTAGTACCCCATATTGGTTCCTCATAAGTCAGCTAGTCCATAAATAGAGGCTTCTATAATGGAAAAATCTCATTATAAGTTGAGTACAATAATTAAATTGAAATAAAAATGGTGTAATATTTGATATTATATGATTAGATTATAATAATTACAATATTAGTAGATGACTAAAACATGAAATAAATGTATGTAAATAGGAATAACATGTAATATGACACTTGAACAATACCATTTTACACAATAGATAGTTCCTTAATGATTTTTATAGATTAATATTTATCAACATCATAATGAAAGGGGACATCAACCAACCAGACAAATATATAGGTAACCTGGTGTATGAACTAAACTAATGATACCTTAATCTTATATCTATAATTATACTAACAATTCATAAAAAAATTATACTCCAATACCTATTATTAAAACTAATACCACTCATATTCTAGTCTAATGTGGCCTAACCCATTAGGATCCCACCAGGGAAAACCGTTGTCTATAGTGAATCCCAACCGAGAAAAACTATGAAAAGTGAATTCCATACTCTTGCATCACTATCATTGGAATAATATATAATTAATACAACTATGATTTAGTATGAATGACCCCAACCAGTATCACATCCCTAAAATTCAACTCCAGGAATTGCATCATCTACACAAAACCCACTAGTGTCTGCACAAATACTATTCAATGGTGTGTAAAAATAGAGACAATATGATGCTTCATATGCATAATATAATGTATAAATATAATGTCACCTAAAACTTTGGTGATATATCTATATTATGTAATGGTATATTCAATATGAAATATGAACAATACCATTCATCATTCCCCTATCCCCTAGGTGTCATACCTTAAAGGAGACTTATAATACATTAGGTTTGAAAAACCTAAAATTTTACATTTCTTGATTCCAAAAACATATACATCACCCTTATAGACTTCTAGTTTATGACTTGTGCCTCACTAAATTTTGAACCTTTGTTAATGTACTACTAAACCCAATTGAATAATGTGCACTATGTTTTGTTCTATGTGATTCATCTGAGTGGGTTACATACTCTATAAGTGGAGTACACATTATTTTTTAGTAATGGGTTTACCCGTTTCACTAATTATAATTGGGGTACAGACCGTTTTATAAATATATCCCCAGCAGGATAGTATCAAATTTTATATTCATTCATTTTACAATGTCCAAAAATTATCGCCATAATTTTAAACAATGAATTAGATAAAATTTCATAGAAACGTCAACATGTGTAGAATTTTTATGATCTGTTCATTTTTTGTGGAAAAAACACAGAAATATCATATGGGAAGTACAATTATGAAGTACCGGAATGGATTTTGGAAGCACAACTCAATGAAACATGAAATTATACTTCATGAATTCAAAGATCCTTTGAGCCTCAATTTCAACTCAATCATATCTCTCTCTTGATGCATAGTTTGTAAATTCATCAAAATAGTTTGAATAGTGGTATTTATAGACAATGTTCGCCAATTCATGCATGAAAACAAAGTTTAATGCATACATTAGATCTAATTAATACACCATTTAGATGAATGTATAAGAGGAGGTTGGATTAATTGAATGGTTTGATCATTTTCTGGAGGTTTCGATGCATGTTGGTCCCCATGAAATTTGAATATATAAAGAAATTAAATTGGTTTAAATGTATCAGATAAAATATAACTAATGGTTGATTTTATTTACATATCATTTAATGGTGTTTTAATAGTTTATGGATCATTTTGTCCCAAATTTCTCTATCCCACATTCTAATAGTTCATAATAATCCTCTTTATAACATCAAATCCTTGAATTGACACTAGGGATATCCCCAAGATATATAGCCAACACATCATATGGGACAAGTTGACATATCAGTCCCCATGAACACCATGATTTTTTCCACCACTCCATCTTGTGCAAGCCTCCGCCATTGTTGTTCTTCTTCACTACAAAAAAAATCACTATGAGCTTAATCCCTTAACATGGATGAATTATCCCCACACACATTCTAGGGTTTGAGCTACTTACTTTTTCTGGGATTAGTTGGCCTCATTTTCATATAAATTCCCAAAAAATGTACTTATTAATATATGTTCAATTCTGTACAAGTATACTCAACATAATTCTATCACTCCATTTTTAAAATTATCAACTAATCACTCAAAATGATAAATAAAATCAACCAAGATCCTCAAAATAAGATCTCTACATATTCTATATTTTAACAAATGCAATTATGATTGAAAAACATCATCAAAATTTCTTTTTATAATATTTTAAATAATGTTCATTATCCTAATGAAATTGAAAAATTATGTGGTTGAGTTATACTCCCACACAAGCTAGGTGTTGAGATAGTTCCTTTTATTGTGAGTAGTTGAGCAATTTTTTTATATAAAGGCTCAAAATAATTACATAATAATATAAGTTAAATTTCATAATAGTACCCTCAACATAATTATTTAGGTAATTTTTTAATCTTCTCAAACCATTAGTATAAATGATGAAAAATCATCCAAGATCATCAAAAAATGATGTCCACTTCTTATAAATTCCCTAAAATCAAATGATTGATTCTAAACATCATCCAAATATACTATCCAAGTGTTGTAGAAAAATTGAATTATCTGAATGAAATTGGGAAATCATAGGGGACGTACCAAACCACTTATCCAAAAATGCACTGCCATGAATTCCACCATGATTGCTCATAAATTCCTATAACATAGTTGTTCTTAACCATTTCTAATGAGAATTATGTGATGGATCCAACCATGTGGTTGAGTTCTCCTCCCACAAGTGTTGGGGTTGAGTTGGTTCAATTTATTTTGAGTATTTTACCACTTTTTTAATTCTAAAACAAATTTAATTAATGATATAAATTCCCTTCCATTCAATTACCCTCAACATAATTCTTCACCTCCTTTCATAAAAAACTCAAATCATTACATTAAATAATGAAAACCCATCTTTGATCATCAATATATAATCTATCACCACATATTCTATATTTTCTCATATAAAATAATGAATGATAAATATCATAAAACTTTCTTCTAAGAATGTTTTAAACAATGTGCATTATTATAATTCAATTAACACATGTTTTTGACATCAATAAATTCTCCGTAATCATTACATTTAAATCACTTTAACATTTCAAACATCTCAACTTATTGACAAAAAATTCAATAGTATCATATTTCCAAATTCAAAAATCAAAAGGGTCCTTAAAAAATCACTCAATTATTATTATCATGAGGAATTTATTTTGAATATTTTTAGTTTATATGTATAATTATTGTTTCACTCTCCTTAATATCTAGAACAAGTTTTACCGTGTTATTTTACCTCACACATTGTTTATAATAATCATTAATATGATCTAAAATGTGATTATATTTTTAATAGATATTTTGAATTTATATTCCAAAATGAACAGAGGAGTAAGAATATTAGGATTATGAAAATTTTTATTTTAAAGGAATAATGATGAAGGGGCCATGTATGGTTTTCAGATAAGAGGTCATTAATTATACATGCATGACAATTTTTCATGTGTTGGCATTTAAATTTTATTTTGATCATTTGGATAACTCTTTTTTTGGGAGTTCATCAATAAAATCTACAACCATTACTATCCACATAGGGTCCATCCCAATAACAAATATATGGTACCCAAGGGTCAGACATGTGGGAGAGTTCTCCAAAGGAGTATTCATTGTGCTAGAGGAGAGTGTTGGATTCACGACACACATAAGTGAAAGAATGATGGTGTGCATAGGGGTAAAATCTTATTAGGAACACTCTGTATATGTGTATGTACTGTGTATGGGTGCCGACTATAATATTGGATCAATGGTGAAGTTGTAATAACACCATTGATATTGCACTTCCCAACCACGTGGATAATTGATGTGGGATGAGTTCTTAAGGGTTAGATCTCTATCATTATAAAAATTTTCATATAGGCATAACCATCTGATTTAGTTCACTATATCCACCTAATCGCCATAAATCATCATCTTCTTCCTATATCATAACATGTTGGATCATAATTTCTCTTCATCAGAGCTCTTCATAACAAGGCTACCATGATCATATTGATCATCATACCATTGCATTATCTAAATGTCAAGAAGATTAAATTTTTTCTCAATTCATGTACTGTTTATCATTCATGCATGTGGTTTAACAAATAAATTGACACTACCAAGGAAAATATAGAGTTGTAAAATGATGGTAATTCATGGATAAAAGGAGTTTTTGATTATTATAAAATGCACATAATATTTTCAACATGCGGATAAAAATGGTTCTTGCATAAGAGGAGACTCGATGTGTTAAGGTGAAAAAATATTTGAATTATCAAAACCTTTAGGGATATTTTTATTATAAATGACATGAAATAATTCTCAGATACATAACACAGCTGATATATCAATGTTTGAGGAGGTACAATGTTAGTGTGAACTGGTTTATAAATACCCAAGAACCAAGAAGAGTAAAAGCTTTTATCATTCACATTTTCTTTTGAAATATATCATTTTTCATATAAAAAATTCATTTAGTTTCTCTCATTTGAAAGGAAGAATATCTGAGAGCCTCTTTTCTAGGTGAAAAGGTGAGTTTCATGCACTTATTGTTTCACAAATTAGTTCTATGAAGCACCTTACTTCTGTGAATAATGTTTATAGACACATTATATGTGATTAATTAACTCAAGTGTATCATAAAGAGATTCCAATACTATGCGCTATAGATAAACATATACGCATCTTTGTTGAAGCTCATAATCATGGGTGACACAATATTCCAAAAATGTACACATGTGATAAGGGATTAGCAGATCATAATGCATAAACATGTGATAATGAATCAGGGTGTGCATATCACATGATGTAAACACTACGTCATGCATAATCTTCTCTAAATTTTTATTCCTAGAGTTTCAAGTCAACTACTGCAGATGGGATAGATATCACGCAATAGTGGAACCTCAAGGACATGATTTTCCCCCTACTATAACTCACCATGTAAAGTCATCCATATGAAACACTAAAATATAATTTTCCCACATATGATATCATGTACAAATAAGAAGTATTCGGGTATATCATTACATGAAGAGTAGAAAAACTAGGCTCTGGGATCAGTTCATGTGGTGACCCACATCACAACACTTTGTTTATATGGAAAATAGATGGCGCACTATGATACCTCTTAAGATAATGCAAGGATTTTGATGATGAGGATAGTGACAATGTCAGAATATGCAACATGGGAGATTATGGGAAGCCTCTATAGTGAAATTTCATGCTGCGGTGATGGTACACAGATAGGATTATAATGTGACACATATGAACTACTATGCTCATCTGGGATAACATGTTTGTGTGGTGACTAAAACATTTTGATCAATCATGATTCATACAGAATCATTATAGAACATACATGAATCCACTAATGTATACATAAATCCAAAAAAATATATGATCGAAAATAGATCATACAGTGAAGGCGATGATTCCATAAAATTGCTATTGCGATGTCTTTGGGAATGTAAACAGTGCATGCATGCTGAGAATATCCACTATGAAGTAGGAGCATGCTACAAATTCCCTCCACTACTAGAATCATATTTTTCTTCAACATCATTATCCAGAATAACTGATGGAGTATATTTCTAGTTACCTTGTACATGGATGGTCCACCTACAACACCAACCCATGATTTACAACATGGTTGATACACATTCTACATATGAATCTTCTATTCCTTTAGAATCCATGGGAGAAGTTCATGGTAGATGGGGATTAGTGGGGGTTATTTTGGGAGTTGTGTCAAACATAGACTCATCTCACCATGGACATTTATGAAGGCCTTTCAGATCCTATTGGATTCATCATATCCGTGCTAGATAGCATCATTGTATCTGAGATCCGAGAGATCCCCATGTGTGTGAGAGAAAGACAGTTGTAAATATTAATTTTCTGTAACCACTACTATAATATTGACTTTTAGAGACCTTTAAAAGTGTTACCTAATTTTCTCTTCTTTTCAGACACTTTTTATGGCCATGTTTTGACTATAAATAAAGGGAATTAGTGACCACCAATGGTGGTCCCTATAGGTGTCGCCAAATGATCATGGTCACGGTCACTGGGAATAGAATTAGCAGCCACCCAAGGCTATTGATAATGCCATAGAAATATAAAAGGAACAATGACTATCATTAAAATTATCTAATAATACATGAAAATAATATCATTAGGGACCTCCACAACTAGTTTCTAAATTGATTTTTTTTTAAATGTGCTTTTATATCCTCCAGACAAAAAAGAATAATTTGAAAACGAATTAGTAAATTTTTAATCAGTATGAATTACTCCTATAGAAAAATGAAATTTTAAATTAATAAAAAAATGTAAGTGTTGTTTTTAAAATCAATGAAAATTATAACTTTTTTTGAAAGAAAATTTATTTGAAGTCTAAGGATTTGATATTAGGTGATGTTCCTTTATTTCATTCCTGGATATAATTTCCACTCCTAGAGCTACCTTGGGTACTATTTGATGACTATCTCATTGAAGGTAGGTGATTGGATATTGAATGTAAAATTATTTCTTATTGTCCACACAAAGTAAAAAAAACAATGGCAACAAAAGTTAATTGTTGGTTTTGTACCTATCCACTCAAGAGAGTCATGTTGATGTCCTCCATCAGATCTTCCAGGTTCATCTTTGTAAAAAAATTAATATCAAGCATTTGGAAAACATACTTCCATATAAATTTAAAAAATATAAATCCCTAGAATAGGTGTTGCATGCCCTATTCAGCCCTCAAGCATAAGCGGCATACTGATACAATTTGATGCCCATAATTCTTCAACTATTCATGTGTAGGCAACCTATTTTTTTAGATTGTCTAATGAAGAAGGATTATTTTGGTTTATATGAAGGACCCAATAAACCTCATCATCCATGGTAGTTTAAAGTTAGATAAAGCAAATTTTTTCATACATTACTCTCTAGTACTAAACCGATAATTTCTGTTGGGATTCTATATGGGTGTCTCTTAATCAAGGAAGGAATACCTCATGATTTCCATACTAGGTGGATTGGGAATAGGTCCATCAATGTTGTTATTCTGTCCCAACACCTTGGAAATTTTAATCTAGATCATATCTAATGGGACATTCAAAATAACTTGGATTAGTATCTTTGGACATGTTGTCTTCTAGTAGTTAAGAGTAGACTATTGACATACCATCCATTGTGAATTATATATAATATCCTTATAAGAATGCTTAATTGAAGTCCATATGAATGATATGAGGTAATGTGGATACCAATTCATTGTCCTCCTTTTGAACCTGAATCATTTAAAAAAATTTCTTAATTTTTCACATATCCAATAACTACTTTCCTAATTACATGACCATTGAAAGCAAGGATATGGTGTAATTAGAAAATATATATATATATTATTATTATTTCAATAGATGATAACTACATAAAAGAAAATGTTTTTCAACATGGTAGTATGTATCATCAAAATATATTACCATTAAATATTATAAATATAAATAATTAATTACATTGTCCTAATGAATGCATGAAAAAATTAATGAAAAGGTTTTTAGATGGAAAAAAACTATAATCTTTTCTAATTAAAACAACTAAAATCAAATGTACATGAATTATCATTTTAAAAAAATATATTATCTAGGTATCACTGATGAATGTGATTCCAGTGGGGGAAATATATATTATACTCTTGAAAATTATCCATTAGTAATCATTTATACCCATATTGCAGCTAATAAAAAATTCATTATCACTATTCTATCAAGAGAATTATAAATTGATTTATGAAAAAGCATTTATAATTCAGTTATAAACACAATCATGAAAATTTTGATTTTTTCAACACAAAGAGTCGTTATAATTTAATCTGTAAGGAGGACTTTTATACATTCCTATTTTGACCATGTGACATCAGAAAGTGGGTATTTCATTAACTTCAATCAATGACAATTTTAATCCCAAAATAGAGTAGAATAGTGGTTGGGGCTGTTGTTTTGGGGTAGGTACTCTCAATGAATTTTTCTTCATAAATTGTTTAAATTTTTATAATTTTTACAAATAAATTCATTGAATAATATGTTAGTATTTTCATTCAGAATCAATGATATAGAATACAGAAAAAAATTAATTGATGTGAAATAAAATAATGATAAATAAACAAACAGATATAGGTTGATAATGATTGAACTATGATAAGGGTTAGTTTGGAAGTCATCACTCATTTTTATTTACATTCATTATTATTCAATGATTTGATTCTATCAAATTACCCTAAATACCTTCCACCATTTAATTGGTGTGTGATGATTGTAATAATGAACCTATAAATTTTCACCAACCATTCCCTTTCGTGTAATAGAATGATCAATATCTTAAATCCCCTACTTTTATGCACTAATCAGCCTCTTAACCACATCCTATATGGTCATTAAGAACAATATTGTAGGGCCCTTTCCTTAAACATTACATAATCTTGACTTAACTCAATATTTTTACATTATTTTACATTGAAAATATTTTAATGTTTAGAGATTTCTTAAATTATTCCATAACACAAATATAATGAAACTATAAGAAAAAAAGGGTACACTTCAAAATACAATCCATTTTATCACAAAAATAAACCCTTTTAAAATATAACAATATTTCTTTTAAAGTCAAATATTTGATACTTTCATCACGACCACCTTTCTATCCTTAAAAATCATCATACCTATGTAGAATATTTTAAAACAATGTATGACCACAAAAAACTCATTAAGGTACATAAAATAAGTAAATATGTCATTATTCTAGAAATACTTTGAAAAAAGGAAATAATTTTCACAAAATCATACATTTCACACATATATCATACCTCATAAAAATATAATATTTCTATAAAAATCCATAGAAAACATAAATGATGAAGGTAAATTGTGGTATCCATATCATTATTAAATTATGTCTTTCATGGTTACATAGGTAGAAACTATAGTGGTTACAATTGGGTTACCTATCATGGTATATTCCCTAAATCTATTAGGAGAAACCCAACCACATAACTCCATATTTTTACTTAATCCCTTAAAGAGATGTCATAGGCTCACCCAACATCAGTTTATAATGTAACCATCCATATACCTAAAAAATTCTAAAGAACCATAACATATTCCTTATATATAAAACAATAATAAAGAAAGAAATATCACTTCAACTTTGATATCACATTTCCATTTTACAAAGTCACACACTAAAAGATGAAAATATATTATTTGAAAATAAAAGTGTAAACATGTAATGTAAAAAATCAAAACATTAATTTTTTATAAAAATAATAAATTCATTTTATGACATATATTTTAAAAAAAATCAATTTTTTTAAAATAATCATTCAATTTTTAAAACAAAATTGAAATTTTTTAAAATAATACTTTTTGGGAAAAGTATCTCATACCACATTGTTTCATTTTAATGGAATTAACATTTTTATACATCTATGTACATATAAATAAGTCCCTAAAATCATTTTCAAAACATTTAAATTAATTATAAATATTTAAAATAATAAATCTTTAAAACATCTAAAATAATGTTTTAGTTAATGAGTCTCCTACAATGAGTCTATACCGGAATGCACAATATTTATATTCCTAAATAATAAAATTTGGTTAATTTTTTACTTCTATTATAACCTTTTTAAATTTAATTATTCCATTTAGATGTCTTTTTACTTTTTAATAACAATTGAATAATTATTTATGTTCACTTAAGGTGTTTTGTCACTATTTGGTAATTGAGTTAAAAAATGTACATGGTATAATTAAATTTTCCATGTGGTCATAAGCCCATAATCTCCTGAAAAATATTAATGACGTAGTAAAAAATTTTATAAATAAATTAAACTTTTAATCAACCAATTAATTATGGTTATGAAAAAAATACATTTTTACAATCATGGAAACGATAATTTGTACGTCTACATGAGTAAAATGTCCATTTTTCATTGATCATTAAAGAAATAAAGTAATTATTTTTTTACCTTTATTGAATTATTATAATATTATTAACATCATTAGAGCTATTTTAATATACTTATATATATATATCATATAAGTTATGTGGTGAAGAAAAATGATTTGCATCGCTTCGTGGATGTGATAGTTCACGAGTACTCACGAAAGATGTTATCATATTTATGTTCATGGAAATTAATATATTAAATGTTGTATTATTATATAATTATTATAAATATGTAATTAATATAATATATAAACATTAAATCTATCATTATGGGCAATCTTGAAATATATTAATGAAAAATGAACTATATCAGTTCGCAAGGCAGAATTCTATCATACACACAAACGAAAAGTTCATTTCACATTTGAGGGAATTAGAGATGGATTAAGGAGATAATATTAACAGAATAAAATCTTAGTATATTATGGATAATGGAGTTATTATTTCATAATGTTTGACGAATATTTGAAGTATGTGGATGAAGAAATAAAATAGAATCACTTAAATGAAAACACAACTTTCCCTCAAACAATAACATATGATTAACACATTAACACCTATAAGGTGAATGTTATGCCAAAATTAAGAGATCTAGAATTTTTTATGGATTAAATTACTGTTTTGGGAATATATATTCTAAAAAATGGATTTTTAAGTGTAATTAATAGAGATGAATGGTTTCCTATTTATATGAGAGGGGAGGGGCACTCTTGGAATTATTAAACATATTAAATTAATATGAATTGATTTTCAATTCCAAATGGATCAAACCAATAATATTTATAATATAATATTAAATAGGTTTTAAATACATTAATCCAACAATAATTATACATGTTTTTATAATTAGAAAATCCTTATCTTTTTTTTCTTTCCTTTATTTATTCTTTCGCTTTTATCAAGTAATTTACACATTGAAGTTTATTATAATTACCATAACTATCCAAACGACCAATTAATGGGTAATTAATCTTATTCATAAACTTATATAAATTTTTTTCTGAATATTATATATTTATATATTTTATAGAATATAATAAATTTTTAATTTTTTATGATATGATTTATGTCAATTTCAACACTATTCATTACATTCCATTATTAAAAAATCAAAACATAATGATATAGTAGAAGAAATTAATTAAACACATAAATATAATTTGAAGTTAATCAATAAAATAATATTGTGGACTAAATTATCTCAAATTATATATATTTTAATATTTTAAATATCACATTTTTAATTCATCCATTAATGAAGCAGTTATTGCATCATCATTATGTCACAATTTAATTTAATTGTATATTTTCAAAAAATTATAAATAAATTACCATGATGTAGGTAGTAATTTATATTTATAAATTATATTTCTATTTTATGATATTCCCTCTATTACCCTATATTAAAAATACATTACATGTCTAAAAAAAGTGTAACAAAAATGACTTTTCATTGAATATAAAATTTTAAATGCATTAAAGTCATCCATGCAGCATCATGTGGTACAAAAATAAAAAAAAAGGATGATATTTTCAATATTACACACATTCAAGTAAATTAGGACATGTTTGAGGGTAATTTTATGTTTCATAATAATTTTTTACCATTAATTACATGATTTACCCCTAACTGTGCTAAAAATGTTTATTACAGAAATTAATATTCATAATGTCCAAAAATAAATGGTAACTATTTAAATAATTTCGATCATATGATTAAAAATATGGAATCAATATTTCCAAACTAAAAAAATATATAATTTGCAAAATTTATTTGAAAATTAATCTCATTGGATGAATAAAAAATGGGTTTTTAATGTTAAACATTTAAATGGTCACATAGTTTATATAAAATATTTCAATGTGAAATTTATTCCAATTACATTAATTTGATTAAATTATAAAAACATAAAATAATTATTCATTATAACTAATTAAAATGATAATCTATCAATATAAATAAATTAGATAAAAAAGATGTTTTGAATTAAAATGCAGTATTTTTCACAATTCATTAACATGTGTCATTTTTCAGAAAAAATAACAAAATTTCAACCAATGTGAATTATTATTTTCAACTAAGAGATAATAAGTTTATTTTGTGATATATATTATAATATTACCAAAAAATTTATTTAAAATCAATGCACCATCAAATAGCGGTAAAACTGCACTTTTAGAAAAATACTCTTTTTATCCATATAACTATATTTGTTATTATATTACATCTAGATAACAAATAAGATGAATTTTAATCATCATATTGAATTTATATTTCATTAATAGAATATAAAAAGTGTTATTTTAATAATTTATAAACACACTTATTCACACATAAATAGTTTTCAATAAAAACACATCCTATAAATTCAATTGGTTTTTATATTAAATTATAATTAATTTTATAACTAATGAATCGTTATATAAACATTCATAATACATATTTTCATAAATTAGTTAATATCATGGAGTTACTCCATTATATAGTCAATTTGATAACTAAAATATTAAATAATAATAATTAGTTTATTGATTAAGCTCAAAGTGGTGTATCATGTACGCTATCATACATAGAGATTCCTTTTAAAAACATTGGATATTACATCCCACCCATTAAATTGAATCCCCACATTTTTAATTCAGGATAAAGAAACTAGGTCTTTGACTTTTCAAAATACCTTTATTGAAATCCCACATCAATAATGGTATTTAATAAGGCTTCCAATTTAATAAAAAGAAAATGAAGTACGATGGTCATATGGGAAAACACATACTATTGTTTCTTGTATGAAAAATTGGATATGGATGAAAAATATTACTATCATGTTCTGATGGAGAGTGATAGAGAACATGGTTAGGAGAAAGTTAACAATCCCAAAAACATAAATTTCTGATAGGCAAAATGGTTATTGATTTCTAAGTTAGAAAAGTAAATGAATAACATTTTAGATTCAAGATATTTTTCATATAATTTAATAATTGTTTTACTACTTAGAGTAATAACAAAATGAAATATACTTACATGATGAGTGATGTTTCATCCTTTAATAAAATCCCGCCACAAACTCATCTTTTTCTCCAAATGATGAGTATTTATGATTAATTTCTCACTCCAAAAGCATAAGAATAATCTTCTAGAGAATAACATATCACAAAATATTAACTATCTGCTTCTCATATTATGAAACAATAACCAAAACCAAAATGGTTAGGATAATATAATAAAATTATCTAAAATGAATAATGCTTTTTATGATGAAAAACTAAATTAATCTCCAAAATTCAATAATAATTCCCAATGTTCAACATAGAGAATTAAATAAATACTTATTCATATGATTCAATAAAAAAAATACAAAATATGATTCAAACCAAAAAAATGGGAAGGATTTAATCACATAATAATCCGTGATACAATTTAAATATCTATCCCCAAATGAAATTAATAAATCATAATGTCTCACGCCAAAAAGTTATTTCCCTAATAATATTCAAGATACACTGACCATTAATTAATCTAATAACCATAAGCCCATAAAAATATTATTATAAAATCTAATTCAACCATTATTTATCAAATAAAATCCCATATTATTCTGTTTAACTCAATCAATATGCGTTTCCAAAATATTAATCATCTTCCAAAAGAAGATTCATCACTTAATCCCCAAATCATTTTCAAATACCAAGGATATCTGTTTCATAAAACATAAGTTTTCAAAATCAATGTATTATTCTTCCATAAAATTTCTTAACTAAAAAAAACAATTCATCTAACTAGGGAATTTATGTATTCTGGTGGTAGACAATGCACTCTAGTCACTATTTGGTTCTGGGTTCCATTCCAAAAGCCTTGTCCGATGTGATAGTTGGTCGCATGGTATGCGGTTTGTCCATTTTTAAAAGCTATATAATTATTATAACAACACCAAAATAAAAAACTCAAAAAATACTAACATTTTTTATCCTCAAAATTTATCTCATAACTTTTTTTCATCCAAAAAATAAATAACCGATAATTACCTCAAAAATATATGAATCCAAAAATATTGTTAATCACCTTAAAATTAGAAAACATTAATCCTCATAAGGGGGTTTCTAAGACATTAAATGTTTTTAAAACATTAAAATTAGAAACCCATGATTATATTCATTCCACTTAGGAAGACATCATAATCTGAAAAGTTGTTTAAAACTCTATTTGATACCAAATTTAATGCCATGACCTTATACATTACATAATAATGAGTTTAGTAAAGATTTTAAGATTATTTCACATTGATTGTATTTTCGGTTTATTTATTTAGAAAATTTTGCAATAAGTCATACATAATAAAAACATACAAATACAAAGTGGAAACATCCAAATAGTATCCTTATTTCACCAAAATAAAACCTTTTAAAATAAAATATGATTTCTTTTCAAGTCACATCATTGTTACATTCATTAGGGAATCCAATTTGTACATAACAATCATGAGATCATTGAAAATAATTTTGAAACATGGAATGAGAAAAAAAATCCCAATACAGCACATAAAATATGTAATGATATTTTTAGTCCCTGAATACATTAAACCCATGAACTTTTTTCACAAAATCATACTATTCACCCATAAAACATAAACTCATTATCATACCTCAGGAAATTATAATATACAACTAAAATACATTGATAAAATTAATCATGAAGATATCTTGTGGCATCCATATAATTCATAAATTTTATCTTTCACATCTATATTTGGAGTAACCTTCATGGTACCATTTGAAATACCCATCATAGTATATTCCTTAAATTTCATAGGTGGAACCCAACCTGTTAACGCCATTTCATTACCCAATGCATTTAAGAGATATCACGGGATAACCAACACTGATTTTATTACATATACACCTATATACATAAACAAATTTCCAAGAACCATAAAATAATCATAACACAACAAACAAGAATAATGGAAAAAATTACATGTCCACATTGAAACCACATTTCATTATTACCAAGTCACAGCGTCATAAATGAAAACACATTATTAGAAATTATAATATTATACATGAAATTTAAATGTCAAAATAATAAATATACATAAATTAAATAAATTGTGTTCATTAAATATATTTTAAAAATTATACATTACATGGTTTTGAAATTATCAATCCATTTTAAAACAAATTTACAATATTTAAAAATAAGTCTTTTGAATCAATGTTTCTCATACTGCATTGTTTCATTTTTTAGGAATTGTTTTTCTAAAAACATCCATTCCCTTATAAGTAAGTCTCTCAAACAATTTTTTATATATTTACATTAATTAGAAATATTTATAGGAATAAATCTATAAAACAATTATAACAATTTTTTAGTTAAAGAGTCCCTTAACTTCAGTCACAATAGTCTTGTACAGTATGTATATTAATGAATAATAATATTGATTTAATTATTTAATAATTTTATTACCATTTAAAATTTTATTATTCCTTTTAAATCATTTATAACTTTGTTATAACAATTTATTAATTAATTATGTTCACATCGAACGTTTTGTCAATTTTATGTAATTGAATTAAAAAATGTACTTAGAATGATGTAAATTTTCAATGTGGTCATAACATTATCATTTCATGATTAATAATAATGAAATAATTACAAATTTTAGACATAAATAATACTTTTAAATAAACCCATTAAATTTTTTATGAAAAATTAACTATGTTACAATCATTAAGTTGGTAAGTCGACATACACATGGGTAACGTTTCCATTTTTCATGGAACAATATAGAAATAACATATTTATTATTCTAACATTATAGAATCATAATAATAGAATTAAAATAATTAGAATAATTTAAATATTTTTATATATATCATACATGTGATGTGGTGATTAAAATCTATTCACATCACTTCATGGAGGTGATAGTTCACTCTTTCTTACGAACGACATTATCATTTTTATGTGTATGAAAAATAAGAACATAATTTATATATTAATAAATAATAATGAAAAATATTTCATTAATATCATATTTAATTATTAATTCCATCATTATTACCAATCATGAGAGATGATAATGTAAAAAAGATTATCAATATGTGAGGTGGTAGTTAGTTGTGCACAGGAATGAAAAGTTCATTACCCATTTGATGAATTTGGAGATTGGATTAGCTGATGATATTAAGATAATAAAATCTTATTATATTGATTTAATTATAGTTATTATTTTATCATTGTTTAATTATATCTTATGGAATTGGAAGAAAATATAAAATATAAACACTAACTTAAAAACGTTACCATTCCTTTTGACGATCATCTTTCACTAACACATTAACACCACAATGGTGAGTCTTATACCTAAAATAAAAGATCTATAATGTGTAGATGAATTATATTAACCATTTTGGGAAGATATTGTCCAATCTAAAAAGTTTTTTATGTGTATGGAATTGAGATTATTGGGTTCCCTTTTACAGGAGATAGGAGGGGCACTCTTGGAATTAATAATCATATTATATTAATATAAATTAATTTTCTTCTGAAAAAAGAATCCAAAAAAAATTATTACAAATATAGTATTATTTTGGGTCTAAATACCTTTATCCAATTTAAATTAGACATGTTTTGATAATTATTTAATCCTGATCTTTTTTTACACATATTAATTCTTATCATTTTATAATATAATGTACAATTTGAGGGTTGATTTAATTATCATAATATTTCAAAAGAAAAATTAATGATTCCTTAATGATATTTATATAATTATATAATAATTTTTTATCATTATTAAAATTTTAGAAATTTTATATCATTTAATTAAATTTTTTATATTTTAAGATATGTGTAATGTCAATTTTGACACTATTAATTACATGGCTTTCTAAAAAATATCATATCATCAAGATATAGTCAAATTAACTACATTATAAAATCAAAAAAATGTCAAATTATTCTATAAAATTATTTTATGTCATTTATTATGTGGAATTATATTTATTTATGATTTTTAATATAATTTATTTAATTCTTCCATTAATGAAGCAATTTTTGCAACACCATTGTGTCACCATTTAATTTTTTATTTATTTCCAAAAAATTATAAATAAATTAAAATGATGTATATAATACTTTTACATTTCAAAATAATATTTATTTTATAAGTGATACCTTGTATAATCCCATATTAAAAAGACAATACTTGTAAAAAAAAGTGTACCAAAAATCACATTTCATTTAATATAACATTATAAAAGCATTAAAGTCATCAAACTGCATCCAAGTGGTCATTAAATCTACTCAAGTATTTTATTTGTCTGAATAGAGTAATGAAATTAAATTATGATAATTTTTAGGGATATTGTAAATTTTATAGTATAATTTTTTTACATTTAATTATCAATTTACCCTTAACCATGGTAATAAAATTTATCACTACAGATACTATTTATAATATCCAAAAATAAAAGGGACCTATTTACATAATTTGGAACATATTATTTCAAATATGGAATACTTGTTTTCTAATTCAACACACATAATATGATGAATTTAATTAAAAATTATTCCCGTTGACGGAATAAATAATGGGGTTTAAAATTAAAACGTTTAAAAGGTCACATATTTTTTAAATCCAATTTTAGTGTGAAATAGATTCCAATGAAATAAATTGGATTACCTGATAAAAACATAATCAAATTATACATTAAAACAAATAAAATGTATAATTTAATAATATAAATAAATTAGATGAAACAACAGTTTGGAATTAAAATGGAGTATTTTTACTATTCATTAAAATAACATATTTATCAAAATAACACCAAAAATTCAACCAATGTAAAATTTGATGTCCTATTTCAAAATAAGAAGTTTATTTTTTTCAAATATATCTTCTAAAAGTGTCAAAATTAAACATAAAATCAGTAGGCCATGAAAAGGTGGAAAACTGCATTTTTAGAAAAATACTCTCTTTATCCGTCAAATTGTATTTCTGTTTATATATTGTCTGGAAAACATATAAGATGAATTTGAAATATCATATTTAATTTTTATTTCATTAATATAATAGTAAAATCATGATTATATTATTTTATAAAACTAATTATTCACACTTAAATATTTTTTCATAAAAACGCATCCTTCATATTCAATTGGGTTTTATTTTCTTTTATAATTTATTTTATAACAAATGAATCATTATATAAGCATGTGTAAACCCTATTTTAAAAATTTAGTTAATATATATAATTCCATCAATTGAAATGACTATGTGATAACTACAATATTTAATAATAATATTTATTTATTTGATTGAGCTCATTGTGGTGTATCATGTACGTTATCGAACGTAGTGTTTCTTTTTAAAAACTTGGAATGTTACATGTCCCACATGAATATTCATTATATAAAATATAGTTGGTGAATAAATCATAAAATAAATTTAATAAATTATAGATTATGGTTGTCATTTATTATAGTGGAATGCAATAATCATTTCTACACATATTAAAACATTCATCAATAGTCATAGAAGTATAATTAAAATAAAAAAGCATTGATATAATGCAAATCAAGAGGATCCTATGCTTTAACTTGGAAAAAATTTGAGGAATTATCATTATATCAATGGATAAAGAGAATATATGTGAGATAATCATATTACACAAATTTAATAACAAATGAACATGAAATAATTTAAAAGAAAAACAAACATAAGACCCCAATACAATTGAATTAAATGACAAAGTAATTAAAATAACAAAGACGTAGGAATGTTTTTCTACATATAATAAAATTTTTATTCACAGTACCCATATAACCTCTAATAATGTATTTGAACCTCTTCTTTCAACTAAAATTAATAAAATGGAAATTACTATATTCCAATACATCTCCTCCCACCTAGATTCACGAATACGATAATTCCACACACACCTTCAATGGAATTAGTTTTTTCATCAATGAACCATAAACCAATTTTTTTTATATATCTTTTCTAATTATTTAATCATTTCATTTAGCATAATAAAAACTAGATGGTACCTTTTGAAGGTGAATGATTTATCAGGCATAATTGGTATCTTGATAATGGATGTTTTCTGGAGCTACGTCTGTCCCACCTCTAATCAAAAACTTCTTCAACATGACATTTCCACATCCAACTACAATATCATATCATACTAATGAATTTAAAAAAACGAAATGGCCTTAAAAATACTTAAAACTTATCCTTTAAGTAACTCTTACCACTTTCTATGTCACCCTTATATTCAATATAGGTCTATAGAATCACTACAATGGTATGTAATAGCTTCCCTATTTGAGGCCACCACCTAAAACAATAAATAAACCCTCTTAAATTCTAGAACATAGAAAAAATACACAATATAATTAATAATAGGATTATTAAATAAATCTTCATATATCTCTATTCCAATCAGTGTAAGGAAGATCACTATGTTTCTAACTTATATGATAAAACCTACAACAATAAAGTGAAAACCCTCTTAATCATCATCATATCCATCTCTATGAACATTGAATTTTACAAAATATGATTTTTTCCTAATTCATGCCATCAATTTGAATAGTTGAATCATAGGTTTTGGTAGAAATGAAAACAATGAAACAACCATCAAATGCAATAAAATGTCACTACAAATTCATTCCCAATAAGAAAATAATAGCCTAAACATGTTTCTTGTATTTTATAATGATGAACGCAACACCTCCATTTATATCATAGAATTGATATATAAAATTATTACTAAATAAACACTGTTGTTCAACCCTAGGTATAAGAAAAATCAACTACTTCCATGAGAGTTAATTAGGATTCTGCCTTTCCAAAATCTATAAAGAAATATTCATTTGTCCTCTTCAACATAAATTGAATGATACAAAAACATAGGGTTATAGGAACATATATATGATGTGAACAATAACTCAATGCTTGACCACCTTAAAATAACAAGAGTAAAATATATTTTTATTTCCATAAATAATATTTATAAGATGAAGAAAAAAATAACTTTTATGGGTGATCGAGTATTTGGTAGATTTGTTAATATCATGAATATATAATGAACACATATATGTTGATCCTAAAATATAAAAAAACAAAACTTTAATCATGAAAAAAATAACCTCATGTATTTTATGAAAATGAGAATTGCATAAACACAATGAAAAATAGAGAGAATAAAAAATCAACCTATCATCAACTAATCTATCCAGAAACTAATTTTTTAATTTCAAGAAATTTGAAATCATGGATATGGTGAATTAGTAAATAATATTATTCCCTATTTTTCTCTAACATATAAATATGTAATATAAAATATTAATCAATATGGTACAATATAACTATACAATATATTACCATTAAATATTCTATAAATAAAATAGTAATGAAATAGGCACACTACAGCAATTATTTGTCAATGATTTTTATTAAAACCCCATCAAATGTTTTGAATTGCATCATCCAGTTTCCATTTCCCAACATGTATGTATTCATTTCCTGAAATATCCCATGTCACAAGAGAACAACAATTTTAAAAATAATTGACTCCATGTTCTTTATAGAGAAAATATGTTGTGTTTAGTTAAGAAAATTGTTGTATGAATTTTGTTATATAAAATAAATTTAAAATTATGCATAATTATGTGAAATATAAAATTTATAAATGTATCTAAAATTAAGATAAATATGGAAATTTTATATATTTTTAATAATAATATAAAATATGATGTTAATGAAACCCAAGGTTGTATTATTTTATGAAAACATTTTCTATATTTATTTTTATATATTTTCTATAAAAATTATTTAATTATGTGAATAATAAAAACATCTATAAAAAATAAAATTGAAAATAATTGATTTATAAAAAATAATATAAATAAAGTAATAATTACAAAATATTAAATTATTGAAATTCAAAATGAAAATTTTAAATGAAACCATATAGGAAAAATAGAATCTTAACCTATATTTTAGTAGTAAAATGTTACAATATTAAGTCAAATTGTGTTTATTTTCATGATGGAATAGGGAAGTAGTAATTTTATCATGACATTAAGAATAAAAATTGATTAATTTTCCAAATACATGAAACACAATTATTTTGATTCATTAGAAATATGGTATTGTTTGTCTAAAATTTACAAATATAAAATAACAAACTTATATACTAGAACAAAAATATATAAACATGATAAAATACAGTATTCCACTTTGAGATAATTAAATATACCTAATAAATGATCCTTAAGGATACATGGTGGATAAGTATGATCCCCCTGATATATTTCCTATAAATTATATATGAATTTTTATTTTATAATGGAATATATCTAAAATATATATATTAATTT
The DNA here is from genome assembly GCA_963277665.1 of Viscum album. Classification (NCBI taxonomy): domain Eukaryota; kingdom Viridiplantae; phylum Streptophyta; class Magnoliopsida; order Santalales; family Viscaceae; genus Viscum; species Viscum album. Next base: position 1,191,223,061 of record OY728121.1, on the reverse strand, counting down.
AGTTTTTGTTGATTATTACGTCAAAACATGTGTAGAAATAATAAATGTTCATGTATGCAAATAATATAGCTACAAATCGAAAATAATTCATCATCGTTATACTTTGATAGAAAAAAATTATTTTTAACAAGTAAATTAATATATTTCATGTTTTTAATGTGGGTGAAAATATATATATCATGATCTAAGAAAATACATGATATTTCATAAAATCAATATCAGCCTATTACAAAATGAGGTAAAGTATCACATCGATGAAAAACAAAAATTACTACAATTAAAATTATGAAATATAATAAAACAATGGAAAATTTTGAAAAAAACATGAAAAAAATTAGTATTATTTTTTCTGAATGTGAATATTACACATATTAGTTAAGATACATAATTAATGTCTTTAATCCAAACTAAAAATTATAAAAAAATTATACAATATTTAATAAATTAATATCTTCAATAAAAATAAGAAAGAATAAGTAATACAAGGATATTATTATTGTATTCATTAAATAAATTTATAGTCCTATCACATTAATGAAAAATCATATAATAAATGATTTAAAAATAAAATATTTCTATGAAATAAAAGCACCGATGATGAATGAACACTAAATATGGTATAGGGAAAACATTGGACCAATACAAAACCAAATAATGTAACCACTACTCTATTATCTCTCATGTATTTCAGTAAAATAAATATAAGATATGTAAGAATTAGAAAATGTAATCAAATATGTAAGAGATATTGTAAAATGAAAGGTTTTAGGGGTAATAATTTTTTTTCATTCTTCCTACAAATGGTAAATCACATTATTTTTTCCCTCAAAACATCCAAAACATGTCTTGAACCAATTTAGGTGGGATGATTCTGAACCACAACATTTATATCATGAATGGATGGGATTCAAGAGAACCCAGGGATGTTATCTTGTGAATAAATAGAATGTTATGAGGGGTAATATAATTTTCCAGAGGTTAATATAGAAGATTTTTTTTGAATCTATTAAATAAGGATATTTCATATAGTTTTCAACCTATATTTAATTAGAATTTATTTTTTGGAAATTGATATCTTATGTTCTATGTTTATAATTATTTGAAAATAACTATTTCTGATACATATCAGGTGTGGAAATATTTCCATTATACATTCATTTAAAAATTGAATATTTAAAGAGGTCCAAACATTTTTTTACCCAGTAGTGAAATAATACAAAGGAGAATATAAGAAAATTACTCCAATCAGTATCATAACAATTCGAAAGAAGACAACATTAAATTCAAATAATAGAAACTCGTGTTTCAAAAACAACTAATAATTATGTTGTTAATACATACACATGGTCCAAAAGAAACAATAATCATGTCGGTAATACATACACATGGTCCAAAAAAACTAATAATTGTATTCATAATTTATAAAAGAATTAATCTAGGAGGATGAAATATACTATACAACTGGTGAAAATAACCAACAAAAACAGATGATAAGGTTGATAGAAAAAAATATGATATAGCGAAGGAGAATAATTCACTAGTTAATGATAGAATAGACAAACCCCCACTTTTGGATTTGTAGCAATGTAATTAATATATTTTTGAGATGTGAATTCAACGATGACTTCATTAAATTCTTTGTTATTATAATTCCAATAATTTTTTGAATTTTAAGCCTCTTATTCTTCATGAATGAAAATCTAAAAATGGTATATAAATCCACATCTAAAAAACTACTAATAAAAATGTTTATGAGAACATTTTTTGTTATCTAACATTACCGACTAAAAAAACTAGGGTGAATCAACTTATGTAATACCTCAATAAGTAATTTTGAAACACATTAAGTCATAGTAAACAAAATGGAAAACAAATATAGAATTATAAATCATTTAGAAAATTTCACAATCCACACAATATTTATAGTTATGGTACCTATTTTAACAATTACCTAGTTGGCTTAAGAAAACCATTGGTGAATAAAAAATTTCAAAAAATTAAAAATTATATTTTAACAATAATAAATTATAAGAGTTTGACGAAATACATGAAAAAAACTATATGTTTTATGGGATGATCGCTTCATGAACCATAGGATGAATCCTATTTGAGATAAATAAGTGACACCAATGTTGAATGATTGATAGAGAGTTTAAAAACCTTGGATTTTCATTGGTGGCTTCTTGGGAGAGGATTCTTAATTGAGGTTTCGGGTAGGGAATATGAAATTTGAGGGATATATTGGGATAGATTGGGAGGGTTGAACACATGGGGGTGGAGAGAGGGTCAGGGAGGGATTCGAGGGATTTGAGTGTTAACGAGATAATGTTTGAGGTTGGGAGGTGAGTCAGGTAAGAGTACAAAGCCAAAGCAAGATCGAAATCTGGAGGTGGAGGTGGTTATGGGTGTCGGAGAGGTAGAGGATGAGTTTAGTGAAGGAGAGTATGGGCGATCACAGCAATGTCAGTGGTGGTGAGGGTTGGGTTTTCCGGATTCAATGAGGTCCCAATGATGAAGTCAAATACAGAGGTGGAAAAGTGTATCAAAGAGGAATAGAATGAGTGTGGTGAGGTAGAGTATAGTTGGTGGTCATGGTGGTGCTGGTGGTGGGTGTAGGTTTTGAGTGATGTGTTGAAGGGTTTAAGGGGGTATGGTGTTCCCGAGGGGGAGTGGGGTGGGTTCAATTGGTTGGTTTTTTTATTTCAAGGGAATCAACCACTAATGATGGTCACTATTGATACACATTAGTGACTTCCAAAGGTAGTATCCTATTTCACGGGGACATAATGTCCCTTTTTCTAGTTGTGAACATTTATTCAAGTTGAAATAATACACATTTTCTTCATATTTTCTTCCTTTGTTATTATCTATTAATGATCATTAAATCAACTTTGTGGGGTCAAAGGGGTTTTCTAAGAAAACAGTAATGAGAATAAAAAAATGTCCAATGATTTGAAAAATATGTTGTTTAGAATCACTTTTTGAATGTATATTCAGAAAGCCCATGTTGAGGTGATTCCATCAATGAAAATGGTGTTGAAAATGGATCCAAAACTAGGTAACTTGGCACGGTCAAATCGTGGTCAGACCTGATGTTCAACAGTACCCCCTTTCTAGAGAAAAAGGTACTATTCGGAATCTTAAGACATTTCTGGTGAGATTTCAGTAGCAGCTCTAGTGTACCACATCAGTGCCACATCATCAGATGATCTCAACAATTGACACTGATCTGGTCATATCTTGATCCAGTAGTGTCTTATTTTGATGACCCTAGATTCAATTCCTCCATTTTGGACTATTATAAACACAACGATGAGCTCTATTTTTCTAGATTATGCAAGAAATTTTACAAAATTGAAATTCATTGGTGGGACCACCCATGGGAGGTGGTTATAGGGCTAGAATCATATTTCGGATCTAGAGCCTAAGAAGGTCCCAAGATGGTGGGTGACCATCATAAAAATGCTACCATTTTGACATGAAGGGAAATGATGAAGAACTACTAACTATTTCTATATAAAAAGGATATATGTGGTAAACAAAAAAGAAGAAATGTATATGTGTATGTAATTTTCTCTATATAAATCATGATTTTCTCCAAATATGAACAAGACGCATGATTTCAAACATCAAGACAAGACACGAAATATTTAGTTGATAATACAACATTATACCACATCACTCCAAATCATGAGTATCTTTTTACACATAAAGATGGTGAATTTGGTGCCATCAAGATAAGAAATACTATCTATAGTATATTTTTGGCATGGGTGATATCAATGTCAACATGATAATTGGATAATGAATCACACTGAAATATTTTTGGCATGTTTCAATCCTTCTACTCAACATTTTATTAGGTATAGACTTTGGTCAACAATGATATGAAAAAATCTACATTAATTGAGCATGGAATATGACAAAAGGATCCATCATCATCACTAGAATTCATGTATATCATAAATTATACAAAACTTGTTTATAGATATGTGAAAATATCCTCAATACAATGGAATGTGACATGTCAAAAAAAATGCGGAATTGGACACTCATCCACATAAGTGAAAGATGGTTATCCACCATGAAAAAGAACATGTACAGTGGTATTAAAAATTATGAATAACTTGATTCTTATAAATACTACTTGTATGGGAAGCATCATTGATTCTAATTCAATACTTCATCATAAAGGAGATTTGAGTTACTGGATCTGGTGAACTCTAATGTTTATTGACCCATGGATGTGGATGCACTAGGTGGTTATAAATATTTCTTATTATTTATTGAAGATGACACTAGAAGTGTGTGGTTGTTATTGTTATAGAAAAATGACCAAGTACCAAACTAATTCATGATTTTAAACACCATGGTGGAGTGTGAAACTAAATCGAAGCTGAACTGGCATTGTTCAACCAATGAAAGAGAGTACACATGCAAGTAATTTGGTGCATATTGTAGGAATTACGGAATATTATATGATAGGATGGTCCCATGCACCCCACAACAAAACAAATAGTTTAAAAAAATGAACCAAACCATCATGGATAAGCTCATATGCTTGATAAGTTTGGATATTCAGTTAAAGCCATTCTGGAGAGAACCTATTCATGTTTTATGCTACATCATCAACAAATCAACATAGGTCCCACTAAATTTTGAGATTCCATAGAATAAATGTTCTAGTAAACATAACTCTTAAACTCAATTATGAGTATTTGTATTTTTTTAATTTTCAAAAGTATCCAAGGATCATAATATGAAGCTAAACGGAAGATCTACTCCATGAATCTTTCTCATCTATAGAGATGAGATGTTCAAATACATGATTTGGGACCCAAAGGAGAAGAAGATTTTTAGATGTAGAGATGTTGTATTCTAATATAAACATATGATGAAGGAAATTCAAAATCCTCTAAGGTGGTGAAGGGAAACTATTGAGGAATCAATTCAGGATCTGACACATATACTGGCACGACCTATCAATAAAGATGAGGAGGTGTATGATGAATCATTGAAAGCAGACTAGGATGATGTGGAGGAGGATGTTGAGAATGGAGACTCTCAATCCTCTCCGCATAAAGATGAAAACCCATCATATGATCAAGGTGATGTTGTACCTCATAAGCCTAACATTTTAGAGGTTCAATGATCATCGTGAGGAAGTATTTCATCAAAAAAAATATTCAGTGGCAGGGTACTTATTTCTAACAAATTATGGAGGGTTAGAAGGGTATCAAGAAGCATATCAATATTCACTATCATTGGATCATTAAGTGAAGGGTCTAAAATTTATGAGACTTCTGAATATAATAATAATGGAGAACCGAGTTGATATTTTGAAAAAGTAGGTTTCTCGGTAGAAAATGGAACATTGTACACACTCTTGTGGATAATCGTTGGAGGGGGAGAATTGATGGAGTATTTTTTTCAACAGCCTTGTAGGTGGCTAGTGCACCTACCTCACCAACCCACGATTTCCAACATGGTAGTAATAAATTATACATTTGCAGTTCCTATTCCTTTATCATCCAGAGGAGAAGTCCATGGTATATGGGGATTGGTGGGGTAGTTGTATAAAACATGGAATCCTCCCACCATGGTTATTTAAGGATACATTGGAGAGTCTTTTATATCCCTCATATCGATCCATATAGCTCCCTTGTATTTTATATTTGGGAGGGCTCCATTTGATAGAGATAGAGGTGTAAATATGATGTTTTTTGTAAACAGTATTCATGTTGAAATAAATCACAGTTTCATCCTATTTTATTACCCCTTTATTATATAATCATGGAACGAAAAGTACAAAAAAAATAAGGGATTGGACTCATCCATCATGCAGGTGGAGAAGAAACAATTCCATTTTTCCAGATAGGAAGTGAACACCGAAAAGAGTAGTTTGTGTTGTGAGGATAATATGTCGGGATAGAATGATAAATATAGTTTTAAGGTGGTGAGTATCTTAATCATTATGGTATGTGAATAAAACTCATGATTTAACTATGATGATCGTACGACTATAACATGAAACGATCGAGCACATCAGTGCTACTCTGTAAGAATATGGATGACATTCAGTCACCAATCACTACCATCCATGCCCTGGGAATACTTTGATGACAATGTAATTTTGGATACCATAAATAAATATATTTATTGGGAATTATTTTTGGATCTCGGGATGAGTACGTCGGTGTGATAGACAGTGAAGCATATTTACCATACACATGACCTTTCCCAAATCCACAATGGTAGTTTAATAATTTTATTTTAAATTTATAAGGTTTATTAATGTTTTAAGGGATGATTCCACACCAAAGAAAGATCTATTTGTTTCAATGTCAAGAAAAACATCATGATCCCACATAAGGGTTACACAAAGAATGTAATGCAAGACATCATGTATGCATTCACATGATGAACCAGAGGCACCTCCAAATATATCACATGGTGGGATAGGAATCACATAAACTATCATGAAAAGAATATGAGATCCCCTAAGGGAGAGTACTATTTTTTCATATAAAACAGAGCATCACAAGATCCCATTCCTGTTGTCTAGGATTGTGTTCATGACAAAACAAGGGCGTTTCAAATACATGTTTAAATATATGTGCATTGGAGGACCAGTTTGGTTTACATGAAGTCTTAGTGGCATTATATTTCTGCCAGTTTAAACCCTCATATGAAAGCTTATGGAATTGCATAACCCATCACGCGAATGACTAGAACCATGTCACCTATCCTGCAAAAGGATTTAGCACCGCGTACACAATCATGTGGAGAGTTGTTTCAGTATTTTTGTTTGTGTGTGTACACCTTAAATTTAACTTGTAACTAATAACATATCATGTCATTCCACTTCCTAGAAGTATATTAAATTTCCATATACATAGTTCTGTAATGAATTGTGGATAGCGACTCAGTGTGTGGTTATGATCAATTCCAAATGAATTTATTTGATGGGTTTTGAAAGTAGAACATGAATAAATTTCATGGATTGATACACCATATTGATCAAATGGATTTCCACAACACAACATGTAATATTCATGTGGGAATTAGAAACTTCAAGCACTGATTGATATCATCATGTGATTGGGATAAATATTCCTTGTACATGTGCAATGGGGTTTCATAATGAGATATTTCTGCAATAGCTTAAAACAGGACTATGAACCCTTTTTCATATGTCCTTGACATGGAAGCACCCTTGATTTTTCTATGTAATCATACAACCATAATCACGCGACATATCAATGGTGCAAAAAGTGACTTTCCTTGATAATGTCATCATGACGTCGCATTATCCATCAATACAGAAGTAGTGTGTCAAAGGCAGGAAAAGTTACTATCACTAGAAATGTTTCTACTCCATTTCAATATACATCAATGAAAATGAAATTCACCATAGTCAAATAGAAGGGTTCTCCATGGTAGTGATCATTCTTCATTATGAGATTCATTATTGATCAAGTAGCACATCATAGAAAATAAGAGTGATTTTCTTTTACAACACTCACATGGCGAAAATATATCTAAAAAAATATTATTAAAATTATGATAAAATTATCAAAAAGTGAGAGTCTCTTGTGATTATAAAAGTCACACTATGCACCCATATTAATCCACAAGACATAGAAATACCTCGGAAAATTGTCATCCTCATCTCATGAAATCCTGCTGGCTTGTCATCATCATCGCATGAAGGGCCTCATGTATATCCAGGAAACCTCAATCATACCTTTTTCTACCCAAGAAAATATTTATGAATATTTATTAAAAATGTTCATGTGTCCCTATAAGACCTTTATTAGTTAGGCATCAGATCCCCAATAGGTAGAGTATTTTTCCTTCAAAATACACATTCATTCATTCCTGATTCCCAACCATTGTAAAATATATAAATAAAATAAATATAAGATGATGTGGGAGCCTCTCATTGTTATAAAAACCTTGTGATGTGATATGGTCTCACATAGAATTGTCATGGAAGACTCTCTGACAAGTCATCTTGATTTAGTGAAATCCACCAGACAACCCATCCTTATCTCACGAAATGTCTCATGTAGGGCTTCGGGAACCACGTGAATTCCATTGAGTAGGCGCTTGGATCTTTCTAAGGCCCTTGGTGATGTCAATAAGATAATATGGAAGCCCTTCATCATGCCAACATGGTTCACTAATTCCCCATTAATGTTCAATAATACAATAAAGGAGGTGTTGATGGGACATGATCATGGTTGCTAAAAATTAGTACATTCCCTTAGAGTGATCCATATTATGAACTCATGAAAATACATTAAATTGAGTCCCTTCACTAACTCCAACTTGGCTTCATGTGATGTGTGTTGCATGAAGAAGTGAGAAATTACTGTGGAGAGGCCTATAAATCCCCAACCCCTAAATAAAAAATGCACCGCTACAACGATAGAGGAATGCTACCACACATAAAGACCACTATGAGGACCACTACATTCTATCGAAGAGCCAAAGTATATTTCATGGATTTGTTAATCTCGCAACCTGGAATTTTTACAGTCATGTAATATACGGGTGAACAACCCAAGAAACATTACATCATGCATATGAACTTCATGTGATCACTCATAAAACACATGAACTACTATTGGAGGGACTCATAAAGAACATTCCACACATATACTAAAACATGTGACACTTAAAATAAGCTAACACTTAACAAATCTATTACATTAACAATATAAAGTCTATAATAAGGACTAATGGTGTGAGACATAAGTGTTTAACAAACATGCTGACCCTCATGCACTTCACATAAACCATCAAGGACATGCAACAACTATAGGACATGTCACCCTGATCTTATGAAGTTCCATTGGAAAACTATTTGGGTCATAAAAATTCCACTAGACATGTCAAAGAAAGTCACAAGGATCCCCACAAGAAAGCCACCCAATTCTAGTGAATCATCATGTTCTCACCATTCAAGCCTTGTGATGTCATTCAAGAGTGTCCTGGGACCCATATGATGGAAAAGTTTCATGTTAGCTATGTGTAATAATTTCACCTATTTATGCCAACTAGATCTTGTGTTTCCCTCTTGACACGCTATCCAGGTCACAAGATTCCCTCGAAACATGTCAGCTAGGATATGTGACACCCTAAGAGACAAGTCACTCTAGCTCTAACATTCCCTCCATATGTGTCATCCAGCTCTTGAGAAGAAACTGGGGTAATTCATCTTGGTAATGTGACATCCTATTTAAAAGTCAGTCAAAAAATTTGATGGCATCCAGGACCAACCATCTATGTCTTACGATGTCATCTGAATAATCCTTCTGTTATCATGTGACAACCTTCAGACATGCCATCAATATTTCATGATATCCTCCATGAAAATCAACAAGATCATTCAATTTTATTGAGGACATTTCAGGTAGATAAAGTCTAATATATCGAGTTGGAAATCATGGTATGTCATAAATATAATCAATGCATGTGATGCAAGAAAAAAAACCAAGTCAACAAGGGAACTCTACCACAGAAACAGGTTTACACAGCCCCACACAATAAAAATACAAAAAAGTGCTGATAGGGGGGGTTGTATTTGTCATTTCTGTGGAAAGAATTTGAAAAATATACTTTTTAGTTCAGAAAACACTATTAAAAGTATCCCATTATTAGTTCCATTGTAGTGCTTCTAAAGGTACCCCCTTTATCAGCCTTTTTTAAAAGCATTTAAAAGTATGCCTATATTAGAGCTTGTTTAGAAGAACTCATACATACCCCCTTTATCATTATTTTTTACTAGAGCTTATAAATGGAATATTTAATAAAATTAATATATAAATATATAAATATATTGATATAAATATAATATATTAGTTATTAAAATGTTTTATATATGGTTATATAAGAAATTACAATTAATAAATATGATATTTAATGGAAATTGATTATAATATAAATATTTTTTTTAATTAAAAAATTTAAATTATTATTATGTAATAGTCATTTATTATCAATCTTCATATATAAAAATCAATAAATAATAATAATAGATCTAATATAATTTAAAAACATAACCCAAACATCAAACAACAATAACTTTTTCTTCGGGTGTCAATTTGGGCTCTACCACATATCAAATTAAAGCTTCCGACGAGCTCTATGCCCTAATGAATAGGGGTTTTCACATTTTTCTAGTAAAATAGGTCCCGAAAGGCCTCCAAAACCGAGTTTTTAGCCTTTACACCCTATTTTTTTATCATTCGGTGGATTTTCATCCTCGTTTAATGGGGTTTAATTGACCTTTTCATTGAAGACTCAATTTATTTTCAATGATTATACTCATTAGGATGTTATTACATTAAAATTTGGTCATTTTTCATAATGTGATATTATTTATAATTAGGTATATACACATATATACAAATTAGTATATATTTACACAAAAATATTAAATTTTATAAATAAATATGTAAACGTACTAACATATAAGATATAATTATAAATATATAGACCATATCTAAATACAAAAATATCCATTTTCTTTTAAATTAAAATATAGGAATATTTATATACCTATATAATGTGTATGCGTGTGTGTATTTGTGAATTCCAGTATTAACAAACTGATGTATATTATCTATATATTCTAATATATATGTATAAATATTAATATATAATAAATTTAAATATTTATAAATATGAATAATTATATTTATGGATACACATATACATTATATATATATAATAGGTCTGTGTGTGTATGTTGAATATATGAATATATATATATATTTATTTATTTATAAACACAATATTAGAACATATTTTATAAATATAATTACAAATCATCATATAAAAATATATTAATATAAAAATAAATATATTGATAAAAAATATAATAATATATAAATAAATAGATATAATTGTATATTATTATATGAATAAATATATACACATATAAATATAACCTGGTATATATATATATATATTAATATACGAAAAATTATATATATTAAAATAACTATATATTTAAATGTAAATATATATTATTATATGAATTATTATAATTATATATATTATTATATATATCATAAAATGGATAAGAAAATAACAAGGATGAGTGGTAAAGGTGCAGGCGCACAATAGAGAGGTATCGGGTGGAAATCATAGTGGAGGCAGGGGTGCATGTGTGGGTGAAGGGGGATACTAGCACTGTTAATGAGTGGTGTATATCCTAGAATTATAAAATGTGGTAGGGGTGTTCCTAATATTGTAAAAGGGGTTTGTGGCACTGATAAATGGTGTGGTATCAAAATTTTATTTTTAATTTCCTGATTTTTTTTCTTTTAAAAAATTAATTTTCTTTAACTTTTATCAGTGTTTTTATATTAGAACTTATAAAGGGACCTTTTATAAGCACTAAAAAAACTAATATAATTCCCCCATTATCAGTTGCTTTTTAGCACTGTAAAAATATGCCATTCATCAGTTCATTTTTAGTGCTGATAAAAGAGTCCTTTATTAGTTCTTTTTTAGCAATGATAAAAGGGACCCCCTGAATATCTATTATATTAATAGATCTTTTTAACACAAATAAAATTAATTTATAGAACTTTTAAAATCCATATTTTTAGTAGTGACATCCCAATATTTGATAACCTTGTCCATCCTCAAAATCTAATCACTGAATATAAGCTCAACATAAGTGTGTGAGCCTCAACCAAGGGAAGTATAGAGACACTCATTCCTTAAATTACCATGATACATAGGAAACCTCCACAAGGATTTAACTCTATATTAATCTTCCATGGGAATTCCTTGTTCATAAGTACCGCATCCATAATAAATGGCATTGATCATTGTTCATCACTTGTTTTTCACAACAAGCATTTCTCATGTGCGCTTATGGAGTTGCAATAAATCATATCATTTGTACCATAAAAAACTACCATGAATAGGGAAACATAGTCAAGTATGTCATGATAAAATAAAACTCCAAATGGATGTCTCAGTATATATGTCTTGTATCCATATGCAATGAAAATGATCATTTTTCATCCCCTGTATCTCACACCAAGAATAGCTCATATGAGTCAGGGAGTTTCAATAATCATATAATATGTGTTGTTACCCTCCATAAATAAAAGTCATCATGGGATTTTATAATTTTATGAATCCTTAGTTAATAAGTCCTGATTATAAGGTAAATTTCCACATGTAATCTTTGATAAAGTGAACTATGATGACTCTTATAATTTTCATTACAAGGATATGTTGGACTCCTTCCTACGGACCATGACCAAACTCAAATAGGCATTCACTGTAAGTGTATGTCCCATAATTTTTATGACACTCCAACTATCAAGACCCAATTATTCCCATGGGGTAATCACTCTGTTTCATCTATCTGCAGATTGAGAAATCATGTGAACTATGAGGACTCTGATACCTTCCATGACCAGGATATGTAGGACTCCTTCCTAAGGCCCAAGCCCGAACTCAAATGGTCACCCTCCTCATGTGTAATTCATTTAATGTTTATGATATTCTATCCATCAAGACCCAATAATTATTGTGTACTGATCATTATACCTCATCAATCAGTTGATTAAGAAATCAACTGAACTATGATGACTATGATTTTTTCTATAACCAATATATATAGGATGCCTCTCTAAGGCCTATGAAATATATTATATCTCCTTTGTTTTTCTTATTATATAAGTCTTACATCCATAAGATGAGATACTAATTACTTTTTATCTATTTTTCACACATCAATCATAGATATGATGGTGTTTGGAAATTTTGATAGTCATATCATTCAAATCACAAATTTCCACCATCCAGGGAAATGGAAATATGTAGGACCTGAGGGGAAGCATGATATAAAACTCCCCATATGAAGAAATCCACCTTGGGGATATTCTCAATGTCTTAAATGAACAAAGACAACTCTGATTCTCAACATAATCATGGTACATATGACATCTATATATGACTCAATCTTGAGTACTCAATGCCTCAGAGAACAAATATATTTCTTTACACAAATCATTAAGATTATTGGATTCTAAAAACTATGTTGGTTTAGATTGATTTAATAACCATGATATGTAAGATGCCTCAATACGTCTAAATCCCCTAGAAAATTAACCACCTCTTTGTGTGGAATCACATTACTTAGATCTTGGTTCGATGGCATCAGCACATAAGCAGCTTCTCATTATTGGGAAATGGATGAAGAACCACAGATACATAGAAATGGGTTCACTAATGAGATCCAAATCTTCTGTACAAGAAAGACACTTAACCCATGATTGTTTTGTTAGGATTATAAGTCAAGTATCAGGATTAAGAAGAGATTTGTTAAAGTACCTTAAATCCATAAGAGAGTCTCGTAGTATGAAACAATTCCCCCAAAAATTGTTTGATGAGACCAACCTCTAATCCTCTCGACCAATGTGATTCCCTAAGATATGTTGGTCCTAAAAACCCATGTGACCACTTTTCATTGGAAATAAATTCTATACCCAATTACAGAAGGCAGAACTATTGGGGTTTTCCAATAAGCGATGCAATTGTAACCGAATGTCTATGATTATGCATGAAATAAACCCACCACAATCAACAATCAGTCCAAACAAAACACACCTCTGCATGGGTTCGCTATCACATTATCCTCCTGATTAAACATAAATTATGAACCAGACATGAATCTATTAAATAACACAAAAATTAGGTTATTATTCATCATTGTATTTTTATTGAACCCAATATGAAAAAAAAACTGGAATGCCCAACATGGAACTCTGAAATGAAATAATTATAGTTTAATCATGCATCAAACAACATTTTCTCAAAATATAATCTTATATTTGATCCTCAGTGAAAGTGATTCTAACAATATAAGTCCATACTCACTTCGACATGTTTAGGAAATAAAAAAATGGATCACTAATAAATGGAAAATATTGTTAACCATGGATATCTGATTGAGAACATATTTCCAATGATATTTCACAAATCTAAAATCTTTTACCTTGATGTCTTCAGGACTATAGATACTAATCTCATCAACAGTATCCAAATTTAAGATAATTTCATCGTCATCTTGGGAATATTGTGGTAAATCAACTATGGATCCAACCCCTATGAGTCCTAAAGTGATCAAACATACCTGAATGCTACAATGTTATGTGGTGAAAATGATGGTGTAATAGTACCACTAGAGTGGTACAATCCTGACCATAGTGGATTCCCATACAGGTATACATGTATGGAAACCCTAGAGTCTGCATCACCCAAGGAAATCTATAGGTAATCCAATGGTTCTTATCACCACAACCAATAAAATTGTGCACTTATCCCAATAGCACAATATTAGTCTCTAATAATGGTGGCATAGGGAGTAAAATATTTCTCCCATCTAGTTCAAGTGTAACTAATGAAGGAACTTTTCATCCCCCATCACCAGATCTAACACACTAGTAACCACCAGTCACCTACTGAGGGTACCACCAGACATGCTACAACCTCTGATTACCATGTATGGGTAGTAAGAAAGACACATTAGTTGAGAAATTATTTGGATACCAAGGAGTGGGCTCATTTACCTACTCCTGATGAATAATTATTACATCATATTCGCATTTTAACCAGCAAGGAGGATTATATTACTACTCACATGAATCAAGTTTGTGGGTTTATTCCCAAAGAAGACATGGGGGAGGCTCATATCCCAACCCCCGTTCATGAATCCCATATCCATATTTTAATGGCATAAGGAGTGTATAAGTTATCTGATATCCCCACTTCAATCAAAAAATATCTTCCACTCTATAGTGGGGAGGGAAAATGTGTAGATGTATATCCATACACACACTTTTCTAAAATGAAAATATATTTTAGAAACAACTAATGACCTCTTCCAGAATATTCTGAAATTGGTATAGATAATGAAATAGGTGCATACTCATATCCCAAAATCTACGGATGATCAATACTCTGATCATTACAAACAAGTGGTTGTACTATATAAAGCTCAAATTCATTCTCAAATCTAGGAGGGTTATCAGTATATTCTGATAAAGAATGAGGTTTTAGATCAAGATCAAACACCCATTCGAATTGGGTCTCACTATGTGAGAGTGGAACATTTCATGGTATATGGGAACATTCCTATAAAATATGTCATGTTTCATAATCCAAAGGCCCATTATCGAGCTCATATCCCCATTCTAGTCAGAGATCACTATGCGAGAGGGGGGAAGACATTTGATAGGCTCATATTCCTATCATATATGACCAATTCCATACTCCAAAGGACTAGGATTGAGTATATATCCTAATTTTGGATGGGTTTGACCATGTGATAATGGAACAACACTTAGGGAAGGAACATATTATCATTAGTGAATATACCCTGCATATTCTAGTAGACCACAGATGCCAGGTACATATTCCTACTTCTACTAATGAGCAACTACACCAGCATCATTATGAAGAAATATGGGAGGAGGCTCATATCTCTTATCCCATTCTAGACGTCCATCATTATAGTCTGGTGGGAATTCTTATTCAGAATAGGCTTGTATTTTGATTCTAACTGGGTCTCACCAGGGGAGTACAACACATGCCTCAATTCATGCTCATATTCCTAACATGAATGACCAGCGGCCTATCCCAAAGGCTCAAGATTGTTCTCATATTCTCATCATGAAGATGAATCACCATGTGAAAATTTCACATTCCTTGGTAAAAGATTATATTCCTTTCAATAAGGAATTATCTTATTGGAATATTCTTATAATTTCATAGTAGCTCATGTGTAATCCCATAGCACCAGACGGTTATAAGTAATTTCTTAAAACCATAATATAGAATGCACATATTCAAACACAATTCAAAAAATAATTTCAACATATTTCATTCACAAATAATATGGAAACAAATATTCCTAATCTACACAATACCAGTGTGCATGAGTTTGTTCAAGAAACACTCCAAACACTACAAGATTCTATCAACTATTAGATTGATGTAGAAGAAGTTCATTACTACAATAGTCCTCCTCATGGTAGTATATAAATGTATTTCATGAACTATACTTCTAAAAAACATTATGGTTAACTTCCCCACATTGATATCACCCATGAAAAATGAAATCCTTCCCTTTCCCAGACACCTCAATATAGAGGGTTTTCTGAAACTCTAACACCTTCATATAGAGAGTTACTTGAAACAACAGGGTCAACTATATATGGTCCCCCATCAAATTTCAATATCATTCCAATCCCATTAATGGGATACCTTTAATATCATCGTTTATTGTATGGTTAGTTGGAGTCATGTAACTAAGATGAAGTGGATTCATAAATAGAAATATATAGAGAGTTATCCAGAAACCACCTCCTCCTCATGATCAGGCCCCTTGACACTTCTGACTATGAGATCATAGATGATCTAGAAAAGCTTTTCATTCCTTATTTAAACCATAATATTTGGGCAACTAATCAACTAATGATTTCTTGACAACTCCTTTTTTCTGGATATGATTATTGCCTTTAGGTAATCAAGATAATTTTTTGTCAACATGACATGGCCACTATCACTAAGGGCCATGATCCAAAACCGGAAAATAAACGAATGACTATGCAATAAGGTTACCTCCATAAAATCATGTCCCATTGGAAAATGATATCTAAATCACTATCATGAAACATTATTTGAGGATGGGAAACTAATGGATCATTACACCCTATCTCTCCCCTAGAATAATATAACCCATCATATATAGCATCCTATAATCTTATAGCCTATAGATATATCAGTGGACTAGGTAACAATCGATCCAGTTGGTCTCAAAAATGGAATTACCCCACATAAATGATTCCCATTCATCATGAAAATAGTGTTATTTTAGAGAAAACATATTTGAAATTGGTCCTTCAAATCTGTGATATTTCACTTCAAAGACGAATATTAAAGACGCAATCACAAGGACAAATTATTATTATGAATGGTTCTCATCATGGGCCACCATTGCACATATATTCTACCAAGAAATAGTTACAACATATCAAATGGTCCATAGTAGAATCTTTAATAGAAACTTTCATGGAGTGGACAAAGACCACCAGGATGGGGTAATATCTACCGGTGTATCTACCAATCGAATCGTTATTTCCTAAGAGGATTCAGGACATATCGTCATCAGATTAAAAAAACCAGCACGCTGGTATGGGAGAATTTATACCTCAATCACCTTCACCAAGTTCATAATCCCCTGAGAGGGTCTTATGGAAATTAGTGGTTATTCTATATCACCCCCATCCCACAGGGAGGGGGAATTTAAATCATGATGTTCAACTTGGGATTCACCAAATCTTGAACATGAATAATTGGATCCTCAATAATAGGACCAATCAATGAAAATTATGGATCTAAATTACCCCCAACCCATAGGTCTTGGGGAATTTTCACCATCATCATCACTATATAGAGAATCACATTTCTCTAGATTGGGTGGACAAGATCAGTTGTTCGTATCCTACCCATTCTTCCCTTCCAAATACAAACCACTATTATTTAGAGCTCATTCGGTGATCATGAAAAAATGTCACTCATGTTCATTACTCATAGGTCAATACAAGAGGAACATACAAAAAATGTGATCATAAACTTCCTGGTTCACAAGGCAAAATATCCCAATATGGTTGAGGGTTGAAAGAATGACTATGATGAAGGTAGTAGAAAATTATTCTCTCAAATCACAAGTAATGTAAAAACAACCATTACACATTATGATTCTATGAATTTCATTATTTCCAATATGGAAGACATTTATAACCAATAAAAAATTATAGAGGCCAACAACATATAAAATATACCCTGAGAGGAGGGTGATTTGGATAGACAAAACAAGGCCTCAAGAACCCGGAACTAGTGAAGTCTCCTTAATCTAGAACCTCCACCTCCATATAAGAGAAATAACAAGGAAAATGGTAATTCTCTGGCCACAACCCAATCACTAACCAGAAGTGTTATGGTTCCTTCCTTGGATAAATAGCTATCACAATATGTGCGTGAAATAAAAACTCCCTGGCGTATTAATGAGGAGATAAATAGGGGAATATCCCTGCTGGGTATTGTCTCCAAGCAGAGATTGATATCCCTCTCCCATAAGAGACGATCCTCCAGAAAATGAATCATATGAGAATCAGGAAAGCTCCGAATCTAGGCATCCACACAATATATATGAGGATGTTAAAAAAGGTCTTGACCTCCCTCCATTGTGTTGATAGCCTCTCCCTAATTAGTGAAATAATTCATTCCTATGGTGAATCAATAATTAATAGAATATGAAGGTGTCAACACCTCATAGACCCTCTCCCAATCAATTTAAATGGGATACGGCTTTGATAGTAGTCCCACTTTGAGTTATTTGATATCATCAAGACCCTAGGTGCTCGAATGGAAGACATAGAAGGGTGGAATGAACCTCCAAATCTTGAGATAAATATATACCTTTATTGGGTAGATGAATCTTTTCCTTCACCCAATATTGAAAATCATACATTCTCTACTTTTGATGGTGCATCCAATCCCCAACAACATCTCACACACATCGTATCCCAATGTGTTCTGATGATGGGCCCTCAAGATCTACTAGAGTGAAAATAGTTGAGATGTTTTGTAAAGACTCTAAAAAGGGTAGAACTCTTTTGGTATAGCTATCTACTAGCTGGATCCATTGTAGGATGAGAAGAAACACATCATCTAGTTCATTATCAGTTCATCTCCATACTAAAGAAAATGGAAATCATCGACCAAATGAACTATAAGGAACATGAAAATGATAGGCCATATAACATCATAGATAGGTGAAATTTTTAACCTTTTCACTCAAAAACCCTCCCTAATATGTGAAACTATTAGAAATCGTTGCTGAAAATACCATGGATATGTTGTAGATACCACATATTCTAATGAAATGTCTATCTGTATTCCATGATTTCTAAAAATTGGCCTAATGTATTGAATATCAATTCAGCAAGAGCAATCCAAATCTCAAATAATGCGCCCAACATAGAGTAAAAGGTCAAGCACATTATAAGCTATAGTTATCACTCTCAAAACTAGCATCATTGCCCATCCATGCACCTAGGCAGGTCTAAAAAAACCATCCACATCCCGTCGAGTAGAATCAATGACAAAATTGCCCTTAGCCATAAGCATAGAGAAAACAGGGTAGCCCTAGATTTTCGGAATGGATTAACATGTAATACATGTTCTGAAATGAATAATTTTGGGATTTTTTCTTGGAATCCACAGACAATAACCCACTCTAGCTCCCACAACCTATGAATCCTGGTGAAGTCAACCTCACCAACATTCCCAATGACTTCCCTTACCGTAGAAGGTTAGGTCATAATATCTGATACTTCTTTATCTTCAAATAAATCCTTCAAGGAATTTTATATTCTAGATAGGTTATTCAATATAACTCCTTAGAGCAGGTTTTCTTCATAATCATTGTACAGTCAGAATAAGATGATGGTATTCAAAATCTTTGACACATGCGTGTGTGGAAGTTCGACAACTGGATGACTTAGAAAAAAGTTGATAGAGCTCAAGAAACCCCAAGATAAAAGCTATGTATAACTTAAATAACTCCACGTCCTATGCAGGTAACATTATATTTTCCTACCAAAGGTGGGTGTGACTATCATAATTAGGAATAAACAAAAGTGGAAGGGTTATATTCTACTTTATAGTGAGATATGACTCTTACAGATTTTTTCCATGTTACATCGTAAGAATGGTCACCACATCACCAAATGTAATCCTCATCATAAGAAGATATCATATTTATTTATTTCAATGTGATATACTTTGAAAACCCATTATCTAATGATTAACATGCCAAAAATTTTATTTTCCCGCTCATCACTAGGCAATGGGATCTCGCATTCATTGGAACTAACGATACATGGGACAACATGGGCATGGTCAGACCAAATATATAATTCAAATATCTATAAAAGATTTATTTTTTTGCTAATGACCTTATGAATGAACTTCAAAAATCCTAGAATATACATGGAGGTGTCTCAAAATCCACTGACAGTCATCCACACCCCATTATTGTGCATGACCACATAGTAGGGGTTCAATTCTTTGATCATCCCAGACAATGGGTAAGGCCTCCACAACTCACCCCACTGTAATAAGATGCATCCACAACCTTTTTACAATCTCCAATACCATATACACCAAATAAATTATTTTTTTTCCACATGTCTAGGAAAAATCTCATATCAATAAATGATGACTTGTGGCACAAAAATAAATCATTATGAAGTACCTCTATATAGTCTCATATAATATCTCAATCATTGATGTGCTTCATCTTTCAAAAGAACTCAGGGAGTCACTCATTGAAGCTCACTGCATCCCATAAGAGTTCAATATGAAAGTCATTGTAAGTAAGGTTAATCAAGTGGATTCGATGACATTATAATTCCAAGTCCCTATCTTGTTCACTAACCGGGATTAGGAAGAGGTCATCCAATTGAAAATATGGATTTATATGTTTTAGGAATGATCAATAATGTTGATGTCTAAAGGGATATGATTGATAACGGTTACATGATCAATCTCATCCTGATTTTAATGCTTTAATATCATGGATATTATATAGGGGACATATCTCCCACAAAGCTAACCATTCATGGGTATGATAATCATGAGAAAAGTCCTCTCGGAATGATTAGACTCAATGCTTATATTAGAGAACTCACATATGAATATGAGTTTATGGATATCCAACAAGACATCGCATACTATTTCCTAGTTGGAAGACCATAAATATATAGTAACTTTCTGGTACCTTATATATTCCATAAGTGTCTAAAATACCCCATTGAATGATGAGTCAGCATATTAAATATTGACAGTTCCACCTTTAATACATTCAGCGCCACATATTCTGAAGTATATTTCAATAAGAGGGTAGTCATGAAAACAACGGAGGATGATGATATAAAAGTTGCAACCCCCAATTTATTTCTGATTACCCCTGTGAATCCCTAGAGTATGCTCGACTATGACTATATGCTCTCCATAGATCTGGTAAATGTAATAGACATAGTCCTAGAGGTCTAATACCTTTTTATCCTCAATGACAGTGTAAAATAATGTCATATCTAGTATCTCTCTATAATAACTCATATGTTGGGGAATGATTATGTCTCCTCATAGCGATTCTCATGCCTTGATAGTGATGGAGAAGCCCAGATGTTCCCATATTTATTTGAAAATATCTCCATAGGCTCAGAATGTGAAGAAAATGATGAAAACCTCAAGAACAACCCTCCTGTATTCACGGAAGGTGACTCCACCACCATCTATGACCCCAAGTAGAAAAACCTAATAAATTAATAATACCCTTGGATAACATTGGTTAGTTCCACCATTCCCCTAAGAGAGAAAGTTATTTACATTTCATTTCTAAAGTAACATTAATATGAGTTCACATGAAACAATACAAAATGTTGTGACTAAATCAAAATCTGGATACAAACCTTTTCATCATAACCAATGAGAATCATGTCTTCAATAATGTATCCAAGAATATTTACCCCTCTCATACCACTAATGTATTTGCTGAAGTTAAAAAAGTGATCAAATCCACCTTTTTCCATGTAGGGAAATACCCGATATGGCTTTCTAACATCATCCTCATAAAAAAATGAAGCGTAAAATTAGGGTATGTATTGATTGTAGATACCTTATTTTTCACTAACAAAAGGATTATTTCACATTTCCCAACACATAAATCTTGATCGATTCAATTTCTAGTTTTCAAACCAATTCATTCATGGATTGGTATAGAGGATATAATCAAATAAAGATGGTCCCAGAAGATGTGGAAGCCAATACCTTCAATGCACCTCTAGGGATATTTTTCTATAAGTTCATTATATTTGTGTTAAAGATCTATAAAACCACATACTGGTGAACCATGCATCAAATCTTTAAGAAATTTTGATTATTGATAGCCTAATGTTATGTTGATGCCCAGCTTGTTAAATCTTGACAGTGAAGTGATCACTTCATGGATCCTCAAACAGCCTTTGAAAATATACATCATCCTGGATTGAAGATTAATCTTTTGAAATGAGATTTTGGGGTACCATTATGAATGTACCTTGGTTTTCATGTATGCCACTATGTAATAGATATTGATTTACTACTGTTATTTTAGCAACAACACCTCTTAGAAATATCAATGAACTGAGGGGGCTCCAAGGGAACCTTTCCTACATTCAATGATTCAATGAAAACCTAGACAAACAATATCACCACATAAACATGTTAATAAATAATGTAATCACCTATTAATGGGATTATGACTTCCAAAAATCGTTATAAAATCTTAAAGAATATCCACTACACCCACCAGTTTTTATTCCTTAGGTGGAAGGGAGTCCACTCATATTATATGTGGCCACCATATAAAATGCATTGAGTTCCCTCATCACATAGAAAAATGTTGTGGGGATAGAAAATAGTCTCTACTAACATAGTATGATAAGGTTAGGTACTGAGACCAGATTCTATGATGTTCAGAAGAACGTCCTTGCGCTCATCTTCCTAGTGAAAAAGATGAGTCATTACATACATCATCATGAATTCTATATAGTCTCTAATATAAATCCTCTCAACCAACTCCTTACCTCAATTTGAAAAATAAACACTTATCTTGATGGAAATTCGTTCTATAGAAATATGTCATTCAGTTTGTATCGTAAAATTCAATGAAATAACATACCCTGGTTAATTTACTCATCGAATATACTACAACAATAAATACCTCAAATAACACATATCTTCCATATGATGAGGTCTTTTATTCCAATGAAACTCCCTAGACACGGGATATGTACTTTGATGTAACCTCTAAAAGTCATGTTGTAAAAATGATGGAAATCATGAGGCTCAATCGTGGTGGTTTATGGATTGTATTTTTCACATTAAACAAAGCAACTTTTACCTACTCTTTCTCACTATCCATATGTAGCAATAAAAATGAGGCTAAATACCAAACCCTCAACACTAGGTTGTTATTTTCCCTACAGCTGCACATAGCCAACATGTATATCAAAGGGGATTCAAAACATGTGATAAAGTATAATAACAATTAATATTCCAAAAAAATGAATAAATGTCGCCTCTCACTGGATATGCCATAGGATTGATGGAAAAAATTCTATTTTGATTCCATACTACAACATATTCCCTGATCATAGAATTATCACATCGATGCATTGCCTATGAAAACATTGCCTTGTATGAACCTGATTAGAAGTAAGAAATATTCTATATCACACATCAAAGAACGGTTTCGTCAATTTTCATATATGATATGTATGAAATAAATTATGTCAACACTTCCCATAATCATGATGAATCAATGACCACCCCTTCATAAATCAATTCCATAATAATTTTTCTTTAAAATGTGACTCTCCCAACAGACCTAGCTAGAAGGGAACAAATTTGGTGTCTTGAAGTGGACATAACCTTACATGATGGTCAAAATGAGTGGAAATCCTGATATAAGTGAGGCTTTGATGGAATAATCCTTATATGGATAATAAAAGGAGATATCCTTTCCTTCATGGAGAAGTCCACATGGGCTCTTGTGGTGACCATAAATCTAGGACTTTTCTCTCCAACCAAATCAATTGGATGGGATATTACTGGAAAAACATGACACAAGACTATGTGGAATTCACCAAGAATTGTTATGCATTCCAGATTAATGAAAACTTCTTCCATTAGACCTCAAAATTGCTACATATAACTAAATATTCATGGTTGTTTTTCATTAAGGGAATGGATGTTATGGGTATGTATTTCCTAGCCATATATAAGAAGATCAAGTACATCCTTACTACTAAAGATATATTTTAAAAATGGGATAAGTCCACACCCCTTATGGAATTTGAGATAAAGAATATCATTAACTTCATTATTTCCCATATCATATCCATGTTCAGGGTCCCTCATACAATATTGATATGAAATGACACCATCTTATTTTTCATGGAGTTACAGAAATAGTACCAAGATTACAACATTTAGACCAATCACTCATCCTGCTATCATGAAGTGAAAAATGGATAGATATATTCAATCTATAGGACTCCTTAAAATATACTCCAAATAATAGTAAAGAAGGATAATAAATCATTTTTGGAAAATATTATCCCTGCTTTATAGGCCTACCTCACCACATCATGTACTCCAACATAGGAATCACTATACTCAATGGTGTAAAGGACCAAGTTATTATTGCCCATGGAGGTCCAGTTCCTTTTATATAAATATCCATTTTAAGAAATGTCTCATGTGATGAATAATCACAAAATAGGTTGGTTGAATCAGAGTGACTCCATGAAAATAGGTTACACACCGCACAGAACATGGAAACCCATCATAATCATATCATGTGATCTGTCAATAAGAAGGTTAACTTCTATTCTTTCCTCCAATGAGAGATGATATTGGCTCTCAGAAACTTTATAATACTAGGGAAGAGTCCTATGAAGATGGAACCAAAATGGGAAGGATCTTACATCATATATATGGTCTGTCATAATGGATCCTAATCATTGGCCACCACAGATAGGGAGCATGTCACACCCCCAATGAATGCAATATTTCTCAAGAAATACTATGCATTGCTATCACCAAGAACATCTCATCCTACTTACATGATTTTAAACTATATGATCTCATCATGGACACATGAAATTAAACTATATGATCTCATCCTGCCATTATGATGTTAAACTGTATGATCTCTTCCTTAAATCTTGATGTTAAAACTGCACTGAAAAATTCCTAATAGCAAGACATCAAACTGCATTGTAATGCCTCAGCCCACGATGCTCGGAGATAGTTAATTTTTTTATTACATTGGCATGATTACAAGGAATAAATTCCCAATAGTCAGATCATTTTAGTCATCTTGATAAACAATATACATAATTTAAATTGACATTATATTTAAAAACTAAAATATAAAAAATTCCTCTGTCATTCAATTAATCCTCTTAGTGTAACCATATATATCATATTGAAAAAACATCTTCATATCCTCAAAAAAATCATACATAATGGGTGATATCTAATGCTCAAGAAGGGTATGTGTAAAATGAAACTTATTAAGAGTAATGAGTATGAACATTAATTTAACTTTTATAACTAAAACACAAGCCATTTAATCATAATATTGAGCATAATATGGCAATAATGATGGAAGATTATATAATTCATTAAAAATAATCATATGATCTAGAAAAATAACCATGATTATTCTAAAAGTTGAATAATTGCATAAAATATTGATAAGTAATCTCATAATTAGATAATTAATAATTTCATACATCATAATCATATCATCAAGTCTTCGGCCATGACACTATACATAAATGTGTAAAAACCAAAACTAGTTTGTCTCATGAGATCCACTAATGCATTGAGGGGATATAGCGGGCCCCACTAGTCACTTACTAAGTACAGTGCATTCCTCCATAGAAAGATGTAAAAAATTACCAATATAAACATTCATCTTGAAAAACTTTCATATAAATGTCAACATTTTAACCATAAACAATTAATGGTATAAAAATAGCACATCTATGGTCAAACTAATCATTAACCCTTCAATACAATATGATAGATTGTATCAAATTAAATCAACCTCAAGAAAGTATAATATCCAATGAAGTATGTTTCCAAAGATGAAAAGACTCTAAAAAATCATTATAAATTTATTTAGAAAAATACCCATTTTTACATTGAAATCATTTACTCAAAATGCAAGAATTTATAAATGAATACATTTAAAAATACATTTATGAACAAAATTTTCCAATACCACATTTAATAACATGATATAAATTATAGAATTAAAATTTTATATCAGTTTTGTCATTATAAATAAATCCATAAAACCCATTTTGAAAACAAGTTCATGAATGAGAATGATTTAGAATAATAAATCATAAAAACATTTAAAATGATTATTAGTGAAAGAATGCTTTAGATAAAACCTTTTTATATTCAATTCAAAAAAAATTGATTGAATTTAAAAATTGAAAAAAAAATTCTTTATAATCCTTTATATCCATATAAATAAATATGTAAAATATTATCATGAATGTTCAAATACAGAAAGGATTAAATTTTTTCACATTCAAAGTGTGTGATGCCGTTTTGAACATTTCAATTGTAATATACATTAATTAATACATTTAAAATACATTAAATAACATTATAATGGATAAAATAGGGATATTAATTATCAATGTATCTATATATACTCCTTATAAATCAATAGAGGTCCATATCATCGAGAAATATCTCAATGAAAGGGGATTGGGATGAAATAACTTACCTTGTGTTTTGATTTTGGAGAACATATTTTAACCTCCGATATAATGGTTTTAAAAATGTTATTAACTTACTATATAAATTTATTTATATTTATAATACCATATATTATATTATTATATTATCTTATCACATATTTGTTAAATAAAATTTTGTTATTTCCATTGATTCAGGTGTTAAATGCTTCATTTTGTTAAGCATATTTTTTCTTGTAAGTCATATCTCATATCGATAGGATATATTTTCTTCATATCCAGAATGATATTATGTTCATAAAATTATATTTATTCATCATATAAATTTCTATAATCATTCTTAAATGGTTATCTTGTAGGATAAATCTCATCACTTCCTGGAGACGGTAGACCATACGTACGCACGAGCGACTGTATCATTCTGTAATGGTAAAGTGGTAATGAATTAGATGATATATTAATTATAAAAAATAAATAGAATTTCATATATATTATTTATATCCATTATATTCATCATTATAGCCATCCTAATAAATTATAAATGAAAAAAATCACAACACGGTGTGGTGATGGTAAGTCGTACATACACACACATAGAGATATTGTTTTTCATAGGATGGATAAATGGTGAAATATGGTTTTCAAAAAATCATAGTAACATCACATAATATATATGATATTGTATTTATTATTTTAGTATGGTAACAACATAACAATACGAAGTAATAGATGCATACAACATTAATGATTTGGTAAGACAATTTCCTCTTCATTGATGGACTTCTTTTACATCTCCCCTTAGGAACACTAAGGGAGGTATTTTTGAAAGACTGGGACCTCCAAAACAAATCTAAGAATGTTTGGAGGATAAACGGATAGTTTTTTTTCAAGATATAAGGCTCAAATATGTGTGACTAAGTAAAATAAGAGGTTTTTTTATAAGATATGTGAGGGGAACTATTGGTATCCAGTGAAATATTAAATTAATTTAAATTGATTCGCAATTTAAAATAGTTCAAAAGTGACTTATTTAAAATATAATATTAATATTTCTCAAAATACTGACATAATTTGATTTTTATACATGTTTATATCACAATATTAACGTTATCCTTTGTCTTTAACCCTTAGTTATACAGATTAACTTTTACCGTGACAACATCGAGTTTTATGCTCTGGGGTTAGTATAGTTACAATAAAATTCCAAACTAACAAAAAATGGATAATTGATGACTTGTTTACCCTTATTATAGTTATTTGGTGGAATTATATATTATTTTAATTTTCTATTATTTAATAAAATATTATTTATCATAAATAATTTTTTCTATCAATTCTGATACTATTCATTATATATCTATTTAAAATATCATAAAAATATGATAAATTTAAAAACACTTCTAATATATCACTTAATATATTAGTTTATCTATAAAATTCTTGTAGGTCATTAGTTATTTTAAATTATATTTATTTTAATATTTATAATATCATTTATTTGATATTTCAATTAATTAAACAATTTCAATATCATTATTATGCCAGACATTAATTAAATTATTTATAATTAAAAAATTAAAAATATTATAAAGATTAATATAAATCTATAATATGTTAAATTAATATCTATAGAACATTATAACCATGTATTAAAATTGTAATACTTATTAAAAATATGACTATGACATTTTTGACTTATCTTTAAATAAAAAATTATAAATATCATATTCATAATAAATTGGATTAAAAAAGTTATAATTTCGGTATAAGGTTTAGTTTGAACAAAAATCACTCATGTAATGAAATTTGAGAAATTTTTAGATTTACTTAAAAAGAATATAATATTATTTTCACCTTTAATTACCTGATTTATCATTATGAGTGATAAATAAAAATTTTAAAAAGATACAATATATATTATTCAAAAAATCATTTGATCATATTAAACTCTAAATATCTTATTAATTACGAACATTTATGTCTTTTTTTTCCAAATTCAACTCACATAAATGGATAAATTTTATTTTATGATAATCATGTAGTTGTGGGGAAAAAGCGGGTAAAAGGGAAATTAAAAAGGACAATATATTTTTCATATTTAAATTAAAAATAAAAAATGATTCCAATGACCTACATAGAATTTATATGTTTATTATTGGCCTATACTGACATTAAAAATATATTTAAATTGTAATAATTATTTAAACAAACGACCGGTTTTTTATCTATAATTTAGTATTTTTCACTAATCCTCAAATAATGAATCTTCTCTGAAAATTACAAAAAACACCCTATAATAATTTAATAATTAAATATTATTAATTGAAAAATATTGGTTTTTATGCATAAAACATGGTTAGTTCTTACCATATTCCCATAAAATCTATTATATGAATATAAAACATTTGTTATAGAATATATAACATATATTTTTCATTAATATCAATCACTAATTTAAATTAATTAATTTTATTAATATAAGACGCCTTTGGAAGCATAAAAAAATTATTCACTTTTTATTTAATTGGTTTATATTTTCATTTTTAAATAATTGGTAATCATTGAATTCATATTATATTTGTGTAAACCATATATTTTTATAATTTAGTTAATATTGTCCATAAAAAATAATTTAAAGTGTTGTTTATATCTTATTACATTAGATAATAATATTTTAATAATAGTTTGTTCTTCGGTAATATACAATCTTCCATATAATGAAAGCTATCAAAGAATGTTTCTCTTACATGTAAGGCAATACATATCTATTTTGTATGAATTAAATGCTATAGAATGTCTTAAATTTATTAAAAAAGTAAAATATTGTATATTATTGGGGTGTTACATTCTCCCAATCTTAATTAAAATGTGTCCTTCCAATTTAAAATTGGGCATGGTAATCATCATATTGATATATGAAAATACTATTGTTGAATAACCTACATCATAAATTGGGTTAATAAAATATTCTATTAATAAGAGAGAATTTTATGTTCAAAGGAATCATGGAATACCATATAACTGCGTCTCCAAGTAAAAGAACATTAGTGGAATGTAGAAATATGTACATAGGTTAAAAGAGTTAATACTTTTAGAGAGCGGTTGAGGCCTTCAGTCAACAAAATTGAATGATAAATAAAAATTTGAGGGCCTAAAATACATAAATATATGATGATATAAAATAACATCGGTTGAAAAAAAATATTAACATTCTATAGATATTTTTTCCTATAGTTAACGAATTAGTTTACTAAAAAATGTAATGAAATATAATTACATGATACATTTATGTTTCGTAAATACAATATTGTCCTTTGGTTGTTCCTTGAATAATTTACACTTCATTTCATATCACAAGTTTCACCATAGGGTGAAGTAATACATTATCCTTGATATACTTTTACAATGATAAACATAAACAATTTCATAAATGGTTATCTTTTTTAAAATTAACATTCCCTTAATCATTCCCCAAAATAAAGTGATCCATATTTCTCACATTCCAAAAATATGAATTCCTTCATAATTTATTATTTTAAAATCTAGTAGTAAATTTAAAAACAAAAAAAACAATATTGAAAACATGTATTCTTCCTTATTCCTTAAATAAATCATAGATGGTTGGATATAATCCTTAAATCCGGAAATTATTTATTCTCCGCCAATGATAGAATAAACCACTTTGTCGAAAAATCATTATTCTGTTCCAAGATAGTCAGCACATATTCAATTATAGTTAAACAAATCAATAATTTATTTATAGAATCATCATTTTATTTGAATTCGGAACAAATTAAGGATAATATTTCCTTAAATTATGTGATATCAAAAAAAACTTTTTTATTGAATATCATTTCTTGGAACCATTCATCATATGATCACAAATCATAATCAGAAAAGTACTGTAGTAAAATCTATATATATTCTATAATTAGTATAACTAGTTCACAATTGATAAAATACTAAAATGACATGATTCTTGAATCAAATCATAATTCCATTAATCATTAATCTTCATCTGTATTAGTAGCATTATCTTAACCCTGATACATTGTCCTCATTTAGGGTATATTCTTTTGATGCATGAGACATTTATTTTCATATATTCAAATAACATTGTAGATGAATTATTTAATATTAGAAACTTTTTTCTTATACTTGTAGTCCCATACATGGTGGCCTTTCTCTGTACACTTTTAGAAAAATATCATTCCTTTTAATCATGTACCGAGGTGATTATTTAAAAAATTATTACATATGGGAAAATAGTTCTTTCACTTCTTCCATCAATCCATATTTTTCATAGTTTTCTCATTATTCTTGTGTATCCCTTCAAATAAATAATATATAGAGCACTGTTTACCTTTCCAATTATCACATTATACTATGTATTCAAATGAAAAGAATGATTGGGAGACTATTTCACATGAAAATATTTTCTTAAGACCATGAAAGATATGTTCCTTCATACTCTATAGATCACGTGAGTTGGAGAGGTTCACATTCCTTCTTATTGGTTCCCTTTATTAATGAATACATACACTAGGTTTGATCATATCATAATGTACAATCCTAAAACTATTAAAATAATAATCATAAATTGAAAATATTATGCCTATGTAATATATTAATCATAAACATCATTTAATTGGGTACATGTTTAAATTTAAATCATTGATAATAGTTGGTAAATAAAATAAGAATTATAATAAACATATCAACCAGGTTTTTTAAACTGGGTGAAAATTAATTTCCATTTTCATGTACCGGATTACGTTGAGTCTGGACTGGCACACCTTGTCAGAGTAGTTACCTATAAGTATATCTATTCCCAAACCCCATTTACCTGTATTATCCAAACATGGATGTATTTTTAGGAAGGCCCACATAATCTATAATTTACCAAAATTATAGGATGTTCATCTATAATTATCAAAAAATTCTATGTGGGGGTTATGCTTCCATAATTTTTTTTCCTAAATATAGTTCCTAAGGATTCTACTAAACTTCTTTGATACTAACTATAACACCCTGACCCCAGAATCCTAAAGCTGGTAAATTATTTAATTATGTTGGAATGATCACAAGAAATAAAGTTATCAAGTACCGATTCAGTTAACAGTCATGGTTAACTATATACATACTTTAATTCATATTACATTTTAAAACATAAAATTCCCAAATAAAATATTTTTGCATGACATTAATACCCTTACTGTAACCCTTAATATCAAACTCAAAACACTTCTTCATATCCTAGGGAAAAATAAAACATATGAAATTGATGAGCTCTAATTTTCAGTAAGGGTAAGTATACAAAAGAATATATTATGAATAATAATCATAAAAATTATGTCAAGGTGTATAACTTAATCACAATCCATTTAGACATAATCTTGAGCATTATATGGAAAGAATAAATTAAAATCATATAATAACTTATAAATAATCATATGAGATAGAAAAGATAACCATGGATATTATACCATTCTAATAATCACATGGAATATAAATAACTAATCTCATAAGGAGGGAATGCAAAATGTCGGACGTTATAAAAATATCATCAAAGCTTTAGCCATGACACCAAATTTAAATGGGTAAAATACAAAACTATTGTGTCTCATTAGATCTTCTGATGCATTGAGGGGATATAGAGAGCCCCTCCCTTCACATACTATGTCCAATGCATTCCTCTTTTGAAAGGGGTAAAACATAACCAACATAAAAATTCTTATTAAAAAATTATCATTCTAAATGTGAACACTTTAACCATAAACCAGTAATTGTATAAAAATGGCATATTCACAATCAAACTGATCACTAACCATTCAATTCAATATGATAGAAAGTATCATAATAAATCAACATAAATCAATCATAAGATCAAAAAATTTATTTTGACAAATAAAACATTAATACAAAAGAGATACCCCTTTTTTGTTTAAAATCATTTATTTAACAATCATGCATTTATAAAAGAAAACATTTGAAAAAAGATATTTTTATTCAAATTCTCACATAAAACATTTAATAATTTTAGAAAAACTTATAAAAAGGGTATTTTAACTTATTCAAGTGATTATAAATAAATCTAGAAAAACTATTTTATAAAAAAATGGACATGAATGAGAATGATTTAAAAGAATAAATATTAAAAAACATTTAGAATGATATTTTAGTTATAATGTGCCTTAGATAAAACTGTAAATGATTCCATTGAATATTATAAATGAAATTAATAATATACATAAATGAATTTTATAATCGTAATATATATATATATAACTAAATATCTAAAATAATATCATGAATATTGAAATGGATAAGGGATTAAATATTTAAACATTCAAAGCATCCCATAACACTTTGATCATTTTAATCATAATCTAAATGAAAGAATAAATTAAACAAAACATTAAATTACATGATCATGGAAAAAATATGGATTTAAAATGTAATAGTAGCTGTATATAAGCATTATAAATGAATAATGATGCATATCGTCAAGAAATTCATTAATGAAATGAGATTGAGATGAAATCCCTTAGCTTGCATTTACTTTTTGATTAAGGCCTTTTAAAATCATGTATAATGATTTTAAACATGTTATTAATTTATTCCAGAACCATAATTGTATTTATAATACTATATATGATATTATTATATTATATTTTCACCCATTTGAAAATAATATATCATTATTACCCTTGCTTTGGGTATTACCTCCTTCATTTTCTAATGCTTGTTTTTTCATGAATGTCTTGTTTCATAAGAATATGATATATTTGTTCGATACAAAGATTGTTATTCAGTTAATAGATATTTTATTTATTTATTGTATACATTTTTATAATGATTATTTATTGGTTATCCTGGAGGATGAATCTCATCACGTCATGAAAACGATAGGTCATACCTACGCACGAGTGAGGGTATCATTCTGTAATTGTATAAGTGAAACTAAATAGCTAGTATATTTATTATAAATAATAATTATTATGTAATATTTATTATTTATATCCTTTATATTCATCATCATACCAGTAAAAATAATTTAGTGATGAAAAACTAATTACACCATAGCGTGGGGATGGTAAGTCGTACGTACTTTCACAAGGTGGTATTGTTTTCTGTAGGATGATAAAAGGAGGAATATAGTTATTCAATAACAATAATAACATATCGGTATATATATGATACTATATTTATTAATTTTTTATTGAAAAAACATATAATGAGTATGTAGAAGAATAAGACAACTTGAATGGTATGGTAAAACAATTACCTCTTATTTGATGGACTTCCTTTCGATTTCAA
This sequence comes from Viscum album, assembly GCA_963277665.1. Lineage (NCBI taxonomy): Eukaryota > Viridiplantae > Streptophyta > Magnoliopsida > Santalales > Viscaceae > Viscum > Viscum album. The sequence goes on along the minus strand of OY728121.1, from coordinate 1,191,189,303 downwards.
CATATGGAGGCTAGGGGTGGTATTTTTAGGAGAAAACGACCTCCATAACATAGATAATATTTTTGAGGATAAATTGGAATGTTTTGGAAGATATATAAAGAAAAAATTGGTGTGATGAAATGAATGAGGAGGTTCTTTTTTATAAGATGGGGGAGGGGACCTCTTAGAATTTTTAATGTATTAAATCAATATAAATTTATTTTCGATTTTAAATAGTTCAAAAGTGATTTATTTATAAAATAAATAGAGTATGGTTCAAAATCCTCTAAAAGATTATTTTTAGACATGTTTTAGTCACAATATTAACCACAAATTATGGTTTTAACCCATAGATAAGCCCTTAAACTCTTACCGTGACAACATAGCATTTTACTCTTAAGGTATAATATAGTTACTATAAAATTCCAAACATATATAAAATGGATCATTTATGACATATTTAACCTTATTAATGTTATTTGTCCTAATTATGTTTTTTATGAATTTTATCTCATTTAATAAAATATTATTTATTTAAATGTATCATTTATGTCAATTCGTTACTATTCATTGTTTGTCTTTTTAAAAATATCATAACAACATGATACATCCAAAAAACTTATTATATATTAGTAAAATTTGTAATTTATCTATAAAATTAATTAATTAATTTTATTTTATTAAAGTTGTTTTTATATTTATATTTTCAATATCATTTATTTGATATTTCCATTAATTAAACAATCATGACATCATTAATTTGCCTGAAATTCATTAAATTATTTGTTCTATAAAAAGAAAAACTATTTTATCATGAAGAATATAAATCTATTATACATAAAATGAAAATTTATAGTCAAATATATATTTTTTATAACAATGCATTAAAAATGTAATAATTATTAAAAACATGAGTATAACATTTTTAACTTTTCTTTATATAAAATATTATAAATTTCATATTCTTACCAATGTGTCTTAACAAAATAAAATCATGACCTAAGGTTAATTTTGGTCAAAAATCACTCATAAAATTAAATTAAAATATTTTTTATGGTAAATTTATAATATTATAATATATTTTTAACCTTAATTAACAGATTTACCTTTAACCGGGGTAAATAAAAATTTATTAATTTGATGATTCATAAAATATAAAAAATAAGTTAATTTATTCGAATATAAATATCATTCTTATTAAAATTTTCTATGTCTATTTTTTCAAAAATTCAATTCAAAGAAGTCTCTAAATTAAGTTTAATGTTAATCCCACAGATGTAGAGAGAAGGCGGGTAAAAGAAAGGTTCAAAAGTTCAATATGTTTCTGTAAAAAATTTCACTATAAAAATTATTCCAATGAACTAAATTGGATTAATATATAAATATATTATAAATCTATTTTTACTTTAAAAATAATTTTATAGTGTAATAATTATTAAAATGAAATGTCAGTTTCTTAAATACAATGTAGTATTCATTACAATTCATCAAAAAATTTGTTATCTCATAAAAATGCCAAAAAATCACCATAAACTAATTTTAAAATTAAAAATTCAAAAATAATGTTTATTTTTTCATATATAAAAATATAATAGTTTCAAAAATATATATATAATGGGATAGCCATTAAAAGTTGGGATAGTTAACCTTTTGTAAAATATATGTTTTTAATATTTAAACATGTTTTGTTCTTGTATTATTCATTTAAAATATATTTTATAAATATAAAAAAACTGTTTAATTATATGACATATATATTTTAATAATATCAACCACTAATTGTAATTAATTTAATTTATTAAGATAGGAAGCCTTTGGGAGCATAATAAAACAAAATATTCCATTTAGTTTCAATTAGATTATATTTTAGATTGTAATTAATTGGTAACCAATGAATTAATCTTATATTTTTTCACAATATATTTTAATTAGTTAGTCAATACTATTCATAACAACTAATTTAACAACTATGTTATATCTTATAATATTATATAATAATAATTTAATAATAATTATTTGTTTAGTAATAATCTTTCTTACATGCAACACAATCTATTGAAGAATGTTTATCTTATGTGTAACATAAGATAACATAGTATTTTGTACATTTAAATCAATAATATATTAAATTTATTTAAAAGAATGTTATTATAATTTCTTGGGGTGTTACACACATGTTAACCCACAACCTGACTGGTGGACATTAAACTGCGTGGTCCCTCTACAATAATGTGTGTCTTGATTCCTACCATCACAAGATACATAGTAATTCTGAAATCCCTATTCCTAGGTCTAGCTACAACAACTGATAAAAAAAGAGATTCTTGTCCACCAAACATATCATGCACATATTTTTCAAATCATCTGCTCCATATACTTACAACATGATGTTTAACTGAACATTGGATGTCTTTACTGCATGACAATAAAAACTACATGAATCCCCCAATGTTTTGTCTTTATTCACATGTGGTGAACTACACACTTACTGCATAACGTTATTCTACACAGCTACTTTCCATTCCACATTATGATAAACTACATGGTTTTTTTAGAACTATATATAGATTGATTTTAATTTCTAATAATATACATAGGGACCCCTCAATCGTATATTTTTTTCTAGGAACCAAATGATATATAATTCCCCTGTCAAGTCCTAATTTCCTCTACTTGGTGAGAGGAACCATTTCCATTCATTATTTATAACATCAACAATTTCTCGTGTGAGATTAGGAATTAAAATAAGAAATTCACCATTAAATATGAATGAAATACCATGACAGTTCCATCATGGTCCAGAAATCAAGATGATTAAATCCATACCTTGAGTCATTGACACATGATTTTAAAATACAATGTTTATGTAGTTTTCGGATGACCTAAAACTATACAGTTCTTTAAGAACAAATTATTTCTTGATTTCTATCATATTGGGAAATGTAGTGATTCTTGGATCTCCAATCCAGGGCCCAACTACATAAATAAATGGAAACAATTCTGAAAATTGTGTACAAACCAAACCTATGAATAGAGATTTTCACATTCAAGAACTACATGTGACTAGATTCCTATCAACACTACATACGTAGTGATGCTGGGATATCTATTATTTTGACCAGTTCAATAGAAAAGAATTAAAATGCTTCACTCACTACATATGGGTCAGACCTACTCTGGGAACTCTGTTCAATAATACGTGTGGCTTGATTCTCATCACAAGGGGATAAGTAGTGACGTCGATACTTCCGTTCATAAACCCCTCTACAATACTAAAATTTCACATCAGGGGAACCACAAAATTATCTCAAGATGTAAAAATACATGAACCTTTTAGAACTATGTGTGGATTTATTCTCATTCTCATGAGATATTTATTGAAGCCCGTACATCCACCCTTGCACCCAACCACAACATTTTTCTCCTTTAACATCGGTTCATCTTCATCCTCACCGCATGGTATTAAACTTCATGGGATATCAATGACAACATATGTATTGATTCATATTTCCATAGGATATGTAGTGACACATATATTTTTCCCTTGGGTCCATCTATAATTCACCTTTTCATATCAGGAATCTCACATCCTTTCTATATGACATTAAACTGCACAGTTCATTGATAACTAGATGTTTCTTGATTCGTGTCATCACATGAGACATAATGATGTACTGATCTTGAGTCTTGGTCCAGATGCAACAAAAAATAATAAATGTACCCCACATTCATAGGAACCTGGTAGAACAAGATCATTTATCCTACATATAGGACATATCTTTGTAGGGATTACTTGTGGTCATAATATATGATGAAAGTATTTATAACCTCGGTTCCCAAATCATTACTGCATGATAATAAATTATAAGGAAAATGTCTGGGTTCAATTAAATTAAAAATGAATGGTAAAAACATCCTCACTGAACAACGATAAACTATATAGATTATTTCCTTATAACATGACTTAAAACAACAAAGAAAACATCGCCACTACATGATGATAAAATATACAGGGCATCACCCTTTTTTCACCCCATATCAAAGTAACATAGGTGTCGTACCCTGATTATGCAGAGTATGAGATGTTTCCATAATATTTTAAGGAATCTAAATCCATAAACCAAACTTCATGCCTTGGGTTCTTAGGGTTACCAAAAATCTTACATGGTCTTTGGAAAGGAATCCTAGCTTCCTGGGACACTTTTATTGACTATGCATGTATGTTTATAGATCATGCATATGTGACTTTGGTAGTCAACCTAATGCGTTTCTCAACAAAAGTGATTTCTAATCCTTGTTATCCCAGAAATCATTATGGAAGAACTCAACACCTCAGTGTGGTAAAAATTAATCCTAGAATGACTGTTCGATATCATTACTCATGACCCATGAAACTTAATCCATTATTTACTTCCTTTTCATCTCCCTCTCAAAATGATGTTGGGGTACACATGACCTTGGGTATCATAATTGGGATCTTTTGTATCATCCATCATATTAGGTCTATGTGATTCATGACCTTAAATTTCCTTCACTTTGGTCAATGTTGTAAAACCTTAAACTCTAGTCTATAATGGTCCAAAATTGAATGACCTTAAACTATTAGTAAAAGAGACAAAAAACATGTCTGTTTAAAAACTTTTAAATGGGGGTTTGAGAAAAATTCCCAGTCTTTGCTCATTAAACACTTCATCTCTAGAGTTTAGGAAACAATTATGGCTTATATAAACTAGTAAAAAATCTCAATGGGTCTACATTATAGCCCTAGTAAAATCCATGTTATGCTCACTAAATCCCATGGTCAAGAAAATGATAGAGTAATGATTTCTCATATCTCCTCGCTATGAGAATATATTTTCTCTGTCTGAAACAAGTTTTAGGGTTCTCAAACAATTATTTGATATTAAACATTACATAAAATATGCTTACTAATTTAAATTGCCTTGTATCACCAAAACCTTAAAAGGACCCTTGATAGGATACCCAGCATCAAGGGACCATTTGTTTGACTATGAATTTATGCCTACAACTCATGTATATGTGCCTATGGTCATTAACCATATTTGTCACTCCAAAAAATGGGTTTTTGATCCCTGTGAACCACGACAGAAGTAGGAAAGAATCCATAACCCTAAACCTTGTGATTTGAATCCATAGGTCATAGGGATCATTCTTCACAATTAAGTGTCGAGTTTTCCTTGAGTTCCAGAACCCTTCCTTTATAGATCTCATACATTACTAGCCTCATTATATAGATTATTGAATCATCACTAATCATTCATGGCCCTCATAAATGATTGGAAATCATCTTCTTTTTTACAATTCTATTGATGTATAAGGTCTTTGACACACTTAATAAATGCATCTCCTCCTAGCAAGAATTTATCTTTAATCATTGTGAGACCAAGAAACACTATGACAAAACTCAACACCTCAAAGTGTTATGGGTAATCCCCGACATGTCTACCCCATCAAATATACATAGACTCAAGCTTTTGAGTTATTATTTACATCATCCAAACTCCAAATATCCAGGTGGACTTAGAATCCCTAGTTTTTAACCCTCAATCGATATTATATCCATAAATATTCCAAATCACTTGGAAATGATACCATGCTTCAAGGGACCCTTTTACTGACTATGAATGTTTTTTATGCCTCTTTTATATACGCATTTTGTCATCTACCAAATGTGTCACTCTATTAAAATGTAATTATGATCCCCATGAGCCTCGAAAATTCCATGGTACAACTCATCTCCTCATTTTCTTTTTGGTCATTTTTAGCATTTCTGTACTGTATCCCATGACCATCCATCTGTTCCTATCTAAAAGACCATAAACTAAAGCCGTAGTAGTTCTGAGCTAAATAAACCTAAACTAATGTGATAAAAGGTAATATCTAGATGATCCAAAACTAAAGAAATAAGAGTTTTGAGTTAAAATACCCAAAACTAAAGTGATAAAACTTCCGAGCTAAATGACCCAAAACTATATCAATATAAGTTCCATGATCTATGACACAAAACAAAAGTTATAGAAGGTCCAAAATTAATGAACCTAAAATAAAGAGATAGATGTAATGAGAAAAAAGACCCCAAACTACAGAACACCGGTGATTTATTTGGCAAGATCCAATAATGATGACCATATAGAGTCTCTATAATATTCTAGCTACGCTCACTAAGACTATAAGCTATGAAAAAAGAATGATCGCCCTCCCTATAGGATATGTTTTCTACCTAATTATGCTTTTTCAAGTCATGTAATTTGAAGATATAGTGAGTTGATATACTAGTGAGGAATTTCATGTTGGTGGGAATTCATGAGCACTTATCAGGAAGAATATGTTATGATTTAAATATTTAGATATAAGCAATAATTTTTTTTGGTTGTTAAGAAAAGGGTGGGTATTATTGATGATTCAGATAATATAGAATTAGATAAGTTTCATGCACGTCATGAGTGAAAAAAAATTGTACAACAATATATAAAATTCCTAAAATATGTTCATTGATAGAATGAAGGAGGAATCCATCATCATTCATATATACATAAAAAAATTTACATTTACCTTTGAATCAGGTTATTTTCATGGAGAACCAACCTTATTCTAAGGGGGAAATTTTTTATATGCTCATAATCACATGTGACAATATTCTCTATAAATGTAAACATGAGACAATGGATTAACTGATAATAATTCATACACAAGTGATAATGATGATTGTGTTGCATATTAGGAGATAGTTATGATAAATCACATGTTGAATTCTCCAGCCTTACAGTACCGAAGTTTCAACTCAACTTTTTCACTTGGGATTGATATCATGCACCAGTAGAACATCAAGTATAGGGTTTTTTCCAAACTGCAACTCCCAATTCCAATACTAACATATGAAATACCATAATAGGAATGTCCCATTTTGCATATCATTTAGAGAGAATATGGAACAGTTTATATCATTAAATTAAGTGTACCAAAACTATGCTCTGGGATCAATACATTAGGTGATCCCCACCACAACTCCTTTTTTTATTGTAAATTTCTTGTGTACTATGGTACATCATAAGAGAATCAGAGGAGTACATGATGCAGATAGTGCATGCCTGAGCCTATACAACATTGGGGATTATGGAAACCCTACATGTAGACACAAAATGTTGTAATGATGGCCCATGGATAGGATTATAAATCGACACATATGATCATCAATGCTCCGATGGGATGTCCCAATCATGTGGATTCCATATAAGGTGAATAAAGCATGATTTCCATAGAAGCGTGGTAGCACATGCATGAATCCAATGATGTGCACCTGAATACATCAAATATTATGCTCAAAAATAGGCCATACAGTGAAGGTGATGTTTCCATACACATTTTACTATGATGTCGTCAATATTATCCACAAAAAGTGGATTATTCTACACAATCCATCAACATCTAGGATTATCTTTTTCATTATCATCATCAAGAGAAAAAACATCATGGGGATTGGCCTCATTCATCTCACTAGTGGATAAGCACCATGACTATTTGATCATTTATCCAGTGAATTATGAAAAAGAATAGTTTATACCATGATGATAATATGTGGGGCTAAAGTGATAAATATAGTTTGATATTTGGGAGTATTTGAAGCAAGATAGTAAGTGATGTAACATTATGATTCATCTATGAAGCTCATATTGGTGTCACATAAAGTGGTTGAGAACATGAGTGAAAACACATTAGAAGAAGGATGATTTGTAGTTTCTAAACACCACCATAAATGACTTGTGAATAATTTGAAGATAATAGATGTTTATTCACATCGAAAGCATATCTTGAAGTGGCATTATTTTCAGATCTCAAGCTAAGTATGTCAGTGTGACAAACAGTGAAATATATTTTTCAAACACACCACCTTTTTCATATGTTAAAAGGATGTGTGATAATTATCCTATAAATACTTATGTTAGATCAATATTTTAAGGCCTCTTCCATTCAAAAGGAAGAGATATTTCTGTTTATGTATTGTAGAGAACTCTTAGACTATATAACAGTTATGTAAAGAAGATCATGTGAGACCGCATGCTTTCGTTCATGTATAAAATTTGAGGCACTTCATGATATATTGCACGGAGGGATAGTCATAATGCACCCTATCACTTGAATTGAATGCCACATTCAATGGGAGATATCTTATTTTTCATTTTGAAAAGAGAATTTCAATATCCAACACCAGATGTCTGGGATGTTTTTCATGACAAAATAGAGGCGTTTCAAATAATGGTTTGATTATTTTTAGGTTGGATTACCAGTTTGTTTATATTATGTTTCATTACCATGATATTTGGAACCACTAAACCCCTCATGTGAATGTTTGTGGCATCTCATTACCCATCACATGAATGGTAGGTGCAGCGTAACTTATCTTTTGAATGGATGTTACACCGTGTACCCTAACATGCACAGTGATGATGCACCATGTGTGTATATATTCTATAATGAGAACATAGAACCAAGAACATAACACAGTCTTACAATCACCTATAATGAGATTAAATTTCAGTATACCTTGTTATGTGAAGAATTTTGGAGAGTGATACAACATCTCATTAGTATCAAGTCCTAAAGAATTTATTTCATGTGCCACAATAGATGAAAATGAATAATATTCAAGGCCTGAGGAATCGTGCCAATATAATGGAATTCCACACCACAAACAGGAAATATTCATGTGTTCATGAGTATCTCTAGGGAATGATAAATATCTTCATATGTAGAGGATAAATATTCCATGTACATGGTTCATGAGATTGGATAGTGAGACATTTATGAAACAGCTTGCAACCCTTGCCATGTACCCTTTTGTAGATGACACTAACATGAAAACACCCATGGTCATGCTATGGATTCATACAACCATGAACTCACAACTTATCAAAGGTTTGAAAAGTGAATGTCCTTGAAAATGTCTGGATGACATCATGAGATCCATTAATGAATATGAAATGCATCAAAGGTATCTAAAGGGACTATCTGTGACAATGTCCTCGCACGATCGTGATATCCAACACTGGTAACACAATGCACCATAGACAAATAAAATAGTTTTCCATGGAAACACTCACACACTATCATGAGATTCATTATTTATCATCTGGCACATCCTATATGTGGAGATTGATTATCTTGAACAATAATCACATTGATATGTGAGATATAAAATATCCTTTTAAAATAAGAATAAAAATATGCAAAATTAAGGATCCTCTTGTGGTCATAAAAGCCACATTATATGCTAATAGAGATAAAAAATATTCAAATAGTTCCAAACAATATTCCTTCCTCATCTCACAAAATCTCTTATCCTGGTCATCGTAATCTCATGAATGGAATTTGTTATGTCTAGGTGTCCTTTCACTTACCTTATGAATCCCATAGGAGAAATGTATGTATTATTCTGGAAAATTATCATAAATCCCCATAAGATTTTTATTAGTCACCTAATGCATCACTAAGTGGTAGAGTATTTTTATTCAGGAAAACTAATGAAATCTCACATAAATCCAAATCTCTTTTAAATAAAGTAAATTAAAAGAACAATAGGAATGAGATAATTGTTGTTGAAAAACCCATGTGATTCACTAATCCCATCCATAGCACGGTCTCCTGGGAATCCCTAGAAAGTCAGAATGATCTCATGAAGTTCCCCAAATAATCTATTATTACCTCAAAAAATGTCCGGGGCAAGGTTTCAATTGTCATATGAATGAATCTCAGTAGAAAATTTGATCTCATGAAGTCCCATAGACACGTCCATATGAGAATATAGAATTACATCAGCTTTCCCGTAGAGTTCAACATGTCCCAATTAAATAGAAATAATCCAGTAAAGGAGGTGTTGTCAGGATGGGCTCGTGGTCATTGAAAATTATGTGACTCCCTCAGAGTGAACCACAATAGGGACTCGCAAAAACCCGAAATGTCGAATACCTTTGCTGACACCATTCTATATTCATGATATCTTTCATATAGGAAACAAAGAACAACTATTTTAGTGAGGCTAATATATTCCCAAAAAAACATGAAAAATTCACCAGTAAAAAGGTAGAGTACCACTGCCATGCATAGATACCACTAGGTAGACTACGACCTTGTGTCCATGATCCAAAAAAAATTCTATGAGTGGATGATCTTATGATCATAAAAGATTACCATCTGGTTAGATATGGGAGAAAAATTGGAAAACTATGTAGGACAAATAAGAATTTATAGTGATCACTCAAACATAAAGGGAAGGAATCTTTGATGGCATAAAAATTCCATTCTGCATATATTCTAAAACAAACAAGACATAAAAAAATTTAAAACTGAAAAAATATAATGAATTCTCAATATAAATTCTATAATAAGGATTAAATGTGGGAGATTTATGCAAATAATATGCACGATGACCCTCATGTACTTTGCGTGAAGCATACCAGACACACGACAACAATAGTACATGTCAACCAGATCTTGTGATGTTCCTTAGGAACAATACTTGGGTTATGGAATTCCTCTTGACATGTCAAATAAATTCATTAGGTTCCCCATGATCATTACACCCATGTATCTCAAAACCCTTTGGGATTGTTATTCAAGCCTAATGATGTCCTTCCGGAGTGTCACCTGATTTATATGGTCGTACTAATTAATGTCAGCTAAGACTCATGGTAGCCCCAGGTTATATCAACTGGATCTCTTAATTTCATCCATAAATTTCATCCAGGTCTCATGATTCCCTCTAGACATGTCATCCAAGACATAAAACACCCTCTATGAAAAGTCACACTGACTCTCAAGATTCCCTCCATAAGATTCAATCATCTCTTTCAATGAAACCAGGGAATGTCATGTGTAACATGCATCACCCTCTAGACAAGACATCTAGGTCGTGTGATGGCTTCAAGGATCAACAGTCCAAGTCATACAATGTCCTCTAGATAATCTCGAACATATAATGTGATAACATTCAAACATGCCATCCATATTATGTGAAGACCTATGGATAAGTGAATTGGATCATAAAATTATCTTGAGGACATGTCAAGGATACACTGTTTGACGTATCGACTAGGAAATTAGGGCATGTCAAGCAAAAAATCAATGTATGTCAGGCATGCAACCGAGAAAAGTCCACAAGGTAATATCCAATGATTTGATAATATTGTCCATCCTTAGTATTTAATCAATGAATATAAGGTAAATGTTAGTGTGTGATCCCCATCAAAGTGATCGACATGACTTTGTTACCTTCTATAAGTAGGTTATATATGACACCACACTGAGTTTCAATCATCATATTAATCATACAAGGGAGGTCCTAGAGCATAATTCCAACATCTATAAACAATGAAATTTATTATTTGTGATCCGGTGTTTCTCACAATTAGAATAGCTCATTTTCAATTAGGGAGTTGCAATAAATCATATCATTTTCACCATAAACCACTACAAAAACTATGGAAATGTATGTGTATAATCCCAGATAAAAAATAACCTCCAAAAGGATGTCTTGATAAATAATTTTTTTATATGAAAAATTGATGTGTGATTTGGGAAAACCAACTCACACTTCTTTAGATTATATTAAAACAAAAAAATTAAATTGGTTATAAGAGGTGAAATGAGTTTTCAAAAACACATGATTAACTAAAAATGATAAAAAATAATATGAAAAATAACCAATAGAACATGAATCATCATAATTTTTTGTATAAAGATGGCCTCTTCACCCAAAAGTTCCATTATGAGGCATCATATGTATACAGTTTCACTTTATAGTGCATCTACGTGTGCATAGTTAGGCAAAAAACCACAAAATCTAATGGATCCAACATCTAAACTATGAAAAAAAATTAAATGGATGACCGACTGCTGAAAAAAATTCCATGAAATACAAAATAAGACTCCATAGAGCTAGAAACTCCTTATCAATAACATCTTTCACTGTAATGAACTACAAGTAACAGCAAGTTCACGGTATAAAACTGCAATAACCAAAGCTCATAAAAAATAATAACAGTCATTAAACCAACATCACAGCTCCAATGAGACAGCAGTCCTATGTAGACATTTGTAATAGTCCATCAGTTTTCTAAGTTTCCTGTGAAATGTAGATGTTAGGATAAAATCCAGTATAGTTGGGATTTTTGGTTGATTTTGTTTTTTGACATGTTTTGAGGTTGTTGATGAATCCTAGTTGTCAATGAAGACAAGAAGAGTTAGCATTGATGATTTATCTTATGGAAATTGTGATTTTCGGATCAAGTGAAAAGCGTGAATGCCTGATATTGCATTATGGAAATATTGAATAATCTTAAGGAAAGTATGAATGTATCATATAATGTAATCTGTTATTGTATTGCATAAAAGAAAACTTCTAATCTAGTGGAGAATGAATGTTAAAATACACTTGAGGAGCTTGAATGTTGAAATAAACTCATGGAGTGTGAATAACGAACTGAACATACGGAGTGCTAATAATGAACTAAACTCATGGTGTTAAAATTCTAAACGAATCTCACAAAGCACATTATTATATTTGGATCTCCTGATGGGATCTCATGCATCTCTAATGTTTGCCTTTGGAACTCATGCTTGGATCTCACACAAGGAATTAAAGAGTACATTCACCTGAAACTCACACATATCGCAAATGTGGACTCGCACTAAGGACACATGACAAGAATTAATGGGGACTCACATTGAGGAATCTCTCATTTTTATAATGTGTAATTTCTATAGGGATTCATTCAAATCATGAATGAAAAATCAGACTATAATCTCATGAAAATCATGAATGCGGAATCCCACTAGCGACTCGCACAAATCACAAATATGAACTCATGATGGGGACTCACAGAGGAATATTGCTATGGTGTTGTAATGGATAGTTGAAGATGAATTGTGGAGTTAAGGTGACAGAAACTCTCCTTTAAATACCCCTTGACCTATTTATAAAATTTGACACCATTTTTTCTTAAATTATTGATCTAACACAATATTTGGGAATAAATTTATAAAGATATATCACATATCACCATAGAGGTTCACTGAGATATCTTTAAAAGGATCATATATGATTAATATAGCATAATAATTTTTCATGATCTAAAAAAGGTATTCTACAAAGAACCAAAGTGGTCTCACGCCAGGGTCTCATTTAAGGTTCCCATGCAAAGGGTATCGCTCCATGATCTCGTAAAAAGGGTTACACGGAAGGATCTCAAGAAAATATACCCTCCAGGATATCATGAAAGGGGATATGTGCTAGTGTCTCGCATGTGGGTATCACAATAGAATCATACGCATGGAGATAAACTATAATATTTAAATGTGAAAAATATCATTATCATACATTAATTATAAATAATAAGAATAATAATAAGAAGAAGAAGATGTTAGATAGATGATCTTCAATATTAGACAATACATACAGATGGATATTATAAATTGCTACATTCAATTTAGTGAAATTAATACATGGAATGTCTTGAATATCATTCAAAGTATAGGTATCTTCTACTTCTATAGTAATGAGAAGTCTGTTTTAGTTTTCTAGATTTTGGAAGTGTTGCATACATGGGTTTTCACTGAATTGAAGGATCATCCTACATAAAAAATCGATAGAACATCTACCTACAATTGAGGATTCATTCATTTGTGATAACGAGGGGATATACATGTCCCTAAATTGTATTTAAATACCTTATAGAGTAGTGAGTAGAGGAAGAAGAAGAAGGTGCTCTTTTCCACTGGTAGTTATCCAACGAAATAGATTTAGTGAGTGATCCTTGTGAAATTTGGGTGTTTACCCAAAACATTTTAAAGGTACTGCATCTGGGCGTAGAAGTGATCTATCTTGAACCTTGTATTTTGGATGTTATCCTTGGTGGATTTGGTACATCATAACTTTTCTATTGTATTCTCGTTGGACGTATCCGAGTGAGAGTGAACCATGGGAAAAAAATTCTCATGCATTCATTCATTTCTATTCATACATTGTTACAGAAAAGGGAGTGAAGAGTGTTTTGATTAATGATGAAACATGATCCAATGAGGAATTTATTTTAATATGGAATAAATTTATTACCCCCCCAAAGGTATTAAATGAAAATGATGAATGTTATTGGTTATCGATCAATAGATAAAATCATGTTTGTCAATCACAAAGGGATTCAAATCTTCAATAGAAAAAATTTTAAATTATAGAAGAATAATATGTATAACTACTTCAAATCGTTAATAATGAATATCTTTATGGTTCTGATGCATTGAATTCCATCTATTATCGACTGTGGTTCTTTATTTGATGCTGAAGGAAAAGAGTTGGATGGTGATTATAATGTAAAAAATTATTTAGGGGGATCTCTGTATATTTCTATATATATAATGGTGATGTTTATAAATCATTACATGATATAAGGGAGATTTATTGAAATATTTATGAGGGTGATCAGATGTCTAAGAAGAAATGTTGTGGGTTCTATAGAACAAGTATGTGCATCTCCAAATACCCCCTAATGAGATTGTTGATGCATTATTTGGTTGGTAGAATGTTATTGTGAATTACATTCATGGTATTTGATAAATTGTTGAATATGTAATTATTTTTATGAAAATTTTAAGAAAACATCCACCTCGGTATAATTTGAAAGATTCTATTTCAGAAAACAAAGATCCAAAGGAGCTTGAATTGGATAGATTGCATAGTACTATTATTGCATATGAGATATGAAATGATGATAATTATTCTATAATAAAATTTAACTCTAATTAATTTTAATTAAACTCCATGAAGAAGCTCCCTATTTAATATGTATAGAAAGAAGAAGATACAGATGAATTCATGTCATTCCATTCGCCAGAATTACAAAGAGGAAAAAGAAAGTTCAATAGGAAACTCTCATTTGCATGTATCAATGTGGAAGGGATTTACATCTTGCAATGATGTTCCTTATGATATTTCGAGTTGATAATTAGAATGAAGTTGAAATTTCCTAGAATAAGTCATCATCCTATGTGAAATATATGAAAAATGTCAACAAGATGTAGTTTATGCTTTCAAAGGAAGATGAATGTTCAGAAAGATCTATGATAGATTAGTTAGAGGAATAGAAGGATCATAAAGAATATGATATAATGTATGTTGTTACAAATTCCCAAACAAGGGAAGAAAGTGACAATGACTTAGTAGAAGTCAGAAGAATATTTGAACTTCAGGTCATATTAGAAGCTACACTTGAAAAGATAGACATTTGGAGAGCTAAAAAAGAATGTTATCAGGGTTTTAAGTTATAATAAACTATTTATACAGGTTAATAAAGAAGATAATACTTGGATGATAGATGAAATTGAAAAATCTTATGTCTTCAAAGCTAGAGAACTCAGATATGATTAGTTAGTACAAGCTCAATGTTGAAGGGAAAAAAGTTGATTGATGGTTTGAATAATACAAACAAAATGTCAAGATACACTCATAAAAAGGTTGAAGTGGATGTTTTAAACCATTGAAGGAATGTGAAAGATCAGGATAATTTATTGAATCCATAAAACCATGTCTCAATGGTAGTAGAAAATACAAATAAATAACAAAAACAACAAGTGAAACATACAATGGAATGTCAGGAGAATAAAATTATAGATCTGAATTCCACAACTGATATTGTGCATGATCGAAAAAATAAATTATAAATGGTTGAAGATACACCATAGGAACCCATTCCATGATTAAATATTGATTTGGTTTCAAATCAAAACAAGATGATTCATAGAACCCTAGGGAAAACTAGTACTATAGTAGTGATACATAGGCAAAAAATCCTATATTAGACTTTATTATTATAGAAAGATGGAACACTCAAATAATGACTTTTACATTTCTAGGAGATATCAAATGGAATGATACCAATATAGTAATCAATATAGAGATCAATATTCTAGGACATCATTTGGTGGTCGCTATTTTGGTTGTGGAGGATTCAGAGACATAGAAAGTTATTTCTCATCAACAGGGGAAAGGAATGTGCTTATATAAACTGAATGTGAGCATAAAAAGTATAAAAATGATTCATAAAATGAGATGAAAAAGTAAAATAAATATTTAGCTCTACAAGATGAATATGATTCATTATACTCTTATGATGATTATGATTATAAATCCATAACGGGTCTGATGTCGAAACATGGATCAAAAAGAAGAGTGATGATCATAAAGTGTCTATAGAGATTACATTCAAATCATTAGGCTGGAATATAATATTAATCATTGATAGTGGGTGTGCATCCCATATAATATAAAGGGGCCATCTCTTTCTCTACATCATTCAAGCATCTTCATTATTTTATGCGTTTTATATATAATTTCGAATGTTGAGATATGTTCATCTATATCACCCTTATAGAAAGTTTGATGTATAAATAATTAGAAAACCGTTTTCACTCACATTAATCCCTCCCATTAACATTTATGTACCCACATCATACTACTGAAATTTCACTGGGATTTTCAATGCCATACAATTGTGTTGTGAATACTCATACCCATTTCCTATTAAGGGTTTTCTCATTTATGAACATAAAATTCTATAATTAGGGACTTACATGTATTTAATAAACACTCCATTATCTTTTAATTAAATTTAATGAAATATTTTCTTATATTATAATATCTCTGTATTACCCTTTTGAATGTACATGATATGATTATGATCGGTGCATCCAAATAATGCTCCAATTCAGTGCGTAATAATTTTCTATCATGAGACACCATGTATTGTACATGTAATTTTATTATTATAACATTATGTTATATTTACTTTTTGGTTAAACTTGAAATAATTTTATGTCGTGATGTTTAAAGTTGATGCCACATTCCCTTGTTTCAGTTATGTTATCATATTATATATTGCCTCATTGTTCATGATTATGATTCTAACCCCTTTATGACCCATTGATGTTCCTATTTTATAACATGTAATAACTCTTTCATGTTATGTTTTTTTATTCCCTTATGGGGATATATAGATCACCTCTTTCTTATGTAGGCCCCCAGGATATCCAATCTAGATTGGTAGAATGCTGAAATTGTCACGACCCGACCCCCGGGGCCCATGTCGTGACATCCCCAAGCCCTAATTCCACTGGAAAAGGGCTAGAAACTAGCCCCCAAAGGATTATTTTCTATAACAGGGAAGACATTTCCTTTATAACTTGTGAAAACACACATCCATGCACACAACCTGATATAATCACAAGTAAAATGTACAGTAAAAAGTGTCTATAAGTAAGAAAAAGGGGCCAGAATACAAGAACAACTAGAATGTACCAGAAAACTGAAAAGTACAATTATACTAAAATAGCTCTGGTGAACTCCCACCAAGGATCCTACCTAAAGGGTGGGTACAACTCTCAGACAATCATCTCTGTGGTATGCCTCATCTAAATTCCACCTTCGGGAAACCTCCACTCCTAGTGCCCTCATCCTCAGTCATAGTTGTCTATTGTCTACACCAAACACAACATGATGTGGGAATAGCCAGTTTAGGTTTGAGTATAACGATACTCAATAGGGACCCCTATACCCTAAAAGGTCTCACAATATTCACAAATTATAAACCTCAAAGCATGGAAACAACATTCATCCCTACTTACGTATATGCCCATACATATACCTATGTTATCAATTATACCCAATTCATTCATGATGAATCACAAGGCCCAACTCCTTATTCCAAAACTCAACTATTCCATGAAGGATATAATACCAAAAAGGTAAAACCATAAAGGTAAGTATCACAAAGGTAACTCCATAAAAAATAATATAGCAATGGTATCACCATGATCGTAAGTACCACAAAGGTACTACACACAGAAGAATACCACAATGGTATCACTATAAAGGTATGCACCACAAAGGTACATCACACAAAAGGATACCATAATGGTATCACCACAAAGGTAAGTAACACAATGGTACGCCACAAAAAATATTATCAAAATGGTAAAGACTCAGCTCACATAGAATTATCCTATGTATGGTAGTAATGATGACTAGATGTAACTACCGTATCATCTACTCTGTTAAGAGGCATACCCACGTAGGATCCTAAATCACCAGACCCACGTAGGATCTTAAATCCTCAGACCCACGTAGGATCCTAATATAGCAGACCCTTGTAGGATCTGATAGTTGTCCCAAATGTATTACTAGGGAGGATCCATGTGAGACACGCGAACATAGACCAACGTAGGATCCAAAAGCACATAACCACATAGTATCCTATTCTCATGTTACAGCCATCTATAGGGTTCCCGCACTAAGCTCTCTTGATACAAGGAGAGTTTACTAATCAAGACATAGTTCGATACTCCAACTACCATGAATCCCCATGAAGAGGTATCCCAAATTACTGCCATGTAAAAGGGGTCTCAACAGAATAGACGGTCCGTCAATCAGATGCCCGGACTGTATATTATTGGCCATTTAATCCCGAAGGCCCGGTTGGATTTTTGTTCGATCCATCCAATCCATAACCCAACATTATCCAAAACACTAGTAGGTTATACAAAAAAGGACCTTCTCTATCCATGGTTTTCAGAGTTGTAGACGGTTCGGCCAACGAACACTCGTATCTCTAGATATGACCCAAAGAACGAATAGGGTCGAAGTTGGTCCAGGATCGGACTGACCCGGTCAGACCGATCCGATCCGACCCAGTTCAGGAAGACTCGGCCCATTGGGTGGAAGCCCTTGGTGTTGTGGCCCGCTGGGATTTCTGGATAGGTCGATGTCTAGTCCCTTACGCATGGCGCAGTCACACGCTGCACCATTACTGGTGACCGGCATAGCCGGCTGCCCTCCCTTCTTCGTCGCAACACATGGTCGCGGCTCCTACATGACGGGCGACGCATACATGCATGGACTCCCCCCATCTCATGGCTGGACGGAGTGCTGGCCGCCACTCCCGAGTCCCACTGGGGACGTTCATCGGGTCACTGGGCACTCCCCGGAGGCCCGTTCTTCAATCCAATGATTTCTTCACATGCCTTAAGACGTTGCCCTAATTTCATAACCAGCATAATTCACAGAGGCTGTGGAGAGGTCAGGCCGTGTTCATTTGTCCTACTCTCTCCAAGCTAGAACGATAAAAATTATCTTATTTGTTCTTGAATCATGGGGAATGTAATGAACATGGAGGGGTTATAAAACAACAAGGAACCCAACCTTGTCATTCATTTGAGGTGTCGAGAGATAGAAGATGAAGTCGTTGAAGAACATCAGTATTTTCTGACTCTACATGGTGCTTCCGATCAGGGATCATGGATCTTCCACGTTCTTCGATTCTAGAGGATTCTATTTGGTGGAGAGGTGTTATTCGTTTGAGGGAAAGATCCTCCATATTCTCTCCCCTGAACTCATCCCCCTTTCCCAAGGATTCCACAACAATAAAGTGATGAGACAATATTCATTTAAAATTTGTTTACAAATTAATTAACGTTGACACATTTATTTAATTATAGTTGGATCCATTAATTAATTTGGTAGTTGAGAGGTTTTATCACATTATGAGGGGTTCTTTTGGTCCCCATATCCAAGAATTTAAATTGGGGGATTTCTAGTTCGTGTGGAACCCACTTCCATAACTCATATAAAGAGTTTTCAAAGGAATAAATAAACTGTTAAATAATTTTATTTTTTTTCTTCCATGAAAAAGTGAAAAAACTTATTTCCACCCTCAAACAACTGCGGTCGAGGTGAAGGTCTACTTATGTTAATATCGGAGCGGCGAGTTCAACGATTCCCTTGGATTACAATTCTAAGAACCAGTTCAAATGTTACAAAAAAAACCCTCACGCGTTTTCTGAACATACCGAAAACGATGTTAAAATATTTATTTTGGGCACTCTGGGCCTCAGAATGACATGCTATAAATTTTCTTAGATTCTTAATATTTCTGCATAATTAAAAAAATATACATGGTAATTTACAAGTCTTTACATTCTCCCAACCCCAGTGATTTGTGTTCCCAAAACCACATCACAATAACTAGGAAAACAAGTGGGGGTACTGAGCAAGAATCTAATCCTCCTGCTCCCATGTGCTCTCCTGGAGTTTTTTTTGATGACAACATATATGGACTAAAGGTATCAATCACCCCCAATGTACCCACTTCTGTAAATCCTCAATATCTATTGTAGCCTTCTTAATCATCAACCCATCGTCGATGTACATCTCACCATGGTCGATGAAGTGAGATGGGACATGCACGTATCTCCTCAACTAGGATAGGTGGAAAATCTCATGCACCTTTTACAACTTAGGTGGAAGAGCTAAGAGTAATGCCACCTTACCAACTCTACTGAGGACCTGAAAGGACAGATGAACCTCAGTGATAACTGGCCGCCTTAGCAGAATCTCCGCAAACCCCGTCGAGTTGAGACTCGTAGAAAGACGTTGTCACAATACTCGAATTCCTATGGTCGCCATATCCTATAGGCATAAGACTCCTGCCTACTATGTGCAGTCTTTATCCTCTCTTGGATGATCCTCACCTTCTCCGTGGTAGCCCATACAATATCTGGACCCAGAAGGGCTGACTCTCCTGGGTCAGTCCATCACATAGGTGATCTTCATGGTCAGCCATACAATGCCTTGAAATGTGTCATTGTAATGGTGGAGTGATAGATATTATTGTATGAAAACTCCCCCAAGGTAAAGTGATCCTCGTAGCTGCGACCAAAGTGGAGGAATAAACCATGCAGCATGTCCTTAAGGGTCTAAATGGTTCACTCAGTCTAGTAATATTTCATAGGAGGGAAGGCAGTGCTCAAATAAATCTATGTTATGAAAGCCTCCTGCAACCCCTTAAATAAGTGGGAAGTGAAGTGTGCATCACAATTAGAGACAATAATTGAGAGTACTCCATTAAGCCGCACCATCTTCTGCACATATAGGCGTCCCACGTTCTGTACTGAACCCTGCTCTCTGATCGATAGAAAGTGGGCTGACATGGTGAGACATTCGATGATCACCTAGATAGAATCATGACCCCTAGATGTACGTGGATGTCCAATCACAAAGTCCATGGATATCCCATCCCACATCCACACTGGGACCTCTAAAGGCTATACTAAAGATGCTGGTACATAATGCTCCACCTTCACATACTGACCAGTGAGGCACCGAGAGAAAAACTCTCCTTCTGTTTTCTTCTTTCTCGGACAACACTTTTGTCGACGGAGGTCTTGGTACATCTTCCCCACTACAGGATATACTCTTAGAGTGGATGTATGGAACTCCCTCAACACATCCTCCCGAAGAGACACTGGAACCATGGTACATCCTTTGAAAAGTATGACGTGCACCCAACATTCAGAAAATCCATTAGGTTCATGTCCTGTTGATATCATAGCATGTCGAGCATCACAGTTAGTGTCCTCACGCAACACCTCACTGGCTCACTGAAGTAGTGGGGGAGTGACTGTAAGAGACTAAAGAAAAGCTCCTCCATCTCACTCCACAAATGATATCTACAAAGCGGCCAATTACTTCATCGCTTCAACTAGAAGTTGTATACCAGATATCCTACTATGTGCATCTGCTACAACGTTACCCTTCCCAGTAGTATAAACTATCTCAAAGTCGTAGACCTAGAAAAACTCAACCCAATGTCATTGTATTGTGTTTCGTTCCTTCCGGGAGAAGATATATCTAAGAATCTCGCGACAAGAGTAGACCATAAAATGATCAACCATCAGATAGTGTCACAACATTTTCGAAGTGAATAATACTGCGGCTAACTCAAGGTCATGGTTAGCATAGTTCTTCTCAAGCTGTTTCATAATTCGAGAACTATATGTGATCACTTCTAATTCCTACATTAAACACATCTGAGTTTTGCCCCTAATGCGTCGCAGTAGACCACGCACCGAACGCCTTCGTCTAGTAGCCTCATGATTGGGGAACTAGTCAGCTTCTGCCTCAGCTTTGAAAACTCCACTAACATCTCTCCGACCATACGAAGGGTTTTCCTTTCTTCATCAATGCTGATAAAGGTGCTATAACTCTGGTGAAATATGTCACAAACCCCCGATAGTATCTGTCCAAACCATGGAATCTTTGTAACTCCATCATACTCTTTTGTGGATCCTAAGCAAGTACCTCCTCAATCTTCACTAGATCCACCACAACCCTAGTCTCCAAGATGACATGACTTGGAATGTGAAAATCTCGGATCCAGAACTGGCACTTCAAGAGATTACCATAATGTTGTTTTTCTACGAGTGTGTCCAGAACAATCTATAAATGATAAGTATTCTTCTCCTTGGTAGGTGACTAGATCAAAATGTCGTCAATGAATACTACTACAAAACAATCAAGTTATGGCTGAAAGATAATGGACATGGTTCCCATGAACACTTCTTGTGCGTTGGTCACACTGAATGACATGAAAAAAAATTCATAATGGTTATATCGACATTTGAAAGTCTTCATCTTCACATCCTTGTCCCATACTCTGAGCTGGTGATAGCCCAATATGAGGTCTATCGTTGAGAACCATTGTGATCCCTTCAGCTGATCCAAGAGGTCCTCAATCTTCATGAGTGAGTACTTATTCTTCACGGTCACATGGTTCAGCTGCTAATAGTTGACACAACGTATCATGCACCCATCTGCCAACTTGGCGAACAAAATCAGTGCTGGCCAAGGAGAAACACTGGGTCAGATGAACCCCTTCCCTTATATGTACTCAAGCTGTACTCGCAGCTCACGAAGATCTGTGGGATACTACTGATACACTAGTGTAGATATCGTTTCCATCTCTAGGTACAAGTCAATGTAAAAGTCCACATCTTTGAGAGAAGTTAGATCCGGAACCTCATCAGGGAAGACATCTGTATACAGGTCCACTACTACAGGATATCTTGGACTCTCCACATCCACTGCTCTGAGGGTAAGGCTATCCAACTGATGAATGATCGGCTGCACATTCCTCCAATTATGTCTATCCAATGCTGCAAAGGCTCCCTTATCACCAGTGAAGGTAAACCTAGTCCCATCAGTGCTGACACAATGCCAATTTTGCCTAATATAGAACATCTGATCATGTATTATTGATAACAAGTCCATACCCAAGATGACTACATAAGGCCTCGACGCCGCTACTAGGAGATCCCAGTAGAATATCTCTCCTCCTAGAATAATCTCACACTGTCGGAACCAATGTGTAATTTTTGAATCCTCTACCGTAGGATTCTCTAGACATATGTATCGAGCCAATGGCTCCACCGGAATCTCCATGCTCTAAATGAGGGCACTGGAAATAAAAGAATTAGTGGCACATGTGTCTAAATGTAAAATAGCTAAGGTAGAGTAGACATAGATCATACCACGTATCATCTCCAAAGAACAATGTTTATAGGCCTCAATATCTTGGATCTGAGTTGTCCCCTATCCACCAGCTCCTTACGGTTAGGGTGGACCACCTAGTGGTTGTGGCGGTAAAACCTCAAATCGTCACCCACTACCCGTTGTACGACTAGCTTCTCTTCCACGTCCACCATTTCCTTACAGACCTCATCGGTCAATCCTCTATCTCTACCTGGGCGGTCCTTCGACCATCTGTTGATGATTCGTATAGCTATTCGGGCCTTCATGAGCCATGTGAACCTTCCTTCTCCATGTGTAACACTGAATCCTCCTCTCTAGACAAGCTCTATCTCCGGTTCCCCGCACTACCGACCCTGAATCATGTGGTCATCCATTATAGGTCTGGTCCTCTGGGTCCTCTATGACATATGTCAACCTCCAGCTGAAGAAGAATCTGCTACGTGACACCCGATGGTGGGTCTTGCTACTGGTGACTGCTCGGAAAGAAATATCTCCACAAAGTGGTCTCGCTCTAACACCACTTCATGCGTCGAATGCTGGGAGAAATCAACGAAGCCCAGTTCTCCCTCTTGAGTACCTTCATAATGGTATAGGCAATGAATAATGGTTCCCGCACCATTTCAGTGGTGTAGAGTGAGATGTCGGTGAACCTTGATGTGTATTAAGACACAGTCATGCTGCCCCTGCTACAGATGAAGAAGTTCATGTATTTGTATTGCGTGAAGGGTCACTAACACTAACTCTGACCGAAACAGGCTCTCAAAGACTTCCCAGAGGATTTCCACCTTGTCGTGAACCTAGAGCATCATGCTCCACCATCTGCCTGCTATATCCTCAAGACTGCTGGCGGCAAAGATCACAATGAGATCAGCTGGTGTACCTACCATTCAGAAGACTCTCGCCATGGCCATCAGCCAATCCTCAGCTGCATGTGGGTCCATCTCACCCCGAACCTGGGTGGTCTCTGGTGCTAGAACTCATGAAATTGCTCATGCGGCATGCACTCTCTGCTACTTCAGATAGTGTCATCGATGTCCCAATTGGTAATTGTTCTCCTGGTGCCTCCACTAGTGTCGCTATTAAAGGAGGGCCATTCACTGAGGTCTCATCCCTCGATGGGATATTATCGCCTACTATACCCAAAACCCTAACTAGTTGTCTACGTGGAGGCATCCTGAATAGAAAAAGGTGCACCATGGTCTATACTTTATAACTGGGGAGCTAACTAAAAGATATCGCAAAGAAAACTTTTCCAAACACACATGAAATCATTGTTTTCTTGTACTAAGTCAAAAATCATAATTCATGGTCTTGGTGTATGGATACGTCGGCCACCGCACCGACACTAGATTCCCTAAACTGATAACCTCACTCATATCACATAACAATATTTTCATTAAAATTTTGGAGTATGATGTCATATGGTAGAACCAAATCCTCTTATTTGAATTTTTCATGACCCAACCCCTAGGTCCTAAGTCGTGACTACCCCATATTCGCCTTCCATAGGCTAGGGGTTGGTGACTAGCACCGAATGATGTATTCCCTAAAAACCGGAAGGCATTGCCTTTATAACCTCTAAACACATAGAACCAATCCCCCAACAAGTTTCGAACACAAGTAAACGTTACAGTAAAAATATTCTGTACAATCAGAAAAAGGGGCCATAATACAATCCCAACTGGAATGTACAAGAAAATTGAAAAGCGAGAGTAAACTTAAACATATCTTGTGAACTCCCACCAAGGATCCAACGTAAAGGGTAGGTACATCTCCTTGACGATCATATACATGGTACACCTCTTCTAAAGTCCACCTCTGAGCTACCTTCATTCCTTGGGCCCTCGTCCTCATTCAACGTTGTCTATCTTCTGCCCCAAACACATAAAGGTGTGGGAATAGCCTATGTCGGGGTGAGTATAATGATACTCAATTGGGACCCAAAGTCCCTCAAAGGGCTCACAAAATACACAAAGGATAAACCAAATGCAGGGAATCAATAGTCAGCCCTACTTAGATATATGTATATACATATTCCATTGTTATCAAGTATACCCAACTCATTCATGAGGAATCACAACTCCCAACTCCATATCCCAAAACTAAACTCTTCCACGATGGAAAGAATACCACGAAGGTAACACCAAAAAGGTAAGTACCAAAATGGTGACACCACAAAGAAAAATAACACAAAGGTATCACCACGATGTTCAGTACCATAGAGGTAAGACACACAGAAGAATACCACAAAGGTATCACCACGAAGGTATGTACCACAAAGTTATGTCACACAGAAGAATTTAAGATGGTATCACTACAAAGGTATGTACGATAAAGGTATGCAACATAGAAGATTACCACCATTGTATAGAATCAACACACACAAATATAACTTAGGTACTGTAGTAAATATGTATAGATTTAACTACTGAATCATCTTACTCTGTTAAGAGGATGACCAACATAGGATCCTAAATCATCAAACCCACGTAAGATCCTAAATCATTTGACCCACATAAAATACTAACACTATAGACCCACGTAGGATCCTAGAGTAGTCCCACAATGATTCTTAGTGCATATCCAACTGAGACTATCGAACATAGACCCACATATGATCCCAAAACACAGAACCACATAGAATCCCTTTCTCATGTTACAGACAGATGCATGGTTTCCTCAATAACCGTGCTTGATTCCAAGAGGGTCTGATCCTCAAGCCACAGGTCGATACTCTAACATCCAAGAAGTTACAAGAAGATGTATCCCAAAGTACCTTCACATAAAAGGGGTCTCAATGTAATAGACGTTGTGTCAATAGGATGCATGGTCCATATGTTTTTGTCCATTTAGTCACGAGGGCCTGGTTGGTTTCTCATTCGATCCACATGGGCCATACAACATATTTATCCTAAAAACAAGTAGGGTATACAAAAAAGGCCATATCAATAAAAGTTTTCCAGTGCCGCTGATGGTTCATCAATGGGATGCTTGTAGATAATGATATAGAAGAAATAACAAATAAGGTCGAAGTTGGTCTGGGTCCGGTTCGACCCGGGCAGGGCCGACGTGACCTGGTTTGGGTTGACTCGGCCTGACCCAGTTCAGGATGACTCAGCCCGACTCGGGGTCCGACCCGGCCTGATAGGGCAGCGTGGCCAGTCCCGCGGAGCGGCAGCCCGCTGGGATCGCCGGCTAGCAGGATGGCCAGTATCCTCCATGTCATGTTGTCGTGCGACATGCGGTTGCACAACATGCCATCACAGGTGGCCGGCTCGGCCTACCACCCACCCTTCACCACCATGGAACAAGTTTGCGGCACCTGCATGCCGGCGGCGTGAACGCGCACCATCGTCCACCATCGCGCGGCTGACCGGAGTGTCCGCCCCCACCATTTCACTATCACGGCCAACGGGCCGCAGGCCTTATCTCACGGCGCGGTCGCATCGCAGCCTTTGTCGCGGTCATCCATAGACCCATCAGCTGCTCTAGAGTCCCACCGGTGACATTCCTCAGGTCACCGAGCATGGCCGAGAGTCTCGTTCTTCATTCCAATGATTTCCTCACATGTCTTGGAACAACTCTGTCATTTCAAGCCCATCAAAATTCACAAAGATTGTGGAGTGGTTAGTCCATGTTCGTTTGGACCAATCTCTCTACATTAGAATGATTGAAATCAGCTTATTTTTTCATAAATCCAGACGAATTTCTTGAACGGGAAATGGGTATAAATAAATACAAAAAAATAAATTTTTGTTCGTTGGTGGTGTCGAGAGATAGAAGATGAAGTTGATGAAGAATGTCGGTGTTAATTGGCTTTGTGTGGTGCTTCTAATCCAGGCTCAAGTTCCATCCTCGTCCATCAATTCTGGAGAATTCTCTTCATTGGGGATGTGTACATCATTGGAGAGAAAGATACACCAAAAGCACTCCCATAAACTCCTCTCCCTTTTCCAACGATTCCCGATCCATGAAGTGTGGAGCCAATATTCATTTAAAATATGTTTAACAATTAATTAAATTTGTGACATTTAATTAATTGTAGTTGGACCCATTATTCAATTGAAGAGTTGACTGATTTCCCCCCATTAAGAGGGGTTTGGGTGGTCCCCAACACCAAGAATTAAAATTGGGGGTTTTCTTGTTCGGGTAGTCCCCACCTTCATAACTAATATAAAGTGGCTTCAAAATAAAAAAAATGATACATAATTTTATTTTTCTTCTTCCATGAAAAATTGAAAAACTAACGTCCACCCTCGACCTGCTGCTATCAAGGTGAAGGTCTCCTTAAGTGAATATCAGAGCTGCGTGTTCAACGGTGACCTTCGATTTCAATTCCATGAACCGGTTCAAAAGTTTCAATAAAACCCTCCAGTAGGATTTCTGAATGTACCAGAAAAAAATTTTAGAAAATTATTACAGGAACTCCATGGCTCAGAATCATGTGCCCTAAATTTTCTCAGACTAGTAATATTCCCATATTATTAAAAAAATGTAAATTTTCAGGTCATTACATGAATAATATGATCATTTTAAGAAAGTATTTAATAATTTTGATGTATCCCCTATTTTATGTTTTTATGTAATGTACCTAATTCCAAATGAAATAGGGATTCTCATTCTTATAGGTTTAATTATAATATGACCTTGATCCTAGTAATCTAAAGTTGGTGGTTGCATTATTAAATTCACATAATATATATGTAATATCATGCTAAAGGACTGAACAGTTTATTATTTTTAGAATATTGTATATATATTTGATCATTACATTAAAATTTAAAATATAAAATACTACATATAAAATCCATTTATAACACCATTATTCTCCTACCATAACCGTGAATGTCAATCATAATAAACAACATGGAATACAGGGGAAAATTAAAACATAATGGGTGAAATCAGATGCTCGGTATGTGTATGTATATAGTGAAACCTATCATAAATGATCATAAACAATTATGGAATGGTAAATAGCTGAAAAGTGTGATATTTAATAACTAACATAAGAATAATATGGTTAGAATACAATATGATCAAATAATTCCATATAAATAATCATATGATCGGTAAAACATAACCATATATATTTTACTAATATAAAAATCACATGGAAATCAATAAATAATCTATTAGTGAGGGAATTAATATTTCTATACATCATAAACATACCACCAAGGATTTTTCCAAATAACTATACATAAATAGTTAAGACGTCAACCAATAACCAAACTAGTTTGTCTCATGTATCCTTCTGATTAATTGAGGGGATATTGTAGGCCTCTCCCACCACATAATAATTCCAATTAATTCCTCATATGAATGGGTAAAAACATATACAACATAAAAATTATTATTGAAACCAATATACAAAATGTTAATAATTTTCCAACTTAATAAAAATAATCATAAACAATCCAAAGTAATATGATGAATAGAATGAAAATATTACATACCCAATAAAAATAATCATAAACACATTAATAAAATATATAATAATATATCATAAGATATCTACAACAAGGAATCATAAAATTCTACAAAGGATGTTGACATGGTTTAAAATACTGAAACGAGATCGTCGAAAATATCTTGGGGGAAAAATCCCTTGTTCACTTTGAAAATCACTTATTAGTAAAACATTTTTTTACTATAAAAGAAAATATTTTCTTTTAAAAAATCACATGAAATTATAATGTAATCGTCAAATAATTAATGTTTCATTATTGGTTCAAAATATTCTCTCTCCGTATGTGTTAAAAAAACATTCCTTCTGTATTATTTTTTAGAAATGTCTCAAAGAAACTTTTTTTGAAAACAAATAAATATACCTTTAAAACAATTTGGTAAAAAGTAAAAAATAGTAATAATTTCATTAAACAATCATAGGATATTTTTAATACATTTTGTTTTTTTTTGGAAAACATGGTCATTGATGAAAAATAGAATATTAAGGGAAACATTAAGAAGATAAATATTTTAATAGAATGTCCTTTAATAAATCAAATCATTGAAGTGGACATTAAACCAATGAATAGATTATGTGTATACTCTTTAATTCCACAAGAAAAATTGGAAATAAAACATATTATAATAAAAATTCATTTCACAAATAATCTTATGAATACATAATCAATAAAGTAGTTGTTTAACCCAATGAATGGAAATTGATTTAAAGAATAACATACCAATTTGTAATCAGTGAAATATTATACCCCATAAAATTAATAATTATAAAATTAAAAAATTAATACAATTAATATATTAAAATTAATTATATTATATATAAGGTTTGTATTATAGACATCACATTAATTAAATGAGTGTTTAATCATGCATATATCTAATGAAAGTAAAAGTTGGATGGGAAACCATTACCTCATGCCTCCTATTATTGTAGAATTATTTAAAATCATGAATAATGAATTAAATAATGTTATTAATTAATTAAATAACTATATTAATATTTATAATACCTTATATGACCATTCTATATCATATTTTCACATGTTCATTAATACTGTTTCTTTATTTTCATTGATTCGGGTGTGTTTGATTATTGGTTTCAAGTACGGTTCAATTGTTTATAAATATGGATTTTCATTTAAAATTGAAATGAAACACTAGAAGTGAAATGAGATAGTATTCATGAACATAAATAAGTCTAAATGATCCCATATGTCATTTTTTTTTCAAAATTTAGGATGATTTATTTGATAAAATGTTAATGATAAATATTTAGTTTATTTTGACAGTTCTTTTGACCGTCACTTGAAAATTTTGTTTTATAAAATATTATGTATATATAATTGTTCCAAAACATGAATTATGTTATTATATACCATTTATGTTATTATTTTACCATAATAACAATTGTATAACCATCCATGAAGGTGGTAGTGGAAAGTGAAAATTCATTATTCACAAAGACATTTTACTGCCATAATATGGACATTGGTTTCATTTCATTGAATAAGAGGATGTAATAAATGTTATGAATATTATATATTCCATTATAAACATAAAATTTTATTATTAAATTATTATTGAGTTATTAAACCTTTATGTATGAAGGAGGTGAGTATATTGTAGAATATGAAACGAATATAAGAGAGGTGGTTTGAGAAAATTACCTCCGGAATATCACTTCATTGAAGGATCCCATAGAGATAAGGGAATTTTTCTTTCAGTGGTACCATCAGTTCTTGTATGTGGGAATATTGCATAGGCCAGGGTTTTTCAGTGATTTTAGGAGATTC
Organism: Viscum album; assembly: GCA_963277665.1. NCBI lineage: Eukaryota > Viridiplantae > Streptophyta > Magnoliopsida > Santalales > Viscaceae > Viscum > Viscum album. The sequence goes on along the minus strand of OY728121.1, from coordinate 1,191,158,634 downwards.
ACGTCTTTTTAGAAGAAAGTGGGTGGTTAGTTGTGGTCTTTTTCACTTCAAAAAAAGTGTCCATTACCAATAGAAAATTACCAACATATTATATATTTGTTAGAAAAAATGATTAATTCCAACAGATATTAATTTCTATTTGTATTCATTATAGACACCAACAGTTTTTTACCAACAGAAATATCTATTTATATAAGTAATTCAATACCAAAAAAAATCATTTACCAACATTTAAATATGTTGTATTATCATAAAAATACCAACAATTCATTTACTGATAAATAATTCTATTGTTATCGATTATTATTACTAAAAAATCCTTTTCCAATAATTTTTTTTGCAGTATACAATTTTTATAATGTTAAATATTTTACCAAATAATGAATATATATATATATATGACCCCTTACAAACAAATCATTTTGATAATAAAAATATATTATTAATTAAAATAATCATAATTTAAATAAAATATAAAAAAAATATATGATTTTATATGTACAAATAATGTTTTTATTGAATATATTATTTTATATCAATTATATAGATATTAAAAAAACCATCACCCCCCCCAAAGGGCTTTTCTGTCGAGTATCTCCATGACCCCCTTCCCTAACCCTACCTCCACTTTCGTCCCTGGAATTCAATGAAGTCATCCTCACAGGAATCCCTCAAAATTCCTGGTAAGTGTTCCTCATTCAAATCATCACAATAACCTCCTTCATGTTCCCTTTTAGTGTACCTTATTCAAATCATCAAAATAACCACCTTTATGTTCTCGGCCAGTGTCGTCCACCAACTACATCGTGAGAACCCTCTATCTGTTCCTAGTAGACATCCTTGTGTCAAACCCCTCACTGTATATTATATCCCAAGTGATTCAATCCATATCCATGCCTGACCATCGTTTTCTATTGCATTTTAGCCCGATATCCCTACGCGACCCCTATGTCCGCGATGCCCCAGCTCGACCATATTCGTCCTGAAAATCCCAGTCCATCACCCATGAGATTCCCTTACTTCACATTACTGTTACCTCTGATTCCCCTAGTTTTATGGTTGTCCACATCGTACTTATCTATAGGGTTTCATTGAAATAAATCTCCCTCTGGATTTCAGCACAAGTGTAGTGTGATGCTTGCTAATTGGTTATGGGTTTGATCGCTAAGCTTCTTGGTTGTGATATATAGATCTTCTACAATGTTGGTTTCAATCCTTGTTTATAGTTATCAATTTCTATTTAGTATGTATTGTTTTTTTAATAGGATTTAGGATCATTATTCTTTCCACAACACTAAAGATTTTTATATTTTTGGAATTTCCTCCATATCAAATTACTAAATCTTATAAAGGTAGTGTGTCAGAGGGGTGTCTGTGTAATTGACTGATCAAATTGCATTCTTTTTCTAGTACACCCTTGCCATCCATTTTAAATCCATTTTTTATTCCTAGTTAATTGATTTTATGAAATAATTTTTTACATTTTTCATTCTTTTACAGTTATGCTTCAACATTTTTTTTGTACTTTTGTTTCGTTGGTGGCACTTGAGAAAATGTTGTATTCAATCTTAGGCAAGACAATGCTTTAACTTTTATCCACATTATTAACAGCTGAAATATTTTTATTCTTATCAATACATATGATAACTATATGTTTTTTTGGTTTTCATATCATTTTTTATATTTTTGCGCAAATTTGTTGAAATTGTGTTATAATTATCATCACAAGTTTTATTTATTAATTCAATATTACATTGGAACGAGCCTTACTATGTTAGGTTCAATGTTGGATAATTATTTCACTGGTGACATAAATTCACTATAAAAAATGGGAAAATGACCCTCGATGTGAAATCGGATGTGAAGCTGGGTGTCTATTATATGTGGGTATTCATATAAATTTTCGATTTAAACGTGTTATATATTTTTAAAAAAATGAAAAAATTTGAACTCTAATCTCAGGTGGGTCTCTCATAGGCTATCCATTTTACTATAATATTCACTATCTACTATAAATAAATGATCATGTAATTACTCATAGGTATTAATGTTGAGTTTTTGTAGCATAATCATTTTTAATAGATTCCACACTCATAGAATCATACACACTTCATTAAATTTTTTTGGAAACAAAATTTTACCTATTATCATTGTAATTTTAACACTTTAAAAATAAACTTTCTCATAAATTGTTTTTAAATAATTTCTTATTGTCAATGTTGAATGGAAAGATATCATGATTTGGACTTATAATGTCCTAACTACATTAGATCATCTCTAGATTTGGATAAATAATGAAAATCATAGAATGATATTTTTTAATGATGGTAGTGGATGGGAAGGTATTTCATAGTGTATGGATTTTCAGACCCATGGTTTTTCATATTTCCTAAGTACTTTCAAATATGATTCCATTTTTAGAAATATAAGCACTGTTCATTCCCTATCATTTGAATTTTTATTGATATTTATATTATGCGCTGAATATCAATCTATTACTATCATCCAATATTTTATAATTTGAAACATTTCATTTAGTTTGATATAGTGGTTTTTACATTCTACAATTACCTTGGTTTTTATTGTTCTTCGCTTTTTTGAATATAAAAATGAAATAAATTTATTCTTTTAGATTTTCCTAATAAATTGGAAATTTTAGGATTTTTGTTTCCTTCCAATAGTTCTTCCAATTATCATTGAATGTGTTTTTATAATAGCATCCCCATAGTTTTTCACTGTTGTTGATCCACCAAACGAACTCATTGACCTTGATTGGGTAGAACAATTAATTTTCTAATATCATGTAAAAAAATTATATTCTAAAAGGGTATTCATAGAGTCTTCCATACATTCAGTTGTGTTTAATGGAGAGCCAGTTTCTCCTAACATTTAAATTCATGAAACATGGTTTTCAAATCCAAAAATATGCAAGGAATTAATTTTATTTATCATCATTTAAATAAATTAGATGAGGATATTGCTTGAATATTGGAAAAGGAAAATGGTATGGACAAGGTATCCATACATCTAGGATGGGTGATTGGTCTTCTCTTACCTCCATTGGTTAATTTTAGTGTGGATCTAGTACTGAACCTTATATAAGGATATGGAACTTTTCCAAATAAAACAATAAAATGGGTTGATGTGAGAGATTTTTCCAGTTCCATTATTCATGTGCATGAAATAACATCATCTAATAGAACATACTATGTGGTGTAGTGGAGAATATTTCAGAAACTGCACAGTTATTTTTGTGAGATCTATCCCACTTTCAGAAAACATGAAAGGTGCATGGATGATAAACCTTTTTACCATACACACAATGTGTTCAAAGAGAATATATAAGTCTAGGAATCACCTCGACCCCTCGACGGTAGATATTATAGGACATCACCTTCACCCCACTAGATGTCTGGGCATTTCCTTCACCCCTCTATAAGTTTGTGGAATATTCAGCATCATGTACACAGAGATAATTCCATTTATTTTTAAAAAAGTTATGGGGTAAGTTGTCATCTAAGATGAATCTTTTTTTTTATAATTTTTAGATACAAATATCCCCCCATATTTTGTATCATCCATGAAAATCAGCATAAAATTATATATAAATTTTTTTCGTAATTAAAAATATATTTATTTTTATATGGATAATAATTTTCCAATTTTGAAGATATTATATTATATTTTTATTGTTATCTAGAATTCAATCATTCATTTGCATTTAGAGGATTCTAATATCATATTGGATAATTTCATTTATGTTTTACTTATGATTGAAACATTGACCAGGTCTCACTATACACAACATGTTTCTCAAATTCATATGGATATGATAATGCTTTTTGAAAAAGATGAGTTGTATGTTTTCTATTGAGTTGATTATGTGTGTTGTTCAACATTCCCAGACTAATATTCATTTACCATAGGTACATATGCACTTCATGGATTGAATATCTTATCATCGGTTCTGAAATTTGGGGTTCATTCTCTCAAGAAGCATATCGAGAATGAAAAATCCATTTTTTGTTGAATATGCAACGACCCGAATACGGATCACCTCCACTGGTGCCCTGTACCCGGTTGTCCACATGACCTCAAGCACATTACCCCAAACACCAGAGGTTGTTGACTAGCAGTGAGGGCCTTGGTAGGTTATTGGGGAAACTATGCCCTCATTTGGTAAGGTATACAAGGAAAGAAAAAAACAGTCAATTGTGGAAGCAGTAACCAGCAAACAAGCAATGAAACTAAACAACGGAAGAAATAAACATATAATGATAATGATAATGATGTTATAGGTACAAGTATCTAAGGGAAATCAGTAAACACAACAACGTGGTGAAATACAACTAAAAACAATGTACGAAAGTAAACAACAACTACAGCATCATCGCAAGCCAAAGCTCGGTCCTATGCTCTCCATCTCCTACCATCAATCACATACCCAAAGTAGAAGGGCCACAATCCCAATTCAAAACTGCTAGAATATAACTTATTTGTGCCGAAAAGCAGGACCCAAACAGGGTGTGAGACTAATTCCACTAGGCAATCACCACAAGATTTGTGCCTTACTGTCAGTCAGTAATATAGCAAAAGTAAAGGTAATAAATGCAGCAAAAAAGTAGAAATACACTAAAGTAAAAAATCCTACCAATCTCCATTCACATTTATTTAACAGTTCAGTACAATCATTTAGCTAGCAACCAAGGAACCTATCAACAGCTCTATACTTCCAAGGAAAAAAATTAATCACAACAGGTAACTCAGCATTCTACCTAACAAGCAAGCAGTACAAACCCATGCTTGTTCTTTGGCTTGGTGGACTCATCACAACCAACCAAAAAATAAAGCACTGACTCTCTGGGTGGCTCCTACTAGCAAACCCCTCTAGTCAAGTAAATGTACAAAGCCACAGACACTATAGGAAGCTCTCACCTTCAATTCCCCTGTAGTCTTGCAAGGAAATATATAGACTCTCTGAGGAAGAAAATATATATAATTCCCCCTATAGTCTCATTATGTAACTAATGACACTCTGAGGAAGAACCAATTCCCATTTCCATAGGTCCTACGATCAATACTAATTATAACAGACTCTCAAGGGAAGCCCTAATCGTCAATTCCCCCGTTAGTCTACCACACCGGGATCACTCAGCCCTGAGCAGTTTAGTTGTGTGTAATCGACTGTTAGCAGCCCAAGTAAGTTCATCAACTAATTAGATAATAGCTACAAATGAATCCACAAGCACATAATAGTAGGGAATACATGCAATGAAGTCAACAAGCATACTAGAAATGTGAAAAAGTGTTGCCTCATAGGAAAACTGTGCCAAACGGCAATCAACAGCCAAAAAAAGGGGAAATACCCATGGGGTGATCTTTGAACATGCTAACAAGCAATTATTAATCTTCTAATAACATCATGATTACATGCAATCTAAGGCAGACAACAAAACAGGATCAAAACCCTAACCCGAGATACCCGATACATGGGTATCTGACACTTTTGCTCCAATAACTAAAAGACATTCAATGTAGGGAATCAAACCACCTACCTCAATCCTAGGAGTTTGATATTATTGATGCTCGGAGTATGAATCGGCCTAGAATAGAGTAAATATCTATGATTCTGTTGCACCTAATGATGTTTGATTCGGAAGACCGTTGAAGAATCGGTGGCTCGGAGAGGAATTAGCTCTCTAGATCGCTTTGAACATAATTATGCAGAGAAGAAGATGAAAACGGGGATTAGGCACGACCCCGGTCCGATTAATGAAATAAAAAAGAAAATTACACGGCGTGTACTTCTTGAGTACATGTCGTGTAATCCCCATTTCCGTACAACGTATTAATCGGACTCCACCTCATCCCTACACCCCGTGTGACTGGCCCGAACATGGCCAGCACACGACCTCAAGCGGAAGAAAAGTACACGGCGTGTACTTGTAATGTTAACTACATGTACTTACAAAATTTCCAGATTCTCCTCTTTTTCTCAAAAACAGCACGAAAAGGAAAACACACCTGAAAAGAAGGCCCTGGTTCTTACAAACTCCCCCCCTTAAAGAAATTCATCCCCAAATTTCCCTAGCAAGGTGGTGAAGAAGAAAGGTCAAACAACTCTGTCCACTGTGATCACATATCGGCCTCCCTCTCCCAAGTCTCATCCTGTACACAGCCGTGCTGCCATAGCACCCGTACCAGTGGAACAGACAGACCACGAGGTACCTTTGCGCTAAAATAAACAATCATGATAGGATGCTCCTCGAATGATACATCCAGCTCCAGCTCATCCTCCTCTGGTCAAAAAACATAAGATGGGTCTGAGAAATAGTGTCGAGGCTGAGAAACTTGGAAGACGTCGTGTATAGCCTGATATCTCTGATGTAACTGCAACCTATAAGCAACTAGCCTGACTCTCTCCAGAACCTCGAACGGCCTGACTTATCTCATTGAAATCTTACCCTGTCTCCTGGTCCCCTTGTGTCCCAACCACTAGGTAACTCGTAGGAAAACCTGGTCTCCGTCCCCGAGCTGTAGAGGTCGCCTCTGCTAATTAGGATAAAATTTCAATTGAGACTGTGTAGTAGTCATCCTCTTTCGAATCTACTCTATCTGCTCTGAGGTCTCCTGAACAATACAAGGTCCCATCAAAGCTTACTATCCTACCTACAACCAGCATAAAGGTGATCGGAATATCATACCGTACAAAGCCTTGTATGAAACCATTTGAATTGTTGCTTGAAAACTGTTGTTGTATGAGAATTCCCCCAGAGTAATATGCTTCTCCCAAGAACCGCAAAAGTCTAGGATGCAAGCTCGTGGCATATCGTAAAGCACCTGTATCGTGCGCTCAGACTCTCCATCATTCTGGGGATGGTATGTTGTACTCAAAAGTACCTGTGTACCCATGCCCTTCTGGAGTCCTTTACAGAACCGAGAGGTAAAGCACACATCCCTATCTGAAACAATTGAGTGTGGAACTCCATGCAGAAGAACAATCTCCTAGATATAGAGTCGTCCCAGATCATCGACACTGAAACTCTCTTTGATAGGAAAGAATTGAGCATCCTTTATATGACTGTCGACGATGACCCACACCGCATCGATTCCTCTCGTCGAACTCGGAAAACCATTCACGAAGTCCATCGCGACGCCGTTCCACTTCCACTCCGGAATGGGTAACTTCTGCAAAAGCCCCGCTAGTTGCTGATGCTCTACTTTCACCTACTGGCAAGTGAAGCATCTCATGATGAAACCAGCAACATCATTCTTCATACCTGTCCACCAGTACTGGCGATGAAGATCCTGATACATTTTGGTGACGCCAGGAAGAACTGCCCGAACAGAGGAATGGAAGTCTCGCATCATCTCCTCTCGTATATCTGGTTGCACCCATATGTGTCCCTGGAAATGAAAGATATCATCATCGCCAGCAGTCCACCCAGGAAGACCGTCCTCTATTGACACGCTTTCCCATAGGACTAGCCCTTTTAAATCTTCCATCTTCCTCATTCGAACTCAGTCCAAAAGTGTAGAGGTAACAGCCATAGAAGATAGGAATATCTACCCCTGCCTGTCGTGCACCTCCAAATGCATCTCCGAAAACAGATCCATCAGTTTTCACTAACATCTGGCCTTCTGAACTGTCTATATCTGAGTTCTCCTACTCAGTCCATCATCCACTACGTTTCCATTCCCAGGCATATAGGCAAGCTCGAAATCTAAGGACTAGAGATACTCAGCCCACCTCCACTGTCTCAGATTCAGGTCATGCTGCATGAATATATACTTGAGACTTTTGTGGCTAGTGTATAAAGCAAAATGCTCCCCCATAAGTTAATGTCTCCAGCAAAGTAAAGCAGGGACCAGAGCAGCCAACTCTAGGTTGTGCGTTGGACAATTCCTCTCATGAGGCCTTAACTGTCATGATCCATACACAACCACTCAATCCTCCTGCATAAGCATTACTCCATGTCTGATGCCAGATGCGTCACAGAAAACTGTATAGATCTTTCCAGGCTCTGGAAAAACTAGGATTGGTGCTGAAGTCAATCTCCCCTTCAGCTCCTGGAAGGTTGAGTCACAGGCCTCTGAACAAACAAACTTCACCCCTTCTAATTCAATCCCATCAACGGCGCTTCTAGGCATGAGAAGTCCTGTATAAACCACCTGTAATAACCATCCAGCCCCAAGAAGCTTTATACCTCGAAGACGTTCTTTGTCATTTCCCATGTAACTACTGCACTCACCTTCTCTGGGTCTACTGATACCCCTGTCTCTGAGATGACATGACCCGGGAAGTGAATCATGTCCATCCAAATGTGGTACTTTGAGTGTTTAGCATTAATTCGATGCTCCCTCAATGTACTCAAAACATTCTCAAGATGGGATGCATGGTCATGTCGAGTGCGAGAGTACACCATGATATTGTCCATGAAGACCAAGACAAAGGAATCCAAGTAAGGATGGAACACTCGATTCATTAGTGCCATAAAAACTACTGGCGCGTTCATAAGACTGAATGACATAACCATATACACGAAAATTCTGTATCTGCTCCGGAAGGCTATCAAAGGAATATTTGAAGGCCTAACATGCAACTGATGATAACCGGATATCAATACAATCTTCAAGAACACTCGGGCTCCTCAAAGCTGATCGAAGATATCATCTATCCATGGCAATGGATAACGGTTCTTGACCATCAACTAGTTCAACATCTGATAATCCACGTAAAGCCTAGGGGTACCGTCTGGCTTCTTCGTGAATAGGACAGGCAAACCCCAAGGAGATGTACTAGGTTGGATGAAACCCTTTTCATGCTACTCCTCCAACTGCTTCTTGAGCTCCTGCAACTCAGGTGTTGCCATATTATAATGAGAAATGGACACCAGTGTTGCTCCTGGCATGAGCTCAATCGAGAATTCTACCTCACGCTCCAGAGGAAATCCTAAAAAATCTTTTGAAAAGACATATGGTAATTGATCAACCACTGGAGGAAAATCAAACTGAGAAGTCCACTAGTCATACAGATAAAGACTAGCAATCTGGGTCATAAATCCTCCTATCCCAAGATTCTCGAGTCTAGCTCCACTCGCTTGAACATCCCACTTGCCTTTGTGAAGGAAATATTCACCCTCTGGTGATATGAAACCCACCCTGCGGTGATAGTAATCAATGAATGCCTCGAAAGGAACCAACCAGTCCATACAGAGAGTGACTTAATAACCCATAATCTCCAGGACATAGGGATCCCATATGAGATTATATCCTACAACCTCGAGAGGGCACCCCTTGCACTGATGTACGCTAGATGTCCTCGTTTTCAAGGGCGTGTCGAGAGTCAACATGTCAGGAGACGAAAAGACAAAGCGCTTAAGAATTTCCATGACAGCAATAGAAATAAAGCTATATGAATCACCGGTATCGGAAAGGGATGATGATAAAACTAAGGCTGCAACGATCATACCTCGATCTATAGAGGGTTTAGGATCCTTCTCCTGATGAATCTGGTCTACAGAAAAAGCCTGGCCTGTAACGCGACCCTGTGTAGCAGCCTGAAAACCCTGAGCTGCTCCTCCCTGAGCCTGACCACTGTGTCAATGGCCTCTACCGTAACCTGAACATCCTGCTGAACTCCAGCCCCCCAGTATGCTGCGGAGATGGTAATCTTTCTCCAGTACATGGGGTCAAAACTGATCCTCCTTCACTATCCCCTAGAAGGGGAACATTGCTAAAACGTTGCAGATGACCCATCTTGTCGTATGACCAAAACTCCACTGGGTACCTCATGCACTGGGGCTTCTAATTCCCACTCCTCCCATACTAATTACACACCACTGGGTTCCAGAAGAGAGATCTCGTCTACCAGAAGGAATACCACACTTCCTCGGGTCGCCTCGAGTGGACTCTCGGTGGCGCTTCCTACTGTCTGTCTAGAGGGGATAAACCTTGGATGTTGTACCGCCCTGGTCCACATCTCTATTATCCCTCAGTTTCCTCTCCGTGATGAGTTCATGGATGACTATTAGAATAATAGAAGTGAACTGAAAGACATTCAACTTCGATCTGATCTTTGTTCTGAGGCCTTCGCAAACTTCCTTGCTAGAAACAGCTCTACATTACTCAGAACGGGAGTGAATCGATGTAACTCAGTGAATCGGGAGGAATACTCCATAACTGAGAGAGTACCCGTCTAAAGGATCATGAACTCCCTAGCTCAATCAGCCCTCATCTTCGCTGGTTTGAAGTAGTCGTAAAACGTACGCTGAAACTCATCCCAAGCCATAGCCTGCTGGCTCCTCGACTGAGAGACTACATCCCACAATCTCTTGGTGTAATCTTGCAAAATATACGTCGTGAGCTTCACCCACCTCTCTGGAGGTGTCTCCAGATGCTTGAAGATGGATATCATGGCTTCCTTCCATGACTCTGCACCCTGAGGTCCTCCATCCGTTGTAAAATTGGGAGGGTGCTGCTACTGGAAGACCCACGTAAGCTCTACCATAGTCGGGGCAGGACGCTAAACTCCTTGGACGTTTGACGTGAATCCCATAAAACACTCTCTAGACTGAGCATCGACACCAGTGTCTGGAATCACTATAGGTTCCATGTCTGGAATGATGGGCGGAACTACTGGCAGTCCCTGATCAGTCGTATCAGGCGTATGATCGCTGCCTGGTTCCAGGTGTGCAACAGGAGGACGTCTTGGTTACATAGCTCTGAAAGACCAAAACACACCTTCATTAAAGACAATCACAGTTGCAAAATTGGAGAGTAAAACATAACAGGAGAGAAAAACCATTAAAAACGGGAAAAGTGTGACTACACGGCGTGTTATACCACTACACAGCGTGTTTCTTAAAACATTGCTCAGGGCATGTAAATTGGCCATACATGGCTGTGTAAACTACCCGACTACACAGCTGGTTCTTAAACTACACGGTGTGTACTGACCCTTTTCTCCCTGTCCGGTTACTCCAACACGACTAGGTGTCACGGACTGTCCCAGCCGAAGACTACACGGCATGTTTTAAAGAAGACACAGGGTGTACTAGGCATGCCATGCCTGGCCCGTGTTGTTAGCGACATGGTCTGACACACGGTTGACACTACACGACGTGTTCCTAAGAGACACTACGTGTAGTTGAAGGGAATCATGGGCCTGTGTTTTTAGGTACATGGCCTGGCACACGGTCGACACTACACGACGTGTTCCTAAGAGACACGGCGTGCACTTGAAGGGAAACCTCACCCTGTGTTGTTCGTGACATGACCGGGTACTCTACTGATCCTTACACGGCGTGTTTTGAAAAAATACGGTGTGTATAAGAGAGGATAACATCGACCCATGTTTTTCAAGACACAGCCGGGTACATGGGTAATGATACACGGCGTGTGTATACCGAACACGGCGTGTACTAAACATGCATTAATTGGCCCTTGTAGTTAGTTACGCGGCCCAGTTCCTAGTAAACTCTACATGACGTGAACCTAGAGTACACAACGCGTTCCTGAAAACCATTTACAACTCTGTGTTCTTGTCCACATGGTCAGTGACTCGGACACAAACTACACATCCTGTATTTATAATGTACACTCCGTGTACTCTGGGTATTTCCATATAGTAACCTCAAAACTGCACCAATGCCCAGAAAACACAAACAAAGGAGGTTAAGGTGCCCAATTCCGATCCGTGGGGGACCATACTCCCCGCAAATCAATGCGTGGAATCCTAACAGTTTATATAACAAGAAAAAAGTATAATGAATCATGACCCACCAAATTCTGATCCTCGAGGGCCCATTATACCTCTAAGGTCAAAGCATGGTGTTCGTGATAAAAATCTCTAAACAACGATACCCTATCAACATAGCAGGTATTCTATCACAGCAGCTATCACATCATCATGCATTTTCTACCAAAAATCCTATCACAACAACATGCAATCTCTAATGCAACCTAGATGGCATGGCAAGATGCATGGCATGTGATCTTTTATCATGTTCCTATATGATGCATGTGATTGCATATCCTCATCTCATCAGGTTGCAACAGAATATAAACACAAGCATATAAACAGTAACAGCACAGAACAAGTGCATCACCCAACGTTGATATTAATTAAACTGTAACATTCGCAATACTCAAAACATGCAACAATCAAGGTAATCTGGCTTTTTCACTATACACGGGTTCTAGAATGCCCGGCCAAAGCTATTTACCATTTACATATTTCGTCCTATCCAGGTCTAAAGTAACTAAATAGTAAATCAATATTAAACGAAATAACTTCCCTCTGATACCACTTTGTAATGACCCGAAATTGGAGCCCTTCCACTGGTGCCCCGTACCCGGTTCGCCACATGACCTAAAACACATTTCCCCAACGCCAGAGGCTACTGACTAGTCGCGAGCGCCTTGTTATGTTATTGTGGAAACAATGTCCTCATTTTGTAAGGTATACTAGGAAAGAAAACAACAGTTACTAGCATAAGTAGGAAGCAGCATACAAACACTGAAACAAAACAGTGGAAGAAATAAACAACTAATGATAATGATAATGATGCAGTAGGTACAAGTATCTAAGGGAATGCATCAAACACAACAATGTGCTGAAATACAACTAAAAACAATGTACGAATGTAAATAGAAACTCCAACATCATCGCAAGCCTTAGCTCAGTCTTATGCTATCCAGCTCCGACCAGCAATAACGTACCCGAAGTAGAAGGGCCACAATACCTATCCACACCTGCAACCATATAACCTGTTTGTTCTGAAATGAAGGACCCAAACAGGGTGTGACACTAATCCCAGTAGGTAATCACCATGAGATTCGTTCCTTACTTTCAGTGAGTAATATAGAAAAAGTAAAGGTAATAAATGCAGCAGAAAAGCAAAAATACACTAAATTAAACAATCCTACCAATCTCCATTCACATTTATTTAATAGTTCACTACAATCATTTAGCTATCAACCATGGAACCTAGCAACAGCTCTATAATCCTTTGGCAAGCATGTAATCACAACAGGTAACTCCGCAGTCTACCTAACCAGCAAGCAGTACAAACCCAAGCTTGTTTTTTGGCTTGGTGGACTCGTCACAACCAACCAACAAATAAAGCACTGACTCTCTGGGTGGCTCCTACTAGCAAACCCCTCTAGTCAGGTAAACATACAAAGGGACAGACACTCTGGGAAGCTCTCACAGTCAATTCCCATTTGGTCATGCAACGAAAGATATATACTCTCTAAGGAAGCACTTACGTCTAATTCCCCTTATAGTCTCACTATGTAACTAAGGTAACTCTGAGGAAGCACAATGTCCTATTCCCATAGGTCCTGTGATCAATACTAACTATAACGGACTCTCTAAGGAATCCCAAATCATCAATTCCCCCTTTAGTCTACCACACCAGGTTCACCCAGCCCTGAGCAGTTTAGTCATGCGTAATCGACTGTTAGCAGCCAATGTATGTTCAGAAACTACTTGGATAATAGCTACAAATGCATCCAAAATCATATAATAGTAGGCAATACATGCAATCAAGTCAGCAAGCATACTAGCACTGTGAAAAAGGGTTTCCTCGTTGGCAAACTGTTCCAAACGGCAATCAACAACTAAAAAAATGGGAATCACCCATTGGGTGATCCTCAAACACGCTAACAAGCAATTATTAATCATCTAATAACCTCAATCATAAAAGAAATCTAAGGCAGATAACAAAATAGGATCAAAACCCTAACCTGAGATACTGGATACATGGTTATCTGGCACTTTTGTACCAAAAACTGAAAGACATTCAATGTAGGGAAATAAACCACCTACATAAATCCTAGGAGTTTTATATTCTTGACCCTCGGCCTGTGAATCAGCCTAGAATGGAGTAAATCGCCGCGATTATATTTCACCTGACGACGTTCGATTCAGAGAACCGGTGAAGAATCTGTGGCTCAGAGAAGAATTGGCTCTGTAGGTCGTTCTGGACATAATTAGGCGGAGATGAAGATGAAAATGGGGATTAGGCATGACCCCGATCCGATTAATGAAATAAAAAGAAAACTACACGGCGTGTACTTCTTGAGTACACGGCATGTAGTCCCCTTTTCCGTATGCCGTATTAATCGGCCTACACCTCCTCGCTACACCCCAGGTGACTGGCCCGGACACGGCCATCACATGGCCACAAGTGGAAGAAATGTACGTAGTGTGTACTTGTAAATTACATGGAGTGTACATACAAAATTTCCAGATTCTCCTCTTCTTCTCAAAAATAGCCAGAAAAGGAAAACACAACTGAAATGAAGGTTTGGGTTCTTACAGAATACAGGGTCCATGATGTAGTATTTGAGCTTATTGTATGTGAGATATTGGTTTTATACCCCCTACCAATTATTTTATAGTATTTTCTTCTTCTTTGAAAAGCAATCTATATTCAGGATATTTAGACCTTCTATAGATTGAGTAATTTAACTTTCATTTCAGTCATCATTTCAATGAGACTCATTTTAGATTGAGTTGGTAATTTTTATTTTACAAATTTATTATTTTGATAAATGTGAAGGTGAATAAAATGAGTATATTAAAGAAGAATCCCCATAGATATTATCCTATAACTGACACTCTTTATGAAATTCAAAAGTACTAAAAATAAACTGAACATCTGATAAGGATGATTCCATTCCAAAAGGTTGGTATATGAAATTGATCAGGACATCAATACAGATTTAGATTTTTAGTGCCATGCCACATTAGTGTATCAAGAGACAGTAGAGGCATATATTATCAGGTTGTATGAAGATACAAATATTTTTTCCCCTTATGCCATGCATATGATGATCATTCCCACGGACATTCAGCTGGTGCACCAGATCCACAACGAGAGGGAATAGTTATTAATGGCCGTATCGGTTTATTGTGTGAGAATTGGTATTTAAAATATTAGATTCCATTTTTATTTCCCAAATTATGAAATATTTTTAACCAAACATGACTGGTTTTGTCATTCGTAAGTCATTTTCATGTTGATGGTAATCATAGACAAGAATTCACTATCTAATTTATTTTTTGAGTAGCTGGTAAAATTTCTATGACCATTATACACTAGTTTTTTGATGCTCAATACCAATCTTATTCTATAAAAAAAATATTATTTTACAATTTCAAAATTTTGATTTTATATTCTATTATTTATACTCTGTATTTATTTTTCAAAATGAATGACTAAAAATGCTCTTAAAAAACTCATATACTTATTCCATTTCATTTCATTGTCATTCATACATTGAACATAAAGTGCTTTTTGTACTATCAAGAGATTTATAATATGATATCCGTATTCATGTAGAAATTTCAAGTGATTTATGTTTTATTTACAGTATTTTAAGATAGGGGTTTCATTTACATGGAATTGTAATTTTTTTAACCAATGTTTAAACTCTTGTCTTTATATTCAATTTATTATGCACCTGTTGTGAAGTTACACAACTCATATTCCCTACACTTCCCTATTAAGGGTCTAGTCCTTAGGAATCATTTTTTTCTTCTTAAACATCTATACATGATTTCTATTTTATTGGGTTCATTCATGTTCTTTGACATATTTTTTTCCTATGAACCTGTACAAGAGAATGTTATTTTGGAGATGGTATGGTTGTTTTATTGACCAAGAGTATATATCAGCAAGGTTTTTATTCTAGGTAGTATTATAAATTTTTATTATTTTATATATAATAAGTAAAAAAAATTCTAATTTAATATATTTTTATTTTGGTTTCAATTCATGTATATATTTAACACTAATTTGTTTGTATTCTCTTTAGTTGTGGGTTTTAGATCTTGGAGCTGAATGTTTTGATATAACATTGACTTGAGGTTCTTCACTTGTACTAGATAAGTCTAGATTTGTTTCTTTATGTGGGAAACTGGTGGGGTGATGGAAGAGATCTTTAAAATCATTTCATCCAGAGTAACTAATTTATCATGGTGTCACATTCCTGGGTGTAGAGAATTAAAGCTAATAGACATATAAAAGGATTTACACATACCATTTTTTCCTGTTGGATGAGGGAGATGGGATGGATCATGAGTTTTTGAGTTTTTTTTGGATATTTTTATGTATCAAACAAGTTCAACTATATATTGATTCATAATAAATTAAAATTAATTATTAATATAATCAATATTTTTCAAGAGTTATAATTTGTGTGAAAATCTCCTTTGGTTTAAGAATTCAAACATGTGTTATATAGGACAAATCAATTAATATAATGTGGAATTATATGACTAATAATTATTTATAATTTATATTATATAATTTATAAATAGATTTTATATGTTGGTAAAATTATTAAAACTAGAAAACTATTTCTTTTTTTGCTAAATACATTAACCAACATATATATTATTTGGTAGTAATAGTATAATTGTAACAGAATTATTTTATCTATTGCAATAACATTTAGCCACAAAGTTGTTACTAACATTATATTGATAGGGACATTTTTTTAGAAAACTACTTACCAAATGAAATCTTATTTTACCAACATATATGCCCCCATTGGAAAAAGTGAAATATTTTGTAGTTTATACTTTAGGAGGGGTGGATTGAAGTAATAAAATAATGAATATTTTATATTTAATGCTAACCACAGTTGGGTAGAATTAATTCAAAAAAAATTTATTTATGATTAATGTTTTTAGTTTGTTCTCTTCAATTAATAGATCAAAAACTAATTTAAATTTTTATTTTTTACATATTTTATGCTTTTATCTTTTAAATTTAACCATTTTCATTTTATTACCTATATAGCGGTAAATATTTTTCTTATAGGATGGTAATGTTTTTTTGAATAAAAATAAAAATGAACTTAACAAATAATATGGTCCTTCTAATTAAAAATATTGAATCACTTTTACCAAATAAAATACATAGAATTAGTTTATTTATATTTAAAACAAAACCCATAGATGCCACGAAAAACCATGTTTTGAAGAATTGTATTTTTGAAAAAAAATTATTACATTATATTAACTCTATAACTAATAATTATAATTTTATGAAACTCAATTAATATTTAATAATATATAATATATAAATTTCATTTAAAACATTCCCCACAAGATATTATTTTAACTACTTAAATATGAGAAAAGTTATGTACTTTAAAACAGTTTTCAAAAAAATCATATCTTTCAACCCAAAAATAAACATATTCCAAATTAAAATAAAATGATGATTCAATTAATTTTGGTGTATGAAATATAAAACTGATAATAATCATGTTACATGAAACCATATTTAAAACATAATGTTACTATTAAATATCATAATTTATTGAAAATAAATGACATTTTTCAAAATAATTGCATTTTCACTATTCAATAGAAAATTAATCATTTTAGGAGATTCGAAAACATCATCATAAGATAAATTTTAAAATATTAATCCAAAAAATAATTTTACTTTTCCAATGATTTTTTTTTTTAAATTACAAAAATTAAATATATTTATTTTATAATAGAAAAAAATAATAATCTCTTTTTTAAGAAAACATATATTTTAATAATAAAAGGACATTTCTAAAAATTATGTGTTCATTTCATAAAAATAATAAAATTTATGTTGAAAATAAAATTTATATTTTTCATAATAATGATAATATTATTCACACAATCCAATTTAATTTCTACTTTGTAAAATCCATATTAAAATAACAATATTTTTGATTTCATTTAATATCGATGTTCTATGCAACCTATAATATCCAAAATAGTTTTATTTTAAAATTATGGGGTTTCATATTCTAACCAATTAAATAAATTATGTTCTCCAAATTTAAACATGTGATTTTTATTCATGGATTCTAATATACCCTTTTTGAGATCCCACATCGTAAAAAAGATATTAATACATCCTTTAAAAATGAGGGAAAGGAAAATGTTAAGGTCACCATAAAAAAGGATTATATATATGAAAAAAAATTGTTTTAAGTGAAATCATTCCAACAAAAACGAAATATATCTATCAGGTAATGATGGAGAGTGATAGGTTACATGGTCATATTAATGTTTACCATCACAAAACTGTAAATTTGTGATGGGTTAAAAAGAAATTGATTTCATGGTACGAAATTTAAATGAATAACATTTTTATTCCAAAATCCATTTTCTAGAGATTATGAATCCTTTTAATTCTTATTCTAAAAACATAGTTAAATATATTTAATTTTTAGGTATATTTTAATCCTTTAAATAATTTCCACTAAAAATTCTTCATTTCCCCAAATGAAAAGTCAACCTATATTCCTCAAATAAAGTTCCAAAATATTTTATTTATAATAAAAATATAGGGTTTAAAGATTATTGTATCCATTATATCTCATATGATTCAAATATATAAAACTATGTTATACAAACTAAGATGACACATAAAGTAGTGGTATTTGATGCACCCTTGACTCCCTTTGGTTTTGAGTTCATGTTTCACGGCCTTGCCCGATGCGACCAGTTGTCATATGATCTATTAGTTGTCCTTTTTGTAAAAAAATATTAATATAATCCATAAAAAAATCTAAAAATTACAATAATATATTAAACATTAAATAAATATTTCAACCTTAAATCATATCTCATAAATTTCATTTTTCATTCCTGTATTTAACCATAATTTCTTGGAATCCTTGGTAAATCATTGATAATGTCTATAGTAATGTCATCACTTACACCAAGAAATGATTTTCACAAAAAATTAATTTTTATGACTGAAGCACTAAAATTCACATTCAATGGATCATATGTTACATAAAGAGTTATAATTAATTATATTCATCATAATCCATTTTCATATACCAATAAGGATGGAACAAGATATCAATTATGCATAAATACATTAATATTTTAAACATCATCCAATGTTTAACTTAAAAAATTTCATAAATGTTTAACCTTATAAATCTTACCAAAGATCAAGATCTAAAACATTTTAATTAATTTTTCTGATTTTCTCATATTAACATACCTTTATTCTCACAAACAACATGAATTAGATCTTAATCGTCATGTACCAAACATGTGAACGCCCTCATCATGTATTCTCTTGAAACACGGTAATAATATTAATTAATATAAAGCCTTATTTAAAATATCAATGGTTTCTTATTTATTATGTAATACATATATTATTGGATATTTTCCTTAAATCCATAAAAAAATTTAACTCAATTAATGGTAGAGTAAATAACTTTTTATCAAATCATTAATCATTTTCGTGTTAGTTGGTGCTATCCAATTTAACATATCCATATTAGTCATCACATTAACCCAAAAAACTTGTCTCAAAATCAGGATTATATTGAGGGTTATCATTCCATAAATATTTTTTTAAAAAATAAATAATTTCCACTGAATAACTTTTCATAATAATTTTTACTATTCAATATATGCTCAAAAATACATAAGGAAAACATTCTACCGTACAATCCTTATAGGTTTCACAATTAATATAATGATAATTTCATATAACATATTTCTTAGATCCAAAACAAAATTAAAATAATTATTTATTTTTAGATATATGAATAGTGTAATCTAGACCTTCATCCCTTATGTTATTATTAGGTATATTCATTTGATTCATGAGGAATTCATTTTCATAGTGACTTATATCATTATAGTTGAATTATTTAACATTATAAAATTCATTATTTCCTATTAAATTAGGATAAGGGTTCAATTTCTCTCAACATATGAATAAAACACCTTTTCCACTTAATAATATACCAAGCAGTTTCCTTACATAATTATCACATGTGGATAAATCCTTATTTCCTTCATCTATTTATCCATATTTTTCTCTATCATATTATTCATATATCAATTCCCTTTCATTCTATAATACATTATGAATTATTTTTCAATATTTTTACAGCATGATACTTGGTCCTTATATAATGATAATATTTTGGAGATTAGTTCCCTTTGAAAAATTCTCTTCAACCGATCAAAGAAATGATCATTATTAGTCTTTGGATTATGTACATTAATAAGGTTTCCATTATTTATTATAGGATTCAATTATAAAAAATGGCATTCACTAGATTATATCATAACATTATAAAACATAATGTATAATCTCGAAACTATTGATACACTTAACATAAATGAAAATTTTGTTATAACTATTATCTAAATAAAAATATTAGTTTTTTTGGATATATTTAGAAATTCTATCATATCATTTCATTATCTAATTTATGTTTTCCTAAACATAGTCCCCAAGGATTCTAATAATCTTCCTTTAATACAACATATAAATACCCTGACCGTAGTATCTCAATGTCAGTGTTTACTTGATTACATTTTCATAATATACATGGAATAGTATCGTGAAGTACCTAAAATTTTAGTTTTTTTTGAAAACTAGAAAAATAATTGATAGATAAATTACAATTTAAAATATAAATTCAAAATAGAGAACAAATTGATAAAATAATTAATCTTATTAATTAACCATGTATGTCAATCATAATTGACTACTTGGCATCATGATGAAAAATAAAACATAAAAAAGGGTGAGCTGGAATGCACAATAATGGAATCTATAAAATAGAAGTTATCAAAAATGATCATCAATTTTTTTAAAGGTAAATAACTTAAACATGTTACATTTAACCAATAATATGAGCATAATATTACTAGACTAAAAGTTGATAAAATAATGTCTTAAAAATAATCACATTAGCTAGAAAACATAACCATGGATATTATACTAAACAAATAATCACATGTAAATAAATAAATAATCTCATAATGAGGAAATTAATAATTTTATACATCATAAACATGTTTTTAATGCTTTTTCCAAGACCCCATACATAAAAATTTAAGATATCATCCAATTCCCAATGTAATATGCCTCATGAGACATAAAGATGCATTTAGGGGCTAAAAAATATATTCTCATTACTTAATAAGTCTAATGAATTATTCATATGAATGGGTTGAATAATAATCAACATAAATATTATTATTTAAACTATAAAACTAAATGTTAATAATTTTCTCAATCAATATAAATAATCATCAACCATCTAGAGTAATATGTTGAATAGAATCAAAATAGAACATATCGAGTAAAACTAATCATAAACCATTTAATAAAATATGGAAGATGAGACCATAATATATCAACCTTAAGGAAGATTAAAATTCAATAAATAATGTTGACATAGATGAAAATACTTAAATGATGTCATTGAAAAATTATTGAAGAAAACACAAATTTTACTTTGAAAATAAATTATTTTTAAAACATTTCAAAATTATAAAATAAAAAAATTCCATTTAAAATTACCATTAAAACGTGTGTTTTAAGCAGTAAAGCATTATTGTTTCATGATGGCTACAAAATCATCTCATAACATATAACATAAAAGACATTAATTCTGTATTTGTTTTAAAAAGTTTCAATGAACCTTATTAACAAATTGAAAAAATATACCTTTCAAAACAATTTTTAAAAAGTAAAAATGAGTAAAAATGACTTTAAACAATAATATGATATTATTAAAACATTTTATGAAATAATTTAAAAAAATTCTACATGGAATAAAAACTAGGATTAAAATGAAACTTTAAAAAGATATTTTTTTAAAAGAATGTCTCTTACAATGATCATTTCATTGAAGTGAACATTAATAAATTGAATAGATTTTTTATATAAAATATAAATCAAAATAAAATAAATGAATGTAAACTATAATATAATAAAAATTCATTTAACACATAATCATAGCATGACATCATTAATGAAGTTAATGTTTAACCCTATGAATGGAAGTTGAGTAAATAAATCCAGTAACACTATGTAATTAGTAAAATCATATACATCATTAAGGTAATAAATATAAAATGATACATTTAATACCCTGATGATGATAATATTAATGATATGATATATAAAAATGGTAGTATATACACCACATAAAATAAATTAGTGGTGATTGAAACATATATGTCACATAAGTAAAAGTGGTATGGGGAACCCTTACTTCACACTTCCCTTTAGTGTAGAATTTAGTAACGTCATTTATAATGTTTTATGAAATGTTATTAACATATTATAGAATTATATTAATATTTATAATACCATATATTATCCATATATAACTTATTATCACCAGTTAAAAAACATTATTTCATTATTTTCACTTTTTTATGTGTGTTTTTTTCATGGTTTCATGGATGGTTCACTTTTGTATAATTGTATATTTTCTTGTAAAATGGAAGGATTACACCATAATTTAAATGAAATTTTATTCTTGAACTTCTAGAATTTTAAATTTTCAAATTTATAATATTTATTTTAGACAATAGGTTGATTCATTTGATAAAATGGTAATTATAATGGTTTAGTCTATTTTGGTAGTTTTTTCAACAATCATTAACAAGTTTTATTTTATTTAATATTATATATATATTTATACCTGTTCTAGAACATAAAATATATTAGAATATACCATTTAAAATCTTATTTGAACTAAATAATAATTTTTTTCACTAACCTTGAAGGTGGTAATGGAAAACAAATGATCATTATTGATAGGGACAGTTAACCACCACAAACTGGACAATGGATTAATTTAATTGAATAAGAGTAGCTAATAAATGGGATCAATACAAAATATTTCATTATAAACATGAAATTAAAGTATGTAATTATTATTTCATTATTAGTCCTTTATGTAAAGTAGTTTAGTATAAACTACAATAAAAAAATAATAGAGGAGGCTTGGGAAAATAACCAATTGAATATCACATCCTTGAAAGATTCCTTATAGACCTTGGAATTGGTATTATGGTGAGAAAATAAGCACATAGTCTTTGGGATAATAGGTAGGAGACGTTTTGGTAGATATATTTTGATCCTCAAGGCATATAAAGAGAAATTTGGTGGTTGGGAGTGGTATTTATACTTTATGAGGAGTGGTTTAGAGTTATTAAATACTGATTATCTTATTTTTAAAGCCATAAACTTTTTTGTGGAATTAATTAAAATGAATTTTTTTATGATAAATATTTAAATGGATATTTATTTTCAATTAACATGTAAACCAATAATTTAAATTTTTAATTTTTTATGTATTTCAAGATTTTACCCTTTAACTATAACTCATTTCAGTATTTTACCTATACTGTGGAAAATCATTGTTTTTATGACAGTAACATTTTTATGCCTAAAAATTAAAATAACTTAAAACCCTAATTTTGGACTTCGGATAAAAAACATAGAATATATATTACCAAATTCAATATATATAATTTATTGAATTAAATTTAAAACAAAACCAATATATGCAACGAAAAATTGGGTTTTCCGAATGGCCTAATGGATATGATTTTTTATTTATTTTTGATAATCCCATTATTAAATTAGTTGAGAGGGAACCCTTACATGACTTGTAGACCCAGTTTCACACGGCCTAGTACATTAATCGATGTCCTAGAGGCATAATTCCAAATATATGGACTTCATATTTATTTCAAAATATAGTTAATGTTATTCACATTGTCCAATTTAATGGCTAGTTTATAACGATCATGTTAAAATAATAGTATTTTGGAGTTCGTTTAATCTCTGTGTTCTATGAAATGTATGATATAAAAAATAATATTCTTATAAAGTAGTGTGTTGTAACAAATTATGTGAGTTATTATGTAATTATTCACTAATTAATGTGTAATAAAAACAAGGGTATTCATAGTTTGTATCAGAGGAAATTTCAATTTGTTTAGGATTACTGTTAATTAACACTAGTGAAATCCTTAGGGATAAGAATAAACATAATAGAACATCTATGTGTTATGATAATTAATTTGTTAATGGTTTTCCATGAAAATAAATCAATATCTAGATAATACAAGTGTATTTGGATTTGGAACAGATGTACTAAGCGGTAACACATGAATGCGCTGTGATAAAAATATGTAGATTCTTTGGAATGGATGGGTATTGTCTACAATTTGAAAGAAATTTATCATGCTATTCAAATTTAATAACCAAGATAACACAGAGGGGTGTCAATTTTGTTCATAATAATGAATGATAAGATATCTTCAAAGATTTAAAATGGAGGCTTATCACTGCACTTGTACTATTGTTCCCCACAAGTTGGAAACTTTTCATAGTATAAAATGATTATTCAATGAAAGGCTTTGGATGTATACTAATATAGAAAGAAAAAGTAATAGAATATTTCTCAATAAAATTGTGATTTCATTAATAGAACTATCCAATGGATTATCATGAGTTGGATACAGAGATCTTCACATTAAATATCTAGAGGCATTATCTATTTGGGGAGAAGGGTGAATTATATATAGATTATTAAAGACTCAAATATATATTCACCTAGAAATATCTTAATATGGTCTGGAGAATCTGCTTAAAGATGATTATGTTCTATGGATCCTTAATCTACTACAATACTATGAAATAAAATAATTTGAAAAACACTCTAATTAGAAAAGATAATGAAAGTGAATGTAAACGTGAATAATGGATCCGTTTTATCTAAAGAGATTTATTCTATGTATATCTATGTAATTTTAAAAATGAAGACATTTCAAGCTTGGAAAATTAATATAAGGTGACTCATGTTACCACTAAATATAAGGACTTCATTTCTACTTTAAGTGAATCGATAATGGTAAGTGATCATGAGGTTTGTGAAGTTTATTGTACAAAATTTCCTCAAGATGAAGATCCATGTACAAGTATAGATGATGATCAATCTAAAACATATCAATATATATCAGTTAGTGTATTGAGATATATTCTGAATTATGTTCCCAGTGAAATAGACTATTATGATCTTCATGTCATTCAAAGTATGTAGGAAGAAATAACCCTTCTAGAAGAAGAAGTGGATAACATGGATAAGGAATTACAAGGAGAAATTAGAGAATGTTTAAATTTATTCAAATATTTTTGAAAAATTTGAATAAAAAAATAGTAAACCTAAAATATTTTCCACAAAATGTCTTAACTAATTTAATGATAATGATTAATTCAATAAGAATCTAGAATCAGATATCCATGCAATTAAAGAAATGATTAAAAATGCACTGATGTTAAGGATTTGCAATAGGATGAAAAATCCATGAAGATTAGAGTAAATAAATTTTCCTCAAAAAAAGTATGATTCATGATGAGTGTGTTGAAATATTTAAGGTAGTTTTTGAAGATAATGTGGATATGATTAAATATTATAAAAATCCCTTAAGATGACATATCTATATTTGGAATTTTCGTTGGACAATAATGAGAAGACACATATTGATATTTAACAAAATAATGAGATTTTTCCTATTACTAATAATTGTTAACTAAATGATTATATCATAAAAATTACTCTATCATGTAATAAAAATATTCGGAAATATTTTGATTATTTATCTGAAGAAGATATTAGAAAAGAGGTATCATACATTCTATCTTATAAAAATATTTATAAATCAGTTTCCATTAATAATGTAGGTTGGTAAAACAATTATGAATAAGTATGAATGATGAAAGGTGATAAGAATCCTTCCAACATGATTGGGTGGGTAGGAGATAGAATGTGGAATCTAGTTCCTAGAAAAAAACCCACCAATCTAAAAAAGAAGACACAAAAAAATCATTATGAAAAAATAAGAAGATCTTTATTTTAGGGTCAATGTTGGTTCGATACTAGATTCAGGGAATGTTCATTAGATTGTTGGTACAATCCTCTTTTTGAAAAGAACAATGGAATCCCATATTAATGGGTAGAGGGGAAAACTTGACGATGAAACATCCGTAGGTTAGAAAATATATGAATATTTCAAAAAGATTTGGAAATCATGAAAATTATTTTTGATATATGTAATGGTTGTGTTCATAAGGTTGGTATCGGCTCATCTTGACATGCATCTGGAACAAATAAGAAAATATGACGAAAAAATTTGGATACGAATGAATAATAATCATAAAGATGTGAGTAGAAAAAGTTTTCCAACAAAAATTATCCCAATAAGATATCATGTATGAAATGTGGGAAGACGAAAGATTCTAAATCCATGAAATTGAAGTAATGTGATGAATTTAAAAGAACAAATAAGATGTTTCGCACTCTGATCACAAAATCTAGAAAATCTAAAATTCCTTTTAATTTTCCTAATGATATTCTCATATTGTATCAATAATATTTGGATGAGGTGATGAAATTTGAGGAACCACACTCTAAGGCTACTCTAATGTGAAAAGAAAAGATTCCATGTGATGAAATAGAAGTTCTATGTTTGATATGTAACATACCTAGACATACTTAGAGAAATTTCTCTATAATAATTCTAGAATAAGAATAGTTATTTGAGAAGATAAAATTTTCACTAGGTTATACAAGTACATTAAAAGGTATTAATATGATAAATATCACAAACAATAAAATTGAATAAGTGATTAGATCCACACATCCTCAAACAAAATTGGAGATTTGGTGTACTAATGTGAAGAGTGAAATAAATACTGAATCATGGTTGAAAAAACCATCTCAACCATGATATTCTCAATAATGAATTAAGGAGGATCCACCTTATTTAATTTATATTTTTGTACAATGTTTTGACTTATAATACATGTAATTGGATCTCAAGAAATTTCTCTGGGGAAGAACCTGAGAGGAAATGATTATTTTTAATTTATAACAGTAAAACTAAAAAAGTCATCATTATTGAATGATTACTCACTTATTTTTCAAATAAAAATATAATAAAGGATTATATTTGATGAAGAATAAGAATGTAAAATCATTTATTGGAAAAAAAGTATAAATATGTTAACATCCAGTTTTGATCTCATATTTGGTATCCTAATGATCATCTATTGATGAAGATAATACATGGTGATGTTTTGAAGGATTTCAATTCCTGATAGTTGCATGTTGAAGATCCATTATTGTGTATTCATGAAATAAGAAAATTATAAAATAAATTATTTAAGATATTAACCTTTATAAATATGTTCAGTAGTTTTTCTATTGGGGTTGAGATAAATAAATAAAGTTGAAGTTTCTTCCCAAATAATTATTTCAATTGAAAACATATT
The DNA here is from genome assembly GCA_963277665.1 of Viscum album. Classification (NCBI taxonomy): domain Eukaryota; kingdom Viridiplantae; phylum Streptophyta; class Magnoliopsida; order Santalales; family Viscaceae; genus Viscum; species Viscum album. The sequence continues at coordinate 1,191,131,500 of OY728121.1, read as the reverse complement.
TAGTTATTCAGGAAATATCATGAAGATAATGTCTTTGGAAAATGTATTTTTTTCTTAATCTCTCATACTTGGTTATAAATAAAAAAAACTTAACACAAAGGGGGGGTTATTGAATTAATAAATGAATTAATAATGAAAGGGACACTTTAGAATATACTTAATACTGAGAGGGAGTGAATCGGTTTTGGAAACCTTTTATCAATTATAACATTTTATCATTTTTTCACTTATAAGAGTTAGGATCTTGATTTTCATAATCTCTTTTCATATCATATACAATTATATGAAATTAGTAAATTATTTAATATGATTTTTTTTAAACGTTCAAAACTCATAACATTAGTTATTCCATAGCATGGTCTGGAAATAATTCAACCACCCAACCACTAGAAAAAAAATCTTTTAATCCAGGTTATTAAAGTAATGGAGTAATCATTCAATTTAATTGAACTGTAGTCACATGATAAATATTATTTTTAATCATTTGGGTGGTTCTTTATATAGCCTCAATATAAAGCCTTTACCTATTAATATTCTATGTAACACCATGAAATTAGTCCAACTATTGAGAATTCTAATGGATGTCACAATGTTACTTTTTTTACACAAACTAATTCACCCATTACTTGCACAAAAATGGGAAAGAAACTATTATTCATATTCACATCACCAAAATGAAATATTATATTTCTTCTTCAAAAAAAATATATTGCACTGGATCTTATTCAACTTATTTTTTAAATCATATACATTTTTTTTATTATTTAAATAATTCTATATTAGCATTCAATAATCATAATTAATTATTCATCTATGAGAATGATATGAATGTATAGTGTACAGAAATTTCATAATTCTTTTTTGATACAGAAAATCAACAATGGTTGTTATATATGTTCTCATTTGTTCTTATAAAGGATGAAAATATTTATGCAGCCAAATTTCACCACACTTTCTATACTAATTCATCAAAGAATAATCTTTGAGAAAATTAATAAATGGAAAAATCGTATATGGATTCTTTTGATATTAGGATTGGATTCAGTCTCATGATCATTTTACACTATTCATGAAAATAAAATCACATGTTCATCACTTAATATGGAGATAATTATTCTTTTCTCATGTTAAAGATTAATTTGAGTGTTTTTTTCTTTTCATTTCAATTTATATAAGCACATTTGAATAACCCATGTACATAGCATATAAAATTTCGAATCATATGTTTCCACTCTCTTCATGAATTCATGTTCATAAAAATATTTCTACTTAAAATAAAATTTAGTTTTTTATATTTGGTTCTATTAAAAAATGCATATGAATTCATATATTCATTCAAATAATTCATTTTCTTCTCTCATACTCATCTAATCTTTTTCACACAAATGAGTATAGGTGCATGATATATATCATTAATTATATATTCTAAATATCTTCCTTATAATGTGTGACTCCATCAAAACCTCTCCGTATTCTTCTTCACATACTCAACAGGTAGTATGTGATTCAATCATGATGAACTCACCTAAGAATCATGAATAAATCCTTCATAAAAAAATTCTTGTGAAGATGTTCTTTGTGAATGAACAAAAAGAATCATGAAAATATTTATTCATACAAGCTCATTGAGAGAGTTTAACACAAGTTGAAGCACTATGGTTCTTTTTCCCATACTAACTAGTGTGTTGTTTTTCATTATGCTATAGACCATTGAATAATAACCCTTCTTCACATTTCCAAAAGGTTCACGAATCTTCTTCCTTTCACATAACTGTAGTGTTATAGAGTAGCTCTGGTTTGATATCTATTGTTTGAAAATTCTTGTCGAAGATGTGTCATCATCCTTTAGTGCTTCCCATATTTTAGGTGAGAAAATGTATCCTAAATTCATTCAATCACTTAACTAAATCCATTATTTTGTTCCATGTCAATCCATAACTTTAATACCAATGAACATTGCAGTATTTTAATCACAAGATTAAACATACTACAATGAAAATAGTGTAATCCACACTCATGTGATAATGAGTTATTATTTTAAAATATATAAATCAATTAAATGAAAAAAATATCACATGAATTATCAAGAAATCCTTCATCATTTTATATGAATGTATATCACTCTATAAAATAATTTATATTCTCGGTGGAATCATGTTCTTTTAATAAAAACAGACATGAAAGACGATGATTCATGCATGATTATAAATTAATTGGAATGTCCTCCTTTATTCGGTTGGATCCATGGAGAAGGAAAAAATAATATTTGTTAAACACTACAGCTATCTTCCCCCACTGGATACGAATGGAAAAGCATCCCTTCGGTGATAGGTTAAATCCAAATGACAAGATTCAAATGGATGACTGAGATTAATATAATTTGTTGGATATCCTTATATGTCTATCTGTTTTAATGTATTAATAGTGTACCCATCCATCCATGTCCCACATCAATGTATGAATTGTTTGATTCACTCTTAATAAGTGAATCCATTTCATATTTTCTTTCGAGCCAGCAATGGGGTTTGACATTGATTTCTCTCGCACCACACTCCTTCATTCAACCAGTGCGTCTAGATAACTATTTTAATGATCTTTAATGGAGTCTTCATCATAAAAATTAATATTTACATGCTCTTGAAATATGATCCCCATACAATAATGAAATATTTAATGGAATCCTTTGATTTCATAATCTTTTTTTGGAATATAAATTGAATATAATACTTCTACATCAACTTCTCATTCAAATAACTATTTTCATGGTCTTAAAATTCTGTTTATCCACAAATGGATGGGACATCAATCATTTTAATTATTGTTTAAATTTTGGTTGTTCCACACACCATGATCACCGGTTCATGAACATTATGATATTTCAAAAATAATCAGAATTATGAACTCTAATTCAAAAAATAAAATTCCTTAAGATGCTAATAATTGAGTACTATATTCTTTATCTATTCATCCAAAAAACATTAAATTTGTTATGAAGCCTTAATATCATGGATATATAGAAATTGAACTTCCAGTAACTTATTTCAAACACCCTCAATATATTTAAATTAATTAAAAATATTACTATTTCATTGAACACCATTGACAACCCATTAAAAACCATTGAAAACAAATAAAACACATAAACAATGTGTGATATATAAAGAAAAGTGGAAGTGTGGATGTGGATCAAGGCTACATAACCTGATATTTGAAAATGAATGTTGTTGATATATTATTTTGATGAGAGGACATGTGTTATAGATTGATCTTTCTTGAAAACATTATCATTTCTCAATTAGTATCAGCATCATATAATTAATGTGGAAACCCCATTGATGAAATTTTAATTAGTTCTCTTTCCATGATATATCTTGATTGGGTTGTAATGTATAGTTTTTTGGTCTAAATAAAATTCTATAATTTTCTACACAAATCATGTATCACATAGATAGAAAGTGAAATTATTTTTGAAACATTTCATAGTTAGAAAATTATAAATTATTTCCATAAAATTATTATTTCATTTAAATAAGTTCGATATAATGTGAAATTAATGTTTGAAAACTAATTTTAAGATAAATTAAAATTGAATAGAAAGATTCACATATTGACCTATTCATTTGGTATCATATTTAAATGTATTTCCAAAAAATAAAAATAGGCATATTTAGGAGACCACTTTTTGTATGAGTTATATTATTTATCTTTGTATGTTATTAGTTTTCAGTGGTTTCAATGAAATAAAATGATTTCATTGGTTTCATTAAGTTGAAATAATTTATTTGTAGGTATGGTAAAGTATCTAAGATATCCAATCTTGATAACAATGTGAAAATTTCGTTGAAAAATGGATGAATAAAAAATAACTAAAGTATTATAATTGAAATGAAGTTATTTTGAATACATTGTGATTATAATTATGATAATTGTTTAATAGATAATAATTTATTGTACATGATTCACTATATGCTTTAACATGACACATTGTTTTAAAAATAAGTTGATGACGTGATGAACAGTGATTGGTTTTGGAAGTGATCATTCGAATATATATTCCAAAATAAACAAAAGTGGAGGAATTTCATTATCATAGAAATTTTTATTTTCCATGGGGAATAAGGAATGTGGCTATGCTTTATAAATGAATGTCCGTATATAATGTGTTGGAATTTAAATTTTATATTAAATATTTGGCTAACTCCATTTATAGGACATTATCAAAAAATTGGAAAACCTTTACAGGACACACAAGTTATATCCAATTAACCACCCATATGGGACCCAGGAGTCAACCATGTGGGATAGTAAGCCCAAGGAGCATGCATGGTGGTAGAGAAGTTTTGGTGGACACATAGAACCCTCAATAACAGAAATGTTGGTGAACATAGGGGGAAGGAATATTGGTTGTTCCCCATGTATGTGTGTGTAGTGAATGTGTGTTCCAACACATTATCTAGCATTATGGTGAAGTGGGAACTGGGTCATTAATATATCTCTACCCATCATTACAGAGAACCGATGTTGGAAAAATTCTCATATTTTATTGTTCCCATGTTAAAAACATATGCTCTGTAGAATAGCCAAAAAAATCTTGTCCATAAGAACCATATGATCTCCGAATAACATCATCATATTCATCGAGCATTACCTAATGATATTGAAATTTCTATTTATTATAGTTATACATTCCAAGTCTTCCATGATCATGAAATTCTCAATACCATTTCATGATCATGAACTAATGATGAAGAATATGGTTTTAAATGAATAAAATATTTTTATAGCATTTATGAGGTTAACAAAAAAATTTGATACAGATGAGGATAATATTGAGTTTCATAAGGCTGATAACACATGGATAAAAGGAGAATGAAAATATTAAATCACACACATAAGATTCTTAACATAAGGAGAAAAAAAATTTCTTGTAAGAGGAGACACCATTAACTACAGTGTCCATAGGATCTGAATTACAAAATCTATCAGTGATATATATATCACCAATGACATGAAATAATTAATAGGGTCTTGACATGGATGATTTATTGGAGCCTAGGGAGGTGTAAAGGAAGTGTGAACTTGCCTATAAATAATCAAACACCAATCTATGATTAATCTATTATTGATCATGTTTTCATTAGAGATCTCTCTTTTTTTATTTATTAGAGATTCTATGTGTTTCTATTTTTTGAAAGGAATAAGATATGTGAGCTTCTTTTCATGGAGAAGAGGGGTGTTCAATGAAATTTTAATTTCATAAAGGTGTTCTGTGAAGAACATTCCTTCCACCAAGATATTTGTATCCTTCTTATATGTGATTCACACACTCAAGTTTTTAGCGATGAGATTGGGAAACACACACTTGATTTTAACACATACTCATTATTTATGTAATGATTTATGAAAAGAGACAGTGTGAGTTTCATACTAACACAATGTGTTATGAGACGGATGTGTTTCATGAATAACACATTTTCTAGAATATAATGATCCATTTTTAGAAAATTTATACAATTGCAGATATTATAATATTTAATATTTTATTCTACAAATTATAGCCATTCAATTCCTTATGATTTATTCATGATATATACGGATTACATGTGATGTATACATCTGATACACTTGCATAAACTAAACAAAAGTAGTTTCATGTGAAACATATGAATGAAATATATTTGTTTGAATGATATACATTTAGATCTTGCAAATACCTCACATGAAGCACAAAAATGAGTGGAGGAAACCATATTATTATTCAAGAAAGAATAATGAAAAATAATATATTGGTAATATTAGGAATAATGTTAATAAGGGTTTTGGTTATTGTACTATGCATGAACCAAATACATGCATGATATTTGATGCACTAATTTTTTTCATGCATATTTTTAAACAAATTCAAAATATTTTTTATTGATTTAAATAAATAATCCCATTTAAATCATTACTTTATTTAAAATTGTGATTTTAAATATAAGAATCTAAAATGGATTTAAATAAATTAAAAATTTTGAGTTTTAAATTTTCAATTTACTTGAATATTTTTATATGAAATATTTATTATTGTTTAATATTTTATGAAAGTAAAAAATGGTCCAACCCAAGGATAACCCCCAACTAGATGCCTAGAATCCTCTTAGCCAGTCCCATGTAGGGTCTTCTAGCTAAGAAGGCTTTTGGTAGAGCCCTCCCGGGCAGAAGGTTCTTGGACCTCAGGGAAGAACTCATTGGTGCATAGGTTGGGCCAAAGCATGCCGATGATATTCCTGTCAGTATTACCCAATATTCATGTGTGCATAGGTGTATCGAGGACCCATCCATGGATTTATCTTTCATTCCATAATATCCAAAATATTTTTTATAAATGTGCTCTGATTCCCATCTCATTTATGATGTGGGACGACCTCCATGTTGTTACATCTCATCTTAAAGAAAACATTTTAGTTTTGATGTAGTTGTGTGACACCCATGCATCGTACATTCCTCCCCGCATCTCTATGACAAAAGACATTACTAGTATCCACTAAAAAACTCTGTAAATGTAATATAAGACACCATGGGTGCTTTAATGTGAGATGATCACCACTAATAATGGCCAAGGTCACTAGGGATCACCTCTACTACCATGGATGACCACCGAGAAGCTCAAGATCGAGCATATAGTACACTTTTATGTCCCTAGATCTCCATAGATTATATTATTCATCCTAAACAACAACTATGATTCCCACATAATGGGACAACTAGGACCTCCATGTGAAATGTGAATCATCCAAACAATGTGTTGGCTGGATTATTTTAGGACATACATCATGCCCATTACACAATAAAACATCATAGTAATCACCAAATATTATGTTACAAAGATCATTACATGTTGCATCAATACCATGTGGTTCCATTTAGATGTGTTTCCTGATGGGATTTCTCCAATTCATAAATAAGAAACCCTGAGATCTGTGGGATATTTTGGCAAAAAATCATTATTCAAACATATTATTCAAATTTAAAAGGATAATCTACATAACCCGGTTGAGAATTATTATATGATGTAGATACAATGACTCTTTCTATATAAATAGAGGAGTAGTTTCCCATAATGTTAACCACACATTGTAGGATAGGTTCTTGAATATTAATGATTTCTATTTTCATTTTTATTATTTAGTTTTACTAATGTTTTATTATATTATATTGTTATTTTAATTTATATATTTATTCTCTTAATCATAACTGTTTCCACTCATTTTTATCCCACTATGTATCTCATCCTCTCTCTTTTCTATTTTATTTTCATTATTCTTGTTCATATTTTAATGTTTTTTTCTTATACTATTATTTTACTAATTTTATTCTCTATTTTAATTATCAATTTCTCTCCCTATTTATATTATTTATATTTTATTTCTTGTTCTTATGTTCTTCTACCATAGTTACATCTTTCCCTTAATAATTAGGAGATGACCTAAGGATTTTCGTAGGGGAGTTATATGGTGTTTCTTAAATTTTCTGTTTAAATTACATGAGTTTTATTTCAAATTATGGTGGAAATTATAGTATTTAAAGGGTGTGGTTTTCATCCACTCGGAAGTTATATTCAAATCTATTTCTTATCATTAAATCATTCCTTTTACCAAGCTTATCTCAGGAAAAATCTTCATATGGTGGTGTTGTAGTAACCTCAACTTTTGAAACGACATTCAATGGAGTTGGGTATTTTAGGAATTTCACTCTCGATCAAGGTGTAATTCAGTTTGTCTATTGGAGGAGGTGGGATTTGGTGTGCCAAAGTGGTTTTCTTGGAATACTAAAATTCCACACAAAATAAATCAAAGGAATTTAATTACTTTATGAGGGATCATATATTGAATTATCACATTTAATTTAAATAAACAATAAATTATGACGGAACACCTATGTTACCAAACCCTATGAACCATGACCTTTCTTCCAAACAAGCATTTTTTCAACATTTACATTTTGGTTTTAATTCGATATTTAATCATTTTAATTCTATATTCTCTAAAACTAAAAAAATATATTTCATTTATAACATAATAAATAATACAAAAAAATATGTTTGGGAGAATTTGATATTTTTGACTGATTGACTGTGGCACTCTTCCTGTGATATGACCCTGGTTAGCCTCTGTGTTGCATTAAAAAAAATTAATATTCCATTACCTAATACAAACATGTGTAAAAACATATGCCATTGTCAGGGAACTATAAGTTCATTCATCCAAATTTTTCAATATTAACATTTTATTAAGTAATTAGATTTTTATTTAATGAAAAACATAATAAAACAATTTCACTATGATATATATTAACTACTACTGTTTTGCATGGACTGAATAGTCAATGGTGCCACAACAATAAGAAGAAGTATATATATTGAATAATAGATCACTTATGAATGAACATGATAGATATATAGAACAACAAATGATCTTAGTTGAAAGGGTTTTCATATATGTTCATCCATTAATGGATTTACCCAACCCCAAACAAGAGGAATAACCCTTTGACATTCCATATTTTTTTTAGGAAATATAAAAAATAGGCCGTACATGAATACTATCATCATCCCAACAATCTGATAAATAACATTTTAACCTACCATGAAGATCTAGAGAGTGAAGAAAACAAAATGTCTATTGATTTATGAATGGGAGAAGAAGTATATTTTGATAAATATTTTTGCAATTGGGTTGAAATTGAAATGAAAAGCCTTCTCCCTCATTACAATGAAGAATAATCAAAATAGATGCACCATGCACTAAATTGGAAGAAGAAGAATCTACCCAATTCATCAAATTCAATGAATGAATTAATGATCCCAATTACCTTCCTCCATCAAATGAAAATCATCTCCTTAAGTCGCATTACACTAATAAAGTTATTGAAGATGAACTGATTTAGGGAGATAACTCTTTCTTAAACTCCTCATATAATTTTATTAAATATTAATTGTGTATCACTCCTAGTTTTGAATTTTTCAAATTTTTCCCACCCTTCAACTACATAGGAATATAGAGAAAAAGAAAATTTACCTATGGAGTAACACATTGAACTCCCAGGAGAAATTGAAATTTTATTGGATGGAGTTAATGAGGAAACCAAGTGGCTATTCCCAATTAACTGTCGACACATGATTTCAATAAATAAGGTAGATATTATGATATTAAATTTTCAAATTAAATTTTGATAACATATAAAAAACTATAATTTTACCATTGAATGTTCTTCTAATGCATTATATATAGAGAAACTATAGGATAGAGTAGAAAAGGATAAATAAGTAGCAACCAATGGAGAGGAGGTTCAATAATGTATCCAACCCCCTCTATTAATGTTTTAACTTACATAAAAGGGGAATATTTGGTGTAATCTGTCCACGGAGTCCAAGTCATCAAATAATAATAAGTTCGATATAGTAAATATTACATGTGGTGGTTCATATCTAAGGAGATCCACCCACAAACTGACTATGGATGATATTTTGTGCTTCCATCTTGATGTATTAAAAATCAAGTACCCATATAACACCATGATATTTTATGAGAAATTTTTTTTTTATTATGTTATACGAAGCATCAAAGGAATCATTCACTACAAAAAATAGTATCTTGGATTGTGTTACACACAATCATGACCTTCCTCGATAGCGTGTGTAGTACGCAATACTGAGTATCACTAAACAACAATATATTATTATAATATTATAAACTAGCCGTTATGAATAGTAGTAACTGATTTTAGAATATTATAACAATATTATTCATCTTACATATTTTCTATAACATGGTATGAGAAGAAAATAAATTTTTCAGGTAAAATAAGTATTTTTTTTTAAAAATGCACTTTTTTCGCCTTTTGATGGTGCACCAACTTTAAATCTTGTTTTTGACAAGTTAATAAGTTCAATTGGACAAAATTAAATTCTTCATTGGAATCAGGATATAAAAATTTACATTGGATAAATTCTTTATATTATTCTGATAATTTTTATATTTTAATGATTAGTAAAAACATTCAATATTTTAATTGAAAACAAGTTTTTTTGATATTATGAATAGTAACTATGGTAATTTTTATTTACTACAGTTAATGGTAAATCTGGTAATTAAGGGTAAAAATAAGATTATAAAATTACACTAACACATTCCAAAATCCTATTGGATGAATAAAAGTTTACCAACATCACCTAAGGGACGGACTATATTCATTGCATTGACTACTGACCATGAAATAATATAATTATTATTAAAACCAAAGAAGGTGACAACATGTCACTCTCTAAATTATTATAAGTGTAATAATTTCAATTTAGTGATAAACATCATAAAAATTAAGACAGAAATAGTCCCTAGAAATATAATAAAATTATCTACATCATATGAATTTATTGATAATTTGTAGGGATTAAATAGTTATCATTAATTATGACACAATGGTGATGTTGAAATTATTTTATTGATTAAAAAATCAAATAAATGATTTTAAAAGTATTAAAATAAATATTATATAGACTATTTAATGTGCTCTACTAATTTTATAGATAAAAATGACATGTTTTGAATCTATAAAATATTTTAGTTTGAACATATCTTCTGGATATATTTTAATTAAAGTCAAATAAATGAATAATGTCAAAATTGACACTATAGTTAATTTTAAAAAATTACATATTATAAAATAGTTTAAAAATAAAAAAAATATATAAAAATTGTAAATTAAAATTTATAAGGTCTAAAATGTAATAAATATTCAATTATGTACAATTCGCAACATATTATTAAATATTTATAATGATTTAAAATTAATAATATTATCACCACATATAAAATTAAATAGATTATATAAGGATAAATCATGTTGATAATATTTAAAATAAATTCCCAAAAGGTCTAAATTTTATTGTCTAATGATATTACAGCCCCGTCTCATCTATTTTTTGGATTTGAGTCATTTTTGAATGTTTTTATTTGGGGTTGGAATTTATTATAAATTAATATTCCTTATAATTCCAAAGGTGCCCCTCTCCTCATTTGTAAAAGGGCACCTCCGCCCTCTCCTCCTCACTCGACATTGATTCTTCAAGATAGAACATCCTTGAAAATATCTCTTCTCCACTTCCCTAGAAACATCCTAGAGGTCTTTGTCTTCTTCAAAGACCAATCATAGTGCCCTAAGAGGAGGTTTCAAAGAGGTGTGTCAAAGAATTGGTAATATCCATTACTGATTCTTTCGAATATATTTCTTCATCTACTTATTATTTTTTAGTTTTTTAATTATGATGTAATAACATCAGTATCAATTATATACTAATAAGTTATTATTAATATTTAACAACCCTATTTCACATTCTATGCATCCTATGGAAAACGAAATCACCGCGAGTGCGTATGTATGGAATACCATCTCCACGCCGTGGTGTAATCTATTTTCCACCACCACCTTACTTGGATGGATATAATTGTGTAAAGTATAAATATATTTTATTATTGTAGAGTTATATTGATTCTGAAATAGTATACATAATCTTCAATACAATTCCACGATCATGGGAACAATATCATCGCTCGTTCGTACGTACGACCTACCATCTCCACGATGTGATGTGACTCATCCAACATGATCTTCATTGAATAATGATTATATAAAAGAATTTAATTAGTAAATATGATATATATTTTACAGTAATACCATTCTATAAATGAGGTATCTATAACCAAAAAAGAAGAATAAGAATTTATTCGACAAAACATGAATAAGAACATAAAGTAATAAACACCCGAATAACCATTAACAATAAAATATTACAAAAAAGAAGCTAAGAATATGACAATATATGAAATCATAACAATGTGTATGACTTTGGAATCAGTCAATGACATTATTTAAATCATTATACTGGAGGTTCGGTCACGTACAAATTATATCAGTCCTACGGTAAGGGAAAATCTCACAATCTAATTTTTATCTGAGATTGTTTATACTTTGGTATTTAATGGTGTATATTTTATCATCCAAATCCATGATCCCTCAATATGTAATATTATTTCTATCCTTCTACAATTTTATAAATTAAAATTTACCCATTTTTGTGTTTTTAGTAAAAGATATGAAAGAAATCTTTCGTCGTTTTTAGTACGATGTACTTTTTGACTTTTCCGGTCAAAGTACGAGAAGAATGTTTTTTTAACATATACTGGATGAATGATTTTTTATGATTTCATATAACATTATTTCCATATAGCTTCATTTACACGTTTTCATGATTATTTTTAATCAACTTCTATTCATTTAAAATTTGTGACATGTTAAGAAAGGAAAAAAAAGTGAAGTAAAAAGTATATTTTCCTCAGCAATGTAGTTCAAGTGTTTTATCAAAATTATTCTCCATCTAAGATAAAATTGGGTTCTGTTTCTATCCCTATTTATACATTGATTGGATTGTTTTATTTTGGAATTAATTTTATGATTCCCTTTTATCTTATATGGATTATGTTATGATATTATGATCTCTTTGGCAGGTTATGATATTCAAAATGTTATGTTCTTATGAATATGATAAGACTGATATTTCTTTTGTTTACCCTTACTGAGCATTTGAGCTCACACTTTTGTATGTTTTCTTTTCCCCATGTCTTGATGAACGGTATTAAGTGAAATATGTCATAAGGGACTCTAGATATGATGAAATGAATGGGATAAACATTGATGATTTATTAACCAATTGTTTATGATTCCCAGTTTCTAAAGACATTATACCTATATGGTCCTTTCAAGGTTTTGTTATATGTTGTAATAAGTATGATTCAATTTTGAATTAATAACAATTTATATAGAGTATGGGTCGTTATATCTTGTATCATAGGAATGGTATAGTCATCCTTTGGAAACTAGGATGTGAAAACCAAAGTAAGAACCCTAATGATATGTCTAAGAATAGAACAAAATCTTAGTAATGGCCATGAATGACCTATGATAAGACATAAAATGTGAAATTTTATTACTGATTATGTGGTTTTCCTATTTTAATTATTGTTTCTCACACAATTCTTATTGGTTTTTGTCAATGGCTAGAAATCAAAGGAACAATGTTAATGTTGAATGCAACAGACAATGAAATGATTGTTCGCCTGAGAAACCAAATGTTATGGGATCTGGAATTTAATATCTTGTTTCCATTCTCACACAACTTTCTCATGATATGAACCATGCATGACTTCAAAATGGGAAAAGGATGGAAAAAAATATTGTGGAATCCTTCATGAGGCAGAGTCCACCAGGTCTTCTGAACCATTAGTTGATGAACAATGGATTAGTTCCAGTGAAAAGATATTTTCAGTTATACAATGTTCTGAACATGATAAATTCATCTTAACAATGTATCGTTTGGAAGGAGATGATGAGAAATGGTGTAATATTATCAACAATGTGAGGGAAAGAGATGAAATTTAGTCCATGGAATTGGACGAGTCCAATAACTTATTTTTTAATACGTACTTCCCTCGTATTCTTCGAACAATGATAGAGAAGGAGTTTCATGAACTGAAGTAAAAGGATGATGTATCTGTTGGTACCTAAGAATAAAATTTTACAAGGCATGCATGGTATTCATTCAAAATTATTATCCTTTCTGAGAATAAAATTGGTCGATTCTTTAGTGTCTTAAAACCAAGTCTTTAATGGGTGTTATCCATAAGGGACATCAATATCTATGAGGAAATTCTTCGATGTTCTCTCAAGGTTGAGATGGAGATTGTAGTAACCCATCAGTCATATGGGTTTGATAAGAAGAGAAAAATGGAATTCAAAGGAAAATATAAAGACCACACTAAAAAGATGATGATTTTTCCTTTATGCTCAAATTATGGAAAGAAACATGGAGGGAATTGTCTTAATGGGATAAGAAAATGTTTTAGGTGTGGAAAAGAAGGTCATTGGGAAGTTTAATGTACAAATAATGGGAAGAATATGTCTAATGATGCGAACACCGAAAGGGATACACAGAATTCACCTCCTACACATCAATGATTCAAGTTCATAGAGATTTGGAATTATGCCAGTCAATGCCCAAATACTAGGGTTGTTGATAATGATCAACGTCAACAAACTCTTAAGGCCAAAACAAAGGAATTTCACATGCAATTACTATCGGTGATGTGGAGTATGATAACGAAGTGGTGAAAGGTACACTTACCATCCACTCTAAAGTAACAAAATTTTTATTTGATTCTGGATCCACCTACTCTTTTATTTCTAATAATGTTTTTAAGGGTATCACCGTATTACCTCAACAATTAGATGTTGAGTTAGCTGTGACAACTACTAATGGCACAACGGTCAGAGCAAAAGTTTATAATTCTTCTCGGATTGAAGTTTGTACGAATGTGCTTCCTGCAAATCTTGTGATCCTTCCTATAGTAGAATTTGATTTGATTATTGGCATGGATTGGATTTCTTTATACGGATATCATATAAATTTTCAAAGAAGGGAAATCACATCTAATATTCCTGATAAATCTACTATCATCTATCGATGAAAGGATGAATATAACCTTCTAGTGGAAATTTCTTCCATCTTATGGGTATTGATTCCAATAAATAAAGGTTATATATCTCAAATGGTTGGAGAGAAACTCACGATTAAGAATACACCCATTGTGTGGGAGTTTTATGATGTCATTCCGGAGGAATTTCTAGGTCATAGACCAAATCATGAAGTTGAGTTTTCAATAAAACTCATACCGGGTGCTATTCCCATTTCAAAGAAAAAACGTTTTAAATCTAGAATTGAGTACGAATTGTTTTTTTAAAAGGAAATTGATTATGCTAGTTATATTTATATTTTAATAGGCATATACTATTCCCATTCATTTTTAATTTTTTATTTGGTATTTACCACCCATCTCATGTATCTGTTTTTCTATAATAAAAGTGGTTAGACTCACTTGAGTGGCATGGAATTTGATACCTAATTTGAAAATTTTATATGAACAGGTCCCATTTTTTGAGAGAAAAAATTGATAATTATTAATTTCCTAGGTACAATGGTTTTGATCACACCCCCTTATTGATTGAATTGTATCATCATTTCTCCCCATATATAAAAACACTGATAACATACATTCCCTACCATGCTGCGTCCTATCACTCATTGCATAGTTTCACACCTCACACCACATCCACCACACTATTTCAGGTAATATGACCTTATGTTCTCCTTCACTATCATAACATCCCACCACGTTCACTCTTACCATTAATCCCTACGCACCCTCTAGATATAAATCATTTCTACACTATACAAACATGTATATTACCTTATAATAGTCTATATATGGTCAACCTGATTCATTATGATTTTCCCTATTTTTACGAAAAAAATTTTAAGCTCTGAATCATTGCTTCATTATCCTCCCATCTATAATCTATAACTAATTTAAACTATATTGTTTATGAGTTCTTAAAACCCACAAATTTAATTATGTTTGATATGATGGTTAATGTAATGATTAATGGTTAGGACCACTACAATCATATTTTTTCATTTCATATAGATCATAACAATGTCGCTATTATGTAATGGGACCATAAAATATTAATAATAATTAAATGTTTCTAAATTTGAAGGATTGTTATGTTAATCATGTATCAAATAATAACAATACCTTTAAAGAGTTGTGGGATTATATATCATGAATGTTTCCATAAACTAAAAATATAAGTATATCATTGATTTGTTTCAGAACCTATTCAAATTATAGTAGGGTTATCATTTAAGTCCATCATATTATAATGAATTGATATATATAATTAATGAAATCAATTATTTAATGTTGATTCCATAGAATCTATAGGGGGATAAGATGTTGTGTGACCACTTATTTCTATTTTCATTACACAATGGTCTCAATCCATATTATTTGATGATAATCATAGGGATGTTCGATTACCTCACTTAATTACATATCTAACTATTTTATAATAAGATCATTCATTCTAAAGTCCCTAAAACAACATGAAATCTGACACACAGATGATATTTCATATGATTAGTAATAGTTCAACCGGTATTTTCACACTTTCTCATCCTCCAGAACAATTTTTGTTCAATGAAATAAACATACATATTCTATCACCTAGAAATAAAAAACTCAGTCATCGGTTCTAGAGAATCCAAAAATCATTTTACTAATGTAGGAATTCTTTAGTATAATTGTCTTACTTTGATGGACAATTTTATCACATTAATAATATATCCATAATTCATATTATTAGTTATGGGAATTTTTTTAAATTCAATCTGAATCTCTCCTCATTTTATATTGTTCCTCAATTTACATTTAATTTATTGTTTATTATCAATCCTTATTATTGATTTATATATATCTAGGAAATATTATCACATATTATGGTTTTGTATTATGATCTATTTATAACATGAGTGTTTTGTAGTTTCTAACTCTCTAGTGGTGTGTACATGCTTGAATATATATCTTCTCTTTCCTCCTACAATATTTTATACTTTAGTCCTCATGATTCACCTTTAGTTCAAACATCACATCATATAAATTATTTAGAAATTATATCATTATTTGGGTAATGTTTCTCATTTTGGTTTTGAGTCTTTTCATTACACCATGCATCATCAATATGGTTATGTTCCTTGGGTGTTATGACATGTCTTGATTTCTTTTGATATATTCTATTATTATGTATAAAAAAAATCCCAATTCCAAAAAAACATAGTTATCATTAATTTTATACATTAATTAATGAATTTTTTCATATGAATTCATATTATTTTTTATAAAAATAATCCAAATACTTTTCTATCATTCAAAAAAATTTCATGAAACCCAAAATAAGTCTTCAATCACCATTAATAAATTTATTATGATAATGGTCATGAATAATTTTCTATATGAAATCATCCATTTTGTTATAATCATGGTATCATACATCATATTTGTTTCCCTAGAATACCATAAAAATTGTGTTTTTGAAAGAATGAATCATTATTTTTTATCATTATCTGGGACCTTTTATTTCAGATTAAATCTATTACTACAATTTGTAATTACTCAGTCAAGATAATTGTATCATTGATTGTAGAAGGGGGTGAATCGGTGATAAATTTCCTTTTTATGTTTACATTCTTAGGAAACACAATTTACCTCTAATGAAATATTTATTCTCTATTGAGAAAAATCAATCACACAACAACATGAATATATGAATTTATATGGTTCACTATTCAATAAGGTTAGTTATGTCCTTAGTATAGTTTTCAAATAATATAATACTACATAATACAATAGAAAAAAATCCATTTTTGTTTAATTTAACAATTAGGATATGTCCTTTCACTAATACAACACTATGTAAAAAATCCAATAGCATAATTTTTCCTCTTAGAACAAGTGATGCAATACAAAGTTTTTGTAACAAACCATATTATGGTTAGTCTTTATTATCTTTCAGAAACATAAAATTTCAAATAAATTATTAACTTTCTTACCTAGAAGATAGTATGAACCTCCTAGACATTGTAATAGCACATTATATGGTTTTTCCTAGTTCAGTTATCTTAGTCTGATTTCCCAATACAAAAAATATGGCTCTGTTAGAATATGGTTGATTAAATCATGATCAATTTATGCCTCAGTTTGGAAATCCCAATATGATATTCTCATTCTGATTATCTATGTATATATGATGACCAACAAAATATAATCACAATATGAATACCCCAATTAGTTCAATATAATGATCCACTGAATATGATGATCAGCTAAATACATTTCAATATTGTCTCTTCTCAATTCAGTTCTTTCTGGCACGACATCTTTAAAAAGCTCAATATAGAAACATTTTCTCCCTGCAAATGTAGAGTTTATCTCCCTTATTCTATTAATTTTAAACCCACTAGAAATGAAGAATGTACTTATATGATTTAATATTCAACCCAAAATTGGGTTGGGAGGGATTTCGAAATTGTTTCCCACTCAATAAGATGCTTATAATTTGAATGTTCCCTTGAATTTCAGATATATTTATTGCTTTTTCAACACTTCTCCATTCTCCTTGACCCTTCTTGAACATTCTAACAACTACAACTATTCTTCAAGTTTTCATCACAAACACCAATCAGATTTTTATTCTCAATTCTTATTTCTTCATTACGACGCTCCGTCCCAAATGTATGAATGTAGAAATAGACAGCTTCAAAATATGTGCAAAACCTCAGTCTTATTCTAATTCTCCATTATCATTATGATCATCCTCATTACGATGAATACAAATGTAAAACAGTAGTTTCTTCATTATGATTCTCTTCACCAAACAAACATATTTTTCTTCAAATTTCAATATCCCCCCTTTTTTAATGCATTTGACCACCCCGAAGTGATATTTTTCTTTTTATTTCCACATAACCAGTGATTGGTTTTGAATCACCTATAGTCTTCTTCAATCTGATTTTTCTTGACCAATTTGTAATTCAAATCATCTTTTCCACTTCATTAGTTTGTAACAATTTTCCTCTGATAAATATGATGAAATACTAATTATGATGAACCAGTATCAGTGGTTTATTTTATTTTCGAATATGATACCAATGAGATTTCAAAACACAACTTATTTCAATTTTCCAAATAAATTTATTCTCTAATAATTTGTATATTTCGGATTTTGGCCTAACTAAAGACCAACACATTCAGTTTCTCACATTTTCCTCAACTCTTCCCAGCCTTCAAACAAACAAAAATTCGATGGACTCATAACAATGATCTTGAGACCAAAAATCATCATATTTTCCAACATTATTCTTCTTATTACATTCATAAAGTACCATGAAATATTTCATAACATTGAATATTTTGAATATTAGATACAGAATCATTAGAGAATGAAAGGTAGGTATTGTAACTTCCATGTCTTTTATTAATAGATATTATTCTTTCTCAGCCCAAATATGATTGACATGAATATGATCAGATTTGATACGATTGGCAGCATCTAATTCACTACCCCATTCATTCATCAAGATTTAATCACAAGTATTACAATATAAATATGATTAACGAGAACTCCATGATCATAAAATAATTTTCACATTTATTATCATAGAAATATAATCTCTGATTCTCCCCCATTATGATCAATCCTTTCATTCCAGATTTAGTGCAAATCTGTTGATGCTTTTCTTTTATCTAGCTTCACCAAAATATAATTGAATTTTTCATTCACTGTGATTCTAATTTATTGAATATTATGGTAAGCCCAATTTTAACCAAATACAAAGTGAGGTTATTTATCTTCTTGTTAAAATTCATTTGATACAAAAAAGCAATATTTTTGAAAAATAATGTCTTGAACTTCTATAAAACTTCTCCATCCAACACAGTCCCAAAAATCACCCCCTTTGTATTTTGTTTTCAAACAAGATTCATATATAACTAAACATTGTATCTTTAAGAAATATATTTTTAATCCACAATTCTAAGATTATGTGAGCAAACACATTATAGGAAACTAGAATTATTGAAAAGAAATCCATTCCTCCAAAATGTAGTGATTATGAAAACCACTTATTCATCATTCATCCTTGTATTTTCTTCCTCGGATCTTCATCATTCCTTGAATTCAATTTCTTTTTCTATAGACACTCTTACAAACAGTTAGAATATTTCACACAAAAACAGTGCTAGATTCACAACATACCCATAAATCCCCCTTTTTACAGGCTTCCGTAAAGATATATTAATGAAACAACTCTCCCCCTTGAATGAACTGTCCAAATTTAAGATGTGAGAGTGGGAAAAGACACATACGTCAACCTTTATGATAAAGAGGTTAGACATCCATGTTCAACCTCAATTTATAAAAAAGCATTCCATTAGTAATGGTTTCTTGAAAATGTTAGCAACTTGTTCCAATGATATAACAAAACTCTAACTTCAATTGAATCTTCTCCACATTCTCTTTGATGATATGATAACTGATATTAATATGTTTTGAACAATAATGTTGAGTTGGATTCATTGTACTATTGATTTAAAATTATTTATCACAACCCATGAGAAAGAGTAACATCACTTCAACAAAAAACTCTTATAATTGAGTTTTCATCCACATTAGTTGGGTTGCATATTTAGTTGAAGGAAAATAATTATCCATGTTTATACTATGTGTTACCAAATTCTATTTTTTATATTCGTACTAACAGAAAATTTCCCAAGAATGAATACTCCTCTATATGTGGATCTTATATCATATACATTTTCTTCCCTACCAGTATCATAATACCCAATCAAATCAATAATTTATGATATATCATACATAATAACAAAAAAAATCTCACTTTATCTTCTCAGAGAATTCTTTCCAGTTATTATATGTTATTCTTTTGGGGCACTCTAAAATATTTTACATAAGGTAACATCATAAACAATTTTGGGTCATGAGGCAGTCAAATATAAGAAACATCCAATAATCTTCTAAAAATAATTTCAATCAACTTCATTACCTTCTCCATCTTTAGAAAACATTGTTCCCAATGAAATCATTGTGGCAATAGTTTTTTAGGTTTCCATGTAAATCTTCTTAAGATGTTCCTTAGCATAATTTTTTTGAGAAAGAAATATGTATTTGTTTGTATAATATTTAACCAAATAAATTTTTTCATTTCTCCCAGCATGGAAATATTTAAAAACTTATTCATTTCAACATAAAATATTTCACAATAACATTCACCATTCCCAGTAATGAAAATTTCATCTACAGAAGCACATAAAATGGGGGTAAACAGTTGAATTTTTTTGATGTAAATATTGATATCAAATCTTCCTTTTTAAAACTCATTTTTCATAAAAAATATATATCTAATATGGAATACCATTCCCTTGGAGATTTTTTCTTCCAATACAAATATTTTTTCAATACAAACACATATCTTTCATCTTTCCCTATAAAAATGGCACAATGTCATTCAATGTAAACTTCTTCATCAAGATCCCCATTTATAAATATAGATTTCACATCATTTTGAATGAATTTAAAACTAAATTATGAAAATATAGATAGAAATATTCTAATTAATTCTACCCCTACCACCAAAAAAAACGTAATTAAAATCAATAACTTCAATTTGTGGGAAACCATTATACAACAATATAGCTTTGTTACTTATCATTTCACCTTCTTCATTCACCTTGTTCTAGAAAACACACTTTATACCAATGAAATTTTTTGTTATCTAGATTAGGAACATGGTCCCATGTGTTATTATTTAATCTAATCAAGAACACAATTCATGATATGAACCCATTGTAGATACTCAAAATCTTCATTCATAGCATTTGGCTCGACTTTTAAATAGAAGTATGTGTAATAGTAATTTCATTTCCTCTTGTTTGACGCTTTTGGTGTTGATCACCAATAATATTCTGATCTCCCACTTTATTTCTCAATCAAGTATGAGATATATGATTAACTTTCTCATCAGTAGAAATAACTTAGTCTTATTCTTTTCCTTGAGTTAGACTACAATTGTTTGTATCCTTACCAGATATTTCTTCCATATCTTTCTCAACTTCCTTATCTACATGAGTATGTTTAACCTCTTTTGTATTTTCAATAACATTCACATCAATATAATAAAAAATTATTAAGGTTTCTTTGTTGAAACATTGGTTTTATCTTCCTTTCAAAAATATGTAAGAAAAAATCCATCATAATATTTCTTCTCAAACATTAAAATGTATCCACCTTTCTTATTTATAATGCATGGACTCCCAAAAACACTTAAGTGTTTCAATCTTTGATTTTCTCTGTTTAAAAATTCATTAAGAGTAATACCCAAAATTTTCTTTTAGATACATCAATTTTGAATATGAACCGCATTACTCATGGATTTCCAATAATAGTAATGAGAAATACCATGTTACAGTAACATAGTTCTCCCCATTTCCACCAATGTTTTATTCTTTCTTTCAGCTACAACATTATATTAGGAGTGTGTGGGGAACAACACTCATACTAAATTACATGCTTCTAAAGTTAATTTTCAAATTATTCAATATTATAATCACCGGCATTATTATTTCTAAACATCTTCATATAATAATCATATTTCTTCTCAGGTTTCCTTCGGAAACTTTTAATCATTTTCAAATAATCTAACTTATGGTTCATATATATTACACAGCTAATAAGAGTAAAGTCACCAATGAAATTGATGAATTACATATCACCATTTTTCATCATGGAGATTACTGTGTTATAACTTAATTTAAAAAAGCCTCATCTACTTATGAGTACTCGTACATGACGATCTAAATACTATATATCCCATCATCATATGTTATCCAACCACAGAACAATATTAATATTATTGTCATAAAACATCATGTATGTCATCATAATAGGAACTACTATTACCTTAACAATGAAAAAAATACTCTAGTACATTACTAAATTAAGACCATTAACAAAAATAAACATTATGTAATAAGATGTAAAATTAATATTCAATTCAATTAATATACATGTAATCAAAGTAAAATTAGTTGGTCCTAGGACACCATTTCTAGAAAACTACCAATTGAAATAGAGCTAAATTCCTATGAGTATATTTTCTGTATATCTTACATAATAATCATGTTTCTATTGAGTAAAGTCATTAGTCAAGGGTTCCTTCACATAATCTTATTCGACAATACTATTCACTGCATCCTCACCACTTTGAAAAAAATCCCCCAAGGGATGATAATTCTTATGTATGTGCTTCATCTACAAATGTGACCTTCGATCTTTTGTGAGATCCACCAATATAATAGTATCATAATATAGTGTGATAGGATATTTACTACTAGGTACCACATCAATATCCCGGATGAAGTTTCACATTAACATTTCTTCCTTAAATACCTCAAAATTAGCAACATATATGAACTCCATTGTAGAATATGTGACCATAACCTATTTTGATATCTTCTAGATCATAGAACCTCCATTCAAGTTGAAGATTTCTGTCATTTGTGACATCATGTCATCTTGATAAGTTTGTAAACTATCATCTATGTATCCTTTGATGACTAGTTCTTCATCGCCTCCATAGATCAGGAACATATCCTTAGTATACCTCAGATACTTAAGGATGGTCATGAATACAATCAAATAACGGTCACCTGGATCATCGTGATATCTTCCTACCACACTCAGTCCATATAAAACTACATTCCTAGTATATAGCATAGAAAACAAGACTGATCACATCACTAATTAATATAGAATCATTTCAATTTTGTATCATTCATCATGTTTTTAGGACACATTTTCACGGAATGATGAATGCCATGTGAAGATGAAAATGATCCCCTCTTGGATTGTTCCAATCTGAATCTTTTCATTATCTTGTAAATATATGTACTTTGACATAGGCTGAGAATCCTCATAGATCTATCATGATGAATCTTGATCCCATGAATATATGCTACCTATCCCAAGTCCTTCATTGAGAAAAATTTATTAATCCATTTCTTAATAGACTGGGAGACTGGTATGTTGTTTACTATGGGTAATATTTCATAAATATAAACTGTTACGAAAACTAATTTAAATTCAATAAACTGTTTATAGACAAAATGATCACATAAATTATTTTTGAAACCAAATTCTATTATGGAATCATCAAAATGAATGTTCCATGACCTGAAAGCTTTCTTTAATCCATAAATAGATCTTTTCTACCTTCATACCTTATTGGCATCCTTTGGAGTCACAAACCCTTAAGGTTGTGATATATATAAATCTTCCAAATTGTTCCCATTTTGAATTGATATTTTGAAATCCAATTTCCTAATATCATAATCATGGAATGTAGTAATTTCATGTATAACTATATTTCATTTCATCATTTCAACTACTGAAACTGTTACATCATATTAAATGAGTTGATGTTATCAAAACCCTTCTGCATCCATTCATTCCTTATAGGTACCAACTCTTCCTTCTATTTCCATTTTATTCTTGAATACCCATGTACAATTAGGGGTATTTGAATCTTCTAGAGGATCTATCAAAATCAATGCCTAGTTATAGTACATGGAATCAATTTTATAAATCATGTCTTCGGTCGAATTCGTAATATTTGTGCAACTTATTTCTTCATTATAGGTTATAGTGTCATTATTATCAACTAATAGTTAGTCACTATTATCGGTGACTACAAAATCATAGTTTTTTTATTATCTAACCAATATTGTATTCATATCTAGAACATGGGTCAATGGAATATTATCTGTAACACCCCGAGCTTCCACGATACGCTTCTCATTCAATAATGAAATAGCTTGCATTGAACGCAACTTCGAGTTCTAAAACACCGCGACTAATCAAAGTAGCCGTTATGAATAGTAATAACCACTTTTTAAAATTATAGAAATTTTATATGTCAAAATGGACTTCATTTTTGTATTCGTAATATCGAAATTAGCCTATGTTGAATTTTTGGTATTTTTCTGAGAACTTCTAAAATTTTATAAATAGTGAAAAATACTTAAAACAACTTTTTTAATCAAAATAATTTATAGTGATAAATTATAATATTTGATCGTTTTAAAGTATAATTAGAGTATATTTTTACCATTTTATCCAATGGTGGTCATTAGAATTAATTTAACATTGAAATTGGACATAAACAATTGCCAATCTTTTGATATAAATTGTTTCTTAAAAACACGCTATTTGTTGTGACAGCGGGAATTAATTATAAAATTAATTAATGCAACTAATATGTTTGGAATTTTGTAAAATAGACATCATTTTTCAATTCGGAATATCAATTATAGCTTAGGGTGAAATTTTGGCCTTATTCTGAAAAACTTCAATTTTTGATGAATAGTGAAACCACTAAGTGGTTGTTAAATAACTGATTTTTCGTTTAAATGAAATATTACCACTTCTGTGATTTGATTTTCAAAAATCCGACATACATGGTTGTCATTAAGAAGTAAAATGTGGTTCAATGGGATAAAAATAATTTTTCGGTGAATAGTAACTTATTAAGTTCTTAATCGCGATTAGTGGTAATTAGGGTAGTTTAAGGTATAAATAATACTTTAATAATATGAAATGACCTAGACACATGTCCCAACCTTATTGGTTGTGTCATGGCCGACCAAGACAAGCCATGGCCTAACTTGGGGACCCCATGGATCCACTTTTGTTGGGAAATAACATAAATTACTTTTTATTTAATGTTAAAGTGAAAATGACACTAACATAAAGTGTTTTACTAAAACAATTTTTAAGTAGGGTTACACAAGTCCAAATTTTGATTATAAATAGTCATTGGAAAGATAAAAAGATTTCCTATATCATAGTATTTTTTTTATAATTTTTAGACATTAAATAAATTTAATTATTTATGACATAATAATGATGCAGCGATGACATCATTATTTGACGATTTAAATAAAATGGAAAGATAATATAAAATCTATGAACTACACATGGCCAAAACCAATTGGATGAGTGGATTTCGATGCCTTATCACCTTATCCACGAATTATATCAATGTGGGACCTTTTAAAACCGAAACACATTTTCAAATAATGTAATGTTCCTTTACTTTCCAAAAGTGCCCCTCCTCTCCTCTTATAAAAGGCCCCCACCTCTACCTCATTTCACACACTCTTCAAGCCATTGGCTCGGCCAAACCCTGCCCATTTGCTCTCTCCACATCCCTCTCCTCATCCTAGAGGATTCCCTTTGGGCAGAATCCTTTCAAAGGAAGCCTTTAGGCTCAACTCAAAAGGAGTTACACTTTTTAAGGTAATTCATTCTCTCATGTTCTTTTGTTTTATTTTGCTTCTCCAACCCCCTAAACTCTTTTTATTTACTTCTTTTGTAACAACACCAGTATCTTAAATATACTAGGATGTTGTTATAAGATTTATTTGAGCTACACTTCCACACAACTACATCAAATGGTTAAAGAACATAAGGTTTCCGTGGATGGCGAAATTCTGCCTCCCGAAACGATGATTGTTCAACACTCATTTAACACCTTCAAAGGTGGCCATTATGATGTCACTATTTTTATATATGATATATAATATGTTTATGTTTTCCTTAAGCTTCTGTTTTTTTCATTTTGGGCATACCTTTATGGTTTCCATTATGGGTAAAACACGATATCTTCATTTTAGGAAGCGCGGACTACCGCCCCCTGAAAGTGATTTGATTCGTTAATACCATATGTGGGATGTGTGAAGGATAAAGTTAATGATATTATATATGTTATTATACTGGAATTATAATATACTCTCATATCATTATGATTCCATTCCAGAAAATATGAAATAGAAATGGAAGTAGCGTTCATGCGTACGTACGGCTTACCGTCTCCATGAACGGTGCATTTCATTTCTTACCTCTAAATGTGATGTAATATTATAAATGAATGTATGTACTGGATATATATGACATATATGATATCTACATCATGAATACCATTCTGGATATAATGAACCTTTGACCAAATTAACAACATGTAAGTGTAAGAAGCCTATTTTTGACTTAAGAACCAAAGATCGACAAAACGACCGTTATTAACTTAAATAATTACATAATGTTCATATCATTGTAATAAGTGATATAATAAGGATAATGAAATTGAAAATGGTTCTTAATAAGGTATATATTAACTCTAGTTTATTATTCAGGAGGTTAAAGAACGGTTGAGTCAAGTCAGACACGAGGTAAGGGAACTTCTTAACCCAACTTCCATTCTTTGGGTTAATCTCCTACTTTCAAATTATGTCATGATATTATTATGTCCTATCTTGTATTTGTACTTTATTTATGTGTACTTATAGTGAATACACATAATAGATCTATTTTATTTTAAAAATTATCTTTTTAAGGACTTCGTCTCAATCTCCTTTCATTGAGGCATATTTGGTTTTATACACAACTTTCTTTTATACGGTGTATAAACCCCTTTGACTTTTACGTTTATTCAAAAAGAATCTTTTTTATATGAAGCGTTTTACTAAATGACAAAAAGGGAATGTTTTTATTTCCGTACTTATGCGGCGACAATGACTTCTCCGCCGCCGTGACCATTATTTGAGTTTCGGCTTCCTCTACAAGCCATCATTTTTTTTTAATGAAAAATAAATACAAAGTTTTAACTCTCTTTTATTTTGGTATTGAAAATGGTTTTGAAAGCATTTTTATTATATCAATGTGTTGTATTTATATCTTGTGATTGAAATGTGGAAATGTTATGTTTCCTTTATGCTTGTTTTATGTGATATGATTATGTTATGGTTTATGATATGTTTAAACCTATTCATATGAGGAATGCATTGGACTTAATAAGTGACGGGTGGAGCCCGCTATAGCTCCTCGATGCATCGGCAGGTCTCATGAGACAAACTAGTGTCTTGGCACAAGGCCTTGACAAAATATTATTTGTGGTCTTGGCACGAGGCCTTGACTACGTGGTTAAGATAGTCTGGCATTATGCATTCCATCATTATGAAAGTGGTTATTGATATTGCATGTGATTATTCGACCAGTAGAATATCCATGTGAAGAAGTATATGGCATTATCTCATTCTACTTTTGCCATATTATGTTGATGTTCAAGTTTAAAAGGCTTTTGTTTTAGTTATACATTGCCTTAAATGTTTATGTTTATTTATGAAAGCTTCCGCATCATTGTTATCCTTACTGAGCATCTGAGCTCACCCCTTTCAATGTTTTAATATTTTCCAGGATGTGAAGAAGTATTTTATGAATGACCTGCAGGGATTGTCAGAAGGAGATATGAGTGTGGACTATGAAGACCATGTTTTTTTGTAGTTTGTTTAATTTTGATGTAATGAAAGACTTATGAATGTATCTAGTGTTTCCAAGGCTACTAAACTAATCGGTCTTTCGAGACTTGATCTTTTGGGATCATGCCAATGTTACGAAGTAACGCACCGGCTCTGGGTAGCTGGGGTCGGGGCGTTACAGTTGGTATCAGAGGCAGTTTAGTACAAACCTTGGAAGCTAGATTTAGATAAACTCTGATTAGAGCACATAGCCCAAAGATAGACTTTGAGGATTAGTATAGAAGAACTTCCTAGAATTTTGGTATTATAGAGATGTTATGAGTTTTCCGAGAAATACATCCCTGTCTGGATACGAGCAGGT
This sequence comes from Viscum album, assembly GCA_963277665.1. Taxonomy (NCBI): domain Eukaryota; kingdom Viridiplantae; phylum Streptophyta; class Magnoliopsida; order Santalales; family Viscaceae; genus Viscum; species Viscum album. Next base: position 1,191,103,264 of record OY728121.1, on the reverse strand, counting down.
AGAGGCGGCTCTGGCACAGATGTACCTAGGGGTAAAACCCGAAAACACCGCTTTGAGCTAGACTCGAACGGGAACTGGTGCACGACAACGGGCCTTGCTGCACTCTTGGTTACGACACTCCCGGGGGATATGCTTAGGATAATTCTCATTTTACTTACAAACCACTATGAAGGGTTATGAGTACATACATACTCAAAGAAAACATTTCTTTTATGATTATGGATTATATCCATAAATAGTTCAATTTAAGTTAAGTGTTTTATAAGTTTGTGATTATGTATTTTGATTCATAAACTAATCTAGTTTATGCCATTATTTAGAAATGGCGCCTAGTGGAAGGAATGGAAACCGTATCAATGCACGCACTCCGTGTAGGGATTGCCCTCCTGCTCAGGATAATTATGGTGGAGCTAGTGATACAACTGGTGCTGATCAGCTTCTCACCGTACTGGGACAACTCACGCAGGTTATGAATAACAACCTTACTCGTATGGAGCACCCTGATCCGCAACGTGGAGGATCAATGCTAGATCGTTTCATGAGGCAACAACCACCAACCTTTAATGGGAGTACAAATCCTATAGTAGCTGAGCAATGGATAAATTCCTTAGAGAAAATATTCCATGCCTTGGGGAGTAGTGAAAGGGAGAAGGTTGTCATGGCAGTTTACCGCCTCACTGGAGATGCCGATCAGTGGTGGTCGCTGATTCAAAACACAAAGGAAGATGATGACATATCAAATATGGAATGGAGGGAGTTCAAAGAGCTTTTCTTAGAAAAATACTTTCCTCGTGACCATCGAGCAGATATGGAAAGGCAATTTCTGAGTCTGAGGCAGAAGGAGGATGAAAATGTCGCAAAGTATGAGGCTAACTTTACAAGGTTAGCAAGGTATGCTGCAGATTACATACGTAACCCAAGGAGTAAGATTGATCGTTTCTTTGATGGGTTAAAACCATTTCTCCGTCGAGCTTTAGTATCACAATCCTTCTCATCATACGAAGATATTGTCTCATGTGCTATCAAGACAGAAAAGGAATTCTCTAAGTCTTATGACAACAAAGTAAAGCAAGAGAAGAAGAGAACGGTGGAACAAGAGACAGATAAAGGGAAAAAGGGAAAGAAGGATTTTCCAGTATGTGATAATTGTGGGAAGAATCACCCTGGTACTTGCCTAAAAGGAATGGGAGTTTGTTATAAATGTGGAGAAAAGGGTCACCAGGCACGTGATTGCAAGGGAAAGAAAGAGGCTGTCAAAGTTGAATGCTACAATTGTAGAGAAATGGGTCATTATGCAAATGAATGTCCTAAGCGTCAAGGAAACTTACCTCAGAAAAGGCCAAGGGATCAAGGACAATCTTATGCTATTACTACAGTTGAAACAGAATAACTAATGTATTGGTGCTTTTGGACTCATGGATTATATTCTGGTTATTAGAATAATGTGATCTATATAAGGATTGTACTGCAGTACTTTTTGATTTCAGTAAGGTTTTAATATGATTAAGGTAATCATATTTTTAGTATGTTACAATAAGAGAAACTTTTCTTTGTTTGGGGAATCTGATGTTACAATTGATTTTGGAATTTAGAGACCTTTTAGAGAAAGTCTGGATGGAGGTATTTTGGATAACTATTAAGGTTGGAATGGATTAAGTTGAACCATGGATAGTATTGTTTAAGGTTAAAGAATTTCTGAAGATTATTTTGGAATATTATAATACTATAGTTTTAGGAAAAGGACAACCTGCAGGGTGGGGCATAACCTGACGCGTCGGACAAAGCTGCAGGAATCGAACCCACAACCATAGTGCGACAGGCCTTTATTTCCTACCACTAGCCTACAGGAAGTCCCTGGTTATTAGAAAATAATTTTACTAATCTAAATGGTATGTGTTAACATTTTGAACCTTATACAATTAGGATAAATAGAATATTTTTGAGTTCCGTTACCATTCGGAGTAAAAGTTGGGGTTGTGGTAAAAAAAAAAAATTTTAACGAATGAAAGTATACATAACAAGTATGTATATTCCCTTACGTTCTTAGTAAATCTCCTAAATAAATTCCTCAACATTATAAAAGGTAGCTTAAAACAAAAATGTTGTCGGTTAACTTTTCCAACTGGGGTTCAATGACCGTTTAACCAATCACAAGTTTGTGATTTTCTTGTGGTTAAACTTTCTCCTAATCCTGTTTTCTGTAACTCTCCATCAGACCTTGATGGTTTGTTTCTCCTCCATATCCATATTTTCATATAATCCTAGAGTGGGCTATATCGGGTGACCTTTGTACTTATCCTGCTTTCTTTTAATGTTATGTATTTATTAACCTTATTTCCGATGTGGGTTTTCCTCAAAGGTATTTTCTCTTTTCAACCTTTTATTTTCCAAGAAAAATTTCAAATTGCGAGGACGCAATTTATTGAAGGAGGGGAGAATGTAACACCCCGAGCTTCCACGATACGCTTCTCATTCAATAATGAAATAGCTTGCATTGAACGCAACTTCGAGTTCTAAAACACCGCGACTAATCAAAGTAGCCGTTATGAATAGTAATAACCACTTTTTAAAATTATAGAAATTTTATATGTCAAAATGGACTTCATTTTTTTATTCGTAATATCGAAATTAGCCTATGTTGAATTTTTGGTATTTTTCTGAGAACTTCTAAAATTTTATAAATAGTGAAAAATACTTAAAACAACTTTTTTAATCAAAATAATTTATAGTGATAAATTATAATATTTGATCGTTTTAAAGTATAATTAGAGTATATTTTTACCATTTTATCCAATGGTGGTCATTAGAATTAATTTAACATTGAAATTGGACATAAACAATTGCCAATCTTTTGATATAAATTGTTTCTTAAAAACACGCTATTTGTTGTGACAGCGGGAATTAATTATAAAATTAATTAATGCAACTAATATGTTTGGAATTTTGTAAAATAGACATCATTTTTCAATTCGGAATATCAATTATAGCTTAGGGTGAAATTTTGGCCTTATTCTGAAAAACTTCAATTTTTGATGAATAGTGAAACCACTAAGTGGTTGTTAAATAACTGATTTTTCGTTTAAATGAAATATTACCACTTCTGTGATTTGATTTTCAAAAATCCGACATACATGGTTGTCATTAAGAAGTAAAATGTGGTTCAATGGGATAAAAATAATTTTTCGGTGAATAGTAACTTATTAAGTTCTTAATCGCGATTAGTGGTAATTAGGGTAGTTTAAGGTATAAATAATACTTTAATAATATGAAATGACCTAGACACATGTCCCAACCTTATTGGTTGTGTCATGGCCGACCAAGACAAGCCATGGCCTAACTTGGGGACCCCATGGATCCACTTTTGTTGGGAAATAACATAAATTACTTTTTATTTAATGTTAAAGTGAAAATGACACTAACATAAAGTGTTTTACTAAAACAATTTTTAAGTAGGGTTACACAAGTCCAAATTTTGATTATAAATAGTCATTGGAAAGATAAAAAGATTTCCTATATCATAGTATTTTTTTTATAATTTTTAGACATTAAATAAATTTAATTATTTATGACATAATAATGATGCAGCGATGACATCATTATTTGACGATTTAAATAAAATGGAAAGATAATATAAAATCTATGAACTACACATGGCCAAAACCAATTGGATGAGTGGATTTCGATGCCTTATCACCTTATCCACGAATTCTATCAATGTGGGACCTTTTAAAACCGAAACACATTTTCAAATAATGTAATGTTCCTTTACTTTCCAAAAGTGCCCCTCCTCTCCTCTTATAAAAGGCCCCCACCTCTACCTCATTTCACACACTCTTCAAGCCATTGGCTCGGCCAAACCCTGCCCATTTGCTCTCTCCACATCCCTCTCCTCATCCTAGAGGATTCCCTTTGGGCAGAATCCTTTCAAAGGAAGCCTTTAGGCTCAACTCAAAAGGAGTTACACTTTTTAAGGTAATTCATTCTCTCATGTTCTTTTGTTTTATTTTGCTTCTCCAACCCCCTAAACTCTTTTTATTTACTTCTTTTGTAACAACACCAGTATCTTAAATATACTAGGATGTTGTTATAAGATTTATTTGAGCTACACTTCCACACAACTACATCAAATGGTTAAAGAACATAAGGTTTCCGTGGATGGCGAAATTCTGCCTCCCGAAACGATGATTGTTCAACACTCATTTAACACCTTCAAAGGTGGCCATTATGATGTCACTATTTTTATATATGATATATAATATGTTTATGTTTTCCTTAAGCTTCTGTTTTTTTCATTTTGGGCATACCTTTATGGTTTCCATTATGGGTAAAACACGATATCTTCATTTTAGGAAGCGCGGACTACCGCCCCCTGAAAGTGATTTGATTCGTTAATACCATATGTGGGATGTGTGAAGGATAAAGTTAATGATATTATATATGTTATTATACTGGAATTATAATATACTCTCATATCATTATGATTCCATTCCAGAAAATATGAAATAGAAATGGAAGTAGCGTTCATGCGTACGTACGGCTTACCGTCTCAATGAACGGTGCATTTCATTTCTTACCTCTAAATGTGATGTAATATTATAAATGAATGTATGTACTGGATATATATGACATATATGATATCTACATCATGAATACCATTCTGGATATAATGAACCTTTGACCAAATTAACAACATGTAAGTGTAAGAAGCCTATTTTTGACTTAAGAACCAAAGATCGACAAAACGACCGTTATTAACTTAAATAATTACATAATGTTCATATCATTGTAATAAGTGATATAATAAGGATAATGAAATTGAAAATGGTTCTTAATAAGGTATATATTAACTCTAGTTTATTATTCAGGAGGTTAAAGAACGGTTGAGTCAAGTCAGACACGAGGTAAGGGAACTTCTTAACCCAACTTCCATTCTTTGGGTTAATCTCCTACTTTCAAATTATGTCATGATATTATTATGTCCTATCTTGTATTTGTACTTTATTTATGTGTACTTATAGTGAATACACATAATAGATCTATTTTATTTTAAAAATTATCTTTTTAAGGACTTCGTCTCAATCTCCTTTCATTGAGGCATATTTGGTTTTATACACAACTTTCTTTTATACGGTGTATAAACCCCTTTGACTTTTACGTTTATTCAAAAAGAATCTTTTTTATATGAAGCGTTTTACTAAATGACAAAAAGGGAATGTTTTTATTTCCGTACTTATGCGGCGACAATGACTTCTCCGCCGCCGTGACCATTATTTGAGTTTCGGCTTCCTCTACAAGCCATCATTTTTTTTAATGAAAAATAAATACAAAGTTTTAACTCTCTTTTATTTTGGTATTGAAAATGGTTTTGAAAGCATTTTTATTATATCAATGTGTTGTATTTATATCTTGTGATTGAAATGTGGAAATGTTATGTTTCCTTTATGCTTGTTTTATGTGATATGATTATGTTATGGTTTATGATATGTTTAAACCTATTCATATGAGGAATGCATTGGACTTAATAAGTGACGGGTGGAGCCCGCTATAGCTCCTCGATGCATCGGCAGGTCTCATGAGACAAACTAGTGTCTTGGCACAAGGCCTTGACAAAATATTATTTGTGGTCTTGGCACGAGGCCTTGACTACGTGGTTAAGATAGTCTGGCATTATGCATTCCATCATTATGAAAGTGGTTATTGATATTGCATGTGATTATTCAACCAGTAGAATATCCATGTGAAGAAGTATATGGCATTATCTCATTCTACTTTTGCCATATTATGTTGATGTTCAAGTTTAAAAGGCTTTTGTTTTAGTTATACATTGCCTTAAATGTTTATGTTTATTTATGAAAGCTTCCGCATCATTGTTATCCTTACTGAGCATCTGAGCTCGCCCCTTTCAATGTTTTAATATTTTCCAGGATGTGAAGAAGTATTTTATGAATGACCTGCAGGGATTGTCAGAAGGAGATATGAGTGTGGACTATGAAGACCATGTTTTTTTGTAGTTTGTTTAATTTTGATGTAATGAAAGACTTATGAATGTATCTAGTGTTTCCAAGGCTACTAAACTAATCGGTCTTTCGAGACTTGATCTTTTGGGATCATGCCAATGTTACGAAGTAACGCACCGGCTCTGGGTAGCTGGGGTCGGGGCGTTACATTATCTCCTTCCATAGATATTTTTCGAATATGTTTATATACCATTTCTCATGTTCTTTGAGCCTCAGTTTTAACAGAATCTATTTCACTCCCACTATATCATTTGGAGATGAGATCCATATCAAGGATTGTGGATTGCCTTTCCAATATAAACTTATTTCCAAGGGGTCGTATAGGTATTATCCCCTTGTTCCTTGGGGTATCCAGAAAAGGTAAACTTTTTTCCTTGGGGTGAAATTTCGTTACCTAGAGAGACCACAACAAATGTTTCATTTACATACAAATGTAAATTTGATAACAAGGTTTTCATTACACTCCTAATTTCATATTGAATACCATTTATTGATTATGTAGGAAGTTGGATTATTTTTTGTGTTATTGTTTGTAACGTGTATCCCTGAAAGGATAATGGAAGACTTGTGTGACTCATCCAGGATCTCACCACACCAAACAAGTTTCAGTTTCCCATTTCTCTTACACCATTATACTAAGGTGTGTATGTAAGATTGATTCTTGATAGGATCCCAAACTTCTATTTTGAATAAATTAAGTCATGATTAAAACATTCTCCACCATATTTTGATCAATGTATATGAATCTTCTTACCAAGATATTTCGCAACATCATTTTTGTATTCCACTAAAAAAAGAATTGTATAGGGATAGTTTATTAGAGGTAGTTCTAGTACCCCCCCAAATTAAATCTATTTTAAAAATATTTATAATATAATTGTTTTTTTAATTTAACTACTTCTAAATATTTTAAAAACCCATAATTTATCCCACTCCCCTACTCCATCTATGCGACCATGACACCTTTTCACACCTACCTCCCTCGGCCTCTTCATCCTACCCTCTCGGCATACACACCAACCCCAAAGTCACCCACTCTAACCCCAAGGACCCCCCAACCTCCCTCTCTTCGGCTCTTTGTTCCACTCCTCAATAGTGATGTGGACCCCCCTGACCTCCCTCTCCCTAGCTTGGTTCCCCTCTTTATAGGTGACACAACCCCCCCCCCCCCCCGCCCCTCTGACCTCCCTCTCTGCAACTCATATCCTTCCTCGACAACAATTCAACCCCCCACACCCTTAAAGGTTACATCCCCTTTCCCATTATCAACCGAAATCTTTATTTCTCAAAAAGGTTATATAGCACCATATGATTTTATGATATAGATTATCTTTAATTTCATTGATGTATTGTGTTTTACGTTACACCAAGATTATGATGTGCTACACACAACATCATATTAGTTTTAAATATATGAAATGATATTCTTGGATTTTGTTATACGCAATTTCATGTCCTTTTGATATAATTTATTTCACACGACACTGAGTATAGTGTTTTTTCATTGTATAAAATAAATATGCTTGGATTACATTATATGAAACACCAAAGTGGCCTTTAAGTAAATGCAATGATGACATGGCTTTCATTACTCAGGAAGAGGGACCTTCTTGGATAGTTTGCATTGTACGCAATACCGTGTTTCACTAAACAAATATATATTATTAAAATATTATTATTTAATGGGATATAAATTATCCATTATGAATAGTATTAACAAAATTTAAAATTTTATATAAATTAAATTTCATCTTATGTATTTTACAGAACATAATATAAGAAGAAATTCAATTTTTCGGATAAAAGAAGTATTTTAAAAAAAGCAGTTTTTCCACTATTTGATGGTGCCCTATTTTTAAATATGGTTTTCAAAAATATTTAAATTTATATTTGACAAAATAAAAATAATATTTGTAATTGGGACATAAAAATTTAATTTCTTTGAAATTTTGATATTTTTCTGTTAAAATTCATATTTTGATGAATAGTGAAAAATACAGCAATATAATTCAAAAGATCATTTTCATTTAATTTATTTATATAAATATATTATAATTTTAATTTGTTTTAAAGTGTAATTGGATTATTTTTTTATCATTGAATAAAATTTTGGTCATCAGAAGTATTTTCATATTTAAGATGGACAAAAATACATGACAATCCTTTGATACGATTTTACTTCCTAAAAAGCTACTTTTGGGTTTTTGACAACAAGATTTAATTTTAAATTAATTTTCATCCAGTTATGTATTTTGAATTATGAAAAATGGTTTCCATATTTGGAATATGTGGGTCCAATTTATTTTAATTGGTTTATTTTATTTATTTGGATATTATGAATAGTAAATACGTTAATTTTTATTTACTACGGATAATAGTAAATCGAGTAAATTAAGGTGACTAACAATATGATAATGATAAAAAAATTACCCTAAAAACTTAATAAAATCTTATTGGATGAATAAAATTATAGCCATATCACCAAAGGGTCGTAATTGATTCATTTAATGGACTTGTTACCATGAAAATGATGTAATTATTATTTAAACAAATGTAAGTGGCAACAATTCACTCTCATATTTCTTATACGTATAATAATTTTAATGTAGTGATAAATAAGATAAAAAATATAACAAATAGTATCCATATATATAATGAAATTATCTAAAACATAGGAATTAATTTAAAAATTTTAAGGACTAAATAATTACCATTAATGATGACACAATTGTGATGTAGAAATTATTTCATTGATACAAATATCAAATAAATGGTTTTAAAAATATTAAAATAATTATCATTTAACTTAACTAATGTAATCCGAAAATTTCATAGGTGAATATTACATATTATTGGTGTATTAAATAGTTTGGTTAGAATTTATCTTCTCTGTTGATTTTATTTAAATTCAAATAAATGAATAGTTTCAAAATCATTACTATTGATATTTTTTAAAAAATAACATTTTATTAAATTATTTAAAATTAATAAAAAAATATTTAAAATATGAAAATTTAAAGTCATATTGTCTAAAATATAAGATAATATCTAATTATATAAAATTTACAACACATATGTAAATATTTATAACCATTTAATATTTAGAATATTATTACCAAAATATATAATTAAATAGATTAAATAAGGATAAATCAAAATTATAAGAATTAAAATACAATGAAATAAAAACATTTATAAATATTATTTTTTTGAGATTATTTTGACCCATACTCATATTATCTTAGAAATAAATGACTATTTTACCATTATAAGCTGTAAATAAATTTATAATAAATTAATATTTCAAGACATTCCTAAATTTCTCATCCTCTCTCTTATAAAAGGCCACCATCTCTACCCACTTAATCGCACCTTTAAAAACTTATATATCATCCAAACTCTAATAAAATATTCCCCTAAAATCCATCTAGTCCTCCTAGCTTCCACAAATTTGTAAGATATTTATCCTAGGAAGAACTTTTGTGAAAATCAAAACAAGATACTTGAAAAGGTGGTAGTTCTTTTATAAACTCATTCAAAATTCTTTTCTCCTTATAATTCCTCTTCTTTTGTAGTTTACATAATAAAGGAATAACTCTATTATCATATACATTATGATATTTTATTATAATTATACGACAACATTATACATCCTTTTTTCTATACATTGAAAAAAAAATATCACCATGTGCTCATACATACGACTTACCGTCTCCACACCGTTGTGTAATTTTTATTCAACAATACTTAATTTGGATGGGTATATTGATGAGTATATTGGATTTAATTAATGAATAAAACATAAAAATTATTCTTTAAAATTCATATATCATCCAATTCCATACTATTTAACCATCATGGGAATTATATCGTCGCTTGTGCGTACGTACGACTTACCGTCTCAACGACACGATGAGATCCATTCCCCACATTAACTAGTTGAGAATGATTATAAAGTATATATAATAAATAATCCTAAAGTAATTGAAATAATAATTCTACTAGATTGATGTAGGTATATATATATATATTTCATTTACATGCTTCTATTCCATTCAATTAGGAAATGGAAATAACGTTCATCCGTACGTACTGCCTACTGTCTCCATGAACGATGTATTCCATTTAATTTACCTATCTCTTATATATATTTATATACTGAATATATGTTATATATATCACATTTTTAAATTATGGATGTATGTAAATCGTGATCTATTTTATAATACCCAGAATAACAAATCAAAACATGTATGAAAAATGAAACGATCATTACCAAAAATGTTGCTTTATCAAGGAATTGATAAATGAACGGTTAATATAATGTCATAATTGAATCATCTAGATATCATAAATATTATTACGGTTATTTTACAAATTAATAAGTTTTTTAAACCCACTATAAATTATTTTGGGACACATACGAAATAAATCAGACCTAAGGTAAGGGATAATTTCACAATCTCATTATTATTTGAGATTATTTATATATAAGTCTTTACTGGGGTATATTTATCATCCACATCCATCTTTACTAAATATATAATATTATTTTTATTCTTTTAAAATTGATTGAATTCAATTTTACCTATTGGTAAATTTTTAATAAATGGTATGAATGGAATCTTTTGGAATTTTTCGTTATAATGCACATTTGGAATTTTCTGATAACAGTACGAGGTGATTGTTTTTTTAAATTATACAGAATCGATGGATCTCTATATATTGATAATTCCTTATTTTCATGAATCTCATATACTCTATTTAATTTTTTTTTCAAATAAATATTTTTCTTTTAAAATTTCATTAAATTTTGAGGAAGGAAAAATGTCATGAAGGATAAAATATATTTTCATCAACCATTAATTTCATGTATTTTCTCCAAATTACCCTTCATTTGAGATAACAATATTTAGATAGGGTTATATTTTTATTCCTGCTCATATTAGGATTTTATTGTGTTTATTATGGATTTTTATTTATGAAATTCATTTTTTTATATCAATTTTGATTGAATGATGTATAAGAAACCCATTTTATTTCATGCGTTATGCTATGGTAAATATTTTAATGTTTTTGTGGAACAATTAAGAATGATTTAATTATGTGATGGATGGGAGCTATAAATCCCTCCAATTCATTTTGTAATGATTTATATTTGATGTAATAGAGATGATTGGAATGGAAATTAAATATGGATTATTAAGACAGGGCTGGAACGACATGTAAATATGGTTCAGTAATATATTTCTAGAATGGAAAGTAAACCTGGTCCAATAATGGAATTTGTCCACTATAATACTCTTCAAATCAATGCCTTGGCTACTATAGAAATCATATTATATAATTATTATTTTCCACAATTAAATTTTTTTTGTGCCAATTCAATTTTATCATGATTAATGTTCCTTTATGGTATATTCCTTATGTACTACCATGATATTTTTTTGTGACATGAGATTTTGATTTTCAAAATTTATGTATATGTTTTATCGTTATTATATTTATGTTTTGTTTGATATTCTACATGTTTACCCTTAAGGATCATTTGTGCTCACCCTTTTTATGTTTTCTTTTCCACATGATACAAATAACGGTTTTAGGTAGGAAAATTAAAGGGGAATATTTTTATGAGACATATTGATGATCATTCACCTTGTTAGAAGATTAATTTTCATGTTTTCAAAGACTATAAAATAATATGGTCTTTAGGAGTATTTTTGTTTCATGTATTATGTATTATGAAAAATAAATGTAATGTCTATGTAATTCAATAATAGTTTGTTTCAGTTGGTATTAGAGTAAAGGTTTATTCCACCTCCGGAAACTAGGATACAAAAGTATTAGTGATATCCCTATAGATAATTCTAAGGATATTTATAGGGACGTCCTAAGGATAATTCGATGTATAGGTTAAAATCATAGGGTTTTTTATAATCATGACTAACATTGGGTGAAACTAAAAATGTCATGGATTGAAATATTATAATTAATTTACCTTACATATATGTTTCTATTATATGAAATGTATTTCTCACACTATTCTTTCTATTCTTAGACAATATCCATAACTATATAGAACATATCTAACCATTAAATGTTTCAGATGTGAAATGTATTATTGATTTCATATATGGAAATATCATGAATATTATCATGAAGATGGTTAGAAAATTGGTCATACTAATAAGGATAAAGATATTGTAAAAGTCATGTTAATGTTATATGATGTTCTTCTATTATTTTTTACATTAAAAATAAGAATGTTATGGTTAGGAAACTGTAATACATGATTCATATTTTAGGATAGATAATGATGAAGGATCATGAGTAATGATTTATGAATTAATTTTTCTAATTGAGCAGTATATGTTTTGGAATTCAATGTCTATGTTATTATAATCATGAAATATAAATGTTCTTTCAGTATAAGTTCATCATTAAGGATTGAAAAAGATATTTTTAATAGTTCTATGGAGACAAAAAAGTGATTTATGTGTAAGGTGATATTTTTTGAGAACACGTGGTTAAGGGAAATATAACCCTTAATATGTCCCTTATGTTATGATAAATATGTTTTCAGAAAGATATGTTTAATTTGAATAAGTAAATTATATTTTGCTAGTTTATTATGAAAAAATTATGGAATTACTAACAAAAGAGTTATTCTATCATGGATGAAGCATACATCTTTTTGGAACTCGAATAATATATCCAGTATGTTTGGAAATACTAAACATGCATGTTTTCATTAAAGATATCTGATAATTCAGGTTGTTATGATGACTCAAGAGAGTATATGATGAAGGTGTTCACATTTTTGTAATGTGACCAACCAAATATATCATATGATATATAGGGGATAAAGGTAAAGTCAAGTATGTGAACCATTTTTATAGTTTTGGATTTTCAGATTTTATTAGGATTTTAAGGTTATAAATTTAAGGAAAGTTTATGTTAATCTTCAAACAACAATAGTTGGAATTAAGTCTTATCTCACTATAGGTGGACTTGTGCATATTTGATAAAATGTGCTACACTTTTTGTTGATACAGATGGAATGAAATTTCCTTCTATTTATGGATTGTATGATCTTACAACACATCAGGAATGAAAAATACATCTTCATTTCTTTGAGTAAGAGATGAATTTGAAATTGTTAATGGAATGACCAACAGAGATATTGTACTAAAATCAAGTAAGTGTTTCTTCTAAGTTTCTTTAACATTAGGGAAAGGATCATGAAAGAAAAAAAAAATTAACATAGTTCCTTCTTATTTGATAAATCATATGGCCGAACAATTCAAAAGAGATTTATTGATTTCTTATTTTTTAACTTTCTTCATTCCTTGTTCTCTATTAGTATCCATCAGAACATGATGGTTAGATTTTTCTTCCATATCCATATTTTCACTTCCCACCTGTGTTATAAATTGTGGAAACCTATTGATGAGTTACATTGGGTTACTATAATGATTCTAAATTTCATTATTTAAATAAATTTGTAGAATTCCCTTCCACGATGAAGTTTTCTATAAAAAAACTTTAAATTAGTAAAACTTTTAAAACCCCGATAAATTTTGAGTGTGAAAATCATTTTAAGGGGGGTAGAATGTAACACCCCCTAATTTTATCAGATATATTATTTTTAGTTTCTTTGATTTCATGTGTTGTACGCTACACCAATATGAGCGTGTTCTATACACAACACTATATTACCTTGATGTATACGCAAAACTATTCATGGCTCGTGTTATACACAATTCTATGTACTTCTGATAAAATATATTTCACACAACACTGAGTTTAGATTTTTTTTTCAATGATTAAAAGAACTATATTTGGATTATTTTAGATAAAACAAAAAATGAAGCTTTTACCAAATGCAACACTATCTTGGATTTCATTACACATAATTTTGACCATCCTTAATAGCTTGTGGTGTAAACAATACCGAGTATCATTAAAAATTTATATATTATTAAAATATTATTATTTAATTGGATATAAACTAGATATTTTGAATAGTAGTAACTAAATTTTTAATTTTAGATAACATTAACATTTATCTTTTTTATTTTCAAGAACATGATATAAGATCTAATTCAATTTTTGGTATAAAAGATATATTTTTTAAAAAAATGCAGTTTTGTTGCCTTTTCATGGAGCATCAATTTTAATTATAGTTTTTAACACTTTTATATATTTTATATAACAAAATTTACATCTTATTTTTAATTTAAAATTAATATATCTTTTTTGAAATTTTGGTATTTTTCTGATGAAATTCACATTTTGATGAATAGTTAAAAAATACTTCATTTTAATTCAAAATTTCCCTTTCTAATAATTTATTTATATAGGTAGATTGTCTTTTTAATTAGTTTTAAAGAGAAATTGGATTATATATTTTTTATATAAATCTAATTTGTTCATTGAAGTAATTTCACATTTAAATTAGACAGAGATACATGACAATATTTTGATATGTTTTTACTTTTTAAAACCACGCTTTTTGGTTTTTGACAACAGAAAGAAATTTTAAATTAATTTCTTCCAATTCTGTTTTTTGAATTATGAAAAATGGATTCCATATTTTGAATCAGTGGGTCAAAATTATGATAATTGGTGAATTATAATTTTTTGGATAATATGAATAGAAAAAATGGTAATTTTTATTATCCATAGTTAAATGTAAATTGGGTAAATAAGGGTAACTAAAAATATATTAAAATTTATAAAATTACCCTAAAACCTTAAAAATGTTATTGGATGAATAAATGTAGACTCATATCACCTAAGTGTCATAATTGATTAATTTAATGGAATTTTTCACATGAAAATGATGTAATTATAATTAAAACAAAAGAAAGTGAAAACATGTCACTCTAATATATATTATAATTATAATAATTTTAAAATAGTGATAAACTTGGAAAAAATTCAAAAATAAATTGTCTTCGGAAATATAATGAAATTTCATAAATAATTTTAATTTATTTATAATTTTTAGAGACTAAATAATTACAATTAATAATGACACAATAGTGACCTAGAAATTATTTTATTGATATAAATATCAAATAAATGGCATTAAAATTTTAAAATAAATAAAATACAAACTAATTCACGTGATCAATGCATTTTATAGGTGAATATGGAATTTTAAAATTTTATTAAATATTATTTTGTTCAAATTTATCTTCTATTTGTAATTACATTAACTTCAAAAAAATTAATAGTGTCAAAATTAACACTATTGATATTTTATAAAAACAACCTATTATTAAATTATTTAACAACCACCAAAATATTTGAAAACTTCAAAGTGAAAATTATATGGTCTAAAATTTCATTAATTATCCAGTTATTTTAAATTGAAAAATCATATTTAAATATTTATAACCATTTAATATTTAGAATTTTATTACTATGAAAAAATTAAATACATTAAATATGGATAAATCAAAATGATATAGTTTAAAATAAAATAAATATATGTCTAAATATTATTGGTTGAGATTACTTCGATCCATACTCATCTTATATTATAAATAAATGAGTTTGTAACCATTATAAAATGAAAATCAATTTATAATAAATTAATATTTCAAGACATTCCTAATGTGTCCCTTCTCCCTCATATAAAAGGCCACCACCTCTACCCACTTACTCAAACCGTTCATACAATTTGTATCCTCCAAACTATAATAAAATAATCTCCCAAAATTCTTCAATTCCTCCTATAGGTCGCACATTGGGAAGACATCCATCCTATGGAGAACATTTTTGAAAATCAAAAGGAGATACTCATAAAAGAGGTTAATGTTTGATAACCTTTTCAAATTCTTTTCTTATTCTACTTATTATTATGTTTTTTACAATAATAATTCCATAAATAAATTTTATTATACATGATTATTTATTATTATAATTATGGTACAACCTTATATCTCATTTTATACATCTTATGAATAACTATATCTCCATGCATGTGTGCTTACGAACTTCCATCTACACGTTGTGGTGTAATTGTTATTCAACAATACTTAATTTGGATTGTTATATTTATGAGTATAATGGATTCAAATAATGAATAAAATATAATAATTATTATTTACAATTAATATTCCATATAAATCATTACTATTTAACCATAAAGGGAATGATATCGTCGCTCATGCATACGTACGGCTTATCATCTCCACGAGGTGATGATATTCATTTCCCATATTAACCATTCAAATATGATTATAAAGTATATATAATAAATAAGAATGATATATATGACATAATAATTATATTGGATTCATGTGTGTAGATATATATCATTTACTTTCATCTATTCAATACATTAAGGAGACTGAAATAGCGTTTATGCGTACGTACTGTCTACCGTCTCTATGAATGATGTATTTCATTTCATTTATCTACCTATTATATATATTTATATACTGAATATATATGTTATATAAATCATTTTGTACATTATTTATGTAATTAAATCATGATCTAAGTAATAATATCAAAAATAACAAGTAAAAACACGTACGATAAATAAAACGATTGTTACCAATAACGTTGCATTAACATGCAATTGATAAATGAATAGGTAATATAAATACAAAATTGAATCATATATGATTTCATAAAAATTATTATGGTTATATTACAAGTTAAAAATTTGTTTAAACCCATTATACCAGAGTTATAGACACATACAGAAGAAATTATACCTAAGGTAAGGGATAATTTCACAATCTCATTATTATTTGAGATTCTTTCTACATAAGTATTTACTGGTGTATATTTATCATCCACGCCCATGTTTCCAATATAAGTAATATTATTTTTATTTGTATATAAATGATTGAGGTCAATTTTACCCGTTGGAATTTTCTTCTTAAATGGTATGAATGGAATCTTTTGGCATTTCTTGATTCGAGGTAAATTTGGTCATTTTTAATATAAGTAAGAGAAGACTTTCTAACTTATACAACATGAACATAATTTTACATCTTCATAATTTCTTATTTCCATGAATCTTCCCCTACACTATATCATTTTTTTAACTAAATTCATTTCATTTAAAAATTCATGGAATTTTGAGCAAGGAAAATGTTTTTGAAGATGAAAGGATATTTTACTAAAAAATTTATTTCAAGTGTCTTCTCAAAATTATTTTCCATATAAGATGACACACTTTTATTACTATTATTTGATTATTTTTAGGATGGAATTTTATTTAGGAAATACATTTTTTTAAAAAAAATTAGGATAAAATGATGTTTAAGAAACACATTTTATATAATGGGTTATACTATGGTGAATGTTTTTATGTTTTTGGGGCACATGTAAGAATGATTTCATTATGATATTGTGGGACCTATATTTTCCTATAATTAATTGGATAATTATTTATATATAATTATAAATACATGATTGTAATGGAAAGTAAATATGGTTATGTAATATAGGTTTGGAATGGCAAGTAAATCTGGTTCTGTAATGCATGGCTGGAATGGTATGTAAACTCGGTTCAGTAATAGACATTTTCCACTATGATGGTCTGGGCAACAATTCCATGGCCACTATGGAAATAATATTATGTTCCTATTTGTTTACCAAAATTTCATGTTTTATTTAAATGCTATTTATTTATTTTTAATGTTCTTTATGATCTATTCCATACGTACTGCCAAGATTTATATCATGACTCACAATTTTGATATTTAAAATTTATGTTCATGTTTTCACATTCTTATGTTTATGATTTATTTTATGTTATTAACATTTATCCATAATTAGAATTTGATAGAACACTTTTTTTATTCTTTTCAATAGGATATAAAGTAACATTTTATGTAGAAAAAGTAAAGGGGAAGATATTTATTGGAGATGTTGATGATCTTTCACCAAGATAGAAGATTATGTTCTCGAATTCCAAAGACACTAAACTAATACAGTTTTTGGGCATCTCTTTTATAATGTATGAAGTATTCAAAAAATGAAATGTAACTTCTAGGTTTGTTAATATTGGGTCATTTTTGGTTATTTACTTTTAAATTCTCTCTATAGTTATGAATTTTATGTATAAATGGTATAAGATTACATTTTATTAATTAGAAAAATTAATTCTATGGATTTTTATTGAACTATCCATATATATTAATTAATAATTACTTTTGTGATAACTCTATATCATAAAATAGATTATATCATTTCTAATTTTCATTTTATAATCAATTCATTACAATTTATTTATTATATATTGAGTATGTTTTCATTATTACATCATCACTCTATATTTTTATTTAAAAGGTAATTTTGTACAAATCCTTATATTAGATGAATGATTATTAATATTGTATGATTTTCCATTGTTTTTTATTTATGGTGTAATCACTCTATATTTTACATTTGGATTATGAAATTTTTAATTAATATAATTTTCTGTAACAACTCTATAGTTTACTTCAAGATTCCGAGTCTTTTCTAGGGGAATGCATTAAACCAATATTTCGATCAGGAAAATGATTCATATGAAAATAAAATGTTGTTATCCAATAATGTAATCTGTATTCAAATCAGTTATAAAATAATACATGATAAAAATATTCCACTTTGGAAACTCATGACATGCTCAAAATTATAATAATTAATTAATGATAAACATTATGTTTAATAAGTCATGGATTCATAAAATACAAATCATAAATCCTTTTTGGAACAACATTTGGGGTCCTTCGGTATTTTATTTTCATTACCATATGAAAAAAATACCATTTGTATCTATCAACATTCCCCGTAGATAATATTTTTTTTTACCCAATGTGGTTTGTGATGTTTGTTTCATAGTTATAACTATTTATATTTGTCAATGAAAAATAAAAACATTTAGAATAAACATGTAATTCAATAATTGAAATTTAATTATACATGAAATATCATAATTTAACAAGTTAAACTATATACATAAACACATTATACTTCCATTTGATGTTGATATGTGATTTGAATTTGGAAATTATAAGATGAAAATTACTTCCTGAACATGTTTTGATATAATTATTTTACAATTTGAGTTCTTTTATTGTTTTATTCAACCATGATCGGTCAAAAATGACATATATTTATAATATGACAATTTCATTACATTACATCAAGATAAAAATTTGGAAATGTAATATAAATCTTAAAAATACCATAATTAAACCACTGCAATAAGTATAAAAAAATTTATTTAAATTTTCATTTGAACCATTAATAAATCAATATTTGAATTACTATAAAAATATATCTCATGTTTTTAGTCATTTAATTTTTACTTGTACAATTTTTTGTTGATATGAAAAAAAAATTTTGAATAAAAATTGGTTCTCTTTGATAATAATTTTTTTTTGGATTGAGACTTAGAATATTGGTGTTTATAGAGATAGGGTCAATAAAGTCACGTTCTTTAGGATTTACTATTCTATAATTCCATGTATAAGTAAAAGTTAAAAAATGCATGTTTCAGGAGCCTTTTACGTGTTTTTATTACTACCTCACAGGTGAGCTTTCAATTCAAGTATAAATTATTTCATGTACAAATGAAATTGTATTTCAGGTTTTAATGGTTAACAACAAGAATATATTTTTTTATTCTATTAAAATTCATGACCATTAATAATTCTTGATAGGTTTTAGAATTGGAATAAATTTTAATACCCCAACATACATGCTAATATATGGTTTCATGTTTTTTATAACATTTGAAATGCATGGATATAATCACTATGGATTTTTACCTACTAACCACGTAGTATCATTCCATTTTTACTATTTAATATTTTAATCTTGTGGATTCAGTCCATGCTTTCTATTTATTAATTTAATTTTTTTAATATACTGAAATCATTATTTTCAAAAATGAAAAAATATCCCATGAGATTAGATGGAGGAAATACTAGTTAATGTAATAAAAGAATGAATTATATATTTTTAGAATCCTTTTTATATTATATATATAAATATATAATAAATAAAAAAATATACATTTTTTGTATTTATAAAATAGATGTATATAATTTTTCAATCACATGTAACATTTTAATCAAAATAAAAAATAGTCAATTAAAGTAAAAAATTAGTTTCCATCACCTATTGAATGTTTATCCATAAAATGATTAATTTAAATTAGAAAAATTTTATCATATTATGTAATAATTATAGTGTCTTTATTGGGAATAAATGTATAATTACTGTGATTAATATTATTGAATGTGATAATGAAAAAATATTATTTTTGACAGATTTTTTTTATTAATTTTAGATAACATTTAACAAAGAATCTATAATAATATATATAAAATAATGATGTTATAATTATTTTTAAAAACATATATGATTATATTAATTGAAATTTTATTAATAATAAATTTATTATAATATTAATATATAATAATAGTAAAAATATCATTTTTCTATAGAAAATATTTTTCAAATATATATAAATATTTTACAATTTTATGTTTTATCATGGTTATAATTTTAATTACATTAAATTCATAAAAATTAAGGGTGAAAACATAAAAATTTAGTTAGTGGGGTTATTTTATGTGTTTAGTAAACAATAATTTATATAGGTAAAATCATATTACCACAGTAAAAATAAAAAGAGTACAGAGTAAATATATAAGAACATATTATTTTATCTTTACTAAGTAAGTCAAGTATTCTTCTAAATCACAATTTTGGAAGACATATTTGATATCGTTTAGAACATTCCAAGGCTTCCTTTATGATAAAATGCCTAGTTTCATATTTATGTTTACTTTATATCTTTTTACTATTACTCATATAATAATTGTTTTCATATAATGGTTGATTATTTTTTTTGATTAGGGTTTGATTGTACAAATCTACTCATTATCGTGAGTGATTAGACTTTGAGCCTTCAAGTGAGATAATAAAAATAGGGAATTCATCAAAAATGTATACAACAATCATGAAAATATGAAATCTTACTACTTATTTAATTAATTTTGTCATCATTTTATCTACAATTTGAATTTTAATTTACTTATTATTTTTCTCTTGTACTTATTTACTTTTTTTCACAGATCTTTTGGGAAGTCAAAATTTTCATTAATCTATCTACAATAAGGAGCAGATGTGATAAAAATTTTCTTTCATCCAATGATACCACAATTATTTTTTAATTTCCATTCTTTATTGAACTGCCAATAATGCATATTGACTAGTTGCTTTTACAAGAAAACCCATTATTGTTTTTCAAATCAAGAATATTAGAGGAAATTCATGTGCCAATTGTAGTCACTTAACATGATATAATGGAAACATGATATTTCTCTACCATTTTGGATTTCATCAACGAGAATGGTTTTTTAGATAATAACATTAATCCAGTATGCAGTGTTGGCATTTCGACAAAGAAGGGGAATGGATTTTGTTGTAATATTAGTTGTTAGAATTGTTTTGATAATTTGGGACATATATGAATCGTCTACTCCTAAAATCGACACTTTATGTGACCTGTATGACTCTAAGTGGTTATTTTTATTTAAAATTGAGATTATTTTTAGTAAAAAATAATATTTACATACTCAATACTAAGAAAACATGTTATGATTTTTTTAATACTTTAATAAAATGATCTATAAGTCATTTTTTATGTGTTGGAATCATTATCACCTCAATCTAATACATGACGTGCCTAGTATGACTCAAAGTGTCCAATATTAGTTTAAAATTGATGTTTTAATTAAAAAAGTGTCCCTCATTGAAATGTTAAAAAAAATCGATTTTTATTGATAAGTTAGTATATCAATTCTTAAATCACCTAAAATTTGTAGGAATTAATTACACAGAAAAATAATAAACATTGTGTTCTATATGATTCAAAGTGTGTGTCTCCAGTTTAAAATGTAAATTTAGTGAAAAATACAATTTCTTCTCTCAAAACCAAAAAAAATCAATCATAATATTATGATACTTTAGCAGAACAATACATTAGTCATTAGAGATTTGTAGAAATTTGTCTCACAATAATCTAATGTATGATGTGACTAGTATGAATCCTAGTGTGTCTTTTTATTTAAAATTGACATCAATTTTAGTAAAAAGGAAAAATGACCTACTCAAAACAGATAAAATGAATTCAAATTATTTTAACAATTTATTAAAATGATCGATAAGTAATTTTTTATGTGTATGAATCATCCAATCCTCAATCACATACATAATGTTCACAGTATGGTTCCATGTTATTCTTTTAATTTAAAATTGACACCTATTTTAGTAAAAAGGACAACTAACCTACTCAAAACTGATAAAACACATTCATAATATTTTTATACTTTAGAAAAATTATACATAAGTAATTTATGATCCACATAAATCATCCACACCTAAATCCAATACACAATATGTCAGGAATGACTAAATGTGTCTGTTATCAATTTAAAATTTATATTTTATTTCAAAAAGTGTCACTCACTAAAAAATGATAATACACACTCATATTTTCAAGATAATTTTATAAATCGATTTATAATTCATTTGTAACATGTAGGAATCAGTCTCACATCAATATAGTACATGAAGTGATTAGTATGATTCAATGTGTGTGTTTCCTATTTAAAGTGGAAATTTTGTAAAAAATAAATGTGACATACGTATACCCAAGAAAATTCATTCAGATTGTTTTTATACTTTATAAAAAATGATTTGTAAGTCATTTTAGATGTGTAGGAATTAGCCGTACCTCAATCGGACGGATGGTGTGACTGGTATGACTCCAAATCCAAATTTTTATTTAAAATTTGAAACAATTTTATTAGAAATGAAACAATTTACCTACTGAAAACCAATAATAATATTCATATAGTTTGGATTGTTTATGAAAACAATACATAAGTCCTTTTTGACATGTATGAATCAACCTCACATTAATCTGATACATGATGTTCTTGGAATGGCTCAAAGTGTGTATTTTTCTTTAAAATAGAGATCTATTTTTGTAGAAAGGACATATGACCTACTCAAAATCATGAAAACACATTCATGTGGTTTTAATACATTATTAATGAGATACATAAGTCATCAATGACATATATTAATCGTATGTACCTCAATCCAAAACATTTTGTGCTCGATATGACTAAATATGTCTGTTATCAATTTAAAATTGATATTTTAGTTCAAAAAGGTTCACTCACATTAAACAATGAAAAAACACTAATATATTCATAATATGTTATTTCATCGACTCATAAGTCATTTTTTACATATAGGAATTTGTCTCATGTTAAACTGATACAGGATGTGATCAGTATGAGACAATGTTCATGTATCCAGTTTAAAATGACAATTTTTAAAAAAAAGACATGTGACATACCCAAAACCATGAAAACATATTAATATATTTTTTATAAATTATAAAAACTATCCCTATGTCATTTTATATGTTTAGTAATCATCTACACGTCAATCTGATACACAATGTGACCGTTATGACTCCATGTGCATCATCTATTTATTTAAAATTGACATCAATTTTAGTAAAAACGACAAATAACCGACACAAAACCATGGAAACACATTCTATTTGTTATTATACATTATTAAAATGATCTATATGTCATTTTTGACATGTAGGAATCAATCTAACCTCAATCTGATACATGATGTTCCTGATATGTCACTAAGTGTGTCTTTTTATTTAAAATTCACACCAATTTAAAAAAAAGATTAATAAAGTATTCATAATTTTGAAATCGCAATCGTGTTATATTGATATTTTAGTAAAAATATCCACTTGTAATTTATTATTTGTAGGAATCAACTTCAAGTCATTTCAAATTATGGTTTTCCCTGGATGGTCTTAAATATGTTTTTAGTGTTTTAATTCACTAAAACGTGTGTGGAATGGTCAAATCCTTAGAAAATGACCTCATATTGATTTAAAATCATGATACTACCACTATAAAATTTTTTATGAAGTGTAAACATAGAAAACATTTCAATACAACCTTTAGTGTGGCCGGAATTACTCGATAAACTCTTTTTAATGGTATAAAAGCATTTAAAAACATGTCCCATGGGGACAAAACCTAGAAAACCACATTAGATTTCCCATAAATTAGGGGACATTTAATGTATATTTAATTTTGAAATTTAGGAACTAATTGAACGTCATTTTGAATAAAAATTCATGTGATGGTTGTAAACACATTTTTAGTGTTTTAAAACAATAAAACGTGACTGGAGAGGACAAACCCATAGAAAAAGACTTAAGATTTATGTAAATCATTTGTAAACAACCTTATAGTTGTTTTTAAAATATATTACATGTTGTGATGTCAATGCATTTAAAAAACTTCCTAATTCATGTTAAAGAACATTCCACGTCATTTAAAAAATAAATTAGAATATTTACTTATCCCAATTCAGTTTAAAGAGTTTAATCTTATCTTAAATAAATATTTTTATGTTTTCAATGTGTTTTGAATTATATTTTTTATTAAAGATTCTTCAATTTGATTAATAAAAAAACGAATTTAATTTGTAGCATTCTAAATATGTTATGTGTTATTTTTCATTTGCATTTCATTTCAGAAATGTTCTAGTTTTCATTATCGGTGTTAGATACCAGCAGTAAGTAGGAGGTTGACCATTTTTATCCTCAGTATTCTACTGGTTTTTGAATGTAAATATGATTTTTTATGTTTAGTTATAAATTTTATTTTATTTTTTGTTATAGTTGATGAGATGATGTTTTAGATTTTAGTTGTTAAAATGGTGTGGAGAATGACAGATATATTGGACGTCATTATGTGGATATATTTTAGGATTCTGTTGTCATTGGATATATTTTATATGTATATATTGATTACTGAGGTATTGGTTGACAGATGAGTGGGTTGAATTAGAGTGAGGTTATGTTGACTATAGATGTTTTTATATATTATTATGGATGTATGATGTACATATGATGGGTTTATCAAATATTCATATCTTAGTTTATCATATGTCAGATTATTAATGAATAAATTTTTTTTTTAAAATTTTTTTTTGTGTTTTTTAGTATATTCAACTAAATACATTAATTAAAATATGTTTTAGTAGTGGTTTTAATTAACTACTGCTAAAAAATATTTGTTAATATGTTCAGTGGCATTCAGTATTATTTTATTTATATTCCCCTAGATTCTCATAAAATAAAAGAACCACATCTAAATAAAAATGAAACTCCCGCTATGTTTTCCAAAAATGAAAAATATAAAAAACCAAAAAGTCAAAACAAACCAACCCTGGATGACTAGAGATTGTTCAATATGTGATGAATTTATTAACCATATCTACACTATTAAGCAGTGGCTTAAAACAACACTTGTTGACAAAAAAATGCTGCAATGACATTTTGTTGTTGTGATCCTCATGTTTATCAAAATAATCCGACATATACCTCATTATGTAGACATATCCATATCTACTAAAATCATCAGTAATAGTTTTTAATTTTTAGTACCTGCCCTTTTATTTAACAAGAAATGTTCCACAAACATCAGTATGAACTATTACAACAAGCACTTTATCCCTTATGCATTTCCCTCTAAATGTGGCTTTGGTCATTTTGTACTGTAAACATGTGTGACATACACAAAGTGTTTTTAGTTCAAAAGAATCCAAATATCAACCTTGATGTAATTTAGTCATGCACTTTTCAATTACATGACCTAACTAGTGATGCCAAATTTGGGTGTGGTATGATTCATGTGATGTAACATCATTATCGATTTCCATTATTTTATTCATTTAATCCAACACAAAAACACCATCATTTAAATGTTACATAACAAAAAAAATTATCTTTATACAAAAAAACATTTATTCCCAAACTTGAAAAAAAATCCATCAGCATCTAGTCTGGATATAGAAATAATGTTTCTGGAAATTGAAGGCACAAATTTACAACCCTTTAAAACTAAGATCATTTCAGTTAGAAATGTGAGGTTGTAGTCTTTGATAGAAAAAACATCAATTATTAATTCATTGGCTACTTATATATCTGCCTCCCCTTGTTCAATATATATGAATAAACTTCCTTCCTAAATTTGAATACAGATGAATGGACCAAAAGATTTATCTAATACCCAATTTTTAGAAATATATAAATATCACTGGATAAAAAATAATCATGAATTTTCCCATTTCATATTTTGTTGGGTGCAGTTTTTCTTCCATTGGCCAAGCTTTCCACATTCAAAATATATAGAATCTTTTTCCTTTGAATTCCTCATGATCTTCCTCTTCATGGAAGGGGATGAAGAATATTTGGGCTTAATTATTTTCACATGTCCGTTATCTTTTCTCACTATCGGGATAGAATGATTTTCTCAATTTGTAACCTTATATACATGGATAAGAAGAGTGTGGATACCTAGAAGAGACTTCTCAATGTTTTTCATATTAATATTCACTAAAAACAAGGAGAATCTCTCAAGAGAGATGCTAGAATGAGATCAGTGCCCAATTCTTTAGTGATTTTAAACTTTAAAACATTCATGTGCTCAATGTATTCAATGAGATTGACTATAAGGGGACCAACTGGGGAAACCTCTCTAGGATTTCTTTGAAAGAGTGACATAGAAATCCCAAACTATTCATACCTATCTCTCTCCTTGTAAAGACCACATTGGTGATCAATCATTCTATACACATCCATATTTTCACAATAGTTCATGAGTTCACTATACATTGATGAAAGAAACAAATTTTGAACTTTGGGCATGTCAGTCAAATTTTTTTCATATACAAGGAACTCTTCATCAATCCCCTCCTTAGTAGGTGGATTACGCATTTAGGAATTTAGCATGTACGATTTCAAATCAGGGCATAGAACAAATATAAGGCATCTCAACCACTCCTAGAAGTTACAGCCAATTAGGAAGTTTTCTTTATCCAATATTCATTGTAGTTATAGTGTGAATGATGAGATTTATATTTAATTCTAAAATTAATATATTATATTATGATTACATTTCCTTGATTAAAAATAATATGAGAAATAAAAAATTTATTGAATTTATTAAATCTCCCACTATTTCTTCATGTCTCAATATCCCTCACCATTGATCTCAGTATGATAAGTTACATTAACATTATAGTGGAGAGGATCCATATGAACCTTCATATTAACCTAACAAGGGTTGGTCAATATACTTGAAGTTATTTAGGTAGGCATGTATTTTCCAACTGTAGGCTTGCTGCTCCTTAATCTATTGAGTGGATTTCGTTATCCCTAAATCATTATTTGTTTTTCCTCAACACTTTCCACCAAATTAATCAATGCATAGAGTGGGATAATCCTCTTTATATAAAATGGTTCTGTCAACACAAAAAACATTATAAATACTCCCACTATAAATGTATGTGTCCCAGGAAGGGTTAGTCAGATACATAGATCTATTGAGATTTGTGCCTAATCATGTAATGGAAGGATTCATGCAACTAAATATTTAGTAGATGGATTTTATATTTTTATGAATAAATTTTATATTTTTTATTCATTATTTTTATTTTAAATATTATATGGATGTTACATTATGTCATCATGAATTTTTATTACATAACTTTACATTAAATTTTATAAATATAGGATATTTAATGTATAGTGTCATGGAATCAGGAACATAATACCTGAAAACACCATAAAACATTACAATAAAAAACATATAAGGCTTAATAATAGGTTAATCCACATTATAATTACTGAATCTCATATCCTAGAGACATATATCAATGGAATGGGTGTGCAGAAATCCTAGTAAGAGGGTAAATAAGGGGATAAATTTACTTGTGATATCAATAAGAACTTGATGAAAAATATGAAGACATGACAAATGGAAAAATAGACATATCATAATAATAACTACATTAATAATAACTTCAATATGTGGCTACAACATTTCATTTATACATTCATGAACATATCTCCTAGGTTTATCCACGAGGTGTCATAAAAATTACCAAGGTTATTCACCAAGGTATCGTGAAACCTGTAATCTCTAGAGACTAATTTTTTTACCCCATACATTGGAGAACTATCAGGTAGAACCCTTAATATTTCTTTAATTTCATGTGATCCAAATAGATCATAATAAAAAATTTCATAAATAAGTCATGGACAATAAAAGATATCGGTTTCATTTCAAGATCGTGACGTTTTTAATGTTCATAAAAATAAGATCATTATGTCATTTATAACCCATTGAAACGGAGTGAGGGTTATATGTATGTCAATAAAAGAACCAAATATATTATATTTATAAATTAATAATCACCCGTAGAAAATAAAGAGGTCTGGGTATAAACATTATAAAACAAGAAAATTTCTGGAGAGAAAGATATATAAATTTTGAGGTGAAATTTATGAAGCATAACGGCTTTATAACATGGTCATAAAAAACATTGAAAAGAGAGGTGACAAGGGTCACACACTCATAAATAATTCATAATACAGTATGGGTGCATAATAATATAATGGTATGGATATTTTAATGACAGACCACATGAAAATGAAACGTGAAAGAAAAGAGAAGATGCGATTTCTTTTACGAGAAATTCGTCAGCCTAATGGTGTCACATAAAAATTCTGAAAACAAATTGATGAGAGCAGAAAGGGTATCTAAACAATTATACATAAAATTTACTATAGTGATAACATATAAGAATATACACTCAACATAAAGAGATGGAATCTAGAAGACACAACATAAATGAAGTCATGGCATAAAAGAGGAGGGTGAATGATTCCCTTACCTTGAAGAGTAACTTCGAAAGATTGAAGGTCGAGACATTGGGAGTTTTGAGGGAACCTTTGTAGGACTCCTTGGGAGTTTGTAGAGACCAGAACATCATTGGGGAGGATTTGGAAATAAAATAAACGAGGGAATGGCTTGGTATTTATAGTAAAATTGAGGGAATAATTTATTAATTTCTAAGGGACACCTCATCGGTGGTATTGGAATAACCATGGGCATGCCCCTGGTATTTGTCCATTTTATTGGCCACTTGGGAAACCTCATAGAATATAATAATTTTCATATGTCTACCAGAATTATTACATAATTATTACATCATTCGTTATGTCTTTAATCACATGAAACTCAAAATTGTATTTTTTACTATTCAATGAAAATTAAGTATAACTTATTAAACTCTAGATTTCTTACTAAACACAGATGTAGAAGACCATTATTTGAAAATCATTACATATTATTAATTATTTATGGGTTACATAAATATTTTAAAATATCCTTTTTTTCCAAAAATCACCATTAATATGCATCCTATATTTATCCGGATATTTGAAATTAACAAACTTTACCATAAAACGAAAAAACATATTTATTTATTTCAAAGCATTACAGAAAGAAGCTAAGGTATCATTACATTTCCACTTATAACACCATCATAGGACCTAAGTGTTATGTGTGCTACGGTGAAAGAATCTTTGGGTATCCCGGCCAACATTGCCCGAGTAGTGACCTCTATAAGCATGAACATCACTCGTAGGTGACTCCGTTCAAGCATAAAATGATGAAGTTTTGCTTTGGAATGGACTAGAGAAAAGACCAGTGTTGCAACCACCTTTCCAAGTTCAATCTGATGGGCTTCGAACGACCTATGTCTATTGGATGAGGTCATCAAATCTTCTTTCCGTATTAATTAACCAAGATCACTTATATTTTTAAACAATAATTTTAATTTTAAGAGTTTATTTTCCAATGGTCATATTTAATAATAGTCATATAATAGTCAAAAACCAGTTGTCTCATTTATTTAGACTCACTTTTTTAATTAACTAATATAGTTTTGTGGAGTATAAAATATAATATCACACAAAATTAGGAAAAAAATATGAATAAAATGTTCAGGTCATTACATTATTCTCCCCAAAAGAAATTTCATCCCCAAAATTTTAACTTATACACCCTGAAGAGAATTGTTATGGGTACGTCTTCCTCCAATACTCATCTAGTTCCCACATGGCTTCTTCACATTTGTGGTTCCTCCAAAAGACCTTATCATGGTGGGTAGTCTTGTTGCGTAGAACATTGTCTCTATGATCCAAGATCCCCAACGGCTACTTCTCATAAGAGAGTTCATGTTCTAGTTGTACCACTTCTAGGATTAGTACATGTGAAGGGTCAGGTATGTACTTCCTCATGAGGGATACGTGGAAAACATCATGAATTGTGATAGATTTGGAGGAAGTGAAAGCCGATAGGACACTCCTCCTACGTGATCAAGGATTTCATAGGGGCCAATATGCATAGGGATGACTATCCATTTCTTACGAATCATCATGACTCTCTTCCAAGGTGAAATTAAAGGAATGTCCTTGTCTCCAACATCAAACTCCATGTCCCTACAATGGTTTTCAGCATAGCTCTTTTGCTGACTTTGTGTAGCCTTATTATGTTGTTGGATGGAATGGAATTTTGATGATCAAGCCCAAGAAGCATTCAATCACCAGCTTCATGGCAACAAATAGGAGTTCTTAATTGCTTCTCATATATAGCTTCATAGGGTTCCATTTGAATTCTTGAGATGAAGCTATTATTGTAAGATAAATCAACTAACATGAGATATTGATCCCATCCACTTTTAAATTCCATTGATCTTGTTCTAAGCATGTCCTCGAGTGTTTGAATAGTACTTTCAGATTGGCCATCAGTTTGGGGGTGATAAGTCAAACTAAAATTAAATTTAGTGCTGAGAGAATATTGAAGTATTCTCCAAACATTTGAAGTGAACCTGGGATCACAATCAGATATGATAGAATGTGAAACTCCATGCAACATTACCAAATTATTCATGTGAATCATGGAAATCTCATAAAGGGAAAATTCTCCTGAATGGAGATAAAATGGGATGTCTTGGTGTGACGGTCCACAATAACTCATATCATGTTGTTTCCATTTGAAGTTCTTGGGAGACCAGTGATGATGTCCATAGTAATATTGTTCCACTTCCATGCGGGTATGGGCAGTGGTTGAAATACCCCTTTTGGAAGTTTCCGATCTGTCTTCACTTGCTGAAATACTAGGCACTTAAAGTTTAGTAAAAAATCTCCATTTTCATATTATACCACCAAAAATGATCATGGAGGTCCATACACATTTTTTTCTTCCTTGATGTATAGAGAATGTATAACAATGGAATTCATCCATCATCTCCTTCTTTATTTTTGGAATAGATGGAATATATAGTCTTGTACAAAATTTCAGTACACCTTCTTAATCAACATTAATCTCAGGAAACATCCTATCCTTCATAGATTCAAACATCTTCTATAACAATGGAACTTTTTTCTGTGCTTTCATGAAATTTTCTAGTAATTACGTTTGAGAAATAATTTGGTTTAGAGTTGATGATGTCAATTCCATTATAATTCCCATGTCCAGCTTTACTAGGTCATTGATCAAAGGATCTTTTTAAATCCTCATCAAGGAAAGAATAAATGAGTCTTTCCTGCCTAATGCATCATCAACTTTTATTTCTCTTCTGGGATGATTATGAATTGAACAATCACAGTCTTTATGAAGATCCAACCATATCATTTGTCTCATGTTTAATTCACATTGTGTGAAAATATACTTCAAACATTGATGGTCTGTGTATATAACACATTTCTCTCTATAGTGATAGTTCCTCCATATCATTAGTGAAAAAATGACAGCATACAGCTCCAAATCATGCATAGGGTAGTTCTGCTCATGAGTCTCCAACAGTCGATATGCATAAGCAATGACTTTTTCATTTTGCATGAGGAAGCACCCAATCCCATGGAGAGATGAATCGCTAAAAATAATGAATCCTTCTCCACTAGAGGACAGAGTTAATATGGGAGTAGTAACCAATCTATTCTTCATCTGTTGAAATCATTCCTCACACTCCTTTGTCTAGATAAACTTGACCCCATTTTGAGTTAACATGATTAATGGATTAAAAATTCCGAGAAGGTTTTTCACAAACTTCATGTAATATTCTGATAATCCAAGGAAACTTCTAATATCAGTTATTTTATTATGTTGAGGCCACTCCTCTACAAATTTTTTCATTATAGTGTCAACTATGATTTCTTCATTGGTATCAATGTTCCCCAAGAATGAAACATGTTATAACCAAAATTAAAATTTTCTGATCTTTCCAAAAGTCTATCCTTCTATAGAGTTTGTAAAATAACACTTAGATATTCATCATGATCCTTGAGAATATTGAAATATATAAGAATATAATCAATAAAAACCACCACAAAGTTATCAAGGTGGTCCTTAAAGACTCTATCCATCATATCCATAAAAATAGCCAGTGCATTAGTTAATCCGAAGGGCATAACAACAAAATCATAATGTCAATAGCTTGATCAAAAAGATGTTTTTGAAATATCATCTATCTACAACCTCAATTGATGATAAGAAGATCGAGGATCAATATTACAGAATAATTGATCTCCACAAAGTTTGTGAGATAAGTCATAAATTCTTGGAGGTGGGTATTTTATTTTCATTGTTATCCCATTCAGTTCTCTATAATCATTGCATAACCACATCAATCAATCCTTCTTCCCCACAAAGAGAACTGGTTCCCCCCAAGGAGACATGTTTATTCAGATAAACCCCTTGTCTAAAAGATCTTGGATTTGTTACTTTAATTCCTATAGCTCTAAGTTTTCAATCTCATAGGGGGTCTTTGATATTGGCTGTGATCCAGGAAAGAGTTCAATAGGGAACTCTACCTCTATTTCTAGGGGAGCTTCAGGAAACTCCTTAGGAAAAACATAACGGTATACCTTGATGATGGGGACACCTTCTATTTTTAAACTCTAATCTCCTTCTTCTTCTTCACCGATCAACTCCATTATGAAGGATACATGGTTTTCTTCCAGACAATGACTAGGATGAGATATATTTCCTTGGAAGATATCTATTGGTTTTCCATTCAAGACTATTGAGATTTCCTTGCTTCTACATATGATTTTAGCATTATAATTTGAGTTCCAGTCCATTCTTAATATAATTTCGAATTCCATCACCGGAATGACTACAAGATTTATGATTACATTATCCTCATTAATGTAAATACTAGTGTTTCTAAACACTGATGATGCTTGGATACGCCCAGTAGGAGTCTTGACTGATAAATATACATTTAGAAAATCATAGGTTGATTCTATAATATTTTCTAACATGGAGGAAATAAAAGAATGCGTAGAACAAAAATAAAACAATTTAAATGCTATCATTGGGAGAACAACAAGAGTACCTGCTACCACATCATTCAGAGCTTCATCTATAGTTATCGTGATTGAAAAAGCACAACCTTACTCCCTTGGCCTTTGCGGAGGATGATGGTTGTTCCCCTCCACAGGCCATGGATTTGGAAAATGATTGGCAATGTGTCCATGTTGTCCACACATAAAGCACTAGAAATCAGGTAGGGACTACACCATCTTCCCCTTCTTGTTTGTGTTATGATGTTGAGGTTTCACCTCACAACAACAATTCCTCACAATATTGAAATTTCTCCCACACTTATAGCACTTCCCTCTCCTGAGCAAGCAGTTCCCCAAATGCTTCTTACCACATCTATTACATATGGAATGTTTCACGTGATTTCTTTTTCTTCCATGATCAAATATCCTCCCAAATCTGCGATCCATTGATCTCTTCTTTTCGTTTGATTTATTAGACCACTACATCTCACTAAACTCCAGCTCGACATTCATCGTACTCCACATGATCTCATCATAGCTATTATTGTCCCATTTGCCTATATTACTCCATAGATGAGGTCTCATTCCACCAAAGAATCAATCAACCTTACCATTTGGATCCATGACAATGATAGAGGTATATGGTGAATGTCAGGTGATGTTCATATTGTTTCTTCCCAAAAATTAATTCTCCTTATGCTTCAACTCGAGAAACACCTTCTCCATTCCTGTTCTCATGGAACGAGGAAAATGCTTACTAAAAAAAATCCCTCTGAACTCTTCCCGCTCCATAGAATCAACATCAACTCTTGTCCTTGTGTTTTTAATCAGTTCCCACAAATTATTAGCTTCTACTTCTTAGTGATAAACAGCCAGGGTGACCATCTCTTGATCTGAACTATGGAGCACATAAAATATCTTCTCGATGGATTTGATCCACTGCTCACCAATCAATGGGTTAGTCAATCCACTAAAGTTTGGGGATCATAAATGCATAAAAAATCAATAGAGTGTTGTTCCATTGATGGTGATATCACTCTCTCAGCTTGATTCATGTTATTCACCATAACTTGAGTGAGATGGTTCATCATTCTCATTAATATTTCTATTCTAGCTTCCATCAGATAGCCGTCAGCGCATGGTCCATTGTAGTCACTATTTGCACGGTTCCTCCTATTGACCACCATTTTCTAAAAGAATAAAATCATTGTGATAAATTTATTTAATTTACAAATCTTTTAACTATAATGTATTTTATGGCTTAAAACTTCATCCTTAAACAATTACATTTCCCTATAATTCATTCATAAAGATTAATAAATAGTTTGCGACTAAACAAACATATCTCCTGGGAGTGTCGTAACCAAGAGTGAAGCAAGTCCTGTTATCATGCACCAGTTCCCGTTTGAGTCTAGATCAAAGCGGTGTTTTCGGGTTTTACCCATATGTACATCTGTTCCAGAGCAACCTCTAACTGCTCATATCCAGACAGGGATGTATTTTCTTGATTAACTACATACTCAATACTCACCAAAATACCATTAAGTTTTCATATATCAAATACTTTCTATAGGGTTCTTCATAAATTATTAATGTCCTAATTTCTATAAATAACTAGAATATCCTTTGATACAAAATATGGAATCCTTCCTTTTTATTACATAACATTTAATTACATTTTTCAAAGAGAGGATATTAAAAATATAGTGTCTTGCAAATCAGTATAATAATACAAGAGAAAACCATAAATCATTATTTGAAACCACATTTAATTCTTCATAATAGTATCATCCTATTTACAATTACCACATCTCATATCCTGGAGACTTACATCAATGAAAAGGGTGACTAGAAGTCCAAATAAGGTGTAAACAAGGGAATCTGTTTACTTGTGATATCCAAAAGAACTTCATGAAAAAAATGAAGACATGAGAAATGGAAAAAGAGGAATATCATAATAATAAGAAAATAAAAAATAACATGAATATGTGGCTACATCATTTCATTTAAACATTCATGAACATATCAGTGAGGTTTATCCCCGAGGTGTCATAAATTTTACTAAGGATATTCAACACGGTATCATGAAACATCTCATCTCTAGATATTAATTTCATTACCCAATGAATTGTAGCATTCTCAGGGTGCACCCTTATAATTTCATTAAATTCATATGAGCTACATAGATCCTAACCAAACATTTCTTAAATAACCCATGGAGAATAAAAAATGGGTTTCATCTCAAGATCGTGACTATTTAAAAGTTCATAAAAATAAGATGATTATGTCATTTATAACCCATGGAAAGAGAGTGAGGGTTATATATAAGTCAATTACAGAATCAAATATATCATATATATATATATATGATCACACATATAAATTAAATAGTTCTTGTTATTAACATAATAAAACAATTGAATTTCTTGAGACAAATAGAAATAAATTTTGAGGCAAAATTTCTACAGTATAACGACTATATAACATGGTTTTAGAAAACATTGAAAATAGAGGGTAAAAGGGTCACACAATCATAAATAATTCATAATAATGTATTTGAACATAATAATATCATTGTATGTATATTTTAATGACATAACACATGAAAAGGAATCATGAAAGAAAACAGAAGATGTGATTTCCTTTATAAGAAATTAGACAGACTAACAGTGTCACAAAGAAAATTACGAAAACAAATTGACAGGAGTGTAAAGGGTCTCTAAAAAATTAGAAATGAAATGGAATGTAATAATAACATATAATAACATTCCATAAACATAATGAGATGGAAACTAGATGAAACATCATAAAGGAAGTCATGGCTTGAAAGGAGAGGTTGAAAGATTCCCTTACCTTGAAGATAAACATTGAATGCATGAATGTCAAGGCCTTGGGGGGCTTGACGGCACCTTGGTAGGACTCCTTGGGAGGTAAAGAGACCAGAAATTCATTTTGGAGGATTTTGAAATAAAATGAATATGGGAATGGCTTGGTATTTACAGAAGTGAGGCAACAAGTCATTAATTTTCAAGGGACACCACATCGGTGGTATTAGAAAAACCATGGGGTTGCCCATGGTATTGGCCACTTGGGACACTTCATAGCATATCATACTATTCAAAAGTTGGCCAGAATGATTAAATAATTATTACATACTTACATATGTAATTAAACACCCGAAACTCAAAACTGTATTTTTTACTATTCACTGGAAATTAAATTGATATTATTAGACTCTAAATTTCTTACGGAACACAACTATAGAAGACCTTTTTTTGAAAATAATCACACATTATTAATTATTTAAGGTTAATATAAATATTTTAAAATATCCCTTTTTCCAAATTTCACCTATAATATACATACTATATTTACCTAAATATTTTAAATTTACTAACTATACCATAATACGAAAAAACAATTTTATTTATTTCAAAGGATTACACAATGAAGCTAAAGTCACATTACATAGAACCTTATAACACCATCATAGGACATATGTTTAAGGTTTTATGTGGTGACAGAATCTTGGGGTGGCTTAGCCAACATTTCCCGAGTAGTGATCTCTATCAACTTAAACTTCTCCTGTAGGCTATTTTGTTCAATCTTCACGAGATAATGATCGGGATGGTCTTGGTCCAGAGAAAATCCTAGTGGTGCTACCTACTTCCCAAGTTCCATGAGATGGGCTTTGAATAACCCAAGTCTACTAGATGAGGCCATAGAATCATCTTTCTGTATTAAGTAACCAAGATCACTTGTATTTAGAAACAATAATTGTAGTTTTAAGAGTTTAGTTTCCAACAGTCATATTGACTAATGGTCATATAATAGTCAATACCCAATAGTCTCATTTAATTATACTCACTTCATTAATTATTGAATATTGTTTTGTTGAGTATAATATAAAATAACACAAAAAATGAGGAAAAATATTTAAAAAATGTTCAGGTCGTTACATACATAGTTAACTAACCATGTTGGATAAAACATTAATTCATTATTCATTTGATTAATTTATTATACATAAATCATATATTGTTTAATCTTTTACATGTTTTCTTACTATTTTGTGAATGTTACTTAATTAATTGACCATTTTGGATAAAATATTTATCCACAAAACAATTATTTAAATTCCATATCTGCACATTTATTCATTTATTTATGTGACTCCATCCTTGCATCCATAAATAGTTAATTAAATTTCCCATTCATGAGCTTTATCTAAAGGTTTATTTAATTATTCAACATTAAATCTACATATGACCTTTGGGAAATATCTATTTTTACAATCTTTTAATGGGTTAGAACGTTCCATATGTACACCAATGCATCACTTAAAATGGAATCATTATGGTCCTTCCTTGAACCGCCTCTACATGACTTGGGATACTCCATTAATTACATGTATTTATAACTCTCATGCGGGTGATGGGAACCAAAATATTGGTTAAAAAGGGGATGAAATAAATATCCTTAGAAGCAGAGGTCCTATATAATAATGGATAGAGGGATGACTAACAAGCCATCATAGTTAATTTAATAATAAATGATTTTAAGCCCATGCAATAAATTAATTTAAAAGATACAACACATACAATGGTATTGGTCAGACTCATTGATGGTTATATATGAAATTAATATTAGAAATTAACTAGTTATCATTCATTTCATTTTTAAATTTTTATTATTAAAATAAACTCAATTACATTAATTAATAAATAAGTTTATTAATTAATTTCCTTTACTCATAATGATCATCTGATCATAATTGGAGATACCCACCATTTATGGAACTCATGGAAAATAAATGTAAGAACCAATAATAAAAAATTTATTACAAAAAATTAACTTATCATTTAAAAGTAATAAAATTTATTTTTAAATTTTAAAACAAAGAATATGTTTCCATAAATATATTAAGGTTTTAATGATGAAAATTTCAATTTAATGTAATTTAATTTTTCCATTAATTAGGAGATTACACGATGTGTAAAATATAGCTACATGTCAAGAAAAATTATTTTCATGTATCTAATTCACATGCTTAGGACTTAAACATGTTAATTTGGTCAGATTACATGATGTGTACATGCCAGTAACAAGACTTTTATTCGCATATAGTGTCCCATATTGGCCTAGTCAAAAGGTGGTTTCAATAAATTCACCATGTGTATTTAAATACTCGGCCCATATAGGTACAATTCAAAAGGGTACATAGCTTGTGCTCTAGCTACACTCTATGTAACCTAGTTTTATAAGACATTGATTTGGCACTTCCTGATGGAATCTATATTCATTATTCATTTGTTCTTAAAAGCTTATGAAAATGGAATAATGAACAAATATGATTAATTTTTCGATAACATGTTAATTAAAATTGCACTAAATACCTAATAACATTAAATTAAAATCTAACCACATCTTTACATATATCAATAAAGAAATAAAAAATTATAAATTTCAATATGAACCCTCTCATACTAGTTATAGGCTCTAGGTATATAAGAATCATGCAATTGTTGGAGAAATATTAAACAAATTAATTAACATTACCTGAAACCATGTATGAGGAACGTGCATGTCAAATTT
This sequence comes from Viscum album, assembly GCA_963277665.1. Taxonomy (NCBI): domain Eukaryota; kingdom Viridiplantae; phylum Streptophyta; class Magnoliopsida; order Santalales; family Viscaceae; genus Viscum; species Viscum album. The sequence continues at coordinate 1,191,064,363 of OY728121.1, read as the reverse complement.
AAAATTAATATATTCAATATATAATAATCAAATACATGGGATTATGTACTTTCTTCATTGATAATTTTTTATCACCTGAAAAGACCATTTTGGATTTCCTTTATTGTGCTATGAGGATCCAGGGATAGAATACCTCTAGATGTGATCCACACATGCTCTCACTATATCTATGAAACACTACATAGTCATCGGGTTCTAGTGTAGTGGATCTAATTTCATTCACAGTTCATTATTCATCTAACATATTGTGGTCTTGAATAAATCTATATTGTGTTTCTTTTTATTAAGAGAGAGATTGAGAAAGAGGATTCGAGAGAGAATTTTTTTGGTTCAAGAATTCTCTATTCTCAATTTTTTAATACATACAGAATATATATAGTCTTCTATTTGTATCCTTATGATTTAGCTCAAGAAATAATTTAATTTTATGCCAGCCATTAAATAACTTTTATTAACATTATTAAAACCCATGACACATAATAATAATAATATTATTTTTCAGTGATCTAACTTGAAAAAGTAGATAAATAATATTTATTGTCTTGTAAATACTTATTTTGCCACCATACGTGTTATTGGCCATTTTGAATGCCTAGGTATTTATTGAATATCTAAATAAATATTTTGTTCATAAATATATATTTCATTCACATACAAGATAATATGTACATATTAACTATTTAATAAAATAAAAAATATTTTTATTCACATGAAATTTAATAAATATTTATTTAATTTATGTGATTAATAAATTGAATTAAATTATTTCTCAGTCTTGAGATTAATATTTATTCCATTATTTAAATTGAAATAGAATTTAATTGAGATCAATGGAAAGACATAGTGAATGAATCTCTAGGATTCATTCTCATTTACATTAGGTGGGTTTAAATAAAGTCCAAGATTACAATCTAGGAATGGGTCATGTAACAAAAGATAAATAACATAATGTCACAATGTTGAAGACCAGATGATAATGCTCACTATGTAATATATTCCCTTTGTCAAAAAATCTCATCCGAAATGTTTCATGAAGTTTTCATCAACCTATTTTCTCAATATGTATTCATTTCAATATCTGAAGTAAATGAATCGTTATGCCATAGACATGAAATACAAGTAATATTAATATTCCAGTCAAAGGGATGATATATCAACTCCCATAATGGTGGAAGAGACAAATCCTTCCATGAATTATCCATTAATGGCATGCCAATCTTGATGCACCCAATGTACCATGCTTCCTGGTAACATTTGGAGTGATGGTTTTTGTTAGTAAATCTACATACATGAGTCATGAAATGAACAATGATAACCTTAATGTATAAAGATCATTTCCCATGATCACATATAGTAATATATGATGACACCAAAACATGTGGAAATCCTAATTGTGGTTCTATTATTGTAATCTCCCATTCTAGAGATTACAAATTGTAAAATTCAAGAGACTAATTCTCATCCTCTTACGAGTTCTCGTACATGATAGTATAAATAATATGTGTCCCATCATATTATGTTATCCAACCACAATACTATATTAAGAATATTTTCATAACATTTGAATGTTATAATCATATAGGGCAACAATTATGACCATATTAATGTGACAAATACTATATGACATTATTACATTAAATCTATTTAGAACGATGAACATTATGTAATAATATATTAAATTAATATTCAAGTCATAGAAAATACATGTAATCAAAGTAAAACCAATTGGTTCTAGGAAACCAACTCTAATTGAAAATTTTACCCAATCATTTGCCATTTCACGTAACACAATAGAGCACTAGTTCGAGGATTACATATTTTTTACGAAGCCCAACGATGCTGTATATACACTGGTTGTGTGTTTTTAACTCTTCTTCGCACAAGTTGTGCATAGTTATCATTTGTTTGACTGAATTTATAATGTAACTCCACTTATGTGAATATCCTAGGAGGATCGTGGAACCTATTACTCCTTTGATAAAAATAGAGAGTTAGAGATGCTTTGTTTTTCTAAAAATAAGATATCTCAAAGAATATTTCAGTTGTAGCCCATTCAACGGGCTTGGTTCCTTTCCTTTAATATATGGAAATCACCAACACATTTCATTCATTTACCACCTCAAACCCCATAAATAATTTTTTGATGATGACCCTTTTTATGAGAAAACAATCATGGCATAGGTTACATATTTCGAAAGACATATCAGGGTTTTTTTTGCTACAATATCTTAGCTTCTCCTCTATATGAATGAACCATTAAATCTAACATGATTTATCTATATATTTTTATTTTCATTAGATAGTGTAATATCCCCAAATATGTATTTTCATGTAACAATAAGCATGGATGTTTATAGATCCATAAAAAAGATTTTTCAAACTCATTTTGATCATCGGGTGTAATTCATAGTGCCCAATTTGATCGCTGGGGGTGGCTGATCATTGAGCTAGATAATGTCAAGGTGGTCTCATATAAAGATAGATATTAGGAATATAGTGTGGATTAATGATATTCAGATCACAACAGATTGAATGGATTCATTATTTAGGTATAATTTTAGAATGGGTGAATAGTTCATCCACATCTCTGTCCCACATATGTCCTCCTCATAGTTAATACATGCTATATAAATAAGTGTGGTCCTATTGCGCCTTAATATAAATTCCTAGATTCACATCACAAACATTTCTCACATGGTTCATTGATCACGCTATCCACAAGATTCCCCACGAGCTTTTGGATAGAAACTATGGGTGTGCTCACTAAGAAGCTTATACCCAAACACCTATATGCCATATTCATAGACCTTTATTCCTTTAACACCATTCATGCTGGCTTGATCTAACCACCCATCGGTTTGGTCAACCCTTGGGACATACATAATCCTTTTTTGAGGTTTTCTTGGATGCTAAGTGGGGTTGGCCATGTCATTTAAAAAAATCATCCAATAAAAATACTTAAAAAATATATATGTAATGAAAGGAATCCATTATATTCATGGAAAGCTCTTCTTCAATATCCATGAAAATTATATGAACTATTTTTCCATGGTCACCATTAAACCATATTTAAAATATCTTCATGAAATTAAGGACATTCATATCCTTTCTTTAATTCATCTTCATATATTCTTTTTGGGAATATAAATTCCCAAGAACTTCTTCAACATAAAATCTAATTTCATATTTTCTGTAAAAAATGTATCAGCATTGATACATGTATTTGATATGAATATCAGTTCAAGAAACATTAAAATTACGAGAATAATTTTTCAATCATGATATATAATGTTATTTAATTAATATATTACAATTCTCTAGTCATCACCTTTGAAACTCAAATTCATAAAACCATTTATATGATTCTTCAAATTATAATACATTAACACATCATAAATAATTCATTAAATTTATGAATTCATAATCATATTAACATCAATGAAATATTATTATTATATTTAAATCAATGAAATCTTATTATTTCATTAACATCCAATGAAAACCAATTACAATCCAAGACAACAAATATAACTCATGCACAAAAAAGAATCTTCAAGATGGATGTTAATAATTTTATTTTTATCATTTTTTTATAAGGAGGCACAATTATTTATAGTGCGTCATATATTATGGTTATGAGGTCCCCTGAATAAAAAGATTATTGTCTTGTGTATGACACATGGAAATATTTATATATTATGAAGAATAATATATAAGCACATCGAAATAAAAAAAACTAATAAATTGCACAATATATGTATGTATATACAAGATTATTTCAATAATTAAAACGATATATATAAAAAATAAAATCAAAAAATTATCTCATAAAGTATAAATAAAAAAAATTACAACAATAAAAATTTTATTTGTTTTCTTTCGGTAAAATATGCATGTTATTATTATTTTTCTTCAGGATATGCTATCTAAAAATATTTCCAAGTGGGTTTTTTATTTTTCTTATAATATATTTTGAAAATAATAATTATTCAGGAATCATATAATCATTTAAAAAAAATATATTGAATTAAAATCTACTAAATTTCAAAAAACAATAAAAAATAAAAAAAACATAATGTTTGATAAACTAAAATAATAATAAAAAACAAAATATAAAATTAAAACATAAATATAAAACCTAAAAAATAATAGTAAAAAAAGAATATATAAGTAACAAATAGTAATATTGAACAAACATGAACAATAAAATATAATAAAAATATAAAAAAATATATATTGAGGAATATGTTGAAAATAGACTTAAATGAATTAATAAAATATAAAAAAATGAAAAATGAATAAAAAAGCGGGGAGAACCCCTAACAACAAGTCATAGAAATCATGGTATTGGTTCAATTAGTTTTACTTCAATCAAAGGATGAATTAAAATGTTTAATTGGGTGTATGGGTCACAAGACAAACTAGATAATTCCCTAGAAGGAATTAGGGATGGGATAAATGATATTGCAATCCTTTAGTTGTGGTAATTATTTTTTTCCCCAAAAAATATTGAGTTGGTCTGACAGTGTAAAAAATCAGGATGACGTTGTGGTATACACAATTCCATGATCCACCAAGGCGTGTCATTTTTCACTCAGAAATCCACCATGTTGACTATGTAATGACATAGTTATTATATAGTTCAAGTGTCCATTTTTATATCCATGGAACTATAGAGAATGCATTGGCCCAACATTAATAACTATGTGAGGAGATATATACTGAGTGAACTTTAAGGTGTGCTTCTCAGGGGGTGTTCTCCAAGTTATGTTAACATAATCAATATTTGTAAAAAAAATAAGTAGTTATAATGAGTATGGATTATATTCATTTGGAAAATTGTAATAAGATTGTGGACATTCTAAAGCAATAACGATATATTAATTTTCTATCATCTATCAATTATATGTAGAATTTTCTTGGTAGTCTATATAGATGATATTATCATTAAATGAAGTGATGATACTTGTATTACTCGAAATAATTCCTTTATTCATCAGGATTTTAAAATGAAGGATCTAGATCCATTGAGATATTTATTAGGGATTGAGGTTTCCATATGTTCTTGGGATATATTTTGTTTCTCAGAGAAAATATATCTTTGATCTGCAATAAGAAAATTGTATGACATAGTTAGATATTTTGGACTCACTGTGTGAGGATTGAAAAATATAATTCATGAAGATAGTGATACTTTCTCTTCACTAGATGGGTATAAAAGGCATTTCAACAAGTTGAACTATCTGAAGATGACTCACCCTGACATTATATGTGCAGGGACAAAGTCTGAATCCTCCAAAACATTATAGTTGGAGGTTATCCTTTTCATTTTCATATATGTGGTGAAGGAACCCTAGATAGTATTACAATATTAGAATCGTGGTCATAGAGATATTTAGGATTTTTAAAATGTGCATAATGTAGCATGTCACTCATCTAGGAGATCCACTATAATAACCATAGAAATGTGTGACAACAATAATAAATGTTACTACTCTTGTTTATAAGGTGTGGCTTTAATTCTTCTCAGGAGCATACCTAATTATAACTCTATAGTTAATCATGGTTTTATTATAGTAATTTCAATATGGGTGAACTCCTAGGAAGAATTCTAGGGTTTGTGTGAGTGAGTACAAAACACACTAAAAGATTATGAGTCAGATTATAGGGAAATTCAATAGTCAGATTAGTTTCTCTAGTGGATGATAACCATTAGTGAGTTGGTAATGAAATAATGTATTACAGATGACCCACATGATTAGATGACAATGATCGTGGCATGGAGAGTCTATGTCCTAACATATATGTCTTGATTTGATTCTTTAATTGGAGGTAATATAGACTCCTTACAATGACAAAACATAGAAAGTTATTTCTCAATCCAATGCAGATTCAAAGTATCATTTTATATCTCATGTAACTATAGAAATTATTTGTGGACTACAAAATCTAATGGAGATAATTTTTCTTATAAGAAGTATTCATACATCTACTGTGATAGACAAGTCATAATCATGATTGAAACCAAGGAAATCTTTTATGACTGGAATAAACATTTGAAGTTTACCATCATTTCATCTAGAATAATTATGGGATGAATATGATCACCATTAATCATGATGAAACTGTAGATCAATTTGAAGTCATTTTTACAAATGAGTTTTTTTTAGCACTTGTTCAGTTTTTATGTACGAAACTAAGAATCAAAAATCTCAATGTCCATCATGATGGGGAGTGTCGGAGTTTTTTGTATTAAAATAGTTTTATCTTATTCCCAGATATTTTTAAATTTTAAATTATTAATTTTTATAATGATTATCTCTTATATTTTTTTATATAATGAAAATATAATAATAAAATGAGATTCATTGATTTAAATACAACTTTTTTTGGATTTATATTATAATAACTATAGGTTATAAATATAGAATGGGGTAACTATAAATCATTGTACCTTCCACTAACTAAATATGATCAAGAAGTCGATTATATTATTTCATTTTATCTAAATGTTTGGGGGAATGAATCTGTTAATTCATTTAATTATGAATCAATTATTATTTAACATCCTCTATTGATTATAAATGAATAAATTAAAACTATAATTCATTATCTTTGTCTTATATTTCCTCATTTACTTTAAAAGTGACATTAATTTATTTTCCTTTTAGTTTGGATAAGTTGAATGATATTGGATATCATTATTGTTTTTTTAATAAAATATTGAAAAAAATTGATCAATTGTGAAGGATGATTATAAGGGGAAGCTATACTACCTTCCAAAATAATCATAAATAAAAAAAAACCTATAGGGAACCTACAGTTATAAAGAGAATATAGGAATTTTATCTAATGGGATTTCTTGGATGTATATTGTGTGAATTAATCACAATATATTCAACATGTGTTTTCATAATCATAATATTTTCATTGTAACTCATGATCACTAAATCGATTCCTATGCATCAATTTTTACATTTTAGGTTTTATTCATCTTGGAAATCCTGAAAAACGAATGTGAATGTTTCATAATATTTATATCTATTAATTATTTTCCCTTTCACCTATGAGTATTTAAATTATATATACACAACTATTACTCTATACAAAATTATGAATTTAAGATGTGTAATATGAAAAAAAAATTGTTTATTTGAAATGTGTGACCAATTTCGAAACTGCTTATCATTTATTATAGATTTAACATCCTAATTGAATATTTTTTGTATTATTTACTACTAAGGTTTTCGATTGTTTCAAAATGAAAATAATTAAAAATTAATATGTTTTTTGTTTTATATCTAGTGTTACTATGAAATTTATGTAATGTTATATTATCAATCTAGGAAATATGATTTAAATTAATCTAATGGAACTCTTACATTCCAAAAAACAATATAAGTCACAATATAAATTTCATTAATCTAGAATAGACTATTATTTCCAAGAATAAATGAACTAAACATAATGAATAGAGAGATCTATAAATAATGTCATCTATATCTATTATTTTTATATAGGTAGATGAAATTTTTTAAAAATTGATTTGTTATAAGTATGATGGGAAAATGAAATAAAATGACTTAAAAAAGGTATTTTACATTTTCATTATGGGGTTATTACTGAGTGTTCTCATTTGTACGAGTTAGAATAACAAAGGGACGTTAAATGAAAAATAAGGATCATAGAGTTATAAAAGTGGACGAGATCTAAAATAAGGGGAAAAATTAAAGGGAAAGGGGTTATCCATTTATGTCAGAGTTGTCGATTTAACTAAAATTCAACATAACTAATTTAATTATAATTACTTAATTTCATGTTAAATAATTAAATTACTTTAAATACTTATAAAACCATCCACTATGAGAAGCATATTACAAAAATTTCATTTATGCACTTTCATTAATGAATACATTGGATCATACACTTAATTTGATATTTATCATCATTAGGGGTTTCATATACTTTCTTATATTGTTGAATTTATTTTCATATATTTAACTTAAAAATAATTTTAACTTAATAAGATTTTCAAATGTTGTTTTCTTAGTATAAAATGATGAGAAAGTTGGGACAATCTTTTTAGTGCTTGTAGAAGCTATGGTACTAAGCACATATAGATTCCTCATTTAAATTTATACATTCCATGGTTCACTATTAGGTTCACTACATTTTTATTTAAATCTATTTTCATTGAGGGACAACATTTGGTGTTTCCTCTTACTGGTGTTAATCTAAAAGATCCTTCAATTTTATGTTAGAGAAATTAATATTTTATCGCTTTCGCCACTCACTCACATGTTACCTATATATTATTGCACCACCTATCACTTATCCACTTAAACCTCACCCCACTCATTACACCCACAACTCGCTGCTCTAACATTCCTTAAAAATCAAGTCATCATAGAAATATTCTATCACCCAGCAACTAAGCCACATGTTGTTTCATCCCAATCACAGCCCTACATTGACATCTCGCCTCACCCCACAACCCACCTTCTATGGTTTCATCCCCCAAGCCTGACCACATATCCTAGTACGAAATCCTCCTATAGTTTTATCCACATCTCATACATACTCTGTCATCTCACCTTACCCCACCACCTACCTCTCGTGCTTTCATCCTCACCTCACCTCACCTCTTGTGGTTTCATCCTCATCACAACCCTACTCCATCTCCAAACAAGGAAGCTTCTTATGGCTCCACTCCACCTTTCGTTACTCACTCTACAACACTATCTAGTGTCGCATCACACCACCAATATGAGTAAACTATACCAGCAGGCTAGCCCTCCCCCGTGCAGGGCACCATCGCTTTACATCATCTATACTCAACCACCAATACACCCCACTTATATGTGATTCCCTCCTATACCTCATCTACCCTTGACTAGAAAACAAGCATTCCAAGAAATCATTATGTCATTTCATCAAATTATAGTATTCCCTTACCTGTCACTTTATCATATAAAATCTCACACTACTCATTTCTCCGTCAATCACTAAACCAATATCACTCTCTATTTTCACCTAAATCTATCATCTCTCATTTCCCAATAATCATGTTATCCCCATAGTGATCCCTCACCCAGAAAACAATCCTCCTTTGGTTTCATCCCTGTCCCACCATGCCATGCTTTTTTATTGTTTCTTTAATAAATTTTTTTAATATCCGGATAGCTGGATAATTTCCATTTATCTATTCATATATATAATTTTTTTTATCTTTTTCATCTCTATGACCAGTTATGCACTTCCACGTTTATCATATTTATAATTACTATTTATATTTAAAAATTATTTATCACTGCATTAAAATATGTTATTTATGTTATTATAGGTCATTTTTGGGTAGTCACAGTCCCAAATATTCTATGAAATATTTGGAGGAAACAAATCATTGATGATGCGATATTTTCAATACATGGAAAAATATCTTTGGTAAAAAAAAATTAAGGGGCAAATAACATTGAAATTAGTTTAGTCTATTATATCCAATAATTCGGCATAACAAATGAGAAACAGTATTTATTCATGGGATAAAATTTAAAGACATTATGGAAGAAAGGTCTCTCACTTTACATAAAAGATTACAAGCAAATAAAATCAAATATTAAACATGAAATTAATAGGGATTTCTATAAACTCAATTACAATTTGATAGTGTCGATTAACATTGATCTTAATTTCAAGAGCGGTTTGGCTTCAAGAGGAGTGGGTCTCAAAATCAGTGTTTTTTATTTACATATCATAAATTATATATATATATATATATATTATTATTTTTTATTATATAGGAAACAAAAAAATAATTGAAAGATGAATATATAGTTTCCCATTATATTCTGGTAGTTGGATGGGGCACAAGTGAACAATGAGTTAATTTTTTGAGATTTAAGAATATAGGGGGGCCCTACATCAGGTAATAAAGGGTATGAGAAATTAATAAGGGGTTCAAGATAATATACATAGTTTCAGTGAATATTTTATTACAACAGTATTTTGGTTGAGTTATAGGAAATTTAAAATTACCTTATTTTATTTAATCCTTATATATTTTAATTGTGTTTACATGCAGATAAAAATCCATGGCATTGAGGATGAGGTCTAAAACAATCACGATAGATGATGTATCAAGTATTTAAATGTTTAACTATTTAATATAAAATAATATGAATATAATAATTGAGATATCAAGTTCATTTTTAGGTAGTTTTTAATTTTTAAATTATGACTCTTATTATCATTAATTGATATATAAACTGTAAAAAAAGTTACATATACAAATAGAAAATTATTTTAATATGATATGTATATTTGAAAAAAAATTCTAATTATAATTGATTTAATATATAGCTGATATTATTTAAAAGTTCCAGCAATTTATTTTACCAACATGTATATTTGTAAATATAAATTTTTTAATACCAATAAATCATTTATCAACATGTTAATTTTTCACTATATCATAATAATGTTGATGATTTTCATTGTTTTACATGAATATATTTTTATTATGTATCATCATCATGAAAATCACTTACCATTATAAATACACATTACAATAAATTATACAATATCAAAATATATTTTACTAAATTGCATGTTTACATATTTTATGAAAATATTGATAATTTAATAACTATTCCTGAAATATATATATATATATATATATTATAAAATTACTATGTAAAAAATTAAAATTATATTAATTGATAATAATTACTTTTTTATCTTATATATTTTTATTATAATAAATATTTATTATATTTTTTAATCTGATCTTCTTGAAAACACATGTAGTGACTGTGGAAATGCCACCCCACAATCTAGACACCCAGAAACCCTAACAATACCAATGAAATCAAAATATGATTCATATTTATACCATCACACCTACATAGATTCATTTCCAAACCATCCTCCCATCTTCGATTCACCACTAGTACATTTCTATTTGGTTTATCCACAAATTTAGATACCTTTCAACCCCCTTCAGATTGTTTCTACATCATTCATCTCCAACTATGACTCTTTTCCCAAACCACCCCTTATAGATATTGGTAAGGCAAGTGAGATGCAATATTTACCAATGTTAATTTTCATCCACAAGGCATAAAATTTTTAATGAAGTCATACTATTCAGATCTTGTTTGATGTGAAATTTTATGAAATTTCCCAAATGATTCTACAATTTTGATTTGTAAATATTTAGTGAATGCTTTCATGATATTTATATAGTTAATTACTAAATATATGTATCATTTGTTTCCATAAGTCTTATATTTTTAATGAATAGGATTGAGATCCCCATGATGATGAATGACTGCTTTATCAAAATCATGATTGAATAGATAGCATTGTATGTCACATTTTTTGTATGAATAAAATTTCCATCAAACTAAAATAAATTCATTAAATATATTTTAGTAAAAAATATACTCCTGCTTAAAATGTAATATCTTAAACTAGTGGAGATATATATTTTTATATATGGGTGGACTCCAAACTAGCATATTAAAAGAGGATACATTCATACTAGTATGAATAATTCCAGTTTATTTTTTATTTGGATATAATTAATTTTTTAATTATGTGTGGAATGTCTCAGATATATATCTTTTCTTAATTGATATATTTTTCCAATTCTCTTATTGAAACATGATTTTATTACCTTAATGAAGCATGATTCACATTCCCTATTTTGTGTAAATTCATTATGTTTATTTTATTACAATAATACATTGGCGTACTATTTAATCAAATATTTCTAATAGTTTTTACGATGAATGCATCATATTGATAGACAAAATTAATTGAAATATGTGTTACAGTTGATATTTATATTGAATTTTATTTATATAATTTGAATATCATAATGATATATTTATTTCATTGAATATTAAAAGTGCTTCATGTTAATATCATTGGTAATTTTATTATTTTAAATTAATTTTTATATATTTTATTTGAATGTTAGATTCTCTATTAATATACAGTTATTAGATTTTATGAATTTATAACAATGTTATGTTTCTGAAATTTCATTCCCATATCTTTGGATTTACATGTTATAAGTTGTCATTTTTTCATGATGTTTTATCAAATGGAGCCTAATTGGGATCCATTTTCATGTTAGTGGAAATATATATTTCGGTGTGCTCGGACTATTATTTACCACATTACTAAATTTTTTACATTCAAAAATAATATTTTTTCGATAATAAACCATTTTTTCCTTGGATTATTTTAATCTTCTTCTATAGTAATTGAGCCTTTATGACATTAATCTTGGCTTCTTGATGTGTGTGGAATTGGAGGCTTGGGCAGGACCTAGTTCAACTAATTTGTGGAATTTTATTGTTATTTGGTTTTCATTTTGTTATTTTTTATTATTGAATTCATATTCATTGGGTGTGTGGTTTGTTGGTTATAATATAATCCTATAAAATAAAAAAATGATTTTAGGCTTCTATTAATTTTTTTGTGCGATCACCTCTAGTGATATACTTCCCGTTTTATTGCTGCTAAAACCACCTACACTACTGTCATATCCTTATTAAATGGTGAGCTAAGCAGGGAATAATAAATTAGAACTTCTTTCAATCTATTACAGATATAATTGCGTTCAATCAAATATTTTCAATTCAATTAGAGCACCAGAGTAAAGGAATATGAATATTAGCATGAGGGATCTAATGTCCCCTAGGTTGTATTTTCCACACATTTTGTTTATTAATTTTTTAAAAGCGAGTTTATTTTTCTATTTTATTTTCTTCAAAAAGGAGGTTCCAACTTTTTTTTCTCCCATGACTCCCCATTTTAAGGGGATCGTCTCCCCTCTTAAATCCATAAGCATCTCCCATAAATTGGCCTCCACAGCTCCCTCCTTCTATTTCTATTATAAATAAATAACATTTTGTAAAATAAAACAAAATTCTTGTTGCATTCCACAATTTCATCCTATGTAATAATAATTACTCAATCAATATTACAAAAAAGACTGAAATTATGGAAAACAATCACTTGGAAGACTGAACTTCCAATAAAATTATCAATATACCCTGTTAAAGCAAAAAAATACCAGTTTTCAACACTGAGAAAAAAACTCTAAAAATATAAATATCTATATCTATCATTTACCCAAATGAAAGAAATAATTTATCCCTAGAAAGATTATAATTTAACAATATTTGGATCCAAAGGTGATATAAATTATTCTATAAATTTGTGTATCCAAATTTGATCACTCCTTGTCAACTAAGATGTTATGGACATCGTGAATGATGTAAGCACCATGAAGGAATTGAAATTAGTAGAGCTTGCTATATTAGATTTTAAAAAGTCCACTCTTTGGATGGAATGAAAGTGAAACTACAATGTGAAATCATTCATTTATCAATGCCTTGATGAAGTGTCATTTGAAATAATTACTTGATTGAAATTATATGAGGATATCTGGGAAAACATTTTAAAATCATTCAAATGCACTGACAAAGTGAAGTAGATACAACATCAATTTCAATGAGGGGGGTTCTAATCCTATTTTCTTAAATATTCTGAATCCATTTATATATATCATACACTTATAATGGTTGGGGTGAACTAGCTGCATACAAATAGGGAAAATATTTCTATCATGTGCATATGTGATAAAAGTTTATGATCATTAAATCCAAATTTTGATTAAATAGTCATTTTCTTGGATGAAACAAAACACCGCTAGATGATATTTACTGAATAACTCATGGGATCACTTCAATCCCACTAAATAATGTTTATCCACCAAAGTAAAAAAATTGTGGAGCATGCCCTCCATTCAATTTTTTATCTAAAAAACTCTGAAAATGAGAAAGGGGGCATCTAGAAGAAATGGAGATATAAGATTTCTTAGAAAGGATTTTATCTATTAAGAGGAGAATGTGATGGAAGAATCAGAAATTGTGGAATTCAGGAATTTCAAAACTATATTCCATGAGAATAAGGAAAAATAATAATTAAAATACTCAATATTCACACACTATAAAAAATAAATGTTTAATGTTATAATTTTTAAAAAAAATATGGACATTTTATTAATGGATTATTGGGAAATTAACCCATCTAGAATGATACTATGGATTTTAGTATCGCTGAAGTATGAGATACCTTTGGAAAATCCGATGGGATGATGGAAAAAACATTAACACAAAAATAATGTAATGTGGTATCATGAATTTAGATTTAGTAAACACATTATAGGTCACAAATGTGTTATTACAAACCTGGATGAGAGTGTTCAAGGAGAGAATTCAAATTGGATATCTCTTAATAATATGTTCATATGGAGTTAGATATATTCTGGTCATGAAAAAAGATAGCAGTCATGCTTTCATCTCTGATGTCTACTATATACCTGACATAATGAAAATATTATTGACTTTTAGGAAGTTGTTAAAAAATGGATTTCATCTATTCCTACAAAATAAAAAAATTGTAATTTTCAATGGAAATGGAAGGATGATCAAAAATGTTTTGATGGAGAAGATTCACATGATTCTATTCATGATCCAACCCGATGTACCACAATTTTTTACGATGGTATTTGATGATAATGATTGGATATTGTATCTCAGTTATTGTAATTTAAACATTGAATGTTTTAGATTATTAGGAAGAATGAAAATGGAGAATGGGATTCCAATAATCTGACACCAAAATAAAATATTTGAATATTTCATTCTATGCAAACAACATAGAAAAAATATTTCAATAATGGACAATAGAAAAGTTGCAGCGCCACTGGAGCTAGTTCACAACGACAAGTGATGTCCATTTAATCCAAAATCAAATAGAAAAAGGAGGTATTTTATGACATTTATTGATTATTATTGTAGTAAAATATGGAAATATTTTCTCATGATAATTTCATAAGTGTTTATTATATTCATAAAATTCATGGTGTTGGTGGAAAATCAAAGAAATCCTCAAATACAAACATTGTGATCTGATCGACGTGGGGAGTACACCTCAGATGTTTTTCAATATTACCTCATGCAGTTTGGAATTCAACACCATATGACATCGGCTTACACACCATAACAAAATAGAGTATCCAAAAGTAAAAAATAAAACTATTCTCAACATGGTGAGAATCATGTGAAATGAAAATAAGTTCCCTTGAATTTATGGGATAAAGAGAATTTGTGTGTTGTGTATCTACTTAATAGATTCATAACTAAAAAACTTTTAATAAAATACACAACATTAATCATGGAGTAATAATAAAACAACTGTAATCCATCATAGAGTTTTTTTGTTATATTTCCTATGTGATGATACCATATCCAAAACGAACAAACAATGAGGGAAAATGATCGAATTATGTCATTATATGATATAGATACTGGGAAATATGATATCACTTATATAATACCATCCAAAATAATATTGTATTTATAAGATATGTTATCTTTGATTAAAATGATACATGTAAATGGAAACAAAATGATGATTCATGTGAGGTATGAATCACTCTATAAGATGAATAAATAGTTAAAGAAGTATCATTATTGGAAAGGGGAATTGAAAAACCACTGATGACTTCACCACATACTTCTATATTTTATGACATCGGGTTAGGTATTTCTCATATGTGATAAAAGAATTCTAAGACTTCTAGATATATATGAGAGAATATAACCAATGTACGAGTATGTAAATGTGTACTGTCACTCAGTGACTTCTAATCTAGTTATCATCAATGAATCTATGTCAAATGAAATGTGGAAGAATGTGATAGATAAGGAAATTCATTCCTTTTAGACCACCAATGTCTTCATTAAAATGGAAATCATTGATTTTTGGGAAGTCATTTCACTCATTTTTCATCCACCTAAATTTATTAAAATTCAAGTGTCACATGAAAATCAATTTTAAGGTGGAATTTGGGATAATAAACCTATTTTTCATTGGGTTGTTCTAACCTTTTACTATAGAAATGGAGTTCTGATGAAATTAATATTTACTAAATTGCTCAAAGGAAATTTATTTTTATTTATTTGTTATAATCCCACATTCAATGGTTGAGGAGTAACTATTAAATGGCTCGTAGGCTTCCTGAAATTACATGAACCAAAGGAATTAGAGGAATTGAACCCAGACTATCACTACATGGAACTACCCCTCCCCAGTATCTTCATGGTGGCGTAAGATCTCTACCATCACATGGCTATTAGGCTAGATATATTGTGTGGATATTCACAGACCTGGTACTAATGGATAGTTCAATACACTCCCATTCTTCCAAATCAGTTAGCTCCACTCTGGTGAATGTACCTACACGAAATCCTCCTTTGGAGCCTATTTCTTATAATGTGTCAGGTACTTCTCCACTACATGTGGACTGAAGGCCATGAGGTGGCCCAAAGATCATATGATAGCCCGGAATCCTTACTGTCGTGATGAATTGGGTGGCCCTTAGGGATGAAGGACTCAAGGAAAAAAGTAGATGCCCGAAGGCTAAATCAGATGAATAGTTCTAATTATGCCTGTACCAAATAGTACCTGCTACAGAACCTATTACACTAACCCAAAAATAATCCTCTATAAAGATTTGATCCTAGGTCTCATGGATGCACTTTGAGATTCCTCACCAACTATGCTAATGCTCATGTGCACAATGTTCATGGTATCTTGACATGTGTAGATTTTGAGTCTTGGGTGGAACCTACTTCATCTAAACTATGGGAATTCATTTATTTTTAGTTTTAATTTTTTTTATTTATGTTTGAATCCCTGTAAATAAGATATGTGGTGTGTGGGTTGTATGATCATTCTAGAGAATAAATAAAAACCCAATTTCCTATAGTAGTTAATTTTTTCTTGTGATCACCTACACTCATCAACATCCCCTTTTGTTGTCCCTAATACCACCATAATGATTCTGTTATTCCTTTTTTAATTTATTTTTCATTTTCATTATCATATTATTCATATTGAGATACTAGTACAAAATATTAAATCCCTTGTTTTATATTATTAGAATTTTTTTGATTGAGATCATGGAGAAGATAGTGGGAATATCAGTGAGTTTATTGAGTGGTATTAATCAAATTAATAATGTTTGGTGCTGGAGATCCCTTTTCCATAAAAAATATTTGGCATTGGATGAAGTAATTTTGTTGCTCTTGTACCAACTTTTACTTATAATATTTTTTGTTCTTCCAGTTGTTGTTGTTATTTTTCTGTGTATTTGAACTTTCTATTTCTGTTTGTTCCTATATAGCTATTATCATATTCCATTATCTAAGTGGTTGTGTGATTTATTATCAGTCTACACTCAATTTCATTGGATTATCTATAGAATTATCAGTTTCCTTGTTCGGTTTTCCCTCATATCATAAAGGTACTATGAACATAACGAGTAATTTAGATGCATTTATCATTTTAAAATTATGTAAAATAATTAAATATTCATTGTATCTAAATAAATGGAAGAATATTTTCTTTCACACCACACATGAATCATAGTAGATTGATGAATAACAAGGAGGCATCATGGAAACCAGCTGAGCCATTAGAAACATTGTCCATGAAGAGTGGCTCTATGAAAGATGAGAAGTACGTGTATAAATTTCCCAAAATATAAGTATGAATCATTAAATTTGATTTTTATTGTATCATATTTAATTATTAAAATTTATAGTTTATTCATTATTAAATTGATGAATATAAATGTGAATATTAATATAATTTTACATTATATGTACTCACTCTTTTGAGTGCTTTATATTTATATTTATCACATAAATAATAACATTTACTTTATATTAAAATATATAAAATATAGAATTTTATTAGTGAAATCATAAGGTACATATGTGGATGAAGAGGGGGGTAGTTAGGTATACTAGTGGCCTATGGAAACACCAGAGTAGATAGAAGTTCTATGAGGGCTATGATATATGCAGCTGGCATTGGTGTGTTGAAGGAGGGTGGGTGGTAAGGTGAACTGTTAAATTATTCATTCAAATTTTATTGTAATACAATAAGCCTTTTTATATTATTTGAGTCATTCATTTTTCTAAGAATCTGGTGATAATTGTATAGTAATAGTTTCCTTTAGAAAATGATCTATTAGAATTCATTTTATGGTAATTATGATTGTGTACATTGAGTATTAATTTTTAGTACAATGTAATGTGATCATTTTTTATAACTATTTTTTATTATATAATCAAGGAATAATTATTGAGTATGCAATAGTTGTTCTTTCCATTCATTTGGAGTGGGGTAATATATATATTTTTACGATATATTGGGATCATTGAGAAACTTATTTATCTATTGAGGTGAATGTTTTAGTCATTTAAATTCATTTTTTTATTTCTGTGAGAATATTGAATGCTATTAATTAACAATATAATTATTATTATAGAATCCATATAGAAGTTTATTTAAATTAAATTTTATATAATTATTGTATATTAATTATATTAGGTGTATTTTATTTTTTTAAATTAGTAAAAATAATTATAATTTTTTACATATATATATGATAATTTGAATGTTTTATTTAAAAATGAATTTAAAACATTATTATTTATGGGTATTGTTTATAATTACATATAAATCAATAATAATATCAATATAAATATAAATTTTAGTAATTCTATTATCCACACATAAATTTGTCATATTAATTTGTTGTTAAATATTTATACCAAAATTCATATTATCTGTTGATGTAAATATACTTGTAGAAGAACACTTTTATCTATTACAATATCATATAGTTATAGACTTTTTCAACAATATTGGGATGGAAATTTTTGTGGGTAAAATGATTTTCCAAAATAAAATGTTTTTTACCAAAATATACTCACATATTGTAAAAACATGAATACATTTTCTATTATCATATCTTTAGAATCTAATTTTTTATGATTTGTTGAAAAATCATGTTGGATGTCTACAATGGAAGCTCTGGATCTTGGAGCTTATCATCTGAAACCCTTTATGTTTCAATTTTTTATGTATAATTTCCAAAGATATTATGATACCAATTTCATGATTTCTAAATTTTTTCACACATTATTATGAAATGATGACTATTTCTAGTTTATAGAATTTTGATATTGTTTTTCGGAATTTTATTTAATAAATTATAGCACTAAATTTCCACCCATAACATGTCTAACACACTTCCATAAATTTGGAATTTTTCAAATGTTATATGTGATCTTCTTTGACTTCCTTATCCTTAGACATTAGGGGTTATTACCATGGGTTTAATTGAGTATTTTGACTTCTTCCATATGGTTCTGGAAACAAGTGGTCATCCCTCTCTAGTATTTCCTCCTTTAGTGGGTGCATGTTATTTGGATTCCCTATTCTCTAGAAGGCCTTTTGAGTTGTGTTATATGTTGGAGGAGAAATCTCATGATTCCTCGTCGGTTCTAGGGATGGAATCCTTAGATATTCCTCACACTTTTTGATTGGTTTTGGATGGTCATTAGGGTCCCTTATAAGTTCTTCTGATTCGATTTTTTCCCTATGTTTTGGATTTGAGAATGGATTTTAACATCATGGAAAATAACCCTAAGATCTAATAGTCTATGTAGAATTTTGGATCAACCTCCACATTCTAAAAATGTATTATTGTTAAATTTTGGGAGGTATTACTCAAACAGTCATGTGTACAAATGCTTTGTTGCCTCATGGAAACATTTCATCCTCAACTGTATATAGATCTTTCATAGTTGAGCTGAAATAGAGGGTCCTCCACTTCCACTACCTATTATCTTCACCCACCACTTAGTTAGTAATTTTGAGTCTATTTTGAATCATTTTTAAATATACTTTAAATATGATTATGATTTTAAGAAGTTCAAAGTGTTTTAATGGTATCCAAGATCATGCAATTTTATAAATTTTTTATTCCAATTGCCTTGAATGTGTGTTTTTTTGGATCATTATGAGTCTTTAATTAAATATTTTTATTTTATACTATTGGTGTATTCTTTTGGTTTTCAAAAAATTGGGGGGAAGTGGTGAGAGGCATTGGTCAAGACTTTACCAAGTGAACAATTAGCATCTAGAAGCACTAAGTGCATCTTTATAGATTATCCTAAGGAAACTAGAGGATACAACCTATATAACACTTTTGATTGAAAAGTCTTTGTGGCAAGATACACCACATTTCTAGAAAGGGAAGAGATTTTTATGGGAAATAGTGGGAGAAATTTTGACTTTGATGAAGTTAATGCTTCAGATGCAAAAGAGTTGGTAGAGGAACAATATCTACAAGTGCAAGTGGAAGATGAAATTGTTCGTGAGACACAGATACTATGTAGGACTATGTGAGAGGATAGAGAACCAGAGTATTTTGGTTTTCTTTTCACCAAGTCAGGTGACACAATATTCCTTAAGGATGATGAACCTCTAACCTATAAAGAAGCAGTTGAAGGCAAAGAAGCTGCTAAATGGAAAGAAGCCATGAATTTTGAGATGGAGTCCATGCACCAAAATTATGTTTGGATTTTGGTGAACCCTCCAGCTGATGTAAATCCCATTGGATAAAAATGGGTATTCAAGAAGAAGATGGATGTATATGGTATGGTTAATACCTTTAAAGCAAGACTCTTTGCAAAGGGTTTCAGACAACATCATGTCATTGACTATGATGAAAACTTCTCACCAGTGGCAATGCTTAAATCAATCAAAATATTGCTTACAATAGCAGTATTTCATGATTATGAAATATAGAAAATGGATGTCGAAACTTCATTCTTAAATGGGATTTTAGTTGAAGACGTTGATATTACTCAACCCAAAGGGTTTGTTAAGTCAAAGAATTCCAAAAAAGTATGCATGTTACAGAGATCCATTTAGGGATTGAAGTAGGCATCAAGATCATGGGTTGTTCACATTGATGAGGCCATATGAGATTTTGGTTTTGTCAAAAATTAAAGCGAGCCTAATGTTCATAAAAAGGATGAAGTGAAGGCAATCATTTTCCTAGTATTATATTTTTATGACATATTAATTGTGGGAAAGGAGGTGCATGTCTTATAGTTAGTTAAGAATTGGTTAAATGAAAGCTTCTCCATGAAATACTTAGGGGAAGAAGCCTACATTCTAGGGATCAATATCTATTGAGATATATCTCAAAGGCTTCTTGGCCAATGTCAAAGTAAATATATTGACAAGGTACTCAAAAGGTACAATATGGAACAATCCATGAGAGTATTGTTTCCTATGTCACATGGTGTACATCAATACAAGAAAATGTGTCCACAAACATAGAAGGATATTGACAGAATGAGTTGAGTTCCCAATTCTTCAACAGTGGGTTCTATCATGTGTGACATGCTATATACAAGGTATGATGTTCCCTTTGCATTAATAATGGTGGATAGGTATCAATCCAATACAGGGGAGATAGACTGGACAACTATTAAAACTATCCTAAAGTACTTAAGGTGAATTAAGGATATATTCATGGTGTATGGAGGAGATGAAGATTTATTTGTGAGGGGATACACTGATGCTAGTTTTCAAATAGATCATGAGGATATGAAATTGCAGTCTGGCAATATCTTTTTCTTTAATGGCGGTGCAGTGAGCTGGAGATGCTCAATGAATGTTGTGGTTACTGATTCTATAGTATAGTATGATTATATTACAGCTTCTGATGCAGTAAAGGAAACAGTGTGGATACGTAGCTTAATCATATACATCAGTGTTAAACCTAGCAGTGCTGACCCTGTTACAGTATATTGTGATAATACAGATGTAGTGGGGCTTTCCAAAGAACCAAGGTATAACTATAGGATAAATCATATTATTTGTATGTTTCATCTCTTGAGAGATTTTACAAAAATAGGTGATGTGACAGTTAGAAGAGTGTCCACAGAGGACAACGTGGTAGACCCCCTAACTAAAGCCATTTCTCAACAGAAGCATGATTCCCATGCGAGAGCTAGCGGATTGAAACCTATTAGCAATTGGTTCTAGTGCAAGTGGGTGTGTTGAAAGTGGGTGCACTAGAACCAAATTGTATTGTACACTGATTACTATTACATGTATTCGGTTTGTTTTTATACATGTGTTTATATTGCTTTGAATGTGTAGATACTTCTACATCCACATTGTTTATGGAAATGTCCTTAAATTACTTGTCGCATGAAATTGTTATACCAGGTCCCAGGCTATAATGTCATCCCTGAGATGCCATGATATTAAACTTAATGTAACGTCCTATAGTCCAGTTACATAATTCTGGAAGGACATAGATGATGTGTGACCATCAGGTGCTGGGGGCTCATAAGCATTAGGACTTCTTCTCATGAAGTTCTCACATGATGATCTATAGTAATTGAGATCATGAGGACAGACATGCTTAATAGGAACTCCTCATGTTTTTGTTGTCATTAGTCGTTCATATCTAAAGACATTTGTAATGGTCTCTTAACCTGATATCATTATCAATGAATGCAATTTAATTACTTACATTTTATATAAGGTGAAAACCATGGTGAAAAAGTATTTGTGAGGTAGTTTGTATCGGGTACGTCATTAATGGCATGGCATTGATTGAATGATTGAGAAAGGATTTGTCGCCTTCGAGTTCAGGAAGAGATATCTTGGGACTAGTTGATTAGGATGGTTGCACTGTCAATAAATGCATGGCCATGGTAGTCGAAGGTAAGACTGTCTGGACAAAGAAACAAACAAAATAACGCAAATAAATAATGATGACACTTGTATGCATTATTATTTATTATGATATCGATGATGAAGAGATTATGTTACACGGACCATCTTCATAGGATGGCAGTTGTTGCTTTGACATTGCCTTATCTCTATAGGGGCCTTGATGGGTTTCTAGACTCTGTTATAGGTCGATGGTATTATTCACTGCTATTGAGATAAGGTCTTAGAGGGTCACACACAATAGCTCCTTGAGAATCTGCCCTATTTTTGGAATAGGAATTTAGAAAATGGTTGGCCCTGCCAAAGGGTCCAAGCACTATCCAAGTTCAATGGATCACCAAAGAATAAATAAATTCATTAATAATTCATGTTTAGAATAAATCATTGAGTTTATTTATTACATTTATTTACAAGTTATATAGTAAATACATGTATAAATATTATTCGAATGGATTTAAATATCCTAGGTACGTTTAATATTAGCAGGATGAATGAGTCGACTTAAAGACTCAAATTTATCACTTAATATATTTGTAAATTACAAGTACATGATAAATTGAAAATATTATTAATGGCATAAATTTATTTTTCATAATAAATTATTTATATCGCTTATATAGATAACGTCTATTACACGCAGGACAGGAATATATAATGCATGTTTTTAACACTCCTTATATATTTGAGAGAGAGGCTCTCCCATGATGACTTTTCATGTGTCCTGATTGAGAGATTCCCTCTCCTCCTAGAATCTAGAGACATAGATTATCTCAAGCAATGAAGGATATTCCAGATCATACATCTTGGATTGAAGTTTCGTCCTTTGCGGTGATCGTTTTTGTGCTGAAGTGAGCGTCGAAGATCCGCGCAAGCACCCAGATCTTGACGAATGACATGCAAGTTGATTCGCGAGGCGTATGTGGATGATCTAGAGGGCTTCGACGTCGGAGTCATTGAGAAATGATCATCAGTGTCCTGCACTATACTTGAATACGTCAATTATGAACAAGGTAAATGTTTAGATTAATTTTTTTCATGCTCTATATAATCCTTCTGAGATCCTCGGACCATGACGGGACACGATCACCAGTGTTGACAAGGTTATGTCACTCCGATGGAAAATAAAAATTAAAATTCCCGTCCCATCGGCTTCCTCTACGTAGTCCTGGTACCCAAAAATCTAAATAAATTCTATTTTTGATGTCTCCCATTGGAAGGATCTTCATATCAACAGAAATTTCACCCATTGATCTATTTAATACCTCCAATTTCACTCTTCCAATGTATTCTTGCTGATGTGGTGAATATCTGGTTTGACCTAGGTATTTATAAAATCATCTGACCTCATATGTTTTCCTCCCATATATAATCTGTAAATCTACCATGTGATGATCCTCCCAACATGAATCACCCACTGGGATTGATATACCCCAGTATACTGACTGTCCATCCCTAGGGAAATCACCAGGATGCATGTAGGACTTTTTCATCATATCCAAATGTTTCATCAGACATCGAGGAACGTCCATCAATTATACATGATTATTTTCAAGATAAATCTTGTCCTGATCACTCAGTATTGGTAGGAGGTGATGCTGAGGCTTATTATCATTCGGAACATCCCCTTTTCACAACTTCTCCCCAGCATTTTATTCCTCTTATTGTGTAGTTTGATTAATATTATATGTGATCTCACACTAATCCCAATAGTATTAGGTACCTTCCAACAAGAACACTTCGGTTCCAACTTCATTGATGGATATTGATCCAATCAATGACATTTCCAGGATTATATTAATCCTTAGGTGCCTCCTTCGGATAGGACAGATGAAGGATTTATCTTATCCTCTAATTATTTTTCTACCTTGATCATAGCTGTTGTGGAATATCCTATGTCAACCAATTATATAAATCAAATGGTGAATAATTTCTTGTCATATTCATCTTTAGGGTGAATTACAACTAGTTTGAGGTCTAGATCTATTCTACCGACACCTGCTACATATTCCTAGGATGAAATGGTTATTGGTTCCATGACCCTCTCCCATTATTCCCTATGATCTCCTCCATCATCTATAAAAATCATAGGCATTGAATAAATGAGATTTTATATATAATGATTTATATTCCAATAATATTTCCAAAGTCACTATCCTACAACTTATACTTGAAGTAGGTGTTATACAAAACATTCCGTCCAACCATCACATGTGAAACTTTTTTGCATCAAAATCCTTACAATAATAATATTTGGATATTGTGGAGGGAACATGTGCACATGGAATTGATAGTACTCTTCTCGCTATATCTAGATCAACATTTTTCATCAGTAATATATATTTCACCGTCAAAACATTACAATTTATCATAATTAAGTAAATTATGTATAAAAGTAAGATTTATATAATATACACCCAAATATCACTGATTTTTAGCCATCATTTATCAACTCTATGTTCCATACTCACCCAACATCACCTATAAGGGTTTGAAAATCAGACCTCCATGTCAATATAGACCTCTCATTCAACTACACCATCCTATTTTTTTTTCTATTCATATGATTTATTTATTTATTTATATATATTTCCATAGATCTAGGTTATAATTGTATTTATTATTTAATTATATAACCATTTTTAAAAATATTTATAAAATATGATTATATATATAAATATATTTATATATAATTGGGTATCTACATATAAATTTTTATAACTTATTTATAAAATTCTTATTTATTTTCAATACCTTTAAATAATATATTTATATAATATGATTAAAAATATTAAATTCATGTCTGTTTATATAAATTCATATTATATATTTAATAATATATTTATATAAATACATTAATATGATGTATTTACACTATATTGACACACACAGATAGACACATTTATATATATATATATATATTTATATAATTATAAATAATTATAAAATAATAAAAGAAATTATAAATGATTATATATATATAATTTGTTTACAATAATATATATTTATTTTTATATAAAAGGAATTTATATGTGTTTGTGTGTATATATAGTGGATAAAAAATATTTTTCAATTTCATTTATATATTTAATAATATATTATAGAAATGTATATGACAAAATCTTTATTTATAAAATTAAATTTTTATATGTAATTATGTGAAAATACATACATATATATGTGTGTGTGTGTGTGCAACATAGATCATAATTATCTCCACTATTAGGGAGAATGCTCCTAGGGTATCCTAGGGTTTGGTGATTCGTAGGGTCTCCAATGTGTGGTTGTGATTCGCAAGAATCCAAACATAATTGGATGAAATTTTAGACTCTCCATACGATGGTGATAACCTAAATCCATGTTTGAGGCTTGGTGTTATATAATAAGATCAAATACTTCATTGGTAAATACTATTGTCGATAGACAAAGAGAAAGTAGTGATTATGGTTAATAAGGATGATAATGTGTTTCAAATGGGTCGAATAAACATTGGATCTTCATAATGTTTGTAAGAAATCAACCTTTAAATCTAATAACCTTAAAAAACACACTTCAAAACGTTTGGAACTTAAAAGTGGGTGTATCTGTAAGAGATATTAGCGTAGGCCATATGATCATTGAATTATCCAATGAAAGAGATAAACAAATGGTACTTAAAGGACTATTGTGGTCCTCTGATTACCACCTCATTCTAATGGAGGGTCTAAGAGATAGTGAAGATATCCAAAAGGCCAATTTATTTGAAGTCTCATTTTGGAAATGACTTAAAGATATCTCGTTCTATGGTAAAACTGAGTGAGTTATGTGAAAAATTGGAGGTCGTATTGGGGAATTAATGGAATTGGATAGATTGGATCCTATTCATCAGGGGATGACTATGTAGATTAGGGAGTTGGTTGATGTGGCATATCCACTAATCATGGAATTGTTTTGACCATAGAGGAATCAGACTATTGGATATCCGTTATATTGGAAAAGATACCTATTTTATTATTCTATTGTGGATGTCCCAGGAAGATAGAGAATGATTGAGTCTTAATAAAGGATGATTAAGAAGGAAACAACATCATGTCTTTTGGTCCTTCGATCTATGAAAAAAAACTAGGATACCGTTCATTTCTAAACCAGAAAAACAAAAGGATCATGATAGACATTAGAAATGTTTTTCTATATTATTTTATCAGTATCATAATAATATCATCATGTTGGTTCCTTCAGCTTTTTTCAGATTAGTGTGGGGATAAGAAGTCAAAATAAGGTTAATACTAAACCATTGGAGAGGGTTTGAGTGACCCTAGGAATGGGTATGATAACAAGGGTATGTTTCACATTGAAAATTCATCCCACAAGTTGTATCCTAGTAACCATGGAGGGTATGAGTAAAGCATCCTCTAGCCTAATGTTAAATTTGATGGACCCATCAGAACTGAGTTCTCCATTAATACAGAAATTCCCCATGTATCTCTTGTTTTGTGGGGTAAAATATATTGAATACTCTAAATAAGGTCCAATAAAACAATGAAGGTGGAGGAGTTAAATGAGAGATGATAATGGTAATGGAAATATAATGATCTCCTGAGAATCAACGTGTAGTTAAAATGTCTGTGGAGGTGCCATGGGTTAATGATAGATATTTAAAAATATTGAATGTGGTAGGGACTGGATGTTTTCTCTATTGTTAAAAGGTGGAGGCTAGATTGATCTAACCTCGCATATCCCCATGAAAATCTTTTGTTGGACTGCCCTAATCATGGAAACCCATCATCAATCTAGATATTCCTGCAATATTTTAGTAAATGTATCCTTGATATGATTTTTCAATCTAAAACCATATTATGATGAAATTAAATATATGGTATTGCAAAAAAGATGCTTTCTTGGGATAATTCCATGTCTCTTGTAATGGACATTTAGGTGGACTCTTCTTGCCTTGGAGTAAGGACATAGATGTTAGTTTAAAATCCTTCTCTCCAAAGTGAATTGGTGTAATAATCCATAAATTAGAAGTAGTGGCATGGGATTTGTGGGATTTTATTGATGACCCTCCTTAAAGTAGAAATAGACATCCAAGAAGATACTAATATCTTTTTTCTCAAACCTCCTTGGACCACTCCTTATTAAGGTGATTTCCATGAAATTCTATTTTAGAATGAATATAATGGAAGAGTAAGAAGAAATTTTTCATTTAAGGAATATTTTCAATAAGAAACATAGTCAGTGGGTCTAGAAGATCTAGGATATTCTAGAAACACTTTTACATTGTTTCATAGGAAGACAGAAACAAGCCTCATTACATAATGGTTAGACAAATTTATGGGGCCAGCTAATTAGATTATCCTTTTCAATTATTTCCATCTCTCTTATCTTTCACATTCCATGTCAAACCATTGTCTAATCCTCATTGACGTATGACAATATTCATTGAAACCATGGCATGAAATAATATTCAGTTTAAAGAGATTTTGGGTGAAGGAATGTGAGTGTGAAGAGTTGACTCACTCTTATTGGATGTTTTAAAATTCTCTATCTTGTGAATGGAAGGGGAACTATATAAGTTTATTAGACATAAAAAAAAATTGGTCAATACATTCTCATGAATACCACATCAAGGAAGGAAACTTTAATTACTTCTATTTAGATCAGAAGGCCTCTGTAAGTAGTCACAAAAAATATATTTTAACCTCAATAACCTCAAGGGTAATCATATTCTTGATGAAAGAGGAATCCATGATATAATCAAGATTTGTTGTGATGAGATTTTTACAATGTGTTTCATTCATTAATTTTAATATTACTGAGTGTATCAAAATTTTAGTTTTGAATTAGATGAACTTATAGCTCACATGTGATTTTATTGAGGAAGAGATTTTAATGGAACTGAAATAGATTCACTCAACCAATGAACGAAGACAATATAGATTCCATGCATCATTTTTATAATAAAAATATTGACACATTTTCTGGCCTGACATTTCGGGACTTTTGAAATAACTTTTTCTAGAAAATTCCAATATTTATTTCCTTAATAAAACCATTATTACTCCCATTCTAGAAATTAAAAAACCATATTTTCCCTTGAAATTCAATCGCATTAGCTTATTTAATTTGACCTACCATAAACCATTCATAAAACCAAGAATCTGTGGATCTCATAGCTTATCATCTTAAACACTTTATGTTTCCATTTTTCTTCCATAATATTAAAAGATATTATGAGACTAAATGAATGACAATTAAATTTATTTATACTATTTTTAAAAATGATGACTGTTCCAATTTTACACAATTTAGATGTTCTTTTCATTTTGTTAATTAATGATAGATCTAAATTTCAACTAATAATGCTTCTCATGTGCCTCCACCAATTTGGAAATTTGAAAATGATTAACACAATCCTCTCAGTTTGCCTTTTCCTTAGATATAAATTGTGATTAACTTAGGTTCTGCTGAGTGTTCGTACTTCCTCTCTATGGTTGTTGAAATTATTAGGCATCCCTCTCTTGTAATTCATGATAAAATTGTTGATAATGCTTTCAATTCCCTATTCTCAATTGGTCCTGGTGAGTTTTATTCTCATTTGGATGAGGGAGCTTAGGATTCATTATCGATTCATGGTAATGTCTCACTAGATATGCATCACTCTTTCCATTTAGGGCTGGCTTCTGGATAGGGTTCCTCAAAATCTATTTTTATTCTTTGGATTCCCTCGGTTTAATATTTGATCGTGAATTCCAAAATTATTTATGATAACCATGTGATCTCCTAGTCTAGAGAGGATTTAGGCTTGATCACTGCTTTCCAAAAATGGATTTTGATTTTGATGTTTGGTAAGGATTACTCATCCCATAATGAATTCAAATGATTTGTTTCCCCAAGAAATATTTCAATCCTCAACTATATTTTGATCATTTGGATTGAATCTAAAAGTTTTGGGATACCACTTTCACTACTATGTAACATCACCCACAACATAGTTGGTAATTCTCAAAATTTTTTAGTCAATTATATTTTCCATTAAATAGTAGTATGACTAGTATAGGTCCAAATTGATGTAATTGAATCCAATATCATACAATTTTATTAATATCTTTTTACCTGTTGTTTGATTGTGTAGTCTATTTTGGTTCATTCTTGTTCTTCAATTGTCTGTTTTTATTTTCCACTATTGGCACATTCTAACGGTTTTCACATTATAGGAGGGAAAATATCCCAAACATGTTGAATCCAACAACATTATAGTTTTGATGACTCCCATTT
Source organism: Viscum album (assembly GCA_963277665.1). Classification (NCBI taxonomy): domain Eukaryota; kingdom Viridiplantae; phylum Streptophyta; class Magnoliopsida; order Santalales; family Viscaceae; genus Viscum; species Viscum album. The sequence continues at coordinate 1,191,034,408 of OY728121.1, read as the reverse complement.
GTAATATCTTCATTTTACTAAAAATATTGGACACTACTCCATTATCCACCTCCAAGGACTGTTTTCCAATGTTTAATTACTAATAATTTGAAAATCCTATCTGAAATAGAGATTTCAATGATGATATGACCTCTAATATTTTCCACCCATATTTCATCCCTAAATATTATTAAGGTTTATTCTCCAAACTCGAATCACTCTTTGGGTGTTTTTTCTAGTAAAATGATTGTCCATCCCCATGATGATCTCCATGTTGTTTGCAGGGATTTATCTTCTTCTCCCCATTTTGTATATGATATGAATGGACATCCCTCAGTAATACATGCTAATTTTCATAATGAATCTTATCCTACTAGCACATTATTGGTTTTAGTTGATTCTAAAGCTACATTTCCGTTGGAACCTCTTCATTTAGTAGCTTCTCTCTAGCCTTTTCTACCTATTATTGAGAATTATGATTAATTTGAGATGTGATCACACACTGATCCAAAAATTAATACTTATTAACCCAACAATAGCTCTATCGTTCCATCTTAATTTTGAGATTTTGAGCCAATAAACATATTTACCTAGATTCTTTTAATCTTTATGTCCCTTAAATAGACAATATAGATTATGGTTGCATCTTATCCTCCAATTTTTTTCCTTTGATCATAGCTGATGTTGAATTTATAATGGATTTCCCTTATGGAAGACAAATTATTAATAAGGGATTGTCACATCTATTTTCAGGTTTTATGAAAACTAAATTCATGTCCAGATAAATTCAATAGACTCCTACTTCCATATACCAAACTCAATGGGTTATTGGTTCCATGACACTGTCCCTTTATTTCCATTGATCTCCTCCATCATCTTGAACATAAAAGGAATTGGATAAATTTTATTTTGTCCCTATGGATATATGTACCAATATTATTTCCTTTCATTATATTCTAGAATATAAAAATGAATCAGGTATTATACAAAAGATTTCATCCAACCTTCACAAATGAAACATCATTCATGAAAATCCCATCAATAAACATATTTGGATCTTATGGAAGGAACATGTTCATGTAGAATTCTTAGTTATCTTCTCACCATATCTAGATCAAAATTTTTCATTATTACTATTGATTTTTTCTTCAAAACATTACCATTTATCATCATTAAAGAACATTGGATAAAAGTCACATTTATATAATAGACACCCATTTATTAATGCTTTTTACCCATAATTTATGAACTCTATAATCCCTACATACCCTACTTCACCTGGAAGGATTTGAACATTAGGGCTTTGTGTCTAAATTGATATCCCATGCCACTACACCATCCTAAATTTTTTCTATTTTAATGATATATATATACATATATATATATACATTTCCACACATCTTCATTATACAAGTATTTAATATATAATTATAAATAATTAAATAATTATTTTTAATTACATTGATAAAGTATTTTATATATTTATATATATTTATATATAATTGGTTATCTATATATAATTTTTTTATAATGTATTTATAAAATGAATATTTATATTAAATATTTTTATATATTATTTTTATATAATATGTTTAAATAATTTAAATCATGGTCTATATATATAAATTTATATTTTAATTTTAATCATTTATTTTTTAAAATATATTTATATAATGTGTTAACATTATATTTTCACACACATACAAATACATTTATATATTTATCGATACATATAATCATATAAAATTATAAAATTGTAAATGAAATTATAAATGATTAAATATATATATATATATATATATATTGTATTTATATAAATTTAAATTTATTTTTACATAATATATATATAGTTGATAATAAATAACTTTTCTATATGGTTTATATATTTAAAAATATATTTTACATGCAAATATGAATAAAAAATTATTTATACAATTAAATTCATATATACAATTATGTGAAAATATGTATATATGTTTTCTTGAAACATATATAATAAGTCTCTCTACTGGATGAGAGAATTATCCTAGGTTTTCCATGGGTTTAAAGATTACTAGGGCCTATTAGGTGTGGTATGGTTTCACAGGATCCCTGCTTTCTTGGATGATGTTTTAGATCCTTCTTTAGACAGAGTTAACATGAATCCCTATTTTGGGTGTGGTGTTATGGAATAGGATCTAATAATTCATTAGAAAAACATATTGTTCAAATACAAAGAAAAAGCATTAGTCATGGACAATAAGGGTTATGATGTGTTTCTAATGTGTTGAATGACACTACTAATTGTCATAAGGTTAATAGGTAATCGAACCTTCAATTTAGTGGCCTTAAAAAATAAACTACAGAACAATTGGAATTTAAAAGATGGTGTAGCTATAAGAGAAGTGGGAACATGCTATATGATCTTTGAATAATTTAATTTGAGAGATAAACATAAGGTACTCAAAATGAGGTCATAGTCCTTTGATAACTAAATCATTCTAATGGTAGATCTAACAGATGGATGGGATATCCAGAAGAACAATTTTCCAAAAACACATTTTGGATATGACATAAAGGGATCCTATTATATTTTATAATTGATAAATTTTTTTTTGAAATCAGAGGCCACGTCGGAGAAAATATGATATATGATAAATCTGATCATTTTCCTTGGGTGCTGACTATGTGGATTAGGCTGCTTGTTGATGTGACACATCCATTTAAATGGGGATTTTTTCTGATTATATAGGAATAAAATTCATGGATATCATTCTAATTTGAAAATGTAACTATTTTTTTGTTCATTAGTAGGTTACTCATAAAATAGAGAAAGACTATCTCTCATGGAATGTAGATGAAGAAGGATACATCATCTTGCAGTATGGTCTATGAATCTATGTAAAAATTTCAGGACATCATTCACTCCTAAAGTAGAAAAAAAAGATCACGACTCGCTTTTTATTTATTTTTCTAAGAAATGTTATCATTATCATAATAATATCATCATGTTGGGGCCTCCATTTTTTTTTATGCAAATCAGAGTGAGGAAAAGAAGTTAGAAGAAGGTTCATATAAATCCATTAGAGTGTGTTTGGGTTAACTTGGAATGATTTATAATAACAATGGTATTATTCATATATAACCCCCCCCCCCAAATGTTGTATTCATGTAACCATAGAAGGGACGAGTAAACCATTCTGCTGCCCAATGAGAATCTACTCCGACCCACTAGATCTGTGTTCTCCCTCAATACATGTATTACCAATATATCCCTCTATGAATGGGGTAGATAATATCATGTAATCTTTGGTAGTATCAAAAACACAATTTTGGTAGAGGAGTAAAATGAGGGAAGATAATGGGAATTGAATTGGATTGATATCATGAGAAAACTATTGAGTTAAAAGTTATTTTGAGGACCCACTTTTTAATAAGAGATATTCAAAATGATGGAATCTAGGGAGATGTAACTTACCTAAAATTGTCAATGGTGGAGGTTTGATTGAGCCAGCCCCACCAATCCACATGAAAATCATGTGTTGGAAAAGCCAAGAGTTGGGAGTCCCATGATCAGTTCAGATGCACCAACACTATTGTGCTAAAAGTAGTCGTGATATAGTTTTTATATGGGAAACATTTCTAGATATTAAGGAAATGTAAATTATTGAAAATAATATGTTTTAGTTGGATATTTCTCGATCTATCATCACGACCACTCATGTGGACTCAGATTTCTTTAGAGGGTGGTTTTGGATGTCAGAGTTTAATCCATCTCTCTAATCCACATTGGTGCTTTAATGCATTCAACCAGATACACTAGTATGTGATATTACATGATTTTATAGATGTCCCTCCTGAAGGAAGAAATTGGAGTATTGTAATTTACTTAAATCCCTTCATGAGAACTTACATTGACCTCTTCTTATTGTAGTGTATTTCAATGAAATTATCATTCAAAATGGGAATAATGGGGGGGGAATGAAAAAATTATGATTCTATGATAGATTTCCATCAAGAAACATAATTTTAAAGGGTGGAATCTCTAGGATATTCCAGAATCCCTATTACATGGATTTTTTGGAAGTCTCAAATAACCCTCCTTGTAGAACATTTAGACATATTAATGGGGTCACCCGATTGGATTAGACTTTTATATTCATTTCATGTCCTTCATCATTATCATGCCATGTAAGTCCATTGCCTGATCCTCATTGACATATCCCTAGATTAAAAGATTTAAATTCATGAAATAATCTTCTTGTTATAGATATTTTTCGCAATGGGAAGTGAGTTCAATGTTGTGATATGCTTTTATTTGAAGGTTAATGATCCTAACAACAAATGGAAGATCCAATATATGACATCTAATTTTTAATGTTGGAGTAATATCAAAATTATTTATTCTATAATTCAATGTAATGCATATAAAATAAAAAGTTAATAATTCTATTCTCTCCCACATATCATTGTATTATCTACACTATCTCACGAATGTAAGTATAACTAGATGAGGCTCTAAGAATTAAAGAACTTTTTTGGTTTATACAATCCCAAGAATCCCACATCAAATATGGAGAAACCATTTCTATCTATTTAGATCATATGGTCTCTATGTGGAGGCATTAAAATATATTTCTCACACCACTGATTTCAAGGGTAGACATGTTTCCAATCAAAGGGGAATCCATGATCTCATCAATATTTTTTATCATTATATTTTTTTGTCGGGGGTTTTCATTTAATTTAATATTGTTACATGTATCAAACTACTGGTTTCAGAAATGACGAAAATCCATTTCAGAAATTATATTACTGTTTAAGAGATTTTATTTTCACTAAATGGATTTACTCAACCAAATAACCTAGACCAGATGGATTCCATGCCTTGTTTTTTAAAAAATAATGAAACATTTTTATGCTTGACATTTCAAGAATCATGAAAGAAATTCATTCAGAAAAATTTATTATTTTTTCCTTAATGATACCATTATTACTCTCATCCAAAAAATTAAATAACCCTATTTGGTCATGGAATTCAGGCCCATCAACTTGTGGAATGTGACATACAAAATATTTTCAATTTTTTTTGAATTACCTACACACATGCTTAAACTCCATTAATTATAAAAACTAAAGAGATTTTTTGACCAATAAACTCATATATGATAATTAAATTGTGTCCCATAATGTGTTAAATTCCATGAAAACTAGATCGTTGAATAAAAGAGATATTATGGCCAAGAATTTGGATATGAAAATGGAGTAAGATATTGTTGAATGGAATTTTTTCTACTTTGTTAAGAGTAATTTGGGTTTCTATTCAAAATGTATTGATGTCTCCCTGAAAAGAATATCCACTATCTCATTTAGGATTGAAATCAACTGTAGCCATTGTTAGAGCTTCAGCCATTCTCAAGTTTTTTGGGAGGGTTATCGTCTCTCTGTTTTCCTTTTTATTTTAGTCATTTATGTTATTCTAAGTTAATATATATGTAACCTAGGGAAAATTTGTTTCATGGGATGAAGGTTTTTCAAAAGGGACCACCTATTACCCACCTTTTATTTGTTGATGATAGTTTAATTTTTTATATCTACCTTGGATGAATGTGGTATTGTCTACCAATTTATTCCTATGTACAAGATGGCTTATGGGATGTCGTTTAACTCCTCAAAATATAATATCTACTTTAGATCTAGAGTTCTTTTGAGTAGGAAGGATGACCTCCTCATCACTTCTGGAATTATGGGGGTTGAAAATCACCAAAAATATTTTAGGCATCCCCCTACATTTGGGTTCTCAAAAAAGAGGCGTTTTTTGGTATTTTGGATAGGATGGAAAAACAAATTAGGCGTGGACAAGTAAAAGGGTATCTAAATTAGGTAAGGAAAGCCTCATCAACGATATATCCTACTATATTCCCACATATATTATTTTACATTTCAAAATCCTTGGTTTCTTTATCAACCAATTACATGATATACTTGAAAAAATAATGGTGGAACAAAAATCATCGAAGGAATAAAACCCATTGGGTGGCTTGGGCCATGATTTTCATCCACAAGAAAAATGGGTCAATGGGGTTTCGTGATATTTGATTTTTTATTGATTCACTTCTCACCATGATGTGATGGAGGATTTCGGGGCACCCAAATTCTCTTTGGGTCTAGGTCCATCAGGAAAAATACATTCCAAACACTACCTTTTTCATATATAAACATGGACCATGACCTGGATTTTTTATGAAGATTTTTTGGGTATATTATGACCTATTAATAAATTTATATACTAAAGGATAAGTGATGGTTATCGATGGAATATATAGAAAGTCCATTTAATTTTGTATAATAGTTATTCCATGGAAACATAGACGGTTGTTGCACATTATGGAAATGAAAACGACAACTCTTTGTTTAAAGAGGATGGCAGTGGCAGGTGTACTGAAACGTTGAACTCTTGGTTCAATGAAAAAGAAAAAAAATTATCCAAAGTATTTCGGTGCAAGATATTTTGGATCAAACCATCTCTGATAAAGTTACAATGTATATGACTTATACTCCTTGAAATCTAGTTACGTGTTGTCACTTGATGAGGTGGACATGAATACTATAGTGACCTAGAAAATCCTTTGTCATCTTTTGATCATATTATGTTAGGTTAGGGCCCTCTATTGACCCTTTATGCATCCGTAGGACTCATGAGAAAAAATATATTTGGATTTGGACATGGCCTTACCCATTTATTTTCATATGACTTTGTCGAGGCCTTGACAAATTTTTTAGATGTCCAGGATTATTCACTCTATCTTTATAAGATTACATACTATTTTCCATGTAAATATTCACATAGTTCAATATACATGTATAATATTTCTATCTCATGGGATTATTTATATGAAATTCTTTGATAGGATTTTATTCATTCCATATTCTTCTCATGATTATGTTTTAATGTCATGTGTTATTTAGTTATTCACCATGACTTATTGTTTATGTTTATGATAGATTCTACTATACTGTTTACCTATACTAAGAATCATAGCCCACCCATTTCTTATGTTTTAATGATGTTTATTATAAACGACTTTCAGGGATAATATTAGAGTTTATGGTTGAATCTAATATATTTTCAATGTTTTTTTCCATTAAAGTTGTAATGTAAAAATTACATATGTGTATAGTTTTTCTAAAGCTACTAAACAACTTGTTCCTCTTGGATGTGAGTGCTTGTTCATAGTACAAATTTATTAAAGTAAGGAACATACTCCAAGATACTAGGGTTTGGATCATTATAATAAACTTATCCTTTATCAGCACTAAAAAACAATTCATAAAGGATACCTTTTATTAGCACTATAAAAATGAACTAATAAAATAACACCTTAATGCATGCTTTATTCAATGTTCTTATAGGGTTCTCTTTATCGATTTTTTTATCACTAATAAATGGTTTCCATTATTATCAAATAATGATTAAGGGTATCCTTTATCAATGCATTTTCTAGAACTGATAAAGGAAATCATTATCAAAGCATGTTAATGTTATAATAAAACTAGCATGTGAGTCTCGCATCGAACTTGCACATAGTAAGCCACTTATTTTTATATTATTCATTGGCAACAACATTCCATATTTCTATTGTGGGGATGGGCTCACTCATACACTACACAAAATTAAATGGGCTCATGCCTATATGCATGGGCCCGCGCAGGCCTCATGCCACCTTATACTTACCGTGGTACACTCTCCTCGGGACCCCTTAGAAGTTAGCCCACCTTCTCTACACCATGGACCACACTATGTATGGATAGTTAAATTAAATTAATTTTTTCTAATTAAATTATCAATTCATATATAAAAATATATATAAATATATATGAATATATTAAATATTGTTATATATATTAAATATATTTGTTTTTAATTGTTTTTCCATTTCAATTTTTTAAAAAATTTTCTGTTGTTAATATTTATTTATATTTTTCAATTTTTTATAATGAAATTCTTATTTCATATATAAAAATATATAATTATATATTTAATATTCATATATAAATATATATAAATATATATTTATATATATTAAATATTTATATGAATTAATATATATTAATATATATTTATAATAATAATATATACTAACAAATATTATTAAATAGTATATTAATAATATTATAATATATAATTTATTAAAGTTAATGTATATATATATTATCAAATTTTATATTAATTATTCAATTAAAATGTAATAAATTTAAAAAATATTATATATATAGTTAAATAAGTAATACATTATTTATAATTCATATAAATGAATAAATTTATTAAATGCATAATGTACTAATTAAATAATTAAAATAATATTTATTAATGTATATATATATACTAAAATTATTTATTTTTATTATAAATTTTTTTATTAATAAATATTTTTACTATTTAATATTTTTAATATAATTTAAATTTGAATAATAAATATATTTTTATTTTTATTTAATCATATATTTATGTGGGTTCATGATCTAGACAGATCCAACACCCAAATGTTTATAATTAAATTTACTAAATTTAATATATATATATATATATATTAATAAATAGAATATTAATTGTATATATACAATTAAATAATTAATATACTATTTTTAATTAATAAAAATGAAGAAAATCATTAAATAATTTATATACTAATTAAATAATTAATATTTTCTTTATTGTTATACACTAATTCGATTATTAATATACTAATTAAATAAATAATATAAAAATTAAATAATTAATATAATATTTATTTCTATATATATTAAATTTATTAGTTTTTTGATAAAATTATTTAATTTCATTAATTATAAATATTTTAGTAATTATTTATATTTATTTATTTATTTAAATTTCCCTCCTTTTTGAACATGTTTTCCTTTAATATAGTTTATTCATTGATAATGTTCAGTGTGTCCGCATTTTATATAATTTAAAGATTTTGAATATTTTTCTTATTTTATTATTTTTTATTTTTTATAGATAATTATTCATTTATAAATTTATTATTTTAGTAATTTATTCATTTTTAATTTTCTATTGACCAATAATTTTGTAATTTTATACATATTATAATATTTATTTATGCATGTCTATTCATTAATATTTAATGTTTTTATTTTTATGTAATTTATATAATTAATATGTATTCATTTCCATTTTAACATATATAAATATTAATTTTTTATTTTTTTTAAATAATCTATATAAATAATCACAGTTATTAATTTTTTGAATTTATCCATTCTTATTATTATTTATTTCATGATCTATGATGGGGAATGGCTCATGTGCTCTCAGCAATGGCAACAGAGACACTTAGGGATTTTCTGATTCATAAATTTTCCCTCTGAGATTGAACTAGATCTTTTTATGGGATGTGAGCTCACTAGTTTCATTAAGTGGTAACCTTTCAATGAATGGAAATAAAGCAAATTATTTGTTGATGATTTCTAATTTGGTCCAACAAAGACTTTTCACATATTTTAACACTAGAAAAAAATGATTAATACCTACAGAAATTTATCGACAGTTGATATAACTGTTGGTAAAAATGACCAATTCCAACAAATATAATGATTTATTGATATTAATTTAATGTACCAACACTTGTTTGTATCAAAAAACATATCTGTTGATATTGACTGTTCAATACCAATAGATCTTTTACCTACAATTAATTGTATAACATTATCATATCAATACATATATTTTTTAATAATAGTTGAATCTGTTATTATTAATAAATATTAAAAATAAATATTTTTCCCATCAATAATTAGTATATTTTAGATAAATTTCTTCGGGATGAAATATGTATTTAGAGTTTAATATTTATTAGGAAAAAAATAAGAGAATATATAAAAATGAAAATAAAACGAAGAAAATTAAGATCCCTCCCCAAACCTCACTTCCCCTACGCAGTTCACCTCTTCCCATGTATTTGTTCCAGCCACCCCACACCAGTGATTTTTTCATGCACTCGCACACCAGATCTATCTCCATCTCCCACACCTGCACCAACTCCCACTCCCTCCTTGATTCATTGACGTCACATACACTCCTCATCTACAGACGGTTAATTTCTATTTTCCTCTTTCAAATATAATGTTGAGGTGTCGGGTGTTGCCTGGACATAAGCCTATTTCATACTGAATCGGTTGATGATTTATCCTCTTATTGGGTTTGTGTTTCTTCTATTCATGTTTTATGAACCTGAAATATTGGGTATCTAATTTTTTAATTTATTAGCAGTTATAGTTTCATATAAATTCTTAATAAATTAGTTCTCTCTCTCTCTCTCTTCATTTCAAAATGCTAAATCCATACTTCTCTAGTTCCTATCCAATTAATCGAGTCAATCCCCCATACTTGGTAAACATGAATTTCCATTTAATACCATTCCAATTTATTCAAATATTGTATAAATATCTTACTAGTCGAGAGCACGTAAGTAGTGAAATCATTGAATTCATCTCACACAATGCTTTCTCTAATTTTATATCAGGCTATCTTGTATTTTTTTTCTTTTGATGCTATGATTCATTTATACTATCCAAATAGTGCTAAAAATGTTGATAAATGGATATATAATTTTATATTTGGCCTGCTCTCAGGCTCTATTAAACCATTTTCATTACTAGTTTCATATAAAAAATTTATAATGGTTAGTCTCATTAACATACAATATTTTTAGGCAATCTATTTATGATTTCTAATGTTTTGTCTATACAGAGTATTCATTTAATTACTTATGTAAATCTGGAATAGTCTCTTGGAAGGAACCATTGAGAGGTATATTTTTCATATCATTTGTTTCTACTGAAAAAAACATTTTAAACTATTATATCCATTCAATTTATTTTCCATTATAATTTTTAAATTTTAATGTTCATGATAGAAATGGACAATAATTTCATACTTATTAATGTGTACAGTGACATGTTATTTTTTTTAATGGATGAATCTTTTTTCCAAATTTATTTTCATATTTGTGGAAAGATTAATTAATAGCAAGAAAAGCTGGAGCAACAATAGTTGAATGTTTTTATATATTTTTCATATAGATGAATCATATCACTAAAATGAAATTTATTTTTGGTATTTTGTATTTTTTTTGCAACACCTATAATCTATAATAAGAATTTTGAAAAGGCAATTAATGTTTTTTATATTAATGGTGTATTTTCATACGTAAATTCTTGAACAAGACCACTAAAGTGACAAAAAATTCAACAAGAAATCTAGAAACACAAATCTAGAATGAATAACATATATTTCTTAGAAGTCCCAGTAAAATATAAACATGAAATATACAAGTGATTCAATTTCCAACCAGCAAAACTATCTCACCTAATATTTTGTGGATATGAATTCTTGTGTATAATTAACAAAACTATTTGGTTCCTCATAATTTTTTCTTTCTAGAACCTCCACCCATGACTGATAGAGTGGCCTCTACCATCTTCTCATGAAAACATTTTCTTCAAAAATTGCATTCAAATGCCTTGATAGGATGATCATTGTGATAAAAATTAATACCAATAATCTCATCTTAGAACTTCCATAGAATTAACTTTTCTAGTGTTGATTAATGCATAATGATGATAGTGATTATCGAAAGTCTAAATTACAACCATAACATCATTTAGGTTTCCTTCACAATAATTGTGGTTCACAAATCTCTTAATATTATCATATTTTGTTACATCCAAACAATGAACCTCGACATAATTCTTTTGACCCTAGTATGCATTGAATGAAACAAGGAATGATGAATTTCTCATCTTCACATCTATTTTTTCATATAAAACCCATTTTGGCTAAAATTTACTCACTATAATCATAATAAAATATACCTATGGGTAATTCCTCAAGTTTACAGACATGAAAACATTTTAATTTCATCAATGTGCATTTAAAACCTCTATATGCAACTTGATTTTCACATTTCATGATATATCCACACTTTCTCCAGTATTAATTAATAAATTTTCTCATACGATTTCCCTTGCATGGCCCAAGAAAGTTTTTATCACATTATCTTTTTCTAAATGGTTTCTATAAAATAAATTCTTCAATAGAGTTTATTTGCATTGTTTAAACAATGTACCCGGGCTTATTTAATTGGGTTTAAGTTTTGTGGGCCTCTCTATATGGCTATTCATACAATAGAAGTAGTGATACATCTGTTGTCTTTGACTCAAGGAAATTCAATCACATAAAGACTCTTCACTTAATATTGAATTTTAAGGATAATCCAATTATATTTTTTCACGCGCATATGTATATGGAATTTGTAATGAAAATCAATCACCATTACTCTTGGTCAAAAGTATTCCTCGCCATCGTAAGCCAATGAAAAAGGAAAATATGAAATTTTTTAGATTGTATTTTGTGAGATGTTAATGAATTTAGTCAAGAACATAGAACAAATATTCATCCACTAATGAGAATTCCGTTTTGAGATCCTTTGATATATCATTGATCTACTGAAAGGATTTTTTCATGACTATTTCTAAGAAGAAACCAAACAGGGTGAACATGACAGTGCATTAGGCTTCATTTCCATCAACATTGGATGCATCTTAAAATCACTTAAATCTAGATGTATTGTATTGTTTTAATGTGATGATCCTTCTACTAAGAATCAATTTTCAAATTATATAAACAATCAACAAATCTTTTGAGTTTTGCATTATAGTTTGAATCTGGGGATCCAGCTCTTCGGAATACAATCTGTTGAAGACGGGCTTGACACCACACATCTACAAAAAATATAGCTTCTTAGTTTCAACTCACTTATATTCCTTGTGATAAAAATTGAATCTGCATGTTTCTGATAATAATCATCCTTAATAAGTTCCCAATTATATTTATAAAATTTGAAAAGGTCCTTTAAGACCATCATTGAAGCAATATACTGAATACCTAATGTTCCCATTTCACTAAATGGTTTGTTAGATATTTAGTTAGGTGTCATTCTCAATTAAAAGTACAATTACTAGAATAGAGAATTTGATTCTAGATATCTGTCTATTTATTTTACTTTTATTCCCAGGAAACAATATTGCATCGAAACTTGTGAAACCATAGGCTATCCTATCATGGACCCTAATTTGATGCATAGATCACAGTTACTACTTTTTGTAAATGTATGATGATATATATCTATATTATAGATTATTTCATTACGTAGGTCAAGTGTATTTTTGTTTTTTGGGAATTCCATCAAAAGAGACAAGCATCAGAAACTAACATTGACTTGTCACTTGAAATGTCAGTGAGAATGAAATAGGCTTGGATCAAGGATCCCTTATATTAAAAATTAGAAAACAAAAAGCTAAAGAAAAAAAGGTGGTTAGACATTGCAACTTTTCCCAAATTCAAAGAAAAATCCACAAGACATCATAGAGAGAAACATCACATGTCATAATCATGTCCATTACTAGTTTCATAATCTGCATACCAATTGGAATCATATCACTAGGAGCTGAACATATTAGACTATTTTATCTTCCCCTGTCCCTATGGTAGAGTAGTCGATCTGTTACTCCTAGTGGGATTTAACTTCGAGTAGTAATTCCTTGATCGGAAATTTTTATTTGGCATAGATGGGAAAACCTCATCATCATTCATCATTCCTTTAGAAGATGCATACCTATAAGAAGTACTATTTGAATTATCATTTACATCCTCTCTACCTTTATTTAGATCAGATTTATCTCTCCAATTACCAATGACTCCAGAGTTATTCATTACATCCTGGATATATTTATGATAGTCAATACATTGTTGCATTTGTGCATGCTTATGCAGAAAATCCTCCTGATTCTCAGTATTGACCTGCCCAGACATGTCAAGTGGAACCCCATTCTGAGGGGAAACAGCCTCCCCAACATGGATGTAAGCATCAACTACCCTATGTGACCAGCATTCAAGCACTCATCCTGATTACGAGGCCTGCCTTGTGTGCCAGCTTGATTAAGACTTGGCAATCAGAAGCATCCAGAAGAGGCTACTCATGTAAGTGCAAGCCAGACCTCCCAGGTGAAGCTTTAGTCCCACCCTATCCTGATGGACTACCCATCCCATGCTCTAGATTAACAGAGGCATCAACATTGTATTGAAAATGCAGACCAACAACCTCTTCCAACAATTATCGTGACAGATAAATAGAAACTGGTTCACTTCTATGCTCAGTATCCTAATTTCCTTAGAGGGTTGCAATGGAAATGGATCATACACCTCAATAATCTACTACTTTGAACTTTCTTGACGTTTCACAGGAAAAATCTTTCCAGACTCCCTAGAAAACTGACAAGTCTGAAAAAATTCAACCATCTTCTCTCATACTAAAACATCAACATCATGACCCTTTCCTCACTCCTTCCCAAACACAGGCCCCTAGGCAGTATGATCCAGTCCCCGGCCACTATCCACAACACCTGAAGTACCATTACCCCGAGCTAACAAAGCAGCATCAGTTGCAGCTCCATGGCCCTATGAACCATTCACATTACTCTGCTCCTCTTCTATTCCAACCATAGCCAAACAAATATTTCCAATAATCTTTTTCTTTCGCGACATCCTTTTACAAAGCCTTTCAGCACGACCCTTTATAGAACAAAATTGCCACAACCCGACCCTACTTGGGCTCGAGCCGCAACTACCCCAAGACTGCCTCCATAGGCCAGGGGCTAGCGACCAGCACCGAATGCAAAACAACTAGAATAGGCCTTTTCCTAAGTACCTATACACACACAAGTAGCACAATCAAAGAAAAAGTGCATAGTAAAATAAAAGACAAGCAGAGTAAAGTGAAACTTCTATAAACAAACAACAATGTGAATCGACCTCAAAATGTACAAAGAAAGAGTTGAAGGTAAACTAAAAAGAAAAAGGGCATAACACGCGTCCAACTAGAAAAGCACCACAACCCGTAAACAGGTAAACAAAATAATTATAGCTAGAAGGGTCCCCCACCTAGAACCCGACTCCGACCACTGCGCACAGTCCAAGCTCCCGAACTCCTAAGCCCCGCTGAAGTCACGACCAAACTGTTCTTTGTCTGCAAGGGCACACCAAGTGCGGGAAAATCCCAAGTAGGGGTGAGTATAAAAATACTCAGTAGGATACCCTGAAGGCTCGAGGGAGCAATAAAGGAGGTACTGAAGGGTGAGAAGTAGGGAGAATAGGGAAAAGTAAAGGGGGTACAACCGAGAGTGCAGTAAAGAGTACAGTAAAGAGTCCATCTCAACCCAACAAGAGGAATTAAGTAGACTCATCCAAACACAATGAGATGGAAATTGTGAGAATATTAACTTATCATCGAGTATTCGCTACCTATAGCGGGAGAATAGACTCGTCCATCTACGAGAAGCTAGACACCGAAGGCACGTGGCATACCCAGTGGGTCTTCTTCTCTCCTGGAGGGAGAGTAACCATGCCCAATAAGAGCGTACATGAAAAACTGAACCACTCTAAATACTCTTCGGTAGTGTTTATGAATGAGTAGGTTTTCTTATTGATGTTCTACCACTAAATATCTACAGAACTCATGAGGATCATGAAGGAACGACTCATGCTGAAGGAGTTATTAGACATTTTTTTGTTACTTTTAATAATTATGCTTTTATGAAACAAGAATCTAATGGTAGGGCTATTAGTGAAAGCATTATATGGCCATTTTCAATCACATCTGATAATTCTTCCCACACACAACATGATCATGATGACACTCATTGCATGGTTATGGTGCCAACTTCCAATACATTTTGTGTCCTTGTCACAATAGGGGTTTCAGCTATGGAGGTGCCGGATATAATTCATAAAAAGGCCATCCATCCTAGTGAGGGAAATAATAAATGTTGATTAGAGTAATCATGAAGAGTAACCCCCCAGGATAATCATGATATCAATGAGACTACTACACAAGAGGTGGCTCAACAAACCATTCATGTGGGGTTTGTGGATGATAAGAATCAAATTCCAATGGAGATGATCATTGCTGAATTAGAGAGGGTTGAACTAGGAGATCCTTGGAAACATGTTAACTAACAGAAATTGGGATGTCACCAAAAAATCTTGGATGAGGATGTGGTCATGATGATTGGGATGCTATGAGGGAGGAAAGGCAAATAGAGGGTCTTGATTCAAATGACACTAACATTAAAATCCTACTTCCTCAAGTGGAAGGCTTAGAAGAGTGTTATTCTATGGGTCACAACAATGGACATGGTTGAGAGATTGATTAGAACAACTTGTGGAATGAATAATGAAGAATTAGGATTATGATTAGGAAAAAACTTGGTCTTGATGGTCCTTGGTGAGGGTGGGGATTCTTTGTCTGACCCCATCATTTTATTTCCCAATTTTAATGTTTATCTATTTTAATAATAGAAGATTTGTCCCTAACATTTTTATTATTATTATTATTTATCTCGTTAACAGATGCTACAAATTATATAATTTCATTATTCACATTAACATATATATCAAACTTATATATATATATATACATTAATTTCACATACAAAAATATATACATAATTAATGAAATATTATGTAGAAACATACACACCGAATATTTATTTAATTTTTTCAATATTAACTTTTATTTTAGATTTTCAATTAGTATCATAATATATTTAAAATATTATGTTTCTAATCAGTAAATTTTTTTTATGTATTTTTTATATTATTCCTTTTAGTATTATGCAGTCATTTCTAATTTTCTTCTACATTAATTATTTTATAATTTTTATTTATAAATATATATTTAATATTTTTTAATATTATCAATATGTATTCATCTACATTTCAATATATATCCATATTTTAATATTTAAATATTTTTTATAATTAATAAAACATATCAATTTTTTAAAATATTATTAAAGTTTACTCATTTTTAATTATTCAATTTCACTAATTTTTCACATCCATGCATTTAAGATTATATGTTCATATATAATGGTAAAATATATATTTTGAAATATATATTTATAAATAAACATATTTATAATTTTTTATTTACAATATTTATCAAATTATATATTAATAATTATAAATAAATAAATACAATTTTCATTAAAAAGTATTTAGATAATAATAAAATTATAATTAATATATTTAAATAATGAATATATTTACTATAATTGTATATATTTATTAAATATATATATATATAACTATATAAATATATCTATTATTATATACAAATATTTATAAATATATTCATAAATATATATATTTATAATTATAATTATAAATACATATCTATAATTATATTTATAAATACATATTTTCAAAACTTTTTATATATTTGAAATTATATAAATGTATATTTATTTATTTATTTATAATTATATAAATTTAATTTTTCAAGTATATTTATAAAATTAATTATATATATCCTTAAAAGCACAATGAAATCACTAATAAAATATATCGTTATCACTGTTAATACATTAGCATTAATAAAGTGGAATTTCATGAGTGGTTATTATTTTTTAACTGATAAAACCCCTCTTTATCATATTTTTTTGAATTACTGATATAAAACATCCAGATATTTTAAATATAAACCTAATGAATGCATTGTTGAGTGGGTCAAATTAGTTATCTAATTTTTCTACAATTTCTATAGCATAGTAGGAACCCTATGTCATCTCTCAATATAGCCTTAGATCATTAATTTTAAAATAAGATTAGGATTATGATAAATATAAATGAGATAATAAAAAATAGGGATTTTGTTAATTTAAGATGAACAAATATAAATTTAAACAATACAAGAAATGATAAATTTACATATTTGATTAAGCGTGATCAACCTGGGGAAATATTATGATACTCATCCTTCATTGCTTCAAGTGATAGAGTTTCAATATTTTAATCGTTTGTTTAATACACATGGGACCATAACTCGTCTGTCTTTATATTAGGATAGCTCCTAGGGTTCATTCAAAACCCAAAATTATTCACCGGTTACCGTCAATGATTTGGTGATTTGTGTTTGACTTCATAACCGAAACTCATTATGAAACACATGACTAACCTGATATGTTTTCCAAGTTTATATGTTATTTATTTTTGATATCAAGATATAAATTTTCATTACCTTTATAGTGTTTATGAGAGTTCAATTGACTAATATGAACCACACAAACACCAAAATTAAAAGAGCGAAGAAGAAACAATGAATGGTGTGTGAAAAATCACATGAATGGGTACCCCCATACATGATCATATGAGTTGTGAATGAAATATTAATTCATAAAACAATTATATAAGAAGTCAGTGTAATGAAATTAAAAAAAATCTTTAATTAAAATGATCATTCAAATATTAAAAACATGAAGCTCGAGGTTTAAATCACATCCCCCTAGTGATCATAAGGTGTTTAGAACTCCATTGAAAGAGAAGAATCCATAGATGCTGAAGTATCACATACCATGTCATCTAGAGCTAATATGAATGGATAGCAGACTTTTTTTTGGTTCTAAAATTGCAGAACCTTGCATCTTTGCGGAACATCCAAATGGGGTCCCTAAGGTGCCAATTTATAATAAAAGTTGAAAGTGGGTTTGGGCACCCCGATTTCGAAAATATACTTTTACCATGGTTATGAGTGGATAAAAAGACATATATCAATTTGAAGACTAAAAAAAATTGTTCAAAAGCTCTTTAATATCTTCAAAAAAATTATAATCATTTGGATGCATACATTTCAAGATATTGACGAAATATAGAACACCACTTTTGACATTGTGCATATCTAATTCCCTGGACTGCTTGGATATTATGGGACTATTAATGGATGAATATTAATTTGGTTCATTAGTAAGTGTTATAGCCCACCGAATTAAGGATCATCCCAAAAATTCTCATCCCATTTGGATACAAAGATTTTGTGGAACATGAAAAACATTGGACAGGTGTTCATGGGTTTCCCTGCAATATGGCCCATTTTTCTTCAACATCATTTTGAATTCTCCAAATAACATCCATATTCAATGAAAACATCAAAACATGTTTAATTCCCTATTTTAACAATATTTAAAATTAAAATATTGTATCAAACATGATGTAAAATTTATTATGATAATTTGAATTTACAATAAAAAATCAGTTTAATTTTGTGGTATAATGTCGGAAATGAAAAGTGAATTGATACATGATCACCTAACTGAACCGATATCTGCTGTGATGTTCAAACTATCACAAAATTTTAGTGTCACCACCACCGTTACCCATTGACCTTCTCTCGGTTGGATAAACACTATCAAATTTATGGTTTTTTACTATTTCTTATCCACCCTCCTTTATCAGTGTCGTCTGTCACCTCTCTCTTACATACCTGGTCCAAACCAATTTCTTTCCTACTTTCTGCTGCCTCACCTCATATACATCATTTTCTTCTTCCTGGGCCAACCACCCACCATATCAAAGAATCCATTTTTCAACCACCCATTCCCCATCTTACACTTCCATATCCAACAGATGCCACAACTCTGCCCCTTTCCCTTCCTGACTGGTTCTCTAGTGGTAATGGTTAAACATATATTTCTTCATCCAAATGAATTCAAATTTTTTTTATTTTTTATTTTATTTATATATTTCATTTAATATTTTATGTGAACTCTAATTTTATATAATTCAATATTTTTATTCTATACCAATATACTATTTAAAATATATTCATATTATAAATCAATTATGTGATTTACCATGTGAAATGTAATATATATTTTTGTAATATAATTTTATTGAAAATTAATAATATGTAAACTACATTGATGTGGTTTCATTAATAATTATTTATGTGTTGTTGTGTGATTTTTTTATATTATGAATAATATTTTTATATATTTTTGTTGATCCCATGTTGCATTTGTTGTTAATTAGTCAATATGTAGATGATATAATTTGATGATTGATGTAGTGTTCTTTAATCATTAATGTCATGTTCATAAGAGTCTATATTTTGCGTTAAATAGGTGGAATTACATTGAAAAAGGTATTTGTGTGATGTGAAGAAGATGAAACAATGTTGAAGAAGATTTGATGTTCATGAAAGTATTGATTTTCATGTAGAGGAATAATGAAGTGGATGGAAAAGTGATATATGTGGCTTGGAATTTGAGAAATATATATTGTTTTTTATTAATGATTGGTTAAATCATTCTGAGAATTTACTAAAAGTACATGCCTTCGTCTCACTGAGAGATACGTGTGCAGTAGCCAATAATGAGGAGGAAAATTGTTCATCCTCTTGCTAAGAAAATTTAACAAGGGTGCACACAAGGGAGCACAAGAGAGGAGAGGAGATGCCACATGCAGGGTTTCATGATAGCATGGACAACTAGAATGGGTAGGTTCCATGGGTGGTTCATGATTTCTAGATAATAGTGGCACACAACACCTAGACGCATCTGAAGACTGATATGGGATGTGGGAAGTGCATTTATTGTTCACCCACCTTAAAAACGGACATAAATAACGTGGGTTGTCCAATCCTACTGATTGGGACCATCGAATCTCCCACGTAGTGAGCATTCAAAATAAAAATTCTTATTCTCTTCTACTATCTCTACAGAATTTTCACAACCATAGGATCAATGTTGGGCTCGGGACATCCGTCCATCTCCAGTGATCACCTCATGTAAACGAGACTCCTCAAACCGAACCAAAGCCATGCATGAAATCTCCGTCTTGCATGCATATGAGAATGAATCGAAGACACTCTTTAGATTAATTCAAATTCATTTGGAGGATATGCTTTGAAATTTGATCCATGGATGTGTTTAAGATTCTCCAAATATGAAGCATGTGATAATTACATGCATGTGAGGATTTCATCATTAGGAATAAACCAACTCATAATGATTCTGAGATATACCAAACACCTCGGTATTTAAGAATGTCGTGATTCAGCAGTGGAGGGTCAAAGTGGCATGAAATTATCATGGTGTCCAAGTCGTCATATGATGATGTAGGTATTGAAATGTGGTTTTAAAGAAGGTTTTTAATACTACATTAATAGGTTGTTTTCTACGTTATTGAAAGTAGAGGTATTTTTTATTCATGTGAAAAACAAAAATCCTTTTACCACGAGTATTGCATGAGTTACGTGATGAGAAGCACTAGTCTTTAGTAATTAAATATGAGAATGAAAATAGTGGCCGTTGGAGTGAATAAAAGAATAAAAATCCAAGTCCATTAGTTTTATAAAGTTAAGAGTTCACTGCCTCGGTGTTTTATACCACTTGAGTTGATGTATTGTTTACTGCATGATAAATAGAAAAGGAAACATGGACATTGAGTAATTGTTGCATGCATTAGAAGGAGGGGTTTTTTGAATGGGTTTTACAATTTTTTTAATGGAATAGGGTTCCAAATTTTTTTAAAATGGGACCCAAGATGCGTGAACCATGTTCATGAATCTACTATCCAACGAACATGAATAAATGAGGGTCACTCATATATCTCTGCCACCAATGATGTGTAAGCCTTATTCATGCAACCTTCATGATGTGCATTATGAATTCGTGAATGAGGTCCTTGCATCTATCCTCTGTGTTTCTATAATAGGATAACCCCCTCTAAAATCTCATTCTTGTTATCTGACATTTGTTTCTAAGCCCTACAAAATATCTTTCTTAATAAATATTTGATTCTTTTAAGAACGAAAAATTACTATTTAAAATTTTATTTGTTTTATTGTGTTTATTAATATTATTTATTTTAATTATGATGTGTATAAATTATTATTTATTTGTACAGTTTATTTATTTAAATTCTGTTGATGATTGTATGAATGTTTAAATTATTTTCTTTTGTATGATTTAATTTTTTTTATGAGTTAATGTTTTTTGTATGAATTCATACCAAATTTTATTAAAATTAAAATATTTTATTTCTAAAAGTTAACTTATATATAAGGAAATATAAATTTTTTAAAAAAATGTATATATTTTTAATATAAATGGATACTTTAACATATTTTTATATATATGAAATATGATAATTTTAAAGTAATATTAAATAAAATTATAATATTTTATAAACTAGATATATCAATTATTAAAAATATTGTATTTATATTATGTTATATATTTAAATTTATTAATAAATATATTGAAAATTATCTTTATTAATGGTATAAAAATAGTTTTCTATAAAAAAAATTTAAATTATATAAACAGTAAATAATTATTATTTCAAGCAATGAAATATGATATAAATTTAAAAAAATATTTTAAAATATATAAATGAAAAAAATATTATATATATGTACTTTTATTAAATTGAAAATAACATGGGTTTATATTATTTGAATAGTTTTTATGTAAGTGTATATTATATTGCTTTTATTTAAAAGTAATATAAATTTTAATTAGTAAGTTCAAATAATATTAAGTATAAATAAATATTCTTTTATGTATGAAAGTATGAAATATCATTACTTATTTTTTAGAAGTTTGTTGAACAACAACACATTATATATATATATATATATATAATTTTATAAAATTGTAAATAACAAAACTATTCCATATTGTAACGATTTTTACGTAAGTGTAAATTATATTAGTTTGAAATAAAATTATTAAATGTTATTATTAAATATATATATATTTACATACAAATTGATATGTTAAATTTTTGGAAGATAGTTGTAGATATTTAATATATATTTCATTTAGTAATATATAATGACATATAACATAAAGAACATAATATTTATATCAAAAAACATGTATGGAGTATTAGATAATGACTGATCGTGAGATGACCGACCAATCTATAGTGGAAATTACATGTCTTTTTTTGCATGTGGTTATATAATTTGTAATAATTTCATTTTTGTTTTCGCATTGATGAGCTACGAGTAATATCTCACTATGTTTGTAAGGACATGCATGTATGCTTAAAAAAAGTATGTATTTCATACCCCCAGACTCTCTCACATGCATATGAGTAAATTTTTAATTAAATGGTGATTGACAAGAGGTGTCCCCAAAGAGGCAACCCCAAAGAGGAATTCTTGAAGAGGCATCCCTCACGATCCATTTGAGAACATGTGTTCGACATGAGGTGTTTTTTTTTGAAAGGAGACTGGTGGTTAATGAAATTGTTAATAATAGAGACACCAAGATTCCACCCACAGGTTTTGGTTAGTTTATGAGTTAATGATAAAATAATCAATAGTAAGTCTCAAAATAAATTCATGGTTATTTATTCATAAGTAATATAAATTTATGAAATATTTGATAAGTGGTATAAAAATATATAACGTTATATAAAATTTTCATTGTTAATAATATCAAAATCAAAATACCACAACAATGCTAAACCAATACAATGAAAAAATTTTAAGATGTAGTCAAATATTCAATCATAACCAATTTAAATAATTTAGAATTTTTATGAGGTATATAATATATTATTAATTATTTTTTTTTCTAGGTAATATTGTCTGTACAAATTTATTGCAACAATAAGATAATTTATTCCATGAAGGGTAGTAGCTATAGTTTTTCAATTACACGAGTGGAAAATCTTCATGGTTGTCTTACATTGGATGAAATTCAATATAAGATTCATATTTGGTAAAAACTAGGGTCAAATCAATCCATTAATTTAGTAACATACCAACATCTGCAACATCCAGATCATTTCCGGCTCATCGAGTACCCTCTGGTCGATGATGTGGATTAGATGGATGCATCTTCATTATTTAGATAGTAGTGTGATAATGGTTTGATGGAGTTGTATGTGGTTATTTATGATATAGATGTGGTGAACTCCCCTACTACAGAACTATTTTTCACGATCTCTATAAATGTTGTCCATTTACATTAGTCTTTTCCATTACCTCCTTCTCACATGATTCCTTTGATAGAAACAAAATTATGAAGATGATGATTAGAATTTGGAAGGAATTTTAGTTGTATTTCCTATGTGGACTACTAATATATTGAGTGAATGTTTATCTGAGGATGTAGAATATTTTGATTCATCAGGAGAAGATGTGGTTGATGGTGATGTACGGAATGAACCTTATGAGGTTCCTTTGAGAGACAAGATTCCATAGTAGGGTGATTTGTGGAATGAACCTTTTGAGGTTCCTATGAGAGACATACATCCATGGCACCCACCAGTTAGTGGTAATCGTCCTTTAGTATTGAGTTCCTTAGTTGAAAGAATGTTGCATGGACAAAATTTTTATTGGGATTCCATTACAACAACTTTTGAATTTCATGGTATTTTATGTTATCGATCTGCATAAAATGATTACTCTATCTATATTGGGTAGGAGTTTGAATGTAAAATTTCCCTTAAAAATGTGATAAAGTAGTACCACATAGAGATGCATTTCATATTTGTGGTTGATGAGTCAGAGAAGAAAAAATATATCATTCATTGTGAAAAATATGGGGCAGAATGTAAATTTCGATTAAAGGAAATATAATATAACATTTTTTCATGTTGGAAGATAACCAAATTAGAAGGCCCACACATTTTTGAGAATCCAAACTTGTCACATGATCACTCGTCACCAGATATAGAGATTATATCAATTGTTATTTTTAAGACGATATTGCCTATCATGATGTTCCTATTTCCCATATTCAGAAAAGAATACAACAGTTCTGTAACTATAATATATCCTAAAACAATTCATGGATTGTCAAATAGAAAGCAATTGTAAAAGTGCATTGTGATTGGGATGAATCCAATGCAATGTTTCCCCAACATATGCAATTATTGTCTCACAAAAATCATATTTTTTATCAGTAGGATGTTATTGAGTATGTTTCCCCCAATCCCTGAGTAGATCGATCAAAGGAGAAGTTCAATAGGATTTTTTAGCATTCAAGAAATCCATTGTTGCATTTCCCTGTTGTAAATTCAGGTCGATGAATCATTAATTAATGGTAAGTATATAGTTGTTCTACTTGTTACTGCCACACAAGATGGTAATCATGATCTTATTCCACTTTCATTTTCTATTATTGAAATAGAGAATTTTGAATGATGGAGCTGGTTTTTGGCATGTGTGTGCACTCATGTCACACAAAACCAGGGCGCCTCATTAATATCTAATCACCATCAGGCAATTATTGAGGCTGTAAATAGTGACGAGGTTTCATGGATTGAGTTGAAAGCTTATCATCAATATTTCATTCAGTATATTTCAAGTGTTGTCCATAATCATTTTATAGACAAGTCAACAAATAAGGTGATCCTCACGTTAGGTATGCCTTTCTAAACATAAATTTTATTTAATGAAAATCTAATATCCTTTTTAATACATTATCATTCAGTGGATTCAGAATATGATCCCCAAAAAAAATATTAGATCAACGTTTTTATGAGATTTGATGGTCAAATGATGTTTTTTTTTAATATATGAAGCATATTTCGAAGGAAAAATGTCCATTTTCAAATGATGGTAGTCAAAGATATGAACATATGACCACAAATATAGTGGAGTTCATAAATGGGGTCCTCAAGGGTGTTTGAAAGATCCCAATCCTAGGGTTAATTTAAGAGGATTTTTATAGATGTGTGCACTATGTTGTTTAATGGTCCCAAAAGTCCTATGAGCGGATAGAAAATGGTATTCATTTTACTCAGCATTTCCAAAGTGTTATTGATCAGATAGTAAATGAGGCTTCGAGATGGAGTTTTGTAGACTATGATAGAGAAAATAAGATCTTTTAGGAAAGGGTGTTCTTCGACCTGGCTACATGCAGTAGAGGTTGAGTGCTTTTGGTGATGTTGGATAACAAGTACTATGATTGAGAAAACATTAAAGAATTGATATATCCATGTGCTCATGTTATTACAGCTTGTACATCACTTTATATATAACATGATCTATATGTTGACCTGGTGTATCTCATGAGAACTTTGTTTATCTATTATAGTGCAACTTGGATACCTATTAGTAATTTCATTCTATCACATTATTAGCGGATTTGTAGACTATTTTCCCTGATATTTCATGGATTCATAAGTTTTTTTTGTTATCATTTATGTTTTTTGTTACATTTTTTATTTTTTTTAATTATTCGATTCATACTAATAGGTTTTGGCCCCAAGGGAGACTAAAGTACAATGAAATTATAAATGAGATGGATTGGACTTGACAGTGATGAGTGGGACGACGATGTAGTATTTGTCCCGCAGAAGGATGTACATTTAAGAGATGTATCGAAGTGGTAGGACATAGGTCCACATCCCAACATCCATGATTGAGTTTTTGTATTTTATCATCAGTTTTTATATTATATTTCGTATGTGGATGTTTCAGTAATTATTCTTTTTATTTTTGACAAGCTACATTTCTTATATGTTTCAATTTTGGTTTGGCTAATTTCTGGATTCTAACTTAAAGAGATTTTTAATAGTATAACTATTAAAAAAATAAATATACAACAAACATGAATATTTCATGCTTCCACATGATCAATGTGGGTTTCTCATTACTTCTTAATTATATAAAAAAAATATATTATACTTTATTTGAGATCAATAAAACAATAAATTCCTAACCGAAACCAACAACACCTCCCTCATATATTTTCTATCTTATTTTCCTTGTTAGTATTTTTTGTAATAAAAGTATAATTTTATTTTGAAATCAGTATAAAAATGTAACAATGATATCACTTATGAAAATGTAAGATTTTTTATTTCTCACATCCTAGCATACTCAAGTATCACGACTGGTTTTAGAGGGATGTGCTATGCCTCCTTTGAGTTTCTATAGATCTCATCATTTCCATCAAACTACACCACTTCCCACTAAAATCCCACATCTTCTTCATGTTGGATTATATGGTGTAGCGGTGTGTGACTTTACCATTATCAATCATTAGCTATTTTCTTCTCTTTTAGAGAGATGGAGGCCAGAGTCACATATGTTAAATTTTAGAGAGGGGAGATGACCATTACACTGCAGGATGTGTCCATTATGTTCAGTCTCCCCATCGATGGTGCAACATTGACAAGCTGGGTTAGAGCTGATTGGTATGATATTGTTCATCAATTACTCAGCATAGATGGTCATGATGATGGAAGGTCCATCTTCGATGGTAGATTATTCATAGCTTGGTTAGACTATCAATTCTCACATCTAGTAGATGATTATGAAGATATCTTAATGTTGTGATTTTCATGTGAACATATTTTGAAGATGATTGGTTGCACATTTTTTGTTGATCACTCGACTAATTTTGTATATCTACTCTATTTACCTCTTTTAGAGGATTTGGACTAGGAAGGCCAATATTGATGGGGGTCAGCTTATCTAGCATATAAAAATATGGTTCTATGAAATGAATCTCCCATTGATAAGATGCAGATCACATGATGCATTATTCTTCCACAGATGGGGGTATGTCGGCACATCCCTCAATTATCTCTACATGTATGTGTACTATTGCCTACAGATATTTTAGTAGAGGCTTGTTGGGGATGATGGTCTATTATTCCTTCCTTATAATGTCTAACTTATTTGTATATATTTTTATTATGAAATGTCACAATAACAATGTTTTCTACAAGTGGAGACATGCACATTGATATTCAGATTATTCAATACACAACATCCACTCCTACGAACTTATGTTGGACAACCATTGATGAGAAGATGTAAATAAATATTATTTATATTGTTAAATTTAAATTCTACACTATACCTGTCTTCATTTATAAAATGATTATTCATTTTTATTTTAGATTACAGAGATTCCTTATACCGATGATATCATCCAGAGTCTCCCACAATATTGTTCAGAAATGCATTCTACCAGCTCCTGCGTAGTTCCATTTATTCATTTTCATAGAGTCAAGTGGCATCATAATGAGATTTATGAGGCAGTTAGGGTTTCTTCAGCCTATTCCTAACCCATCCAGTAAGTTAGCTTCACTTCATTCCCTAAATATTTCATGAAATAGAGACTTTGATTGGAGGAGATACCATGCCACATATATTGAACTATCGGATAGACGACAAGAGTTCCGATTTTGAGGGTTGGGTACAGTATCTTTTCATTTGTGCGATCACCTGGATTATGTGCCTCAGTACTACAGGTCCCCAGTCTGATTTCTGGCATGACACAGACTTGTGTTTCATGAGATAGTATAAAATATTCATTCCACTTTTAAATTTATTCTTTATTAAAATTTACTTATAAATTGAATTTTTTTCATAGGATATGCATATCAGTCATCTACGTCACTTTTATGATCTAGTAGATAGAGGAACATTTGACCAGAAATTTTTTCATATCACTTTGATATAGTTTATTCTTTTGATGAATGAGATTTATCATGGAATTTTCTTTGATCCATAAGATTATGATGATGCTTCAGGGTATTTTGAACATCAAATAGAGGTATCGGGAGGTGAAAACCCTATTATGGATGTTGATATTCCACAGGTGGAAGAAATTCATCAGATGTTGTTGTTCCACCGGAGGAGGGTGTTCATCACGATTAGTCAAATTCCCCTCTAGAATCATAGTCCCAGCCAAAGGAAGACATAGACATTGACCGGGTTTAGATAGATTCATTATTACTCCCTACTATGTATACATCTGCATCACAATAATCATCTTCTTCACATGTTGATTATAGTTCCAGTTATCATCCACTATCCATAGAGGCAGGACATGGTACAGTTGTTGAGACTATACATCCACCGCCCATCACATAGGAGGATATGGATGTAATGTCGATGCTGATATATAGGAGCACCATACACCAAAGGAAAAAATCGAACCTGAATGGTGTAAAGGCCTTATTTTATTATTTATTTTTGATAACCCCCCATTCAAGGATAAGGGGGAACCCTTACAAGGACCATAGGCTTAGTGATTACATTTCTCATAGGCTTGAAGTCATTACAGAACCCTAACAAGCCCTGTTAGTAGAGACATAACTGTACACATCATGGATACATACAGTATACTCTTGACAATGGGACAGAGGGTTATTAATACCATAATTATAGATTAGGTTGATATTATATTTATGATACATGTTGTATGGGTCTTACTGTTCTAATTTATAGAGTCTTGCCCATTTTTTTAATAAGTTCCTTACTATTATCATATTAAGTACAAAAATTAATAATTTCACTTTTTATATTCATAATAATATATAATATAAATATATAAATATGTATAATAAATAATATTCATAAATTAATTAATAAATATTAATAATATTCCTTATAAAAGATCATGGAACAAGAATCATTTTTAACAAAAAATGTTTCATGAAGAAGAACATAAATGAATAATGGATTTGTTTGAAGAGTAGGTGATTATGATATAAGATCAGTAGAACGACAATATTATATGTATGAAATTACATGTTTATTGGACCAATTTTGAGAAGATACATATTCAGAATTTATAAAATAAGGAAAAAATTTCTACTTGTTCTCAATTTTCACTAGAGGATTTTATGGTTACAAAACATCTAATAAATGATAAAATTGTGAAAGGACAAGGTGTTTTTCACCACCCTTGGAAAATAGTGGACTCATTAAATATAATATGATAAAAAATATATATTATATATATATATAATGTTAACATTACTTATATATATTTTATTAATATCGATAACGCATGTTTAAAAAACATTAATGTTTTTTGTCTACAAAAATACATATATAAACATATTTTAATAAAGTAAAAATTTGTCATATATTCCAATTTTATATATGAAATAAACATATTGGTATGTGTGCATGTTTCTTTTTAGCTTTGTATTTCCCCTCTCCTAATATTTTGTAAGATACACATATAGTCATATATGGTATGTGTAGCTGAAAAAAAATAAAAGAATAAGGATTAAAAAATTTATTATTAATCAAGTAATAGATACTATTATATAACTAGAATAAAACATCTTTTATCAATTTTGAATTGTGATTAGATAAAAATATTCAATCACAAAAAAAATTCTGAGTTCATGATCAATAGTCCTATAAAGAACATGATTTAATCTTTATATTTATCAGTTAAATGATATTTAATCAATAACGTGGAAGAAGAAAAATCATTAACTATGTCATTTTACTATCCTTTCCATCACTCTTGTAGGTTTTACATGGATTCCTTTCCTCTAAATGATCTTAATCTAAGTCCTCCAGAATTGTTTCCCTCCATATCCTCCCCACCCTGATTCCCTTAGCATCTGAACATCTATTTACCATCATCTATGAATGCTAATAAGGAAAAAAATCTCAAAGTAAAAAACATAAATGTGAATAGATCCCTTATATTGATATATTATACATATTTATGATTTTAAAATTATAATGTAATTATATTTTAATAATATTTATAATTAATAATGTTTTTTTAATTAAACATTCTAGAGGAAGTTTGAATGGGGTTTATGGTTCATTCCTAAAATTCTCATAGGAAGTGTGAACCATGTTCATGCTTTGTGGTGGGAGGAGATTCCAAAACTGGGTTCACGCATCTTGGGTCACATTTAAAAAAATCATAACACGTTCACATTTTAAAAAAATCGTAAAACCCAAAAAAATCCCGGAGATGAATTCCAACTAGGATGATCTGCGTCATAATCAAATATATGTGAGAAAATGAGGATACCATATTGGGTATTTATTTTATTATGATACAATACACCCCACAGGTTTTCATATTTACATAAGAAGACACACTTCCTTCTTGTGTATGGTGCATTACATGAATATAAATATGAAACACCATTTCTGAGGTATTCAATGATGATAGATAAATACCCAAAAAATAATAGGTTATCTAAAATGATAACTATAATACCTTAGAGTCTTAATGTATTTATATTTATAATGAGGATTTAAATTAAGAATTTTAATCATGCAATTTATTGAGACCCCGTGCACTACTTTTTTTTATAAATATGTGCCTACAGGTGATGATAAATGTACACAACAATTTCAATATCAATTGAGACTCCTGGAATCCTTTGTTTCATATTAATTTTGAGAGTGATACAAATAGGGTAATTCTTTAAGAAGCTGATCACATGATCTTGGGCATTTAAAAAGATGTTACAAGACCAGTATCACTAAAGTTCTGGAAGAATTACATAAGGAAGGTGAAACATGCTTTCATATGAGAAAATATTATCTTGAAGAAATAGAAGGATTCCATTATACAAAACTAGATATTTTTGGACGATATCTCCACTTGGAGGAGTCGGTATATACAACACTAGTTGGATACGAATCTAAATATCTCATTTGGAGATGGTATACAGTAATCAATTGTTATAAGATATTACACTATTATGAATTGTGGAGGATTACATATACTTGTAATCACATTTCATTACTAGTGTAGAGTCCATGTTGGTAAATCTAACAAACATGATAACGACGTTTTCACCCATTCCATCAGTGTAAATCCTTGTAAAAATATTTTATCCCTTTTAGTGATTTTAATTCCACACATACCGAAGAAGCGATACTTTTAAGAATGATACATTGAGATCTTAAACAATCATAGTGGTTGATTTAAAAAAAAATTTAAATTTTAAAAATTACATCATTGATTCACCCCTCCCCTTATTAGTGATATATTTGAACTAGGTATCTTCATGTTGTATCAAAATATAAGGTTCCCTATATAATGATCCAACCTTTACTAAATAAAAAATGATGTTGAATTTAAATTCAGTCAAAAATAGAGTAATTCCATTCTTAGATGGAAATAACTATAATGGATGGAAGAATCAAATGCTTCCATATCTACATTCACAAAGCCAAGAAGTTAGTGATGTTGTAGCAGTTGGTTTCATTTCCCATGGAATTGATTATCCCATGTAATATGCCAATATACGAAATAAGAAAGTTTATAGGAAATATAATTCTTTTGAAATTGCACAAGAGAACCCACACCCTTAAAAAAACCAATGAGCCACTCAAGAGACCATGGTATTTAGGAAAACACGATTTTAAAGACACCATCATAATTGGAGGGAACATCTATGTGTGCACCTATTGTACCCATGGATATGCCAACATCAAATGGAACACCAAAATCCATGAAGGGAGTTTAAAACCATTCTTGTAAAATCATCACTTATATTGAAACAAAAACCAACCACTCACATTTTATAAAGAACACATCCACCACCTCTTTTCCCTAAAACCCATTCCAAGACCATTCAACCCACATATCAAGCCACACTACTAACAAATTACACACACACAACCATGTTCACAACCAAATAAACAAAAATTTAACAACCTGAGGCCAAATAATTTCATAAAAGAGAGAATTACTCTTTAATGAAAAATTAATTTCAAATTAAGAACCATATGAGCATTAAACATAAAAATTTCAACCAAATCAGTTTAGAAAAGTATTTTTAACAAAATAAATCTACAAAAAAACCTTCACATACATATATACTTGGGTATATTATAGGTTTGAATAAAATTAAAAAATCCATTTAAAACATTCATGTTCGAATGGATCATTCTAGAAAGTAAATGTTGGAATTGCAGTACTCATATCAAGTGCCAATAGAATAAAAATTAAAGGAGAGGGAGATCGAAGCCCCATGAGCAATCTGAACACCCTAAAGCCATGAAAAAATGATGTAAACAAAATCCATAGGTATTTGGGTCCAGATAAAGAAATAAAACCCCAATGGAAAGCAAGAAAATGTGAAGAGGAAGAGAATGAGAAGGAAAATGATACAAAAAACCTAAATCTCACCATGAATCTAAAGGAGAAGAAATATCGGATGACTGAGATAATGAGAGGATGGATAGAGAAAACCCCATGGTGCACAAAATTGAGATGGAGTATGAGGAACCTGAGTTAGGGTAAAAGAGTAGAGAGAGTGAAATAAAAAAGGGGATTTTTAATGACCTAGAAGTACCACATAGTTTGGTGGCACGATTTTCCAAACCATGCGGTAAGCAAGTAGGACTCGTTGACTATGGAAAAACCGTTTCACACATACATGAGAACTATCTCATGACCGTGCAAAGGATGTTCAGTCATTTCTTCCCAACCATTAATGGCCACGTGGTATCTGCATTGTTACTACTAACCGTTCTCCCCTTTGAAAATCCCTCAAATACTCCAAAAACTCGAAAGCATAGACCAGTTGTCAATCCCAAACCACAAATCAAAGATCCATGAATAATAAAAGATCAAAAATAAGGGGTTTTCAAGGTTCGGGTGTGATAATACTTCTACCAGAGACACTTTCTGTCCCTAGAAAGTCACTAAGATGTTGGATAACAAAAACTCAATTCAATTCCCATACAAAACAACAAAAACTAAGGATACTAGATTAACCTCACTCTATACAGGTCACACTCGACCGATCAAAGACTAATCATAGTACAAAACAATGGGATAACACAGGAGGGTTCTCCCCACCACAAGTATTCCCCTAATGTGAGAATTTATAACTCAAACACACCACACTAGGAGGGGGAAACACATGGAACTCCAAACTTGAATTTACCTATCTTCTTGAAAACACACAAAAAAATAGACCCCAAGAACTGAAACAAAAATCCTATTTCGACCCAATCATGCATACTGAGCACCTAAATATGGAAACATACAACAAGATCCAGCACTCCACCACACACGGGAGAACAATAACACTTTGAGAACTCGAAAAAATCTTCCACACTTTCCAATTTTTTCCATGAACCGGAAACCTCGCAAGAATTATTCAAACTATAACCAACCATAAAACTAAAGAAACTGCCCAAACTCTTCCAAAAATGGAACATTTCCCAAAAAATAACCTCCAATTCTAGAACCAATAGACACCAGATCCAAACACATCTTATGAAAAATTAATAATCCATGAAACCACATCCAAACTAAACAATCTTATTAGGTTTCAAAAGAATGAGTTCATTAATCTTTTATAGTAGAAAATGAACACTAAACAACCATAAGAAATACAATTAAGAAACAAAAGGCTATTTCTAGGATTCTAGTGCCCCAGGAAACTCTTGACTATGCATGAGATTCACCCTAAAACATTTGCTTGGGGCTCTAATGGCAAAAGAATCTCTTTCCTCACAGTCGGGAAACACATCCTTCGATCAAGACTTTCTTTTTGGAAAATTCTTACAGAAAACATCTATAGATGATGCAAATGGACACTGTGACAACATGTCTTTTAACGAATGTGATATGACAGCTTCGAGTGTCCAAACTAGCTACACTGGAATCATACAAGCGAATGGTCTGATGAACCAAAATCCAAAACTGATGAAGGTGATTTTGTAGAAATAGTAACATCTTAAATACCACGCCCACCAAATGGGGAACCATCATGAGACACAACTACCATTAGTTATGCCCTCAAAACTATATCATCCATGAATTACTCATCCAAAAACATCTCAAAATAGGTTTCTCTGGAGGACAGCACTTTCTCTACAATCTTAGGATGAGCACCCTAGAAATAAAATATAGGGTTTCATCTGATACTACGATGCCAAATCCCAATATAATTGAACCATATAATTAATATGGTCTATGTAAGACATTACTAATCAATGACCCTACTGAACACCCTGGAAGTCTTCCACCATCCTCACCTTCACCTCCTCCAGTATGAACCATTGGAAAAAATTGGCCTTAAGCACTTCCCATGTCCTCTCACCTTGCGTCGACGATGGGGAAGACATCTCCCACTGGTCCAAGGATAGACACTCAAACAACCTAAGAACTACGTAGACTCTAATTGCTTTGGGAGTTCTCAATGACCTGAAAACACCTTTTATTTCCTCAAGCCATTCCATAGCCACAGGATGTCCTCAATAACCTCGAAAAATAGGCAACAATCGAGAATTATTGAGAACAAGAAATCACTCGTTAGAGACCTTGGGTTCCTTTTTGGGAGGTATTTCCTAAGTGACATGAAAAAAATACCAAATCCAACATCAAACTAAGGAACAAAAAAAATTGAATTCCTTAATCCAAAACCAATTGGCTCAGAATCCATGTGAAAGAAAACACTACAAAAAAATCATTTATCGAAAACTACATATTTTACCTTTAAAATTTAAAACATCCTTCTTCCTATTATATTTCTCAGACACCGAAAACCATTTTTCCAGAAAAAAAAATTTCTGAAATCATTTTTTCATTAAGATCCACTTTAAAAAAACCATATCAAAGCTTTAATTTCTAAAACAAAACCCATAGTATCTTATGAACTATTACATGTGTGTCAATATGTTTCCATCCTCGTGTCCAAACAAAAATTCCCACACATACCCACACACATGTCAATGACTATTAGGATTACAAAGGGCCACATCCAATCAACATTCTCAAACCCAAAATAATTTCAATGTATCAAAGCCTAGATTACAAATTATAAAACCATTTTAAGGAAAATGCTTCCAATTTAAATTTATTTTCCTTCAAAGTCTACTTTCATGTTAAACATATACCAAAATAAACCGAAATCAGAATGAAACACAACACAAAATGGACTACCAGAATAAGAAACTAGTGCATATTCCTAACAAAATTATATAGTGGTGGGACATTCCCCAAATATGTCATAACACTAATAGGACCTTTAATTGGTCACTTGGAATCCACATGGGTCACCACCCCATGTGAGGTCACAACATGACATCAGTTTGCCTATATTTTCATCCCTCAATCCAAAAAAAAATCCAAAAAAAATACTCAAATCCATAACTACCCCTGGTTACTGTAGGATTAGAACAAGAAAGGGTTCTTGACACCCTTCCTACACCAATCCCCCAAGTCTCAATAGTCCCAATATCTATCTACTAGACACCCCAAATAACAAGGTCTAGCTCTGATACTATTTTATCATGAACCAACCCAGGTCAACCCTGAACCGATCACCCGATCTCGTCCGCAACCTATCCCGAGATGCATTCTTGATCCCCATGGGTTGGCATCTTGTTCTAGGAATAAAAAAATACACTTGGTAATGATTTCAGCCTGAAAGGATAATCCAGGACTAGGAAAATCAACAGACCGAGAAGAAAATGCAGCAAAACTAAACAAATGAATCCCTAATAAAAAATATTTGATCCAGATAAAATGTAAAATTGAATAGATTGAAAACTATAAAAAACAAAACTAAAATTTTGTCCTGTAATCTCCATGTGAGCGCTTGGTCACCACCAAACACAATACTATATAAGCTCAAACACAGAGAAAATGAACTGGGAACCTAAAAAAGAATTGATCATTCATCTGGAAAGATATGATAGGCGTGATCACAGATATGCTATTTAGGAACTCAAAAAATAAACCATTGAATTCTAGTGTTTTCTCTCCCAAAATAATACATTATCACATGTTTGAAATAAAATAATAAAAATAGGTTTTTCAAACATTGAAAACCAACACACACCATATACCATTTCCAAAATCAATTTACATTTCATATTAAAAATACAAAACAAGGGGGAATATGTCTATGCTTCAATCAACAAGTAAGCAAGAAAACATGAACTAGTATAACAGAATTAAAAATAAACAATAAATACAAAAAATATTCATGGGAGATCATAAACATCTTTAGAAATCCATTGGATGTACTCGATTCAGAACCACCTATCGGTGTATGGTGAAGAACATAAATCCACAACCAATTGGTTGTTCTATCCTAGCCTCACTAGTAGAACAAGCCTTATTAAATGTCTACAACTCTCGAGGGTAACAAACATTAATCAGGGATGGTAAGCTATTGTCACTCAATCATCTAAAATATTCCCTGGAACCCTTAGTGGTAATAACAATATTGTGTTAGTAGGAGGCCAATGCACACATTACTTTGCTTGGATATCTCCACTACACTTTCCTACCCCAATCACGGACACCAATATACAATAAACTCTAAGGGAAATCCCTCCAATAAAGGTTCCCCATATATTTATACATAAATATCATATCATATTAATGTTCCAAACAGAACTACATACCATTAAAAATTTAAACCATTTCATAAAATGCTAATGTTTCCAACTGAGAATACCCTTTTTCAAAAAAACTATCCCCTTTAAAAGTTTGTAAAAACAATACCCCTAGGTTGAAACATCCAAAGGGGCCTTTAAATCATAATTTTTAGTTGCAAATACCAATTTTTACTCTAAACACTACTTTTCGATTTTACAAATCCAAATAGGCCATTAAGCCATACATTCACCAAACACACGCCAAAAGAAAACCGAACAAAATCCTTTGAGATTTCCTTAATAAATCATTATTCTGAAATTGAACATGATAACCCACACCCTTTCAATTCCAAAGAGCCACTCAAGAGTCTAATGTATTTAGGAAAAAACATTTTAAAGACACCATCATAATTTGAGGGCACATCCATGTGTGCACCTAGTGCACCCATGGATGTGCCAACATCAAATGGAACACCAAAATACATGAAGGGACTTGAAAACCATTCTCGAAAAATAAACACTCATCTTGAAACCAAAACCAACCACTTACATTTTTAAAAGGACACAGCCATCCATTTTTTCCATAAAATTGTTTCGAAGACCTTTCAACCCACCTATCAAACCACCCCACTAACAAATTACACACAAAAAACTAATTTAAAAACCAAATAAATACCATATCAATAGCATAATGATTAATAATTTCATTAATGACATAATTCCACTTTAATGAATAAGTAATTTCAAAAAAAGCACCACATGAGCCTTAAACATAAATTTTTCACACAAATCACATTACAAAAGTAATTTTAACAAACACAATTAACAAAAAATCATCATTTACATCTTTTTATGGGTATATTAGAGGTTCAAATAAAATTTAATAAGCAATTTAAAACATGAAACATCCAATGGATCATTACAGAAAGGAAAAGTTAGAATCTGTTACCTCAAATAAATTTTGAGTGGAATAAAACATCAAGGTGAGGTGGATAGAATCCCCATGAGTGATTATCATGCCCAAAACCATGTAAAAATTATGTAAAAAACTATAGTTATTATTGATTTGAAAAGGGAATAAAACCCCAAACGAAACCAGGAAAATGATGAGGGTAAGAGAAATTCGAAGGACAATGACTCAAAAACCCTAAATCTCACCTTGAATCAAAAGGGGAAGCAATCCAGGAATATAGGGAGAAAGGGGGGAGAGCTATATAGGACACCCTGGTGCAGTAAATCAAGAAGGATGAGGAGGATCCTGAGTTAGGGTAAAATAGATGAGAGAGGGAAACAATAAAGAGTATTTTTAGTGACCGGGAAGGTGGACATGGTTTTCCAAACCATGCTGGCCTCACTACCTACGTAGAAACCACCACACACTTACCTAGGAACTACAATATACCTATGTGCAGGATATATGGTTTGTTTTTTCTAACTAGAAATGGTCACACCGTGTCTGCATGACTACTACTAATCGTGTGGAAATTGTGCTCCCATAGGAAAATCCAACAAAAATTCAAAAAAGTTAAAAAATATCAACCGGGTCTCAAACCCAAACCCCTACTCAAAGATCCAAGACTAATAAAAAACCAAAATAAGGAATTGAATAGGTTGGTGTGTGACCCCATATGGTTTCACATGGTTAATTTTACTATGCGAGGGAGACTGTATGACCGTGAAAAATGGTGATGAGTAAGTGTAACTGGGAAATGTACATTGTTGGTATGTATTGTCAAACCACATGTGAACCATGCGATGGATTATGGATCTCAAACAGTTCCTGATAAAAATTTTGTAGATTGTGTTCATAGAATATTCAAGGGGTTTTACATGAGTATTGTACCATGTATGGTTGGTGAACAATTTGGCTAACCATGTGTCCAAACCATGTGACCATTTAAAAAGTGGGAATTTCAATTTCAAACCTTATTATATTAAACCAATTTCATCATTTCTTCTACTCTCCAATATGAATAGTAGCCTCATCCTCATGACAGATCACCTAAAACTCCATCTAGGATTTGAGAATCCTCCTCCATAAAACATCTGATTTAGGCAACGTCGGTCACGTTTAACGACCCTCGGTAAATTATTTAATACTATGGTTTATTTCGTTGGTCCACTCATCATAATTTATGTTATCATCATGAAAGAACTATTTCCCTTTTTTCTGGGTGTTTGTCTATTTTCTTCTATTTCTCTCATTCCTATCATTATGATGTTTTGATACTGGTTGAGGGGACAACTATTGGTATAAGGTAGGTTGTCTAGTACAGTTCCCTAAAGTCCAGTCGTTTAAACAATGTGTTTTCATGCTTCACGCCATATATTCTACTTGACACCCTCAAAATGACAGGTTTATATTATAAATTGTTATCACATTAATTAGTTTTCATCGCAACATAATTTGAATTGTCATAGTTTTTCTAACTCTACATGAACCACCCTTGGAGTGTGTTATTAATATGCTTGATAATTTTATACCGTGTTATGTAGTTATACCACATTCGAGATGTTTTTTATTGACACTTATAAATGAAAAGATTCAATTGAATTGAATGGGATGGAATGATATGATGTTAGGCATGTATGCCTTGTTTCCAAAACACCGTATATGTTGGTTTCTATTGATATCTAATTGAAATGCATTAACTGTTTTGATTGAAAAGTGAATGGTAAGACAATGTCAGGTAACTGTAACATAAATTGTGAATTATTCCATTTTCTAAATATAATTAAACGAACTTTTACATGGATTATAAACCATATTTTCAATAATATTATATAATTACAAGAAATGTTTGATTGTAATTATTATGAGACCATGGATTGGGTATTGAGAAATGGTTAAAGGAGTTGTTGTACATGATTCTTCACTCTTCCTTGACATTAGATGTTGGACATGGTTTTTCAAATCATTTATTGAGATATTCGACAGGATTCTCCACTCTACCTTGATGTTGGATGTTGGTCTTGGTGTTTCACATCATTTATTAAGACTTTGTACATGAAAATTTACACTCCTTTGGTTGGGATATTGGTAAATATAACTTATATCATTATTCGGGGTAGTCAAACATGATGTTTCAAATCCCTGATTGATTTCTTGGGTCGATTCCCTTATTTATAGAATTTGACTCTTATGATTATGAATCAACTCCTTGGTTATGAATCCACGGTCCAGGATAGTATTGCATATATATACATGTATATATATATATATTGACCCATGTTCAAAGGCATTATAGCTTAGGGTCAAGTAGGTAATGTCAGAGGGGTGCCCTTTAGGAACCCGAGCTGACATGGTGGATGTTATAACAGAAATTTATATTTGAGATACCAAAAAATTATTCATTATAAATATATATATATTGGATGGATTATGATAGAAACTATTGGTGGTGCCATGCTAATTTTTACTCCCACACTATTTGGGATATCAATTGGTACCTGAAAAAACATCATGCATGATGGTAAGTTTAAATTGGAGTGATCGAATGTGGATGGATGATTTCTTAACTAGAATAATAGCTTGGTAGTATATAACTAATCAAGTGGTCAAGATAATCATGGGATTGTTTTTGGTCTTTTTGATTCATTTGTAGCACATGTAAGGAATTGTATGTCTGGTTCCATATAATCTTGTTTCCTTTTTTGTATTGCATCATTAAATTACCATTTTGTATATGATACAGATGTGGTTCTATTTATAGTTGTTTTTTCTAATTATTATTCTTGATATTCACATGTTAACTACCTAATTTTTATTATATATATTTCCAGTTATTGATTAATCATTACCATTGTAGTCCACTCTGATCATGATGCTATACGCTTGCAACTATACCATTATAGACCCTTGATGCTTATAAATGTCCTCTCAAATATAGGAAGTCATTATTAAGGCCTTATGGACAGTAGTTAGGGACAATAGTTATTGGACTGAGCCAGGAACGCCAGACCCTAATTATTCCCTAATCCACATACTCCAGTTGAGGAACTTAATGGTGATAATGTGCCAGTTGTGACTTCTAAGGTCAATGCACCTTCACAACCACCACCACCACTAGATAGAGGATAGATATGAGTCCAAAGATGAGGAGAATGATAGTGATAACTAAGAGAGGATCATGTAAAGTAACGAGGAGATCCTATATAAAATGTACCATGTCTAGCACAACATAAAGAGGATTTTATAGCATATAATTTTACATACATATATGGTATACCACCTTCATCATAGAAACATCCTACAGTTGACGTCTCTGGAGCTTCGAGGGAGTATGACATGGCTATAATAACATAGTTTTAATTTTCCTCAAAAAACACTCCCACCTTAAGAGACATAGTAAATATGGTTTTATCATTTCCATCACCTTCATGATATCCTACCGAGGGCCCATATTCCTAGATGTATAGCTTCAAATTTTATTTTGGTCATTTCATTACTCAAAATCTTATGGATCAACTGGAAGAATATCATATTAGGGTTCCAGTAGTTGTTGATCAGTACACTTAGGAATTGGATCTATAGTTGATTATGCTTCTATTAATATAGAGGTTTTGAATGAAGAGTAGCCTCCTCCTGAGGTTGGGAGATCAGAGTGGCATTGAAAAAAATAGTGGGAATGAGGTTTATATGTCAGGTTTTGAATTAAAGGGTTGATGAGGTTGATGTTTTTTAGTGTAAAACATTTTATATAGAAAATATATACTTATTGAAGTAAGTAAATGTCACTAAAATGTATATTTATACATTTTAAAAAAAATATCATTAAAATTAAAATTATAATTTCATGATGATATTACACAAATAAATTTGTTTAATGATTAATTTTTTAGGAATTTCACAGACAAGAAAAATAATTAAATTATTAAAAAAAAATAGACAAACACTAGTAACAAGATAATTAATGAATCATCTAATAAAATGATTTTGTGTAAACATATATAATGTTAAACCATTTTCTATTAATCAAATCAAATTCCACCCCAAAGGAAAACACCCTACTCTATGATCAATAAAATAGTCAAAATTATATTATTATTCCATCTACTAGGGGGAATGACCATTTTACCAATTTAAATTTTTAAACATTCATCATTTTGTTTCTGTAGACAAACATTTTGAAATGAAATTAAGTAAACTAGTAATTTTTTTAAAATATGATTCATTCAAATAAAATTATAACATGCAATATAATTATTCCTTGTAAATT
The DNA here is from genome assembly GCA_963277665.1 of Viscum album. NCBI lineage: Eukaryota > Viridiplantae > Streptophyta > Magnoliopsida > Santalales > Viscaceae > Viscum > Viscum album. The sequence continues at coordinate 1,190,992,203 of OY728121.1, read as the reverse complement.
AATATAATAGTTTATATTTTTTTATAAATAAGAAAAAACTGGTTAATTACAGAAATAAACAATAAACGATTCATCATTTTTTTCTAGTGGGTTTTTAAAAATACAACATAAATAATATATAATTGATAATATATCTTGTTGAAAATTAATAACATACAACTAATATTATAATAAATATAATATTAAATAATTAATAATTTATTTAATAATTATAAATAAAAACAAAAATATTTATTGTAATATTATTAATATAACTAAGAATGTCTATTATCTGTACTATGAGTCATGCCTTTCTATCCATGTGTAATCATTTCCATGGTTCGTGTATCTGTGTCACTATTTTGATGATCCCCTCCCCTTCTTTTATTCCTCCATATATATGACTCTAAACATCTCCCTATTTCTTACTAATGCAACCTCTAGTTTTATCCATACTTCCCATATCACCAACATGAAAATCCTCCAAATGTCATCCATTTCATATTCCTCTCATATCTCAGCATCCCATTCATGATTTTACTTGGAGAATAACAGTTCTCTTACAATGGAATCACGATTCCTTGTTCATTTTCATCCCCATATATTGGTTATCTTTCAACGGATCCATGTCAAAGGCATCCTCCATTCCCATCGTCCTCCACAAATCATTTCTTCTCTTTCCTCTTCCCTCTGTAAATACTGATTCAATAATAATGTAATCACATCATCCCATTCATTTTCTTCCATAAATACAATTTCTATTTCAATGGAACTACATCGGAAATGATTGAGTTCCCGAAAAATACTCCCCAAATCATTGATTTCAATAATATAATGAATCATTTCTCCAATAAAATTACCAAAACCTTTCATATCTCTCACGGTATCTTTATAATTCCACAATATTTATAACTTCTCATTCACACAAATTTTTGAAACCCTATTACATTCAACTTCTATTTTGTCAAAATCATCATGCAATTTGATACAAATACTTCCTCAATGACTCATTATAAGTCATTTCCTTTGATACATGTAATCATTTTGTGATTTCAACTTCATTATTATTTTCTATTAATAGGTTTTGATGCACCATTAATTGTGTTCTCTCCTGTGTGATGTTGCAAATGTATTATTATTTTCAAAATAATTATCAATTTTCATATGATGTATATAAAATGGGAAATTAATTAATCTATCTAAAAAATATTTTCATATTTTCAACTGTTTTATTTGTTATTCAATATATTTCCTTCATTTACATAAACCATAATATCTCATATTTTCACTATAACTTTTCTAGGATATTCATTACATGAGTTTTCTGTTTAGTTTTCTCTATGATTTATTCAATTTATTTTACAGGATTGTATAATGCATCCATATGTGAAATTTTTTATAAATCTCCCTTCATGTTAACATTTATAGTTGTAAATAAATATAACATGTCGATAATAAAATAGTAAGAGTTTTAAATTATTTTTCATTATAATAATAAATTATATAGTATGTATAAAACTATAATTTCCATTCTTGTGCATATTTATAATTGGAAATATTTTATTTATATTATATTAAATTATGTATATTTTCTTATTTATTAAAATGTTCAACTTCTTATAATCCAATATATATACAATTTCCAGTTTTTAATGAAATATCCACATGAAATATATGACTGGCATAATTTTTAAACTACTATGTTATTTCATAGTCATCACACCATATATAAAATCTATGTCTAGTGATATTCTTTAACATCATAGATGGTAAATCAATCCACATTTTCCCTCTTCAGTCACTCAGTTTGCAATGTGTCACATTTAATGAAAATTAAATTTTCCAAATTAATTTTCATAAATACTCAACTCTCATAACGGTTAAATTTTTTTCAATGATTTTATTTTATTGTGCTTTATTATTACTCCAACTTTACTAATTAGAACAAAATTTACATAATATTAAATAATAACTTTATATAAATTGAAAATTTACATTTTTAATGCATGCTTTTTATTATAATTTCTTTATTAAGCCCATAATTTTATTAACATGAATTCTCTAACATGTTGACTTATTTCTTAGTCAGTATTAAATTCTTAAAACAATTATTCTTATTTAAATAACAGACAAATGCACTTGATTTTTTATGGTCCAATATTAACTTTATATATATTATTGATATTTTTATGAAAAGTTTAGGACACACCATGATAAAGATGTCATAAATGATATTAAATCAAAAATCAGGGCTCAAAGAATCTTGGAAACATTGAATTTTTAATATGAAAAATAAATCCAATATTGTCATAGGTTTTTTATTACATCCTTTCTCTCTATATTTAAATGATAAAAAAATATATGAAATGGAAATAAATTCAATATCAAAAAATATTGTTCTAGGGTTACTCCATTATTTTAGGTTCCCATATTCACTACAGTCAAAAAAATGTGGTAATCCAAATAGTCAATTCCTTACTCATAAACCCCATTCCTAATGTTCACATAAACATTAAAATAGAATTTTACATTCTATTTCCAAAATATGTGATAAAAGGGTTTCTACCTTTTATAGGGTTATCACAGTAATTTTTCAACTTCATATCATTTATCTGAAATATATGCACTCACTGATTTTCAATTACACTAAATTCAAAAACAACATGAGTTCAAAATCATTCACCATATTATATTCAAATGTATTAAAAATTAAAATGGAAAATATGATTCTACAAACAACATCTGATACAAAAAACAAATTATTATCTAAGTTGGGATGGTTGCAATATATGATATGTAAGCAAAAAACAGAAATAAATTTTTATGGGTCTCTTATTAAATATGTACTATTTTATTGTACTATACTATTACAACCAGATATTAACTAATCCCTCCACCCACAATATAGGTTCATGTACTCATTTTGGTTCATTATATCCTAACAAATTATCATGTGTTACTACCACAACCCCTACATCCATTGATGTAAGTATTGTACCAAGTGAAAGAAAAATCCCACTAAAAAATTGTGACATAATGGTAAAAATATTTCTCTTAATATAATAGTCAATGAAGTTCCAATATTTTACTATAAAAAGTGAAAATAATTATCCCAGCTTAATCAAGTACATGTTCATTGTTGATTTATGATCATCCGCAATCCATGTAATCATTATTTTAGTGGTGGTTGTTATCTCTTACTTTAATTTTATTACCAAAAAAATATATTTTCAATCTTATTTATTTTCATATTAATACAATATGTGCGTATTACAGGAAAACATTACCATGAAATTTATACAATGAAATCTACAATGAATTTGATAATTGTTTTCACTTATTTATGGGTTATATGTAAAATATAGATATATATTTATATAATTATTCATGTATTTCTGATTAAATGAAACTCTTTATGTTATAAATATTTACTGTATGTCACTTATGAAAAACGAAGTTCATCAAATTAATAGATATGGAAATATAGACAAATTTTTGTACATCAATAGAACAAATTGGTATTGTGTAACCCAGTAAATATTTTCAATATGGGTTTTTTAGTTTTATTATTACATTATGTTATAACACAATTTATATTTATTTTAAACAAATTACCATGAAATCGGCGACCCTCACCCCAATTTCATGTATTATTGTATTAGTTTATGGTTTGATGAAATAGTTAATCGATTCAAAGAACAAAATTCTAGTAGGATTTCATTGTGTTGTTCTCATGGTAAATTCTAAAAACATGAATTTCATAAAACACTTGAATACATAAAATCCATTATTTTTTATGAAAATTCAGAGGATGAAAAAAATTAAATTTTATCAACCTTTGCAATAGAATTTGTTTCCTTTACATAAATGGGGGGAAGAATTAATAATTATATAAACAATGGACGTGGTCCTTATATTTATAGTCTCAATGGAAAAAACTATTAGTATCTGTTAATATTATTGGATCCTCCTGGTCAAGCCCAAAAATTCACCCAACTATATGTTTTTGAAACATAAAATAATGTAAATAAATATAATATATGAGATATTTTAATGATATTTCACCTATGTATTATGGAAATATTAGTATTTTTTCAATTTACAATTTATATGTTTTTCCCATATTGAACAAAAATGAGATGGATTCCTCTATTAAGCCGGTCATTATATAAATTCTAAAATATATGTTTGATGAATTTAATAACATAATTCATTAAATTGGAACTATAAGAGATTTATTGACTACAAATTCAATCCCAAAGTTAATGCTAATGATAATTGGATTATGGTGTTTGGATTCATATACATACAACTAAGAAACATGATTGTATATTTTAATGTTTATATTTGGTTATATATAAGCTCTTAATGAAGATAAATATATCACCACACAAACATGATCATGAGACTTTCAACATATAGATGATCTATATCCTCTAGATCGACAGTTATAACACCCCATAATTTTATCCATAGGAAAAGATGTGCATTATAATAATGTTTATCACAATTCATCTTATATAAATTCAAATGTTCATAAAGTTACAATGAGAGTAATTTGCATACTATCTTAAATTAGTACCACATTAGTGTGAAATAATCTTACATTAAATACAAATCCAACAAAAAAATTTATTTGATGTGTATATGATGATTTAATATCAATGTTGTTCTTTTAGTTTATTTAATCAAAATCAATTAAGAGTTGAGTTATAATGTTATTTTCGGGAATCTTGCCTAAGGGGTGAGTGTTGTGGTTCTATTTTCGGAAAACATATCATTTTTACTTCATGTTTCACTAGTAGTCCAAGATATATGATTCAAAATTATCAAGATGCAATGGAAATATGTAACGAAGATGTCTATCCATATTTTTTCCTCACTTTTACATGAAACCCATATTGGCTTGAGATTATATGGTTTCTTAAATGTCAAAAACTTCATCTAGAGGATTGTCCCTAAATAGTATCGAGGGTTTTCAATATCATGTTTTCCAATTTAATAAAATATTTAATAGTTGGTATTATTTTTGGAAAGTATCAAGATGGTGAAATTTTTTATCGTCTATTTTATTATACTATGTTGTTGTAGCCTTTTTTATAAAGGAATTAAATTAATTGTGATCTAAATATTTATGTAGTTGTAGGTGCCATTGAATTTAAAAAATGTGGCTTACCTACCATCTATATATTTGTATTCCTTGAATCTCCATATGAAATTTCAAAAACTACTTCAATAAATCAGATACTTTCATCTAAAATAGATGATAAAAGGGAGAATCCCCATTTGTATGAATGTGTAAATAACTTCATGAATCATAGTCCTTGTCGTTATAATTACCCATGATCACATTGCATGAAAAACATTACGTGTTTAGATTTTTTTCCCCAAATAATTAATAGTGCATCGAGTTTAGATGGGAATGGATATGCTATATAAAAAATATGAGACCATGGTCGAATAATATAAAATAAACCTATTGAACAAGACAATCATTATGTGGTTCCTTATAATCTAACTTTTGTTTAAATACCAAACCCACCTCAATATTGATATATGTAATCAGTTGTGTTTAGTAAATAATACTTCCATATTCATCAATAAAGGGAGTAATTGAGTCACAACGTCTATATATGGAAAAATGTATATTATGGTCAAAAATAGGTAGATGAGATAATAATTTCTTATGGATATCGATATATTATACCAGGCAAAGCTTCTTGATGAAAATATGGTTATGAAATCCATTACAGGTTTCCTCCAGTAGAAATATTGTACTACCAATTTCATTGTGAAAAAATCATAACTTATTAAGATGAAGCCATCCTTAAATAAATTCTTTCAAAACAATTCTCTCGAACAATGATCACCACATCGTTCAAAGAAATCACAACTTACCATGAATCACTATGTATCACAAATTCTGAATTTCCTAAAAAATAACACTATTGAGATGAAATATGGTATCTTAAAAATTGAGGATTTTTTATTGTAATATTGTATTATGTTCCTCCTGTAATTAGAGAGCTATATTTTCATTGAATCTTGCTCACTAATGTTAGAGGTCCATGTTCTTTAATGTGTCATGACTATCAATTATACCATCCATCACACTTTTTTAAAAGGATGATATGATTGGTGATTACATAGTAAGGATATTGAATTCATTGAGCCTATTATAGAGGCTTCATTGTTTGGAAATAGGTAATTCCTTATGCATGTTTCTGCTAAATTATTAGTCTAAAACATAGTTTCATGACTAGACCATGTACGGAGTAGCATCTAGATAATAATTTCTGATGATAATGAATATATTCAATGAAATAGGTTGTCATACAAATGCATATGAAAACTGTATTACTGTATTACATTATCTTGTTTATATATAGTTCTTAAAACATAACTTTTAATTACGTAATGGAAATAGTTTCACTTTTTGTTTTATTTTAATTTTCCTTTTAGTATATTTCATTCACATTAGTATTTAAAATTGTTTATATAGTACCATATATTAAATTTCTATATGTATTCATAATTTATTATTATTGTTCTGTATATATTTTCTCCAATTTTTTTATACTAATAAGATTTATGTTTCCCATTGTTGTAATCAACGTAACATGATATTTAAGCATACTAATTACATATAAATTATAGAATGTAGTTTATTATAATTTTTTTCACTTTTATACTAATTACATTTACATGATGCAGAAATTTTCAAATATTGTATTATGTACGTCTAATATTACAATAATTTTATTTTTGATTTATATTCTACATATATACTTTTTTCTATTTATATACCAAACTAAAGATAGAATATCCATTTATCATTCCCAATGGTCATGCAGTTGTACGCATTTCATGTATTGTATGAAATATCCTTTCCAATTTTCTAATGGATTCCACTATTATAAATATTCATTTATAGTAGTTTATGTTTCCAATTTCACTTTCACATATGTCGTTAAAAAAATGTATATTTTTTTCAACATATATACATTAATTATTTAACTTACTGCTTTGTGCATATGTTGTTTATAGGTAATATATACTAATGAAAAACTATATAGGTTTTTTCCTTCGAACTACAATGATTGTCATTAATTCCATGGTATATTATTTTTTCTATGGAGACTTAAATTAATTACTCTTTAAATCATGCATGGAGATATTGACTATACTACCACTTATATATGTAGTACAATTATATTTTGTAAACCTTTTACATACATTGATATAAATAACTAACTCATTAAATTAGAGTATGCATCCAGTGTTCATGCAATGAATACACCTCTCTTATCATTGTACATGGTAGTAAATCTCTTCTTACATACTATTATGTTTTTGTTTATGGTTTACAATTTCCCTTCCACATATATAGTTGTTTCAAATGATATCTGTTTCTACATATATATATGATTTTTTTAACTATCTTATTTAATCATATGTTTCTATTTGAGAATAAATATTTATGAGATTCTAAAAAAATTTCTTCTTTAAAATACAATTTTGCTCATTAATTCTATCTATTAATTGTATATGTTATTACATAGATACAATAATTAATGTCTATTAAAATAATATGTAGAGTTTAAAACTTTATGGACACTACTACATCAAATATAATTATATATTTTTTAATGATTTAAATATTTTTTTTTGAAATAACCAACTCTTTCAGTTAAATTATAAATCTAGTTTTATTACATGTAATGAACCTATATTTGTGCAACACAATATAATAAGTCTACTCTTCCATACTGATATTTTTTCTTCCTTTATTTCCAATTTATTTTTTAAGAAATATATAATTCATTCATATATAACAAGTAATTATGATAACATAAATACATCTCATAGACCATAAATTGCAACAATATGAATTATTGTATATTGACAACATGATATTTTCTCATGTAACATCATTGAATGATTATTCACTAATGCCACATCCATATTAATCTACTACATTTATTGGAAATAGATTGGTTACATAAAAATTCATAATAAGGATAGTATTCAGAAAGAATTTTTTTCAACATTGAAAATTGTCAAATGAGAAAAAAAATGTGCTAATGACAATTATTAATGCCAAAAACACTCCCATCGGATGATTTTTCTTCATAGATTGATATAGAGACACCGGTAAAAAATTCATATATAAAATAATAATATAGAAACTTCACTCAAAATGATTTATTTTACATTGTATATGTTCATGTGGAATATCATCCTTGTTAATTCCTGATGGGAGAAGAGGACACTCTTGATTTGGTATTCCAATTGATGTTATAGAAAAATAAACTTTCAACGTAATACAATTAAGTGAGTTAGATGATACTTTTAAATGAACAAAATTAATTATTTTGGATGACGTACCTATGGAACACAAATATTAATTTAATTATTTGGATCGTAGATTAATGGATATCATGGAAACAAATATTTCACATGCATTGATATAAATTTTTGTGGGGATAATGTCTTTGGTGTTGATTTTTGGTAAATTTTTTCAGTTGTGCAATATGGAAATGGAAGTGATATGGTATTTTCATGTCTAAATTCATCTTATTTCTCGAATCATTGTCTTGTTCTTAAACTCAAGGTGAACATGTGACCACTTTCCTCCAAAAATCATATAGACACTTTTGAACTCAAAGATTTTAAATGGTTGATTCTTTAAATAGTTAATGGTGTGCTTTTTGAACTGACAGATAGTGGGAGAAAAATTATCATTTCATGAGATTTTATGATTACTATATTTTGGAATCTAGTTGATGTTATTGTTCAATGAACACTCCCCTCTTTATCTGAAAATTACAATCATCTATATTAATAAAATTAATAGTCTATTTTATCACTAAGACAAGATATTTTCCAACAAATGAATTATTACATGTTAGAATTCATTCCTTGAGAGTATAAGGTTTATCTTTGTTCTGATTCAGTATCCTAAGAATTTTTATATAGAGATATGGAATAGAACATATATACACTAATAATTATAAATGGAATCATTATATATCATTTTCCCTATCATAAATTAATCTTGATAGTGGGGGTACCAGTTCTGTTACTGAAAAATTTAGACTAAACTAATGGACATTATAAAATAATGCAACTAATTATATTAGATTTGACAGATCATATAATTAGAGATCATATTCTAATTTGGTCATATTATTGAAAACATGCTTTCATAACTATGGTAAATATGAATCATTTTTATTTTAGGTGGTGATTCAATATGCAATGCATACAGTATCCTTTAACGATTTAATTTCTAATAACTATTTACAAAATAAAGAAAAATTTCAATCATCTATTGGGATATACTTGCAAAATCCTATTTTTTTATGGCCGGTAATATGTATAAATATCTATATTTAGAATGAATTGATATTTGGAATTATCGATATGTGGTGAAGATAACAAGAAACTGATTTGTAAACTAATATTTTTTATAAAGAAATATACTAAAACAAACATTAGGTATAAAGATATATTAATTATTACAAATTAAAAAACATTATAGATTTATGATGATATTTATCTTATGTTACATATTTCATAATGAAGTTTTATTTACATAATTTTTTTGGGTATTAATTACTAATTCAATTTCATATAAATGGATCATTGGTATACTCAATTAAAATTAATTTCCGTTGAATATGATGAAACATGGAAATTTGAAGAACACATCATTTGGATGTGGATAAAATACAAATAATAATTTTTAGATTATGTTGTAGTCATTACTTTTATTATTACTAAAGAAATTGTATGTTATATTTTTTTCTTTTATTAAACATTTATAAATACCATAATCTAATTTTCAATATACATAGTATTTAGTATAATATCTATATATGTTTCCTTAATTGTTAATCATTGTAATGTGCTTATTTTTATTGATACGGACTACTAACAAACATATCTCGACTATAATTATGTATTAGAAGTATTGAATTTTTGAAAAACATCCATTCTATACTAAAATAGTTCTAAATATGTTAATATCTTCGTAGGAAAATTGATGAAGGAACATTTCATTAAACATGAACCCTAATTTTTTATTTAGTCACTAAATGTTATTTATAAAGGTGGATATTATATATATTATTTATAATGGTATACATTAGGATATACTATTACAAAATATTCATTATCTAAAAGTTCATTGTATCTATATAGAAGAACATAGATGGTGAATGTTAACAAACCTGAATGTTCTTTAATGTTAATGTGTATTCATATACACTCATAATTTAATAAATATGTTAATTACAATATTTGTTTTTATAATGGTGTATTAAATATTTTTGCGTAGAATGGGTCCACTAGAGCAGTAGTGTGTTAATGAAACATTTCTTTTGTTAATGAGATTAAGGCATGATAGCTTTATACAAACATGTAGTGGGATGTTAACATAACACTACTTTTGTTGATGAGAACAAAATTTAATGATAACAAGTCCACTAGAACACACTAATTTTGTTAATGAGAACTAAATTAATGTATTCTTGTTCTCATTCTAGAAGTAGGGTCCTCAATAACTAGATCCGTAGTGTGTTATTGAAAAATATTTCAGATGAAAACACTCTTTGGTAGAGATACTAGCAGGTTGTTTAATGAAATATTTTTCTCATATTTTTCTATATTTTATCTTCTTATTTTTATAATGAAATTTTATTTTTAACAAACAACACTCTTGTAATTTTTTTTATTCATCAATAATATTTTTAGTCTTAAAAAAATAATGATATAAATGTTTATAATGTTTTTTAATGAAAGGAATGTATAGAGATTATATAGTAAAATCTATCTGTATAATTTTTTGACTAAATTTGATTCCTATAATACATTAATATACTATAAATAGATATGTTAGTAAATAGTAACAACTATAATTATTTTAATACTCAATTGTTGTTTTGTAATATTTCAACATTGTATATAATCTGTATGACAACATATATCATTTTTCAATTTACATCAACCATTATTCAAAGAAATAATCAATCTAATTTATTAACAACTATCCACACTATTAATTTAAACCTATGAGTTCTTTTAAAAGTTATAGGAAACAACTATTCAAGAAACATTTTGTGTATTAAAACATACAAAAAAGTACAAAATAAATTTACATGAAGGATTTTTCTATGTAATAAAAAATTGTTAGATTTGTGAAAATAAAGGAAATATTTTGAAAAAAATTTACAAGTAGAAAATAATTTTTAAATAGAGCAATCATATAAAACATTATGATGTTAAACATACTTATTTCAGATTCAATTTCAATCTATTTAATAACATCAAAAAAACAAGGTACATGGGTATTTTCTCAAATGTAAATTTTCTTTCAAAATTATCAACCTTCAATAATCTTTTATTTTTTATATTAACTATGACTTTAGATAATTTGAATGTTATATTATATGTTATTGAAATGATAAAACATCTTAATCAAGTCTAATATTGGGTTAAATATAATAGAAGAACATAACTACCATTGATTGATTACAGGTAATTTAAAATTAAATTTTCAAACATAAACCCCCTATTAGTTTATATTTTAATTTATATTACATTTATAATTAAATATTAAAAATGAATAACTATAATACACACTTTTGGGATGAATTTTGTAGGCACAATATATGACATATAAAAGATGATATTTAGCCAACTAATATTTTGGTTCCTCAACTTATTGGTGCCATGTGACTCAGTGGTATGTTATTTCTATATTCTATAATAACTAAATTCAAATTCCTAATGATTATGTGGAAAAAATATTCATTAAATCTCATTTAACATTTTTCAGACACTGTAATTATTACCACAAATATAAATGCTGTAAATATTTTTCCCAATATAGAAATTCATATAGTGTATTCTTTTAGAAATATGTTTTCATTTTTCTTAATCGTCTCAGATAAAAATATTTATTTTTTATATTGTGTGTCATTTCTAACATATTATATAATTATGAATTTCCCTATGCTATTGTTCAGTATAAATTTTCATAGTTTAAATAAACATTAACATATGCATAATATTTACATATATTTATTATTGATTTACAAAATATTCATTATGACTGTATACATTTAAGCTTGGAACTTATTAAATTACTATTACAGTTGATTTTTAAAATTTAAAAACATTTTTTCCTCATTAGTAATATAAAAATGTTGTGAATGTCATGTGGAATAATGATCACACAATCCTTTATATGCTTCATATCATCTAGAACATAATTCCATCAAATTGTAAGATGAAAATAATAGAATATGTTATATCATGCAAAATGGTCATCCATGAAATTCATTAGTGGTAGTAAAAATTTAACTCTTTTATCAACATAATTACTATGGAAAAATAGTATACATTAATAATTCATTTCTTGGATTATATGTCACAAAGTGCACAATGTTGTATACATTGAAAAAAAATTGTATGTAACAAGGACTAGTATTATGAATCGTGCATATCTTGAAGGAAGTAGGTAGACTACTTGAATGGAGACATTTGGTGTCATAACTATAATGAATCACCTACATCGACTATTCCCAGGTACATTCCCTAAACTACCATGATTATATTAAATATTCATGAAATTTTTTTACTACCATAGTATACCTTATAATCATCATTAACTTTTAAATACTATAATAGAAATTTACACCAAATAGATTGAATATATCATTAAAAACATTAAAACATTTGGTAATTACAATATATACGAAGTTAAATTTCTATCATACATATTATGTTGTGAATTTGAATGGTGCATTGAAAATATATCAATTTATTGAATATTTAATATAAATTTAATCATTATCTGACTATAAAACTATCTTCTTCCATATCCCATGTCTAGCTACTAATAAATGAAAATTATGGATCAATCTTGGCCATCCTCTTTGAAAAATAGGTTATGAAATTTATATCAAAAGTGGTTTTATCACTAAGAGATACACTAATTTGTTAATTTAATAATATTAATATATTCATTTTTTATGGATGTAGATATTATAATGTTTGAATGTACATATAATGTAAGATAATGATGAGTTTGTTTTTTGTACTGACTCGTTTGTATTCATATATAAACATTTCGATTTCAGTGTCGAATTTTAATAATTCGATATACAAAACAAAAAATGAACATTATAATATAATTATTTAAATGTATTATTCATTATAGTTAAATAAGAATAATTCATAGATTTCAATAACTCTATAAATAATCTCATATTGTGTCACTGATTCATGTTTCACATAACCCATACAGTTATTTTTTAGTCAGACTTATTCAAATTTTAGTTTCTCTTATTGGTTGTCCCTTCTAAGGAAACCTCCCTATGATTTGTATCAATTAATACAAAAATGTCATATCTATACCCAAAGTATTGAAACAATCAATTTCTTATTTGTTTAACTTATATATTAAAAACATTTACATAGAAACTATTCACAATGTGTTAATTTTTATGTATGAATTTTTAATTAATTTTAGAATAGTTGGTTTCAACTCGTATTTTTAACTACCTGTGAATATTATTTAAAACATTAAAAAGATAAAATTCAATATTTTCATAAAAATTTGACCCCTATCAATTAAATAGATGAAAAATTTTCCAACAGGCCTTGAGAATTCAGTTTAACACTGAACATTTTAATATCAATACTAAATTCAGTTTGACCCATAACAGAAATCATGGGGTGAAGATATATTTATTGTTTGTATTTTTTTTCAAACTCAGTCTAATATAATATTTTTTCTCTAGGATGTAGTTGATTTTTTTTCTAGATTTCTATTTTGTTATCAAACAATATTATATTCAAAATGTTCTACTTTTATACTATGTATAATATATTATATATTTTCTTAAGATATTATTTATCTATTATAATATAGTTGTTTATTGTTACGTTCATATATTAATCATTTGAGACTTTTTCAATCCAATGGAATGTGTGTAATGGACCATTCCATCCTATGATCATGATATTTTCTCCTTTGGGCATAGGCGAAACTGCTTGTTTTCCCTAGGATCTGACACTCCAGAATCCCCCAGGAAAAGGCCTCATGATGGAAGAGGTATCCACACCACATTATAAAGGGGAGTATCATGCTCCTCCTAATTCGATGTGGGATTCTCACACACACCCCTCCCTGAAGGGCCCATCATCCTCATTGGCACATCAAACAGACACCGCCTTTGATACAACATTCTAACATCAAGACCCATCTCACTACTAAACATGGGGCCGAACCAGTCTCCACATGACCTTATACAAGACTCCACATATGTCGGAGGCTACATACTAGCAGCGAGTGACTATGGATAGTCAATGGAGAGACTATGACCCCATATCTGAGTTCAATAATATAAAATAGAAATAAATAGAGAAAGTAGTCTAATAAATAATAAAGTAGTGGAAGAAAGATAGTACTCATTTTATAAAATTGGCCAACACTAATTATATAGTAGATTAATGCATGTCATTCTAATGATAGAAAATGGAAAACAATGAACAAAAATAACATGCTTTACCTTCCAATACATAAATAGATAAACATTGAATAAATTCCACATGTGATGTCACCTTGAGCATTTTGAAATTCCGCTTGGGCCTCTTCACATATCCCCCAACTGTATTCAAACAACACAATCCTGCAACCAAATAGAATCTACTCAGGTACCCTAGTGTAGTGGCGGCATGAGTGGGGTGTGAGATATAAATCTCAGTAGGCTAGTACCACTGGTGTCTACACCAAGTCCAAACAAATATTAAATAATTTTAACCATATAAAAGGATGCATAAATAATGTAAACAGTACTATGTAACTATATACCCAAGTACCTTCTTCAGCCCTTAGTTGGTGTCTAAACCTATACTATACATTTTTCATGCATACACAATAATCATTAAACAATAATTTTCATTTATCAATTATTCAATTCTAATTACATTAAGAATGTATTGTGATCTGGCTTAAGCATAACATCCCCCGTATAAATCACTCACAACAAATGTCTCTAAAGACCATATAAGTAATCAAAGTAATGACCTAATCCTATCTTGTTCTTTGTCTTGGATAACGTATCATAAAATATTAAATTAAATATTTCATACACAATAAACGAGCCCATCCACTAAAAATACTGATTCTATCTGGGGTCCATCCACTCAAATTGATTCACCCAATTCATTGATAAGTCTGAAAACATTCTCATATTCAATTTGAAAATCATAATGTCACAATATTTTTCATTAACCAATTAATTAATATCATGAAAAACCAATTGGACTCATAGTCTAATGTCAATTAATGGGTGTAGAACTTCATCTCTAGCACCCTAGTGAGTATTTGGAGCATCAGTCCTTGCCTCACATCTCATGAGTATTTTGAGCATCATTTCTTATCGCATAAAAGAGTGCTTGCATGCAAGCTGGGTGTAGAATTCCATGTCTAGCACCACATGAGTATTTAGAGCATCAGTCCCAGTCTCAAAACCAGTTTATCAATCATATACATAAAACTATCATGGATGTATAATTCCATGTCTAACACTCAAAAAAAATCTCTTAATTAATTCATAAATTAAATAATCCAATTCATTAATTAATTAAACGACTAATTAACAACATAAAGCTATTATCAAATAAATATACAATCAATTAGCCATTCTACATTTCATTTGTTAATAATTAATTATAAATTTATTATTCCCAATTAATTATCCCAAATCATTAACAAGTCTGAACACATCCACTGAAATATTGTTTCATCCAAGACTTTAACAATTAACATGTACATCAAAAACATCTCATGTCAAACTTGTTTAACAAGGCACACATATTTTGAAACCATCTCACATAAGATATAATATTATTAAACAAGTCCATCCTAAACATATTAAGGCATGGAAAATAAACATGCATCCTAGGGTATTATTGGCCAACAATAATAACAATCAATAAACTAACAATCTTAAATTAATTCATGCGAATTAATTAATTCAAAAATTAATTACTTAAATTATACATCTTTAACCAGTTCATTAATATATCAATCATTTACCATTTATCATGCAATAATTAATCCATCCAATGATTATTAGCAGTTTCCAATTTATATTTTGAACATGTGAAAATATTAAATATTCTCAATATTCAGTAAGTGCGACAATTTTTGCAACTCATAAATTGATAATTAATTCTTCAATTAATTACTAAAGTACCCATCTGGCCCCATTCAATCATCTAATTCACCAACTGATATATCATCATTTTCATAATTAACATTTTGTGACCAAGGATAAATGGAACACCTAAGGGCGTCCATGTCCATCACCATTCAAGTCTCATTTATATGTAAAACCCATCAGTGATTCCTTTTTAACCATTTAATTTTCAGGGCATAAACTCCAAATATTTTCAATAGCAACAAAAGATGATTAAAACCAACATTGGGAATTTACGCATTTATCTCTTGTGGAATGAATCATCAATAAAGTTAAAATTCATGCATCGACATATCATGTATCAGTATCAATAGGGATCGATACAAAATGCCATCCTTAAGGAAGCATGATATGAAATTACCACCAAACAATATATTATCTTAAATAATCATTTTAAAAAAATAGCAATTCATGAATCAAGGAAACTCATAATATAAAATTATTTAAATAATAAAATAATTCTTAAATAATGTGATAGAGATTTGGAGACCCTACCTCATGGTGGAACCAAAACACATCGTACTTCATCAAATGTTGGAAACCCATCCACAACTAGTCTGCAGTCGTACACATGCACATCATCATTTATGCATACATACAGACATATAAATATATATATATGTGTGTGTGTTGTCTACATTGATCAGCAATATTAAAAATATTAAACTGGTAACCAGAATCCAAGCAGTAATAATCAACACACCACTCACTTGGTATCAGGGACTCATAAAACATTAACAGACATTATTTTAACTGGTGAAAAACCAAACAGTGGGTTTAAAAGCATACCCACGCCAATGGCGTCAAAACAAAAATGAACCCATCTGACGCACCATCGGTGGTGGATTCCAGAATACTAATAGGGGAGACCTGATACATCAATTGCACATCCTATTGAAGTAATAACACAATAATGGGTATTATTATCAAAACCCTTAACTCGGACAAACCGAAATGAATGTCAAAACAACATCAAATCACAAATGAAATCAAGAAAAACACTAAATAATAATAATAATTATAATATATTTTAGGGGTTTTGTTTGGAAAGTAATAAATGTTGAAGGGGTGGTAATAATAATAACTTTTATTATTATCATAAATGACTTTGAATAAATTAAATTCAACTTAATAAAGGGAGTTTTTATTTAGTTTTATTGTTGAGTAAAACTAAAAAAAGTCGGACATCTCCTTCCTCACTATGTAGAAAAATGACATCCCCCTCGGAATCCCTAACCAGGTGCCTCTTCCTCCATGGCTGATCCTTCTTCCGGCGTGACCTACTCCCGGCCACTGCGGTGGCGTGATGCTCCTCCTTTATGCCACTCCTCTCCCATGGCCAGACTCCCCATGGAATCTCCTCTTATCTGCAAACAACAGTAGGAGTGTGACCTAAAGTAGGCATCTCACCAAAGCACACGACCCCGTGGCAGCTCCCTCTTTTGAGTCTCCTCCCCGACCCCCCTACAACAGTGTGCAACACCAACGAGGCAGAATCTCCTGTAGTGTGCGACCTAGAGTGGCATGTGTGGGACATGTTCATTGTGGTGAGTCCTCATACCAGTCGCAATTCACAACTACTGTGTGATCCCCAAACAACCTCCTATATTAGCGTTCTTCGACTTTTGGAAGAACTGTTGTAGACAGTGACACCCCCTCTTTCGAGATCTTCTTCTGCAGAAGATTCCACCTGTCATCTCCATGGGTTTAGTTCAATCCTTTGAGGAAGGATATTTTTTAGTGTTTTTCTTGAACTCTTTTGCGATTTTATTCTATTTCGATATTCATTTTGTTTTTGGCTATGTTTAGGCTTTTGATAATAATACCCATTGTTGTGTTCATCCTTCATTAGGATGTGAAATTGATGTATCGGGACTCCCTTGATTGTATTTCGGAATCTGCCTCCTAATGCAAGGCAGATGGGTTCATTTTTTCCACCTTTGGTTTACGTAAGATTATAAACCCGCTGTTTGGTTTTGCACCGTTTAAAATAAGGTCTGTTATTTATTTATGAGTCCCTAGTGCCATGTTAGAGGTTCGTTGATCATTACTGCTTTGATTTTGGGTACCAGTTTATTATTTTGAATATTTTTGATCAATGTATAAAATGTGAACATATACATATTTGTATGCATATGTACATAAATTAAGGTGTGTGTGCACGCAATTTTGTACTAGTTGTGGATTGGTTTCCGACATGTGATGATGTGTGACGTGTCTTGGTTCCACCCAGAGCTAGGGTCCCAAATCTCTATATCTTTATTTAATAATTATTTGATTATTTAAATAATTTTAGAGTATGAGTTTCCTTGATTTCAGAACTACTAAATTTTATTTAAATGATTATTAATGATAACCTGTTGTTTTGTGGTAATGTCATATCCTGCTTGCTTAAGGTTAGGATTTTTTATTTATCCCAATTGATGTCGATACATTATATGTAAATGCATGAATTTTGATATTGTTGAATGATTCCTTCCATGTTTGATAAATGTGGAAACTTCCAATTTCAGTATTAAGAATGCATTACTGCTATTTAAAATATGTTGAGCATATTCTCTAAAAATTAAATTGTTAAATAGGAAGCAACCAAGGGGTTTCCTTGTAAATTAGACTTGAAGGACGATGGACATGGACACCTTTAGGTGTACCTTTTAACCCTTGTCATTGAATGATAATTATGAAAATGATGATATGTCTATTGTTTTATTAGATGATTAAATGAGGAAGGGTGGGTAATAGGGTAATTAATTGAAGAATTAATTATCATATAATGAGTAGGAAAAATTGTTGCACTTACTGAATATTGATAATATTGAATATTTGAAATGTTCAGAATATAAATTAGTAATTGGTAATAATTAATAGATGGATTAATTGTTACATGTAAAATGGTAAATGGTAGATTAATTGATGAGCTGGTTAAAGATATATAATTTAATTAATTAATTTTCAAATTAAGTTTTTAGCATGCATTAATTTTAGATTCTGAGTTGATTGATTGTTTTGAATTTTGGCTTATAATACCTTAGGATGCATGCTTATTTTCCATGCCTTATTTTTTTTGGGATAGAGTTGTTTGAAAATATGATATTTTATGTGATATGTTTGCTAAATATGCGTGCCTTGTTCAGCATGTTTGACTTGATATGTTTTTGACGTACAAGATAATTGTTAAAGTCGTGGACGAAACACTATTCTAGTGGATGGGTTCAGACTTGATAATGATTTGGGACAATTAGTTGAGAATAATTAATTGATAATTAATTATTATCTATTGATATGTTGAATGGTTAATTGACTATAGAATTATTCTATGGGAGATTTATTTTGTTAATTAGTTGTTTAATTAATTAATTGATTAGATTAATTAATTTATGAATTAATTAATGGTTGGTTTTGGGGTGTTATACATGGAGTTCTACATAAATGATAAATATCTGTGAATGATTGATAAACAGGTTGTGAGATAGGGACTGATGCTCCAAATACTCACGGGGTGCAAGACATGTCGTTTTATGCCCATATTTTTTGCGAACATTCTTTTATGGGATAGGGACTGATGATCCAACAACCAATGGGTTTTGAGACAAGGACCAATGCTCTAAATACTCACTATGGTTCTCAATATAATGTTCTACACCCATTAATTGACATTGGACTTTGATTTCAATTGGTGGTACATAAAATTAATTGATTGGTTAATGAAAAATTTTGTGACAATATGATTTGTGAATTGAATATGAGAAAGGGTTCAGAATTATCAAGGAATCAGGTGAATCACTTTTAGTCAATAGACCAAAGAGATAATCACTATTTTTAGTGAACTGGCTTGGTTATAGTATATGAAAGATTAAATTGAATATTTTATGATGCTTTATCCATGAAAAAACACAACCTTGGATTCGGTCATTACTTTGATTACTTAGATGGTCTTTAGATACATCTGTAGTGAGTGATTTATACAGGCGATGTTGGGCTTATACCAAATATAGATACTTTCATATTTTAGTGAGGACTGAATAACTGATAAATGAAAATGATTTTATAGTGATTGTTGAATATGCATGAAATGTGTATAATTCTGGTTCAAACACCAAATGAGGGGTGAAGTAGGTACTTTGGTATATAGTTACATTATACTGTTTAAATTATTTATGCACACCTTCACTGGGTTTAAATTATTTACTAAATGTCTAGATTTGGGGTAGAGACTGGTGGTCCCATCCTATTGAGATTTATATCTCACACCCTACTTGGGTCACCACTGCACCGGTGTACCAATGTAGATTCTTTTTGGATGCATGATAATGTTGTTTGTATATAACTGGGGGGATAGGACTAGAGGTCTGATCAGGAGCTCGGAATGCTCGAGGAGACCACCCTCAGGGGTTTGAGTCATTGTTTATCTATTTCTATATTGTAATATAAATCATGCTATTTTTGTTCATTGTTTTCCATTTTTTATCATTATCATGTCATGCATTCCTCTACTATATAATTGGCGTTGGCCACTTTTATAAAATGAGTAATATTTTTCTTCCACAATATTATCATTTATTAGACTATATTCTCTATTTATTGACATTGTATATTAGTTAACTCTCAAATGAGGGTTTGGTCTCCCCACTGACTATACATATACCCTCACATCTAGTCTACAACCATTGTCATTCAGGTAGACATGCTTGAGGTCATGTGGCCACCGGTTCGACCACCGTTTTAGTGGTGATCTGGTTCAGAATGCTACAAAGTGGTTTATTATGAAATATGATAGTAGATGATTAATGGATATGAAATAAGTTATGTTTATGGAAAAAGTTAATCAAGTTTTCATATATTAAGAATTTGAAACATTTTATTCTCATATACTATGAATTTAGACGATCATATAATGACCATGTGTGTAACACCATGACTCAGACCACCAGGTCTATGTTGAGGGTTCTAGGGGACCACATGCATGTCTCCCCATACATAAGAGGTCACCGACTAGTGGAAGGGGCCTATGGAATGGTCTGGAGAGACTATACCCATAGTATCAGTTAAACATTAGAGTATAATAAGGAAATAGATCACAAATGAATCAATAATAATAAATAATAGTAATTAACCATGATAGAAATACAAACCAGTTGTGTAACACCCTCACCCAAACAATCAGGTCTGTGTTGAGGGTGAACACAACGTGATGTTCACCTCCCCATATGCAAGAGTTTTTTGACTTGCAGTAAGAGCCTATGGAATGTCTTGGGTAGAATTTTCCATCAGTACCAACTGAACAACATAGTATAACAAGAAAATTGATCATAAATAAATCACCAATAATTAATTATAGTGAATAACCATTAGAAAAGAATCATATCCAACAACAGCCAACCCATGGAGTATCAATATGGAAATTCATGTACATAAACAAAACTAAACAATGAATCTATTTATGTATAATATAGTAAATAAAATCATTAGTAGAGATCCATCCAAAATCCACCAGGGATCGTTTGCATCCTAATACTAACCCTCTCAACCATCCACCATTGGGACCTTTCCCTTTGTCAATTCCCTAGTCATGAAATCTATAAGTGCAATGAAATGTATGATTATGAATTGGGTATGAGACTCAGTAGGACATTACCAATAGACCTTAACATCAATGCATTAAATATATAGGTGCATTCCATGAATGTAAACAGGCTATAAATATAAACAACAAGTATATCATACAAGAACAAAACACATGTTAGGTCATCGAAGTCTATCAATACTTTCGTAGAAACCATTCCATTAGAAATGTCACCAGTTATGTCTAACACATCCCCCACCATGATAGGATAGTTCCCAAAATAAGTTTGATAGAGACCTCTCTAAGGGATCTCCCATGTGCATGTGGATCAACATCTCACACATCCCTCACATGGGGGTATAATCTATATTGATCCACCTACATCAACTATTGGGACAACAACAATACATCCAAATATGTATATAGTATGACATACAACATCATATAATACAAACAAGGGTCACATCCATAACAAAATATTTGGGAAACATCAAACATAGGATTTTTGGTCAACACAGACACCTCATGTGATCAAAATTCAATCATAGGACACATTGATATGAACTCATGCTAACAAATCATGCCAATAACCCTTATAAAACATGAATTACATTTAAGGGAATCCTAACATAGGTGAATGATGATTTGAAAGATAGTTTCATTGTCCGAGTCCAAAAGATCCACCATAATATATAAACATACATGACTCAACATGATTTATAATCCTAGGATCAAAATCACGAAGAAACCAAAATCTAATGTTAGGTAATGGTCAAACATACCCAAGATGATCTACTGTAGACAATAATCATAGTCCAAAATGTTGTGTAAATGCTAATTACTTCGATTTGAGTGTTGATTGTATCAATTTTCAATGAATACCTTGTTATAAAAATCTAAAAAACTTATGTTCAATCAATACATCATTGATCTAATTAGTTTTTCTCAAGGAAAAGATATGTATATCATTCTAGAATGAGGAATAAGTCATTGTATGAAGAATATAGGATTGAATCGATGTTTAGGCATCAAACAGAGGTTTTAGAATGAAGAGATATCACCCAAAAATTATAAAAGAGGATCCATAGGGTATTTGTAGTTCAATGGATCCTAAGATAATAATAAAGAGTGAGTGAAGGGTGTGTTTTAAAAAAATGCCTATAAAATCAGTGTCTTTGGTGGGATCCTTCGATCGTCACCATCTTGCTGATTACCTCCCATGGATACCTGATGATCATTGGGAAAAAATTGATTCTTTTCAGGAGAACCACCATCTAGTCAGTGGCTTCTTTGAAGAATAACTTCTACCTAGGAGCAACCCCTATGAGATTATAGGCTCTCAATGGTGGGATTTTTGTAGTTAAAGGAGTTACAAAAAGTCCCTTGGCACTGTCTCTGCCCAGTTCCAACATCAGGAAAGCCTCTAGACCACCTCAAATGACTTAAAAATCAGCTCAAATGAAACATAAAAATTTTAATAGAGGTGTACCTGAAAGTAGAGGAGTTACAATTCTCCCCCTATTATGAATTCTCATCCTTGAGAAGTATCCTCAAGAGTCTGATCAAACAACTCAAATCACCGTTCATGAATATCAATGTATTAGTCCCATGTCACTTCTTGAAAAAAAACATTTACCGCCCTAGATCCCACACAATAGGAATGGTATTTCCTTGAATCAATTTCTCAGTTCAGACAACAATCAAAATATGTCATTCCATGAAATTTTCATCTATATCTAGTACTATATCCTTGAAGTCGAGCACATGCATAGGATCAAGATCATACATAAGAAGCTAAGAATCATGGAAATCGTTATGTAGTACTTGATATCATGGATGTTGGTCTAATTGATAATCCAATATCCTGATGTGTTTGATGATCTTGAATGGAATGATATATCACAATACCAACATGTCTTTCCTACTCTAACACCTATGTCCTAAACAAGGGAACACCCACATGAAAACATTATCACCCATAGAAAACTACAAGGGATATATCCTTTAGTCAGAATAAGAATTATGCCTATTATACTCTATAACTAGTCATTATTTTAATCAGCTACACAATCTTTTATGTCTCATGTACCACACTCACCATAACCACTAATGATTATCCATCCCTATGGCAGCACAATGCTGGGTGACATGGCCACCCATATAGTGCCTTAAATGGTTCCATATGAATTGAGGACTATTATTTATTATTAAAGGTGAACAACTCTAAATCCAATTGATCATCCCAATCACCTCTAAAATCTATAATAGACGCTCAATGAATATCCTGAAATGTTTGGTACATTCTTTCAGACCACCCTTTGGTCTAAGGATGAAAGGTTGTACTCAGCTTCAACTAAGCACCCATTTCATTTTGTAATCAAAAGAAAAACTACAAGGTAAACTGAGAATCTCTATCAGATACCACACTTGAAGGCACTTCGTGAAGCTTCTCGATCTCTCGGACATAGAGATTTCATATCTTATCCAACGAATTCATCTATCAGATCAATATGAAGTGAACCACCTTAGTCAATTGATCCACCACCACCCAAATGGTGTCTCTACCTCTTAGGATCTTGGGAAACCCTATCACGAAGACTTTCATTACCTCATTTCACTTCCACATAGTAATGGGTAGTGGATGGAGTGATCCTCCATGTCTTTAAATCTCAACCATGATTCTCTAAGAAGTCTATAATGGGAAAAAAGTCTATAATTTATCTCTTCATGTTGGACTACTAGAGATACATCTTAACATCAGGATATATCATGGTTGAAACAGAGTTCACTATCCACTATGAATCGTGAGAGGCTCTCATCATCTCCTTTGTCATAGAATATGGAGCCATCACACATACATAAATCAAAATCACTCAATGTATATCCATAGCCCAACATGAAATAGAATCACTTGATTCCAATCTCAATGGAATCACACCACACATCAAATGAAGCTCCAAACTAGTATTTACTAATTATACCAATTATGATGTGATCACAAAGGGTGCACAAACCACTGGCCCTTGATCCTCATCCATGTCCCCATGTAATTCTTTAAATAAATCCATGAGATTCCAACCCACGTCTGGTGTTTGTTCTCCCTATTTTTACGTCTTCCTACTCAATGAATCTATAATTTCATTACCTTTCCCAATAGAATATTATGAATTGATGTTTAACATATGTATGTACTTTATCCAGACCTCTGATAAGTATTCGGGTCTTGTTGGGAGAATATTTTTTTAGACTCTTATGGTTCATATACATGAAAAATATCTCACCAAGTAGATATTATCACCAACATTTCAATAGTTGAACCAAATTCTCTAACTCTGATTTGTGAGTAGGGTATTTTCTGTAATGGGTTCTTAGTTAACAAGATTTGTTTGCAACTACCTTCTCACTGTAGATCAAAACAACTCGCAAGCCAACACTATATGTGTCACAATATACTTCATTGCCAACTCCCAGCTTTTGATGAATCAGGATCAAATTTGATTTAATCATATTATTTATCTCTATGAAAACTTCTCCACGCTATTCTATCGAATAACAATTGACTCCCTTCTTGGTCAGTGCAGTCATGTGAACTTTCAGGTGAGAAAATTCATAAATGAATATTCTATAGTATCAATCCAATCTGAGAAAAATCTAAACCTCGACTGTGTTCCCCGGCTATACCCAATACATGAATACCTCAACCATAATATGATCAACTTATATTCCTTCTCGAGAAACATTTTACCAAATAAAGTTCACCTAATGTATCCAAAATTGACACTTTGTGTACATGACATAAAGTAATTGTGCCCAATGTGTACTCAACATGATATCATGGTGTCTATCAGGTGATTCTGATGACATGGAGTATATTAGGATTTTATCAGTTAACACAATGAAAATTTATTACATGTATGGGTGAAATGTTTGTCAATGTGTTCCATGAACATTTTCGGAGCATTTATCAGTCCAAAGGGAATAAAGATGTACTCAGAAAACCTATATATGATCATAAACAATATCATTAAGATTTCTTCCAATCTGATCTGAATTCTATTTTATTTAGAATGAAAATCAATATTTGAAAATCATTGGTATCCCATCAATTGATCAAACATTCAAACTATTATTGTCAATGGGTAAATATTTTTCACAATGAATTTGTTCAACTTCTAGTATTCCACACAAAGCTAAATGTTACCTTCTGCCATCATGGTGAAAAAATCTAAAGAAACCACAAGGAAAATACATGGTCTCTCGAATTCATTAACCTCAAGATCATCTCATTGCATATTGATATCTTTCAACTTAATTAGTTTCATGCATTCTGGTGAAATCAAAGCAAGATATGCACCTCGTACAAGCTTGATCTCAAATTCAAATCCCCTGTATGGAGGAATGTTGTGACATATGTTGTCCAAAATTGTGAAAATATGATTGGGTTTTAACATTTTATTCATGTGTGTATCATGGGGAAAATGTAAAATTATATAGTAATATTATTTTAGATAATATTACTGGCTACTCTTTTGGTCCAAGAATGGGTTGTTTAGCCTATGAATGAAATTTTATGGAAATCCAAGGCATTAAAATTTTCAAAATATTTTGAATAATTAATTAATTAATTATTAATTTATTCACATGTATTTATTTAGTGATATATTATAAATGTTGTTTTGGATTGATATTGCATCTCTATAACAAAGTCGGGAATGGAGGGGTTTTATCGGGAAAGGCATAACATCATGTTGGGAATCGGGGCTAGGATCGAGGCCTCTTTCCTTTTTCTCCTTATATTTTTCCCTTCCCCCTTTGGCGTATTTCATTTGTGGTTCCCATACCTTGTGGGTGTCACTCATTTGATAGTGGAAGGTGGATATAATAAAGTGAGAGTGAGAAAAGGAGACACCATTGTCGAGCTCTAGTCATGCCATATCGTCATGTAGAAAGTATGGATCACAGATTAGTGTGAAACAATAGCAGTTTCCACTCATAGGTAGGCCCATTTTTATGTTATTTCTAATATACCCACATATTAATCATTTTTTAATATCTTGTATATTGTTCTTGGGGTGCCTTGAGAGGTCCCAAGGAGTGTTTTTGGGAAAATTAGTGGTTTTGGTGGCTTTACAGGGGTTTCCGATTCAGAAATACTTATTACATGACAAAGGGTTTCATGAACACATGTCATGTGTTCATACTATTTGGGGAAGCTGAAGTTTTTAGAAGTACCCACTATGTACTTTATGTACACATCATGTATTAGTACTTGTCCATATACCTAACCAAGTATCCAAGTATATGAACATACATAGTTTTGGTTATGTACATGAAATGTACTTTTGTCACACATTGTATAGTGGGACATGGATTATGTGTCCATATACTTGGGAATACACCCTGTGTGAAGGGTACATGGTCATGTAGTGGAACATAGTTAGGCCCCATGCACACCATGGTCATGTAGCAGTACATGGGAAAACCTTAGGTGCCCTAGCTATGTAGAATTAAATGGTCAGGTGTGCACTTTGAGAGTACACACCGTATACTCAGAAGTACATTCCATATAATTTTCTATGGAAGAGGTTTTGGGTTTTTTTTCAGAGTTATAATTGTACCAGTGAGTGGTCCATTCTATGTTTTTTTTCTTTGTAGATCATAATGTTGAAGTCTTTTATGTCTTTAGATTCTCTTTGGATGGTTGTTTTGACTGAGAGTTTTTTGTATGTGAATTTCATTGAGGTTTGGATTTATAATCCTCTGATGGTCGGGTTGTGAGCTATGAGGATCTGGTGAGGCTTGTGATCATTTTATATGGACTTGTATTTTTCCTTCAATGTTATTGTTGTTGAAGGGCCATTTGGAAGGATCCAGGAAGATGAGGTTTAGTGGTATCTTTAAGGAGATCATGGTTTCTCCCTACATGATGAGAATAGTCATTCTAGGATTGATTAGTTGCGGTTTAGCTCCAATGATTTAGAATCCTAGTTTTTGGATCCTTTGGGTTTGGTTGATTTCAATGGACGACTGTTACTATCTGGAATCCTTGAGTTATTGAGATGAGTCTGAGGGAATCTTGAGGATGCCCTTGTGGGATGGTTTATGATCAAGTGGTTAGTGATTATTGTGAATTGGTTATTGATAATTTCTGTGTGTAATGGTCTTTATTTGGATTCCCTTATAGACGAGTTAGTTCCCATGGATGGGTTGTTTTCTAGTAAGGTTGGCTGATGTTTTCTTATAGGGGAGTTTCTCCAGGAGGTTTGGATTCTGTTGAGGATCTATTGTATGTTCATACTTTTAGTTGGTCATGAGGAATCTTGAAGATTCCTTTATTAGTGTGATTTAATTTTGGATAACCTTTTTCATGTTATTGATTGAGGATAATTTGTAGGCTACTAAGGGCCATTTGAGATATATCCTATATCAGGCATGACCTGAGGTTTTGGATGATCTAGTGGAACCCCTCATAGGGTCTCCTTCTCATGTATTGGTCATTTTTTTCATTTTCTAATTTTTCATGATTCTACATGTATGGATTGAGATCAGTGGTGAAAAATTGGAGTCCCTAGGTATATGTTTCGTTATGTTATGACCCTAATGTCAATGGGAACCTTTTGTTTTAATTTGTCTCTATGGTGGGTCATTGAGAGCTCGTGGTGTCTTCTTATTAGATGTAGAAATCAAGGGTGTTGAAAGTGGTAATTTTCATTACTGGATGTGAGTGGATCAACCCTATTAGTTTATATATTTGGATTCTGGGTTCAAGATTTGGATTATCCCATGTTCAGTTTTCCCATGGATGTGACGTTAAAGTCAATTTTTCTTAGGATGTGGGTTTGGGAAGGTGACTATTGGGATATCTTGAATTCAATGTAGGGCCTATGTTTTGATCTAGTTTACTCATTCATTGGATGGTTGTGGTTAAATGGGATTATGGAGAAAATTGTATAACTAGATGAGTGTATGCCCTATTTATTTTAGTGTGTCACCCGATCTAGAGTGGCTTTAAGCACGTGAGGTGTTATGAAACTCATTGAGTGGGTTTTTTGTATCGTGAATGGTGTTATGATATTGGGGAGAAGGATACAGGTTGATTCCAAATTATTTTATAGAGACCATGTTTTTGGGTTGATAGTTGTTTCCAAATTCATTATATGGGACCTTCAGTACTAATAGGTTCTCTAATTATGTTAGTCTAGATGTTTATGTCTCTTGTCCAAATCATTCCATTGGAGTCCTACAGCCCAGTAGATGCATTGTTTTGTATAGATTCTTATGGAAGATCCTTAGGCTCAATAATTCAGGTCGTTGTATTTTGACATCATGGAGATCCTATTTAGATCCCTTGGATTCATCGGTTTTTTGTTGCTAGGTGAGCTATGAGATGTAAATCCTCTTGAGGTGTCTTGAGTGGGGGTAGATTTACCTTACGAGTCATGCTAGAACACATGGATGGTTTTTTTATTTATTTTAACCTTTTTTATGCAGTTTTTTTATTCTGGTTTTTATTAGTTTTTAGTTAGGCTTGGCATATCATGTACGCATGTAGTAGTTATAATAGAAGGTAATATGTTCACCATTGGGGGTGGCCTACTGAGATTTATATCTCACCCGTTATTCATGAACCTAGGTGGTCCTTCATACCTGATGTCTACTTTTAGGTTGGAGAAAAGGATTCCTAGTGGATAGGGGTAATGACAAATATTTCTTGATTAAGGGGAGCCACTCATGTGGAGTCTTACGATTAGGCTACTACAGCTCGAGATTTGTGGATTCCGGGTATGTGGTTTGGTTGGTTTTTTTAATGATTGTGGTCAATGAATCGTTTTTCTTATTTAATAAATTACCTATTTGATTGGGTAGAGGGGGACACATTACATAGTCCGAAGGCCCGGGGGTATGAAAGCCCAAATACAAGGCATGAATCCCCGTTTTTGACAAGAAGGGCCCTCCAGGGAATAGTACTTCTAATGTACCTGGGATGCTATAATACCTACTATAGTAGCACCACTACTACAGTTCCTCCACCACTAAATTGTTGTCACTGCTATAGTTACTCTGGTACTACAATATGGCTACAGTTCATTTCCATTTAATATGACATTGTTTCAGTTATTTATTATGTTTACTTCAATGTTTATCCTTGTGTTTGAGTTGGGTTATTTTTCTTGTTATTTTACTCTGACCAGAGGGTAAATTCTCCCCATTATATTTGTTATACCCTCACTACAGGTCAATAGTCTCTGGAAATTAGAGAGGTGTGTTTGTGGCCTTATAGTTATCTAGATCAGGTGACACATCAGGTATTCCTCGACTCATTTGTTTCATAATGGTATCATAGGTGTCTGGTTTTATGATTTAGGTAGTTCGTAGAAAGGTGGTATTGGAATGTCTCAAAACTTGTTATGGATATGGAACTAGTGTATCATGAACACATTTACTAATAGGACATCTATGTTTACAGGGCATGGTATTACCATTCATTTGTTCTGTTTTTATGGTTGTGTGATTTCCCCTACTGTGGTGCACTTGTGTTTTTGGATTTAATTTTTATTAGGGTTTTTGTATCTTAGCCTGTGGGGAAGAGGCCAGTGTTTATGCATCATTATAGGAAAATAGGATTCACATGACATATGTTTGTAGTTTCTATTTTTATTAATGATGGTGGTTAAATTGTTTAAAATGTCTCCAACAACCTATATGGTGTCTCATATATAGATCATTGGTGGAATTATAATCAAATTGACTATTTACATACTTTTCTTTGAATGAAAAGTCATTTAGATCTTGTGGAAAAAGGTTTTTTGGTGATGAATATTCAATCCCTTCCTCAAGGGATACATGGGAAACCCTCTGGGTTAGTGTAGTCTCTATGATCCCTATTGGTGGCTCGACGAGGGAAAGGATACCTGATAGATATTTGGATCGAAATCAAGTTTCCTTGAGGTGGTTGTTCCCCTAATGTATCAGGATTGTGTTTCTTGGGAGGTAGATGTTATTTTCATGTGTTTTCTTCCAATTCATACAGTGGGTTCATGCCTGCTATCACTAATGGGTTGGCTAGGCATGGTTATTAATCCTTTTTATGGAGGTTGTGGTCTACTTTCACTGAGATATTGATAGGAATTACGATGTATGGTGTTTGAAAAGTGGAGTGCTGCAAGTGCTTCCTTACTCATGGATGGCTTGAGAGGACCATTTTGGTTGGACATTTGGCCCTATTCATTTCTAGTTGTGCCTTGGCTATTGTGGTGTGAAAACTATTATATTCTTGGGTATTTGGATCAATTCCTGAGTATAAGATGTTTTTGTGGTATATTATTTCATGAAAAAGTTCAATTTTTTTAATATGGGTATTGAGGGTACTTTGGTTTGATCGAACTAGCATGCATGATGAGCATGGTCAGTGGTCATTGGCATTTTAGCCATGTATCGTTAGGACTTGGACCATATGAGTGCGATTCCTATTGATTATATTGGATCATCTTAAGGATATATTTATGTTGGGTAGTTCACCATAGGTTTTTTGAGGTCATGAACCTTAATTTATGTGGATTATTGAGTGTGGAGGTTGTTGTTTCTAGTGGGTTAGGAACACACGGTTCTTTTGTTTATGTGTTTCCTCTCATGTGTGGGTAGTTTGTACATGTATATCGATTTTGCTAAGTTATGGATGTAGCATGGTTAATGCTGCTCAATATTTGGGAAATGGGGTGATGATAAGTGTAACAACCCAAGATTTTATAAAAAAATATATTCTTTTTAATTTTATTAATTTCTTGTGTTGTACGCTACACCAAAAGGAGCTTGCACAACACACATCCTTGACTTGCCTTGCATTACACGCAATCGCGACCTTCCTCGATAGCGTGTGTAGTACGCAATACCGAGTTTCACTAAACAACGATATGCTATAAAAATATTATTAAAACTAGCCGTTAAGAATAGTAATAACCACTTTTTGAAATCCAGTAAATCTTATTTTTCAAAATGAACTTTATTTTTGGATTCGGAGTATCGAATTTAGCCTAAGGTGAAATTTTGGTACTTTTCGGATAACTTTCATATTCTGATGAATAGTGAAAATTACTAAATTATAATTAAAAACAACTTTTTTAATCGAAATAATTAATAGTGATAAATCATTAATTTGAGTGGTTTTAAAGTATATTTATAATATATTTTTACAATTTAATACAATGTTGGTCATTGGATGTAATTTCACATTTAAACTAGACATAAACAAGTGTCAATCTTTTGATAGATATTGTTTCTTAAAAACACGCTATTTGTTTTAACAGCGGGATTTAATTATAAAATTAATTAATGCAACTTTTATGTTATGAATTTGGTAAAATAGACTTCATTTTTTAATTCGGAATATGAAATATAGCTTGGGATGAAATTTTGGCATTGTTCTGAAAAACATCAATTTTTGATGAATAGTGAAACTACTAAGTGGTAGTTAAAAAAACTGAATTTTTCATAAAACATAATTTTTCCACTTCTGTGAATGGAATTTCAAAAATCCGAGAGACACGGTTAATATCAAGGACTAAAATGTGATTCAATGAGATGAAAATAATTTTTTGGTGAATAGTAACTTTTTACTTTTTACCGCGGTTAATAGTAAATAGGGTAACTAAGGGTAAATATGATATTAATATTACCCTAACACATGTCCTAATTCTATTGGACAAGTGTAATTCGACCAAAAAAAAACTTAGGAATAAAATATGACCATTTAGGCCCACTTGGGTTAGATTAGGACATTTATTATTAATTTATTGAAAGAAGGGTTAAAATAGTTAAAATCAAAGTTTAATAAGTAAATCATTTTTAATATGGGGTTATACATAAGATAAATTCGACTATAAATATTCATTAGAAAGCTAAAAAGATTTACTACATGATGGTATTTTAGTTGTAATTTTTAGACATCAAATAATATAATTTATTTATGACACAAAAATGATGCAGTAATTATCTTATTAATGAAATATTGACATAATTGATAATATAAATACCAAAATAAATGTAATTTAAGACTTTTTATGAATTCCACTAATTTTATAGGTTACTATGGTATATTATTGTTGATTTAATCAACTTGTTTCGAACATATAATTCTGTTATGACTTTCACAAAAATCATATATCAAATAGTGTCAAAATTGACACAAAACAGTTTTTAAATCAAATATTATATTATTAATTGTTATTTTATTCCTAAAAATCTAAGGTTCGGCCAAATGACTTAGATAAGGATATATGTATTAATAATATACAATTTGGGGTTCGTTTGGCATGTTATAGTAAGTTTATTAACCATATAGTGAAAGAAAACAAAAAGACACGGTAAAAGTTAAATTATTTAACTTAGAGTTAAATCTAATTGATAAGGTTAAAATAATAACCTAAACTTGTCTAAATCCTATTGGTTGATAGGATTTCGACCCATCCCCACTTTATCTTCGAAATAAGACCCTTTGTAACCATTATAAACCGATTTTTACTTTAATATAAAATAATATTTTGAGATATTCCTAAGGTGCCCCTCTCCTCCCTTATAAAAGGACACCTCCTCCCCCTCCTCCTCACACCAAATTGAGCACTCAAGCTCGGCCAACCCCTGCCAAAATCCCTTCTCCACTTCCCTAGAATAATCCTAGAGGTTCTGGTCTTCCTCAAAGACCAATTTTAGTGCCCTAAGAGGAGGTCTCAAAGAGGCACTTCAAAGAAGAGGTAATTACCGTTACCAATTCTTTCATCTTTATTTCTTCTTCCACTTCTTCTTCTTAGGTTGTTTCATTATGAAGTAATAACATCAGTATCACTAATATACTGATATGTTATTATAATTATGAAACAACCCTATTTCACCATCTATCCATCCTATGGAAAAAGAAATCACCGCGCGTGCGTACGTACGGAATACCGTCTCCACGCCGTGGTGTAATCTATTTTCCACCACCACCTTACATGGATGGGTATAAGGGTGTAAATAATAACTATACATAGTTATTAAAACATCATATTGATTCTGATATATTGTATAATCCACTCCAATTCAATTCAATATTTATAGAAATGATATCATCGCTCGTGCGTACGTACGGAATATCGTCTCCACGACGCGATGAGATTCATTCTACATGTTAACCATTTAAGAATGATTATAATGTATATATAAGAAATAATAATGAAATATATGACATTATAAAGATACTGGATTTATGTATATATATACATATGTATGTCATCTACTTACTTCCATTTCAAGACAATAAGGAAAGGAAAACAGCGTTCATGCGTACGTACGGACTACCGTCTCCATGAACGGTGTTTTTCATTTTATTTATCTACCTATTATATATATATATATACTGAATATATATGATATATAAATCATATTTTATATTCTGGAAGTAAGTAAATCATGATATAAGTAATAATGATGTCAAGAACAACAAGTCAAAACACCTACGATAAATGAAACGATTTTACCCAAAACGCTTCTTTAACATGGAATTTACAAAAGAAAGGGTAATATAATGTCATAAGTGAACCATATATGATATCATAACAATGAATATGATTCTGTAATAAGTCAATAACATGATTTAAATCATTATACAGGAGGTTCGGACACTTACAAAGCAAGTCGGACCTAAGGTAAGGGAAATATCACAATCTCATTTTTATCCGAGATTGTTTATTCGTAAGTATTTACTGGGGTGTATTTTATCATCCACATCCATGTTTCATCAATATGTAGTATTATTTCCATCCACCTACAATTGTTTAAATCCATTTTTACCCTTCGGTGAGTTTTTAGTAAAGAATATGAAAGGAATCTTTTGTCATACGAGGTACTTTTTGACTTTTCCGACAAAAGTATGAGAAGAATGTTTTTTTAACTTAAACGGAATGAACGAATTTTTACGGCTTTATAAAGCCTTATTTTCATTAAGCTTCCTCCAAAATATTTCATGACTATTTTCAATAAAATCTCTTTCTTTTAAAATTGCATGATGTTTTGTGAAAAGAAATTGATTTTGAAGAAGAAAGGATATTTTCCTCAAGAATTCAATTCAAGTGTTTTATCAAAATATTTCATGACTATTTTCAATAAAATCTCTTTCTTTCATTAATGATTTACTCTTTAATAATTTGGTTTTCCAATCCATGTTTAATTATTCCTTTAATATTAATTTATAGATATGTTCTTCCGCTTTTCATTTCTCGTGGATCGAAAAAAATTAATAATTTTTTAATTTATGTTAAATCAAGGTTCTTATTAGGAGGCACCGATGAATCTATCTACATAACATTATAGTACACACTGATTATTCAGATTTACGTGCCATGTAATCTGGCATACAATCTTTGCATTCTGGATTACACACTATGTAGTTGTGTTTAGTGCATCGAGAGTAATTTGAAAATTACTCAAGCCGTGTGCATTAATGAAACAGGGTGTAGTTAATCCATACACTACCTGTTGACCAATACAGACTAGTGAACGGTCTGCCGGATCACATGTCGTGTGGACCACTAGACGTGGTGTGTATTCCCTTCGGTTCATGGGCCAAACCATGAATCCCATACATGGAAAAGTTGACCAGTAACTATGTAACCTGGAGACAATATAGCATGTGGAGCACTGGACATGTCATGTACTCCATGATTTCTAAAGTATGCCTCACTTGTTGAGTCCCTAGGCACGTAATTCAGATAAAATGGTAAAGGTAGTACATGTTGTTTATTTAGAACTACACACCATGTACATTACCAAATTACACATAATTATAACTTTAATGTTTTTGTAATGTTCAGAATTACATATCATGTAGATTTGAATGGGTTTTCACTATGATACCTCCATGTTTATGGATGATAATCTCAGGGAAATTCAAAAAATGATTAAAATAAAAGGATTTTTTAATTTAAGAAAATAATAAATCAATTCATTAACCCCATTCATATTTGGAATTCATTGAACTAATTTAGTGATCTATGGGGCCCACTATATCCACTCTATTTTTTAGTTAGTATTATGAGACCATCTATACTGTGTTTTACACATTATATACAGTTTCTTGGCCGAGGTGTTGACAATATGTTTATTGTGATTGGCAATATGAATTATTTCATTATGATACAAGTGATTTATATTCACTTTGTTTTTTCACTAGTATAATATCCATGGTTATGCTTCATTTTCAAATTCTTATTTTTTGAATTATTTAATCTGATTTTATTCCTGAAATATCAGGGTCATGTTTGTGTATTAATGGAATGTTCATTAAATTATTCACCCCACCATATTGTTTATGTTTATAGGTTCTTGTATTGGTTAACCATACTAAGAATCATATCTCTCCCATTTATTATGATTTCCCAAGGATGTAAATGTGAGTAATATGAATGACTTTTAGGGTTAATCTATGATTTTTGTGTTTTATAATTGAAGTTACAATGTTGTTTTTTTCATTAAATTTTTAATGTATTGTTTATGTAAGTAATCTGGTTTACAAAAATACAAAAATTATCATTCAGTTGGTATTAGAGCATTTAATGAAAAAAAATTTATTAAAAAATGGAACTGAACATGGGATATTGGGGTCTTGTTCATTAAACACAAAACAATTTATTGGAGTTGGGTGTTTTCCCAATTACACACACAATCAAATCTAGATCCCATGTCAACTAGAATTATATTTACAATAAACCAATTAGAATAAATTAAATTTAAATCATTAAATTGAATTTAAATTTAATAATTAAATTTACAACATGGGTTTAAAAAAAATTCCATCATAAATGGAACAACAAACCATAAGATTGATGGATATTGAAACACAAATCCCTAATTGGTAAACTCCAATAGAGAATGTTGGAAACAAATATTTGAGAATCAAAAATATATTCAGGATCTGAAATAGATGTTAATAGATCCTCCGACAACACCAAAATTTATAAAACCCTGGGGAGGAGCGATGAAAGAGCACGATAAAGAGAACATGAAGGGGAAACATATAGGGAATAAATTGAACATAATTCTCCTAACTCTAATATTCTGCTAGAGGGGTGTAAAAGGATAAAAATAAAAAAATTGGATCCTCCAAGGAAGAATAAATCATTTTAGGTCTGTACAGTCATTTACAGAACTTAAATCCTATGTTTTTGTGTCTGATAATTAATTTTTGGATTAATTAAATCACATACACAGAGATAACATGGCAGGGACACATGGTTAGTATAACTGCACCCACTAACCATGTACCCCAATTTTCCATGTTTCATTTCTTATAATATAAAGGTTAATTGTTTTTCAAACAATGCTCTATCTATTAAAAAACTTGTTCTTTATTTTTTGATTGTTTCTAATGAGAGGGTTCATAGTTTAAGAAAATTGTTCACCAATCATTCTGATCCTGAAAAATTTCAACACTTTCCCAATTTTTACCCATAATAACAAAAAATGAAAACATAAAAAAGAATTATAAAAATTGGGGTTTAGGAATATTTAAAAAAAATAACATTATGTTACATCATTATACTTTTATTTAATATTAGAGGATATCAATTACTCTTCAACTCACCATAATATCGATATGAAAAACTAATGTTTGCTCAATGCACTATATTTTTTTTCAATGATTCCATATATGATATCCCTTTAGCTCAACCAAATACCACTATGAGTATTTGTTATGGTTATTGAAGAATGAAGGAATATAAATACTATTTTTATGAAAAAATAGTAAATTATGGGGTTTCTTTTATCAGACATTCTATATGAAGAAACACTAGGTTGTGACTCACAGTATTATTCATAAAGTAAATTACATGAAATATCATAATACATAAAATAATAAATAATAAATTATTTATTCTTTGTGAAATAATATAATATAACACACACAATCTTCATTCATAGAACAAAATTTATGAACAATATATTTTTCTGTAAAGTACATGGTTTCCTTGTGAAATAATTCACAAAATATTATATGATACACTATCACATTCTGAGTGTGCTTAATAATCCTCAACTAATTATTGATACAATGATCTGCCACTGAGTTCCTCACCAGAACACACAACACACAAATGATATGGGTCAGTTTGACTTGTCTATCCCCATGCGCACCATTGTGGGAGCCACCATGGCTGATTGTGCAAGTCTTAACCCTTTTATTACATCTCTAAGACCAGCCAAAAAATGTGTTGGATCTATATGCAAACGTGAGGTCTCCCCCACACATGATAGGGGTTGAGTTATTTCATTTTATTTGGATTATTTTTCCAATTTTATTATAAAGGGCTAGAAATATTTACATCCTTCAATATAATTATTCAAATCCTTTTAAAAATTATCAAATTATGACTCTAAATAATGAATAAAAATTAAATATCATCATAAAATGATTTATCTACACTTATTCTATATTTCCTCAAATATATTGATGAATAATAGAATTTATTCAAAGAA
The DNA here is from genome assembly GCA_963277665.1 of Viscum album. NCBI lineage: Eukaryota > Viridiplantae > Streptophyta > Magnoliopsida > Santalales > Viscaceae > Viscum > Viscum album. Next base: position 1,190,953,881 of record OY728121.1, on the reverse strand, counting down.
GTTCTTCAAATTTCATAAATAATGTGCATTCTCCAATTGCAATTCAGACATGTTTTGGACATCATGAATATATTTTCAATAATCACATTTAATAAACATTTAATTTTTCAAACTACATAAATTATTGACTACAAAGTTTGTATTATAATAATTCCATCGTTATTATACAACTTCGATAATTCTGAAATCATTGAAGCAATATTATTTGAATGAATTTATTTTGATTACTATGAGTCTATAAGTATGATAATTATTTAAATGATCATAATGTCTAGAACATTTGTTACTAATTTCATTGAAAAGACTCAATATATACAATAATGTAAAATATATGAATATAGAAGACTTAATTTTACTGAGATATTTGGAAATCATTTTCCAAAATGAATAAAAGGGGAGTAAAATGAGGATCAATAAAATTTTCATTTTTCCCTAGGAATGAACAAGGTTTCCATGCATGGCTTATAGAGATGAGAAAATGAATTATAAATGCAGGATAATTATTATTGGGTTGGAATTTATATTTGAATTTAATGAATTGGACAAATAAAATATTGTATTTTACTAAAATATCATACAACCATTAAAATCCACACAATCTCTATCCCATAAACGAAGCATGTGGGACCTAAGAATCAACCACATATGATAGTTGAACCAAGGAGAGTACATGGTGGTAGAAGAGTATGGATGGATTCATTTCACCCATCATAGGGTTCATAATAACAATCATAGGGGGAGAGTGTGTCTGTAATGCCCCATATTTATGGGTGTTTTGTATTTAGGTGTCAAACCTTGTTCTATCTCAATGGTAAAGAAAAAAAACATGGGGATTGATTTAAAATTATTCCAAACTTGATGAGAATCGATGTGGGAAGGATTCTCTTCGGCCACTATTCATATGTTAAAATCATACTCAAAAAATTGTATCATTATGATATAGAAATAAGTGAAATATGATCTCCCTGACACATTGAATTCTTCATGAAGCATAACAAAATTTACCTATCATTTCTATAACTTAGTTTTCAATATACCATGGATTCAATGATCATTATTGGTTTTAGACCACAATGTGATCATGATATTGAGAAGAAAGAAAACAATTTGAAATGAATTATATATTTTTCACGTCTTCAAGATGTTAACCAATGAATTTCACACTGTTTAGTATGACATGATTATGTAGAAGGCTAATAACACTTGGATATTGGATGAATGTGATTATTATCATAGGAAGAAGAGTTTCTCACTGTGATGACAATAATGGTTTTTAGGCAAGTGTATGTTACATGAATTTTGGAAACCACATTATTCTAATTACTAAAATATTTTGTTTTATTTAAATCATTAATTACGTAGAATAATTCTTTGATCCTTGACAGGCCTAATTTATTAGAGTTGGAGGTAGTGGGAACTCACCTCTAAATTACCAAGCACATAGGGTACATAATGCAATTTCCACTCATTTTTTATTTTGATTTCTAACATTTTTTGTAAAATAGATAACATATATGTTTCCCTTTAGAAAAATAAATATATTACACAAGACTCTAGTCTAGAGGAATATCGGTTCCACTTTCACATATTCTGGAGTGATATATTTTGGTGAAGTGTAATGCATCCATAAAGAATTTTGGCAGCCCAGTGAAAAGTGAGTCACATGATCACATGTTTCAAATAGTCATTTGGATACCAATAAAATGATTTTAAGTCATAATCATGATTTTTTCAATGAACTGTATTGTATCATACAATATCAGTGAGTTACATTAAGGAAGTGTTCTATGTATAACAATATACATAATGAAGAAGGAACTACTGATAGTTTATTCACACTATTATAGAATGTTTTGAATTAAAGAACATTGTCCGTGATAAATAACATATTGTGTAGTGGAGAGCCATTTCATCACACATATGTTTCATGATATAGATGGTAGTCATGTGATACATTCATATCATACACATGCATGAATTAGGGTTAAGTACTATTATTTGTATAATGTTCTTGAAATATGTTTTTATAAATTTGATACATGTCGAGCATTCAGATCCCTCATGTGAAGCACAAGAAGGAGATAATGCCAACTCACTATAATGCACACATTAATAAAGTAATATAATATATTTGAAATATATGTAATTGTGTTAATTATGGGTTTATTTATTATGTGATTAATGAAACCAAATTCCTTCACAATGTTCCATAAAAAACTACATTAATATAGGAAGTACCATTTTTTGAGTAGCTTATTGTATAAAAATCAAACACTGAAAAAATCTATTTGATGTTGTTTCATAAGGTACAGAGGAAGAATAATTATAATCAATATTATATTTTATATAGTCATTTGGGTTGGAAAATAATTTAATCACAATAGTTCTAGTTTGTTTTAAAATGAATAAAGAAAATACAGCAGGTGTTCTTATTTACTGAACGTGTAACTATGCAGATAGTGAAGATATTGTACATATATCTACTTGTAGTTTTCCATAAATAGGATCATGAATCATTGGATAATAAATTTATAATATTAAAAATTTAAAATTTATTCTTAATAATTTGAATTAAATTAGAGAAAATAATAAAGTAAACTCTCAATTTCTTATTGCGAAGAAGAAGAAGAGTTACTTTTGTACTTCTATTCATGAAACAAAAGTGATTGGAGTTAGTGGATGAACAATGTAGCTCAATTTAATACATTATATGTATCAAGAGATATTAAAAATTATTAGTTTTTATGAAAATCATGAAGGTGAATAATATATTCAATGGAAGTATAAACAACTATCCATGATTTAAAGAATTAGAACTATCAATTCTCTATAGTACATTGCAATTGAATGGTTATTCGCTTATATCAATAAATTTTTTTAAAAGATTATTTTCATCTATTTGTGTTTGTTATTGTATTATTTTCAGACCATTCCATGGGATAACAACTCTTATTTGATTTTTGAACCTTGTAATAATATTGAGTTCCACCTTTAACTTCTTTTATATGCATTCCTTCGATAATAAAATTTGAATAAGATAATTGTGATCCTATCAAGCCAATGTGGTAAAAAGAATAATTGTAATAATTTTTGAAAATGATCCCAACATTAATTCACCCCCTTCATTGGGGTAATAATATCTCAATATTGTCCTATAAAGTGTTATCAATGATAATTTTCACCTATATTATAATCCAAACACTACAGTTACTCTATTTTATTGATTTTAGATTCATTATTTTTATTAAGAGTGTAGTGTAGTTTTCTAATAATTCAGATATATCTGAGTAGAATTCTATATATAAAAATATGATGAATAACATTTTAAATAAAGAAAAAATAATTATGAATAATATATCCCTCCTATCAAATGTATAGAAATTATCTATATCTATATGCTTTTCAAACAATGAAGACAACTCATGTGTGGAATATGAAGAGAAGTTGTCTCGATTTTCCACCATAGAGAAGCAAAATATTCTTATAAAAATTGAATCAATAATTGCATTTTATCATGACTTTTTAAAAAATTACTATACTAACATTCCTTAGTCTAGAGATCCTTATAAATGTGGTGGCGACGATCAGTCCACAAATTCGAATGATATATCACTTAATTGACTGACATGTATTCTTTGATTTTTTTCATAAATAAATAATATCACATTTTTTTGAGTCCTTTAATGTATATAGGAAGAAATAACTGAACTAGAAGAAGAATTATATAACTTTGTTAATGACTTATAATGAAAAAATCATATAATTATTAAGTTACTCAAGACATGACATACCCTTTGAACTAATAATTTGAGAACATAAAATTAGTGCCTTAGAATTGCACAAATATTTCTAATAGAATGACAGAGTCAATAAGAATATATAAGAGGAGATATATTCAATTAATGAAATTTAAAAAAATAACAATGATGTCAAGTATTTACATTTGGAATATTAATCTAAGAAGCCCAGAGTACTAGACTCTTTGTTTCTAAACAATGTAATGATTTAGGAATATAAATTTGATTTAATGAATATATTTTGTTATGTAATGGTGAATATAATTTATTATTACAAAAATAACATAATATTAAATTTAATGAAATCAAATTTTAGTTATCAAATCCGTGAAATACACAAATTTAGACTTGACATTAGAAGGAGAAAATTGTTGATTCAACTAAGTCATTCCTAAAGGATTCCAATGTTAAAAAATTAACATTTGTTAACAAGATTATGATATATTTTGAGGAGTTTTATTAAACATATGTTAAATAAAATTTTATATCCATACAATCAAATAAAAATGTTATGAAATTGGTTTCTAGGAATAACACAATACAGAAAATAAAAATTCATGATAGGTATGGATGATGAAATCTGATAATAATCCTTACACAATGATTATGGTGTACATAAAAATGAATTTAGAATATGACTCCTTGGAAATATCATAATGATATATAAAGTATACCAAAAAAAATTATATAAATAAATAATAGGATCATGGGTTATGGGTCAATGTTGGTGGGGAGACAGATTTGAGTATTTTAGAAGGTATTGTTTGTATAATCCATTAATTGAAAACCCACAATTGAAGACCATTTCAAGGGTTAGAATGACATAGATAGAGAACATACATTTATAGGTTATTACAGAACTATATAAATAAATTAGTTTTTTAATTATTGATAATATCTATTGTGTATGATATTTTAGTTTCAAAATGGTTGGTACATACTCATCTTTATGTGTATATGAATTACGTAAGAAAGGAAGACCAACAAATTAGATTAAGAAGGGAGAATCATCCATTGGATATATGTAGAATAATTTCTTTAAATATATATATATATAATATCATGTAATAAAATTGAGATATCCTCAGTTTTTAAATACTTGAATTCGTAGGAATTTGATGCATCAAAAAGTCTGAAATATGTTTGGTGGAACTCTGAAGAAACTATTTGAAAATTCATAAATTATCTCCAATGTTTCTAATGATATGATAGCAGAATGTTCAGATGATATAGAATAGATGAATAAAATAATTCAATCACCTGTTAAAGATAGTGAAAATGGATAGAAAATGTTCCACATAAAAAAGCATAATTTCTATATGTGAGTTGAAACTTGGATGTACAAACTCCAAGAAATTGTCGTAAAATAATTCCTAGGGAAGAAATGTTTTTTGAGAGAATTAATGTATCCCAGGGAGATAAAAGTGCTCTAAAATATCTTATTATGAGAATGTTTACACACAAAAAAATTTAAGAGGATAAAATATTCACACAACTTCAATCATAAATAATGATGAGATTTTTAAGTGTGAATAATGAAAGAAATTGACAAACATGGTTAAGAAAGTCATGTCATCTATATTTTTAACCTTAATAAAGAAAGAAGGATTCACCTTATTCCATTAATGTTTTGGTACATTTTTTTCTTATAATATTTCTAATAAAAGGTGATGTATTCTTAAGTGTAGAAACTAAGAAGAGTTGATGGTTGAGAATTGAAGATTGAAAACCAAAAAATTCATCATCCATGGATGATTAAAAATTAGAATTAAAATTAACATATGTTAGAGGATAATATTTGATTAAGATAAATAATGTGTCTTCATATCATGTTAAAAAGAAAAATAAAACCCCAAAATGGGTTGACTATCTATTTGGTATCATGAAGAACATGTATTGAAGATGTGAAACCTTCGTTATGTTGTAATTGATTTCAAATATTGATAATCACTGGTTAAAGATCCATTTTGGTGTATTATACAAATGGGAAGATCTAAAAATACATTACTAATGAGATTCAATATTATGAAAATTTTGACGAGTGTTTCACTTGAAGGGGTGACAAACGAAGGATGATGAAGTTACTACCAGAATTATTATTTTAGTTGTTTGATTTTGAAGGATGTATGGTGATACAAAAATAATATATAGCTGTGTGAATGAAGCTATAGTAGTTCATTGTGATGAGTATTCATGAAATATGTTTTAATTAATGAAATATATTTAGAGCCTGAAATTAAATCACATGAAGAAAAACAATTTCATAAGGATATAATATGAAAATTTACTCATGAGAAATGAAAAGTAATCTATTAATAACATAAGGTTACTTATCAATCTGGGGTTTTGGTGGTTGTGTTTTTCCTAAAACAAATATATTTATCATATCTCTTTAAAGATTACAATAATAGATGATGGAAAATTTGATTGAGTTCCTTTATTGTCTATGAATATGTCACTGAAAAATTATATAGGAATTTTTTAGCTAAAGAACATATTTAGTATACTTATATTCATGTTGATATTTAAAAATTACAATTTGGGTTTCAAAAAAGTTACTCAATCTATTTTTGTTGTGTGCGATGATAATGAAATAGGGGACATCATGTGGTCTTATTTATAAAATAGGATACTATAGATACATTGCAACAAGTGTACACATACCCTACATGACCTATGCATTAATTTTTTCACCAAATAAGTGTAGATGAATTTAAAATATTACTATTAAAAAGTTATTAATATTATTGTGAATAATGTTATAAGAGTAAATAATTACATATTTATGTTTTCTTTTGTGAGGGAGATGAGTTTCTTGACTAATTCAATGTTATTAATAATGTGACGATGAAGTTAGTGAAAGATAAATGTTGCGCTTTGAAATCTATTATAATTCTCAACTATTGGAAGACATTCTTGTTGGTAAATACAATAAAATATGTGAATATTATCTTCATAGGTAGTATAAAGAACCATCCTCAAGCAATAAAAATCACTATCAATTGACAATAGTGTGTTGTATGTGAATTGTTATTACCACTTTTCTATAACCGTATTAAATGGAATATATTATAGTGGTTATGTGGCATTATATTATCTCTGAACAATTATAATTATAAAATAATATATTTGAATATCGATCCTTGTTAAAATATCACGTTCCACCTTTACCTAACATGATGTGCGTACATATGATTACAAGATGATAATAATAGAATCAAGATCCATGTAGTTAAAATATGTTAAAGGGATAAAAGTTGTAATTGCAGAAAAATTTTGCATAATTGATTCATCCTCCACCACAATGTAGTTGAAATATCACTAAATAACCATCTAAACTGGTTCTATAGGTAAGGTTCACCACCTCTATATTACATATTTTTATGATATTATATTTTTAAGATTTGAGTTTAAATCCTATTTTTAGAAGAAAGTAATATTTGGTTATGATTCATTTAACTATGATTATAAGTACATATCTACCATGAACAAGATGTATAAGATAAATAATGAAAAAATAAAGATGATGAGGAGACCTCTCATATCTAATGAAGTGGATGTATATGTGTCTATATGTCTTTACAATAATTAAGTCATATCAAGCCGTGAATGTGAGTAGGAGGATGGTCAGGGTTCCTCCAAGGAAAAGGTAATAATTCCAATGTAATGTTAGTATTGAATTTCAAATGATCATGATAGTTGTGAATGGTATGTAAAAAACCATCCTTATGATTTAGATCCTATCACAGGTGGTGATGATGACCAATCAACAACATCTTAAGACATATAAATATGTGTATTGATAGATATTTTGTATTGTGTTTCAAAATAAATAATCCCTCTTGTTTGGGGAGTCTTTCAAAATATGATGTTAGAAATCACCCATATAGAACTAATGTTAAATAACATGATGGATTCTTTGGAAGGAAGAATTATATATTGTTTGAATATATTTATATTGGTAAGAATAATTGAATTAATAATGTGATAACATCAATAAGTTCCTAAAATGGCACAAATAAATTTAAGATTAATATGGAGTTAAGAAGACTCTAAAAGAAGAGATCCATGGACTTAACAAAAATTTGGAAAATATCAATCATGTCATGTTTTATAATTCGTAAAAAATATATATGTATATTGTTGAACATGAATATTTGTTACAAAACAGTGGTAAGATGCTTGAAATGTAAGTTGATAGAATGAAATAATTTTGTGAACAGATGGTTATTGTTATTAAAGATAAAAAACCACAATAGGAAATGTCCAGAATTTGATGTTCAGTTGGCCATTCATGATAAGTCACATTTTGAGACTTTAAAAAAGAAAGATTCAGTTTTTACTACTACTCAGGGCTCACTTGATGAATATATAGTTAAAAGACAATTTCAATGTGATATTAATATTATGAAATACTTTTATAATTTTTCTAAATTAGATATTTAAAAATATCTTCCATCCTTAACACTCATTAAAAATGATTATAAATATAATTCCATGAGTAATACATGATAAAAGATAAATTCCAAACAATTATGGTTGAATGATGGTGATAATAATCATCCCACTATCATTATGGTGGTCATGAATCATTAGGTTTAATCTTGTTCCCCACAAAGAACCCAACACGATATACAAAGAACGAAAAAAACAATTTACAAGAAATAAGATGATCATTTTTGGTTGGTCAATGTTTATGTTGCAACCAGTTTGGTCATTGAGAATTGTATTTTTAGATCAATCATATAATTGAAATGTCAAAATTGTAGAGACCCCAACTCCGGTTGCATGGACCCAGTGGCTTATATTATTAAATTGGTACATTGAATAGGAGTTCTCATCCCAGATTACTTTATAGTTTTTTATATTTGGAAAACTATATTAATACGTAATTATAACATTAAAACTTGAATTGAAAATAAATATAGAAACTCCATTGGAAATACCAATAAACGCCTATATTACCCCTACAATTCATTAATAATATACATCTTCACATACTAATGAATAATAGAAAATAAGAAATTTTTGAGCTTATATATTTAGTAAGGGTAAGCCATATTGTAAAAGAAATCATATACAAACAAGAAAAATAAAGACCAAATAGTTTATTAGATACATAAAAGAAGATAAAAAAATAATTTTTACATTACATCTTGAGAGGAAAAAAACATAACAACTCCATTGGAAATGCCAATAAACACATATATTATCCATTTAAGTCATTAATAATATACATCTTCAAATCATAGGGAAAAATAAAAAATAAGAAATTGGTGAGATTATATTCTCTATAAGGAAAACAAATACAATGAATTATATAATAAATTAACATAGATAATAAGGAAAGGTGATAAATGAAAAACACATACCATTAAATCATAATCTTGATCATAATTGTAACTTAATTGAAGATGATTACAGAGTTCCATATATGTAATCCTATGAGAGTGAAATAGAACCATGGATATTTTAATAGATGAATAATCAAATGTATTATCATTTATTAATATCATAATTATTGAAATTAAAATTTTCAACATGAAAAACATACCGTCGAAGCCTTTCCCAAGACATGTAAATATAAATTGGAAAGACCTGGGCCAAATCCCATACTATTTTCACTCATGAGACCTACCAATGAGTCAATGGAAAATATAAGGCCCCTACGATAGGATATTAAGTCCAATTCATTACAAAAATTAATAAGGTGAAACTAAAATGAAATATACAAAATTAATATAAATTACATTACACTATTAATAAGCATTGTCACTAATCATTCAAATTAAAGTGGTGAACTGTATCAAGATAGGACATCAACAATCAAAATGATCATTACACATTTAAATAAGTATGATAGATGATATCATAAAATTTCAAACCCAATTAACCATAATAATCAATAGTGGGTGTTGAAATAGATGAAAATACTCAAATAAAATCATAGATGAATTCTTAATAGAAATACCGTTTTTATTTTGGAAAGAGGAGTTATTTTGGAAAATAAATTGTATATGTCATAATATAATATTTTAAAAAGTATAACCTAGAAATGAAAAGTTATTGAAAATTAAATTATATTTTTGGAATAAATGTCTTCCAAAATGATTTTTTGACATGTAAAAATATCATTTATGAAACATTATAAATTAGCTATATTGGTTTCGTATAAGGGAAAATGATAAAGAGTCTTTAAAAAAGACAAGGGAATAATTTTTAGTACAAAAAAAAGTAATAAAGAAATATTTTCATGATAAAATAATTGATTTTAGAACAATAATGGAATATTAATATATATTATGGATTACACTTGAAAATGGGTATTATATTGGGATGTTCCCTTTTATCTGGATTGTTTATCATATTGAATTGAGAAAATAATATTATAAAATGACTTATCTCCCAAAATTGAAGGATTAATTTGTATAGATACTTTATTTTGGAACATATACATATAAATAGGAATAATTATATAAAAATAATTAAAAATTTCATTAGATAAAAGAGAGAGAAAGTGAAACCCAGATGAAAAATGAATGTTCAAGGAAAATCCCTCACCTAATTTCCGAAAGTGTTTGGTACATGCACATACTATACTAGATAATGAAATTAAATTTCTTCATAATTTAATACATAAAACATTCATCATTTATTTTATTTACTATAATTTCATTATGTTCATTTATATCCACTTTTATAAGTTATAAGATTCAATTTTTTTCATTTGGGAGGGTTTGATTTCTTGGATTTCATGATTGGTTCAATTGTATACATGTACATTAAATCCTGTAAATTAGAAATAGATATCTATAATAGAAATTATATATCATTAATAATATTTAATGGAACTTAATGGTTTAATATATCATTTTATTTCATGATATGATGATGATTAATTTGAAATAGTGTTTATGATAACTATTTAGAATATTTTTTTATTTTTTTGATCATTAGGAACTGGTTTTATATTATGAATTAAAATAATGAATAAATATACTAGTTCAAAAAATTTAATTGTGTGTCGTTATATTTATTAATTTCTATTTTTAACATAAACTTTTTTTATGTCCATCCTTTATGATGGTATTAAATAAATGAAAAATCATCATCCTCAATGGAGGTGAATCATCGCCTCACAATTGACGTTTCAATTTTTCGAAAATGATAGCAGATGTCAAATGAATGATGTTGCACCTACATTTAACCTATTAGAATTAATGTATATATAAGATACTATATTTATCATGCATATTTTGAAATTTTAGTTAATTCAACAATAATAATGGAATTGAAATTGAAATTAAATTAAATAATTAAAGGGGATTTTACTTCTTGAATTACTCATCTTGAGAACCTCCTTATAGAATTATGATATGGTATTTTGGGTGAAAATGTCCTGGAAAATCGTGGGGTAGTGGACTGGGAGTGTTATTTGGAACAAATTTGACATGATACATGGATTTGGTGGTATGATGATAATTGGTGGTGAGGGTGGTATTTATAATGGAAGAGAGTGGGGTATCCAATATATTATTCTATAGTTTTTATTTTGGATCCAGAATATAAATATTTTTTTTCTAACATAAATTAACTCAGTAAAAAGATAGGGTTATGAGATTGTTTTCTTAAATCATACATACATCATCCATGAAAAAATAATTTATATATTTAACTTATACCGTATTTCAATATTCAAAAAAATTCAACTACTTATGAAAATTAGAAAAAATTACCCCTGACCATTTAATGATGCATATAATTGATAAATGGACTCAATTAAGTTAAAATATTTTAGAAGTTTTATAAATTTATTTTTTAAATATAATATGCATTTATTTCAAAAATAGAGATTTTAAAATTATTAAAATTTTTATAACACCTTGAAAAATTAATAAAGGACTCATAAAATTATTTTATAATAATATGATAATAAAAAATTAATCTATGAATATATTTTATCCAATGAAATATTATTTTAAATCAGTATTTTATTTATATAATTGTTAATTGATATATATGTTTCATAAAAATATCAACATATTATTTATCATATAAAATATTATTTCCATATTCTATGATATAGATATACAATATATTCATTTATAAGATACAACAATATTATTTATACTTTTATGTGCGATGTTTCTATTCTATTGGCCATATAAAAATTCCTAATGGTCAAATTACTATTCTAATATCATAGAAAATAGTATAATACTATTGGAAACTCAGTATTTCATGATGCATAAATTTTCATTGATTTTAAATTTATAAAGTAGGAATACCATAAAATTACGAGGTGTTACATTCTACCCCCTTCAATGACATTCTTCCTAAAATATCCATAATGCCACATGATAACATTATTTGGGTATTTAATCAACATAATTTCCTTAAGATCCCATGTCACCTCTTTTATATTATGATTTTTCCAATGTACCTTTATCAACCGAGTCTTACAATTCACCAACACAAGTTATTTACAATACAGAATACCAATAGGCTCTTTAAATAATGATAAATTTCATTCCAATTCTATTCCATCAGATGTAATTACATGAATTGGGTTTGGCATGTACATGATTTACAAAGATATTTCAAAAACATTTTCTAATTTAGAAATGATATGTGGCATCACCAACTGATATTCGAAAAATCCCATTCTATATTGTAATTCATTATGTATGATCTACCTGGGGCTTATAAAAGTTTCTTACTGATCCATATAACACCCTTCCATGGATATACTTTCTGAAAAAGATAATATCCCACTTGAAACACAAATTCCATTCATCAGTTATCATCATTTCTTTTTATTTCCTACTTTGAGATTATTTGATATGAATTTGAATAGAAATCACCATTCAGGTTGTTTCCTACACATGTTCTTGGCATTTTAGATTCCTCTCACCCACCTCATCCCATGTAGTTGGAGTACGATATATCAATCCATAAAAAGCTTCGTATATTGACATTTGAATACATTAAGGGAAGATATTATTGTAGTATAAATATAAAAAATGTAAATACTAATACCATATACCCTGAATGTCTAATTATCATGATCTCATCATATCATCTAATGTTTCAATAGTTTGGTTAGACTGATCATTGAATTGAGTATTTAATTATGTACTAAATAGAATCTCAGTGTCCAAGTATTTCAGAATAATTATCCACAATTTTGATGTAAATGATGTAACATGATTAGGCAAAATTTAATGAGGTGCTTCATGACGTATTTTAACATCATTAATATTTTTTTAAGGTTCCCTAGTGTAAAATCCTTTGTTATAGAATGTAAATGTGATGAATTGGTATGTTGATCGAAAATTACCCATTTTACATAATTCTATCTTCGATACCATGGTAATCTAGTGAATAAATCAATTCGAATGCCATCACATTTTCAAGTATGAATAGTCATAGGTTTTATGACTCATCTAAGATATTGTATTTTAGCCTTCAATTATTGACATAATCAATATCTTGATATATAATCCGGAATTTATTTCGTCACGTTAATCAATGAAAAATGTTTCATCAATTCCTTGTACATCATAGTTCTACCAAATAGTATATGACAATATGAGCTATGAGCATCATCCAATAATTAGTTTTATATCAATGGTATAGATGAGTCACATAAAATCATCCAAAATTTAGAAATTACATCATCATATATGAATTTTACCAATTTCCAAAATTAATTTATTTTTTATTTCTTTGAAAATTATCGTCATAGATTTGAGAACTATTAATACATTCTAATAACAATGGTTGGAAAAGAAGTTGAAAAGGTATTTATGTTTCACCTTCCTTGATAATTAACAGATACATAATTTCTATATCCATGTACACAAGAGCATTGTCCATCCTCATTTTGATCAGAACCCCCAAAATCATTCCAACTCAATGCATCTGATAAATTTTTCTCCTTACATGGTTGGTTTTTTATTGAAAAAACATAATGGTTGATTATCTTGGGCCATCAACATTTCCACATGTTCTGTTATTTATATGATAATATTAATTTTTAACTATTTGGATTTGTATATATCTCACTTATTTAACCATAGAGGTAGTGCCTCCATATCACCAAATAAAATATTGCAACTTTTAACTCAATATCATGAGTTTGATAGTTTTATTAATGTTTTTTTAAATTTCGTGATGCATATGCAATAAATCCATCATTTATCATAATCAAAAAACATAGTCATTTAATTGATGCATCAATAAATAAAAAATACACCATTTCTCAATGGTAGAGTAATGATCCAAAAATTCACTAATATATTGTTATGTTCTTTTCCTAATTCTTAACATTCATTTTTTCTGAATATTCCTAACCCCTTTTTGAGTAATATAGGATAATAGGATAGCTGATCAAGAAAAATTGAGAACAATGCGCCAACGGTAACCTAATAAAATGAGGATTAATACCTTACTTATGTTTATTGTCATAGGCTATTCAATAACTACCTTTTCTTCATAGGATAAATTGATATTACATCACAATAGATAATGTGTCCTTGAAAATAAATTGTAAAATGACAGAATTTACTTTTTCCAAACATCCCCAGTAACTATTTTCTTCTAAATGTTTTCAGAAGAATATAAAAGTGGTTCTCATAGTCCTCGTATCTTTTATAATATATCATGATATCATAAATAAATACAATAAAAACATCCTTAGGATAATCATTGAATACTCTTTTTATTTCATCCATTAAAATATAGGGTTCATTAGTTAGTTCAAATTGAATTAATGTAAATTCAAAATACAAATACCGGGATTGAAATGATGTCTTTGGAATAAAAAACTTATTTACATGCAATTGATGATATCCAAAAATAAGGAACATTTTCAAACAATATTGATCTCTACAAAGTTTAAAAAATAAAAATACATTATGAGGATAATGGTACATGTTATTTATTATACTTGAATTTGTTTCTCTATAGTGAATTAACAAACTCACATATCCATCTTTCTACACAACCAATAGAATAGGGGCTCCCCATAGAGAGACACAAGGGTGAATAAACACCTTAATAATTAACTCATCTATTTATTTATTCAATTCCACTAATTATAATATTGCAATTATAAAAGGATTCACTGATATTGGTCTTAAATTATGGATTAAATCAATAGAAATCTTAAATTCCATCTCTGGAGGATGTCTAGGTAAATCCTCTAGAAATACATCATTGTATTCATGTAAAATAGTCACATCAACAATTTGGAGGTCACAGTTTTCATCTAAAGGTTCTATATGATCTTCTCCTCCAAGAATATAATTTGTTAGATATTCTAATGGAGAATCATGGAATAAATTATATGATGAAATTTCTCCTATAATATTTTAGGATTCGAAAAATTCTTTAAAAATCATAATTTCCTTCCTATTGTAATAACCTTTTGCATCATATTTTGAAATCCAATCCATACCAAGGATTATATCAATGACAATAATAGGTATGATTAGAAGTTCAGTAACTAAATCATATTTATGTGTCATAAAGCGTACTCACTGACACATTTTTGTTACAATGAGACTACCCTTCATAGTTTTGATTAAATACACCATTATTAAATCAAAATGGAAATATCTAATTTTATTTGAATAATAGGAAAATATAAAATAACATGATGATCCATAATTAAACGAAAAATTTTATATGTTTGAGGAATTTTCTAAATTAGGTTACAACACATCATTGGGAACAAAAACCTTAGATGGTGTTATTGAATAATCTTGGATTTTCTTATTTGGCAATTTATGTGATATTTTATTTTAATCTTTAGAAAATCATTTTCATAATTTCCCATATCCCTAATAAATTTTCACCAAACATGGATATATTCTATCATTCCCTTTGAAACATAAATAATTTTGGTTTGTTTTACCAAAAATAAAGCAAAATCCTTTTACCTTTAAGAATACAATGTGGTGTTTCCTTCCACAAGTATAAAACATTTAAAAAATCATTTTTTTATTATTCCAATTCTCAATTATTTACTCCACCAACCTCTAATTATCATTTCTCCATTAATTTTATAATATGAAGCGAATTATTTATCTATCTTGATTTCTCATTAGACAATATCTTCCTGTGATGAGAAATTTCTGGATACTAGTGCCCTCTATTGGAATGGATTTAACCAATAAATGAATCAATCAATCTCTCTATTTAGATTACATATGTAATACATAGCATGACTTGATAACCATGTAATATTAGTTTCAATCTAGACACAATTTTCATCCTCTTTAAATCTTATAATCCAGAACTGTCATCTCATATCTACATATTGTTCAGGAGGGAAATTTTTTCAAAGAATATATCCTAAAAACCCTTCATTCCATGCTTTCTATTTCTTTCCTCACTTATGTGTTTTTAATAAATGACCAACTTTGATCCAGATCTCCTTATTGACCATAAATTTCTATAAAAACCTTCTCTATTTAGTAACTTCCCAATGAATGAAATATCTTATCTGAGGAACGTATTCATTTCTCAACTACAAATGGATTTGTATTCCCATTGAATTATAGATGTTTTTGTATCATGAACCGGTCTTAAATTGTAACATAACATTGTGTATATTACTACTACATGCGAGTATGGTTATTTCTCATAACATGAGTTAGTTGTCCTAATATAGTTATATATTTTTCGGCACAATCTGAAGATCCTAAAAATATATCATTATCCTTCATAAAAGGGAATCCCTACATGGAATATGTTCCTTGATACATTTTCTATTCCTTCTACTAAGAACCATTTCAAAATAACAAAATACATAAATTTGGTTATGAATCTTAATGTATAATTTCAAATAAGAAAAGCAGTTAACATAAATTAAAAATATCCACATTGTTAATCATATAATCATAGCTATGGTTTCTTAGGGGAAATATTGTTTTTAAATCCATCATAATGGATTTTATTTACAATTTTAATTATCATAGGCATATCCCCTAAGAGTGTTAAACTATTGGCCCAATAAGGCCCATTTTTTAATACATTGTTATGTTGATTCAAGACCAATGAACCTTGTTAGTGTTTTTATCCATAAGTACATCTATTCCATAACAACATACACTTTTAGTATCATGACATGGATGTATTTTATGGAATAACTAATTAATATCTACCTTAAAAAAAATTCTATTATGGTATTCAATGGTTATCCTTAATGTTTATCTATATTTTATTTACCCCAATCTTTGTTAACTAAATTTATTTTCCATGTTTTCTACTTATCATTCTCTAATAATAACTATAATGACATAGACCCCAGTATCCCTGAGCTGATGCCTTAAAATATTACATTGAAACAACAAAAAAGAATTCAAATAAAAAAAGACTAACTAGTTTAGTAAATTTGTAAAACGAGGTATAAACATAGTTATTATATAATAACATTAAACGGAAAACAATATGAAACCCCATTGGAAACACCCATAATCTCTTAGATTACCCCTAAAATTCATTCCTAATATATATATTCAAATCATGTGAAATAAGAAAAAATATGAAAGTGGTGAGGTAAAATACATAAAAAGAGAAATTATTAAAGTGGAAGTTGTCATAAATAAGAAAAAATAATGTGAGGTGAATTATTAAAAACCCAGTCTGTTAAAAAATAATCACGAGCATAATATGGATGGAATAAAAGATGATCAAAATGTGTCATTTAAATAATTATATGGGAATGAAACATAAACATGGATTTTATACTATTATAATAATAACAGGAAGTTACAATTACTAATATCATAATGATTAAATTCTAAATAATAGTCATAGGAAACATATTTTCGAACCCATGGACAAGACATATGAAAATAAAACTCCAAGGCCTCAGCCAAATCCCAATATTGTTTGTCTCATGAGACCTAAAAATTCATTGAGGGGATGTATGAGGCCCCTATCAAGACTTATTAATTCCAATTAATTCATCCTATTATGGGTGTGGATCATAGAAAACATATACATACAATTTTTAATTAACATTTCTCGAATTATAAACCCAATCAATATCTATTTACAGTAATACAGTGAATAGTATGAATATTGAACATCTATAGTAAAATTGATCAAATAACATTTAACGAAATATAAGAGATGATATCGTATAATATTATCCCAACTAAGAATAAAATTATGTATTGTGTGGTGAAACAGGTGAAAATATAATGATAATATCCTCATATAATTCATGACTGAAATTCCATTGTTTTATTTTGAAAGAAGATTACTTTTTAAAAATAATTTATATTTATCACTAAAAAACATTATAAAATTTATATCCCAAAAAATAAAAAGGATGTACAATGAAAATATATTTGAGATATAAATTAATACCAACTAAAGTGAAAACATTTAAGAAGATAATTGAATAATATTTAGAAATGATCTTCTTTAGTGATGTTTAATGGAAAATACTTGGGAGTCTTTAAAACAGACAAATAAATAATTTTATTGTATAAATATAGAAATTAAAATTGATGGTTTTTTAGGATAAAATGAGCTATTTTTCAAAAAAAAATGGAGGATTAAAATTTATTATGGAGTTCACTTGATAATTGTTAAGAAAAATGATTGTTATATTTAATAATTATTTCTCATATGGAAGAATTGAGATCGGAAACTTATAAAATCATGTATTAGCCATTAGTTAAGGGTGAAATTATCTAGATAAATGACATAGAATCATAAAAAAGAATATAGAAGTGGTATATAAAATTAAAGAAGTATTAAATTGTGATAAAGAAAGAGAAATTGTAACCTGAATGAAAAATTGATGTTTAGGGAGGATCCTTTACCATATGTCCAATAGTGTTATTCACATTCACATAATGTCTAGGATAATGATTTTTGATTAATTAAAAAATAATTTAGAACCTATTCATCATGTATTCGAATTATTATAATTTTATTATGTTCAGTTATGGACTTTATGATGAGTTATAAGATCCAATTTTTACATTTGGGAGTGTTTGTTTTCTTGGTATTCATGATTTATTCACATTTATATATGTATGAAAGATCATGTAAAATGTAAATTGTTATCTAGAATTAAAATTAAATATTATTAAATAATAAAAATATTTGATTTTCTAATATATCATTTTTTCAGATATTTTGATTGTTCTTTTGATAAAGTGTAAATGGTAATGTAGGGTCTTGAAAATTCCGCCAAGGGAATAAAATACCCCCACAATCACATCAAAAAAAGAAGCATGTACTCCTACAAGTCTAGAATGGTGAATGGTCTGAATTTGAATTGAAAATGTCATACAAAACATGAAGGAAATCATATTTTTCATAGGATTTTGAATGGCCCACGTACAATCACTACGAAAATATCATGGACCGCCTAGATCATGAACCACCAGGTAGGCGGAATGATCCACAAACCGCAAGCTCAAGAAATGATGACCAATGAACCCAGTGGTCTGTGAACCGAGTCTCAAAAGGACTCATACATGTGAGGGTGATATGTGAAGAGTACTCTGAACTCATTAGTTCATAGACTAAGTGATTGGGTAGGGTTCTTTTTTAAGCATTATTGTGAACTATAGCCTCATCAAATCACGGTTGACAGAGTCTTCTGCAGATGAGTGTATCTCTTCATGGTCCTCCACAATTCGTGTTGCATGCCTAATTGTTACAATTTTCCTAATTCTCATTAAATGTTCCACCAAAAGAATTGGGACATGAAAAATGATGAAATCATGAAACGAATTTAGAGGATGGGAGAAAGAACATGGAGATGATTCTGACATCAGTCTTAAATCATCAACAAAGCCAAAATCGTGCAGCACACTCTCCGAATGTACCTCCAGATGATAACCATAAAACATGATAAAATAATAATTATAACAGAACCGTGAACCTAATTGGTGAAACCGAAATCCACATAATCCTCACGGATGACCTTTCAACGAATTATAATCCTCCAAACCCTCCTAAAAAATGTTGTACAACGTAGTGTAACACTACATGGATTTAACCTGGCACCGTGTACTGCATCAATACGTAAATGGAACCCAATGTTCTATGACTGACTGTTTACCAATGTGGTTGAGTATGATCGATACCCATGATCTCATACCACATCAGTATGTGGATGACCACTATTCCCACATACCACTATGGTATGCAAAGATTCCCCCATTCCACATAATAAAATATTATATGGAATGAGGTGTTTTCAGGTAATATTTCCTCTAGTTCCAGCATCACCCATTCATTATTGTCTAGTCCGCCAAGATCCCTCTATCAACCAATCCCCCAACATCAGGGAAAAGCCTCCCCAATAGCCACCAGACCCATATGATCAGTCCATTGAGGGAATTAGTGTGCCACATTGAGTCTATATACCCATGGTAAGCTTATTCACAATGGCTCTCCCAATAGTGGTTCTGGCTTTGATAAAGTATGTGTGTCTACATTCCCATGGTAACCCACTGTCCAACCTTGAAAAGCTGACATGAACCTTCACTTTCTATGCATTAAGCATGACCACATAATTTTCTATTCAACGAGGAAGGGTTAACGGTCAAAGGAGTTATGTAAACTCCACCTTTTGATAAGTAAGAAACTCTTCCCCTTCCCAGATTATTTTATGGTGCCCTCCAACTAAGGTAATTCCCCCATTTTTCAAATCTAGGCTACATGACCTTTAATGACATCTCACATTAAGTGGTTCTTTTCTCTGCATCTTCACCCACCGTCTCCTCGGCCTCTTCCATCATAGGCTACACCTCTCCCACCAATATGAGAAGAAGCATGTGGTTGGTTGGATTTATCACATCTTCTTGTTTCTAAAATAGATAATGACTAACGTGGGATTAAATATTTGTAACGATTTCAACATCCACACAAATCTGAACTACAAGAACTATTACTCCTGATCAAACCAGGATATGTAAGACACCTACCTGAAGGCCCAATCTCAACAGGGTTTCCATCCAAAAGTGTTCACTCAACCATGTCCTTTAAAACGTGTAACATCAATGAATAATCACCAAAAAATCCGAACAACATGGGTTCTATGTTCTATCCCAAGGGTATGTATGAAAACCATCTTATGGGTCTGATCTCATCATCGAATCACATTTCATCTACACTAGATGTTGATAATCTCTAGAAAACCTTATTGTATGGATCAAGTCAGTGGTACGTCCATATCATCAAATATTTTTATGCTTACTAGGATACTACAAACCAAGGATATTTTGTGGACACACTCTTCGAGAATGAACCGAGGATTCACAATCAAATTAAAATGACATATGTAAAGACCCGTAAAATTCAAGGGAAATTTTTTCTTAATTTTCTTTAGAATTTTACAAGAGCGCGGTTTCTGACGGCACCTGATTCCGAGGCCCGGAGTGCCCGGAATTAATTTCCGAAGTTTGGCTCGGGTACGTTCAGTGAACGAACGAGCGGGAATTCCTAACTTTTGATCTGGTGCTCGGAATTGAAATCTGAGGGCACCGATGAACTCGCAGCGCCGATATTCGCTTAATGAGACCTTTTCGGGAGTTGCGTTTGTTGCGGGTTGAAAGTTACGTTTTGGGGTTTTTCAGTTAAGTTAAATAAAATTTGTGTAAGACAAATTTTATTTTAACTTATCTAAAAACCTATCAAAGGTGGTTGGAAGTGGGACCCACACCCACTTAACCTCCCTTGGGAGGATTAAGTGTGGTGGGTCCCACACGAACCCCTTTTCTTTTCAAATTCTCTCAACGTACTTAACCCCTAATTAATTGGCTTAAGTTACTCTAAATTAATTGTGGGAGTTAAGTCTTTTTTTGAATTTCAAACTTTGAAATTCTTTTGTGTTGTGTTAATAAAATAAGAGGTAGTCTTATTTTATTTGGTGTTCTTGGTTTGTCTTTTTGAGAGCTCCCTCTTCATCTTCAAGCTCTGACGAAGAACGAAGAACGCTCAAGCTCCGACGAAGAACGACGCCCCTCTTCTTCGTCCTCGGTGTCAACAAGAGGGAACGCCGCACCCTCCTCGGACCTTCTTCGTCGGCAAACGGAGATTCGCCAACGACGTGTCTCTTCGGGCATAACTTTTCGTCAACGGATTTGACGAACGTCGACCGCGACACCCGACCTCCGCGACGCCGTCTTCCGCGGAGCGTAGACGAATCTTCGAACCTTAACCAAGGTAGTGGATGTTGTTTAATTCTTAAATTATTTCATTTCTTGCTCGTGGATCGCATGTCTACGTGAGGTTTTGAAATATTTATTTTAAGTGTTTTAGCTAACGCGAGGGGGGGGGGGGCGGACCGCACGAACACGGCCGAAACCCCCCTCCATCGTTCTTGTTTTATTCGTGCGGGTGGAAGCAAGTAGCGTGGTGCCGTCGCACCACGCGGATGATCGTTCAATTAATTTACGCGGCGCCGTCGCGCCACGCCGAGGAAAAATCTTAAAGAACGTGACGCCGTCGCGCCGCGTTGAAAAGAATCAAAGCACGGCAAAGGGGCGCGGTGCCGTCGCACCGCGCCGGATGACGAACGCCGCGGCCGGTTCCGGGCCGCGGCGGGACGAGAAGACCGCGGCCGGTTCCGGGCCACGGCGGAAGGGGAGACAGGCGGCTGGGCCGCCGGCGTCGGAAGACGAGGGCGGGACCGGAATTTCCGTTCCCGTTGGTAAAAACCGGCCGGCCAGCTGGCCGGCCGGATATCATAAAAACCGGGGGAATAAATCCCCCGGCCGGTTCAACAAACCCCCCTCTTAATGAGGGGGGCGGTTCATTAAAGGAGAGGGGGGCAACAGCCCCCCCGGTTCGTCCAGCCGGCCCCCACTTGCGGGGGGCCGTTCGTTGCAAAGGCACGGCCCAGGGCCGTGCCGCCTTGACAAAACGCGGGGCTTAGTCCCCGCGTGCCACCCGCGTGCGCCGCGGCCCGCCGCCGCCGCCACCGCGGCCCCAGGGGGAGGGGGGGTCGGGCCGGGTCGGCCCGGACCCGGACCCCCCGTTTCGGACCAGTTTTGGTATTTGGCTCATAACTTGAGCCTCGGACCTCCGAATGACGAACCGTCTGCGGCAACGCGATCCTTGGATCGAGACGGTCGTTTCGATATATCGCACTCAAGGTTTCGGTTTACTTTGAGTTCGGCCGGGTTGGTTCGTTCACGAAACCAACCGGGCCTTCGGAGCGAAAACGCTCATATGTTGAGCTACGAACGTCCGATTGACGCGCCGTCAGTCGCGTTGTGTTCCTCTTAGTGAGACGGATCTTTTGGCATACTCCGCCCGAGGTTTCGACACAGGTGGAGTACGGTCGGGTTGGTTTTGCCTTAAAAACCAACCGGGCCCCTGAGACGAAAATGCCAATAACTCTCAGACCGGGCGTCTGATCGACGCGCCGTCTGTTGCGTTGAGTTCCTTTTGACGATACGGAACTTTTGGATACATCAACTTCGGTCTTCGTGACAGTTGATGTGTCAGCCTCTCGGCTCGTGGAGCGGACCCTCCGTACGAGCTTGCTGTGTGCGGGAACCCTAGTGCTGGCTGCGACTGTTCTACTGCTACGACTGCTACTGTGACTGCAACGACGACAGTACAGAGATCCTGTGTGGATTCGACGACGAAAGTACAGAGATCCTGTGTGGATTCGACGACGACAGTACAGAGATCCTGTGTGGATTCGACGACGACGACTACAGCACTCAGCGATCCTACGTGGATCAGTGCTACAGGTCCTGTGTGGGCCCGATCCTGTGTGGGTCCGATCCTGTGTGGGTCCTTGCGCTCAGCGGTTCTGTGTGAGCCAGCGCCTACAGGTTCTGTGTGAGCCCGATCCTGTGTGGGTCTTCTGCGGGGGTTAGTTACCTATCGATCCTTCGTGGGTCCGACGACTTAGATGGATCAGTGATCATCTTTATCGTCCTTGAAGAAGTATACCTATGTGAGCGGAAATCCTGTTGCTTTCCTGTGTGGATTGTGCTGTGCAATCCTGTGTGGATTATGTTTTGGTTTCCTATGTGGAATACGTATACTTTCCTGCGTGGACTGAGTTGTACTTGGGCTCGGAGGTTGGAGCGTATTTGAATTGATGACTTAGGTATATGTATGGGCATATACCTAAGCAATGTCGGTTGTTACTTCGTGATTGTACTTTTCTTCGTGGTTTATCCTTTGTGGATTTGAGAGACCTTTAGGGGTCTCGGGGTCCCTACTGAGTAGCATATACTCACCCCTGCACGGGCTTTGCCCGCACTGCGTTGTGTTGGTTGCAGACGACGGACAGCGTTGACCTTAGCTGAGGCTTGCACAGCGGGACGGTACCCGGAGGTGGACCACTGGGCGGGACGTGCTCGGAGCGGACGGCGGGACCCGTGGAGCAGAGGAGCTATCTGTACCCACCCTTCAGGTGGGATTTCCAGTGGACAGCTCGGAGTAGCGGCTTTACTTTTCAGTTGCTGTTTTTCCCTTTTCGAGTTGTACTTTACTTTCAGTTTGGGTTTGTATTCTGGCCCATTTACTTTTCCGCACTTCAGTCGTACTCTGCTTGTTTAGTGTTTACTTTCCGCTTGTTTACTCTGTGGTGTGTGTTTACTTTTCGAAGGCAATGCCTTCCCTGTTTACTGGGATTTTACGCCTTGGTGCTAGTCGCCAGCCCCTGGCCTATGGAAGGCGGGCTGGGGGTAGTCACGGCACGGGCCCCGAGGACGGGTCGTGACAAATTGGTATCAGAGCAGTTCGGTTCTACCGCGAACTCTGATCTTTTCTATGTGAAGCAATAATGTTTAGCGTATTGAGTGTGGATATCAGTCCAGGGAGTCCAGTGTTGGTGCGGCGGCCGACGTATCCATACACCAGGACCCTGACTTCTGATTTCCGACTTAATGCACGAAAACATTGATTGCGTGTGTGTTTCAAGTTTTCTTTGTGATTACTTGTGTCAGCTCACCGGGTATACTGATCTGCTTTATGAAAGTCTCAAGTTTTCCTTGTGATTACTTGTGCCAGCTCACCAGGTATACTGTTCTGACTGTGGTGCTCTTGTTCTCCTTTTCAGGATGGCCCCGCGACGACAGCCAGCTAGGGTTCCGAGAGTCGAGCGAGACGACAGCCCACCGAGCGACGAGGCCTCGGTGCAGGGCCCTTTTCCAGTAGTGGCACCGGCGGTAGCTTTACCCGCCGAGCCCCCGATGCTTCCAGCACTAGCCGCTGACGATGCACGTCGCCTCAGCGCACTGCTTGAGTTTCAGCGCCAGCGACCGCCAAGGTTTCGCGGGGAAACGGATCCCCAGGCAGCAGAGGACTGGCTGGAGGCAGTAGTTCGAGTGTTTAGGCTAGTGAGGACACCAGCAGACCTCATGGTGATCCTCGCTGCGAGCCTACTACACGCAGCAGCAGGACGATGGTGGAGCCTGATGCTCCAGGTGCACGATGAGGCATCCCTACTTTGGACGGACTTTGAGAGCCTCTTCCGCTCGGAGTTCTTCCCAGCCACCCTTCGTGCGGTGCGTATCCAGGAGCTTCTACAGCTGCGGCAGGGCAGCATGACGGTCGCCCAGTACTCGGCGAGATTTACCGATCTCTCGCGCTACTCGACCGACATGGTACGAGACCCATTCTTCCGGGCCCGGACCTTCGAGCAGGGTTTGAGACACGAGATCAGGGCATCGCTGATCTCCCTCAGCATACCGACTCAGACAGGAGTACTGGAGCGGGCTCTTCTGATCGAGAGCTTCCTTGCTGAGTCTACACCAGCACAGAGACCCACCGCAAGGCGGCACGTGGCAGAGTCATCTACAGCTGGCAGTCGACGAATGACTCAGGGGTCCAGTCAGACCAGACCTCCGGGCACTGGCTCAGCAGTGCAGGGCACACAGCGCGGAGCCAGTCTTGCGAGAGGCAGACAGTGCTACTCATGCGGCGGGCAGGGCCACATGGCTCGTGACTGCCCGACCCGCCATGCGGAGGAGCAGCAGACGGTTGAGGAACCACCTAGGCAGAGGCAGAGGTTCGACTGTGGTGGTCTGCAGGAAGGAGGCGGACGAGGCAGAGGAGTTGGCCGAGCAGCTGGTGGTGGACGACGCTTTGAGGCTCTACCACCACCACCACCAGGAGGTCCACCCCGACCGCAGGGGAGAGCTCAGCTTCAGGCAGCCGAGGCCTTCGATCATGGAGCTCTGGGAGCCGATGGACAGGAGCAGAACTAGTGGATACATCCTTTGTACTTCTGGTTCCTTGTTGCTTTTGTGTAGCGTCTTGTATTACGAGCTGCAATAATAAAAGACGCATACCTTGTGATGTTTTCGTTCCTGTCCTCTATCGTAATGTTACTAAGAGGTTCCAGTTTTGGCTGTTGACTTGACCCTCACTTGTGAGACATCTACTAGAGGAGACCCAGTTACCACACACTGATGCCGACAGTGTGACTCAACCCTAGGAGGCGAGAGTAACGGTTGGATCTCTTAGTAGTAGCGTCGAGGCCTTACGACGTCATCCTTAGTATGGATTAGTATCATCCATGTTAGGATTGACTGTTTTAGGCAAAGAATGTGGTTCATCCAGGGGATGAGACCAGGTTTCTCTTATCGGCAAAGAAGAAATCTCGTAGCTCTTGTGGGACCAGAGATGGTCCGGGCAACGTCAGAGGAGGTCCAGGTCATCCAGGAGCGGATGAGGATAGCACAGAGCCGACAGAAGTCATATGCTGACAGGAGGCGGAGGCCACTGGAGTTCGAGGATGGCGACCACGTCTTCTTGCGGGTCTCACCTCGACGTGGTATTCAGAGATTTGACCGAGGCGGCAAGTTATCTCCGCGCTTCATCGGACCTTTCCAGATTCTCAGCAGGATTGGTGAGGTGGCTTATCGCCTGGCTCTACCACCTCAGTTGCACCGGGTGCACGACGTCTTCCACGTATCCCAGCTGAGGAGATACGTGCACGACCCGACGCACATCATTGACCATGGGGAGCTTGACGTTGACGATGGGGCGACTTTTACGGAGGTCCCGGTGGAGATAGAGGATCGACAGGAGCGGGTCCTGCGTGGGCGATCGATTCCTCTTGTGCGCATCAGATGGCAGCACGGGAATCTCCAGGAGAGCACATGGGAGCGGGAGGCTCAGATGCGTGCTCAGTACCCTCTTTTATTTCCCTAGTTTTTGTTGTATCTTTACGGGGACGTAAAGACCTGAGGTGGGAGTAATGTAAAGACCCGTAAAATTCAAGGGAAATTTTTTCTTAATTTTCTTTAGAATTTTACAAGAGCGCGGTTTCTGACGGCACCTGATTCCGAGGCCCGGAGTGCCCGGAATTAATTTCTGAAGTTTGGCTCGGGTACGTTCAGTGAACGAACGAGCGGGAATTCCTAACTTTTGATCTGGTGCTCGGAATTGAAATCCGAGGGCACCGATGAACTCGCAGCGCCGATATTCACTTAATGAGACCTTTTCGGGAGTTGCGTTTGTTGCGGGTTGAAATTTACGTTTTGGGGTTTTTCAGTTAAGTTAAATAAAATTTGTGTAAGACAAATTTTATTTTAACTTATCTAAAAACCTATCAAAGGTGGTTGGAAGTGGGACCCACACCCACTTAACCTTCCTTGGGAGGATTAAGTGTGGTGGGGCCCACACGAACCCCTTTTCTTTTCAAATTCTCTCAACGTACTTAACCCCTGATTAATTGGCTTAAGTTACTCTAAATTAATTGTGGGAGTTAAGTCTTTTTTTGAATTTCAAACTTTGAAATTCTTTTGTGTTGTGTTAATAAAATAAGAGGTAGTCTTATTTTATTTGGTGTTCTTGGTTTGTCTTTTTGAGAGCTCCCTCTTCATCTTCAAGCTCTGACGAAGAACGAAGAACGCTCAAGCTCCGACGAAGAACGACGCCCCTCTTCTTCGTCCTCGGTGTCAACAAGAGGGAACGCCGCACCCTCCTCGGACCTTCTTCGTCGGCAAACAGAGATCCGCCAACGACGTGTCTCTTCGGGCATAACTCTTCGTCAACGGATTTGACGAACGTCGACCGCGACACCCGACCTCCGCGACGCCGTCTTCCGCGGAGCGTAGACGAATCTTCGAACCTTAACCAAGGTAGGGGATGTTGTTTAATTCTTAAATTATTTCATTTCTTGCTCGTGGATCGCATGTCTACGTGAGGTTTTGAAATATTTATTTTAAGTGTTTTAGCTAACGCGAGGGGGGGGGGGGCGGACCGCACGAACACGGCCGAAACCCCCCTCCATCGTTCTTGTTTTATTCATGCGGGTGGAAACAAGTAGCGTGGTGCCGTCGCACCACGCGGATGATCGTTCAATTAATTTACGCGGCGCCGTCGCGCCACGCTGAGGAAAAATCTTCAAGAACGCGACGCCGTCGCGCCGCGTTGAAAAGAATCAAAGCACGGCAAAGGGGCACGGTGTCGTCGCACCGCGCCGGATGACGAACGCCGCGGCCGGTTCCGGGCCGCGGCGGGACGAGAAGACCGCGGCCGGTTCCGGGCCGCGGCGGAAGGGGAGACCGGCGGCTGGGCCGCCGGCGTCGGAAGACGAGGGCGGGACCGGAATTTCCGGTCCCGTTGGTAAAAACGGACCGGCCAGCTGGCCGGCCGGATATCATAAAAACCAGGGGAATAAATCCCCCGGCCGGTTCAACAAACCCCCCTCTTAATGAGGGGGGCAGTTCATTAAAGGAGAGGGGGGCAACAGCCCCCCCGGTTCGTCCAGCCGGCCCCCACTTGTGGGGGGCCGTTCGTTGCAAAGGCACGGCCCAGGGCCGTGCCGCCTTGACAAAACGCGGGGCTTAGTCCCCGCGTGCCACCCGCGTGCGCCGCGGCCCGCCGCCGCCGCCGCGCCGCCCCGGGGGGGGGGGGGGGGGGGGGGGGGGGGGGGGTCGGGCCGGGTCGGCCCGGACCTGGACCCCCCGTTTCGGACCAGTTTTGGTTTTTGGCTCATAACTTGAGCCTCGAACCTCCGAATGACGAACCGTCTGCGGAAACGTGATCCTTGGATCGAGACGGTCGTTTCGATATATCGCACTCAAGGTTTCGGTTTACTTTGAGTTCGGCCGGGTTGGTTCGTTCACGAAACCAACCGGGCCTTCGGAGCGGAAACGCTCATATCTTGAGCTACGAACGTCCGATTGACGCGCCGTCAGTCGCGTTGTGTTCCTCTTAGTGAGACGGATCTTTTGGCATACTCCGCCCGAGGTTTGGACGCAGGTGGAGTACGGTCGGGTTAGTTTTGCCTTAAAAACCAACCGGGCCCCGGAGACGAAAATGCCAATAACTCTCAGACCGGGCGTCCGATCGACGCGCCGTCTGTTGCGTTGAGTTCCTTTTGACGATACGGAACTTTTGGATACATCAACTTCGGTCTTCGTGACAGTTGATGTGTCAGCCTCTCGGCTCGTGGAGCGGACCCTCCGTACGAGCTTGCTGTGTGCGGGAACCCTAGTGCTGGCTGCGACTGTTCTACTGCTACGACTGCTACTGTGACTGCGACGACGACAGTACAGAGATCCTGTGTGGATTCGACGACGACAGTACAGAGATCCTGTGTGGATTCGACGACGACAGTACAGAGATCCTGTGTGGATTCGACGACGACGACTACAGCACTCAGCGATCCTACGTGGATCAGTGCTACAGGTCCTGTGTGGGCCCGATCCTGTGTGGGTCCGATCCTGTGTGGGTCCTTGCGCTCAACGGTTCTGTGTGAGCCAGCGCCTACAGGTTCTGTGTGAGCCCGATCCTGTGTGGGTCTTCTGCGGGGGTTAGTTACCTATCGATCCTTCGTGGGTCCGACGACTTAGATGGATCAGTGATCATCTTTATCGTCCTTGAAGAAGTATACCTGTGTGAGCTGAAATCCTGTTGCTTTCCTGTGTGGATTGTTTTGTGCAATCCTGTGTGGATTATGTTTAGCTTTCCTATGTGGAATACGTATACTTTCCTGCGTGGACTGAGTTGTACTTGGGATCGGAGGTTGGAGCGTATTTGAATTGATGACTTAGGTATATGTATGGGCATATACCTAAGCAATGTCGGTTGTTACTTCGTGATTGTACTTTTCTTCGTGGTTTATCCTTTGTGGATTTGAGAGACCTTTAGGGGTCTCGGGGTCCCTACTGAGTAGCTTATACTCACCCCTGCACGGGCTTTGCCCGCACTTCGTTGTGTTGGTTGCAGACGACGGACATCGTTGACCTTAGCTGAGGCTTGCACAGCGGGACGGTACCCAGAGGTGGACCACTGGGCGGGACGTGCTCGGAGCGGACGGCGGGACCCGTGGAGCAGAGGAGCTATCTGTACCCACCCTTCAGGTGGGATTTCCAGTGGACAGCTCGGAGTAGCGGCTTTACTTTTCAGTTGCTGTTTTTCCCTTTTCGAGTTGTACTTTACTTTCAGTTTGGGTTTGTATTCTGGCCCATTTACTTTTCCGCACTTCAGTCGTACTCTGCTTGTTTAGTGTTTACTTTCCGCTTGTTTACTCTGTGGTGTGTGTTTACTTTTCGAAGGCAATGCCTTCCCTGTTTACTGGGATTTTACGCCTTGGTGCTAGTCGCCAGCCCCTGGCCTATGGAAGGCGGGCTTGGGGTAGTCACGGCACGGGCCCCGAGGACGGGTCGTGACAACATAAATCTAAAAGAGAGTCTCGATATAGGAAATCATCATCCACTAGAAGGGTGCGGTGATCCTGATTTACCATTATCTCAATCAATGGAGTCCTTAAGTGGTGTTAGCCATATCATAATCCAATGAGCACGTTACATTGAAAAGCAGGACCATGAGTCTTGGATAGAAGGGTTGTTGGGTGTTACTCGGTCCAAGAATAATCATCTTGCAGACCATTGAAGGAAAATATATTTGTGGGGGATTGATTGCACAAATACATGACCCAATGTATTCACCTACAGGGGACAATCTAATAGTGAAATTTCTTTCACAATATTGAGTGGATAGGATTCCAAGTCCCCATGGGGCTAATCCAACCTTATTTCAAAGGATAGAGACATAGAAATGGTTGATACTAATGAAATATAGAACTTGATGAGAACCTTTCTCTATAGGAAATAGGTTTTTGATGATTCTCAATTGTACATTTCCCCATGACACAAAACATGCCACCTTGGAGGTGGAAACAAATTGTTAACATAATTTGAATCATTAACCAAGTTGGCGGTTCTACTATAAAGATAATAGAAAAAAAAGATACCACACACCAACCATTTATCCCTGGTACACATGAAACATGCCACATCAGAGTTTTAACAAAAATGTTGAACCCGATGTGCATCATTAACAAAGGTGGTGGTCATACCTCACATGAGCCC
Organism: Viscum album; assembly: GCA_963277665.1. Classification (NCBI taxonomy): domain Eukaryota; kingdom Viridiplantae; phylum Streptophyta; class Magnoliopsida; order Santalales; family Viscaceae; genus Viscum; species Viscum album. The sequence goes on along the minus strand of OY728121.1, from coordinate 1,190,922,746 downwards.
CTTCGACCCACAAATAAAAAGATAGTGGGGAAGCCATCCAAGCTGAATCAACAAATATTTATATGTCTAAAATAATGATAAATTGATTTGGTTTTGTGTTTTTAATGTCATATATGTATGTGGAAGGTTCCTTTAGGGAAAAAGTCGATCCAAATTACATCCCAATGACCTATTCAGACATGCACATCAGCGATCTCACCGGTGTCTGATTCCCCAAAAATGAGAAGGACCCCTATCCTACGAAGTGTCTTCAATTCCGGGTATCTGAGATGCTGATTTTGGAGTACCACCAAAATGGACAGGCCCAACAGTCTGCGAAGACTCTCCGTCCACCTCTTCAATCGTGGCCAACACTCTTGCACAAGGTGGCCCTGATGGTCATCTCAAACTGTTTATGGAGCCTCTCCAATGAACGCGATAACATGAAATTACTTACCATAGAGAGGAATATGATGTCAATGTTGATATCTTCATCTCAACTGCACAAGGTTCATCATCACAGACCCCATCTAGAGAACGTCTTTGTAGACACCAGACGACCATAACTCCTCATGCCGAAGTGGACCTTATGTCGAGGGCACCTACTAAATTCCAGGATACCTGGGCCTCTAGGGGTCCCGCCAAGGGTGAAGAATAAATAAACTAGAACATGCTATCAACCTTATTCCTGAAGAGAAACTCATATGTACTAATATGACCTCCTTTGAAATGAATACATACAATTATTCAGCCTCTACTCAAGCCCACCAACGAAATATGGTGGAATAATATGATAAAATGAATGTTCCTTCTAGTGACCACTTGTCCCAATAAGTAGATAAGAATAAAACTATAAGGAGATGAAAATACGTATCGATGCAATGTAATCCTATCAACCAAATAAGGTGGAAACATGTTATACTCCAGAACCCATAGCTACTAACGCATTTCAATCCTGCCATCCATGTAGGGTAGTAAATAGCTACACGTAAGAACAAATACCTACTGATTCCACTGAATCCCGCTATCCAAAAAGGGATTTTAAAAGAAAATATGTGAGGATTCAAATTCTTGAAAATGTATACATGCCTCGAGAGAAAAATACAGTGGAAAGAGAGAAGTTGAAAATCCCTAATTGTGAATATAAAGACCACCAATCAAATACAGTTGCAACCAGATAAGAAAATTTGTGAAAGACTCATTCATCTATCCCTACCCAAGAGAACTACTAGTATCTACTGGAAACTATTAGAGGACCGAAGTAGGAAAAAACTCTCTCCCTAACAACATAATGGGAATTCATACCCATTCCAGCCAACGATTTATCTTAACACTTCTTGGCAATGATGGAAGATCAGACATCAATTCCATAACATATCATTCATCCATTCCAATACATTATTTCATCAGTGGAAAAGGTAAGATATTGTTCCCACGATCCGGTTTTCTCTAATATAATGACCCAATCACAAGATAAGTTAGTCATTATGAAGTAGTTATGCATCCCAGATCTAGTCCCGGATCATTGGAGAAAATATTGTGCTATACACTGACAACTAGAATGGGGAAAAATACACATTCCAACTAAAGGACACCGGTCCATCATGGTGGCCATCCTAGGGCAGGAATATATCACTAAAAAATTTTAGATTTATGTTGATGTATATCGGTAGCATCATGAGACCTAAAAATATAGGGAAGAGTATATGAAATCTAGTACCAACAATAGTGTGCTTGAGTTACACATAAGAGATGGCTCAAAAATAAAACACGCCAAAGACACCTAGAAAATGAAGAGCACATACATGATCCTTCTCTACTAGAAGTTGTGGTTCATGACACCCTTAAACATGTATTAATAAAGGGTTAACATCCAACTAGTACATTACCAAATTATTGATGTGGAAGTAGTAATTTTGAAGGTCCTCCCAACAATTTTTCTACCAGTATCTCTAAAGTTCTTCCCTAGAGCACCCATGAGTGCTCACTACATGGGCCTGAAATGATCGATCTTGAGAGCCTTTCTCAAGATGCATGTCATTTTAGACCTCCCCTTGACCAGAAGATCAGAAAACAAAAAGGTTCTCACCTTTCTATTATCTTCCCAGATTATACTCCCCTGATTATATGATATATATATATATATGTTTCTCCCAGTAATTGAATATAAAGTCATGATAGTAGTCCTCTTAGTGATGATAGTCATTGCAAAGGTCCCCCCACCCCCTGCAATGGTATTTTATGTAATGGTCATCCTTATAGTTAAATCATCTAATGAGAAGGCCATCCCCTCATTGCAGTACATCCTCAAGGCCCTCTCCATGATGTGTACTACAAAACGTATCCCTATAGCCAAGTATCATGACATGATAGTAGTCCTCGCCATCACAATAGTCATCGAGAATATCCTCCCCTTGGTGACGCCAAGTAGATAAAAGATCCTCCCATTGATTTAGCCCAACTTGAAGGTCCACCCTACTGTATACACTGTTGATACATTTCCCACAACCAAAAATCATGTTTCTGTAGAATCCCTCTCCATTTCCTTACCAGTTTTAAATTTTCTCCCAACAACCAAAATTCATATTACCGTGAAGTTTCTCCAATTTCCATAATGATGACTTGAAATACCTACTACATTGAGGCACTCAAAATGATAGATTAGACACATCAAGAACTCCTTCTATAATGTGTCATATTTTTCTCAACCAATGATGGGTCAAGGTCACCATCATCTTCTGAGCCACCCCCACACCGCTCGCATATCAATGACTCTCCCACCATCCTGTTTTCCTGGAAAACAACATAATGACACATTCGATCATGGAATATCAAGTAGAGGATTCCTTGAAAGAACAATAACATGATTTGTTTCTTATGAGAAGAAAAAAACCTAAGGAAAATATATCAGTGATGTATTGGACTAGTACCACTTCTCACATAAACAAAATATGAGAGTTTTCTAGGGAATATAATCATGATATTTGCCCAAATATACTGATGTAACTTCTCCAGTTGAAATAAAAATTCGTACACTATGAAAGGTATGAGGACCATGTCAATACGTCTGGGGAGTTTTTCTATCTAATCATCCTAGAATCCCTCCGTCCACATGACAACTACAATTAGAAAGGCGAAAGAAAATCCTTGAACTGGATTCCTTACATAAACTTCATATTTTTTGTCACATCATTGGTGATGCCCTCATTAGAGTTCACATTCGTGGATTGGGAGAACATGGAGATCTGCACTTCCCCCCATGACCCATCTAGAAATCTCCTTTGAAAATTACATCATGAAATGTCATTAACAAATGGAAAAAAAGAAAATGAAACTCCTACTCTAGAATGTTGGGATACACATCAAAAACCGTCGTAAAGTTTGTCTCAAAAGAATTTGTGCCAAAATGATCAAGCCATCAAATAGATTATGAGTTAGGAAACGATGAACATCTATCAGGATTCCCATATAAGGGAAGCCAACCAAAAAGAAATTATCATATCAACCAAATACCATAGATATTGTGTTGTCCCAATTCAATACATGTCTCACATCCACACGGGAGTATGTGAAATTAATAAGGTGGTAATAGCAGCAGCCACCACAGCAATGTGGGAATAACCACAACCCATGAGGATCGAGGGAATTTTTAAATAAAAATTACCCCATAAGACAATAAAATTCAGGTCATTGTACATCAATGGAAGAACAAGAGCATTCCCAGCCCGTAGGGCTGGGGCATTTTTACCTCAAGTCCCCATATAACAGAAGTCTCTCCTCTCCCATCTAGGATGAATAATGGATTGAGGATCCACTTGATCCACCCATTCTTTTGGGTCGCACCCTCCATGTCAAAGGCACATTAGGAGGTCTATTCAGGGCTCCATTAGGGTATATCATCTATAAGAAACCTGATGAATACCACCTAATGGAAGGAGAAAATACAACAATGGACTCAGAAATTCTCCCTACCATTCTGTAGCAGGTACACGAGCCTCAAGGAAATATGTATTAGTGAATATGGTAAATTTCAATCCCATTGACCTCATAAGAAATGGTACATAGGAATGAGATGATGTAATTGAAGAAAGGGAAGACGGTTCCCTCCTGGAAACATCCCACATAGAGCCTAATGGAGTCCATACCCAAAATTGGAGACTTGTTCTAAATTTGGGTGCCCCCCTAAATTTATCAGTCATTACATCCTGTATGAAACCCTAATATGGAGAAGAATAAATCCAACGTTGTCTATGACCCACCTACTCATCTCCCTAGAAATGTGTCCCTCACTCCCAATGAATGGTTCTCCACGTAGTAGGAAGTAATGAAAGAGATCAATCAAGTTAATGCTGATCTATGTTAAGGGAGCGACCATGCAGAATGTGTTCATCATGTAGAACGTCAATAGGTTCTTCCAAATGAGGATCCAATTCAACAAGAACTCATCTCAATATATGAATCCATGAACAGAGGCCCATCCAATTCTACATCCGGACAAGAAAGCTACAAAAACACAACCATAGAAGTACAACACGACTTCCCCTAATAGGAATACAACTAGAATATTTTCATATAAACCCATAAATGGTACCTCCAGCTGGGTATCAACATCAAATTCTAGCACCACCATTTCACCCAGTTATGGGCACTACCACACCAGCCCATGCATTAGACTGATAGGATATGAATAAGGGGTTATTGAATATCGTTGAGGAACTAACGTCTCTACTAGATGACGTGAATTGGAGGCGCACATCAATATAACTAGAGCTCAAACCCAATCTTTATTGGGTAATAAACTATCTTCCACCAACATATTTCATAAACCCTGTATTCCCAGTAATCAAGGTCTCATGAGACCCAAAACAGAATCTAATGCCCTACACCTCTTATTTTTATCCAATTATATAAACAATGGAGTATCAAGGGCCATAGAAATGTTGGTTCTTTGAATGATCTTGGCTAGAATCGGCCTTCGTATAGAATACTAGCTTTCCAAGCAATTCAATCAGAGTTTCGGAGGACTTATGGAAAAAATTTCTCTTACTATTCAGTTCAACTCTTCCTAAGACAATGGCCAGTGACCTCATGAACTGTAATCAGTGAGATAATAATAGATTCTCATACTTCACTGAAAAATTGAATTTCTTGACTTATTCCTTGAAGCATCCACTCCACCATGATGAGATTCGTGCAATGGGAAATGATTACATCCTTGATGAGTTGAGAACGCTGATCATCCTGGTGAAGTACTAAATAGGGATAAGAGATTTCACTGAAATTTCCTAAAGGATAGAAGAGTCATTGCAATAGACTAGCCTCATGTCCTGAGTGGACCCTTCAGACCCAGTGAAAACTTCCTGAAAAGCATAAGTAGATTTTTTCATGCTTATGTTACCCACATCACTAGCTCTAGTTACGAGGCCCCCACTTCATTGTGCAAGACCCCCTAGATACAAGTAACTGCAACAAACCAAGTAGGATGGGTGATAAGGTGATAAATTAAATTAGTTGAATAAATGATGAAATAATGTCTATTCATTCTGAGATGATCATGTTCACATCTATTTCAAAGATATCATGAATTGAAATATTCTCCCAATGTAGGAGAAAAGGAGAACCGATGAAGTGGATCTCGATGACTTTCCAAATTATATACTTTATCACCAGATACCTAGTCACACAATACTAGAAATCCTTGTTTTCAAGGATCGACTAAAAAATTTCTTGGATTCCAGGTAAGTCCATTTTGGACCGCTGCCAGCACTAGTGGCACATGTTTCGACCTCATACCCAAGATAAGAATAAGAACTGAAAATATTCACCGATAAGATGGATAAAAGGATAATCAATCGGAAGACCCACAAAATAGTCAACTGTGTTAATGGAATCTTCTAGGTGTAGTTAAATCAACCAACCAATCCCCAAAAAGCTCTTCATATAGTGCAAACTTCTTCCTCGACACAGCGACACTCAAATAATCGAATGGTCTTGGAGGAGGAGCAAGAATATGTGCTGACCCCAAATGAAATTTTGGTGTTGAAACTTTTGGACATCAAGAAAATAAACATGGAACAATGGGAACTACCCCGCATAATGGTACAATGAGATCCACCCCACCAAATGAAATCATCAGAAGGAGGGAGTTAAACAAAAACATTGCCATCTCAAGAACTGATCATCAGTTCCATTCACTTGATTGACCCCTTATCAGATATAGACTAAGACCATGAACCAAAGATCCCCACACCCAACTGGAGATTCGGAGGAAGAGGGCATATAGGCTAGAGGATTCCTGAATGGAACAATCATGGAAAGAGTCAAATTTTTAGACACACCACAATTCAAACTATTATCATCGCTAAAACTCATGGAAGGGCACTATAGAAAACAAAACATGCATAAGAATGCTTCCCCCCCTATATTAATACATACAAGACAAATTAGCTTTGAATATCAATTAGGAGATGAGAAAATGTCAAATCCCTCATTGAATGTGGGTGGATCAGTTTGACAAATCCTAAAAAAGGACACAATACTACCAGCTCACATCGCAGAAGAAAAACTATCTATTTCCAAATACCAAACCCCTAATGTATATGTGAATGATCAAACACAAGAATAAAATCTGTGAACATTGGAGAAGATATATTATATTCTAAAGCAGTATGACTTAGTACGTAATAAAATCTCATTCTTGTATGAACTAATCCTACCTTTAGATCACATGGAGGCACTCATTAATGCCTTACTAGGTCCCTAGGAGGTCAAGCACGAAGTAGCTACAGCTGATGTCTATTGGATAGAGGACAATCCCAAAGAATATCATGTCTTCATCTACATCACATTTAAGGGCCAAGACTATCATTAAAAAGTACATGAAACCGTTATATGTGTCGTGAAAGATAAATGGAATTGATGTATGAAGGATATTCATCATTAACAGCTCTAGAGTCAACCTCCACCCACTGCGAACACATCATTTGTTAAGCTGTGATGAAGATATCTTCACACCCTGCACCACAACTCTAGTGGGATATAACAAATGTGAGCAGAAACGGTTGGGATGAATCATGCTTATAACTCAGCTTGGAGATCTCATGTCAGATTCCACGCTCCTGGTAGTGTGGAAAAGTACGAACTTCATCATCTTTTTATGCAGTCCTTGTCTATGTCAGCACACTTCAATTATATCAACATACCATTAGTGTAATAAATATTTCTCTAATGCGAATAATGGGACATTTCACGCTGATAAATATTAGTTTGAGTCTTATGGGTCACATTATATCGATGCAGGGTTCTATGAGTAAGTATAAAAATATATCTCAACCAACGAAAGTGTTTGGTTTACTAACTCTAATGAATTGTAAACGGATCCCAACGACCCCCTCCAACAACATAGGGAAGAATATTTATTACCCATTAACAATGTTGATTGAATAAGCACAAGTACATATGCAAAATAAGTTGTCTGTATGGTCTATGTTATAGGCACTGAGTCTAAAGACGCAGATGAGTGGGCTGACTCCCAAGATGTTAGGAAAAGCCCTAACAATGATACTTCCTACCCATCCCTGGGACCCCATACTACCAAGTCATTACACAGTAATGAAAAACAATATTTCTCTACCAACATTGGGGTACTCATCTCAAGAATCATTTCCCAATAAAAAGATGAAGAACAGGAAGAATGAAAATAATGATGAGAAAAAGAAGAAGACCTCAAAGATGCACCACCTGAATTCGAATAAGGTGTCTCCACCATAATCGTTATACATAAAGAGATAAACATGGGCACTAAAAATAACCCATGCCCCACTCTGATTAGTGTGGCTTTTCCATTCAAGGAGCAGGAGGCATACTCATCCTTCATATATAATAATTGAGATGTGATTTCCTAGAACTACATAAAAATGAATGGTCATGATTATGAGGATTCCATTCATCATCCGGGATTACCATACGATCAATGGGGCTATAAGAAGGAAGCTAGACAAACTCACCCAACGCATGCTACCAAAATAGAGGATGAAGTTGAAGAGATCATCAAAGAAAACATCATACAAGATGTACATAATATGATCTTTCTTGTGAACATAGTCCCTCAAAAAATTAATAACAGAAAAAATAGAATCTTCTTTGACTTTAGGGACCTATCATGGAATTTCACAAAAGACGACTTCCCAATCCCGATAAGAGAATGTTTGATTGATACAACCACTAGATATGTAGCCCCATTTTTGATGGATGGATATTCTGGAAACAACAAAATCTATATGGCCTAGAGTGATGAAGAAGTTATCAATTTTAGGGCCATGAATAGAGTGATATGTTATAAGGTGATGCCCTTTTTACTATAGAATGCTGACAACACATATCAGCGCTCTATGCACAGTATCTTCAAGACGATCTTGTTAATGTTAATAATGTGTTATGAAAATCATCTAGTGGTCAAATCACTATAGTTATCAAACCACCTAGCTGATCATGGAATGATCTTCATCAAATTTCGGCTTCATTGTTTAAATATGAATACCCTAAATTGAACCTATGGTGTTACCTCTTGAAAATTCATCGGCTTCTTTGTATTCCATCACATCATCGATGTCGACCCAGAGAATTCAAAATCCATCCTTAGAAAGTCCCCAACTCACAGCCTCACCTTTTTGAGATGTCTCCATGGGAACCTCACCTACACTCAGTTCATTTTAGCCAACTTTTCAGGTAAATGTTTAACATTAACTAGGCTCCTGAGGAATGGAGTAATGTATGAGAGGGATACTGATTTCCAAGAATAATTCAACAATCTCAAAAGATATCCCTTAATCCCACCAGTGATGATGCTTTTAGTTGAGGGGATATGACTCATATTGTATGTAACTGCACATAAATGGTAATTAGGCACCTTCCTCATGCAGAAAAATGATGTTGGAAATGAGAATAGCGATTATTACCTAACCTGAACAATAATTGATTTTGTGACTCAGTATTTAGAAATTGTAAATAAATTCCTATCCCTAATCTTTGCAGTTCAAAAACTAAGGAATTACATGCCGCACCATGTAATCCACCTCGCCTACCACTGCAACCCTCTCAAATATATCATCAACTACCACATGCTAAATGGATGCCCATCATGATTGGTGGTCATCATTAAATAGTTTGACATAAGATATGCACCCTAGAATGTCATCAATGTCAATGTGGTAGTGTAAGTACCCGACCCCAGTTGCCTAGAGCCAGTGCCTTAATTGATTACGTTGGCATACATACACGGAAAATGAATCCCAAAGGACCGAGTAGTTTAGTATTATTGAAAAAAAGTTATATAAATAAGTTGAAATTTATAAATAGAATAGAAAAAGAACAATATAATTCCTCCACTAGAAACATCATGTCTTTTAGTTTATGCTTGCATGTCATTCTTAATTTACGTCTTCATATCCTGAGAAAAGTTTATCATAAGAAAGGGTTAGCTCAAACACTCAGTAAAAGTAAGCAATATTGCAGAAGATAATATAAACATTATACATGATGAATAATTGAAAACACATTCCTTTAATAAAAAATATCAACACATTATTGTAGAAATATGAGATGAATAAAATATAATCATGGGTATTCTACAAGTCAAATAACCACATGATCTTAAAATACTAGCATCATAATGAGAAATGTGAATATGTCAGACATTCTGGAACATTTTTTCATGGCCTAGGCCAAAATCAATATCACATTGGGAAAGGCCTCAACTAATTCCACATCTATTTTTCTCATGAGACCTACTGATACATCTACGAGCTTTAGAGGGCCCCAGCCATCACATAATAAGTCCATTGCATTCCCCATATGAGCGTGGATAAACATAAACAACATATACATTGATATTGAAACTATCATATGAAATGTAACTATCTTTCCCCCATCATTAAACATAAAACTCTAACCATTCGAAATAATATTGCGAATGGTTTTTGGATAGATCAGCCACAATAGAGTTAGTCAGAAACCATTAAATAAAATTTTTTAGATGACTTCATAAAATATTAAACCCAATAATACCATATAATCAACCAGGTTTTATAATTAGACGAAAACACTCTTATAAAATCATTAAGCATGTCTTGAGATAAATACTCTTTTATTTTGAATAGAAGATTTCTTTTGTAAAAATATTTGCATAAAACTAGAAGTGAAGTGAGATAGTATTTTCATAACAAAATCATTGATTTTATAATGGTATTGGTTTCCAAAAATAGAATATTGAGTGACCTTGGAAATAGGAAAGAATTTTAGAAATTCCTTTGAATCAGACCTGTATTTTGGAAACAACATCAAAATTTCATTTTAAAACGTGTAAATGTCCATGAATTAAGGAAGGGTTATGGTTTGTAAACATATATATGATACTCAAACAGAATATATAACAATATATAAGAATTTCATTGAGGTTATTAGACAATGAGAGTATCCCGAATGAAAATGGATGTTTGGGTGGAAAACCACTTACAACATTGTAATCAAACGGTTCGTATGACCCAAAAATAAATAATATAAAAATTATAGATTTAATACGGTGACCATTAATATATTCATTAAATGTGAAATCAAATGTATGTATACATTCCCCATACATAAGTATTAGTAGTGAATATGGAAAGTCTCACGAAAATGGAAGTGAGATGAAGAAACCCTTACCTAAACTCCAAAAGTGTTTCCCCCTTGTACTTAATCTCCTGGAATATGAAATTATACTTGTTATAAACTTATTTTAGAACCTATTGTACATTATTTTAGTGACCATAATTCTGGTTAGTTAATTTATGTCTTTATTGATATGTTATTGTATTGAATTTTGTTATTCTGGAGTGTTCCTTTCCTTCATTTTCATATTCGGTTCACCTGTTTTTATGTAATGATGTTCATGTGGAATGGTTATAAATCTCCAGGATTAGAATTATATATTATTAATGAAAATAAATAATTTATAATGGTCATTTATATCATTTGGTTACATGGAATGAGGCTGAATCATTAGATGACTGCCACTTCGATTATTCAGTGGTATTTGGAATATTATGAACTAGTTTTGTCACATAACATAATTATATGTACTTATTCTGGATCTTGAATTTTAATTTGTTTATAAAAAATATATTATATTCTAGTTAAATCATGAATATGGTTTCATGACATGTAATGAAGAAGAAATTGTGGAACGAAACTTCATCGTACACAAAGGTTATATATCGGAACCTCATGGTCATCGATTTCGTTTATAAAATTAACGGGAAGGAGTAAGAATATTTATCACGGTCCATCTATTCATATGATATAAATCCATAATATAGATGTTACTATAGTTATCATGATCATTTGGATAGATGCTATGAGGGTAGGATAGCAAAAGAAGATAAATTGAAACGAAACCAAATGAAAAAGAAGGGTGTTTTACCTCTTGAAATAACCTCATTGAGAAACTCTTTAAGGGAAGGGGTATTGGTATTTTGGAAAGACTAAGAGATTCTTGGTCGAGGGGAGTGACTAGGGAAGGATAATTGGCCAGAATGTTTACGATCTTCAAGGCATAGAGTAGTGAAGGGAATAGGGATTGGTGAAAGGTTTTTATTGTGGAAGAGAGGGGTATATTTTGAATATTTAATTCATTATTTTATTTTTTGTCTTAAGATAACAAAATAGTGTTCTTTCATGTGACCCATAATTGTATGAAGTGCATGTGAGTTCGAACAAGTGGCCTAGCATCACTTGTGATGTCATGAATAGTGTATTTAACTGATAATTTTTATATACGGTATTTTATCGTATTTCAATATTCATAAAAAAATTCTAGAATTTCAGAAAATTCCCAAAAAGTCACCCCCACCATTATTCGACGTGTAGAATTCAAAAGTGAAGTTTGTTTTTGAATAATAATTTTCTATACAATATTAATTTATATTTTAAATAAAAACATCAATACTTTAAGAAATAACAGTTCTAATTCTACAACTACTTCTTTATCACAAAGAAAAATTAACCAAGATGTTATTATCTTCTAGACTTAAGAAAATAAAATAATAATAAACTTTACAATTCATTATGGTCATATTACTATTCATATTACTATTCTTATTACTATTCATAAGTGTATGTTACTATGCTCTAAAAAATCATGTTTCTTCTTTTGAACCCCAATGACTTACTAAACACAACTCTCGATGACCATTTTTCGAAATTCAAATCATAAAATAGGCAAAGATGTGATTATTGGCTAGATTATAAAATTGATTTATATATTTATTTTCAAAACCATGGGGTGTTACATTATCCAATCCTTACAAAAATTTCTTCCTCAGAATTCACAGAATATTATATAAAAAGATTCGGGTATGTCTTTAACATATGCTCCTCAGGCACCCATGTCGCTTCCTCCATCTTATGGTTCTTGCATAGAACCTTCACTAATAGAGTTGTCCGATTTCTCAATACTTGTTCTCTAGTATCAATAATCTTGATAGGTTCTTCACAGTAAGTTAGATCGGGCTCAAGTTCCACATCTTCATAAGTGAGTACGTGTGTTGGGTCAGACATGTACTTTCTTAACAGTGACACATGGAAAACATTGTGAACCTTGGAGAGACATGGCGGTGTTAGCATATGGTAAGCTACAGCTCCAATTCGGTCCACAATTTCAAAAGGCCCGATGTACCTGGGACTTAATATTCCTTTCTTACTGAATCATATAATACCCTTTCATTGAGATACCTTTATGAAAACGTGATCACCTTCTTGAAACTCCAAATCCTTCCTTCGGTTACCAGCATAGCTCTTTTTCCTACCATGAGCTATTTTGATATGGTTCTGGATAATCTTCACCTTTTCAATTGTTTCTTCAACATGTTCCTTTCCCATGACCATTCTTTCACCAACATCATCCCTGTAAGTTGGTGTAATACATCGCCTCCCATATAATGCTTTATAGTGTGCCATCTGTATACATGAATGGAATCTATTATTGTAGGAATATTCTACGAGAGGTAAATACTGATCCTGCATGCCTCGAAAATCAAGTGAACAAGTCTTCAACATGTCTTGCAATGATTGAATAGTCCATTATGATTGTCCATCAGTTTGTGGGTGGTAGGCATTTCTCAAATGAATATCAATATCTAAGGCCTTATGAAGGCTTTTCCGGAATCTTGATGTAAAACATGGATCATGATCATAAAAAATCAATATGGGTACTCCATGATGTAAAGACCCGTAAAATTCAAGGAAATTTTTTTCTTAATTTTCTTTAGAATTTTACAAGAGTGCGGTTTCAGACGGCACCTGATTCCGAGGCCCGGAGTGCCCGGAATTAATTTCCGAAGTTTGGCTCGGGTACGTTCAGTGAATGAACGAGCGGGAATTCCTAACTTTTGATCCGGTGCTCGGAATTGAAATCTGAGGGCACCGATGAACTCGCAACGCCGATATTCGCTTAAAGAGACCTTTTTGGGAGTTGCGTTTGTTGCGGGTTGAAAGTTAATTTTTGAGGGTTTTAGTTGAGTTAAATAAAATTTGTGTAGAACAAATTTTATTATAACTTCTTAAAACCTCTGAAAAGAGGTTGGAAGTGGGACCCACACCCACTTAACCTCCCTTGGGAGGATTAAGAGTGGTGGGGCCCACACGAACCCCCACCTTTTCAACTCCCCACTCTCCCTCTTAATGGCTTGATAACTTAACTTCTTTTTAATTATACAACTCATGTATATTAAATAAGTGAGTTAATTTTGGAGTTAGCCATTATGAATTTCAAACCTTTGAAATTCATTTTGTGAATAAAATAAGACTTTGTCTTATTTTGTTTGGTTAGAACTCTTAGCCATCTTGAAGTGGTTGAGAGCTTTTCTTTCTTCTTCAACCTCAACGAAGAACGCGAAGAACGTCGTTCTTCAACGAAGAACTTCTCCGCCGAAGAACACGATCCATCCGCGACGTCGTATCCACAACCTGACGTTCTTCTTCCGCATCATCTTTTCCGCGACGAACGCCATCGACAACGACTCTTCCTCCGACGTCAAAGGAATCGACACCGATATTCCACGACTCCGTCAACGTGCGACTATCGAGGTAAGGGTTCTTGAGTTCGTTGTTTCCTTTTTATTTGACTTTCCTCAAGACTTGACGTAGAACGCTCAAGTTCCGACGAAGAACGCTGCCCGCTCTTCTTCGTCTTCGGTGTCAACGAGAGGGAACACCGCACCTTCCTCGGACAACCTTCATCGGCGTACAAGTATTCGCCAACGACGTGCCTCTTCGGACGCGCCTCTTCATCGTTGAATTTGACGAACGACGACCGCGTCGCCCGACCTCCGCGACGTCGTCTTCCGCGGAACGTAGAACGATCTTCGAACCTTATACCAAGGTAGGGGATGTTGATTTAATATTTAATTATCTCATTCTTGCTCGTGGTTCGTATGACTAACGTCAGGATGTTGTTAATTTAAAAATTGCGTTATTACTTTAACGTGAGGGGGGCCGGACCGTACGAACACGGCCGAACCCCCTCCAACGTTCTTGTTTGTTCTTGCGGGTGGAAGCAAGTGGCGTGGTGCCGTCGCACCACGCGGTTGATCGTGCATTTATTTTACGCAACGCCGTCGCGCGCACACCATGGAAGAAAAATCAAGAACGCCGCCGCCGTCGCGCCGCGTTGAAAGGAATCATGGCACGGCGAAAGGGGCGCGGTGCCGTCGCACCGCACCGGATGACGAACGCCGCGGCCGGTTCCGGGCCGCGGCGGGACGAGAAGACCACGGCCGGTTCCGGGCCGCGGTGGGACGAGAAGACCGCGGCCGGTTCCGGGCCACGGCGGAAGAGAAGACCGGCGGCCGGGCCGCCGGAGTTGGAAGCCGAAGAAGGGGACCGGAAATTCCGGTCCCGTTTGAGAAAACCGGCCGGCCAGCTGGCCGGCCGGATGACTTAAAACCGGGGAATTTAATTCCCCGGTCAACCCTTAAAAACCCCCCTCTTAAGAGGGGGGGCGGTTCTTTAAGGAGGGGGGGGGGGGGGGCAGCAGCCCCCCAGTTTTCCAAATAGCGGGCCCCCTGGAAGGGGGGCCGTTTGTTAAAACGGCGCGGCTTAGCCGCGCCGCCAATCCAAAAGCGGGGGCTTGATTTCCCCCGCGTGCCGCCACCCCGTGCGGCGCCAGGCGCCGCTGCCGCGGCCCGCCGCCGCCGCCGCCGCCGCCTGCCGCCGCCGCTCGCCGCCGCAGGCCGCCGCCCGGGGGGGGGGGGGTCGGGCCGGGTCGGCCCGGACCCGGACCCCCCCGTTTCGGACCAGTTTTGGTTTTTCGTCCATAACTTGAGCCTCGGACCTCCGATCGACGAACCGTCAGCGGCAACGCGATCCTCGGATCGAGACGGTCGTTTCGGTATATCGCACTCAAGGTTTCGGATTACTTTGAGTTCGGCCGGTTTGGTTCGTTCACGAAATCAACCGGGCCTTTGGTGCGGAAACGCTCTTATCTTGAGCTACGAACGTCCGATTGACGCACCGTCAGTCGCGTTGTGTTCCTTTTAGTAAGTCAGATCTTTTGGCATACTCCGCCTGAGGTTTGGACGCAGGTGGAGTACGGTCGGGTTGGTTTTGCCTTAAAAACCAACCGGGTCCCGGAGACGAAAATGCCAATAACTCACAGACCGGGCGTCCGATTGACGCGCCGTCTGTTTCATTGACTTCCTCTTGATGAGACGGAACTTTTGACATACTCCGCCCTAGTTTTGGATACAGTCGGTGTATGGCCGGGTTGGATTGTACCCGAAATCCAACAGGGCCCCTGGAACGGAAAAGCTGATATCTTTCAGACAGGACGTCCGCTTGACGAGCCGTCAGCAGCGTTGGTGGTTACGTTGAGTAACGGTCCCTTTGAGTTTACCCTATGGGAGTTCGGGGTACAGTTGAGATACGGCCGAGATTGGTTTCGCTCACGAAACCAACCGGGCCCCTGGGACGAAAAGGCTAATAACTCACAGACCGGGCGTCCCATCGACGCGCCGTCTGTTGCGTTGAGACCCCTGTGACGAGACGGACCTTTGAGACACTTATTCGTGGGACTTTGAGATACTTGGAGTATCGACCTGTAGCTCGTGGAGCGGATCCTCCCAGTGACGAGCGTGCGAAGTACGGAGACCGTGTAGCTGGCTGAGACCTGACGACTGCTTGACCGACTCGACTTGGAGTGAGTCGACTAGCCCAGTGGACGGAGCACTACTTTCTGAGGTGCAGACCCATGGCGGACGGAGCACTGCCTGTGTGACAGTGCAGACCCGCGGTGCTCGTCCGGAGAGTACCTCAGCAGGCTACTAGGGGGTGTGCACTACGGAGTTTGGGTGACATACCTCGGCGGGAAGCACTACTGTGTTTGGGTGGCTGGCCCGCAGTACTCGACAGGAGGAGTACTTCAGCAGTCTTAGGTTAGTGAGCAGTACCTCGGAGTCGTGACAGGACCACTGTACACTCTAGAGATGGAGCTCTTCAGCAGTTACGGTTTCGATAATGAAAATCCTGGTTTGAGCTGAGACTTTTGAACTTGTGTTTACTTCATGATTGAGATGGGTCAGTTGCTAACATTGGTATATGTATGGGCATATACCCGGGTAGTGGTTATCCGTCGTTTTCACAATCCTTGTGTTTCCTCATGATTGAGATGGGTTACTTGATAACTTAGGTATATGTATGGGCATATACCTAAGTAGGGTTTATCTGTTGAGATCTTCTTGTGTTTATCCTTGTTGGTTTTAGTGAGACCTTGAGGGTCTCGAGGTCCCTACTGAGTATCGTTATACTCACCCCTGCACGGGCTATGCCCGCACCTCGTTGTGTTGGTTGCAGACGACGGACAGTGCTGACAGAAGCCGAAGGTTCAAGGACTGGACGGTACCTGGAGGTGGACTATACGACGAGGCGGTACCCGGAGGTGGACCACTGGGCGGGACATACTCGGAGCGGATGGCGGGACCCGTGGAGCAGAGGAGCTATCTGTACCCACCCTTCAGGTGGGAATTCCAGTGGACATCTCAGCGTAGCAGCTTTACTTTTCAGTCGCTGTTTTCCTTTTCGAGTTGTACTTTACAGTTGGGCTTGTATTTCCGGCCCCTTTTACTTTTCAGCTCTTCTTTTTTCACTTAGTGTTTTACTTCCGCTTGTACTCTGTGGTGCTTGTTTTCTTTTATAAAGGCAATGCCTTCCCAGTTATCGGGATTTTACGCCTTTGGTGCTAGTCGCCAGCCCCTGGCCTATGGAAGGCGGGCTTGGGGTAGTCACGGCACGGGCCCCGAGGACGGGTCGTGACAAATTGGTATCAGAGGAGTTCGGTTCTACCGCAGAACTTATAACTCTGATCTTTCTTTCTGTGAAGCAATAGTGTTAAGGGTACCGAGTGTGGTTTTCAGTTCAGGGAGTCCAGTGTTGGTGCGGGTGGCCGACGTATCCATACACCAGGACCCTGACAACTGATTTCCGACTTTGTGCACGAAAACACTGATTGCGTGTGTGATTACAAAAGTTTTTCCCCTTAAAACAGCTCCAACCAGGTCAGCTCACCAGGTATAATCGTTTGATCGTGTTACGTTGTTTCTTTCAGGATGTCTTTTCTCAGACGACTAGCTAGAGCCCGGAGGGATGAGCGTGCTGACAGTCTGTCGAGCGACGAGGCTTCGGTACAGGGCCCTCTTGCAGTTGAGGCACCAACGGAGGCACCAGCGGTACTACCATACGTTGGGCCACTGATGCCACCAGCCCCAGCAGTAGGCGATGCACGACGCTTGAGCGCGCTGCACGAGTTCCAGCGCCAGAGGCCACCCAGGTTCCGGGGAGAGACGGACCCGCAGGCGGCTGAGTTTTGGCTGGAGGCTGTGGTGAGAGTCTTCAGGCTAGTGGGGACGCCGGCAGACTTCATGGTGATCTTTGCTACCAGCCTCCTTCAGGCAGCAACAGGTAGGTGGTGGAGCCACTTGTTTCAGTTTTGCGATGAGATGAACTTCGCATGGGAAGACTTCGAGACCTTCTTCAGGGTGGAGTTTGTGCCAGTATCTCTACACCCCGAGCGTGTACAGGAGATTCTGCCTTTGCCGCGTGTTTTTCGATCAGAAGCCGAGTCATCTGTGGGCAGTAGACAGATGATGCAGAGGTCCAGGAGGACCAGACCAGCAGTTGGGCGATCTCGGGTTTTAGGACCGGTGGTGCGGGGCACCCGAGGTGGGGTCAGAGCCAGGCGTGCCAGAAACGGACAATGTTACTCCTGTGGTGGAAAGGGGCACCTGGCACGCGACTGTCCGACTCCTCGTACGATTGATCAGCGGGTGTTAGAGGAGCCACTGAGACAGAAGCAGCGGCGAGTGCTTGAGCAATAGCCGAGTAGTGGACAAGGCAGTAGAGCTCCGAGAGCAGGTGGACAGGAGCAGAACTAGTGGATACATCCTTTGTACTTCTAGTTATATGTTGATGTTGCTTTTGTGTAGCGTCTTGTATTATGAGCTGCAATAATAAAAGACGCATACCTTTGTGATGTTTTCATTCATGTCCTCTTTTGTGATGTTACTAAGAGGTTCCAGTTGACTGTTGACTTGACCCTCACTTGTGAGACATCTACTGGAGGAGACCAGTTTCCACACACTGATGCCGACAGTGTGACTCAACCCTTGGAGGCGAGAGTAACGGTTGGATCTCTTAGTAGTAGCGTCGAGGCCTTACGACGTCATCCTTGGTATGGATTAGTATCATCTATGTTAGGATTGACTGTTTTAGGCAAAGAATGTGGTTCATCCAGGGGATGAGACCAGGTTTCTCTTATTGGCAAAGAAGAAATCTTGCAGCTCATGTGGGACCAGAGATGGTCCGGGCCACGTCAGAAGAGGTCCATGTCATCCAGGAGCGGATGAGGACAGCACAGAGCCGGCAGAAGTCATTCGCTGACAGGAGGCGGAGGCCACTAGAGTTCGAGGATGGTGACCACGTCTTCTTACGGGTCTCACCTCGACGTGGTATTCGAAGATTTGGCTGAGGCGACAAGTTATCTCCGCGCTTCATCGGACCCTTCCAGGTCCTCAGCAGGGTTGGTGAGGTGGCTTATCGCCAGGCTCTACCACCTCAGTTGCACCGGGTGCACGAAGTCTTCCACGTGTCTCAGCTGAGGAGATACGTGCACGACCCGACGCACATCTTTGACCATGGGGAGCTTGACGTTGACGATGGGGTGACTTTTACGAAGATCCCGGTGGAGATAGAGGATCGACAGGAGCGGGTCCTACATGGGCGATCGATTCCTCTGGTGCGTAACAGATGGCGGCACGGGAATCTCCAGGAGAGCACATGGGAGCGGGAGGCTCAGATACGTGCTCAGTACCCTCTTTTGTTTCCCTAGTTTTTGATGTAGCTTTACGGGGACGTAAAGCCCTGAGGTGGGAGTAATGTAATGACCCGTAAAATTCAAGGAAAATTTTTTCTTAATTTTCTTTAGAATTTTACAAGAGCGCGGTTTTAGACGGCACCTGATTCCGAGGCCCGGAGTGCCCGGAATTAATTTCCGAAGTTTGGCTCGGGTACGTTCAGTGAACGAACGAGCGGGAATTCCTAACTTTTGATCCGGTGCTCGGAATTGAAATCCGAGGGCACCGATGAACTCGCATCGCCGATATTCGCTTAAAGAGACCTTTTCGGGAGTTGCGTTTGTTGCGGGTTGAAAGTTAATTTTTGAGGGTTTTAGTTGAGTTAAATAAAATTTGTGTAGAACAAATTTTATTATAACTTCTTAAAACCTCTCAAAAGAGGTTGGAAGTGGGACCCACACCCACTTAACCTCCCTTGGGAGGATTAAGAGTGGTGGGGCCCACACGAACCCCCACCTTTTCAACTCCCCACTCTCCCTCTTAATGGCTTGATAACTTAACTTCTTTTTAATTATACAACTCATGTATATTAAATAAGTGAGTTAATTTTGGAGTTAGCCATTTTGAATTTCAAACCTTTGAAATTCTTTTTGTGAATAAAATAAGACTTTGTATTATTTTGTTTGGTTAGAACTCTTAGCCATCTTGAAGTGGTTGAGAGCTTTTCTTTCTTCTTCAACCTCAACGAAGAACGCGAAGAACGTCGTTCTTCAACGAAGAACTTCTCCGCCGAAGAACACGATCCATCCGCGACGCCGTATCCACGACGTGACGTTCTTCTTCCGCATCATCTTTTCCGCGACGAACGCCATCGACAACGACTCTTCCTCCGAAGTCAAAGGAATCGACACCGATATTCCACGACTCCGTCAACGTGCGACTATCGAGGTAAGGGTTCTTGAGTTCGTTGTTTCCTTTAAATTTGACTTTCCTCAAGACTTGACGTAGAACGCTCAAGTTCCGACGAAGAACGATGCCCGCTCTTCTTCGTCTTCGGTGTCAACGAGAGGGAACACCGCACCTTCCTCGGACAACCTTCGTCGGTGTACAAGGATTCACCAACGACGTGCCTCTTCGGACGCGCCTCTTCGTCGTTGAATTTGACGAACGACGACCGCGTCGCCCGACCTCCGCGACGTCGTCTTCCGCGGAACGTAGAACGATCTTCGAACCTTATACCAAGGTAGGGGATGTTGATTTAATATTTAATTATCTCATTCTTGCTCGTGGTTCGTATGACTAACGTGAGGATGTTGTTAATTTAAAAATTGCGTTATTACTTTAACGTGAGGGGGGCCGGACCGTACGAACACGGCCGAACCCCCTCCAACGTTCTTGTTTGTTCTTGCGGGTGGAAGCAAGTGGCGTGGTGCCGTCGCACCACGCGGTTGATCGTGCATTTATTTTACGCAATGCCGTCGCGTGCACACCATGGAAGAAAAATCAAGAACGTCGCCGCCGTCGCGCCGCGTTGAAAGGAATCATGGCACGGCGAAAGGGGCGCGGTGCCGTCGCACCGCGCCGGATGACGAACGCCGCGGCCGGTTCCGGGCCGCGGCGGGACGAGAAGACCACGGCCGGTTCCGGGCCACGGCGGGACGAGAAGACCGCGGCCGGTTCCGGGCCGCGGCGGAAGAGAAGACCGGCGGCCGGGCCGCCGGCGTTGGAAGCCGAAGAAGGGGACCGGAAATTCTGGTCCCGTTTGAGAAAACCGGCCGGCCAGCTGGCCGGCCGGATGACTTAAAACCGGGGAATTTAATTCCCCTGTCAACCCTTAAAAACCCCCCTCTTAAGAGGGGGGGGGGGGGTTCTTTAAGGAGGGGGGGGGGGGGCAGCAGCCCCCCAGTTGTCCAAATAGCGGGCCCCCTGGAAGGGGGGCCGTTTGTTAAAACGGCGCGGCTTAGCCGCGCCGCCAATCCAAAAGTGGGGGCTTGATTGCCCCCGCGTGCCGCCACCCCGTGCGGCGCCAGGCGCCGCCGCCGCGGCCCGCCGCCGCCGCCGCCGCCCAGGGGGGGGGGGGGTCGGGCCGGGTCGGCCCGGACCCGGTCCCCCCCGTTTCGGACCTGTTTTGGTTTTTCGTCCATAACATGAGCCTCGGACCTCCGATCGACGAACCGTCAGCGGCAACGCGATCCTCGGATCGAGACGGTCGTTTCGGTATATCGCACTCAAGGTTTCGGATTACTTTGAGTTCGGCCGGTTTGGTTCGTTCACGAAATCAACCGGGCCTTTGGTGCGGAAACGCTCTTATCTTGAGCTACGAACGTCTGATTGACGCACCGTTAGTCGCGTTGTGTTCCTTTTAGTAAGTCAGATCTTTTGGCATACTCCGCCCGAGGTTTGGACGCAGGTGGAGTACGGTCGGGTTGGTTTTGCATTAAAAACCAACCGGGCCCCGGAGACGAAAATGCCAATAACTCACAGACCGGGAGTCCGATTGACGCGCCGTCTGTTTCATTGACTTCCTCTTGATGAGACGGAACTTTTGACATACTCCGCCCTAGTTTTGGATACAGTCGGAGTATGGCCGGGTTGGATTGTACCCGAAATCCAACCGGGCCCCTGGAAAGGAAAAGCTGATATCTTTCAGACAGGACGTCCGCTTGACGAGCCGTCAGCAGCGTTGGTGGTTACGTTGAGTAACGGTCCCTTTGAGTTTACCCTATGGGAGTTCGGGGTACAGTTGAGATACGGCCGGGATTGGTTTCGCTCACGAAACCAACCGGGCCCCTGGGACGAAAAGGCTAATAACTCACAGACCGGGCGTCCGATCGACGCGCTGTCTGTTGCGTTGAGACCCCAGTGACGAGACGGACCTTTGAGACACTTCTTCGTGGGACTTAGAGATACTTGGAGTATCGACCTGTAGCTCGTGGAGCGGATCCTCCCAGTGACGAGCGTGCGAAGTACGGAGACCGTGTAGCTGGCTGAGACCTGACGACTGCTTGACCGACTCGACTTGGAGTGAGTCGACTAGCCCAGTGGACGGAGCACTACTTTCTGAGGTGCAGACCCATGGCGGACGGAGCACTACCTGTGTGACAGTGCAGACCCGCGGTGCTCGTCCGGAGAGTACCTCAGCAGGCTACTAGGGGGTGTGCACTACGGAGTTTGGGTGACATACCTCGGCGGGAAGCACTACTGTGTTTGGGTGGCTGGCCCGCAGTACTCGACAGGAGGAGTACTTCAGCAGTCTTAGGTTAGTGAGCAGTACCTCGGAGTCGTGACAGGACCACTGTACACTCTAGAGACGGAGCTCTTCAGCAGTTACGGTTTCGATAATGAAAATCCTGGTTTGAGCTGAGACTTTTGACCTTGTGTTTACTTCATGATTGAGATGGGTCACTTGCTAACTTTGGTATATGTATGGGCATATACCCGGGTAGTGGTTATCCGCCGTTTTCACAATCCTTGTGTTTCCTCATGATTGAGATGGGTTACTTGATAACTTAGGTATATGTATGGGCATATACCTAAGTAGGGTTTATCTGTTGAGATCTTCTTGTGTTTATCCTTGTTGGTTTTAGTGAGACCTTGAGGGTATCGGGGTCCCTACTGAGTATCGTTATACTCACCCCTGCACGGGCTATGCCCGCACCTCGTTGTGTTGGTTGCAGACGACAGACAGTGCTGACAGAAGCCGAAGGTTCAAGGACTGGACGGTACCTGGAGGTGGACTATACGACGAGGCGGTACCCTGAGGTGGACCACTGGGCGGGACATACTCGGAGCGGATGGCGGGACCCGTGGAGCAGAGGAGCTATCTGTACCCACCCTTCAGGTGGGAATTCCAGTGGACATCTCAGTGTAGCAGCTTTACTTTTCAGTCGCTGTTTTCCTTTTCGAGTTGTACTTTACAGTTGGGCTTGTATTTCCGGCCCCTTTTACTTTTCAGCTCTTCTTTTTGCACTTAGTGTTTTACTTCCGCTTGTACTCGGTGGTGCTTGTTTTCTTTTATAAAGGCAATGCCTTCCCAGTTATCGGGATTTTACGCCTTTGGTGCTAGTCGCCATCCCCTGGCCTATGGAAGGCGGGCTTGGGGTAGTCACGGCACGGGCCCCGAGGACGGGTCGTGACACATGAAGTCTCACAACTTCATTAATATATAGTCTTGCAAGACGTTCAGGTGGTAGATCTTGTCTTATAGAAAGAAAATGTGTGGACTTATTAAGATGATAAACAACGACCCACACTTTGTCATTCCTTCTAAGAGTCTTTGGTAGTCCCATGACAAAGTCCATTGTAATATTATCTCATTTACACTCAGGTATGGGAAGAGGATTCAATTAACTTATAGGATGTTTCCATCCAGCTTTCACTTGTTGAAAAACCATACATCTTAACACAAAATCATCAATCTCCCTCTTCATGTTGTCCAACTAGAAACATTCCTTCAAATCTCTATACATCTTAGTGCAACAAGGGTGTACAGTGAAATTGGAACTATGAGAATCATCAATCAATTCCATTTTTAGATCAGGTATATCTGGAACAAAAAGCCTCTTCCCAAATTTCAAAATCCCATCTTCATATACGAATTCACTCATTCTCCCATCATTCACAGCAATAATCTTCATTTGAAACACCTCGTCATCAGCTTGAGAAATTTTAATCCTTTTTGGTAAAGATGGTTTGAAAACCATTTGAAATACAATTGATGTTTCAGCTTCCATAGTTATTGCCATATCCATCTTTACTAGATCCATGAAAATAGGATCCATTTCAACTCTCATCTTGTTCAAAACTCCATCATCCTTTCTGCTCAATGCATCTGACACCTAAATTTCCTTCCACCGGTGGTAGTGTATCTTGCAATCATAATCCATCAGTAGTTCAATCCATCTCATTTGCCTCATGTTGAGTTCATTCTGTGAGAAAATATACTTCAAACTCATGCGATCAGTATAAATTTTACATTTTTTACCATATTGATAATGTCTAAATATCTTCAATGAAATGATTAAAGAAGCTAACTCAAGATCATGAATAGGATAGCTTTTCTCATGAATTTGTAGCTGTCGTGATGCATAAGAAATAACCATTTCATTTTGAATAAGTAAACAACCAAGTACTTTCTTAGAAGTATCTCTATAAATAACAAACCATCCATTCCCCGATGGTATAGTCAATATCAGAGCATTGACTAATCTTCTCTTCAGTTTTTCGAAACATTCATAACAATCTTTTGCCTAGAAAAATGTAACCCCTTTATGTGTGAGCTTCATTAGCAGGTTTTCAAGTTGGGAAATATTATCTATGAAATGCCGATAATAACCTGTTAGGGTAATAAAATTGTGTACGTCATTTATGTTTGTTGGTGTGGGACAATCCTGGATTGCCATTGTCATTGTAGGATCAACTAGTAATCCATCATTTAAGACAATATATCCACGAAAAGAAATATCCTAACGCCATAATTCACACTTGCTAAACATCACATATTATTCATGTCTTCTAAGAGTCTTCAGGATTATGAGGAAGTGATTTTCTTGATCTTTGTAGATTTTGGATTATTCCAAGATATCATCAATAAATACCACTAAAATATAATCGAGATATTCCTTGAAAACTGTGTTCATTATATCCATGATGACATATGATGCATTATTCATTCCAAAAGGCATCACTATAAACTCATAATGTGTGTACTTGGTTTGAAATGCTATTTTTGAATGTCTTCATTCGTCACACTCAACTGATGATATCCAGATCGATGTTCATTATTTGAAATGTTATGAGCTCCATGCAATTGGTCAAATAAATCATCAATTCGAGGTAGGGAATACTTGTTCATTATTATTATAGCATCATATCCCTATAGTTGATACATATCCTCATTGATCCAACTTTATTCTTTTCAATAAGGACAGGGTCTCCCCATGGAGAAACACAAGAATGGATAAATCCCTTATTACTCAATTATTCTAGATGATTCTTTTGTTCCACTAATTCCACAGTGTACATTATATATGTTGTCTTTGATATGGGCCTTGAACCAGGAATTAAATCAATGGAAAACTCAATTTCTCGTTCTGGAGGATGTCCAGGTAAATCATCTGGAAACACATCAACATATTCTCTCACAATAGGTAAATCCTCTATTAGAACATTCCTTTCCTCACCCACAGTTATTTCATTCTATTCCTCCACAATAATTGAATTTAGTTGAGCTAATAGTGGTGGATCTTGATAAAAATTTGGTCATGAAAATTCTTCTCTAATGATAAGGTGTTCTTTATCATCGTCATCATAAATTGTAACCTCTTTATTCATAAAATAAATTTTTGCATCATTGTCCAAAATCTAATCCATACCGAGGATTATATCAAATTCAATCTTGGGTATGACAATGAGATCAGTAGATAAATAACATTTATATGCCCTAATGGGAACTGATTGACAGAACATTGTAGCAATGATACATCCCCTAAGAGTTTTTACTGTCAACTCCCTTGATAAATAAAATTTGAAATATCTAATTTTTTTAGCAAACTAAGAAGATATTAAACAATGTGATGATCAATAATCAAACAAATCAATGGATAAAATTGAGGAAACAAATAAATTACCTTCCCCCACTTCATTAGGAACTTCAACCTCTGTAGTTGTGATTTTATAAGCATGTCCCTGATCCCCTGTCGAATTCTGTTTCATATTTCCATGAAGTTTTGGACACTAATTAGTGTAGTGTCCCATCACCTGACAATTATATCATTGAACATCAATGGCTTCCTTCTTCCCTTTTCAATCACCATCAAGATGGAATTTCTGACCACATTTTTAGCATAATTCTTTTCATTTTATGCATGCACCATTGTGTATCCATCCACAATTGTCACATGGTGGAAATTTGACTCTTCCCTTCTTCCACGCTTCCTTATTTCCTTTCCCATGGATTTCCGTAGCCCAATTATTTTCTTTCATTCCCTTAAAGTCATAAGACTTGGAGAAAAATTTTTCTGTCTTGATGGAACATGAAACTATAGCCTCATATGATGAGAAACATTGGGAGACTAGTTCCCATCAAAGGAATAGATTTATTCCATCAAAGAATCGATCAATTTTGCTCCTTGGATTTCTTATGTAGTCTACTGTATGTCTTGGTAATCTTGTGATGATAGCTTCATACCTTGCAACATTATCATCTTCCTTCTACCTCATATTCATGAATTGTCTCTCCATATCTGCTCTCTACTCACGAGGGTAATAATTTTCTAAGATTATTCCTTTAAAATCCCTCCATTACATATCTTTTTTCTCTTCCACCTCCTTTGTGTTTTTGATTAATGACCACCACTTATCTGCATCTCCCGATAGACGATATACTGCCATGACAACCTTTTATCATTTATTAAATCCCAAAGAGAGAAATATCTTCTCATGGTAACATATCCAATGCTCTGTTACAAACGTGTTTGTAGTCCCGTTGAATAATGGAGGTTGTTGTTTCACAAAGCTATCTTGCATGGCTCCTCCCCGTGGTGGATCCAGACACTCCATACAGGTATGGTTATTATTCACAACCTGAGTATGTTTTCCCAGTATAGTTATGAGTTTCTCAGCACCAGTCACAACACCAGAGGCAACATCATTTTCTTGCATCAGTGGAAAATCCCTATAGCGGACACATGCATTCATGTTATTTCTATTCCATCCACTAGGTGCCATATCTAGATAATGGAAAACACTATATTAGGTTACAGATCATAATTTATAATCTTAACAAAAAAATACTTAGAAAAATTAAGATCCTACACATTCCAAATCCCATATTCACAAAAATGGTTTCTTTGAGGAATATTTACATTAAACTCCTTCATAATGGCTTATAAAGAAAATGTGAATTATCTTAAGCATATCCCCTGGGAATGTCGTATCCTAGAGTTTAGCAAGTCTAGTTGTCATATACCAGGAATCCCCGAGTCAAGCCCGAAGCTCCTTGTCGGAGCTTTCACTCCTAGGAATATCTGTTCCAAAGCCACCTCTACCTTCTCATATCTAGACAGGGATGTATTGCTTGAATGATACAATAATCTACTCTATACAAAAATACTAGCATGTTATCATTTTTATATCCTCAAAGACTAACTTTGGGACTCTTCCCTAATTTTACGTTTTCTAAATCTTATTTCCATGTATTCTACTAAACTTTCTCTGATACCAACTGTAAGGACCCGACCCCAGTTGCCTGTAGCCAGTGCCTTATTTGATTACATTGGCATAAATACCAGGAAAAAAATCCCTAAGGACCTAGTAGTTTAGTATTATTTGAAAAAAGTTACATACATAAGTTCAAATTTTCATATGGAAATGAAAAACAACATTAAAATTATTCCACTAGCAACATCATGTCTCTTTGTTTATGCATGCATGTCATTCATAATTTACTTCTTTATATCCTAAGAAAAATGAAACATAATAAAGGTTGAGCTCAAACGCCCAACTAGAGTAAGAAATATAGCAGAAGATAATATAAAAATCAGACATGGTGAATAAATGAAAACGCATGCCTTTAATAATAAATATTAGCACATTATGGTAGAACTATGACCTGAACAAAACATAATCATTGGAATTCAAATAGTCGAATCACCACATGATCTTCAAATACTAGAATCATAATGAGCTAATTGCATATTCCGGACATTCAAAAACATTTTTTCATAGCCCCGGCCAAGAAATCAAGTGATTAAGGCCTCATCCAAAATCCATATCACATTGGGAAAGGCATCTGTCAATTCCACATCTATTTGTCTCATGAGACCTACCTATGCATCAAGGGGCTATAGCAGGCCCCATCCATCACATAATAAGTCCAATGAATTCCTCATATGAAATGCGATTAACATAAACATCATATACATTCATATTGAAACTATCATAATAACGGTAACTATCTTTCCCCAGTCATTAAACATAAAACACTAACAATTCGAAATAATATGGTGAATGGTTTTTGGATAGATCAACCACAATATAGTTAGTAATAATCTATTAAATAATATTTGTTAGATTACTTCATAAATTATTAAACCCAATAATACCATAGAATCAACAGGAGTGTTGAATTAGATGAAAACAGTCTTATAAAATCATTAAGCAATTCTTGAGATAAACACTCTTTTATTTTGAAAAGAAGTGTTCTTTTGGAAAAATATTTGAATAAAACCAGAAGTAAAGTAAAATAGTATTTTGATTACAAAATGATTTATTTTATAATGATAATGGTTTCCAATAATATATTATAGATTTCCCTTGAATATTGTAATGAATTTGAGAAATTCCCTTGAATCAGGCTTGTATTTTGGAATCAACTTTGACAGTTCCTTTTAAAACATGTAACTATCCATAAAATAATGAAGGGTTCGGGTTTTTAAACATATAAATGATACTCAAACAGAATATATGATTATTACATAACAATATATATGAATTTCAATAAGGTAATTAGACAATCAATGTTTCCCGAATGAAAATGGATGTTCGGGTGGAAAACCCTTACCACATTGTAATAAAACAATTCGTATTCCGCATAAATTAATAATTTAAAAATTATATATTAAATACCATGAATATAAATATATTCATGTTATGTTAAATCAATGGTCAGTATATATAAACCATACAATAGTATTAGTAGTGAGTATGGAAAATCTCACGAAAATGGAAGTGAGATGAAGAAACCCTTACCTTAACTCCAAACGTGTTCCGCTCTTGTACTTAAGCTCTTGGTATATGAAATTATACTTGTCAATAACTTATATAAGAACCTATTAGACATGTATTTAGTTACCTTAATTACGGTTAGTTCATTAATATCATTATTGATAGGTTGTTGTATTGAATTTCGTCGTTCTGGAGTGTTCGTTTCCTTCATTTCCAAGTTCAGTTCACTTATTTTTATGTAATGATGTTCATGAGGAATGGTTATATATCTCCAGTATTAGATTTATATATTATTAATTAAAATAAATAATTGATAATGGTCATTTTTATCATTTTGTTAAATGGAATGAGGACGAACCATTAGATGACCACCACTTTGATTATTCGGCAGTATTTGGAATATTATGATCTAGTTTTGTCATATAACATAATTATATTTAAATATTCTGGAAATAGAATATTAATTAGTATATAACACATATATTATAGTCTATTTAAACCATGAATATGATTTCATGACCATTAATGAAGAAAAACTTGAGGAATGAAACATTGTCCTCCATGAAGGTCATAAATCTGAACCTCATGGACGTCGATTTCGTTTATAAAATTTAAGGGAGGGAGTAAGAATATTTATGTTTTTTCATCCATTATAATGATATAAATCCAGTATATAGTTGTTATAGGAGTTATCATGATCATTTGGATAGAGGAGGTGAGTGGAGGATAGAAAAAGAAGATAAATTGAAACGAAACCAAACGAAAAAGAAGGGTGTTTTACCTCTTGAAATAACCTCCGTGAGAATCTTCTTAAAAGTAGGGGTCTTGGTCTTATGGCAAGATTATGAGCGTCCAGGTCATGGGGAGTGACTCGGGAAGGATAATTTGACATAAAATTGAGGATCTTCAGGGCTATGTGTAGGGAAGAGAAGATGGAATGGGGAGGAGTTTTTATAGTGGATGAGAGAGGTATATTTTGAATATTTAATTCATTATTTTTTAATTTCTCTTAGGATAACCAAATAGTGTTGTTTAATGTGAACCATAATAGTAATAAGTTCATATGAATTCAAACCAAGTGTCATTGCATCACTTTTGATGTCATGAATAGTGTATTTAACTTATAATTTGTATATACAATATTTTATCATATTTCACTATTCATAGAAAATTCTAGAATTTCAGAAAAATCACAAAAATTCACCCCTACAATTTTTTGATGTGTAGAATTAAAAAGTGATGTCCATTTTTTAAAAATAATTTTCTAAATATTAATAATTTAACTTTTAAATAAAATCATACTTAATTCAAACATTAACAGTTCTAATTCTACGACTACTTCTTTATCATAATGAAAAATTAACCAAGATGTTTAATCTTCTAACCTTAAGAAAATAAAATAATAATAAATTTTAATGTTTATTAGGTTCATATTACTGTTCATATTGGTATTCAAAAGGGTGTGTTACTATTCTATAAAAATTCAATTTTTTTCAATCGGACTCCAAATGATTAATGAATAGATTATAAGAGGCAAAGTGGTGATTAATGGATAGATTATAAAATTGAATTCTTTATTTATTTTCACAACCATGGGGTGTTATAGTTAGATGACTTACTGGATGATAACCCATCAGATAAAACAACATCGATTGATGACAAACATCTTAATGAAGAAGTGTTTTCTCTCTCAAAGGTCCCCCAAACATGGGAAAAGTTCTTTGACGGTGCTTCTCAAATCCCGACAGGGAAAAGGATGGAGGATCCCAGGCTCAACAAATTGGGTTAGGAATTTTACTGACATCCCCTAGAAAGGCCATATTACATTATTCATTCCTACTTACGGAGGGGTGTAAAAAAAAGTATCAGAATTTGAGGCCCTCATTACGGGCTTGGAACTAGAACAACATGTAAATTAAAAACCCCTAAAAAATGCTGATTTAGAGAAGGTAATCAAAAAGTAAAATTGTTACTACTCCATTAAGATAGAAGTATTATTTCCATTGATGAACTAAATTCATGAAAAGATGTATGATTTCTCATCAGAACCATCTTTGACTTATGTCCCCCATTCTGAAAATACACAATCTGATGCTTTGTAAAATGCCGCCACAACCTTGGTTGATCCAGACATTGATGAAAGAGTCTTTATTATTTCCCATTTCTAGGTGGTCTTTCCATTCTTCCTGATATGTATATAGGAGATTGAAGAAATTATCCATGTTTTTTATCCTTAAGGTAACACCACCTGCTGGATGGCACCAATTGAATATTACCATTAGAATGCAGAACTCCCCCCCAAAAGGGATGGAAGGGAACATGTTTGAAGATGGGTAGTCAAAATTGTCCTGTACAATGGGGTAAACAAAAAATGGTTATCTATAAATGAGGCCTCAACAAAGATCTTCTTAGGTTCATTGATGGAGAAGAGACTGATTCCATTATGAAGGATTTGCATGTCAGAGTTTGTGGAGTTCACCAATCCGCAACCATGCACTAACACCAAATTATACAGCATGGGTTTTACTTGACAACTATGATATTGGATTATGTTGTATTAACTATAAAATTCCATTCATGTGAATTCCATGCGAATTTTATACAATGAACCCCAAATTTACTTCATACATCTATTTACTACATGTTGTTCACCTCATGGGGGTGGATGTTGTGGGACCATATCCTCCTAGCACAGCCAGACAATTGAAGTTCATACTGATAGTGACAATCTACTTTTAAAAATGGTTCGAGGACATACCCCGTAATGAAGTTACGGTGAAGGAAATAATAAGCTTTGGGAATGAAAACATCATTATAAGATTTAGTGTCCCTCATACAATACTGATGGAAAACGACACCAACTTTTATTCTGCTAAGTTTGAAAAGATGTACTAGAAGTACATAATCAAATAAAAATAGTCCTCCTACTACCATTCAGAGACCAATGGGCAGCTATAAGCTTTAAACAAGTATTTTTCCAACACATCCCAAAATATGGTTGATAAGTTTTGGAAATCATTTCTAGACATGCTCCATAATTATTTTTGGGCATACTAGACCACGACCTGCACTGCAACCCAGGAAACCCCGTACTCACAAGTATATTTGGTAGAGGAGGTTTTTCCTATCGAAATCCATGTTTCGTAACACTGTTTGGCCATTATCCATCATATTTCCATGGAAGAACAATCCCAATGTTGGTTTTATGAGTTGGAGAATCAAGATGAAAAAATGTTTCACACTATTCACCATTTGGAAATCTACCAAAATTGGATTGCACTAGACTTAAACAAAATGGTTCCCCTTTTAACATACATCAAAGGAGAAATGGTATTAGTCCTTAGAGCCATGATGTTAATCAAGAAAAATTCCACATAGATTGAAACAAATTGGGAATTACTATATTACATACATAGGGTCTATTCCAATAGAGCATACGTCCTGATATAAATGTATGGACAACTCATCATGGCTGCACAAATTCTATGCTTCTAAATAAGTATATTGCATTATAGGAATGTGAAGTCCGGGTCCACGATCTACGACCTTAACCAATGAGATATAATATCATGATGTCATGTTCCAAGCTATATGTTCGTAATCAATGAGTTGTAATGCAGTGAAGTCCTTGTCCATGCTTTAAGACCCTAAACTATGAGTTATAATGCGGTGAAGTTAGGGTCAAATCTCTAAGACCTTGAACTATGAGTTATAATTCTGTAATGTCATGGTCCATGCTCAAAGACCATAAAATATGAGTTATAATACCATGATGCCATGGCCTGAGATCTAAGACCACAAAAAATGAGTTATAATACCCTAAAGTCCTAGTCCATGTTTAAAACCTTAAAAAATGACTTATAATACCCCATGGAGCTTGTAAAGGCCCTAAGACCGTAAACTAAGAGTAGTAACAATGTGATCTCGTGATCCAAGCTCTAAGACCTTACACTGTGAGTAGTAATACAATAGCAACACCAAAGTCATGGTCCAAGCTCTATGTCCTTAAAATATTAGTATCAACAAATTGAAGTCATGATCCAAGATCTACTACCTTATACTACGGGTAGTAGTATAGTGAATTCATGGTCCAAGCACTAAGACCTTAAACAATGAGTATTAACAAAGTTTGATCAATTGACTATATTGTGATGAAAGTGTTTTTCCGTTATTTCTCTATGAATGTTATAATTATTATTTTTATATTGTTTATGGGGTATTTGATTATTTAAAAACCATTCCATAGATGAACTAGTTTTGTTTAGTTGTGAAACCTATAAATATATCATGTGGCATCACAATGAGAATTGATATACAATCATTTGGAAATAAATATCATATGATTATCAGGATCATAACATGTATAATAGTTAATACGTATAGAAGTTGTAAATGATTAAAATTTTAACGACAATGATTTAGCACCCCCCCATGTAAAAAGGATATATAAATCATATGAACATACATGGTTTTATATTTTTGGATTTTTAAATTCAATTATGAATTTTTACCATTCTAATATAATCATTGAACAGTGATAACATGATTAGTATAAATAGAGGGATTTAAGATATCAAATTTTCTCAGACGAAGGATGTGATGAACTCATCATGTCGAATTGCTCTGTACAAAGATCATTTTTCACAACTTCGAAAAAAGGTGGCATCAGTGGGCTATGTTGTTGACCATGACGATACCATGATTCAACTTGTTAAACTTGAATGAAATCTCTTACGGCTGAAGTGGATATTAATAGAGATTACCACCCAAGTGATGTTATTGAAGCCACCCCAAGAGTGTTTCACCATCGCACGCCTTACCCTTATGTCTTACGCTACTATTATAAGGGGTTATTTAACGAGTCCCTAACACTATGATTATTTATGATACTTTTGTATAAAGAATATCCATTCATTTTATCATTGTTACATTATATATAGTTTTTAATGAAAAAAATAGTAAATTTAGTTAATTTTTAATTAAGAAATCTATTTTGACGAATCAAGGGATAGTTTTATAAAATTACATTTTAATAAAATATTATTAATAAATAAATTTCAATTAAATATAAATTTTCTTATAATTTTTAAGAATACAATTGAAATTTTTATTAAGGTTTGAACTATTTATTTTCGAAACCTATGAAATTTATATAAATGTCAGTTTTTATTTTAAAATTAAAAAATTAACATCTTTTGAAAATTATTTAGATAATTTTAATATTGTTGTTTTTTTGATTCATGATGTTTATGTTATCTAATGGTTAATTATTCATAATTTTCATAGACAGTCTAATTTCTGCTTAAAAATGAAATACCTTTTAAATATATAAAGTGTTTTTTAAATCACAATGACCCAATAGTGATTTAAAAAAATATTATAAAAATGGTTTTCAGATAATATTTGTTTTATATTTTAAATAATGTGATTTTACATTTTTTTGATTAATTTTACAATGCCTTAGTGGACCCTCCAAGACTTATAAAAAATTTTACATTCTAAAATGATTTCCTTGAGAGTGTGACTCACCTCCACATATGAAATCCTATTTTTTTATAAATTCATACATTGAACATAAAAAATAATTTTTTCAACCCCACTTTGGCTAACACCTTGGGCCCAAACCGTGGGATTGTTTGTGGTTTTGATTAGTATAATGTGTAGTATCGAATATCAAAAAAAAATTCTCACACCATTCTTATATAAACACATTGAATCTCCCATTCCACTCCAATGAATCCATTTGGAACTTTACCTACCCCTGCCCTCCTCTCTCTAGATTCCTGCCAATGTGGCCCATGTTTCCAATAATACTCTCTCAATCCTCTATCAGGCGTTTTTTATCACATTTACATATTAGGGAATTTTTATACTCTCATTTTATCACAATTTCATTATATAGTAATACCATTTTTTCCAATTAAAAATGATGAGGTAAGATTTCGATCCTCCTCCATACTACGGTCTTAATGTAGTAAAGATGAGAGACCCCTTTATCTCTCATTAATTCCACCCATGTACAACTGTTACAATGCCTAATTTCTATAAGGGATCTCTTCCCCCATTTACATTCAAGAAATTAATTTACATTATGAATATAAATTCAGTTTCCTATGTTGGTACATGTACCTAAAAGACCCCCTTACTGACCATTTCATGTACATATGATTAGATACTACTTTTTCTCATAGAAACTACTTTTATTATTTCTTATGTCACGTAGTTATGCTGCTAAAATTTCACCGCTATTTTCCATGCCTACTTCACTATTCAGTGAATACCATGCCTAATTCCTTGTAATGGGTATTCACCTTCCTAAACATTTACATATTGATTAAAGAGTTTCATGTATGAATTTCAAATTCGATTATCATATAATTAATGATGATGCTTAATGAATAAATATTGTATGATCTATGTGGAAGAGTTATGCAGGAAATTAAATGATTAAGAAGGGTGTGCCCTGATAGTACTCCGATCCATTGGGTAAATCTTAGTATCTGGATAAGTCAAGTGTAATGAGGGGTTAATCATGGTAATTTTACTGCAATGAGGGTTTACATATGGAACACGTCCAATAAGCCTCATATCATGATAATATCATTGGAAATGTTGTTTCCACTCTTCCATGTTATGATAATCATGTTATATCATGCCTTAATGTTCACGTTTCTCTTATGCTAGATTGATATGCCTATTTCCTAACATGTATTTTATTTTTCATATTAAAACATTTTTACACCATTAATGGGATTTATATCTCCCCCTTTTCTTATGTATGAACTTTTGTAATCACATGTATTTCGACATACAAAGGAATGTGTATGGTCATGTGAACGACATTTTCAATAATGATGTTTATTTCATATTTTCTGTTATTATGTAATGTTACAGTGACCCAATGATACTATAAATATTTATCTTCTATTTTTTATCATGTAAATATTTTTTTATACATATTTTTTTGTGATATAAAGACCAGGGTTGTTTTATATGGTATGAGAGGTTAGGTTTAGATATATTTTGGATTAGGATTATAAAACCCAAGTTGAAGGCATAGGGATATGAATAAGTATAATAAAAGCATCCCAAAAGTTTGGTGAATATTTAGTAAGTGTTTTATCAAGAAAACACTTCCATTCCTTAATACGTGTAGGTAGAGATAGCTCTGGTATAGATGTATCTAGTGGTAAAACCCAAAAACACTACGATGAGCTAGACTCGAATGAGAACTGGTTCCCAAAAATGGGCCTTACTACATTATTGGTTACGAAAGACCTGGGGGATAAGCTCTGGAAAAATCTTAATCATTTTATGAACGAAAATTAAGGAAATAAAAAAATTCCCATAGGAATATATGTTGTGAAATAGATCATGGATAACATCGATATGTTATGGAAGGAAATGTAATTTAAGATTTATCCCTTTTTTCATTGGATTATATTTTATGTGTTACCACAAACATTCTATTTATTCCAGCCAATGGTTATTAATACGAGAACCATAGCTAACAAACGATGCGAAGATCAATGTGAGATTTGTTCTAATGATGTGGTCAATCCTAATGGAGTGGGAATCAATAACTTATTCATGATTACATCTCGGATAACTCTTGTTTTGATCAGTATCATAGGTCAAGAGGAACATTCAACCCCCCTATGATAGAAAAATCCAAAATCCAGATCATTTAGAGACAATGGTCTCCTACCTTTAATGAATTGTCTGATCCCTCAGTCTCCATGCAAAGGATAAACACCATTGAGAATATCTTCTATATTGTTCTGTGTTATAAAAAACATAAGGTACTTTTGGATGCTTATTTTAGAGATGGGAGGCCTATAAATGTAGGAAATTGATAAGAAAATGTGAAGCCTACTGAAGAGATCGAGGAATTGGAATGGAATAATTTCTAGAAAATGTTTTTCGATAAATATTTTCTTCATAACCTCTGACATAAGCTGGAAAGGGAGTTACATTCCATCAATGAAAATCATGATGAATCCAATAGTGCTTACAAGGAAAACATCACAAGGCTTGCGTGACATGCCTCCAGCTTTGTCGTTACCCCCAAATGCAATGTTGAACACTTCTCTTGTGGGCTAAAAACTCTACAAAATAAAATCCCTATCAATCAATGACATTGATAGTTGTGACAAAATTGTTTGATGAGCCCTCAAAGATGAAATGGAGATCAGAAAATCTCAGAGTTATAATTATGATAAGAAGCATATGGTGGTATTTAATTTAGGTTGTCTGATGGATAAAACCAACTGTGAAAAATAATCCATCACCCTAATTGCCAATCATATATAAATAAGTACCCCTAAAATTGTTTGAAGGGGATGAGGAAATTATTTAGATTTGATAGAGAAGGGAACCTCGCAATTAAATTCCGACATGAAAAACCCACTACATTGACAGAGGAGTGGAATAATCCTTTAGACACTCAAAATTTTTTTCATCACATCAACTACAAAGAACCAAGGCACTTTTCAAACTAGTTCTCTAGGACAAGGGTTGTCAGAGGAAACCAACAACCTCCCAGGCATTAAGGATGAGAATTTTCCATCACTACCACCAAAGAGAATCCTGACAATGAGGTGGTGATGGTTAAGCATGTTAATAATTCATGAATAGAGAATAAACTATTTGATTTTGGTCTTTCATGGTCATTTATATACCAAATGTTTTGCATTACAATCCCAACACTGGCATAATTCTCTAAAGTACATATGTCGGTGAGAACATGAGATGAGGAAATCATTGCATCTGATGAATATAACTCCTCCTATGTAACTATTTTTGGATATAACTTTATAGAATACCTTTTCATAATCTATTTGGTGTAATTTGATGCAATTAACACCATGGATTGGATTTCCTAATATAGAGCCACCATAAATATCCATTAGAGGGAAATCTCTCTCCATATGGAAAATCAACCCCTGATTTTTTAGAAGTGCAACAAAGAGAATGAACATGATTTAGAACCATCATCTCATGTGTGGATATTACTATGCAATGAGAACACATATCTTTTTCATATTATTGAGTCTATAGAAGAAACCATCATTGATGAAATGAATATTGTTATTGAATTCGTAAATGTGATTCCCAAGGAATTGTATGGTCTTCCTCGTAGTGGTTTTGTTGAATTGTCAATTGATCTTATACCTGTAGAATTTCTAATAAATAAGACTCCATATAGAATGGATATTTTATAGTTTGAGGAGTTGAAGAAACAACTATAGGAGAAACTGGATAATTTGATTTATACACATATGTGCTTCACCATGCGGTGCACCAATCTTCTTCGTCAAGAAGAAGGATAGGTCAATGTGACTTTTCATTGGATACTGTGAGATAAACAAAATCACGATAAATAAAAAGTATCCTCTTCCATGAATTGATGACTTGTTCAATCATATATGTGGAGAACAATACTTCTCCAAGGTGGAATTATGGTTTAGTTCATACCAATTTATGATGAATAATAAGGATATCCCCAAGACAACTTTTCTTACAAGGTATGGGAACTATGAATTCATTGTAATTCCTTTCAGACTCAATAATGTTTTAAAATTATTCATCTATATAACGAATAGTTTCTTTATATATTACATTGACATGTTTGTGGATTTATTTATAGTTTGTAATCTAATATAATAAAAAACTAAGGAGGCGCATGAGGAGGATATAAGAACATTACTATGGATCTTACAAAAGTATAAGCTCTATTAAAAACACAAAAATTCTATGTTATGGTATATGGAGGTCTCATTCATGGGTCATATAATCACTAGAAATGGGATATCTATGGATCCTTCCATGAACGCTACAAATTTGGGATGGTTGATGCCTACATTGGGGATGTATATCCATTTTTTCCTTGGGATAGCTAGATAATATCGCCAATTTGTGACAAATTTTTAACGATTGTCAATACCTCATACCAAGGTAAATCATAAGGGATTCATGTTTTCTTAGAGTTATGAATGTGAATAGATCATTAATGAGTTAAAAAGTATGATTATCATTGTGCTTGTGATCACATTACCCATAAGTGATGAAATTTTGTGCTATTTAATGATTCTTAGATGAAGGTCTTGGAATGTGTGCTCATGAAAAAATAATATTCAATAGCTCAGGCTTCATGGAAATTGAATTATAATGATAAAAACTATCCAACACATGACTTGGAGTGGGATGAAGTAATCATCAATTTGAAATTTTTTTGGGATTACCAATTTGGGGAGATGTGAGAAATATATATTGATTAAAAAATCATCAAGTATATATTCAAACAGAAAGAGTTCAATATGCACCAACTAAGATGGCTATATTTGATCAAATACTAGGATTTTTCAATCCATTACCACCCTGGGAAAGTAAACAAGTTAGTAGATGCTCTACGAAGAAATTACCATGAAATTATATCATTGATGATATTTGAAAAGGATACTATATTCTCAGATTTGATTAAGATGGATATGGGAATCATAAAAAAGGGAACACTGTCAATCCTTTCACAAATGATTTCTCCACCATATATGTAGGAAAGGTTAAAGGATGATGATGGAATTTAGAATAAAGTGGAAACTTTCAGAAAAGGGAAATCCTCGGAGACCAATGTTAATGAAGAAGGAATTCTGTGATTTTTGTCCAGTCATTGTGTGCTATCAAATCCAATGATATAGAAAAAAACATTTGTATGATGCACATAGATTGAATTTCTCAATTCACCCATGAAATAAAAAGATGAATAGAGATATCTGAGAACCTTATTTTTGGGATAAAATGAAGAAGGATAATTTTGAGTACACATTAATGTTCCTGGTATGTTTTAATGTGAAGGCTAGGAGGAATAAGTCTAAGGGGATAATGTAAACACTTACTATACCAACATGGAAAAGGAAGAACATAACCATGGACTTTTCACCAGGGTTTGATGACATCCAATGAAAACAATGATTTATGTGTTGTTTTGGATCATCTTTCAATGACTACAAACATAATAGAAACTCGAGAGTTTTTCACATTCGATATATACATCATAGAAGTTGTAATGATGCATAGAGTAACAATATAGATTATATTTAATCAAGATCCATGATTCAATTCTTTGTTCTGGATGATTTTTCAATAATCTATGATTACTGTGCTGAACATCATTATGGATTATCTTCCTCAAACTAATGATAAATTTGAGTGGACTAACAATCACTTGAGGACATGTTGAGAACATCCTCAAGGCACTTCAAAAGAGTATGGGAACACCATGTTCCTCTGTTTGAGTTTTCTTACATTAAATGATTCCACTCAAGCATCCAAATAGATCCTTATGAAGCCCTGTATGGGAAGTGGTGCTGAACACTAGCATATTGGGATGAAGTTAGAGATCGAAAAGTCCTAGGTCCAAAAATGGTCTATTAAATAGAGGATAAGGTTAAAACAGTCCAGTTTTACATTAAATATAATAATATTGGACAAAAGTGATATGCTAATAGTCATCAACGAGACCAAGATTTTGATGTTGGAGACATGTTATTCCTTCGTATATCATTGTGGAAGAGAGTTACATGATTTTGAAAGATGTTAAAGATTAGTTCAAGGTACATCGTCCGTTTCGATATCCTTGATTGCATTGTAATGGGGGACTATCGACTAGAACTCCCACTGAAAATATCTCAAGTGCATTATATATTCCATGCATCACTCCTGAGTAATTACATACCCGACCCATCACATGTACTCCATGCTGAGGTGATACCATTGGATAATGGACTCTCCTACGAAGAGTAGCTAGTGATGATATTAGATCTTAGGGAATACGATCTACAAAATAACACAATGCCCCTTGTCATGGTATTGTGGAGAAACCACATGTTTGAAGAGGAAATTTGGGAATCAGAGGAAGTGATGAAGCAGATTTACCCACATCTATTTTAATGTGGCTGAAAGAAATTTCTTAAAGGGGAGATTGTTATGACCCAAACATTTATTAATGATAATTCGTCCTGAAAAAGTTAAATTCCTTATTAGGTAAAATATTTATATAAAAAATATGAACTTCATTAGTTTTATGTTATTATATTTTAAAATAATATTATAAATTATTACCGTTACTAATATAGCCATTGAATAGTGATAACATGAGTTGTCTAAATATAGGGATTTAACAAATCTAATTTACTCAGACAATGAAAGTGATGGCCACTTCTATATGAAATTCCCAGTACGATGATCATTTTTCGGAGGTCAGAAAAAAGGTGGAATCACTTGTCATTTCTCGTGAGAAATCCCTTTCCGAACTTCAACACGTTAAGTTTGAACGGAATCACCTACGGGAGAAGTGGAAGTTAATTGAGATTACAATTCAAGGGATGTTATCTGAGACACCTAGAGAGTCCTTCATCATCATACACATTACCATTAGATCATATTCAAGTGTCAAAAGGGGTTATGTAAGATGAC
Source organism: Viscum album (assembly GCA_963277665.1). Lineage (NCBI taxonomy): Eukaryota > Viridiplantae > Streptophyta > Magnoliopsida > Santalales > Viscaceae > Viscum > Viscum album. The sequence goes on along the minus strand of OY728121.1, from coordinate 1,190,881,188 downwards.
CCTAGCACATCGAATACATACAATACTTTTGTATATATAATATACATTTATTTTATTTTTTTTACATTGTAAATAGTTTTTCATGGAAAAATAGTATTTTTAGATAATAATCAATTAAGAAATATTATATGATTAATTAATAGATTTATGAATAAAAAATATTTTAATCAAATATTATTACAAAATATATATATATATATATATATATATATATATAATTGTATATTTTTTTATGAATACAATTAAAATTTTTATTATGGTTTTAATGACTTTTTTTCAAAAATGAATAATTTTAGATAAATATCAGTGTTTATTTTATAACTATAAATTCATATATTTATAACATTATTTGGTTAAAATTAATATATTTTATTCCTTCAAGATGTTGATTTTATCTAACATTGAATTTTTTATAATTTTATGAGATAGTCAATTTTTTGTAAAAATTAAATCCTATTTAAATAAGTAATATGTTTTATTACATCACAATGACCCAAATTTGATGTACTAAAATACTATAACAACGGTGTTCTGACAATATATGTTTACATTTTAAATTATTTGATTTTATATTTTTTATTAATTTTACAAAGCCTTGGTGGACCCTCTTAGCCTTATAAAACATTTTAACATTTTAAAATAATTTCTTTGAGAGTGTGACTCACCTCCACATAAGCATGCCTAATACTGTAACACCCCGACCTTCCATGATACGCTTCTCATTCAATAATGCAATAGCTTGCATTGTACGCAATTTCGAGTTCTAAAACACCGCGACTAATCAAAGTAGCCGTTATGAATAGTAATAACCAATTTTTAAAATTATATAAATTTTATATTTCAAAATGGACTTCATTTTTGGATTCGGAATATCGAAATTATCCTATGTTGAATTTTTGGTATTTTTCTGAGAACTTCTAATTTTTTATGAATAGTGAAAATTACTTAAAAACAACTTTTTAATCAAAATAATTTATAGTGATAAATTATACTATTTAGTGGTTTTGAAGTATAATTAGAATATATTTTTACCATTTTATCCAATGGTGGTCATTAGAATTAATTTAACATTGAAATTGGACATAAACAATTGCCAATCTTTTGATATAAATTGTTTCTTAAAAACACGCTATTTGTTGTGACAACGGGAATTAATTATAAAATTAATTAATGCAAATTATATTTTTGGAATTTTTTAAAATAGACAACATTTTTTAATTCTGAATATCAATTATATATTAGGGTGAAATTTTGGCATTGTTCTGAAAAAATTCAATTTTTGATGAATAGTGAAACCACTAAGTGGTAGTTATATAACTGATTTTTCGTTTAAATGAAATATTACCACTTTTGTGATTTGATTTTCAAAAATCCGACATACATGGTTGTCATTAAGAAGTAAAATGTGGTTCCATGAGATTAAAATAATTTTTTGGTGAATAGTAACTTTTAAGTTCTTAATCGCGATTAGAGGTAATTAGTGTAGTTTAAGGTACAAATAATGTTATAATAACATGAGATGAGCATGACACTTGTCCTACACCTATTGGATGAGTCATGGACGACCAAGAAAACCCATGGGTAAACTTGGGGACCCCATGGAGCCACTTTAGTTGGAAAATGACATTAATATATATTTATTTAATGTTAAAATTAAATTGACACAAACATGAGTTGTTTTACTAAAACAGTTTTTAAGTGGGGTTAAACAAGTCAAAATTTTGATTATAAATATTCATTAGAAAGATAAAAAGATTTCCTACATCATAGTATTTTATTTATAATTTTTAGATATTAAATAAATTAAATTATTTATGACATCATGATGAAGAAGCGATGACCTAATTATTTAACGATTTAAATAAAATGGGAAGATAATAAAAAATCCAAGGCTTACACTTGTCCAAAGCCAATTGGATGAGGATATTTCGAACCCTTATCACCTTATCCTCGAATTATATAAGTGTGGGTCCTTTAGAATCCGAAAATCATTGTGTAATAATGTAACATTTCAATCTTTCCAAAAGAGCCCCTCCTCTCCTCTTATAAAAGGCCCCCACCTCTCCCACCTTATTCACACCATAAAGCCATTTGGCTCGACCAAACTCTGCCCAAATACTCTCCCAACTTCCCCCTCTTACTGCTAGAAGCCTCACATTGGGCAGAACTCTTCCCAAGGAAGCCTTTGGCTCAAATCAAAAAGAGTTACCCGATTTTGAGGTAATGTCTTTTCTAATGTTGTTTTGTTTTATTTTTCTTCTCCAACCCCCTAAACTCTTTTTATTCATTTCTTTTGTAACAACACCAGTATCCTCAATATACTAGTATTTTGTTATAAGATGGATTCGAGCTACACTTACACACACCTACATCTAATGGTTAATGATCATACGCTTTCTGTGGATAGCGAATTTCTGCCTCACGAAACGATGATTGTTCAACACTCATATAACACCTTCAAAGGTGGCCATTAAGATGTAACTATTTTTATATATGATATATAATATGTTTATGTTTTAATTATTCTTCTTTATTTCTCATTTATGGCATACATTATGATTTCCATTATGGGTAAAACGCGATAATTTCATTTTAGGAAGTGCGGACTACCGCCCCCTCAAAGTGATTTGAATCGTTAATGCCATATGTGGGATGTATAATGGATGGAGTAAATGGTATTATACACTATATTATACTGGAATTATATTATACATTTTTTTCATTATGTTTTTGTTCCATTAAATATGAAATTGAAATGAAAGTAGCGTTCATGAGTACGTACGGCTTACCGTCTCCATGAACGGTGCATTTCATTTCTTACCTCTAAATGTTACGTAATATTATAAATGAATGTATATAATGGATATATAATATATATATGACATCTAAATCATGAATATAATTCTGGAGATAATGGATATTCTACCACATAAACAACTTTTAATTATAAGAAGTTTATTGTTGACTCATGTACCAAAGATCGACAAAACGACTGTTATTAACTTAAATAATTACATAATGTTCATATCATTGTAATAAGTGATATAATAAGGATAATGAAATTAAAAATGGTTCTTAGTAAGGTATATATTAACTCTAGTTTATTATTCAGGAGGTTAAAGAACGGTTGAGTCAAGTCAGACACAAGGTAAGGGAACTTCTTAACCCAATTTCTATTCTTTGGGTTAATCTCCTACTTTCAAATTATGTCATGATATTATTATGTCCTATCTTGTATTTGTACTTCCTTTATGTGTAATTATAGTAAATACACATAATAGGTCTATTTTATTTTAAAAAATTATCTTTTTAAGGACTTCGTCTCAATCCCCTTTCATTGAGGCATATTTGGTTTTATACACAACTTTCTTTTATATGGTGTATAAACCCCTTTGACTTTTACATTTATTCAAAAGGACTCTTTTTATATGAAGCGTTTTGCTAAACGACAAAAGGGAATGTTTTTCTTTTCGTACTTATGCGGCGACAATGACTTCTCTGCTTCCGTGACCATTATTTGAGTTTCGGCTTCCTCTACAAGCCATACCCTATTTTTAATGAAAAATAAATACCATGGTATACTTTTCTTTTATTTTGGTATTGAAAATGGTTTTGAAAGAGTTTTTATTATATCAATGTGTTGTATTGATATCTTGTGATTGAAATGTGGAAATGTTATGTTTCCTTTATGCATGTTTTATGTGATACGATTATGTTATGGTTTATGAGATGTTTAAACCTGTTCATATGAGGAATGTATTGGACTTAATAAGTGACGGGTGGAGCCCGCTATAGCTCCTCGATGCATCGGTAGGTCTCATGAGACAACTAGATGTTGAATTGGCCGAGGCCCTTTCCCAATTAGATTTATGGTTTTGGCCGAGGCCTTAATCATTTTAGACGTCTTGGCCGAGGACTTGACAAAATGTTTCAGAATGTCCGAAATCATACATTCCATCATTATGAAAGTGGTTATTGATATTGCATGTGATTGTTCGACCAGTAGAATATCCATGTGAATAAGTAAATGGCATTATCTCATTTTACTTTTGCCATATTATTTTGATGTTCATGTTTAAAAGGCTTTTGTTTTAGTTATACATTGACTTAAATGTTAATGTTTATTTATGAAAGCTTCCACATTTTTGTAATCCTTACTGAGCATCTGAGCTCACCCCTTTCAATGTTTTAATATTTTACAGGATGTGAAGAAGTATTTTATGAATGACCTGCAGGGGTAGTCAGAAAGGGATATGAGTGTGGACTATGAAGACCATGTTATTGTAGTTTGTTTACTTTTGGATGTAATGAAAGACTTATGAATGTATCTAGTGTTTCCAAGGCTAATAAACTAATCAGTCTTTCGAGACTTGATCTTTTGTGATCATGTCAATGTTACGAAGTAACGCACCGGCTCTGGGTAGCTGGGGTCGGGGCGTTACAAATACTGTTAAAAGTAATGCCATTTTCCTTATAAAATAATTTTTTGTACTACTCTTTGAAAAAAGACATGGGAAAAATGCATGTTTTTTTTCAAGGTTTTGATTAGTTTAATGAGTGGGGTCCAAAACCTACATAATAATGAATTACCTCTCCTTCGCTATATAATCCCACTCAATTTAACATTCATATTCACAAAAAACATTTTGAGTTCGACCAACCCCTTCCCTCCTCTCTCTATAATTCTCCCAGGGTGTCCTAATCTCCCAACTATCCTCTCTCAAGCCCCTCCAAAGCCATTGGGATCAAATTTTAATGTATAGGATTTCGTCTATTCTGATTTTTGTCCAAATTATATTATATTGTTATAACATTTTTTTAAATATCAAATGTTAGGGTATTATTTCACACCTCCCCCATACGTCCCTTTTTATGTTATAATAATGAGATATCCAATTCACTCTCCATAATTCATACAATTTAAACATGTTAACATGTCAACATTCAATAATGGATTTCTATCCCCCATTTATATTCATATAATTATTTTATATTATGAATCTATCTTCCATTACATATGATGGGACACGTACCTATATGATCCACATATAGACCATTTCATGTACATATGATGAGATAAAAATTTATCTTTCATCAACCAATTTTATGAATACTTATGTCACATTGTTATGTTGCTAAAATCGCACCATGATTTTCCTTGCCAAAGTCATTATGTAGTGAATACTATTCACATTTATCTTTTAGTGGTATTCATCTTCATGAAAATTACTTATTTATTATATATTTTCATGTACGAGTTCCACATTGCATTGTCACGTAGTAAATTATAATGTCTGATGAATACATGTTGTTTGATCTATGTGGAACACTTTTGAATGAAATTATATGATTAAGAAGGGTGTGCCCTGATAGAACTCCAATGCATTGGGTAATGATTAGTATCATGATAAAGAAAGTACAATGTTGGTTTACTCATTCAAATTCATGTTCAATGAGGGTATACTTATGCTACATGTGCAATGATCCCTAGCTCATGCTAATGCCTGCTAAATGTTGTTACCACATTTCTGTGATAAGATAGTCTTTCTATATCCTAGGTTTATGTTAATGTTTCTCTTATGCTACATTAATATTCCTATTTCCTAAAATTTATTGTATTATTCGTGTTATTTCTTATTTAATCCGTTATTATGATTTAAATCTCACCCTTATTTATGCAGGTTCTTAGCTTATCCCATGAAATGATAAGTACAGAGGAATGTGTGCGGTCATGTTAAATAATTTTTCAATAAATATGACTATTTAATGTTTTATGTTGTTATGTAATGTTCATATGACCCAAATACACTAGACATATTGATCTTCTATGTCTAGTCAGGTTAGAATTTTATGAAATAAATTATGTTTAAGTTTGAAATAAATATCAGGGTTGTTTTACCAAACTGGTCCCCTCATGTTGTATTATAGGGAAGGTTCATCTCTATATGATTCTCAACATTCTTGTTATTCTATACTAGAACAACCTCGAAACTATTGTCCCATGGTTAGTGGTCATTTTATTAAAATTGAATATATTCAAGAGATTCCATCACTATGTAATTTCTATTTAATTGAATTGAAGAACTTGATACATCAATCATAACCTTATTACATTGGAAAATAAAAATTTTACATAAAAATATAAAATAAAATGATTTCTCTACATTTAATCAATGATTTCAAATTCATAATTGGGGTAAGGAAAACAAATGTAAGGGTCAGTTAAGACACTCATTAATTGTTTTATGAATCAATAATAACTGAAACATATTAAATAAAGAATAACCATAATGGTAATGTAAATTATTTAAAAAAATCTTCCAATAAAATGAAAATGTATATGAATCCATATATTTTTTAATAGTGATAATTTCATTGAACGTAGTAAATCAATACTGATTGAAGAAAATTTATATTAATATTATGTCATATATCTTACACATGAACCATTATCCCATCAAAACGGTTTATGTCTGTGTGTAGAAACTCATCTAATTAATCTATAAAAAAACACAACGGGTTTCTATACAGGTATTTTTTCTCATGATACACATGGATGCATCGAGGTTATGTCTTTAAGCAAGGCCAACACATATCTAAATTTCCAAAACATTATTCATACATATATTAGATCCATGACTTATCAAAATATGTGTATTTTTTAGAGGATACTGATTAATCCACACTTCCCTAATTAAAACAAAATTTAATGTAATAACAATATATAATAATGGAACAAGAATAAAGAAAAAATAATACCCATGAAATAATAAATATGTGTATTCAATTAACTTTTTTGGTGATTGATGATCATAAATGAAAGTGTAATTTACATACACCATACAAAAAGAACAAATTGGTAATATCACAATACCAATGAAAATATCAATATGGTATCGGTGATGGAATGGATTTAAATCATAAGTGAAAGTTATTAATGGAAAATAGGAAGAAATAGTAATTAATGAAGTACAAATAATATGAAATCAGGTAAAATGAGTGTTTAAGAAACTATAGAATGGTGCCACATTAGTATGGTTTATTGATAAATACTAAAGTGGAATTAAAATGAGCGAAATGTATAACTATTTTTATAAATATTAAAATGAAAAAAGTTAATTTTCATCATAAAGTGAGTAATTTTAGAACAATATTATTATCATAAAATATATTTTTTATGGAACTTGAAAATGGGTACGAAATTGATAAGTTCAATTTAATCGAGCTTACTTATTGGGATGAATTGTGAATGGATCATTATAGCACATAAATTTCATATCCATGAAAAAATAAATGAGTTTGATTAATTTACTTGAAAAAAAATTGCATGTAGGAAGGGTTCATTTGAAGGATAAAAAATTATATTTCAGTAAGTATTGAGAAATCTTATCCTAAATGAAAAAATTGAGGTTTGGAGAGAATCCCTTACCTCATGTATGAAAGTGTTTTGAAAATGCAATTAATTTCCTGGATAATGAAATTAGATTGATTAATAATTAAATTAGAAACCTATAGTATATGCATTTGAATTATTATAATTTTTTTTTTCATTTATGGATTTTTATCAGTTTTATGATGCAATTTTTTCATTCTGGGAGTGTTCGTTTCATGATTTTGTGATCTATTACATTGTGTTTAATTATTAGAATTATAGTGAAATGGGATTAAAATCTCAAGAAGTTAATTTATTATGTATTAATGAATTTAGAAAAAATTAATTGTCTCATAAATCATTTGGTTATATAGTATGATGACTATTAATTAGATAAATTGCTAATGAAAAATGAATACTTTATTTTGGTAGTTTTTACAAACATCAAGAACATTTACCAATTTATATACCAAAATATTTTAATGTTAATTACAGAACATGATATAGAAAATAATATGTATATTAAAATATCATTCAACCATATTAATCGTATTATTTTTATCCTTGTAGGTGGTAATGGAAAATGATAACGAATCGTCCACAATGGTGGTATGTCGACACATCGCTGATGATATTTTATTTTTTCGGATAAATTTTATTGTAGAGGGGTTTGAGGTTGGATTAAAAAATAACATAAAAAATTTTAATTATGTATATGATATTGGAGTTATAATTTATGTTTTACATAGGAGTTGAGGGAAGGATACGAAAACAAATGAAATTGAATGGAATTGAATGAGAAGTATTAATGGTTTTACCTCTTGATTTCTTCTATATGAAATCCTCATTATGGAACTTAGTTTTTTTCCTTTATTGAGACCAAAGACTCATGGATGTGGGGGAGAGACTTGGGAAGGGTATTGGGAGGAAATTATTAAAATTTCATTGTTTGGAATGTGTGAAGCGAATGAGTTGTCAATGGTGGTATTTATAGTTGAGGAGAGGGATGTTTCTTGATTATTTTATTCACTATTTTATTATCTTGGCTCAATAAGATGAATAGTTTGAGACTTATAAGTATATAAATTAAAAATATTTATTTTTTATTCAAATTATTTGAATAAATCATCAATATCTCATCTATGACTCAATAAATTCTGTATTTGTTTATTTCTGTAAATTATCATATTTCACATTTCAAAAAAAATCAACTATTTTAGAAAAATATTAAAAATTCCCCCTACACCTTTTTAAATGTGTATACTTTAAAAATGACCGAAATTTTTTTAAAAATTATTTCCAATTATGAGAAATATTCATTTTAATTAAAATAATCATTTATTTTTTTGATTTTTTTAAATTATAACGGTCATTATGACAAATTAAAAAATTAATTAATGCTTCATTAAGTAATATTTTAAATAATTTAAAAAAATTTAATTTTTAAATATTGTTTATGAAAATAAATATTAGTTTATATTAGTATGTACATTTTTAAATTTTAAATTATCATTTATGTTTCATAAAAATACGAATAATTAATTTCTTTATATTAAATTTTTTTTACCCAATCTATGATATATATATTTCATATTTCCATTTATATAATTCCTAAATTTATATATACATTAAAATTTGAGGTAGCTATTCAAATGGCTACATTACTATTCCTAATTGATAAATTACTATTCAATCATTCATGTCACTATTTAATAGTATATAATTATTCATTAAGGCATGTTGTTGTTTGAAATATTAGTGATCTAGTAAAATTAATTTATTTAAAAAGTTACATACCATAAAATCTTGGGGTGTTATATTTTTCACGCCATAAATTTCATCAATGAATTTTTTGATGAGAATTTCCTTCGAAATAGTATAGGGTGTTTCTTCTTCAAAACATCCTCATGTTCCCACATTGCATCTTCTATTTTATGGATTCTTGAATGGAAATTTTCAAGTCATTTCATAAGATTTCCTAATACATTGTCCATTTTTTCAGGAATGTCAATAGTATCTTTAAATTAAGAAAAATTAGGTTCCAATTCTACATAATCACAGGTGAGTACATGTGTTGAGACAATAAAGTGCTTTTTTAAAAATGATATGTGGAACACATAATGAACTTTGGAGAGACATAGTATTATTTCAAATCGATAACCTAGTACTCTAATTCACTCAATAATTTCAAATTATCCAATGTTCCTAGGGATCAGACTCTATTTCTTACCAAATTTTATCACACCCTTCCATGGAGATATTTTTAGAATGACATGATCTCCAACATGAAATTCGAAATCATTTATTTGACTGTCAGTATAACTCTTGTTTATTCATTGAGCCTCATTGATATGATCCCGTATAGTCATTACCTTTGTCATTGTCTCATCAGTACAATCTAGGCTTGTATATTTCATCTCACAATATTCTACCCCACATGTTGGGCCATGAAATCGCTTTCCTTATAATGAAAAATACATCTCCAATTTAATACTATAATAGAAATACTTACTGTTGGAAAATTCAACCAAAGGTAAATATTGTCCCACATAGCTTGAAATTCAGTTGAGAATGATATCAAATTTTCTCGTAATGTTTTAATAGTCATTTTAGATTGTCCTTCAGTTTTTGTGTGATAAGATATTCTAATATGAATCTCATTATCCAGAGCCTTCTGAATAAACATACATAATTTTAATGTAAAATTGGGATTTCGATTTGACACAATTAATATCGTATCCCCATTAAGTCATAAAAAATGTTTAAAATAAAGTCATACATTGTGATTAACTGGAAAATCTTCACTTATACCATATAAATACACTGATTTATTATCAAGGTCAATAATAACCCATATTGCATCATTATTTATAGTTTTCACTAATAGTCTATGAAAAACTCTATCGTAATGTAGGGCGACATCCACATAGGAATATTTAGTGGTTTTATGATCAATATATGATGTTCTATCTCATCATTAACTTGTGGGAAAACAAGACACCTGTACATATAGTAAGAAATTTCCCACATCATATTTTCCTACAAAAGATGTTCCTTCTGATCGCTATACATCTTTATACTACCATGGTGAATTGTGAAATTTTAGGTATTAGCATTATATAATTTTTCTCTTTTTATATTTAGTATTATTGGAATAAATAACCTCTTTCCAAATTTTCCAAATACATTCTCATATATGAAGTATTCAAATTATCTATCCATAAATTCTATAATTTTACATTAATAATTATCATCATCGATTTGGGAAAATTTTATCTTCTTTAGGAAATATGGTTTAGAAATAACTTGAATTAGGAACAAAGTTTACACCATCATACAGATTAACATATCCATATTTTTAAATCATTTATCATACTATCTTTATAAATTCTCATTTCGGTTAGAAGTAAACAGTCTTTCTTCCTTGATTCAAATGCGACCATATTTTCATTTCCATGTTTGTAGTGTATTGAGAAAACATAATCCTTGTGTAACTAGATCCATTGCCTTTTCCAAATGCGGGGTAATTTTTTTGTAATGATCTATTTCAAACTCTTGTGATCCTTATACATCTCACACCTTTCAATATATAGATAGTTTAACCATATTTTCCATGAAAAATTATGGTTGTAAAATCTTGATCATTAGTTGGATATGTTTGTTCATGTGTTTTCAACATTATTGATTCATATGAAATATCTTTATCATTAAGAATCAAGATACAACACTCTTTATTCGTTGATTTTTCACTATATATAACAATCCCATTATTTCAAGATTGTAGGGACAAAATTGCACGATGGAATAATATTATTTTTAATTATTCAAACCATTCAATATGTTATTTTGTTCATATTAACATGACCCATTACGTGTATGGTTGGTTAATGAGAAATACCATCAAGTAATATTCTATGGAAAATTTTTATAGTAACCAGATAAAGAAATGAATCTACGTAAAGTTGTTTTATTCTATGGTATAGTCCATTTGTCGATTTCCTTTTTCTTCATTGGATCAACTGATATTCCATACATATAAAAAAATATAGCTCTAAAAATAATCTCATTGAATACAGAATTCACATTTGATATACATACCACATAACTCTTTTCTTCTAACTGACTTCAAAACAATCTGCATGTGGTTATAAAAGACCTCGTAGCTTTGGGAGTACACAAATATATCATCAATAGGTACCACAAAAAAAATTATTAAGATACTTCTTTATTACAGTGTCTATAAGATCTAAGAATATATACGATTAATTTTTCAGTAAAAATTCCATTACAAAATATTTTTAATGTCCACAATGTTTTTCAAATGATATCATTTTAATATATTCATTCCTTACACACAAATGATGATATAAAAAATGAAGGACAATTTTTGGGAAATATTTATCTCCATGAATTTAATCAAACAAATCATCAATGTGATGAAGATGGTAATTTTTATTTACTAGAATAGTATTTATTTCTATATATTCAATTCATAACCTCAAGGATCCATCATTATTCTTATCAAGGAGAATAGGGGCTCACTATGGAGAAATTTTTGGGAGAATAAATCCCTTATAAATAAAATTCTTTATTTTATTCATTAGATCCACTAATTACTCATTTTTTATTCCATAAAAAGTCATTGGTATTGGTGTTGGATCAAGAATTTTATCAATGGTAAATTATACTTCCCTATTTTTGATGTGCCTATGTAATTCCATTAATAATACACCAATTGTTACTTCAAAACTCATCCATAATCAATTTGAATATTACTATCCTCATCCCTTGATGTTATTTTCTTTTCCTCCAATATAATTTTATTTTTAGTGATATTTTTTGTGGATCATGATAAGAGTAAGATGATGATGTGTCCACTCAAATGATAAGGTATTCTACATGTTTGTCTCAGATCATATTTTCTTTCATCATGTTATAAATTTTTGCATCATGTTATGAAAGATAGTTTATATTGAGGATTATATCAATGTAATCTATAGGTATGATGATAATCTAAGAAACTAATTGTTTTAATGTAACATAAATGGGATTACCCACCACAATTTTTTTCAATGAGAATTTCCATATGATTTTTTTCTAATAAATTTATAGTTAAATAAAAATGTAAATATTAAATTTATTTGTAAAATTTGGTAGTTATTAAATTGTCTGATGATCTAGAATCAAATGAAACATTGGATAAATGTGAATATATGATTACTATTCGTGTGACCACATCAATGGGTTCTTTGACTTCTATAATGAAGATCTCATAAGCTTAACCATCTCCCCTTGTAATCATTTGGGGTACATTACCTTTATTATTGGGAAAATAATTTGAAAAATGACACATTTTATAAAATTTTAAGAAATAAATATCATTTATTTGTTTTTTAAAATTACTGTCATTACCATGATGAATCTTTTCTCTACTCTTATAATAGACTCCCATCCCCAACAAGATTTTTCCAGGATGGTTCTTTACACAATATTTATATAATTGAAATTGATACATTTCATTTTTCTTCATTGAAGCTACACCTTTTAAAAGGTACGACGAAAAAACTCTTCTTCTCTTTATTTCCCATAAACAAATGGGATATAGAACATTCATTCTCCATTTTTATGGAACTGAATACTATTATATCATATGCATAAAATTCTTGAGAAGATAGTTCCCATCAAATTCTCGTCTTAAGACCTTCCATGAAAAGATTAATCTTCTCTTATGAATAACATATATAATCTATAACATACATGGATATTCTTTTAAAAGGTACGAAAATTATCTATAACACTTCCTTCTTCCTTTTCCATTTATTTATTTATTTTTATCCTCATTATAGTTCATTTATAATGATGGAAATATTTTTCAAAGTAATTTTCTTTAATATTTACCAATTAAATGTATTCTGTTTATTTTCACCCTTAGTCTTTGGAAAAAAACCCAACATTGAACAACATTTCCCTTGAGATAATGCACTACTAGTAGTACCATTTTATTTTCTTCGCATCCTAATGCCAGAACTATCTTTATTAGGGACACGGTCCACTTATCATTATCAACATGAATAATTTCCCAAACTAAAATATTGGTGTTTTTTCAACATGAAATAGTCCATCATAGGTGTAGTATTGTTATTCATCATAACCATTGTAATATCTACTATATGATCATGATTTACTTATCTCTAAAACAATATGTTTGGACTTTCATATTGGTGAATCCCAACATTTTCTATGGATATTTATTACCTTACATCAAATTTTTCCATCATTTAATAATGGAAAAAACTAGGTTATCTAATAATCATCATGAGTATTGAGCTATAAAATCACTAAATGAAATCACAATTATTCTGGTGTTTGTTTAACATTGAGCCCACAATTATTTTAGTAATAATGTTTTGATACTAATTATAAAAACATCAATGACTATATCATAGGTTAGGGTGTTATTTTATAACAATGAAATATATACAAGAGATTACGTAAAATAGGATTGATCATATTTGTAGTATTTTAGAACTAGATACAGACATGGTACCATTATTTCATTGGTAAATAACTATACATCATACCAATGGAAAATAAAATGATTCCATGACACTTCTTCACGAATTTACAATTTATATATTGGCTAAGGAATACAAATTAAATGGTGAGATAAAACTCATTTTATGGGTTATATTAATCAATAAATACTGAAATAGAGTCACTAAGGAAAATTCATAATGGCAAGGCAAAGTACCAAAAAACACATCCCATAAAAAAGTGAAAATGTAAATACATATGTACATTTTCTCAATGAAAAAATATCATGGAATGTAATAAGTTAATAATAAATGAGGAAAATTATTATTAATTTGATGTCACATATCTAGATATTTAACTATAATATAGTTAGAAATGGTATATGTCTGGGTGTATAAACATTTCTGATTCTTCGTGGAAACATGTAGAAGGTGTTTTTATATAAATATTTTGTGTCATGAGACCTATAAATTCATCAAGGGGATATCTATAAATAAGGAACACATCTCCCTTCACATCCACAACATTATTCAAACATAGATTTAATTCGTGAGTTATCATGATATCTATATTGAGTAGAGGATAAGGATTCATCAAAATTTCATCAATTAAATCAATATTCAATGAAAACAAAATAAATAAAAATAATACACCAATAATGAAATAATAATTTACCTGATATAGAAAATATGGATCACGTTTGAATTTTTTAAATGAATAATGATAAAATGAATGTTATTTATAATTACACAATACACATTGAATAAGTGGAGAATAAGGCATAACCAAAGGAAATATCAAAATGGTATCCTTGAAATAAGGTTAAAAAAATCATACATAAAAATTAATAATCGATAAATGGGATATATAATTATAAATTATATCATGTTGTAGTGAAAAAATTTTAAAACTGTGTTCAATAATAAATAGAAATGATACTCTGTTGTGCTGTTCAAGGAAAAATACTAAAGAGACATCAAAATTGAAGAATGGAATAATTTCCTATATAAAACAGGAAATGGTCAAAGGTATATTTTCCTGATAAAATGTGTGATTTTCATAAAATATTGTTTAATTAAAATATATAATATATGGGACATGAAAATGGGCATAAATTTGGGTTGTTTCATTCAATCAGGCAATCTAATGAGGATAAATTGAGAAAGGATCCGTATAACAAATGATTTTCTGAGCAATGAAATAAGAAATGATATTGGTAAATATTATTTTAATATGAAAAAATAATTTAGGAATATTTAATAAGAATAATTAGAAATTATATTAGTTTAATGAGAGATAAATCATAACCCAATGGAATAAATTGAGGTTCTTGGACAATCCATTCCCTTATGTACGAAGGTGTTCTAAATATTTTCTTAATGTCCATGATAATGAATTCATATTTCGTAATACTTAATTTAGAACATATAATGTGTTTAATTTAATTATTAAAAAAAATTTAAGTTCATTTATATATTTTTTATTAGTTTTAAGATTCAATTTTTTTATTCTAGTAGAGTTTGTTTCCACCTTTTAGCATTGGTTCCCCTGTGTAAAATTATGGGAATACATTTAAAATGAGAATAACATATGTAAAAGTGAAATTATTAAGTATTAAACAAATTTTATAATATTAAATGGTCGCATACATAATTTTGATATATGGTATGAGGATTAATCATTAGATTAAATGATAATGAAAATTGATTTGTTTATTTTGTTCTTGTTTATGATCATCATAGACATGAAATGTTTTGTTTAAAAGAATAATTATATGTTCATTCATGAAAATGATATAACTTATTTTATGTATATTAAAATTAAATTCAACCATATTAATGGTTTTATGAATAACCATGTATTTGGGAAAGATAAATTAAAATGCATCATCTCTGATGGTGGTAAATCGATACATCACATTTGATATTTTTATATTTAGAATAAAAATGAGGGGAGAGGTTATTGAATTGGGATTTTAAATAACATTATAAAATTATAGTATACATAATATACTGGATTTATTATGAATTTTTGGACATAGGAGTTGAAATATGTATAATAAAATAAAATAAATTAAATGAAATTGAAAGGGAAGGATTAATTAATTTACCTCATGAATTATTCTCCTTGAGAACCTACATATGGAACATGGGATTGCAATATTAATTATTAAAATGGACATTGAATGTGTGATAAATACTTTTGATGAATATTATGTAGAAATTATGAAAAAATCATGTCTTGGATTGTTTGAACTGAATTTGCTGTAACAAGTTGTATTTGTAGTGGAGGAGAGGGGTGTTTTTTATTTTTTTTATCTATTAGATTAGTATTTTGGATCAAGATAATGAATATTTTGAGTCATAACATTAAGAATATTAAAATTCAGATGTACTGTTTGATATTATATTATTAAACTATTCATACATCATCTATGAATCAATAAGTCATGTATTTTATAAATATATTAAATTATCATATTTAATTATTCACAAAAAAAAGCCATTTAAAAAAATTAAAGAATTATCCATAATAATTTTATAAAAAGTATAATTTAAAAGTGAATTACATTTTATGAAAATATGTTTCTAAAAATACAATATTTAATATTTATTTAAATTCGTCATTTATTAAATAAATACCAATTTTATAATTATACAAGATTTGTTTATATATTAAAAAATAAGTTATTTTCTTATGAAAATATCTTATAATAATTAGAAGAAAAATTATTATTTAATGAATCGAGTTTATGAAAAAATATATTCTTCAACATTATGATATTAATTATAATATTGTGAATAAACATTTCTCTTTCAAAAAAAACACCAATAAGTAATTGTACATTTTTAAAAAGACTATTTACAAAATCTATGATATAATTATATCATACTTCAATTTATTGGATTCAAAAATTTAATTTATTCATTCATAATTGAGGTCACTATTATAATAGATACCTTATTATTCTTAATAGTCTCATTAATATTCTAACGGTCTAGTTACAATTTAATTGTATAATACTATTCATTTAAGCATGGTGTTGTGTAGAATAAAAGCAATATAATGGATTAAATCAATTTATGATGTTAGATTCAATAATATAGTGGGATGTTATATTCTTCCCTCCTTCAAAAATTTCATCCAAGAAATTTTTCATCATCATATTATTCTAAACCAATGTGGTTGATTCCTCCTCATATGATCCTTATGTTCCCATATTGCATATTCTATTTTATTGTTACTCCACAACACCTTTATATGTTGTTTCTTTAAATCTCTCAATACATTCTATAGATTATTGATACGCTCATCAAGGTAAGACAATAAGGTTCCCGTTATATTTATCCATAGGTGAGTACATTCATTGGTTTTGGAATTTTGTTTTGTAACAATGATATCTTGATGAAATCATAAACATTAGAGGGACAAGGTTGTATTTCTAACTGGTAAGATATAAATAGATCTTTCATGAATAAAAAATTTTCTATTATAAGTTGACATAGTTTCCCTTTCTTATTAAATCTTATAGTACCCCTCAATTGATGTACTATTATATTGATATGATATACCAATCAAAAATTGAAATCCTTTCACTTACTTTCAGTGTAAATCATCTTACAAAATTGATTCTCTTTGATTTTATCTTGAATATAATTTAACATTTTAATTGTCTCATATGTAAAATGTAGTCCAATATTTTCCCTCTCACAAAATTCATCCAAAAAAGAGGCATTATGACATTTTTCCATATAATCCATCATAAGGTGACATTTGAATACAAGAATGGAAACTATAATTTTTGTCAAAGTCTACCAATTTGAAATACTAATCCCACTAACCTTGAATGTTAGGTGAGAATGATCTAAAATTGTATTATAAGGCTTCAGTAGACCTTTCTGATTGTATGTGGATTTGAGGGTTATTTGTAGTAGTCAAATGAAGCTCAGTATCTAGATCCATTTGAATACTCTTCTATAATTTTGTTGTAAAATGGGGATCCTGATCAGACACAATCAGAAAAGGTTAACAATGATGACTTTAAAATTAATTGTTATAAATTATTTATTGGTGATTACATGGTAAATCTTGTCTTATAACATGGATATATGATAATTTGGTAAAACTGTTGTTGATAAAAGATATCTCATGTAGTTGTGTACCATTAATCATGGGCAGTGTACCATGTTCCGAGATTGGTATGTGCAGCAGTGGAAATGGTATGTGGGTGCGGTTTATGAAATGGAAAATTGTTCGCAGTAGTAGGTAGTGTGTTTCGTGGATTCCATATTGATCGTTGGAAGATATCAGTGGAATTTGAACATATAAATTATGCGGGCTGGATAGGAAAAGGGTATGATGATGACCTAAGGTTCGCGGATGTAGGAGGATCGATATATAGGGAAGGCTGTATAAAATAGAAGATTTGGTAATTCTCGATTTAGTGGATAAAGAAGATATATTTTCATATATAAGAGTTCTTAATATTACCAATTATTCTGGATATTAAATATTATTTGAAATCAAATTTTACTCTGGAATTTCAAAAAAGGCCGAAGGATGTTCGGGAAGGCTGAATTTGTTCGTAAAGGCTGAAGTGATTCACTCGGATGAAATTCTACCAAATATCTTTGTGGGAATTATTAACCCGCAATGTAAATCTGATACATGGAGGATGATGTTCCATACGCTAAAGGAGGTGTCTTGGAATGTGGAGGAGGAATCTTCAGTATGCAATATGGAGAATTCCGCAAGTCATATGCAGACGTGGAGCTCTGGTATGAGGTGGAGAAGAGGGTCCTTGAACAGAGAATAGTTTGAGAACAAGTAGCTGTTCACAGAGGCAAAATGGAGGCAACTGTATGTGGAGGTGTTTATAGTTGGCGGAATGCAGATGCAGTATCCGAAGAGGTTTTCCACATACCAAACCCAGTATATAGTACATGGGATGAGACGATGGTTCGCGATTTTCATAATGATTATTGTGAAAGCATCAAATCCATTTTTGAATTTATTTTCTGATACCTAGTTGTGTCCAGGAAGGTGGAATTCCTATACGATTGAAAAAAATTAGCACCAAAAGAGAATTTTCCTATAGTAGAGGATGTAAGAATTAGGGAAAATTAACTGACCTACATATCCATAAACTATGTATTACCAACAAGTCGATATACTATGAGTGGATTATTTTCCAAGAGCAGCGAGCAAAGGAAGAAGAAAAGGGTTACCCTTTCCACGAGTAGTGATCCAAAAAAATATTCATATAGAGGGACCCTTGGTAATGCATTGAGCAGAACCTATACCTTGTGAAGGCAGTGAGCATTGGTATAGATGATCTATCCCAAACATTGAACTCATTATTGGTAGTGAGATTTAGTGAATTTGGTACATCAGAACATTATCGTTGTATGGCCCTTGACTTATCCTAGTAAGGGTGAAACATATAAAAATATGTGTGTCTTGTGCATTATTTCATATCAATTTGAATATTTCTGTCGGAGTTACAGAGATTTTTGTTTTCTCTAACAACAAAACAATATCTGAATAGTTGAATGTTTTAATCTGTCATACCCTGATTCACCCCCCTCTTAGTGTATTCAACCTAGTTAACCTATAAAATGTTGATATTAACCCATATTTTATAATTCCATCTTGGTATTCAAGGTATTTATATGATAATTCCCATAAAATTGTCATCCCACTTCCGCATTTGAATAGGTAATGTTGTCATGACTATTCTAGGATGTTGTCCCACTGCCTTGATTTGTTGTAAAACATAACACCTTGACACATAGTCAGCAAATTCCCACTTCATATCTCCCACTAAAAAATTTCCATTATATCTCTATAAATTTGGGGACTACAATTGTGTGTTTTAAAATTTCATCAATGGGAGTCATATAATTGTTCTCCATTTAGAATCAGTTTTCATGGAACACATATCGTCTTATGAAATTTCCAAAATCCATCATCGTAAATGAATTCTTCCAATGTTCCATCCATAATGACATTATTAGTATATAGAACATTATCATCATCATATTGAGAGATTTCTAAATCTTCTATTAAATATATTTTGGAAATAATTAAAAAAGGAATGTTGTGCACCATTGCATACCAATTCCCATAACCATAATTACTAAATCAATGAAGAGAGGATCTTTAACTATCCTCATTTGGATTAAAAGTCCTTGATCATTCTTTCATAATGACTGAATCTTCCTATGTCCATAATTTTTTGTCATTTTTTTCATCCCTATTTAGAGGGTTGAATGGGAATCCATTAATGGGCCATAAGTTTCATGGAATCACATGACTCAAATGTCTTTAAGTATTTCATCCTAGTCTATGACTACATGAAGCTTCCCCTCCCCAACATCTGCATTGTCATAAAATCTCCACATTTGAATGGATATTGGGATAAATATTCTATGAACATATTCTATGACCTGGAATGGATTGAAAATTATATACCCTTTTATTCAACCAAATATTATAGATCTAATATTTTGAATGGGATAGCTCAGAATAATTCTATAGAGCTTCATCCTTGTAGAGTCTGTCTATTTTTTGTCTACACATCATGTGGCCAGAAGGACATGAGGGTTCATAATGGAC
Organism: Viscum album; assembly: GCA_963277665.1. NCBI lineage: Eukaryota > Viridiplantae > Streptophyta > Magnoliopsida > Santalales > Viscaceae > Viscum > Viscum album. Next base: position 1,190,860,664 of record OY728121.1, on the reverse strand, counting down.
TTAAGGTCGACCTATGACCTTATGGTCACCCAAAATACTTCCCAACCTATAGGACTAGGTGGACCGAAGGCCTGAAGGACTCTATCACAAAGCTGATGGAAAAAAAGTGAATAGTTCCCCCAGCTATAGTACCGAACAATACCTGTTATAGTGTATGCTATAGTACCAGGTATAATTACTACTAAATTATTGCTATATTACCTAGAAATATGCCTCTACTTTTATTTGATCCTAGGTCTCATGGATTCACTTGAAGATTCCTCACCAACTAGTAAAAATGTTAATAATATATCCTGCAGAATGCATCTACAAACATATTTTCTTTTCATGGTTGGTAGTGTATAGTGAAATCATATCAATGAGTAAATCGTGTCATTTACCTTTCTCATATTGATTTATTTATGTGTAAATATGTATCTCACAATCATTTGGTATGTATATATATTGCATCAATAACCATATAAATAATGTCTCTTTATTTTTCGAGCATCGATTAGGGATTACAGATCAAGATCATGAGTTAGATAATTTTGATCATGTTTCTTCAAATTCTTTGATAAATCAGTAATAATTTATCATTTTTCATAAGGATACAATATAGTCCATTCTTCAATGAAACACTACATATAATAAAATTTTCATTTCATGAGGTTAGATTCAAAATTGGTGCATTAACTAATATTATCCTCATTTATTCAAAATATTCTGCAGAATATTTTTCCCATATGAAAAAAATCCATTTACCTGTGAGCTTGATTAATGTGTTATCTAATTGGGAAATATTTTGGATGAAGTGTGGATAGTAAAAACCTAATGGAATGAAACTACGCACCTCAGTCATCTTCATTAGTGTAAGCCATTACTCGATTCAATTTATCTTCGTTGGATCAATTGATATTCTTTCGTTAGACACAATATGTCTAATAAGAAAAAATGTTTTAATCTATAATTCACTTTTCAAAACATCTAATTTAACACTTTTCTTTTATGAGACTTTATAATAATCCACAAGTGGTTCTGATTGTACTCATATATTTTGGAGTACAACAATATATCATCAATAAATAAAACTACAATGTTACCATGATATTACTTCAACACACTATTCATTAGATCCAAGAAAAAATATTTTTCCTTTTTTTTAAGTAAAATTGATTTCATGTACATTTGTAAATTCCAATGCTTAGGTAGAAATTATATCATTGCAATATATTTCTTCCATATATGTAATTAATGATATCCTGAACAAAGGAAAATATTTAAAAAATATTCAGATCCATGAATTTGATCAAAAAAATAATCAATTAATTGAAGAGTGTAAATGTTGTTTTCTTAAAAGTAATGATTTATCTATAGTCCATGAATCCCAACAAGTATCCATCATTCTTATTCAAAAGGTGAAAAGGGGATCCATATATTGATATAATATGGTTAATAAATCCATTATTAATCAAGTGATCTATTTTTTTCTTTAGCACCACTAATTCTGTAATTCTCATTATATAAAGAGTATTTGATATTGGTCTTGCATCAGGGTTTAAATCAATGGTAAATTCAACATCTCTTCCTGGGTAGGGACTAGGTAATTCTATAAGAAATACATAAATGAATTCCTAATTAATTGTTACATCCTAAATTTGAATATTTATTTCCATATCTATATGTGTTGTTTTCTATTTCTTTAAAATACATTCATTTAAATTTGATACTGGGGGTGGATCTATATTAGAATCAGATGAAGAGGATTCATCTACAATGATAAGGGATTCTACATCATCCTCATAAATAATAATTTATGTATTCTTCATATAAATTTGGCAAAATATTTGGTAATAAATTATATAACGAGGATTATATCAAATTCAACCATTGAAATGAATCTAAGGTTAGCAAATAAATCACGTTTATGTTCCATAAACTAGACAGGCAGACAAATTTTTTCAATGACACTCCTATTAAATGTTTTTATTGATAACTCCCATGTTCAATCAAAATGTTAGTGTCTAATATTCATGGAAAATATGTTATATATAAAAGAGTATAATGATCCACAATCAAATAAATCATTTTCCAAATATGAATATTGGATTAATCAACCTACCACCACATCACTATGTAAATCTACATTAGTTGTTCTGATTCCATAATCATTGACATCCCCCCTTTTCCTCTTTTGAGGTAGATTCCATTTACCCTTAAAAAATTAATTTTAGAAATAATAAATTTAATGATATTTTAAACATTGATAATAAATTATTTGTTTCTTCACCTTCAAATAATTAGCTCGACAATCCTTTTCTCCACAATTATATCAAAATCCAATTTCCATAATGAATTATTAAATATTGTTTATTTTGAAATTTTAGATTAATGTAAATTTCATCATTTACTTATTCTTAATTGATGATTCATGTTTTCCATGGTTTTCAGATGACCTCTTCTTCTCTTGATTTCCAATTAACATATAAGATCAATTAAATTTCTTTATCATTGTCATGGAACTTAATATTATTAATTCATAATATGAAAATGATTGATAATACATTGAACTTCAGAGACATGGAATAAGACCATAAAACACATGATTAACATTGTCTTCAAAATCTTGTATGAAATCTATTGTATAACTATGTTGTCTTTTGAATGTAGCCTCATACTCTAAAAACATTATCCTTACATTTTATTTAATCTAATGATTTTTCTATTCATTTTAGTTCATTTATCATTAGTATAATATTTTAAAAAATGTTGTTTATTTAAAATTTATCCATTCAATGTATTATATTTCATATTCCTCCTTAGTATTTTGAATTAAAAACCATTATTGATCAACATATCCCTTTAGAAAATATACTACCAGTATTACCATTTAATTTTAATTGCATCCCAATATTAGAAATATCTTATCATGGACATTGATCAACTACTCATGTACCACATGATTAGTATCCCCACTAAATGATGAGGTTTTTTAACATGAAATGATCAAACATAGGTGTTCTGTTATTATTCATCAAAACCTTTGTAGTAATCCCATGTATGGATTTGATCTTCTCAAATCTAACACTAATTGTATTTAATAGCTTGTTGGGTTAGTCCCTGCACTGTTTACGTGTATTGATTCCCTTCCTTCCATTAGGTTCCCTCACTAAATAATTGACCACACTATGTTATCTATTTATCAGCATGAGAATTTATTTAAAAATTCATCATATTTAATTATAATAATTCTATTGTTTATTTAATATCTATTCCCCAAGTATTTTACTATACTTTCTCGGATACCAAATTTTACAACACCGACCCTAGTACCCCGATTATTTGGAAATCTTCTATAATGGAATAGATAAAAGTGATCAACTAACCAAGGGTTGATAAATTTAATAGTATTTAAGGATTTGATAAATAAATTTAACCCTTAATACATTAGTATTCAATCATAGAAATTAATAATAAAAAATAAAATAATTCCTCGACACTTATTCAATGAATTTGACTTCATATCCCAATGATGGAAAAATTGATATTTTGAGCTCAAACACTCTGTAAGGGTTATATGAATCAATAATGAGTGAAATATATTAACTAAAGAATAATGAAAATTTCATGGTAAATGAATAAATAACATCTTACATCAATAATCAAAAATAATAATTGCATCCAAATATTTTTTCATAATGATAATATCATGGAAAGTAAAAAACCTAAAAATGAATGAATAAATTTATTGTTAATTTGTAGTCATGTATATATATCATTAACTATAATACCATAAAAATGGTAATTTTCTATGGTATTAAGCACCTCTAATTCTTCTAGGAAAGAAACAAAAGGAGTTTGTTGCAATATATTTTTTACTATTAGACCCATCGATGAAACTATGGTATATATATATATGTGGGCCCACCTATCCCTATATGTAAAAAACATTATTCCATCATATATTCAATTCAAAACATGTAATTAATTTTTTATTGAGTATAGGATAATAATTCATCCATATTTCATCAATTTAATCAACATTCAAATAAAATAACTGAAGTAAAAAATTATACACGTATAAGTTAATATTAAAAACCATGATACATGAAATATAGATATTTAATGAAATTCATCAAACAATGATGACATATAATGATTTTAAGGGATTATTTGTAAAATTAATAATTACATTTCAGTGATGTGAGATAAATCATTAACTAAAGGAAAAATAGAGGATCCGAGGGAATCCCTTACATTATGTCTGAATGTGTATTGTACATAATATACTGTAAAATGAAAATATATTCATTAATAATTTAATTTAGTAAAACATCTATATTTATATGATATATTATAAATAATTTATTATAAATTAAGGATTTCATGATGGATTTTAAGGAACATTTTTGATGTTATTGAGCATTTGTTTCATGGTTTTATAAGAGTTTCCCATGATATTAGATATGGGAATTATTGTAAAATGGGAATAAATTCTCCCGAAGTGAAATTATTTTATAATAATAAAATTCCATTTGATTTAGCTACCTCATACATCTTTTTATTATATATTTTGATTATTATTCATTCGATAAAACATTAATGAAAAATATTTAGTATATTTTGTTTGTTCTTATGATCAAAATGAATAAGAATCATTTTATTTGACATAGTGTTTTTAATTTGGTTATAGAAAATGATATAGATTAAAATATTTATATCATTATATTATTGAACAAGAGTAATGGTTTTATAACCATCTATGAAGGAGGTATTTATAAATGGGAAATCATTGTCTACAATGTCAGTAAATAGACACCTCATAGACGATATTTTTCTTTTTTTGAATAAAATATATAGTGGAGGGGTTTGATGATGGCTTTTTCATTAAAATAATAAAAATTAAATATATATATCATGATATAGTTATCATTCATGTTTATATAGAGTATATGAGGGAAGGATATGAAAATAAATGATATTGAATGAAATTGGAAGAGAATGATTAAGGGGTTTACCTCCTAAATTATTCTCCATGTGACCCCCCCTAAGGGAACATCAGTTTGTACTTTTATTCAGACCAAAGGATCCTATACAAGGCTGAGATACTTGGGATGTGGATTGGGAAAAATTTGGACAGGATTCAATGCTTGAATGGTGTGAGGGGAAGGTGTGGTGAGGGTTTGTATGTATAGTTTTGGGGAGGGGTGTTTTTTGAATATTTTATTCATAGGATCCTGATTTTGGCTCAATAAAATGAATATATTGAGACTTATAATTAAATAAATTAACAGAATGAAAGATATTATGAGATTATGGTATTACATTAGCCGTACATCATCTATGAATCAAAAATTCATATATTTGATAAATGAAGATAATTAACATATTTCACTATTCAGTAAAAATTAAACTATTTTACGAGAATACAAAAAACTCACCCTAAAAATTTTATATTTGTAGAATTTAAATACAAACTCAATTTTATGAAAATAAATTTCTAAATATTAGAATGTTTTTTAATTAAATTTGTTTTTATTCAAATATACCATTCATTAATATATATCAGATTTTATGACACATTGAAAAATTAGTTAAGGCCTCATAAAGTTATCTTATAATATTATGAACCCAAAATATTAATTTCATAATATATTTTGTTCAAATATATATATTCATTTATATTAATATAATAATTTTAAAATAGTAAATAAATATTTATGATTCAAAAAAATACAAATAATTTTTTTAATATTGTAATAAAATTGTTTTACTAAATATATTATTTTATTATATCATATTTACATTTATACTATTCCTATATTTTATTTATACATTCATAGATGAGGTTAATAATATAATGACAACATTACTATTCCTAATGGAATCATTTCTATTCAAACGATCAAGTTACTATTTAATTGTATATTACAGTTCATTTATGATTGGTGTTGTGTGCAAAAGAAGCTATCAAATAAATTGAATTTATTTGAGGAGTTAAATACCTTAAAATATTGGGGTGTTATATCTTCAAAGCACTAGATTATAATGACAATGAAATATGAAATAATGATAAATAAGAGATAACTCTAATATAAATAAGAGGATATATATGTTTCTCCATGATCTTCCAATAATGAATATATTTCAAGTTTATAATGGGGAGAGAAGGTCAATTTATTTTTTCATGAAGGATAAAGAGATTGTTCTTACCTTATGAAAATAAATAATGTTACATAACTATGAGGTATAATAAAATCTAGTAAAAAAATATCCTCAAGATGAATATATATTCACAAGTAATGTTGTTGGTCTATATAAAACACCACAAAATATATCAATTGGTTTATTGATAGATACTAAATAGTGCGATCCTAAAGAAATAGTATCTCCCGTTTTTAATATGTTTCAATGCATGTAGGATTAAATCACCCAGTTGCAGGAAGAAGAAAACAACATGGATAAGGTCTTACAAATAAATTTTTTTTAATGTTTAAAGTTATCCAAATAGGTTGGAACATTTTATGTAATATAGTGGGAACCTAAATTCTGTTCCTAATAATTCCTCAATGAATTTAATGTGAAATATGGAGTCATCACGAATCTGAAATCAGAGATCCATGCACATAGAAAAAAGTTGAAATATTGGATAGATGTAAAATATTTTAAATTAGAAGAAAAATACAATAATATCATATAACATGAATCTTTTTTTAAAAAGTTATGTTTATGAAGAGAAATATGAAACAACGAATAGAGATTTTGAAGTGAATTTGATTATTATTGAAGATTAGAAAAATATACTCATTATGAAATATCAATTATTTGAAGTTGAATAGTGCAATATTGAAAAGAAATATATTATGAAATAAAAAAAATGAGATAGTTTCTTCTAGTACTAAATTATAACTGGAGTGTTGTACATTAAAAATAAATATATCATGTAATATGAAAACAATGAAATATCATTATTTTTTATCTCATGTTTCTGTTAGAATTCGTACCACTTATACCATCTTTTAAAAAATTTTCCACTTATCATTCCCTGAACAATGTAGGTTGGAAAACAAATTATGAATATATATGGATGATAAGAGCGGATAAGAATCCTACCAACATGATTAGGGTGGATAAAAAATGAATATGTATAATGGTTCCCCATTACGATCCCAAAATGTTATGAAGAATATAGAATAACATTATACAAAAAATGTATGAAAAATATATCATGTGGGTCACTCCTAATGCTGAAATAGATTCCAGAATTGTGCATTGGATTTTGGTATAATCCGCTAATTGAAAAAGCATAATGGAAGCCCATATCAAGGTGTTGTTATCTAGAGATGATGATTAAAAATACAAATTTTTTGAAAAATATATATGATTCAAACTAATTTATAATCTCCAAAATATGTGATGTATATAATTTTTGTGGTCTCATGGTTTGTACATTTTCAACATTATATATATAAATATCATATAATTAATTAATAACATAGATATTATTATTAAATAATAATCATCTACATAATATAAGAAGAATAATGTTTAAGAGAAAAAATATCCCAAGAAGTTATCAAGGAAAAATTATGGAATGTCATTAGCTTATAAATCGAAGATGTTAAATGAATGTGATGCACACCAAAAATAAAATATGATTGATGGAACTCTAATGAATCAATGTGGAAAATATAAAATTTATGAAAATGCTTCTGATAATATAATAGTATGATTTCAAGAAGATTAAAATAGGATGAGGAAGATTAATGAATCACAAACTAAGGATATTGAAATTGGGAAATAAAAGGATCCAGATAAATAAGTTGAATTTTTATGTGTGTGGTGAAGCATTGTTGGAAATAATTCCAGATATTTCAATATAATAACTCAATTATAATAAATGAACTTTTATAATATTAATATAGCATCAAGAAATAAAAATTATATAAAATATATTAATAAAATAATTTTAACACACAATGATATTGAATAAGTTGTATGATCCACAAAGCCTCAATCATAATTAAGTATGAGATTTTCTCATGTGAAGATTAAAGGAGAAGGTGTAACATGGTTGATAAAACTATCTAATCTTTGATTTTCACATTATTAATGCACAGAGGATCAATATTATTACCTTAATCATTGGGTACTGAATATGAACTTTTAATACAAGGATTTGATGGTGAAGAAGTCTCTTAGAGGGAGATACATATAATTAATAATTTTTTTCAATCTATGAAAACAATACTATGAAATTATTCATTATTTGATGATTAATTTATTAGTATTCAAATAGTAATATAAAAGAGGATCGTCTTCAACCAAGATAAATAACATTTTTCATATTTGGACAATAAGGATAAATTAGAAAGAATCATGGATTAGTCTTATATTTAGTATCTTGGTGAACATGTATTGAAGAATATAATCCATGGTGAATTTGTTATTTTTTTCAAATCTTGACTATTATATGTTGAATATAAATTTTGGAGTATTAACATAATTGGATAATTTTAAAATCCATTCTTTAATAGAATAAGAATTATACATATGTTGACGAGTGATTCCCATTCATGGGAGATGGGTGAAGAAATATAATGATTCTACTAAATTTTTAATTTCAAATGGTATCATAATTAATTATTCATGGAATTTCTAGAAGATTCTGTAATTGGGAAAGTTTTTTTTCTTAATTTATAATCATTGGTTTAAAAAATTAAAATAAAGGCTTATTATTTGAATTAATCATTGAAATAAGATTGATAGCATCACATTGGGATAATATAAATAGTGATATGAGGGTGAATAAATGATGGGATCGTGTTACCAAATATATCTTTCTATTAATTTCCCACTTTGAACTGTTTGGTTATTTATTTTATTATTTACTATTCTCATAACATTCACACATATGAAATTAGTAAACAATAGGAATTGATGTTTTTATGGTGTTTACTACTCAATAATATTATCTACTAATAAAATGTTCTGGAAAAATCCAACCACCCAACCATAAGAAAACTATCCTTTAATCATAATTATATCAATCATGGAATAACCATTAATTTGTTGTATACTATAGTCAAATCAATGTGCTTGTTTTACAGCTCATGGATGGATCATTAAAAACCCTCCAAATAAAGGATTAAGCTATTATCATTATTATCATTTACTAGAAATCCTTCTACATATTGGGACTTATGATTGATGTCGTAGTGTTTGTTTAGATCATTCATTAACATCGTCAATAGTTTCAAAAACATCAATATGGAAATAAACACTTCTATTTATTCAAAGTAGAAAACAAAAAATTCTATTTTTTCCATATTCCTCTTATGAATAATATTTATCACTAGATGTCCTTCTTCATCAATATGTAATTACATAACTTATTCTTGATTATTGATATAATGGAATCCCTAATCAACTTTATAAGAATTATTTATTATTTTATCCAAAAGATATTAATGTATTGTGAACTAAAATTTTAATGTTCTTCATAGATATTAAATATCATCAATAGTTATTGTATATCTCCCTGTTTTTTATTATTCAATTATCAAATATTAATGTTTCTAAATTCACCATACTATAAATATTAATTCATGCAAGAATGATATTTTAGAAACTCAAAACACTAAAAAATCATATATGAATTCTCCTAGTATTCTAACCAGCTTCTCTCTCATGTTCAATGAACAAAATTTATGTAATGCACATCACTTGATCATTTCTCAATATAGTAAAACTTATCTTTTTTTGTTTTTAATATTAATTATAGTTCACATTTCCTTTTATAAAAAATATAAAATAGAAAATGTGAATATTACTTGTGTATGAATTATTAAATATCAAATCATATGTATGCATTATCTTAATGAATTTGTGTACATGAAATGGTTTCTACATCATGTAATATTCTATCTGTTAAATTCCCATATATTCTAATATTCATATGTATTCATATATTCTTAAAACACATACACTTTCTTATACACCCACATTAAAATCTCTTTTACACAATGTTTTTATAGTCGCTCGATATATATAAATATATATCGAATAATAAAAATGCTAAATTGCTTCCCTATTTCACATGAGTCCCTCAGAACCTCTATATATTGGTCTTCAGATACAAAACAGTAAGTATACGATTCAATAAACATGAATTCAACAGTTTATATATAATCCACCCTTGTCAAGATAATTAAGCACATGGGAATGTTCTTTACAGAATCATAGAATGATTCATATAACTGTTTCATTGAAAATGTTCTTCGAGTGTGATTCACAATAGACGAAGCCCTTGATTCTTATTCTTTTGAAAACAAATGTGTGGTTTTTCATCATGCTATAGATGAGTGGGGAATTCCCCTTCTTCACATTGTTTAGAGGATCAATGATCATTTTAGACTATAATATCAACATTTATTCTTCGATTATTTTTCATGATATCCCAAATAAGAAAATGTAAGCGAAAAAAATATCATTGACCATGTGTGATACTACTTTTAATGGTAAAGAGTGCACTAACTTACGTAATTAAATCACTGTGGTGTCATTACTCATGTGAGAAAGATCTATTCATTCATAATTAATTACTCATGTGAATGTGAGTATAACATATGAATCATCACAAATGCATTATTGATTTTGTATTCCCATATATGATGTTATAATGTCATCTGAAACCTTCCTAGAATTATCTACATATAATATTGAAATTCATTTAAGATAAAGTTGCTTGCATGTTTTTTGGTGATCGAGAATGTATTTTTTCCTATACCTTGATTAGTTGATATAGTTGGAATAACATTTTTCAAACATTAGATATATAAACCAACAATATATATTAATGATGGTTCGTCCATTTAGTGGGAGGATAAATATGATGGATGAGATTCAATCAGATAGGTGAGATTAATATGATCTGGAGGATCACCTTATATGTGTATATTTTTTTAATGAATGAACAGTTTTATAATCCATATGATTCACACCTCAAATTATATATTGTTTGTGGAATGCATAATAAGAGAATCTATTCTCAAATTTTTCATGCAAAAAATGTGGTTCCACAACCGTCACAGTCGCACCGCTACTATTGTTTTTGGTACATGAGAAACACTCCAGGTGCGCTATGAACTCAAACAATGGCTTGGCTATATAGAATCATGATATGTGTCCTCAATCTGTCTAATGATTCCACCATGGCTAGCTGAATGATGAAATAGAAAACATAAGAATTGACAGAAAGGTCACCTTTTCAAGATTTGTGGGTGTCCATATATATTGATAAAGGCCAAAAAAATACTTATCTAATATATAAAAATTACATAAGATATGTGACATGTATAAAAATAACCCAACATCTCCTCAAACCATCACAACGAATTACCTTTTATATGTTCTTCTTATATTAAGGATATTCGCTAATGTCTTCTTCATGAAAATTAATATTCACATGCTCTTCAATTATTCTTATAATGGAAGTAAAAAATATTTCACATTCACTTTTGATTAATTCCCTGTATGGAATATATTTTACAAGGAATCCTAAAACACCGACTCATCATGATACTATCTATTTTCATGGTCATTATCTTTAGTTCATCAAAAATGGATTGGATGTCAATTTATCTTCATTGTAATAGACAGTGTTCCTATTCCACACAACATCAAAACAAGACTTTGTAAATTATGTTAATGTAACCAATCATCATAATTATAAAATCAAACTAATAAAAATAGTTTCCTTATAGTTATAATAAAATATTAAAATCTTATTCATCCAATCTTTCTAAAAAAAATCCACTTTGATATGAATCATGAATGCCATGGTAACATCAAATGAATTTATTGGATCTTTTTTCTAGTATTTTAACCATATTGAGACGAATTAAATTGATTAATTTTTCATTTAATGGAATTAAAAACCAATAAAATCTATTGAATTCAAATAAAACACATTCATAAATTGGTATATTCAATTAATAGTTGATGTAACGATGTTCTTCATGGATATTTATCCTAATATTTGTATTGAATTTTTTTGATATATTTTTTAATATATTTTTATGAGCATTGGGTAGATCTTTTTATGAAATGTTTTGACATATCAATTAGTATCATCATCCATAAATAAAATCAGTCAACCCATTGAATCAAACATTTAGAGTTCATGTTCCAGGTGGTGTCATGAAGAGTTTATAATAGATTACACTATTTTATAAATTAAAATTCTACAATATTCTATATCGAGAAAGGATGAATGACACAAAAAGTGAAATGGTGGATGAAACATTCCATATGTATGACTTGATAAACTATATCCAAAAACATTGATTCTATTTTTAATAAGGAGGATATAAATTGAAATTAATGTTTGAAAATTATATTAGTGTGAAATTTAAGGAACATAGAACGAATAAAAAATTTACAATCTCAATTGGAATGTACCATAGTGGTAATTAAAGCAAATAAAATGGTTTATATTGAGGATCCAATGTTGTTTATGAGTAAAATTTATTATTAGGAAATTTTTTAAGTGGTTGTGAATGAAATAACATGATTTAATTAATGTCAATATAATGAATGAATATATTATCCGATCTATTGAGGTAACCATGATATCCAAGATTGACAAAAAAATTAATGTTTCAATGGTGAATGGATGAATAAAAAATTGAAGTATTATTATAAAAGGAATTTCTTAACATGACATTGATTTTACATGTCTGATGATTTTTATACTAATCTGAATTAATAGAGAATGTGTTACTAAGTAATTTGACATGACACATTATTCAAAACAATTTTTATTATGTGATATGTATGATTAGATTTTAATTAAATCTTTGTAACTTTTATTACAAAATTTATGGATAAAGATGAATATCATGATCATGATAAATACTGTTTTTTTACGTGGAGAAAAGAAGGGGACATGCATTTTTTTAAATCAGTGGATATTAATTATAAATGAGTGATAATTTATCAGGGTTTGGAATTTATATTTTTTGTTGAGCATTTAGATAAATCCTTTTATAGCAGTTTTCCCCCAAAAATTGACCAACATTACAAGGAAAATAATAGTCAGCCCATCAATCACACATATGGGACCCCAGGATCAACTATGAGGGAGAGTTGGCCTAAGGAGAATTCTTGGTTGGAATAGAGTGTGGGTAGATGCATAACGCTATGAATAGAATGCACAGTAGAACACATTTGGCTAAGGGTGTCATACATGCCCCATTTATGCTTGTATATAGTATCTTGGTATGAAAGTTAGTATTTGATTGACGGTGAAGGAGTAATGAGATCATTTATACAGCATTTCACATTAAAATGAAGAATACATGAGAGATAAAATATCAAGGGTTACTATTTCCCAATTAAATACATACACATATAAGTGTAGTATTCTGATCTAATAAGCGAGTGGCATTAGATCTCTGATGAAAAATATATTAATCCCCATGATTATCCTAAATAGCACAAAATTTATGTTCACTATGGTTTAGTAGGGTAAGAATTACATGATTGTACCAATAGAAATATTATTAGATTATGAAAATCATGAGAATAATAATATGATTTTCAATGTATAATAATTTATTCATTCATGCATGAATTTAACCAAACTAGTTTACACTAGTGGTGACAATAATATGTTGCAGTGGGTTCATAATTTTCCGATATAATGGGATTGTGATTATTATCAATGGAATATAAGATTATCATTACGATGAAAAAAATGGTTCTCATGTATGATGAGATGCCTAAATTTTGGGATCCAAATTATTATACATGCCTAAACCATAGGCGATATATATATTGGAAAAGAATAAAAAATAATTCATAAAGCATTAAAGTGTACGATTTGTTTGATTTTAATGAAATGAAAAGTATTTGTTAACATTACTATAATCGAACATGCATCATGATGATATGAGGATACTATCAGTCACGATTTCGTTTCATTGATATTAATTTTCATAAAATGGAGAATAACATAGTCATCCTTACATGAAAGGTATATCGATATGTGATCCTCTTGGATATGAAAAGTTGGGAGTTTCTTGAAATTATGTTTTTGAAATGGAATTTCATGAAGATACATAATTTTGAGAAGAAGCTCCACAACCACTTGAGGTGTAATTCACCCAAACAAGTGTTTCGGTATGAGATTTTCAAACCACACACTTGAGTTTAACACATACCCATTGTTCGCCAAGAGAACTATGACATGAGGCAAGGTTAGTATCATATCTACTCATTATGTTATGTGAAGGATGTTTTACACTTATAATGACATATGATATATAAGAGGAACAACTACTAGTGCATTAACAGTATTATATATTGTGTAATATTGATGAACTTGTTCATTCAATTATAACCCTTCCAAAATTTGAAGAGGTAGTTCCTAACATTAGTGTTGTGTGATATAGATGTAAGTCATGATATATAGTCTTATAATACAATTCCATGCTAGAATATTATGCTCTACTATATGTAGCATCTATCTGAAATATAGTTACAAGAATGATATACCTTGAGATCTTGAAGATCTATTACATGACACATAATTAGGAAAATATGACACCATATGATAATTAATGCATGGATAAGGAAGAATAATATATTTTTAATATATTGGACATTTATCCTGAGGTATTATATATTTTTTTGTTTGAATGAATAAAATATAAGAATGTAGATATATTAAATAGTACATTAACAGAAAATGAAGCTTTTTTGAGTACGAGGATGTGTGAGAATAAGTTAATGGAAACCATTGTTACACATTGTGTGTTATAATATAGAACAATAAAACTTGTAATCAAATTTAAAGTGGGACATTATAATGTGGATTGAAGAAGAAGTTACTATTACTTGTTATTGTGTACATTTAAAAGAAGAAATTATAGATTTCTTGTGTTATTTTTCACATAATAGGGAACTATAAAGAGAGTGAAAATAGTGTATATATATCATTATGAATCTTGGAATGCATGTTATCACTAATCACTTACACAAGAATATTTTAAATTACCAGTATAAAATTTATTCCCATTATTTTGAATGATGTTAGAATTTGAAAGACGTGATACATTAAATTATCAATTTTGAAGAAGAAGAAGAAGAGTTGCTTTCCTATTATTGTGCATGTAGCTATGTGATGAAAATGTTTTTGAAATTACAAATCATCACTCTGACGTCAATTAGAATTCTTAGTAGGAGGAATATTCCCTTGTTGTTAAAAATCATTAAGAAGCTGATTATTTTCATTTGAGGCAGTATACTATACTATCCGTGAGTTATAATGAAATCACACTCAATTGTTTATAGTATTATGAAAATGGATAATTATACCCTATATGTTGTAAACATGTTAAAATGATAATTTTAGTTTCGTTCTATGGTATTGGATTACTTTAGAACACGAACATAGAACTGACATTCATATTTAGTAGTAAACCTTGAAATAATAATTTGATCCATCATTACCAGCATTAACATCATTTGATGAGATAAGTAATTGATATTAATAGAATCAATTTCCATACTGTTCTAATAGATTACATGGATAAATTATGAAATTTTTGAGACAATTCACATTACTAATTCACCACTATTAGTGTTATGAATACCGAAAACTTGTCCCCACAACATGATCCTCTAAAATTATTGTGATTTTCTCGTGAATTCATTTTTCAATATATTGGCTTTGTTAAAATCTCAGGAGGTGTAAAGAGAACATGAGTTTAGGTTTCCTTAATTATGTGAGGGAGGGGATCCTTTGTATGAAAATGAAATATTATTATATTATATGTGATTAACACTTGTAAAATAGATCGAAGACTTCCAGGATTTAATGATTTGGAGTAAATGGTCTTCATATATACATCCAATCAAATTTAGGTAGTTTTGTGTATATGATTTAACCTTATCATTAGTATTATCTCCTTTTTTAACCATTATTTATCTTGGTAATAAATCTTTTTTTTCATAATGGAATAACAATTTAATTGTTTATCATATCTCATCCCCCTTATCTATTTTTAGGATTTTCTTAATTTTTAAATCATTTAAAAAAATTTAACATAAAATATCATTGAAAATATTTTAGTAATTATTCAAATATTTTAATTATAATAACATCATGAAATAATTCATATTTGATTCTAAACACCTTCACCATAAATTCAAAATTATTTAAAAAATTCAAATTTAATAATAATTTTTCTAAAAAATATTCATTTTGTTGTTTTCAAAATAATTTTTATTGGGTTTTCAACTATATAGAAACACAACATATAAAATTTCTGTATGCATTTAAATAAATAACATCTTCATGAAAAATTTAAAATAAAATAACAATATAAAAATAAAAAAATTATTTTTGAAAAAATATTTTATATTCTTTAACAATATATTAGTTTCCCTGTATGAAAATTTAAGTGAAATTATAATCAAGAAAATGACATTTTCTATATATCATTTATTAAAAATAATATTATAATCATATTATATGTCCAATGTTATGAAATTTACAATGATTTAAAAAGAATTTGATTAAAGTAAAATATAACTTATCGCATGAATTAATGGAAAATCTATTTTATGATTTATAGGTCCTATCACATAGATCTAACCCTGGTTTACTCATTGTAACCGCAATGAGTTGAATAATATTTACTATGGTTACTATTCATAATGATAAAAAGTAAAAGGGTTCTATTTAAAAAATTTGAACATAATGATTCCAAATATTAAATATATTTTTTCCGAATTATTTTTCATATTATTTCCTAGATTAATATAAAAATTACTGTGTAAAATGAAACAGAAACAGTTTCATCCCAAAATGAATTCTTATGCTTAAAAATCAATTAAATTTCATTATATGGCTAAAAACAAAAAAATGATTTTAAAATAATTTTATAAAATATGAAATTTGAACATTATCTTAAAATTATTTATCACTAATTAATTATTTAAATTATTATATGAATATAAAATTAGACATTTCGAACAATTTTTTTGAAAAACAACTCTTTTGAACTTAAAATGATTTTATCCTTATTTATAACCATTTGATAACTAATTAATAATAATATATCCATAAATTATACATAAAAAGAATTAAAAAATCATTTAAAACTGATTATTTTTTTTCAATGAAACCCAAAATACGTAATATTATAATTCTTTCAAAAAGCTGTTTAAATCATTAAATTATTTTATTAAAAATTTATATTCCTATTTTTATTTATGAAAAGATCATGTTAAATAGTTTTTCATATAGTTGATAGTGTAGTAATATATTTTTCATACCTTACAATCTAATTTCCAATTCATTATGGTCAGTACATGTAACTATTTATTTAGATTGGTTGTTGTGTGAAAAACAAGCTATCAAATACATAATGATTATTTAAATGAAATGTATACATAAAAATAATTAGGGTGATACATTATTGTATACATATATAGTATATTTATATACGATAAGATTTATTTTTAACATATATAATACTACAGACATTATAATATATGTTAATATTATCATAATAACTATTTATTCTAATATTACAATAATATAAATGTTAATATCATTATAATATTAATTTCCATTAACTCACAGACACACATAGAAATATATATATATATATTTATGTATTTTTTAATATATGCTAATATTTTAGTAATAATATCATTATATTAGATTAATATATCAAATAAATATTATTCATAGTAGAATATAATAATTATATTAGAAAAAATATTTTAATTATATATTTAATACCTATTTCTATAATAATAAAACATATATTTTATTATATATATTATTACTACACATATGGTTGACTAATCTACCACCACAGAACACCAGTCAAGGGAAAAATACTAAAATTCATATTTTAACAGGTTTTCTTAATGACATCGAACCAAGTAGAGTGACTATTTTACTTTAAAAACAATCTATCATTCATGTTACCATAAATTTTATATATCATCAATCTAAAAGTAACAATGATTTTTACAATATTTTGATATTAATATCATGTTGGGGAAGATTTAGTGAATTTATAATCTTCGTTTAACATTAATCATTATCAAAGCATGTTTTCAAATATAAAATCAACTAACACACCATGGAATAATTTGGTTTTATATTCATGTTGAAATAATTCGGAAAATGTATTAAACACATTGAATCTTGTGATTTCTTACATTATATTTTTTTCATATTTACATTAAATTTATGAAAAAAATACAATTTGGAATTATGAAATCAATTATATTTTCTAAATTATTTTTCAAAAAGTTAAATAAATCCTTACGTGTATTATAATATGATTAGAATATCTGTATACCTTCCCAATATGTTTGTTCAAAAAATTATGGAAAAATTTAAGAAAAATATGTTAAATAAAATAGATTAGGGATTCTATAATCTACAAATAATTTATTAATTTTCAAGAAGGAATTATAATATTCAAATAATTTTATGGTTAATATAAGGAAATATTTTCAATTAATACACACTATATAAGAATGAAATAATAATAATAATTATAATACAATTTAATTAAATATATGGAAAATATGTTTATTTAATGTTGAATTGTTTTTGGAAGTGATTCATTTTAATAATGTTATAATAAAACTATTGATCATGTAGCTTCAATTTTATTCACTGTCAATAATAATCATTGATAGACCATTTAAATGAATTTGGATTTTTCAATTATTAATGTGTTTTGGTAGGATATCATGGGTGATCTAACATAGATAATGTTGTTCTCGATGTGCATGTGATAGATATATTTTGGGAACCTTTAAATTTTTTAGTTTTTACGGTCTTTTTTATAAAAAAAATCAATGATGAATAATATTCGTATTTTTTACATCATTGTTATTTTATTAATTTAATTTTACATTTCATTTATAAATAGTGAATTTAGGATTCAATTTTTCCCCATGCTGGTCAATGATACAATGTGATTATTAGAAAGAGTAAGGTATTATAACTATATTTTTATCGTAATCTTGATCATTGGTACCTGAACTAATTCCCTATATATTGATTATATATATGAAATTCCAAAATTTTAGTGGACCTCTACAGAAATCCATCAACATTGATATTTATATTGATTTTATTACTGATCAAATAAACAATTATTCTAAATCCATAATCGAGCAAGATTTTTTTGTCTAAAAAATAGATTATGTTAGAGATATTTATAATTTAATAGTCTTATATAATTCCATGTCATTATGATTATTTAATTTTTTATTTAACTCTTATCCCTTGGATTAGTTTTTCAATAAATATAATGGTTAACCTCATGGGATAATTACATAATTTGATACATAATTTACACATGTTATTGAGTGGGTCTCTAGTTTTTTTTTATGAAATTTAATGTAATCATTTAAAAAGGAGTATGCTTTTCATCACACTCCATTATTGAGTTGCTTGTAAAATCATTATTCTTACTCTATGAAGATTACGTGTAGCTAAATTCACATTCACACTAAGTACCATTTCTCATAGCATCTTCACATACCTCTTTCCAAAGTATTCCATGATTCCTCTTGTATAATTACATTTCTCTCTCATACACTATCATAAAATCCCATTATGTTCTCTTTTTTTCATCCATCCATGAACACCCACTAGATATGTATTTTTCCTAAAGTGTACATCCATTTTTATTCCACTATGGTACTCTATATATGTTAAACCTAGTTCATTATGATACATCACCCTATCCATTTATATGTGTTATGATCTGAATCATTTTGTACTTGTCATGCTTCTAGAAATAATAAATCATTTTACCCATCCTAGGGCTAAGTGCCTCAGCTCCCCAATTACATTACATGGTTGAAAATTGTTACTGTCATTCATAAAGTAATGTGAGGATATAATCATAATCTTAACATGACTTTATATCATGAGGGATCCACATTTAGGTTATTAAAAAAAATTACTTGTGTGTTATTTTTAGGGATCATTAGGTCAAGAATTCTTCTATGACTGCCAAAATGTGAAATGAATAATGGTATTCCATGTACTTTTGTTTTTTGAGAAACAAAATATTAGTATATATTTTATTTGTTTCATAATTATTTTCACCCTAGTTCAGTTCAAATATAATTCCATTATTTTATAATCAGTGTAAATCTATAATTAATTAAATCAATGATTAATGGTTGATTCGTCAAAATCACAAGGGATCCACTATCCAACATGGCCATAGAATTTAATTTTATATAATATATGGTATAAATCAAGATTTCATGATGATATTCATAGATATATTTTACATCCTCTATAAATTAAATATCTCAATGTATTTTGAAAATATCATTCATTCCAAACCCCATGGATAAACTTGAAATATGAGAGATAGTTGATATTTTTTATAACTAGTTTTTTCTCCATTATCAGAACATATTATCTCCCCAATCATAATTTTTGTTCATGGAAGTATACCTAATGAATTTATATCCTAGTAATCCACTATATCAAACATATATTGTAGTTCATAAATTATTTTTTTCTAGAAATGAATTAATACATAAATCTTAGTGGCCTACTTTTAATGACACTATTATCACTCTTCCAATATATCCATGATTTAGATGGCTGGTTATAAGATCTGATCAGTTATATCCACATTGAAACACACTTATTTGGTTCTATTTCCACAAAATCTATTTAATTTCATTAAAATTATAAAATCTCTTTTTTTTATTATGATTTATACATAACCTCAAACAAACTATAATTTCTTCTCGGATCATCTGGTGAAATGGGTTTTTGGTAGAATCTGACTCAGTGGGGGTGGGTTCATGATTTAATTGATCTGTTATATTATCTCCTATATTATTTTCCCTTTATAAATAAATAAAACTAAATTTCTAGAACATAATGTAATGTAAATTACTTATAAATTCTATCATTATTTGTGTTACGTTTCAACCATGGATTGTGAGTATTTTTATTAAACATAGAATCATTATGTTTGGTATATTCATATAGTGTTATCATATGTCTTTAGTCCTATTGATTTATTTTATGAAAATATATAGGGAGCTTTTCCATTTACATGGAAATGTTGTTAATATTAATGTTTTACATTAATTGATGAGCATTGTCATATAATTTTGTTTTATAAAATAAAATATTAATTTAAAATATTATTTTTCATTCACATATATTTTCATAAAACCCAATGCATGTTTTCACCCAACCCATTTATATTTATTATTATGATATTGGCTATGAATAATTATCTGGTTGAATTAATTAATTTCATGAAAATTATGGTATAATATTTTAGAGTTTTTTTCCCAAAAAAAGCAAAAAAAGTAATGTTTTTGAATGATAAATTCTTCATTTTTTGTCACTATTTGGGACATTATCTTTTTAATGAAATCTATTCTCCTATTTAAGGGATTTTCCATTACAACCTCTACATGTCTTGTTAAACACCTTCCCTAATTCACTATTCAAGGGGATAGGCCTTTTATGAATTATTACCTTGATATTCCTCATACTCATTACCTATTTATATATTTACATGTGTGTGTCATGTGTGTAATAACAACTCCATTATAAAGGAATTCAATATTAATTTTCTTAATGGAATCATCAATGGTTACTATCACAGCCAAAATTTGTATCAGGGATTCTCTCTATAGTTACATAATTATATAGTCTGAAAAAATATTTCATTCATTGACTTCTGCATTATTTTCTTCCACAACTATCCTAAACTCTGTCTCTTCACAATCTCAAGGTTTCAATTTTATATTTTCTCGCACAACAACCACCCAAAAAATCAACCACCATTTGGAAATGTTTCATGATTTGATAAAACATAACACTAAACATACTAACATTTAATGCCCATCTTAGTCTCATTCTACAATATCACTTGATGATTAGTCATCTTTAAACTCTCAATCAGATAGTTTTATTATTTAACATTGTAAAGTTTCATGTTCATATCAACACTACATTATTAATTATTTATCATTATATATATTAATACTGAATAATGACCTATTTAATTTCACCATTAATGATTATTCTAACAACAATACCAACACCAATGAAAATATCAACCATCATGGTAGCAGACTATAAAGGATTAGATGAACATCATACAGGGGATCTTGTATCCATTCACTTCATTAAATAACATATTAGATAAAAATGGATTTATAATATATCAATTAATTTTGATGGAACTATGAATCACTAACATGCTCTGTTTTTTGTAATAGAAAAAGAAAATACATATGAAGTTTATAAAATTTACACATTCACCTATGGGTAATATAGAATAGGTGTGGCTTTATATACCGGTCACTGCCACATACCGTTGACCTCTCCATTAAATGGATATGAAGAATTCATTTACCAATTAATTTCATGGTGAGGTGACATATTTATTTATGAGGAATGATTTATTATTATGATGGGGGGCTTTTAATCAAAATATTATTTTCCAGTGCATGACATATGAAAATATTGATTTATGATGTGGAAGAATATGTATGCATGTTGTAATACAAAAATAAAAATTTCCCCAAATATGTGTGTATATAAAAGATATTTTCAATAAATAAAAAACGTATTAAAAATATTAATCAATAATGTTACTCATAAAGTCATCAAATCTAACAAATATTAAATCATATAACAACTATTTTAATATATTTTTATTAAACATTCACGTAGCCATATTTTTTCTATATCATTTTTGTCTGCAAATATTTTCATTTATTATTTTTATTTATCATACAAATAAATTCAATAAAGACACATATTCATGAATCATAAAAAAATTCAGAAAATAAAATAATGAATTAAATCCTAGTACAATAAACAGTAAATAAAAAACAAAATAAAAACAAGTGATTTTATTAAAATATGATAACATAAAAAATAATACCCAAATGATGAATAAAAAAAGACATAATAATTTAAAAAAAAGTTGAAAAACTAATAGAGAAGGAATAAATAAAAAATGAACAACATCGAACACATAAAAAGGAAAAAAATTAAAAATACCAATGAAGAATATTTATATCTGAAAAACAAACTAAAAAATTTAAAATGGTTATGTCACGACCCGTCCTCGGGGCCCGTGCCGTGACTACCCCAAGCCCGCCTTCCATAGGCCAGGGGCTGGCGACTAGCACCAAGGCGTAAAATCCCAGTAAAGAGGGAAGGCATTGCCTTTATAAGTAACAACCACACAGAGTCAGCAAGCGGAAAGTAAAGTGCAGAAAAGTAAAGGGGCCGGAAATACAAGCCCAACTGTAAAGTACAACTGAAAAGTAAAGTACAGCAACTGAAGAAAAGACGGCGGCCTCGTGTCGTCCACTGGCAATCCCACCTGAAGGGTGGGTACAGATAGCCTCCAGGCTCCTCGGGTCCCACGTCCGCTCCGAGCACGTCCCGCCCAGTGGTCCACCTCCAGGTACCGTCCTGCTCCACGCCCCAACCGTGATCAGCGCTGTCCGTCGTCTGCAACCAACACAACAAGGTGCGGGCATAGCCCGTGCAGGGGTGAGTACAAGCTACTCAGTAAGGACCCCGAGACCCCCGAAGGTCTCCCGAAATCCGCAAAGGATATAGCACAAAAGAAAGATGCAATCACGAAGTAACATCTGACTCGACTTAGGTATATGCCCATACATATACCTAAGTCCCCAATTCTAGCTCTGCTCACGAGCTCAAGAACAACTCAATCCACAAAGGAAAGCAAGACTCAAATCCACAAGGAGAGTAAACAGTAAAATCCACATATGATAGTTCAACACAATCCACAAAGGAGAGTAACATACGATTCAGCTCAACCAGGTATACTTTTTCAGATGACGTCAAAGATGATCACTGATCCATCTAAGTCGTCGGACCCACAAAGGATCGATAGGTACTAACCCCCGCAGAAGACCCACACAGGATCGGGCTCACACAGAACCTGTAGGCAGTGGCTCACACAGAACCGGTAGTAAGGACCCACATAGGATCGGGCTCACACAGAACCTGTAGCACTGATCCACGTAGGATCGCTGAGTGCAGTAGTCGACGCAGTCCACTGAGGATCTCTGCACAGTCGTCGCCGCAGTCCACGAAGGATCTCTGCTCTGCCGTCGTCGCAGTCCACGAAGGATCTCTGCTCTGTCGTCGTCGCAGTCCACGAAGGATCTCTGCTCTGTCGTCGAAGTCACAGCCAGCGCTAGGGTTCCCGCACAAAGCGAGCTCGTTTAGGAGGGTCCGCTCCACGAGCCGAGAGGCTGATACATCAACTGACACGTAGTCCGAAGTTGATGTATCCAAAAGTTCCGTATCGACAACAGGATCTCAACGCGACAGACGGCGCGTCAAACGGACGCCCGGTCTGAGAGTTATTGGCATTTTCGTCCCAGGGGCCCGGTTGGTTTTTAGGGCAAAACCAACCCGACCGTACTCTGCCTGTATCCGATCCTCGGGCGGAGCATGCCAAAAGTTCCGTCTCACTTAGAAGAAACTACCACAGCTGACGGTACGTCGATCGGACGTCCGTAGCTCAAGTTATGAGCGTTTCCGCTCCGAGGGCCCGGTTGGTTTCGTGTACGAACCAACCCGGCCGAACCCAAAGTCTTCCGAAACCTTGAGTATAATATACCGAAATGACCGTCTTGATCCAAGGATCGCGTAGCCGCTGACGGTTCGTCAATCGGAGGTCCCAGGCCCAAGATATGGGCGAAAGACCGAAGAGGGCCCGAAAACGGGGGTTCTCGGCCCGGGGCGACCCGGCCCGAACCCCCCCTGGGGGCCGCGGCATTTGAAGAAACGCGGCCCCCGCGGGGGGCCGCCTGTCACGCGAACGCGGCCGGGCCGCCGCGTCCATTCCCGGTTCCGCGCGGCCGCGGAACCGGCCGCCACCCCCCGCCGCGGCTTCAGCCGCGGCGGACTTCCTCTACGGCGGCGCGCCGGGCGCCGCCGCCTCCGGTCGCCGGCGCCGCCGCGCCGGCGACCCGCGCCGCCGCTGCCTTCCGCGGGCCGCCGGAGATGCTCCGGTGGCCCGTTTTGCCTCCCGTCTGCGCCGATGCCTCTCCCGGATGCCGACCTTCACTGCGGAATCAAAGGATCACCCCTGCCGCGCGGTTTGTCGTCGTCCGTCATATCCGCACAACAAAAGAGATCGGCGGAGGGTTGTCGGGTCTTGTTCGTTAGACCCGCACCCTCCGCGTTAGCCATAATCAACGGGAGAAAAGAAAAAGATGATCAACACATGATCCAACAATTTTATTTAAAGATAAAATTGATCGTTTCAAACCGACTTTTTAAATTTTCAAGAACGTTCACGAGAAAATTTAAAAGGGGTAACTTTTCCAAAATAAATCCCTACCTCGAAGTCGTCGTCGGACGAGAGGTCGTCGCGGATTCGCTCGTCGCGGAAGAAGGAGATCGTCGCGTCGTCGCGGTATCCGGCGTCGCGTCGCCAATCTCCGGATCAAGAACAAACAGATTTAATTAATTAAATCCGTTGTTATTGAAATTAAGAAGGGAGAATTTAGAAGTTTCGATTCTCACCTTTAACCGCCGATCGCAGGTTCGCCGCGGAAGAAGAGGCACCGAAGAAGAAGAAGAAGAAGGTCGCGGAAAAGCTGTTGACGTCGCGGATCGTGCGTCGTCGGATTCCGGTTCCGGCGTTCTTCGCGTTCTTCGCGTTCTTCGCGTTCTTCGCGTTCTTCGCGGAGAGGGTGGAGGCTCAGAGGAATTGCACAACGATAGCAATCCTCCAAAATAGACAAGTTTGTCTATTTTATTATTTTGCCAACAAACGTAAAACGCATAAGTAACGACCCAATTAATTCACGAAGAAACAATCCATTTAATTCACGAAATAAACCGCCCAATTAAATGGTCTGTTAAGAATTAAAGAAAACGCGTCGGTTGACTTTTCAGTTACTTTGACGGGTTTTCGCGGGTGCGTTACTTAGCGAAAGAAACGGCGGGGCTCGTGCGGGTCCCACCGCACAAATATCCTACCAAGGGGTAGGATATTTCTGGATAGCATCCTATCCAGTTCAACTCAGTTCAAGCCGCCTTTAAGTGACTTTAAGTGGCTTCCAAGCAGTTTAAGTAAAATAAAATAAAGTTGTCGCACAAACTTTATTTTATTTCTGACTTAAAGCCGCAAAATTTAAAAACCACGTCTGAGCAAACGCAACTTCGGAAGAGGCGTTTCTAAGCAAATACCGGCGCTGCGATTTCATCGGTGCCCTCAGAATTTGATTCCGGGCACCGGTTCAAAAGATAGAAAAACCCGCTCGTCCGTTCACTGAACGTACCCGAGCCAAACTTCGGAAATTGATTTCGGGCACACCGGGCCTCGGAATCAGGTGTCGTCTGAAGCTGCGCTCTGGTAAAATTCCAAAGAAAATTAAGAAAAAAAAATTTCCTTGAAATTTGCGGGTCTTTACATTACTCCCACCTCAGGGCTTTACGTCCCCGTAAAGATACATCAAAAACTAGGGGAACAAATGGGGGTACTGAGCACGCATCTGAGCCTCCCGCTCCCAAGTGCTCTCCTGGAGGTTCCCGTGCTGCCATCTGACGCGCACAAGAGGAATCGACCGCCCACGTAGGACCCGCTCCTGTCGATCCTCGATCTCCACTGGGACCTCCGCAAAAGTCGCCCCATCGTCCACGTCCGGCTCCCCAAAGTCGATGATGTGCGTCGGGTCGTGCACGTATCTCCTCAGCTGAGACACGTGGAAGACGTCGTGCACCCGGTGCAACTGAGGTGGTAGAGCCAGGCGATAAGCCACCTCTCCTATCCTGCTGAGGACCTGGAAAGGCCCGATGAAGCGTGGAGACAACTTGCCGCCTCGGCCAAATCTCCGTAAACCACGTCGAGGTGAGACACGCAAAAAGACGTGGTCGCCATCCTCGAACTCTAGTGGCCTCCGCCTCCTGTCAGCATATGACTTCTGCCGGCTCTGAGCTGTCCTCATCCTCTCCTGGATGATCTGGACCTTCTCTGTCGTGGCTCGGACCATCTCTGGTCCCACGAGTGCTGACTCCCCAGGGTCTGTCCAGCACAACGGTGATCTGCAGGGTCTGCCGTACAACGCCTCGTATGGTGCCATCCCGATGGTGGAGTGGTAACTGTTGTTGTACGCGAACTCCACCAAGGGTAGGTGGTCCTCCCAGCTGCGACCAAAGTCGAGGACACATGCACGGAGCATGTCCTCGAGTGTCTGTATGGTCCTCTCCGTCTGACCATCCGTCTGAGGGTGGAAGGTTGTGCTCAGATGGAGCCGCGTCCCGAACGCCTCCTGCAATCCCTTCCAGAGCCGGGAAGTGAAACGAGCATCTCGATCGGAGACGATAGATGATGGCACACCGTGAAGCCGTACGATCTCCTGGACGTAAAGACGTCCCAAGCTCTCCACTGAGCCCTGCTCTCTGATGGGTAAGAAGTGTGCCGACTTGGTGAGTCGGTCGACGATCACCCAAATGGAGTCGTGACCTCTGGAAGTACGTGGAAGTCCAGTCACGAAGTCCATAGATATGCTATCCCACTTCCACTCCGGGACCTCCAAGGGCTGTACCAAACCTGCTGGTACCTGATGCTCTGCCTTCACCTGCTGGCAGGTGAGGCATCGTGAAACGAACTCTGCCACAGCTTTCTTCATGCCCGGCCACCAGTGCTGTCGTCTGAGATCCTGGTACATTTTCGCCACTCCGGGATGTACCGCCAAGGGAGAAGTGTGAAACTCTCTCAGCACCTCCTCTCGTAAAGAAACTGGTACGAAGGTACGCCCCCTGAAAAGGATGTCGTGCTCTGCTCCAAGGGAGAAACCATCAGGCGCCTGACCTGAGGATATCAGTGCACGCCGGGTCTCACAGTCAGCGTCCTCACGCTGAGCCTCTCTGACCCGCTGTAGAAGTGGAGGAGAGACTGTGAGAGACTGAAGAAAGGCTGCTCCGTCTCTATCCACGAAGGATATCTGCAAGGAGGCTAGCTGCTCTGTCGCCTCCTCAAGCAGCTGAATGCCCGTCCTCCTGCTGAGGGCATCGGCTACCACGTTCCCCTTCCCAGGAGTATAGACTATCTCAAAGTCATAGTCCTGGAGGAACTCAAGCCATCTCCGCTGTCTCAGGTTCAGGTCCTTCTGAGAGAAGATATACCTGAGACTCTGGTGGTCAGAAAAGACTGTGAAGCGCTCGCCCATCAGATAGTGCCGCCAAGTCTTCAGAGCGAAGACCACTGCTGCTAACTCCAGGTCATGGGTGGCGTAGTTCTGCTCATGCGGCATCAACTGACGTGATCCGTAGGCGATCACGGCCCGCTCCTGCATCAGGACGCACCCGAGTCCAGTCCTTGACGCATCGCAGTAAACTACGTATCCAACTCCCTCCTCAGGCAACCTCAAGATAGGTGCGTTGGTCAACCTCTGCCTCAGCTCCTGGAAGCTCTGCTGACATCTGTCTGACCACACGAAGGGTTTCCCCTTCTTCGTCAACGCTGAGAGTGGTGCCGCAACTCTGGAGAAGTCTGGCACGAATCTCCGATAGTATCCGGCTAGGCCCAAGAAGCTCCGCACCTCTGTCACGCTCTTGGGTGGCTCCCAAGCTAGCACTGCCTCGATCTTCGCGGGATCCACTGCAACTCCCGCCTCAGAGATGACGTGTCCCAAGAAATGGACCTCACGTAACCAGAACTGGCATTTTGAGAGCTTTCCATAAAGCTGGTGCTCTCGGAGCGTGTCTAGCACAACTCGCAGGTGGTAGGCATGCTCCTCCTCAGTCGTCGAGTATACCAAAATGTCGTCAATGAAGACCACGACAAAACGGTCGAGGTATGGCTGGAAGATCCTGTTCATGAGGCTCATGAACACTGCTGGAGCATTGGTTACGCCGAACGACATAACCAAGAACTCATAATGGCCATACCGACACCTGAAGGCCGTCTTCTGCACATCCTCGTCTCGAACTCTGAGCTGATGATAGCCTGACCGGAGGTCTATCTTTGAGAACCACCGCGCTCCCTTGAGCTGATCGAAGAGGTCATCAATCCGTGGCAGCAGATACTTGTTCCTCACTGTCACCTGGTTCAGGCGACGATAGTCGACACACAGTCGCAAGCTCCCGTCCGCCTTCTTGGCGAACAAAATCGGGGAAGCCCAGGGTGAAACACTGGGTCGGATAAACCCCTTGCTCTGCAAGTCCTCCAACTGTACCCGCAGCTCCCGAAGCTCGGCGGGGGCCATCCGATATGCTGGAGTAGATATCGGGGCTGTCCAGGGGTACAAGTCGATGTAAAAGTCTACCTCTCTACGAGGAGGTAGCCCTGGAACGTCGTCGGGAAAGACGTCTACGTACTGGTCCACCACTGCAGGAAAAGCTGGACTCCGCACGTCCACTGCTCCTAGGATGAGGCTAGCCAACTGATGAGAGATGGGCTGCACTCTCCTCCGCGGAAGTCCATCCTGTGCTGCAAAGGTTCCCTTCTCGCCGGTGAAGGTAAACCTGCTCCCGTCGGTGCGAACACATCGCACCTTGCGCCTAAAACAGTCGATCTGGGCATGAACCGTGGATAGCCAATCCATGCCCAAGATGACGTCGTAAGGCCTCGACGCCGCTACAAGGAGATCCCAGCCGAAGCTCTCGCCTCCTAGAGTAAGCTCACACTGCCGACACCAGTGCGTAATCGTCGAGTCTGCTCCCGTAGGAGTCTCTAGCCGTAAGGATCGAGCCAACGGCTCAGTCGGAATCTCCGAGCTCCGAACAAGGGCAGAGGCTATGAAAGAGTGACTCGCTCCTGTGTCTATAAGTACTGCAGCAAGGGTGGAATAGACACAGATCGTACCTCGAATCATCTCTGGCAAGTCGGGGTCGTAGGCCTCCACTGCCTGGAGCTGGGCCTGTCCCTGCCCGCCAGCTCCATGTGGTCGAGGTGGCCCTCCTGGTGGTGGTGGGGGTAGAGCCTGGAAGCGTCGCCCACCACCCGCTGCTCGGCCAGCTCCTCTGCCTCGTCCGCCTCCTCCCTGCGGACCGCCACGGTCGACCCTCTGCCTCTGCCTGGGTGGCCCCTCCACCGTCTGCTGCTCCTCTGGTCGGCGAGTCGGGCAATCACGAGCCATGTGACCCTTCCCGCCGCAAGAGTAGCACAACCTGCCTCTCGGAAGGCTGGCACTCCGCTGTGTGCCCCGCACTGCTGAGCCGGTGTCCTGAGGCCGTCTGCGTGGGGGTCTGGTCTGCCTGGACCCGAGAGTCATCCGTCGGCTACCTGCTGCCGAAGACTCAGCTACCTGCCGCCCTGCGCTAGGTCTCGCCGCTGAAGAAGGCTCTGCCAGGAAGCTCTCGATCAGGAGGGCTCGCTCCAGCACTCCCGCCTGGGTCGGAATGCTGAGGGAGATCAGTGACGCCCGAATCTCCTGTCGCAAGCCCTGCTCGAAGGTCCGGGCCCGGAAGAAGGGGTCCCGTACCATGTCGGTCGAGTAGCGAGATATGTCCGTGAACCTCGCCGCGTACTGAGCGACCGTCATGCTGCCCTGGCGCAGCTGGAGAAGCTCCTGGATGCGCACCGCTCGGAGGGTGGCCGGGACGAACTCAGAGCGGAAGAGGCTCTCGAAGTCCGCCCAGAGCAGGGATGCCTCATCGTGAACCTGGAGCATCAGGCTCCACCATCGTCCTGCCGCCGCCTGCAGGAGGCTCGCTGCGAGAATCACCATGAGATCCGCTGGTGTCCTCACTAGCCTAAAGGTCCGCACCACCGCCTCTAGCCAGTCCTCGGCGGCCTGGGGGTCCGCCTCACCGCGAAACCTGGGCGGTCGCTGGCCCTGAAACTCGTGCAGTGCCCTGAGGCGACGTGCATCGTCAGCGTCTGGTACTGGCAGCATCGGTGGCTCGGCGGGTAAAGCTACCGCCGGTGCCACTGCTGGCAAAGGGCCCTGCACCGAGGCCTCGTCGCTCGGTGGGCTGCCGTCGCGCCCTACACTCGGAACCCTAGCTGGCTGTCGTCGCGGGGCCATCCTGAAAAGGAGAACAAGAGCACCACAGTCAGAACAGTATACCTGGTGAGCTGGCACAAGTAATCACAAGGAAAACTTGAGACTTTCACAAAGCAGATCAGTATACCCGGTGAGCTGACACAAGTAATCACAAAGAAAACTCGAGACACACACGAAATCAATGTTTTCATGCATTAAGTCAGAAATCAGGAGTCAGGGTCCTGGTGTACGGATACGTCGGCCGCCGCACCAACACTGGGCTCCCTGAACTGATAACCACACTCAATACACTAAACACTATTGCTTCACATAGAAAGAAAGGACGATCAGAGTCTGCGGTAGAACCGACCACCTCTGATACCAATTTGTCACGACCCATCCTCGGGGCCCGTGCCGTGACTACCCCAAGCCCGCCTTCCATAGGCCAGGGGCTGGCGACTAGCACCAAGGTGTAAAATCCCAGTAAACAGGGAAGGCATTGCCTTTATAAGTAACAACCACACAGAGTCAGCAAGCGGAAAGTAAAGTGCAGAAAAGTAAAGGGGCCGGAAATACAAGCCCAACTGTAAAGTACAACTGAAAAGTAAAGTACATCAACTGAAGAAAAGACGGCGGCCTCGTGTCGTCCACTGGCAATCCCACCTGAAGGGTGGGTACAGATAGCCTCCAGGCTCCTCGGGTCCCACGTCCGCTCCGAGCACGTCCCGCCCAGTGGTCCACCTCCAGGTACCGTCCTGCTCCACGCCCCAACCGTGATCAGCGCTGTCCGTCGTCTGCAACCAACAAAACAAGGTGCGGGCATAGCCCGTGCAGGGGTGAGTACAAGCTACTCAGTAAGGACCCCGAGACCCCCGAAGGTCTCCCGAAATCCACAAAGGATATAGCACAAAAGAAAGATGCAATCACGAAGTAACATCTGACTCGACTTAGGTATATGCCCATACATATACCTAAGTCCCCAATTCTAGCTCTGCTCACGAGCTCAAGAACAACTCAATCCACAAAGGAAAGCAAGACTCAAATCCACAAGGAGAGTAAACAGTAAAATCCACATAGGATAGTTCAACACAATCCACAAAGGAGAGTAACATACGATTCAGCTCAACCAGGTATACTTTTTCAGATGACGTCAAAGATGATCACTGATCCATCTAAGTCGTCGGACCCACAAAGGATCGATAGGTACTAACCCCCGCAGAAGACCCACACAGGATCGGGCTCACACAGAACCTGTAGGCAGTGGCTCACACAGAACCGGTAGTAAGGACCCACATAGGATCGGGCTCACACAGAACCTGTAGCACTGATCCACGTAGGATCGCTGAGTGCAGTAGTCGACGCAGTCCACTGAGGATCTCTGCACAGTCGTCGCCGCAGTCCACGAAGGATCTCTGCTCTGCCGTCGTCGCAGTCCACGAAGGATCTCTGCTCTGTCGTCGTCGCAGTCCACGAAGGATCTCTGCTCTGTCGTCGAAGTCACAGCCAGCGCTAGGGTTCCCGCACAAAGCGAGCTCGTTTAGGAGGGTCCTCTCCACGAGCCGAGAGGCTGATACATCAACTGACACGTAGTCCGAAGTTGATGTATCCAAAAGTTCCGTATCGACAACAGGATCTCAACGCGACAGACGGCGCGTCAAACGGACGCCCGGTCTGAGAGTTATTGGCATTTTCGTCCCAGGGGCCCGGTTGGTTTTTAGGGCAAAACCAACCCGACCGTACTCCGCCTGTATCCGATCCTCGGGCGGAGCATGCCAAAAGTTCCGTCTCACTTAGAGGAAACTACCACAGCTGACGGTACGTCGATCAGACGTCCGTAGCTCAAGTTATGAGCATTTCCGCTCCGAGGGCCCGGTTGGTTTCGTGTACGAACCAACCCGGCCGAACCCAAAGTCTTCCGAAACCTTGAGTATAATATACCTAAACGACCGTCTTGATCCAAGGATCGCGTAGCCGCTGACGGTTCGTCAATCGGAGGTCCCAGGCCCAAGATATGGGCGAAAGACCGAAGAGGGCCCGAAAACGGGGGTTCTGGGCCCGGGGCGACCCGGCCCGAACCCCCCCTGGGGTCGGCCCGAACCGGGCCAGCTCGAACCGGCCCGAACCGGCTCGGCCGGGTCCGGTTCGGCCTGGGCGCGGCCCGGCCGACCGGACCGGCCGGCTCGGCTTCGGCCGAGCGGCCGAACAGGCCGCCGCCGCGGGTTTGACCCGCGACATTTGAAGAAACGCGGCCCCCGCGGGGGGCCGCCTGTCACGCGGACGCGGCCGGGCCGCCGCGTCCGTTCCCGGTTCCGCGCGGCCGCGGAACCGGCCGCCACCGCCACCGCGGCTTCAGCCGCGGCGGACTTCCTCTACGGCGGCGCGCCGGGCGCCGCCGCCACCGGTCGCCGGCGCCGCCGCGCCGCCGACCCGCGCCGCCGCCGCCTTCCGCGGGCCGCCGGAGATGCTCCGGTGGCCCGTTTTGCCTCTCGTCTGCGCCGATGCCTCTCCCGGATGCCGACCTTCACTGCGGAATCAACGGATCGCCCCTGCCGCGCGGTTTGTCGTCGTCCGTCATATCCGCACAACAAAAGAGATCGGCGGAGGGTTGTCGGGTCTTGTTCGTTAGACCCGCACCCTCCGCGTTAGCCATAATCAACGGGAGAAAAGAAAAAGATGATCAACACATGATCCACCAATTTTATTTAAAGATAAAATTGTTCGTTTGAAACCGACTTTTTAAATTTTCAAGAACGTTCACGAGAAAATTTAAAAGGGGTAACTTTTCCAAAATAAATCCCTACCTCGAAGTCGTCGTCGGACGAGAGGTCGTCGCGGATTCGCTCGTCGCGGAAGAAGGAGATCGTCGCGTCGTCGCGGTATCCGGCGTCGCGTCGCCAATCTCCGGATCAAGAACAAACAGATTTAATTAATTAAATCCGTTGTTATTGAAATTAAGAAGGGAGAATTTAGAAGTTTCGATTCTCACCTTTAACCGCCGATCGCAGGTTCGCCGCGGAAGAAGAGGCACCGAAGAAGAAGAAGAAGAAGGTCGCGGAAAAGCTGTTGACGTCGCGGATCGTGCGTCGCCGGATTCTGGTTCCGGCGTTCTTCGCGTTCTTCGCGTTCTTCGCGTTCTTCGCGTTCTTCGCGTTCTTCGCGGAGAGGGTGGAGGCTCAGAGGAATTGCACAACGATAGCAATCCTCCAAAATAGACAAGTTTGTCTATTTTATTATTTTGCCAACAAACGTAAAACACATAAGTAACGACCCAATTAATTCACGAAGAAACAGTCCATTTAATTCACGAAATAAACCGCCCAATTAAATGGTCTGTTATGAATTAAAGAAAACGCGTCGGTTGACTTTTCAGTTACTTTGACGGGTTTTCGCGGGTGCGTTACTTAGCGAAAGAAACGGCGGGGCTCGTGCGGGTCCCACCGCACAAATATCCTACCAAGGGGTAGGATATTTCTGGATAGCATCCTATCCAGTTCAACTCAGTTCAAGCCGCCTTTAAGTGACTTTAAGTGGCTTCCAAGCAGTTTAAGTGAAATAAAATAAAGTTGTCGCACAAACTTTATTTTATTTCTGACTTAAAGCCGCAAAATTTAAAAACCACGTCTGAGCAAACGCAACTCCGGAAGAGGCGTTTCTAAGAAAATACCGGCGCTGCGATTTCATCGGTGCCCTCAGAATTTGATTCCGGGCACCGGTTCAAAAGATAGAAAAACCCGCTCGTCCGTTCACTGAACGTACCCGAGCCAAACTTCGGAAATTGATTCCGGGCACACCGGGCCTCGGAATCAGGTGCCGTCTGAAGCTGCGCTCTTGTAAAATTCCAAAGAAAATTAAGAAAAAAAAATTTCCTTGAAATTTGCGGGTCTTTACAGGTTAGAACAAAAAATAATTAAATTGGGGAAACCCCATTACGAGAATCCATGGAATTTTTAGTATTATTATTGTTATCTAATATTCGACCAATGGATGAATATGGAGGTTTAATTGGAATGTTGGGTTTTATGCAGCATATATATCTTATGTTGCAAGGTGTTAGGGATGAGAAAAAGGATATGCTAATATTTTCTAGGTGGTGGTGAGTTTTTTCCCCACAAATGTCCATGAGATGGTATGAAAATGAAAAAAAATTATAGTATAGTAATATATGCAATTTCATGATGCACTATGTCCAGGCATTTCCAATTCTATAATACAACATATCAATTATTTAGTAGCACAATTCATATATGGTCCAAAAGATTATGATGATATCCACTATACTCGGGGATGTGTTCTACCATGTATTTAATGACAATATGTCGATAGATATACATAGATTCCATAGAGGGTTTTTTTCTTACAAATATTCCACCATTTTATGATTCCTTCATTACTAGTTTTATATCCCTATGTAGTTGAAATGTTCATGGTTTAAATGCTTCTTCAAAATTGTTACTGGTTTTGGAATATTCCAAAGTTGGTTACATCATTTTGTGTTTAATAATTTGTCTACTATAATTATATTTAACATAGTTTGGTATATTGATGATATTTTCATTGTACTTAGTGATGATACAATGATTACCTGACTTAATTACATTACACATCATGGAATTTAAATGATGATTTTAGATTCAATTAGATTAGGATATATTTATTTCATAGGGAATATAAATTAGTAATCTACAATAAAAAACAAGCTGGTGTATTTGTTATAAGAATCCATTGATGTTCACATGAATTTTTTCTCTGAACTCAACTTACCTATGGTAGCACTGAATTCCCAAGTGCATGTTGATTCTAAACCAATGATTATTTGAAAGGATGGAATTAGGAAGGAGGGACAAATATCGGTTGTGACTCTATTAAATAACCAACCTATCCATCACATTGAGATGATGCAAGAAAAATGTTATAGGAAACATCATTTTCAATGTAGCACTGCATTTTGCTTCAGTTCAAGATTGGTTTTCGCAGGAAAATCCAACAAGATCTAGATAGGACCTTTTGAATGGTTTGAACAACCTGAACATGTTATCCTAGGGAGGTGAATTATATGTGGTTCCTTCTTCTAAAATTTATAAGAATAGTTCATTTATAGATATTCCAGAGAGACCTACACCTATTGAGTATAAATTCAAACCATTGAGTTGTGTTTCTTGGTCTGATGTATCAGATGAAACACAGATGACTGATCATAATGTTGACCTCTCAAATAATGGGAATGAAGTGTAAGACATAGCTTCTGACAGAGGGGTTCATGTACTAGATAATAAATGAAAGGGGGAATAGAAAATTACTAGATGAAAAAAAATTAAAAGGCCATGCTAGAGATAACGTCCTTAAACATGGGGACATACCCATAAAATACTTATAAAAAGAGGATATTCTATTGGAATTCTCAATGCATATAAAATTACCTAATGATCAATGATCTTCAACTTTTTTTATGGAACACAACCTATGAACTTATTTATTTCAAAGCCAAAGCTTATTTTAATTAATTGGAAGGGTTTAATGTGGAAATCCCTTGGGTATATATTTATCATGCAGTACTCTAATGAGTCCCACGTTAGTCACATATGGGTTCTTAGACATGAATCCATTCTTATAAATTCATAAAAATGTGTCCTTAGTGTGTTTCAATTCCATGAAACTTGGTAGATTATGATATATCAATATCATTCATATATTAATGGACATATTATTTCAATAGAAGTGAGTTTTGGAATGAGAATCAATTAACTGATGAAAATATGGATCACAAAAGGGATATTCATTGGGATTTCAAAAAAGTGTTGAAACCATAGAAAAAAACTGGAGATTGATTCAATTTCATTCCCTCTTCAAAATTATATTCTTGTATTAATGATTGAATTTTTTTTGAGGTCCCCCTATGCGGAGTTCATTTCACAAGGAGTAGATACAATATGTTTGGAAGACAAGAATGTAGGCCAGATAGATTCTTCGATTAAATGGATTACAAGAGTTCTAAAAATGTAGTATCAAGGTTCATGCTTCCAATGAATCACTCTTATCACCACCCTACCATTTTGGTACTCTCTACAAAAATTTAAAGGTTGAATCATATTAATTTTATTTTTTATAATAAATGACTTTTTGTTCCTAGATACAAGGAAACATTACTAGAATCATTGAATTTTGAATCCATTAGTAGCATGTTTCAATGGCTTGTTGGGAAGCACAAAAGAACCATTGTCATTTTAAAATTATGGAGTGAAAAATTATTTTCCAAGCTATTTTTGGAGATTAATGTTCTTTTAGAAGACCTTATTCCCGAAAAAAGTCATGATCTTACATCATTATGTGCCATCTTATGATGAGATATAGTGTAATAGTTGGGTTTATGATCTTCTCACTGTCATGGAACGACTGAAAAAAAATTTGAATGACAAATGGTAAAAATATGGGGAAAGTAACTACTTGTTCTTCGATATATTACAAAAATAATAGAGGGACAAAGTGAGAAATAAGTTAATCAGAGTTAATGGTAACACATATACATCAGATTCTGAAATAGCTCAAGAAACTGTAGAGAACATTAAGGTATTCTATTCTGATAATGATATAGATAATACAAAGAAAATGGATGATAATATCTATCCATTCATTGAGGAACATCATAATCACACTATTATATTTACCCCATCTAAAGTGGAACTTATGGTTTCCTTATTTTCGTACAACATGGTTAACACTCATGGCCCTGATGGATTGAACAATAAAATATTCATGTTTTACTTGAATTCTACAAGATGATATTACTCATGAAGTGATGTAATTTTTCACTCATTCCACTATGACTTATGTGGAAAATGGTAGTTTCATTCACATAATTCCCAAAAGTAGAATCTTGTTGATGTTAAAAACATTATTGAAATTTACCTTGGGAATATGTTTCCAAAACTCTCATATGATTCTTATGAATAGAATAATATCCAACATAAAAGATCATATTTCCTTGAATCAATTATTCTTTGTTACAAGAATAATCATTTATCAATTTCTACACACAACATCATTGGGTGTCACTGTTATGAGTAAAATATCTAATGATATAAATTTTTCTGTCATGATTGATATTTCCATGGCCTTTATACATTGAAATAGAGACATCTCTATATTGCACATAGAAGGTATGGATTATCATGTTCGTTAATTAATAATATTAATTCCATTCTCAACACATATAGTTTGTCCATTCTTTTCAATAGTTCAATCAAAATATATTTTCAATGCACTACAGGCATGTGTCAAGATGATCCCCTCTCGTGAATTGTTTTTTTAATATATGAATATTATTTGAGTAGATGCATTATTGACTTGGATCATCATAGTCTATATAAGAAAGTAATAGATGGTATCGATGATCATATTCCTTCACATATTTGATATAAAGATGACATCCTTTTCTTCAGATTGAATTTGAGGAAGATAATTTCTACAACGAAAGGCCTATTTTCACATTATGGGAAATTTGCTGGACATACATTAGTTGGAAAAAATTATTCTTTATTTTAGTTGATAGATTGAGATTTATTTATAAAAACAAAATAAATAATCTACATGGTGTTAATAAGTAATACCTTTCATTTATCTATCTTACCATTTCATAATTTTAAATCAAGGAGGAGAGGAATTATCATGATGGAATACAATTGGGAATTGTTAGTCAATTATCCTGGTGGAAAGGGAAATCATTGTCCCAAGTTCAAAGGGTATCTCTTGTTAAGTTTTTTATCACTTCAATGTTTGTCTACTCATTTTACCATTATTGATAACGTAGAAGACCACTAAAGGTTCTTCATGGGATGATATAAAACATCATATAAACTAGTTCAGTTCATCAAAAAAAATGATCACTATATCAGGGAAGGAGTGTATTAAAAAAATTTATTTGGGATATCTTGGATTTAATGATATAAAGATATTTAATGATGGGATGATTTGGAAGTTCCCTTGGAGCCTAATATATGGTAATATTTCTATTGATTTTTAATCAAATAAGCTCAAATTAAATCTACTAAATGGTGATGGAAATTACCTTGCATCCAATGTTTGGTCATCTATTAATAATTCATCAAGAAAATTATCATTCATTCCAAATTTATTATTATCAATGAATCCAAAAATTATTGATGGAACATTTTCTGGGTTGAAAATCAAATGAAGGACACGATGGATATTTCTTCTGAGGAATCTCATGTATAGATTAGGAATTTTAATTCTAAAATGTATT
This sequence comes from Viscum album, assembly GCA_963277665.1. Lineage (NCBI taxonomy): Eukaryota > Viridiplantae > Streptophyta > Magnoliopsida > Santalales > Viscaceae > Viscum > Viscum album. The sequence continues at coordinate 1,190,821,393 of OY728121.1, read as the reverse complement.
GAATCGATGAAATACATCATTGTCAAATAAACCAGGACATTGAAAGGTAAAAATTTATTAACATCCATACAATAATATTGAAGGAAAATTGGAACGATCACTCTAATATAATGGATTTTGAAAAGCAATAATGCAGTGGTGAAAATAGGCCACTAGCATCACTTATAATATTTAACAGTATTTTCATTCTCACGTCTATAATTATTCGATTGTAGAGGATTTGGAAATGATACATACCCAAATAGGTACAATTTAAAATGTTATGAAAACATATTTATTCACCATAATCACATTTATTCCTTGAAAAAGAATATATTAATCACTTATTATTGGTTTTTCATTTTTCTAATGCATTACAGGAGTACATTAGAATTCATTTCAGTCTGGATATTGACAATCAATGTAATTTGATGCCATCATGTAGAGAATCTTTGCTTCTACGTTTTGCACATTGATTTGTAATATTATATTGGATGTGGTCGGTTATGTTTTATAATATATAAAGAGTGTGTATAATAGAAAAAGGTTTGATTGAAAAAAACCTTCTATTCAACTGGAAATTATGGCTTTTCATAAGAGTGTGTATGTGGAATAAACAATTAAAATAAGAGGTTCTGTAACTCTAAACATGATTTGAATACTCTCCAATTACATGGTGTTTCAGGATTCCCAAAAAAGCCAATGTTGTTGAATTTATTTTTTTTATTCCTCATATTACATAATGGGTCAAAGTGAATGTTTAAGGGGATACAGTTGGAGGGATTTGGACTTTAGGTTTTGGAGGTGTCTTCCACACATCTCAATTGTTTGTTAAAGTATAGTTTTATCAGTTTACTAGAATTAGAATGTAATACAAATGTGAGCTACATTATATGGTGTATGAAATAGTGTATTTTGTCCAATATAACTTGAAATACCTATGGATTGAATCTGATTCTGATATTTTGGGGATGAACCTGAATGAACGAACATGGGATGTGTCTTGTAGAATCTTACTCATCTATATTGAATGTATCAATAAGAACATTCTCCTTATTTTCCAAATATCTCATGTGTATAGGGAGGCAAATCAAGTGGACTATGTGCTTTCAAAAGAGGGCAGTTATTGTTACAGATATGATGGGTTTGTTCATGACCCTTGATTACTATGAGTAAATAGTGGATGTCGATATGCGAGGTGTGGTTTATTAATGATTATTTAATAATCCATTGTAACATGAACTCTTCATATCTCATTTTTATATAATCTTCACTTAGGACCGGTTCACACATGATCCTGATATTTTTCAATTTTTTATCTAATGGATAGTTAAAGTAACACATTCATTCCATGTGACTGTTGAAATTATTTGGTAACTAAAAATACTATAGGATATCAATTATATATATGGAATACAAAATAATGTTGGGGTAAAAATCATGTGAAATTAAAAAATTTAACAAATAACGTCTTTTATGACTATAACAAACACTTTGTTGTTGACTCTCATTTAATTTGTGAAATAATGAGAAGACAATGATCACAATCAGTCAGGTTTGAAATACAAATAAACTTGAAAACATCATAAAAATGTAATTTTTATAATATTTGTTAAATTTTTATTTACCATATAATGAATAATAAATATCCATTTCCCATTGTGAAGGGTAATGTTGGATATATTTTTGTTCAAATATATTTATCTTATTACTGATCATTTTGAATTTGGAATTTTCAATTCCTTCTTTTTTCACTCATATATTATATTTTATTTGACATATAGAAAATGGCGTTCCTCCCTTTGGACACATGGATCCCATTACTAAATGTATAATTATTTATATTGTAATCAGTATTGGTTAATAACATAGACGTGGGAAACTTTTAGTCATCAAAACTTCATATGAATAAATATGATAAACCATTGTTTTATATTATTTTTTTTATCTTCATGTATTGATGAAATAATATTTTCGTTTATTTAATGATGACTTAATTATTATTTAATTACAATATTGTTTATAAATGAATATGTTAACATAGAAATTAATTTTTTTTTATTTTCTCATCCCTTATGTTTTAAAAATTAATTTATTTCCCCTTCAATTTGAATAATTTGAATAATATTTAAAAATCATTATTTTTGTGTTTGATAACAACATCACTGAAAAAATATGATCAAATAAGAATGATTATTGTAATGGGGAACTATATTTACTTTTAATAAAGAATAAAAAAGTATAATCCTAGTTGGAAGCTAATTCTACAAAGGTAATGTAGATGTATATTTTAAAGGAATTTCATTGAAGTATATTTGGATAATTAATCATTAAAATTCACAATGTTATTTCATAGTAATTAATATAATTTGTTAGTCATGATTACTGAATTTATTCCTAATATATTATTTTTTCCATTGGGGTTTTAAATATTTTGGAATTCATATTAATGAAATCTCAGGGAAATAGAATATTTCAAACATCTGAACCATTACATTCAAACATGTCCTTATTTTAATCAGACATACACAACTGCTAAAATGTACACCATTTTGAATTCATCACCTAATAATTTAAAAAAATTATCATTTTAAATGTATGATCATTTTTTGTATTTTTTTATTGTTTTGATTTGTAGCATCCCATTTTAATTTTCTTGTATTAACATCTAAAAATATATCTATATATTTCACAATTACTAACTTTAATTATTAAATTGAATTTAAATTTATCTTTTTTTGTTCCCATGTAGTTTATGTTATGTCATAATTTCGTTAATTTAAATATAATGAAAAACATTACCATTGAACTCTGCTAATCCAATAATGAAATTAAATCACAATAAAAAAATTTTAAATCCATAATAGACTTTTTGTTTTAATCATAGATGAATTGAAATCTAGACATGGATAGGGCTATAAAAAAGGATTTGATATCTATGGAATTTAAAATTTTTGTTGAAATTATTAAAAAATCTAATAGATCTAAATGTTTTAAAAAAATGTAATACAATGACACCTTCAAAGGTATTTTATATTTTCTTTGTAGCGTTATACCTGAATGTTCCCATTTTTTGGAATTAGAAAAAAATAGATATTAATAGAAAAAATAGATATTAATAGAAAAAATATGACCATAGATCATTTAATTTGTAGGAGATATAATATTTGAACCTCCATTTAACAACAAGGTTTGTCTATTTCCATTAGATTTATTGGTTTAACTAGAATTCAATAAAAGTCATTTAATTGAAAATGATTTCATGTGAAATTGCATTATTATTATAGAGGATTCTATAATTAACAAATTTTAGTGATATATTAACACTATTTCATGTACAGACTTAAATAAATGATTATATTAGATAAAAATAATAATTTTACATTACATAATATTATATATTACATATGATTTCTATTCATTAATATTATCTTCCCAAATGTTGAATTTTAAAATAATTTGAATTGTTTAATATTTTCATTATTTTTTTTAGTATGAAATGATTGAAAACATAGAAATTATTTTAGAGTGAATGTATAGAATGTGGAAATTTACATAGATGGACACCACATTTCATTTTACAAATCTCTTGGTTCACTACTAGAGACAACACATTCTTGTTGAAATAAATTTTAATTGAGGATCAATATTTTTTGTTTCATACTACTACTGTTAAATTATATGATCCACTAGTTTTATGCTAATAAATGTCATATATTATCAGAATTACCATTTATATTATTTAGCTAAAATTTCACAATTTTTTAACTAATACAATTATATGAAAATTAAAAAAGGGTTTCAACTGTCAAAATGAAATAATAGTGATTCACATACATAATTATATAAGAATGAATTTTTTTACTAGGTCCCAATTCCTATATCTATAACATAAATATACCAGTTGAGTAGCATAAACAAGCCATATTTTAAGAGTAGTATTTTTATTGAAATACATGTCTACATATTATAACCCAAATCAATCAAATTTTTGAAATGTTTATGATTATGGTGGGTTTGGTACACACACAAAATAATGATTTTTTTACAATATATTTCTAAACTATAGTTTTTCCCACTTCTAGTTCTTCATTATATGAAATTTTACCCTATAATAATTTAGTTTATTATTGTATATTTTTGGTATAAATTTCATCACACATTGACCAATTGGTAAAATAATTTTTATGAATTTTTTCTGAACAACAATTCTTCATGAATTCTAGGCATAATACTATCCGATAGACATCGAGATATGTATTTCCTTCTATAATAAATATTTAAATAACTTGAATTATTAATTTTTAATGAAAATTATTAATCATTGTGGAAAGATTCATGTTATGATGATCCACTAAAAAGTATTACTCTTTTTTTATAATAGTCACCAAGTTTATGTAACTTATTTTACTATACAAGTTTCATTTTTTAACAATGGTTATGGTTAAAATTATGTATTTTATGTATATAATCTCATCCATTTGGGTTATTAGGTTCAGATATTTTAATTACCCTGAAATCATTAGAAAATTACTATAATCAATTTGATATACTCTATATCATAACATGGTTTCTAAATCTAATAGGTAAATATACTAAGAAATTTTAATCATTATCTACCACACACAATGATAATGATGGAATATTATTTAAAAGGGTTCTTAAACTATACAAACTTTCATGATTATTTCATTGAGATAAATTCAGTTTTATATTATGTTAATCTTCTTATGGAGTTTTTTTACCATATGTGAATAGCATCATCAGTAATTAATTATTAATTTTAATCAAGGTCTTAGTTTTTTTATTTCACTTTTTTTGGAATTATGTAAAAATAGTTCCTCTTGTTTGATAAATCTCTGTAATTTTAATTTACATTTAATTAGGTTTTTAAATTAATGTTCACAATTGTTGTAAAAAATGTTATCCACATATTTTAATAGGAAATACATTATTTTATTATTATTTTTCATTATTTTTTTATATTTAATTTTAGATGAGTGAAGACTATTTTAGAAAACCTATTTGTATTTCAATGGTTGTCATATAATATTGTTTTTGTAATCATTTCTTGTTGTGTGTTCCATGTTAAATTTTAGGATTAATGTATATGTAGGAGGACATGCATCATCAAATTTCTATGTCAAATATTTCCATGTCTCATGAGAGGGTGACCATTGTATGGGGTTTTTCATGGAAAATTCATTATTACAAACACTTCTACTGGTCATCACAAATTAAGAGGGATAAAAAAATAGATAACATGTTTGGATATATTTAATACTCCATTAGACCATTTCGTCATACAATAATTGATAATAACGGTTTATATAATCAAAATTTTATAACATATTTTAATTATAGATTTTATATTGAGTTTTATTTTTTTGTGGATTTATATTATTTTAATAATTTTTTGGCAGTCGTTTTGGAGAATTATATTTATATATAATAATTTTAATTTTTTTATGATAAATAATTTTATTATTTTTTAAAATTGAAATCATTTTAAAACATGGGACAATGCATGTGATTTTTTAATATGAATTATTATGAAAATATGCCATTTTTATGGAGTGAAAAAATATTGGAATCATAGTACAAATATATGGATTTATTAGATTAAAATTATATAGTCATTTGTTTTCACTCTAGATCGACAACTAGTTTTAATTTATTTATAATAAAGCATTTTATAACAGTTATTATTAATTTAATATACTAACAATTTATTATAGTTGAATAATATATAATTTTTATAATTATTGATATAAAATTTTAGAAAATAAATACACTCTTTTAATCTAATATAGAGAATGTGATGTTTTAATATTCTATTAACGACTAACCCTCAATTAAACCAATTTTATAATTATGTAATAAAAATTATAAATTTAACATTATTCATTTGATAACATCTTCCACTCACTCATCCTTCCAATTACCTATTTCATGCCACATGTCACATGTTTCTTCATCGCATAAGCATCACACAACTCATTCCCCATTTGTCTCACCCATCCCCATGCCTCCCAAAAAGAAATCACTCATTCATTACTCATATTCCCTCACCATACAACTCCTAGTATGCTATCTCTATATCATGTGCTTCACTCCTATATATCATATTCCCACTTCCAACAAACCATAACTACATTGTGGTGTCTATCCCACTTATCTCACATCACCTAGAAAAAAATTCATCACTATAGTGATCCTTACCCCACTCCTTCATCTAGAAAGAAAGACTCATGTGGTTTCATCCTCATAGCAAGATTCCATGATATTATTTCATTACAATGTTTTTTAACATTTAAAAATGAAATATTATTTCCATGAATCTTTTGGCATATCTAGTGTTTTGATCTCAATTCTATGTAAGACACGTTACAAAATCAAATGTTTTTTATTTTTATAAATTATATTTATTTCGATATATTTATTTTATATTCATTAAAAATAGTGTTTTATGTTATATGACTTTTTCATGCATTCAAAATAACATATTGAGACAGAAATATTTTTCAGAAAATGTATCAATGGTAAAGGTGTTATTTTTTAGTGTAATAAATATTGTATTTGATATTTATAATGGATAGTGGATATAGAATATGAATTAGATGTAAATAATCTATCCATTAATTTTAAAAAACTGATGGTATAATATATCTATCCATTAGATAAAAAGTGAAACCATAAATGAAGAAGGATCTATAACATTACATTAATTGGTAAACAAAAACCAAAATTTTTTAATATTAATTGAATAAGGTTTTTGAGGACTCAATTATCCTTTATGAGTGTATATTTACACAGATCATAGTTTCATGAATGGTTTGGCTTCTAATGGAGTGAGTATCCATATTATTATTTTTTATTTAAATTTCATAAAAAATATTTATTTTATATATTTTTTTTAATTATATTTCCTATTATTATGTGAACATCACGGGGAATAAAACCATAAAAATAGGTTAAAGGATCATTTTAATAGTTGGATGGCATAATGATGAATAACAAGTCAATTTAGAGATCTTCTAAAATACGTGTAGTATAATCTAGAGTAATGATTGATATGGGGAATTAGTAATGTGTTCTTATAAAATTCCTTGTTTCAAAAAAAATATTATTATGAGAGTAGTAGGGGTTAGTAATTGAAAATTTAGAATTATTTTATTTTATTTTAACACTATATATTAAACATGTATTTACATTGAGAATTATATCTATGATGTTGAGGATGATGACAAAAAATATCATGAAAGATCAAGTATCTAATTTTTACTTGGTTAACAATTGTATTTAAAAATTTAAATGGGCATAAGAGATGACATGAAATGTTAATATTTTATAATGATTTTAATTTTTAAATTACCATTCATACCATCATTAATTTATATTTAACAAATCATTAGGATAATATTATTCATTAATTTTTTAAATTATGTTTGATGTTCTATTATTGATGCTCTAGATCTTGATGATCATAGCCTAAAACCCTCTATCATTCCACTTTTTATATAAAATATTCTAAAATATTATGAGCCCAAATTCATGAATGCTATGTTTATTCACTTATTTTTACGAAATAATGACTATTTTTGTTTTAAAATGTTTAGATATTGTTATCTGCAACAAAAATATTTTGATTCTATTTTCTGTCTGTTTATTTTAAATAATGGTAGCTCCAAATATTCACTAATAACTCTTCTAACACACATCCATTTGTTTTTAAATAATAATTTTTTGTTTCTAATTCTCCCCATAAAGAACCTATTTGGATTTTTTTGGTTAACCACTATTGCAGAAATAAGCACAATTATCTGCCACGAATATCTTTTTGAAATGAATAATTCTTAGAAACATCAAACATTATACGTATCATCATATCCTAGGGTAAAGGAAACATAAAAGCGATTAGTTCAGATTCATAGTATGGGTAAAAAAGTAAAACAATTAAATATAAACAAGACAATAAGTTTATAAGAATGAGATCATAATATTAAAATATAAAAAACATGAATCCTGTTATAATAATTGGCAGTTCATAGGACATGAATCATAAGGAAACAGTAACCATAAGCCCAGAAATAGTAACATTGGAATAAAACATGGAATTTTGAAAACACATGAGCCTAAAATATGATTTTAATCATATCCAAGGCATGACATACAAGACAATATATGTAATATGGGTTCACGCCACATACCATCTTAGTAGACATGGTTCACTCCTATTTCCTTATTAGTTGTATTATTTCACTCCTCATACCATCATTGATTTCATGGATCACTCCCATGTCCATCTTAGTAGTGAATCTTTACTACCAATAACATATTAGTCTATCTCAAGAGATATAAATCATTACCCAATGATTTTAATTGAGATATATGTCCCACATATCTTATAATTAAATTATACATAATTTAGACACAAAATCATAATCAAACATATCATAACCCATAAAATGAAACTGGAATCCTAAAAATGTAATCATATCCTAAACTATGAAGAACATATATTTTTCATAATCATTTCATCAAAATAATAATCCTCGAAAAGAAGACATTTTCAATACTATATAACCAATGAAATACAAATAGGTGTGATTAATTTCGTTCCACCAAAACATTAATCAATAGGTGAAATAATATGTATGGATTTATTCAATAATTTCCCCATAATGGCATGATTAACATCCACAGATTTCATAATAGATGAAATGAAATTTTGAATGATCCTTTAAATCCATTTAATGACGATAATATCAATTATTATTTGAAATAAAGTCTTTTTAAATCAAGAAAGCTTTTGAAAACCATTTCCTTCTAAAATAATATGAAAAAATAAGTATTGAAGTTAACATTGCAATACTTTTTCCATGATGAATTATAAATTAAACATGAAATAGTTTTGAAAACCATTTTATATAAAAATATTTAAATGATTCATTAAAACGTTTTGAAAATGTTTATATGAAAACATATAATGAAAAAATTATTTTTTTAAAAATAATATCATTGAAAATTAAATTTATAAAAACATATTAGTAATAATTAAACTTCTAAAAATGAAATGGAGGCATAGTCAAAAAGGCAATAGATAAATACATTAATGGTGAATGTGGTAAAAACCCATTTTTTTATCGTACAAAGGATGGAAAAATTCATGGTTTGTAATGTAACAAGAAGATTACTTTAAAGAATTATTGAATGAAAAAAGGGTAAAAATTTATTTTAATTATTTTCTTATAATTTTCCAATATCATGAATAGCTGTAGGATAATAATTTTCATCAGTTTTATTGACATATATATTATAAGATATCTTCCAAGGAAGCATTAACATATAAAATGTGGAAAAACAATGAGATCATTTTAATAAGAACATTAATATTCGTAACTATGAGCTATTGTATCCTTGTAAAAAAGGAAAATAAATGAATTATATAATATAATGTGAATAATTAGATTCATGATATAACATGTTAAATGTATTTATATACACATGGAAAAGTATTTAGGTATTTATCAATCCATGGGTCTCAAAGAAGGAAAATTGTGAAATAACAATGATACTAATTTTGTATCTTTGGAAACTGAAACCCCAAGAAATGAAATTTATATAATTAATTTTTAAATACAGATAAAATTTATTTATAATAGATATATAATACATTTAATTCCATTACATACACTACACAAATGAATTGAGTGGTAAATAATTAATGTACCTCACAAAAATAAAAGTGAGATGAAATTCCCTTAACTTGTGTCATCAAACTCATCGTACACGTCCAAACCTCTTATATAATAAATTTAAATTTATTTTAAATTTAAAACATATCCAAATTATTATTTCTAATACAATATATGTTGTTATTATGTCTCTATATTAACTTCTTGTTTTCAAATTCTATGTTAATGTTTCATTTCACGTAATATAATTTTTTTTCATGTGGATTGTTTTATATATATTTGGACCTTATATTTATATCCTGATTTCCAGAATTCAATAAATATTTAAATATAATGTATATTTTTATTGTGATAATCCTTAGAATATAGAGAAATGAAATGGAAGGCACTGTTCAAGGATATTATAATCCATAGGTATGCATGAATGATATTTCAGTTTAATTATCGTGTTGAAAAGAAGAAAGTAATAGAAATATATATATATATATATATATGTAATTGTTAATGTAGCTTTATTAAATAATTAATATCATATATTTACACTAAATCTTTCCTTAATTCTATCTATGTAGTGTATCGTGAAATCAAATCATGTTGATAGGGTGGAAGTCTACGTTTCCTCAAACAAAATTATAGTATTATCAAAAATTGAATTAAAAAGGATATGTGTTTTAAAATAATTTCAAAATAAAAAGAAATTAAAAATATAATAAATAAAATATATAAATATATTTTCCTTCATAAATACCACCATGATATGTTTTAATGGAAAATCGACCAATATTCTTTTAGGAGGGTGATTGTTTTCCATACACACAATCTATTAGTTCGCTACAAATTAGATGGAAGAGTGTGTAAGTGTAGGTTAATCAAAATTCATTAAAAAATAACAGTATATAGATAATTATAGTGTTTTAATTTAACCATGTAATATGTAACACCCTAAGCATCCATGGTATGTTTCCCATTGAATAATGCAATTGCGTGCATTGTACGCAACTTCGAGATTCTAACACACCACAACTAATCAAACTAGCCCTTATGAATAGTAATACCTAATTTCTGAAATTTTATAAATTATATATCTCAAAATGGAATTCATTTTTGGATTCAGTATATCAAAATTAGCCTAGGGTGAAATTTTGGTACTTTTCGGATAAATTTCATATTTTAATGAATTGTGAAAATTACTAAATTGTAATTAAAAACAACTTTTTTAATCAAAATAATTAACTTTGATAAATTATGAATTTGAGTGGTTTTAAAGTATATTTAGAATATATTTTTACCATTTACTTATATTTTTGTCATTGGACATAATTTCACAATTAATCCAGACATAAACAAGTGACAATCTTCTGATAGTTATTATCTCTTAAAAACACGCTTTTTATTTTAACAACAGGAATTAATTTTAAATTAATTTCGGCCACTTCTGTGTTTCAAATTTGGAAAAATGGATTCAATATTTGGAATCAGGATGTTGATATTTTTTAAATAGGTAAATTTTATTTTTAGACATTTGAATAATTATTTCGGTAAATATTTTATTTACCATGGTTAAAGGGTAAATCAGGTGAATAAGGGTTAAAAAATAATATTATAATAATTCGAAATTACACTAAAACATTTCCTAAACTTATTGGTTAATACATTTCTGACCATTTTCATCTTTGGGTAGATTTTGGGACCCCATGGAGCCACTTGTAAGTGATGGGGACACTTTATTTTAATTAAGTTAAAATGAATACAAAAATGACACAAGCATATATCATTTAGTAAAACAATTTTTACATAGGGTTATATTTGTTGGATTTTCGACAATAAATATTCATTATAATGATAATGAGATTTAGAACATAATGATATTTTATTTATAATTTTTAGACATTATATAATGTATTTTATTTATGACACAATTGTGATGCAGTAATTACTAAATTAATGAAAAATAAGAATAATTGATATTATAAATACCCAAATAAATGTAATATGAGACTTTTTATAAATACAAATACTTTTCTAGGATAATATGAAATTTTATAATTTTATTAATAAACTTTTTCCGAATTAATCATTCTTTTATGTTTTTTACAAAAACCAATTATTGAATAGTGTCAAAATTGACAAAAAAATGTTTTTAAAATATATATTATATTATTAATTGATATTAAATTACTAAAAATCTAATGATCTGCCAATAGACTTATATAATGATAGGTTTATCATTAATGGACCAATTTTGGGTCTCTTTGATGTATATAGTAAGTTTATTAACCATATAATATAAAAATACAAAGAGACATTGTAAAAGTGAAACTAATTTACTAAGGTTTAATACTTAATGATAAGGTTAATATAATGACCCAAACCTGTATATATTATATTGGTTTAGGTGTATTAGACCTATACCCAACTTAAAATTTAAATAATCCACTTTTGAGCCATTAGAAACCGAATATAAATATATTATAAAAATATATTTCTATCTTTTCCAATGGTGCCCCTAACCCCTCTTATAAAAGATAACTCCCCCTTTTCATTAATTTACACCATCAAAGCCTATTGGTTTGGCCACCCCTACCCAAATACTCTCTAAAATTCCCTCACTACAGCCTAGAGTCCTCAGTTTGATCTTAAAGCCAACCTATGGAGCCCTTTTGATCAAATCAAAAGGAAGAACCCTGAAGAAGAGGTAATATTTTCACCACCCTTTTTCAAGTTCTGTTCTTCTTCCACATCTTATTTTATTGTTATTTATATTATAATAACTCCAGTATCTTCTATATACTGTGATGTTATTATAAATATGCTACAATCATATTCAGTATTCTATCCATCCTTTGAATAGCATGTCACCATACATGCGTACTTACAGCTTACCGTCTCCACGTCATGGTGTAATTGTCATTCAATAAATTATTATTTGGATGGGTATAATAATGATGTGTAATTCATGTAAAGAATAAATATAACATGATAATTATTCATTATATATTGTATACCATCCAATTATATATTAACATCAAAAGAATGATATTGTAGCTCATGCGTACGTACGGACTATCGTCTCCACGAACACGATGAGATTCATTCTCCATCATGCCCATTAAAGTATAATTCTCATTTGATGATTAAAAATAATTTTTAATTACTTGATATAATTCTGGATATGAATAAGATACAACCTATCCATAACAAAAATGGCTTACATAACAAAGAATATAAAGTAAAACGAGTAAGTTAACAACTGAAATGACGATAATACTAATATATTATTAAAAAATCAATGTTAAAAGATCATATATGATATCATATTAATGTAAATGATTCTTTTATAATTCAATAACAATTATTTCACCATTAAACATAATTTTAACCTATCTTCTACCAAGTAAAAATTACAAAGTAAGGGGTTTCTTATCTCAGTTTTAATTCCATGAGATTTCAATTGTTCACCACTTATTTATTGCATGTGGGGTGTGTACTTACCATGATTGTATTCATTGTGAAATATACTTTAATTTATGGATATTTACATCAATATTGTATTATCCTTATTTCATGGGTGCATATTTCATAAGTTACCAAATCAATAAGGTAATTTGAAATTTCAATTCCCACTTATTCGGCTTTACGTATACTTCATTGATTATTTTACCCCAAGATTATTTGTGGAATCACTAATAATTTGATTATGTCATAATTTCCACTCCCCTTTCTTTGGATATACTTTTTATACATAGAATAACTCCATTTATAAATTTTCAAGTCATCGGTATGAACTTGATAAGAGTAATTTTTACTCAATCTTGCATGTGGTGTGTGTACTGCCCATGATTGTATTCATTGGATAAACATCCAATTCATTGGTGTTACTTTTACAAGAATATGTGTGAATGTCATTTGATTGTTTTACACTGAATATCCTTTCATATTTAGTGTATTTATATTTGTAACACATAACAATATCGTTGATTTATCCTTAACCTAAGGATACGACCTTTATGAGAGATTTCATCTCAATTTAAATCCCATTGAGACTTCTTTGTTGTTATACACCAAATCAATTTGATGTGGTGTATATAATCTACTTTGAAATATTATATCATTAATCCCTTTATTATCATGATAATACAATGTTTTTATTACCTCAATTATTTTTATTTTTGAGACTCTCTTTTGGTATGAAACTCTAACTAAAATTCCATTTTTAAATGTTTGAAAGACGTATTCTTCTAAATCTTTCTCATTAATGTCCATGATTTAAAAAATGGTTTAAAGGATAAATTTATATGGAAATTAAATTTTTATAAAAATAATACTCCTTTTAAAAGTTTCAAAGTGGTATGGGACACTTTGATTAAAAAATCTATTTGTAAACAGCTTCTTGACAAATATTGTGACTTTTATATTATTTCAAGAAAAAGGGGGATATTTCTCTCAAATAGGTTTGATGATTATTTTCATCTATATCAATATCTTTTATTATTCTCATTTGAGGTTAATATAATACTATACAATCTACCATATTGTATTGAATGAGTTATGTTTGACTATGGATGTGCTATTTTTATACCATTCATGGTTTGTGGTTAAGGTATTGATATTTCGTATGCTAGTTTTAATACGAATGTTTATGTTATATTTAAAACTTTTCATATGAGGAATGCATTGGACTTAGTAAGTGATGGGTGGAGCCCGCTATAGCTCCTCGATGCATCGGTAGGTCTCACGAGACAAAATAGGGTCTTCGCACAAGGTCTTGACAAAATCTTATTTGTAGTCTTGTCACGAGGCCTTGCCTATGTGGTTTTGATTGTCTGGAATTATGCCTTCCATCATTATGAAAGTGGTTATTGATATTTCATGTGATTTTTAGACTAGCATAATAACCATGTGAATAAGTAATTTGCATTATTTAATTTTTATTTGCCATATTATGCTGATGTTAAAGTTTAAAAGGCTTTTGTTTTAGTTAAAAATTTCTTTAGGTGTTTATGATTATCTATGAAATCTTATGATATATTGTTATCCTTACTGAGCATCTGAGCTCACCCCTTTCAATGTTTAATTTTTCCCAAGATGTGAAGATGTAATTTATGAATGACATGCAGGGATAGTATGAGGGGATATGAAGACAGGATGTTGTTGTAGTTTTTTTACCTTATAATGTAATGTAAGACTTATGAATATATCTAGTGTTTATAGGACTACTAAACTAATCTGTCTTTCGAGACATGATCCTTTGTGTTAATGCCAATGTTATTTAATAATATACCGACTTTGGGTATCAAGTGTCGGGGCGTTATAGATGGTATCAGAGGATGTTTAGTACAAACCTTGAAATCTAGATTTAGATAAACTCTGATTAGAGCCCATAGACCTAAGAAGAACTTTGATGATTAGTATAGAATAACATCCTGGAATTTTCGTGTTGTAGAGATTTTGTGAGTTTTTTGAGCAATACATCCCTGTCTGGATACGATTAGGTAGAGCAGTCTCTGTCACATATGTACCTAGGGGTAAAACCTGAGAACATTGCTTTGAGCTAGACTCGAACAGGAACCAGTGCATGACAATGGGCCTTGCTGCACTCTTGGTTACGACACTCCTGGGGGATATGCTTAGGATAAATTACATTTTCTATACTAACCGATTTGAAGTATTATATATATAAGATAAGAGTAAATGATCTTGGTTAATCCTAATGTGTTTCAAATTGAGAATATGGTGACATGTTAATCTCTAAATGATTTTATGACTATTGTTACTCACACAATGCTTTCTGGTTTTAGTCAATGGCTGGATTCCAAGGAGGCCATAGTGAATTTGAGAATGATGAACAAGGTGGTAAAGGTGGTGGCAATGAGCAATAAAATGGAATGTTGATAGGCGTAAAAGATGTCGCCTTTATGCCACATAAATTTTCCAAAAATATGATCTATAATATATATATTAACCAATTCTCGGACTCAACAAAAAAGTGAAAGGTGATGAATGATAATAGCTCCAGTAGTGGAGACCATGGAGATAGAAATCCACAATTTCCATCATGCATGAAATGTGGAAGGAGACACCTAGGAAAGTGTCTCAATGGGACAAAAAAAATGCTTTACGTGTGGGAAAGAAGAACATAAAGTGATGAATTGTCGAAGAAAAATGAATAGTACTATGGATGAAGATAAAAATGGTCCCATGAATCCATTTACAGTCATTTTCCGTAAATGCAAGAGTCTTTTCCATTACCAGAGTGAATGCCCTATTCTATAGGATATTTTATTGGTCAAAGAAGAAGCTATGTGGAAATAAATGGTTGGAGAAATGTATAAAAAGTATTAGTTCTCCTTGTTGATTGGTTTAATTTGGAATAATTGTTTCTTGTTTTTTTAATCCTGCAGTTTTCCATGTGAGAATGATATATGATGAAGAATTATCTTTTCTCTTGTGGATATAGTTATAAATAACAATTTGGTTTTATATGATCATTGGGTTTGAGGAAATTATAAGTTATCGTAATTTAGGATGAAAATGCAAGGTATGAGATAAGATTTGTGGTTTAATTATGTTATGGTTATTTGAGGAATTTATCTCATTTTGGTAATGTTATAAAATATAGTTTTTGAAAAAGGACAACACGCAGACCGTGTGACAACCCGTCCTGTCGGACAATGCTGTGGGAATCAAACCCACAACCAATGTGTGATTGGGATTTATCACCTACCACTGGACTACGTGAAGTCCCTGGTTAGTTGGACTATTATTTTTAGTTAAATGATTTTATTGATCAATAATAATTTTATTTGGGATCTTATGTCTTATCAAATGAATACCCTTAGTATAGGAAAATGATTTGGTGATTAAGTGATAAATTTTATTTTGGATGTTGTTCGCTTTGTTGTGAACACTATATGCCCCAGGAAAATAGTATAGTATAGGATTTCACTTGAGGAGTAATGGTGGATTATTATATATATTTTCATTGTGGATTTATAGTGATTTTGGTTGTTTATGGAAATGATTAGGTTAATTACTTTTATGTATGTGTCTTGAAGAGTAATTAATATCATTTGGAGATACAATTTAAGGTGGAAGAATACATTCTTATAAGTTTTGAGTTTCAATATTAGTTTGGATTATATTGAAGGATTTTAAGGACAATTGATTATTGAATGGTATTTATTTAACTTTGGGGTATTGATGGTTTAATTTTATAAATTACGATTAGTTTTTTTCCCTAAAGTAATATCCATTTGGGGGGTCATCATATATTATACTAACCATTTTGGTTTAGACTAATCTCTAAAGACAAGGTAAATATATAGTTAATCCTACGTAGATCGTGTATTTCTATAGAAGTTTATTCTAGATCTTCCATTGTGACAAAGTCTTCTTGAATACAAATTGTTCAAAAAAATGAGTTAGTGGTAAAATGTTATTAAATAATGAAACTCTACTTGAAAAGTAAGTATATCTCTTTATGTTCTTAGTGAATATCATAAATTAATTCCTCGTCCTTATGTAATGTAACTTAAAACAAAAAAATGTTGTCCATTTAGTTTTCTTACTGGGAGACTAAGGAACATTTGTCCCAACACACATTTGTGATTTTCTTGATGTTAACTTTCTCCTGATCAAGTTTTCTATCACTCTCCTACAAAACTGAACACTTAGTTTATCATCCATATCTGTGTTTTCCTACATGGAATCCTAGTATGGGTTATCTTGGGTGACTTTGTACCTCTCTTCCTTTCTTTTAATGTGATAGTTTTATTGACACTATTTCCGATGTGGGTCTTTACATTATATTATCAAGCCCAATATTCATAAAATTGCGAGGATGCAATTTATTTAAGGAGGGGAGAATGTAACACCCCTTGCTTCCATGGTACTTTTCCCTTTGAATAATGAAATGACGTGCATTGTACGCAACATCGAGATTCTAACACACCACAACCAATCAAACTAGCCGTTATGAATAGTAATACCTAATTTTTGATATTTTATAAATTCTATCTCTAAAAATGGACTTCATTTTTGGATTCAGAATATCAAAATTATCCTAGGATGAAATTTTGGTTCTTTTCGGATTACTTTCTTATTTGGATGAATAGTGAAAATTACTAAATTTTAATTAAAAACAACTTTTTTAATTGAAATAATTAATATTGATAAATTATAAATTTGAGAGGTTTTGAAGTATATTGAGAATATTTTTTTATCATTTAATTCAATTTTTTCCATTGGACATAATTTCACAATTAACTTATACATAAACAAGTGCCAATATTTTGATAGTTATTATCTCTTAAAAACACGTTTTTTGTTTTAACAACGAGAATTAATTTTAAAATAATTTCTGCCACTTATATGTTTTGAATTTGGTAAAATGGATTCCATATTTGGAATCAGGATGTTCAAATTGTGTAAATTGGTATCTTTTATTTTTATACATTTTGAACAATTACTTCGGTAAATATTTTATTTACAATGGTTAAAGGGTAATTCCGGTAACTAAGGGTTAAAAAATAATAATATAATAATAATTAATTACCCTAAAAAGTGTCCTAACCTTATTGGTTGATACATTTCCGACCATGGGAATCTTTGGGTTGATTTTTGGTCCCCATGGAGCCACTTGTAAGTGATAGGGACACTTTATTTTAATTAAGTTAAAATGAATACGAAAATGACACAAGGATATATCTTTTAGAAAAACAATTGTTTCATAGGGTTATATATTTTCGATTTTAGACTATAAATATTAATTAGAAAACTCAGAATATTTCCTACATAATGATTGTTTATTTATAATTTTTAGACATTATATAATTTAATTTATTTATGACACGATGGTGATGCAGTAATTACTAAATTAATGAAAAATAAGAATAATTGATATTATAAATACCCAAATAAATTTAACTTGAGACTTTTTATAAATAACTATAATTTTATCCGTTAATATGACATGTTAGGATTTATTTAATTAACTTTTCTCTAAGTAATAATTCTGTTATAATTTTTACAAAAAAACAATTATTGAATTGTGTCAAAATTGACATAAAAGAGTTTTTAAAAAAAATATTATATTCTTAGTTGATATTAAATACCTAAAAATATAAGGTTCGACCAAAAGACTTATATAATGAATGTTTTATCATTAATGGAACACTTGGGGGCCTCTTGGTTGTATATAATAAGTTTATTAACCATATAATATAAAAATACAGTGAGACATTGTAAAAGTGAAACTAATTAACTAAGAATTAATACTTATTGATAAAGTTAATATAATGACCAAAACCAGTATAAATTATATTAGATGAGTGTTTTTCTACCAATCCACACATAAAACTTGATATAATCCACTTTGGAGCCATTAGAAACTGAATATGAATTTATTATAAAATAATATTTCTAGATTTTCCAAAGGTGCCCTCACCCCTCTTATAAAAGGGAAATCCCCCTTCTCATTACATAACACCTTCAAAGCCTTTTGGTTCTGCCAAACCCTTCCCAAATACTCTCTAAACTTCCCTCAATACAACTTAGAGGCCATAGTTTGATCAGAAAACCAACCTACAGAGCCCTTTTGATCAAATCAAAAGGAAGAACCCGAAGAAGAGGTAATAATTTCACCACCCCTTTTCAAGTTCCTTTCTTCTTACACTTGTTATTTCTTTGTTATTTCTATTATAATAACTCCAGTATGTTATATATACTGTGATGTTATTATAAATATGGCACAATAATATTAATTATTCTATCCATCCTTTGAATATCATGTCACCATACATGCGTACGAACGACTTACCGTCTCCACGTCGTGGTGTAATTATCATTCAATAAATTTTTATTTGGATGGGTATAATAATGATGTGTAATTCATGTAAATAATAAATATAACATGATAATTTTTCTTTCTATATGATATAACATCCAATTATTTATTATTTTAACATCAAAAGAATGATATTGTCGCTCGTGCATACGTAGGGACTACCCTCTCCACGAACACAATGAGTTTCTTTCTCCATCGTATCCATTCAAGTATAATTCTCATTTTATGATTAAAAATAATTTTTAAGGACTTTCTTTAATTCTGGATATGATTAAAATACAATGTATCCATAACAAACATGGCTTACGTAACAAAGAATATAAAGGAAAATGAGTATGTTAACACCCAAAATGATGATAATACTATTATATTATTAACAAATAAATGTTAAAAGATCAAATATGATATCATATTAATGTAAATTATTCATTTATAAATCAATAACAATTATTTCACCATTATACAGGAGGTTAACCTACCATCGACCATGGAAAAAGTACAAAGTAATGGGTTTCTTATCTCAATTTTAATTCCGTGAGATTTCCATTGTTCAGCACTAATTTATTGCATGTGGTGTGTGTATTGCCCATGATTGTATTCATTGTGAAATGTACATTAATTTATGGATATTTAAATCAATATTGTATTATCCTTCTTTCATGGGTTCATTTTTCATATGTTACCAAATCGATAAGGGAATTTGAAATTTCAATTCCCACTCATTCAGCTTTACGCATACTTCATTGATTATTATACACAAAGATTATGTCTGGAATCACTAATCATTTGATTATTTCATAATTTCCACTCCCATTTCTGTGGATAAAAATTTTATACACATAATCACTCCATTTATAAATTCTCAAGTCATCGGTATGAACTTGATAAGAGTAATTTTTACTCAATCATGATTTTTTTGAGATAAACATCGAATTCATGGGTGTTGTTTTTACAAGTATATGTGTGAATGTCCTTTGATTGTTTTACACTGAATATCCAATCATATTTAGTGTATTTATATTTTTCACACATAACTATGTCGTTGATTTATCCTTAACCTAAGGATACGACCTTTATAACAGATTTCATCTCAATTTACATTCCATTGAGACTTCTTTGTCCTTATACATCAAATCACCTTTATGTGGTTTATATAATGTACTTTGAAATAATATATCATGAATCCCTTTATTCTCATGATATTGCAATGTTTTCATTACCACAATTATTTTTATTCTTATTTCTCTCTTTTGGTTAGAAACTCTTACTAAAATGCCATTTTTAAATGTTTTAACGACTTATTCTTCTAAATCTTGCACATTGATGTTAATGTTTTTAAAATTGGTTTTAAGGATTTATTTATATGGACATTAATGTTTTAAAATTAAAACTAATTTTAAAAATTTCAAAGTGGTATGGTACACTTTTATTCAAAAATCTATTTTTAAACGACTTCTTGACAAATAGTGTGACTTTTAAATGATTTCAAGAAAAAAGGGGATATTTCTCTCAAATAGTTTTGATGATTATTTTATTCTATGTAAATATCCTTCATTATTCTAATTTGAGGTTAATATGATACAATTCAATTTCCCATATTGTATCGAATGAGTTATGTTTGACCGTGGATGTGCTATTTTTATACCATTAATGGTTTGTGGTTAAAGTATTCACATTTCGAATGCTAGTTTTAATACGAATGTTTATGTTATATTTCAAACTTTTCATATGAGGAATGAATTAGACATAGTAAATGACTAGTGGAGCCCGCTATAGCTCCTCGATTAATCGGTAGGTCTCATGAGACAAACTATTATCTTGGCACAAGGCCTTGAAAAAATATTATTTGTAGTCTTGGAACGAGGCCTTGGCTATGTGGTTATGATAGTCTGGCATTAATCATTCCATCATTATGAAAGTGGTTATTGATATTGCATGTGATTGTTCGACTAGTAGAATATCCATGTGAATAAGTAATTGTCATTATTTCATTTTATCATTGCCATATTATGCTGAAGTTCAAGTTTAGAAGGATTTTATTTTAGTTATAAATTGCATTAAGTGTATATGCTTATCTATGAAAGCTTATGCTATATTGTTATCATTTCTGAGCATCTGAGCTCACCCCTTTCAATGTTTTATTTTTTCCAGGATGTGAAGAAGTAATTTATGAATGACCTGCAAGGATAGTATAAGGGGATATGAAGAAAAGATGTTGTTGTAGTTTTTTTTACCTTATAATGTAATGTAAGACTTATGAATATATCTAGTTTTTCCAAGACTACTAAACTAATGGGTCTTTCGAGAATTGATCCTTTGTGATCATGCTAATGTTATGTAATAATGCACTGACTCTGGGTATCTAGGGTCAGGGTGTTACATAATATGAGTATTTTATGGAGAGGATAATGAATATAATATAAGGTGTTTGAGGGAGAGTGTGACCTCTTAATTGGGTAACTCCCTTTGGATTACAACAAAGGGTCTCGTTATAATGTAGTTCTACCAAAGGGAGGCTTCAAGGAGATAGTGAGGGATTTTGGTAAGCAATTTTCAAGGATTTATGTCGATCCAATTTTTATAGATAGGTGTGATGAAGTGGGATGATAGGTGGAATTTTATAATGGAGGAGGCGTGGCACAATTGTAATAAATTGGAAATGGGAATCCACAACAACATTTATTTTTGGAATGTGGAACAAATTATAGTCCAAATTAATGAAACAAGAGGATTTAGTATAAATATATCTATCCAATGGGTTTTGGACATGACTATAGGTCTCTTTTTTCCTTATGATTATGATTTATCCCCTTATTATGATTAATTTAACCTTATGATTGTAATTAATTTTAATTACTATCACAAATATTTTAAGTCAAAAACAATGATCAACTTCATTGAAAATATGAATTATTATGATTCCAAATTCAGAATCAATTTATTTAAATTCAAAACCCATAAGTGGTAGAAATTAATTTAAATTTAATCTAGCTGTCAGGTCGACAGTGCCGGGTTTTAATGTAAATATTTCGAAAAGTTATCTAGGTTTTTATATTAAAAATAAAAGTGAAAATGATTATAATTAAATATAATTGAATAATTGATAAAAATATAATCAATTGGAACATATATAACAAATAAAATAATAATTTTACATTATATATTCATTATATGAACATGTTGGTTTGAATTAAAATCCGATATTTTTTACTATTGATTATAAAAATGAAACCTTATAGAAAATCACCAAAATTATTTCCTAAACTAATATTTATGTTTCTATTTAAAATTTGAAGTATATTATTCACAAATTAACTATTTAGAAAATCAAAAAAATTGATTCATAATGGTTTCTCCATTAAAAGGCAGTATGACAACCATTATAAAAATATAGTTTTTATGCATAAAAATGGGTTTGTTCTTGCCTTATGTCTACAAAATATATTGGATGAATATAATAAATATTTTACTGAATATATTACATATATAACATAACATATACAACATAATATAATAATATAACTTATTAATTGAAATTAATTAAATTTATTAAGACAAAACTACATTGGGAGCTTAAAATAGTAATATGTCATTTATTTTCAATTGTATCTTATATTTTCATTTATAAATAATTGGAAATATATGAATTAAAAAAATAATTTAATAAACCATTTATTTTTCAAAAGGAAGTTAATATTATTCATAACCTATTATTATAAACCTTGGATATATACTATTTTCTTAAATAATTATATTTTAATAATATTATATTATTCATAAAACCCAAGTAATGCGTGTTTCGAAGGCCATCATGTAATGTAATTGTTGCATGCAACACAAGATAATGTCTGTGTTTCATGTAGATAAATATAAAATTTATGTTCTGTGAATTACATGTAATCTAAACAAAGTTCTTTTAAATAATATAAAATATTTTCAGTGTTGTGTGAAATGAGAAATATCAAAAATATTAATGAAAAAAATTCCCCTAATCTCAGGGGGTTACATTTTACCCACCATAAAAAGAATTTATACCTCGATATTCATTGGTTTTATCAATATTTTAATACATGAAATCATCATCCATAAAAACCCATATCATAAAATTTTATATTAAAACTACCCCTGAAATAGGAAAGTTCGAACTCTAACGATTACTCAATGTAACGTAAGACTGGGTTTCCACATAAGAGAACATAATATGGTATTTATTAATGGAGATGGAGGAAAACTGTAAATATTTTTTAGGGAGTGATTATGGTCATAAATCTGAACGTATTGATTGATCATAGAACAGTTGTGGGCCTCAAATTAATAAAAGTTTTATGATTTTAAAGGCCATATGTTCAATAAAATTTATGGTATTTGGACAAAATTCATTTTTGTTCGATCACTTTCAGAACATTGAGTAATTAATGATATATTTAAATAAAATTTTTCATATTATTATTGTAATTTAATCAATTTTTCAAGCATGTATTACCTCAATGAATGAATTTATCGAAATTAACTTTGATGCATAAAGAACTAATATACTATTATAATGGATCTTAAGGCCCATAAAAGAATTAAAAGTATAACTATTTGTCTCATAAAAATAAATATTCATTAATATATAAACATAAAAAGTATCACTAATGATCCATCATTAATATATATTCATAAAATTAATTATACATTAGTGATGAAATCATATTGGCTAGTGGTAGGCATGAAACTCTTATAGCCCTTGAGTCATTGGTTCAAGACACATATCCTTTTCATGAATTATTGGTTTTAAATCAACATACATGATGTCATTTCCTAAGACAAGATAAATCTAATTTAGAAACTAAATAATATGGACATACATAAAATAAGGATAATCACTAAATATACATTTAACTATGATTATTAATACAACATTAATACATAAATTGTATATTTAATGTTTAATATTATGTTTTCTTGAATGGTTAACGATAAAAAACTTCTGAAATATAAAAATAAAAAATAGTATAGAAAAGTCATAAAATAAGCTTACTATTAATCCACCAAATTTCAACAAATATATCTAGTTTTTCACATTGCAAACATGTGAATACACTCATTGTATATTATCATGGAACATGGTAATAACCTGAATTAACATACATACATTTGGAAAATAAGAATTATTCCTTATATGAATGGTTACAAGACATATTCCATAAGTCCATGAAATTGTAAACATAATCTGTGATATCAATGAATACATTTTAATGATAACCTTTATCAGTTCTATGGTATTCAATGTAACATCCCATGTAATTAAAGAAAATAACCTTTTCAAATAAATTAATATTTTTGAATAAAATATTAATATTACTTTAAAGGGGATGTTATATTAGATGGCATACCAAATACGCAACAATTAGTTTCATTAAATTCTTACAATGCACACTAATAATATAATAATATTATTTCAGATGGGAGTTAACACGTAGCCGTTGTATTGGCAGGAATGAATAGAAATAACTAAAATATGATTATATGTATGTTTTAAAGGTTTTTACATTTATCCAACAAAATATATAGGCTTAAAATAAGAAAAGAATTCAATTTTAGGCATAAATACTCTAATATTTACTTAAAGGTTGATTTATCGCCTTCTGATGGTGACCCCTCTTTAAAAATAGTTTTGGTCACTCTTATACATTCTATTGGACCAAATTAAATCTTTCTTTAGAATCGGGACATCAAAATTTACTTTGTGTATGTTTTTGTTATTTTTCTGATAAAGTTTATTTTTAATGAATAAGTGAAAAATGTTATCTTTAAATTAAAAACCTTGTTTTAATTTAATTTATTTATATGATTATATTATCTTTTTAATTTGTTTTTAATTTCAATTAGAATATATTTTTACCATTTAATCCAATGTTTTACATTGTAATTAATTTCACTTTGAAATTGGACTTAAACTACTGTCAATCTTTTGAAATATTTTGTTTCTTAAAAATACGCGATTTGTTTTTACAAAGGGAATTAATTTTTTAAATTGATTAATGAAACTTATATGTTTTTAATTTTTAAAAATATACATAATTTTTGAATTTGGAATATCAAATATATCTTAGGGTGAATTTGTAGTATTTTTCAGAAAAAAACTTCTATTTTTAATGAATAGTGAAACCACTAAGTGGTAGTTAAAAAACTGATTTTTCATTTAAATGAAACTTTACCACATCTGTAAATTTAATTTCACAAATTTGACAAACATGGTTGTCATTAATATTTAAAATGTGGTTCAACGGGATGTAAATAATTTTTTGGTGAATAGTCACTTTTATGTTTTATTAATCACTATTAATGGTAATTATTATAATTTAAGGTAAAAATAATGTTATAATAATGTGAAATTACCTTGACACATGTCCGACCATTATTGGATGTGTCATGTCCGACCAAGAAAATCCATTGGTCAACTTTGGGACCCCATAGAACCACCTGGGTAAGAACATGACATTAATACCTTGTAATTTAAAGTTAAAATAAAAATGTCACAAACATGTATTATTTTACTAAAACAATTATTACATGGGGATATACAAGTCATATATTTTACTATAAATATTAATTAGTAATATAAATTGATTTCTTACATCATGATATTTTTTTTAAATTTTTAGTCATTAAATAAATAAATTAATGTATGACACCATGACGTTACAGTGATTATCCCATTAATGATCAATTTAAATAAAAATAATAGATAAGGTGCAATCAGAGAATTGAACTTGTCTAAAACATATTTTATGTTTGCATAAATAAGCCTTATCATATTATCCTCAAAATATATCTTTGTGGGACATGTAAATCCGAAACCCATTTTATGATAATGTTACATTTCATGACATTCCAAGAGTGCCCCTCCTCCCTCCTATAAAAGGCCCCCACCTCTACCACCATACCCACACCTCTCATGCCATTGGCATAGCCAAAACCTTCTCATTTCATCTATCAGATTCCATCTATTCATCATAGAAGTCCTACCTTAGGATGAAAGCTCTTCCAGAAACCCTTTTTGTTCAAAACAAGAAGAGTTACCTGATTTAAAGGTAATGCCTTCTATTACGTTCATTGGATTTATTTTTCTTCTCCAACCCACTAAACTCATTTTATTCCTTTATTTTTTAAAAACACCAGTATCTTCAACATACTAGAATTTTTTTATTAGAAGAATTCAAGCTACACTTACACACATCTCCGTCTAATGTTAAAAGAACATACTGTTTCTGTGGATGTCGAATTAATGCCTCACAAAATGATGATTGTTCTATCTTCTCCAACAACCTCTCATGGTGGCCATTATGATGGAAATATATTTATATATGATATATGTTATTTTTATTTTTTCCATATGATTATTTATTTTTCCTTTATGTAATTCCCTTATGGTATACCCTTATGGTTTCCATTGTGGGTAAACTCAATATCATCATTTTAGAAAGTGCGGAATACCTCCCCCTCAAAGTGATTTGATTTGTTAATGCCATATGTTGGATGTATAAAGGATGGGGTTAACAGTATTTTATATATGATATTATACTGTAATTATAATATAACTTTATATAATTATTATTTCATTCCATTAAATACGAAATAGAAATGAAAGTAGCATTCACGCGTACATACGGCTTACCATCTCCATGAATGGTGCATTTCATTTCATACCTCTAAATGTTATATAATATTATAAATGAATATATATACTTGATATATATTATACATATGATATCTACATCATAAATATAATTCTGTATATAATTGATATTTTACCACATGAAGAACTTGTAATTATAAGATGTTTATTTTTGACTCAAGTACCAATGAATTACCAAATGACCGTTATTATCATAAATAATTAAATAATGTTCATAAAATGGTAATAAATGATATTAGTGGAATAATTAACTTATAAAATTTCTTAATCAAGTATAATTTAATTCTATTTTAATATTCAGGAGATTAAAGAATGATTGAGTCAATTGGACATAAGGTAAGGGATCATACCTATCTCTTTCTTTTTAAGTACTCTCTTTTATGTCAGATACTATATGATCATATTTATTAAGTTGGGGGATGTTATTTTATATTACTCTTGCTGACCTTTTTATGTTAATATGATGAGAGACCCTATTTTATATCACCAATCCTTTTTTGGATGTTTTATGTGGCATCGTTAGGCTGCAGAATTTTCATAAGGGGATTTTTCATCTCACTTTTATTCTCGTGAGATTCATGATACATTTGCAGCTATTTAATTTTGTTTGGTGTATGTACTACCCATTAATATATTATTTTTGTAATATACTCTAATTTATGGTTATTTATGACTTCATTGTATGACCCTTGTTTCATGGGGTGTACATTTTTCAGATTTAACCAAATCAGTAAGAGAACCTTTCACCCTCCTCTTTTTAAAAGGATTTTTTTGTTATGTATTAAAATTTACATATTATTATGTGGGTACAAATTCTTCTTTATCCTAATTGACGTAAATTTTATGTCCAATTTATGAGATACCATTTTCTGTCTCATCAACTACTTTTATTAATTTTAAAGTGACGTTGTAAGGCTTTTGAATTTTTTTCAAAAGAACTTCTTAACTCAATTTCAATTCGTTGGGTTAATATTATACTCCTTTAATATGTCATTATATGAATATTTGGGAATGAATATTATTGTTTTACACTTAATATCCACTTATATTGGGTGTATTTATATTTTTCACACATAATTATGTAATTGATTTATCCTTAATCTAAGGATATTGTCTTTGTACGAGACATCATCTCAATCTTCTTTCATTGATGCATATATTGCTTTATACACAAATTACTTTTATACGGTGTATAAAACCCTTTGTATTTTACTTTTTTTCAAAGGAATCTATTTATAAGAAGAATTTTACTAAATGAAAAAAGGAATGCTTTTGTCCTATATTTGTGGCGACAACAACTTCTCCGCCGCCATGACCATTATATGAGCTTCGGATTCCTCTACATGCCATGAAATTTTTTCAAAATGAAAAATAAATACCATGTTTTTATTTTCTTTTATTTTGGTATTGAAAGTTGGTTTTCTAATTTTTTTACTATATAAATGTGTTTTTGATATCTTGTGATTGAAATGTGAAAATTTATGTTTCCTTTATGTATGTTTTATGTGATATGATTACGTTATGGTTCATGGTAAATATTTATAAGGACTGGTGCATCCATGATTAACTAAGGGTGTGTGAGTCTATTATAGATCTCCAATGCATTGGGTAACGCGAAGGGGTTAAATTCTACGGTTTCTTTGAAGAGATTTATAGAATATACTATGATTGGTATTCCAAACGAAACCATGAGGGTTACTCCCTACATATGGATGTTATGAATGCCTCAAGATACCTTTATGTCTTATGATATCTATCAATTATTCATAAATCTTATTATTTAATGAGGTATGTTCATGTGATTATGTTTTATGAGTAAAGTATGATTTAATTGATTCTTATATATACATGGGATAATGTTTTCTTTCTTTATTGTTATAACCCTTACTAAGATTTTTATGCTCATCCCATGTTTTTGAAATGTTTTTCACTAGACATAAAGTAGAATAGGGTCAAGGATGAGATCAAGGAAATGTCGGGATGTCTAAAACAAGGAACTAGAAACGACACTTTTGTTCAAGAGTTTTTATTTTGTTAAAAAAATGTAAACGCAGTAAATGTGTCTACATTGTAATCTTTGAGATGTAATAGTTATGTCTTAACTCTCTAAAACTATAATCCTGAAAATATTATCAATGTGAATTATTCAATTTAATTCAATATTAATTAATGTTTAAGTCCAGGTCTTTATAGATGGTATCAGAGGTCGGTTTAGATAACATTATAGGTTAGAGTGTTGTTTAAGAATAAGTGACAAGTTTCGTATAACCACAATGGGTAGTATATTAGTTGGATTCATTGTTTTTTTAGAGTTATAAGGAGTTTGAGATAACTTGGATAAGTATATCTTAGTGTTTATTTTCCTCATTATTATACAATTATTTTACTGATATAATCACACTGACATTTTTGGTTTTAGTAAATTGATGGATCTAGGAGGCACCAAAATGAAAATGGGTATGAAGGTTGCTGTGGTGGTTCTCAGATTATGTGACTGCATGAAATGGTTGATTCAATGAATAATCTCATGGTTATTCTAAACCAACTACCAGGAGTCATGATTAACCACTTGAAACTTGGTGGGTTCTCTAATGAATCGTGTATGAGAGAACAAACTCGATGTGGATGTTCATGTAATAATTAAAATGGTAACCATTAGGGTTTATATGATCCTTACTTTTGAGGTAATTATGGGTTACCATATGTTATGAAGGAAAATGAAAGGCATGAGATTAACCTGAGGTTAATTTATGTTAGGGTTATTTTTGAAGATTTTATCTCTCTATGGGTAATAGTTTAAGAATTATATAGTTTTAGAAAAAGGACAACACGCTGACCGTTTGACAACCCGTTACGTCAGACGAAGCTGTGGGAATCAAACCAACAACCAAAGTGCAACTGGTATTTCTCACCTACAACTAGACTATATAAAATCCCTGGTTTGTTTGACTAATTCTTTTTGTTAAATGATTTTATCATGAGTAATTTTATTTTGTGTTTTCTATGGAAATGATTATCCTATCATGGATGATATGTGATTATGCTAATAACATTTCAATATGAGACTTTAAGAGAAGATGATGTTATTTGGAGATAAATGTTAAGATTTATCGTGGAAGACTAGGTGATTATTTCCTTTAGAGATTTGGGTTTCAATATTAGTTTTGATTACATTGATGAATTTTATGGATAGATGTTTATTGAATGGTCTTTGTTGAACTTTGGGTATTGTTTGACAAATTTTGGAGATTAAGTATAGTTTTTTATAAAGGATTATCTATTTTGGTGATTATCTGATCTTGTACTAACCCTTTTGGTTTTGGTTTTGGATAATGTCTAAATACTTGGGAAAAATATATTTCTATTTTATGGATTAGGCTATTATCTAGAAGATGATTATAGTACTCTTAATGTGAACAAGTCTTCCTAAATACTCGTCGTTTAGAGAAAATATGAGTTTGTGTAAGAAATATAGTTAATGTTGAAAGCCAACATGAAAAGTAAGAATGTTTACATATGTTTTAGTTAAGCTCATAAATAAATTTCTAAATGAAGTGTAACTTAAAACAAAAATGTTGGATGCTAATTTTTTCAACTACGGAATCAAATACCATTTAATCCATTACAAGTTTGTTATTTTCTCGTGTTTAAAATTCTCCTAAACATGTTTCTATCACTCTCTATCAGAACATAACAGTTGGGTTTTCTTCCATATACATGTTTTCATGGAATCCATGTACTTTTTGTCTACGGTGACCTTGGTACTTTTCTTTCTTTCTTTTAAAGTTATATTTAAATTTACTCATTGTCTGATATGGGGCTATCAATGATCTTTCCAAGACCAATTTTAAAATTGCGAGGACGCAATTCCCAAAAGCGATGTAGGATGTAACTTCCCAGGTAAATAAAGAATATTGCTTTTTCATATTTATTCATATTTTTTATTAAAATATTAATATTATTATAAAAGGGATGCTATGTTCGATGGCATACCCAATACAAAACAATGAGTTTCTTTGAAATCTTACGATGCTCACTAATAATATAATAATATTATTTCAAATGGTAGTTAACATGTAGTTATTGTATTGGCGGTAATGAATAGAAATAACTAAAATATGATTATATATTTGTGTTAAATGTTTTTACATTTATCCAATAAAAGATAAAGGCTTAAAATAAGAAAAGAATTCAATTTTAAGCATAAATACTCTAATATTCACTAAAAGGTTGATTTATCACCTTTTCATGGCGAACCCTCTTTAAAAATAGTTTTGGTAACTCGTATACATTCTATCAGACAAAATAAAATCTT
Source organism: Viscum album (assembly GCA_963277665.1). Lineage (NCBI taxonomy): Eukaryota > Viridiplantae > Streptophyta > Magnoliopsida > Santalales > Viscaceae > Viscum > Viscum album. The sequence goes on along the minus strand of OY728121.1, from coordinate 1,190,789,873 downwards.
TCTTTAGAATCGGGACATCAAAATATACTTTGTGTTTGTTTTTGTTATTTTTCTGATAATGTTCATTTTTAATGAATAAGTGAAAAATATTGTATTTTAATTCAAAACCACTTTTTAATATAATTTTAATATTTTATTATTTTATCTTTTGAATTGGTTATAAATTGAAATTAGAATATATTTTTACCATTTAATCCAATGGTGTTCATTAAAATTAATTTCATTTTTAAATTGGACTTAAACTAGTGACAATCTTTTGAAATATTTTGTATCTTAAAAACACGCTATTAGTTTTGACGACAGAAATTAATTATTACATTGATTAATGCAACTTATATGTTATGAAATTTTTAAAATATAAATCTTTTTTGAATTCAGAATATCAAATCTAGCTTACGGTGAATTTATGATATTTTTCGGGGAAACATTACTTTTTGATGAATAGTGAAACCACTAAGTGGTAGTTAAAAAACAGATTTTTCCTTTAAATGAAACATTACCACTTCTGAAAATATAATTTCACAAATATGACATACATGGTTTTCATTATTTTGTAAAATGTGGTTCAACAGGATGAAAATAATTTTTTGGCGAATAGTAACTTTTATGTTTTATTAATAACAATTAAAGGTAATTAGTGTGATTTAATGTAAAAATAATGTTATAATAATGTGAAATTACCTTGACTCATGTCTTACCCTTATTGGATGTGTCATTTCCTACCATTAAAATCCATGGGTCATCTTTGGGACCCCATAGAGCCACTTGGTTAAGAAAATGACATTAATAACTTTTTATTTAAAGTTAAAATATAAATGTCACAAACATGTATTATTTAACTAAAATAATTATTAAATGGTGATACAAGAGTAATATTTTTTACTATAAATATTCATTAGTGTCCTGAAAAGATTTCTTACATCATGATATTTTTTTTAGAATTTTTAGACATTAAATAAATTAATGTATTTATGACACCATGACGATGCAACGATTATCACATTAATGATCTATTTAAATAAAATGAAAAGATAAGGTGAAATGAAAGACATACACTTGTCTAAAACCTATTGTATTCTTGGATTAAGATCCCTTATCACATTATCCTCGAAATATATCTTTATGGGACCTTTTAAATCCGATACTCGTTTTATGATAATGTAACATTTCATGACATTCCAAGACTGCCCCTCCTCCCTCTTATAAAAGGCCCCCACCTCTACCACCATACCCACACCTCTAAAGCCATTTTCTTGGCCAAACACTACTCATTTCATCTCTTAGAATCCATCTATTCATAATAGAATCCTTACCTTAAGAATAAATCGCATACAGAAACCCTTTTGGTCCAACCCAAGAGGAGTTAACTGATTTATAGGTAATGTCTCCACTTATGTTCTTTGGTTTTATTTTGCTTCTACAACCCACTAAACTCTTTTTATTCCATTAATTTTTAAAAACACCAGTATGTTCAATATACAATAATTTTTTTATGAGATTTATTTGAAATACACTTACACACATCTCCGTGTAATGTTAAAATAACACACTGTTTCCGTGGATAGCGAATTACTACCTCACGAAACGATGATTGTTCTATCTTCTCCTTCCACCTCTCATGGTGGCCATTATGATGGCACTATATTTATATATGATATATATTATTATTATGTTTTACATATGATTCTGTATTTTTCCTTTATGGAATACCCTTATGGAATACCCTTACGGTTTCCATTATGGGTAAACTCAATATCATCATTTTAGAATGTGCGGACTACCACCCCCTCAAAGTGATTTGATTTGTTAATGCCATATGTGGGATGTATAAAATATGGGGTTAATGATATTTTATATATGATATTATACAGTAAATATAATATTCCTTTATTTCATTATTATTTCATTCCATTAAATAAGAAATAAAAATGAAAGTTGCGTTCATGCGTACGTACTGCTTACCGTCTACATGAACGGTGCATTTCATTTATTACCTCTAAATGTTATGTAAAATTATAAATTAATTTATATACTAGATATATATTATATATATGATATCTACATCATGAACATAATTCTGTATATATTGTATATTTTACCATATGAATAACTTGTAATTATAAGAAGTTTATTTTTGACTCAAGTACCAATGATCGACAAAATGACTGTAATTAACATAAAAAAATACATAATGTTAATAAAATAGTAATAAATGATATTAAAGGAATAATTAACTTAAAAAATTTCCTAAGAACAAATAAATTAACTCTATTTTATTATTCAGGAGATTATAGAACGATCGAGTCAAGTCTGACACAAGGTAAGGGATCATACCTATCTCTTTCCTTTTAAGTACTCTCTTTTATGTCACATACATTAAGATCCTCTTTCTTATGTGGGGGGATATTATTTTATATTACTAATTCTGCGCTTTTTATGTTAATATAATGATAGACCCTATTTTATATCATCAATCATTTTTTGGATGTTTTATGTGGCGTCGTTAGGATTCCGAATTTTCATCTCACTTTTATTCCTGTGAGATTCATTATACATTTTCCGTTGTTTCCTTTTGTTTGGTGTGTGTACTACCCATTATTGTATTATTTGTGTAATATAATCTAATTTATGGGTATTTATGACTTTATTGTATGACCCTTATTTCATGGGGTGTACGTTTTGAAAGTTAACCAAATCGGTAAGAGAACCTTTCACCCTCTTCTTTTTAAAAGACTTCTTTTTTTATGTATTTCAATTTACATATTATTATGTGGTTATATGTTCTTATATATCCTAATTGATGTAAATTTTATGTCCAATTCATGTGATACCATTTTCTCTCTCATCAACTAATTTTATTAATTTTAATGTGACGCCGTAAGGCCATCGAATGTTTTGCAAGGGAACTTCTTAACTCAATTTCAATTCATTGTGTTAAACGTGTACTCCTTGAATATGTCATTATATGAATATGTGTGAATTAGTCTGATTGTTTTGACCTTAATATCCACTTATATTGGGTGTATTTATATTTGTCACATATAATTATGTAATTGATTTATCCTTAATCTAAGGATATTTTCATTGTATGAAAATTCATCTCATCCTTTTTTCATTGAGGCATATTTTGTTTTATACACAAATTTCTTTTATATGATGTATAAAATCCTTTGAATATACTTTTTTGCCAAAGGATTCTATTTATACGAAGAATTTTACTATATGAAAAAAGGAATGTTTTTCTCCTACGTTTACGGTGACAACAACTTCTTCGCCGCGTGACCATTATTTCAGTTTCGGCTTCCTCTACAATCCATGAAATTTTTTTTAATATGAAAAATAAATACCATGTTATAATTTTCATTTATTTTTGTATTGAAAATGGCTTTGCTAATGTTTTGACTATATCAGTGTGTTTCTGATATCTTGTGATTGAAATGTGCAAATTTATGTTTCCTTTATGTATGTTTTATGTGATATGATTACGTGATGGTTTATGGAAATTGTTTTTGAAGACTGGTGGTTCTGTGATTAATTATGGTTGGGTGATCCTATGATAGATCTCCAATGCATTGGGTAATTCGAAGGGGTTAAACGCTAAGGTTTCGTCAAATAGATTTAGGGAATATACTACGAAGGGTATTCCAAATGTAACCATGAGGGTTACTCCCTGCATTAGATTGTTATGAAGTCCTCAAGTTACCTTTATGTCTTATGATTTCTATGAGTTATTCATAAATCTTATGATTTAATGGGGTATGTTCAAGTGCTTATGTTTTATGAGTAAAGTAATATTTCAGTGATTATTATGTATACATGGACTAATGTTTTCTTTATGTATTGTTATAACCCTTACTAAACTTTTTATGGACATCCCATGTTTTTGAAATGTTTTTCACTAGTCATAAAGTGGAATAGGGTCAAGGACAGGATCATGGAAATGTCGGGATGTCTAAAACATGGAACTTGAAATGACCCTTTTGTTCAAGAGTTTTTATTTTGTGAAAAAAATGGAAATTGAGTAAATGTGTCTACTTTGTAATCTTTGAGATGTAATAGTTATGTCTTATTTATCTAAAACAGTAAACCTAAAAAGATTCTCAATGTGAATTATTCAATTTAATTAAATATTGAGTAATTTTTTAATCCCGGGTCCTTATAGTTGGTATCAGAGGACAGTTTAGATAACTTTAGAGGTTAGAGTTTTGTTTAAGAATAAGAGACAGGTTGTGTATAACCACAATGGCTAGTTTATTAGATGGAGTCATTGTTTTTTTGAAGGTTAGAATGAGTATGAGATTACTTGGATATGTATATCTTAATTTTTATCTTCCTCAATATTAGATGATGATTTTACTGATATACTCACACTGAAAATTTTGGTTATAGTAAATTGATGGATCTAGGAGGCACCAAAGTGACAATGGGTTTGAATGAAACTGTGGTGGTTCTCTCATTATGTGACTAGATGAAATGGTCAATTCAATGAGAAATCTTGTATTTATTTTAAACCAACTACCAGGAGTCATGATTAACCACTTCTTCCTCGGTGAGTTCTCTAATGAATCATGTATGAGAGAACCAACTCGATGTGGAAGTTCAAGTAATAATTAAAATGGTAACCATTAGGGATTATATGATTCTTACTTTTTAGGTAATTATGGGTTACTATATGTTATGAAGGAAAATGAAAGTCATGAGATAAACATGAGGTTAATTTATGTTAGGGTTATTTTTGAAGATTTTATCACTCTATGGGTAATGTTTTAAGAATTATATAGTTTTGGAAAAAGGAAAACACGCTGACCGTGTGACAACCCGTCGCATCCGATGAAGCTGTGGGAATCAAACTCACAACCAAAGTGCAACTAGTATTTCTCAACTACAACTAGATGACGTGATTTCCCTAGTTAGTTTAAGTAATTCTTTTTAGTTAGATTATTTTATAAAGAGTAATTTTATTTTGGGTTATCTATAGAAATGATTATTCTTTAATGGAGTATATGTGATTAGGATAATTACTTTTCAATACAAGACTTTAAGAGAAGATGATGTTATTCGGAGATAAATGTTACGATTTTTCTTGGAAGACTATGTGATTAAATCCTTCAGATATTAGGGTATCTATATTAGATTTTTTTACATTGAAGAATTTTATGGTTAGATGTTTATCCAGCGGTCTTTGTTGAACATTGGGTATTGTTTAAACTTTTTGTTAGTTTAGAATAGTTTTTTTATAAAGGATTATACATTTTTCTGATTAACTGATCTTTTAGTAACCATTTTGGGTTTGATTTTGGATATGGTCTAAATACAAGGGAAATAATTATTTCTATTTTATGGATTAGGCTATTCTCAAGAAGTTTATTATAGTACTCTTAATGTGAACAAGTCTTCTTATATACTCATCTTTTGTAGAAAATATGAGTTTGTGTGAGAAATCTAGTAAAAGTTGAAAGTCATCATGAAAAGTAAGTATGTTTACTTATGTTTTAGTTAAGCTAAAAGATAAATTACTCAATGAAAAGTAACATAAAACAAAAATGTTGTCTGCTAATTTTTCCTACTAAGTAATCAAATACCGTTTAACCCATAACAAGTTTGTGAATTTCTGGTGGTTAACTTTCTCCTATACTTGTTTCTATCACTCTCTATCAGAAGATAAAACATTGTTTTTTCTTCCATATACATGTTTTCATGGAATCCTAGTCCTTGTTTCCTTGGGTGACCATGGTACCTTTCATTCTTTCTTTTAATGTTATAGTTTAATTTACTCCTTTTCTGATGTGGGGCTATCAATGAGGATTCCAACCAATTTAAAAATAGCGAGGACACAATTCCCAAAAGGGGGGAAGGATGTAACATCCCTTGTATATAAAGAATATTACATTTTCATATTTATTAATATTTTTTAATAAAATTTCAATATTATTATAAAGGGGATTCTATGTTTGATGGTGTACCCAATACACAACAACGAGTTTCTTTGAAATCTTTTGATGCTCACTAATAATATAATAATATTATTTAAAATGGTAGTTAACATGTAGCCATTGTATTGGTGGGAATGAATAGAAATAACAATAATATGATTATATATGTGTGTTAAATGTTTTTACATTTTTTCAATAAAAGATAAAGGCTTAAAATAAGACAATAATTCAATTTTAAGCATAAATACTCTAATATTCACTAAAAGGTCGATTTATCACCTTTTGATGGAGAACCCTCTTTAAAAATAGTTATGGACACTCTTATACATTATATTGGACCAAATAAATTCTTTATTTAAAATCGGTACATCAATATTTACTTTGTGTATATTTTTGTTATTTTTCCGATAAAGTAAATTTTTATTGAATAAGTGAAAAATGTTGTATTTTAATTCAAAACCAATTTTTAATCTAATTTATATATTTTAATATATTATCATTCGAATTGGTTCTAAATTTCAATTAGAATATATTTTTCCCATTAAATCCAATGTTCGTCATTGAATTAATTTCACTTTGAAATTGAACTTAAACAAGTGTCAATCTTTTGATATATTTTGTATCTTAAAAACACGCTATTTGTTTTGACAATGGGAACTAATTATTAAATTGATTAATGCAACTTATATGTTTTGAATTTTTTAAAATATTAATCATTTTTAATTCGGAATATCAAATATATCCTAGGGGGAATTTTTGGTATTTTTCTGAAAACATCTATTTTTGATGAATAGTGAAACCACTAAGTGGTAGTTAAAAACTACTTTTTCGTTTAAATTAAAGACCACATCTGTGAATTTAATTTCAAAAATCTGACATACATGGATATCATTATTATGTAAAATGTGGTTCAATGGGATGCAAATAATTTTTTGGTGAATAGTAACTATTAATTTTTTTTAATCGCGATTAAAAATAATTAGTGTAATTTAACATAAATATAATGTTATGATAATCTGAAATTACCTTGAAACATGTCCTACCCTTATTGGATGTGTCATGGCCGACCGAGAAAATCCACAGGTCAACATGGGGACACCATGGAGCCACATGGGTATGAAAATGACATTAATAACTTTTTATTTGAAGTTAAAATAAAAATTTCACAAACATGTAATGTTTTACTAATACAATTTTTACCTGGTGTTATACAAGTAATTTTTTTACCTATAAATATTCATTAGAAAGTTAAAAATATTTCTTAAAAACTTATATTTTTTATATAAGTTTTAGACATTAAATTAATTTATTTATTTATGACACCATGATGATGTAGTGATTTTATCATTAATGAACGATTTAAATAAAATGAAATGATAAATAAAATAAAAGACATAAACTTATCTAAAACCTATTGTATGAGTATATTTCAAACCCTAATCACTTTATCTTTGAAATATATCTTTTTTGGGTTCTTTTAAATCTGAAACTCATTATAAAATAAAGTAACATTTCATGACATTCCAAGTGTGCCCCTCCTCCCTCTTATAAAAGGCACCCACCTCTACCACCATACTGACATGACTCAAGCCATTGTTTCAGTCAAAATCTCCTCATTAAATCTCTCCACATCCCTCTCTTCATCATAGAAGGCATAACTTAGAAAGAATTCTCTTCAAGAAACCCTTTTCGTACAAACCATGAAGAGTTTTCTGATTTAAAGGCAATGTATTCTCTTATGTTCTTTGGTTTTATTTTGCTTTTCCAACCCCCTATACACTTTTTATTCATTTATTTTGTAACAAAACATTTATTTTCAATTTACTAAAATGTTTGTATGAGAATTATTCTAGATACACTTACACACACCTCCGTCCAATGGTTAATAAACATGCTGTTTCCGAGGATGGTGAATTACAACCTCACAAAATGATGATTGTTTTATCTTCTCCTACCACCTCTCATGGTGGCCATTTTGATGGAACTGTATTTATATATGATATATATTATGTCTATGTTTTCCATATGCTTCTGTATTTTTCATTTATGGCATACCTTTATGGTTTCCATTATGGGTAATCTTGATATCTTCATTTTAGGAAGAGAAAACTACCGCCCCCTCAAAGTGATTTGAATCGCTAATGCCATGTGTGGGAAGTATAAAGTATGTGGTTAATGATATTATATATATGATATTATACTGAAATTATAATATATCTTTCTATCATTATTATTTTATTCCATTAAATACAAAATAGAAATGAATGTAGCATTCATGCGTACGTACGGCTTACTCTCTCCATGAATGGTGCATTTCATTTCTTATCTCTAAATATAATGTAATTTTATAAATGATTTTATATAATGGATATATATTATATATATGATATCTAAATCATGAATATAATTATGGATATAATAGATATTTTACCATATGAACAAGTTGTAATTATAAGAAGTTTATTTTTGACTCACGTACCAATGATCAACAAAATGACCGTCATTAACTTAAATAAATACATAATGTTCATAAAAGGGTAATAAATGATATAAAATTAACAATGAACTTAAAAAATGTTCTTATGAAATTATAAATTAACTCTATTTTATTATTCAGGAGATTAAAGAACGATCGGGTCAATTCGGACACAAAGTATGGGATCATACCTCTCTCTTTCTTTTCAAGTACTCTCTTTTATGTCACATACTTTAAGAACCTATTTCTTATGTTGGGGGATGTTATTTCATATTACACTTGATGTAATTTTTATTTTAATATGTTGAGAGACCATATTTGATCTCATCAATCCATTTTTATATGTTTTATGTGACGTCGTTAGGCTACTGAATTTTCATAAGTGGATTTTTCATCTCACTTTTATTCAAGTGAGATTCATGCTACATTTTCCACTATTTACTTTTTTGTGGTGTATGTACTGACCATGGATGTATTATTTGTGTAATATAATCTAATTTTTGGTTATTTACATTTTTATTGTATGACCTTTATGTCCTGGGGTGTATGTTTTGAAAGATAACAAAATCGGTAAGGAAACCTTTCACCCTCCCCTTTTTAAAATAATTTATTTGTTATGTCATTAAATTTACATATTATTATGTGGGGATATGTTCTTCTATATCATTATTTATGTAAATTTTATGTCCAAGTGATTAGATACCATTTTCTCTCTCATCAACTACTTTTATGAATTTTAATGTCACGTCGTTAGGCTGTCGAATTTCTTGCAAAGGAACATCTTAACTCAATTTCAATTCTTTTTTGTTAAGCTTGTAGTCATTGAATATGTCATTATATGAATATGTGTGAATGAATCGGATTGTTTTACACTTAATATCCACTTATATATATTGTATTATTATTTTTCACACATAATTATGTAATTGATTTATCTTTAATCTAGGGATATTGTCTTTGTACGGGACTTCGTCTCAACCTCCTTGCATTGAGTCATATATTGTTTTATACACACCTTTATTTTATACGGTGTATAAACTCCTTTGACTTTGACTTTTGTTCAAAGGAATATTTTTATACGAATCATTTTACTAAACGAAAAAAGTAATGTTTTTGTCTTATATATGAGGATACAACTAATTCTCTACCGCCGTGACCATTAGTTGAGTTTCGGCTTCCTCTAGAAGCCATAACATTTTTCTAAAATGAAAAATAAATACCATGTTTTAATTTTCTTTTATTTTTTGTATAGAAAATGGTTTTCTAATGTTTTTACTATATAAATGTGTTTTTGATATCTTGTGATTGAAATGTGGAAATTTATGTTTCTTTTATGCATGTTTTATGTAATACGATTATGTTATGGTTCATGGGAGTTGTTTATGAATATGGTTGGTTCTGTGATAATCTATTGGATGGTGAGCCCGTGGTAGCTCTCTAATGCATTGGGTAATGTGATGGGGTTAAATGCTAAGGATTCTCTGAAGGGATTTAGGGAATATACTGTGATGGGTATTCCAAACTTAACCATTAGTGTTACTCCCTATGTAAGAATGTTATGACTGCCTCATGTTACCTTTATGTCTTTATTTTCGATGAGTTATTCATACATCTTATGATTTAATGAGGTATGTTCAAAAGATATTGTTTTATGAGTAATGTATGATTTCATTTATTCTGATGTATACATGGAGTAATGTTTTCATTCTGTATTGTTATAACCCTTACTGAGATTTTTATGCTCATACCATGTTTTTGAAATGTTTTTCATCGAACATAAAGTTGAATAGGGTCAAATATGGGATCAAGGAAATGTCAAGCTATCTATAACAAGGAACTATACATGACTCTTTTGTTCATGAGTTTTATATTTTGTAAAAAAAATTGAAAATGAGTCGATGGGTATACTTTATAATCTTTGAGATGTAATAGTTATGTCCTAATTTTCTAAAAATCTAAACCTGAAAAGATTCACAATGTCAATTATTCAATTTAATTCAATATTAAGTAATGTTTTAAGGCCGGGTCCTTATAATTAATACCAACCATCTAATTTTTAAAAATCCAACATATCATTATAATAAAAAAATTTCTTAAAATAAGGAACCTATTACTGTTTATCATCCCTTACTCAAAATATCACATTTTTATTAGATAAATTTTTCATGCCATAAAAAACATTCAATATAAAATTGAAATTCCTGTGCCAAAAAACAATCCTTATATATTTAACTATTCATTTAACAAAATTATTGAATAAAAATTCATAGAATCAACAATAATCCCACTTACTACACAAGTCACAAGAAGGATACCTCATCATTTTTAAATATATATTTCTATTCACATTTTATCTATTGTCTCATCATCATCATCAATAAATCCCTTACTCTTTCCACCTTACCTATTCTCTTTAATATCTTTCTCTATATGAAATGTATTCCCAGAATGTCGTTTCATTCAACAAAATAAAAATTTTAACAATGATGATGTATTAGGGAGGCCAATATTCCCATAAATCTCATTACTTGTACCATTTATTTTTCAATTGATGTTACATTCCTAGTTTCATTGTCAAAAAAAATTCATGATGCTCTAGATAACTCTCTTAGTAGATTAGTTCCACATTCGTGAATCAAAGGAAACTATATAATCTTTCCACCATGGTGTCTGTTACCTAAAATCCCAATGAAATTCGTTCTTCTATACCTTGGAGAGTCAGAGAGTGGATTAAGGTACATATTTGGGATCATGTTCCTTGATAACTAATTTGGAATGATCACAATATCCATCAATACTGTGATCATTTCATTTGTCTTTTAATCAATAAATAATCCATCATATACACTGTTAATCTACTTCCTTCAGGTTCCCACCACTTATTAATACTCTGAAAAAATGAGTACTAAAAAATTATTAATATATGTAATGAAATATTCATGAAAATTCACTTATAGGATGTATAACTAAGGGAATATTCCTTAATATATGGATCTATAGATTTATCTTAGGTTATTTATTTTCATCATGTATTAAAATCCTTCATAATTGTGTGTGGTGGATTTGTAAATTTCTAAATCATATCCCCCGGGAGTGTAAAACTAGGTGTGAATCAAGGCCTGTTATCATGTAATAGATTACCCAGAATCAGGCCCAGATCATCTTGTAGGAGTTTTAACTCATAGTTATATTTGTGACCGAGCCACATCCACTTGTAGTATCATGACATGGATGTAATACTAGGAATCTACATACCCAATAAATTACCAAAATTCTATGACATTTTCCTTAATGTTAATTATTACTTATATATATCCTAAATGGAATCTCTAGGTATATCCTTAGAAATATACCTAGGGATCTCACTGATTTTCTCTATTACAATCTTATAACAGTTAAAAAAAATTCACTATAATACCAACTATTAAAAACTGGTCTTGACATAAATTAGTCAGAACTGTCATTTTAGGAATACTTAAAACATTAAACAAATAAATTACCTATGATTGAATTAGTTTAGGGAATTTGGAAGCTTTGAAACATAAACACTGGTGCATAAATGAGCAATATTTTATCCCACTATGTTCTCCATGATTATAAGCCTTTTTAGATGCACAAAAAAATATTTATCATTATAACATAGATGAAAGGAAACATAAAAAAGGGTGATCTCAGCTATTTAGTAAAGATAAATATGTCAAAAACATAAACATAAACATGGGAATAGGGGTATAAACATGTTCGTAACAAGAAAATATCATACCCTTCATATCAAAATCATAAAAAATATTCAAGTCATAAATAACAGTAGGTGAGAATACATGAATCAAAGGGAGATGAAGAACATAATCCCTGAAATCATAACATATGAATGAAACATGGACTTGATGAAAACCCATAAACATATAATTCGATTTCCATCATAGTTATGTAATAACATCTAATACCTTAGCAGTATTATGGATTCACCACCCATACCATCTTAGATGTCATGGATAACTCTCATGGACTTCATAGTAGAATTAGATAACTCCTCATACCATTTTGGTGTTCATGGTTCACTCGCATGGCCATTATAGAAGTCACGATTTACTCATAAGAATATTCAAGTCTATATCAATAGATACAAATCATTACATAATGAATTTGAGGGAGATATAGGTCCCTACTATGCAATAATGAAATAATACATACATATTAAACAAAATAATAAATAATAATATCATAATATATTGTATTAAATTGTTATCAGAAATATCTAAATACATCAAATCATGCTAAAATGATACATGTTTTATAATCATTTCATAAAACTCAAAACTCATGAATAAAAGACATTTTTTATGCATATGACACATGAATGTGAAACATGTATCGTAAACATAATTCCATCACAAAATTAACCAATTATAGAAATAATATTAGTGAAAACATAGATTTATTTCCCTAGAATGACATGAGTAACATTTATGGCTGTTATCTTAGATTGAAAATAATTTTGAAAGATCTTTCAGTATAATTTTTTGAAGAAAGTATACTTTATTATTTGAGAAAAAGACCTTTTCAAATATAAAACCTTTTGAAAACCATTTCCAATGTAAATAATTTAAAAATATAGAAATAAATTTTGAAATAATATTAAGAATCATTTTCCATGAAAAATTATAATTGAAACATGAATAAATTTTTACACCCAATTCCTTTAAAAACATATAAACAATCCTTAAAAAAATTTAAATCTTTTGTACATTGAAAACATAAAAAGAAACATGAAATGATTTTAAAAAAAAGATTGAAAATTACATACAAAATTTCATTAAAATTATACTTTTAATAATAAAAATAAATAATTACAGAAATTATGGAATGTAAATCAGTTCATGGGTTTGAGCTAAAAAAACATTTCTTTTTCATGGAAAAAAATAAAAAATTCATTGTTTTAAAACATAAAAATTTATTACTTTGAAAAAATTGGTAAAATACATATAGGGTAATTTTATTAATTATTTTATTATAACATTTTAATGTTGATGGAAACTGTTTTGAGAAAATATTCCTTTGATGGAATACAGATTTATGAATGAATTGTTTATAATCAAATTATATTATTCAAATACCCATTTAAGAAATACATTATATATGAAAATTGAAAAAAATTTGAACCAATAGATAAATATATAATTAATTATTGTATGAAATGATTTATCTATAGTTTTATTGAGATATGGATCATAATATTTCATTAGAGGAACCATAATTATAAACACTATTGCGAAATGATGATATTGTTTTAATTAACTCTAATCTATTGGTAACTTGGGGTCATACTATCCATGTAAAAAAATGAAATTAAATGAAGAATAAAATATCATTAATATAAGGAAATTAATGATATAAAATGTAAAATGAAATATATACATGTCGAAGAAGAATTTATGCACATAACAAAACATGAATCTCAAAAAAAGAAAATTGTGCCAAACTACCGTATCGATATGGTTAAAATTGAAACATAAACCACGTGATAGATATTTAAGTAATTGGATATGTAGATACCAATAAAAAAATTTATAATATACTTATGATACATTCATGTATACTACATACACCACACAAAATAAGTTTTTGGTGAATAAGGCATGTTTCTTAGAGAAAGATAAGTGAGATTAAATACCTTTACATTTTGTTTTGACTCTCATCATACTCATTAAGAAATAGTTTATAACAAATATAAATTTTTTTATCATAAAAAAAGTTATTATTTATTATTAACATATATGGTTTGATTTTGGATTTATATTACCTGCTTGTGAACAATTCTATGTTTTGGTTTCACTTCAGGGTAATATTTTCTTTGTTATTCACATGTGTCTTATTTGTTATATCTATCATATTTTACAGAATAGAAAATATGATTTAAATATAATTTATATTTAATATATTTTATTTTTTATAATTAATATAATATTTTTGTATAAAATGCAGTGCACTATTTATTGATACGGTAAGTTGTACTCATGCATGACTAATATTTTTGTTTAATTGTAGTGTTGAATGAAGGTATGTAAAAAAATTTATGTATATATATGTATATATATCATTGTTACTTTATGTGTATTATATCATATATATAATATATATCCAATAAATCCATCCTTAACACATTCCATGTAGTGTATGAATGAATAACATCGCATTGAGGGTGTAGTGTTCAACACTTCTTTAAAAGAAATTATCATATTAAAAAAATAGAAAGTATAAATAAACACGTTTTAAAATAAAAAATATATTATTAATGAAATAATAATTCTAATATATAGAAAATATAAATATATTTTCATCATAAATTCCACCATTTTATGGGGTAATGAGAAAAATGAACCATCATTTTTTAGTGAGGCAATATTTTTCCACACATGTATAATGTATGTTTGTTAAAAATTAGACGGATGTATGTAGAATTTTTGGTAAAACCCCTAGAATAATAATATAATGTTATTTTATGGATACATTTTTTTACAAAATCTATAAATATTTCCATTCTATGGATTGTAGATATTAAATAAATGAACGGAGTTTGAGGGAGGGTATTACCTCTTAATCAGGCAACTCATTTTCCATTTCTCATAGGAGAATCCTTATAAGGATTTATGCCCATGTAAATAATAAACTAGAAATCTATGAGTATTTTGGATCTATTTGGGATTATTTTTTTCAGATAATTTTGATTTACAGGTGTGAAGATGTTGGAGGAGAGGAAGCCTCTTATAATGTTGCAGGAGGGACACTCTTCTAAAATTTTGGAAAAGGGATATACATCCTGCATTTTTTATTAATAGAGGTACCATTAATGGTACAAAGTAGATCCATGGGATTATAAGGAATAAATATTTCAAAACATTGGATTTTTGACTTGTGTGTAGTTATTTTTTACCATTATTTTTATGGTTTCGCCCTAAATTAAGCATAATTTAACATTAATCATTGTAATTAATTTTAAATACATTCAGTAATATTCTATTTTTGAAAAATAATTTGACCAAATTATAACACATAAATCATTCTTAATCAATATATATAATTTATTTTACAAATTTATAAGAACATAATTTATAGAAATAAATTTAAATTTAATGTCGTAGTTGTGTTGACATTGCTGGTTTTCAATATAAAAATGGTCGTCAAATTGATTTGTTTTTATATTCAAATTTAATATGAAATTTATCAGAATTACCTAAATTGGAATAATTTGTAAAAATATTATCTAATTATAATTTTAAAAAAATTTAATATATAATTTAACAGTAAAAATAAATGAGAAGAAAAAGTTTTTTTCCAATTACAATCCAATATTTTAAAATATTATTTAAAAAAGGATCCCATAATAAAAAATACAAAAATTAACTTAAACTAATTCCTTTTATTCCAAATATGTAGTTTATTTGGACATATTAATTAAATAAAAGTATAAGAAATTATTTTTAAAATGGTATCCCATTAAAGGGATTTAAAACTATGTTTATTAAAATATAATATTTTAGCATAAAATTAGATATCCTTTTATCTTATTTATACCGAATCTATTTGATGAATATTTAAAATATTTTGTTGAATATAAAAAATAATACGATTTAAAAATTTTAAATAACTTAATTGATTAAAATAAAATACATTTGGAAGCATAAAAATTATAATATATTCATTATGTTCAATTATTTTGTATATTTTCATTACAAAATTTATTTGTAACCATTAAATTAATCATATGTTAATATAAACCATATAATTATCATAAGGGAGTTAATAATATTAATAACCTATAATTTAACATTTATGTTATATCTTATTATATTAAATAGTCATATTTTAATAATATATTATTGCTTGGTAAACCTCAGTCATGCATTTTACAACAGACATCGAGGAAAGTAATTATTGTGTGTAACACGATCTATCCACAATGTTCCACTTAAAGGAAGATAAAATTTATTTTTTCTTGTAGTTCATGTAATATAAAAATTTATTTAATATAAAATAAACTATTTTCACTGTTTGGTGAAATAAAAAATATCAAAAATGCTAATTAGGGTCAAATTAATTGACAAAATCTCATGGTTTTATATTCCACCCCGCATAAAATTAATTTCACCTGAGGAATTAGTCTAGGTTATCAATGGTTTAATTCAGGAATTTTTCATTCATTGAAATCCACATAGTAAAAATTAATACTACATTATCCCTTAAAAAGTTATTATTAGAACAATAACGGTTACACGAAGTAACACATTACAAGGTTTCCACATATGATATCATAGGTTGAGAGTTAATATTGGAAATATAGGAAATGTGTAAATATTTATAGTTTTTCATTGAATTAATAAATAAAAATTATTTGAATGATTAAAGAAAATTTGAGGTCATCAATTTCATAAATCTTTGAGGATATAAAAGGCCATTAGTTAATCAAAATTTAAGTTATTAGGAGAACATTATTTTCTATTTGATCACTTTATGGATGTTGGGTAATTCTTGATATATTTTGATAAACAAAAATTCAGACTTTTTTTCTGATTTTATCAATTTACAATACTTCCATTAACTAAAAGAATGAATTTCCATAAATTACAATTAACGTATAATGCCCCTAAAAACACTTTTAACCGATCATATTATTCCTAAATGAATTAAAAGTCTCACTATATTTCTACTCAAAAACAATATCAATTAATATTTAAACACAAAATGTAACACTATTGCCTTGTAATTATTTTTAAATAATAACAAATTAAAATATATTAATGAGGATATCATGTATACCCTTGGTAGGTGTGAAACCCTTATCATCCTTCGATTATTGGTTCGAGACATGCGACCATAAGGTACATGATTTTTTTTCACCCATCACACGTGATGTACTTTTCAAAAACCACCGATTTTTTTTTTAAAAATAAATAATATCAAAAAACTTGAAAGAAGGTTAATCACTAAATTAAATTTCACTAGGGTTATCAATATAAAATTAATACATAAATAGTTCATCTGATGTTTAACATTATCTTATTAGTTATAGTTAACATCATGAAACTTCTGATATATGAAAATCCCAAATAATATAAATAATGACATCATATAAGATTTACATTGATCGCCCATATATCTCAAAATAGATCTTGGTTGTCACATTCCAAATAAGTAAATACCCTCCTCATACATTCTCTTACAACATGGTAATAACATTAATTAAAAGAAACACTTTATGAAAACATGAATGATTCTTTATTTGAAAAGGTATTGGATATATTATGTAAATCTAAGAAGTTTTAGTCATCATCCATGATAACATAGACTACTTTTTATATATATCCATTATTAGTGATGAGGTAAACAATTCCATCAAATTCACATTTTAAAATCCAGAATATCTTTATAAAAATAAAATTATCTTATCATAAAGAACATATTATTGCTTATAATTCTATAGTCAAAATATCATCTTGTTATTAAATCAATTTTCCATTACATTGGATACATTCAAATAAACATTTAAATCCATAGATAAAAACAATCCTAGTAAATTTCACCATTAATGTAAGATAATCATTGAACCTAAATACATAAAAATTTATTATTTAGCTTCCTCTATAATAAATAAGTAGGATAAGATAACATTTTATTTAATTCATCATTTCATTCTCATTATATCTATTGGTTAATAATCTTAAGTAATATAACAATTACTAGTACCATTTTCTTAATTATCATTGTCATATTTCCCAAAAGGATATAGATTTTAATAAAGACCATTCATTCCACATGTAATGAAATTATGAAATGATTTTTTCTTATGGAGGAAAAAGTTTCCATTGATATCGTGAGATGGACACTTCATTTTCCCTATTTAGTTTCATATATTGAGTCCTTTTTGCAGAGTCAAAACACCTTATTATTACTCTAAGGAATTCAATTAGGTGATTCATTCCACATTCAGGACATAATGGAAACTAGTTCTACTTTACACCATGGTATCTATTACCTAAAAATCTTCAAAATATGTTATTCTCTTCCATGGTGAGTCCTAGGATTGATTTCGGTACATGTTTATGATCATGTTCCTTGAAAAATGATTAGGCGTGATCACAACATCATTTACTCATGTGATTATTTGATATGACATCTCATCAATAGATTTTCCAAACTATTCAATGTTAATCAAGCCCCATATTGTTCATTATATTGATTAAAACCAAGAGGAATTGTGTAAGAAACTATTATCATTATGGGGAATAACATAATAATAAAAATTCACTTATAGGATATCTAACATATAACACATTATTTAATCTTTTACACTATAGGTTTATCCATGTTTATTTGTATGAAACTTCTTTTCAAAACCATTATATTTGTTTATGAAGTGCTTTTGAATTTCAAAAGAATAACCCCTTGTAGTTTCCACCCATGTGCTTAGCAAGTCCAGTTGTCATGTACCAGATTACCCCAAGTTAGGCTTCAAACATCTTATCGTAGTTGTTAACACAAGGAACATCTATTCTAGTTCCAAATATACTTTTTGTATCTATACACAGATGTATTACATCAAAAAAACCTTATCAATAATTTAAAAAAATCCAGAACATCTTATAAAATATTTATTGATCCTTATACTCATCCTCAGATACATCCCTTGATATATCATTATAAATATACATCGGGATCTTAATAAGTGTATAATAATCCTTGTTTCCAATGGATATGTAATCCAAATATCTGATACCATCTATAAAAACCTACTCTTAACATACAATATCATTTAATAACATTTGGGGAATCTAAAAACATTACTTAAACACACACCCAAATATCTTAATAATATATTTACCTTGGAAACAATGAAATGTAAACACTGGTGCATAAATTAGATACATTATATCCCAATAGTTTCATCTTAACTAGAAACCTTGTTAGACACATCAATAATAATATATAAAATTATAACCTAGGGAAAAGTTAATATAAATATGGGTGAGCTCAGATGATCAATAAGGGTTATCATGGGAAACAAGTAGACATCAACATGAGCATAGGGGTATCAGAATGAGATCATAACAATAAAACATCATACCATACATTTCAAAGATAATAAACATGAATCATGGAATAATTATTTGTAATTAATAGGACATACATTAAAATGAGATGATGAACATAATTCATGAATGCCTAAAATAGGACTAAAACATGGAGTTCTAGATATCAAATAAGCATATAATCTGATTTCCATCATTCACAAGGCATTGCCACCAATCCCATCATAGTAGTATGTGGTCACTACAAATTCCATCTTGGTAGTCTTTTTTCACCCCCATGGACATATTAGTACCATCATCTCACTCTTAATACTATTTTGGTAGATATGGTTCACTCCCATGTAATGTTTAGTATTCATGGTTTACCCCCTAGACCATCTTAGCATATCTCATGAGATATAAATAATTACTCAATGAAATGGTGGGAGATAATGGTCCCAACCATATATTAATGAAATCATACACACCTGTTCCACCAATGAATAAAAAAATATCATAAGCCATGAAATTAAATTTGTATCATTAACATGTTTCTATATCATAACTCGTGGTATAATATACCTGATTCATTATCATTTAATCAAAATCTTAACCCATGAAAAGATGCTGGTTTTTGAAGAATATAACCCTTGTAAGATAAATGGGTATCACAAACATCATTACATTAAAACATAAATCATTCAATGAAATAATAGTAATGGAAATATCTAATAATATTTCTATAATAGATTGAGAAACACCAATGGATGTCAATTTAGATGGAAAATAGTTTTGAAAAATTCTAAAAAAAATTAATGAGGAAAAATATTCATTCATCATTGAAAAAAGATCTTTTAAAAAATAAATCATTTTGAAAACACTTTCTTTTCAACATATTTGGGAAAAATTTAAATATGGCATGAAATCATTTTGAAAACCCCCTTTTTTTAAAAATTTATTAAATAAACATGAAATAATTTTAAAAAAAAATATTACATAAAAAAATATAATAAAAGTTAGACCCTATTATGACAAACTTTTTATTTGAAATCATATAATGAAAACATAAAAAGTTTTCAAAAATGATTTATATTAAAAATAAATAATTTATATTAAATATTATTCCTTTAAAAATGAATAGGTATCATCAACGAAATGATTTTGGGTAAATCTATACATGCCATACAAGGTAAAAAATAACATTCCTTTTGAATAGTAAATAGGTTATAAAAATGACTTGTTCGGAAAGAGACAAGATGATTAATATTAAAAAAATTGTAAAATTAAAAATATTTGTAATTTATTTAAATATTGTTGGATAATTTTAAAATAAAGTATGAAATAGATTTTAGAAAACATGGTTTTTTAATGAACACACATTTGCAACCGATGTTTTGTTAAAGTCGAGTATTCTTAAAAATACACATTCATATATATCTAATTATCCAATGAGTGGAAAAATTTTACTGACACATTAATATATAACTAATAATATGGGTAAATTAATTTTCATGAGTATTATTGTGATATGGTTCTTAATATTTTATCAAAGGGTTCAATAACATAACCAAACATAGAAAACGATGAGATTGATTAAATATACTCTTATATATAGATAAATTGGGGTCGTACTCACTTTTTAAAAAAGGAAATTACATTATGCTTATATTTCCATGAAATTATGAATATTCATGATATAAAATGTAAAATGGTTTTATATACACCTTGAAAAAAATACGTTCATAACAAAACATGGGTCTTAATGAAGGCAAATTGAGACCAAACTATCATAATGATTTGGTAACATTTGAAACATAAGACATGTGAAATAAAATTCATAAAATGGGTATTTAGATAATAATAAAATTAAATTATAAAAGGCATATTATACATTCATGGCCATTTTATACATCACAAAAAATAAGTTAATGGTGAATAAGGCATGTTTCTCGCAAAACAAATATGAGATGAAATTCCCTTCCCTTGCGTTTTGACTCGAATCACAGTCATCAAAACCTCACGTATAAAATATATAAATTTATTAAAAATATATCATAGAACCATATTATTACATATAATACTATATTTGTATTTATTATGGATTTATATTTCCCACTTGATAACAATTCTATGTTATGGTTTCACTTTGGGTAATATCCTCTTTGTTTTTTACAAGTCTCTTTATTGTTATATATTTGGTCGATATATTTAAATCATGATTCCTAGAATGTTTAAAATTAATTAATATTAATTCATATTTATTATATTTTTATTATAATAATCCATTGAAAATAAGATAATGATATGTGATACACTATTCATGGAGACAGTAAGTCATATGTACGCATGAACACCTTTTCGGTTTAATTATCGTATTGAAAGAAAGAATATAATAGAAAAATATGTATATATATGAATATATATCATTATTATTATAGCTTTATTATATCAAATATATCATATATATTTACTAAATGCATCCTTAATACATTCCATGTAGTATATGAATTAATCACATCGCTTTGAGGGGACGATAGTCATACTTTCTCAAAAAAATTACTATATTAACACAAAATGGAAGTAGAAATATATGTGTTATAAAAAATATATAGATATTCAATACATAATAAATATAATATATAACATATATTATAAGGCCCCAGCCTTAAACATTACTTAATCTTTTGTTATTACACGATTAAAAATTGAGGATCATTTCAGGTTTAGAGTTTTAGAGAATTTGATCATAAATCATGCATTACATTCCACATTTAAAAAAAGTGGTTACATAAAAGATAGTATTCATTTTTTCCCATAAATTGAATCATATTTAAAACAAAACATGGATTCTTTCATGAAACTTCCTTGACCCTATCATCACATCATTTACCATTCCCTTGTCTTGTGAAAAACATTTCAAAAACAAGGGATGAGCATAAAAAGCTCAGTAATGGATATAAAAGCACGAAAAGAAAACATTAGTCCATCTATGAAATCATACATTACTCATGAAACATAAGCATTTTAACATACCTAATCAAATAATGAATAAATCATAGAAATCATAAGACATAAAGCTAACTTGATGAATTCATAACATTCTTACGTAGGGAGTAACCCTCATGGTTACATTTGGAATACCCATCACAGTATATTCCCTAAATCTGATCATATAAACCTTAATTATTAACTCCTTCATGTTAACCAATGCATTGGAGTGCTATATCGGGCACACCCACACTTATTTTATCACAGAACCACCCGTCTTCATAACAATTCCCAAGAACCATAAAGTAATCGTATCACATAAAACATGAATAAAGGAAACATATCATTTCTACATTTTAATCACAAGATATAAATACAAAATATTGATATAATAATAACATTATGAAAACCATTTTCAATTCCAAAATAAATGAAAAGTAAAACATGGTATTTATTTTTCATTTAAAAAAAGTTATGGCTTGTAGAGGAAGTCGAAACTCAAATAATTGTCACGGCGGAGGAAAAGTCGTTGTCTCCACATACGTACGACAAAAACATTCCCTTTTTTTGTTTAGTAAAACGATTCATATAAAAAATATTCATTTTGAATAAACGTAGATGTTAAAGGGGTTTATACACTGTAATAAATAAAGTTGTGTATAAAACAAAATATGCCTCAATAAAAGGAGATTGAGACGAAGTCCCATACCTCGTATTGGACATGACTCGATCGTACTTAAATCTCCTGAATAATAAACTTGAGTTAATTTATACTTGCCTAAGAACCTTTTTCAAGTTCATTATTCCTTTTATATCACTTATTACCATGTCATGAGCACTATGTAATTATTTATGTTAATAACAGTCGTTTTAACGATCACTGGTACTTCAGTCAAAAATAAACTCTTTATAATTACAAGTTGTTCATGTATCCATTATATACAGAGTTATATTCATGATTTCGATATAATATATAACATATATATCCAGTATATACATGCATTTATAATATTACATAACATTTAGAGGTAAGAAACAAAATTTACCATTCTTGGAGACGGTAAGCCATACGTACGCATGAACGCTACTTTCATTTCTATTTACTATTTAATTGAATTGAATAATATTGATATATAGGTATATTATATTTACATTATAATATCATATATGATATCATTAACTACATCCTTTATACGTTCCACATATGGCATTAATGAATCAAATCACATTGAGGGGGCGGTAGTCTGCACTTCCAAAAATCAATATATCACATTTACCCAAAATGGAAACCATAAAGGTATGCCGAAATTGAAAAATTCAAAAGATTAAGTAAAACAAAAACATATTATATATCATATATAAATATAGTGACATATTAATGGCCACCTTTTACGGTGTTAAAAGAATATTGAACAATCATCGTTTCGTGAGGTAGAAATTCACCATCCATAGAAACAGTATGTTTTTTAACCATTAGATGTAGGTGTGTGTAACTGTAGCTTGAATAATTTTTATAAAAACATCCTAGTATGTTGAAGATACAGGTTTTGTAACAAATGAAATGAATAAAAAGAGTTTAGGGGGTTGGAGGAGAAAAATAAATCAAAAGAACACAAGTGAAGACATTACCATTAAATCGACTAACTCTTTTTGGTTTGATCCAAAATGGTTTCTTGAAGAGATTCCTACCTATGTTAAGGCTTATAGGATGAGGAGATGGATGTGTAGATACCAAATGAATAGATCTTGGTCATGCCAAAGGCTTGAGAGGTGTGGGTAATGTGGAAGAGGTGGGGGCCTTTTATAAGTGGAGGGGAGGGGCACTCTTGGAAAGGTATAAAATGTGACATTATTTTCAAATGCGTTTCAGATTTTAAAGGACCCACATTGATGTATTTATTGGATAAGGTGATAAGAGTTCTAAATCCACCCATAAAATAGTTTTTTGACATGTGTAGGTCTTATATTTTATATTATCTTTTCATTTTATTTAAATCGTTAAATAATGAGGTAATCGATGCATCGTCATGGTGTCATATATAATTTAATTTATTTAATGACTAAAAATTATTAAAAAAATACTATGAACTAGGAAATATATTTATATTTAAAATGATTATTTATAGTCTGAGATATAATATATGTAGAAAAAATTAAAAATGTTTTACTCAGGTGATACATTCTTTGATATATTTACTTTCTTTAAAAAAATAAAAAAGATAAAAAATTCATTATCAATCAAAATTGATTCCACGGGGTCCCCAAGATTGGAAAAAGGCATCCCATGGTCAGAAATGAAACAACCAGTAGTATTAGGACACATTTTGGTGTTAATTTGTATTTTTATGATATTATTTTATTATCCTTAACTTCCCAATTAATAATTAATCAAGATAATTAATGATAATTACCGTCATTACTATTCACAATGTCCAAAAACAAAAGAGACATAATTAAATTATTTGGGCCTTATGATTACCAATATGGAATCCATTTTACCAAATTCCAAAACAAAAAATTGTAATAATTAATTTAAAAAATAATTCTCGTTGTCAAAGTAAATAGCGGGTTTTTTGAAACAATATATATAAAAAGTTTGACAATTGTTTATGCCCAATTCCAAAGTAAAATTGTTTCTAATGACCAAAATTGGATTAAATGGTAAAAATATATTCTAATTAAACTTTAAAAACAATTAAAAATATAATCTAACCAAATAATTAAATTAGATGAAAAATCAGTTTTGATGTCAAATAAAGTATTTTTGACTATTCCTTAAAAAATGATCATTGTCAGAAAAATACCAACAATTAACCCAAGGTAAATTTAAATGTCCCAATAATAATGAATAAGATTATTTTCACAAATATTTCTTATAAAATTGCCAAAAGTTTTCTTAAAAAATGGATTTTGATCAAACGGTAGTAAACCAATCTTTTAAAAATAGTAGTGTATTCCATGCTTAAGATTGGATTTATTTTCATATTAATCCTCTAAAACACTATCTAATTCACAAATAGACATATATAAGAATATATATTATTCATTTCTTACTTGATATTTTACATCCTTCCCCCATTTTTAAAATTGTGTCCCCAAAAATTATTTACTTATCAAATAAGTGGGGGTATTTTACCCTCATTGAATTTCCAGATTCTCATGTTTCCTCTTCAATCATGTGGTTTTTCCACAAAACCATTACATGATGAATCAAATTATTCCGCAACACTTTCTCCCTGTGGTCAAGAATCTAGACCGGTTGTTCCACATAAGATAGATTCTCTTCCAGCTAAACTATCTCTGGAGTCAAAACGTGAGATGGATCTGGCATTTACTTCCTTAACATTGAAACATGAAAAACATTGTGTACTTCCGATAAACTCGGAGGTAAATCCACTAGCTATGCAATTGATCAAACTCTCTCCAGAATTTAATTGGTACAATGAAACTTGGAATTAGATTTCCTTTATTACCAAATCGCATCACACTTTTCCATGGAGATACTTTGGGAAAAACCTGATCACCTACCTCAAAAGAGAGATCCTTCCTTCTGTTGTCCGAATAACTCTTCTGCCAGCTCTGAGCTGTTCTCGTGTGTCTCTGTATCATCTGATCATTTTCTACCAACTCTTCTACCAATTCTGGTCCCATCAACTTCCTTTCACCCACTTCATCCCAGAATGCTGGAGTTTGACACCACATCCCCTATAATGCATCAAATGGTGCCATCTGTATACTGGAATGAAAACGGTTATTATAAGAAAACTAAACCCAAGAAAGTTGTTGGTCCCAACTTCCCCGATAATCCATCGAAAAGGAAAACAGCATATCCTCCACTATCTGAATCGTTCGTTCTGACTGCCCATCTGATTGAGGATGAAAAGCCGTGCTAAAATTTAATTCAGTACCCAATGACTTTTTAAGACCATTAAAAAAGTTATAAGTAAACCTGGGATCACGATCAGATACAATGGAGAGGGGAACTCCATGTAACCTGATCTCTTTAAGATACAAACGAGCAATTTTATCAAGGGAAAAGGTATCTCGTATAGCAATGAAATGAGACGATTTAGTCAAATGATCGACAATAACCCAGATTTCATTATTACCTCGAGGTGTCTTCGACAATGCCACAACGATGTCCATGGATATATTCTCCGATTTCCACTCTAGTACTGGTAAAGGTTGAAGCATCCCTTTTGGTAACTTCCACTCTGCTTTAACCTATTGGCAAGTCAAACACTTCACAGTAAAATCAGAAATATCCCTTTCCATTCCATCCCACCAGTAATACTCCCGAAGATCTGTATACATCTTAGTACTGCCAAGATGAACTAAAAAGGGAGAACTATGACCTTCACATAATTACTCACTTTCAACTGTGAATCACAAGGCACACACAATCTCTTCCCAAATCTCAAAACACAATCTCATGTTCAATTCTTTCTATGTGAATATATACATTATACTATTTTGATTGGTATATATTTTAGACATTACTCCATACAAATAATGCCTCCAAATTTTTAAAGCAAAAACAACAACAGCTAATTCCAAATCATGTGTAGGGTAGTTTACCTCATGAGTTTTCAACTGACATGAAGCATAATAAATTACCGGATCATTCTGAATTAGGACACAACCATGTCCATTCAATGAAGCATCACTTTAGATAAAAAACTCCACATTCCTGGAAGGTAGTGCCAAAATTCGAGCATTCACCAATCTTCTTTTCAACTCCTGAAAACAATCATCACATTACTTTGTCAAAATAAACTTAACACCCTTCCGAGTAAGCTTAGTCATTGGACTAGATAACCGTGAAAAATTTCTAACAAAACTTCGATAATATCCTGATAAACCAAGGAAGCTACGAATCTCAGTTACATTTGTGGGTCTTGGCCATTGTTCAAAAACCTTTATTTTTGCAGGATCAACAGTTATTCCATCTTTAGAAACAATGTGACCAAGGAATGACATTTTTTTCTACCAAAACTCACACTTTCTGAATTTCCCAAACAATTTATTTTAATTTTTGGTTTGGAAAATAACCCCTAAATGTCTTTCATGCTCCTCTTTACTTTTATAAAATATCAAAATATCATCAATGAAAACAACCACAATATTATCCAAGAAATCATTGAAAATTCTATTTATAAGGTCCATGAAAATAGCAGGTGCATTGGTTAGCCCAAAAGGCATTACTACAAATTCATAATTTCCATATCTTGTACAAAACGCGGTCTTAGGAATATCTGATTACTTTACCGTCAACTGATGGTACCCCGATCTCAGGTAAATCTTTGAAAAACACTGAGCTCCATGGAGTAGATCAATCAAATCATCGATATGAGGAAAAGGATATTTTTTCTTAACAGTGATGTTATTAATGGCACTATAATCAATGCAATGACTCATTGAACCATCATTATTTTTATCAAAATAATAGTATCACCCCATGGTGATGAGCTAGGTCGAATGAAACCTTTCTCTAATAAATCATGCAATCTCTCCTTCAACTCTAAAAGTTTATTTTGAGCCATTAGATAACGGGGTTTTGAAATTGGATTAGCTTCAGGAGCTAAGTCAACGATAAATTAAAATTCTCGATCTGGTATTATTCCATGCAAATCATCAGGAAAAACATCAGGATACTCATTTACCACTGGAAGATCATTATTCTGAACAATTCCCTTGTTTTCAAAAATATGTTCAAGGTAACATTCCTTTCCATCTATTAAAAGTTTCTCGACCTCTTGATATGTTATCAATAGTAACGGTTCATTCTTGTACACAAACTGAAAGTCTTTCTAAAAAGAATCTTCTTTATCTCTACAGTCTATATTAGCATGGTAAATAGAGAGCCAATCCAAACCCAGGCTAAAATCAAACTCTACTAGAGGTAAAAAAAATAAGGTTTCCAAGTAGGATCTTTCCACGGATAAGGATATGAAGATTTTTATAAATTCTTTTTGCATCAACATTTCCCCCAGGTGTTTTTACTAGAAGTTAAGGAGTCATTTCTTTAGATGGTATTCATATTTTACTCGAAATGTTTTTAGAGATGAATGAATGTGTAGACCCTGAATCAAAAAACACACTAGAATAATCTGAAAAAACAATCAAAGTACCTCATACCACTTCATTTAATGGTCGAACATCTGCTGAAGTAGTTGCAATGGATTTCACCACCCATTTCTGCTTGTATTCTAACTACTTCCCATCACTTGATCTCTTTGTCATACACTCGTTTGCATAATAAATCTTCTCATTTCACATAAAACATTTCACTAACAGTAAAACAAATTTGGTCTTTCCATAACCTTGATCTTTTTCAGTGAAATCATGAGCCTTATGTCCAATCTTACCACATCGGTAGCACTTTCCAGAATTCAGAAGACACTCTCTAGCATTCCTTTTACCACATTTATCACAAACTGGTAACTTAGTTTTCTTACCATCAGACCTTTTTGAAGAATTATTCCCTTTCTCCTGCCACCTCGGTATCTTCTTCTATTGGTTGTTATAAAACACTTGATTATCGTAAAACTCCATTTACACCTTCTCAGCACATCGAACAAGCTTTTCATAACTTTTGAACTCACGGGAAGCCAATAATATTCGATATTTTGGCTTTATTCTGGAGTAAAAAAGATTTATTTTACTATCAAGGTCTCGGATAAAATTTGGAGCATACCTTGCCAATCGAGTGAAACTCTAATCATAAGCAGCCACTGAGTCATCCTTTTGCCTAAATTCCAATAATTCTTTTTCCATCCTAAGTCGAACAACCTTAGGAAAATACTTCTAAAGAAACATACCATTGAATTCGTCCCAGTCGAGAGCATCAATCTCATCAGAATCTCTGATATTTTTAACCATCGATCACCACTGATCAGCTTCACCCTCCAAATGGTAAATCGCAAAACTAACCTTTTGATTGTCTGAACCCCCATGACATCGAAAATCTTCTGCAGTGATTTAATCCACCCATCACCTAGCACAGGGTCAGATGATCCTATGAATGATGGGAGATGTTTCCTCATGAAATGTTCCACCACTTACATGTTCCTTCGCGATTGATCTGGCCGATCTCTTTCATGGATTCCACCACCATTTATTTCTTGAGTCAACTGCACCATAACTGCAAAAAACTGTTCAGTTCCAATTCTGACCGTCTCAGGATGCTGATTTGGAAGGTCATTTCCTTTTGTATGCCTTCCTAGCACTACTTCCCCATTTCCTCTACGGAAACCATTATGAACAAAACATGTCTTCAATGAAGCAACATGGTAATCTTCAAATGCTATATCATTTCAATTTTACCATATAAAATATTTTTGGATAATAATTTAATAGAATTATGACTCCTAAAGTTATCTATACCGACCTATGATACCAACTATAAGGCCCCAGCCTTAAACATTACTTAATCTTGAGTTATTACAATATTACACATTGAGGATCTTTTCAGGTTTAGAGTTTTATAGAATTTGATCATAAATCATGCATTACATTCCACATTTAAACAAAGTGGTCACAAAAAATATAGTATTCATTTTTTCCCATCAATGGAATCATATTTAAAACAAAACATGGATTATTTCATGACACTTCCTTGACCTTATCATCACATCATGTACCTTTCCCTTGACTATTGAAATACATATCAAAAACTTGGGATGAGCATAAAAAGCTCAGTAAGGGTTATAAAAGTACGAAAAGAAAACATTAGTCTATGTATTAAATCAAACTTTATTCAGAAAACATAAGAATTTTAACAAACCTCATCAAATCCTGAATAAATCAAAGAAATCATAAGACATAAAGGTAACTTGTGGAATCCATAACATTCTTACGTAGGGAGTCACCCTCATGGTTACGTTTGGAATACCCATCACAGTATATTCCCTATATCTCTTTGTAGGAACGTTAATGTTTAACTCATTCACGTTACACAATGCATTGGAGAGCTATTTTGGGCTCACCTGCCTTTATTTTATCATGGAACTAGTCGTCTTCATAACAATTTCCAAGAACTATTACATAGTCGTATCACATAAAACATGCATAAAGGAAACATAACATTTCCACATTTCAATCACAAGATATCAATAAAACATATTGATATAATAAAAACATTATGAAAACCATTTTCAATAAAAAATAAAAGAAAAGTTAAGCATGGTATTAATTTTTCTTTTAAAAAAATCTTATGGATTATAGAGTAATCCTAAACTCAAATAATGGTCACAGCGGCAGAGAAGTCATTATCGCCACATACGTACGACAAAATCATTCCCTTTTGTTGTTTAGTAAAACGCTTCATATAAAAAGATTCTATTTGAATAATCGTAAAAGTTAAATGGGTTTATACACCATAAAAAAGAAAGTAGTGTATAAAATAAAATATGCCTCACTGAAAGGAGATTGATACGAAGTCCCATACCTCATATCCGACATGACTCGATCGTTCTTTAATCTCTGGAATAAAAAACTTGAGTTAATTTCTACTTGATTAAGAAACTTTTTCATGTTCATTATTCGTTTTATATCAATTATTACCATGTCATGAACACTATGTAATTATTTATGTTAATAACGGTCGTTTTAACGATCATTGGTACTTGATTAAAAAATAAACTCTTTATAATTACAAGTTTATCATGTATCCATTATATCCAGAGTAATATTTATTATGTAGATAACATATATATCATATATATCTAGTATATACATGCATTTATAATATTACATAACATTTAGAGGTAAGAAATGAAATGCACCATTCATGGAGATGGTAAGCCGTACGTACGCATGAACACTACATTCATTTCTATTTCCTATTTAATTGAATTGAATCATAATGATATAAAGGTATATTATAATTCCAGTATAGTATCATATATAATATCATTAACTCTATCCTTTATATGTTCAACATATGGCATTAACAAATCAAATCACTTTAAGGGGGCGGTAGTCCACACTTCCAAAAATGAAGATATCACGTTTACCCATAATGGAAATAATAAAGGTATTCCAAAAAAGAAAAATACAGAAGCTTAAGTAAAACATAAAAATATTATATATCTTATATAAATATAGTTTCATCTTAATGGCCACCTTTGAAGGTGTTAAAATAATATTGAACAATCATCGTTTTGTGAGGCTGAAATCCACCATCCACAGAAACAGAATGTTCATCAATAATTAGATATAGGTGTCTGTAAGTTTTGCTTGAATCATTCTTATAAAAAATCCTAGTATATTGAAATACTAGTGTTGTTACAAAATTACTGATTAAAAAGAGTTTAGGGGGTTGGTGAAGAAAAATAAAACAAAATAACACAAGTTAAGACATGACCGTTAAATCAGGTAACTCTTCTTGGTTTGAACCAAATGGTTTCTTGAAGAGATTCCTGCCAAAGGTAAGGCTTCTATGATGAGTAGAGTAATGTGGAGAGAAAAAATGAGAAGATCTTGGCCGAACCAAATTCTTGGGAGGTGTGGGTGATGAGGTTGAGGTGGGGGCCTTTTATATGAGGAGAGGTGGGGCACTCTTGGAAAGGTATAAAATGTTACTTTATTTTCAAATGGGTGTCGGATTTTAAAGGTCCCACATTAATTTATTTCGAGGATATAGAGATAAGAGTTCTAAATAAACCCATAAAATAGGTTTTTTACATGTGTAGGTCTAATATTTTAAATTATATTTTCATTTTATTTAAGTCGTTAATTAATGAGGTAATCACTGCATCATCATGGTGTCATATATAATTTAATTTATTTAATGTGTAAAAATTATAAATAAAATACTATAATGTAAGAAATATTTTTATATTACCAATGAATATTTATAGTCCTATAGATCATTTATGTAGACAAAATTAAAAATGGTTTACTCAGGTGATACATTCTTTGTTATATTTACTTTCATTAAAAAATAAAAAGATAAAAAGTCATTATCACACAAAAGTGATTCCATGGGGTCCCCAAGTTTGGAACAAGGAATACCATGGTCGGACATGAAACAAAAATTAGTATTAGGACACATTTTGGTGTCAGTTTTTATTATTATGATATTATTTTATTATCCTTAACTACCTAATTACTAATTAATCAAGATAATTAACGATAATTACCGTTGTTACTATTCACAACATCCAAAAATAAAAGAGTATTAATTAGATAATTTGGACCTTCTGATTCCAAATATAGAATTCGTTTTACCTATTTCCAAACGAAGAAATTTCAATAATTAATTAAAAAAATAATTCTCATTGTCAAAACAAATAATGGGTTTTTTTGAAACAATATCTATGAAAAGTTTGGCATTTGTTTATGCCCAATTCCAAAGTAAAATTAATTATAATGACCACCATTGGATTAAATGGTAAAAATATATTCTAATTAAACTTTCAAACCAATTAAAAATATAGTCTATCCATATAATTAAATTAGATGAAAAAGTAGTTTCGATGTAAAATGCAGTATTTTTCACTATTCAATAAAAAATGAACATTGTCAGAAAAATACCAAAATTTAACCCAAGGTAAATTTCAATATCCCAATCATAAATAATAAGATTATTTTGACAAATAGTGCTTATAAAATTGTCAAATGTTTGATTTAAAAATGGTTTCCATCAAAAGGTAGTAAAACAATCTTTTAAAAATATTAGTGTATTCCATGCTTAAGATTTGATTTATTCTCATTTTAGGCCTCTAAAACACTATATAATTCATAAATAGACATATATAAGAATATATATTATTCACTACATACTTGGGATGTTACATATATAAACAATTTTATCATCATTACTTTCACTATGAGTGGTTGTTATGGGAAAATGAAGAATCATCATTTAGTGAGGAGGAAGTTCACCAAACACACAAATAGTATATTCATTACACATTATATGGATTTCTGTGTAATATTAGCTAAAATAAATAGCATAAAAACGTTTTAATATATTTGGGATACTTTTTTTTGTAATAAAATGATAGAATATTAGTATTTAAGGTAGTGTAAAAAGAAAATAATATAATGGAATTTAAGGGAGGGTGTTGCCTCTTAATCAGGTAACTCCTATTGGTATGTACCAAAGGGATTTTAGGGAAGGATTAATAACCTAGTGAGGATTAAAAAGGGATGAAAATAATTTTGGGGATCTATTTAGGAGGTGTTTTTAAATAAATTTTTTATCAGATGTGTGAGGAAGTTAGAGGTGAGGACGACTTTTATAATGGAGTATAAGTGAAAGGTTTTTAATATTTAGAAAAGGTGAAACCCCACTGAAGTTTTTTTCTTTAATTTTTCTAAAATAAAATTAAATGGTATATCCATGTTATAGTAGTGTTTAAATATTTCATCAAATTTATTTTGGATAATATTATAGGTCATTTTTTGCCTCAAGTATATTTTTTATTTCATTATTAAACTTAATTTGACCTAAATTGTTGTAATTAATTTTAAATACATTCACAAATATTTTTATTAAAAAAGAAAATTGATATCATTATAAATTATAAATTATTATTATTAAAAATATTTAGTCCATTTTTCCAAATTACAATCACATAAGTTGTAAAAATTAATTTATATTTATTCCCGTAGTGAGGTTGATAATATGTGTTTTCAATGTAAAAACATTCAAATGTTTTCTATGAATTTATATTAAATTTATAATTTAAATTTTTTATAATGAACTAAATTGGATTCATTTGTAAGTCTATTATCTAATAAAAATTTAAAACATATTTCAAATATCATTTAAAATTATAACTAAATTTTATTTAAAATCAATTTCAATTAAATTTCTGTATATTTAAAAATTCTTAAAACAAATAAAACCGTATAGAAAATAACCAAACATATATAATGACCTAATTTTTTTTTCTACTTAAAATATGTTGATTATTTTGAATTATTATATGTATAAAACATCCAAAAAATTTATTTAAAATTGGTTCCCCATTAGAAGAAGGTAGAACTACCTTTATGTAAATATTGGTTTTTAAGAATAAAATTAGGTTTGTTATTATCTTATGTCAGCCAAATATATTAGATTAATATCAAAAATATTTTATTGAATATATAACATATATAATACAGTAATATAACCTATAAATTTTATTTAATTTAATTTATTATGGTGAAACACCTTTTTGATCATATAAAGAAAAATAAATCAATTAAAATTCAATTATTTATTATATTATAATTTCCAATAAAATAGTAACATTTGAATTAATAATATAATTTTGAAAACCACATAATTCTCACATTTGAGATGATAATATTTAAAAACTCTAACTTAACATCTAGTTTATATCTTATTATATTAAATTATCTTATTTTAATAAAATATTATATTTCTGTAATCCTTAGTGAACTGTTTTATTCATTCCATTGAGGAAAGTAATTATTTCATGCCATAAATGATAACCTTAGTGTTTCATGTTGTGGGATATTAAATATTTGTTTCATGCAGATCATTTTTTGGAAACAATGATATTTAATATAAAATAAACTATATTTAGTTTTTTGTGTAATGAAAAATACAAAATGATTAATTTGAAAAAAATAATTCACAAAATATTATGGTGTAACATGTATAATTTGACAATGTGATGGTCATGATTTATGCTTTTGGAAGGATCATTATTTAAACAATAGACACATAAATGGATTCAATTTATTCCTCCAAGACCACTATTCTAATTTCTACATGATGATGTTTGGAAACTCCATTATATCAAAGAGATTTAAAAAAGGATCCAAACTGAGGTGTTTTCCTACAATATTTCAATCCTAGAGATTATTGTGGCTAATCCTACCATCCTAAATTACCCTATGGGGTTGTTCATCAGAGATCACTAACATTCTCTCCTGAAGGAGATCTCTAAGATTCATTCCTGGTTTTTGCTTCTTCACCTCATTTTGAATTAGATGTCAAGGAATATCCCTCAGTTACACAGGCTAATTTTCATGATGAATTTGATGCTTCTAGAATAGAATTTGTTAGAGTTCAGGAGATGTTTCATGTCTATTAGAACAGCTTTAATTCTAATCCTTTCCTATATCATTTCTTACTCTTCAAGAGTATATTTATTTATTTGAGATGCGACACCCCATTGATACCATCTCATTTCATACTCTTCCAAAAATTATTTTTATATTTGAACATCATTTTAGTATTTTGATACAATTAATTGTTTTTTGAGCTTATTCCAATCCTTTGGTGAATCCTGTGGAAATGAAAAATGCTTGATGCATCTTATACACCAATTATTTAGTAGATTATATGAAAAATAACGTTCAATAACCTCTTTCGTCCCCTCATATAATTTAGATAATGAAGAATGAGTTATGGTATCCATTTTATATGAACATGAAAAAAAGAATTTGGTCCATATCGGTTCCTCATACTCATAATTCCTAGTCCATATCTCAATGGGTTATGGGTTCGAAGGAACATTCCCATTCTTGACCATGATTTTAACTATCAACTAAATCATCATTGAAATTGGGTAAATGTGATGTTATACTAAATTATATACTAACAAATATTGTTTCATCTTTGGATACACTTTATCTAAATCATCCATAATGTTCTATAAAAAATTACCCATCAATTATTCACATGTGAAACATAATACTTAGAAAACCCTACAATGAATATATTTAGAACATATTGAGGCCACATGTGATTTCTGATCTGACTATCCTCATCTCACAATATATATATCAACTATTTTAATTCCATCTTCAATATTCACTTTTAAAAAGTAACATTTGTTATCATTAAATTTTTGGTGAATAAAAGACAATTTTATATGAAATACACCCCTTTGTCATTTATTTTTACCCATAATTTATCATCTATTTGTACAATAGTAACTCAGCTACATTGGGGTGTTTTTGAATGTTACACCTCCTTGTCCAAATTCAATTCTCGTACCTCAACACGATCCTAATTTTTCCCCAATATCTTATGATAAAAAAATTTATATACAAATATTTCAACACATATTATTTTAAAATATATTTATTATATAATTAATTATTTAAAATAAATTTGTCAAATATATTTATATATTTATAAATAATTTCATAAAATTGTGTGACTGCATGAAAATAATTTATAATTTATTTATAAAATGCATATTTATAATACATATGTATATAAAATATATTTATTTAATATGTATAATTCAATAGATTCGTTTCTTTTATATTCATTTGTACTATAAATTTAGTGATATATTTATATAAATAAACTTACATGATGTATTTAAACAATATTGGAAAAGATATATGCATAAATCTCTACACTTATAAGAACAAGAAATTATAAATAATTAGAAAAGAATAAATGAAATTTTAAATGTGTAAATAGATATAATGTATTTATATAAATATATTTTTATAATTATATAAAACAAATAATATTGTTTAAAAAAATATAAATATAGTTGATAATAACTCTTTTTTCAATATGTAATCTAAATTCAACAATATATTTTACATATAAATATGAAAAAATATCTATTTATAAAATGTTGTTTTTACATGTAATTTTGTTAATATATATATATATTAATTTAAAAATAAAAATGAAATATATAAATAGTGAAATTTAGATACTATAATATTCATATGAATTTTAGCACTGTGATCAAATTTTTCCTCTATTGAAAAATGTACCCCACCATAAATGAGGCTGCAATTCCCTCAATTTTTAAAAAATTAAGGTACCCCAAAAAACATGGATTTGGAGGCCTCATGATTTGTTATTGTATTTTAGAAAAATAATGATATAAGATAACATTGGTTAATATGGTGATTATCTTTTAACAATCATTTATTTGATATCTTGTGGATCCCAAATGCTTTCATAAATCAATACATATGAGCATTTCTTGTTTAAGACATATTTACAACATATTTTAGATAATTAATTAATATATAATATTTAGATGTCATAAAATTAATTTTAAATAATTACTACTCAATAATAATTATAAAATCCACAATTAGGACTATTTTCTAATTTTTATATTTTCAATTTTAACTAAATATATTATATATTATGTGTAATTATATATTTTATAAAATATTATATATTTTAATCAATTTAGTTGTATTAATATATGAATATTTAATTTTTATAGATACATAATTTTTTAAATAATATAAACACTCTATAGTAACTGAAAACAAACATTTTACTAATGATAAAAACTATATATTATCAGTGGAAAATATCATAGATAATATGGGTACCTTCTTCAGTGTTTTTTATAAATCATAAAGGTCTCTCTCATCAGCTCTTTTTTGTTAGCATTTATAAGTTACTCTCTTTATCATCATGTTTTTTAGCACTGATATAGGGAAATGATTAATAAACAAGAATATGATGTGGTGATTTCTAGTTTTAGTAGGTATAAAAAATAATTAATAATGGTCCACTTTATCCTTGTTTAAAAAATAATTAATAAAAGGGGATTTTATCCAATAAAAAAACTGATAAAGGATCCAATAATTAGTACCGGACAAAGTGACATTATCATCACATTTAGTATGCTAATAAATGGGATCCATATTTTTCAACACATAGAATACCATCACGTTCTTATCACTAACAAAGGACATTTTGAGCACTAATAGAGGCGAATTTGGTAGTAGTGAATGCATTTATTTCCTTTTATTAAATTATGGATTATGATAAATGTGATTTAAATAAAAGAAAAGTACATATGAAGAAGCTAACATCATTTGATCCCAAAACACTATCATTTTTCCTTAGTGGTATTTTTACATGGTCATAGATCATGGAATGATGATTAGAGTACTATATTGTTGGAATCATATGGTGGATTTTAAGGATTTTATATTATGAAATGATCTCTGGGAACATAAGAACACATGTGGTAATTTAACAATATTTGGTAAAAAAATTGGAAATCAATGTACTTGGATTGGGCATCATTGATTTTCAACCAACCAATATTAGATTATTGGATCCCCCCAAATATTACACATATGACATGAGCTATTTCCCACTATACTCCACTAGTGATGTTGATCGGTTATCATGAGAATTTGTTGATAATTTTATTTTCAATTCACTATTTAACTCCCTCATATTATATCAAATACATGTAATTTACTAAATTGTTGTGTTTTCATGGGAACTTAATCATGATATATTATTGTATTTATATTTATATTTTAGTGGTTAAACATGTTCAATATTTAATTGTGATTAATGAATTGAATAGAAACTGTTTTCTTTTTCCAGAAATTTTTAATTTTAATTGCTATAATTAATCCATTAGTGGAAAATATTAATGATTTCAAGATTCCCCATAGAACCGCTGAGGCATGACATCTCAGATATACATACACATTTGATACACCAGAAGATCATCAATCCAACCACACCAACTAATAGTGGAATATCAATGTCACACAACCGACAACATGAAACCTCAACTAACAACAACGTAAAATGATTTTCTAGGGCCATAAGAGGAGGATATAGTTGATATTCTGATTACCAACTGCAATGTCTATAATCGACCATGATGAACCTATAAAAAGGGAAGAACCCTCTCCAAGAAGTACAAAATAAGTAGATTCCAACATCACTTCTTGAGAATTAATTAAAGAAGATGCTTCACAAGGATTGGTTGAGGACCCTCGACCTAAGTATGAAGGGGAATGTCATTATTGAAATACAATTATTGATGTAACTTGAAATCAGTTGTAATTTCAACATGATATAATTTGTCAAAGGGGATAAATAAGGATCCACAAAGGCTTGCCTTCTCATTAATGTATAGAGGGAAAGTTAGGGGTTTGATATTCTTGTCTAAGATATTGATCAAACATTGTATTAGTGATTTTAAAATCTATAATTTAAAACAACATCTGACCCAGTCTAATGAAAATGGGGGTTGGAAGATCATAAATAATGGGTCGATAAATTTCAAACATAAAAAATAAATTCATTGATTTGGTATATTGAGAAAATATTTCTTAATTATACATATTTCAGGGGTATAATTGATTATTGAACAAATATTCAAAAGTAATCTCATTCAGTGAAATTCTAATGAAGGGCCTTACATTCGTCAAATAACATTTTTTTAAATATAACTTAATGTTATCAAAATGTTATATATGTTAATATTATTATAGTAATATATGATTTAATGAAATTAAATAATATATATTACTATATATTTAATTTTAATATCTAGATATATATAGATATTAGTATAAACATTATAATATATTATTTTTACTTTTATATAAAATTTATATAGGTTTTTAGTTATTTTTATTAATATATATAGAAATTAAAATAAAATATCTTCATATATATATATATGTGTGATATATTTTATTACAGAATTATTAATATATTATAGTATTATGATTATATGAGGTGACCCAAGGAAAACAGATATAATTTAATATAATATTAGTTGTAAACACAATATATATCACATTACACAGGTCTGAGAAACCAAAATGACTACTCTATA
The DNA here is from genome assembly GCA_963277665.1 of Viscum album. Classification (NCBI taxonomy): domain Eukaryota; kingdom Viridiplantae; phylum Streptophyta; class Magnoliopsida; order Santalales; family Viscaceae; genus Viscum; species Viscum album. Next base: position 1,190,749,846 of record OY728121.1, on the reverse strand, counting down.
TTGAGTCTAGATATATAAACATATTATCATAAACATATCCCATAATATACCTATCATTTAGTACAATTCTATACTCACCACTGTTAGTTCCTTTTTTCAGAACCTGGGGAACAAAAACGTAAGACATGGTAAGCTCAAATGATCAATAAGGGTAATCATGAGAGATAAAAAAAATTGATCATATGTGACAATTATATATTTGTAAAGTTATTAGAGCATAATTATCATTAAGGATCTGAAAAACATTCCCAAAAAGGAATTATTTATTATAAATATTTAATTAAATAAAGCATTATATTTCTTAATAATGAGTAAACAGAAAATAGGAAATAATAATCCATGATATCATAGTATATGAATAATATTCTGGAATCATCATAACAATATAAAAAACTTTCAGCAGTCTAGACTCAATACCATGCATACAATCACTTAACGGAATGATTTTTTTATTATACTGAGTTTATTACTTATTATATAATATATTACAAGGATAGTTTAATAATGAATTATTGTAAATATTATCTCATAATATATTAATAATTACCATGTTAATTGGTGGGTTATAATAGCCCTATCAATCACATAATTAAAATCATACTTATGAATTCCATAAAATCATAAACATTCATTTTCATATCATGACATAACATAAGAATAGAAATTGATTTCATAAATATATGATAATCACATAAGAATATGATATCTAGGGAAAGTATAAGGATTAAAATATTAGAATATAGCTCTAGTGGATCATAATAATTACTAAATAATGATGACATAGTTTAAAATAACTTTTTAAAAGGGGGTCATGTCATATCCTTTAGAAAGACCATTCATTTTTCACTTTTATAAATAAACTCAAAATGTACCAAATGAGAATACTTATAATGATTAAAATTTATCATTTAGTAAATAATGCCAAAGGTAGAAAACAATTACATTATTAAATAAATAATATTCAAATAAGAACATAATTTAATTTTTGTTATAGAATAGGTACATGGAGGTGAATGATTCCCATCCATAAAGTAGGAATAATGTTTGGTTTTTTTCTAAAAATATTGTTTTTGACAATTTTTAGTATCTATAGAAGTAAAATTAAAATAATAAATGTAAACCCAGAAAATAAACTTATTATAATAAATTATATTTGGTTGAATAAATCATGAGCACAAAATTACCAAAAATGATCTTTAAACAAAGAAAATCTTGAAATAGTTGATGATTGTATCCTAAAACCGTTACAAATTTTCAAAACAAAGAATCATTACTCCACTTAAATAAATAAATAAAAATTAATCAACAAATACCATGAATTGTAAATTCACGATACAACATATAATAGGGGTGGTATATACATCATTTAATATGATAGGTGTATGGAATAACATATGTCCCAAAGAGGTAATATTTCCGACAAATAACACTATCCTTAAGTTTGACATCCATAATAAGTGAACTAAATAGTTTTATAATAAATTTATATCTATTAAAATTATATAAAATTACCACCTACATACTTAAAATTTAATATATGGTAAAATTATTACATTTTATCCCATCATTATTAATGATTCTATAATACAATATCATTTTCAAGAATTGAATATTATGTTTTCAAGTATGTTTTAGTTTGGTTATATTGGAAGTTACATCATGGCAATAGATTTAGGATATCCATAAAATTAATAATTATAAAATTACCATTTATATTTATTATATAATGATTTTTTACTATCTATAATATTCTAAGATAGAAAAATGAATAACATAATTCATGTTGAAGGTAGTCCATACGTACTTATAAACAACGATACCATTTTACACATTTTTTTTAAAATATATAATATTATTTTTTATTAATATTGATACTTTTAATTTAATATATAAAAATATATAGTAAATCAATATATGTGATTCCATGTGATGAATCAGTGGAAATTGAATTATATCAATACACAAATGTGACAGTATTCATATATGCATGAGTTCTACATTTCATTTTTCATGAGATGGAATGGTAAGAATATAGAAAAAATATTATCATTAAATAGTTATATTAATACCATTTACAGCATATAGAAATGTCAAATCCATAATAATAACCAGAAAAGAATGGTAGTGATAGAAAATGAAATGCATCACTATGACATGGTGGTGGTCTGCATGCTCACATGAGAGATGGTTTTGTTTACCATTTGATAGAAAAAGAGATGTATAAAAATAATTAACTAAACACAGTATCATATCTACATAATTAAGATACCTATTATATTTTATTGGAATGGTTATTATATAATTTAAGGATGTAAAAGAAGAAGAAAATTGTAAATGCTCTGTTGAAATAAATAATTCATCTTTTAGATGCCACCTATTGATCTCCCCATAAGGACCCTAGGGGTAGAATGTATAGGATAAATAGCGAATACAACTTGGATAAATTTCCTTATATTTTGATTTTCGGGTCTTTTGTTCTGTGTGGCTCACGAGGTGTATAGAGAAGAAGAGAGGAGCTGTCCTTATATAAGTGAGGGGAGGCGTACCATTGGAAATTCATGAAATATTATTACATAATATATTTATAACTCATGTAAAATAGATCCAAAATTAAATTTATTTTTATATAAGGTGGATATATTATTAATATATAAATAAATTAAATTTATATAGGTTTACATAGAATTTTAAACCTTATCTTTATGATTAACCTCTTTGGAAAACCGTATTTACCAGGATAACACCTTTTTAATCAATAAGTGTTCACCTCAATATTAATAATATTCCTAGAATATTCCAATGAATGAAATTAAAAACCATGTCCAATCATCATTTTCCTCTTTAAATGAAATATTGATTTATCAATCATTTAATAAAATAATATTTTACATAAAATAATAGTAAATTCATTTTAATAACTATTCAAATATATTGACTTCAATGAATTTATTATATAAATAGAAATATAATCTGAATTATCTCAACATAAATTATAAGTTATTATATAAATTAATTGAATCAACAATTCATTAAAAAAATTATTCTTATTATATTTTGGAAACAATTAACATGGAATTTTCAACTTCTTGACAAAACAATGTGTATGAGATTTACATTCATTTATAGAAATTATAAAGTCTATGAAAATAAAAAATTACTATAATAAATACACATTATTAATGGTAAAAATTATATTTCATAATAATTTCTATCGTATTCTTATCAATATTTTAATATATAATTGTGGTTAATATCAATAGAGTGTCATTTTTTACGTATCATTAATTTTAAATAATTTAATGGTCACAATCAAAGGATAGTGGAACTAAATTGTCAAAATTATTAAGATAATGCAGATATGGTCATAAAAAACATATAATATAAAATCACAGATTTTTTTGTTGATCTCTTAGCCTTATCCCATATTTTAAACCATATTATACATGTTTTACCCTTACTAAGGCAATAAATATTTAATAAGATTACTATTTATAGACAACAATGCTAAATGGACTTAGTAACCAAATTTAAAAATGACGATTCAAAATATAAATACAATTTTTTAATAATAAATTTCTGTTGTTGGATAAAATTAAAAAAAATAACTATTCTAAATGATACATAATCAAATTTTTAAAAAATTGAATTTTACGATTAAAACTTATTTCATTTCAATTTATCTCTAAATAATAGACATTAAATTATTTTTGAATCATTTTATTCAATATTAATTATAAAAAAATCCTTATAATTAAATACAAATAATTACATATTTAATCATTATGATAAAATCAAATTCCAAAAATAAAACAATTTTCTAAAATAATCGCCCTTTAAATGATTTTAGAATTATTTATAACTGTATAATAACCACTGAATCAATTATTATCCAGACGTTATCCTTATATTTCATTGAATCCATTTTAAAATAGATGTAATTTTTTATAGAAACCATCATATGTAAAGATGAAATTATTAGAAAAATATATATTTCATATCACTAAATGGCTTTATTAAAAACATATTAGTTATTTCATATTTATGAATACATCATATATAATAGTTTTTCATATATTTCATTATGTATTTACCCCTATATATAACATCTAATATGTTAAATTTTTTATAATGTAAATAATATGTCATGGTTTATTTAGAGTCATGGAAATGTGTAAAATAAGCTATCAAATATTTAATTTTTATGTCATAGGAATGTGTATATACAAAATATTAGTGTGTTATATTCAACCACCACTAAGATGAATTTTACATTGGAATTCCATTTCTTTAATATAAATAGATAAGATACTTATGTATTTTCACTTCCTCTTTTTCGCACATTGGTTCTTTACATTTATGATTCCACTAAAGTTCATTGACAATGTGATCAGACATGTTTCACAACCCATTATCTCCATGTTCAATGATTTTATTTATTATTCTTCATATGGATGTTCATTCAATAATAGTATGATCATTGGGTTCCAGATGTGTAAAGGTTCAGGTATTTACATCCTTTTGAGAGATACAATGAACACATTTTTATATTGAGAGAGGATTAGAGGACGTTGTAGATGAGGAGTTATTTTCCATACTCGATCATGAATATTGAAGAGATCAATATATCTATGGTTCAATTTCCCATTATTTCAAATTAACATACACTATTTTCAAGGATAATTGGTTCAAAAATACCTTATATCTCATATCAAAATCAGGATCTCAAAAATGATAGTTTAAAAAAACATTTCTCTTGACTCATAGATTCCTTGATGTATTGTTGAATGGATTTAACATTATCCTCAACTTCCTTAGCTAGCTCTGGTCCTAGTATGATTCATTACATTTCATTATCCAAACATGTTGTAGTTATATACTTCTGTCTATAATGAATATAATAATGATTTATCTGAATTCTTGTGTGAATGTTATTGCTATAAGAAAACTATACTATTTGAAGGTGATGATCACAACCACCTACAGACTATAAATAAAAGTATCCCAACAAATTATCCATGGATTGAATGGTCCTCTTTGACAAATTATCACTGCAATGATGATAAGTTGTAGAAAATAAACACACAATATCTATATCAAGATTAATACTTCTCAAAAACGTCTTGGTTATCCACATATCTTGATTGTATAGTTTAGAAAATAGTAGTTTAGGTATCCAAATGACTTCCTTAATGTATTTCTGGGTAATATTACGAAGAGGGAAATATTCTAGGATAGTGAATACATTTACTAAAATCTTAAATAAATCATCCATAACCCAATCAATATTATAGAATTTATATATATTGAGTATTCCAAAAAAAATTCATGGTTATGTCATACCGTTTTAATAAATTTATGGGTAGTTGTTGAAACAACCCCTTTTCCTTTTATTACTCATCTCTAACATGCTTGCATAAAAAACACTAAGACACATTCTCCACAAAAACTCTCTACATAATGTCCCATCAGATATTCTCTACAATATATCACTATATTTTAATCTTATTGGATGAGTACTAAATGATTATCTAAGAGTTTAATCCAATAACATCTTATTTAATTCTTTTATTGATGAATCTCACATCTAGGTTCTATATCACATAATTACAACATGATAAAATTTGAAATCGAATGTACCATTAATGAAAGTGAATTTAAATCCCATATAATGATATTAATTTCCAGTGGATTTCCATTTTCCCCATAACCTTGACAAATGATCCTAGATTGATTTTGAATGTCGAATTTGAATCCCTATGTCTAAAAATTTACATGGGTTATATGAATAGATAAATAATAATTAAATAAAATTACGTGATATTTACCTATAAAAAATAATAATATTTTAATTTGGAACATTCATACAAACATTGTCATGGATTCCATAATTTTGGAGTCAATAGATTGTGAAAAATAAATAATAAAATATCATTAAACATTAGACATTACAATGGATTTCCAGTGTTCGACCGATCTATGTAGTTGATGATTACTTTTATACATAGTACTCCTTGGATTACTATATTGACATGGATAATTTCCATGTTATCCACACACAAGACAATGAATTATTAGTGGTTCCATGGAATAAAATACATTTCCTTCCTCCAGTAAACTGATCTATTAGTTTTCTTTTGATATTTTGATTCTCAATGTGCTTTTCTACCATAGTTAAAACAAATTCTCTTTATATTGAACCAATTGACTTAGTGCTTCTTCTAAAAATTTTGACACATAAGAAACTAATCATAGATATCTCCACTGTCTCCATTACCCGTGATTTTCGGAAAATCTAAATTTTTTTGGTGAGTTTGAGATTTTGTTATGGTTTCAGTAGTTAATCATATTTCATAAAATTAATTAGGTATAATTATAATATTTGTCACTCCAGTTATCATCCAATGTTATTTCTCATTGATACAATAACCAGATTATTTTTCACAATCATTGTTATCATGATTTAATCTAGTTAAATTCATTGATCAAAAATAAAAAATACAGTGGTAAATAAAATTGATAATTTTTATCATATATTTGTTAAAAATATTTCATTAGATTCTTAAATCATGATATTATCCCATAAATCTAGGAAACCTATGTTTTATCATTGGTAATCCCTGATAAACATTACATTTTTAAAACGTTATATTCAAATCGCTAATTATGAAACATAAATATTACATCAATTGACCATAAAATATCCAATGGGAGTTTCTGGAAAATTGTATATTCTTTGGCCCACTAATAGTGCACTGGTTAGTATTTATTTAATACCCAATCCACTATATTGAGAGTAATTGTAAATTGGTATATCTTTTCCATAACAACATCAAGATTCATATTTCAATATGGGGATGCAATTAATAAGAGAAAAAAATATTCCATTACATAGACATAGGATATTTATCTATCATAAGACTTTTTTAATGGGTTCATAGTAAATATTTAGATCCTAGAAACCAAAAATTAATAAATCATTATCTGATATGAACATTGGAATCTCGAGAAGAACATATATTTTTTAAGCATCATTATAGATGTAGAAACATTAGATATGACATAAAAAAATCCAATGAGCACTAATTTTTATTGTCATTAGCTAGAATACACATAAAAAATGTATCTTAAATTTATCCTATAGTATACATTTCAATTAATACGCATGTAGACTCATCATACTTAGTACTATTCGTCATATCCTGGGGTGGAAAATATAAATTAGTGTGTGCTTAGATTCCAGATATTGGTAAAAATGATAGATAATAATCAATATAAATAAGTGATCATAATATGTTCAAACATTAATAACAAAATATTGATCATTCCGGATCTAAAAAACATACCCAAAGCATGATGGATCATATAATTTATTTCATGATATAAATCATGAAATTATGGAATAGTTATTCATAAGATAATTTAAAATCATAATACGTGAAACCATAATATATTTATAAAAGTATTTAGTAGTGAAATATTTGATAATCATTTCATTAGTTAGGGAACACTACCAAGACAACCATTACATTATTTATAAATTCCATATAATGGAATTTTTTGATTCCTCATTCAATCAAATTTTACTAAACTGGTTTTTGAAATCATTTTAGAGCTTATTATGTCCAAATAGGCCAATATATTTCCTACGAATTAGGGTTTTATAACATCCCCCACCCAATAGAATAATAATAATAACACACACACACAAAAACAGACATACACATATGTGTGTGTGTGTGTGTGTGTTAGTGTTCCATAAAATCATAAACATCGATAATCTCACCATAGAAAAACCCTAGAAAAGAAAAATGTTTCAAAAAGATTTCACCATCACCTATACATAAGCCATCTATAGAAATTATATAGATGGTAATAATAGAAAATATCCCCATGGATCATAATATATATCAAAATATGATGATATAGATGGAAATTATATTAAAACATAATTAGTTAATTTATTGACAAAATAGTATTATCATTTTTAAGTCAGTTATTTAAAATTAAAAATTTATAGAATAATTGGGAAAAAATTATTTGAAAATAAAAATGGAAAATTGTAATGGAATATTAAAATTATTGAATTATTATTATGGTTTAAAAAATAATTCAATATGTATATTTTCAAAATAATATTTGTTTCACTCTTGTGAATAACATTAAAATTTTCCACACATGAGATGCTAAAATGCGTTTATTTTAACTATTGTATAAAAGTAAAATATTTAAATATAAATATATATATAATAAATCAATTAATATTTTATAATAACATTTTATAATACATCTTAATGAATACTGACATTGAGGAAGATGATTCAAAACCATGAATGAGGAATAAAATCATGTTTTTAATACAAAATCTATTCTTATAATTTCTGAGTATAAAAATTTGGAAATGAAATGGAAACATATAATACAAATATATGAAAATATTAAAATCCAAAAAGTTGTGTTTCAATCAAACATGAGTATATAATTCCTCCCCCAACGAATGTTAACCATATACAAACATGAAATAGAAGTAGAATGTATCTTTAAACTCTCATGTCATTAGTAACCTTTAAATCAGTACCCCTATGTATGAAATGACCTAAAATAAAACAATAAATACAATAAATACATTGAATATATAGATTCATGATATAACATATCACATGTATTGTATATACCTATAATAAAAAATATATGTGTATAACATAACATACATTCCAATGATGAAAACTTTCTGATAAATAACCTTACTATACATTTAATAACCATCGTAAGCTCTATTTCCTCTTTTATGATAAATTTTTATTTATAAATATATTATAATAAAACCAAATATGTAATTATAATATCATATGTTTCCCACTTATAACCATTAAACTCTGATATATTAACAATATAATATTATCATCATCATTTCAATGTGTTAATTATTCCTTTCTTCATGTATAATTCAGTTTGGACATTTTTACCCTTTTATATTAATCATTATCTATAAAAATTAAATAAAAATCATGAAATAAATATCATATATTTTTATAAAATATACTTATAAAAAACCATAACACGTCATTAATAAAAATGGAATTAAACTTATCATGGAGATGACTATTCTTACGTACTTATGAATATTATTTCCCTATTTCAATGAAAACTCAAAATACATAGACATGATATATTATAATTAAATAATAATTATATCATATATATCATATATTTATTTATATAAAATCCATCATTATGTAAAATCTTGTGCGGTGTAATGAAAAATGAATGATATCGTTACGTGGAAGCGGTAACCCATACATAAACAGGAGTCATACATTTCATTTTTGATGAGATAGAAAGGATTGAAGTTAGATATTATATTATATGTACATAATTATATATTTTTTACCAAAAACACTCATAATCATTAAATCCTTCATTATAAAAATCTATAAATGTTGTGATGAAAACAAAAATACGTAACTGCGTGTATTCGGTATCCCGCACATATATAAAAGTGATAATTATGTTTCCCATCTGATATAATAAGTAGGTGGAAAATTGTCATTAATATTAGTGTTTTATTCCTTGGAATAACTATCATTAATGTTTTTCAAAATATATTCAATGATATAAATATTAAAAAAATTTCTTTTTATATATTTTTCGTTATTCTACATGACATTAATTTAATAATGTTATATATTTTCATGCACAATAAATAAAATTGATTAGTTCTACGATATGATGAGAACCTTAAATTTCAATGAAAATATTCAAAAATATAGTTATATGATTATATAACAATCTATGATGTGACGAATAGAATGTGACTGATAGATGTGTGCAATCATAAGTATGTGAGCATTATACTCATAATGGTATCACGTTGTAATCTACGTGATAGTAGATTATGATAACATACTCATACGTAGGAATTATCCATGATTCAATGTAACACCCCAAGAATCCATGACATGTTTCCCTTTGAATAATGCAATGGTGTGCATTGTACGCAACTTCGAGATTCTAATACACCACAACGAATAAAACTAGCTGTTATGAATAGTAATACCTAATTTTTGAAATTTTATAAATTCTATCTCTCAAAATGGACTTCATTTTTGGATTTGGAATATCGAAATTATTCTAGGGTGAACTTTTGGTACTTTTCGGATAACATTCATATTTTGATTAATAGTGAAAATTACTAAATTTTAATTAAAAACAACTTTTTTAATCCAAATAATTAATATTGATAAATTATGAATTTGAGTGGTTTTAAAGTATTTTTAGAATTTATTTTTACCATTTAATTCAATGTTTGTCATTGGACATAATTTCTCTATTAAACCAGACATAAACAAGTGCCAATCTTTTAATAGTTATTATCTCTTAAAAACACGCTTTTTGTTTTAAAAACGAGAATTAATTTTAAATTAATTTATACCACTTATGTGTTTTGAATTTGGAAAAATGGATTCCATATTTGAAATCAGGATGTTCAAATTGTGTAAATAGGTAAATTTTATTTTTAGACATTTTGAATAATACTTCGGTAAATATTTTATTTACCATGGTTAAAGGGTAAATTTGGTAAATAAAGGTTAAATATTAATATTATAATAATAACAAATTACCCTAAAACGTGTCATAAAAATATTGTTTGATGCATTTCCGACCATGGTTATATTGTGGTCTATTTTGGGACACCATGGAGCCACTTGTAAGTGATAGGGACACTTTATTTTAATTAAGTTAAAAAGGTTACAAAAATGACCCAAGCATATATCTTTTAGAAAAAAAATTGTTACATAAAGTTATATATGTTTGATGTTCAACAATAAATATTCATTAGAAATCTAAAAATATTTCCTATATAATGATATATTATTTATAATTTTTAGACATTATATAATATTATTTATTTATGATACAATGGTGATGCAGTAAAACCTAAATTAATGAAAAATTAGACTAATTGATATTATAAATACAAATATAAATGTATTTTGAGACTTTTTATAAATACCAAAAAAATTTCGGTTAATATGACATGTTAGGATTGATTTAATTAACTTTTTTCGAAGTAATAATTCTATTATAATTTTTACAAAAATCAATTATTGAATAGTGTCAAAATTGACATAAAAAAGTTATTAAAAAAAATATTATATTATCAATTGATATTACATTCATAAAAATCTAATGTTCAGTAAAAAGACTTATATCATGATAGGTGTATTATTAAAGGACCACTTGGAGGTCTCTTGGATGTATATAGTATGTTTATTAACCATATAATATAAAAATACAAAGAGACATTGTAAAAGTGAAACTAATTAACTAAGAGTTAATGTGTAAAGATAAGTTTATTATATTATCCCAAACCTGTTTAAATCATATTGGTTGACTGTTTTTCGACCTATCCCCACCTTAAACTTTAAATAATCTACTTTGGAGCCATTAGAAACCGAATATGAATTTATTATAAAATAATATTTCTATCTTTTCCAAAGGTGCCCCTCATCCGTCTTATAAAAGGGAACTCCCCCTTCTCATTACTTCACACCTTAAAATTCTTATGGTTCAGCCAAACCCTGCCCAAATACTCTCCCAACATCCCTCACTACAACCTAGAGGCCTTAGATTGATCATAAAACCAACCTAATAAGACCATTTGATCAAATCGAAGGGAAGATCCCGAAGAAGAGGTAATAATTTCACCACACTTTTTCAAGTTCCTTTCTTCTTCCACGTCTTCTTTATTTGTTATTTATAATATAATTACTCCAGTATCATCTATATATTGTGATGTTATTATAAATATGGTACAACCATATTCAGTATTCTATCCATCCTTTGAATAGCATGTCACCATACGTGCGTACGTACGACTTACCATCTCCACGTCGTGGTGTAATTGTCATTCAATAAATTATTATTTGTATGTTTATAATAATGATGTGTAATTCAAGTAAATAATAAATATAACATAACAAATATTCTGTCTATATGGTATAACATCCAATTATATATTATTTTAACATCAAAAGAATGATATTGTCGCTCGTGCGTATGTATGGACTACCGTCTCCACGAACGTGATGCGATTCATTATCCATCGTATCCATTCAAGTATAATTCTCATTGGATGATTAAAAATAATGTTTGTGGACTTGATTTAATTCTGTATATGAATAAGATACAACCTATCCATAACAAACACGGCTTACGTAACAAAGAATATAAAGGAAAACGAGTATGTTAACACCCGTATTGACGATAATACTAAGATATTATTAACAAATCAATGTTAAAAGATCATATATGATATCATATTATTGTAAATTATTATTGTATAATTCAATAACAATTATTTCACCATTATACAGGATGTTAAACTACAGTCGACCAAAGAAAAATTACAAAGTAAGGGGTTTCTTATCACACTTTTAATTCCTTGAGAATTCCATTGTTCACTGCTTATTTGGTGCATGTGGTGTGTGTACTGCCCATGATTGTATTCATTGTGTAATATACATTAATTCATGGATATTTACATCATAATTGTATTATACTTATTTCAGGGGTGTATGTTTTGTAAGTAACCTAATCAATAAGGGAATTTGAAATTTCAATTTCCACTTATTCGGCTTTACGCATACTTCATTGATCATTTTACTCCAAGATTATGTGTGGAATAACTATTAATTTTATTATGTCATAATTTCCACTCCCCTTTCTATGGATATAAATTTTTATACACATAATCATTCCATTGATAAATTCTCAAGTCATCGGTATGAACTTGATAAGAGTAATTTTTACTCAATCTCGATTTGTTGAGATAAACATCCAACTCATTATTGTTGTTTTTACAAGAATATGTATGAATGTCCTTTGATTGTTTTACACTGAATATCCAATCATATTTTGAGTATTTATATTTGACACACATAATTATGTCGTTGGTTTATCCTTAACCTAAGGATACGGCCTTTATGAGAAATTTCATCTCAATTTACATACCATTGAGACTTCTTTGTTGTTAAACACAAAATCACTTTAATGAGTTTAATATAATGTACATTGACATATTATATCATGAATCCCTTTATTCGAATGATATTAAAATGTTTTAATTATCTCAAGTATTTGTATTCAAGTGTCTCTTTTGGTTAGAAACTCTTACTAAAATACCAATTTTAAATGTTTTAAAGACTTATTCTTCTAAATATTTCTCATTAATGTCCATGTTTTAAAAATGGTTTTAAGGATTTATTTATATGGCCATTAAAGATTTTAAATAAAAACTCCTTTTAAAAGTTTCAATGTGGAATGTGAAACTTTGATTGAAAAATCTATTTTTAAATGGCTTGTTGGCAAATAGTGTGACTTTTAAATGATTTCAAAAAAGGGGATATTTCTCTCAAATAGTTTTGATGATTATTTTAATCTATGTTAACATCCGTCATTATTCTAGATTGAGGTTAATATGATACAATACAATTTTCTATATTGTATTGAATAGGTTATGTTTTACTGTGGATGTGCTATTTTTATACCATTCAGGGTTTGTGGTTAAAGTATTGACATTTCATATGCTAGTTTTAATATGAATGTTTATGTTATGTTTAAACCTATTCATATGAGGAATTCATTGGACTTAGTAAGTGATGGGTGGAGCCCGATATAGCTCCTCAATGCATAGGAAGGACTCATGAGAAAAACTAGTGTCTTGGAACAAGGCCTTGACAAAATCATATTTGTAGTCTTGGCACGAGGACTTGGCTATGTGGTTATAATAGTCTGGCATTATGCATTCCATCATTATGAAAGGGGTTATTGATATTGCATGTGATTATTCATTTAGTAGAATATCGATGAGAATAAGTAAATGGAAATATTTCATTTTATTTTTTCCATACAATGATGAAGATGAAGTTTAAAAGGCTTTTGTTTTAGTTATACATTTCCTTAAGTGTATATGCTTATCTATTAAAGCTTCAGCTATATTGTTATCCTTATTGAGCATCTGAGCTCACCCCTTTCAATGTTTTATTTTTTTCAGGATTGTGAAGAAGTAAATAATGAGTGGCCTGTAGGGATATTATGAATGTGGACTATGGAGACTATGTTGTTGTAGTATTCATTTTATGATGTAATGTAAGCTTTATTATTGTATCTAGTTATTCCAAGGCTACAAAACTAATCAGTCATTTTAGATTTGATATTTTTTGTGATCATTCCAATGTTATGTAATAATGCACTCACTCTAGGTAACTGGGTTTGGGGCGTTACAATTGGTATCAGAGGATGTTTAGTACAAACCTTGGAAGCATGATTTAGATAAACTTTGATTAGAGCACGTAGACCTAAGATGAACATTGAGGATTAGTATGGAAGAACTTCCTAGAATTGTTGTATTATAGAGATTTTGTGAGTTTTCTGAGCAATACATCCCTGTCTGGATACGAGCAGGTAGAGGTAGCTCGGGCACAGATGTACCTAGGGGTAAAACCCGAAAACACCGCTTTGATCTAGACTCGAATGGGAACTGGTGTACAACAATGGGCCTTGCTGCACTCTTGGTTACGACAATCCCGGGGGATATGCTTAAGATAATTTACATTTTCTTTACAAACCAATTTGAAGTATTATATATATAAGATGAGATTAAATTACCATGGGTAATCCTAATGTGTTTCAAATTGAGAATATGGTGACTTGTTAATCTCTAAATGATTTTATGACTACTGTTACTCACATAATTATTTCTGGTTTTGGTCAATGGCTGGATTCCAAGGAAGTCATAGTGACTTTGAGAATTATGTACAAGTTGGGAATGGTGGTGTCAATGAGAAACAAAATGGAATGTTGATAGGAATAAAAGATATCATCATTATGCCAAATCAATTTTCCAAAAAATATGATCAAAAATATATATGTTAACCAATTCCCAGACTCAACATAGAAGAGAAATGTGATGAATGATAAGAGCTCCAGTAGTGGAGATCATGGAGAAATAAATCCTCAATTTCCATCATGCAGGAAATGTGGAAGGAGACACCCAAGAAAGTGTCTCAATGGGACAAATAAATGATTTATGTGCAGGAAGGACATAAAGTGAAGAATTGTTGAAGAAAAATGAAGAGTACTATGGAAGAATATAAAAATGGATCGAAGAATCCATTTACAGTACTTTTCCATAAATATAGGGTACCTAGCCATTACCCAAGTTAATGCCCTATTCTATAGGATATTTTCTTGGTCAAAGAAGAAGCTATGTGGAAATAAATGGTTGGAGAAATGTTTAAAAATTATTAGTGCTCCTTGATGATGGGTTTACTATGGAATAATTTTCTATTTTATTTTTAACCCTGAAGTTTTCCATGTGAGAATGATATTTGAGGAATAATTATCTTTTCTCTTGTGCATATAGTTATAAATAACCATTTGGTTTTATATGATCGTTGGGTTCGAGGAAATTATATGTTATCATAATTTGGGATGAAAATTCAAGGTATGAGATAATATTTGTGGTTAAATTATGTTATGGTTATTTTGAGGAATTTATCTCATTTTGGTAATGTTATAAAATATAGTTTTTGAAAAAGGACAACACGCAGACCATGTGACAACCTGTCGTGTCAGACAAATCTGTGGGAATTGAACCCACAACCAAAGTGCGATTGGGATGTATCACCTACCACTAGACTACGTGAAGTCTTTGGTTAGTGTGACTATTATTTTTAGTTAAATTATTTTATTGATAAATAATAATTTGATTTCGGATCTTATGTCTTATCAAATGAATACCCTTAGAATAGGAAAATGATTTGGTGATTAAGTGATAGATGTTATTTTGGATGTTGCTCTCTTTGTTGTGAACACTAAATGCCCAAGGAAAATAGAATAGTATGGGATTTAATTTGAGGTGTAATGGTGGATTTTTTCAATATTTTTATTGTGGATTTATAGCGATTTGGTTTGTTTATGGAAATGATTAGGTTAATTAATTTTAAGTATGTGACTTTAGAAGTAATTAATGTCATTTGGAGATACAATTTAACATAGAAGACTACATTCTTATAAGTTTTTAGTTTCAATATTAGTTTGGATTATATTGATGTATTTTAAGGACAACTGATTATTTAATTGTATTTATTTAATTTTGGGGTATTTATGGTTTAATTTTAGAAATTAATATTAGTGCTTTTTTTCTCTAATGGAATATCCATTTGGGGGGTCATTAGATATTATACAAACCATTTGTATTTTGATTAATCTCTAAAGACAAGGTAAATATATAGTTT
Organism: Viscum album; assembly: GCA_963277665.1. Lineage (NCBI taxonomy): Eukaryota > Viridiplantae > Streptophyta > Magnoliopsida > Santalales > Viscaceae > Viscum > Viscum album. The sequence continues at coordinate 1,190,733,548 of OY728121.1, read as the reverse complement.
ATCTTATGTGGATCATGTATTTCTATAGAGGTTCATTCTAGCTCTTCTATTGTGAACAAGTCTTCTTGAATACTCATTGTTCAAAAATAATGAGTTAGTGGTAAAAGGTGATTAAAGAATGAAACTCTACTTAAAAAGTAAGTATATCGCTTTATGTTCTTAGTCAATATCATAAATTATTTCTACATCCTTATGTAATGTATCTTAAAACAAAAAAATCTTGTTCGTTTACTTTTCATACTAGGAGACTAAGGACCGTTTGTCCCAACACATGTTTGTGATTTTTTTATTGTTAACTTTCCCCTGATCATGTTTTCTATCCCTCTCCATCAGAACTGAACACATAGTTTATCATCCATAACACTGTTTTCCTACATGGATTCCTAGTATGAGTTATCTTGGGTGACCTTTATACCTCTCTTCCTTTCTTTTAAAGTGATAGTTTTATTGACTCTTTTTCTGATGTGGGACTTTCCATCATATTATCAAGCCCAATTTTTTTAAAAAAAATTTGAGGACACAATTTATTGAAGTAGGGGAGAATGTAACACCCCAAGCTTCCACGACACGTTTCCCTTTCAATAATGCAATGACATGAATTGTACGCAACTTCCAGATTCTAACACACCATAACCAATCAAACAAGCCGTTATGAATAGTAATACCTAATTTTTGAAATTTTATAAATTCTATCACTCATAATTGACTTCATTTTTGTATTTAGAATATCAAAATTAGCCTAAAGTGAAATTTTGGTACTTTTCGGATAACTTTCATATTTTGATGAATAGTGAAATATACTAAATTTTAATTGAAAACAACTATTTTAATCATAATAATTAATATTGATAAATTATGAATTTGAGTGGTTTTAAATTATATTTAGAATGTATTTTTACCATTTAATTCAATTTTTGTCATTATACATAATTTCACAATTAAACCAGACATAAATAAGTGCCAATATTTTGATAGTTATTATCTGTTAAAAACACGCTTTTTGTTTTAACAAAGGGAATTAATTTTAAATTAATTTCTGCCACTACTGTGTTTTGAATTTGGAAAACTGGATTCCATATTTGGAATCAGGATGTTCAAATTGTTTAAATAGTTAACTTTTATTTTTAGTCATTTTGAATAATTATTTCAGTAAATATTTTATTTACCATGGTTAAAGGGTAAATTCAGTAAATAAGGGTTAAAAAACAATATTATACTAATAAAAATATTATCCTAAAACGTGTCCTAACCTTATTGGATGATAAATGTCCAACCCTGGGTATCTTTGGATTGATTTTGGGACCCCATAGAGCCACTTGTAAGTGATAGGGACACTTTATTTTAATTAAGTTAAAATGAATACAAAAATGACACAAGCATGTATCTTATAGAAAAACAATTGTTACATAGGGTTATATATGTTTGATGTTCGACTATAAAAATTAATTAGAATGATAATAAGATTTCATACATAATGATATTTTATTTATAATTTTTTGACATTATATAATTTAATTTATTTATGGCACAATGTTGATGCAGTAAAACCTAAATTAATGAAAAATTAGAATAAGTGATATTATAAATACCCAAATAAGTGTAATTCTAGACTTTTTATAAATACCAATAAATTTTTAGAATAATATGACATGTTATGATTTATTTAATTAACTTTTTTTGAAGTAATATTTCTGTTATTATTTTTACAAAAATCAATTATTGAATAGTGTCAATATTGACATAAAAGAGTTTTTAAAACAAATATTTTATTATTAATTGATATTAAATTCCTAAAAATATAAGTTTTGGACACGAGACTTATATAATGATATGTGTATCATTAATGGACCACTTTGGGGTCTCTTGGATGTATATATTATGTTTATTATCTATATAATTTGAAAATACAAAGAGACATTGTAAAAGTGAAACTAATTAACTATGACTTAATACTTAATGATAATGTTAATATAGTAACCCAAACCTGTCTAAATCCTATTGTTTGAGTGTTTTTTGACCTATCCCCTCGTCAAATTTTAAATAATCCACTTTGGATCCATTAGAAATCGAATATGAATTTATTATAAAAGAATATTTCTAGCTTTTCCAAAGGTACCCATCACCCCTCTTATAAAAGGGCACTCCCCCTTATCATTAATTCACACCTTCACAGCCTTTTCTATCGGCCAATCCCTACCCAAATACTCTCCCAACATCCCTCACTAAAACCTAGAGGACTTAGTTTGTTCAGAAAGCCAACCTATGGAGCCCTTCTGATCAAATCAATGGGAAGAACCCAAAGAAGAGGTAATAATTTCACCACAATTTTTCAAGTTCCTTTCTTCCTCCACATCATCTTTTTTTGTTATTTCTATTATAATAACTCCATTATCTTCTATATAATGTGATGTTATTATAAATATGGTACAACCATATTCATTATTCTATCCATCCTTCGAATATCATGTCACCATACGTGCGTACGTACGGCTTACGGTCTCCACGTCATGGTGTAATTGTCATTCAATAAATTATTAATCGGATGGGTATAATAATGATGTCTAATTCATTTATATAATAAATATAAAATGATAATTATTCTGTATATATGGTATACCATCCAATTATATATTATTTTAACATCAAAAGAATGATATTGTCGCTTGTGTGTACGTATGGACTACCATCTCCACGAACGCGATGAGACTCATTCTCCATCGTATCCATTCTAGTATAAATCTCATTTGATGATTAAAAATAATGTTTAAGGACTTGATTTAATTCTGTATATGAATAAGATACAACCTATCCATAACAAACACGACATAGGTTACAATGAATATAAAGTAAAACGAGTAAGTTAACACCCGAAATGACGATAATACTATGATATTATTAACAAATCAATGTTAAAAGATCATATATGATATCATATTAATTTAAATGATTCTTGTGTACTTCAATAACAATTATTTCACCATTATAAAGGATTTTAATCAACCTTAGACCAAGGAAAAAGTACAAAGTAAGGGGTTTCTTATCTCACTTTTAATTCCGTGAGAATTCCATTATTCTCCACTTATGGATATTTACATCATCAATGTATGATCGTTCATTCATGGTTGTATGTTTCGTAAGTTACCTAATCGATATGGGAATTTGAAATTTAAATTTCCACTCATTCGACATTAAGCATACTTCATTGATCATTTCACTCCAAGATTATGTGTGGAATCACTATTCATTTGATTATGTCCTAATTTTCACTCCCCTTTCAGTGGATATACTTTTTATACACATAATCACTCCATTGCTAAAATCTTAAGTCATCGGTATGAACTTGATAAGAGTAATTTTTACTCAATCTTGATTTGTTGAGATAAACATCCAATTAATTGGTGTTGCTTTTACAAGAATATGTGTGAATGTCCTTTGATTGTTTTACACTGAATATCCAATCATATTTAGTGTATTTATATTTGTCACACATAATTATATCGTTGATTTATCCTTAAACTAAGGATACAACCTTTATGAGATATTTCATCTCAATTTACATTTCATTGAGACTTCTTTGTTGTTATACACCAAATCACTTTTATGTGGTTTATATATTGTACTTTGACATAGTATATCATGAATCCCTATATTCCCATGATATTACAATTTTTTAATTACCTCAATTATTTGTATTCATGTGACTCTTTTGGTTAGAAACTCTAACTAAAATACCAATTTTAAATGTTTTAAAGACTTATTCTTCTAAATCATTCTCATTAATTTCCATGTTAAAAAAATGGTTTTGAAGATTTATTTATATGGATATTAATGGTTTAAAATTAAAACTCCATTTAAAATTTTCAAATTGGTATGGGACACTTTGATTCAAAATCTATTTTTAAATGTCTAATTGACAAATAGTGTGACTTTTAAATGATTTCAAGAAAAAGGGGGATATTTCTCTCAAATATTTTTGATGATTCTTTTTATCTATGTCAATATCCTTCATTATTCTCTATTGAGGTTAATATGATACAATACAATTTTCCATATTGTATTGAATGAGTTATTTTTTACTATGGATATGCTATGTCCATACCATTCATGGTTTGTGGTTAATGTATTGACATTTCATATGATATTTTTAATACGAATGTTTATGTAATGTTTAAACCTAATCATATGAGGACTGCATTGGACTTAGTAAGTGATGGGTGGAGCCCGATATAGCTCCACGATGCATCAGTAGGTCTCATGAGACAAACTGTTGTCTTAGCACAAGGCCCTGACAAAATCTTATTTTTAGTCTTGGCACGAGGCCTTGGCTATGTGGTTATGATAGTCTGGAATTATGCATTCCATCATTATGAAAGTGGTTATTGATATTCCATGTGATTATTCATTTAGTAGAATATCCATTAGAATAATTAAATGGCAATATTTCATTTTATTTTTTCCATACTATGTTGAAGTTGATTTTTAAAAGGCTTTTGTTTTAGTTATACATTGCCTTAAGTGTTTATTCTTATCTATTAATGCTTCTGCTATATTGTTAACCTTACTGAGCATCTGATCTCACCCCTTTCAATGTTTTATTTTTCCCAGGAATGTGAAGAAGTAAATTATGAATGACCTGCAGGGATAGTAGGAGTATGTACTATGGAGACTATGTTGTTGTAGTTTTCATTTCATGATGTAATGTAATCATTATTAATTTATTTAGTTATTCCAAGTCTACTAAACTAATCAGTCTTTCAAGACTTGATATTTCTTTTGATCATGCCAATGTTTTGTAATAATGCACCGACTCTGGGTAACTAGGGTCGGGGCATTACATTCAATGTCATATTATATATCTATTTGTTCGCATGTGTAATGGAACTTAGACATAAAAATATCATAAATTAATGTCATTTCTTAGTAACATAGATTTACTGACCAAAACCATAACACCATATGTTCACATGAAGTTGGGTATGATGTGTGCCTCCTAAACAACATGTTATTAGTGTATAAGTCCCGTAAGGATTTTTCCATTTCAATGTTTCAGAATGTTCAAATGTTTGACCTTTGATTGAAATAGATTCATCAAATAAATGTCCATTTCCATTGTGTTATATGTGTTCATTTTAAATGTTAAAAGAAAGATATATCATGCATATAGGGTGATGACACATATCAGAAACCTACTTGATGAGATGTTGAGATAATGTGATTATATTATACAATGAGTGTTCATTTTTAGTTTTCGATGTAGCGACCTTAATTTAATTATTTTTGGTTCCATGACCAAATCATAAACATTAATCTATGAAATTAGTCATACCTACTAAATGATAATGATAAGGAATACATTAGAGTAAAACACAATGTATTTCCATTGATCTCGATGAAATAATATTTTAAATTAATTAATGTAATTAATATGAATCTCAAGACCGAGAAAAAAATTACATTTTGTTGGATGAAAAATTAAATAATTATTTACTCATTGGATTGTGAATAAAATATATAAAATTATTTTATTTAATATTTAATAAATATTTACTATCTTAATTTTGTAATAAATTATTTATTAAAAAATCAAAATGGTTATTCAGTTATTCAATTAATATTATGGACAATGAATGAACCAAGAATACATCTGTTGACGGATATTAATTTATAATCTAGTAAAATTATATTTATTATTGTGAAATTTAGCGTATGATATAAATTAATGATAATAATTTCATTACTATATGACATGGGGTTTATTAAAGTTTATTCTATTATTTATGTTCTAATAAGAAATTAAATAATATTTTATCATAAACCATTTCTCAATATATATATGTTTATTGTTATTTTATAAGGTTAATCGAGTTTGGATAATTATTTCACCGAAAAAATTATCCCCCCATTCCTCATTTACACATCCTCTTAAAAATGTTAACTGTAATATTGAGATCATGATGGTTGAAGAGACGTTATAATATTATCATGAACCAATCAAGATAATTAATTCACCACATTATAACATAGTAATCAATTGGTGTTTCTTGGACATCATAGGTTAACGTGTGGCTCAAAAAAAGATGGATTCTACCCTTTGATCCTCCATACACAATGAATGTAATTTGAATTTTTTTACAATCATCGTTATCATTGAAGAATGATCCTCGACATGGTAATATATTCATTGAATTATAATTAAATTAATTATGATTTTATCATGCAATATCCTATATTGAGGGTTCGAGAAACTATTTGATACATGAAATTTTAATAAATCACCCACCAAATGGTGATTACACTACTCTCAAAACATTCAAGTGGTATCAGAGGGTACATGATTCAAATTTTTACTTTTTATTTTTATTTCTGATCTATATGTGTTATGATGGATATATTTTCATTTCATGAACTATACATTCATTAATAATATTTCTATTAATATTACTTTGAATATAAATTTCATCATTCAAGAATAATAATTTCTAATTTCCATGAACATATTAAGAATAACCTAGGACACCGTTGGGATGTGCCATCTATTCTAGCCAAATAGTGTTGGATTACAAGGAGTGTAGCATGAAGAACACACCATATACCCAACTACACTATGCATAAATGTGTCATAGGATTCACAACACTCCAAGACGTAAATACATTTTGTGAATTTATTGTACAATGCATATTTACTAGGACAACATAGAATGGATAATATTTGATTAACTAGGGTGTAACTACTGTAAATATCATATAGTATAAATGATTTAGAAGTGAAATATTCACTAACAATTTGGTAAAATACATGGAAAAAACCATAGGATGATAACATCCTAGAAAATTAATTGAGTACCCAACATGTACCCAGCTAGCACAACTTTAATTACATTAATGTCTATTTTGGGATTACATTTCATTTCATTTGGTGAATAAGGAGGACATATGGAATGTGGAATACAAGGCAGGTAACTGATGTACATGTTGTGTTGTTTTGTGTCAATGAACATGCTCACTCCTATGTAGGGTTATGCAGACACTTAGAAACAGGGATAATCAGTTTGTAGCTGGCCTCTACATGTTATGTAGTATAACTAAGTGACACAATAAATCCCTAGGTCTATATCTTGGGTACATGAGAACTGCGACACATGGTATTTAGCTTGTAAGGACATACAATTTTATCCCCAAATTAAGGAATGAATAAAATAATATTAAATTTATAATTTGGGTAATCAAACCGTATTATATTGATTGGAAAATGTTTTCATTGAAATTTTAATAAAATATTTGGAATATTGTTAATTGTTCAAAAAAATTAATATAATTATTTGTAATTATAGTTTCTTCTATTTATTTTCCAAAAATTCAGAAATTTTGGGCATCTCCAAAGGTAATTTATATGATCCGTAAAATGAAAATGGAATTAATTTTTAATTAAATAGTTATTATCATTAAATAAATAATGAATAGAAATTATTTTTAAAATGTTTTACCTTTTAAAAACTACATTCTTGTGAATGACCATTCAAAATATTAACTATGACATATTTATATCATCAAATTATTAAATATATTTTATTTCATTCATTTATAATTATTTCATTATTACATTTAAATTAATATACTACTTTTCATCCCTACCTCCATTGTTATGTAATACATGCAAATCGATGGTGATTTATATAATTCTCCATAAATGATCATATTGTTCCCTACTATTGAATGTGAGTTATATAAAATTTTCTTAAATGGATTTTCCAAAGACCAATGGAGAATGTTCATGAAAAAACCACAATTGTAAAAACACAACAAATACACAGCTAGATATGTGGGATGTTATAACTCATTTCAAGACCAGAAAAATATGTCATTTACTTGTTTAATTGTTTATTTATTGTCTTCTCAAAAAATAAACTATTGGATAAGATCATGATTGAGTAATTTAATTACATATTTATGTCAGTCTTATGAATTATTTATTTAATGGAAACATTAACACTATCAAATAAGTAATGGAATTAATGTATAAAGAAGAAATATAAATATATTCATTATTCACAGATTTTTTATTTGAACATGGTTATGTGGTATCTAATTATGAATTTAGATACTCAAATACATGAGGGTGGGGTGAATATTATATTTAAAAAACATTCATTTTTAACCTTAATGATGCTATGTTTAACAATGTTAAATAAGGTAAATTCACAGGGCCTCTTTTATTTCAGTTAAACAAAATTTTTGGGTTCTGAAAATAATGTTCTAGAAATGAAACATAAAGAAATTTTATATGTACATTATCCTATCCTAAGGTATATGAAATCTCACTTGTCAGAGAATACCAAATTACATGAAATCATAAGAAATTTATACTTTCATTGTAATAACCCAAAATTTCATTAATGGAAATCACTCTTGATCTAATTAAATTTCTCATTATGTAAAATGTTTATATAAAATGTCAAATTATTTGGTTTTTTGTTTTTATAATTTTAAATACTTTTATTTATAGTGACAATTGATAATATAGTTGAGGAATAGTGATCACATTATTAGTATAAATATAGGGTTTTATCAAATCCAATTTACTCATACAAATGAAGTGATGACCTCATCCAGTAGACATGCCCCCTACGAAGCCCATTTGTCGGAGAATGGAAAGGAGGTGGTGTCAATGGAAATCACTCTGGACCATGCCCAAGATGATCTTTAATACGTTAAGATCATACAGAACAACCTACGAGGGAAGGGGAAGTTGGTAGAGATTACTACCCGAGCAATGTGATATGACCAACCCCAAGAGTCGATCATCATCGCACACCATACCCTTAGGTCTTATGAGGGTGTTATAAGGGGTTATGTAACAAGAAATTATCACTATTAATATGTGCGTTATTTTTATATATAATAATGAATATACTTTCATTTTATTATTCTTACATTGTAAATATTTTTTAATGAACAAATAGAATTTTTAGTTAATGTTCAACTATGATATCTATTTTGATGAATTAATGGATTAATCAATTATATAATATTTTAATAAAATAATATTATTGTTTTTAAATTAATTTTTATTAAATAATAGTGATCATATAATTTTATCAATGCAATTGTAATTTTTATTAAGGTTTGGAAGCCATTTTGGGCAAAACGCATGTTTATTTTTATAAATGATGGTTTTTATTTTAAAAATGAAAATTAACATATATAGAACATTATTTATATAAAATGAAAATTATTTCTGGAATACCTATTTCGAAATTATCCAATATTGAATTTTTCATAAATTTCGGAGACAGCCAAATTTTTGTTTAAAATTTAAATACCATTTAAATATATAATGTGTTTTATGAAATCATAATGACCCAATAGTGATGTAATAAATAATATAAATATTATTTTTGTCCAATATATGTTTCTCCATTTAAATAATGTGATTTTTAGTTTTTTTGATTTATTTTTGAAATCATTAGTGGACCCTTCAAAACATATTAAACATTTTGACTTTTTAAATTGTTTTTCTTGGAAGTGTGACTCACCACCACATAAGAAAACCCATTATTTTAATAAGTTAGGACTTTAGCCTTATAAAATAATTTTTTCCTCTTCCAATTTCCAAAAACCATGGGCAAAAACCCTGCGATGTTTTGTGGTTTTGATTAGTTTAATGTGAGTTATCCAAAACCTATATAATAAAGAATTCCCTCACCTTTCCTATATAAACCCACCCAAGCTCCCACTTACTCCTCACTAAAATCATTTGGAGTTCATCCAACATCTTCTATGAACATTCTAGAATACTCCCAAGGTTCTGAAAGCTCCCAATAATCCTCTCTCAAGACTCTCTCAATCCTTTTGAAGCACACATCCAAGTAATGATTTTTCTTCCATTCTCATTTTTGTCAAAATTTATTAATGTTGTTATGACCTTTTAATTTCAATTATAATTGATGGGGTATAGTTTCGAAACTCCCCCATTATACCTTATTTATGATTTAATTTATAGATACCCCTTTCTCTCTCAATAAATCCCTCCCATTTACACCGGTTACTCTGCCAAAATTCCGTGAGGGATTTCTCTCTCTTCTTTTACATCCAAGTAATCATTTTTAATTATGCATCTAAATTCCATTACAATTGACAAGATAGTTATCTATATGAACCCCTACTGTCCATTTAATGTACATTTTTTGAGACACTCATTTCTCTCTCATGAACCATTTTATGAATTATTACATTACACCATTACGCTGCCGAAATTGCACCAATTTTCCAAGCCAATGCCATTATGTAGTGAATACAATTCCCATTTCTCTATCAAGGGTATTCAACTTTATGCACATTTACATATTGATAATAATGTTTCATGTATTAATTCCATATTCCTTTATCATGGAATAAATGATGATTTTTTATGAATCCATGTTATATGATCCATATGGAACACTTATGCATGAAATGAAATGATTAATAAGTGTGCACCCTTATAGATCTCCAATGCAGTGGATAAAGTATTGTACCATGATACATCAGGTGAAATGGGTGTTTAATCATGCTAATTCATGTGTTATGAGGGTTTAGTCATTATTCATTTGGAATTAGGGCATGCTCGTGCTCCATGTGCAATCATCCTTGGCTCATTCTAATTACATGTTATGTGTTGTTGCAACATTTCCATGTTTTGATTATCATGCATTATCATGCCTTTATGTTTATTACTCTCTTTTTATCTATTTATATACCTATTTTCTAAAATGTATTGCATTCCTCATGTTATTCCACGATTATTCCATTACTAGGATTTAATGCTCACCCTTTTCTAATGCATGTCCTCAGGTTATCCCATGCAATGTTATGTATGAGGGAATGCATTGGTCATGTAAAGGATGTTTTCAATAAAGATGTTTTTTTATGTATTAAGTTGTTATGTAATTATCATAACCCTCAAAAACACTCGACCTTTTGATCATCTATGTTGTATCAAATGAAGTTTATCTATTAAATTATGTTTAATTATGTAATAATAGATCAAGGTGGTCATAGTTGGTATTATACTATTGGTTTATTTATTTTTGGGAATAGGATTATAAAACCCTAGTAAAGCCTTATATACAAGAATACATATAATAAAAACATTCCAATGTTTTCGTCAGTAAAGAGTAAGTGTTTTACCAAAAAATACATCCATGTCTGGATACGAGAAGGTAGAGGAGGATCTGGCACAAATGTATCATAAGGGTAAAACATGAAAACAATGCTTCGACCAATACTCGAATGGGAACTGGGGCACGACAATGATCCTTGAATCACTCTGGGTTACGACACACCCAGGGGATATGCTTATGTAAATTCAAAAGAATTGTATGAAACATTATTAAAAAATTCCCCTAAGAATATATTATGGAATGTAGATCGTGGATAACATAGATTGAAGCCTATAGATTAATATGTTAAGGAACTAAAAGTGATGTATATGTCATTCATTTTGTCTTTGGATTACTGTGAATGTGTTACCCCTCTCTTTCCTTTTATTCCATCAAATGCCCGGTAATAGGAGTACTTGGTCTAACCAAAGATGTGAAGATCAATGTGATGATTGTACAAATGAGATACCCAATACAATAAGAGCGGGAATTGAGAACACTGTAATTCTACTCTCTTAGCTAAATCAAGCATTGAATAGAAACATGGGTTATGAAGAATGGTCAACCCCTCCCTCCAAGAATGAAAAAGTCACTATCGAGAGCTTCATGAGACAAAGGCCTCCTACTTTCAATAGATAATCTGATCCCTCAATCGCTGAACAATTGATCAACTCCATTGAAAAGATCTTCTTAATCCATCAATGTTCTGAACGAGAGAAGGTTCTCATGGCTATTTATTTTATGAAGGGTGAAGCTAATAAATGGTGTTCATCGATCAAAATATGAATCCTGAGGATGAGATCGAGGCATTGGAATGGGCGGACTACGAGAAGATATTTTTAGATAAATATTTTCCATGCACCCTCTGACTTAAGATGGAAAGGGACTTATATACCTTCAAGAAAATGATGACGAATCCGGAAATGCGTACAAGGAAAAATTCTCATGGCTTGCACGATATGCCTCCATCTTTGTCGTTACCCCCGAATCCAAGGTTGGATGCTTCTTTGGTGGGCTAAAACATGGACTACGGGAAGCGGTGGAAATCCATGACTTCGAAAGCAATGATGGAATTGTACGATGTGCCCTCATGGTTGAAATATAGATCATAGAATCTTAGGGGTATCACGGGGGACAGAACAGTTAGGTGAACCTCAATGTTGGTGGTTCGAGGGATAAATCCCACGATGCTAAATAGATCCAGCACCAATCTTTCCAATGTTGTGGAAAGAAGCACCATAACAACTACCTGAATGGTATGAGGAAATGATTTAGGTGTGGAATGGAATGGTACCTGGCTATTAACTACTCACTAGAAATCCCCACAACATCTATAGAGGAGTGGAATGCTTCATTCGAAGCTCAACGCATTGTTCATTTATACAACTTCAAAGAACTAGGTAAATTGCAAATCCGATCCCTAAGACATCGATTTTCGGAGACAACCAATATCCTCGAAGGTTTCAAGGGAGTGATTTTTCCATCCCTACTTCTGATGTGAACACCAACAACGAAGTGGTGAAAGGTATTCTAGTTATTCATTCAATAATACTGAAGGTACTTTTTTATTCTGGTTCTACACATTATTTTATATCTCGAAAGGTTTGTAGAACACTCCCAGCACCACTACAAATCATGGAAGTGAAGATGTCGGTGAGTAGGGAAAATTCGGGAAATCATTGCATCTCAAGAATATTACTACTCCCATGTCATAATATGTGATTTAAACTTATTGAAGAACCACTTCATACTCCCTATAGTGGAATTTGATTCAATTCCTGGATGGATTGGATTTCCTTAAATAGAGCCAACATAAATTGCTATGAGAGTGAGATCATTCTCCATGTGGTGAATCAACACCCGATTCATTACAAGTGAAAGGAGGATGATGAATATTATATTGCTCCATCATCTCAAGAATAGATATTATTACCCTATGAGAATTCTTAATTGGCTATGATGATTGAGTCTAAGGAGGAAACCATCCTAGAAGACATTCTTATTATGTTGGAATTCACTGAAGTGTTTCCTGAGAAATTTTTTGGACATTCCCCAAGAAGAAATGTTGAATTCACAATTGGTCTCATAGCTAGGGCATTTCCAATATCCATGATTCTACATAGAATATATGATGGGGAGATTGAGGATCTAAAGAAAAAACTATAGTAGAATCTGGATAAAGTGTTTATACAACCATATGCCTCACGACGGGGTGCACTAGTCCTCTTTGTCAAGAATAAGGAAGGGCCAATGAGCCTTTGCATTGATTATCGTGATCTTAACAAAATCACTATATAGAAAAAGTATCCTCTCCCATGAAATTATAACCTGTTCAATCCGTTGTGTAGTACATAATACTTCTCAAATGTGTATTTTCAGTCGAGATATTATCATGAAAGGGTGATAAAGGAAGATATCCCAAGACTTATTTTTGTAAAATATATGGGCACTATGAATTCATAGAAATGACTTTTGGACTCACTAACATTCTATAAATCATCATGGACATGATGAATAGAGTCTTTGTAGATTATCTCGAACAATTTGTGGTAGTCTTTATTGATGATATTATGATATACACCAAAACCATGGAGGATCATGAGGGGAATATATGAACTGTAATAGAGACCTTGCGAAAGTAGAAAATCTATGAAAATTATAGCAAGGGTGTGTTATTGTTGAAATTGGTATCATTCTTGGGCCATATCATCACAAACAATGGGATATCTGTGGATCCCACCAACACAGATGCAACAGAGGGATGGCTGATGCCAACATCTGTAATGAATATCCGTAGATTCATGGGTTTTGTTGAATATTATCAATGATTTTTGAGGGATTTTTCATGATTTTAAAACCCTCTTACCATTCTAAATCTGAAGCGAGAAAAAATTTCATAGATTGTAAATGCAAATAAATCCTCAAGTTGATGAAAAGGTGGATTATCACCGTGCCCATTCTCACATTACCCACAAGTGGAGACATTTTTATTGAATTCAGTGATGCATCGAAGAAGTGCTTGGGATCTGTGTTGATGTAAAATGACAAAGTAATTTCATATGATTCAAGGAAATAGAATGTTAATGAACAAAACTATCCAACACATGACCTTGAGTTAGCTGTAGTGATCTTCGCTTTGAAACTTGGGCGGCATTATCTCCTTGGAGGTATGTGTGAAATATATATGTGCCAAAAAATCCTCAAGTATATATTCAAACATTAAGATTTGAACATGTTCTAACAAAGATGGTTATAGCTGATCAAAGACTATGAGTTCTCAATCCATTACCACCCTCCGAAATCTAACAATGTGGATAATTCCCAATGTATAAAGGACCCAACAATACTATCGTTGATTAGTATTGAAATGTATCCAATCTTATAAGATTTAATGATGATGGAAATGGGAAAAATGGAAACATCATCAATAAGTTCACAAATAATTGCTCAATCGTCACTTTTGTAAAGGTTAAAGGATGCTCAAAAGGAAGATGTGGGAATTCAAGAAAAAGTGGCAGCTATCAGAAAAGGTAAATACCCAAAGATTAATTTTAATGAAGAAGTTATTGTGAGATTTGTTAAAAGACTATGTGTTCTATCATGTATGGAGCTAGAGAAGGAACTATTGGATGATTCACATAGTTATAATTGCTTTATTCACCGAGGAAACACAAATATATATCGAGATCTACAAAGGCATTATTAGTAGGATAATATGAAGAAGGAGATTGCTGAATATACATCAATGTGTCGGGAGTGTCAGCATGTGATGGCTGAGGGGATGAGGTCTAAGGGGATGATACAACCATTTCCATTACCCGAAAGGAAATGGTAGAAGATCACAATGGACGTTGTCACCGGTCATCCTAACACATACAAAGGAAAAAATGAAATCTGGGTTGTTTTGGATCGTCTTATATAGCTACACACTACAATGAAATTCAGGAGGATTTATCATTGGATAAACTAGCATGGATATATATATTAGGGATTTCCTAAGGCTGAGTGGAGTTCCAATATCAATTATATCCGATCAAGATCCAAGATTTACCTCTATGTTTTTGAAGAGTCTTCAGCATTCTCTGAAAACTGAACTGAACTACAGTATGACCTATCATCCACAAACTGATGGCCAATCTAAGTAGACTATCCAAACACTTGAGGAAATGTTGAGATCATGCTCAATGGACATTAAAATAAGATGGGATCAACATCTTACTCTGATTGAGTTCTCATATAATAAAAGTTTCCACTCGAGCATAAAAATGGAACCATTTGAATCCCTTTATGGGAAAAGATGCAGAACACATGTTTGTTGGGATAAATTTGGTGAGCGTAAGCTACTTGGACTTGAAATGGTTGAAGAAATGATGGAGAATGAGAAAACAATTTAGTATCCTATCAAGGCAGCCCAGAGTGGAAAGAAGAGTTATGTAGATAACTGTCGATGAGACCTTGAGTTTAATTTTGGTTACATGGTATTTCTACACATATCTCCATTGAATAAGTTCAGGAGTTTTGGAATGAAAGGAAGGTTAATTCCAAGGTACATCGGCCTGTTTGAGATTCTTGATCAGGTCAGGGATGTGACCTTTCTACTAGAATTTCCACCAACCATGGCCAAAGTACACAATGTCATTCATGTATACCTCTTATGGAGGTATATACCAGACCATTTATATGTACTGTCTTTAGAGGTAGTACAATTAGAGGATGATCTTTCTTATAAGGAGTAACCAGTGAAGATCTTAGATCGTAGAGAAAAAGTTATACAGAATAAGATAATACCCCTCATCAAGGTGATGGGGTGAAACCACAAGTTAAAAGAAGATACATGGGAATAAGAATAAATGATTATGAAGAGTTACCCAAATCTTTATTAGTGAGAGAAAAGGAAATTTCATGTGTGAAATATCATAAAGGAGATTATTGTAACAACCCAAAATTTCATTAATTGAAATCCTTCATGAACCAATTAAATTTCTCTTTATGAACAATTTTTATATAAAATGTCATCTTCATTGGATTTTTTGTGGATTTTAAAATAATGTTATGAAATGTGACCATTACTAATGTAGTATTTTAATAGTGATAACATGATTAGTATAAATACAGGGTTTTAACAAATCTAATTTACCCAGGCAACGGAAGCGATGACCACATCCAGTAGGCGTGACCATTCGAGGCCCATTTGTTAGAGCTTGAAAAGGTGTTGGTGTAATTTGGATTCTCTCTTGTCCTAGCCCGAGCCATGCATTAATACGTTATGATCTTGCGGAACAACCAATGATAGTAGTGGATGTTTATAGAGATTACCACATAAGAAATGTTATCTAAGACACCCAAGAGTCGGTCACCATCACACACCTTACCCTTCGGTCTTATGCAGGTCTTATAAGGGTATATGTAAAAATACATTAGAACTATTAATATTTGTGTTATTTTTTATATAATAATGAATATATTTTCATTTTATTATTGTCACATTGTAAATAGTTTTTGATGCACATATTTTATTTTTAGTTACTGTTAAACTAATAAATCTGTTTTGATGAATTAATAGATTTTTTAATATAATTATATTTTAATAAAATATTATTATTATTATTATTAAATCAATTTTTATTAAATATAAATGATCTCATATTTTTCTGAATGCAATTGTAATTTTTACTATGGTTTGAATGCTATTTTTGTCAAAACCCATGACTTTTTTATAAATGTTTATTTTCATGTTTAATGTGAAAATTAAAATATTTAGAAAATTATATAAACAAAATGAATATTATTTTTGGAATCGTGATTTTGAAATTATCCAATGGTTAATTTTTCATAATTTTTTGTGACGGTGAATTTTTGGCGTACAAATTAAATATCGTTTAAATATATAATGTGTTTTATGAAATCATAATGACCCAATAGTGATGTAATAAAAAATTATAAACTTTATATTGGTGCAATATATGTTTTTCCATTATAATAATTTGATTTTCGGTTTTTTAATTTATTTTAGAAAGCTTTAGTGGACCATTAAATACTTATAAAACATTTTGTATTTTTAAATCGTTTTCCTTGGGAGTGTGGCTCACCTCCACTTAAGCAACCCCATTATTTAAAATTCTTTGGTCATTATAATTATAAAATATTTTTTTCCACTTCCCATTGCCCAAAACCATGAGCAAAAACCATGGGCTTGTTTGTGGATTGAATTGGTTTAATTTGAGCTATCCCAAACGTAAATATTAAGGAATTTCCTCACCATTCCTATTTAATACCAACCATGCTCCCACTTACTCCTCACTCAAAGCCTTTGGAGTTCGTCCAACCTCTGCCATCCTCTCTCTAGAATTATTCAAGGGTACCCCAAGCTCCCATGACGCATCTCTCAGGCCTCTCTCAAGCCATTGGAAGCACACTTCCATATACGGGTTTTTCTGACTTTCTCATTTTTGTCCAATTTTCATAATGTTCTAATACATGTTTAATTTATATTATAAATGTTTGGGTAACGTTTTTCACATCTCCCATACATCCCTCTTTATGTTTGAATTATTAGACACTCCTTTCTCTCTCAATAAATTCCTCCCATGTACACCCATTGCTGTACCGAAATTCCGTGAGGACTTTCACTCTCTTCTTTTACATCCCAGTAATCCTTTTGTATAATGAATCTAAATTCAATTAAAATTGTTGACACATGTATCTATATGACCCCCATACATTCCATTTCATTTACATATGATGAGACACCCATTTTTCACTCATCAACCATTTATATGAATTCTTACGTCACGCCATTACGCTGCCGAAATTGCACCGATTTTCCAAGCCAATGTCACTATGTAGTGAATACCATGCCCATTTCACTTTATAGGCTATTCAACTTTATGAACATTTACTTATTGATTATAAATTCTCATTAATGAATTGCACATTCTATTATAATGGAATAAAAGATTATGTTTTATGAATCCATGTTATATGATCTTTGTGGCACACTTATGCATGAAATGAAATATTTAAGAAGGGGGGAACCCTTATAGCACTCCAATGCATTGGGTAAAGTATATTATCATGATATTTCATGTGCAATTGGTGTTTTTTTCATGCTAATTAAAGTGCATTGAGGGTTTACTGGTTCTTAGTTTGCAATGAGGGTTTACTAATGCTCCATGTAAAATGAACCATATCTCATTATAATTCCATGATAAGGGTCATTTCCACATATTCTTGTCAGGATTATCATGCATTATCATTACTTTATGTTTATGCATCTCTTGTGCTCTATTGATATGAATAGTGTTTAACATGTATTGGATTCAAAATGTTATTCAATGTTTATTCCCTTACTGGGTTTTACATCCCACCCTTTCCTTATGCATGTCCTCAGGTTATCCCTTACAATGCTTTGTACGAGGGAATGTAGAGGTCATGTAATGGATGTTTTCAATAAAGATGTTATTTATTCATCTCTTAAGTTGTTATGTAATGATCCTAATCCCCAAAAACACTAGACCTGTAACATCCCAGGTAAATAAAGAATAATACATTTTAATATTTATTAATATTTTTAAATTAAAAATTAATTTTACTTTAAAAGAGTTTCTATGTTTGATAGCGTACCCAATACGCAACAACGAGTTTCTTTGAAATCTTACTTTGCACACTAATAATATAATAATATTATATTAAATGTCATTCAACACGTAGCTGTTATATTGAAAGGAATGAATATAAATAACTAAAATATGATTATATATGATTGTTAAATGTTTTTATATTTATCCAATAAAGGATAAAGGCTTAAAATAAGAAAAGAATTCAATTTTATGCATAGATACTCTAATATTCACTAAAAGGATGATTTATCACCTTCTGATGGTGAACCATCTTAAAAATAGTTTTGGTCACTCTTAAACATTTTATTGGACCAAATAAAATCCTTCTTTAGAATCGGGACATCAAAATTTACATTTGTATGTTTTTGTTATTTTTTCGATAAAGTTCATTTTTAATGAATATATGAAAAATGATGTATTTTAATTCAAAACTGCATTTTAGTCTAATTTATTTCTGTTTCTAGATTATCATTTTTATTTGTTTTAAAGTGAAATTATAATATATTTTTACTATTTAAACCAATCATGTAATTTGGAATTAATTTCATGTTGAAATTGGAGTTAAACAACTGCCAATATTTTGATAGATATTGTTTCTTAAAAATACGCTATTTGTTTTGAAAATGGTAATTAATTATGAAATTAATTAATTCAATTTATATGTTTTGAATTTTTTAAAATAGTCATCTTTTTTGAATTTGGAATATCAAATATATCTTAGGGTGAATTTTTTGTGTTTTTCTGAAAAACATCAATTTTTGATGAATAGTGAAACCACATTGGGGTAGTTAAAAACTAATTTTTCATTTAAATGAAATTTTACCACTTTTGTAAATTTAATTTCAAAATTAGAACATACATGGTTTTCATTAGTATGTAAAATTTTGTTCAATGGGATGAAAATACTTTTTTGTTGAATAGTAACTTCTGTGTTTTAGTAATCGCGATTAAAGGTTATTAGATTAATTTAAGGAAAAATTAATGTTATAATAATATTAAATCACCATGACTCTTTTCCTACACTTATACGATGAGTCCTGGCTGACCATTACAATCCATGGCTCGATTTATGGGACCCCATGGAGCCATGTGGGTAAGATAATGACATTAATACCTTTTATTTAAAGTGAAAATAAGAATTTCACAAACATGTATTTTTTTACGAAAACAATTTTTAAATGGGGATATATAAGTTATCATTTTGATAAAAAATCATTATAAAGCTGAAAATATTTCCTACAAAATGGTAATTATTTATTTAATTTTTATATATTAAATAAAAAAATTTATTTATGACCCCATGATAATGCAGTGTTTACCTCATTAATGAACGATTTTAATAAAATGATAAGATAATGAAAAATATAATAATTACACTTTTCTAAATTCTATTGGATGGGTGTATTTAGAACCCTTATCACCTAATAATCGAAATATATCATTATGGGACCTTTAAAATCCCAAAATAATTTCATAATAATGTAACATTTCTTGACTTTCCAATAGTGCCCCTCCTCCGTCTTATAAAAGGACCCCACCTCTACCCCCTTAATCACACTTCTCATGACCTTTTTCTCGTCCAACCTCTACTAAAATTAGCTCCCAATATCCCTCTAATAATCATTAATTCCATATGTGGGACATATAAAGGATGGAGTTAATAATATTATATATGATATTATACTGGAATTATTATGTTCCATTATACCATTGTGATTTCATTCCATTAAAATATGAAATAGAAAATGAAAGTAGCGCTCATTGGATATATATGACATAGATGATATAAAAATCATGAATATCATTCTGGATATAATGAACCTTTGACCACATTAACAACATGTAATTGTAAGAAGTCCATTTTTTACTTAAGTAGCAAATATCGATAAAATGAACTTTATTAACATAAATGATTACATAATGTTTATCACACAGAAATAAATGATATAAATGGAATAATAAACTTGAAAAAGGTTCATAAGAAAGTAGAAATTAACTTTAGTTTATTATTCTGGAGATTAACGAACGATCGAGTCATGTTAGACATGAGTTAATGGACTTCGTCTCAATCTCCTTCAATTGAGGCATATTTTATTTTAATACATGACTTTATTTTATACAATGTATAAACACCCTTGACATTTCTAAGGGAATATTTTTCTACGAAGTGTTTTATTAAACGACAAAAAGGAAGTTTTCTTTTAACTTAAGCGGTGAAAATGAACTTTTTCCACCTCCACGAGTGTTATTTGAACTCTAGATTCCTCAATAAGTTGTAATGTTTTTAAAAGAAAATTAATACCTTATACACTTTTACGTATTTTTGGTATTGAAAATAGTTTTGAACATGGATTTTTTATGTCAATATATTTAAGTAATATATTTTGATTAAAATGAGGAAATGTTTTCATTCCTTTATATTTGTTGTATTTGTTATGATTTTGTGTTGGTACATGTACATTTGATGGGTGGTTATGTGATAAACCAAATGAAGGGCGGTGATGTGAATACTACGATGGGTGGTTACGTTATAACATCTAATGCATTGGTTATGGAAGTCATCCATATGGCTATTCCATTTATGTGAGGAATTCGACCGTATTGTTATTCCATTTAAGTATGTTTATCTCCCAAGTTACCTTTATATGTTAAGCGATCTTTATATGGGTTTTATGGTAATAATTTGGTTAAAAAAGGGTATGTAATGATCTTTTATTTAGTGAAGAGTATTTAATACTTCATAAAGGTGAAAATAATTACATTGATAAAGTATTTATGGTTTACTTGATGTTTTGAAAAACTAATAGTTTTCATTCGTTCTGTATCCGTTACTGATATTTTTATGATCACAAAATTTTTTTGAAATGTTTTTCATAGGACATAATGTGGAATAGGGTCATGGATGGGATCACAGAAAAGTCATGCTGTCTTAAACATGGAACTTGACATGACTCTATTTTTCAAGAGTTCATGTTTTGTAAAAAATGGAAACTGTATAGAAGTGTCTACATTGTAATCTTCTGAGATATAATAGTTATGTTTTAATTCTCTAAATCACTAAACCTAAAAATATACTCAATGTGAATTATTCATTTAATTCAATATTAATTATGGTTTAAGGCCGGGTCCTTATAGTAGGTATTATATGTCAGTTTAGACAACATTATGAGTTAGGGTATTGTTAAATAAATTTCCATAAAGTAATTTATGTTGATATTGAAATCATATATCGTTTATAGATTACCATGATTCTTCATCTATGATTTGTAAGTGTTAAGATTTATTTTTTATAAAAGAAATAAAGCCACTTTTCTGGCATGTCATACAGAGGAGAATGACCATCCGAATCAGCCACTAGAGATGGTCGAAATCAGAATTGAGCAGTTTACTACAATGATTGCTCAGTTTCATTAGGTGATAAATGGTGGTTGTGTTTGTTAATGATATTTTAGATTATTATTTATGTAAATACGAGCATGAAATTTATTTAATGGTTATATTACAAACCTTATATAAAAATAAGCTGTATGGAAAATTGAGCAAGTGTGAGTTTTGGTTACAACAACATTCTTTCCTTGGTCACATTGTTTAAAAAAATGGAATAACTGTAGATCATACTAAATTTTTTTTTTGAAAAATGGCCGTGACCCAGAAATATTACCAAGATATATATTTTCCTTGGAATGGAATGTTATTACTGGAGGATTGTTGAAACATTTTCATGGTTATCTAGTCCAATGACTAAGTTAACAAGAAAAGGTGTAATGTTCATCTGGAAAAAAGAATGCCATGATTGTTTTCAAAAATTGAAAAAAGATCGGTGAATGCTCCAGTTTTAGCACTTACTTCCAGAAATGGTGAGTTTGTTATCTACAGTGATGCTTCATTGAAATGACATGGTTGTGTCCTTTTGTAGAATGATCAGGTAAGAGCTTATGCTTCACGATAGTGGAAAACTCATGAGTTAAATTTCCTTACACATGATTTGGAATTAGCTGATGATGTTTTTCCTCTAAAACTTTGGAGGCAACATTTTTATAGAGAACAGTGTGAAATATGTACCGATCACAAAATATTAATGTATATATTAACTCAGAAAGAATCGAACATGAGATAGAGGAGATGGATGGATTTAATCATGGATTAAAATTGTACAATTCATTACCATTCGGGAAAAGAAAACAATGCGGTTGATGCTTTGAGTCGAAAAAGTAATGCTTCATTAAACATGCTACATTTGGAATGAGATCCTTGGGTTTTTGATTTGATGAACTTTTCCATTGATGTTTTTGGTTCAGGAATTTCTTCTATTTTGTTTCAGGTGTCAGTGAGATCATCTCTATCAAACAGAATGAAGCAAGCACAAAAGATAGACTATGAGTAGTAGAAAAAGTTAGAGATAGTTTAGAATGGTATGTTTCCTAAAATTAAAACTGATAATGATTGTGTTTTGAGAGTTGGGAAGTGATTATGTGTGCCTAGTGATTCACAGTTGAAAAATGAGTTGTTATCTGAGGCTCATAGTTCCCTGTTTTCAGTTCATCTAGGCAGTGCTATGATGTACAAAGATCTGTGGGAGTATTACTGGTGGGATGGAATGAAAAGTGATATTTCTGATATTATTTTGAAGTGTTTGACTTGTCAGCAGGTTAAAGTAGAGCGGCAGTTGACGAAAGGATGCTTCAGTCATTACCGGTGCCAGATTGGAAATGAGAAAATATATCCATGGTCTTCGTTGTGGGATTACCAAAGACATATCGAGGTAATAATGCAATATGTGTTATAGTTGATCGATTTTCCAAATCTTCTCATTTCTTTCTTATTCGAGATACATTCTGTCTAGATCAACAATCTCAGTTGTATGTTAAATAGATTGTCAGGTTTCATGGAGTTACCCTCTTCATTGTATCTGATCGTGATCCCATGTTTACTTATAACTTTTGGAAAGTCCTTAAGAAGTCATTAGGTACTGAATTAAATTTCATTACAGCTTTTCATTAACTATCATATGAGCAGTCAGAACATTCAATTTAGAAATTGGAGGATATTCTACGTGCTTGTTCAATGGATTATCAGGAATGATGGGACCAACATCTTTCTATGGATGAATTTTCATATAACAACAATTTTCGTTCTAGTATACAGATGGCTCTGTTTGAGGCATTATATGGAAAACACTGTTGAACTGCAACTTTTTGGGATGTAGTAGGTGAAATGAACATGATGGGACCAGAATTGGTAGAAGAGGTGGAAGAATAAGTTCAGTTCATTTAGAAGCACATGAGAATATCTCATTGCAGGATGAAAAGTTATGCGGATAACGAGAGGAAGGATCTATATTTTGAGGCAGGTGATCATGTATTTCTCAAAGTTTCGCCATGGAAATGTGTGATGAGTTTTGGCAAGAATGGAAAGTTAATTCTGAGTTTCACTGGACATTATGAAATTCTGTAGAGATTTGGATTAATTACTTACTGAGTGGCATTACATCCATGTTTTTCCTAGGTACTCAATGTTGTTCATGTTTCGATATGGAGAAATTATATGCCGGATCCATCTCATGTATTAAGTCTAGAGTTAGTTCAGTTGGAAGAGAATCTCTCCTATGAGGAATAACATGTCTAGATTCTTAACAGTAGATAGCAAGTGTTGCGAAATAATTAAATTTACCACGTAGAGGTCTTATGGAAAACCCATATTTTTTAATAGGCAACATGGGAATCTGAAAATGCTATGAGGGATAAATACCACCACTTATTTTGATAAGTGAATAAAATTGCGAGGATGAAATTACCAAAAGGGGGGAAGGATATAACATCCCAGGTAAATTAAGAATAAGAAATTTTCATATTTATTAATATTTTATAATTAAATATTAATTTTTCTTTAAAGAGGTTTCTATGTTCGATAACGTACCCAATATGCAACAATGATTTTCTTTGAAATCTCAAGTTACAAACTAATAATATTATATTATTATTTTAAATGTAAGATAACATGTAGCTATTTTATAAGCAAGAATGAATAGAAATAACTAAAATATGATTATATATTTTTGTTAAATGTTTTTACTTTTATCCAGTAATGGATAAAGGCTTAAAATATGAAAAGAATTCAATTTTAGGTATAGATACTCTATTATTCACTAAAAGGCCAACTTATTGGGAACATTCATACATACATTGACATGGATTGTCTAATTTTGGAGTTGATGGATTGTGAAAAATAAATAAAAAATTATCATTAAACATTAGACATTATAATGTAATTCCAGTGTTCGACCGATCTATGCGGTTGATGATTCCTTTTATACATAGTACTCCTTGGATTAATATATTGACCTGGACAATTTCCATGTTATCCAAACACAATACAATGAATTATTAGTGGCTCCATGGAATAAAATATATTTCCTTCATCATGTAAACTGATCTATTAGTTTTCTATTGATATTTTGATTCTCAATGTGATTTTCTACCATAGTTAAAACAAATTCTCATTATATTGAACTAATTTACTTAGTGCTTCTTCCAAAAATTTTGACACATAAGAAACTAATCCTTGATAGCTCCACCATCTCCATTACCCATGATTTTAGGAATATATAAATTTTTTTGGTGAGTTTGAGATTTTGTTATGGATTCAGTTGTTAATCATATTTCATAATATTTATTAGGTATAATTATAATATTTGTCACTCCATTTATCATCCAGTGTTATTCCTCATTGATACAATAACCAGATTATTTTTCACAATCTTTGTTATCTTGATTTCATCTAGTTGAATTCATTGATCAAAAATAAAAAATAGAGTAGTAAATAAAATTTATAGTTTTTTATCATATATTTGTTAAAAATATTTCATTACATTCTTAAATCATGATATTATCACATCAATCTTGGAAACCTATGTTTTATCATTGGTAATCCCTGATCATCATTATATTTTTAAAACCTTATATTCAAATCACTATTTATGATACATAAATGTTACATCAATTTACCATAAAATATCCAATGGGAGTTTCTGGAAAAGTGTATAGTCCTTGGCCCACTAATAGTGCACTGCTTAATATTTATTTAATACCCAATCCACCATATTGAGAGTAATTGTACATTAGTATATCTTTTCCATAACTACATCCGGATTCCTATTTCAATATGGGGATGCAATTGATAAGAGAAAAATATCATCCATTACATATACATATGATATTTTCCTATAATTAGACTTTTCTATTGGGTTCATAGTAAATATTCAGATCCTAGAAACCAAAAATTACTAAATCGTTATCTGATATGAACATTGGAATCTCAAGAAGAACATATATTCTTTAAACATCATTATAGATGTAGAAACATTATATTTGACATCAAAAAATCTAAATAACATTATTTTTTAGTGTCATTAGGTTGAATACACATAAAAAATGTATCTTAAATTTATCCCATAGTATACATCTCAATTAATACCATTGTAGACTCATCATACTTAGTAACATTCGTCATAACCTGGTGTGGAAAATAGAAATAAGTGTGGTCATAGATTTCGGATATTGGTAAAAATGATAAATAATAATCAATGGAAATATGTGATCATAATATGTTCAAACATTAATAACAACATTTTGATCATTCCGGATCTAAATAACATACCCAAAGAGTGATGGATCATATAATTTATTTCATGATATAAATCATGAAATTATGGAAGAGTGAATCATAATATAATTTAAAATCAGAATACTTGAAACCATAATATATTAATAAAAGTATTCAGTAGTAAAATATTTGATAATCATTTCATTAGTTATGTAACACTACCAAGACAACCATCACATAGTTTATAGATTCCATATAATGGTATTTTTTGATTCCTCATTCAATCAGATTTTACTAAATTGGTTTTTGAAATAATTTTACAGCTTATTATGTCCAAATAGGCCAATATTTTTCCAAGGAATTAGGGTTTTATAACATCCCCACCCAATAAAATATTAATAAAAACACGCACACACAAACACACACAACCATATAAGTTTGTGTGTGTTAGTGTTCCATAAAATCATAAACATTCATAATATCACCATAGAAAAACCGTAGAAAAGAAAAATGATTCAAAAATATATCATCATCACGTATACATAAGCCATATATAGAAATTATATAGATGGTGCTAATAGAAAATATCCCCATTGGATCATAAAATATATCAAAATATGATGATATAGATGGAAATTACATTAAAATATCATTAGTTTATTTATTGATAAAATATTATTATCATGTTTAAATCAGTTATTTAAAATAAAACATTTATAGAATAATTGGGAAAAATTATTTGAAAATAAAAATGGAATATTGTAAAGGAATATTAAAATAAATGAATTATTATTATGGTTTCAAAAATAATTCAATATGTATATTTTCAAACTAATATTTTTTTTCACTATTGTGAATAACATTAAAATTTTCCACACATGAGATGTTAACATGAGTTTATTTTAACTATTATATAAAAGTAAAATATTTAAATATATATATATAATAAATCAAATAATATTTCAGAATAAAATTTTATAAAACATTATAATGAATATTTACATGGAGGAAGATGATTGAAAACCATAAATGAAAAATAAAATCTTGTTTTTAATACATATTATATTCTTATAATTTATGAGTATGAAAAAGTGGGAAATTAAATGGAAACATATAATACAAATATATAAGAATATGAAAATCCATAAAGTTGTGTTTCAATCAAACATGAACATATAATTCCTCCCCAAAAGAACATTAACCATATGCAAACATGAAATAGAAGTAGAATGTATCTTTAAACCCTCGTGTCATTGGTAACCTATAAATCAATACCCCTATGTATGACATAACTTAAAATAAAACAATAAATACCACAAATATATAGATTCATGTTATAACATATCACAAGGATTGTATATACCTATAACAAAAAAATATTTGGGTATAACATAACATATGTTCCAATGATGAAAACATTCAGATATATAACCTTAATATACTTTTAATAACATTCGTAAGCTCTATTTCCTCTTGTAAGATATATTTTGATTTATTAAAATATTATAATAAAACCAAATCCATAATTATAATATCATATTTGTCCCACTTATTACCATTAAACTCCCATATATTAACAATATATTATTATTATCATTATTTCTATGTGTTAATTATTCCTTTTTTCATTTATAATTCAGTTTGGACATTTTGAACATTTTATATTAATCATTTTTTCTAAAAAAATTAAAAAATAATCAAGAAATAAAAATCATATATATTTATATAATATACTTATAAACAACCATAATATGTCATTATAGAAAATGGAATTAAACTTATCATGGAGATGACTGTTGTTACGTACTTATGAATATTATTTCCCTATTTCAATGAAAACTGAAAAGACATAAACAATGATATATTATAATTAAATAATAATTATATCATATATATCATTTATTTATTTATATAAAATCCATCATTATGTAAAATCATGTGTGGTGTGATGAAAAATGAATGATATCATTACTTGGAGGCCGTAACCCATACATAAATAGGAGTCACACTTTTCATTTTTCCTGAGATAGAAAGGATTAAAGTCTGATATTATATTATATGTACAAAATTATATATTTGTCAGCAAAAACACACATAATCATTAAATCCTTCATTATAAAAATCAATAAAATATGTGATGAAAACAAAAATATATAACTACGTGTAGTCGGTATCCCTCACATATATAAAAGTGATAATTATGTTTCCCATTTGATTCAATAAGGAGGTGGAAAATGGTCAGGAATATTAGTGTTTTTTTCCTATGACTAACTATCATTAAATTTTTTACAAATATATTCAATCATATAAATATTAATAAAATTTATAATTATATATTTTTCATTGTTGTACATGACATTAATTTAATAATGTAATATATTTTCTAGAACATTAAATTAAATGGATTAGTTCCATGATATGATGAGAACCTTTAATTTCAATGAAAATATTCATAAATATAGTTATATGATTATATAAAAATCTATGATGTGACACATAGAATGTGATAGATAGATGTTTTTACTCTTAAGTTTGTGAGCATTCTACTCATAATGGTCTCACGTTGTAATCTACATGATAGGAGATTATGATAACATACTCATAAGTTGGAATTATCCATGATTCAATGTCATATTATAAATCTATTTGTTCGCATGTGTAATTGAACTTAGAAATAAAAATATCATAAATTAATGTCATGTCTCAGGAACACAGATTTAATGACCAAAACCATAACACCATCTGTTCACGTGAAGTGTGGCATGATGTTTGCCTCCTAAACAACATGTTATAAGTGTATAAGTCCAGTAAGGATTTTTCCTTTCCATGTTTAGGAATGTTTAAATTTTTTACCTTTGATTGAAATAGATGAAACAAATTAAAGTCCATTTCCATTGTGTAATATGTGTTTATTTTAAAAGTTGAAAGAAAGATATATCATGTATATAGGCTGATGACACATATCAGAATCCTGCATGATGAGATGTTGAGATAATGTGATTATATTATACAATGAGTGTTCATTTTCAGTATTCAATGTAGCGACCTTAGTTTAATTATTCTTGGTTCCATGACCAAATCATAAACATTAATATATTAAATTAGGCATTCCTACCAAATGATAATGATAAAGAATCCTTTATAGTAACACACATTGTATATCCATTGATCCCGATGAAATAGTATTTTAAATTAATTAATGTAATTAATATCAATCTCAAGACGAAGAAAAAAAATATTCATGTTTTATTGACTGAAATATTATATAATTATTTACTCATTGGATTGTGAATAAAATATATAAATTTATTTTATTTCATATTTAATAAATATTTACTATTTTAATTTTGTAATCAATTATTTATTAAAAAATTAAAATGATCATTCAGTTATTAAATTAATTTTATGGAAAATGAACGAACCAAGAATATGTCTGCTGACGAATATTAATTTATAAGCTAGTAAAATTATATTTATTATTGTGAAATTTACCTTATGATATAAATTAATGATAATAATTTTATTACTATATGACATGGAGTTTGTTAAAGTTTGTTCTATTATTTGTGTTCTATTAAGAAATTAAATAATATTTTATCATAAATCATTTCTCAATATATATATGTTTATTGTTATTTTATAAGGTTAATCGAGTTTGGAGAATTATTTCACTGAAAAAATTATCCCTCAATTCCTCATTTACACGTCCTCTTAAAAATGTTAACTGCTACATTGAGTTCTTGATGGTTGAAGAGACTTTATAATATTATCATGAACCAATCAAGATAATTAATTCACCACATTATAACATAGTAATCAATTGGTGTTTCTTGGAGATCAGTGGTTAATGTGTGTCTCACAAAATGTGGGAATCTAGACTTAGACCCTCCATATACAATGAATGTAATTTGAAATTGTTTTTTAGAATCATCGTTATCATTGAAGAATGATCCTCGACATGGTAATATATTCATTGAATTGTAAATAATTTAATTATAAATTTATCATGCAATATCCACTATTGAGGGTTTGAGAAACTCTTTGATAAATGAAATTTTAATATATCACCCACCAAATGGTGATTACAAAACTCTCAAAACATTCATGTGGTATCAGATGGTTCGTGTTTCAATTTTTTATTTTTTATTTTTATTTATGATATATATGTGTTATGATGGATATATTTTCATTTCATGAATTATACATTCATTAATACTATTTCTATTTATATTACTTTGAAATTTAAATTTCATCATTCAAGATTAATAATTTCTTATGTCGATGAACATATTAAGAATAACCTAGGAAACCATTGGGATGTGCCATCTATTCTAGCCAAATATTGTGGGATTACAAGGAATGTATCATGAAGAACACACCATATACCCAACTACACTTCACCTAAATGTGTCATAGGATTCACAACAATCCAAGACGTAAATACATTTTGTGCATTTATTGTACAATGCATGTTGACTAGGACAACATAGAATGGATAATATTTGGTTAACTAGGGTGTAACTATTGTAAATATCATATAGTCTAAACGATTCAGAAGTGAAATATTCCCTAACAGTTTGGTAAAATACATGGTAAAAACCATAGGATGATAACATCCTGGAAGATTAATTGAGTACCCAACATGTACCCAGCAAGCACAACTTTAATTACATTAATGTCTATTTGGGATTCCATTTCATTTCATTCGGTGAATAAGGAAGACATATGGAATGTAGAACAAATGGTAGGTACCTGTTGTATATGTTTTCTGGTTTTGTCTCATAGAACATGCTGAATCCTATATAGGGTTATGCAAACACTTAGAAAAAGGGATACTCAGTGTGTAAATGGCTTCTACATGCTATGTATTATAACTAACAGACACAATAAATCCATAGGTCTATATCATCGGTACATGAGAAATGAGACACATGGCATGTAGCTTGTAAGGACATACAATTTTTTCCCAAAATTAAGGAATGAATAAAATAATATTATATTTATAATTTTTGTAATCAAACCATATTATAGTGTTTGGAAAAACATTTCATTGAAATTTTAATAATATTTTTAGAATATTGTTAATTGTTCAAAAAATTTATTATAATTATTGGTAATTATAGTTTCTTCTATTTATTTTCCAAAAATTCAGAAATATTGGGTATCTCCAAAGGTAATTTATATGATCCGTAAAATGAAAATGGAGTTAATTTATTAATAAAATAGTTATTATCATTACAATAAATATTGAATAGAAATTATTGTTAAAATTTTTTACCTTTTGAAACTACATTCTTGTGAATGACCATTCAAAATATTAACTATGACCTATTTATATCATTGAATTTTTAAAAATATATTATTTCACTCATTTATAATTATTTCATTATTACATTCAAATTAATATAATACTTTCCAGCCCTACCTCCATTGTTATGTAATACATGCAAATCCTTGGTGATTTATATAATTCTCCATAAATAATAAAATTGATCCCTACTATTGAATGTGAGTTATATAAACTTTTCTTAAATGGATTTTCCACAGACTAGTGGAGACTATTCAAGAAAAAACAATAATTGTAAAAACCCCCAAATAAAGAGCTGGATATGAGGGATGTTATAACTCATGTCAAGACCAGAAAAGTAAGTCTTTTCCTTGGTTAATTGTTTATTTATTGTCTGCTCAAAAAATAAACTATTAGATAAGATCATTATTGAGTAATTTAATTATATATTTATTTCAGTCTTATGAATTATTTATTTAATGGAAACATTAACGCTATCACATAAGTAATGGAATTAATGGATAAAAAAGAAATATAAATAAATTCATTATTCATAAATTTCTTATTGGAACATGGTTTTGTGGTATCTAATTATGAATTTTGATACTCAAATAAAAGAGGGTGGGGGTGAATTTTATGTTTAAAAATATTCATTTTTAACCTTAAGGAAGTTATGTTTAACTAAGTTAAATAGGGTAAATTCACAGGGCCTCTTTTAGTTCAGTTAAACAAACTTTTTGGGTTCTGAAAATAATGTTCCAGAAATGAAACATAATGAAATTTTATATGGAAATGATCCTATCCTAATGCATATAAAACCTCACTTTTCAGAGAATTCCAAAAATTATGTGAAATCATAAGAAATTTATACATTCTTTATAACAACATAGAATTTCATTAATGGAAATCACTCTTGATCTAATTAAATTTCTCTTTATGTAAAATCTTTATATAAAAAGTCAAATTATTTGGTTTTTTGCTTTTGTAATATTAAATACATTTATGAATAGTGACCTTTGCTGATAGAGTCGTAGAATAGTGATCACATGATTAGTATAAATATAGGGTATTATCAAATCCAATTTACTCATACAAATGAAGTGATGACCTCATCCAGTAGACATGCCCCTACGAAGCCCAATTTTCGGAGCATAGAAAGTAGGTGCTGTCAATGAGAATCGCTCTTGACCATGCCCAAGACAATCTTTAATACGTTATGCATGAATAGAACAGCCTACGAGAGAAGGGGAAGTTGATTGAGATTACCACCCGAGCAATGCCATACGAGCCACCACAAGAGTTGATCACCATCGCACACCGTACCCTTAGGTATTATAAGGGTGTTATAAGGGGTTATGTAACATGACATTATCACTATTAATATGTTCCTTATTTTTATATATAATAATAAATATACATTCATTTTATTATTCTTACCTTGTAAATAGTTTTTAATGAACCAATAGAATTTTTAGTTAATGTTCAACTAAGATATCTATTCTGATGAATTAAAGGATTTTTAAATTATATAATATTTAAATAATATATTATTTTTTTTAAAATTAATTGTTATTAAATAATAGTGATCATATAATTTTATCAAAGTAATTGTAATTTTTATTATAGTTTGGAAACCATTTTGGCCAAAACCAATGATTTTTTTATAAATGTTAGTTTTTATTTTAAAATGGAAAATTAACATATATAGAACATTATTTATATAAAATTAATATTATTTCTGGAATTAGGATGTCAAAATTATCCAAAAGTGAGTTTTTCATAAATTTCTGAGACGGTCAAATTTTTGTTTAAAAATTAAATACCGTTTAAATATATAATGTGTATTATGATATCATAATGACCCAATAGTGATGTAATAAAAAATATAAATATTATGTTTGGCCAATATATGTTTTACCATTTAAATAATGTTATTTTTAGTTTTTTTGATTTATTTTAGAAATCATTAGTAGACCCATCAAAACATATTAAACATTTTGACTTTTTATATTTTTTTTCTTGGAAGTGTGACTCACCACCACATAATAAAACCCATTATTATAATAAGTTAGGACTTTGGCCTTATAAAATATTGTTTTCCACTTCCCATTTCCAAAAACCATGGGCAAAAACCGTGGATGGTTTGTGGTTTTGATTAGTTTAATGTGAGGTATCCAAAACATATATAATAAATAATTCCCTCAACATTCCTCTATAAAACCAACCAAGCTTCCACTTCCTCCTCACTCAAATAATTTGGAGTTCATCCAACATCTTCCATACACATTCTACAAACCTCCAAATGATTCGCAAGCTCCCAAAAATCTTCTCTCAAGACACTCTCAATCCTTTTGAAGAACACATCCAAGTAATGATTTTTCTTCCATTCTCATTTTTTTCAAAATTTATTAATGTTGTTATGCCCTTTAAATTTCAATTATAAATGTTTGGTTATGGTTTTGAAACTCCCCCATACTACCTTTATTATGACTTTATTTTTAGATACCCCTTTCCTCCAAATAAATCCCTCCCATTTACACCAGTTACTCTGCAAAAATTCCATGAGGGATTTCGCTCTCTTCTTTTACATCCAAGTAATCATTTTTCATTATGCATCTAAATTCCATTACAATTGAAACGACATTTATCTATATGAACCCTTACTGTCCATTTAATATACGTTTTATGAGACACTCATTTCTCTCTCATGAACCATTTTATGAATTCTTACATTACACCATTACGATGCCGAAATTGCACCAATTTTCCACGACAATGCCATTGTGTAGTAAATACCATTCCCATTTTTCTATCAAGGGTATTCACCTTTATGCACATTTACATATTTATAATAATGTTTCATGTATTAATTCCAAATTACTTTATCATTGAATAAATGATGATTTTTTATGAATCCATGTTATTTGATCCATCTGGCACACTTATGCATGAAATGAAATGGTTAATAAGGGTGCACCCTTATAGAGCTCCAATGCATTGGGTAAAGTATCCTATCCTAATACGTCAGGTGCAATGGGTTTTTACTCATGCTAATTTAAGTTCTATGAGGGTTTAATCATGATTCATGTGAAATTAGGGTTTACTCGTGCTCCATGTGCAATGATCCTTGGCCCATTCTAATTCCATGTTATGTGTTGTTGGTACATTTCCATGTTTTCATTATCATACATTATCATGCCTTTATGTTTATTCCTCTCTTTTTATCTATTTATATAACTATTTTCTAAAATGTATTGTAATCCTCATGTTATTCCATGATTATTCCATTACTGGGATTTAATGCTCAACCTTTTCTAATGCATGTCCTCAGGTTACCCCATGCAATGCTATGTATGAGGGAATGCATTGGTCATGTAAAGGATGTTTTCAATAAAGATATTGTTTTTTCATGTATTATGTTGTTATGTAATGATCCTAACCCTCAGAAAAACTCGACTTTTTTATCATCAATGTTGTATCAAATAAAGTTTATGTAATAAATTATGTTTAATTATGTAATAATAGATCTGGGTGGTCATAGTTGGTATTAGAGGATAGGTTTATTTATTTCTGGGAATAGGATTAGAAAACCCTAGTAAATCCTTAAGGACAATAATACATATAATAAAAACATTCAAGTGTTTTCATGAGTAAAGAGTAAATGGTTTACCAAGAAAATACATCCATGTCTGGATACGAGCAGGGAGAGGCGGCTCAGGCACATATGTATCCTAAGGGTAAAACATGAAAACAATGCATCGAGCAATACTCAAATGGGAACTGGGGCACGACAATGGTCCTTTCAGCACTCTGGGTTATGACACACTCGGGGGATATGCTTATGTAAATTCACAAGTATAGTATGAACAATTATTAAAAAATTTCCCTAAGAATATATTTTGGAATGTTTATCATGGATAACATAGATTGAAGCCTATAGATTAATAATTTAAGGAACTAAAAGTGATGTATATGTCATCCATTTTGTCTTTGGATTACTGTTAATGTGTTACCCATATCATTCCTTTTATTCCATCCAATGGCCGGTAATAGGAGGACATGGGCTAACCAAAGATGTGAAGATCAATGTGATGATTGTACTAATGAGATGCCCAATCCAATG
Organism: Viscum album; assembly: GCA_963277665.1. Taxonomy (NCBI): domain Eukaryota; kingdom Viridiplantae; phylum Streptophyta; class Magnoliopsida; order Santalales; family Viscaceae; genus Viscum; species Viscum album. The sequence goes on along the minus strand of OY728121.1, from coordinate 1,190,697,779 downwards.
GGAGCAGGAATTAAGAACTTTGTAATTATACTCTCTTAGCTAAATCACGCATTTAATAGAAACATGGGTTAAGAGGAATGGTCAACCCCTCCCCCCAGGAATGAAAAAGTAACAATCAAGAGCTTCCTGAGACAAATTCCTCCTACTTTCAATAGATAATCTAGTCCCTCAATCACTGAACAATGGATCAACTCAATTGAAAATATCTTCTCCATCCATCAATGTTCTGAAAAAGAGAAGGTTCTCATAGATTCTTATTGTATGAAGGTTGAAGCTAATAAATGGTGTTCATCGATCAAAAAATACGAATCCTAAGGATGAGATCGAGGCATTGGAATGGAAGGAATACCAGATGATGTTTTTAGATAAATATTTTCCGTGCACCCTCTGACTTAAGATTGAAAGGGAATTACATACCTTCATGAAAAAAGATGAAGAATCAGGAATAGAATACAAGGAAATATTCTCAAGGCTTTCACGATATGCCTCCATCTTTGTCGTTACCCCAGAATGCAAGGTCGGACGCTTCTTTGTTAGGCTAAAACATGGCCTACGGAAAGCGCTGGAAATCTATGACTCTGAAAGCAATGAGGAAATTGTACCATGTGCCCTCATGGTTGAAATAGAGATCAGATATACTTAGGTTTATCAAGGGGGAGATAATAGTAAGGTGAACTTCAATGTTGGGGGTCTGAGGGATAAATCCCATGATGCTAAAAATATCCAGCACCAATCATTCCAATGCTGTGGAATGAACCACCCTAGAAACTACCTGAACGGTATGGGGAAATGATTTAGGTGTGGAAGGGAAGGGTACCAAGCTATTAACTTCCCACTATAAATCCCCTCAACACGTGGTTTATTTCTAAAACTACAAAGAACCATGTAAATTAAAAATTAGTTCTCTAAGCTATCAGTTTTCGGAGCCAACCAATAACCTCCATGTTTTCAAGGGAGAGCTTTTAACATCCCTACTTATGATGTGAACCCCAAAAACGAAGTGGTGAAAAATATTCTAGTTATTCATTCACAAATATTGAGGGTACTTTTTGATTCCGGTTCTACACATTCATTTATATCTCGAAATGTTAGTAAACAATCCCAGCACAACCACAAATCATGGAAGTGAAGATGTCGGTGAGTAAGGAAAATTTGGGAAATCATTGTGTCCCAAAAATATTACTACTCCCATGTCATAATATGTGATTTAAACATCCTGACGAACCACTTAATACTCCCTCTAGTGGAATTTGATGCAATTCTTGGCATGGATTGGATTTCCTTAAATAGAGCCAACATAAATTGTTGTGAGAGTCAGATCATTCTCCATTTGGAGAATCAACCCCCGATTCAGTACTAGTGAAAGGAGGATGGTGAATATTCTATAGATCTATCATCTCAAGACTCGATATTATTACCCTATGAGAACACGTAATTGCCTATGATGATTGAGTCTAAGGAGGAAACCATCCTAGAAGACATGCCTATTATGTGGTAATTCATTGAAGTGTTTCCTGAGGAATTTTGTTGAAATTCCCTTAAAAGGGATGTTGAATTCACAATTGGTCTCATAGATAGGGAATTTCCAATATCCATGATTCTATATAGAATATTTATGGGGATCTTGAGGATCTAAAGATAAAACTACAGGAGCAACTGGATAAAGGGTTTATACAACCATATTCTTCACCATGGGTTTCACTAGTCCTCTTCATCAAGAAGAAGGAAGGGTCAATGCGACTTTGCATCGACTATCTTGAACTTAAAAAAATCACTATATAGAACAAGAATCCTCTCCAATGAAATTATAACTTGTTCAATCCGTTTCATAGTACATATTACATCTCCAAGGTGGATTTTCATTCGAGATATTGTCAAGTAAGGGTGATAATAGATGATATCCCCAAGACTTATTTTCGTAAAAGATATGGGCACTATGAATTCATAGTAATGATTTTGGACTCAGTAACGCTCCATAAATCATCATGGGCATGATGAATAGATTCTTTATATATTATCTCGAACAATTTTTGGTAGTATTTATTGATGATATTATGATATACTCCAAAACCATGGAGGGTCATGAGGGGAATCTATAAACTATAATAGAGACCTTGCAGAATCAGAAAATCTATGAAAATTATAGAAAGGGTGAGTTATTATTGAAATAGGTCTCATTCTTGGGCCATATCATCACATGCAATGGGATATTTGTGGATCCCACCAAAACAGATACAATAGAGGGATGGCTGATGCCAACATCTGTAATGAATATCCGTAGATTCTTGGGGATTGTTGAATATTATCAACTATTTGTGAGAAATTTCTCATGATTTTAAAACCCTCTTACAATTCTAAATTGGAAGGGAGAAAAGATTTCTTGGTGTGATGAATGCGAAGAAAGCTTCAAGTTGTTGAAAAGATTTCTTATCACTGCACCCATTCTCACATTACCCAGAAGTGGAGAAATTTTTATGGAATTCAGTGATGCATCGAAGAAGTTCATTGGATCTGTGTTGTTGTCAAATGACAAATTCATTGCATATGCTTCAAGGAAATTGAATGTTAATGAACAAAACTATCCAACACATGACCTCGACTTGGCTATAGTGATATTTGGTTTGAAATATGGGCGGAATTATCTCCTTGGAGGTAAATGTGAAATATATACATACCAAAAAATCCTCAAGTTTATATTCAAACATGAATATTTGAACATGCGCCAACAAATATGGTTAGAGCTGATAAAATACTATGTCTGCTCAATCCATTACCACCCTAGGAAAGTGAACGAGGTGGAGAATGCCCAAAAAATAAAGGACCCATCGATTCTATCATTGATTAGAATAGAAATGTATCCAATATTATTAGATTTAATGACGATGGACATGGGAAAGATAGGAACATCATCAATAAGTTCACAAATGATAGCTCAATCGTCACTTTTGTAAAGGTTAAAGTATGCTCAAATGGAAGATGTGGGAATTCAGGAAAAAGTGGGAGCTATCGAAAAGGGAAATCCTCATAGTTTAATTTTAATAAAGAAGGAATTGTGACATTTGTGAAAAGACTATGTGTTCCATCATGTCCGGATCTGGAGAAGGAACATTTGGATGATGCACATAGATAAAATTTCTCTATTCACTGAGGAAACACATATATGTATCGAGATATCTGAAGGCATTATTAGTAGGATAATATGAATAAGGAGATCGCAGAATATACATCAATGTGCTGGGTGTTTCAGCAAGTAATGGCTGAGGGGAAGAGGTCTAAGGGGATGATGCAACCATTTCCCATACCCGAAAGGAAATGGTAGAACATCACCATAGTCTTTTTCACCAGACATCCAAATACATACAAAGGAAAATATGCAATCTGGCTTTTTGTGGATTGTCTTATATGGCTACACACTACATTGCAATTCTGGAGGATTTCTCATTTGATCCACTAGCATGGATATATATATATATTAGAGATGTTGTAAGGCTGAGTGGAGTACCACTATCTATTGTATCCGATCAAGATCCAAAATTTACCTCTATGTTTTGGAAGAGTCTCCAGTATTATATGAATACTGAACTGAACTATAGTACGACCTATCATCCTCAAACTGATGGCCAATCTAAGAAGACTATCCAAACACTTTAGGAAATATTGAGAGCATGCTCAATGGACTTTAAAAGAAGATGGGATCAACATCTTCCTCTGGTTGAGTTCTCCTATAATAAAAGTTTCCACTCGAGCATCAAAATGGAACCATTTGAATCCCTTTATGGGAAAAGGTGCAGAAAACTGGTGTGTTGGGATAAGGTTGGAGAGCGTAAGCTGCTTGGACTTGAAATGGTCGAAGAAATGTTGGAGAATGAGAAAACAATTCAGTAGCATATCAAGGCAGCCCAGTGTGGACATAAGAGTTATGTAGATAACCGTCAATGAGACCTTGAGTTTAATGTTGGTGACATGGTATTTCTACACATATCTCCATTGAAGAGGGTCATGAGGTTTGGGATGAATGGAATGTTAAGTCAAACGTACATCGGCCCATTCGAGATTCTTGATCGTGTCAGGGATGTGACCTATCTACAAGCACTTCCATCAACCATGGACAAAGTACACGATGTCATTCATGTATGCCTCTTAAGGATGTATATTCCAGATCATTTACATGTACTATCTTTAGAGGTGGTACAATTAGAGGATGATCTTTCTTATGAGGAGTAACCAGTGAAGATCTTAGATCGCAGAGAAAAAGTTATAGGGAATAAGATAATACCCCTCATCAAGGTGATAGGGTGAAACCAAAAGTTAGAAGATGATACATGGGAATCAGAATAAATGATGATGAGGAGTTACCAACATCTGTTTTAGTGAGGGAAAATCAAATTTCATGTTTGAAATATCAAAAGGTGGAAGATTGTAACAACCCAAAATTTCATTAATGGAAATCTCTCTTGATCCAATTAAATGTCTCTTTATGAAAAATGTTTATATAAAATGTTAAATTCATTGGATTTTTTTTATATTTTACAATAATGTTATGAAATGTGACCATTACTAATGTATTATTAGAATAGTGATCACATTATTAGTATAAATATAGGGTTTTAAAAAATCTAATTTACCCAGGAAAAGGAAGCGATGACCACATCCAGTAGATGTGCCCCATACTAGGCCCATTTGTTAGAGCATGAAAAGGAGGTGGCGTAGTTGGGATTCTCTCTAGACCAAGCCCGAGCCATGCATGAATTATTTAAGCTCTAGCTGAACCGCCAATGATAGAAGTGGATGTTTATAGAGATTACCACATGAGCAATGTTATCTAAGCCACCCAAGAGTCGGTCACCATCACACACCTTACCCTTCGGTCTTATTCTGGTCTTATAAAGGTATATGTAGCAATACAATAGAAATATTAATATTTGTGTTATTTTTTTGTATAATAATTAATATACTTTCAATTTATTATTTTCACATTGTAAATAGTTTTTGAAGCATATATTGTATTTTTAGTTAATGTTCAACTAAGAAATTTGTTTTGATGAATTAATGGATTTTTGAATATAATTTTATTTTTTAAAAAAAATTATTATTATTAATAAATTAATTTTTATTAAATATAAATTATCGTATATTTTTCTGAATGAAATTTTAATTTTTATTATGGTTTGAAAGCTATTTTTGTCAAAACCCATGATTTTTTTATAAATGTTTATTTTCATTTTTAAAGTAAATAATTAACATATTTATAAAATTATATAGGCAAAATGAATATTATTTTTTGAATCATGATGTTGAAATTATCAAATGGGGAATTTTTCATAATTTTCTGCGACAGTGATTTTTTTGGGTGAAAATTAAATAGCGTTTTAATATATAATGTTTTTTCTGACATCATAATGTCCCAATAGTGATGTAATAAAATAATAAAAACTATATATTCAACCAATTTATGTTTTTTCCATTAAAATAATTTTATTTTTATTTATTTATTTTACAAAGCTTTAGTGGACCATTCAAGTTTTATAAAACATTTTGTTTTTTTAAATTGTTTTCCTTGTGAGTGTGGCTCACCTCCACTTAAGAAAACCCATTAATTTAAATATTTTCGTCATTGGAATTATAAAATATTTTTTCCACTTCCCTTTCCAAAAAACCATGAGAAAAAAACATGGGCTGGTTTGTGGATTGAATTGGATTAATTTGAGGTATCCCAAACCTAAATATTAAAGAATTCCCTCACCTTTCATATTTAATCCCAACCAAGATCCCACATACTCCTCACTCAATGCCTTTGGAGTTCATCCAACCTCGGCCATCCACTCTCTAGAATCATTACAAGGTGCCCCAAGCTCCCATGAATCATCTCTCAAGCCTCTCTCAATCCATTGGAAGCACACTTCCATTTAAGGGTTTTTCTGACATTCTCATTTTTTCCAATTTTCATAATGTTTTAATGCACAATTAATATAAATTATAAATGTTGGGGTATGTGTCTTCAACTCTCCCATACTTCCCCCTTTATGTTTGAATTTTTAGACACCCCTTTCTCTCTCAATAAATGCCTCCCATGTACACCTATTACTATACCGAAATTCCATGAGGAATTTCAATATCTTCTTTTACATCCACGTAATCCTTTTGTATAATGCATCTAAATTAAATTAAAATTGTTGGAACATGTATCAATTTTACCCCCCATACTGTCCATTTCATGTACATATGATGATACACCCCGTTTTATCTCATCAACCATTTCTATGAATTCTTACGTCACGCCATTACGCTGCCAAAATTGCACCAATTTTCCAAGCCAACGTCACTATGTAGTGAATACCATTCCCATTTCTCTTTCAAGGCTATTCACCTTCAGGAACATTTAATTATTGATTATAAATTCTCATGTATGAATACCAAATTCTATTATAATGGAACAAATGATGATGTTTTATGAATCCATGTTATATGATCTTTGTGGCACACTTATGCATGAAATGAAATGTTTAAGAAGGGGGAACCCTTATAGCGCTCCAATGCATTGGGTAAAGTATAGTATCATGATATGTCATGTGCAATGGGTGTTTTTTCATGCTAATTAAACTTCATCGATGGTTTACTAGTACTTCATGTGAAATGAGGGTTTACTCATGCTCCATGTGAAATTAGCCATATCTCATTATAATTCAATGAAAGGGTTTGTTTCCACATATTCATGTTAGTATTATCATTCATTATGATTACTTTATGTTTATGCATCTCTTGGGCTCTACTGATATGAATATTGTATAAAATGTATTGGATTCTAAATGTTATTCAATGTTTATTCCCTTACTGGGCTTTACATCCCACCCTTTCTTTATGCATCTCCTCAGGTTATCCCTTGCAATGCTATGTACAAGGGAATGTATTGGTCATGTAATGGATGTTTTCAATAAAGATGTTATTTATTCATGTATTAACTTGTTATGTAATGATCCTAATCCCCAAAGACACTAGACTTGTAACATCCCAAGTAAACAAAGAATAATACATTTTCATATTTTTTAATATTTGTAAATTAAAAATTAATTTTACATTAAAGGAGTTGCTATGTTCGATAGCATACCCAATACATAACAACGAGTTTATTTGATATCTTACGATGCACACTAATAATATAATAATATTACTTTAAATGTTAGTTAACACGTAGCCGTTGTATTGACAGGAATGAATATAAATAACTAAAATATGATTATATATGATTAATAAATGTTTTTACATTTATCCAATAAAGGATAAAGGCTTAAAATAAGAAAAGAATTCAATTTTATGCCTAGATACTCTAATATTCACTAAAAGGACGATTTATCACCTTCTGATGGGTAACCATCATTAAAAATATTTTTGGTCACTCTTATAAACTTTATTGGAAAAAATAAAACCCTTTTATAGAATAAAGACATCAATATTTAAATTTTTATGTTTTTGATATTGTCCGATAAAGTTCATTTTTAATGAATAAATGAAAATTGTTGTATTTTAATTCAAAACCGCATTTTAGTATAATTTATTTATATTGTTATATTATCTTTTTAATTTTTTTTAAAGTTAAATTATAATATATTTTTACCATTTAAACCAATTGTGGACTTTGGAATTAATTTCACGTTGAAATTGGACTTAAACAGGTGTAAATCTTTTGATAGATATTATTTCTTAAAAACATGCTATTTGTTATGAAAATGGGAATTAATTATGAAATTAATTAATTAAAATTATATTTTATGAATTTGGTAAAATAGAGATTTTTTTTGAAATTGAAATATCAAATATATCATAGGGTGAATTTTTGGTATTTTTCTGAAAAACATCAATTTTTGATGAATAGTGAAACCACTTAGTGGTAGTTAAAAAACTGATTTTTCGTTTAAATAATATTTTACCACTTCTGTGAATTGAATTTCAAAATTCAATCATACATGGTTGTCATTATTATGTAAAATGTGGTTTAATGGGATGAAAATACTTTTTTGGTGAATAGTAACTTCTGTGTTTTATTAATCGCGATTAAAGGTTATTAGTGTAATTTAAGGTCAAAATAATGTTATAATAATATGAAATCACCTTGAGAATTGTCCTAAACTTATAGGATGAGTCCTGGCCAACCATTACAATGCATGGGTCGATTATGGGAGCCCATGGAGCCACTTGGGTAAGATAATGACATTAATACCTTTTATTTACAGTGAAAATAAAAATTTCACAAACATGTATTATTTTACGAAAACAATTTTTACATGGGGTTATGTATGTTATATTTTTGATAAAAAATCATTATAAAGCTGAAAATATTTCCTACAACATGGTAATTATTTATTTAATTTTTAGAAATTAAATAAATAAATTTATTTATAACACCCTGATGATGTTGTGTTTACCTCATTAATGAACAATTTTAATAAAATGATAAGATAATGTAGAATCTAAAAATTGCACTTATATAAATCCTATTGGATGGGTGTATTTAGAACCCTTATCACCTAATCCTCGAAATATATCATTGTGGGCCTTTAAAATCAGAAAATCATTTCATAATAATGTAACATTTCCTGACTTTCCATGAGTGCCCCTCCTCCCTCTTATAAAAGGCCCCACCTCTACCCCCTTAATCACACTTGTCAAGCCCTTTTTCTCGTCCAACCTCTACTCAAATTATCTCCCAATATCCCTCTGATAACCGTTAAGGCCATATGTGGGACATATAAACGATGGAGTTAATAATATTATATATGATATTATACTGGAATTATTATGTACCCTTATACCATTGTGATTTAATTCCATTATAATACAAAATAGAAAAATTAAGTAGCGCCCATGCGTACGTATGACTTACCGTCTCCATGAACGGTGCATTTCATTTCTTACCTCTAAATGTTATGTACTATTATAAATACATGTATATTCAGGATATATATGATATATATGATATCCAAATCATGAATATCATTCTGGATATATTGAACCTTTGACCACATGAACAACATGTAATCGTAAGAAGTCCATTTTTGACTTAAGTAGAAAATATCGATAAAATGAACATTATTATCATAAATGATTATATAATTTTTATTACATGGAAATAAATGATATAAACGGAATAATAAACTTGAAAAAGGTTCATAAGAAACTAGAAAGTAACTTTAGTTTATTATTCTGGAGTTTAAAGAATGATCGAGTCAAGTAAGACACGAGTTAATGGACTTCGTCTCAATCTCCTTTCATTGTGGCATATTTTATTTTAATACACGAAATTATTTTACATACATTATAAACACCATTGACATTTCAAATAGAATGTTTTTCTATTAATAATTTTACTAAACGACAAAAAGGAATTTTTTTTAACATAAGCAGTGAAAATGACATTTTTCCTCCGCCACGAGTATTATTTAAACTTTGGATTCCTCAGTAAGTTGTAATGTTTTTAAAAGAAAATAAATACCTTATACTCTTTTACATATATTTGGTATTGAAAACAGTTTTGAAAATGTATTTTTTAGGTCAATATATTGAAGTAATATATTGTGATTGAAATGAGGAATGTTTTCATTCCATTATATTTGTTGTATTTGTTATGATTTTTTGATGGTACATGGAAATTTGACGGGTGGTTACGTGATAAACCAAATGACGGGTGGTGCGGTGAATAACAGGATGGGTGGTTACGTTATAACCTCCAATGTATTGGGTATGGAAGTCATCCATATGGCTATTCCATTTATTTGAGGAATTCGACCATATAGTTATTCTATTTAAGTATGTTTGTGTCCCAAGTTACCTTTATATATTATGAGTTATTTTAATGGGTTAAATGATAATCATTTGGTTACAAAAGAGTATGTAATGATATTTTATTCATTAAAGAGTATTTAATACTACATAAAGGTGAAAAAAATTACTTTGATAATGTATTCATGGTTTACTTGATGTTTTGAAAATCTAACAGTTTTCATTCTTTGGGTATCCCTTACTGAGCTTTTTATGATCACCCAATGTTTTTGAAATTTTTTTTCTCAGGACATAATGTGGAATAGGGTCAAGGATTGGATCAAGGAAAAGTCATTCTATCTTAATCATGGAACTTGAAATGACTCTTTTTTTTCAAGAGTTCATGTTTTGTAAAAAAAATGGAAACTGAGTAGAAGTGTCTACCTTGTAATCTTTTGAGATGTAATAGTTATGTCTTAATTCTCTAAGACACTAAATCTAAAAAGATTCTCGATATGAATTATTAATTTAATTCAATATTAAGTAAGGATAAAGGTCGGGTCCTTATAGTTGGTATTATAGGTCGGTTTAGACAACTTTAAGAGTTATGGTATTGTTAAATAAATGTTCATAATGTAATTTATGTTAATATTGAAATCATATATCATTTACAAATTACCATTTTTCTTCATCTAATATTTTTCTATTTTAACAATTATTTTTCATAAAGGAAACAGAGCTGCTTTTCTTGGAAGGCAAACAGAGGAGAATGACCATCCGAATCAGCAACTAGAGATGGTTGAAATCAGAATTGAGCAGTTTACTGCATTGATTGCTCAGTTTAATCATGTTATAAATGGTGTTTGTGTTTATTGATTATATTTTAGATTATTATTTATGTAATGAGGAGCATGAAATTCATTAAAGGGTTATATTGAAAACCTTAAATGAATAGATGCTGTATGGAAAATTCAGAAAGTGTGTGTTTTGGTTATAACAACATTCTTTCCTTGGTCACATTATTTAAATAAATGGAATAACTGTCGATCGTACTAAAACTAATTCTTTTAAAGAATGGCCATGACCCACAAATATAACCTAGATCCATAGTTTCCTTGGATTGGAAGGTTATTACCGGAGGTTTGTTGAATATTTTTTAGGTTATCTAGTCCAATGACTATGTTAACTTGAAATGGTGTAATGTTTGTCTGGACAAAAGAATGCCATGATTGTTTTCAAAAATTGAAAAGAAGATTGGTGAATGCTCCAGTTTTGGCACTTACATCCAGAAATGGTGATTTTGTTATTTAAAGTGATGCTTTGTTTAAAGGACATGGTTGTTTCCTTATGTGGAATGATCAGGTAATTTCTTCTGCTTCACGACAGTTGAAGAATCTTGAGTTAAGTTTCCCTACACATGATTTGGAATTAGCTGATGATATTTTTTCCATAAAAATTTGGAGGCAACATTTATATGGAGTAAATTGTGAAATATGTACCAATCATAAAAGATTAATTTATATATCCACTCAGAAAGAATTGAAAATGAGACAGAGGAGATGGATGGATTTAATCATGGATTAAAATTGTATAATTCATTACCATTCGAGAAAAGCAAACAATGTGGCTGATGCTTTGAGTCAAAAAAGTAATGCTTCATTAACCATGTTACGTTTGGAACAAGATCCTTGGGTTTTTGATTTGATGAACTTTTTCACTGACATTTTTCGTTCAGGAAGTTCATCTATTTTTTTTAGGTGTCAGTGAGATCATCTCTATCAGACATAATTAAGCAAGCACAAAAGATAGACTATGAGTTGTAGAAAAAGGAAAAGATGGTTTAGAAGGGTATGTTTCTTGAAATTAAAATTGATAATGATTCTGTTTTGAGGGTTGGGAAGATATTATGTGTGCCTAGTGATTCATATTTGAAAAATGAGTTGTTATCTGAGGCTCATAGTTCCCCGTTTTAATTTCATCTAGAGAGTATTAAGACGTACAAAGATATGTGGGAGTATTACTGATGGGATGGAATGAAAGGAGATATTGCTGATTTTATTGTGATGCATTTGACTTGTCAGTAGGTTAAAGTAGAGAGGATGTTGCCGAAAAGGGATTCTTCAGTCATTACCGGTGCCAGAGTGGAAATGGGAAAATATATCCATGGACTTCATTGTGTGACTACCAAAGACATCTCGAGGTAATAATGCAATCTGGGTTATAGTTGATCGATTGACTAAATCTTCTCATTTCCTTCTTATTCGAGATACACTATCTCTAGATCAACAATCTCAATTGTATGTTAAAGAGATAGTCAGGTTTCATGGAGTTACCCTCTTCATTGTATTTGATCTGGATCCCATGTTTACATCTAACTTTGGGAAAGGCCCTCAGAAGTCATTGGGTACAGAATTAAATTTCATTACAGATTTTCATTATCTATCAGATGGGAAGTTAGGACATAATATTCAGAAATTGGAGGATATTCTATGTGCTTGTTCAATGGATTATGAGGAATGATGGGACCAACATATTTCTTTTGTTGAATTTTCTTATAACAACAATTTTCTTTCTAGTATACAGATGGCTCTGTTTGATGCATTCTATGGAAAACGCTATTGAACTACAACTTTTTTGGATGTAGATGGTGAAATGAAGTTGATGGGACCATAATTGGTATAAGAGATGGTAGAATAAGTTCAGTTCATTTAGAAGCACATGAGAACAGCTCATAGCAGGATGAAAAGTTATGCGGATAACCAGAGGAAGGATCTATATTTCGAGGTAGGTATAATGTTTTTTCACAAAGTTTCTCAATGGAAATCTGTGATTCGTTTTGGCAAGAATGGAAAGCTATGTCTGAGGTTCATTGGACCTTATGAAATTCTGTAGATATTTGGATCAGTTGCGTACCGAGTGGCATTATATCCAAGTTTGTCCTAGGTACTCAATGTTGTTCATGTTTCGATGTGGAGATAGTATATGCCAGATCCATCTCATGTTTTAAGTCCAGAGATAGTTTAGTTGGAATAGAATCTCTCATATGAGGATCAACCTGTCCAGATTCATAACAGTAGAGATAAATTATTGCAAAATAATGAAATTCACCAGGTAGAGGTCTTATGGAAAACCCATATGTTTGAATAGGCAACGTGGGAATTTGAAAATGCTATGAGGGACAAATACCCCCAATTATTTTGATAAGTGCATAAAATTGCGAGGACGCAATTCCCAAAAGGGGGGAAGGATCTAACATCCCAGGAAAATAATGAATAATAAATTTTCATATTTATTAATATTTGTAAATTAAAAATTAATTTTTCATTAAAGAGGTTGCTATTTTCGATAACGTACCCAATATGCAACTACGAGTTTCTTTGAAATCTCACGTTCCACACTAATAATATAATAATATTATTTTAAATGTAAGATACAATGTAGTCATTTTATTGGAAATAATTAATAGAAATAACTAAAATATTATTATATATTTTTGTTAAATGTTTTTACATTTATCCAATAAAGTATAAAGGCTTAAAATATGAAAAGTATTCAATTTTAGGTATAGATACTCTAATATTCACTAAAAGGATGATTTATCACATTTTGATGGTGAACCCTCTTTAAAAATAGTTTTGGTCACTCTTATACATTCTATTGGATCAAATAAAATCCTTCTTTAGAATCAGGACATCAAAATTTCCTTTGTGTATGTTTTTGTTATTTTTCTGATAAAGTTCATTTTTAATGAATAAATGAATAATGTTTTAATATAATTCCAACCCACATATTAGTATAGTTTATTTATATGGTAATATTATCTATTTATCTGGTTTTAATGCACAATTAGAATATATTTTTACCATTTAAACCAATGGTGGACTTTGTAATTAATTTCAATTTTAAATTGGACTTAAACAAGTGTTAATCTTTTGATAGATATTGTTTCTTGAAAACACGCTATTTGTATTGAAAACATGAATTAATTATGAAATTAATTAATGAAAATTATATGTATTTAATTTGGTAAAATAGACATCATTTAAATGTAATTTTATGGTTTCTGTGAATTGAATTTCAAAAATCCGACACACATGGTTGTCATTAGTAAGTAAAATGTGGTTCAAAGGGATAAAAATAATTTTTTGGTGAATAGAAACTTTTGAGTTTTATTAATCACGAATAAAGGTAATTAGTGTAATTTAAGGTAAAAATAATGTTATAATAATATGAAATCACCTTGACACATGTTGTATACATTTTGGATGAGTCATGGGAGACAATTATCCATGGGTCGATTTATGGGACCCCATGGAGCCACGTGGATATGTTAATGATATTAATACCATTTATTTAAAGTGAAAATTAAAATGTCACAAATATGTATTGTTTTAAAAATGAAATACTTACATGAGGTTATATTAGTTATATTATTTACAATAAATATTCATTATAAATCCAAAAATATTTCCTAAAACATGGTTATTTTTTATATTTTTTAGAAATTAAATAAATAAATTTATTTATGACACCCTGATGATGTAGTGTTTATCTCATTAATGAACGATTTAAATAAAATGAAAAGATAATGTAAAATATAAGAATAACACTTGTATATAACCTATTGGATGGGTTTATTTCTAACCCTTATCACCTTATACTCTAATTATAACATTTTGGGACCTTTAAAATCCGAAAATAATTTCATAATAAAGTATCATTTCATGACTTTCCAAGAGTGCCCCTCCTCCCTCTTATAAAAGGCGCCCACCTCTACCCCAATACTCACACATATCAAGCACATTGGCTCATCCAAACTCTACTCTAATAGGCTCCCAATATCCCTCTCATCATCTTAGAATCCTTACCTTTGGCAGAATTCTCTTCAAGAAGCCCTTTTGGTTCAAACCAAAGGGGGTTACCCGATTTAATGGTAATGTCTTCTCTTATGTTCTTTTGTTTTTTTTCATCTCCAACAACCTAAACTATTTTTATTCCATTATTTTGTAAAAACATAAGTATATTGAATATACTAGTATTTTTAATGATAAATATTTGATTTAAACTTACACAAACCTCTATATAATGGTTAATGAACATACTGTTTCTAGGAGTGGCGAATTACTGTCTCACGAAATGATGATTGTTCAATCTTCATTTAACACCTATAATGGTGGCCATTAATATGTAAATCTATTTATATATTATATATATATATATATTATGTTTATGTTTTTTTAATTCTTTTTTATTTTTCATTTATGGCATAACATTATGGTTTCCATTATTGGTAAACGCAGTAATTTCATTTTAGGATGTGCGGACTACGGCCCCCTCAAAGTGATTTGAATCGTTAATGCCATATGTCGGATGTATAAAGGATGGAGTTAATAATATTATATATTGTATTATACTATAATTATAATTTACCTTTAAACCGTTTTGATTTCAATCCATTAAAATGCGAAACAAAAAATGAATGTAGCGTTCATGCATATGTACGGCTTACCGTCTCCATGAACAGTGCATTTCATTTCATACCTCTAAATGTTATGTACTATTATAAATACATATATATTCTAGATATATATGATATTTATGAAATCCAAATCATTTATATAATTCGGTATATAATGAACCTTTGACAATATGAACAACATGTAATTGAAAGATGTCCATTTTTTACTTAAGTACCAAATATCGACAAAACGAACATTATTAACATAAATGATTAATTAATGATTATAACATAGAAATATGTTATATAAAAGTAATAATAAACATGAAAAAGGTTCTTAAGCAAGTATAAATTAACATTAGTTTATTATTTAGGAGAATAATTAATGATCGAGTCAAGTCGGACACGAGGTAAGGGACTTCGTCTCAATATTCTTTCATTGAGGTATATTTTTTTTAATACACGACTTTATTTCATACACTATATAGAAACACCTGACATTTCAAAGGGAATAATTTTCTACAATATGTTTTACTAAGTGATAAAAATTATTCTTTCTTTTACCGTAAGCGTTGACAGTGACCTTTTTCCTCCACCGCGAGTATTATTTGAACACTGGCTTCCTCAACAAGCAGTAATGTTTTAAAAAGAAAAAAAAATGCATTATACACTTTTATGTATTTATGTTATTGAAAATGGTTTTTAAAATGGATTTGTTATGTCAATATATTTTAGTAATATATTTTGAATTAAATGTGTAAATGTTTTCGTTCCTTTATATTTCTTGTATGTGTTATTATTTTATATTGGTACTTGGACATTTGAAGGGTGGTTACGTGATAAACCAAATGACGGGTGGTGTCGTGAATACCAGGACTGTTGGATAAATTATATACTCAAATTTATTGGTCATGGAAGTCCACCGTATGGCTATTCCTTTTAGTGATATGTGTGGAAGTCAACCGTATGGTTATTCCATTTATGTATGTTTATGACCCATGTTACCATTATATGTTATGTGTTCATTATATGGGTTCTATGGTAATCATTTGGTTACAAAAGGGTATGTAATGATCTTTTATTCAGTAAAGAGTATTTACTACATCATAAAGGTGAAAAGTATTACTTTGATAAAGTATTCATGGTTTACATGGTGTTTTGGAAGACTAACATTTTTTCTTCTTTGTGTATCCCTTACCGAAGTTTTTATGCTCACCCTTATTTTTTGAAAAGTTATTCACAGTATATAAGGTTGAATAGGGACATAGATGGGATTATGGAAAATTCATGCTGTCATAATCATGTAACGAGACATGTCTCTATTTTTTTCAAGAGTTTATGTTTTGTAAAAAAAATTGAAACTTTGTAGAAGTGTCTACATTGTAATATTTTGATATGTAATAGTTAGGTCCTAATTATCAAAAACTCGAAACCTGAAAACATCCTCAATGTGAATTTTTCATTAAATTCAATATTAATTAAGGCTTATGGCTGGGTCCTTATAAGACCTCTCGATCATCTATGTTGTATCATATGATCTTAATCAAATAAATTAAGTTTAATTGTGTAATAATAGATCAGGGTTGTCATATTCTTCCTTTATCAAATTATTGTGGAAATTAATTTTAAACAAACAAGTATCAAGTGTTAAATCATATTACCCATAGAGTTGGGTATCCAAAAACCATGGATAAATGTCCATTGATTAATAATTTCATGAAAGTATATCGATCCCACACTAGAGTTATCCAATGATAAAAATATTGGAGTGTCTCTTGTTGTCCCCGTATGCCCTTGAATTTTATGGTAGTCATCATCTATGCCTTCCTATCCCCGATAGTCCTTGAACATTAAGGTAGTCAACACCTCTTTTTGTTTATCCCTAGAATCCCTTCATTGTACTAAAAAAATTGTAGTCTCATGATGAAATATGAACATGATTTTTAGTACAAACAATGCTTGAGGGTCTCTCTCTAGTAATCACATCAAAAACATGTGGTCTCTAGAGTAATAAATAATCTTATGAGATCGTTTGAATGATCGAAAAATTTTAGGAGCTTCTCCAATGGTCATCTACCTCCTCCAACATCGTTTCAAAACAAGGGTATCATAAAAAGTAACTTAAACAAATATATTTTTCAGAGTATAAAGAAAAATCAAATTTGGAATCAAACCAAATAAAAATTCAAAGTCTATAAGACATGGATATTCTAATAATATTTTAGAATGAATTTAGAATCTTATTTCAATAGATTATGGATTCTGAATTCCAATGGATTTGAAATCTGAATTTAGAGGGATTTGGTGTCTGAATTATATGGAACATGGTGTCTATATTCAGTGGACATCAATGTTGTAGTTTTACATAATTCAATGTCTGAATTTCAGAGTACTAGGTGTCTGAATTTTCAAGAATTTGAAATCTGAATTTGAGTGAATTCAGAGTCTGAATTTCAAACAATTCATTGATTGAATTTTATATAATTCAGACTCTAAATTTTAGTGGATTCCCAAATGAATTTCAGTGAATTCAGAACATGAAAATAGATTACTCGGTATACAAGGAAGTGTAATATTCCATGGTTGTAGATGTGTAACCAAATTTTAGACATATAAATAGAATGAGTCGGATTTAGATAGATTATAATATGAACAATGAAAACATAGGTAAGGATAAAATGTTTCCTGAAAGAAGATAAATTTTCTTATGAAAATAATCCTTAGAGAAAATATAATTTTCATTTAGATTGAGTGCTTGTGATTTTCAAAACATAATGAAATGGAAGAGTCATAAGGGAACCTTATTGACTCAACAATCTCCCAATATTTGGAAAGCATGAACATCATAATGAAAAAGAAAATAAGGACATATATTTTTTCTTTATGAACATAAAAATAAAACAAATCTCCAACTACATATGGATCATAGTGAATATGAATAACAACCCCATAGTTTTTGAAATCCCAAAAGATCATATTCTATAATTCGTTAAAGAGTTATTTCTTTTTCATTCATAAAGAAGTATTTTTAGATAATATTGTCCCTTAGATACACTCCCCAATACGTAGGAAATTATCTTTATTTCAAAATATTCTTTTTATCATTCTTTTGTCCCCCGTTGTGTTTTTCAAATATGAATTAAGAGAATGTAAAAAAATTTGGTACCTAAAATATTAATTAAATAACACACATCACATAGAATCATCCAAATTTTCATTATGAATTAATGATTTTGAAGTAATAAAATTATAAAAATATATTGGATTTTCGGGAAAACCCCTCCTTCTTTCACCTTTGGCATTAACATCTTCACGATGGTTTTCATCTTCTTATACTCCTTGTGATCTTCTTCAAAGAGCTTGACAAACATTCCCTGGTCCTCATTTTTCATTTCTAAGTGTTTTATTTTTTCTTCCTAAGCCTTCAGAATATGTGCTTGGCATCGAAATGTTCTTCTTGCTTAGAATGTATTTCTTCAAATTCTATTCTGATTCCCTTTCCCTCTTCAGATTCATAACAATTGAATTAAGCCTTCCATTCAGATCTTCTTCTTTCAAAATCCAAACAGATTTCTCATGATTGAGATTCTCATCAAAACATAATGTTTGGTATTCAGCTTTTATAATATTCAGTATCAAAATCATTCTTCATATTATCTTGAAATTCATCAAAGACTCTCACCTCTTCTATTGTATTCTTTGACCACATTGTAATTTCCATTCATGACCTCTTGTGAGCATCAAAACCGATATATAAAGATTTGATATAGGTGTCAAGATTAATGAATTTATCCATAACCATGATAGAAGAGCCATATTTTTGATTGAATGGATGTTTAAGAATCTGGTACCTTAAGTATATACTCAGAAACATGGGAATGTTATCAGCCATCCTCTTCATATATTGGACCCCAATGTCATGACCAAGGGAAAGAGATTCCAAATCAGTTTATTTAGTTGGTGAGGATTATTTTTCTATCTCTTCAGTCTTTTCACTTCAACGAACCACCAACACATTAATTTTAGTCCATGACATTGATTGATGTATCAACCAATACATGTTTTCTATTTTTACCTTTCGGAACGATATCTGATGATTTTGGAAATTCATGTTCAATATCAGGTAGTTATACTATCTTATCATTATCAACTTTTTCAATTTCATAATCTGCCGCTAGATCCTCTTACTGAATGATTTTTTTGATGTTGCATTCATCATCTGATGGTTTATTAACTTCATTCTCTCCCTTCATCCTATTTTTCATGTCAATGAATTTTTGTCGATTTATATATAGAATATCATATTGATAATTTTTTATAAGGACTCTTTATCTCATGATATTTATCCCCTTTTATTTTTATATCAAATATATTATCACTTTTTCCCCCTTCTTTTTCATTGAATTACCCATTCAGAACTACTTTATCTTCTTCTTCTTTTCCAGAATAATCCCCTTCTTTCCAAAAGTCTCTATAGGTTCTGGTTTATTGGAAAACGTTTCTTGTACCTGAACCTACTCAGAAGCGATCTTAGTATCCTTCTAGTGAGATTGAACAATCTCGACTTTAGAAAGTTTTTATTTTTCTTATGTTGTTTTTCTTCCTTCTCAGTATTCTTAGCAGGTTTGAATCCTAATACAGGTTCCCCTTCTTCTTATTCTTCATGTATTCACTCTATTCAGAAACCACTTCATCTAGATATGTTTTTTTCTTCTTTTTCTTTTGTGTTGCTCATTGTGTTTCCATAATAGTATGATAGTTTTCTTCTTTTTAGGTTCCTTCGGCTTCCCCTTATTACCACCATTCTTGGAAGTCTTTGCCACTTCTGGTTTCTTTGATGATACATTTATTTTTGATTCATAAAAATCATTGAAATCTCTATGTTCATGAGAATAACCAACATTATTTATTCTCAGAGTATCATCACTCGACAACATAACCTTGAAATTATTTATCTTGGAGCCACATGGTATTTTGAATGACTCTAGACAAATTAATACAATCATAGAGAGAATAATTTGATACACAGTTATTTTATATTTAGAGTCCCATTCTTGATACTCGTGATTGTAAGTAATATATTCTTCATCAGATTAATCTTTCTGAAATTCAACATAATGTCCAAAGCATAAACATCACTCTTCTTAAGGGTATCCTTATCACCTTTTCCCGGAATGAGAAATGCCAGAAACTGTAACTGATGAATCCAGAAAATTATCGCGAGATGAAAAATATTCAAATTCTTCACTTCTTTCATTCCAAGGCACTATATAGCCATCTTTTTTTTGAATGAACCTGATAAATCTGGTAGATTATGGGAACAAAATTCTGCTTCAACCTCATAGGGAATTCCAATTACGTTTTCAGCCTTACTCTGGGAAATGGAATTAGTTATTTATTGTAATTAAATGAAGACATGTCTCTCCCTCATTCATTGAAGAAACATACTGACTCATAGAATTCTTCTAGAAACTCTGGATAAATCGAATCTTGTGTCATCAGTTTGGATACACATAATCCTTCCTAGCTATTCAACTTGATATTTTTTTGAGATAATAGAATCATACCTAGAAAAGAATATTGGATCTACTAATCATTATCTGTATAACTTTCATTAAAATATTTCATTTACTGACTACATTTTTATCTGAGTACAATCATCCAACGGCCTTCGGATTTGAGGAAAACTGGGATATTCGGAATAGGCCATAAGTAGAGCAGTGGGGTTTCATCACAACACTTTTTGATAACCGATGTGGTAAAACAAATGAGGGACTTTATATAGATGTTTGAGGCGATGGATCAACATCCAAATAAGATCCAATGGTGGAAAAATTGTTGTCCAGATCGGAGGGTTTTGATGATATCTAATGAAGGAATTTTGTAGGGCCCGATATTTTGATTTTGTTATGATAAATATTCATATTTAAGTAATGTAAATCTAATATTTTGAAAAAAGGGTAAAATTAAAAATTAGAATCAAATTAATTACAAAAACATCACTATGGAAAAACACTTTCTAAAATACTAGGAAAATTATCAATAATAAGGTAAATTCTTCTTGAAGAACATCAAACTATAGAAAACATCCATAAGGAAATTCTTTTTAATTGAGATTTTTTAGACTATAAGAAAAAATTGACTATGAGAAATTTCAACTACATAAATTTTGTTAACAAAAAAAAACTATTACGAAATATTTGATTTATAAAATTTTTTATTATGAAAATTTTACCTATAAAGAAAATTTACCCCCACTTATGAAATGGAGTTTGTTACTGTAAAGATATAGGTTTCAACAAGAAGTTAATATATAAAATTACATTATGGTTATAATTCCTAATTTTTTTAGGTATTAAAATCTATCAGAGGGTAAATATTTTGTAAAAATATTAGAATGTTTATCTTGTGTTCTAATAAATTTAATAATGATAACTCATTTTTCTATGTAATCCATATAAAAGTGATTCCTAATATTTATTTGTTTTTCACGATAGTGATGTGTATGTTTTTTTCATAATGAAATGGAACTATTTTTACCACACGATATATGTGTTTTGGTAAAACTCATTCCATAGTCTATGAGTGTGTGTTGCATCCACAACCCTTGAGCACAACAACGACCAACTGCTACATATTCATCTTCAGTAGTGTAAAGTGCTACTGAGTTTTTCTTTTTGTATGACCAAGAAAAAAATGAATATCTTATGAATGAAAATTTCTAGATTTACTTTTAATATAAATTATATATCAACCAATGTCAGCATCTGAAAAACATTTTAAATCAAAACCATTTTCTTAAGTAAAAAAATTTCATAAATCCATGGTTCCCATTAAATAGATAAAAATTCATTTCACTACATTTAATTTAGGTTCCTTTAGATTTGTTTGATATCATGCACAAATGATTACTAGAAACATTAATTCTAGATGACTAGATAACATGTATAGAAAACTTCCTATAATACCTATAAATGATGTTTGATCTACTAGTTTCCCAACTTCATCAAGATCAAGATAATTTGAGGTAAAAATTGGAGTACATATACTTTTAGTGTTTTCATGTCCATAATTTTTAAGAATATATTTAATATAATTATGTAGGGATATATATGTTTCTTCTATTTTTTGAAAAATTTGAAAACCGAGGAAAATGTTAACTCACCCATCATACTCATTTCAAAATCGAATTTAATTAGATTTGTAAATGATTTGGATATGTATTTCAGAGTTCATCAAAATATATTTTCATTAACATAAATTTGGACAATAAAATCATTTTCTTATCATTATTTATAAAAAGTGTTAGATCAGCATTTCCCTTAACATAACGGATTTGTCAAAAAAATTACAAGTCTATCATACCAAGATCTAAGGGCTTCTATAATTCTGTATAATGCTTTGGTATGTTCTAAAACATTTTCACTATGGTTTGAGTCTTTAAAAATAGGAGTTTTTTCCAAAAAAACATCCTCTTGAACATATCTATTAAAGAAAGAACATTTTACTTCATGTTCATTTTTTTTAAATAGTTGAATTCTATGACGGAATGTAAAATATGAATATATACAAGTATTTATACTAGAGAATATGGTTCTTCATAATCTATTATTTCTTGTTGACTATAACCTTTATCAACTATTCTAGCTTTATTTTTCACAAAAATTTCATATTCCATACACTTATTTTGAAAGACCTATTTTACATTAATTACAGAAGTTTACTTATGAATTTCATCTAGGGTCTAGAAATTATTCCTTCTAAATTCATTAATCTCAGATTTCATTTCTTTAATACAATCATCATCACCTAAAGTATCATCATTGCTTTTGGTTTCTAATTGAGAAAATATCGCTAGATGTTCTACTTCATTTTGTAAGGAACCTCTAGTCCTCGTGTGTTTATTTACATCACCAATGATACTATCACTGGGAAGATTCTTAAGAAACAACTAATTTGGGTATTGAAATATCTATTCATTAACAAATAGTAGGAGATATTCTATGTTAAATGCTTCAAAATTAATTTCCTGAACATTGTACTTATCAGTAGGATATTCTATCAAGTGTCGATAATCATTTTTTGAAAACACAACACAAGATGAATGTTGAGGTTGTTTATAAAAATGGATTAGTTTCATCGATTTTAACATTTAATATTTCATTAATAGTAGAAGTATTTTTATTGAATACTCTATTATCCTTATAAGTTGTGCGATAGCCTATGAAAATTCAATCATCAGATTAGGGTGTGAATTTATGTAAATAATCTTTATAATTCTAAAAGAATACATTGCAACCAAATACTTGATGTTGAAAATTCTAGGTTTTTTACCATTTAATTACTCATTGGGGGTTTTATTATGAAAATGTATAATTAAAACTCGATTTTTAATATAACATGTTGTACATACTGCTTTATCCCAAAAGTGATTAGCTATAGAATATTATCTCAACATTTTCCTAGTTATCTCTTAACAAATTCGATTTTTTCTTTCAACAACATCAATCTGTTGAGGATTTTTTGGAGATGAGAAGCTATTCGTAATACATTTTATATTACAAAATGTTTCAAAATCTGAAATTTGAAATTTTCATCCCTGATCAATATATATAGTTATCAACGGATGATTTTTTTCATTTTTAGATTTGGCTCTAATGATTTTTAAATAAGAATAATCTTTTGATCTCATTTCAAGATAATAGAACCAGGTAAATCTAGTGTAATCATCAACTAAGACAAAAACATAATATTTTCATCCAATTAATCTAGTTTCTTTTGAAAAAAAAAGATCAATACGCATTAACAATAAGGTATTAGTTGTTGATACTTAAAAAATTGATTAAAAACATGATTTTTGTGTCATTCTATATTAACATGGATAAAAAACATTTGAATAATCAAATCTATGATCTAGTAGATCCTGAAAGAATCTATTCTGCTAGAGTTCTCATAGGTTCCTAATATTATAGTTTCCTAAACTTATAATCCATAACCAACAGTGATCTTTCATTTCACTAGGGAAATGTAGATCTTGGAACCTAAGGTCTTCTAGGTTTACTGTGTATACATTATCTTACCTATGGGAAGAAATAATAAACACTTCCTTAGAATTGTGAACTAATCAATTTTCATTCCAAAAGGTCACAAGGTAACCTTCATCACATAATTGATTTATTCTAATAAGGTCGTACTTAATACCCTTAAAAAATAAAACATTATACATCAACGTTTTTCCAAGAAGAACAATGTTACCTATACCTACAATTAATCAATGAACATTATATCTGAATGTTACTTTTCCACCATTCATCTTGGTTATCTTTTCATAGAATTTTTTGTTACCGTTCATAGGTTGAGATCATAAACAATCCATGTACCTAATAATGCTGTTTTTATTTTTCTTATTTTCTAGAAAATAAGAGTGCATGACTTTCAGAATTGGAATATCTTGGATTCAGAAATTTCAGAAGCCACATTTATAGGTATCCATGTTTTCTTATAAAAATAAGCTTTTTGAAAACCTAATTACTGTGTTTTGTTTAAGGGACAATTTTTCACCAAATTTCTACCACACTGGAATTTAGTGCCGAATGGACAACCTTGAGGAACAAAATAGTCATTACTAAAAATTAATATTCAATGGGTGTAACCATAACCAGAACGAGTCCTTATAGGTCAAACTTTAGAATACATCATGTCAATGTTTTCCTTACCAGAGGAATTAATGGAAAGAATCTTCCTCAATGACAATATTTCTGAATTTAGTTTTATAAATAGGTATTTATTCTCAAAAACATTAGTTTTAAAAAAAGAGTTAGTCTCTAAAATATTATTCTTAGAAATTACCTTTTCAAGATCCTTAGAATGTTTATCCTTCTCAGAATCAAAATAATAATGGTTTTTTAAATACATTCAAAATAATAAAAATTCATGTCAAGATCATTAGAATGATATGATACTTTATTAGTTAAAATTGACAATCTAAAATTTTCATTATCAAGATTTTCCTTGAGTTTATAATATTCATTCTCGTGAATTTTAGTAGAACTACGGACCTCTTCATATGAGGGTAATACATTATCTTCAACATAATAAGATTCTTATTTTAATTACTTGTAGTATTTATCATTAGTATAATTTTCATTCAAAGATTCATTGGTAATAAATTCATCATTTTTTACCTTAGTAGTTAGATAATGATTTGAATTGGGTAGCTTGGCTTGTAGACCAAGATTTTTCTGACCATAATATTCATACTCTTAGGATTCATCAGAAGAGTCACCACCACTGGGACTCTATTTTTCATTGCATATTAAAACATTTTTATCTATATACATGTAGAATTTCTTTATAATCCACTCATAATTATTTTCCGTTCTATCCTTTTTCTTATGCATTATACAATCTGGTCTTATATGTCCTACGCTTATTAATTAATTGCAAGTGACTTTTAAGTATTTTTATCCTTTCATTCTTTCTTCATATATCTATACTAAACGTCATTCTTTCCAACTATATTGTTCATCATTTGAGAAAGATTAGATAGCTCATTTTCCAAATGTTCACATTCACTAGATTCATAAAGAACAATGAAATTCATAGACATGGATCTTTATACATTTTTGGTGACTTGGATTTACCAGTAGTAAAGGCTACAATTCCATTACCATTCTTCTTCTTATTTATATCTACTTATCATTCCATTTTGGTCTTATTTTGAAGAAGAGTTAAAAAAATCTCATCAAGAGTGATTAGAGATACTTTTAAATTCTCATCAATAGCTATTATCATAAATTCGCATTAATGGGGTATAATATCTATAATCATATCCACAATAGCATAATCATCAAGAGCATTCTCACCTAATAATTTTAAACTATTGATAATTTTCATAATCCTTTTTTTCACTTTACAAATTAGTTATCTATATGGAAATAAAAATCCATGATACAACGCTCTAAAGTTATCTATGCTAGATTCAATAACATTGGATGTACCGAAATGTGTAACTTCTAATTTCTTTAGAACACAATTTTTAGCATCACATGAATAAATAAGACTATATTTATTATTGGTTATGGAACACAACAATGTATTACATACCCTGTTGTTTAGCATATATTCGTACTTTTCATCATTGGTAAATGTTTTGATTTCATTGTCAGAAATTTTGTAATATCCAATGATCATGAAAAAGTTTTCTACTCCGGTATTAATAATAAAAATGTTCAAATCAGCTCTCTAGTACATGTAATAATTATAATGAAAAATTGGTGGTCAGGTAGGATTTATATTTTCAATCAAACCAAAAATCATTCATTGCATTCTAAGAAAATATCATTCCATATTATGTTGTTAATAAATTACATAAACACCGAGTAATTTAGAACAATGAAAACATGAGTAAGAAAACTTATATGTGAATATAAGAATTTCAGAAGCCATCCTCTGAATAAAATTGTAGGATCAAATTATCAATGTAGATTCTAAAATACATGTGGGTGGGGTGAATTATTTTTTTAAATAAACATTATTTTTTAACATTAAGGAAACTATGCTTGAATATTTTAAACAAGGTAAATACACATGAAATCATTTAGTTCTGCTAAACAAACATCCTAGGTTCTAGAAATATGGTTCTGGAAATTCAACATAAGGAATGTTTACAAGGGAAACATTCTACCATAATGTGTGTAGAATCATACATATCAAAGAATACAAAAGTAAACGAAAGTATGATAGTGTTATACTTTTTTTGTTTCTCAAATTGCAGCAGAAATAAACCTAAAACAAAAAAGTAATAGGTAAGAATGATTTTAACGCAATGAGTAGGGTATCCAACAAACTCAGATAAAGGTCCCTGGATTTATACTTTCATGAATGTATATCTTGTCCACACCAGGGTACACCCTCAATCGGATAATTGGGGTCCTTCTTTCTATCCCTAAAATACCTACAACATTAAGGTAGTTGGCACCTCAGCCTTTTTATCACTGGATTTCCTAGAAAATTTAAGTATTCTGAACCCCTGTCTTCCAATCACTGGAAGCCCTCGATTTTACTCAGCAACAATCTGAGTCACATGAATAAATATGAATAGGATATTATGTACACACAAAGAATGAGAGTCACTATGTCTCTAGAAATAAATTCAAAAACATGTTTTCTCTAGACTAATCAATAGTAATATGAACTCATTCGATTGAGATACTATTTATCGTCACTTTTGCAAAGGTCAACTTCCTCCTCCAACGGTCATATTTTATCTAAATTTCGGTGAGACCTATACTTGTGTCACTCAACCAACACTTAGTTTGAAACATGTTGGGTGAAATAATTTCATAAAAATGGTAAGGAAGAATATGTTACAAAAAAAATATATTTTTGGAGTCTAAGTAAAAATATAATTCAAAATCTAACCAAATGAAAATTCAGAGTCTATAAGACAAGGATATTCTGATTCTATTTTAGAAAGAATTCATAATATTATTTCAAAGGATTTTGGATTCTAAATCCCAATTGATTCAGAATCTGAATTCTGAGGAATTCATAGTCTTAATATGGAGGAAATCAGAGTCTACATTCTGAGGAATTCGGAGTCAGAATTTTGAGAAATTTAGAGTCTGAATTTTAAAGAACATGGAGTTGGAATTCTGAGGAATATAGAGTCATAATTCAAGGGAATGTCAAGTATGAATTTCATATAATTAAGAGTCTTAGTTCTAGTGAATTCGGAGTCTAAATTTCATGGAATTCGGAGTCTGAATTTTATAATATTCAGAAACTGATATTCAAAAAATTTGGAGTCTGAATTTCAGAGTTGTTTAGTCAGAATTTCAGAAAATCCAGAACATGAATTTCAGTGAATTCATAACCTGAAAACAGAATACTCTATATCCAATAATGTGTAAGATTCCATGGTTTCAGATGTGAACCAAAATTTTACGCTTATAAATAAAATGATTTATATTTATAGAGACTATAGGATGAACACACAAAACATAGGTAATGATAAAAAATTTCCATAAAGACGAGTAATTTTCCATGTGAAATTAATCCTTATAAAAAATATAAATTTCTATATGATAAAAAGTTTTTGATTTCCAATACATAGATAAATGGATAATCTATAAGAAACCCTTATTTTCTCAATATGTTAAACAATTAATTAAAATCCATTTAATATTAATTTAACATGTAATAGATAAAATTAGATAATTTTTTCATATTATAAAAACACCTTATCTATTTGTTATGTAAGTCATAAAAATAAATTACTTGATAAGGAATGAGATCCCTTGAACATATTAATTAACCCACCAACATTGGTACACATAAATTTATCATGGTGTTCTTATGAGGGATTTTGTTTCAATAAACCCTATTAAATAAAGTGAAGTAGTCCAGAATAGACATGATGTAAATTGGTGGGAGGGGATGAGGAAATAAAAAGTTCGATTTTAGGATTAATTTTCTAATCAATGGATAAAATAGATATTTACCAATAGTTAAAAAAGACTTACAACCTAAATACCCTCATGTATCTTGAGAAACCCTTTTCAGGGTTATAAAAATGGGAATGCAGATCACATCCACTAGAATATCATTGAATCAAATATACATTGTTCAATGGTGTGTGTAATAGGAACATGATTAAATTGGGAAGACTTAATAAAATTAATTAATTTTTATTATTCACATTTTTCTAATCCATAATATTATTAATAATATGCTATTTTAAATTAAAGAATAAATGGAAAACTCATCATTCCTGTTACCCCTACAATCTATTTTTGAGAATGACCCTCAACTCACTAGAACTAAAATCATGGAATTGTTTACAAGACTTCATGTTGTTTTAATACAAGAAAAGAAATCATCCGTGTTTGAATCCCCATTACATGATCAGCCTACTAAAGAGATGAGTGATGAATAGTTTTATATATATGTGAAAAAAATTAATGATGTTATAGATGATCAATGTTTGATACTAATTATTATTTTTAGTTAACTCATAATGTATTATTAAAAAATGGATTATTATTTCATCCATGAGAATATATATGGTAATTACCAAGAAGGAGAAATATGATGATAATTTGTGATCTCAAAGGATATTTTTTAGATAGATTTTATAGGATGCACCAGATGGGCCACATGTAGTCAAACCCATTATATACATTTAGCTCCTAGATGTCCTAGAGTTAAAACTCCATGATGAATTGTGCATCAATCTCATTATTGAATCACACCATTAATTATTCTCTAGTTCTTTTGATTGTTTTAATATGGAAAAAATTTAGATATATCTCCACAATCTACTTACTCTTTTCACCATGTATATGAAGGATATGATTCTAGGAATACCATCTGATTTTCGGGAGAATTAATAAAATCTTCATTTGATGATCCCTATGCCTAAATATTTATTGTAGTTCCAATCACTGAATAGGGTGATCGATGGGAAAAATATAGAGTATGATGATATATGTATCATATGTGGCAGGAAGAGACACTATATAAAAAACTGCACACACCTAAAGAAGAAAGGGGAAGGATCGAGGGTGTTTTTAATGTTGTGCAATTTATCTATTAATAAAAATATGATATTATAATCAGTATTTTGTTCCCATATATGTATTTTTACACAAGAACAATGTAATTTAAAAAATATTGTCTTATAGGTGGAAGATATATGAGAATACAATACAGATAATTTTTTTGTTTATATTGTGACTACCACATGACATTTCATTTTTCATGATCATGGATTTGAAATATAATTATTATGTTTTATATTTAACAAAAAAACATTATTTTCCTATCCTAAAATCATTTGGATGGATTTATTTTCATATTTGGAAATAAATGATTTCAATTTTTCAAAGAAAGAACTTATTGTGTACGAACCATTTAAATAATGGACAATATATTTATGAATACATGAATAGTGTTTTGGAAATAATTAATGAAATATCTCCACATGACTCATACCACACCCAATAATGGAATTGTCTTCTAGGTAATGTAAAAGAAATGAAATTGACTAAATTACAAAAAGATGGATATTTACATTCATTTAAACTAAAAAACATGGTGTCTAACATGCATGTTTTCCTGAAAAAATAACCAAATCCCAATTTAGTTGAAAATGTGATGGGGGTATAGATCATTTTAAATTAGTTTATACCAATGTTTTTGGACCATTTTATATCAAATAAAGGGATCAATACTCATACATCAAAACATTTACTAATTAATTTACAAGAAACAGATATATCTATATGAGAAGGTATAAGAAATGATCCATTTGGAGGATCAAGGAATAGAAGAAATAATTTGACAAAAAACATGGTAAAACAATAAAGAAACAATGATAAAAAATTAATGTATAATATCTTAATAATGATTTTATTTATTATTTACCTAAAATTTAGATTTTATCTCAACTCATTCCTCCTTATATGCTGTTGTGGAATGTTCTATATGAAAATAGTAACCACACCATTTTACACATTGTGAGATCAATGATGAATAATTCATGTATTGCATTATCATTTTGGGGATATCTGATTCAAGTGACATCACAACTATTATACAACGTTATAACTAAATAGGTAGAAGGTATACTATACCAATGATTGGATGAAAAGAAACACATTTTTTCACATTTAAATATATTGGTCTATGAATAACATTTTATGGCCTATTTAGGTAACAAACATACACCCGATGACCCAAAGTGTACATTTATAAGATACCCTATTGAAACATGGGTATATTAAAGAAAGAAAACTTAGAAAAATTGTTATTTTAGAAATACACTCTATATTACAAGTGATGGAGAACATATCTAAATGAGATAGGGTGAATAATATTGAATTTATCAATGTCAAGGATCAAGGTGCATATTAGTTAGCACAAAAAATCCATAAATAAATTTGGTTAATGATATTTGAGAGACATAAGTGATCTGTAGATATACAAGAAATATTAGAGGACTAGAATGGAATGTATTTTTATCACCGATGATTTCAACTCATTATTAACAGAGAATAACTATTATCAAACCTATAATGATGTAGTATGTGGTACATATATTTAGAGGTTTTAAGAATATATATATCTAAAATGGATTCCATGTACAAAAATAAAGTTTTTATTTTGATAGATCCTCTGATTGATGTAACACTCATTGGTTGTAAATGCGTATTCATAATGAAAGTGGGCATGGATTAGAATGTAAGTACCTTTAAGGTGTGATGGGTAGAATAATGAGTTAAACATTATCAAGTCATTGACTTCAATGAAACTATTACTCTATTTTCTATGATGAATTCTATCATATTTACACATATCATTTTTTTCCTTCCATGTCATTGAGATTTGGAATAGGGATTGAACAAATAGCCTTAAAAAACTAGTATATTCCTAAATATGTATAAATGGGACAAACATAAATTTTTTTAACTATAAAGGATGTTAATAAATTATGAGTGTTGAAATGATCCATTCTTGATTTATGGAAAGAATCTAGGTCATGTAACATTCAGTTTAATTAAGCCTTAATAAAATTTAGTTTCATAAAAATTAATTTCAATGTTATGTCTACAAATGGTTTAGTCGAAGTGTGGTCATAATCATAATACTATATGTGGACCAAATATGACATATTGGATTCAAATTCTCAGTTTTAAATATTGTTAAACACTAGTTGAATAAATTATTTTCCATAGAAGGTCTTAGGTAAGGCATTAGAAGATATTGTAATCAAGATCTATCATGATAGATCCAAGACTCTAGTAGAATTAATCCATGGTATATATATTGAGAATTCACTGAAGAGATTCAATATGAAACAAATCTAGAGGGGATTATTTATACTGTCATATGGATTTCTTCTTACTAGGAAAATGTATCCTGCTACACATGAGGGATAAAAGGATGGATAATATTGCATATGCCTCAACAATTGGGTCATCCATGTATACTATGCTTTTAAATATGCTCTATCGTTCCTATACATTTAGTGTGGTTGGAGGATATCATAATGTCTTAGGTGACTGCAATTAGAATTCAATCAATACTTCCCATAAATATTTAAAGTGTAATAAGGATATGCACTTAGTCAATGGAGGACACAATGAAGTTATCATCATAGAATATGTAGATTCTAGTTTCCAAATAGATGACGATGATATGAAATTAAAAGCAAGATACATAATTACATTGAATGGAGGAGTAGTGAGTCAAAAGAGATCAACATAGGATAGGGGAATATATTCTATTGTAGATTATGATGATGTTTTGACTTCGGATAAATGTGAATAAATTTTATAGATACACAATTTCATCGATGACTGCCAAATGGTACATAGATTTAAATACTCTATCAGACTCTATTATGAAAATACTATAGTGGTGGATGTGGAAATGAAACTAAGACCACATCAGTAGATTAATAAAAAAACATCGTAATTCTCATCTATCATAGGATTCTAATCGGAGAGGTGATGTTTCAACAAGTATTATTTCAATGGAAGACGATGTCGAAGACCTATTGACTAAATCCTTGACTATGAAAAAACACGATTATCATGAGAGGTCTATTAGACAAAAAGTTATTAGTAGTTGGATCGTATCCAAATGGGTCTTTGTTGTTGACAGTGTACTAGGAAAACCCTTTATTCCTTTTATTACATATATATGTATATATGAATTTATAAAAATTAATAAAATATATTATTACTTATATCTCATTGTTTTTCATCACATTAATGTAATAACTCACTAGAGTATCTTTCAAATTGATAAGGTCACAAATCTCCACTATTATGTGAAATATGTTAAATACCATGATGATATTATTAATATTGTTCAATGGTCAAATAATATACTATTATTTGGAAAAATAGAACATTAATGTTAGTTTTGAGTGCCCATAAGAGGATGGGACTTCATTATGTGAAGATCACACTTGGTAATCACCATGAAGAGAGATTATGAGAATAATAATGTATATAAGAAAACCACATGACTTGGGGTCATCTAATATTTCTATCTATAAGAATTTGTAATTTTATAATGAATTTAATATTTTTATTAATGCATGAAATGACTCCTTCACATAGATTTACTAACCAAAACCGTAATTCTATATGATAATTTGATGTAGCTTACATTGGGTGTGTTGCAATTCAAATTTTATTAATGGGTATTTAGAGGATGGATTTATCCCTTCTATGTTTATGGTACTTGATTTCTTGGATCTTTTATTGGAATATAAATGTCAAATTAAACTCCATTGCCATGGCGTAATGATGCCTTCATTTTTTGATATCTTAATAATGACTTATCCTGAAATTATTTTGATGAAACAAATGCAAAGCATGTTTAAAGGGATGTTGATATAAATGGATTATATTAAATAGTTATAAATTTTATGTGGTTTTTGAAATTTTGATATTAACATACTTCTTTTGGGTTCCATGACATTTTCTAGGCATTAATATTGGACTTTAGAAATACCCACCAAATCCCAATGAGAATAAATCCCTCAGGTTTATCGTCTAGGTGTATCCATTGATCTACTTTAAATTATATTTTAATTTATTTTAGGAGATAAAAATTATTCACAAGATTGATGAATTATTTTATTTATTCCTTATTTATTGCATATATTAATGAATTATTTTTCAACTAGATTGAGATTAATTTTTTTATTTTATTTAATATTTAATAAAAATTTATTCATTGGTTTGAGGATTAAAATATTTGTTTTTGAATAATATTTTTTTCAACTACTCATATAATGTTGAGGAAAATTAATAGACTAAATATGCTTCATTTGATAAATGTTATCTTTAAAGAAGATAAAATTATATTTATCATTGAGGGTGTTAGAAAATACAGTAAAATAAAAATAATTTATTATTATAGGTACCCACATTTGATGACAATTATTATTTTATTTAACGGTTCATGTGGAATTAAATTTTATTTTATCAAAATGAAAACTATCACTATAAATAGATGGTTATGTCTAATATGTAGGTTTTATTGTGTTTTCATAAAATTTACACATAATAAAATTCTCCCACAATTATTCATTCGATCTTCATATCAAGAAAAATAAGCACCACTGATATTTATTTGTGCTTGAAGAAGCATCATGAAATTATTAAAAAAAAAATAATAAATATTTTCAATGATAGCACCTAAAAAATAGTTCACATCACTCAGCGTCCAATGAATCATTTGTGAATCAACACTAGAGGAATTCTATACATGGGTCAACTTTTTAAAAAAATGATTATCTAATATTGTTTTCTATATGATCAACATTGTCCACTAAATGGAATTTAAATTGTTCCTAAAAACATAAATGATATCAATATAATAATATCATTGTATATGTGATATAATAATGTTAATACAATATAAATGTTGTGAAATAATTTAATTTAGTAGAATATGAAGGTAAATAAAATGTTCAGTTAAAACAGTTTCCTCCTCCTTGAGAATATAAAGTTAGATCTCACCTTATATTTAATAGGAAGGTCCTTTGAGGATATGGGTAAATATAGAACATTATTAATGTTGTTTAAATGATTCCAATGGATGTTATTGGTTATCAGTAATGGTGTATGAAATAATTGGATTTTATTGTATTTTATATATTGAAGGATTTTGTTGGAAGGTCTACTGAAGTAACTATGATATCCCTGATTGATAGAAAGTGAATGTTTCTTGAATGAATGTATAAAAAATAATGTTATGTATCCAATGGATCCTTCAAATAATATATGAGGTTGGGTAAATGATTTTACACTAGTATTACTGATTTATTTTATCTTAGTATTTACACTCTATAATAATTCAATACTTTTCACCTATTGGAGTGAGTATATCGTCCATGGTAGAAACAAATAGTACCACATTGAGGACATATATTAGATAATTCATAACACACTCAATTTTTAAAATGTTTATCCCTGTTATAGGTAAATTATTATTTTATGTTTTTTTGATTATATGAGACAAATATTATCAATTAGAAAATCCATAAAAAATCACATGTTGTTTGTTCAGGTATATTCTTGAAACCATGACGTGTAGGTATTAACATCATCCAAAATTATACAGGGAACTGAACAATGATTTTTATACTAAAATCCCACTTATATTCCTTTTATATGAATCACACCATTTTTCAAAACAAAACACCAAATTAATGAGAAATATCATACTAAAAATAATCATCTAGTACAAAAACAAAAATGATCATCCCCTTTGAGCCATTAAGTTAAGTTTATTCAAAATTATCTCTTAAGAATAAATTGTATTACATTCACTTTATGTTATCCATAAAATATTTAGGTATTTTGTCTCATTATTATATTGTAAAAATGTAGAAAATATATTTTCCCCTTAAGATCATGGTAATATCATAATGAAAAATTAATTATTACTCAACACACAACATGTTTTCTTCTTCCTTGCTTCACTAAATTATTTCTCATCAGCTCACCCAAATAATGATAACAATATTTCTAAATGTTATTCATGAATATGAAAATTTTAATATTCATTTCATGACAATAATATTTTATTCACGTTATTATTACATCACACATTAGTTATTCAACAACACTATTTTACATGTCAATTTATTCTTCATAAATTGTTTACATTAAAAATCTTAATGCAATGAGATACTATATATATTTTATGCATTTATTGTGAAATATTTTCACAGAACACACACAACATTCATTAACAACACATATGTTAGGATCACATTTGTCTTAATAATAATGTATGTGGGTTCATAGTGAAATCCTTCACATAGTACTATACACTAATCATTCACTCTACATTCATGTATAAATGTTTTAGATGGAGAATATTATAAGTAATTTAATATTATGTGAAATATTTAATTAATGAAGCCATGAATAACATGGTACTTCAATTAATCTTTTTTTATGTTTTTATATACTAATAATCATTTTGGAACATTTGAGTGTGGTTTGATCCATAATGAGTTCGCATAACCAGTACATTTTTTCTATGTCCGTGGCGGATTATGGAATCACCAAACTATGACACATGATGTTCTACTTGATGAATACAAATATTTATTGAGTCTATATTTAACGTTTATATGATATATCTCTTTTCTATAAAATGGAAGGAGTTAGGTTATTTTGTAGACAATCAGAACTAACTCGTGCATGGAAACAATGATTCTTGAATTCATTCGATCTCATATAGAAACCCTTCAGATGAAGGTAGAAGATGATATTGGATTTATGAAAGGGATCAATCATTTTTTGGAGGATATTGTGCATCTAGATCCCATATAAATATAAATGTATAAAATGACACAACTAGCAGGATTTAGTGTATTTTATAAGCAATATTAGATTATCTCTTTATTTACATATCTTTTAATGGAAATTGAGCAGTGTAACTCCTGAAATGTCTTACATATCTCTATATCATGTCTTGGGAGCTCTTAATTAGACTCAC
Source organism: Viscum album (assembly GCA_963277665.1). Lineage (NCBI taxonomy): Eukaryota > Viridiplantae > Streptophyta > Magnoliopsida > Santalales > Viscaceae > Viscum > Viscum album. The sequence continues at coordinate 1,190,661,031 of OY728121.1, read as the reverse complement.
CACTTCACTATATCATTGATCTGACACAAGGTTCAGCACCTACACACACTACACACACATCATATAGGAATGGTCGACCCTCTTACTTCCATGCACACCATCATGTGTGCCACGATGCCTTTCTATTTAAGAATTCACCATTGCTTCACATCTCTACTTATGACAAACATGATAAGTTGGTTCCCTTAATGTGGATGAGGTCTCCTCCCACATGTGATGAGGGTTGACGAACTTCCATTTCATATGAGTAGTTTTCTAGTTTTCTATATAAATCCTAATAATTAATTAGTAATATAAATTCTACTCCAAAGAAGTGCACTCAACATAATAATTTATCTCATTTTTAACCTTGTTAAAACATCACCTGAAATGATGAAAAATAATACATTATTATCAAAATATGATCACCACTTCATCTATATTTTTTTAATGAGGATTATGATTGAGAAAAAACAAAAAAATATTATTAAAATGTTATCAAAAATGTGAATTCTCAAAATGAAATTGAATAATCATATGGCATAGACCAACCCAGTTATACTATAAAAAAAATTATGCACCCCAACATGCCTTTTTATGATGGCATTTTCTATTATTCTTCTCCACCTCTACTAGTAAGAACTATTAGATATCTCCCAACATGTGGTTAATGTATCATCCCACATGTGTAGAGGTTTTATTGGTTCATTTTCTTGTGTGTTGTTGGACTCTATTTTTATTAAGACCCAAACAAATTTACATTGTAATATATACTATATTCCCTATAAGTTCCCTAAACATAATTCATCAGATAATTTTTTAAAATCATCAAGTAATCATTCTAAATTATGAAAAATAATCCATGATAATAAGAATGTGATCTATATCCACCTCATTAATATTTCATCAAATATAATGATTATTGATAAACATCACCAATAGTTCTTCTTGAAATACTATAAAAATCTGTTGTCTATTGTAGTTGGTCCCCTAGAACAAACTATTATTTTTTAATTAATGTTAATTTATATTCACGATTTCCGAATAATAAAAAATTACATACCACATCATGATTATTTTTTTATGTGACATTGTGTGTTATAATATCAAAATAGCAGATACCACATTAAAATGTCATATATGTTCCCAACAGTGATGTGAACCAGAAAATGCTATGAAACTATTAATGAATATAAGTTCCATGGATATATGGTATTATTTGAAGGAACAAAAATGATATATCCTATTCAGGTGGAGGCACATAATAACTTGAGGAACATTCTCATTGTGTCAAGCTTAGTAATATCTAGTAGGAATTTTTTAGAACGAGACCATATAGTATGATATCCAAATTATAAGTGTCATCGGATGTTCCAAATATGGACATGGTTATTGGTCCTTAGACCTTAAGATTATTATTTATGACTATTTTTAGTTTCGTTGTTTTTTTATTGATGATAATCATGGTCAATGATATTCACAGTGAGGTAGGATATGTTGAGTGCATAATGAATAATATTGCATTAATGAATAATGAAAAAAAGGATTTATCTATTCATCTCATTAATGAAATATAATATCACAAGCCCTTTAATGAAAATGATATAGCTGAAATAAATCAATGGCCATGTTGTTATCTAGTAATCTCATATACCTGAAATGTCAATGAAAAATATTTCGATCATATAGGTTAATCAGACTGGAATGGAACCTACTTGATTAGAGATATTGTAAAAAATGGATTTTATAAAGTAATAAATTTGAGTATGAAGTGGCATTTTATAGTGGGATTATCTTCATTCTCTACAATTTCCTTAGATTGTTAATATATTCTATCATTATAAATTTTGCAGATTAGCCTAATGCCATAGAGGAATAGGCCTATTGGTTCACACAATAAATATATCCATAATCAATGAAAATTGATTTATTATAAAAAATGTTGAAAAATACAATTCTTGATCATGGTTTAATAATTATTCATGCATTACTAATCACATTTATTCAAAAACTTGTTATTCATATGATTATATTGTTAGAAAAAATATTTAATAAATATTTAATATCTATTTTAGTGAATATATTATTTATTTGTTAGGGAATAATGCATTGAAATTTATTTAATAAATAAACTGAATTTTTTAACATCTTATAAATATTTAAGAAGATTAGAGGACCGAGTGAAATAGTCTAGTGAGAAATAATAATATTTAATATAATTTGATTAAATAATATTTAATTATAAGTTACTTGTTAATACCAGGACCAGAAATAATAATATTGATTTTATTATTTGACATGGGGGTTTCTCTTCAGTTAGTAATATAATTAATGGAATGTTGTTCGTCGAGATGAAAGTCTTATTAAGCGAATATCGGTGCAACAAGTTCAACGGTTCCTCACATTTCATTTCTGAGCACTGGTTCAAATGTTATAAAAACCCACTCGTACGTTTGTTGAATGTACCCAAACAAAACATCATAAATTTATTCCAACAATGTGGGCCTCATAATCATATGCCTTCAATTTTCACGGACACTTAAAATTCCCAATTTACTTAAAAAATTACATGGAAATTCTAGGTCATTATATATTATTAGTGGGTATCCCATGGAAATAAAGGGATACTAGTTATAAAATCCATTTGAACAAACTGTGACTGTCATAAGAAAATATGAAATTCTTGAGAGGCAGAAAATTATCAAAAACGATATTGGGAGCAAGAATGGATTCAAAAAAGATTATGCGAATGACAAAAATGAGTTAGTTAAGGAACATGTTCCATATTACCACATAAAAGAAGTAGTTCTGAAAACAGAAATACTATATATCAGCGTATTATAGGTAAGGGTACCAGAGGGATATTGTTTTCAATTCAAAAAGTTTGGGGATTCATTATTGTTATAAAAGGAGAAAACTATATCCTACAAAGATGAAGTAGAGAGATCAGAAGATGAAATATATCTAGAATCTATGAATTCGAATATAGATTATGTGTATTAGAACCATGTTTGGGTTCTGTTTTTTTCTAGATTATGTAATGATTGTTGTGTGTAAATGGGTATCCAATAATAAATTGGACATGGATCATAATGTATGTACCTAAGAATAAATCCTAACGGTTTTAAATAGAACCAAGGAATTGACAATGATGAAACCTTTTCACCAGTTTCTATGTATAAATCCATTAGAATCATAATTTCCATAACAGCTTTCCCTGACTTTGAGTTTTGGATGATGGATGTAAAAAATGCATTCCATAATAGGAAGATTCCATGCGATGTCTATATGACACACCTTTTTGGTTTATGACACCAAGCATTGTCAAATGAGTTTTCAAGATTCAAGGATCCATTTATGTTTTGATGAATGAATTAAAGCCAGGGAACATCCGATTTTATGAAGCCATTAGAGAATTTTTTTTCACTTAAAATGAATGTGATCCATGGGTTTACAAATTTATTAGTGGGAATTTGGTCTTCAACATTGTAGTATTAGATGATGACAAATTACTTATTAGAGATGACATACCAGTTTTTCAGTCTGTTAAGGAATATTTGAAAAGTACTTCTCTATGAAGGACTTATGTGATGCATCCTAAATTTTATGGATCATTAACATTCATTAAATATTGAAGAGGCTGCTTTTACTATATTAAAATAAATATAATGACTAGATATAAAATTGATTTAGTATGGAAAAATCCAAGAGGTTATTGGTTCCAATTTCACATGGATTATATAATTCCATGAAAATGTCTCCCCACACAAAGTAAGAGAAGTAGAGAATTATTAATATACCATACGCATCATTGATAGTATCAAAAGAGTTTTCCATGATCTGTAAGAGGCATGATGTTACTTATACACTAATCATGGTAGAAAATTATCAAGGAGATCTAGGAGAACAAAATTTGACTTTTATTCAGAATGTCCTTATGTATGTGAGAGGATCTAAGGATATGTTGCTATTTTATAAAAGATATTAGGATCTTTTCATCAGAGGGTATGATGATGCCTGTTTTCAGACAAATTAGAATGATCCAAAGTCATAATTAGGATATTTTTTCTATCTAATCATATGATCCGTTATCTATATTAATGAAATGTGGAAATTCATACTGATTCTACTATATATTTTTAGTATATAGTGGTTTATAATGTAGCTAGTGAATCTATTTGGATTTGTATCATTTTACAGGTGCATGATTTGTTATATAGAAGTAAAGATCTGATCACATTGTTTTGTGAAAATAATATAGTAGTGGCCCCTTAAAAAGTTCCAAGGCTACATCAACAGGCAATGAACATACTTTATAATTATCTCATCTTGATGGATTTTCATTATAGGCGTGATGTTGTAGTGAGTAGAGTATCCATTGAAGAGTACACAGTAGACCCCCTTGTCAAGAGACCTATCCCAATAAGAGCATTAGTACAATGTGATATTTATTGGACTGATGATTGTTAGTTGTTGGACCTTATTCAAGTGGTGGTCTGTTGGAGTTGGATCCTTAGAACCAACTTCTATTGTACATTATGATAACTTTTATTCATGGTTTTTTAATATTAATAAATTAAATATCACATAATGATTTTTCTTTGACCTGACATTCTATGTGATAATGTTCGTAGAGTAATTGTCTCACTAAAAGGTCAATGTATTTCCCAGCACTAAGGAGAACCCAAAAGTTCTATGACATTATTTTGGAATATATGTTCTATGTCCAAATGATAACAGTTGAAGGGAAAAAAATTAAAGGCTATCATGGGAGGAAAATAATACGACTTTGAGGCACCTTATCAAGGTGTATTTTCATGGTAATATCTAGTATGATATTATGAGAATGAGACCCAACAATAGAAATTACACATTATAGGCGTCATTGGTTGTACTTTTATATTTACGTGTGTATTGGTACAAGGACTCTATGATTATTATTAATGGATATGATGAGTTTCATACATTAATGTATTTATGAATGTTATGACCATAAATGTTTACAAATAGGTAGGATACGTTGGGTGCATCACCTGTAATATTGCATTAAGGAATAATGTGAGATAGGGTTTATCCCATATGTTCATTAATTGATTTTAATATCAATGGTCCTTTGATAAAGATGATAAAGCCTCTATAAATTCATTTTCATTGTTTTCTCTTGTATATATCTATTTTTTTAATGAAAATAAAAGAGTTATCAAGCATACATCTTGATATAACTTGCATGAAACCATCCCTATGAGAGATATTTTTGAAAAATGGATTATATAACATAGTAAACATCCATTTTAAATGTTCTTTTACATTTAATTCTTTATCTATGGGATCCATGATCTGTTTCTAGATTCTAACCATGGACTTTAGGCAAGTTCACCAAATTCCACAAATAAAGAGTTCAAGAAGGTTACACACTAATTGTTTCCAAGAATCTCAGTAAAATAATTTATTATTCAACAAGTTAAATAATGATCATTCTTGGACGTGGTTTTGTAATTACTCATTTATAATAGATCAAATTTATTCATTCATTTTTTATTCAAGAGAATATAATATGAGAAAAATATCTTGTAAATATGTATATTCTATTTCAGTGAATATAGAATTTATTTATTAGTGAATAATGAAGTGATTTTTATTTAATAAATAAATAGTAATTATTCAAAGCATAAATAATATTTAAGAGGATTGGAAGACAGAGTGTTAGGGTCCAGTGATAAATAATAACATTGAATATTATTTTATTATTTAATATTTAATTATTAAATTAATGTTAATCACATGTCAAGAAATAACAATATTTCTCTAACTATTTTACTAGGTTTTTCGTTAGGATTAATAATATAATTAAGGATATTTTGAAAATTATATTATTATTATCATTATGAAATAAATGCCTAGTCATATAATTTTTATTATTATCCAATGGAAATCCCAGCAAATCAAATTCAGTTTTTTACAACATTTGGAGAATCCTCTCAAGCTGAGAGAGTTCGTTGTCCCCCATGAACTCTCTCAAGAACAAGAGTGACCCTCCTCCACAGGATAAATGAGAATGATTTTGGAAGAAGTTATCATATTAATTGATGGAATATGATTCAAACACAAGGATCATTTGTGCTTGAACTCGTAGACTCCTTTGTATATGTCTAGAGATTCGTGGAACATGTGTGGATCACTGCTAGATGATACCTCCCCTTTATATCTATAATAGAGTGATGGTGAACTCTAGATTTGTTGCTGTACTGATCAATGATGATATAATAACACATGAGGTAACTCTTATATAATTAAATTAATTATAAACAATATATGTTGATCCAATCTTTGGATCCATGTTTCTAATACTTTTTCTTATTAATTTGATTCAATTACATTGATCTTAGATGTCACATCAAATTGTTATCAAATTTATCATGGATTATAGAAAACTGAAAAGCTGATAACAACACATCCTTCACATCCACTATTCTCATAACCCAAAATTTCTTATAATTAAAACGAAAATTCTTTTGGATATCAATAACATCTTTGAAATTTCCATATTAAAAAATGAATTTTCAAACATCTCATCTTATTTTCCATAAATTCAACATTCACATAATTCCTACAAGAATAATAAATTTGAATTCCTTAGAAAACTATCATGTCTAATTATCCCAAGGAATACATTTTGAGGATTTTGAATTAATATGTTTGATGATTATTTCACAAATAACTATTTCTAGAAAATATTTCACTATGTTCATTTGCATGAAACATTGTTTACAATAATATTTATTATATGAATAAAGAATATTTTATTTTTATGATCTTTTTAGAATTTTTATTCATAAATGAATATAAGAGGATATAGATTGGGATCATGAAATATTTAATTTCTCGTGATGTATAAAGAAGTTGGAAATTAAAGGTTATTAGATAAGAGGAGATGGATTTTTAATTTATAATATTTTTTAATGGGTTGGAATTTACATTTTTTTTATGATTTAGACAACTCCTTTTAAGGGAGTTTACTAATAAATTGTCTATCAATTATAATTCATAATAGAGAGGACCATATACTAGGCATGGGGGAACCAAGGGTCAACCACATGGGACATATTGACCAAGGATAATTCATTGAGGTAGAGAATTGTAGGTGGCCACATAATGCCCATAGGATTATCCATATATGTTCTCTTAGTGGAAGAGTGTGTCATCATGCACCATGTATGTGGGTATAGTTCAATAGATAGTTGAACTCAGTGATAGAATGATGTTGATGTAGGAATGAGATCATTGATATAGCATTTACCAATCGTGTGGCACATAAATGTGGGACATGTTCTTTCAAGTTACCGTTCCATTATTGCAAACCGACACATATAATCATATCTGTCTGATCTAGTGCATAAAATCCATTCAATCACCATAATATATTGTCTTATTCATAGTCATAAATAAACACCCCCAATATTTCAATTTAAAAGTATTATATATTCCAAACCTATCATGATCATGTCGATACCTACTCCATTTCATGACAGTGTTCTCATGATGAAGAATAATATTTTCAATTCCATTAAAATATTTCATCCTTGAATAATGATAAAAATATTATTTTACACTATCAGGGGAAATATGAAATTTCAAAAGGGTGATAATGAATGGATTAAATTTTTTTACATTTTTTATTTTACACTTGTAATAATATCACCATGATAATACTTTTTTTTACATGATGATATTCCAAAAATTATTGCTTCTAAAATATTTGAATTATCGATACCTTTGTTGATATTTATATTAGAAATGACATCAAATTATTCTAGAATCTTTTGCAAGGATATTTTATTAATTTTTTGGTGTTGTAAATGAAATTTGAACATTACTATAAAAATAAGAACCATGTTATGATGAACCAATTATCACTCTCATTACATTGGATAGATCTACATTTGGATAAAAAGTGAAATTTTTTCATTTATCATACATGAAATACAGAAGATCTATAACCCTATCATTTAGAGAAGAGGGTAGTTTTGTGAACATATTTTTTTTTAAAAAGAATTATATGAAGAACATTGCTTCCTTGATGAATGTTAAATTCCTCTATAAATGATATTAATGTTTTCAAGTGTTTCATAAAGAGACTGTGATACCACACAGTTATGTTTAACACACATTCATTATTCACATGAAGAACTATAACATGAGAACTTCTTAGTATCATATTAACTCACTATGTTATGTGAAGGAATTATCACATGTATGAAACCTTATATTATAAATATGAACCACTATATGTGAATTTACACTATTAAAGATAGAGTAAAAATTCTGAAATTATTATACGAAGTATATACTTTCACAATGTTTAAGAACCATTTCCAGACGCCAGTTTTGAGTTATATAGAATACATTTAGGTGATATTTTTGTATGATACAATTTCATCAAATATTTTTTTTATTTTTATGTCAAGGATTTTCAAGAAATATGTCTGCATGAATGAATAACATTGAGATATTTGGAAAACAATCTTGTGAATCACAAGAAGGAGAAGAGGATAGTAATTGATATTTCATGAATGTACAATTAACAATAAAATATTGATATTATAAGGAATAATGTTGATACAAGATATTTTTTATTGTGATATTCATGAACCAAATACATCATTTATGTTCATATAATGACTACATTATTAAAAAAACAATTTTCTGAGAAGATGATTATGTGAGATTTGGACACAAAAAAATCTATGTAATAGATTGTGGAATTAAATATATAAATAATAAGAACTATAATTGAGTTGGTATTCAGAAATTACGATTTCTATTGAAAATGTTACATGTAATATTTCTATTATATTTGAAATGTAGTATGGAAGAGGCTTTGAGTATTATTTTTTACAGAAAATGGAACTCTGTTGGGAGTGTTGACAATGTACATATATCTTCCCAAAATTGTGAATTATACTTATCACCAATCAATATAACATGATTTTCATATATTACAAGTCTAAAATACATTCATATTATAGTGACTAGAAATTGAAGAAGGGATAAGTGTTGGTTTCAATATTATATTGTTACAAAGAATAATAGTTTCTTTTCTACTAAAGTTAAAGTGAAAAAGTGAGTAATAAATAAATGGATGAACATATATGTGTTGAGATATCCATTAGAATTATTATTATTTGTATGAATTTCTTGAGGTCGCATACCATCAATTAGGTGAATACCATATTTGTAATGACCCTAAACAAAGTAGTCCTGTGCTGGTGACTTAAATTATTATAGTGGGATAGGTAAAATAATTGAAAAAGAAAGGACTGACTTGTTTACCATTTATAGAGTACAGAATACATACATTAATCTTAAATTAAAAATTAAACAAAATAATACTATATAATTGTTTTCCAAAATTATATTTTATAACTTTATTATATCTTTATATAGAAACCCAAAAATAATTTTCATATCTAGGGGGAAAATAATACATAACAAAATGGTGTGCATAGATAATCAATTATTCCAATCCTATATTGGATAATATCACAAATAAACACTAATAATAAGTAAAATATATACATAAAAAAAATACAATGAAACATAACCCTAATTATTATTTTTCAAGAATAAAATCTTAACAGATAACTCTATATAAATAAAAAATGAGAATTAAACATTACCATAGATATTCAACTAGTCGTATAATCACATAGTATATCAATATCTAACCTCACAATGAGTTAATTAATAATTTAATATATCAAAAAAATACATTTAATAACATATTCAATATGTTTACATATGTGTGTAAGGAAATAGCGAAACACAAATCTAGTATTCCTCATAATACTTATTGGTGCATCAAAGGGCTATAGCAGCCACCACCCAACACATAATGAGCACAATGAATGGCACATTTGAAAGGGGTTAACATAATAAACATTTACATTAACAATGAAAATAGAATATGATATTTAAATAAGTTTTATAATTTGAAAAAATAATAAAAAACTATCCATAGTAATATAGTCAACGGTATCAATTAAGTACATCCCAAAACAAAATTATCATAAACCATTCAACAAAATATGGTATTTGGTGTCATAATATTTCAATAATAAATATTTATAAGATTAAATAGAGGGTTCTGATATAGATAGAGGTATTCTAACAAAATCATGGAAATTCACATGACAAAAATAAAATTTTTTACTTTGATAAATGTATTCAAAAAGATAAACAATTCAAAAAGAAATCATTTTCTTAAAATATAAAATTTTATAAACTAAAACAAGTCTAAAATCTAATTAAATATCAGAACTGGATATTTGAAATATTTTAGTAATAAATCTTATAAAACATGGACAAGGAATAGTGGATTAAGGTTAAATTTAAAATGATAATAATTAAATGAATGTCCCTTACAAAAATGGTAGTGAGAATTAATAAAATTAATAAAATTTGTGTATCAATTTTAAATCCAAATTAAAAAAGTTAAAATAAAACATCTGTTATTGAAATTTAATTTTAAAATAATTCTTTGTATGAAAAAATCACGGAAATTTATGTTTAACCCAATGAAAAAAATACAGTTAAGAATTCCCCTAACACATCCTGAAAAGTAAAACCTTATGCGCAATAAAATTTAATGATCATCAACTGAAATGATAAATAAAATTGTGTTAATCAAATTCATAATATGATACATCAGTGGAAAGTATAAATTCACCAAAAAAAATAAATAATGGTGAGGCATATCTTATATAAATAAAAGTGAGATGAGTATACCCTTCCATTATATCTAGATGATTTATTTAATTGTACGTATTATAATAGACAATCAAATTAGATCATATAATTAATTAATTCATAATCTAATCATAATATATTTGATTTATTATAATTTTATTTGGTTCATTTATTGAAATTGTGTTCGTTATTGGGATTAATCTTGTTGTTTCAGGAGCCTTTGTTTCATGTATTTCAGGCTCACATTAATTTTGTACTATAATGTATGTTCATGTGAAATTAGAAAAATCATCCAGAACATGAATGAGATGGTATTAATTTATTTCCATCAAATAGAATGGCTAGAAATATCATTTTATTTTTTGACATGATAATGACTCATTAGATATAACGTTGATGAAAAAATGATTAGTTTATTTTGGAGTTTTTTACATCCATCATGAATTAGTATAATCTTTTAATAATATGTTTATATAATTAATATATAAAATTTAAAATGTTTTAATAAAAATATTATAAACATTTTTATCCATAAAAATGGTTTTATGAGAAACCGTGAATGTTTTGTTGAAAAAAAATTGTGACATCCATGAGGGTGAAGAATCATAATCCTACAGATGATGTGTTCATTTATTTAGTATAATAGTAGAAGGTAATATTTTTCATGATTGATATTATATTAAAAAACAACATCACATTTTATATATACTATACTAGAGTCATCATGTGACTATGCATATGGGAGGTGAGGGAAGGATAGGAATATAAATGATGTTAAACGAAAATGGGGGAGGGTTTTACCTCTTGAGTGACATCTCCTTGAGAACCTTCTTGTGTCACATGGAAATGATCATTTTGTGAGACAAGAATGACTATAATGTGGGATAGATGTTTGGGAGATATGTTTCACATAATATAAGAAATATACAAGGCTTAAAACATGTTAGGGTACATATTGGTGAGGGGAGGTAATTATAGTGAGAGAAGAGGGTTGTTTTTGATTAATTTATTCATTTGTTTATTATTATAGATCCAGATTATCAATAATGAAAATTATAGTTAATATGTTTAGTGAAAAGTGCATGTGAGTTCTAGATAATGGTCTCTTGCATCATCCTTGACCCAAGCATGACTAAAATATTAATTTATTTACATATAATGCTAAATATTGTAAATTTCTATATTTCAGTTTTCATGAGAAATTAATATATTTTTGAAAAATTCCATAAAATTTACAATAACCTTTTTTGACATGTATATTAAAAATTAGACATCTATTTATTTAAAATTACATTTCCAAATATTATATGGTTTATTTCTAATAAAAAATCATTTATTCGTAAAATATCAATTCAAAATTATATCCAATTTTATGACACCTAGAAAATTTAATATTTGTCACATTAATTTATTATATATTCATAAGAAAACAATATATTAATATTTTGATATTTTTTTGAAAATAAATTTTGCTTTAAATTATTATATCAATTGTAAATTTGTAGATAAAAATTAACATTCAACAATAGGGTTAATAATGCATCCTCTTAATAATAGGGAAAGTTAACTAGGATGATCAAAACAAAAATAGGCTTTTAATATTATAATTTCAGTTGTAATGGTGATCCTAGACCTGGAAAATAAAAAAAATATTTTGTTCAGATATAGTTTTATTGAGAAAATAGTAATTAGAAAATTAAACAATCCAAAACTGTTAATTTGTGATTGGTTGAAATAAAAACAATTTCATAGAATGAAAATTAAATGGATACCATTTTTTACCAAAATATTTTTATATAGTTTATGTACAATTTTACTATTTAGATAATGAATTGTGCAGATATAATTACATGAATACATTCCATTTAATAAACAAAATTTCATCAATTTGTTGTGCATTGATATATTTCAATTTTTTTTCCTACTCAATGGGATGGATTTTCATGAAAAATTAGTGTGCCTGAAATAGATCCATTAAATGATCCATTAAACATTAATTTTACATTTAAAATTTACCAAGTTGAAAATTGTTAGAAAATAGTATATTAAATCATACATTAAACTTATTCATAATTATTTCTAATCCATTCCATATATATTTAGTTTTAAGACTTGTCCAAATTGTTTTTGTTCAACTTCAACAGCTAATAACATAGAAGGAGGGTAACTAAATTTCCAAAATCAACAAAGAATTATATTACCCATATAGAATAATGTAACTCTTAATATAACTTACCAAAACAATGAATAACTTTATCACCGTAAAACATTAATGAAATATTCATTCAATTGATAAGTATCGTATGAGTTGGTAGAATATATTCATAGAATTTAAACATCTAATAATCACACTAATGATAATACAAATAATAAATTCACTAACAACATTCATGTTCACTAATATAATTCCATAGAAAAACCATTACAATTATTATATCATCATGATTCACATATTAAGTGTCATATTCTCTAAACCATTTTTGTCCCAATGATATACTCTCTATTAAATCACTTTTCTTGTCATTGTTCTACACATGCATTAAAATCCCTAACCGAAACGCACTACACAACACTCCATATATATTTCATAATTCTGATAACTAGAATAAAATCAATTAATATACTCTTATAAAAAAATTCCTATATAAAAAACTAACTACATTAATATATCCACTCCATCATTATTAATAACTTAAGATTGGATTTGATCCTATAGCCTCTTCAAGTGTATATTACCTTGGCACATAGGGAATTAATTTTCATAGTGCCACTAATCCTTAATGTTCATGCATGGGGAATTATAAAATCCATTCTTACCATTGAAAACCTTATCATGGTGGTCTTTTTCTCCACACAAGATTTAAACTCCTTTTACGTTTAATCTTGTACCAAGGTGTTTCCATCCACAGGATTCACCTGGAAGAAAATACTTCTTTCTCTTATTTCCTTTATCTATATTTTTCCTAATTATACTATTTTTCTTATGCTTCCCACAAATTACATAAAACGTTGATAATTCATTTATTACCTCCAAACTAATGATAATATTTCCTCATATGTTTATAATTTATGGGAGTCTTTTTCACATATAAATTTTGAAATAAGACCATAAAATATTTGATACTCTTTACTCTTTGGATCTTGTGAATTGGTAATTTTCCCTTTCATTCTATGACGTTCCAGTTATATATAATTTAATATAGTACATTTGATAATATAATTATTAAAGATAATTATTTATTAAAAAACTCTTTAAAAACATAATATTAATAAAAAATTTAATACATTACTAATATCGTATTCTAGGATTGTATATGATTTTATTCTATAGTTATTCTCATATTATATCATAGGGTAATGTTCTACAATATGTTTTTTCCTAAACCTATTTTCTAAAATTTCTACTAAACATGATCTAATACCAACTATATTGTCACGACCCGTCCTCGGGGCCCGTGCCGTGACTACCCCAAGCCCGCCTTCCATAGGCCAGGGGCTGGCGACTAGCACCAAGGCGTAAAATCCCAGTAAACAGGGAAGGCATTGCCTTTATAAGTAACAACCACACAGAGTCAGCAAGCGGAAAGTAAAGTGCAGAAAGGTAAAGGGGCCAGAAATACAAGCCCAACTGTAAAGTACAACAACTGAAGAAAAGTCGGCGGCCTCGTGTCGTCCACTGGCAATCCCACCTGAAGGGTGGGTACAGATAGCCTCCAGGCTCCTCGGGTCCCACGTCCGCTCCGAGTACGTTCCGCCCAGTGGTCCACCTCCACGTACCGTCCTGATCCACGCCCCAACCGTGATCAGCGCTGTCCGTCGTCTGCAACCAACACAACAAGGTGCGGGCATAGCCCGTGCAGGGGTGAGTACAAGCTACTCAGTAAGGACCCTGAGACCCCCGAAGGTCTCCCGAAATCCACAAAGGATATAGCACAAAAGAAAGATGCAATCACGAAGTAACATCTGACTCGACTTAGGTATATGCCCATACATATACCTAAGTCCCCATTTCTAGCTCTGCTCACGAGCTCGAGAAAAACTCAATCCACAAAGGAAAGCAAGACTCAAATCCACAAGGAGAGTAAACAGTAAATCCACAAAGGATAGTTCAACACAATCCACAAAGGAGAGTAACATAAGATTCAGCTCAACCAGGTATACTTTTTCAGATGACGTCAAGACGATCACTGTTCCGTCTAAGTCGTCGGACCCACGAAGGATCGATAGGTACTAACCCCCGCAGAAGACCCACACAGGATCGGGCTCACACAGAACCTGTAGGCAGTGGCTCACATAGAACCGGTAGTAAGGACCCACGTAGGATCGGGCTCACACAGAACCTGTAGGCACTGATCCACATGGGATCGCTGAGTGCAGTAGTCGACGCAGTCCACTGAGGATCTCTGCACAGTCGTCGCCGCAGTCCACGAAGGATATCTGCTCTGCCGTCGTCGCAGTCCACGAAGGATCTCTGCTCTGTCGTCGTCGCAGTCCACGAAGGATCTCTGCTCTGTCGTCGAAGTCACAGCCAGCGCTAGGGTTCCCGCACAAAGCGAGCTCGTTTAGGAGGGTCCGCTCCACGAGCCGAGAGGCTGATACATCAACTGACACGTAGTCCGAAGTTGATGTATCCAAAAGTTCCGTATCGACAACAGGATCTCAACGCGACAGACGGCGCGTCAAACGGACGCCCGGTCTGAGAGTTATTGGCATTTTCGTCCCAGGGGCCCGGTTGGTTTTTAGGGCAAAACCAACCCGACCGTACTCCGCCTGTATCCGATCCTCGGGCGGAGTATTCCAAAAGTTCCATCTCACTTAGAGGAAACTACCACAGCTGACGGTACGTCGTTCGGACGTCCGTAGCTCAAGTTATGAGCGTTTCCGCTCCGAGGGCCCGGTTGGTTTCGTGTACGAACCAACCCGGCCGAACCCAAAGTCTTCTGAAACCTTGAGTATAATATACCGAAACGACCGTCTCGATCCAAGGATCGCGTAGCCGCTGACGGTTCGTCTATCGGAGGTCCCAGGCCCAAGATATGGGCGAAAGACCGAAGAGGGCCCGAAACGGGGGTTCTGGGCCCGGGGCGACCCGGCCCGAACCCCCCCCCCCCCCCCCCCCCCCCCTGGGGCGGCCGAACCGGGTCGGCCTGGGCGCGGCCCGGCCGCCCGGACCGGCCGGCTCGGCCGGCGCGGCTTGGCCGGCGCGGCTTGGCCAGTCGCGCGGGTGGAAGGCCGCGGGCGCAGCCCGCGGTCGAGGGAGCCGCGGCCCGCACGCGGGCCGCGCGGGTGGTCAGCGGACGCGGCGCATTGCCGCGTCCCGACCGGGTGGACCGGACCCGCGGACCGCGGGTCCGCTGGTTCGCCGCCGCCGCGGCCGAGCCGCGGCGGATTCCTCCGGCGGCGCGCCGGGCGCCGCCGCCCCCGGTCGCCGGGGCCGCCGCGCCGGCGACCCGCGCCGCCGCCTCATTCCGCGGGCCGCCGGAGATGCTCCGGTGGCCCGATTTGCCTCCCGTCTGCGCCGATGCCCCTCCCGGATGCCGACCTTCACTGCGGAAACAACGGATCGCCCCTGCCGCGCGGTTTGTCGTCGTCCGCCATATCCGCACAACAAAAGAGATCGGCGGAGGGTTGCCGGGTCTTGTTCGTTAGACCCGCACCCTCCGCGTTAGCCATAATCAACTGGAGAAAACAAAAAGATGATCAACACATGATCCAACAATTTTATTTAAAGATAAAATTGTTCGTTTGAAACCGGCTTTTTAAATTTTCAAGAACGTTCACGAGAAAATTTAAAAGGGGTAACTTTTCCAAAATAAATCCCTACCTCGCAGCTGTTGTTGCCGAACGGGGGATCGTCGCGGGATTGCTCGTCGCGGAAGAAGGAGATCGTCGCGTCGTCGCGGTATCCGGCGTCGCGTCGCCAATCTCCGGATCAAGAACAAACGGATTTAATTAATTAAATCTGTTGTTATTGAAATTAAGAAGGGAGAATTTAGAGGTTTCGATTCTCACCTTTAACCGCCGATCGCAGGTTCGCCGCGGAAGAAGAGGCACCGAAGAAGAAGAAGAAGAAGGTCGCGGAAAAGCTATTGACGTCGCGGATCGTGCGTCGTCGGATTCCTGTTCCGGCATTCTTCGCGTTCTTCGCGTTCTTCGCGTTCTTCGCGTTCTTCGCGGAGAGGGTGGAGGCTCAGAGGAATTGCACAACGATAGCAATCCTCCAAAATAGACAAGTTTGTCTATTTTATTATTTTGCCAACAAACGTAAAACGCATAAGTAACGACCCAATTAATTCACGAAGAAACAGTCCATTTAATTCACGAAATAAACCGCCCAATAAAATGGTCTGTTAAGAATTAAAGAAAACGCGTCGGTTGACTTTTCAGTTACTTTGACGGGTTTTCGCGGGTGCGTTACTTAGCGAAAGAAACGGCGGGGCTCGTGCGGGTCCCACCGCACAAATATCCTACCAAGGGGTAGGATATTTCTGGATAGCATCCTATCCAGTTCAACTCAGTTCAAGCCGCCTTTAAGTGACTTTAAGTGGCTTCCAAGCAGTTTAAGTGAAATAAAATAAAGTTGTCGCACAAACTTTACTTTATTTCTGACTTAAAGCCGCAAAATTTAAAAACCACGTCTGAGCAAACGCAACTCCGGAAGAGGCGTTTCTAAGCAAATACCGGCGCTGCGATTTCATCGGTGCCCTCAGAATTTGATTCCGGGCACCGGTTCAAAAGATAGAAAAACCCGCTCGTCCGTTCACTGAACGTACCCGAGCCAAACTTCGGAAATTGATTCCGGGCACACCGGGCCTCGGAATCAGGTGCCGTCTGAAGCTGCGCTCTTGTAAAATTCCAAAGAAAATTAAGAAAAAAAAATTTCCTTGAAATTTGCGGGTCTTTACATTACTCCCACCTCAGTGCTTTACGTCCCCGTAAAGATACATCAAAACTAGGGGAACAAATGGGGGTACTGAGCACGCATCTGAGCCTCCCGCTCCCAAGTGCTCTCCTGGAGGTTCTCGTGCTGCCATCTGACGCGCACAAGAGGAATCGACCGCCCACGTAGGAACCGCTCCTGTCGATCCTCGATCTCCACTGGGACCTCCGCAAAAGTCGCCCCATCGTCCACGTCCAGCTCCCCAAAGTCGATGATGTGCGTCGGGTCGTGCACGTATCTCCTCAGCTGAGACACGTGAAAGACGTCGTGCACCCGGTGCAACTGAGGTGGTAGAGCCAGGCGATAAGCCACCTCTCCTATCCTGCTGAGGACCTGGAAAGGCCCGATGAAGCGTGGAGACAACTTGCCGCCTCGGCCAAATCTCCGTAAACCACGTCGAGGTGAGACACGCAAAAAGACGTGGTCGCCATCCTCGAACTCTAGTGGCCTCCGCCTCCTGTCAGCATATGACTTCTGCCGGCTCTGAGCTGTCCTCATCCTCTCCTGGATGATCTGGACCTTCTCTGTCGTGGCTCGGACCATCTCTGGTCCCACGAGTGCTGACTCCCCAGGGTCTGTCCAGCACAACGGTGATCTGCAGGGTCTGCCGTACAATGCCTCGTATGGTGCCATCCCGATGGTGGAGTGGTAGCTGTTGTTGTACGCGAACTCCACCAAGGGTAGGTGGTCCTCCCAGCTGCGACCAAAGTCGAGAACACATGCACGGAGCATGTCCTCGAGTGTCTGTATGGTCCTCTCCGTCTGACCATCCGTCTGAGGGTGGAAGGCTGTGCTCAGATGGAGCCGCGTCCCGAACGCCTCCTGCAACCCCTTCCAGAGCCGGGAAGTGAAACGAGCATCTCGATCGGAGACGATAGATGATGGCACACCGTGAAGCCGTACGATCTCCTGGACGTAAATACGTCCCAAGCTCTCCACTGAGCCCTGCTCTCTGATGGGTAAGAAGTGTGCCGACTTGGTGAGTCGGTCGACAATCACCCAAATGGAGTCGTGACCTCTGGAAGTACGTGGAAGTCCAGTCACGAAGTCCATAGATATGCTATCCCACTTCCACTCCGGGACCTCCAAGGGCTGTACCAAACCTGCTGGTACCTGATGCTCTGCCTTCACCTGCTGGCAGGTGAGGCATCGTGAAACGAACTCTGCCACAGCTTTCTTCATGCCCGGCCACCAGTGCTGTCGTCTGAGATCCTGGTACATCTTCGCCACTCCGGGATGTACCGCCAAGGGAGAAGTGTGAAACTCTCTCAGCACCTCCTCTCGTGAAGCAACTGGTACGAAGGTACGCCCTCTGAAAAGGATGTCGTGCTCTGCTCCAAGGGAGAAACCATCAGGCGCCTGACCTGAGGATATCAGTGCACGCCGGGTCTCACAGTCAGCGTCCCCACGCTGAGCCTCTCTGACCTGCTGTAGAAGTGGAGGAGAGACTGTGAGAGACTGAAGAAAGGCTGCTCCGTCTCTATCCACGAAGGATATCTGCAAGGAGGCTAGCTGCTCCGTCGCCTCCTCAAGCAGCTGAATGCTCGTCCTCCTGCTGAGGGCATCGGCTACCACGTTCCCCTTCCCAGGAGTATAGACTATCTCAAAGTCATAGTCCTGGAGGAACTCAAGCCACCTCCGTTGTCTCAGGTTCAGGTCCTTCTGAGAGAAGATATACCTGAGACTCTGGTGGTCAGAAAAGACCGTGAAGCGCTCGCCCATCAGATAGTGCCGCCACGTCTTCAGGGCGAAGACCACTGCTGCTTACTCCAGGTCATGAGTGGCGTAGTTCTGCTCATGCGGCCTCAACTGACGTGATCCGTAGGCGATCACGGCCCGCTCCTGCATCAGGACGCACCCGAGTCCAGTCCCTGATGCATCGCAGTAAACTACGTACCCAACTCCCTCCTCAGGCAACCTCAAGATAGGCGCGCTGGTCAATCTCTGCCTCAGCTCCTGGAAGCTCTGCTGACATCTGTCTGACCACACGAAGGGTTTCCCCTTCTTTGTCAAAGCTGAGAGTGGTGCCGCAACTCTGGAGAAGTCCGGCACAAATCTCCGATAGTATCCTGCTAGGCCCAAGAAGCTCCGCACCTCCGTCACGCTCCTGGGTGGCCCCCAAGCTAGTACTGCCTCGATCTTCGCGGGATCCACTGCAACTCCCGCCTCAGAAATGACGTGTCCCAAGAAATGGACCTCACGTAACCAGAACTGGCATTTTGAGAGCTTGCCATAAAGCTGGTGCTCTCGGAGCGTGTCTAGCACAACTCGCAGGTGGTAGGCATGCTCCTCCTCAGTCGTCGAGTATACCAAAATGTCGTCAATGAAGACAACGACAAATCGGTCGAGGTATGGCTGGAAGATCCTGTTCATGAGGCTCATGAACACTGCTGGAGCATTGGTTACGCCGAACGGCATAACCAAGAACTCATAATGGCCATACCGACACCTGAAGGCCGTCTTCTGTACGTCCTCGTCTCGAACTCTGAGCTGATGATCGCCTGACCGGAGGTCTATCTTCGAGAACCCCCGCGCTCCCTTGAGCTGATCGAAGAGGTCATCAATCCGTGGCAGCGGATACTTGTTCCTCACTGTCACCTGGTTCAGGCGACGATAGTCGACACATAGTCGCAAGCTCCCGTCCGCCTTCTTGGCGAACAAAATCGGGGAAGCCCAGGGTGAAACACTGGGTCGGATAAACCCCTTGCTCTGCAAGTCCTCCAACTGTACCCGCAGCTCTCGAAGCTCGGCGGGGGCCATCCGATATGCTGGAGTAGATATCGGGGCTGTCCCGGGGTACAAGTCGATGTAAAAGTCTACCTCTCTACGAGGAGGTAGCCCTGGAACGTCGTCGAGAAAGACGTCCACGTACTGGTCCACCACTGCAGGAAAAGCCGGACTCCGCACGTCCACTGCTCCTAGGATGAGGCTAGCCAACTGATGAGAGATGGGCTGCACTCTCCTCCGCGGAAGTCCATCCTGTGCTGCAAAGGTTCCCTTCTCGCCGGTGAAGGTAAACCTGCTCCCGTCGGTACGAACACATCGCACCTTGCGCCTAAAACAGTCGATCTGGGCATGAACCGTGGATAGCCAATCCATGCCCAAGATGACGTCGTAAGGCCTCGACGCCGCTACAAGGAGATCCCAGCCGAAGCTCTCGCCTCCTAGAGTAAGCTCACACTGCCGGCACCAGTGCGTAATCGTCGAGTCTGCTCCCGTAGGAGTCTCTAGCCGTAAGGATCGAGCCAACGGCTCAGTCGGAATCTCCGAGCTCCGAACAAGGGCAGAGGATATGAAAGAGTGACTCGCTCCTGTGTCTATAAGTACTGCAGCAAGGGTGGAATAGACACAGATCGTACATCGAATCATCTATGGCATGTCGGGGTCGTAGGCCTCCACTGCATGGAGCTGGGCCTGTCCCTGCCCGCCAGCTCCCTGTGGTCGAGGTGGCCCTCCTGGTGGTGGTGGGGGTAGAGCCTGGAAGCGTCGCCCACCACCTGCTGCTCGGCCAGCTCCTCTGCCTCGTCCGCCTCCTCCCTGCGGACCGCCACGGTCGACCCTCTGCCTCTGCCTGGGTGGCTCCTCCACCGTCTGCTGCTCCTCTGGTCGGCGAGTCGGGCAATCACGAGCCATGTGACCCTGCCCGCCGCAAGAGTAGCACAACCTGCCTCTCGGAAGGCTGGCACTCCGCCGTGTGCCTCGTACTGCTGAGCCGGTGTTCTGAGGCCGTCTGCGTGGGGGTCTGGTCTGCCTGGACCCGTGAGTCATCCGTCGGCTACCTGCTGCCGAAGACTCAGCTACCTGCCGCCCTGCGCTAGGTCTCGCCGCTGAAGAAGGCTCTGCCAGGAAGCTCTCGATCAGGAGGGCTCGCTCCAGCACTCCCGCCTGGGTCGGAATGCTGAGGGAGATCAGCGACGCCCGAATCTCCTGTCGCAAGCCCTGCTCGAAGGTCCGGGCCCGGAAGAAGGGGTCCCGTACCATGTCGGTCGAGTAGCGAGATAGGTCCGTGAACCTCGCCGCGTACTGAGCGACCGTCATGCTGCCCTGGCGCAGCTGGAGAAGCTCCTGGATGCACACCGCTCGGAGGGTGGCCGGGACGAACTCGGAGCGGAAGAGGCTCTCGAAGTCCGTCCAGAGCAGGGATGCCTCATCGTGAACCTGGAGCATCAGGCTCCACCATCGTCCTGTCGCCGCCTGCAGGAGGCTCGCTGCGAGACTCACCATAAGATCCGCCGGTGTCCTCACTAGCCGAAAGATCCGCACCACCGCCTCTAGCCAAACCTCGGCGGCCTGGGGGTCCGCCTCACCGCGAAACCTGGGCGGTCGCTGGCTCTGAAACTCATGCAGTGCCCTGAGGCGACGTGCATCGTCAGCGTCTGGTACTGGTAGCATCGGTGGCTCGGCGGGTAAAGCTACCGCCGGTGCCACAGCTGGCAAAGGGCCCTGCACCGAGGCCTCGTCGCTCGGTGGGCTGCCGTCGCGCCCTACACTCGGAACCCTAGCTGGCAGTCGTCGCGGGGCCATCCTGAAAAGGAGAACAAGAGCACCACAGTCAGAACAGTATACCTGGTGAGCTGGCACAAGTAATCACAAGGAAAACTTGAGACTTTCATAAAGCAGATCAGTATACCCGGTGAGCTGACACAAGTAATCACAAAGAAAAACTTGAAACACACACGCAATCAATGTTTTCATGCATTAAGTCGGAAATTAGGAGTCAGGGTCCTGGTGTACGGATACGTCGGCCGCCGCACCAACACTGGGCTCCCTGAACTGATAACCACACTCAATACACTAAACACTATTGCTTCACATAGAAAGAAAGGACGATCAGAGTCCGCGGTAGAACCGACCACCTCTGATACCAATTTGTCACGACCCATCCTCGGGGCCCGTGCCGTGACTACCCCAAGCCCGCCTTCCATAGGCCAGGGGCTGGCGACTAGCACCAAGGCGTAAAATCCCAGTAAACAGGGAAGGCATTGCCTTTATAAGTAACAACCACACAGAGTCAGCAAGCGGAAAGTAAAGTGCAGAAAGGTAAAGGGGCCGGAAATACAAGCCCAACTATAAAGTACAACAACTGAAGAAAAGTCGGCGGCCTCGTGTCGTCCACTGGCAATCCCACCTGAAGGGTGGGTACAGATAGCCTCCAGGCTCCTCGGGTCCCACGTCCGCTCCGAGTACGTTCCGCCCAGTGGTCCACCTCCAGGTACCGTCCTGCTCCACGCCCCAACCGTGATCAGCGCTGTCCGTCGTCTGCAACCAACACAACAAGGTGCGGGCATAGCCCGTGCAGGGGTGAGTACAAGCTACTCAGTAAGGACCCCGAGACCCCCGAAGGTCTCCCGAAATCCACAAAGGATATAGCACAAAAGAAAGATGCAATCACGAAGTAACATCTGACTCGACTTAGGTATATGCCCATACATATACCTAAGTCCCCATTTCTAGCTCTGCTCACGAGCTCGAGAACAACTCAATCCACAAAGGAAAGCAAGACTCAAATCCACAAGGAGAGTAAACAGTAAATCCACAAAGGATAGTTCAACACAATCCACAAAGGAGAGTAACATAAGATTCAGCTCAACCAGGTATACT
This sequence comes from Viscum album, assembly GCA_963277665.1. Lineage (NCBI taxonomy): Eukaryota > Viridiplantae > Streptophyta > Magnoliopsida > Santalales > Viscaceae > Viscum > Viscum album. Next base: position 1,190,637,765 of record OY728121.1, on the reverse strand, counting down.
TTTTCAGATGACGTCAAGACGATCACTGATCCGTCTAAGTCGTCGGACCCACGAAGGATCGATAGGTACTATCCCCCGCAGAAGACCCACACAGGATCGGGCTCACACAGAACCTGTAGGCAGTGGCTCACACAGAACCGGTAGTAAGGACCCACGTAGGATCGGGCTCACACAGAACCTGTAGGCACTGATCCACATGGGATCGCTGAGTGCAGTAGTCGACGCAGTCCACTGAGGATCTCTGCACAGTCGTCGCCGCAGTCCACGAAGGATCTCTGCTCTGCCGTCGTCGCAGTCCACGAAGGATCTCTGCTCTGTCGTCGTCGCAGTCCACGAAGGATCTCTGCTCTGTCGTCGAAGTCACAGCCAGCGCTAGGGTTCCCGCACAAAGCGAGCTCGTTTAGGAGGGTCCGCTCCACGAGCCGAGAGGCTGATACATCAACTGACACGTAGTCCGAAGTTGATGTATCCAAAAGTTCCGTATCGACAACAGGATCTCAACGCGACAGACGGCGCGTCAAACGGACGCCCGGTCTGAGAGTTATTGGCATTTTCGTCCCAGGGGCCCGGTTGGTTTTTAGGGCAAAACCAACCCGACCGTACTCCGCCTGTATCCGATCCTCGGGCGGAGTATGCCAAAAGTTCCGTATCACTTAGAGGAAACTACCACAGCTGACGGTACGTCGTTCGGACGTCCGTAGCTCAAGTTATGAGCGTTTCCGCTCCGAGGGCCCAGTTGGTTTCGTGTACGAACCAACCCGGCCGAACCCAAAGTCTTCCGAAACCTTGAGTATAATATACCGAAACGACCGTCTCGATCCAAGGATCGCGTAGCCGCTGACGGTTCGTCAATCGGAGGTCCCAGGCCCAAGATATGGGCGAAAGACCGAAGAGGGCCCGAAACGGGGGTTCTGGGCCCGGGGCGACCCGGCCCGAACCCCCCCCCTGGGGTCGGCCGAACCGGGTCGGCCCGACCCGGCCCGGCCCGGCTAGGCCGGGTCCGGTCCGGCCTAGGCGCGGCCCGGCCGACCGGACCGGCCGGCTCGGCCGGCGCGGCTTGGCCAGCCGCGCGGGTGGAAGGCCGCGGGCGCAGCCCGCGGTCGAGGGAGCCGCGGCCCGCACGCGGGCCGCGCGGTTGGTCAGCGGACGCGGCGCATTGCCGCGTCCCGACCGGGTGGACCGGACCCGCGGACCGCGGGTCTGCTGGTTCGCCGCCGCCGCCTCCTTCCGCGGGCCGCCGGAGATGCTCCGGTGGCCCGATTTGCCTCCCGTCTGCGCCGATGCCCCTCCCGGATGCCGACCTTCACTGCGGAAACAACGGATCGCCCCTGCCGCGCGGTTTGTCGTCGTCCGCCATATCCGCACAACAAAAGAGATCGGCGAAGGGTTGCCGGGTCTTGTTCGTTAGACCCGCACCCTCCGCGTTAGCCATAATCAACGGGAGAAAACAAAAAGATGATCAACACATGATCCAACAATTTTATTTAAAGATAAAATTGTTCGTTTGAAACCGGCTTTTTAAATTTTCAAGAACGTTCACGAGAAAATTTAAAAGGGGTAACTTTTCCAAAATAAATCCCTACCTCGCAGCTGTTGTTGCCGAACGGGGGATCGTCGCGGGATTGCTCGTCGCGGAAGAAGGAGATCGTCGCGTCGTCGCGGTATCCGGCGTCGCGTCGCCAATCTCCGGATCAAGAACAAACTGATTTAATTAATTAAATCCGTTGTTATTGAAATTAAGAAGGGAGAATTTAGAGGTTTCGATTCTCACCTTTAACCGCCGATCGCAGGTTCGCCGCGGAAGAAGAGGCACCGAAGAAGAAGAAGAAGAAGGTCGCGGAAAAGCTGTTGACGTCGCGGATCGTGCGACGTCGGATTCCGGTTCCGGCGTTCTTCGCGTTCTTCGCGTTCTTCGCGTTCTTCGCGTTCTTCGCGGAGAGGGTGGAGGCTCAGAGGAATTGCACAACGATAGCAATCCTCCAAAATAGACAAGTTTGTCTATTTTATTATTTTGCCAACAAACATAAAACGCATAAGTAACGACCCAATTAATTCACGAAGAAACAGTCCATTTAATTCACGAAATAAACCGCCCAATTAAATGGTCTGTTAAGAATTAAAGAAAACGCGTCGGTTGACTTTTCAGTTACTTTGACGGGTTTTCGCGGGTGCGTTACTTAGCGAAAGAAACGGCGGGGCTCGTGCGGGTCCCACCGCACAAATATCCTACCAAGGGGTAGGATATTTCTGGATAGCATCCTATCCAGTTCAACTCAGTTCAAGCCGCCTTTAAGTGACTTTAAGTGGCTTCCAAGCAGTTTAAGTGAAATAAAATAAAGTTGTCGCACAAACTTTACTTTATTTCTGACTTAAAGCCGCAAAATTTAAAAACCACGTCTGAGCAAACGCAACTCCTGAAGAGGCGTTTCTAAGCAAATACCGGCGCTGCGATTTCATCGGTACCCTCAGAATTTGATTCCGGGCACCGGTTCAAAAGATAGAAAAACCCGCTCGTCCGTTCACTGAACGTACCCGAGCCAAACTTCGGAAATTGATTCCGGGCACACCGGGCCTCGGAATCAGGTGCCGTCTGAAGCTGCGCTCTTGTAAAATTCTAAAGAAAAATAAGAAAAAAAAAATTCCTTGAAATTTGCGGGTCTTTACATATATGGACCTAGACTCTAGTTGCATCGATATAGTGCCTTCATTTATTACATTATCACTGATATAGAACTCAAATCCCAGCAGATTGATCAATTTAATAGTTTTGAAAACTACATTAGATTCATGAACCATACATTGTAAATTAAATCATTAAAATTCAATAACATTCCTTCAAAATTCCATGTTCCCCTTCCTAATATACCTATATTACAACCACAAAATACCCTATCATATCTGTGGGGAATGAATAAATATGAAAGGGGAAAGCATAGAATCTCCCCATGGGAAATAAAAAAGTGTATGATATCATAAATAAACATAAATAAAAAATAAAGTTGAATAAATACAAACAAATTACATTAAAACATAATCCTGAGATTAATATAGGAGAAAAAATATCTAATCATTAAATGTCATATAAATAATCACATATGAATGAAACATAACCATGGATAATATTATAGTCTAATAATTGTATGGAATATCATTAAATAATTTTTTAATGTGGGAATTCATAATGACATACATCATAAAAAACAATAAGGCCTCATACGTGATGTATACATAAGTGGGCAGAGCCTCATCCAAAACCCAATCGAGTTTTTCTCAAGATACCTACCGATTCATTGAGGGGATGTAGAGTTCCCCACCTAACACTTTCAAATAACAATTCATTCCTCATTTTAAAGCTGTGAAGAGAATAAAAAATATATAAATATTGGAAATAGCATATTAAATGTAAAAAAATTTCCCAATCAATAAACGTAATCCAAACTATCTAGAGTGATATGAATAATCGTATCAAGATAGTATATCCACAGTCAAAATGATAAAAACTCATTAAAAAATGTATTTTAGATATTTTATAAGATATAAAACTAAATTATTAATAATATTCAATTTAATTTTTTTAAAATATTTAAGTATTTTAGCAAAATCACTGTAAATATCTTCAGATAAATACCCTTTTTATTTTGATTTCAATTATTTTAAAGTTCGACTAATTATAAAGGGAAAAAAATTATGAGCACACTATAAAAAGTAAAAATAGATATAAAGAGTCATAAAACAATCATATGATATTATTAAATCTATTTTATGATACAATTCTGTAGAACATGGTCAAGAAATAGTGTTTAATGGAAAATTTGATAAAATATAATTTATGAAAATTCATAATCAAATATTTATGTGAGAATTTGTCAAATGAATCGAATATTTATATATATTTTAAATGGACATTAAACTAGTGAAAAATATAACCTAATTTCTTCATAATTCATTTCATATTCAATTTTATTATAAATAATCATGGATGAAGAATTTTATCAAATAGAATATAAATTAGGTCAATATTTCCATTACCACTTCCCAAAAAGATGAACCATATACCCCATCAAAATACTGATCATTAAATGAATTAATAAATACATTGAAAAAGAATATTTTAATGATATGATACATCATATAGACATTTACATACACTTCACATAAGAAATAGAGGTGGAAAAGGAATATCTCAACTAAATAAAAGTGAGACGAGAAAACCCTTCCCTTATGTCTGAAATCACTCCACTCTTGTACATAATGTCTTAGAAAATAAAATTATATTATTTAGTTACATTATTTAGATCCTATTAATGATATTTTTTATTTATTATAATTTTATTTGGTTTATATATTTCCATTTTTATGAGTTACTTTTTTTTAATCTTGTCTTAATAAGTGTGGTCGTTTCTTGGACATCAATATCCATTTAATTGTGTATAATTTTTGATGCTCTTGTGAAATAGGAATAATACTCCACAAACGGAATGATATAGTATTAAATTGGTTCTATTATTTTAAATGTACATGTCTATCATTTTATTTTTTCTACATGATTATTTTTCATTTGATAAAACGTTAATGAAAAAATGTTTGCTTTTTTAGCGTTTTTAAGACCATCATGAATTAGTATCGATTTATTTGATAATATGGTTATAACTAGTAATATAAAATTATATATTTATTAATATAAATATTTTAATATTTTTTAAACATAAAAATAGTTTTATGACTAGCCTTGATGGTAGAAATAAAAAATGAAAACTTTTCAGACATGTAAGCAGTGAATCAAAACCCCACGCACAACATTATCATTTTTTTAGAAAAAAAGAATATGAAATGATATATTATAAAGGATATTACATAAATAAAATATATTTTTACTATATATATGATAATTATAATTTTAATTTAGTTATAGTTGGTGAGTTGTAGAATAGATAATAATAAAATTAAATGAAAATAGGGATGTGTTTTACCTATGGAGTGACAAATCAGTGAGAACCTCTTTAATCCTCGTGGAAATGGTATTTTGGAGTGACCAGAAAGACCATAACATGGGTAAGTGAATTGGGAGAGGAATTGGGAGGAATATAATCCTGATTCAAGCATTATATGTTTGAAGGGTAAGAGGCAGAGGGTGTAGTTTTTTTAGTGAGGGGAGTGGGGTGATCTATATTATTTTATTCAGTAGTTTATTCTTTTGATTATGAAAATCAATAGTTATTATTATTTTGACTGATTATTATATCTACTTCAACTGATTAATATATAATTTTCTATTTCATCATGTATTACTCAGCCATGAAAAAAAATTTAATCATTTACTTATAATATTAAATACCATAAATTATTGAGTTTCACTATTTTAAAAATATCAAATACATTATAAAAGTACAAATAATTCACCCTAAACAATTTTCAATTTGTATATTTCAATAATGAAATCAATTGGTCCAAAATAAATTTTTAAATATGACAAATTTATTTTTAAATTAAAACCACTAATTATTCAAAATATTTCGATTTAAAATTATAATTGATTTTATGAAACCTTGAAAAATAATATAAGATCAGAAAAAATTGTATTTTAATAATAAGATAGAAAAATATTAATTTATTTATATATTATTTTAATATAAATTCTCCTTTATATTTTTATATTAATTATAGAATTTCAAATAAACATTTATGTTTAAAAAATACCAACTCTTAATTAATATTTTTAAAACCTTTATTTACATATTCTATTACATAAATATATGATTTTTAATTTATGAGATACCCAAACTTTTATTTATAATTAAATAAGTGAGGCTATTTTTGTGATGGTGACATTACTATTCCAAATGGAAAAATTACGTTTCCTTATAATCACATTACTATTCAGAACAGTCATGTTGTTATTTAATAGAATATCATGGTTTTCAACAATGCCTTGAGTGAAACATAATCTATTAACAATGATAAATTTAAAATAGTAATACCATAAAATATTTTGGTGTTATAATCTTACAATGTTTTATAATGCACTATCCATGAGTTATAAAACAAGAACATTGAATTGATTATAGTGTGGCACATGTTAATGGTTACTCCCTACATTATCTAACCATGATAAAAGGATTATATTCTAGTATTTGTGAGTTATTTGATAATTTCCAACACATTCCCAGAAGTAATTAATCATTTTTTAGTAGTGAACCTCATAATAATTTTCAATGATATTTATACTTGACTTGATAAAATTTTATAAATCAAAGAATGATGAAAAAAGGAATCATGATCTTAATGGATTTATGTGGTAAATGTAATAATAGTAATAAATACAGATAATGTTCACAACATTTATTGACCCCTCATATCTTTGTTATATATATTCTAAACTCATCTAACGAAGTGGTATAAGTGGGAAGGATTACATATAATAGATTCTCGACATTACTGTGGTAATTATGTTATGAACATAGTTTCTTTCTCATTTTAACAATGATGTGTAGTTTGGTGTAGATATGATTTTCACTTAGTATAATTCAATATCTACTACGACCTTGATTAATGGGATAAATAAAAACAAAATATATTAGATTAGTAGAACCATCATATATAAAGAATATAATTTATTTTTATCCCAATTCCTTTCCATTAATGATGACATATTAGGCATTGAAAGTTATGATTTGATTGATTTAGTTTCCAAAAAAAAAGAATGAAAAAATTTCTATCATTAATGGATCAATAATACTATGTGATCATGAGGCTTATGAAAACACTTTTATAAAATCACCTCAAAATGATGATCTATAAACTGTTGGTTAGGATGATCAATCATGATATTCAAAGTATATATCAGTTAGTGGATTGAGATATATTCTACAATGTGTTAATAAATAATATTCACACTTGTCTCTAGATTCATTAAAGGTATTTCAGATGAAATAACTCATATAGAAAAAAAAATTAACATGGAGAATTTCATTGAAGGAAAAATTCAAGAATGTTTAATGTTATCACGATAGGTTGGGACCAATGATGTAAAAAAGATAGAAAATGAAATATGTTCCTTGAAATGGATCATCAATGTTGAAGAGAAATATACAGTCAATAATAATCTAGAATAAGTAATCAATTCACTTAAAAAAAAATTCCAAAATATCATAGAATACAAGGAATAAAATTTTAAAAAAAAATCAAGAATATTAGAGAACATAAATCATTATTTCGAAATTATGGTAAGATATATAATGATTAAGTTAAATTAATTAGGATATTTTGTGAACATAATGGAATTAAAATTGATTTTTATGAAGACACTATAAATATATAATGACTAAATTTCACAAATCAATTGTCCACCATTTTTATGACCTGTATTGAGACCTCAAAAAATAAAAAGAAACTTTATAATAATTCTATGTGTTAATATAGGGATTCTATAGTTTCAATACAATTAACAGTTGTTAAAAATATAATGACATCTTTATAATATTTTTCTCAAATAGTTGTTGAAAAAGAGGTGTCATTCATTACATCCTGTAAGGAAGATTATAAATATGTTTCCATGAATAATGTTTGATGGAAAATAAATTTTGATCAAGTATGTGTGATGAAATGTGATAATAAAACTACCACCATTATTAGTGTGGATATGAAAATTAATGTGATAGTTGGTTCCTCATAAACTACCATGTACTACAAAATTATATTTACTCAGGTATGCATTGTCTTTTGCTTTTGGTTACCCTTTCTCTTTTTGTTCCTGATTGGCTTCACTAGAATGGGAGTACCTTTTTGGGGAAAATTACATAATGGTTAAGGATGGATGTTTGCTTAAATAAATTCTTCTTGGGTATTAATGTCTCAAATCACATATATATTTCTCATATTCTGAGAGTAAAATATTGTTTTGGGCCTTTCGGAAGAATGTGTGTGGTTTGAAATATATTAGGAGGTTACACTCCATGTAATGGGACTACAAATCATTTATTGTTCACAAGGATTATTCTGTGAATATTGTACTTGGAATGAAATTATTACAGGATGTGAATTCGTTTCTTGTCTTATCATGGATAAATTCGATATTTTTATCTAAGGGAATGCATTTTAAATGTCATTTTGCTTCTTGGGATTACATGTCATGTAATCCTCCATCCCAATACTTTTATGATATCTTTAGGCATGGTTGAATTATCATTATACCCATATCCTCTACTCTCGCATCCCAGATCCCTCCCATGGTTATTTTGGATGATTTTATCATTCTCTACTACTTCTAGATAACACTTTCTACAATAAATCATCATGTTTGTTATAGTGTGCCTATTAATAAAAGAATTCATTATTTATTTCATAGTTTTTTTTTCATGAATGTGGTTTTGGATGTGGTTACGTTTTAGATTCATTATCTGACAGAGTTTTCATTTGATCTGAATAGGTTTTCGGACATGCCTTGTCATTAAAATTATAACCTTGTAGTTTCCAATCACTATTGTCAAAAGAATATAGATTTATATTATTTTAATGAATGTGTTTCTATAAAATTGGTAATTTAATCAAATCACATATCATCCATGATATATTCAAAATATATTTTCAATGAATTAAAGTGATTTCTTTTTTTTTGGGATTTCCTCAAATGATTAATATTTTAAAATTTTATTGGGTTAATAATGGATTTATCTTTAATCCATGATAGGATTATTATAAAAAATATGTTTTTAATGAATATGAAAGATTTTTTATGAATGATGAGAATTTCTTTTAAATGTATTTTGAAAATAATAGATCATTGGTAAGATTGGGTGTTTTCGAATACATGAATTGGTATCCATAGTTTTTTTGGTACCACTCATTATTGTTATACTTATATCAAAATACTATGGTTGGACTTAATATTAGTTGTATTATAAATTTTTTTTAATAATTTCTATCTCAATTTATGTACAGTTTGTATTTTACCATAGTATAGAGCCCAAATGTTATTTGGGTTTTTCATTTACAAATATATATCGCATGATGGTTTTTGTCATGGATAATTTGTAACATGTTTTATATGAGGTTATATCACTTGATCTTGTATTATATATATATATATATTTATTTATTTAAATTCTATCTTATATGATATGGGTGTGAATTTTTATTTTATAACATGTTCATTTATTAATTCAATTTTGAGAATATGAATGGATTTTATGAAAATAAATGGTAAATGATTAACAAATGGGTTTGGATTTATGAAAATTTTTTGTATAAATTTTTTATCTTTGAAGATATAACTATTTCGTTATTGATATTATAAATTCTATAGAATCTATGAAAGTATCCTTATTGGATTTGTTTACACCCTACATTATCTATAGGTGGTTTTAGATGCTATATTGTAGGATCTAGTTAAAGGTAAGGGAATCGTTATCATATCGGCATATCATTTAAACATATACTTTATATAAGGGTAGATCGTAGATGAATGTTATTTACATGGGGATGTGTAATACATTATGGTTTATACTAGTGTGTCTTGTATTGCATGGTTTTTTTGTATCACTTTTTCTACTTCTTTTTAAACTGGTTGAATGTATTTTTTTCATATTGAAAACATATTTATATAATATTTGTTTCACCTCACCATGTGACAGACATATCGAGTGTATGGATTGCTTGTCATGGGTTGGTTTAATAAAAATTAGTATCCTAGGGAAATCATATCATGATTTTTGATACCACTCCCTGAGTTTGGTTACGTGTCTTGGGTACATAAGAGTTATGACTTTCAGATTTCTGAAAGTATATACTAAAAATAGTCATTTCCAACTCACTTTTGTTACAAAACCATAGTTACCACTAGTGTTTATGGACATTTACATCATTCAAGAATTCAAATTTGAGGTCATTTGAATAATTTTTAGGATAATTTTATTTAAACCAAAAAATTTCTTTTTTGAGTAACGTCTTTCATTGTTAAAATTCATAATTATATTATTTTATTGTTTTTTAAAGTCATTTTTTTATATTTTTGATGTTGTCATAATATTTTGGATTTATATCATTATCTAATTGGTTATTTTATTGTGTTTATTTGATAATGGATCTAATAAGAGATCTTCCAAATCTCACAAAGGATGATATGTGATAGGTTTTTAGGTGAATCATATAGTGTAATGTTCCTTAGTCGAATACGCAATTCATACTATTCAGACTATGTGCCAAGTGGGTGTCAAGAACCCCAAACTTTTGGTGGATCATGACACTGAATTTACTAATCAGCATCCACACATCTTTTGTGTTAAAATGGGACACCATGAATTTACGAAGTATATTTAGAAAATTGAGAGGATCTTCAACCTCATGAAGACGCATAATGATTATAAGGAGAATTTTACACATACATGCATGAGGGTCCAGGAAGGAGATGTTTTTAATATATAATCAATGATATGTTACACAAGGTTGTTACATGGTATTCTTTCCTGAAAATCATTATTTAGACGTTTTACCTTGATATGTGTCCTTTAATGAATAATCTAGATTTTTTTACCTTGAATATGTGGGAGCATGTCATTCTATTGTATTCCACAAATTTAGTGGAGTTTGTTCATCCAAAACTAGAGGTTTTTACTAGTAATTACCTAAATTATCTATGTATTGATATGTTTTTGAGAAATGGAATCAGGAAAATGTTTATTTTCTTGTTCATTTCAACCATTGTGGAGGTCATTGAAAAAGAATCATTCAAAAAAGGAGGACATAGATGGAAAAACATGTTTGGGGAACCTTATGTTGGTGTAGTTATTAGCTAGGAGGTATCTTTTCTCTAGATAAGGATACCAAATGGTATAGAATTATCTTCAGGACTGATTTTAGGGGCTTTACCAAGGTATCCGTAGGTTTTCTTCAACATCTGTTTAAGGGGAGGCCATTATATGCCTACCTGTATGGTGGCACCATAGTTATGTCATCTATTTGGATTATCTGGCTATCTATTATGTTTTCTGTTAAAGGATATCGTATGGTAGTAAAGTTGGATCCACATTCAGAAAATGATCTCTAGTTCGTGAATATTCAATCTTGGATGGTGGATCCTATCATAATGATAAGGCTGTTATTCATGTGGCTAGGAAATTTATGGGAGGTGATTATACTATAAATCATTATACAATATAGTATGCACTAAAGGAATCTAATGTAGGGTCATCAAATGTTAGATGTATGGTGTTTATTTCATCTTCAATGATGTTATATTTTACAGATAAAACTACTTCTCATTATTTTACATTTTAAAATCTATTTTGTGGTGTTGGGGATGTGTTCACATATTATTAAATTCTTGTTGTCCCTTTCCATGCCTTTTGGAATGAAATTTAAACAATGATTAATGCGTCCCCCTTGTCGAGTGATGATAGAAAACATTGACATAGACCTGGACTTAATTCATCGTCAATTATGACATCTTAGAAGATATTATCAACATGGATTTTATGATAAGTATTTAGGGCCAAATATACTTTTTTAACCATCGGATATGGTTTTTATCTATATATGGGATCACTCATGTATCTTTGGGAGAGTGGGGCTCTTGATCATAAAGGGTTTGGTAAGATGTCTCCAATGTGGGGTTAATATCATGAATGTTTTTAGAGATATTTCATGATGTAATTGAAACTTTGTTGGGTATTTAACTACCTATGGTAGTGTGTGCTAAGCCTATGGTTTTTTTAGATGATTTTTATGGTTTTCAACCCCATATAGTGGTATACATTACCATTTACCTCATCTATTGCTAAATTCCTATATATATGACATCTTATTGAATAAAACCTACTATGTTCGTGGAATCTAAGGTAAAACATGATCACCTTTACTGTAAGGGATTTATTCATCCAGGAGTTATGTTTTTTGATTCTCCATTACTCATTACAATGAAGTAATATGGGAGACAAGGACATTCTATTGACAATCAAAAGTTAAACTGGGTGAAAATTGAGAATAAATATCCATTTACTATTAATGATTACATATTTGATTAGTTTAGAGGTGATAATTGGTTTCAAAAGTTAAATGTGAGGTTAGGTATTAGATGTTGTGTGTTCGAGATGAGGATATAGCAAATATTGTGTTCTTGAGCTGGAATGAGAATTTTCATTTTTTAGTTATGTCATCCAATCTAACTACTTCCCTATTTGTGTTTATAGTGTTAATGAGTTGGATCATTCGTAGGTTCTTAGACTATTTTGTTAGAGTTCATAGATGATAATTTGGTTTAATCCATGTTATATCATGATCACCTAGACCATTTGGATATCATTGTTTGAGTTAAAAGTATTTTCTATATGATAATGTTTCTAAGTTGTAGTTTGGGATTAAATAATTAATGTTCATGTGTCATGTTATTTCTATGTTATTTTCTAAGATGAGTATGAAAAGGTATTGGATGTTATGCCTGAGGAGAACCCCAGATAAGTGTTTGAGATCCAAGGCCTCTTGGGGTAAGCTGTTTATTACACGATGCCTTCTCAAGACATCTTCAGGCCTGCATATCTGGTTATACCATTAACCTATTATTGTGTAATGTTTTAGTAGAGTGATAAGTGTTAGAGATCATTTCAGGAATAGAAGGTGAGAATGGATTCAACCAAGTCATGATTCTTCTAGAAGTATTTTAGTTTCAGATGTATACTATTATGATTTTGGTATGGGATTGGGATGTCTCTTAATGTAGGGGAAATATTTGGGGGGCTATATCCCAGACCAGTAATTTTCACGAGAGAATAACCAACCTATCCCTAATATAGATTTGGTATAAGTAATGCATGAATTGTTAATGTGGTGTCACTCTCTCTTTAAGGAGGGGTTAATGTTATATTTTGATCATAATACCAAGTAATATATTTTCACTACGAGGGATATGAACATGTCAAATAGACCATGGGTAGTGTAACTTCACACAATTGATTTTCATATCTCATTTATTCCTAAAAAGAGGAATGTGTTTGCCTATTTGTTGATCATGAAATTAACAACATAAGCATTGAAGGAATGAGTTTATGAGTGGTCTCTGAAGAGTTTTTTACTCATCTTTGATTTGAAATGTAAGTTGTTTGAGGGAACAATTTCATGGAATAGATAAAATAACACTCATTTATCGGTGATTGAATTACCAAAAAGGTGAGAGACACTATGTACCAATTCATTGGTATTGATTTCTATGTCTAGGATACATCAGTTGAGTGTCTGAAGACTCTTAGTAGAGATTTAAGCATTCATAACAGGTTGGTTGTTCAATTTCCTTAAGGAATGAGCTGATATATAGTGGAAACCAATCTTCTTAGACTATTAATCATGGGGATACCATGATGTATCATGACATGAGACATCAGTATTTGTGGATAGGGATGATATAGTCAATTTTGGAATTTTTGTATTGGGGTCATACTTTTCAGAGGATTAATGTGGAACACTAGAGACATACCATTTTTTTGCATCCCTAATCCATTCCATATTATAAGTGTGGTGATATTTCAATCAACTTTTTCATTGTTTTACTATGGAATCCTAATGGGAATGATTTGATTTTGGTTATCATTGATGAACTCAAAAAATCATCACATTTAATCTCTATCAAAGAGACAACAAATTCGAGATAGCATAGAGACATGTATTTTTTAGATAATTTCAGACTTCATGGGGTACCCTGTATATTTATATTTGATAGGGTCATGAGATTAAAAACGAGGTTTTCAAATGATTGGTGTGGATGATGGGTTAGATTTTGAAATTGTGGAAAACATATCATCTACATATGGATGGATGAGAATGGGATGAAATCAAATTTCTGGAGGATATTATTCAAGAATGAGTTCATGAATTTGCTGGTATTAGGAAAATCATTTTCCAGTTGTTGAGTTTACATCTATCATTATTTATCCATCCTTGATCAATGTAGATCGCCATAGGGAATTTTTTGGGTGGTAATATAGATATCCATTATGATGGGCATAGATGGTTGATCAGTCATTAGAGGGGCTGAGTATTGTTCAAGCGATGAAAAAGATAGAGCTGTTGATCTAGAAGAGATTGACAATGAAGCAGAGTCTTCATAAATCTAATGAAGATATTCTTTGGCAGCTAGTAGTGATTGAAGGTGGTGATATGGTCTTTCTTATAGTTTCATATCACTTGGGAAATCCTCATTTCTTTATTAAGGGTATGTTGTCCTTAAGGTCTTTGGGGCCCTTTTGATTTATTTTATGACTAGGTAAGGTGGCCTATCAGTTGGAATTACAATTTTTGTTTGACGTTTATCCCCAACACATTTCTGGTTTCCCAGTTGATGTGATATATACCTGATCATTCAAATGTTATAAGATGAGAGGATGTTGATAGTGAACCAGACACCACAGTTTTTTATAAACAATTTTTGACTATGGAGTGGCATGATATAGTACAATGTTGAAAAATAATTCCTCTAGTATGGGTACTATGGTAGTGTAGATGACAGAGAAATGAGACATGGTAGTGGGAATCAATAATGAAGTAATGATGGACTTCTCTATTTACAAATCATGGATCATTAGAACTTTTTGAGGGTATATATATCGTATGGTGGCGATATTGAAAACCCCCATTTTCATCCTTCAGGAATTCCATGTTTTTATTATTTTGGTTTCTATTTCTATTATGGTTCATAGCAGGCTTCTCGATAGTTGAGATAATTTACAAGGTAAAATGCCCTAATGTGTGTCGATAATTGTTTTTTCAAATGAATGGTGTTTTGATATAAATTTCTCATGGTCCTTAGAGGGTTTTCACTAATATTAGATAATTTTGAAAGTGTTTTTGGGCCATTATGATGAATATTGGTAGCTTGCAAACTAGGGGGAGATTAGAAACCATGTAACGGGATTATAAGTCATTTATTGGTGGTTGATATTATATGATGATTCTAATGTTAGTCATGAATCATTCACACTATGATTTATGTCTACATAGTGTAATCATTGAGGTTAGTATTTCTACTAGTGGCGATGTGTATTTTTCCTCATATTAAAACATGGGTTCACAATACATGTAAAGGGATTATATTCCATTAAATCCTTGATCCTTTTACTTCTATATGTGTTTTATACCTTATTCATTTTTCTATATACCTATAACATTACTTCTAATGTCCAAAACATCTCTTTAACCAATTGTGTGTTATTTTCAATATATCTTCTGCTTGTAGAACTCTCTTTTGATTACTGATCATCTTTAATGTTGTGGTGTGCCTCTCTAAGTGACAATTCGTTCTTTATTTCATTACTATTGGTCACATCAATGGCATTGTATATGTTCATGTATCATATTCTTGATCAGATAGTGTTTTTTATCAATTCATTGTATTTTCCATATGTGCCTTGTCTTTTCAAGGATGATCTCTTGGTTTCTAATTGCCATTTTCAAAGTCAGCTCATTTTATACTGTTTTGTGGTAGTTGCTTCTATACAATGTGATAATTTGATGAATTTCTTATCTTTCTATATAAATACCTTTTTTATTTAATTTAATTAATATATCGATTAATGAGATTTATTGGAAATATAATTCCTTTTAAGAGACTTTTCAATTAAAAATAGATTTTTTATTCAAAAATGGGTTCTCAAAAATAAAAGTAGTTGGCATTGAAATTTATTTATTTTTAAATAGAGAGAATATTCATATGGTTTATTTTAATAATATGGTCACTTTTTGAAACTTTTGTGTGATGGGAAATATACATAGGCCACCATAGTGTGTGCGGCACCACTGTTGGTTTTTTTGTTGATATCGACAGACTATGGATGAATATGATATTAGTTGGATAAAACATTTTTCCAGGTTTAGATCTATTCTTTCTAGTATTTATAATCCCATTGTCTAGAGGAAAAATTATTCTGTCATTTTTATTTTATATATAATTATAACATTATGGTTTTTTAAATGTATAATTTATCACATGATTTAAATACAGTTTTATTATATGGGATAGTGTGATGGTATTTCAGGGATATGAGTATAATTTATAACTTATAATTTATGGATATGATTTCCTATTTTATCAATTCTACTTTTCATATTTCTAGTTAGAGAAGATAAATGGATTTTAAGAAGGTAATAGGATGAGTATTTATAATTGATTTTGGATTTATAAAAATTCATCGTAAAACATTTTTGTTTTAATAGATAGTTCTATTTCATTCTTGATATTAGAACATGTATAGTCTTTACGGTAGTATCCTAATAGAATTTTTTTTCCCAAACCCTAAATATATCATTGGGTGGTTGTAGATATTTTATTATAGGAATCAATTTAAGGGTATAGAGTCTTGTAGCATTTTCGATTCTCCATTCATATTTTCCATCATAAAATTGTATTTTGGTGGTGACTAATTTTCATATAGATAATTTTCATATATTCTGGTTTATAATATTGGGTCATAGATTGTATTTTTTGTATCACTTTTTCATACACATTGTACTCTATTTGTATGTGTTTTTTGGTTATATTCAATACATGATTATGTTATATCTATTTCACCTCATCATGTGAAGGCCATCTCAAGTGTACGGTTGGGTAAACCCCAGATACAAATTGAGAAGACAAATAATTTTTGATGAATACCCAAAAAAATGTCATATATTTGAAATAATAAGATAAATTTTAGTGGTTAAATGATGGTTCTGAAATAGATTTAGGTGTTGTGCATTGGATTGGTGATACATTTTGCAAAATTCAGAAGCACAAAGGAATCCCACCTCATGGGGTCGAAAGTAAGAGATGAATAAGAAACATCCACTGTCTCTGAAAATTCAACATACCTAAAATAAATTTTTAATTCATGAAAATGACTATGATTTATGTAATGTATGTCTACAAGTGGTTGTTACATCCTCACCTCGACATGTAACTAGATCAAATAAGAAACGATGTCCGCAAATTATAGATGATAAAGAAGATGAAAACATTGGATGTTTGAGGAATAATTTTTTTTTTCAAAAAAATTCACCCATTAAGATATAATATAATAAAATTTACAATACCTTGATTTAAAAATCCGATAATTTAAAGTCATTTGTTTATTTAAACAAACAAATAATAAGGATTATACTTTGAATAAAACATGAGGAAAATCAATGCATTCTACCAATGCTTGTAAAAATATTTGTGTTTTATGGCAAGAAGAATTGGACAAGATGAGGAAAATAAAGGAACCACTAGCAATGGCCAGTGAAAAGGGAAAAAATATTACACATAAATAAGTATATTTTATATGTGAAATGTATAGAATGGTTTTATATACTCAAGAAACACACAACCTCAATAGGCATTGAAGATGAATTGTGGTACTATGAAGAGTGGGGGAAAATGTTACAACATGGTTGGGAAAACCAATTAAATATTGTTGTTCACAATAATAGTAGAAGGAGAATCTTCTATATTCTCCTAATCTTTGTGAAAAATAATTTGGATTATAAAACTTATAATTAAATATTATGCATGTTCTTAGGGGGAGATCCTATGAATAAATGATTGATTTAAATTCATTAATGAAAAACTGAAAAATTCATCATCGATTAATGATTCATCAATTGGTATTCCAATAAAATATAAATGGGATCATTTAAATGAATATATAGATAGTCTTATCATATTATTTCATATAATTATAATGATGTTACCATACAAGTATGATCATATATTTCAATTACTGAAGAACATGAATTGAAGAAGATAATAATTATTATTGTTGCAGAAGTTATTAAGTCTGTGAAATCACACATTTAATATCCATTTTCAATATTATTGAATTGTGTCATATTAATATACATTATTGAAGAGAATATCCATGATTATGAGGTTGAGAATTGTTTCACAAACTAGTTTACTCAATTTAAAAATATGATCTTACATTAATAGAAATTGTTTTAATTGGTATAAAATTTTATTATTCATAAAATTATAGATGATCATTTCATTTGAAAATGTATTTTTTCATAATCTATCATCATTTTTCAGAAAAATAAAAAATGAAATAGAAAGGTGGAGTAATTTAATTAATTGAGGAAATAATAATTATATGACCACATTGGTATATACTAAACACTGATAGGTGGTATATAAATAATGGAATAATTTGTAAATTTTATGTCTTTATACCATTACTTATTAGAAATATTAGGTTCCCAATTCCCTTATTTTCATTACTTGTCAAATGGTAGTATATGAACGAATCAATTGAAGGAACAAATTTTTTTCAACAAGGTTCACTACATATTTAGATTATCTAATATTTAAAATGGTCAAAAAATAATCAAACCACAAAAGCATTAGAGGAAATCATTCAATTTTTGTTACATTATTTATGGAATAACAATTAACATACATTGCACTTCTGTCGAATGACAACTCCATCTTTAAAACTCTTTTTGGGTTTTTATATATCTTCTAATGATATTATTTACCTATTTTGATTCATTATAACACAATGACATCCATCAACCTATAGATATATTCTTATGGATCTCACAATTCTATTTTTTTCATCCACAATCTTCTTCACTTGTTAGATTCAAAACACCGATAAAGTAACACTTCCCCTTATTCATTGAATCAATATAAATGATTCTTTTTCTTATTCCTATATTTCCTATAAAAATATATAGTTCTAGATCACCTTATAATTCATTCTAGTATTAGAAAAGACCTTCTTGATTTTATTAAAAATTATTGATCAGCTTTTCATCATCAAAAGTTTTTCATTTTTAGTCATAATGATATTAATTTATAGTGAAATCAAATATCAAAATATTTATTCAATATATATTATCATGAGTAGTTATTTCCTTGATTATATTATTTTATTTGTGGTTCATAAAATATTTATATATTTGAATTTTGTCACACTATCAAAATTAATCCATGAAAGAATTATCTTTAAAAAACACAATACACTGAAATAATGGTATGGAATTCTTCTAATATTTTGATTTTTTTACTCATGTTCACAACACAATATTCAAAAATATAATATCAGATATTCATTTCTCACTATAGTGAACCATATTAACTACTAATGTGAAATATTCTTTTGACTGTGCACATTTTTTACTTATCAATTTATCCATACACATTTGTAGAGGCCTTGTAAAAAACATATTAAGTCTCAAAACATATGTATGATACATCATAATTTATGAATGTACATCATATGGTTTTTCCTTCTTGTTATGTAATGTGTTTTCAATTTTGAAATTTTCACATATGATTATGCATTCATATATGGATGGAACACATGAACTCCCTTCCTCCTCTTATAGTAATCTGATTATTTAAAATATTTTTAGGATTCTTACATTTACATTACAATCTATATACTTTCATGCTCTTCTTTCATGGACATGACTCCCACAGAACCTCTTCTAATTATACTCTATATAACCAACAATAAATTTTTCATTAAAATTTATGTATTCAACTGATTAATGTGAATCCTTCATTAAAGTTATAGAAAAACCTCATGAGATAGTTCCTCCATCGTGTATTGAAATATTCATAGAACAAGTTCTTCATAAGAGCTCTTCGAGTGTGTTTCACCCAGTTTGTTGTCCAACGGTTGTTCCTATCTCAAAATGTAGTGGATAATTATTCATGGAATTATATATGATCATGGAACACCCCGTATCATTGTAGCTAAATGACTCACAAATATTATTACTTTCATGTAATATGACTAATTCATAGATGCTCTGTTTTATGATATTTCATAAGAAAATGAGAATGACAGAACCATCTTCAGCCTTGAATGATTCTCAATTTATAGGAAAGAATACTCTACAACTCAATTCCAAATCATAGATAAAAATATTAAATTTTATTTGACTTTAATCAATATTTTGAATACCAATGATCCGAGAATTATATGAAATGTGGGTTTTCAAAGATGAGGCCAACAATGGTAGCATATTTCCTAAGAGTGTATGAGTTCTTATTTTACAATAAATCACTCATGTGAATGTGATAATATCTCATGAACCATCATGTAAAAATTCATATTTTTGGATTCTGTTATATCACACTTTAACATTGTTTTTATCCATACTAGTATTTTGTTCTTTAAATAAGGTTCTGCCTGATATACGATGTTTTATGGAAGATTTTAGTAGTACATGCATATCCTCTTACATTAAGTATGATATATAGAGATGTAAAAAATAAAACATCCCTTCCCAGTTGGGCCCATTCTATTACTCCTCATCACACATCCAATAGTACTGGGGTTAATGACCAGAGCTGATAAGGAAAATAAGGAATGTGGGAGGACATAGCCTATGTTCATGTACCCATAAACACATCTCAAAGACCATAAAATAAAGAATATTTTTAAAAAATTAAATGAAATTATGAATTCATACTTATAATCCCAAAACAATAGTATAATATGTGGTTAAAGAAATATAACTGAGATAAATAAAATCCCACCTGAAAGAGTCTGAAAACAAGTCAAATGTATAAGTAATTTAATGAATACAATCAAGATATCACAGGAAAAAATAGTAGTCTATCTGGTCTCACTATGAAAACCATTTTCTGGGTCCCTTCAATACTCTATTAAAGGATCAATCATCTAATAAAGTCATGAAATTTTTAGGAAAATTTCATGAAAGGGTGAGTATCACAATACATGGTAGGACACCTCATCCCAAGAAAGTATGTAATAAAATAATAACAGTCTTACTAACACATTTATATGTATTCTACACAATTAAAAATAATATCCAAATAAACTCAATATTGAAACACAGCCTAAAGGAATTTTTACAACCTTATTCCAATACTAGGATGCCAGATCACAAGTTCCACCATGTATTCATCAATGTCAACACACCAAATGAGTCTTATAACACTCATGATTTCCATATTTGTTGTAGTTCTCATCATATATCACCATTATAAATATACATTAGGTGTTTGAAGATATATAATGCGATGATGTGAATCACTCCAAAGTCATTGGGGTATACCAATAACTTAATATAGATTAACCCGCTATGTTTTAGATTTGTTACCATGTTGTGTAGGTTTGAATGATAATAAAAAACTCACTTGGGGAAATAAAATTAGTCAGTCTCTCACTCAGCGCCACAAAAAAGGATTCCAACAACCATATCTAAGGGATAATTATCCTATTTGTAGGAGGAGATTTCATACTAACCCTCAGGGAATAGATATAAAGACCATAACAGAAACCAAAATTTCTAATATTTAATGGAAAAGGGATCCAAGAAAACTTTTATGTACTAAAAAACATTAATAGGGTTACACAACAAGTCCCTTCAGCAACACATATGTCCCATGCAATTGATATGTGTACCTGTCTATATAAATATACATGTTATAGTACAGGAAATAATGTTACCCATGTACTTCTCACTGTGTACTAGTAGAAATATTATCCCTTGTATTCCTGGTATATTAATGTCTGTATAAGAGTACACGGGATGTCTATGCTCATGTACCCCCTAACTATGATTTTGTACCCTATGATATACATTTCGAGACGTTAGTGATGGGTAACATGTTCTGTGACATTATCACATGACATTTTACCGTTATAATTATTCTATAACCCTAGAGGCTACTAAAATGGTCTAACACAGTGTGTATCTCTGTTGTACACTTCACGTTCATTGAAATTTTCATGAACTCCAAATATAGAATCAAACAACTTCTTACATGCCTACACCCATAGATCTATCCATTTCCCATTCCAAAACAAATGAGTATTGTTTTATGGGACAATCCATCATTGAAACATCAATAATTGGCCAACAAATCAATTCAGAAAATTCCTTTAATATTCGGTCGTAATTGAAAAATAAAGAAAAAAATAGGTATCTATACCATCTGATTCACTACCACTTCCATATTCCCAACACCAAGACATCGTACGGATTGATTATTTATGACACCGAATCAGTTCACAAAGAAACTATTGTTGAATGTTCAATTCATTAGAGGTTGTCAAACCGCATGCTAAGGAAACTGTCTACAATAAAATAGAATGGGGAAGAACATCACATAGAACATCTATGATGATAAAAAATTGGATGTTTTCTATGTCAACCCAGATTTATTTACAATAGTAATTTAATTTAAGATATATTCAAACAATTTCATATCAATTTCACAATTCACAAATAACAATATCACATTCCTTGATACGCACAGTCATAGTATCAATATGTTTCTATATGGACTCATATTCAGAATAGAAATAGAAGATAGGGAATGAATCTAAATCAAAACAACAACAAAACACAATATTTATTGATAATTTAAAAAAATCTACTTTTTTTTTGTTGGTGAGATGTTTGAATTTTGGTACACACTGATCACTGATCAACGTCTTTGTAGTTGTTCTTCTAAAAGAGATCTTCCAAAAAACAATCTAATAGTTTGAAAATTTTCAAGGTTCATCCAGCTAACCCTGAGGATTTTGAATCACTGTATACATATAGATCAATTCAAGTTACTACATAAGTTGATAAACAAAAAATATCATTTAATAATTTTATTTTTCATTCCCATGATAAATGTTTCACAAATTCCCCATGCCTAAATGGTTATGTCATTCTAAATGTAAAAAAATTCTCTTAACTCAATTGTACCATCTTATTTATGACATGATCCCCCATTTTGAAATTCGTCCACTTTTTTAGTTAAAATGTGTGCGCCTTCAATTTAATATATTTAATACATTTATAAAAATGAAAAAATTTGCCCTATGAATCATGTTCTTTCTTCGCACCCGGTCTCGAAAATAATCCATACAATTTCAATAATTACCACACAAAAAATATAATCCATAAAATTACCTCCACCATGGGGATTTACATCCTAAAAATCCAAAATAGGTTGACAATAAAAAATATGTGGTTATTCACAATTCATCTCATCCTCCATCTCTTAGGTTATCTCATAGAAAGTCTTCTGCTTCCATTGGACATGAATTAATGGAATCTCTCACCCTTGAAGTGTCATGTCCTAGTGGTCCACGATCAATACAAGGTACATAGAAAAGGAAACTCCATAATTGTTGTCCAGATCACCCCAGTTGATAACGTGTGATGGTTTATGCATTTTACTACTCTTCCACGAGACATAGAATATGTCACATACCATATCTAACTATATTTCAAGAGATAAGAGGTATACAACCTCACCAATGATATTTTGTATCTGGATAGTGAGAATGAATCTTGGAGGTAATTTACCACCCTAGAAAAATCACTATAATACAATATGATTTGATACTCATAAGAAAAAATCTAATCCCACATCGAACGTCAAAGGACTTTGTTTTATGATTTCTACCTTATTGGTAGTAGCTCACACAAACACTATACCCACAAGTGGTAACACTCCTGGGTCAGTCCTAGAGTGTGGTGACTGAGTGGGTTGTCATAAAAATCCTTGAATGGTTCCAATAAAAGGGTATGATGGTAGATGTAGTTTTATATAAATTACAGCAATGGTATATTATCCTCTATTATAAGGAAAAAATCCTATATGCAAGTATGTCCTCCACTAGAGGAAGGTTATACTCAATCTTGCCAATATTCTGGGTGAGAATCACATTTCTCATGTGTAAATGAGTCCCAAATTCCTCTTGAAATACCCTCTACAAATAAAATACGAAGCATGAATCATGGTTAGAAATTATCCTCAATTTAAATCCATGTGTTCATAGTATCTCTTTCACATAGATGTGTCCAAATGTATCTAACAATCTATACTCTCATGTGTGTATGATGTGTCCCAACATGGTTGTTTTTTAAACATTCACCTAGATGGAATTGTGTCCCCTCTAAAAACATGACCTTCTACTAAGAGTATCTACAACCCCATTCTCATTCCTATGTGTTTAGAAAATATGGAATATAGAGATACAAGAGTATCTATATCAATCAAATATGTATCATGTTTCTATATTTCTAATGGAATATATAATTGAGAAGTTTATGACCAAAATATATGATAAACCACCCAACCATCTGGTAGTGTCCCCCCATATTTACTATAAAGACTACCACTATTATCTAAAGATTGTCGGCCATATTGTGCTTCTTATGTGGACTCAATAGATGTTAACCATTGGAAATAACCACCTTCCTCTATATCAGAACACAACCAAGTCTAGTCAGAGATGCATCCAAAAACACTATGTACTCGACAAACACCTCTATAATCAAAAGATGGGAGTTATCAATAATATCTTACTCAACTCCAGATAATAATTTTGTATATTCTCTATCCACATGAATGGATTCCCCTTTTGGTTCAATGATTTCATGGGTTTTTATATCATGGAGAAGTTAGGTTTGAATATCTGGTAATATACTTCCAACCAATGGATGATCCACACCATCGTCATTCTCTTTTGTGGATCCCAATTTATAAATTCCTAAAACATTGCTATGTCAAATACCACTCTATATATTGAGATATTTTTTCCCATTAAGTTGAAATCAAATATATAGAAATCACAATTTGAGATATTTTCCTAAATATGGTTCTTTTATAATACATCCAAAACCATCCTTAAGTGTTTCATGTTCTTCTCCTTCGACAATGAGTACCCTAGGATATCATTGATGAATACCACCATGTTACAATCAAGGAAAGGATAAAAATATCATATTCATGAGTCATGTGATCACTTTTGGGGAATTATTCATGCCAAATGGAATCAATAGGTATAAATAATGATTTTAATAATAACAGAATGTCATCGTTGGTATATCCAAATCCCATACTCGAAAAAAATCCTTATCTTGATCTGAGTTCAACCAAGGAAAACCATCAGGACACTCTCAACGGATCATAGAATTCATCAATACTGGTTATTGGATACTTTTTCTTAATGTAATCCATATTAAAACAACAAAAATCTATAAATATCTTCATGCTCCCATATTCATTCTAGGTGAACAAAAATAGTGATGACTAAGGTGATAAATATCGAATAATAAAATCCTTCATCTATATTTATTCAAATTACACCATCATCTCATAATGTTATTCCAAATACATATGTTTTGATGGTGAAAATAGTTTTATTTTCCCATGGTGTAAATCAATTCCAAAGTATATCTCTTGGTGTTGGGGTTTGACTGGTACATCCTCTAAGAATAAATCATCATACTCCTCATCCACTACTGGGAAATGGGAACTCATTACATCCCTTGCTCCAAGTGTAATTCTAGACAACTACTGGATAATCTATTATAACCTCCTATTAATGATTAAATCCTACATTTAATGGGTTTCAATTCACCCACAACGAAAATCGTACTCCCATCGTTGTCAAAAAAACACCATATCATCATCCTAAAATAGTAACTATTGCCATGTAATGTAGATAACCAATCCATACATGAGATGATATCATATAGAATCATCACTACTAAAAAGAGATAATAATAGGAACTCACACCTCCATGATTTAGGTAACACTATTAGCAAAATTATTTCATCATTCAGTCATATCTATTATGAGTCTCCTAGAATAAGAGTTGAGCCAAGGGCTCAACCAGAATATATAAGTATTGATCTATATAGGTGGAGATAATGGAATGAATTCCACATTTTGCTACCTCTAATACAACAACTTTAGAAATAACACAGATCAAAAATCATATAATTCCCAGAATCTCTAGGTGTTAAGTCATGACTACCTGAAATATCTTCATCCCCTTTATACTAGATCTTGAAGTATGGTTTGGACCACATGGGGTGTTAGTATTAACAAGTCAAAGAGTATACCACATCTAGCATCTCAACCAAATCCTCTTCAATGCTTTCTTAACAGAAACCATGACTACTCCAAATGATTCATATGCCATGGAGGCCCATCCATAGAGTCTCCCTCAACCATATGGATGACCGGAAAATCTCGAGCGTGGTGACCCTTATCGTTGAATGACTATAACTATCATTCTCTGGGCTGACTGGATCTATCTTTTGAGCCCATTTCAAAATAACATATTTTAATGGAACTCCTCGAAAGACAACTCTCACATCCATATATCTAGTGAAGATGTCATATAACTGCTGTCAAGGTCTCTTCTCTTGTGGGGCCACAGCTTGCAACCATTGTTTTCTACTCATCCAAGAAACACTCAATGAAAAATGAATCCTCAAGAACCCTAGAATAGGATTTAATTTATATATGACTAACATTGTCTCATATTTTTCAATGATGTCCTCACTCAAATGTCTAATCCTGAAAAAAATGATCTATATCCATAACCATTGAGATACTAGAATGGTTGGTGATCCTTGATGGATACTCAGATACAACCATGCTACCCAACTAGAACTATAGACTCTATTAGATACATAAAAAACACAGTTTAACTTTAGATAACACTTCTATTAAAAGGATCTAAAATTCTGAAAATTCTAGAGTCATGTCATCATATGACATAGTCAGTAAACACCACTATCACCCTACTGAACGATTAATATGCCTCACCTCTATGATTACTATCAAATATAATGGTGTGATAGTCAGACAAAAAACATTATACTACATCAATCCAGCCATCTGGTCACTATGAATAGGACACATCTTGGATCCTGAGCGGTGTTTATCATAATAACTCATGACGTATGATCAACCTATGTAGCTCATCAAATGGTATTTCAGGTTCCATATAATGCTCTATAGGTGGCGGTATAGCTTGTGCACTACCTTTATGTAACAGATATTGAAATTATCCCTATAAAAATACCATATCCCTGAGTGGGTCACTTTTGTGCACATCATGTTGAATTCTATAAGGTATACGTCATGGAGGCTACAAGAATGTAAATAATATTTAACATGGTTATTGATTATATAAGGAGATAAATATCTAGAAGGACATGGAAAAAACAATAAATTAATATATGATTCATGTACCATTGTTTCCCTATAAAAAATATTCTGATGTCATGATACAAAAATATGGTGATTAGAGTCTTGGTGTACGAATACATAGGACTACGCACCAACACATGAGTCTGGGGCCTAATGGTGTACTTCAAAACACATCATATTGTTTCCCCAAACCAATCTCATATACTATGGTACTATGTTAGATCCAACTACATTTAAACCAATATATCATGAACTATCCCAATGGAAACCATGCCATGAATCCACAATCCTACCTCTAATAGGTTAGGAGCTAGACACTAGAATTGAGTAGCTGTTTCACAAACATAAGAGGTCGTACCATATTCATATGTACCCAGAGACACATCATAGAGGCCATATAATTATGAAATCTAAAACAAAAGAAATAAAACAATATTTGATACATCTTTTCTAAAACCTATAGTTTGATATTAAGTATAGTAAAGCAAAAAAATCAAAATAAGTGGCCACCACAAATAGTCTATAGAAATCCTTCTTGAAAAGAAATTGGGGACTACATTCAAGATACCGAATGAACACACCTCTATCTATATGGTCTCACTGAGAACCACTTATTCATTGTCTCTCTATGACTCAATCAAAAGAGAAATTGTATATATAAGACAAGACATATGTGGTAAAATCCAATGTATGGGTGAGTATTAAAACAACGTATAGGAAACCATAAATGATAAAGAATATATGAAAAGAATAATAGGCATTTATAAAATGGTTTATCTATAAAAAACTTATAACAAGAATATCAATATATTCTCAATAAATAAACAAGGACTAAAGGTAAATTCAAATCTAATATATCATTTGAGCATCCCATCATGAATTTTCAACAAAAAACACTTCCAGGGGAAAACAATCAGTGAGTCTGATAACACTAATGGTATTCATCTAAGTGGTTATTCTCGTAAGCCCTCTCCATTTGAAGTATAAAATATAAGTAAAGAGTGATACAATACATAAAATAGGATCCCTAAAATTTCCATATAATATACTAAAAAATCAATATGTATTATACTTATATGGAAATTATTGACACCCATGAAGGGTTGCTCATAATGAAACTAAGAACTCCACATAGGGAAAGAATATTATCGATGATCACACTTTTGGACTCACAAAACGTTTAAAAAAATTATAACCAAGATGTCATGATGAAGGGATCACTATATTATGTACGTGAGGTTATTAGAATATAAATATTAGGGAATGGATATGTTGAATGCACCATAAAGAAACTTCTCTAATATACAGTGGAAAGGGGCTCTAATCCAACATTGAGGGAGAAACCCACATGAAGATGAGGTATACGTCATGTCCCATTGATGCTTACTCCTTCCAATGTAAATTGACAATGTACATTTTTGTGTCTATGTTACTATAAGAGTACACAACATGATTCATCTAGTGTACTTTTTCCTGGGTACCAGTGCATGGATGACTACATGTATGCCTAGCATGTCTGTGTCCTTATTGGTGTAAACGATATTCCCATGCCCATAAACACTCGGGATATGTCTTTATACCAAATTAGATACATGATAATCCATCTAGGAGGGTTCTCACTACATGAGGAATGTTCACACTCATTGTGATAATTATATTTCTTTTGAAACCTTTGAAAAATATGACAGGGACCAATATATTATGTATCCCAACATTACCCATAGTGTTATTCAGATATTTTTTGGACTCCATATCTGAAATCATGAATGTTATCGTATGCCTCTAAACCAAAATCCAACCATGGACATGATGGAACCAATTATTATCATTGTATATGACATACTGTAATTGAATAATTGAAAACGATCCAATTGTTTTTTTGGAAAATGTCATTCTTCAATGCCTGATGATGAACCAAAAAAATCAGTATCTACATAATCTGATTAGACACCGCTTCATTCATCACACCACTATAACATAGTTATCATACCTAATTTTTTTTATTGAATCATTTAAACATTAAAAATATTCATAATATTCAATTCCTTGGAGTTCATTCAACCACAAACCAAGGAAACATCCTTCGATGATCCATAATGTTAATGTGATTATCAAAAAATCTACAAGGAACAAACCTCGGTCAATGTTCATATAATAAATCATATGTTACCATTAGAATGATAATTGAATATATAATTAAACAATCACAATTAATTCCCCAATTCCATATTACAACTAAACAATCCTAAAATATGCATGATCTGTGGTTCAATCTTTAGGTTGATTGTTTTGTGCTCAATGTAGAAATTGAAACCTTGGAATAAATCCAAATCAGAACAAAATTATTCCTCAAGAATTAAAATTATATAACAAATAATGAGTCTATATTTTTTTATTACTGATATCATTAAATCTGACAACACAATGATCATCAATCTATGATCCAATTGATGATCTTCTGAGAGGGATCCCCCATTTCAATCTCCATTTGTTCTATAATGGCTCCAGGTTTTCGTAGATAACCATACAGATGTGGGATAAACATCTACAAATAGATTAATTTATTCATCTATGTCATCAAATAAATAAAATTATTTATTTTAATAATTTTATTTATTTTATGCTTCTAGTGACTTTCCCACAAACTCTCCACACCAACAATGGTTATATCATTCCTAAGGTATAACCTGTATTGTGAACTCAATGGTGCACTGGAATTTTTATATAGATTCCCCTATTTAGAATTTACAACACATTTATAAGGAAAACATCATGAAAATTCCATTTATTAAATATAATATATTTTAAACATTTATTCAGAGAACTCTTGGCCCTAAAATCACACATAATATCATCTCCTAGTCATGAAATAAATCAATATTATATGAAAACATAATACATTTAAAATTTATTTTAATCACAAAAAATAAACTTTTAAGTACAGTAGAGAAATCATCCAATATAGGATATGAATTGGGGAATATCTCTTTGGGTGGAGGTTGTTGACAATGGAAGATATTAAATTGAACAACTACGTTTAATCTGATTGGGCATCTCTCTTAATATGTGTATTTTTGAAATCAATGAATAGTTTGTGAATCAATTCCTATAAAACATAAAAGTATATATTTTATAGTAATCATTATGATTGAATCAATAATAATTGTTCTTCTGTGATGGAAATAGGTTTTGACATCTGCCAGACATCCACTTCACACCCACACAGGCCACCCCAACCCATTTTACGGTTCATAGGAAACCTCTCGAGAACGATCGGTGCCCACTCACACACATATTTTGCTCTATTGTATCTATCTAGGTGTCATGTCACAACCCATTAAAACCACCATCGCTGACAGAGGGTGGACCCTAACCACCTAAGATAGGGTTGTGGGTCTCCCACACATACCAAGGTGGTGGAATTTTTCTTTTATAAAGTCTAACAAAATGAATTTTAATTTTTTGACAAAAAATTCCATTTTATGTCAACCAAGCCACATAATTCCTTAACATCTAAAAAAACATCAAGATAAAGAAAATTTTCATGCACAACATTGTTCTATGATATTCAAAAATGTTTTATTAAAGAAGACTATTTTTCTATTTCTCATTAAATAAGACCCTCATGGAAAAAATAAATATTATATTACACCCTTTGATTTCATTGTAAATATTTTGTAATATATGTTAACATAATCTATAAAACATCCACTTATATTGAAATGAACACTTTTCATAGACATAAACAACACTTCATTCAAAAAATGGATGAGACTTCAACATATTCAAAGTTGTAGACAATGTTCATACTCCACACACAATGAGACCAAGTCCTTAAACATTATGAACAGTTCAAAAATTTTCATATATATAAATTGAATGTCTTCATAATAAACTTATTAATATAATAAGACTTTAGTATTATAATCACCATCCATTCATCTAATAAATATACATTTTTTTATCAAAATTGAATATCTAGAATAATTTAACTAAACATCATGAAAGATCAATCTAAATTCATCACCATATTGAAATCAATGAAATAAGATGTTATTTAAATAAACACAATTGAAAAACTATAATAACCATTTTAAAAAATACAACACAAAAACAATTTGGTATCTTAAAAAAATGTGGAACTATGGAATTTATTCACAGACACAAATCCTTCAATTTTTAAATTATTAATTTTATTATTTTATAAAATTTAATATATGTGTTTTTGGTTGATTTTTCTTACATAACATTTCATATATAAATTTATATCATATTCTAGAAATAAATGTCAACAATCCATTAAACATAATTATAAATGTTCTCATTGAATGATCTATCATGGTCTGTTTTAAAATGAAACCATTGTTGTCAAAATAAATTCCAAATATTTTCTCAAATATGCATGGCTCACATTGACATAACTTGAAATGATGGATGACACATTTCCAAATTAGAAGATGATACAGTATTCCAAATTTATTTTTATTTACTTTTAATAGGGATGATAGAAAGATAAATCAAGGTTTGAAATGTAAAAGGGATAGAAAGTAAAGGAGAATAGAATGAGTCACATATTAACATATTCATTTTTATTATATTTTGATGGTATTTATGATAAATATAAATATAGAATTGTAATATCCCTGTTTTTTTAGGAGTTTTTTTTCAATGGATTTTATATTGTTTTTTTGGTTGTCAACGATTTCATTTAGGTTGAGATTCAAAAATACATTTTTGGAAAGTGTACTGAAGTATCCATGATATCATAGTGAATGTTTCATGGTTAAATTGATGATGAAGAAATAGCTAATGTATTATTATAATAAAGAATTTGTTTTGGAATACATTGAAATTATATGTCTGACTATTGTTTCACAAATCATAATTTCAATAACATATTTCACTATTTGATTTTACATGACAAATTTATTATAACAAAGATATATATGTGAAGAAAAAGTAGTTGTTTTTTATGATAAATTTGTAATTCATATTTCAAAATCAACTGAAGTGGAAAAATATCATGATCATTAAAATTTTGATATTTCTTTAGGAATAATAATGGTTTCCATGCATGGTTTTTAAGGAATTATATATGAATTATAAATTCATGGTTATTTTTAATGGTTTGAAATTGATATCTTATATTAGAGATTTATTGAACTCATTTTTTTTGTGTTTCCCCAAAATTGCTCAAAAATTACCAGCCAAAAAAGGAACATCACATCATCCACACATGGGGAATATATGTTTCCAAAAAATAGAAACTATCCCATGGAGAATTCTTGGAAAATGTAGGAGTATTGGAGGATATGTATCACTGACAAGACCTAACACTATTGCTCTAATAGGGGTTGGGAACATTAGTTTCACCCCATATAAGTTAATCTATTATATCTGGTGGGGCTACCCGATGTTGTCTTGATGGTGAAGTGGGTTCAAGAGGTATAGCACAACACAAATGGGTTGATAATTGATGTTTCAAAGGTTTTTACAAGTTACTACTACCTCTCTAATAATTTTTGAATATTAGTGTATCAATATTATTTTATTCACAATATCCATATTATCACTATGAAAAGTCATCATCCTCCTAATGTATAACCTAATGAGCCTTAAATTTTTTTCATCAATTATATATATGAAAAAGAATCCATGGTCATGCTAAGCTTGAAACCATTTTATGATCAAGATATTATAAAAAATAAACCAATTTTTAGTGCATCAATTGTTTTTCTAGATTTCAATCAGTTTACTAATGAATTTGAACATTCAAGGATAATATACAGTCACAAAAGCAAGATAACACATGGATAAAAAGAACATCCAATATTTATTACACTCAGATAATATAATCAAAATTAGGATAAAAATGGTTCTCACATAAAATGAGAAACCATTAATTATGAAATAAAAAATATTATAATTTTCAAAACATTATTGATATTTACATTATAAATGAAACAAACTAATTCATTACAGATGGACATTGATGATTTGTTAGAGATTTAAGTGGATTAATGGTTGTGTGGACTCGCATATAACTAGAAAAACACCAGGATGAGATGATATTGTAATAAAAAACATTTTCTAATTAGGAATCTATATTTTGATAAATTACAAAATTACAAAATTTAACTTATCTGAAAAGAAGAAGATATAAAAGCCTCTTGTCTGGGTCAGAGGGTATATACATGATCATATTTTTGAACATTGGATTTATGAGAATAACCTTTCATAAATAAAGATGTTATGAAAATAGTTGATATAAAATTTACACAATCAAGTGTTTCATTAATATATTTATTTATCACACAGTTGAGTTTAATACAATCCCATCATTCTCATGAAGAAATGTACCATGATCCCTAATTAGTAATATACTAACTCACTATATTATAGAACAATGTGTTCCATTTATAAAATGATACACAATGGGGAAGGAACCACTATCAATGCATTCACACTATTACATACATTGTAATATTGAATTAAATATTGCATGAAATTTAAAATAATGTTGCGTCATATAAAAATTTACTCAAAAATTTATTTATTGATATACATAATTGTTATGTGATAAAATTATTTGATAAACTTGAATGAAATAATTTTTAGTAGTTCTACATGAAAAAAATCAATGAAATATGTTTCCATGAATGAAATACATTGAAAGCATGAAAATACATTGAATAAGAAGGAAGAGAGGCCACCATATGATAATGAATTCATGAATAGTGATAAATAATAGATTGATTATTCTATAAATAGTGCTAATTATGGGGTTTGTTATTGTCGTATTAATTATGTAAATGCATGCATGATGTTCCATTAAAGCCTACATTAATTGAAAATGTAACTTTTTTATGTTTTGTAGATTTTAAAATTATCTAACACTACAAAATTCATTTACACATTATGTGTTAGTGAAAAAAAGAATAAAACATCTAATCATATTAATCTTTGGAAATTATCATTTGGGTTGATGAATAAGTTACCCCTTCCAGTTTTAGTTTATGTGTGAAAAGTAAGAAAGAATAGTCTTCTGGTGTTAATGTATACATCATAGGGAACTATATGGACAGTGAAAACAATGTAGATATATCTTCCCAGAGCTATGCATCCATGATATCACCAATCACTTAAACACTCGTTTCCTATATTTCTAGTCCACAAATTTTTATTATTATTATGTCTATAATTTGATGAAAGATGAATTAATGCTTTTACATTATTACTATAATGAGGTACAATAATAGTTTCTTGTCAACATCAATGCATGCGACTTTGTGAAAATTTTATTAGTGGAAGAACAAAGCATCATTGTGATATCCATTATAAGTCTCAATATTTGGTAAACTTTATTGATGTTATAAAAATTAATGATGTTGTAGAATTTCTTCAGAGGTAGTATATAGAACTATACATGATCTATAAAACAAGAACTGTCAATTGGCTATAGTGTTAAAAAAGTGAATATTTATTTACTCATTATTTTAAGAAGGTTAACCAAATTATTCTATAGTTATGGTGTGGTATTTGATTACATCTAAACCATTCCATGGACTAACTACTCTTTTTCAGTCGTGATCATTTAAAAATTATTGGGTTTCTTCTTTACAATATTTAATATTCATGAGTATGATAATGAAAATAAAATTAGATAATAATGAACCTTACAAGTCTAATTCGTATAAGGTATAAATTGAATTGTTTGAAAAAAAAAATTCAAAACTCATTCATCCACCCCCACCCCCCAATGTTACGAATATCCCAAAAATGTCTGTCATGTGACATCAAATAGAAGATTCATCATTTTTAAATTAACTACATTGAAGTTATTATTATATAATGATATGAGTTTCGTTCCAAGGATAATAATGAGGTGTAATATGGGGAGGATTTATTTATCTTTGTATAAAATTAATTATATAATATTACCATGTTGAACATGATAATGAAATAGAAAATAAACCTAATCAATAGACCCATATAAACTAAAGAAGATGATGTATCTATATCTACATGGATATACAACAATGAATACATTGTAGGCATGTAATGTGAATAGAAGGTTGATGAAATTTATACTATGGGGAAAAACAATTTCATCCTTTTGTGAATAATTATTTACGTGTAATCATGTGGCATTGTAGTAGTTACTGTAGTAGTACAGTAGCAGACACTGTAGCAGGCAATGTTCGATACTGTTGCAGCCGGAACTATTCATCCATATGGGCCCTTGGGCCACTGGTTGGGTCCTCGAGTCCTTCAAGGCTTTGGGGCCACCCAAAGCCTTCAGGCCAGTTGATTCTCAAGGCCTTCGGGCCACCTTAAGGCCTTAGGGTCACACCAAGGCCTTCGCACCACATGAATGCGGGTCCCAGACACACTTCAAAAAAGGAGAAGTCCGAGAAAAGGATTCAGAGCAGGTGAACTCACAAGAATAGAGACAAACGGATTGTCAGAATAAGAGGGTATGGCTTTGCCATCAGTACAAGCCTATGCTTGCACGGGAAGCCTAGCCTGATAGTCATGCGAAGGTGGAGAGATACTACCAGGATGCAGATGCTGGGGAGGGGCAGTTCCATATATATAGTCTGGTTGGATTCCAAAAGACCTTCAGGTCATGTAATCTATTAAGCCTACGGGCCATCTAATCTCTGAGCCTACGGGCCTTTTTAGGGATCCCCCTCATCCTGTGAAAGGGGGTTTATAAAAAATCGATAAAAATGAAGGCCTTCAAGCCATTCAGGCAGGATAACATCTCAATATATAATAATTAATATATTGATTGATAGTTTATACCATTTTTCTAAGGAAAAATTCTTTCCCATTTGTGGATTCTATCAATGGAAGAAAGAATAAATCCCTATTATTCTAGTAGAATCAGATAACATATATAATGGAATACATGGAAAAATAATAATTTTAAAAGATCCCCAAAATGGACAAATCATTTGATGTAAAAAATAGGAAACATTAAATAAAATTTATAAAATACATCTTAGAAGTTGAGTAGAAATATATTTTCAAGATGAATAAAGAACAATAGATCCATTCACTTAAAAAAAACTTGAAAACAACATCATTTTCATGCATTTATTATTATTATAAAATTCTTATAAGATCAATGGACATGAGTCATTGTTACAAAACAATATAAATATTCATGATGACAAATGTTAATGAATAAAAAAAATTATAAATCAAAACTAACTGTGGTGTATGACTATATAAACCCCATCAAAATAAAATATCTATAATTAGATGTTCAGGATTCGAAACATAAGAAAAAAATATGAAAATTTAAGGATGTTGAAATGTGATAATAATCTAATCACCAAGATTAGGTGGAAAGTAAAAGTAACATGGAAGTTGTTTTCACCCAAAATATCCCAAAATTATACAATCATGGAAAAAAATAAATACAAAATAATGATATGAAGGATTGTTGGAAAATTCTAGTGATTCAGAAAAGTTATAAGTTGTTATTTTGATGGTTTTTATAATCCTCTATATGAAAAATCTCAAAATAAACCCATTTCATTCTGTAGTAAGCTATATATGATGAAATAACATCCCAATGTTAGTAAATATATATATAATTCAATTGTGTTTGGAATGATTGAAATTATATGTGATGTATGAAGTGGTAGAGTTAAAATGGTTGTTACATTTTCATTTCGACATGTATCTAAATCATATGTGAAAATAAAACATCTGATATTGTATATGAAGAAAGAAGAATTATTAGTATGTAATAATAGTAATGTTTCAAAAATAATTATCCCCATATGATATAAAAGAATAAAACGAGAAGTCCTTTGATTCAAAATCCATGAACATAAATGAATGTGTTTCATCAAAAAAATGATGTCAATAAAAAAACATGTGGATAACCAAATCATATTAACTATGTTCCAAATTTTTTTTAGTATTTTTCCATAAATATTTGAATAAGATGACACAAATAATGAAATCATAAACTATGATTAATAGAAATAAAAAACATAAGGTTTACCTTAATAACCAGAAGTAATATGTATGAGGTACAACCTAGATAGACATTATCCCAGACATTTATCTATAATAATTCAAGTACATGAATTTTTTTTATTTTATAAAAGTAGAAATATGTGATTTAACTACATTAAAATATCATTATAATTCATTATTCACACGCATTCAATTCAATGAATTGATGAGATTCACACATCCTCAATTAGATTTCAATATCAAATCTTCTAATTTGTAGAGTGAAGGAAATGGGGAAACATGGTTAGTATGACCATCTCAACCATTCAATTTATATAAATTAAGAAAAGAGTTTATTCTCTATTCCATAACACATTTAGTAATATATTTATTCTCTTAAAAAATTGAATCAATGATAGTCCATTTTCTCATGTGGAGAACCTGAGATGCAATTATCATTTTTATTTCATAATAGAAAAACTAAAAAATTCAATATTCATGTGATATTATTCAATAGGAAATAAAATAAAAAAATTATAGAGGGAATTATTTGATGAATCTAAAGTTTTTGGGGTCATTTCATGGAAAAAGGATATAAGAAGATACATCCTAGTTTGAAAAAATACCATACTAAAAAATAAATATTGAAGAACGTAATACATGGTGATGTTTTGAATGTTTTTATATCTGAAAAGTCACATGTTGAAGATAAATATTGATATATACTCTAAATTGGAACACTTTAACATCCATTTTTAAATACATTCATCTTAATAATTATGTCATGGAGTGTTTCCCTTAATGGGGTTAAAACAATGAAATTTAATGATTATTCTATACACCTTTTTTAAATTACTATATTATTAAATTATTCATGAAATTTATTGAGGATCATGTCAATGGAGAAGTTTGTTTTCTCATTATCTATCATCCTTGGTTAATAGAAATTAAAAAACATAACACAATGAGGTATTAATGAAATTAATAAATCTAACATGAAATGTGGAAGTATTGATGTGCTCCATGGACACTTATATTATCCTACCAACCCAATATATAGTTGGTTTAGTTCCCTATGATGGTTTTCTAGTAGGCCTCAATCAGGCCTCCAAGTATTCATAAACTATCAACTAGCAGTGAGGGTCAATGATTGTATGGTTGGGGGGGTATAACCTCAGGATTATAGCACCATAACAATATAAGAGATAATGAAACAATCAAAAATATAATTATTATAAATAAAGTAAACTATATACGAATATAATAATAATGTATTTTTTGTTCAATAACAAATGTAAAAATATTCATGCAAGTCCAGATGAGACTACATTAACTAGAGTAGTAAACATACAACATGTGATAAAATAAATTACATGTATAACAAAAAATAACAAAGTCTATCTCCATGAGAATCTTGAGCACCATATCATTCCAATAAACCTATATCCTAGGTCCAAATTAACAACACAATCATAATACATAATGATGAACATATTAAAAAAATGTCTGTTAGGGTACACTAGAGCAATTGAGTCCTGATCATGGTGTAAGATATACATAGTTGGCCATTATTTATAGTGTACAAATAAGAAACTAGTCTATGATTACAAAATATTGAAAATGTAATGATGTAACGTAAGGTAAAAAATTATTTATTAATCAATTAATTAATAGTAAAATAATATTTTCAAATGTTCCTCAACGACACATGGCCATCATTACCTGCTTCATCCTAAGAAAGGATATCTCAAAAAAATAATTCACCATATGAATAAAAGTATACATATATATATACATATATAACTATAAATTTATATATAAATATATACTATGTACATCATAATATATATTCACATATATATAAAGAGATATGTAGTAGAACCTAGGATATGAGAGCTAACTCATGAATCCATGAAATGGTGTTTCTAAAACCATGTAGTAATTTTAGGTAGTCACGTTGTAACTGAACATAATATCATTGGTTAATCTTGGAACTGAGGTGTATACCCAAGGGTTCCAACAATAAAAACTATCATAAAATTTATACCACAAGGTATATGAAATAATATCATGAATGATATAGTTCGTTCATCTTATGCACGCATCCACATATTCTCATAATGAGTAACCCATGTATTTCCCGAGGTGTCATTTAAAAATGATTATTCCATGATCCCAACCATGAAATTATGTAATGTTTAATCCCACGTGCCACACATATCTTTAGAATACCCATTGATCCCTTCCATGGAGTTCTTGAAAAATGTATCCCAAGAATCACATAGTTTGTGGGGAAATTTATTTAGCCTATGACCCCATCAAAGTAATTCCAAAATGAGGATTCCCATGTGTCATTCAATGTGTAATATTATACGAGTGTCCTCAAAGAGAGTCTAAGGAGTTACGTATAAGGAACCTCAATATCAATCATGGTATATGTATTCTAAAAATCCAATGATCTGATCTATGGTGTTTTGTATGGAGGAACCCAAGAATCACTCAAGGTACAATAAAATTCATATAATCCTATAAAATAAGAATAATAAAGAAGACATGTCGATAACAATTACTACCATATATAGTTCTTCAAGGTTCATTTATTTTAACATTTCATGAAATTGTTTTATAAAGTTCTTCTAAAGGAGGATTTATTCATTCACTCACTCATTTATCCCAAGAATTAATAAATAAGTCTGTAAAAGTCATGAGTCAGGATATCACAAGCCACCATAACATTAATTCATGGTGAAACTAAAAAAAAATTATTCCACACCCATTTAAGAGATAACATGTTCTCTAGGCGAAAATTTATTGGATCTCCACCCCCTCACACATTCTAATTAATTCTATTTTAGTACTACCATTTACAATTAATAAAACTTCACAACTAAAAATGTAGTATTATAATGAAAACAATTACACGAATAAATAAAATCACAAGAGAAAACCCTATGCGGTGTTATCAGAAAGAACGAATAACTTCAAATAATGATATTAATTTCACAAAAACCATTTAATTTAGGTACTTTGTTATACACAAATACATCCCCACATAATGGAAACACAACTAACATATCATGTCTGGAGAAATTGTGTAAGTTTTAAATAATTTAGAATTTAGATAAAACGATATAGACTACCAACCTCATAAATATGAAGGTCCCCCAATCCTATATTGAGATTTTTTTATTATATGGTTCAATAGATATGAAGGAAACAATTATATTTATGAATATTTAGAAAATAAATTTCATTATAATAGAACTAATGATAGAATTGAATATAATGAGAGGTGAAAGTGGAATAATGAGAAACTAGATCACATAAAAAACCAACAAAACGTGATTACATCATTATATGAGGGACATACCTCTATGAAGATGTGAGTAGAGGAGGAGGAGCTCATGTGGACCCTACTATGTGAGTGGAGATGTATAAATTGTGTTTATGAATTAAAATATATTTTAGGAAAATAATCATTTATATCCTCATAATGAGAAACAAATTTTGGCCGCATGGTTTTAAAACCCATAAGCCAAGAATATTTCCTATTTTATCGAGGATCCTCAGACTATATAGATAGGTCACATGGTTTATATAATCATGATCCAACAATGTGGTTCTACTATTAATGTGGAACAATGGGTTTGGGAGAGGATCATGGTTTGGGAAAATTGAGTATAGTTCATGTGGGTCACCCCATTCATACCTACGCCACACAACATGGCCTCTAGGGCCACTGACATGGTTTAGAAAAACTATTATCTTAATAGAATAGGGTTTTAGGGTTGACCTACATGGGGAAACTAATCATTTTCTAACCATGTTCCCTATGACGCATTTTGAAAATCCAACGATTTCAAGGCCTGATACCTCAGAAAATCAATATAACTCTTGATAAACCTCCAATGACTTAAACCCAATAAAAAACATCATATTTTTGTTTTCAATGGTTTGGATTTTCATCCCGAAACTCTATTTAATAAGTGAATAATCCACATAACTTGTGAATATAATTTCTTGGGAAATTCTACCTAGTATAATACAGATGATGTAAAAATATCCTAAACATTGGACTTCACATCCCTAAGAAGCCTTGGTGTAATAATGATATAATCACCTCTCTAATTTGGGTCAGGAAGTTTCATTTAAACTATAGCATTGTGTTTCCAAAAAAATAACAAAACACCAAACATGAAATTAATTATACTATTCCTATGTCATAGAAACACAAGTCCACACTCTCTTTAGAAACCAAAACATCAATATGATGTGCAGTTAAGGCCATCAAACAAGATACATTATCACATCTTCATCTCTTTAATCATTAGGCCTATTGTTCTTCCCACCATAGATTCTAGCTTGTAATGGTCAATTCTCTTTCACGGTAACTCCACCATCAGGATTTTCTATTCTATCATTCCCATATAATTTTATGAATTCTATTTGAATTATCCTAATATAGAATGGATAGTCGACTCCCAAATGAACTTATTTAATGAGGTTAAGTCATTTTTCATGAAACCCTTAGCTGTCTCACACTATACTCGCCTCATCCTAACGACATTCCATGAAATGGTATCTCTCTGAAAAGATTTATACCACCAATATGAAGTAACATGATTAAACATTTGTCAAATACTAATTTAATTATCATCATAGAGGGTCAAAATATCACATCCTAAAACATGATACCTTAACCATGGTCACCACACATTTACCTAATGAATTCCTAACATGGCGTGTATCCAACTTTTTGTGATGCATCCTAATAAAAATCACCATATATATTATTTTTTCCCTCAACAAATATGGGATTATAAATATTTAATCACACATTGATATTAACTCTTAAAAAATCTCATCTAACCCCTGATAAAGTATGATGCAAACTCAAAATCATCAACTAGATTCTAAGAAGCTCCGACAAGGTAGTCTACACATTGAAATTTACATGTGACATGTCGGTATAAGGCCAAGATGTCCATACATTAGAACACTAACTAAGCCCAATGTGAATCATGTAAATTAATTTACTAGTGATTCTGAGTTCTTTCAAGGAATTACAACTCGAGAACCCATGTATCACACATGGAAACCCCACTTATTAAAATTACCATGTTTTAGGAGTGTAACTACCATGATGTTTATTTAGTTAATTTAGCATGGGGTATAAATGAAACTCTATCATGGAATACAAGATGAAATCTAGAGAGGGGATATTATCTTCCCTATAAAATAGTAAACCAATTTGATACCAAATTTTACCAAGAGACCCAAGACACATCCATTATATCCTTGACATTGGTCTTAGCATGGTTTCTACCCAACAATATCCTGCCTTATATACGAATATATATTGAACACCAATTGCCAACTTCCTTTAATAACCTCGTCTTCACCTACTATAATGTCATCATTAATTGACCATTATGTCTATACCTCAAGAGGAATTCTATGATTACGCTTCTATAACCACAAGAGACTATCTCGGGGCTACGATTTCATAACGTGTTCTATACATAGACAAATATTTCATCGTCATTATACCTCACAAGCATAGAATCCTTCTCTAAATATACCATATTTAAAAGTATTACAAAGGTTACCTGACCATTTTCAAATGGTTCTTCATAGTTTTTTTTAATTCTACAAGAAGACACAATTTTTCCCATGACTGATGCCAAAATACCCACCATAGGATATTCTTGGTCTTCATTTCTAAGAATGAGAATTAATTATTGGGAACATGATCCACAGACCATTGACTATTGGACCTTGATAAGGCCGTCATGCATTTATCATGAATTAAAAGAAAATGAGAGACTGATTTCCAACATATATGTGTAGTAAACCATATTTACTCTACAATTTTTTGTTACACACTCCATATCCACAAGCATTCTCATCATTATCATAGATCAATAAGATGAAATAGACTTAACAGAATTTAAAACAACCAATATTATTTTGAGAATCATCCAATGTATAGGGATTATTCAAATATCCCTTAATTCTCATGTAAATATCTCTCTAAGATAACCAATAATTAATCCATAATACAACAATATACAAACGATTCATATAGAGATCAAATGGTTTGCTAAAACATTTTACCAATTGATAGGTTCCATGTGTATATACTTATACAACGCCAATGTTTTATCAAAACAATGACACATCACAAGATACTATCTATACTCTTCTTGCCCTTATGAATCCCAGAATCCAATATCCCACAAAATAATTATCCCAAAGTTGTATTGTCCCATATGACTATTAATCAAGTAGATGACCTCCCATGTAGTCCATCAAAAAATAATTAAATATGCGTAAGACAACCCACTATATTGTTGACCATGCCATTGGAAGGTCTATGCCACTAAACTCGATCATTAAATCATTTTTAACCCCTTAGTTAGGGTCAAACAATCTCAGGATCACTCATCGACAAAAGGTATCATTTTAGATACACTGTGTCCTCCTCATGAAAAACAACACCAAAATGATACCTCAAGGTTGAAATAGTTTACACACATTCACTGAGGATTTAATTTCAATGGGTTCTACATACCTTTGGATAGAAAATTAAGAAATTGGATGTAATGACCACATAACATGGTCATGATAAAATGCTCAATAGGATCTTCCTCTTAAAATGTATATTTTACGCATCCTAATTAATGTTGTGGAAGCCTATGGGAAATGATCACAACCTCATTGTAGGTAATTCTTATAAAAACATTTAATCTACCCATTCAGGTGGCTCAAATCTATGAAAAAAATAGTAATGTTTCCTGACTGCATACTCATTTATTTACTTATATTATTCATTATTTTTAAAGGATCATATAAAATATCAAGCACCCGTTAAATATAAAAACTACACATATACAAATAATACGCTAACTCCCCTTGGTACACATGAATGATTAATCGAGCATCCTTTTATTAATTAACTATTTAACTAAAATCTTGTCGTATTTTGGAAATTTATCACATAAAATATATTTTAATAATCATTAACATATTTATATACCTTCACAGTTGGAGTATATAAAAAATTTTCAAATGGAATCTATAGAGTAATATTCTCTATAGGTTTTATTTGTAATTTTAATTAACTCACACTAGATAAACTACATCTCAAAACTAGATAATAGGTATTTTATAAATTAACAACTATAATAGGAAATTTATAAGACACTATACACCTATATGTGAATCCATATAAACATATTCAGAGACATTAAAAAACTATTCCAATAAAATATAAAAATTCCCACATGGGGTTAGGTACTAAGGAATTAAAAAATAATAATAACCTATGATGGTGTAGTTAATTATTCCATTAATTAGTAACATCATTAGGTGGTTTATCTTAGATATAGAAAACACCATGACCACCCTATATGGTTTGAGTCAATTATAAATCATAACTATAACAAGGCTAGACTAAAATACTTTGTACGAGTCATGAAAATGTTATATAAGAAACCAATTCATTTAAAGTCAAAATTAAAAATTGTAATAATTATAAAATATTTTCAATGCATATTAAGCTAATATTTGATAGTTAGATTATATTGGTTACATTTTTCAACCTAAAAATATCCAATAAA
The DNA here is from genome assembly GCA_963277665.1 of Viscum album. Classification (NCBI taxonomy): domain Eukaryota; kingdom Viridiplantae; phylum Streptophyta; class Magnoliopsida; order Santalales; family Viscaceae; genus Viscum; species Viscum album. Next base: position 1,190,593,232 of record OY728121.1, on the reverse strand, counting down.
CTAATTATATTTTTATTAGATCCCATTTAATATCAACAATAAATGTTTCATCCCATGTGACCATTGGATCATGGGTCAAACATTTCCTAATTAAATAGTTAAATAGAATATAACCATAAATTTATGTGGGAAAACAATTTTTAGTATGACTCTAAAACATCATTTTAATCAACGATGATTATCTATTATAATAATTAATTTGATAAAAATTATTAAATATATGTAATGTGGAAGATTATTACCTCATCCAGATAAGACACCACTTAATAATTAAATCATAGTATAATAGAAAATTAGAAAAAAAATACTATACAATGAACTAAACATGTTGTATAGATAATAATTTTAAACATTGAACAATTATCAAAAAAATAATTGAATAACTCTCGAGTAACATATCATTATACCATGGAGTCTATGATTAATGCCTCTATGGAATAGAATATGCATTCAATATGAATCTCTATTTTACAATAATGTTTCATTTAATGAAACATTCATTCCATATTGAACCAATGGTAATGTATAGTAAATATCATAAATTAGTAACAGTGAAAAGCACACCAAATCACTCAAGGTGAAATCAGAATAAACTATAATAATATTCATCGGGGATAAAAATGACATCCCGGTACACAAGTAAATTTCCCAATTATTGGGTTGATAAATCCTATAAATGGTTATTTACACTATGAAGAAACACTCTAGTCTTCTATATACCATCATAATTTAGTAAGACAAATTGAATAAAAACACATATTGTATCACTTTTAGCAACCTCACTCCGGAGTCACTTAGATCCGTTCCCCAATCTAGTTTCCCACTATTCCTCAAGATCATCTCCTAATATGGCATAGCATACCAATAAGAAGTGTGGGATTAATTATGGTGTTGTGGGGAGACTATACAATGATGATCATATAATCATAACGATATAAAAGACACAAAAATAATCCACAACATAAGAATTATAAATAAATGAGAGAGTGGTAGAAGATAATATATACTAATAATGTGGCCAATGAAAATTATACAACTATGACATTTTAAATTATTTCAGAGCCTAAATATAATTTCATTAGTTGGTTCAATGAAATTAATTCCAAACATAATAGGAAACACAGAGAAAATTCAATAGTGTTGAACAACAAAGTTAAATATGAATCAACTAGACAACATGGAAAATGATATTGGCCACCTTACTCATACCTATTACGGTCTAATCTTCAAATATATATTTTTAATTTTATTTTGGTAGACAGAAATTTTTGAGAAATTCTGATGACATGAAAATAGAAAAAAATAGATCACATGAAGATATCACTAGTAATGGAAAGAAAAGAATTACAAGGGAAATATGAATGAGGAGTATAGGATTATGAATCCAATTAGATAGATGAAATGAAATTAAAAATCAATAGAGGGAGATATATCCATGCCTAGGAGGGGAGGGGAGGATGAAATTGAGTGGCCGCATTCTGTCTGTATAGAGAATAAGAATGGGAGGATAGTATTTAAAATAAATTAGGTGAACAATGTTATTTTCCATCATTTAAAAAGAGCATCACAATTTGGTTGCAGTGTTTGAAAAACCATGTTCCAATAGTATGGATTAATCTACCTCAGATCCACAGCACGCATATTAAGGTCACATTGATTGATATATTTGGGTGTCAATTCTGTTGGTCTACTGGTTAAGTGGAACTAATGTTGTTGTCTAAGAGAACAGTTTAGGAAAACCAAGTGTAGCCCGTGATGGTCACCCCATGAAAACATTCACCAGGACACGTGGCCTCATGGGACCCTGACATGGTTTATACAAATTGTTCTCCCTAGTAAATATAGCCTCATTTTTTACCAAGATGATTAAAATAATCATGATAAAACCATGTTCTGCATGATACATTTACATAAATTTGAGTTATTGGAGTCTGAAGCCTCTAAAACTTAATTGATCTTTCAATAATGCTCAAGAGAGATAAACCCCATCCAAATACAACACCATTATGTGGGAAAAGGATTTGATTTGTATTTTAATGAACTATTTAATAATTGACTCATCCATAAAATAAATAATTCAATTTCTTTTTGAACATACACCCAATCCAAAACATGGTAAATTACCCCAAACCTTCTATTATTACTTTATTGATTGTGGTCTATTTGTTTATGTAGGTTCAATAGTTTCAGTTTGAAATTTTTTCCTAAATAATGCACATCAAAATTATTTTCATCATCCTGAAATAAAAGTGAAGTAACCATTGAAGACAAGATTAAGAGTTCAAATTCCTTGAATTATCTTGATTAGTTGGTAAAATAGAGATTTTTTTCAAAATAAAATTCTATTTTTTACACTAAGCATGGACCACTTTTACATTGGGTGAAATAATGGTTGATAAATTTCATACATGTGACTTTATACATATTTCACAATAAATCATTATTTATAAAAAAATTGGAATAGAAAGTGTAATGAATAAATAAAATGAATAGAGGAACAAAATTTAAAAATCATAGAATGGTTCACATATTCACCTATTCATATTGAATGTATATTGATGGTATTCCAAAAAATAAATTAACAGGGTATGGAATTGACATCTTTTAGAATCTGTTGTATTTTTTTCGAATTGATGGTATTAGTTTTATTTTTTTCCAATGATATAATATGATTTCATTAATTTAAATGTGTTTAAATAATTTGATTAAAGGACTTTTGAAGTATCCCAGATATGCAAAATTTATAACAAAGTGGTTTTTCTCTTGATCAATAGATGAAAAATAAATATCTCATTTATCATTATCAAAATAAAATTGAGTAATTTGAGATTATATGTCTGAAGATAGTATAACTGATATTAATGTCTAGATCATGTTTTATTAAGTTCTTTGACATGACACAATATTTAAAATAATTTTTATGATGTGAAGAATGATGATTAGATTTTGATGATAATTTTCTAATTTACCATTGAAAATGACCAGAAATTGTGGAATACAATTTCCTTGTAAATTTATATTTCTTTTTAAGAACGACGATGATGTCAAATTAGGGGTTTTAAAATAGAGATGAATTATAAATTCATTAATTTTACATGGTTTGGAAATTACAGTTTATGTTAATGATTTAGATATCAGTTTTTATGGATACCTACAAAAATATTATACAGCCATTAAAATAATCACACGGGGCATCCCAACAACCACACATGTAGGACACAAAGGTAATCCTTGTGGGTTAGTCAACCCATGGATCCTAAATGTATTTAGATTAGTTTTTCTGGATGAATATATATCAAAATATAGTTCAAATTTGAAATTATCGGTGGTTAGTGTGTTAATCGAGGCACATATTTGTGTGTACAGTGTATATATGTCCTCGCCACTGTATTGACTAGATGGTGAAGCGAGAATGGGATCATTGACAGAGCATTGAACAATCATTTATATAATCAATGTGCTATTGGTTCCCAATGGTTATCATTCCCACATTAAAATCATATGCATAGAGTCATAGTCATCTGATCTTGTAAATGAGTGTCGTCCGATTACCATAGAATTTCATCTTATTCCCTAGGAAATCTTAATGAGCCATAAATTTTTGTTCATCAATGTTCGACATGATGAGGATGTCATGATCATGAAAAGATTTAGACAATTACATGATCTAAGAATCGACCAAAAGAAGATTTTTATTATAGGATGATATCATTATTTCCATTCATGTAGTTAACTTATGAATTTGAAACATCTCAAGAAATTATTGTATTTTATAAGGCTAATAATGAATATATAAAAGGATAATGGAATTTTTTATATAAATGTACAATTATCACCATGAGGTGATAAAATTTTCACATGTAAGAATGGAAGTAATGAATTACAACATTTAAATGTGTATTATTACCAAGGAGGCCTCTTCGGTTATGGAGGATCCTCCTATCCTCGATATCAAAAAATATCAATGAAAAGAAGATGACCTCAGGCCAGTAGTTGAGGGTGAGGGAAATGAAACCATTATAGGCATTGGAGCTTCGGTTAGGTGTCTTTAGGTGATTGAATTCAACACACATGAACAGAGGGGCGGGGATTACAAAAGGTGCATGTAACATATTTCTGAGAATCTCTTTGACAAGAGGGGGTATATTTCTGGGGGTGATAAATAAAATATGTGTGGTTTGGCCCACTTGTCCTTTAGTGATATTGTATAGGGTGAGGAAAAGAGGATAACTGAGGATGAAGGAATGTTGTCAGCTACATCAAGATGATGAACAAAGAATGACTAATCTTACCTACCGCGACCAGTGAATACTTGAGAATCGTATAAGTGGGATCAGGTGGTGATCCTTTCTTTTATAAAAGGTAGCTTGTCTAAGAAATCTTGTCCAGGGATGCTCTCACTGGATCAAATGAGGATTCAGGTAAATTGTGATAATCTCTTGAGGCGGTATAATCCAACATCTGAATGGGAATCGGCAACGAAGAAGGAGGACTCTGGTGTTGGGTGTGGTGACATGTATAGATATTTTTCTTTGAAGTGGTTGTGCTGGTATATTCTTGTCATTTGATTTTGTGTTCTCTATTTATGGTTGGTGTTAGTTGTGATCATGCATGGTTTATCACTAGCCCTCAATGTGATCATGGTTTCTCACTATTCCTAAAAGTGTTCGAAAATAAAAAATTTAATTTTCAGTTATATATATATTCGAAATGACACAAAATAATTCTCAATGCAATGGAATGGATGATTTAATGGAAATTGAGGTGAGGAAAATGTTGTGTGAAATCATATAAAAATACCCAATCACTAAGATGATATGAAGTTGTTGTTTCATTCAATTTATTTTAAGACATCATTCTTACTATAAAATATTGAATCTTAGAATTTCTCATTAATAAATGGTAGATGATAAATGATCATATAGGCTATATTAATAGGAGTTTTCTATGAACATGTATTTGAATAATAGAGTTTCATGAAGAATCTTTCTTCTATAAAGATGTTACACTGCCTCTTAACATGTGAAACATGTAATGAAGGGATTCATGATGAGATTGAGAATTCGTGACCTTTGTTTTAACACATACTCAACATTTGTGTGAAGTCCTATGTCATGAGCCAGTGCTAGTATCATACTCACTCATTGTATTATATGAAGAATGTTGACATCAAATTACACCATATGTAATAAATAAATAACCAATATTAGTACATTTATGTTGTTATATACAGTATAATATTGATGAACTTGTTACATGAAGTATAAAAATTTTCAAAGATGATGAACCGGTTTCTAAAAATTATTTTGATCAATATTGAATTATATCATGTGATAAAACAATTTGATGCCCATTCATGAATGAATCATAATTATTTTTATGATAAGCATATGCATGCAATATGGTTCAATGCATGAAATAAAATAAGTGCTTGAAAATTTCTAACTTGTAGAACAAGAAAGGGAAGAGGACACCGTATGATAATGCATTAATGAATAGTGAAAAATAAAAAAAGAAAATATATGGAACATTTTTCATGCTGTTATTCTGGTTTGGTCGACAAATAAAATAAATACTTTCATGTAGCTATTTTAATTACAACATTTATAGAGGAAGGAATATTTGTCTAAGTATTTGATTGTTGGAGAAAATTACACACAAAATCTATACAACACATGGGGTGTTAATGTATAAGTGTAAAATACATGTAATTGAGTTGATATTTGGACAATATAATTTATGTTTCAGAAGAAGTTACATTTACTTGTTTTTGTGTACATGAAAATGTGAAAAGCTAATGTTTATATTGTTATTCTTTACAAAATAGTGAACTACACTGATAATTAAAATAGTGTATATTTATATTCTTATATTTATGAAATAATGTGATAACTAATCACATATACATGGATTTCTGAGATTTTTGTAAAATAAAATTCATATTATTTTGAATAAAGATAGAATATAGAAGAATTATAGCTTTTAGTTTATTATGGTTAAGATGAATAAGAGTTATTTTCCTCTTTATGTGTAAGTATCGAAATGAACAAGACATTTTTGGAGGAAAAAATCCACTTAGTTACATCCATTAGAATTATCAATAAGCAATATACATTGTTTGGGTTATAAACCACTTATATGGGGAAGAATATCATCATAGGCAGTATAAATATTCTACTAGGAGCTATAAAAGAAACATTCACATTTTATTATAGAGTGATTCTTGCAAATGGTTATTCCCTTTGTCATGACCTGACCCAATTAGGTATTGAACTATGACTACCCCTAAAATTCCTCAAATAGGTTATGGGATGGTAAACATCACCTAGTAAAAATATCAGACACATGGGAGGCATTAGCCTAGTGATCCAATACAGATTAACACATGTACAAGATAATAACATTCTGAATGGTGAAATAACTAATTCCATTTCATTCATACATCTATAATCCCAATACAAGATTATTATAGTAAATTAATAAATGTAATAAACGATCCATGTAAAATCCCAACCAAACACTGCAGAAATAAAAAATTCTTAAATGGGTGAGGACTATTATCAAATGTGAGATCCTAAAAAAGACCACATTCTTTTTAGGTCAAAATAAGATCCACAATCACCATATTCTCCCAGGACACCATTAAAGAAGTTAGTTTTTTCATAAGATAAGACATGTGTTGTATGATCCCGTGTAGGGTTGTATATAATAATACCCAATTGAAAACAATGGAAAACTAATCATATAGAATTATGAATTGCCATCTCATAATAAAGATAAATATATTAATGCATAATTGAAACACCTAGATATATCTAGCAAAGACAGTACTCCCCCGCGATATCATAACCAGACTTCCAGCCACATAATTTTTCTCGAACCAATTCATGTTCCTAGAGAATCAACTATACGTTCAATTTATCACCATAGACACTCAACCATGAGTTTACATTTATTGGGCCATCCCATCTATTCTCACTAGTCTTATTAGAACCTTGATTTACATTGGAATTTTCTGAATGTTTTTTGAATGCTATGGAAACAATTCTCTGTTTGAGTATTTCATACCACCCTGAAACTGATGGGAAATCAGATGGGATAATCCATGATTTAGAAGTAATGTTGTGATCTTTATAACTTGATTTTGAAGGTATATCAGATAATTATTTATATTTGGTGGGTTTTTCCAACATTTATAGTTTCCATTCTATCATTCAAATGACACTGTATGAATCATTGTACGGATATAGATGTCGTAATCCAAGATGCTGGGATGAAGTCGATGAAAGGAAGCTTGTGGGGCCATAGATTATAGAGGACACAACAAAAAAGTTAATTACAATTCAAACCCTTATCAAAGAAGGTAAAATTAGGTAAAAGAGATATTCTGATAATATGAACAAGGTTTTTAAATTTCAATATATAGATCGTGTTTTATTTAAGGTATCAACATGTAATGGTGTTATATGATTTAGGAAGAAAGGCAAATTGAGCCCAAGGGTCATTGGGAATTTCTAAAATAAGGAGAGTGTTGGAGATATGGATTATTGTTTTGCAATGAAACCTAGCCTATCTGAATTACACAATGTATTCCATGGCTCATTATTAAGAAAGTACAAACCAGACCAAACTCATGTCATCCTATATGAAGGTTTATAATTGGAACATGATTTATCTTACTATAATGAGACTATTTGAAATGTTGACACTAATGAATAGGAGTTGAGTAATTGGATGAATCAAATTGTAAATACACATTGGAAAAATCATAAAATTGAAAATTCATCTATGGACCATGAGGAGCTTGGGATAAAGAACTACCCAAATGATTTTTTAGGGTCAAATTTTCTAAATTTCAATGAGGAAATATTTGTAGGGAGGGGATAATGTAACACCCCAATGATTTATAAATAAATTTATTATTTAATTCAAAAAACACTAATTCTTGACAAAAAAACCACATTGTTATTACTTATCCCATACATCCAAATTTTCCACCACTGTGATTTAAATTTCAAAAAAACTAACATATACCATTCTGTTCACTAACATATAATGAGTCTGATGAGAAAAACATAATTTTTGTAGAATAATAACATACCCTTAAGAATATTAATATGAACCTTATGAATAGTAAATCATATTATTATTTTTTATCATATTGTTATAAGATAATGGCATCTTGATTAATTTTTCAAGGTGATGTAACAAGAATTATTGTTTATTATTTCTTATTTTTATAATAAATTATGATTTTATTTAAAAAGGTAATTAGTGATATTTAAGAATAATAATTTCAAAAATTGGATTTCATTTATTAATTATTATCAGTATAAAATGATATGGGTGAATTTTTGGTATTTTTCTGAAATATCGGAATATTTAGAAAAATATTGTAATTTACCGTATATATACATTATCAGTTAAATTCCCTATTTCTAGCATCATGGATGATATAATAATAATTAGTTTTAACTCATATTCACTTATTTCTATTATGGTACATATAATTCAACATTATTAGTTTTCTTGTGGGAAATAATAAAATAATAAATAATATATTCAAAAATCACAACTCTCCCCCACTATAAAACCCCCCTCACTCCATCTTCTCTTAACTAACCTCAAGCCTTGTGACGTGTCAAAATTGTACTCAAATATCCACCAAATATACTCCCCCACATCCATCATACCTTTGTCTTACAAAAAGACCAAATCCTCTCCCCTAAAGAGGCTCTCAAGGAAGATAACTTGATGTTGAAAATTCCTCTTTTCATTTCATTTATTTCATGTTTAATTCATTTAATTTTCTTTCCTCAACACAATTCATCCAAATGTTATGATAACTCTAGTAGCATGGATGTACTATAATATTTTTTGTGATAATGGAATTATTCAACATAATTTCTCCTTTTCGCATATTTTATACTTTACATGAGAACACCATCTGAGAATAGTAATTTATCACACTCAAAGACGATATGTTTTGAATTTCTATTACCATATTAAATAATGTCCAAGAAACAATTTCTAACATTTAACATAGAAAATAATATATGTATTTCTACTTCTTCAATGTTTTGGAGTCTTTTTTACTAATTTTACTAATTTATAAATGAAACTGAGTTTTTTGTGATTAAAATCCACCAATTATCCCAAAATATTATCATTAAAGATTTATATAATGATTCAACATAGATCCCAATAAATAAATGAATTTTATAATGATTTAATTATCTAAATTATAAATAATAAAATATAACTTTTATTATGGAAAAAAATTCTAATCTTACATGTTTGTCCTCATATATATATAACTAAACTTTTCATGAATACTGAGGAAGAAAATTATCTAAAACAATAAAATTAAACCTCTTAATACCATAAAGTCATTCATGAATGAACATAACAAGCATATAAAAAATTAATAAACAAAATGTTATGTACATATTAACTATTGAATTTAATATAGTTATCCAGGACACTAATATCAAGTTAAGAACACCATCAAACATAAGATATGGGGTTTCTCATCTCATTTTCATTTCAATGTGATTTCCATTATTCCCCATATATCTTGTGAATGGTGTATGTATAGTTCCCATTAATGTGTCATATCAGGAGTCCCTTTGTTTTCATGGTATTAAATGTATCATATTTTGGTTATTAATTTTTAAGAAAATGATTCTATTGGTTACAAAGTTATAAGGGTTTTATACCTGAATCTCTATTTTCATTTAACTTACCCAAATTCTCTACCTGTAGAAATTAAATTCTTATTTATTCATTTTTACTCCTCATAAATTATATTTTAATTATATATATATTCACCTACAAGAATCATACCGTCATCTGTGTGGGGTTTTATGTTTTAAAAGGGTATTTAAAAAATTATTCCCAAAACTCAATCCATATTCAATTGAAATTTTCAAATTCTTACCTATTTTCAAGTGAACACTATAATATATTTTTACAAAACTATATCTTTCTAAAATCTCTAATTTTATTATTTAAATACTAACTTACATATCTTATAGTTTTAAACAAATTTTATTTCAAAATAACTATTCAATTAAAAGTAAAATTGTATTTTTCTCTATAATTAGTCGATGATATTATAAAATTATCATAATCTATTTCAAAATAACTGGTGATTAATATTTATTATTGAGATTATAGTTTTTGGATTTCATATATTCTATTTAATTGAATGGTTTATGATTATTTTTACTGTGGATGTGAAATTTTAAAACCATTGACCAATTTACTATGAATGGTTGGTGGTTATGCTTAATGTTTTGGGAATGTAATTTACATTTCATAAGTTAGTATCAATATATATTTATATGATTTTTTTATCACTGTTCATATGAGAACATAATTGGATATTATATGTGATGGTTGGGGCCCACTATAGCGCATTTATTCATCAGTAGGTCTCATGAGAGAAACTATTGTCTTGGAATTAGGCCATGACAAAATGGTTATTTATTGTCTTGACACGACGCCCTGACAGTATGGTTATGATGTCCAACATTATGCATTATTTCATTATTAAAATAGTAATCAAATTTTCATGTGGTTATTCATCGTGTACAATACCCAGGATTATTCTTTTTATGGGTTTATTAATTTATCTCTTATTCCTATGATAATGTGTCCATGTTTATTTTTAACGGATTGTGTTTTTAGTTATTCACCATGCCTAATGTTTATGATTCAGATATCTTCCATTGTATTTCTTACCCTAACTATATATTTTATCTCACCCCATTATTATGTTTCATTTTCCATTGAAAAGAAGTGGAATATTATATGTGACATGCACAAATAACCTATGAGTAATAGATTATGTCAAAGGAATTTCTATTTTTTTCCTTTTTGGTTTTAATTTTGAACTTATATATGTATCTATTTTTCCAAATCAAGTAAAATATTTGGTCCATTTAGATACCAATTTCCTGTAATAATGACTATGTAATGAATTAGGGCCCCAGCTCTGGGCAACTCTGGTTGGGTCTTTAGAATCTCTAATACCACCTTAAGGACATCAGAACACCCTGGGAGGGGAGGCAGTAATGAAGGTGTAAAAAAATTATTTTAAAGTGCCAAATTTTATCCCAACATTTGTCAGAACATATTACACATTTCAAAAAATTGTACACAAGAATACAACAGAACAAATTTATTTGGTTCCCTACTAAGGTATATTCCTAGGAGCATACACTGACAGTGGATTGGTCATACAAAAAACCACTAATCATCACTATTTAAAGATTTCATGAATTTAGTCCTAGTCACTCTATTCTAGGAACACATATTTTACAATTATTTTGGGATAACTTATTACATTCATCATAACACTTCTGTTGACACACCCATTCTCATTGCGTAGGGAAGGATATCAATTTAGTTTATCAACATCAAGGTAGAATCAATGAATTAGAATTAAACCATGAATCCTAAGTTGAAGATATATTACTTGTTGAATCCCATTTTTCCCACAGGTGAAACTCACTTTTCTGTGCACTCTGATGTTGCAAACTATTTCACCAAAAACTATGGTCCTTCCAATGCAAACCATTCTTCATTGTGTAATATAAGAGCATACTATCATGACCGCCCTACTCCACTGCATAGTTCCCTAATCCACCATGTACTACCCAAATCCACATAATGTGAGAGCTTCCTCTACAAATCGCACTCTCTTCCATAGAGTGTTTTATCCTTTTTAGACCACCAATCTTCCCATCCACCATTTTCCTCCTTCGTAGACCAGTTCATTCTTTGCGGAGTTGACTTCCTGAAAACCACTTTGGAATTCTCCAAATTATTTTCATAATTATATTAATTATCTCAACCATTAATGAAGTGAATAATAATCCTTATATAGAAAAATATATTAGAAAAAATCCATAATCTCTTTTACATATACATTATATGTATAACGTTTTTCACAGCTAACTCTTACACACACAAACCAATTTCCCTACGTATTCCTCATAACTTCATTCACCATATGCAGTAGTAAAAATCTCACATCATTTCTGAAAATTAAACCTTTCACGTCGCCTCAAATCATAGGCTTGTTTCTACTAATGATGATCCATTCCACGTACTATTTTCCTTCAGCGAACAGAAAGCGTCACCACAAAATATTTTTGCCATGTAAACCATTTCTCCTATGAAATGTCATATTTCACTTCATAGTTCCCTTCAATTTCCATTTTTCTACACTATTATACACTTCAATGTTCAAATTTTCAAACTGTTCCCAAAAAATCCATTCAATATAATTTAAACTACGACACAGAAACCCATCCATTTCCCAAAAAAAAACTAAAGATTTGGAGGCGCAAAATTTTTGAAAACACTGGGTAACTACCCCACCACCAATAATTCTTTCATTATAAATTATAATACCACATTCAATGAAAACTCTCCAGTAATCCTTGTTTGGATTGGAATCAAACACAAACCATACTCATTTACTTTAAATGAACACCCTTTGGTCCAACATATACTTCATTATGTGGGATATGTGTAACACATCATGTATTTTGGATAGGTTATGTTTGAGTTGTAGTATATAATTCACCACTCCTATGAGATAGATAATCTCTTAGGGACTGATATATCTTGATCTATGATTTTATGTATTCAAAAATCTCATGAATTTATTCCTTTTTGATGTGTGTATAAATACCCTATCTCCGACTTCAGAATTTGAGTCTCATTAAAGATCATTATGAAATATACTTTATCTACTATGTGTAGACTTGATGTAAAACTAAATGGTTCAATCCTTTTCATCCATTTCCTTGACCATTTGATGAACCATTTTTTTGTGTTCCAGAAATTTTTCCCAATGCAGGTTTTCTTTAACACTTCCAATAAAAGGATTCATAGGGAGCCATTTGGATACCATAGTCAAAACGATTATTGTATGAGAACCTAACAATGGGAATATTTTGATCTAGTACTCCATTTAATTCTAGTTATCAAGATCTCAACATTTACTTATGTGTCTAGATAGTCTACATAGATAGGCCATCCATTTTAGGGTGATAATCCATTCTGTAGTTCATCTCAATATTTATACCATTTTATAGAATATTTCAGAACATCGAGGTAATTTTTGGGTCTTGGTCAGAAACAGTTGAGAGTGGTGTTCCATGCATCCTCATCGCATCTCTAATTTATATCGTATCATATTGATCACATGATATGTCCTTTAAAATTGCAATAAAGTGAGTATTATTTAAATGACAATCCACTATAAATCATATATAAGTATTTCCTATTAATGACTTTAGAAGACTAGTGAAAAAGTATGTGGTCATATTCTCGGATTTGAATCTATGTATTTGTAATGGTATCTTTATCGACTTATATTAATTACTTTTAGACATCACAAGCTAACATATAATAAAGCTTCTTATATAATCCTTGATCTTCTTCTTCATATCGCCCAAAAAATTGTGGTCTCTAGATCTCAATATTTTTTTCTCCCTTTGTATATGAATATGTTATATCAATGTTCATCATCCAAAATATCATTCTGTATCTCTAAATTTGAGGGATTACATAGTCTGGAAAGAAATCTTAAAAATCTTTCATCATAAATTTCGAACTCTGAGGATTTCTCTTTTCTTATAACATCCACATTCTTACGTATTTCAAAATATTCACATTGAGATTCCATTAAAGTTTCTAGAAGGGATTGTTGAGAATTAATTTGTTAAACGATTTATGACATTACTTCCATTATTATTCCCATTTCCATCCATTTCATGTTCAGAAATATAGAATCCTTCTAAAATATCATCAATGATATAATTGCTGGATCACTTCTTCTTATAGTGTTGTGAATTATATTTTCTTTCACAAGATGTTAGCAGACTGAGTATTTAATTTCCGAAATCATCTATAAACATCTTCACAACTTCATATTAATCTCTTTAATTGTGAATATATAGTTTATGCACCTATCATTCAAATATTTTTTTACGCTTATACACAATGAGGTCATGCTTCAATAATTTCAATTTAAAAATTACTTCAACAAACTCTAGATCAAATGTTTTTTATTTCTATTTATAAACATTCAGTTTCCTTGAGGCGTATGCTACCACATTGTCATTATGAATTAGCACATAGATAATTCACATTAAATCCATGAAAACATGAATATCTATCACAAATTTTTTCTCTATAATCCATAAATTTATTATGAATTTTATGGGTACATAGATATCCTATTAATTATGATAACATTCCCCATTAATGAGACATCCTTAAACCATAAATACATTTTTTTACTTTGTATAACACTTCACATTTTATGGGACTGTAGTAGTGTGATCAGATGTTCTTAATTCTCTTTGATACAATTGGAATATATTATAATATCATCTACCATTATTCATATTGGTAATCTCTAAGAACGATGTTAATAATATATGTTAATATGTACGAATAATTAGTGATTCTTAATGGAATAATTATAAACTCGTAGTTTCCATATCCTATAAGGAATAATAATTGGGAATATCCACATTGATCATCCTAAGTTGATATAACCCTAAGTGAATATAAGTAACCGACCTTTAAAAATTACATAATATTGAATCAATCAAATAATTCACATTGAGAATATTTTCTGGTTTAGAGTTTTAGAGAATTAGGCCACAACTATTACATTTCATTTAAAAAAAAATACAATGCAGACACTACTACTCAGTTTCCATTTTTTTTTAAACAAGAATGATTGAAAAAAATAATCATGTATACTTCCATGTTTAATATAGCCTGAATTTTCGATGATCTCATCCTTGAACCTATTCTACATCATGTACTGTGAAAAACATTTCAAAAAATTGGGATAGGCATAAAAGGTTTAGTAAGGGATACACAAAGAAAAAAAACTATTATTTTTTCAAAACAACAACTAAACCTTGAATATTTTAACATAAGTAATACTTTTCACCTTTAAAAATTTGTAAATATTGTTCAATGAATAAAATATCATTAACATGACCATTTTTTAACCTAAATATTACCATAATAACCATTTAAAGAACATAGAACAAATAAAAGGATCATGGGACATGAACATACTTAAATGGAATAACCATACGGTCAACTTCTACACATATCACTAAATTGAATAACCATACGGCCGACTTCCATACCCAATGCATTTGGGGTTATAATGTAACCAATCATCCTAGTTTTCAAGGCACCACCCGTCATTTGGTTTATCACGTAACCACCCGTCATTTGTTGATGATCAATTATAAAATCAGAACACATAAAACAAATATAAAGTAAAGAAAACATTTCCACATTTCAATCACAATATATCATGTATATATATTGAAATAAAAATTCCATTATAAAAAACATTTTCAATAAAAAAATAAATAAAATAATATATGATATTTATTTTCATTAAAAACAGTACGCCTTGTTAAGGAATCTAATGAACAAATAATACACGCTACGGTGGAATGGTCTTTGTCACCACTTACATTAAAAGATACATTATTTTTTGTCATTTAGTAAAACACTTCATAGAAAAATATTCCCATTGAAAATCACAGGGTCTTTATACAGTATATAAAATAACATCATGTATTAAAACAAAATATGCCTCAATGAAATGATATTGAGATGAAGTCCCTTCCCTCATGTCTGACATTACTCAATCCTTCTTTAATATCCTAAATAATAAACTAAAGAAAATTTCTACTTTCTGAATAATTATTTTCGATTTTATTATTCTTTTTATAACACATATTACGATCATAAAACATTATGTAATCATTTAATTTAATAATGGTCATTTTGTAAATATTTGGAACTTGAGTCACAAATGAACACCATATAGTTACATGTTGTTCACATGGTCAAAATTTCATTATATCCATAATGATATTCATGATATAGATATCATTTATATCATTTATATCTAGTATAAACATCTATTTATAATAGTACATAACATTTCCAGGTAAGATATTAAATGCACCGTTCATGGAGACGGTAAGTAGTATGTACGCGTGAACACTACATCCATTTCTATTTATTATTTTAATTGAATTAAAACATAATGATAAATAATTATATTATAATTCCTGTATAATATCATATAATATAATTAACTCCATCCTTTATATGACCCACATATGGCATTATCGAGTCATATAACTACGAGGGGGCGATAGTCCTCACTTCCTCAAATGAAATTATCGTGTTTACCCATTATGGTAACTATAAATGTAAGATATAAATTGAAACTAATGAAAAAATAAAAGAAAACATAAAAATAATATATATCATATATAAATACATTTCCATCTTAATGTCCACCATGATAGGTGGTAGGAGATAATTGAACAATCATCGTTTCGTTAGGAGTTAGTTTGTCATCCACATAAACAGTATGTTCTTCACATATTAGATGGATGTGTGTGTAAGTGTAGTTTTAATCCATCACATAACTACATATTATTTTATTGAGGATACTGTTTTTGTAATTAAATAATGGGATAAAATGATTTTGGGGGTTATAGAAGTAACATAAAAGATAAAAAGTTAAGAGAAACCATTACCTTTAATTTGGATAACTTCCTTTGGTTTGAACCAAAATAGTATTTGAATTGACTTATGCCTAAGGTAAGGCTTCTAGGTAGAATATATGGATGATGGGAGTTTAATTGGTCAGATTTTGGATGATCCTAAATGACTGATAGGTTTGTGGAATTAGTTATAAGTGATGGATTTTTATAAGGGGGAGGAGGGGCTCTTTAAGAAAGTGTTATAGTATTAATTTATTATATAATGATATTCGATTTCTAAAGGTCCAAAAACCATTAATGTGAAAGTTAAGTTGACTCGTGGTGGAAATAATATCATCCAATATGAATTGGACAGTTTTAGGATAATATTTTAATCGTTATATTTTTTATATATTTAATTTATTTATTAATGTGGTAAATACTGCATCATTATTGTGTCAATAATAATTTAATTTATTTGAGGCCTAAAAATTATAAAAAATTAGTATAATATAGAAAATATTTTTAGATTTAAAATTCATATTTATTGTCAAAATTATTACTTATATAAAACCATATAAAAATTTATATACAGAAAGATTTTGGTTTATTTCCTGATTGCCTTAACATTAAATTAATTAATCTAATGTGTCATTATCAATCACAAGTGGCTCCATGGGGTCTAAAAATTGACCCAAAGGTGACCATGGTCTGAAATTAATCATCCAATAAGGTTATAACATGTTTTATGGTAATTTTGAATTAATATAATATTCTTTTTTTTTGAATTACCCTATTTAGCTTTAATAGTGGTAAATAATACTCCAACGTTGCTATTCATCAAAAATTATTTTCATCTTATTAAAAAAAATTAAATAATTATAACAACCATGTTTGTCAAATTTTCAAAATTCAATTCACAGAAGCTGAAAATTTTCAATTTAAATGAAAAATTCATTTTTTTTAATTACTACTTAGTGGTTTCACTATTCATAATAATTGATGTTTTTCAGAAAAATACCAATAGATCAGGGTATGTTATATTTGATATTATCAATTTAAAAAATGTTGTCTATTTAACTAAATTCTAAACATATAAGTGGAATTAATTAATTTGAAATTAATTCCTGTTGCTAAAAAATAGTGTGTTTTTAAGAAACAATAACTTTCAAAAGATTGACATTTATTTATGTCGAAATTCAATGTGAAATTAAGTAAAATGACCAAAATTGGATTAAATGGTGAAAATATATACTAAATACAGTTTATATCCAATTAAATAGATAATCTAACCATTTAAATAAATTAGATTAAAACGCAGTTTTGAATTAAATTACAATATTTTTCACTATTTTTAAAAAATTGAACATTATTGGAAGAATTCCAAAAATTTACACAAAGTAAATTTTAACATCCCCATTCTAAAGAAGATTTTTATTTGTTCAAATAGAATGTATAAAAGTAATAAAAACTACATTTAAAGATTGTTCACCACTAAAATGTGGTAAATCAACCTTTTAATGTAAATTATTCTTAAAATTACATTAATTCACATTTTAAACCTCTAACGCTTATTGGATAATAGTAAATATATTTAACGAACATATATAATCGTATTGTAGTTAGTTTTTTTCATTCCAACCAAGACAATGGCTAGGAGTTAACATCCATTAAAAATAATATTATTATATTATTCATGTTCAACGTAATATTTAAAAAAAACCTGTTTGTTTCGAATCGGGTAAGCTATCGAACATAGCAACCATTTTAATGTAAAATAAATATTTAATTTAAAAATATTAATAAGTATTAAATTCTAATATTCTTTATTAACCTAGGATGTTATATCTTTCCCCCCTTTTTGAAATTTCTTCCTCGCAACTTTTATTCACATATCCAAATAAGTGGGGGTATTTATCCTTCATAGCATTTTCAGATTCCCACATTGACAATTCAATCATATGTTTTTTCCACAAAACCATTACATGGTGAATTGCCTTATTCCTCAAAACATGCTCTCTATGTTCCAAAATCTGAACTGGTTGTTCTTCATATGATCTATTCTCTTCCTACCAAACTTCCTCTGGACTCAAAACATGTGATGGATTTGGTATATACATTCTCAACATCAAATCATGAAAAACATTGTGTACCTTGGATAAACATGGAGGTAAAGCAACTTTGTATGCCACTAATCCATCAATCTCCAGGATTTCATAAGATCTGAGGAATCTGGAACTCAACATTCTCATCATACAAAACGCATACCACATTTCCATGGAGAACCTTTGAGAAAGACAAGATCACATACCTCAAAAGAAAGATCCTTCCTCTGTTTATCTACATAACTTTTCTGTCTACTCTAAGGTGTTCTCATGTGCTTCTAAATCAATTGAACTTCTTCTACCATCTCTTCTACCAATTTTGTTCCCATCATCTTTCTTTCACCTACTTCATTCAATATTGCTGGAGTTCGACAATGATTTCCATAAAATTCCTCATTTAGAGACATCTGTACACTAGAATAAAAATCATTATTATATGAAATTTAATCCAAATAATGATTTTGGTACCAACATCCCTTATAATCTATCGAGAATGCACGTAACATATCCTCCAATTCTTGAATTGTTCGTTCTGATTTCCCATCAAATTGATGATGAAAAGTTGTACTAAAATTTAATTCTGCACCCAACGACATCTTATGTCCTTTTCAAAATATAGTATTAAACCTGAGATCACAATCAGATGCAATGTAGAGGGGAACTCCATACAACCAGATTTTCACTTTAACATATATTTTAGAAAGTTGATCTAGAGGCAATGTATCACGAATAGGATGTAAATGAGAAGATTTAGTCAAACAATCAACAATAACCAAAATTTCATTATTACGTTGATATTTCTTTGGTAGTCCCACAATTAAGACCATTGACATATTTTCCCATTTCCACTCTGGCACCAGTAAAGGCTCAAGATCCATTTCAGTAACTGTCGCTCTACTTTAACCTACTACAAATTTAGACACTTCATAGTAAAATCAGCAATATCTCTTTTCATTTCATCACACTAGTAATATTCATGAAGATCTATGTACATCTTGGTACTGCAATGATGAAAAGAAAATGGTGTACTATGAGATTTACATAACTACTCATTAATAAAATGTGAATAAAAATGCACACATAATCTCTTTCCAAATCTCAAAACCCAATCATTATCAATGTTAAATTTAGACAACGTACCCTTATGAACCAACTCTACATTTTTATGTATCTCATTGTCTTATTTTGTACTTTCATTATTCTATCTAATAGAGATGATATCACTAATACCTAATACAAAACATGAGAATTTTTTGCACCAACAACTTCTATTCCAATGTTTATCAATTGAAAAATCTAACGATCTTGTTCCAAACGTATCATGGTTAATGAAGCATTACTTTTTAGAATAAAATCATCAGCCACTTTTTTTCTTTTCTCGGATTATAATGGATCGTGCAATCATAATCTGTGATTAATTATATCCATCTCCTATGTCTCATGTTTAATTATTTCTAATTTAATATATACTTTAAACTTTTTTGGTCATTATATGTTTCACATTTCTCTCCATACAAATGACGCATCATGATTTTTAAAACATAAAAAATTATAAGATAATTAAAATTCATGTGTAGGGTAATTTAATACATTTGGATTCAAATGACGTGAAACATAAGCAATTACCTGATCATTCTAAATTAGGATACAACCATGTCCTTTCAATGAAGCATCACTGTTGATTACAAACTCACTATTTCAGGATGGAAGTGCCAAAACTAGATAATTCACCAATCTTCTTTTCAAATCCAGAAAACAATCATCACATTAGTTTTCCCAAATGAACATAACACCATTTTGAGTTAACGTAGTAATTGGACAAGATAACCATTCAAAATTTCAAAAAAACTCTGGTAATAACCTTCCAAACCAAGAAAACAACAAATCTAGGTCATATTTGTGTGTTTTGGATATTCATAAACAACTTTTGTTTTAGTAGGATAAACTGTTATGCCATTTTTTGAAACAATGTGACAATGGAATGAAATTTGTTAAAACCAAAAATCACACTTGATGAATTTTACCAATAGTTTCATCTCTTTTAAGGTTTGTAAGATAACAATTAAAGGACAATCATGTTCCTCCTTACTTTTGGAAAAAACCAAAATATCATCAATGAACACAACTAAAAACATTTCCAAGAACTCTTGGAAGATTCTATTCATTAGATCCATGAATACAGCAGGTGCATTGGATAAACCAAAAGACATAACTACAAATTCATAATGGCCATATCTAGTATGAAATTTGGTTTTCGGAACATGTTTCCTCTACCTTCAACTGATGGTTCCCCGATCTCAAGCCAATCTTCAAAAAATACTTATCTCCATGGAGCTGATCAAACAAATCATTTATATGAGGCAGAGGTTTCATATTCTTAACAGTGATGTTATTCAATGCTATATAATCAATGCAAAGTCTCATTGAACCATCGTTCTATTTAAAAAACAATAAAGGAGCAACAAATGGTGATGATCTAGGTCGAATAAACTAATATCTAATGATTCCATCAATTTATTCATTAACTCTAAATGTTCAATTTGATCCATTCGATAAGGGTGTTTTGAAATTGGATTAGAATCAGGAACTAAGTCAATAGTAAATTTAACTTCCCGATTATGTATAATACCAGAAAACTCATCAAGAAAAACATCAAGATACTCATTTACCACTGGCACATCACTTAACTGAATAGTTCCTTTATTTTCAACAATATGTGCAAGGTAACATTCATTTCCATCTTTTACTAGTTTCTCAGCTTCCTGTTATATTATTAAAAGAAAGGGTTTGTTCTTGTACCCAAACTATAAATATTTTAGGAATGAAACCTCATTAGATCTGCAGTCAATCATAGCATGATAAAAATATTTCCAATTCATGTCTGAACTAACATCAAACTCTACAAGAGGCCAAATAAAATGGTTTTTAGGTGGATTCTTCCCACATAAAATGATAGGAAGGTTATTATGTTTTCTTTTTGTCTCAACATTTCCTCAAGTTGTTTTCACTATAATTCTTGAATTCATATCTTGAGATGGAATTCCCAATTTATAAGAAAACTCCTCAAAAATGAAAGAGTGTGTAGACCCTGAATCAAATAACACATTGGCATAATCTGAAAAAACAAATAGTGTACCTCATACTACTTCGTTCGATGGACCAACATCTGTTGAAGTTGTTTCAAATTAATTCACTACCCTTATATGCTTTTAGTATGGCTACCTAATCTCTTTTTAGTTCTTCATTGGACACTCATTTACATAATGGACTATTTCATTACACATAAAACATCTTACTGATGGCTTTTCATTGCCTGCATAATCATCTTCCTTACTGTTATGAGGAATATGACCAGACTTATAACACCAGAATCACTTTCCAGACATTGATAATCATTCACCAGGATTCTTTTTACCACCCTTATCACAAGTTGGATATTTAATTTTCTTACATCTAGTATTATTTGATGAAATATATCCCTTTGACTGCCAACTGGACCACTTATTCTGTTGTTTTTCAAAGGATACTTGATCATCAGCAAACTCTATTTCCACCTTCTCTGCACATTGATCATGTTTTTCATAACTTTTGAACTCACGAGAGGCTAATGCTCTTCGATATTGTGGATTCAGTCCTGAGTAAAATCTATTTATCTTTCAATCAAGATATCGGTTGAAATTTGGGGCATACCTTTCCAATCGAGTGAACTTTTCTTCAGAAGTAGTCATTGAGTCATCGTCCCACCTCAATTCTTGGAATTGTTTTTCCATCCTAAGACGAACCACATTAGGAAAATATTTATCAAAAAACATATCATTGAATTCTTCCCAATCGAGGGAATAAATCTCCTAACTATTGCTTATATTTTCACCATAGGCCACCAATGATCAGCTTCCCCTTCAAAATGGTTAACAACAAGACTAACCTTTTGATGATCTGAACACCCCATAACATAGAAAATCTTCTCCAGTGCTTTAATCCACCCTTTAGCTAACACATGGTAGGATGATCCACTGAATGATGGGGGATGTTGCCTTGTGAAATTCTTTACTACTAACATGTTCCTCTGTAGTTGATCAGGCTGATCTCATTCATGGATACCAACACCATTTATAGCCTAAGTTAATTGTGCCATCACTGCAATAAACTGTTCAGTTCCGATTCTGACCATCTCTAGTTGCAGATTTGGAAGGTTGTCTTCCTGTTGATATCGTCCCAACATATCTGCCATGTTTCCTCTGTAGAAATCCATTCTGAACATAGAAATATTTTAGGCGAAGCAACATGGTAATCGTTAAATGCTATATCAAATCAATATTACCATAAATTAATTTATGGACATTTATTTAACAATTCCCTAACAACTAAAGTTGTCTAAACCTCCCTATGATACCAAATATAAGGACCCAACCTTAAATAATTACATAATATTGAATTAAACGAATAATTCGTTATGAGGATATTTTTAGGTTTAGAGTTTTATAGAATTAGTCCATATCAATTAAATTTCATTTCAAAAAATACAAAGTAGACACTTCTACCTAGTTTCCATTTTTTCACAAAATAAGAACTCTTGTAAAAAAAGAGTGATGTCCAGTTCCATGTTTAAGATAACATAACTTTTACATGATCCCATCCATGACCCTATTCCACATTATATCCTATGAAAAACATTTCAAAAACATCGGATGAGCATAAAATGCTTAGTAAGGGATACACAAATAAAGAAAAACTGTTAGATTTTCAAAACAACAAGTAAACTATGAATACATTAACATAAGTAATACTTTTAACAATTATAGACTAGTAAATACTATAAACTGAATAAAAGATAATTACATACCCTTTTAGTAACCAAAATATTTCCATTAAAAGCATATAAAGAACAAATAACATATAAAGGTAACTAGGGTAAAAACATACTCAAATGGAATGACCATACTTTCGACTTCCACACATGTCACTAAATGGAATATCCATACGGCCAACTTCCATTACCAATGAATTGGAGGTTATAACGTAACCACCCTTCCTAATTTTCACGTCACCACCCATCATTTGGTTTATCATGTAACCACCTGTCAAATGTCCAAGTACCATTATAAAATTAGAACACTTTACAAATATATAAATGATAGAAAAAATTTCCACATTTCAATAAAAATATATAACTTAAAAGTATTGACATAAAAAAACATTTTATCAAATCCATTTTCAAAAACAAAATACAAATAAGAATATATGGTATTTATTTTCCTTAAAAAACATTACGACTTCTTATATATGCCAGAGAACAAATAATACTCGCGGTGGCAGAAAGTACATTGTCACCACTTACATTAAAAGAAACATTCATGTTTTTATTTTAGTAAAATGATTCATAGAAAATGATTCCCTTTGAAAATGAAAGGGTGTTTATACAGCAAAAAAAATGTCGTGTATTAAAAGAAAATATTCCTCAATGGAAGGAGATTGAGACGAAGTCCCTTACCTCGTGTCTGACTTGAATCGATCATTCATTAATATCAGGAATAATAAACTAAAGTAAATTTATACTTTCATAAGAAACTGATTCATTTTTATTATTGCTTTTATATCACTTATTTCCATGTTATAAACATTATGTAATCATTTATTTTAATTATGGTCATTTTGTTGATATTTGGTACATGGGTCGCAAATTAACACCATATAATTACAAATTGTTCACATAGAAAGAAATTCATTATATCTAGAATGATATTAATGATTTAGATATCATATATATCATATATATCCCATATATACATGTATTTATTATAGTACATAACATGTGGATGTATGAAATGAAAAGAACTGTTCATTGAGACAGTAAGATGTACGTACGCATGAACACTAATTCAATTTCTATTTCATATTTTAATTGAATTAAAACATAATGATACATATTTATATTATAATTCCGGTATAATAACATATAATATAATTAAATCCATCCTTTATATGTCCCACATATGGCATTAACGAGTCATATCACTTTGAGAGGGTGGTAGTCCGCACTTCCTCAAATGAAATTATCTCGTTTACCCATTATGTAAACTATAACGATATGCTATAAATGGAAAATGCAGAATCAAAAAGAAAAAATAAAAATAATATATAAAATATATAATAATGTTTCATATTAATTTCCATCATGATAGGTGGTAGGAGATAATTGATCAATCATCGTTTTGTGAGGTGTTAGTTTTCCATCAACAGAAATAGTATGTTCTTCACCAATTAGATGGAGGTGAGTGTAAATTTAGATCGAATAATTCTCCTAAAAACAACCTAGTATATTGAGGTAACTAGTTTTGTTATTAAATAATGTAGTAAAAAGAGATTAGGGTTTGGAGAAGTAAAATAAAAGAAAATAATTTAAGAGAAACCATTACCTTTTATTTAGGTAACATCCTTTGGATCGAACCAAAATGGTTTATTGAATTGCCTTCTCCCTATGTTATGGATCTAGGTGGAAGAGATGTTTTTATGGTTTTTAATTGGGAAGATTTTGGACAAGCCTAATGTCTTGATAGGGGTGAGGAATTGGTAATATGTGAGGGCTCTTTATAAGGGGGAGGAGGGGCTCTTTAAGAATGTGTGATAATATTATTTTATTATATTATGATATTCAATTTATAAAGGTAAAAAATTCATTAAAGTCTAAGAAAAGATCACTCATTGAAGAAATAATATCATCCAAAAAAATTGGACTGGATTTGGATAATATTTTAATCATTATAACCTAATTTATTTAAATCATTTATTAATGAGGAAATTCTGCATCATTATTGAGTCAAAAATAATATTTTTTATATTATGTCTAAAAATAATAAATTAAAAACTATTATGTAGGAAATATTTTTATCTTTCTGATGGATATTTATAGTCAAAAATATAACTTATATAACACCATATAAAAATTAATTTACTAAAAGAATTTTTTTTATGACATTTTTTTCTTTACATTATATTAATTAATCTCAAATATCATTATCATTCAAATGTGGCTCCATGGGGTCCAAAAATAGATCCATGTATTTCCATGGTCGGACATTACTCATCCAATAAGGTTATAAAAAGTGTTAAGGTAATTTTGAATTATTATAATATTCTTTTTACCTTGAATTACCCTATTTACCTTTAACCACTGTTAATAAAAATAAAAAAGATATTATTCACCAATAAATATTTTCATCTTATTGAACCAAATTATACTTACTAATAACAACCATGTATATCATATTTCCGAAATTCAATTCACAGAATTGGTAAAAATTTATTGAAATGAAAAAATCTGTTTTTTAACAACTATTACGTAGTTTCACTATTCATCAAAAATTGATGTTTTTCAGAAAAATAACAAATGTTTAGACTAACGTATATTTGATATTGAAAATTTAAAAATTATATATATTTTACCAAAATATAAAAATTGAATTGTACTTAATTAATTTAATATTAATTCCTGTTGTTAAAACAAATTTCTTGTTTTTATGAAATAATAAATATCAAAAGATTGACACTTGTTTATATCCATATTCAATGATTAATTAATTCCAATGACCAAAAATGGATTAAATGGTAAAAATATATTATAAATACACATTATAACCATTTAAAAAGATAATCTATCCATATAAATAAATTAGTCTAAAATGATGTTTTGAATTAAAATACAATATTTTGCACTATTCATTAAAAAATGTACTTTATCGGAAAAATTCCAAAAATTTACAGAAAGAAAATTTCCGTGTTCCCATTATAAAGAAGGATTTTATTTAGAGAAATAGAATTTATTAAAGTGACCAAAACTAGATTTTATTAAGGTTCACTATTAAAAGGTGGAAAATCGACATTTTAATGTAAATTATGCTTAAAATTTGATTCATTCACATTTTTAGCCTCTAACGTTTATTGGATAAAAGTAAATACTATCAAAAAACATGTATAATCATATTATAGTTAGTTCTTTTCATTCTAGCTAATACATCAACTATGAGTTAACATTAATTTAAAGTAATAATATTATATTATTAGTGTGCAACGTATGATTTTAAAGAAACTTGTTGTTGTGAATCGAGTACACTATAGAACATAGAAACCCTTTTAAAGTAAAATCAATATTTAATTTAAAAAATTAATATGATTTAAAATAACTTATTATTCATTTACCTGAGATGTTATAGTGAATATCCTCCTTGGAGAAGTATTGGCCTCCATATACATGATTGTATATGTCATCAATTCATGGAAGAGGATACTTTTTCTTCATCTTGTTATTATTATTTTAATGATAATAAATTTAATGTTCTAATGACCCATCCCAATTTTTGCAGAAGAGGGTTGGTTCACACAAAGGAAAATCACCTAGGAATCTGAACCATTTTACTTTATTCACCAATAGTTTCTTATTCTTTTTTTCAAGTTCCTCAACAATTATTCTACATTGATTCATCGATATTGGCAATATCCTATGTATAAGTTCTGTTGAAAATTCATCATCTTGGCAAGGAGGAAGGAAATGAATTTATTTTAAAAAAACATATTATTGTATTCTTTCATAATGGTCATGCTTTCCAAGATGATGTTTTATATAGACTCAATCATTTAGACAGGATACTCCATCCCATGGGAAAATAGTATCCATGCTTAAGATGTGGGTTCTATAGAAGATTAATCATCAACCATGCAATTCTGTAGAAACAGTGTGTGATTCCATATACAGAATATGATTCCCTCTTCATGATAGTTTATGATTGTTCAGTTTATGGGAATCCAATTAATTCGCATAATCACATAAAATTCAACTATAAGGGGTATCAAAATATTTACAAGTTTGGTTAGTCAACAAATTTTTACAGTTATGACTTATATACATGGGATACAATAATTTCCACACATTTAGTTTCCTCTAATACATATACTTCCATGTTATGTGGGAAATAATAATAAGGTAAATTCTCTATCATTGAGTGAATAAATATCATACCTATGACCACTTTTTGTTATCCACATAAGTGTCTGACAATGTATATATGGTCCAATTCTACCGTGGGGTTATTGGCATTGATTTTCTCTAATGACTTTGGCTTATTTCATTTGATTGAAATGTGAACATTCTTATTACAATTGAAACTACTAACAATACACCAATTATTTAACAGATCATTCCATTCATCCATATCATTAGTGGGTTTCTGTCATAAGAAATTTCTACCAAGGATGCATTTATTTCTGCACATATAGCATTTCCTCATCCCCTTTTAGGAAATTTCTAGGGTTTTTGTTTAAACTCTTTTTAAAATTGTTATGATGGAATTTCAATCTGCCAATAGATTTCCCTATCACACTACCATAAATAATCTCAACTTTATAATTCTTAACACCATGATATCCATGGGATTATTTGATATCTATTTCGATTATGTGGAAGCATTAGAAATTTTCATCATCATTATCAATGTCAAAAATCACTAGGTCTTTTCATATACTATATTTTATCCTACCAAAGAAGAATTAATATTTTAAATTGTAGATAAATACAAATCTTAATGGGTAGATTAAATGTTTTAGGATGTTCACCTTATACACTCTATTATATTTATCAACTTTTTTTCATTAGGGAATGGAAATAATGTTCAATTTTATGGCATAAGGTGTGAGGAAAATATTTATCATAAGTCATTTCCTAGAATTCCATCCACTAAATAACTATAGTCAATTCCTTAGTATTTATATTCTTGATCAATGTCCACTAGTAATTGACTACTACCTCTATGTGATAAACAATCGGTATGAACTTCTATTGATCAGAACATTGAAGGATTGAGATCATCTTCTCAATAGACATTCTCAATTGTTCTGATATTATTGGTTTACATGATCCATTAATTTTTGGAGGCCTTTCTCACATAAATGTCTCAATTAAAGGGTTTTCTTTCTTAGGGGGATTTTGGTGTTCCTCCTGATATATTTATCTATTCATCATATCAATAAACTAAGAGGGTATCATCATAGTGGTCATAATTTCTGATCCCAAAATTTTTTGTTTCTAATTTGTGAAGTAATAACACTGCCATTAATTTTTTTTTTCTTACTCAATTTCTTCAATTTTCATCCATTTCCTAGAATAAAATAAATTTTATGGGTGATTACATTTAAACTACTAAATATATTAATGATAATACAACAAAATTATAGGTATAATTTATAAACATCATGAGTTTCCTTAGAATATTAATATTCAGGCTTCAATTAATACTATCCATGGGAAATTTGTTAACATATATTCATATAAGAGATTTTTGTTTACATAATTATCTTTAGTAATATGATTTTGAATTTACTAAATAATATTCGATGGGAGTGTCATTGTAGGTTTGAATCAAGGGACGTCTACATGCAACAAGTGATGATTGTGTCTTGCTCAATTTCCATTTATAGGATTATTATTCCCAGGAACCACTGTAATATATCCACATCCACATGTAGTATCTATAGAGGGATGAATTTTATTTGAATGTTCTTATACTATATAATACTAAACCATAGGTTTATATTATTTTTTTCTATCATATCTCTGATTATATCTCTAGAATTTTATAATCCTAATCTACGAAGTAAATAAACATTCCTTTGGTATCAACTATGATAACTCTACTTTTTATTCCACATTAATTGATGATATTCATATATAATAATACATATAATACATCCCATATGATTGTAATGTATGGTGTATTATGGAATTAGTTATATAGAAAATGTATTGAACATGGGATACAACAACATTATTGAAATATTACTTAATAATCTATTAAAAATCAGTTGTCCCCTAAAACTATATGGGATAACAGAGGCACATACATTCTAAAGGGGTGAGATATAGTTCCATGTAAATTAATTAAAAAAATAAGATGATGATATTACTACGTTTTATAAGATTAAAATTTCAATTGGATATAAATAGTGTGAGAATCATAAACATGAAAAATGAAGCCTGATATATCACGATAACAAATAGGAGACCAGAAAAATATAGTAACTACATTATTAATGGAATCATAAACATATGACAAGGCTGACCACCATGTCATAAAAACTCAACGGAAATAGACCATTGATAGATTAGGTTCACTCTTTAATCCATTTCATGACTTCTCCTATGACCTAATCATTACCCAATTCAATGGAGTGATATATGATTCTGGGCATGCCTGTTACTATCATATCATGTACATTCATAATTTTCCTACAAGAAAAATTCAACATGGGATAATAAATAATCACATTTAGTTAAATAAAAATGGAGTGTGGAATATATCCATTTAATCCCCCAATCAAATTATTATATTTATGTCTGGGTGAATATCATTGATTGGATATAATTATGGTATTCATAATAATGATGAATGGTTTGGATAAATCACAGTGAAATATCAACACCATGACAAAATTAAATGAAGATTAATTAAATTTTCTCATTATTTTTAATTTGGAATATCATCTTTTTTATATAAAATTTATAGTTTCGTAGATTATTAAAATCAGATAACAATAGTCTAAATTAGAAATATACATTATAATATGATGAAGATACATAAATAATGTGGATATAGAGAGTGTATACTACTAAATGTTTTCATTGTAATGACATAGGAAAATACAATAATGATATGAGACTAATGACATACCATTATTATGATCTAAATTTTTTAGTATAATAATCTTCATAATTCCATGAAAACATAACCTATTAATATTAAATAAGATAATTAAAAAGAAGGTTCATGGTCTAAAATGAATATTGGTAGGACCCTTACACTGAAAGGGTGTATCCAGATGATTAATAGGAGATTGTTTAGTGCATTTTAAACTTTGGGTGGAATTTGGAAATGGTAATTTAGTTTATGTATTTACTCTATGTTTTTTATTTAATTGGAATGGGAGATTCTATTTGTATATATATGATATGAGTGGGGGTTTTCATTATTATTTCACCAATATAGGTTTTATAAATTATATAAAAAAGTAATCAAATCCAAATATCATACCATGTTTCCCATAGTTATTTAAAAATAGGTGTTATTTTAATTATTTTATGTGTAAAAGCACTGAATGCATTAAAATTTTCCATTTGGTGAATTGGAATCCAGTCATGTCTATAAGTAAATTATTTTAAAACCATAAAATATAATATAGTTTTTGGAGTATTCATAATGAATTTATATAATTAAAAAACTAACCGTCATGTAAAATCATATTAATGGGAAAACATTTATTTGGTCATGTATTCCTTTTATAAAATTTATGACATCACTTTTGGGTCAATATGATTTCATAATACACACTATATATTTATATTGTATTTTATTTTTACATACAATTAGAACTATCTTATATAATTAAAATGCTTAAATGTTGGATAATTAAGACTTGATGATTTCAAATATATAAATTAATTTATCAAAATAATTTTATAAATAGTTTATTTTCCACTTTTAAAGCATGGATCTACATTAATTGTGAAATGATGTGTTTTTTTATAATAATAGTTTTCATACCCTGATAATAATACACATGACTTCATATTAAATATAATTTAATGTATATTTAATAACACTCATATAATAATATTAATTATTGAAATATAAATTTTTTTAAAAATACATTAATCTATTAAACGGAATGTCATAATTGAACATTTATGTTATCCAAAAATATAAATTTGGTTTTATTATATCAAAATCAAAGTTATATATAAATTAACAAAAATAAGAACTAAATATTACAATTATTCTATTAAATATAAAATATACATATTCACATAATTATGGTCTTATTACATAACCCTATAATTCAATAGAAAACAACATATGGGAAAACCATGTGGTAATGATATTTTCATGAGATGGTTTGGCATACATGATTTGGGTCGTTATTTTGATGACAATAAAATTCTGCGGTAAATAGTTTCTCTCATGATTCAATTATTGGATTTCAATTTGGCCTTGGATATGGTAAAATAATAAATCTAATATCACCCTCAAAATATTAAATAAATGGGCTTCATGGGGAACAATCCTATTAGTCTAAGATATCACTTCCTTTGTATTTTTCAAATAGATTTTACAGAACCTTATAATTATACTAATCGTATTCTCACTGTTCAACAACTACATCATCAATGGTAATTATAATTAAAATTATTTCAAATTTTATTGGATAAAATAAAACCAAATATGTGAATCTTAATTTTATAGCTATAATAGATAATTTTATTCAATCAAAATTTGAATTTTATTTACTAATGTCCATGTTGTAATACGAAGACATGGAATAGTTGGTATAGGTATGACTAGTTATGATTACACCTTAGGGAGAATGTTATGGTTTAGGTGGGTATTTGGGTATAAATATTCACATTATCATGAATTTCATTTCATAGCGGATGGGAGAATATAAATGTATAACTATTAAAGAGGAAAATAAGTTTCTTCATTACAAATAAAATTAGTGGGTCTGATAGTGAATAAATGCCAGATGGTACAGTCATAGAAATATTTCCATGAGCACCGAGGTGTACCATTGTGTATTCCACAATAGATTCTATTTCTTGTAATGTTTGGCAATTATATCACGGTTCAAGGGAAAATTATGATGCCCATGAAACATTGGAGTGTATCATAGTGTGAATTTAAAAACTACATGAGGAGTGATATAAGGAGTGAATGCCAAGGATTGATTCTCAAGAAGATGTATTCCATGGTATTTTTACATCATCAATATTTTTGTAACCTTATGTATTTACAATTAGAATTGTTCATTTTCTTGTTTGAAATGTTAATCTATTTTGCTATATTGAAATGTAATAAGGGTACTTTTTTCATCCATATATAGTATAATGTAATTATCATTCAACTAGTTTCGTTTTTCAATGATATTATCATTACAAGTAGTAATGACACAAGGATTACATGGATTAAGTCCCTTATTAATTATAAATTGTGATGTATGTATGTAGATACATTGGTATTTATCTTAGGTATTGAGGTTTCCATATGTTATTAGGATAAATTTCCTTATATGAGAAAATATTTCATTGATCTATAATAAAAATCCTACATGACATAAGTAGATTTTATGAAATCGCCAATTGAAGATAGATAAATGAAATTTTTTATATATAGTGAGACTTTATCCTTGCAAGATGGGTATTAGAGTCATGTACTAAATTATAAATATCTAAATATGACTCACCATCACATTGAGGGTGTAGTTATAATTAATTAATCTGAAACTTTATATTGTGGGAGGATATCCTTCTATTTTTCAAATTTGTAGAGATGGAACAAGGGATATTCCTATAATATTATGATCAGGGGAAAATTATTATTTTCAATTATTATTATTATTATTATTCATGAATTCACACATAAAAGAGATCCATAGTATAAAATTAGAGATGTGTGCCTTAAATGATAAATGTTACTACTCATTTAAATAAGATACATCATTAGTTTCTAGTTCCTACCAAATAAGAACATCACATTTTTCATGTATTTCCTAGAGTATTGTCAAGATGGGTGACCTATTGGGTTGTTTCTTATGGCGTGTGTGACTGAGGACCAAACATGATGAAAAACCCGTGTGGGTTTGTGATGAAAATAACTTTTTAGATAATTGATTCCAGTGTGTAATAACTATTCATTTTATTGGATTGAATCCAAAGTATTATAGGATTCATATTATGTCTAATGACTAGGTTCATATCAATGGAATCTTGGGTCATGAAATCCATGTTGGGATTAAATATTTTTGTTGGATACAATATGGTTTTTTGGAAAATTAAACATTTATCTCAGGATACAATGTTCAATCTATGACATGTCCAAACTATAAAAAAAACATGCCATCATCATTACAAAGGGGTTTATGGGATCACATGTTCAATTTTTACATATCAGGAAAAGAATAATTCATATCCATGTACCAACATGATGGGGCAAGATAAATTTATTTTAAAATAGGTTTATCATATTCTTGAGAATTTGAGATTTTTTATTTCATGGTCATAACTGGTATTAGTTTTAATGTAATGAAATTTGTTATCCATACATTATTGGAATTGATTCTAATATTAAATTTGTATAGATAGATATTATAGTATGTATATGTTATTAACATGGTGTTGAAAAATAATGAATATTTTATCCTTCAAATGAAAAAATGTGATCAATAAAATTATTATATTATTTAATTTTATCTTCATGTATAGTTTACGTAATCTTGACATTCATTGATTGATGAATCAATTACTATTTAACATTTTCTATTTTCTATAAGTGAATATGTGGACACTAATATTTCATGTGTTTTATTTTAGGTTTTTCAATTTTACATTAAAAGTACGAGAAATATTTGTGTCCCTTTAGTTTTAATAATGTGAATGATATCAAAAATCATTATTTATGTGTTTTATAATGAAAAAAACCAAAAATTTAATCAAATTTTAAGGATTTGTATAAGGATAAACTATATTACCTTACATAAGATTTAGAAATACTAATCAACCTAGAGAGAATCAGTTATTATGTGGTAATTTTAAAGTTTCACCTTATAGTTTCTCATGGAAGTATCATGTGTCAATTAATAACAACCTATTATCCATGCGTTTTCATAATAATTTACTTTTCATTGGAAATTATGATAAAAAATCAATTCCTCTCAATCCATTTTTCCCCATTGGGTTTTACTCATTTTGGTTATAATGAGATTCTAATGTGAAAGATTCACAGTACTTCTATCCATCAATAATTTAACAATGTACCTATGCGATTTTTAATTGGATATACAAAATTACTAATCTACACATCATTATGAATTCATGATAATGTAATATTATATAATGGTCTTATTTTAGATGCATGACTACTTTCTAAAAAATTATAAATATTTTGTACTTTTAACAACCCAATTGATTTTTTCCTATATTAATATCTACTAATGTATTAAACTATTTCTCAATGATTTTCAATAATATTTAAAATGAATTTCTATTTACAGTTTAGTGTTCCCGTGTAATTTATCATCTGTAATATTTCTATTATACGATATCTGATATAAATTTTTTACATAGTTCACTTCCATTCCAACAAAAAAATAGAATTATAAATATAAACATTGTAAATATAAATATGAATATTAGTTAAAATATATAATAATTAAAATCTGAAATATGATAGAGATATAAAAATGGGATTTAATATCGATGGTTATTGAATTGTTAGTTGATATTATTAAAAAAATCAAAGATTTCAAAATTTTATTGAAGAAAATAGATTAATGACATACAAAATAGTACTTTATATTATCATTATAGGTTTATAACATAATGTTTTCTTTTGTAGGAGTTATATAATTAAATAGACAATATCTTAAAAACTATGACTATAAATCAGTAAATGTGGGGTTATGGGAAAGCATTTAAGAGAGAGGGTAGACCAATTTATTTTATATTTTTTTACTAAACCACCATTCATCATAACTCATTTCATTTGAATCACTTTTTTTCTTTTTAAGTGACATATTTTTATTAATGACTTCTATAACTACCCTATGTGAGAAACATATTGAAAAGAAAAATTGTCGGTGAAAATTATTGACTTAACACATTACTACAAACCAAAAAAATTTATAAAACATCAATATAGTTTTCATATACACTTTTTCATAATGATTTTATTTTCAATTATTGAATTTTAAAATAATTTTATTTGGTAATGATTTTCAAAGGTTTCTTTTCTTCATATATAAAAAATTGAGAAATGAACTCTTTTTTAATTTGATGTGTATGTTATATTACTAGAAATATATAGACACTTAATTTCTATTTTCTTGTGCCTTGGTACACTACAAGTACACCACATTATTGATTAAACCCCTTACCAGGGGGATTAACATTTATTATTTCCTATAACCGATGCTAATCTAAAAGATACTTCTATTTTATATTAGATAAATTACTATTGTGTCATAATTAACTATTAGATTCATTAAATAAACAATATTACTGGCCTATTAATTGTTTAATTTGATTAAACATTTATAAATAGTTTTTTACACCTAGAAAAAAATCATTTGTTTACATCCATAATTAATAAATCCTAAATTTTATTATTCTTTTAAAATTCATAGATATATGATCTGAATGTGCTAGTTACATAGAAACAACATTCATATTTGAATATTACATTTTATGGAAGGAATGGTTAACAAATTATTACAATAACCAATCACCTACATGAAATTATTGTGAATAATGAATTTTTTTAAACACAATGTAAATACACTGAACAAAATAATTCTAAAATATTTTTTTATCCAATTCGAGTGATTTTATTAATGATATTTTTATTATAATCCCCTGATAACATGTAAATACATTTTTTTCCAATGAGAAATTTTTCCATAATGGTCATTCTTGGTTCACTAATTCCACCATATATTTTGGGAATCTTTGTTAAAAATTAAATCTTCCAAATTATAGTATGAAAATATATTTAAGACTATATGATGTGTATTTCTTTATCTTGGAAATTTCGAAAATAAAATCATAATTAATTTATAAGGAAATTATATATGATTTTTGGATGGTATCATCTTATGTAGAGCTACTCAAAAGAGTCATACATATTAAATAACAGTGTTTTGGAATGTGTTTTAGGATTCAATCAATTAGTTTCATTTTTTATTACGTTGATGGTTGAAGTGATGTATTTCATAGAATTAATCTTATCCATATGGGAAATTTGGTTTAATTATTCTAATAAGAATGAAACATGACTGAATTAACTATAATCACTTTTATGTTCTAGGTATCATAATAATGGTTGCAAAAAATAAAAAGGAAATTTATTCTAAAATTGTAATATTTCATTATCCCCCCAATGATATTGTGGAAGTATTCTTCAAAGAGGTACTTAAACAATACACATTGGTTATCATATTTCCATAGGATTCATTTGTGTTCCTTTTATCTTAATAATGTTTTAGTTTTCATATAATATTATTATATCACATCTAGTGTAAATTTTTTGACTTTCTATCAAGGTCCTCAGGATTTAATTTATTTTAATTTTTTATTGGACACCTATAAAGATTTATTCAAATTATTTGAGAATTTCCCCTATATTTAGTTTTCATTTTGATATTTTTTTAAATTAATTTCAATTTTTATCAAAATATATCTCCATTATTTTTATTAAGATATGTATGATTTGATCATTACTTTTGATTTATTCATTTTTATTTTTTCACTGATGAATAGAAGAGACTGTATATTATCCCCTTTTCTAATACATTATAAAATGGTGGAAATCCCTCGCCTGTTATTCGAGCTTCAGTGGGTGATTCAGATTTAGATTTAATGTTTTGTTTTGAGCCTAATGTGTTTCATGTTCCGTTGAAGGAGATAAATTATGTTTCAATGACATTTCAATGTAAGGACTCTCTAGAGAAGCATCACTATTTCTGAACGGTGTTGGATGATGGTAAGGGTTCCTCTAACTCTTTTCCAATTTTGATTATTCCCTTTGTAAATGATATTAGAAAGGCTCTGTACGTCATTTATGGTTTCCCTAAAATATCTTATTCTTTAGTGTATTTCATTCTGACTGCCACATTCAACATAGGAATTTTGATTTTTATGTTTTCTAAGAATTAATCATCCATTAATCCATTCAAATTAATTATTTCATTATATAATTATTATACTATCAAATATTTTAGATCAATAATTGTTGATGAAAAACCACCATGACATGACTTTAACAACCTAGAAACATCACCCACCAATTAGTTAGTTATGTTTAGAACGATTATAATAATTTTTTATTTTACATTAAATGGGATTAGGATTAGTAGATGTACATTGTTCTATATTTTTATCCAAGAGAACACATTAGCATTAATTGGGCATTCCTTGTTCCATGATTGTGTGTTTCAGGTTGGCGTATTCCGGTTTATTAATATTTTTTATTATTTTCTACTGTGGGTGCACTCTTTCTTTTTGACACCAAGTAGAGGTATGGAATACAAAATAGGATTAATCCATAATTATGATGCTTCTGAGGCCTCCCATTGATAGTATCTTCATTTCAATAACAAATGCAACCAGTGCATAATTTTTAAAATCCATGGTCACTATACAAATTTCTTCTTTATAATTCATGAAAATGATTATTCTGAAACATGTATTTCTATGATGATCCTTCCCCCTATGAATCTCACACCTCAACCCCAAATCTTACTAAGGCTAATCCTCTCAAACAAGATCAACCCTAGAGGATGGATTACGATAACATACATAATTTCCAACCCCATGGTGATCCCCATGATGTGTGTTGTCCTTTTTATTATTATCCCCATGTTTCATCAACATGAAGTGAAATACCTTAGTAATAAATATTGACTTTCAAGATAAAGATGATATGAATAGATTAATATTGGTTGGAGGTGTTGCTCGTTCTATATGTCCTTTAGAACATCCTCCTTCCATATCTTTTATTTAGCATTTTCATCCTCTTTATGAGGCGTTTGATTAATATGTGATGCAATCTCATGATGATCCCAACAATATTACTTATCCTTCTATAAATATCCCCTATATTATAAAATCATAGAGGGATATTGTTCTATTCAATGTTTTATGTATACTTCTTATAATTCTTATGTTCCAATTGTATACAATACAAAATATGGTTGCATATTATTCCCTAATTCCATTACAACAATATTCATTAATGATGTTGAATGTCCTTTATTTTCCCATTATAGAAATAATATGATATTGAACGGATTTTCATATCCACTTTCTAGGAGCATACCAACTAGATTCAAGTGCAAATCTATTCCTCATACTCTTACTACCTAATCCCCAACTAAATGTTTTATTGCTACCATGTCAGCCACCCTTTATTCACCATTATTTCCTCGATCATCTTGAATCTCACCTTCATTGGATAAATTCCATATTATCTCTAATGATTTACATACCAATTATATTTGCTTGTTTTTTATCCTTGACCTAAAACAAGAAGTGTGTGTTATAAAAAAGATCTTCTCCGAGATTAACATGTGAAAATGTATGCATGAAAATACAACAATAAGCATAACTAGGTCTTCAGGACTGTACTTGTGCATGTAGAATTGATAGTCCTCATATGAACATATCAAAATCAAATTTTTTTACCACTACTATAAATTTATCCTTTAACTGATAATATTAAAGATCATTAAAAATTAGGGATAAAAGTCAATTTTATATAAAATAAACCCTTATATATATCCCTTTTATCTGTAAATTATCAAATCTATGGGCCCTACTCACACAACTCCAGCTAGAAATATTCGAACATTAGAACTCCATGTCCAAATTCATTTCCCTTACCTCTTTTCAATCCTATTTTTTCAATATTTTATGATATATGTGTATATATATTTATATATTTACAAACATGTTGTTTATGTAATTATTTATTATTTAATTATATATTTATTTTTAAATAGAGGTATTGAATATGTTTATATATATACATTTACATATACATTTCTAAATCTACATATAAATATTTTATAATGTATTTATTAAATGCATATTTATTTTCAGTACTTTTATATAATATGTTTCTATAATATATATAATAAAGTAAATTCAAGCCTCATTATATATATTTATTTTACATATTGAATAATATATTTAAATAAATAAATTTATCCTATGTATTTACACAATATTTGAACACACATAGAAAAACATTTTTATAGTTATATTTATATATAATGAAAAAATAATTATAAAATAATAAATGAAATAATAAATTATTATAAATATATTATATATATATGTTATTTTTATACAAAATAAATTTAAATATATATATAATATGGATAATTAATATTTTCTTACATATGGATTATAAATATATAATTTTATTTTACATGTAAATTTGAATTCATATTAATTGTTACTATTTATTTTTTATATGTAATTATTTGAAAATAAGTATATATATTTTTATTTTAACATAAAAATAATTCTGCAATATATAAAACGATGAATTTTTATTACAGTAATTTTCATATGAATTTCATCCCTATGAATAAATATAGTCTTTAATGGGATAAGATACGGAGAATCTCTCATATGAATTTGCAATTTCATCAAATATTAAAAAATATAGGTACCGCAAAAAGGAACATGGTTTTGGAGGACTCATTTGTCTTTTTATCCTTGATGATAACAATCTTCTATGCTCCATATAATTATCATAGTTTACCATTTTTCTCAATACTTGAGTTGGAATATTGTGTGTCCAAAATTGGAACCCAAATTAAAAGTTAGGAATGTTTAAGGTTCTATCCATGTTTTCATCTTATTTTAGATCATTCATTAAATTTTTTAGTTTTAATATTATAAATTTTTTTTAAATCAATATTACTCAATAAAAAATTGAATATAATTAATTAATTTTAATTTATAATTATTTTATAATTCATTTTTCATTAAATTTCATATATATTATGTGAAAATATATTATTTATATTATATATATCATATTTAGTAAACAAAATTATATTTAAATCCAAAAAATATATCAACAAAATAATAAATTATTTCTAATTAAAGATAAATTTTGTATGTATATGTATATTTTATCAGTGATATAATAAAACATTTTGGATAAAATAAAACATTCTCTTTTATCAGCGCTAAAAACTTTGATAAATTGTGTACTTTTATCATTGATAAAGGTCCCTTTCATTACTAACTTTTTTTTCATTGATAATGGCACTAACATTATCATCTTATTTATTTTAGCATTGAAAAAAGTTAATTATTAACACCCATTAAAATATAGTATTGTTTTTTAGTGTTATTAGGTATAAAAAGCATTGATAAAGGTCCCCTTTGTGCATGGGAAAATAAGCACTTATGTAGGATATTTTTATCGGTGCTACAAAAGAAGTTTATAAAGGGACACTTTATCAGTGTCGATCAATGACACATTATTAGTTCCTTTATATTACTGATAAAATTGATTCACTTTTATCAAGAAATTATAACTCCAATGTTTATGAACAGCTGAAAAAACCCATTTTGAGCATTGATAATGGGGAATTTTATAGTAGTACTCACGTATATTTCATTTAATAAATCTATGATTTATTCTAAATGGGATATGAATGAAAGAGAAGATTTTATAATGAATCTATAATGTATTAGTACATGAAATGTTTCTTGGTT
This sequence comes from Viscum album, assembly GCA_963277665.1. Taxonomy (NCBI): domain Eukaryota; kingdom Viridiplantae; phylum Streptophyta; class Magnoliopsida; order Santalales; family Viscaceae; genus Viscum; species Viscum album. The sequence goes on along the minus strand of OY728121.1, from coordinate 1,190,552,235 downwards.
CATTAGTGAAATTTTAACACTATGATATATCTTTAAGAGAATATAGGAGTACTACACTATAGAAAAGTTATGATACATTTTAAGGATTTTCTATTATATAAAAGCATTCGGGACATCAAAAAGTCAGGTGGTAATTTAATTTGGTGTTCTAAAAAAAGTGGATATTTAGGTAAATTGATTAATTTTGATATATGTATATCTAATATCTACTGGATTTTCAGCCCCCCCCCCCTCTATTACACACAACACATGTGATACTACTAACAATTCTATATTAGTTATTATGATATAATAACATGATATTTTATTGAAAAAATTATTCAAATGTTTCAATTTTAATCCCTCTTATTATATAAAAAATTTTTTTTATTAAACTCATTTATTTTTATATAAATTTTTAAATATAATATATATAGCGTGAGATATGGATTTTAGTGTGTTAAACAATTTTGAAATTTTAATGTGATCAATCCATTTAAATAAAACTATGTTGTCAACATTTTTTTATTTTGATTAAATTACTTATTAAACTAAATTCAAATATTAATGTATCCCAGAAGACCTAATATATACCTATATTCATGGCATCACAAAAATAAAGAATTAGTTGTTACACCCATAGCTCATCAAATTCATTAGACCAACTGATTACAAAATAATGATGTCTCACGACCAATGACATGAAACCTAAAATGACTAAAATGTTAGATGGATGGAAATGACCACAAGAGGGGGCCATTGTAAAAATTTGTATGTTAAAACCTTAGGTATTAAATAGACCAAGATGCACCTACAACAAGGGAAACAACCAACTTTGAGATATCTAAAACAAGTAGAAACCAAAAACACTGCCTTCTATAGACTCAATTGGATTATATGATCAACATTGATTGGTTTAAGTCCATCGACCTAAGTTAGATGTGGAATCTGGGAACTAATGAGAAAGGATCAAAGTAATCTACCTATAGTTGGATATTCAAAAAGATGTGATTTTTAACAAGTGTATAAAGAAGATTCCATGAAGAATTTTTGTTCCACGAAAATATAAAAGTGGATTCATGGTTATTAGATTCTAGTCTAGTATTCTGAATCAAATTTATAAAATAGGGTTTCAAGGAAGTTCAATAACATTTGGAAATAGACAGAGGAAAACCAGATTCAGTCATGATTAAATAATAGATGGATAACTTTTTGATAAAACAAATTCCTCAAATAAGTAGACTGCAATTCTATTTTCCACCCATCTAGATTCATGGGTTGTTTTGACAAGGGGAAATTTCTTCAAAAAGAAACTCCATACCAACATCATTGTACAAGATTATCTGTAAAAATATTTTAATATTATTAAAATATAATATATTTTAATATTTTTACAATATTATATAATAACATAAAATTATTTTTATTTTACATTATTTTATATTCATTTTTAATATCTGAAAAAATATATATTATTGAAAATATGATAATATTAATATTTTTTGTGTATTATTTTATATATATTTATTCATATTATATATCATTATATATATATATATATTCTATTGTATAATAATAGTTGTTAATATATATTATTATTATGTTTATATGATGAACCCAGAGAATACCAGATATAATTTAAAACTCATTTTAGTTTTAAACACATTAAATATCTCATTGAACATTCCCATGAACCAGAATGTTTTATAGAATTTTTATATTGGATACATAATAATATTAAATTTAGAATATCATCTAATATTAATCACATTTAGTACCCCTCTAGACTCATCACACAGAGTACATTTCTTCAAAACCTAGGGAAATAAATCAATTCAAATGGTGAACTTTGAAGCTCATTATTGTTATACATGAGAGATAAAAATAAATATTCATAAGTGGGAATCATATATTAATAATATTAATACATCAGACAAATAATTCATTGGCAGAAAAAAGTACCCAAAAAATCATCAATCATAAAACATAAGTCATGACATAAACGAATAAATTGGGTATTAATTAGTCAAAAAATAATTGAAAATCAAAATTCATGATCTCATATAAGATGAATAATCATTTGTCACGATCATAGGTATAGATAATAATTTCATTAGTCAAGGATCACTATGAAGACTATAATCCATTAGTGAATGATTCTGTTTACTAGATTGAGATCATTCCCCAATCAATCGTGATTTACTAGAGTGGGTTAACACCACATTCGAATTTATATAACCTAATAAGATATTAATATATACCAAATGCATTGGCGATTTATAACAAACCCACATGTAATATACATCTCATTAACCAATTTATTAAAAATAGGTTGTCGGTATTATTATCATTAGGTGACATCCCCATGATACCAAAGGTAAGAAATAAATTCCAAAGGCCACAAAACATTTGGGTAATGATTTTACTTTTAATTATAAAAACTCCAAACAAACAAAAAGAAAAACCAAACCTTTATATGATTATTCATTACAAAAAAAATTAAAAAATAACCATGAAAATTACCATACTAGAGTATAAGAAGAATGAAAGTGAAATAACCAATGTAAATCCAATGACAACAAAACCAATAGAAGCCAAATAAAAAAAACCAGAAACTCCCAACATCCTATAAGATCCAACATGACAAGCCACACCCAATGTACTAAGAAAAATATATAAATAATTGAGATACATTACCTTTACATGTATCTCAACAGATGACATCTACAATCACAAAATGTTTCCAATTTAGGGGGTGATTCTAAACAACATCGGATTTTCTAAGGGACTTCTCAACTCATTCAACTAGGATAAGACACTTTATTATATTTCTATAATTTTTTGAACAAATTTGATCTTTTTATATCAATGGGAAAACTATTTTCATTGTAAATAAATCATAATAATCCTTTAATGATTTTCCAAAATCTATATTTTATACTTATTTAATGATTACACACATATACACATCTACAAATCCATGACAAGGTGAAATTCCATACTCATAATCAGTTTCTCACCAATCTACCAAGTCATCAATATATAACAAATACCTAGTTCCTAATAGAAGATGACCTATCCACAGGGTTGCATCTAATGTAAATGAACTCTGACAATCCTAGATTTCCAAAACCAATTCCAAACCATTTAATAAAATTTATTATTTAAAGCATATCAACCAACCATTTAAAATTTTCCTATTCCAAAACATCATTTTAAATTTATTATCATTGTGGGTTTTCCAAACATCCATTCAATATCCCCAAAATTCCCAAAAACATAACAAAATTAGATTCAAATGAGAATCACATAAGCATTTCACAATCATTTCATGTATAATATTTATATCATATGCCTATACCCAGGGTCGTTCTTTTCATGATTTCACTCCCTCAGAATCAAGTCATATAAATCAATAACTATCTAGAGAAACTAAATACGAACTTAATCTAAACAATTGTTATTAAAAATATACAAATTTCCAGAATAAACACTCTCATTGTCCCAAATAAGTTTTCATCTTTTAAAAAAGGATTCATTTCAACCTGTTAAACCATAAAATCAATTATATGATAAGCAATAAACTAATGGGATATTACCATATCAATAAATGCTATAACAAGGGTATAAATAAAATGAATAATACCCCTCACCATAGAATATATTGATTAGTTGTCCATGATCACTTTCTATACTATATAGAAATCTTCACTCAGTGAATTGTTTTCTTTATTTACATTTTGAAATTTCATAGTATTATGAATCATGATGTTCCTAAAATCAATATTGATTGATATGTTTTTCTAATGAGAGATATCCTACTACACATTTGTCATCAAATCATTCTATACATGAGAATATTGAGATGTTTATCACGCATCAAACCATGTAGCAATGCTAAAATAACTCTAATGATGTACCATTTTATTTAAATTGTGACATTATCTAGGTGGTTTAATAGAATCAGGATTATTAAGATAAAAATAACCACATTAAAAACATCATATCTTATTATCAGTTGAGGAGAAAAGTTGACTGATCTAATGGTCTGATTCTAAAATATAACACCCCCTTTTGAATAGGTGTCCCTGCTCCACTTGTTTCTAGTATATGAGTAACTAAATTCTCCCATAACAATATACATTCTTCCTAAAACTTTTTTTCAATGTATTCCATTTCTTACATTGAAACTCTACTCTGTACTACAACATAATACATAATATAGCGGGTGTATATCATTGAAAAAAATTTCTGGTTTCTACCACAACTCAAAATTTTGTTCCTTCATGGATACACATGCAGAAAAAGTTTGTGAAAAGTAGAAGAAACTCATAAATTTTTCCTGATACACTATTATTAATATATTCTAAAATTTTAATCCAAAGAAGTCTATTTGTCTAGAAATTCTAAATATTTTAATATTGATATGTTTTTTCAAAATTTATTCAATATTATCCTATTCTATACCATTGTCCAAGTAATCATGATGTTCTATATCCAATTATTGACATTCTATATCCTCCATCATATAAATTTATAACTTCACATTCAACTCTGATTGTGTTATAAGGAAATAAAATATTTGTTTCATCCTATTTGTCCACACATTTTATTTTTATAGATAATAATCCCTGTGAATGGTCGGTGGGATCTACATCTATAATTAAAAATAGTGATCCACGTGTTTTGGTTAATCTTTTTGTCCCCTATATCCCCATCCAAAAATTCAGCTAAAATACCTTGGACAATGTGTTGGATCACATATGGCTCATTTGTAACCACATTCTCAAAATCCACATTCGATTGGTTCCATGGAAAACCTCTCATTTCCATTCACTATAACAAAAACAAACTGTATTTGGTATCACTCTCTTTCAACTAAAGGATTTTCTATTTCCAATTACCATGTTAATAAGTTCTACAATTATATTTATCCATAATAATATATTTTATACTTTTTAAAAATACCCCATAATGAATTTTCAAAATCATTCCATTTTAAAACATTCTCATCACATATAAAAAACAATTTTCACATACCATTTACTTAAATAATTAAATAAATATTGAATAATGATGTCCTAAATAGATGTCATACTATGAGTGCATATAATTAATCTATAATTGGATTATCAAATTATTATGACACAGGAAATCACGGAGAAGTTTCTAAAAATAATCATGTAATAAAAAAAACCTGTTTACATGATTTTGAGTATAAATTGGTGAGAAATTTCTTTTTTATGATGTACATTTCATGTCTCGACAATCCAAATCATAGACACAGTCTTATGAAATATATGAACATATCATGTTTGAAGACATAAAATAACCAATCCAATAACCATATCAGGGTAAAATAAGAAACCAAGTTACATAAAAAATGGAAAACCAAAGACAAAAATATAAATAAAAAAAAGCCATAAAACATGACACTTCAAAACTAATGTATTCTCATAATTGAATGGATATTATAATATTATCAAGATGAATCAGTAAATAACTAAGATATCATGACTTAACCTTCATCTTGATATATGACAACTAAAATTTTTCCATATTTCCCAAGTAGGGGGAGGGTCAAAAATATACAGGATTTCCCAAATTTAAATAATTTTATATTAAATGAAACAAGGATTTCCATGGGAATAAATCCAAATAGACTTTAGGACCTCTCTCCAATCCATTTGGAAAACCCATTACATGATTCCACATTTCCATAACTCTAGACATGCATGCCTAGGTAACATTTCCATACTCATGAGATTATTTTATCAATCTACCAATTCATCATAATGTAACCAATACTAGGTTTTTAAATAGAACACAATGATTAAATAGGGTCAGGTATGACCAAATTGAACTCACACCAACCTTCTATTCTTAAACCATGGGAAAACCATTTCAAAAACATTTTTGTCCAAAAACCATTTCCACAATCCATTTTCAATATATCAATTCCGAACCACCATTTTAAAATAGTCATTTTAGAATTTATGAAAAACTTAAATTTTCTTGAATGCCATCTAATTTCTAAAATTTTCCGTAAACCATAACTAATGTGGTTTCCAATGATAATTAAACAACAATTTAAAAATAAAATCAAGAAAAAATATTTATTTCAAACTATGACTTAATGTTCTAATTGTGTTGATTTGAGAGTGAAGTATCACATATCACTAACATTGGTAAAAATGATAAATGAAATAGAAACCCTCTAGATATGATAACAAACAACTTTTATTTCCCTATATCAATCAATAATACATCATAATTCCCAACATGGAATAAGGATATATCCCCAACTAATTTTATATAAGGATTCCCGAAATTGAAGGTGAATATATCTGTGATGAAATACCATGAAACAAGACTTATTGATGAATATATATCTTCAACATCCTCTAAAATTCCTAGAAATTTCTTCTGATACAAGGGTAGTTTCCTATTAATCCTTAGGATAAAAGAGTTCATTTTGTGGAATAATTAGAGGAAAACAAGGGCCTCAAATAATTAATTATTATTAGATCTACTAATATTGAATTAAAAAATCTATGATACATAGTTAATTAGAACAATTATCAGACCTCTCAATATCCATGTAGGTGATACTATCTCAATCTAACCCCTTATACAGCGGGATCACAGGGTTAGAAAAACCATGATCCAACCTTGAATTTCCCCAATACATAAAATTGGATTGTTTAATATTAGAATACGTAGGGTTTTGACAAACCTTTAATGGGACATTTTCATATCGATGGTCCAATATATCATCATTCACAATTTATTTTTGGTGATTCCTAGTTTATACAAGCTATTTGAAAACCGGGCCCCTTCCGAATGCATCCAAATTATGAAAATTATAATCTAAAACTCCCATAACATAACCCAGTCATTATATATACATAAAATAAATAAATAAATGTTCATGTTTCGAAAAATTTGGGTGATAAACAATCCATCCAAAAAGGAAAACTATGCATATGAGTTACATAAAATCATTATCATTTATTATCTCATCTCAGAAAACCCAGAGAAAAGAAACGAGTTTCATAAAGATTCAATTATCTCATATGAAAAAAAAATATCCAGAAAATGTATAAGAATTGTACCATTATAATATATACCAACTATAGTATAATAATTTTTAAATAAGATAGAAATAGATGAAAATTACTTTTAAAAAAATTGGATAATTCTTGGGAACAGAAACACTGCATTTTTAAATCATTTAATTAAAATATAATATTTCTTGAATAAAAGGAAAAACAACTTATTTCAATAGAATTATGGAATCATGTAAATAGAGATTCCAATAAATTATTTTTCATGGGTTCATGAATATTTCATCTTGCCATAAACTATAAAAATTATATTGATTTTTCACTTTTGTAATGAAATTCAAAATATACCCCATGGGAAATTTTAAAAATAATCTATATTAAAAAATTGTTAATAAATTTAATGATATTTAAAATTTATCCTAAATAATCATTTGAATTAAATAATAACAGAAATTAAATTAAATTAATGTTTATGAATAAGATAAGGATATAGTCCTAATCATAAATGAGGCATATTTTCGTTTTTTTCATAAAAATATCCTATTTGGTCATTTTTTAGTATCAAAAAGACAAAAATTTAATGAAACATGAAAAACCCAAAAATAAATATAGGAGAATAAAAAATACATGTTTTAAGAAAATAGCATAATATAATTCCCCCAATGAATCTTTGAACATATACCATATCAAAATAAAAAGTGATCTCATTGTAAAACACATAATAATTTGGAAAACATTAATTCACAACACCTGTGAAAGAAATAACATCAAATTAAACATTTAATACCATGAATATATTGTGATTCATGACATAACATATCAACTTTTTATAATTTACACCTCTTAAATTAATAGATCTTCATAATATAAAATATTTAACAAAAAAGTTAAATTTTATATGAATAACCCTTACATTAAATATGACATCCTTCACAAGCTCTCTATCATCCAATATAATAAAATAATAATTATAATAATTATATAAAATTAACACATAAATTATTTTAATATTATATTTTCTCCACCTATAAAATTTTAACACACTTTTTACAACTTATTATATATCAAAATCGTTGTTTTCCATATTAAATGGAATGTTTTTAGGTATGTATTTTTCGATAGATTAAATAAATGAATCCTAGAGATGGTTTTATCAAATAAATAATCATAATAATTATATATATATATATATATATATTATACAAATTTATTACCATCTACTAATTTCATAGATATAAATATTAATTACTTCATTCATTTAGATGGTAGACTATATATATAGAAGAACACCATTTCAAATTTTCAGGAAAATGTATAATAAATATTTATAGTATATTATAATTAAATAATAATAAATATATAGTAATTATAATATACATATAATATATATATATATTATATCAATTTATATGTATATCCATGTGATGTTGCAATGGAATATGAATCACATTAATACATGGTGGCAAAAGTGTGTTCATTTAAAATAGAAATACTTTTCATTTTTCAAGATATTTAATGTTAAGAATTTAGATAATAAATTTTATTTATAGACTTATATTTATTTCCTTAACAAAATATTTAAAAATAAACTACCTCATAACAACCAGATATGAATGTGATTGATTGAAAACAAAATACACTACAATGTTGAGGTGGTAGTCTGCTCATACACCTGAGAGGTGTTATTATTTTGAATATGATTATAAAATAGATGGATAATAGTAATTAAATCAACATAATAATATCTAAATTTTTTTAAATAACTATGATATTATATTCTAATTGTTATGGTAGAAATTAATAATGTATAAGAATATGTGAAATTAAAATGCTCAGTTAAAACAATTAAGTCATCTTTCATAAAAAACATTTGGGACACTCCTTAGTAATAATATAGACGATATTTTAAGTATTAAAACCTCTATAACATGGATATTAATGTTTATAAGTGGTTATTTCAAGGGTTTTTCATGATACGTAGATCATGGTGTTTAAGTAGAATAGGATAGGATGTTTCCTTATATATGTGAGGGGAGGGGAACCTTTGTGAATACATGAAACATTGTTATATTCAATGCGTGTAAGTAGTGTAATATAGATAAAAAATTACACTTATATTAATATAAGTAGGTTATTTTCATTATATAATCTTCTTATAAAATTTATATTGTTTTTTATATCATTGAAACCATATCATTAGTATTGACCCCTTTGAAAACCATTATCAACTATGATAACAACTTTTTCAATCTCAAAGATTTTTAAATTTAGATATTTGGTAAAAATATTATCAAAAATGGTCATGGGATGAATGTTTCAACAAAATAATATCTCTCATTTACTCCTTTGTTAATTTAATTAATTTTCAATCATAAAATATAACATTATTTAACATTAAATACATTTAATGACATTTTAATAACTATTCACATATATTGATTTTTAAGAAATCAAAACAAAAATAGTTTTTTAATCTAAACTATTTAACTATAAATTAAAAATTATTATTAAATTCATGTGATTCTATATTTCATCTTATATTACAAAATTTTTTTAATATAATTTACATTTTGAAAACTACTTGCCAAAAAACTCAATTAGCATTTTGTTAGAATATATGTTAATTATAAAATCCTTACAAAAATAAATAAATTACATAATATAAATATTATTTATAATAATTATAGTATTTTATGTTAAAATTTTAAACTTTCTTATCCATATGTGATCATATATGTGAAATTAAAAGCTGGTGAGTGAAATTCATTACTTATCTTTTATTTCAAATTATATATTGGTCTTAGTCAAAGGAAAGTGGAAATAAATTGGAAAATACTTTATGATGAATTGAATATGACAAAAATAAAATTATCAAATGAATTATATGAATTTGTTTCTTCTTTACCACTACATATCTCATATTTTAACCATATTTTACCCATTTTCCCCATATTGAGGTTGAACATATTTATTTAGATGATAATTCTTAATGAAAAAATTAAAAGGCAACTATTAACCTAATATGACAATTTTGACTCAAAATATGGAATCAATTTTTTAATACATAAAATATATTACAGTTAGGAAATAATTTCTAAATAAGTTTACAGAATGAAACAACTTCTTTTTCTAGGAATACACTATTTTTTAGAATAAAAATTAATTCATTTTCATTACCATTTGAATAAAATACAATATGTTATTTTAAAAATATTTCACTCAACATTATATATATAATTTCATTAAAATTATCTATGAATAATTAATTATTTAATTTTTTCAGTTAAAATCCCATTGAAAAAATATGAGAATTACTATTTCTAACCATTATTTGATTTAATCATTATATATAACCATTTTATTAATAATTAATCAATTTTTAACCATAAATTATACATAAAAATTTAATGAAACTGATTTTTAAAAATGATGATTTTTTTAAGAGAAACATATAATATTTACAGAAACAATTCGTTGAAAAAATATTTCTTATATATCTGTAAATTTCATTATTAGTAGTGTTTTATGTTTTTTACATAGGTACATGTGAATAATCATAAATAATTTTTCATATATTTCATATTTTACTTATTTCTATTAATACCCTCCAATATGATAACTTGATTATAAAGGTCCTAATATATCATTGTACATTTATAGTTGGGGTCATGTGTAAAATAGGCAATCAAATGCTAAATTTTAATTTCATATGAATTTATATGTGTTAAATATCTGAGTGTTAAAATCTACCACCATTAAGATGTTTTTTCTCATAAAATGTCATTACACTAATAATAACATATGAGGACAATTAGGTCTCCCCGCTTCCTCTACTTCCCATGATACTCCATTAAATTTATGATTCCTCTAAAAGACATTAATAGGAGGAGAAGTCTTATTCTGTAGAATTTTATATGTATTATTCAAGATTTTATTGTATGTTAGACATATGAATAATAATATTGTAGTGTTGGGACCTTTATTTATGGTACATGTAAATGGGAAACTATGTAATTCACTATGACAGGTAAATAGAACACATCATTAAATTCAAAAAGGTTTAGAGGATGTGTGAAAAGATAAGATATTGTCCCTATTGGAACATGAATCTTAATGGGATAAATATATTTGTGGATAAAATTAAACTTCTTTCCAAATCTATTAAAATATTTTCAATGTGATTTTTAGAAAAAATACATATTCTCAAAAATTGAAATCAATTTCCCACCTATCAGTTTCATGATAACTTTTCTATTCAATCATAGAATCCATGATGTGCTTGTGAATGGATCAAATATCATATTCATTTAATTAGCTAGATAAGGTCCCAATAGAATTCATTTTCCAACGTCATCCCTACATGTTGGAGATAATGGCTTTCTTCCACATATACAATCATAAGATCTATATGAATTTTTAATTGGATGTTTTTTATAATAAAACTAAACTAGAGGAAGGTGTTTTTCTCAATAACCATTGAAATTTAGTCTCCAGGATTTTAATGTTCCACATATACTAACCATCTGTATTAGTATTATAAGTGATACCAAATCCAGACCCAATATTGAAAAAATTTCAAATACTTCGATAAAAATATTTTGTAAACCACACAACTCGATTGAATAGAATAGAATGTGGTATGTCATGTAACAATACCCATTACATAATGTATATTTTTGAAATATGATCAAGATATAAATCATCATGGATATTAATTTAATGTTCAAACTTATTAGGGTGATCTACCATAACCCAAAAAAAATTATAGCCTTTATATTTATTGAGGTGTCCAAAAAAATCATGGTGATGTTATCCCATTTAAATAATTATACGTGTAGTGGTTCAAACATCAAGATAATATATGTCACACAAATGTGACAATGTAAAATACAGAGCATTGATACACATTTTCTATAATATCTCTCATCTTGTTTTCCACAATAAATTCTATTAAAAATAACTAAATATCCTCACTGATGTAGGATGAATATTGGAGGATGAGATATGAAAATATTCAAATAGGTCATCCATTAATACTTGTATTAATGGAACCCATTTATAATTTATGTAAATAATTATTCCATAATGATTAATGTTAAACATTATAATACCCCTCATGAATATTTATTACAAACCCTTATAATTGAATTAAATTACATTTTCTTTCAATTTTAACATTTAGGATGAAAAATGATCACATGATGATTCAGGATATCAAAAGTGATTCTCTTATTATATAAATTTATATGGTGTTTATTAAGATATATTTAACCAATCCTTAAAAACACATTGAATTAAACTATAGGAAAAATAAAAATATATTAATAGGCAAAATTCATGCTATCATTAACATGAAATTCATAATTTTGGTCCGAAAGATATGCAAAAAATAACTATCAATATCTTTTAAATCGATAATAATTGTATTAATTTTCCATTATTCCCTTGGTCTATGAGTTTGATGATTATGATTTTCATTAGTAGTCAATTTTATAGTGCACTAGATTTTATAATATTCATGTTACCCAACCAAATAGAATTTAATTATTAATGAATCCATATAATACTATTTTTTTCCTTCATCACATTAACCAACCACTCCATTATATATCAATAGTTTTATGGTTGATGGATCCATTTATAATAGTTTAATCATCTTCTTATTCAATTGACACATTACCTTATGTTCTTATTCACACATTTTTTACAAATATAAAATTGAGAATTATTTCAACCACGATCTCCAAAACCTGATATCTATGTAAATTCAACCAATATATTCTTTAGTGAGTAAATTATTTGGTTAAGGATTGTGTTGTTAATCATAAATCATGATATGAGACATAGAGGTTATCTTGGGGGTGGTCTTCATCCACTTTTCTGTACTGGTAGTGGTAACTATTCCAGTTCTTCCCCCTCAGGTGGGGGAGGTACCTTCTTCATCATTCAAGGGAGGGGAGTCCTCATTTGACCCCTTCTCCAACCCCTATTAAATTCCTCAGTTCCTGCAATGATCTTTAGGCCCAAAGGTTCCAGATTTGTGTAATGGAAGCCATAATATTCTGATATCTATTGTGTATTTCAATATAGTTTCAGCTTTCATAATGAGTACCTTGATCAATTGTTTTGTTCTGATAAGTCATTTTGCAGATTCCTTTGACAGGTTTGTTTTCAACACTTGTGATTTTCAAAATAATGAAATGTTGGTTTTCTTAACAACAAGAATATTATGATCTGGTTAACATTAGAGGAAGATCTAATTAAGTTGATGTCTAGTGCACCTCATAGATATAACAGATAGTATTTCTACCTATTCTGATGGAAATATGTGTTCCATATGAAGTAGGACTCACCTTTCATGGTGATTTGGATGAGCTTCCAAAATTGTACATTACAGTTCCAGAATACTGTAATCATTAGGATGTTCAGGAATCACTTATGCAAGTAACAATGATATGATTTTAATACTAATATTATATGTCATCTAGTAAATACTCATGTCTATATGGAAGTAGATGTCTCAATATTGACTCTTGTTTTGGTTTCGATCACATTAGGCATATAATTTAATTTCCAAAAGAATGTCGTTTATAAATCATTAGTCAACTTTAGTTCTTCTTGTAAACAGATGGGGCATTATTAGTATACCCACATACATAGTTATAGACCACCTAATAACAAAAATTATGGTAGAATAATAATGGAACCGTTCTACTGTTTCATGTTTGGTTTCAAGGGGAATGTGAGCGGGGAGACTGTAGTAATGGATCTGTAATGTGAACCGTGTGGTGGAAATACATTGCTTACTGAGATTTTAAATCAGTTGGTAATGGATATGAACTTCCAATAATATTTTATTTATGTTACATTGTATAAGAATTCTGATTCTTTGGATAAGGATGTTGGTGTTTTGGTTCATCCTATTCTTGAGGACCCTCATGGTTTTGATGGGAAGAATGTTGTTTCGAAGTCTCAAAATGAGGATTGTCTGAATGCCATGGGTACCTCATATGTTGCGGTGGTGTGTTCAAGTGGAACCAATGACAACAGTCTTGAACAAGATACTTCAGAAACAAAGGGTGTAATACCACAAAATGTAATTTTTTTATCCATGGTCTAGGGGGTGAGGCCTTGTCTAGGTCGAGTCCCATATAAGAGGTGGCATGTATTGCGTTGGGAAATAAGATTAAATGTTTGGCTAATGCATTTTTAGATCATATTGAGGAAGCGGTCAGGCCCTCTGTAAATGTATTGAGGGATTCCATTTTTGATGAGAATGATCATTTTTGAGCATGTCTCTAGGTTTTTCAAAGCATTTTGTACAAGGAGATGGTACCCTAGTTTGACGAGGAGTAAGAGCCATAGGGGTAACCATAAATAGTTGAAGGTTAATTCTTTTTTCAATATTTAAATGGAGGCTTGTTCAACAAATAACATGGAAGATAAGAATATAGACCATTAGACATACCAACATTCCTAAGAATCATTCCAGCAGGGGAAGGAAGATGATGTGATCGATCAATCATTGGATCTTCTAATGATAGCATATTAGATATTGGTTGTGCTAGTTCTAAAAATTAATTCTACTAATGAAGAAATATGCAGAGTGATGGGATGGGGATTGAGAGTGTTCCCTAATGAGGAGAAACATTCTTGAATTTAAATAAATGACGTAATATTAGTAAGAGAATTAATAACAGATAATATCATCTTAGAAGAGTATATACAGTCTATGGATATTTTTGTGTTTTGGTTTTATGATACCTTATTGTACAAACATGACATCCAGTTAAGTAATATTTCATGAAAATTCTTTCTGGAGGCTAAATTTGGGCAACATAATCTATATTTCAATGGATCAATGATTTCCTTTTGTGGTTGAACTATGGTTTCACACTTTATACATAATTTTTTTTTAATAAAAAAATTAATTTTATGTCAGTCATATATCATGATTTCTAATTAAGAATAATAAGAATATTTTTCTTTCATTTTGTAACAACCTTGAATTCAATCAATTGAAATTCCTTTCTTATAATTAATTCATATATTATAAATTTTATATAATCACATAGAGAAAACAATAAGTACTTTATAAATATTTAATTAATGAAATAAGTGATATTTGTAGAAGATTAGAAACTCACACCCAAGGAATAGTAAAATGACATTCAAAATAGTAACATGACCATTAGGAATAGTAATATGACCAATTGAATAGAAACCTACTCTATCAAAGTATATATAAAGTAATATAATCTTATAAATGAAAATATTATATATTTTTATCTTGTGATAATAAATAAATGTTTCAGAAGTCATAAATTATGTATCATCAATTTTTTTATTTATAAATATTTTATTACTATTTCAAAGTTAACACAATGATTCAAAATAAAAATCTTTTTTATAAAATGTATTAATAAATTAACATTTAATTTTTTATGTTTATAGGATAATTTTATGGAAAGTTAAATATCCTTTTAAATTGTTATAAAAGTTTTTATAATTTTAAATTTATTATTTTTTAGAATAATAGATTATTTTTTATTAAAATAAAATTACACATATATAGAAAATTATTTTCATAAAATGGAGACTAATTTTTTAATTAAACTTGTCCAAAATTGGTCGACTGTAATATTTTTAATTTTTCTAAAATATTAGAATATATGGTTAATCTGAATATATTAAAATTTATAATAAAATATAAACACAAGAATTAGATCATCTTAGATGATGTTTTTATGAAGTAATATAAAAATATCGAACAATAAATCAATATTTTAATATATTTTTTAATAATACTAAAACTAATCATAGGTATTATCTAAAATAATAAAAATCTGAATATAATATTGTGAAAACACTATAGTCATCGATTATAAATAACACCCATCACCCCCACTTGTCACAGCTCTCAATTGATGAGGCTTGCGCAAAATATACTATAGAATATTCTCAATCCTCAATCCCATGACCATGATTCTTTGATATTAATAAAAGTTCAAATCCATTCTATTATGGACGATCATGAAAAAAAAATTCTATAGGTAAAATCCTCTTTCATTTCATTTAATTTATTTTCAAGAACGTTTCATTTCTTTTTCTCTCCACATCTCCCCTCATCCAAAATGTATGATAACATTATTACCATAAATAAAGTATATTTTTATTATGATAAATGAACAATCCATCATCAATTTTTTATCCCTCCTTTTGTACTAAAATGAAAACATCCTCTGTGACATTTTAATTTATCGCATTCATGGATGATGAGTTTTTTTTCCATTATTGACTTCAATGATCCTCATAAAAAAATATTTTATGGTTAAAAATTTTATAATAAATTTACTAAAAAAGATTTAGTTATATTGAAAAAGAACATATTAATTATATTAAAAATTGAAACAAAAATAGTTCACGATGATTAGAAAACCGCACAATTAATCAGACCTTTTATCATTAATGATTTATCTAATGGATCCTTCTCATCCCATACAATCAAATGTATAATTTGAAAATTTCATATTTTGGATGTTCATTGATAACATATAATGTCAATTTAGGATATTTATTCCCATTCTACATGATCTTTCATCAATATAAATAATGAACCAATCATGAAAAATGAAAAATCAAACAATCTCGAATAAAGAAATTGCCTCTTATAACTCATAAAAAAAGAAAAAAATACAAGTAATAAAATTATAAAAAAATACATTGGTTAAAGGTTCTAATATAAATAATTAGATATTGAATTTGTTTACCCAGGACATTATGATCAAATGAAGAAAACTTTCAGAAACATGGTAAGGGATTCTCTCTGAACCTCTATTATTCATTCAGGTTACACTTTATCTCACTTTAACCAAACATAAGCCTTCATTAATTTTAGGTAATTTTTATAAATTATGTATAAATTTTCAAACATAATGTATCCAGATCAGATCCTCCCTATTTAATGGGAAAATACATGTTTTCAAAAGGATCCCTTATCATTTCTCCTCGATTTTTAAGATAGGTTAAAGGGAACGTCCCAAATTCTTAACCATTTTATTGTGCACTCCATGATCTGCTTTAAGCAACCATTATTTTTCTAAAATCCCAAAATTTATTATGAAACTATTTTTTGGTTCATTTCTGCTTCTATATAAAATAATATGTCTTTTCATCTTTAAATTATCTTAAATAAAATTTTCCTTAAACTATAGTAAAATGATTTATTTTTAATGATTATTAAACACTATCGTAACATGTTTTGACTAAATTTTGACATCACATGTCATAATATAATAATATTTTCAATATTAACGTCCATGTATGATTTAAATCCATTCATTCATGGACACCCTTAGGATATTCCCACTTATTATGCCTTGTGAAAAGATTGTGATGCCCATTTATTTTCATGGGTAAACCTTGTGATTAATTATTCAAGTCAAATGCATATTCATGAACAAGATAAGATGTCTGTTCTCCAATAGAACTACAATTCATTGGGTAATGTTATTTATCATGAGACATCATGTGTAATAATCATGTTGTTTAGCATTTACTCTTTCTCCATGTGCAACGGTCTTGGTGGCTATCCTTAACCCATGCTCCACCATGTTAAATGATCCTTGACTCATAAATTTTCCATGTTTTGGGATTCTACAATATTGTTATGATTAAATTATTACATGATACATTTTTCTATTTTTTTCTCTATTTTTATTCATTTTTATGTCATATTTTTAGGCCTTCTATACCATGTTCTAGGATTTATTCTTATTTATATTCCCTCATTGATCTTTTATCTCATACCATTTAGTCATGTATTCCCCAGGTTATCCTATGTTGATATAGGAGCTCAATTAAACATAAGAGCTCATTATGAATATTTAAAATAAATATTTTTTATTTCTATTTCCATGTTTTAATTTTGATATTCCTAATCATCAAAGGACACTAGACATATTGATCCCGATCTTTTAATTGATGGATATTTATTTTTAAAATCATGTAATATTATGTAAATTAGGATAGGGTCTCTATATTTTGTATCCAATCAATGTTTATTTATTTGACGAATTAAAATTATAATATTACAATGGATGTAATTGGGAAAAAACTATGTATAAGTAAACATTGATATAATTTTATAAGTATAGAATAAGTGGTTTATCATAGAAATACATTATTGTCTAGATAATACAAGTGAAAGTGGTTCTAAAACTGTTGTACCTAGGGGTAACAACTCCAATATGGTGTCCCGTTCCTGACATAGGGTAACCTTATAAATAATGACTAGCCAAATTTTTTGCTAGTTAGACACTACCGAGGGACATTTCATGGTAAATTCATATTCTAATTAGGAATTATAAATATGGGATAAAAAAATTACATAATAGTATATTATATGAAAGAAATCTTAGATAAGCTTGATTGAATCCTAGGGATAACAATGTAGGATATATATTTCCATTAAATGTTATTATTTTTTAAAAAATACAAGATAATTAGATATTAATTAAATTCCCCTAATTTATTTTTATTGTACACATTTAGTGGTGGGAAATATAAGATCATGTTCCAATAATCAATGTGATAGGCAATGTGGTGATCAAAATTATGAAATTAAAAATATGATAGTAACGATCAAAAAACGTCATGTTAGTAATTTCTCAACATGATCATAATTTGAATAATAACACGAATGGTGGGTAACACACTACTTCTCTTAATAAAGTGAATCTTACCATGGAATCATTCATTCGAAAAGGCCTCCAATTGTAATGTATTAGAACATAAGTGTATTTTTTTAAATATATTGAATTATTCCAAGACCACACACATTGAAAGCATGTGTTTTCGAGGCATGTTGATCCTAAAAAGGAATTTTGAACTTTTATTAGTTCACACTAATAAATCTGTGAGCGAGTTTTTCAATCATTAGAACCGGTGCATGGATCAAAAATCTGAGAGCACCATTGAACTCAGAATGTCAGGATTCACATAGAAAGGACATAACATCGTCCTATAAAGGCCAAATGAAAATATTAATTCTCATGGATTTCATAATATAATAAAATAAAATTAAAAGGTTATTTATTTTTCATTTCCCATCCATTGAGATGTGGATGGAAATTTTTTGGTGCAACAATGAGGAGCATTGATGAGGCTTATTAATGTCTTGTTAACTAGCAGCGTAACAACACTTTAATAACTCATAGAAGAAATACCATTTCAAAAATTAAACATCACAATGATGTGACATCATTGCACAATAGAAATGTTTTGATGTGTTTCCCAATATTTTGGTTGATGCGTTGGTGGAATGAGGAAATGACACTCTGGGTATTTTTTGAGGAACCTTCAATGAACTTCTTATCAAACAAAGAATGAAAAATGTTGTTGGACATCAAACATCTTAGACGAACCTTGAAAAACAGAGCCAGATGTGATGAATGACATCGACATCTTGAAACCTCAAGGATGTAACGTTGCAGAAACAAATGAAAAAATGGTAGGGGTTGTTTTATTTTTATGTTCTTCCACATTCATTTGTATAAAGGATGAATGTGGATTAACCCATGAATAGGATAATCCATGAATCAAATGTTTATGTTGGAGGGATAAATTAATTTAGAGAGTCTCTATCATGGATTAGTTTACCTTTTGATATGATTGAACATGTCCCCGAAGACTCCTTAGTTTTAAAACATCTAACACAGAGGGAGCGGTCTGACATGAACAGTGTATTGGACCCCTCTGCATGAGTTATCTTTGTGAATATATTGTCCAAAATGGTGAAAAGGCATGTACGAGACCATAGAGGTGATGGAGACAACTCAAGATGACCATATCAGTGGATGGAATAGAAAATGGACCACTAGATGGACATTGGTGGCTCGTGGATAGTGTCGCTGGTGCGGTGCCACCAGTGCTGGTGATCAGAGGTGTCTTCTGGCCTACGTCGACCGCATGTAGGGAGTCGTGCCAACTAGAAATATGGAAGAGGAGGAATATGGCCTTATCCAGTGGTGATGGAAGACGATGGTGTGCCCATCAAAATTCCATGATACCAACAACGTGATGCTGAGCCAGGTGGGTGCTGTCTGCAATTCTATCTCACGTTTGGGCCACTCGAATGAGATGGCATCATGGTCGCTCGACTTTGGTAAGAGGGAGGCCATGCGGCATACCTTGGGACAGTAGGGAGACATATTTAGCTAGATGTTGTGTCTCGTCTAGGAGGACCAGCGATGAAGCTCTGGTAGAGAAGGCTTTGGGCTGGTGGGCTACACCCCCAGCCAGTGGGCCGGTCTCACAGACAGGGTGCCGGAACCACACAGGCAGGCCAGACCGGCACCCATCAGGTCGGGCAGGACAAAATTGGGTCACTAGGCAATGTGGTTGGTTGGGCCCTTGTCCAATCCTAGCCAGGTTTGTCGAATCCCTTTTGGACTAGCCCACATGCCTTGCTGGACCGGACTGAACCAAGTCCAATATATGTCAGGTCTAGTCAGTTGAATTAAATTGTGGTATGTGGGAAACCCTAACCGGGTTGGTGGGGTCTGTCCAATAGGTTCGAACCATTCCTAGATGCAAGTGGACCCATGTTTACTAAATCATATTTTTCATGTAAACCATGAGTCCGATTGACGATATTTTTTAGCATTGGGATCCTCATGAAGAGGCAGATCTTTTGGAATACATTGAGGAGGACTTCCTGGATGTTAATATGTGATGGATATCCATTAGAGTGGTTCTACAATGAGTGCTAAGTATGAAACAATGTTCTTGGATGACACTTGAAGAATTCTATCTATTGACTCTATGTTACTAGATTGTGGCCAAGTCAGGATATATTCTGTGTGAATATACAAGACCAATGTGGGAAGCACTTCTGTTTCACATTATAGGCCCATAGTATTCAATAAATGGGAGTACCTCAGTTGGCCAAGATTAGTTGGAATCACATCTGTGTAACATGGTAGTCTAGTGTTACATGATGAGGATGTGTACCTAAGTAGTCCAACGTTAGTGTGAAGCACTTCTATGTTACTCGGCAAGCCAAATGTACTCGGTGGAGGAATATGTTTTCACCAGCTGAGGTGTTCTGTGATGTTACTGAGGATTATGCTATAACTTTTGTAAATGTAAACCATGTTTGAATTGTCTTATGATTCATTATTTGAATTGATTATTGATTTGTGGTCTGTTATATTTTATTCTGGGGTCCCTACTGTGTATTTTGTTACTCAACCCTACACAGGCTTCGCCCGAATGTGTTGTGTATAGTGAAAACAATCGACATATCGACTGAGACTGTGGTGGATTAGGACCTATATATTCATAGGGAGACGAGACAGAATAATTCTACAATAGTGGACTTGGTGTCCTAGAACCTTTCAGGACCTAGTAGGATCATGAGGATTGTACATTATACTTCTGCTTCTAGTATCTACACTACTATTGTGATCAAGTTGGATTCTCCATGGATGGTTGTCATAGATTTCTTTTTGTACATTTATGTTTTCAGTTATTTTTAAGGGTTTTGATTCTGGATCAATCATTTTAGTAGTAATTATACTCAACTTTTTTAGAGATTGTTATTTCCTTTTTTGTGTATGGGACATGTTTGGGTGTGTGTGTGTGTGTGTGTGTGTGTGTAGGTACAAATAATTTTTCATCCCACATGTAGGTTAATGCCTTTTGTGCTAGTCACCATCCCCTATCCTTTAGGAGGTAGGTATGGGGTAATCATAGCGCAAGCCTTGGGGGGTAGATCATGACAATGAGTAATAAGAGGGTGTTTAGTCCTACCACAAAGACTTGGAGTCTGTGTTTTCTTTTGGGGAAACAATGTTAGGTTTTCTTGGTCCGACATCCAGATTCAGGGATTCCAGTATTGGTGCAGCGGCCGACATATCCATACAACAAGACCATGTATTCTTATTTTCAACTCTATACAAGAAAACAATAGTTGAAAATGTGTCTTCATATGTTATTTTTAACATAATTCATCTCACTAGGTATATCATTCTATCCATGGAACATCATTATCTAAAACAAGAGGCCTTAACCTAGATGCTTATCTTGTATCCCTATACGAGGTTGCGAGGACAACCCGCCTAGTGATGTGGTCTCAGTTCAGGGATGAATTTTAGATATGGTCCCACTAGGTGGTACATGATAGAGCTTTTTCACTGGCTCCCTCAAATGATTAGTGTGATTTTGGGGTACTTTGGTGTAGCAGAATGGCTGACTGAGGTCATCTATCAAAGGAGGAAGTGAATTTAACAACTTATTAATGGTTTTCTAAAATTAAAATAGAATACAATTAAAACACTAGTTTAAAGTGTGAAGTTTTTTTATAGTTTATTAATCTAGAAGAATTTTTCTGGAAGAACATTGTATTTTTTTTGTTTTTTGTTTTAAAATGATGTTTGATTAAAATGACACAACAAGAAGATGTTTTTTTAGAAAATATTTTAAATGGAATAATTGATCTAACTCTACCTCTTCATTCACTTATTAGTCATTATCATTGAAATAAATATCCACTTTATCATCATACCCTAATTTTTTAACCCTCAAACCCTACAAGAGTTAACTTAACCACAAAGATGGAATTACTTAAACCCTAGGCTAGCTTCGGAACACGCAATCGCAGCACCCTGCTTTGATTGTTGTTCTAAGGTTAGCTTATGGTCAGTGGTTAATTAGAGCACAAATCCATTCTGTAAATGAGTATGAATTGTGTTTAGGGATGATATTTTAACTATAAAAATTTATCCCGTGTGGTCTTGTATTACCGATTAAGATTACGCTCTCACAATTTACACAAAATCCCAACCACACGTGTTTTTGTGTTAATTGTTCAATTGCTTGCTTAGATTCTTAAAATTTAAATACATAATTCATGGATAATATTATGTAAATTACATTATCTCAATGATTCAAAATTATTAAATGAAGAGGGTAGATGATAGATCGATTACTAAAAGACTACTCTTCCGTGGGTGGCGTAATCATCGTAGAAGCGTTTTCCATGGGCAATGGTTTATAATGGGTATAACCTAATATCGCATCTACTCAAGATTTCCAGCCCAAATAGGAATATTAATAGAAGAAGAAATTTAAACAAAACAGAAGAAAATAGAAGAAATAAAAGAAGAACAATGAATATTATTACACAAATGAAAACATTACAAAATGAAGAAGAGAAGGAGGCGTCGATGAGGGGATCCTTGCTTCAAGAGCTACCCCTATTACAATGGTTGGAGAATTTGGGTGAAACAAATTCTCCTATACCTCCAATCTATTAATGCACGTCCCAACCCCTAGAAATGAGAAAAACTACAATTTATTGATGGGAGGGGAGGATAGGTTACAAGTGGTTTCATGTGTGAATGTGGAAATTCGGACAAATATTTTATTCCATCATTCCCTGCCCATTTGACCACAAAAAAGCATGAATTGGCCGGCCTTCTATATGTATAATATGTGATGATGTTGGTCCAATATCTCCTCTAAAAAGTAGGGCTTACTCCAATCCCATATGAAGGAGTTATGGCCGAAATACAGAAGCTTGTCCATTTTGACGTGTCCAGCCAACCTTTGACTTTATGGCCCAATTACTCCATACACATGCATTCTTTTGACCATGTGTCCTGAATTAAAGTTATATAAAATGATGTTAGGAACACTGTATCAAAATTTAAAATTCAAATAATAAATATAAAAATATTTATCTTTTAAATACTACAGTGCACTATAAAGGGTAAAAATGGAATTTTCACCAAATTTTCAAATGAATGATCAAATCCCAAATAATTCATTAATGAATATATTTAGCACAATGTGAGGAATTTATATCATTTATTATCAGTAAAATATTCAACAAAATAGTATTTTATCAACTCCCCCACACTTACCCTTTTGCACTCTTGGGCAAAACCTCATGTCATGTAAACATCAATATCAAATCAAAACCAATTTTAAAACACATATCCTTGAGATTAAACAATTACACACCAAGAATCAAAAGATATAATGCCTAATAAAAACATTATTTCATTTTCTCCATTTATATCATTCAATATATTTTCACTTCATTTATCCTCCCATGCACAAAACACTTACCTCGCTTAAATTATCTCTTATCACACAAATATCAATTTTTTTGCAATGTCTTTCTCATCCAAACTCCTACAAGGGTCACAATAGGCTTGATAAATTCCTAAATCACCACCCGATGTGAGTCAAGGAAGTATGTTTACCATGAGGAATTTTCAATGTTGTTTTGTGGCATTGGTTGGTAGGATTTAGATGTGAAAAATTTTGTGGCTGAATAAGGACGGCTTGACTCTTTTTGAAGCAAAATTGAATTATTCTAATTTTCACTAAAATATGGTCTTCTCCTCAATCCCCATATTATCATTTCAGCTCCATCATTATGGAAAGTCATGAAAAGTTTACACCATTCATCATTTCAGCATAAAAAATTTCAATCTTCTCAAACATGATTTTCTTGAAAGCTCTAGATACGCACAACTTCCCACCTATATTATAATCTCCAGAAAAGGCACAACTTCACTTGTCATTAAAGCTCCAGAAAAGGAACAACATTCAATATATTGACTTTCATTATTAGAAAAAAATATCTCTTTAGAATTTAATTTTCCACCCAAAGTATCATAGAATGTGGTATCACAACAATATATATCTTCCCCCACACTTAAGCTCAACAAGATTATGCAATTTCACTTCAAGAGTTGGTTGGATAGGGAAAATTGGCTTGTAATGTGATAACATAAGAGGCTGTGCATGTATTTTAATGGATACAAGGATTTAATGTTCATGTTAGGACATTATAAAAAAGGATTATTTGAAATTGGGACTTTAATACCAATCAAATGACTCAATCATTTAAACATAACTACCTCAAAACCACATGTTTTGACAGAATTAAATCAATTTCTGGTCAAATCAATACTTGTTTGGATCTTTCAAAAAGTGATGTGAATCTAAATAATATGAAAATAATGGTTCATAAGCCTCATAAGAATGTGATTTCAAATATAAAGACAGTGAGATGTGGCATGGGCTTCAAAATTTAGTGAACTTTTCATGAAATTACTAAATATTTGAACATGAAAAAAATCATTTCAGCATTCATTTAAGATCAGTTTCAAGGGATAAATTGTTTCACACATTGATATGCATTTCAAAATTGTGATGAGAATCATTTCAGCTCAAAAATTTCAAAGAATCAAAGAAAATTTAAAAATAAACAAAAACAAATTGAAAAACACACAAATTTTTTTTGTTTTGTTTTAAATCTGGAAAACAATTGAAATTAATAAACTAAAGGGATCCATCCCCCACACTTAAAATATTGTATTGTCCTCAATGTGAACCCATAAGATGATATATGCACATGAAATGCGAAAATATTTAAATAGGAAAAATAATATAAAAGTGAAAGGGCTAGGAACAACCTGATGTGCTCAAGTAATGATGGGGTTATGCAGTGTGATAAAATCTACTGAATCAGTAGGAAGTCCCTCAATGTATCTCTTCAAACATTTCCCATTGACTGTAAAGCTCCTTAGAGTGTCCTCTTGTGTGATCTACACTGCACTATATGGAAAAACCATAGAAACAACATAAGGACCTAACCATCTGGAACACAACTTACCAGGCATCAACTTCAGTCGTGAACTGTAGAGTAGGACTTTCTCTGTAACATGAAACTCCCTTTTCTGGATCATTTTATCAGGAACTTCTTTTGATATTTCCTTGTATTTCCTTGAGTTCTCATTGTTTATAGTCGAATCCCCTCATGCTCTTGAATTTGCAACTTCCTTTGAACTCTATCTTAGGCAATACTATGTTGCACTTCTTTATAGCCCAATAAGCCCAATGCTCAACTTCCACAGGGAGATGACATGCTTTCCCAAAAACAATCCAAAATGGGGACATACCCATGGGTGTCTTGTATGTTGTCATATAATCCCACAATGCATCATCTAGGTGCTTTCTCCAATCCTTCCTATTTGGCTGCACTGTTTTTTTCCAATATCTGTAACAACTCACAATTTGAAACCTCAGCCTGGCCAATTTTTTGGGGGTGGAATGGTGTTGATGTTTTATGTGTCACCCCATACTTGAGAAAAAGGGAAGCAAGATTCCGATTGAAAAATTATGTCCCTTGGTCACTCATGATGGCCTTTGGTACTCCAAACCTACAGAAAATTTGAGCCTTGTAAAAATCCACTACAAAATGAGAATCGTCAGTCCCTGTGGCCTTGGCCTCCACCCATATACCCACATAATCAAAATTAACAAAAATATATAAAATTCCAAATGAACTAGGAAAAGGTCCAATAAAAGTGATACCCCATACCTCAAAAATTTCACTGAATAGTATGGGTCGTTGGGGCATCTCATGTCTCCTAGAAATGTTCCCAGTGTGTTGGCAACGAGAGCATGACTTACAAAACACATGGGCATCAGGGAATAAGCTAGGCCAATATAATATAGAGTCCAAAACATTCCTAGCTGTCCATTGGGGTCCAAAGTGTCCACCACAATCAAGTGTATGACAAAACTGAAAAACAGACTCAAACTCATGATCGGGAACACACCTCCTAATAACATGGCCACTACACATGTGCCAGAGGTAAGGATCATCCCACACATAAAACCTAGACTCAATTTTTAATTTTTGGACTTGATGCTTCTACAAAATTGCTTGGATTTCATTGGAAACAATGTAATTAACTAAATCAACATACCAACGATGCGTACCAGAGATGGTATAGAGATGCTCATCGGGTAAAGAGTCCCGAAGTGGAACCTGGTCCAAGGTGTCACCCTTTAGTGTGTGAGTAAGCCTACTCATGTTGTCTACCACCAAATTATCTGACCCCTTCTTGTCCTTTATCTCGATGTCAAACTCTTGAAGAAGGAGCATCCAACAGATAAGTCATGGCATTGCATCTGGCATATTTACGAGGTACCTCAAATCTGCATGGTCAGAAAAAACAACTACTTTAGATCCCAATAAATATGAACGAAATTTATCTAATGCAAATATAACAGCATGAAACTCATTTTCTGTTGTGGTTTAGTTTGATTGGGCAGAATCCAACATCCAAGATGCATATGAAATCACATGTGAACGTCCCTCCGCCCTCTAAGATAAGACATCTCCAACCGCGATGTTGGACGCATCACACATAAGCTCAAATGGAAGGTCCCACCGTGGGGGTTGTATGATCGGTGGAGTGTTCAGACACTTATTTATCTCATCAAATGATATCCTACATGAATCATTAAAATTGAAGTCAATATCTTTTTGAATTAATCGAGATAAGGGTACAACGATCTTACTAAAATCTCTGATGAAGCATCGATAAAATCCAGCATGTCCAAGGAATGATCGAACATCACACACACATGTATGATATGGAAAGGATGAAATAATGTCTACCTTATATTTATCAACTTCAGTTCCATGTTGTGAGACTACCTGAACTAAGACAATTCCCTTTTCGACCATGAAATGACTTTTTTTCGAAATTTAAGACCACATTATTCTCAATACAACGATGCAACGCATCTCCCAAACTAGAGATACATTTATCAAATGAGGATCTATAAACAATAAAATAATCCACAAATACCTCCATGCAGGTCTCAATAAAATCTGAGAAAATACTCACCATGCATCTCTGGAAGGTACCTGGGGCATTTCAAAGTCCAAATGGAATCCTTCGGTAATCAAAGGTACCGAATGGGGAGGTGAATGACGTCTTCTCCTAGTCCTCTACTACAATGGGAGCCTGAAAATAGCCAGAGAAACCATCCATGAAGAAATAATGTGTCCTACCTACAAGTCTCTAATGTATTTGGTCAATGAATGGAAGTGGGAAATGGTCCTTACGAGTGGATTGATTTAGTTTCTTATAATAAATACACACTCTCCAACTTTTTTGTACTCTCACAGGAACTAACTCATCATTTTCATTTTTCATAATAGTGAAACCAGTTTTCTTTGGTACAACCTAGACAGGGCAAACCCATTGTGAGTCAGAAATAGGGTATATTATACATGCCTCAAGCGATTTTTCAACCACTCTTTTAACAACCTCCAGAAGGGTTGGATTGAGTCTCCTTTGTGGTTGCCTCACCAGTTTAGCCCTATCCTCCAAAAAAATCCTATGCATGCAAATGGAGGGCTAATACCTGATATGTTAGCCAATTTCCACCCGATTTCCCTGATGTTCTCTCTCAATCAATTTAATTGTTTTTCTTCATGTTCAAAAGGGAGATTGATAGCAATGAGAACATGTAATTTCTCACCTCTCAACAAGTATGACTACTTGAGATCTGGTTGGAATGGCTTATGTTCCAATTTAGGGGGGTGGTGTATGGATGGAGACATAGAAGGAACTAAAATATGTGCACAAAGAGCATCAGTATCAGAATATACATCATCAAAATTAGAGAATAAAGCATCAAATCCATAGTCATACCCAACATCCATGTCATAATCAGAGTTCACATGATCAAATTCAGAATATGAATCCTTTTCAAAATCAAATCCAAGAGAGTTTTGTCCATCAAAAATAGGTGTGGAAGAACTCTTAGACATCAAACTAGAACTAATACTCATAATCTCTCTAAACATAGGACAATCAAAATCCATGGAGTTTTTACTTGGTTGTTAAAAATGGGAGATAACAAAATCATAATGGTCCCCAGAAGGGTACTTCATGGAGTCCATAACATTAAATATCACAACTTCATCCCCAAATTACATGGAAAGTGTACCCTAATTGACATTTATGATAGTTTTTGCAGTTTTGAGGAATGGTCTACCTAAGATAATGGGGTCATGAGAACTTACCTAATCATTCTCCATGTTAAGCACGTAGAAATCTGCTGGAAAGATCATGTCTCTTACCCAGACAATTACATCCTAAAAGACTCCCACTGGATATGTCGTAGCTCGATTTGCTAATTGCAACACTACTCTCGTCGGCTTCAACTCACCAACCTGTAATGAAGAGAATACATAATGAGGCAACATATTTATTGAAGCTATTAAATCACAAAGAGCATTAGAGAAGTGGAACTCCCCTATGGTACATGGGATGGTGAATGTACTGGGATCCTTGCACTTTATCGGCATTGCTAGAGTTGGTTTAATGAGTGCTGACACATAACTTCCAAGATTGATCCTCTCATTTCCCTTGAGCCCTCTTCGATTGGTGCAGATTTTTTTAAGAATTTGGCATACCTTGGGATTTGTTTGATGGATTTAAGTAGAGGAATATTGATCTCCACATGCTTGAATGTTTCCAAAACCTCCTTTTTAATTGCTTCTTCATCCATCTTCTTGGTTTGAACTACCATGTTTGGAAGAAGAAGGGGTTTAGGAGGAACATCATCTATCTTTTTCTTTCCATTATCTTTCTTCTTGGATTGATCATAATTTGGTATGGAATGCGGCTTCACTGGAGTTGAGGTAAATCCCAGTGGAATGGTAGGTACCAAGGTATCGTTCCTTTGCTTCCCACTTCTCAAGGGGATGTAACTGACATTCCCCATTTGATTTTGAGTGGGTTGGGAAGGTAGATTTCCAGAATTCTTACTCACAAGTTCATGGAGGGCGGTGGTAATCTGGCTCATTTGAGTCTTCAACTCTCTCAGCTCTGAACCAGGACTTTTCAGCTAATTCTGTTGATTAAGAACAATTTTCATCAAAAGTTCATTAGTGTTTGAATCTACCTTGGTTGCGGGATTCCCTTGTTTTTGGCTTGTTGATGATTGGGCTTCAAATCTTCTTTGGGGTTGTTGGAAACCCTCCAAGTAAGGTGGAGGTTGCTGGAAGTTTTGTTGAAAGGGTGGCCTTTGTTGTTTTCCAGAGCCATACCACATGTCCAGTTGATCTCTTCACCCATGGTTGTAAGTTAGAGCAAATTAATCAAACTTCGATTGGGGATATGGTTGTTGTTGCTGATGAAATGGTCTCCCTGGGAATACTGCTACGCAATCCTCTACCTCTTGTAGTTGTGGGCAATAGTCAGTTGGGTGGCTTGACTCAGTGCAAATGCCACAAGGCCTTGAAGTAGTGGGTAGTGATGTCTTTTGAGCCAATCAAATTTGTCTAAATATGGTTGGAAATTCTTCCAACTTGGTATCAATCAAATGACTTTCAAGAGAAGAAGGACTTACCTAATGTACACCCCTGACATGTGGTGCACCTCGATTGCCAAATTTTTAGAAGTTTTGTGCCATATTGTCTAACATTTCACGTTCGGCTAATGGTTTCTTTTCCACCAATTTCCCTGCTGCTGCGGTGTCCACCATGCTCCTCTCCATAGGTGTGATTCCTTTATAGATGTACTAAATGAGTAATATCTCACTGATTTGGTAATGTGGGCTGCTTGCAAACAACTTCTTGAATCGGTCCCAATAGTCATACATTGACTCCCCTTGTGCTTGCTTGATCCCCGAGATCTCCTTGAGAATAAAAGTGGTCCTCAATGTTGGGAAAAATCTCTGCAAGAAAATACGTTTCAAATCGTTCCAACAAGTTACATCTTCAGGTTGTAAATAATACATCCAGTCTTTCCCAGCTCCATGGATTGAGAATGGGAATGCTCTTAGTTGGATTTGATCTTTAGAGACATTTATTTGTTTGAGGGTTGAGCAGACCACATTACATTCTTTAATGTGTTTGTTTGGATCCTCACCAGATAAGCCACGAAATTTTTTAAGAAGCTGAATTAACCCTGATTTTAACTCAATGTCTGATTCGAGATTCAGGTATGCAATACAATTTGGTTGATAGTTAATATCAGGTGCAACCAATTCTCAAATGGTTCTATTTAGTACATTTCCATTATTTCCATCCATTGGTTCATCTTTTATGTTTTAATTTGAATTTCTTCAAATTTCAATGTTTCCAGAAGAATGGAATTCACCAACTGGTTGATTATTGAAACTTCCCGTAGACTGAGAATGTCTAATTCGAGCCCTAAGGCTACGTTCAATTTCAGGGTCAAGATTTAAAAGATCTTCGGGGTTATTTTGTGTCATAAATAAAATAAAAATGAAATGAAACAAAGTGGACCATAGAAAAATAAAAATGAGATGTTTGAGTTGATGGTCCACAATGAATAGAAGAGGATGAAAAAAATGAAAACATGGGAAAGGGGAAAGATGAAAGTGAGAGGTCAAGAAAATAATAAAATGAAAAATAAAAGAAATACCTCTAAATGGTTGAAAAAATTACTTGCCTCCCTGACAACAGCTCCAATTTCATAGAGCACTGTCATGGGCGCCCTTAAATGATTACTGTGATTTTGGGGTACTTAGGTGCAGAAGAGTGGCTGACCAAGGTCGTCTCTCAAAGAAGAAAGTGAATTTAACAGCTTATTAAAGGCATTATAAAAATAATATAGAATAGAATTAAAACACTAGTTTAAAGGATGGGGGTTGTTTATAGTTTATAAATCCTGAAGAAGTATTCTGGAAGATGATTGTAATTTTTTTGTTTTTTGTTTTAAAATGATGTTCGATTAAAAACACACCACAAGAAGATGTTTTTTAGAAAATATATTAAAAGGCACAATCGATCTAACTCTACCTCTTCATTCAGTTATTAGTTATTATAATTGTAATAAATATCCACATAATTATGATCCCCTAATTTTTTAACCATGGAACCCTACAAGAGTTAACTTAACCAGAATGATGGAATTACTTAAACCCTAGGCTATCTTCAGAACACGCAATTGCAAAACCCTTATTTGATTGTTGTTCTAAGATTAGCTTATGGTCAGTGGTTAATTAGAGCACATATCCATTCTGGAAATGAGTATTAATTGTTTTTAAGGATTATATGTGAACTCTAAAAATTTATCTTGTGTGTTCTTGTATTACTGATTAAGATTACGCTCTCACAATTTACACAAAATCTCGACCTCATGTGTTTTTGTGTTAATTGTTCAATTGCTTTCTTAGAATCATAAAATATAAAAAAAAAATCATGGATCATATTAAGTGAATTACAGTATCTCAATGATTCAAAATAATTAAAAGAAGAGGGTAGAAGATAGATCGATTACTAAAAGACTACTCTTCCATGGGTGGCATAATCATCGTAGAAGGGTTTTGCATGTGCAAAGGATTATAATGGGTATAAACCAATAAAACTTCTACTCAAGAATTCAAGCCCAAAGAGGAAGATTAATATAAGAAAAATTTAAACAAAAAATTAGAAAAGTGAAGAAATAAAATTAGAACAATGAAGTTTATTACACATATGAAAACATTACAAAATGAAGAAGAGAAGGAGGCTTCGATGAGGGGATCCTTTCTTCAAGAGCTACCACTCTTACAATGGTTGGAGAATATGGGTGAAACAAATTCCCCTCAGCCTCCAATCTCCTAATGCACGTCCCAACACATCCAAATGAAAAAAAAATCCAATTTATAGAGGGGAGTGGAGGAGAGGTTACAAGTGGTTTCAAGTGTGGATGTGGAAATTCGGCCAATATTTTATTCCAACTTCTACCGCTCATTTGACCACCAAAACGCATGATTTGGATGGACTTTCAAAAGTATAATATGTTCGGATATGGGTCCTATATCTCCTCTAAAAATATGGGCTTAATCCAAGCCCATATGAAGGAGTTATGGCCGAAATACCAAATCTTCTCAATTCTGACGTGTCCAGCTCACCTTTGACTTTATGGCCCAATTACTCCAACCAAAGGCATTCTTTTTGTAACACGCCAAGATTTCATAGTGTGTTATTTTTTTCAAAATAATTCAATAACTTGCACTACATGCAACACAGAGTTCAAACACACCATGACATACCAAACAAGCCATTCAAAAGAGGTTATGAATAGTATTAACTATATTTTAAAAATTATATATTCCTTATAATTTTAGAATCCATATAATGAGTTTCTGAGACATAATGTAAGAACAAATTTTTTTTTCAGATAAAAGAAATATTTTTAAAAAACTGCACTTTTTCTAAATTTTAATAGTGAAACCCTTTTTTTAAATCCAATATTTTAAACTTTTATATATTCAATTGGACTAAATAAATTTATTCTATAGAATGGGGACATCAAAAATTTACAAGGTAACACCCCATGCTTCCACAGTACGCTTCTCTTTGAATAATACAGTAGCGTGTGTTGTACGCAACTTCGAGTTCTAACACACAGTACAACCAATCAAAATAGTCGTTATGAATAGTAATACCTACTTGTTGAAATATTATAATGTTTATCTCTGAAATGGAATTCATTTTTGTTTTTAGAATATCAAATTTAGCCTAGGGAGAAATTTTGGGACTTTTCGGATAACATTTATATTTTGATGAATATTGAAAATTAATAAATTTTAATTAAAAACAACTTTTTTAATCCAAATAATTAATAGTGATAAATTATGAATTAGAGTGGTTTTAAATTATATTTAGAATATATTTTTACCATTTAATCCAATGTTTTTCATTGGACATAATTTCACATTTAAACTAAACAGAAACAAGTGTCAATCGTTTGATAGTTATTGTTTCTTAAAAACACGCTTTCTGTTTTAACAACGGGAATTGATTTTAAATTAATAAATGAATCTTACATTTTTGGAATTTGGTAAAATATACTTAATTATTGAATTCAGAATATCAAAATTAGCTTAGGGTAAATGTTTTGTATATTTCTGAAAACATTCAATTTTTGATGAATAGTGAAAAACACTAAGTTACTGTTTAAAACCGACTTTTTATTTAAATAATTATTTTTATTATTTAAATTTATTTTAGGTCAAAATAGATATATAATTCCTAAATAAATTCAATGTAATTCATTAGAGTCAGTTTATAAAAATTTTAGATATATAAAAATTTTATTGAACTTTTCACCGTCTTTTACCGACCACCTAGGAGAATTTGCAAATTCACATTAAACATAATTTTACCGCTTCTATGAGTGGAATTTCAAAAATCCGAGAGACACAGTTAATATCAAGGAGTAAATTGTGGTTCAATAAGATGAAAATAATTTTTCGTGAATAGTATCTTTTTTATTTTATTTACCACGGTAAAAAGTAAATAGGGTAATTAAGGCAGAATATAATATTAATATTACCCTAAAACATGTACTAATTATATTGAACAAGTTTATCTTGACAGAAAAACAACATTAGGAATAAAATATTATCATTTAGGACCACTTGGATTAGATTAGGACATTTATTATTTTTTAATTCAAAGAAGAGTTAAAAGTGTTAAAATCAACATTTATTTACTAAAAAAATTTAATATAGGGTTAAATGTAAGACAAATTAGAATGTAAATATTCATTAGAATTCTAAAACGATTTACTACATAATTATATTTTATTTATAATTTTTAGACATTGAATTATTTAATTTATATACGACACAATGATGATGCAGTAATTACCATAATTGTGAAAAATTAAAATAATTGATATTATAAATACTCAAATAAATATAATTTGAGACTTTTTATGAATTAAAATAATATTATAGGTTAATATGACATGTTATTATTTATTTAATTAACATTTCGTGAAGTAATCATTCTGCTATGATTTTCACAAAAATTCAATTTTCCAAATAGTGTCAAAATTGACATAAAAGAGGTTTTAAAACAAATATTATATTATTAAATGATATTTAATTCCTAAAAATATAAGGATCAGAAAAATGACTTATATCATGATAGGTGTATCATAAATGTACCACTTGGGGGTCGCATGGTTGTATATAGTATGTTTGTAAACCATATAATATAAAAATACAAAGAGACATTGTAAAAGTGAAACTAATTAACTAAGAGTTATTACTTGAAGATAATGTTAATATAGTGAACCAAACCTGTCTAAATCCTATTGGATGAGTTTTGTTTGACCCATACACACCTTAACCTTTAAATAAAAAACTTTGGAGCAATTAAAAACTGAATATGAATTTATAATAAAATAATATTTCTAGCTTTTCCAAAGGTACCCCTCACCCCTCCTATAAAAGGGAACTCACCCTTCTCACTAATTCACACAATAAATTCCTTTTAGATCGTCCAAATCCTGACCAAATACTCTTTCAACATCCCTAACTTTATCCTAGAGGCCTTCCTTTAGTTACAAATCCACCTATGTAGCCCTTTTGATCAAATCAAAACAAAGAACCCGAATTAGAGGTAATGTTTTCACCACCCCTTTTCAAGTTCCTTTCTTCTTCCACTTCATAATTATTTTTTATTACCATTCTAAAATAATAACTCCAGTATATTATATATACATTGATGTTATTATAAACATGGTACAACCATATTTCAGTATTCTATCCATCCTATGAATGACATTTCACCATACGTGCATACGTACAACTTACTATCTCCACGTCGTGGTGTAATTGTTATTCAATAAATTATTATTTGGATGGGTATAATAATGATGTGTATTTCATGTAAATAATAAATGTAACATGATAATTATTCTGTATATATGATATAACATCCAATTATATATTATTTTAATATCAAAAGAATGATATTGTCGCTCGTGTGTACGTACGAACTACCGTCTCCACGAACGCGATGGGATTCATTCTCCATCGTATCCATACAAGTATAATTCTCATTTGATGATTAAAAATAATGTTTAAGGACTTGATATCATTCTTGATATGAATAAGATACAACATATCTGTAACAAACATGGCTTCTGTAACAACAAATATAAAAGAAAATGAGTAAGTTAACACCGAAATGACGATAATTCTAAGATATTATTAACAAAGCAATGTTAAAAGATCATATATGATATCATATTAATGTATATGATTCTTGTATAATTTAATAACAATAATTTCACCATTATACAGTAGGATAACCTACCCTCAACCAAGGAAATGTACAAGGTAAGGGTTTATTTCACAATCTCTTCATTATACGAGGTTGTTTATAGGTAATAATTTACTGGGATCTCATTATCATCCACATCGATGTTTCTTAAAAAGGTTTTTCAAAACATTATTACTATTTTACAGAATATGTGTTAAAGTCATTTATACCCTTGTTTTACTTTTTAAAATAAGTTTATAAAGGAATATTTCTTGTCATTTTCCAAACAAGGTCCTTTTTTACCTTTTAGACAGAATTAAGGTAAGAATGTCTTTTTTAACTTATACGGCGGGTCCAGCTATTTTCCACCATCATAAAATCGTTGAAGCTTACCTTAGAAGTTTATAAGAATATTTTCAATGTAAATGTTTTCTTTTATAATTATGTGACTTTTAAATGAATTCAAAAAAAGATATATTTCTCTCAAACAGTTTTGATTTCATCTATGTCAACATCCTCTGATGAATTTTAAGCTTATTTGAAGTTGATTTATTCTAAGAAAAAACATCCATATTGTATTGAAGGTTTTGTGATATGTTTGACTATTGATGTGTTATTTTTATACCATTCATGGTTTATGGTGAATGTATTGACATTTCGTATGGTAGTTTTAATATGAATGTTTATGTTATGTTTAAAACTGTACATATGAGGAATGAATTGGACTTAATAAGTGACGGGTGGAGCCCGCTATAGCTCCTCGATGCATCGGTAGGGATCATGAGACAAACTAGTTTCTTGTCACAAGGCCTTGAAAAAATCTGATGTGTAGTCTGGGCATGAGGCCATGGCTATGTGGTCATGATAGTCCGGCATTATGCATTCCATCATTATGAAAGTGGTTATTGATATTGCATGTGATTATTCAATTAGTAGAATATCCATGTGTGTAAGTAAATGGAATTATTTCATTTTATTGTTTCCATAATATGTTGAAGTTCAAGTTTAAAAGGCTTTTGATTTATTTATACATTACCTTAAATGATTATTATTATTTATGAATGTTTCCGCTATACTGTTATCCTTACTGGGCATTTGAGCTCACCCATTTTCTATGTTATATTTTTCCCAGGATGTGAAGAAGTAATTTATGAATGACCTGTAGGGATAGTATGAGGGGATACGAGTGTGGACTATGGAGACTAATGTAAACTTTATTAATTTATCTACTTATTCCAAGGCTACTAAACTAATCGGTCTTTCGAGATTTTATCTTTCTTGTGACCATGAAAATGTTATGTAATAATGCACCGACTCTGGGAAACTGGGGTCAGGGAGTTACAGTTGGTATCAGAGGAAGTTTAGTACAAACCCTGGAAGCTAGATTTAGATAAACTCTGATTAGAGCACATAGATCTAAGATGGACTTTGTGGATTAGTATAGAAGAACTTCCTAGAATTTTGGTATTGTAGAAATTTTGTGAGTTTTCCGAGAAATACATCTTTGTCTGGATATGAGCAGGTAGAGGAGGCTCTGCCACATTTGTACCTAGTGGTAAAACCTAAAAACACCGCTTTTAGCTAGGCTCGAACGAGAACTGGTGCACGACAATGAGCCTTACTAGACTCTTGGTTACGACACTCCCGGGGGATATTCATAGGATAATTATGATTTTCTTTACAAACAATTATGAATGTTTTATGAGTATATACTTCCTCAAAGAAATATTTTTATGATTATGGATTAAATTCATAAATAGTTCAATTTATGATAAGTGTTTTACTGAGTATGGAAGTATTTATTTTGATTCATAAACTGATCTATTTTATGACATAGTTTAGAAATGGCACCCAATTAAAGGAAAGAGAACACCAACAATACGCATGATCCAAAGTGTAAACAGGATCATATCTTTCAGAATTTAGAAGGGAAATTGTCTCCCCTGTATTTTCATCATATGATGAAATAATATCATATATTGATAAGATAAGTAAAGGATTCTCAGAGTCCTATGGCTTTGAAGGGAAGCCAGAGAAGGAAAGGATGGTAGAGAAAAGGACAGATAAAAGGAAGAAGGTAAAGAACGATTTTCCCATATGTGATAACTATGGAAAGAATCACCTTGGAGAATTCTTGAAGGGAATGGGAGTATGTTATAAGTGTGGAGAAAAGGGACACAAAGTACGTGACTACAAGGGTAAGAAAATGGTTTCAAATGTACAATGCTTCATTTTCAAAGATTTTGGACACTACACGAACCTATGTCCCAGTCATCAGACTATGCCACAAATGATGCTATTGGATAATAATCAAGTTATGATACTACCATAGATGAAGAGGAATGATTAGAGTTCTTATGTTGATTATTTCATTTTAGTGTTGTATCAATAATATACTTGTTATAATAATTATGGAGTATATAAGGATTTTAATGTAGTACTATTTCATTAAGGAATTGTGATTGTGTGGAACATAGAAAAGTGACTCAATAGCAGTATAAATATTTCTAAAATATTTGGATGAGGGAATGATAAACCATAATATGGTTCTGATAACAAGGTAGTGATTTTAGAATAATACATGATTGACTTGGATAAATTATATTGGATATTCTTGACTACCTTGAAACTGATTAATGATTTGTATATTCCACCATTATTGGGGTTTACAACATTTTTGGATTGAATTAGTATATCAATTATTCATTAAGGAATAAGGGATCATGAATGTAATCAATAAGGTTTTATGGTAATTCAGAATGTTGTAGTGTTTTAAAATAATAAACGATATACGTGTTCACATATTATTACATGGAAAAAAATCTTCATTTTTTTACCTTCCTTATAAATTTGGGACTGATGTATTTTGGTTAGTCCTAGTATGGATTATTTTTGGATTGAAATAAAAGGACATCCCGGAGGTCGTGCGACAACACGTCGCGTCTGGAAAGGTCGTGAGACTTGAACCCATGACCGAAGGGCCACAGGGATGTATCACCTACCACTGTCCCACGTGATGTCCTGGATTAAATAATGTAGTTTTTTTAAAAGATCTGGTAGATGAATTATAAATTCATTTTTTTGGAACCCTATATGAATAGAATAAATATAATATATTTTTTACGTTCTGTTATCTTTTAGAGTAAAGATGTGTTTTTGGTAGAAATTAGTTAATGGATGGAACTCTACTTATCAAGATTATATTTTTCTGGTTCTCTTATTCTCTGAAGAAATTAATTCGTATACTTTATTTAAGGAAACCTAAAACCAAAAAAGTGTTATCCTAAAACCCTATGTTTTGTTGAAATGATGGTATTTCAAATCATCATAGATTGATGAATTTATCGACCTCAATTTTACACTTGTTTAGGATTGATGACCACAATCACTACCTATAAATATTTATGGTTTTCCTCCCATTATATGTCTCTAATTTCCACCAACGTTCTCCAAATAGATATCATAGTTTGGTGGTTACCCTTTCATTTCTCTTTTCCTCTTATTAAGACTAAATTTTATTAACCCAATTTCCGAAGTGGGTTTTCCCACAAAGAAATTTTCTATATTCAACATTTTATTTTTGAAGAACAATTTCAAATTGAGAGGATGCAATTTATTTAAGGAGGGGAGAATGTAACACCCCAAGATTTCATAGTGTGTTATTTTTTCAAAATAAGTCAATAACTTGCACTACACACAACACCGAGTTCAACCACACCATGACTTACCAAACAAGCCGTTCAAAAGAGGTTATGAATAGTATTAACTAAATTTAAAACTTTATATAATCCTTATAATTTTAGTATCCATATTATGAGTTTCTTAGACATAATGTAAGAATAAATTCTTCTTTTCAGATTAAAGAAGTATTTTTCAAAAAATGCACTTTTACCAACTTTTAATAGTGAAACCCTTTTTTCAAATCCAATATTTTAAACATTTATATATTCAATTTGACTAAATAAATTTATTCCTTGGAATGGGGACATCAAAAATTTACTAGGTAACACCCCAAGCTTCCATGTTACAATTCTCTTTGAATTATACAGTAGCTTGAGTTGTACACAACTTCGAGTTCTAACACACACTACAACCAATCAAACTAGCCGTTATGAATAGTAATACCTACTTTTTGATATTTTATAAATTTTATCTCTCAAAATGGACTTTATTTTTGGATTCGTAATACTGAATTTATCCTTAGGTGAAATTTTAGAACTTTTCGGAAAACATTTATATTTTGATGAATTGTGAAAATAATAAAATTTTAATTAAAAACAACTTTTTTAATCAAAATAATTAATAGTGATAATTTATGAATTTGATTGGTTTTAAATTATATTTATAATATATTTTTACAATTTAATCCAATGTTTCTCATTGAACATAATTTCACATTTAAACCGAACATAAACAAGTGTCAATCTTTTGATAGTTATTGTTTCATAAAAACACGCTTTTTGTTTTAACAGTAGGAATTAATTTAAAATTAAAAAATAAAACAAAAATGTTTGGAATTTGGTAAAGTATAATTTATTATTGAATTCCGAATATCAAAATTAGCTTCGGGTAAATTTTTGGTATTTTTCTGAAAACATTCAATTTTTGATGAATAGTGAAAACACTGAGTTACTGTTTAAAACCGGCTTTTTATTTAAATAATTATTTATATTATTTAAATTTATTTTAGGTCAAAATAGATAAATAATACCTATATAAATTTATTGTAATTCATTGCAGTCAGTTTATAATAATTGTAGATATATAAAAATTTTATGGAACTTTTTCACCATCTTTTACCCACCACCTAGGAGAATTTCCATATTCACATAAAACATAATTTTACCTCTTTTGTGAGTGGAATTTCAAAAATCAAAGAGATATGTTTAATATCAAGGAGTAAAATGTGGTTCAATAAGGTAAAAATAATTTTTGGTGAATAGTAACTTTTTACTTTTATTTACCACGGTAAAAATAAAATAGGGTAATTAAGAGTGAAAATAATATTAATATTACCCTAACACATGTCCTAATTCTATTGGGCAAATTCATCTCAACAAAAAACAACCTTAGGAATAAAATATTATCTTGTAGGACCACTAGGATTAGATTAGTACATTTATTATTATTTAATTCAAAGAAGAGTTGAAAGAGTTAAAATCAACGTTTATTTCCTAAAACAATTTTAATATAGGGTTACAAATAAGATAAATTCGATTGTAAATATTAATTAGAAAGCTGAAAAGATTTCCAACATAATTGTTTTTTATTTATAATTTTTAGACATTTAATAATTTAATTTATTTATGACACAATGATGATGTAGTAATTACCATAATAGTGAAAAATTAAAATAATTGATATTATAAATACTCAAATAAATATAATTTGAGACATTTTACAAATGAAACTAATTTTCAAGGTTAATATGAAATATTAGGATTTTTTTTATATTATTTTGAAGTAATAATTCTGTTATGATTTTCACAAAAAATAATACTCCATATAGTGTCAAAATTGACATAAATGTGTTTTTAAAACAAATAATATATTATTAATTTATATTCAATTCCTAAAAATCAAACTTTCGTCCAAGAGACTTATATAATGATTGTTTTATCATTAATAGACCACTTGAATGTCTCTTTGATCTCTATAGTTTGTTTATTAACCATATAATATAAAAATACAAAGAGACATTGTAAAAGTGAAACTAATTAACTAAGAGTTAATACTTAATGATAAGGTTAATAAAGTGACCCAAACCTGTCTAAATCCTATTGGATGAGTTATTTTCAATCCACCCCCACCTTATCCTTTAAATAATCCACTTTGGAGCCATTAGAAACCGAATATGAATTTTTTATAAAATAATATTTCTAGCTTTTCCAAAGGTGCCCCTCACCCCTCTTATAAAAGAGAACTCCCCCTTCTCACTTATTCAAAAATTCAAATCCTTTCTGCTCTACCAAATCCTTCCCAAATGCTCTCTAAACATCCATAAATTCGTCCTAGAGGCCTTCATTTTTTCATAAATCCAACTTAATGAGACTTTTTGATCAAATCAAAAGGAAGAACTCGATGAAAAGGTAATGATTTCACCACCCTTTTACAAGTTCCTTTCTTTTTCCACTACTTCTTTCTTTGTTGTTACCATTATAAAATAAAAACTCTAGTATATTATATATACATTGATGTTATTATAAAAATGTTAACACAATATTTCAGTATTCTATCCATCCTTTGAATGACATGTCACCATACGTGCGTACGTAAGGATTACCATCTCCACGTCATGGTATAATTGTTATTCAATAAATTAATAATTGGATGGTTATAATAATGATGTGTAATTCATGTAAATAATAAATATAACATGATAATGACTCATTATATGTGATATAACATCCAATTATATATTATTTTAATATCAAAAGAATGATATTATTGCTCGTGCGTACGTACGGACTACCATCTCCACGAATGCGATGAGATTCATTCTCCATCGTATCCATTCAAGTATAATTCTAATTTGATGATTAATAATAATGTTTAAGGACTTGATATAATTCTGTATATTAATACGATACAACCTATAATAAACACACACGACTTATGTAACAAAACATATAAAAGAAAATGAGTAAGTTAACACTGAAACGACGATAATTCTAAGATATTATTAACAAAGCAATATTAAAAGAGCATATATGATATCATATTAATGTTTATGATTCTGGTATAATTTAATAACAATTATTTTACCATTATATAGGAGTTTAACCTACCCTCAACCAAGGAAATGTACAAGTTAAGGGTTTATTTCTCAATCTCTTTATTATCCGAGGTTGTTTATACGTAATAATTTACCGGGATCTCTTTATCATCCACATACATGTTTCATAAAAATGTTTTCCAAAACATTATTACTTTTTTACAGAATATGGGTTAAAGTCATTTCTACCCTTTTTTGACTTTTTATAATAATTTTATAAATGAATCTTTCTGTCGTTTTCCAAACAAGGTCCTTTTTAACCTTTTCAACAAAATTAAGGTAAGAATGACTTTTTTAACTTATACGTTTGGTGCGGCTATTTTCTGCCGTTATAAAATCGTTGAAGATTCACTTACAAGATTATAAGAATATTTTCAAAGTAAATTTTTTCATTTATAATTATGTGACTTTTAAATTATTTAAAAAAAAGATATATTTCTCTCAAACTGTTTTGATTTCATCTATGTCAACATCCTTTGGTTAATTTTACGCTTATTTGAAGTTGATTTCTTATGAGACAACTCATCTATATTGTATTAATGGTTTTGTGATATGTTTGACTGTGGATGTGTTATGTTTATACCATTAAAGGTTTATGGTGAAAGTATTTACATTTCGTATGCTAGTTTTAATATGAATGTTTATGTTATGTTTAAACCTATTCATATGAGGAATGCATTGGAATTAATAAGTGATGGGTGGAGCCTGCTATAGCTCCTTAATGCATCGTTAGGTCTCATGAAACAAACTAGTGTCTTGGTGCAAGGCCTTGAAAAA
This sequence comes from Viscum album, assembly GCA_963277665.1. Classification (NCBI taxonomy): domain Eukaryota; kingdom Viridiplantae; phylum Streptophyta; class Magnoliopsida; order Santalales; family Viscaceae; genus Viscum; species Viscum album. The sequence continues at coordinate 1,190,508,734 of OY728121.1, read as the reverse complement.
ATATTATTTTTAGTCTTCACACGAGGCCTTGGCTATGTGGTAATGATAGTCTGGCATTATTCATTGCATTATCATGAAAGTGGTTATTGATATTGCATGTGATTATTCGATTAGTAGAATATCCATGTGAATATGTAAATGGCATTATTTCATTTTATTTTTTTCCATCATATTTTGAAGTTCATGTTTAAAAGGCTTTTGTTTTAGTTATACATTGCCTTAAATGTTTATTCTTATTTATGAATGTTTCTCCTATATTGTTATCCTAACTGGGAATTTGGGCTCACCCCTTATCTATGTTTTATTTTTCCCCGGATGTGAAGAAGTAAGTTATGAATGACCTGCAGGGATAGTATGAGGGGATAAGAATGTGGACTATGGAGACTATATTGTTGTAGTTTTTATTTTATGATGCAATGCAAATTGTATTAATGTATCTAGTTATTTAAAGGCTACTAAACTAATTGGTCTTTCTAGATTTCATCTTTCTTGTGATCATGCCAATGTTATGTAATAATGCACCGACTATGGGTAACTGGGGTCGGGGAGTTCTACTTTTTATCATTTGTCCTGAATAAAGGTTGTAGACATTTAATTTAGGAACACTGTTACAAAATTTCAAATTCAAATAATAAATAAAAAAATATTTATCTTCGAAATACTACATTGCACTATAAAGGGTAACAATGGAATTTTCACCAAATTTTCAATTGAATGATCAAATCCAAAATATTTCATAAATGAATATATTTAGCACAGTGTGAGGAATTTATAAAATTTATTATAAATAAAATATTCAACAAAATAGTGTTTTATCAGTACACAAGTGCAACCACCACCCGATGGTTATATTCTACTGTTGGAGGATCTGATAGAAGTTGCAAGAAGACTTAGTGCCCTACACAAGATTCAAATACAAAGACCTACGTGTTTCATGGGAGAGACAGATTCTCATGATGTTGTGGACTGGCTGGATATAGTGACACAAGTCTTCCACTTAGTGAGGACACCACCTAACCAGATGGAAATCTAGGTATTGAGACTTCTAATGGGCCTGGAAGAGATATGGGGGGGGGGATTTACCACCTAAACACCTTATGCGTCGACCCTATCCTAGGTAGACATTGAACTAATTTTTGGGATGAGTTTTTTCCCACGACCATGCGTTGTGTGGGAATTTAAGAGCTTCTTCAGCTACCTTAGGGTAGTATGAATGTGGTTGAGTGCTAAGTGAAGTTCCCTGAGATTTCCGGCTACACTAAAAATATTGTGTGATACACTTTTTTCCCAATTCAGTCCATTGAAAAGAGAATTGGATGGGATATTAGGTCATCAAAGTTGTCTCTCACCATCAATACACAAGCATAAGTGCTGGAGTGAGCCCTTTTTGTAGAGAGATTCTAGGTAGTGCATGCGCCCATAGTTAGAGCTACCAGCTAACCCCAGGAGGTAGAATCTTCAGCAGGCAGTAGATAATAGACATGAGGTCCCTAGAGGGCATGGTATTATAGAGGATGACCCTAGGACTCAGGGTTTGTAGTGAGTTGCTCCCAGACCCAAGGGAGTCAGCAGGGGACCAAGCTTTGCTTCTTGGGCAATGGGTAGGGAAACATGGCATGTGGCTACCTGACCCAAAAGACAGATGGCCAGCAGACGGTTGGGAGGATGCCGAGGAAGAGGCAGTGGGTCGAGTGAGGAGATACATTGGGCGGCGGACACGGTAGGGGTGTAGGACGAACATCAAGCAATGGGAGATGGTTTGAGGTGTTACAGCCACCAACCCCATGGGGTCCACTATGACATTAGGGTAGAGGTGGTCATGGGTGAGCACTTCTTCAGGTAGTAGAGTCTTGTGACTATGACAATCCCGAGATGATACGATGTATGATATGCATCTTCTCTACCTTAGATGTCGTTCATATTGACACATTTTCTAGTCACTCCATCCATTCCATGACTCTTGTTTGGAGATATGAGATTCTTGGGGAACTGTTCGCTCAATCATTATAGTTAGAGAATCCTACTGGAGGGGATTCATGGAATACACACCGGTGACGGCTGTGAGTGATTCATCATAGAGGAGAAATCATTTACTAGGATATTCTTATAACGGAACCGAGGCCTTATGACTTTATCTTGGTTATGGACTGGTTATCCACTCTCTGTGCTTAGATAGACTGTTTTATGAATATTGTGTGGTGTGTCTATAGAGATGGGACCAGGTTTTTCATTCACTAGTGAGAAGGAAACCATTGATGTGGCTGATATAATTTCTCAATGGCGGGTGAAACTGATCACTCAACAGTTGGTTAGCCTCAACCTTGTTGTAGTAGATGAGAGGATTCCACATTTTCTAGTAGTGGTGGAAGAGTAAGATTATTTTTTTCCTAATGATTTTATTGGTCAACCACTTTTCATGTAGGTATATTTTTTTCATCGACCTATACCCCAATATGGGACTGATATCAACAATGGCATATCGAATGGCTCCCGTAGAGCCAAGGGATCCAATGGTACAAATGGAGGACTTGTTGTAGAAGGTGTTCTTAAGTATCAATATTTCACCATGGGCATCGCATATTTTTTCTAAGAATTAATATGGGAGTTTGAGGTTGTGCATTGATTTCCATCACCTCAACCAGGTTATCATGAAGAAAATGTATTCATAATTGAGGATCGATGACCTCTTAGACTATTTTATAGGGGTGAAGTGGTTGTCAAAGGTATACCTCAGATCAGTATATCACCAGCTTTCAGTATTGTATGGGGACATAACGAAGACAACCTTCAGGTGTCGTTATTTCCACTATGAATTATAGGTTATGTCTTTTTGTGTGCCAAATTCCCTAGAAGTGTTCATGGGACTCATGAATAATATCTTCCAAGCTTACCTTGATGGATTTGTTTTGGTCTTCATTGATGACATCTTTGTGTACTCGGATTCAGAGGAGGACCATGATACACAACTAGAGATAATCCTCGATACACTCCAAGAGAACCATATTTATTGAATGCTCTTTAAGAGTCAGTTTTGGATATAGTAGGTCCACGTTCTGGGATACGTCATCTCAGAGGTGGTGGTTGCAGTAGATCCGGTGATGATAGAGGTAGTGGTTTCTTGGCAGCCACCCAAGAGAAAGACTGAGAAGAAGAGCTTCTTGGAGTTGGCTGGTTACTATAGGAGGTTCGTGCCGATCTTTTCCCGAGAAGAAACCCCCTTATCGGCTTTGAATAGGAAGAGATTGCCATTCTTGGGGATGGAGAAATTCCAGTGGAGTTTCCACAAGATGAGTTGGAATCTGACTAGTTCCCCCATCATGAGACTAATAGGGGTGGTCATTAGAAATATAGTTTACTATGATGCATTAGGGACAAGATTTGGTTGTGTCCTTATATAGTAGTAGGAAAATATCACATACAGATCAAGAGAGTTGAATTATCATAAGGGGAACTATGCAACCCATGACCATGGGAATGAATCAGTTGTCTTTTCCATGAAAATGTGGATGCACTACTTGGTGGGTGAATGATTTAGGGTTTACTCTGACCACAAGAGTTGTAGGAATATATTAATAAAAAGGACATGAACCTTCCATAGTCGTGATGGCTAGAATTCCTCTAGTACTATGACTTTGAGATACTCAAAATTCCTGGAAAGGGGAACATGGTGGCAGACACAATCAATATGAGTACTGGTTTGTAGTTGTTGAGGGAGGCAACAGAGAAATTAGCTGAAATTCAGATATCCTTCTTTGATGATGATGAAGATGAATACCTTATGTCGATGACTATTACTCCCCCACTTTTACAGTGAGTCAAGGACGCACATCTAGGGGTTTTTAATTACAGGCCCTAACATGCATAGTTATCCTTAGGACAAAATCCTGATGTATTTTATATATGTGGGGATCATGTTGTCCATTTACGAGGTCGCACCACAGTGCTAGTGACATTGTGGGAGGAGTTGTTAAGGGACTCCCATATATCCCCTTTGGAGGTACATCATGGAGTGGTGAAGATGTACCAAAACCATAGATGTATGTATTGGTGGCCTGATATTTAAAAAGTGTTGGATGATTTTATTTCAAGATGCCTCACATTTCAGAAAGAGAAGGTCGAGCATCATGTTCCCGCAAAAATGAAACAACCACTTGATAAACTATAGAGTAATGGTATGGTATCTCTATGTAATTTGTGATGAGGTTACCATGTATATCCTTGGGCCATTACTCTATCTAGAAAATCGTTGACCAACTCACCATGTCATCTCATTTCCTAACCATCCGAGAGTAGGGACCAGTGAGGGACTTGGGACACATCTGTGTCCAGGGGATAGTGCGGCTTCATGATGTTCCATCAACGATCATCTCAGATCGTGAAACTCTCTTTACATCCCGATAGTGGAGGGCATTACAAGAGGTGTTTCAAATAAAAATGCACTTGAGAACATCATTTCACACCCAGACAGATTGTTAGACTGAGCGGACAAAAAAGCTTAGGGAGGATATGCTACGTGTCTACATCCTGGATTATGTTCATAGTTGGGAGGACCACATTCCACTACTTTATTTTTCATTAAAAAATATTTATCACCCCAACATTGGCATGGAACCATTTGAGTTATTTTATAGGAGGCCTTGCAGATCTCCCCTATACAGGAATGTCCCCAGGGAGTCAACACCCATGGGTCCAGATATGGTACATGCTACCAACGAGAAAGAGAAGATCATCCAAGAGTGGATTAAGACTACATGGATCTTGCAGATGTCTTATACTGATAGGATATAGAGACCCATGGAGTTTGAGTTCAGAGATCACATATTCCTTTGGGTCTCAACCTGACGATGATTGTAGAGATTTGGTCGAGGCGGCAAGCTATTTATCAGTTTAATCTAAACAATTATGATTTGAAGTGGAGTTGGTGAGGTGGAGCACATCCTAGAACTTCAATCACAAATGCATCAGTTGCATGATGTTTTTTCACGTGTCATAGCTAATGAGTTATGTTCATCATCAGTTAAAATTCCATTATGTGGGTTTAACTGGACATTGATGATGGTGGGACATTTTTGGAGTTCCTGGTGGAGGTAAAGTATTTAGAATAATGGGTCCTACATGGGTGGTTTATTCCTCTAGTGCGAGTTCGGTGGCATCATGGTAATCTCTAGGATAGCACATGGGAGTGGGAGGCTCATATTCTTGATCAGTACCCCAATCTGTTTGATTAGATTTTGTTTTTTATTTTTTTGATGTAAATACCTAAGGTGGGGAGAATTTAATGTATCAGAAGAACCATGTAATCTTATTAATTATAAGTAATTATTTTGAGACCAAAGTCGTTGATATAACCTATTTCTAAGGACTGGTGAGCTCAAAATGACATTTTGAACGTTTTTCTATCCTCTTATATAAACATGAGAGTGTGGTTTTCTATATTTTAAATTGGTTCCAAGATCAAAAATCCAAGGGCACCGTTGAACTCAAAATTCGTTGATTCTCTTCGGAATGAATTAACATCATCCGAGAAGGGTGGAAAGGAAATGTTATTTTCATACATTTTCGAATATAATAAAATAACATTAAAAAGTTATTTTATTTTCCTTTCATATCGGTTGAGAGGAAGTGAGTGACACTACAGTGTAATGGAAATGTGCATTGATGAGGCTCATTAAAGGATCATTATCTCATAGTGTAACAATGATTTAATGACAAATAGCAGTGATGCTCCTTCATAAATGATACAACATAACAACAAGACATCAAAATATAACAGAAACATTGCGACGTGATTTCCTTTATTTTGGATGACATGTTGGAGCAACATGGATTTAAAACTGTGAGGATTATTTGAGGAACCTCCAATAAACATCTTCTCTAACAAAGAATGACAAAACCTAACAAACCTCAAACATCTTTGACGCACCTCAGTGAATGGATCCGAAAGTAACAAACCATCTCAAAGTCTGGAAACTATGATGAAGAAACATTGCTGAAAAAAACATTAAATTGGAAGGGGTGATTTAATTTTTATGTTAATCCATTTTCTTTTATTGAAACAACAATCATAGATCTACACATGAATTGGTTGATCCACGAATCGTGAATTTATGTGGGATGGTTACATTAATTTTTAGATTCTCTAACCATGATTATTTTATCTTTTTCTATGATTGAACATCTCCCTTGGGACACTCCAGTTTTAAAACATCTATCATGGAGGGAATGGTCCAACAGAAGCAATGGCTGAAAATCCTCTGCATGGAAGCATTTTTGGTTTAACTTGAAAGGAGGGAGGCCCAATTACATACAATGTAGTAGTAGAGAGATAGAGGTGGTGAGAGGTCACATCCCGACCAAGCACAACACTAGTCCACCTCTAGTGTACTGGGCTTTGGTCGGGCCAGCCGCACCGCCAACCTATGGGCTAGAACCACGACCTAGCTGGCTGGTTCTGGAGCCTTGTATTCTAGACCTGTACTAGAATGATAGAACCACACCCTTTGGGTCAGGCCTGTATAGGCTGGGTCATCAGGAAACCCAGCGGGCCAGAGACTCAGCTGAACCAGGATGGATCCGACGAAGCCCTTTTGGTCTGGCCCACTGGCCAGGCTGACCCAAACCCGAACCAGGAATGGTTGAGTTAGTTGAATTAAAAAAGTATATGTGGGAACCGAAGGTTGGGTTGGTTGGGTCGGTATGAGTAGTTTGAACCGAGGACAGGCATAAATGGCCCCTTATTTGCTAAAATTATTATATCTTGCAAACCATGTGTCCGATAAAAAATCTTTTTGTGGAGTTCAGACCTTCTTGATGGTGTGGATCTTTTCCATTCCCAGAGGAGGATATCATGGAAGTCGAGATGCAAATAATGGCTTCAAGAGTGGTTCTACCAGGCGCATTGTGTATAGAACCCTAAAGTTGACTGAGAGATGAAGACTACTATCTTTCCACTCTGTGTGACTCGACTCTGGCCAAGTGGGATGAAATTATATTTTAATTTGCTCTCCTTTCATGGGAAGCAATTCTTTGTGACATTGTAGGCCCATGGTACACGGCAAGGAGGAGATCCTCAGTTTCCCAAGATTAGTGGGAAGAACTTCTTTGGGACATTGTAGGCACACTATATGGGATGAGAAGGTATATATAAGAAGTCTAGTGCTTGTGGAAAAAACTTTTTTAAACATGTAATTCCCACTATACTCGATAGAGGTAGAGTTCTCCATCAGCTGAGGTGTTCAATGAAGTGACTAATGAATCATCTATTACTTCCCTAATAGTATACATAGTGTGAGCTGTCTTGTGCATTGTGATTTGTTTGAGGATTTGTATATGGTATTTCCTTTTTTTTTTGGGATCCCTACTATGTATTTTTTTACACACCCCTACATAGGCTTTTTATTCATGTGTTTCGTCTGGTTTAAATGATCAATGTTCAAATAGAGACTTTGGTGGACCCACACCAAGAAAATATTAGGGATACAGGACCGACATATGCTATGATGGTGGAATTGGGGTCCTAGGAACAAGTATGACCCTGTAGGATAGGTTTTAAATTAATTTCTACTTCGGATTCTAGTATATAAACTATTATCATGTACAGTTGGGCTTTCTGTGGATGTGTTTCATAGTTTCCTTCTTGTACATTGAGGTTTTCTATACTTTTGTGGGTTTGTCTTCTGTCCCACTCAATTTATTTGTACATGCACTCATTTTTGTTTTAGTGATTCTTAAATCCTTGTAAGTGTGTGGGACAAGGTTGGGAGTGTGTTCTTGTATAGGTTCTTGGGAAAATGCCACCCACTTAATGGTTGACACCATCAGGGTTAGTCAACAGCCTCTAGCATTCGAGAAGAGGGCTTGGGTTAGTCACGACACTAGCCCCGAGGGACGGGTGATGACACCCATGATTAGTGGATATTCTAATCCACTCCACACATCACAATAGATTTACACCATTGATAAGATATTATTTTAACTCCAGTGATAAGAACATGAGAAATTTGTGCTAAATTTTTTTAATTTTCATCGTTAAAATGATCGGTGATGGTCACTGATCATGAAAAAAATGTCCAAGGAGGAAATTGATTCTATTTAATTGCAATATTTCAAGGAAATATTTTTTAATAATTATTTTTCAAAAACCCTCCATATAATTATTGAAACATAGTTCCAGAGGTTGATGTAGAATGATGAAGAGTATATCGGGGAATATGAAGAAAAATTTACATGACTTGCATGATAGGCCTTTTTCATTGACATTAAATCACATAGAATGTTCGATTTCATCATTATTAGATTAAATTTAAGTCTATTAAAATCATAGTATTTTCAATAATTCAACAGTTCTGAAAAGGAATTATGTTATGCTCTAATGGTTGAAATGGAGATTAGGACTCTCAAGGGTATCATGGGTCTAGCGACAAAAAGTATAAAATTGGGTATAATATGGGTTGATTAGTAGATTAATCTAATGATGGAAAGAAGACCAAATATCTGAGATGTTAATATTTTCGGAAGAATAATCCTAAAAATTGTCTAAAGGGAGCCAAGAAAGGATTCAATTATAGATTAATGAGGATCCAACTATGAAATCCCAATGGTATGGGAAGAGTTCCAAAAATGTGGAAGAATAGGAGAAGGTTTAGTTCAACACTCAGCCTATAGTTCATTGAATAAAATTCATGGAACATTGGTACTATGTGAACCATTTCTCTATGAAAAGGGTTTTGGGATTCAATCAACAACAAAAAAACTACCACGGAAGTACAAAAAGGGAATATACTATCACTACTACTGAGGTGGATATGGAAAACAATGTGGTGAGAGGTAAAGTTTATTTTCATTAACAAATAGCTAACATACTATTTTATACTTGTTATATTCATTCTATAATATCATTTAAGATTAGTAGAACAAATAGATCCCCATATAATAAGATGGATGTTGGGTTATATTTGATAATATAATATGTGAATTTTTTTTTGCATCCAATGCTTATAAATCAACTTTGGTTAATGATTTTAGACTGGACATCCCATAATACCTTATTTTACATATTTTAGAGGAGTTTGATACTATTTTTGACATGGATGTGATATATTTATAAAAATTAAACATCATTTATCGAGAAAGAGATATCACAATTCACATCCTTATAATTAAAACTAATTATATGTTTCAATAATTAAAAGAATGAAACACCTTTGAAATCATCACCTCAATTTTTTATATTGCTATGTTATGATCTAGAATATTCAGAACAAATGATTGAGAAAAAGAAGATTATCATTATCGGAGACATTCCAATTGTGGGGGACTACACTAATGTATTCTAAATATAGTTTCCATGTATTACTCATGACCAATAGGTTTATTTATCAATTTAACATATTCATAGTTATTTTCCAATATCAATGATACTATATATAATGGCCATAGTTATGATGGAAGAGATAAAGAAGAAGTTACTTCAGAATCTAGGAAAAAAATTATATTCCCTAGTGAGTCATAATGGGGAGAACAAGTCCTCTATTCATGATGATGGAATGATCAATGTGCATATTCATTGATTATTGAGTGCTCCCAAAATTCACAATAATGAATAAGTATTCCCTACCATGGATAGAAGACTTGTATGATCAGCTATGTGGTGATAGTTACTTCACTAAGGCAGACCTTCTGTTGGGATATCCCAAGCTAATAGTGAAGAACATTGATATTCCCAAAATCATAATTTAAATGATGTGTCGATACTTCTATTTCTTATTTATTTCATTTAGAATAACTAATTCTCATGAATTCTTCATGGACATAGTGAATGGTTTATTCCTTGATTACATTATCAAATTTGTGGTAGTCTTTATCAATGAAATTCTGATATACTCCGAATGAAAGGAGGATCATGGGTTATATTTGAATGTGGTGATGAATTATTTTCTAAGGGTGAAACTCTATACAATGTACAATAATTGAGAGTTATAGGTAAATTATGCTTTATTGTTGGGGAATTTTATCACGAATAATAGAATTTACGTGGATCATTCCAATAAAAAGGCAATATAAACATGGACTAGGGAATCATCGTTAACATAGATCCATGTATTCCATTATCTAGATGGGTATTAATTTTGATTTTTGAATGAAAATTTCATTATTTTATTATCAAATGACCATATTGATATCGATAGGAGTGATGTTTTTTTGGACCGGGGAATGTGAATACTTCTATAATGAATTGAAAAGTGGATTATCATTGAACCATTTATCACACTACCAACATGTGAGGAACCCTTTGTGGTGTATATTATCCTTTAAGGATGATATTACGATATGAAATTATCCTAAATGATAATGTTATGTCCCACACCTCATGATAGTTGAAAATTCATGAGAAAAAACTATCTTATGCAAGAAAAGGAGTTGGAAGTTGTGATCATTGCATAGAATCATTGGTGACATTATCTCCCAGGGGAGAATTTTTTGATATATACTGACCATATGAACATGTGTTTTATATAAACAAAGAATGATCTCAATATATTATACTAATGTTGGTAAGATCTCATTAGTCATTATGACTGATCGGTCCACTACCATCCTGATAAAGCACATAAGTTGGCAGATGCTCTAAGAAAAAGGGTCACATATATTTATTAATGATGAGAACTGAGAAATATTCGATATTTTTAGATCATATGTTGATATACATTAGAATTCTTATGGAAAAGACTTCATCAATACTTTCTCAAATTATTTCTCAACCGCCACTCATAATAAAAATAATGGATTCCCAATGAAATGAAATGGAAATTCAGAAAAATGTGAATTATATACGAAATGTGAAATCCATTGAGTTGAAAATTATTGTTGATGAAGTATTCATATTTGGGTCAGGACTATATGTTTCATCCAATACAGAGATAAAGATATATCTATTTAATGATGAACAAAACTCAACCATCAATATTCACCCAAGTCAATGATGCAACCATTACTCGTACCAACATGGAAGTGGGAAAAATCACCATTTAATTCATCACTAGATATCCGAACACATCTAATGGAAAAAATTATAGTTTTTTTAGTGTGGATCCTCATATAAAGGAAACTAACTGTATTTAGTTTGGAGATGATTTCTCACCAGATCAACATGCATTGATATACATCAGAGAAGTGAATATACAGCAAGTGGTACAACTATTTATTGTGTTCGACTGGGTCCAGGATTCACCTTCATGTTATGTAAAATAATCAAACATTATATGAACACTATGCTTAACATTCGTATGGAATATCATCCTCAAACTAAAGGTCAATATTATTGTACTATTCCGACACTAGAATACAAGTTTTGTGCAAGTTTTTTAGACATCAAGGGATTGTTGGACCAAAATGTATGCCTTCTTGAGTTCTCTTATAACATCATATTCCACTCAAGAATCCAAATAGTTCTTTATGAATTCATTTCTTGAATGATTTTCATAATAATTTAATGTTTTTATAATTTAGTCGAATGTATGCTGGAAGGACACAAAATTAGCATAGAAATGGTTACAAAGGTGAAAAATGTTTTGTAAGATCTCATATATCTATGTAAGGTATGTTTTATGTACTATTTAGTTTAATCCATTTATTATGGTCAATTATGTTCTTTCCTAAGTCCTTAAGGAGGCTCGGGTTTGTTCTGGAGGTTTGGGATGCGAAAAAGATAAAAGGATTTTTCTAGGCTAGCTTCACGGTCTACACATGGTTAGTGCTAACCGGGCGGGTAGGCTAGGTAAACCGTGAAAGAGGTGGATTTTTGGACAGTGGCATCTGAACGATTTTCGCGTAGATTGTAATACCATGTTGGTAAACTGCATGACCCAAAAACCATTAAAAATTTACTAAAATTCCATATGCGAGATTTTTATAACCCAAACGGGATTTCTTCCCCCACTACCTCCTTCAACCATATTGATTATCCAAGCATTTATGATCTTCCCAGAGGTCGATCTCCTTCGTTCATAATCCGTTTGGAGTGTCGTCAGTTTCAGAATAAAGATACGGGTTTAGCTAATCTCTCTATATCATTTTTATTGTTTTAGGGTTTATATTTATTTCCCATATCCATCCAAAGTACTTAAACCCTATCTTTTTCAGGGTGATATAGGTTGAGGATTCAAAGGGGTGTTGAATTTGGATATATGGTCTTTTTTGAGTGTCTATTTTCTAATAGATTCAAGATTTTTGGTCTACAACTTATATCCCTTGTGTTTTATATTGATTAGTATATGTAGGATTTTTATTCATGCCATATTTGAAGATTTCATGTTGCCTTTTCCATGATGGGATGTTGTGGTATCTAAAAGGTTAATGGAACCCCTCTTTATCCCCATGGGATTTACTGAGGATGACCCGACCAAATTAGGGCCACCCAAGGGGCATGCTAATATTCCTCATACTTAGAGTTAGCTATGTAAGTGTAGGCTATTTTATGAGAACATGGAACCTATGAAGAATATGTTAATATGCATAAATAATGATCCATTGTTGTTTATTAATACACCTAGGATGGGTAATTACCTAATAGGTTGTTTGCGTGGAATGATAATGGGTAAAATGGGTAAATTGGAAAATTCTAGGGTTTTGATTTATAGAAGATTATTATTATTGAGATAGGAATGGAATATTGGAATGGGGATAAAGAGATTAAGTAATATGAGTAATGAATGTGTTAATTGATTGAGGAAAAAATGATAATTTCCCATTTATTTAGATTTTTTTGATGTTGTAAATGATGTTGCCTATGTTGTTATGAATCAGTGTTTTGTGTTCAATGACAAATAAGCATGTGTACAAGGCTTGGTAGAGTGTTGTATTGATATGTGGTTCTATTCCCATGGTTTGATTTGGGCCAAGGTTCTATATCCTACACAAAAATCATCGGTTAGAGTAGTGGATAGAGTTTTATTCCCCTAACGTTTTCATACCACCCTGACTATGGCTTCTAGGTGAGGATATAGGGAATTTTTGTGATATAGTACCTAGTGATATAAAACTAGTTTGATTTTCCACATGATGAAAACATTAATCATTCATATCCATTGAACACATGATAAAGGGTGAGATGATAAATGAAATGTCTTGTAAATGAACACGGGGTATTTTGTGGTTTAACATAAATGAACCTGATTAAAGATGGATTTTGAACATATTTTCATTAATTGTAATTACATATCAATTGCATGCACTATCTTATTTTTCTGGATATTATGTAAACAATATTGGTGGTGGCCTACTGTGTTATACACACACTATGCTCAGTCCACCATTGGTTACCCGAGTAGATTTCATTTTTGCAGATCTGGAAAATGGAAATTCCTTATGCAAGAGATATGATTTAGAAATTTGAAAAGTTTGGGTGAGGCTCCAGACCCAGAGTCCAGAACATTTTGGGTATTATATAGTTTAATTTCCTTTTGGTTCTGTTCACTTGACAATATACCATGGCATGGAACATTTATTGTTGATTATGATTGTACCCGGTTTTGGGATTTGGTTAAGGATGCATGTTATGGATTGTTCTATCATGCATCCACTAATTCATTTATTATCTGTGCTGGATTACTCTGGAATTGAGGGTATAGTCTCCCCATGGTACCTATTTGACCCTCACTTCTTGTCGGTAAACTCTAACATATGGGGAGGCAAGCCTGAGGTCTTGTAACAACCAGGATCATGGAACCAGTTTAGTGGATCTCTATTGGGGATGTTTCAAGGTAGTATAAGTGGAGTTCTATTCTCTTTCTTCATATTTATTGACTGAATTCTGAAGATTATGAAAGTGTCAGGCCTTGGTAATGTGATCATTCTTGGTTGTATCTGACCCTTATACAGGGGTGAAAACCCAAGTCTCGTTCGATGGGATTTTTGAACTTCTTCTGTGTAGCTAAATTTGACAATATTTCACCATTGGGTGATGCACATGTTGTTTGATATGATCGTTTGGTGATATTTCTCATGTGTTATAAAAGGTAAGAGGTTTTGTATTCATGCATCATTATAGGTTCCTGTGAAAGAAGTGACATGCTTCATTATAGGCACATAAACATGATCGGTGTGAAGGATATAAATGATAAGATGCATATGATCTCTTAAAAGTAATAAATTATGCATGATAAGATGATATTAATGAGTAGAATATTGAATTTAAAATGTCAAGTAGTAAATATAATTAGTTATTGATAAAGAATAATATGTGTAATAACAATTTGTAATGGTAAATTGGAATATGAAAATGGTTTTGATTGGGAGTAAATAATAAGGCATGTAGCCATGTGAATTAGATGACATGATATCCATGGCCTTAGGGGAGATGGTCGAGGGTGTTGATTTGGTTGTGAGTGTGCTCGTTTGGGTAGTGTGTCAGAACCGGTTTGGTGATGACAAAAAATTAATCTAACTATTATCTTTTCCTTTCGTAAAAGTGTAATATTTTTTTTAATCACATGTTTGCAATTGTATTGAAATTCCACCTCGAAGACCTACGTAGGTTGGGTTAAATGAGGACATTTCTATGAATTAACCTCCGATAGTATAGTAAGAGAATATGGTGATACAAAGAGATATGGAGGAGTAGTTCTAGGAGAACTTTTCTTATTGTCTGTAGATGATGGAATGGGACCAAGGGTGGGTTGCGCTGAGTATGTTTGAGCTGATAAGAGAGTTTCAAATACAGTACCCTCTGACCTTTATCCTAGAGGGTGGTCCAGAAGTAGTAGTGTTCTGGATAAAGTCAATCCAAACAATTATTGACCATTTAGAGACTCCATTAGAGAATTGATTCATGTTAGTGGCCTATATACAGAGGGGGAAAGAAAAGAGTTGGTGCGACATTATGGTTTAGATAGAGTAGGATGAGGGGATGATGTTGAATGATTTTCAATAGAAGTTCAAGCATCACTTTTATCAAGACACCTTGAGGATGGTGAAGGCTGAAGATTTTATGAGGATGACACTGGGGACAATGTTGATGATGGACTATTCTATTCATTTGGCTGATTTGAGATGCTTTATTTAGACGTTGACGGGAGATGAAGTAGTTGGGTAGAATTACGTCCATGACAGGCTGGGGAATGAGATCAAATCTCAGGTGAATTTATTTCTCATAAAAAGGATTGATAACATGGTGGATCAGGCCCTTAACTAATAAGGTAATCTGATGAGAGGTTCAGGAAGTGGACTTGGGGAGCCAACATGGAGCTCAAGTGGTGTAACATCCCAGGTAAATAATGAATAAAACATTTTATTATTTATTAATATTTACGAATTAAATATTAATTTTACTTTAAAGGGGTTTCTATGTTCGATAGCATACCTGATACTCAACGATGAGTTCCTTTGAAAACATACGTTGCACACCAGTAATATAATAATATTATTTTAAATGGTAGTTAACATGTAGCCTTTGTATTGGCGGGAATGGATAGAAATAACTAAAATATGATTATATATGTTTTTTAAATGTTTTTACATTTATCCAATAAAAGATAAAGGCTTAAAATATGGAAATAATTCAATTTTAGGCATTTATACCCTAATTTTCACTAAAGGTTCACTTATCACCTTTTGATGGAGAACCGTCATTAAATATAGTTTCCATAAATATTATAAATTCTATTGGACCAAATATTACTCTTCTTTAGAATCGGGACATCAAAATTTACTTTGTGTAAATTTTTGGTATCTTTCCGATAAAGTTCATTTTTTAATGAATAGTGTAAAATGTTGTATTTTAATTCAAAACCGCTTTTTAATCTAATTTATTAAGATGATTAGATTATCTTTTGAATTGGTTTTAAAGTGAAATTATAATATATTTTTACCATTAAATCCAATAGTGGTCGTTGGAATTAATTTCACTTTGAAATCGGACTTAAACTAGTGTCAATATGTTGATACTTATTGTTTCATAAAAACACGCTATTTGTCATGACATCGGAAATTAATTATTAAACTAATTAATGTGAACTATATGTTTTGAATATTGTAAAATAGACTTCATTTTTGAATTTGGAATATCAAATATATCTTAGGGTGAACTTTTGGTATTTTTCTAAAAAACATCAATTTTTGATGAATAGTGAAACCACTAAGTGGTACTTCTAAAAACTGATTTTTCGTTTAAATGAAATTTTACCACTTCTGTGTTATGAATTTCGAAAATCCGACATACATGGCTGTTATTAAGAAGTAAAATGTGGCTCAATGAGATTAAAATAATTTTTTGGCGAATAGTAACGTTTAACTTCTTAATCGCAATTAGAGGTAATTAGTGCAATTTAAGGAAAAAATGATATTATAATAAAATGAAAATACCTTGACACATGTCCTACCCTTATTGGATATGTCATGGCCGACTGAAAAAATCCATGGGTCAACTTGGCTACCCCATGGAGACACTTTGTTTGGGAAATGACATAAATAACTTTTCATTTAATGTTAAAGTAAAAATGACACACACATGAGATGTTTTACTAAAACAATTTTTACATGGGGCTATACAAGTCATATTTTTCACTATAAATATTAATTATAAAGATAAAAAGATTTCCAACATCATAATATTTGTTTTATAATTTTTAGACATTAAATAAATTAAATTATTTATGACATAATGATGATGCAGCGATGACCTCATTATTTAACGATTAAAATAAAATGAAAAGATAATGTGAAATATAAGACCTACACATGGCCAAAACCTATTGGATGGATGGATTTCGAATCCTTATCACCTTATATTCGAAAAACATCAATTTGGGACCTCTTAAATCCGAATACCATTTTAAATAATGTGAATTTTCTTTACCTTTCAAGAGTGCCCCTCCTCTCCTCTTATAAAAGGCCCCCACCTCTACCTCATTACACACACTCCCAAAGCCTTTGGCTCGGCCAACCCCTGCCCATTTTGGCTCTCCACATCCCTCTCTTACTTCCTGAAGCCTCACTTTGGGAAGAAGTCTTCCCAAGGAAGCCTTTGAGCTCAAATCTAAGAAAGTTACCCGATTTTAAGGTAATGTCTTCTTTTGAGTCCTGTTGTATTATTTTGCTTCCCCATCCCCCTAAACTCTTTTTAATCTTTTCTTTTGTAACAAATCCAGTATCCTAAATATACTATGATGTTTTTATTAGAATTATACGAGCCACACTTACACACACCTACATCTAATGGTTAAAGAACATACTGTTTCCGTGGATGATGAATTTCATCCTCTCGAAACGATGATTGTTAAACATTATTTTAACACCTTCAAAGGGGGACATTAAGAAGACACTATATTTATATATGATATATAATATGTTTATGTTTCCCTTAAGCTTCTGTATTTATAATTTTGGGAATACCTTTATGGTTTCCATTATGGGTAAACGTGATATCTTCATTTAAGGAAGTGCGGACTACCGCCCCCTCAAAGTGATGTGATTCGTTAATGCCATATGTGGGAAGTATAAAGGATGGATTTAAATTTATTATATATTATTTTATACTGGAATTATAATATACCTCTATATCATTATTATTTCTTTCCATTAAAGTATGAGATAGAAATGAAAGTAGCGTTCATGCGTACGTACGGCTTACCGTCTCCATGAACGATGCATTTCATTTCTTATCCCCAAATGCAATGTACTATTATAAGTACATGTATATCATGGATATATATGATGAATGATACATCTAAATGAAGAATATAATTCTGTAATTAAAATATACATACCTCTCATTTAGTTTTAATTCCATTAATATGACATAGAAATGAAAGTAGCGTTCATGCGTACGTACGGCATACCATCTCCAGGAACGGTGCATTTCATTTCTTACCTCTAAATGATTATGTAATATTATAAATACATGTATATTCTGGATATATATGATATATATGCTATCCAAATCAGGAATGTCATTCTGGATATAATGAATCATTGACCACACGAACACAATGTAATTGTAAGAAGTCCACTTTCGACTTAAGAACCAAATTTCGATGGAACAAACATTATTAACTTAAATGGTTACATAATGTTTATAACATGGCAATAAGTGATATAAAAGGAATAATGAACTTTAAAAAGTTTCTTAATCAAGTATAAATTAACTCAATTTTTATATTCAGGACGTTAAAGAACGATTCAGTCAAGTCGGACTCGAGGTAATGGACTTCATCTCAATCTCCTTTCATTGAGGCATATTTCGTTTTATACACAACATTATTTTATACGGTGTATAAAACCCTTTGACTTTTACTTTTATACAAAATGAATCTTTTTCAACGAAGGTTTTTACAAAACAACAAAAAGGAATGTTTCTTTTAATGTACGCGCTGACAACGACCTTATCCGTCGCCGTGAGTATTATTTGGTCTTTGCCTTCCGGAACAAGCCATAATGTTTTTTTAAATTGAAATAAATTCCATATACTCTTTTATGTATTTTGGTATTGAAAATCGTTTTTATAATGGATTTGTTATGTCAATATATTTAGGTGATATATTGTGATCAAAGTGTGGAAAAGTTTTCTTTCGATTATATTTATTTTATGTCTTATGATTTTTATAATGGTACTTGGACTTTTGACGGGTGGTTACGTGATAAACCATATGACGGGTGGTGTCGTGAATACCAGGATGGGTGGTTACGTTATAACCTCCAATTTATTGTGTACGGAAGTCAGCGATATTGCTATTCCATTAAGTATGTGTGGAAGTTGGCCGTATGGATATTCCATTAAGTGATATGTGTGGAAGTTGACCGTATGGTTATTCCACTTAAGTATGTTTATGTCCCAAGTTACCTTTATATGTTATGTGTTGTTTATATGGGTTTTATGGTAATCCTTTGATTACAAAAAGGTAAGTAATTATATTTTATTCAGTGAAGAGTTTTTAGTACTTCATGAAGGTGAAGGTATTACTTTGATAAAGTACACATGGTTTATGTGATGTTTGAAAAACTAATAGTTTTCATTCTTTGTGTATCCCTTACTGAGCTTTTTATTCTCACCCCAAGTTTTTTTGAAATGTTTTTCAGAGGACATAATGTGGAATAGGGTCAAGGACAGGATCAAGGGAAAGTCATTCTATATAAAACATGGAACTAGACATGATTCTTTTTAAGAGTTTTGTTTATTTTATGGAAACATAGTAGAAGTGTCTACATTGTAATCTTTTGAGATGTAATAGTTATGTTCGAATTCTCTAAAACTATAAACCTGAAAAGATCCTCAATGTGAATTATTCATTTAATTCAATATTATGTAAGGTTTAAGGCTGGGGCCTTATAGATGGTATCAGAGGTCGGTTTAGACAACATTAGGAGTTAGAAAAGTGTTAAATTATAACATGATTGAAATGATATAGTATTTAAAGATTACCATGTTGCTTCGCCTAAGGTATTTTAGTGTTAAGAATGGGTTTTCGTAGAGGAAACAGAGATGTTTTTTTTGGGAAGGCATACTGAGGGAAATGACCATCCAAATCAGCATACTGAGATATTCAGAATCAGAATTGAGCAGTTTACTACAGTGACGACTCAGTTGAATCAGGTGATAAATTTTGGTTGTGTTATTGATGATATTTTGGTGTTTTCTAAAAGTAAAGAGGAGCATGAAAGTCATTTAAGGGTTATCGTTCAAACCATAAAAAAAGAAACTATATGGAAAATTCAGCAAGTGTGATTTTTGGTTACAATAAATATCTTTCCTGGGTCACAATATTTCAAAAGATGGAATAACTATTGATCCTGCTAAAACAAAAGTTGTTGAAGAATGGCCAAGACCCACAAATGTTACCGAGATCGGTAGGTTTCTTGGTTTGGCAGGTTACTACCGAAGGTTTGTTGAATATTTTTCATGTTTATCTAGTCCAATGACTAAGCTAACTCAAAAGGGTGTTATGTTTATCAAGACAAATGAATGTGATGATTGTTTTCAGGAGTTGAAATGAAGATTAGTGAATTCTCCAGTTTTGGAACTTCCTTCCAGGAATGGTGAGTTTGTTATATACAGTGATTCTTCATTTAAGAGACGTGGATGTGTCCTTATGCATAATGATCAGGTAATTTCTTATGCATCACGTCAGTTGAAAAATCATGAGGTAAATTACCTTACACATGATTTGGAATTAGCTGCTGTAGTTTTTGCTTTAAAAATTTGGAGGCATCATTTGTATGGAGTAAAGTGTGAAATATATACTGATCACAAAAGTTTAAAGTATATATATTCACTAAAAAAGAATTGAACATGAGACAGAGGAGATGGCTGGAATTAATCAAGGATTATTATTGTACAATTCACTACCATTTGGGAAAAGCAAATAAAGTGGCATATGCTTTGAGTCGAATAAGTAATGCTTCATTAACCATGATACGTTTGGAACGAGATACTTTGGTTTTGGATTTGATGAACTTTGGCATAGAAGTTGTTGGTGGAGGAAGTTCTTTTGTTTTGTTTTAGGTATCAGTGAGATCATCCCTATCAAACGGAATCAAGAAAGCACAGAAGCAAGACAGTGAGTTGTAGAAAAAGGTAGAGCTGGTTCAGAAGGGTAAGTTGCCTAAATTCAACATTGATAGTGATTGTGTTTTGAGATTTGGGAAGAGATTTTGTGTGCCTTGTGATTCACAATTGAAGAGAGAGTTGTTATGTGAAGCTCATAGTTTTCCGTTTTCAGTTCATCCTGGAAGTACTAAGATGTACAGAGATTTGCTGGAGTATTACTGGTGGGATGGAATGAAAAGAGATATTGCTGATTTTACTATGAAGTGTTTGACTTGTCAGCAGGTTAAAGCAGAGCGGAAGTTACCAAAAGGGGTGCTTCAGCCCCTACCAGTGCCAGAGTGGAAATGGGAGAATATATCCACGAAATTTGTTGTGGGATTACCGAAGAAATCTCGATGTAATAATGCAATCTGGGTTATTTTTTGACCACTTGACTAAATCTTCTCATTTCCTTCCTATACGGGATAATTTTTCCCTAGATCAACATTCCCATTTGTATCTTAAGGAGATAGTCAGGTTACATGGATTTCCTCTCTCAATTGTATCTGACCGTGATCCTAGGGTTACTTCTAACTTTTGTAAAGGCCTTCAGAAGTCGTTGGGTACGGAATTAAATTTTAGTACAGCTTTTCATCCTCAATCAGATGGGAAGTCAGAACGAACAATTCAGACCTTGGAGGATATGCTACGAGCTTGTTCGATGGATTATCAGGGAAGTTGGGACCAACATCTTTCTTTGGTTGAGTTTTCTTATAATAATAGTTTTCATTCCAGTATACAGATGGCACCATTTGAGGCATTATATGGGAAGCGGTGTCGAACTCCAGCATTTTGGGATGAAGTGGGTGAAAAGAAGCTGATGGGACCAGAAATGGTAGAAGAGATGGCAGAAAAAGTTTAGTTGATTCAAAAACACATGAGAACAGCTCACAGTAGGCAGAAGAGTTATGCAGATAACCAGAGGAAGGATCTATCTTTCAAGGTAGGTGATCATGTTTTTCTCAAGGTTTCTCCAAGGAAAAGTGTGATGCAATTTGGTAAGAAGGGAAAGCTGAGTCCAAGGTTCATTGGGCCTTATGAAATTCTGGAGAGAGTTGGATCAGTTGCATACATAGTGGCTTTACCTCCGATTTCATCTCAGGTACACAATGTTTTTCATGTTTCGATGCTAAGAAAGTATAGGCCAGATCCATCTCATGTTTTGAGTCCAGAGGTAGTTCAGCTGGAGGAGAACCTATTTTATGAAGAACAACCAGTCCAGATTCTTGACTGAAGAGAGAAATTGTTGCGAAATAATGTAATTCACCAGGTAAAGGTTTTGTTGAAAAACCATATTGTTGAAGAGGCAACGTGGGAATCTTAAAATGCTATGAGGGATAAATACTCCCACTTATTTTGATAAGTGAATAAAATTGCGAGGATGCAATTCCCAAAAGGGTAAAAAGCCGTAACATCCCAGGTAAATAATGAATAAAACATTTTCATATTTATTAATATTTACGAATTAAATATTAATTTTACTTTAATGGGGTTTCAATGTTCGATAGTGTACCCGATACTCAACGATGAATTCCTTTGAAAACTTACGTTGCACACTAGTAATATAATAACATTATTTTAAATTATAGTTAACATGTAGCCATTGTATTGGAGGGAATGGATAGAAATAACTAAAATATGATTATATATGTTTTTTAAATGTTTTTACATTTATCCGATAAAAGATAAAGGCTTAAAATACGGAAAAAATTCAATTTTAGGCATTTATACACTAATTTTCACTAAAGGTTCACTTATCACCTTTTGATGGAGAACCGTCATTAAATATAGTTTTGATAAATCTTATAAATTCTATCGTACCAAATATAACTCTTCTTTAGAATCGGGAAATAAAAATTTACTTTGTGCAAATTTTTGGTATCTTTCCGATAAAGTTCATTTTTAATGGATAGTGTAAAATGTTGTATTTTAATTCAAAACCTCTTTATAATCTAATTTATTACAATGATTAGATTATCTTCTGAATTTGTATTTAAGTTAAATTAGAATATATTTTTACAATTAAATTAAATAGTGGTCGTTGAAATTAATTTCACTTTGAAATCGGACTTAAACTAGTGTTAATCTTTTGATACTTATTGTTTCATAAAAACAGGCTATTTGTCATGACAGCGGGAATTAATTATTAAATTAATTAATTTGACTTATATGTTTTGAATTTTGTAAAATAGACTTCATTTTTGAATTTGGAATATCAAATATTGCTTAGGGTGAATTTTTGGTATTTTTCTGAAAAACATCAATTTTTGATGAATAGTGAAACCACTAAGTGGTACTTATAAAAACTGATTTTTCATTTAAATGAAATTTTACCTCTTCTGTGTTTTGAATTTAGAAAATCCAACATACATGGTTGTCATTAAGAAGTAAAATGTGGTTCAATGAGATTAAAATAATTTTTTGGTGAATAGTAACTTTTAAGTTCTTAATCGCGATTAGAGGTAATTAGTGCAATTTAAGGAAAAATTGATATTATAATAAAATGAAAATACCTTGACACATGTCCTACCCTTATTGTATGTGTCATGTCCGACCAAGACAAGCCATGAGTCAACTTGGGGACCCCATGGAGACACATTGGTTGGGAAATGACATAAATAACTTTTTATATAATGTTAAAGTAAAAATGACACACACATGAGATGTTTTACTAAAACAATTTTTACATGGGGTTATAAAAGTCATATTTTTTACTATAAATATTCATTAGAAATATAAAAAGATTTCCTAAATCATAGTATTTTTTTTAAAATTTTTAGATATTAAATAAATTAATTTATTTATGACATAATGATGATGGAGCGATGACCTCATTATTTAACGATTAAAATAAAATGGAATGATAATGTAAAATCTAAGACATAAACACGTACAAAACCTATTAGATGTGTGGAATTAGAATCTATATCACCTTATCCGAGAAACACATTAATTTGGGACCTCTTAAATCCGAATTCCATTTTAAAATAAAGTGACTTTTCTTTACCTTCCATGGGTGCCCCCCTCTCCTCTTATAAAAGGCCCCCACCTCTACCTCTTTACACAAACTCCCAAAGCCTTTGGCTCGTCCAACCTCTTCCCATTTTTCCTCTCCACATCCCTAGCTTACACTTTGAAGCCTTACATTGGGCAGAATTCTTCCCAAGGAAGCCTTTGAGCTCAAATCTAAGAGAGTTACCCGATTTTAAGGTAATGTCTTCTTTTGAGTCATTTTGTTTTATTTTGCTTCTCCAACCCCCTAAAATCTTTTTATTAGTTTTTTTTGTAACAACTCCAGTATCCTCAATATACTAGGATGTTGTTATAATATGGTTTAGAGATACACTTACACACACCTACATCTAATGGTTAAAGAACATACTGTTTCTGTGGATGACAAATTTCTACCTCCCGAAAAGATGATTGTTCAAACTTATTTTAACACTTTCAAAGGTGGCCATTAAGATGACACTATATTTATATATGATATATAATATTTTTATGTTTCCCTTAAGCTTCTGTATTTTTAATTTTGGGCATACCTTTATGGTTTCCATTATGGGTAAACATGATATCTTCATTTAAGGAAGTGCGGACTACCGCCCCCTCAAAGTGATGTGATTCGTTAATGCCATATGTGGGACGTATAAAGAATGAATTTAATGTTATTATATATGATTTTATACTGGAATTATAATATATCACTATATCATTATTATTTCTTTCCATTAAATTACGAGATAGAAATGAAAGTAGCATTAATGCGTACGTACGGCTTACCGTCTCCATGAACGGTGCATTTCATTTCTTATCCCCAAATGTAATGTACTATTATAAGTACATGTATATAATGGATATATATGATGAATGATACATCTAAATAATGAATATAATTCTGGAATTAAAATATACATACCTCTCATTTAGTTTTAATTCCATTAATATGACATAGAAATGAATGTAGCATTTATGCGTACGTACGGCTTACCGTCTCCATGAACGGTGCATTTCATTTCTTACCTCTAAAGGATTATGTAATATTATAAATACATGTATATACTGTATATATATCATATATATGCTATCCAAATCCGGAATTTCATTCTATATATAAAGAACCTTTGAACACACGAACAACAAGTAATTGTAAGAAGTCCACATTCGACTTAAGAACCAAATATCGACGAAACAAACATTATTAACTTAAATAGTTACATAATGTTTATAACATGGCAATAAGTTATATAAAAGGAATAATGAACTTTAAAAAGGTTCTTAATCAAGTAGAAATTAACTCAAGTTTATTATTCAGGACATTAAAGAACGATCGAGTCAAGTCAGACTCGAGGTAAGGGACTTCGTCTCAATCTCCTTTCATTGAGGCATATTTCTTTTTATAAAACAATTTCTTTTATACTGTGTATAATACCCATTGACTTTTACTTTTATACAAAAGGAATCTTTTTCTATGAAGAATTTTACAAAACAACAAAAAGGAATGTTTCTTTTAATGTACGCGGTGACAATGACCATTTCCGCCGCCACAAGTATTATTTGGTCTTTGGCTTCCTGAACAAGCCGTAATGTTTTTTTAAAATAAAATAAATACCATATACTCTTTTATGTATTTTGGTATTGAAAATGGTTTTTATAATGGATTTGTTATGTCAATATATTTAAGTGATATATTGTGATCAAAGTGTGGAAATGTATTCTTTACATTATATTTGTTTTATGTCTTATAATTTTTATAATGGTAGATGGACATTTTATGGGTGGTTATGTGATAAAACATATGACGGGTGGTTCTGTGAATACTTGGATGGGTGGTTACGTTATAACCTCCAATGCATTGGGTATGGAAGCTGGTCGTATGGCTATTCCATTAAGTATGTGTGGAAGTTGGTTGTATGGCTATTCCATTAAGTGATATGTGTGGAAGTCGACCGTATGGTTATTCCACTTAAGTATGTTTATGTCCCATGTTACCTTTATATGTTATGTGTTGTTTATATGAGTTTTATGGTAATCCTTTGGTTACAAAAAGGTATGTAATGATATTTTATTTAGTGAAGATTTTTTAGATCTTCATGAATTTGAAGGTATTACTTTGATAAAGTATACATGGTTTACGTGATGTTTGAAAAACTAACAGTTTTCATTCTTTGTGTATCCCTTACTGAGCTTTTTATGCTCACCCCAAGTTTTTTTGAAATGTTTTTCACATGACTTAATGTGGAATAGGGTCATGGATGGGATCATGGGAAAGTCATGCTATATAAAACAAGGAACTAGACATGATTCTTTTTAAGAGTTTTTTTTATTTTATGGAAACATAGTAGATGTGTCTACTTTGTAATCTTTTGAGATGTAATAGTTATGTTCTAATTCTCTAAAACTATAAACCTGAAAAGATCCTCAATGTGAATTATTCATTTAAATCAATATTAAGTAAGTTTTAAGGTCGTGGCCTTATAAGTGGTGCGGCTTCTAAAAGTAAAAAGCACCACTTTGGAACCGTCTAGCATGGGGGAAGTGCACAAATATGTCAAAAGAGGGTGTCATCATCTCATGGAGGCAAACAGGTCTTTTTCTTACAGGGTGGCTATTCGGGGAACAAGCATGACCAATGTCCACGCCCCCCCAGTTGAGTGTCGAGCATGTGGTTTTCTAGGCCACTTGAAGAGATACAACTAGAACCCGTAATAGTCGTGGATGGATGAAGGTCAGAGACAGATGCTGAAGGTAGGAAGGGGGACAGTTACCTCATATATGGTAAGCAGTTTGTGCTCCAAGGGGTGAACTGGTAGGGGCATTGGATGTGGAAATATAGTGTGAGATCTCCATTACCAACAAAGTAGTCCAGTGCAAGGTACTCATGTTAGATCCCATAGTAATAGGGTAAGTCATCTCATTTCAATTCAGGCTACACCTAAGGGTGGTGAGGCATGACCGTATACTGTTCGAGGTTTGATTCTAGTAGCTTCCACATTTTTTAGTGCGTTAATTAATACAGGTGCTATGAATTCTGTTATTTCTTCTTAGTTTGTAGATGTGTTGGGCTTAACCGTATAGACTGCATGCTTGGAAATGTTGCTTCATACTCCTCTAGGGTTATGATTGGGGGACATCTTGCATTGTATGTATTGTGCTATTGAGGATTTGGTAATTGTTTCATATGGGATATGTTTGTCTTAGATATTACATGTTTTGACCTAATCATGGGAATAGATTTGTTGGTGTTATATCAATCCCATATTAATAGTTACTAACATTGGGTAATGTTCATATATCTCGATTGAAGCACTCATTTCCTTCGTGGTGGGTGGGATACTCAGGTGGGCCATGCCAGGCCGCTATGCCATTAGATGGGGGTGCTCATAGCCCATGTGGCATGCCTTGTGATAGATTGTCGGGATAAAGGATTTTTAGTCTTCCCATTTGTTGTGGACTAGTTTTAGGACGTATTTCCTATGGAAATCATGGGGTTATCACTCCATAAAGATGTTGATTTTACAATCGAATTGTTTCCTATAGTGTAACAAAATTCAATTCCAACTTATTGAATGGCGACATCCGAGCTCTAAGAACTAAATATTTATCTAGTTTAGATGGAGCATAAAGGATTTATACACCCTAGTACATCACCTTGGTGATCTCCTATGTTGTTCACTAATAAAGATGATAGATCATTGAGGTTATGTGTCAATTATTGGATGTTGAACCAGATGACAGTTAAGAACCAATACCTTCTTCATATAATTGATGACAGGTTTGATCAGCCCTGAGGTACTTAAGGTTTTTCCAAGATCGATTTGAGATCGGGGTACCATCAGTTATGGGTGAGACATTCTGACAAACACCAAATGGCTTTCTGAACTATGTAAATGTTGTATTTATTCCAGGTAATGTCATTTGGTTTGACCAAGACACTAGTTGTGTTCAATGCCAGGATGAACCAGATATTACATTCATATCTGGATCAGTTTGTAGTTGTCTTCCATTGTGACATATTGGTGTACTTTATTACTCATGGGGATCATGCCAAACATCTTGAAATCGTCTTTTTTGCACTAAGATAGCTAAGTATTTAAGCCAAGAAATCAAAATTCTTGTTTTGGATATATGAGGTGATATTTTTGGGACATATCATATTTTATTTCAGGAATACTAGTTGATCCAAAAACGGTGTAGGTTGTGTTGTCTTTGGAGTAGCCTAAGAACATCACTGATATTTGGAGTTTTTTATATTTGGAAGGTTATTACCAAAAGAATTATTATAGATTAATCTTGTTGGGAAGCACCGCTCATAGGCCTAACCAATAAGGGGGTTATGTTTGATAGGTAAAAGTATTGTGAGAATGCTCTCTAGGATCTGATGAAACGGTAGACCACCACACTAATTTTCATGTTACCCGAGCGAGGTAAGAGGTATACATTGTTCTGCGATGCATCCGAAGTTTGACATTGGGTAGTGTTGATGCCAGATGATCGGGTTATAGCTTATGGGTCAAGGAAGTTGTAGCCACAACAATGAATTTATCATACTAATGACCTGGAGCATGCTGATATGGTCCATACCAAAAAGTGTAAGAGATATTATTAGTTTGGAGAACCCATTATGGTTTTTACTAAATATTAAAGTCTTAAATACATTTTCTGTCTGCATGATTTGAATATTCAATAGAGATGATGGGTTGAGTACCTGTAGTCTTTTGAAATTGAATTGGTTTACACACCAGGGAAAGTGAATTGTGCCGTTAATGCTCTTTTTTGGAAGACAAATAATCATTTAGTTCATGAATCCACTTAAGATATGTTGATGAAGTATTTGTTTAGAGATATGAATTTGGAGTTATATGATGGGAACATGATGATGACCCCTACATCTATAGCAGTTGATTCCAGAAATTTGAGTTGAGTTAAAGAGAGTCAGTTGGTAGTCCTAGAGTGCTTGGCTATGAAGGAATGTCATAAAGGTGTTGAGTCCCCTAATGGTTGGAACATCAACACTTATGGAGTTTCTTATATTCATGGTTGTGTTGTGGTGTAGGAAGACGTATGGGAAGAGTTTATCTATGAGCTCCATGCAACATTGTGTTCAGTGCATCCAAGCTTGTCAAAGAGGTACCGTGATCTACGTTGGCAAATATTTTGGCTAGGAATAAAGAAAGAAGTGATGATTTTTGTGGCATGATGCCTTACCAGTCATCATGTGAAGGCTGATCATCAGTTCCTAGGTGGGTTGTTTCAGTCATTGCCTATTCTAGAGTGGATGTGGAATGAGCCAAAATGGACTTTATAGTGGGTCATCCATTGATGCCTTGGAATAATGATACCATTTGGGTGGCGGTAGATTGACTGACCAATGTGGCAGATTTATTCCTAATTTAGGAGACCTATACAATTGAACAGTTGGTAGAGATTTATGTTTATGAAATTTAATGATTTCATGGCATGCCATAAAATATTGATTCAGGACATGATCCACATTTCATATCTCGCTTATTGAAGGGAATATAGAATGATCTTTATACCCTTGTGTATCTGAGTACTGCTTTCCACCCATAGACTGATGGGCCATTAGAGCATTCAATTTAGGTATTAGAAGTCATGTTGAGAGATAGTGTTCTAGATTTCACTAGTTCAGGGGAAAAACGTGTGTTGCTTTTTGAGTTTTCAGATAACAACCATTTTCAGGAAACTATTCCAATGAAAACTTTTGAGTCATATTATATAATATCATGTAGATCAGAGTTGTGACGGATAGAGGCTGGAGAGTCTGAGTTGTTAGGGAAGAGACTTGTGTTGAAGACATTGGATAAGTATATTTGGATTCCAAAATTTATGGAAACAACTCGAAGTAGGAAGAAGACAAATGAAGATCAGTTTCGTAGACCTCTTGTGTTCATGGTTGGTGATAGTGTTTTTCTTCGGGTGTCTCCAAGGATGGTTTACCGATGAATTTATAAACATGGAATGTTTGTGCCTCATATGTGGGGTCATTTGAGATTGTGATAGGATTTTACTAGTGTATTACGGATTGGACCTTCCATAGCACTATAGTGGGATGCATGATGTTTTACATGTCTCACAACTCTAACATTATCAATCTAACCCATATCATTTGATAAATGATAAATATATCGAGTTTGAGGCTAATGAGTCCTTTGAGGAGCACCCAGTTTGTATTGTAGATCATAGAGAGAATGTTTTTTGGGATATGGTTGTTCCCCTGTTTCGTGATCAATGGCAGAATGGAAACATCCAAGAGGAAACATGGGAGCATGAATTAGAGATTTGGGCCCAGTTTCCTGTTCTCTTTTCATTGGGAACTCAATTATGCTCAAAAAAGCGGCTCGAGGATGAGTCAATATAAGGTGGGGTGGTTTTAGGATCTAAGGATTAATTTTTATCTTTTTTTATAGAAAATTTAGTTTAAGCCCTTTATTCTGTTCAATTATGTGATTTCTAAAGTCTTTAAGGAGGCTCAGTGGTGCTTCGAGGGGTTGGGATGTGTAAAGTGAACTAAAATAAGTTTCCTAGGATAGTCACAAGGTCTTTGCACTGTTAGTGCTAACCATTTACGAACCACAAGAAAACAGTGAAAGGGATTGATTTTTGGATAGTCGTGCTCGCGTGATTTTTTTACGGTTTGGAAAACAGTGTGGGTATATCATGAGGCCCAAAAGCCTTTAAAAATTAAAAAAAATGCAGTTGTAGGATTTTTATACCCAACTTAGGATTTCGTCCCCCACTTCCTTCTTCAATCCAAGTGATGATTCAAGCATCAAATATCATCTAGGAGGTCTATCTCCTTCGTTCCAAGGCCATTTTGAGAACCACCAATTTCAGATTGATGATCTAGGTATGTATAATCTCCCTCTTGCATTTAATTATTTTTTATGGTTTTTAATTCTTTCCCTTATCCATCTAATTCCCTCAAACCTTTTATTTTTATTGGTGAGATTAGGTTGAGGCTTGAAAGGGGTGTTGAATCGGGATTTAAGGCTTTGTTTGTGAGTGTGTTTGCTAGCAGATTCTTGGTTAGTGGTCTTCAACTTATATCCCTTGGGTTTTTTTAGAATTGAGAATGTAGAGGTTTTATTTTTTCCCTCTTTGAAGAGTTCGTTGTTCCTTTTAAATGATGTGATTTAGTGGTGTATTAACGGTTAATTTAACCCCTATTAATCCAAACTGGGTGCAAGGAGGATGAATCAACCATATTAGGGCCACTCAAGGGGTGTGTTGATATTACCTGGAGTACGAGTCAACTATGTATCTGTAAGCTGTTGTGCGAGAACAAAGAGAATATGACGAATATGTAAATATTTATAAATGATGTGCATTTATTGATTATTAATACCCCTAGGTTGGGTAATTTCTTAAGAGTTTGTTTGGTTGAAAAAAAGTGGCTTAAATAAATAAATGGGAAAATTCTAGCGATTAGACATAGACTTAAATATGCTAAGAGAGATCGACATAGAAAATGAGAATCATTATAATGGGGTTAAGTAATATGAATAATGAATGTGTAAATGGATATAGGAAAAATGCTAATTTCCTATTTATGTAGATTTATATGATGTTCTAAATGATGTTGGCTATGTTGTTGTGAAATGAAGTTTTTTAATGAATGATAAATAAGCATGTGCACATGGCCGGGTAGAGTGGAAAACTGACTTGAGGTTATATGCCCACGAGTTGAGTTGGACTGAGGTTCTAGCTCTTCCCCAAAATGTGTGGGTTTGTGAAGTAGACGGAGTTCAATTATCCTAATGTTTTCATTACATCCATAATTGGGCTTAGAGGTGAGTATATTGGGAATTTTTGTGATCTGGGTCCTATTGAGATAGGGCATGTTTGAATTTCTACATTTTGAGAGAGTTAATCATGACTAATCAATTGAATCCATCATAAAGTCTATGATTAGAAATGAAATTTCAAGGAAATTAACTTCGGATTTTTGGTGGTTTGATATGAAGGAACCTAAATAATTGTGGACTTTGAATTTTATATCTTTAATTGTCATTACATATAACTTGAATGAAATATCTTCCTTTACTCAATATTTTTTGACCCTATTGGTGGGGGTCTATTCAGTTATACTCACACCGTCCTCGAGCAGCCGTTGGGTACCCGAGCAGATTTCATGCTTTCCATCCAGGATAATGGCTAGGGCACTATTCTAGGGAGATGAGTTGTAAATGGGAAATGTTTGGGTGAGTCTCTAGACATGGATTCTAGACCATTCTATGGATTCCATTATTTTATATTTTTTGGGGTTTTTTCACTTGACAATGTTGCACGACCTTTCTATATTTATTGTTGATTATGATTGTATCTAGTTTCAGGATTTTGTTATTTATTCATGTTATGGATTATTCTCTTGTGTATCTACAATTTCAATTATAATCCATTGTGGATTACTCTGGTATATGGTGTATATTCTCCCCAAAAGACCTATTAGACCATTGCTTCTATTTAGTAACCTCTAGCATATAGGGATAGGTGCTTGAGGCCATGTAACTATACATCTCGACGAACCAATTTAGTGGCTCTCGGGTTTGGGACGTTACATATTCAGAAACACCTCATGGAATCCTAAATTTGATAGAAGAGTAATGTAGAAAATTGTTGATGTTACCTATAGTTTACATATAGATACAGTTAATTCCACCATATAACTCCATGGAAGAGGATCAGGATATTTGGGAAGAAGGGAAGGTTAATTCCAAGGTACATTTTCCCATGTAGGATTATTTATAATTATGGGGTTGTTCCAACCGTAAGAACTTCAACAAATCATGTTTCAAGTACATGATTTAATTGACAATTTTCTCTTGAGAAATTACATACCAAACCTGCACATGTACTAAATATCGAGGTTATACAATTCTAATGGGAAATCTCTTAAGAGGATCATCTAGTGACGATATTGGATCCATGAGATAATTTTCGATGCAAAAGAGCACTCAGCTTGTCAATGTACTTTGGTAGAACAATACGTATGATGAGGAAACATGGGATCTAGGGAAATTGATGAAGAAGAATTACCCTCACCTATTTTCCCCACAGTGTGAAAAACATAATTTCAAGGCTGAAATTTCGTATAGGGGGGATAATGTAACGATCCTGAATACTATCAATGAAAATTACGTAATTATAATTAGGCCATACTATATAAGTCACAAAATATCAAATAGATAACACAATAAAAACAACAAACAAGATTAATTAATTAAATAATAGGAGCTTCTAGAAGTTGAGGAATATATAGATAATGAATAGTAACATAACCTTTGGAATATTAGCCTGACCTTTAGGAATTGTATTATAACCAATAAAAAAAGTAACCTCATCTACGAATGTATTAACCAAATTTTGGTATCATACAAATAAACATATGATACATCTATATCTTTTTATAATTGATGTAATTTTCTAGAAATGAATAATAAACAATTATGGTGAATTTATTTTAATTTTCTATAATAGTTGAATATTTTTTGTATAATAAAATACCTTAAATTATGATAAAATCAAAATTCATGAATTATGGTATCATAGAAGATGTGTGGAAAATATAATCCAATAAACATGAACTGTCTGTTATCATTTTAATTTATATGGTGATAATTCTTAATATATTCATATTTTTATCAAAAATAATAATCTAATGATTTAAATAATGAGAAAATACCCCTCTCATCTACTATAAATACCAACCCTTACTCCTCTTCTCATCACACCTCTCATTCTTTGAGAATAGTCAATATTTTTCTCAAATATCATCCCAAGACACTCCCTAATGTCCATGATGCTTTTTTCATAATAAAATACTGAAACATATCCCCTAATAAGTTTCTCAAGAAGAAAGAATCTATTGTTAATATCATATTTCTATTCATTTTATTTTCTGTCATGATAATATTTTTCATTTTCTATCCCCACCTCCAATAAACAAAATTTTATGACAACAATTGTACCTTACATATAATGGATTTTTACTCTTATAATGGAAAATTCAATCATTTCTCTCCCCAACCCTGTTATTTAATGAAAACATCATTTGTGATGTGTTAATTTATCACATTCAATGATTATAGGTTTTCAATTTCCATTACTGCCTTCATGGAAGCCCATAAAACATTTTTTTTGTATAAAACAGATTATAATACATGTATTAAATCTTATTTAATTATCAAAATAAAATTTATATATATATATATAATATAAAATAATGAATCAAAATGAGTTTGTGATGATTTAAAAAATACCAAATTAATCCAATAAATTAACACTAATGATTTATCCAAAGATTCATCCTCATATCATATAATCAAATTAATTACATAACAATTTTATCTAATGAATGTTAATTAAAAAAATATTACTTTGATTTTAGGTATTTATTCACATTCTAGATGATCTTTTATACATATATTAAAATTAACTGATCATGAAAAACAAGGAAACAAACACTCTTGAATGACGAATTTGGATCTTATAAATCATGAAACATGAATAAATGAACATTATAAAATAGAAAAAAATAAAAAAATGTTTAAATGGTTTAGAAATAATTAATTTAGCGATTTAATTTAATTATATGTGACATTAAAATCATGCGAAGACCACCTTCAAACATAATGTAAGGGATTTTACATGAACCTCCATTTTTCGTTCAGGATATATTTTCTATCTCTTTAGAACAATATAATTCTTCATTATTTTTATTTAATTATTACAAATTCTATTTATATTTTCCAAAATCAGGTATCCATATCATATATTCCTTATTTTATGGGTAAATACATGTTTAAAAAATGTTCCATTATCAATTCTCCCTTAGAAGAAGCTCGGTTAACATAAACATCCTATATTATTACACATTTCCATGTTACCTCCATAGCATATTTTAAACTAGTATTATTTTTATAAAAACACCTAATTTATTATGATAAAAAATCATGGTTCATTTCTGCTTTTTTAGTGAAGAGTTTTTTTCCCTCTTTAAATGCACATTAATGTTTCCCTTAACCTCACTAAAATGACTTATTTTAATAGATTCTTAAACACACTTTTTAAATTTATTCAAATTAGTTTGACATCAAAAATCATGATATATTCCGATTTTCTCTTATTAATTTCCATGTATTATTAAAATCCACTCTTTAATGTAACCCCTTATTATATGTTCAATTATTATGCCTTATGACATGATTATGATACCACATTCATTCATTGGGTGAACCTTATGTTTATTTATTTATGTAGAACAACCATTCATGAATAAGTTATGACGGGTCTTCCAATAAAGCACTCCAATTCATTGGGTAATTATTATTACCATGGGACATCAGGTTAAATTGACTTGGTGGTAAGCCTTGACTTGTGCTCCATGTGTAGCGGTCATGGTTGATTACCATGACATGCGATCCTCAATGTGCTATGATATATGACTCATTCTTATATTAGGTTTTATGTTGTACCCTAATTTTGATGATTCTATGTTTATGTGATCCCATTTTGTATTTGTTATATTTTTATATCTTAATTCGTTTTTATGACATATTTTTATTCCTTTCAAAAAATGTTATTTGATTAATTCTAAATCTTATGACCTTACTGGGATTTTATATCATCCATATTTTTTCTATTTTATATACCTATCCATCCCAGTCCACTAGACGTTAAGATCATTATATTGTAATTTATGGCTAGTTATGTTTAAAATAATACAATAATATTTTCGGAAGGTTAAGGTCATTATTCTTGATTTTATCCAATATGTTTTATCCATAATATAGTCATCTCATTATCTATCATATTTTGTGTGGAAATGATTCTTAATTTTTCCATCATGTTACTAAAAAAACTAGTGTGGTAATTAATATTGATTGTGATGAATGATATAATAATGAATAAAAATTTATAGGATTCCTAAATCGGTAAATCATCGATTTAACAAATGAAACCATGATTTTAACAGAAGTTATCCATGATCATCATTAAATTTGATAATATCATATTCAAATAATTCATTATTGTAACGCCCCGACCCCAGCTACCCAGAGTCGGTGCATTACTTCGTAACATTGGCATGATCACAAAAGATCAAGTCTCGAAAGACCGATTAGTTTAGTAGCCTCGGAAACACTAGATACATTCATTACATCACAAAGTGAAAAACTATAATAACATAGTCTCCATAGTCCACACTTCTATCCTCTTCGGACTATCCCTGCAGGTCATTCATAAAATACTTCTTCACATCTTGGAAAATATTAAAACATTGAAAGGGGTGAGCTCAGATGCTCAGTAAGGATAAAAATATTGCGGAAGCTTACATAAATAGACATTAACATTTAAGGCAATGTATAACTAAAACAAAAGCCTTTTAAACATGAACTTCAACATAATATGGAAAAAGTAAAATGAGATAATTTCATTTACGTATTCACATGGATATTCTACTGGTCGAATAATCACATGCAATATCAATAACCACTTTCATAATGATGGAATGCATAATGCCAGACTATCATAACCACGTAGCCAAGGCCTCGTGCCAAGACCACAAATAAGATTTTGTCAAGGCCTTGTGCCAAGACAGTAGTTTGTCTCATGAGACCTGCCGATGCATCGAGGAGCTATAGCGGGCTCCACCCGTCACGTATTAAGTCCAATGCATTCCTCATATGAATAGGTTTAAACATATCATAAACCATAACATAATCGTATCACATAAAACATGCATAAAGGAAACATAACATTTCCACATTTCAATCACAATATATCATAAATATATTGACATAATAGAATCCTTTATCAAAACCATTTTCAATACCAAAATACATAAAAAAGTATATGGTATTTATTTTATTTTAAAAACATTACGGCTTGTTGAGAAAGCCAAAGACCAAATAATACTCGCGGCGGCGGAAAAGGTCGTTGTCACCGCGTACGTTAAAAGAAACATTCCTTTTTGTCGTTTTGTAAAACGCTTCGTAGAAAAAGATTCCTTTTGTATAAAAGTAAAATTCAAAGGCGTTTATACACCGTATAAAAGAAAGTTGTGTATAAAACAAAATATGCCTCAATGAAACGAGATTGAGACGAAGTCCCATACATAGATCATTTTTAAAATAAAATAGATATATTATGTGTATTCACTAGAGGTACACATAAAGAAAATAAAAATACAAAATAAGTCACAATAATATCATGACATAATTTGAAAGTAGGAGATTAACCCAAAGAATGGAAGTTGGGTTAAGAAGTTCCCTTACCTTGTGTCCGACTTGACTCAACCGTTCTTTAACCTCCTGAATAATAAACTAGAGTTAATATCTACCTTATTAAGAACCATTTTAAATTTCATTATCCTTTTTATATCACTTATTACAATTTTATGAACATCATGTAATTATTTAAGTTAATAACGGTCGTTTTGTCGATCTTTGGTACTTGAGTCAAAAATAAACTTCTTATAATTACAAGTTGTTCATGTGGTGAAATATCCATTATATCCAGAATTATATTCATGATGTAGATATCATATATATCATATATACAGTATATACATTCATTCATAATGTCACGTAACATTTAGAGGTAAGAAATGAAATGCACCGTTCATGGAGACGGTAAGCCGTACGTACGCATGAACGCTACTTTCATTTCAATTTCATATTTAATGGAACTAAATCATAATGATATAAATGTATAATATAATTCCAGTATAATATAGTGTATAATACCATTTACTCCATCCTTTATACATCCCACATATGGCATTTACGATTCAAATCACTTTGAGGGGGCGGTAGTCCGCACTTCCTAAAATGAAATTATCGCGTTTTACCCATAATGGAAATCATAAAGTATGCCATAAATGAGAAATACAGAAGCATAATTAAAACATAAATATATTATATATCATATATAAAAATAGTGACATCTTAATGGCCACCTTTGAAGGTGTTATATGAGTGTTGAACAATCATCGTTTCGTGAGGCAGAAATCCGCCATCCACAGAAACTGTATGTTCTTTAACCATTAGATGTAGGTGTGTGTAAGTGTAGCTCGAATCCTTCTTATAAAAACATCCTAGTATATTGAGGATACTGGTGTTGTTACAAAAGAAATGAATAAAAAGAGTTTAGGGGGTTGGAGAAGAAAAATAAAACAAAACAACATTATAAAAGACATTACCTCAAAATCGGGTAACTCTTTTTGATTTGAGATAAAGGCTTCCTTGGGAAGAGTTCTGCCCAAAGTGAGGCTTCTAGGAGTAAGGGAGGAATGTTTGGAGAGTATTTGGGCAGAGGTTGGCCGATCCAAATGGCTTGAAGGTGTGAATAAGGTGGGAGAGGTGGGGGCCTTTTATAAGTGGAGAGGAGGGGCACTTTTGGAAAGATTGAAATGTTACATTATTTCACAATGCTTTTCGGATTATAAAGGTCCCACACTTATATAATTCGAGGATAAGGTGATAAGGTTACGAAATATCCTCATCCAATAGGCTTTGGACAAGTGTAAGCCTTGGAGTTTGCTTTATCTTCTCATTTTATTTAAATCGTTAAATAATGAGGTCATCGCCACATCATATTGATGTCATAAATAACTTAATTTATTTAATGTCTAAAAAATATAAAACAAATACTATGATGTAGGAAATCTTTTTAGATTTCTAATGAATATTTATAGTCAAATTGTGGACTTGTGTAACCCTACTTAAAAATTGTCTTAGTAAAACAATTTATGTTAGTGTCATTTTCACTTTAACTTTAAATAAAAAGTAATTTATGTTATTTCCCAACAAAAGTGGATCCATGGGGTCCCCAAGTTAGGACATGGCTTGTCTTGGTCTGCCATGACACAACCAATGAGGTTGGGACATGTGTCTAGGTCATTTAATATTATTAAAGTATTATTTATACCTTAAACTACCCTAATTACCACTAATCGCGATTAAAACTTAATAAGTTACTATTCACCAAAAAATTATTTTTATCCCATTGAACCACATTTTACATACTAATGACAACCATGTATGTCGGATTTTCAAAATTCAATACACATTAGTGGTAAACTTTCATTTAACTGAAAAATCAGTTTGCTTGATTACCACTTAGTGGTTTCACTATTCATCAAAAATTGAAGTTTTTCAGAATAAGGCCAAAATTTCACCCTAAGCTATAATTGATATTCTGAATTCAAAATTGAAGTACATTTTACAAAATTCAAAACATATAAGTCAAATTAATTAATTTAATAATTAATTTCCGTTGTTACAACAAATAGCGTGTTTTTAAGAAACAATTTATATCAAAAGATTGGCAATTGTTTATGTCCAATTTCAATGTTAAATTAACTTTAATGACCACCATTGGATAAAATGGTAAAAATATATTCTAATTATACCTTAAAACCACTAAATAGTATAACTTATCACTATAAATTATTTTGATTAAAAAAGTTGTTTTAAGTATTTTTCACTATTCATAAAAATTTGGAAGTTCTCGGAAAATTACAAAAAATTCAACATAGGATAATTTCAATATTGGGAATACAAAAGTGAAGTCCATTTTGAAATATAAAATTTATAAAATTTAAAAAAGTAGGTATTACTATTCAAAACGGCTAGTTTAATTAGTTGTGGTGTGTGCTAGAGCTCGAGGTTGCGTACAACACACGCTATTGCATTATTCGAAGTGAAACGTACCGTAGAAGCTTGGGGTGTTACATTCTCCCCTCCTTCAATAAATTGTGTCCTCGCAATTTGAAATTTTTCTTTGAAAATAAAAGGTTGAAAAGAGAAAATACCTTTGTGGAAAACCCACATCGGAAATAAGATTAATAAAATTTAGCCTTAATAAGAGGGAAAAAGAAATGAAAAAATCACCACCTAATTATGATCTCGATTAGGAGAACATTAGTGGAAATTAGAGACATATAATTGGAGGAAAAACGTAAATATTTTTAGGGAGTGGTTGAGGTCATCAATCACAATCAACTATCAAGTTGAGGGCCTCAAAGCCTTCAATATATGTTGATTTAAAATATCATCAGTTCAACAAGACATAAGGTATTAGGATAACACATTTTTTTGTTTTAATAACCCTTTACTAAAGTTTAAGAATTAATTTATTCATTGAATAACAGATAAGTATATATATATTTATGCTTGACAATTAGAGTTTTCAACCTTCAACTCATCTTTTACTCAAAAGATAATAGAACTCAAAAATATTATACTTATCCTAATTGTATAAGGTTCCAAATGTTAACACATACCATTTAGATTAGTAAAATTATTTTGTAATAACCAGGGACTTCCTGTAGGCTAGTGGTAGGAAATAAAGGCCTGTCGCACTTTGATTGTGGGTTCGATTCCTACAGCTTTGTCCGACGCGACGGTTTATGCCCCACCCTGCAGGTTGTCCTTTTCCTAAAACTATAGTATTATAATATTCCAAAAATAGTCTTCATAAATTTTATAACATTAAACCATACTATCCAAAGATCAACTTAATCCACTCCAACCTTTATAGTTATCCAAAATACCTCTGTCCAGACTTTCTCTAAAAGGCCTCTTAATTCCAAAATCAATTTATCAGATTCCCCAAACAAAGTAAAGTTTCTCTTATTGTCACATACTAAAAATATAATTACCTTCATTATATTAAAACCTTACTAAAATCAACAAGTACTGAAGTACAATCCTTATATAGATCACATTATTCTAATAACCAGAATATAATCCATGAGTCCTAAAGCACCAATACATTAGTTATTCTGCTTCAACTGTAGTAATAGCATAAGATTGTCCTTGATCCCTTGGCCTTTTCTGAGGTAAGTTTCCCTGACGCTTAGGACATTCATTTGCATAATGCCCCATTTCCCTACAATTGTAGCATTCAACTTTGACAGCCCCTTTCTTTCCCTTGCAATCACGCGCCTGGTGACCTTTTTCTCCACATTTATAACAAACTCCCATTCCTTTTAGGCAAGTACCAGGGTGATTCTTCCCACAATTATCACATAATGGAAAATCCTTCTTTCCCTTTTTCCCTTTATCTGTCTCTTGTTCCACCGTTCTCTTCTTCTCTTGCTTTACTTTGTTGTCATAAGACTTAGAGAATTCCTTTTCTGTCTTGATAGCACACGAGACAATATCTCCGTATGATGAGAAGGATTTTAATACTAAAGCTCGACGGAGAAATGGTTTTAACCCATCAAAGAAACGATCAATCTTACTCCTTGGGTTACGTATATAATCGGCAACATGCCTCGCTAACCTTGTAAAGTTAGCCTCATACTTTGCGACATTCTCATCCTCCTTCTGCCTCAAACTCAGAAATTGCCTTTCCATATCTGCTCGATGATCACGAGGAAAGTATTTTTCTAAGAAAAGCTCTTTGAACTCCCTACATTCCATATTCGATACGTCATCATCTTCGTTTGTGTTTTGGATCAGCGACCACCACTGATCGGCATCTCCAGTGAGGTGGTAAACTGCCATGACAACCTTCTCCCTTTCACTACTCCCCAAGGCATGGAATATTTTCTCTAAGGATTTTATCCATTGCTCAGCTACTATAGGATTTGTACTCCCATTGAAGGTTGGTGGTTGTTGCCACATGAATCGATCTAACATTGATCCTCCACGCTGTGGATCAGGGTGCTCCATACGGGTAAGGTTATTATTCATAACCTGAGTAAGTTGTCCCAGTACGGTGAATAGCTGATCGGCACCAATTGCATCACCAGCCCCACTATAATTATCTTGAGCGGGAGGTAAATCCCTACATGGAGTGCGTTCATTGATACGGTTTCCATTTCTTCCACTAGGCGCCATTTCTAAACAATGGCATAAACTACATCAGTTTATGAATCAAAATACATAATCCCATACTTATAAAACACTTAACATAAATTGAACTATTTATGGATATAATCCATAATCATAAAAAGGTTTTATTTGAGGAAGTATATACTCATAACCGTTCATAGTGGTTTGTAAAGAAAATGAGAATTATCCTAAGCATATCCCCCGGGAGTGTCGTAACCAAGAGTGCAGCAAGGCCCGTTGTCGTGCACCAGTTCCCGTTCGAGTCTAGCTCAAAGCGGTGTTTTTGGGTTTTACCCCTAGGTACATCTGTGCCAGAGCCGCCCCTACCTGCTCGTATCCAGACAGGGATGTATTGCTCGGAAAACTCATAACATCTCTATAATACCAAAATTCTAGGAAGTTCTTCTATACTAATCCTCAAAGTCTATCTTTGGGTTATGTGCTCTAATCAGAGTTTATCTAAATCTAGCTTCCAAGGTTTGTACTAAACATCCTCTGATACCAACTGTAACGCCCTGACCCCAGCTACCCGGAGCCGGTGCGTCACTTCGTAACATTGGCATGATCACAAAAGATCAAGTCTCGAAAGACCGATTAGTTTAGTAGCCTTGGAAACACTAGATAAATTCATTACATCACAAAGTGAAAAACTATAATAACATAGTCTCCATAGTCCACACTTCTATCCTCTTCGGACTATCCCTGCAGGTCATTCATAAAATACTTCTTCACATCCTGGAAAATATTAAAACATTGAAAGGGGTGAGCTCAGATGCTCAGTAAGGATAACAATATTGCGGAAGCTTACATAAATAGACATTAACATTTAAGGCAATGTATAACTAAAACAAAATCCTTTTAAACATGAACTTCAACATAATATGGCAAAAGTAAAATGAGATAATTTCATTTACTTATTCACATGGATATTCTACTGGTCGAATAATCACATGCAATATCAATAACCACTTTCATAATGATGGAATGCATAATGCCAGACTATCATAACCACGTAGCCAAGGCCTCGTGCCAAGACCACAAATAAGATTTTTTCAAGGCCTT
The DNA here is from genome assembly GCA_963277665.1 of Viscum album. NCBI lineage: Eukaryota > Viridiplantae > Streptophyta > Magnoliopsida > Santalales > Viscaceae > Viscum > Viscum album. The sequence continues at coordinate 1,190,466,230 of OY728121.1, read as the reverse complement.
GTGCCAAGACACTAGTTTGTCTCATGATACCTGCCGATGCATCGAGGAGCTATAGCGGGCTCCACCCGTCACTTATTAAGTCCAATGCATTCCTCATATGAATAGGTTTAAACATATCATAAACCATAACATAATCGTATCAATAAAACATGCATAAAGGAAACATAACATTTCCACATTTCAATCACAATATATCATAAATATATTGACATAATAGAATCCTTTATCAAAACCATTTTCAATACCAAAATACATAAAAAAGTATATGGTATTTATTTTATTTTAAAAACATTACGGCTTGTTGAGAAATCCAAAGACCAAATAATACTCGCGGCGGCGGAAAAGGTCGTTGTCACCGCGTACGTTAAAAGAAACATTCCTTTTTGTCGTTTTGTAAAACGCTTCGTAGAAAAAGATTCCTTTTGTATAAAAGTAAAAGTCAAAGGCGTTTATACACTGTATAAAAGAAAGTTGTGTATAAAACAAAATATACCTCAATGAAAGGAGATTGAGACGAAGTCCCATACATAGATCATTTTTAAAATAAAACAGATATATTATGTGTATTCACTAGAGGTACACATAAAGAAAATAAAAATACAAAATAAGTCACAATAATATCATGACATAATTTGAAAGTAGGAGATTAACCCAAAGAATGGAAGTTGGGTTAAGAAGTTCCCATACCTTGTGTCCGACTTGACTCAACCGTTCTTTAACCTCCTGAATAATAAACTAGAGTTAATATCTACCTTATTAAGAACCATTTTCAATTTCATTATCCTTTTTATATCACTTATTACAATGTTATGAACATCATGTAATTATTTAAGTTAATAACGGTCGTTTTGTCGATCTTTGGTACTTGAGTCAAAAATAAATTTCTTATAATTACAAGTTGTTCATGTGGTGAAATATCCATTATAACCAGAATTATATTCATGATGTAGATATCATATATATCATATATACAGTATATACATTCATTCATAATGTCACGTAACATTTAGAGGTAAGAAATGAAATGCACCGTTCATGGAGACGGTAAGCCGTACGTACGCATGAACGCTACTTTCATTTAAATTTCATATTTAATGGAACTAAATCATAATGATATAAATTTATAATATAATTCCAGTATAATATAGTGTATAATACCATTTACTCCATCCTTTATACATCCCACATATGGCATTTACGATTCAAATCACTTTGAGGGGGCGGTAGTCCGCACTTCCTAAAATGAAATTATCGCGTTTTACCCATAATGGAAATCATAAAGTATGCCATAAATGAGAAATACAGAAGCATAATTAAAACATAAATATATTATATATATTATATAAAAATAGTGACATCTTAATGGCCACCTTTGAAGGTGTTATATGAGTGTTGAACAATCATCGTTTCGTGAGGCAGAAATCCGCCATCCACAGAAACTGTATGTTCTTTAACCATTAGATGTAGGTGTGTGTAAGTGTAGCTCGAATCCTTCTTATAACAACATCCTAGTATATTGAGGATACTGGTGTTGTTACAAAAGAAATTAATAAAAAGAGTTTAGGGGGTTGGAGAAGAAAAATAAAACAAAACAACATTATAAAAGACATTACCTCAAAATCGGGTAACTCTTTTTGATTTGAGATAAAGGCTTCCTTGGGAAGCGTTCTGCCCAAAGTGAGGCTTCTAGGAGTAAGGGAGGAATGTTGGGAGAGTATTTGGGCAGAGGTTGGCCGAGCCAAATGGCTTGAAGGTGTGAATAAGGTGGGCGAGGTGGGGGCCTTTTATAAGTGGAGAGGAGGGGCACTTTTGGAAAGATTGAAATGTTACATTATTTCACAATGCTTTTCGGATTCTAAAGGTCCCACACTTATTTAATTCGAGGATAAGGTGATAAGGTTTCGAAATCTCTTCATCCAATAGGCTTTGGACAAGTGTAAGCCTTGGATTTTGCTTTATCTTCTCATTTTATTTAAATCGTTAAATAATGAGGTCATCGCCACATCATATTGATGTCATAAATAACTTAATTTATTTAATGTCTAAAAAATATAAAAAAATACTATGATGTAGGAAATCCTTTTAGATTTCTAATGAATATTTATAGTCAAATTTTGGACTTGTGTAACCCTACTTAAAAATTGTTTTAGTAAAACAATTTATGTTAGTGTCATTTTCACTTTAACTTTAAATAAAAAGTAATTTATGTTATTTCCCAACAAAAGTGGATCCATGGGGTCCCCAAGTTAGGCCATGGCTTGTCTTGGTCGGCCATGACACAAACAATGAGGTTGGGACATGTGTATAGGTCATTTAATATTATTAAAGTATTATTTATACCTTAAACTACCCTAATTACCACTAATCGCGATTAAAACTTAATAAGTTACTATTCACCAAAAAATTATTTTTATCCCATTGAACCACATTTTACATACTAATGACAACCATGTATGTCGGATTTTCAAAATTCAATACACATTAGTGGTAAACTTTCATTTAACTGAAAAATCAGTTTGCTTGATTACCACTTAGTGGTTTCACTATTCATCAAAAATTGAAGTTTTTCAGAATAAGGTCAAAATTTCACCCTAAGCTATAATTGATATTATGAATTCAAAAATGAAGTACATTTTACAAAATTCAAAACATATAAGTCAAATTAATTAATTTAATAATTAATTCCCGCTGTTACAACAAATAGCGTGTTTTTAAGAAACAATTTATATCAAAAGATTGGCAATTGTTTATGTCCAATTTCAATGTTAAATTAACTTTAATGACCACCATTGGATAAAATGGTAAAAATCTATTCTAATTATAACTTAAAACCACTAAATAGTATAACTTATCACTATAAATTATTTTGATTAAAAAAGTTGTTTTAATTATTTTTCACTATTCATAAAAATTTGGAAGTTCTCGGAAAATTACAAAAAATTCAACATAGGCTAATTTCAATATTGGGAATAAAAAAGTGAAGTCCATTTTGAAATATAAAATTTATAAAATTTCAAAAAGTAGGTATTACTATTCACAACGACTAGTTTAATTAGTTGTGGTGTGTGCTAGAGCTCGAGGTTGCGTACAACACACGCTATTGCATTATTCGAAGTGAAACGTACCGTGGAAGCATGGGGTGTTACAATTATAGTTTATAAATATATCAATTGTTAACCAAATAATTTCCACCAAGAATTTTCTAGCCATGTGTATAGTCTCAGACCCATTCCTCAAGCATTCAGGATAGAATTGAATTGTTTTCCCTAACATCACCTACATGTTTGGCATAATATAGTTAATGTTTGAGGTAAATACCATGGGAATAAGAATATTATACTATTGACCTATGGCTTGGGACTTTTTGTTTTGGAGTCTACGGTAGTTGATTCATGACTCAATGTGTTGAATTATTAATAGCATTACATAGTGAATTCAAAAGAAAATTATTTTGAAAAAATGTGTGTTAATGGGCGCGAAATTTTTTCAATCACTTCTATAAATTTTGTATAGAATCTACCAGGGCCTTGAAATAATATAATAACCATAAATTTTGATTTTTTTTAAAATCATTGATGACATTGATTAGGGATAGATATACTTCTATTACATCATTTGAGATTTTATGTCCAAGGACTATTCCTCCTTGAACCATGTAATGAATCTTTTTCTGATTCAAAACTAGGATTATCTTATAACAACATCATAGGAATAACTCACGATTTATTAGGAAAATTTCAAATGATATTCCATGGACTGAAAAGTCATCCATTATGATTTATAATAATTACATCACCATATCATGGAAAAATTTCTTCATGCATCATTTCAATGTTTCTGGATCATTTCACATTTGGAATTACATGTTCCTATAGGTGAATGTTCTAAATTGATAGGTGAATTTTTTCTATTGATTAATCACCATGGTAGATTTCAATATTATTATATCCTAAATATCTATCTTGGAAATACACGAATTAAGACCTTTTAAGTCCTTCCAATATTTAATCCACGAATGGTAAAGTAAAATTATCTTTTATTGTTGCTACATTGATGATCTTGTAATCCATAATAAATATTCATCTAGTGATGGTGCGTGTTGCGATCAATTCATTTTCATTAGTCATCTCCACTGTCATCCTGCCTTTCTTTGGTACTAATTTTTTTGAGCTCACCCTTTCACTATCAGAAATGGAAAACATTATTCTAGAATCAAAAATTTAAAGACCATCATTATTAACAACTTACTGTATTGATGGTGTGTGTCATCTTTGAGGATTTTATTTTGGTTTTTTATCTTCTTCCAGATGAATCATATTAGTTCATACAATAAAACTAATTTATTTGACGTCTACCACACCGCATGCAATTGTCTAATTGTTTCGTTTCAATACATAATCCAATTATTCTTATTATACCTGAGATAGTTCAGAGTTGTTGATTTATGTCAGGGAGGATAATGATTCTATTTTTTAATACATAAGGGTAATAGGTATAGTCTTATAATTTTTTGTTGTAGGTTTAATAACTATGGGGTAAATCTAGGGAATATATCCCTTATAATAGGTTCATTGAAACTGACATCCTCAAAATAATATTATTTTTCTTCATCTAAGAGTCACTCATCAATGTATTATTCAATGGTTCTGTATTCATTTACTTCTTGGTAAAGGATATTGTGTTAAAATAAATGTAAGCATGTGATTTTCTAAATGCTTTGTAAAAATTTAATACTACTGGTTCTAATAAAACTCGACAGATTAGACTCCCTTGATTAACATTTATTCGAGTTTTTCTGGTGGATAGGAATGGTCTATTGTGGATTTGAAGGATGCCATTATGTTCCTACTTTTCTAGAACAAGGAAGTATACTAGAAAGAAGTATTTTGTGACTTTGACTAAAAAATATTCAATAATTCCAATACTGAACATCATTGATCGGTCTACAAGTTGTTTCAATACATGATTTATTTTGAGTTATTGGAGTACCAATATTTGAAAAATACTATTTGGATTTATGCTTATTCTTGCACTGATATTTCACATAGCTCTTCAAAAACATGCATTCTCTAATATAAAATGAAATTAAATATCTTATGGAGTCTCATATATTTGTTGAAATTTTATGATGATAAATTTTATATAATTAATTATGAAATGAGATATCTCCATGATTTTTCATTTATGTTTTGTTGGACAGATGATCCTTATGGAATTTGGAATACATTGAGATTTGGGAAATAGACCCCAGAAAGTGTATATTAATGTAAAAATGTTTGAAAATTTCTATGAATTTCATGTATTGTGCCTCATATCTGCAATATATTTCTCTTTTTTAAAAATTAATAGGTGGATTTTATGGTGGCAGTGAAACATAAGTTCAATATTTTGATTTCTAAGGATTTTGTCGGTCAATAGTGGGTGATACATCCGGAGGTCTTTTTGGTGTGGTGTTATCATCTTCTTCTTCACTGGGTGGTTCCATTATAGAATAATTTGGCTTCCTGTAATTTCAACCAAATAGTTTTTTAAAGTCCATACTCATTCCACTTCTCAGCACTGTTGCCTTTTCTTTTTTAATTGGTTATGTCTCTCTATTACCAGGTCGAGTACTTGGTAATTTTTCAGACAATGCCTTTGAGATCTATCCCATTTGAACTCAGTGATTAAAAAATGAAGATCATTGGACCTATATCTACATATCATGAGTTATCACTTATTGGTCACCATTTTTAAATAATGTATCATGGAGGTTGTCTATCTAACATTGCAGAGGGGAAGGTTGTTTCGATGGTCACAGAGGAGCTAGTTGGAACTACTATTGTTCTCATTATGGGAAAAGATGTTTCTTCACATGATTATTTCATGGAATATGGTTAATGGGACAATACCCTAGTAGTAAATGAATATGAAATGGTGTTTGACTAGTTCATTGTTGATAATAGCATATATTGTTCTAGAGTGGCTGATGAAAAGGCCTCAGCTAATAGTACTAATATTTTTACTTGAATGGTTGGATTTTATGATTGTAATTGATGTAATTGCAATTTTTTGTTTTTTTCTTAAACTATACAATGAATTCTTGGTATATGTGTGGCACACAATATATCTAGCATGATTTTATTTCTGGGATAGGAGTGGGAGTGGGTGGTATAGTAGACAGTTGAAATGATTCTATCTTCCTTGTGAGAACACTGACCTGTGTTACTATTCATATGTTCTAATATACTTGTTTGATTCCTTGCCAAGGTGGTCCATGATCACATTTAAAATGGATGTAATTGTTTCAGACTTCATTATGAATTTATCTTCTAGATTTTGGTGTCTCGAACATCAGTCCTCCATCAGCGCTCACATTGATGACTATTTGTGCAGCTACCTAGCGTCCGTGGTAAAATGTATGTAGTGGAATCCTCATGCCAAGTCCACGATGTGGGTACATTCTCATATGTTCCTTATATCAGTCCCATTATTCCCATTTGGATTCTCCAACATCCTAAGTGAGGTTTTGAATTTCATTCTAGAGAATCCACCTATGGATCAGTGGGATGTATTTGTCTATAATCCTCTTGACTAGATCATCCCAAGTTTTCATTGACTTGGTAGCATGAATCTTAGGAAATTCATGGGATCTGTCTCACATAAAGAATGAAACGATTCTGAATTTGATTTCATTTGATGATACTCACTAGTTGTAAAAGGTATCACAAACATATAGCCAGTTTTATATGTTCTCAGAAAGGTCATGACTCTAAAGTAAACTGAATTTCCCCACATTTTGGATCATGTGAATGATTCCAAGTTATATTTTCCGAACTATATGCTTAGATAGAAGGAAAACTATGCATTGTGTGTCAATATGAATTTATGGTAGGCCCTAATCCAAGATCATTCGATATTGATGCACTGGGAGCTCTCTCGGAATTTCTCGTTTCATGTTCAGGGGGTCTGATAGGTTGGGCTCTGCAGGATTCGTAGAGTCATTGATGGGTGAAAAACGGTGTGCAATGAGATACCATTGAATCGTGGGAAATAAGGATACATATTATTTTTATAAAGGCTCTTTTAATTTGTTGGAATACCATAGTACATGTAGTATTCGATTACAAGAAGAGATGTAATGGACTTTTGGGAAAGATAAAAAGAGAAATAGGTTGGGGGACAGGTAATATGAGGTTTATTTCTTGATGTTTGATTTGTGAAGTGTGTATTTACATCACGTAAAAGAAAATATCAACAATATTTTATGTTCCTGTAAGCATCATTGATATCTTCATGGACAGCTGTTAGATTAGAATTTTATTGTTTTCCAAAAATTCACTTGCGACACTGGAATTTTATAGTGAATGTTTGGGGTTGATCTCACATGGATTGTAATAGGGAAATGTCATCATATGTCTTGAGAATTATTTCCTTGGAGACCATGGTAAATGATTTGGTTTTGGAATGATACTAATATAGAGTTTATGGTTTTCTTCAAGAATAAGTTGGGGATTATGACTAATTTTTGTATCTATAGAATAGTTGATCTTAATTATTACATGGTAGGATTGTACTGATTATTCTGTGAACCAAGCAGATGTAATTAGTTGATTTCTTTCAAATAAAATCGTTATAACAAAGAGGTAATTATTCCATAATCTCAAAATAGTGACAATATATTTGAATTTGGTTTTGATTCTAGGGTAAAATTTTTTTAAGTCCAGTAATCAATGCCTAATATACTCTATTAAGGATAGGGTTATTCACTTAAATATCAAATGGTGAACGATGATCAAATGAATTGGATAGATAATAATTATTTATCAAGAATAATAATCCTTAAATTTACCATGTTTATAATTGAATATTTAATTGAGTTCAGGTATACATACTCTCAATCCCTACCCTGTGTTGTTTATCCTCTCATGTTGGAATTGAATGTAAGAGCATAGAAAATAGACATTGTTCTCAACATGATAAGATAATTTAAATTCAAATGGTTATAACACATTAACCCATTCAAAGTAACTAAATGTGATGTGAATGAAATTGAGATTAATGAAATTTAAATCATGTATTAGTTAAATACATACTTTAGAAGATAGTGACAAATGAATTTAAAATGAGTTCACTGATGATCATTGATGAGTGGAGTTGGTGATGTATAAAGGGAATGAAGGAGATATTGAAATGCCATCTGTGGTAATTGTATTAAAATAAAACAAAGAAAATATTCTATGAAATTTGAGTTTAGAGTGGAGTAAGTTGAATGGATTGAGAGAGGAGTGAAAAACACAAAATTTCACTACTCTCGAACCTCTCGAAATCAGCTATTTGACAACTTAATTGATAGGTGAAAACATATACAACGAATAATGAGTTTCACATTGTGTAATGCCAGTCTATGTAAATTTCCATAGATTTCTAATCGACACATATCTTTTTCATACCTCATCTTATATTTTAAGAGAGTAAAACATTCACATAATTTATCCCAGACTCAATACATGTACATTCGTTCCAGATATATCATTGTAGAATATTTCTTGTTTAAAGGATTCATGATGGGTATCTTCTACTCCTAACATGAAATTGCTCGTTCGATTTAAAAAAAATGACATGAGTCATTACTTCATCCACTAATTGTTTAATGCTTTTAAACTATATTGAACATTGTGAAATAGGGATTCACAATGTCTAATAAGGAAATTTTTTTATTTTTATTCAATTTATTCATCAAATCCATAGAAACCTTATTTCAATAAGATTATACACATAACATGTGAATTATTGAATATATCATTAAAATTAATTAATTTAATGATAATAAAAAGTATATATGATTTCGGCTTGTAGAAATCCACCAAAAAGGAACAACTTTTTATCCACTAGAAAAAAATTCCCCAAAAGTGATTTATGAATTACGAGAAATTTTTAAAATAGGAAACATTTATTAGGTACATGAAAATAAATCTATGTGTTTATAGAAATGTTTGTTCTCTAGAATCATCCCAACAAAGAAAATTATTCATGGCTCATAGCATAGTTTTTTAATCAAATTCTAATTTTTTAATTATCTACTCTTACCCTTTTCTTGAATTCAATACCAATTTTAAATTTACATTATACTGATTTTTCTCTCATCAATCGGGGTGAAATTTAATTTGAGTTATTATCATACCCTGAGTACAAGCACCTAACCATATCCTTTCATTGGTACTATAATATCCACTTTGAAAAGGAAGTTACCAAATTAAACATGAGGGCATCAACAATTAGGTTCATATCACTCTAATTTTGGGGGAAAGTGGGTAAATAAAGAAAATCCAGCTAAAAAGTTTGTAATGCCCCGACCCCAGTTACCTAGAGTCGGTGCATTATTACATAACATTGGCATGATCACAAGAATGATCAAATCTCGAAAGACTGATTGGTTTAGTAGCCTTGGAAACACTAGATATATTCATAAAGTTTTACATTACATCATAAAGTGAAAAACTACTACAACAACATATTGTCTCCATAGTCCACACTATTAACCACTAATAATATCCCTGCAGGTCATTCATAATTTACTTCTTCACTTCTTGGGAAAAATAAAACATAGAAAAGGGGTGAGCTCAAATGCCCAGTAAGGATAACAATATAGTGGAAACATTCATAAATAATAATAAACATTTAAGGCAATGTATAACTAAAACAAAAGCCATTCAAACTTGAACTTTCAACATAGTATGGAATAAGTAATATGAAATAATTAAATTTACTTATTCACATGGATATTTTACTAATCGAATAATCACATGCAATATCAATAAACACTTTCATAATGATGGAATGCATAATGCCAGACTATCATAACCACATAGCCAAGGCCTCGTGCCAAGACTATAAATAAGATTTTTCCAAGGCCTTGTGCTAAGAAACTAGTTTGTCTCATGAGACCTACCGATGCATCGAGGAGCTATAGCGGGCTCCACCCATCACATATTATGTCCAATGCATTCCAATATGAAAAGGTTTAAACATAACATAAACATTCGTATTAAAACTAGCATATGAAATGTCAATACTTTCACCATAAACCATGAATGGTATAAAAATAGCAAATCCACAGTCAAACATATCACAAAACCTTCAATACAATATAGAATTTTTGTATCATAATAAATCAACTTTAAATAAGTGTAAAATCCATCAAAGGATGTTGACATAGATGAAATCAAAATTCTTTTTAACAAAATATCACTTTCTATTTTGAAATCATTTAAGAGTAATATATTTATAAAATAAAACATTTTCATTGAAAATATTCTTATATGCTTGTAAGGAAAGCTTTGAAGATTTTATAATGGCGGAAAATAGCCGCACCCGCCGTAAAAGATAAAAAAACATTCTTACCTTAATTTTGTCGAAAAGATTAAAAAAGACCTTGTTTTGAAAAGGACAGAAAGATTCATTTATAAACCACTTATAAAAGTCAAAAAGTGTATAAATGACTTTAACTCATATTCTAGTAAATAGTAAAAATGTTTTTAAATACATTTTTAAGAAACATGGATGTGGATGATAAAGAGATCCCAGTAGATTATTATGTATAAACAACCTCGGATAATGAAGAGATTGTGAAATAACCCTTACCTTGTAATTTTCATTGGTTGGGGTATGTTAACCTCCTATATAATGGTGAAATAATTGTTATTAAATTATACAAGAAATATATACATTAATATGATATCATATATGATCTTCTAACATTTATTTGTTAATAATATCTTAGTATTATCGTTGTTTCGGGCGTTAACTTACTTGTTTTCTTTCATATGTTTTGTTACGTAAGACATGTTTGTAAAGGATAGGTTGTATATTATTCATATCCAGAATGATATCAAGTCCTTAAACATCATTTTTAAATCATCAAATGATAATTATACTTTAATGGTTACGATGGAGAATGAATCTCATCGCGTTCGTGGAGACGGTAGTCCGTACGTATGCACGAGAGACAATATCATTCTTTTGATATTTAAATAATATATAAATGGATGTTATATCATCTGTACAGAATCATTAACATGTTATATTTATTATTTACATGATTTACACATCATTATTATACCCATGAGAATAATAATATATTGAATAACAATTACATCACGATGTGGAGACGGTAAGCCGTACGTACGCACGTATGGTGACATGTTATTCAAAGGGTGGATAGAATACTGAATATGGTTGTACCATATTTATAATAACATCAAAATATATATATGATACTGGAGTTATTATTTTAGAATGGTAATAACAAAGAAAGAAGAAGTGGAAGAAGAAAGGAACTTGGAAAAGGGTGGTGAAATCATTACCTCTTCTTTGGGTTCTTCTTTTTGATTTGATCAAAAGGGCCCCTTAGGTTGGCTTTCTGATCAAAATAAGGCCTCTAGGTTGTAGTGAAGGAAGTTGGGAGAGTACTTGGGCAGAGATTGGCCGAACCAAAATGCTTTGAAGGTGTGATGAAATGAGAATGAGGAGTGCCCTTTTATAAGAGGGGTGAGGGGCACCTTTGGAAAATCTAGAAATATTAGTTTATAATAAATTCATATTCATTTTCTAATGGTTCAAAAGTTGATTATATAAATTTTAAAGTGGGGATAGGTCCAAAACCCCTAAACCAATAGAATTTAGACAGGTTTGGGTCATTATATTAACCATATCTTTATGTATTAACTCTAAGTTAATTAGTTTCACTTTTACAATGTCTCTTTGTATTTTTATATTATATGGTTAATAAACATTCCATATACATCCAAGAGACCCCCAAGTGGTCCATTAATGATTAAATATCATGATATTAGTCTCTTGTCCGAACCTTAGATTTCTAGAAATTTAATATCAATTAATAATATAATATTTATTTTGAAAAATATTTTATGTCAATTTTGACACTATTCAACAGTTGATTTTTGTGAAACTAATAACAGATTTATTACTTCGAAAAAAGTCAATTAAATCAATCATAAAATATCATATTATCCTAGAAAATTATTTTAATTCATTAAAAGTTTATTATTATATTTATTTGGTTATTTATAATATCAATTATTTTAATTTTTCACTATTATAGTAATTACTTCATCATCATTGTGTCATAAATAAATTAACTTATTTAATGACTAAAAATTATAAATAAAATATAATTATGTAGGAAAGAGTTTTATCTTTCTAATTAATATTTATTATCTAAATTCCAACATATATAACCCTATGTAAATATTGTTTTTCTCAAAGATATATGCTTGTGTCATTTTCGTATTCATTTTAACTTAATTAAAATAAAGTGTCCCTATCACCTACATGTGGCACCATGGGGAGCCAAAATCGACCCAAATATGCCTATGGTAGAACATGTATCAAAAAATAAGGCTAGGACACGTTTTAGGGTAATTTATTATTATTATAATATTATATTTTAACTCATATTTACCGGATTTACCCTTAACCATGGTAAATAAAATATTTACCGCAGTAATTATTCAAAATGTCTAAAAATAAAAGTTACCTATTTACACAATTTGAACATTCTGATTCCAAATATGGAATTCATTTTTCTAAATTCAAAACACATAAGTGGTAGAAATTAATTTAAAATTAATTCTTGTTGTCAAAAAGCGTGTTTTTAAGAGATAATAACTATCAAAAGATTGACACTTATTTATGTCTGGTTTAATTGTAAATTTATGTCCAATGACCAAAATTATATCAAATGGTAAAAATATATTCTAAATACACTTTAAAACCACTCAAATTCATAATTATAACTATTAATTATTTTGATTAAAAAAGTTGTTTTTAATTAAAATTTAGTAATTTTCACTAGTCATAAAAATATTAAAGTTATCCAAAAAGTACCAAAATTTCACCTTAGGCTAAATTCGATATTCCGAATCCAAAAATGAAGTCCATTTTGAAATATAAAATATATATAATTTCAAAAAGTATGTATTACTATTCATAACGGCTAGTTTGATTGGTTATGGTGTGTTAGAACTTGGTGTTGCGTACGACACACGCTATCACATTATTCAGAGAGAAGCGTACCGTAGAAGCTTGGGGTGTTACAAAGGTTATCTATATCTAATATATAATGAATTAGTGTCATGAAAAAGTGTATTAAAATGACTCCACCAAGATAATAAATTCCACACTCTTAGTAGATTTGGGTTGATCCCTTTATATTTCATGTTTTTTCAAAAAGTGGATTTTGTTCCATTCCACTTTTTTCAACATTCAGGTTTAGGCCAGATCTCACACCCAACCCTAACAACATATGTTCATTCAAGGTTTTAATCAACCTATAAATGGTAAATTTTTATATTCTAAATGCATATGTCATGATAATGTTGCTTTTTTCTTTTTTACTTCTCAAAGGAACAAAATAGAAGTGAAATCTGAAAAAATATATATGGATCCCAAAACAATTGTCTGATGACTAAAAAAATACATCTCTCCAGTAAGTTCAAAACATGTTGTATGAATTCACTCTCTAAACTTCTCAATATTAAAGTCTTTCATTACAAAAAGTTCAGTTTATGAATGGATAATCTATTTGGAATAGATTCATCATAAAAGGGAATTCATGGCTATCTATGTCTAATAAAGTAATTATATATGTGCATGTCACGAAAAAGTGTCTATGTGATGATTGACTCAATGATTTTAAAATTTTCAATGTTCAGTCATAGACTCAATAAAATATCAATACATGTTCTCATTGGTTTACATGTCATATATATCACTAATGAAATATCCTCAGAATAGAATATGAAATATTCGTGCAGTATTCCTCTCAGGTAAAGAGAATAAAAAATAGATACTAGAAATAAAAAAGGTATAAAATGTAGTAATGGTTCAATTAACCATTATATAAAAAATTTTGAAATTGAATTAAATTTCTAAGCTCAAAATTCATTATGAAAATATAAATAGTGAAAAAATGGATTCTATCAATTCCTAACCTTAAATTATCTTTTATTTAAATGGGAATAATTTCATTCAGGATTAAAGTATGCATAATTTTGAATAATTTCTCATGGACATGTGAGAAAAATAAATAAATCATTTAGATTGTATGTGAAAATCACATAATAATCTCCCTTACATAGAAGGAGACAGTTACTGAACTATCCATGGAATTTTTTTGGGAGTGTTACAGAAAAAAAAATTATAAAAAATGAAATGGAAGTTGATTTTTTGAAAACTGAAGGAATCGATAGCTCCCTATATGATTTGGCATGGCATGAGTGAACTTGGGTGGTCGTTTTATAAATCATGAACTCCTTAAAATTTTCTTAAATACGTTTTTTTTACTAAATAATCACTAATACACTAATTTAAAACCTTTATATGGATAATTATAGGAATGAGCACAATATGATGAGCATCAGTAACCAATTTTATTTAAATGCATCATTTTTTACAATAATGTTCAAAGGGGATTCAAAATGAAAATGGAAAAAGCATCAAGCATGATGACACATTGTAGAAAATACATAACTATGGGTTTCCTCCCATAATGTGTGAACAAGAAATCGTCATCTATATAGACGGAAAAAAATATACAGTAGTGATTTCCATTCGATCAGTGGATCATCTGGCATCTATTTCAATAGGAGGAAATTTCCTATAGCTTGGGAGGTCATTTCTCCTAATTGATTACTTCAGGGGTAGCGAGAGCATGAATCCAATATGTAAGTAATTTTATCATTGAATTTGGTGTCCGCTATTATGTATGAATCTCTAGTGAGATGACCAAATGTTGAGGTTCAACGTTGTCCGTGCATTTAGTCAACCATTGTACCAGAACAGATGGTGGAATGAACCAATCTATAACCATAGTGGACAAAAATGAGATAGACATGGCTAATTAAAATTTGAATGTAATGAAAATAATGACGTGTAAAAATGTAATAAAAAAATTCCCATAAATATAAATGAACATTAAAAAATATGGGCATACATAGAGTAAACTATAAAAATAACAAGCCTTGTTTAAAAAAGATTGCAACGAATAATGAGAATAATGGATGACTAAGATTAGTCATCAAGACGTAAAATATCCTCTAATTTCAATGCACTATTGGTTGGTGGTGGATGTTGTCTAGCTGGATTGGCAACAATGGTTGTAGTAATAGATTCAAGATCAGTGACAGATGGTTGAGTAAGAGATTTGGATAGATGGTTTGGGGTCAGTGTTGAATAGGTTAAGATACAAAGTGTATTCCTATGTCTGGCAGCTAGATGTATTAGGGGCTAATCCCTTACCACATAATTCTTACATATAAAGGTATTCCTACAAGGTACTAGGGTCAATAATATCTACTGGGTGGTTGGGGTGGGGTATTTGTGATGTTTTAATTATAGAAGTGGAGGGTTTGACATGGGTTGGTGGTGTCAGAGTGGTGAAATCAGATGGATGGGTGAACGGAATGAGTAGATGAGAGGATATCCAGAAATGTTTCTCTAAGATTCAATGTATCGTAGAAAAGATATCAATTGGTGTAGGATGGGTGCATAGACGTATGATTGATGTGGAAGTGTTAGAGGATGGAATGTGGGTGGGTGGATCTGCTGGTGGGTATAATACAGACGGAATGTCCTCTATTGGTGCCGCTACATGTATTCTCTATTCCAAATTATATATATGATAATACCTAATAAAAAGATTCATCTTTTATTGCACTATGAAATCAATAATCTTAATGGGTCCCAGAGAGGTAAAAGGAAGAGTTTCATAAAAAACATTATGGTTTTTGGTCAGGTGGGTAATAATTTATCATTCCATCAATGTACCTTTATTCCACTCTTCATGATCCTTATAGTAGTGGGGGACCTGTGCATCCATTTTGAGGGGTGGGCCTCCAATTTTTTATTCTATAATAAGAGTATTTACTCGATTGATTCTCCCATTTGACTCAGCCCTTGAAATCCCCCAACATGTCAATGCCCTGTGAATTATCTAAAAATCGAGGGTATACCACTATAAATACATGGTAATATGTCGATAAATGGGTAGTTGAGGGCCTCATGGAATCATCTATGATAGATAGAATGATTTTTATTAGGGTGTATCCATCTAAAGTGTCAAATATACCTCTGAAAAGAAAATATTATCTGTATAAATTCCCTTTCCAATACCAAACTCGATGAATGAAATCTCTTATGGTCGGCCTCCTATATAGAATCATATGTTATTAATGGACACCTAAAACATAGATAGGAACACTTGGAATAGCTCCCTATATGTATCCACACATTCCATGATAATGTAGTTGATATTTAGTGTCTCCATGAGGTCGAGGATGACATCATTGGAGTTCAGTCTTTCCATGATAGGTATGTCTAAGGTCTTGATCATCCTTATAGGCTTCATCTACATCCTAGTGAGGCTAACACCATGATTAGGGTTTTAGAATCACATGAAATGGGGAATATGGTTTTTTATATAATTGGTGGATTCTGTGTGGGTGGATGAGTGGTCGGATTAGGTAGTAGGTGCAATACAGGCTGTTGCAGGATGTGTCAAATGTAGATTAAGTGAAGCTTCTAAAGGGATCAAGCGTCGAGGCCTCCCATCATGTTGTGATGATGATTTGTAATGTTCTTTCTACATATTTTTGGTGCTCTCCAATGCTGAAGGAGGTTTCTAGGGTGTATATGAGGGAGGTTGGAGTTTGATGTAGGCCGAAGGAGGAAGAGGGGGTTTTGGTTGGGCCTGATTTTTGGGGTCATGATGGGGGTGGGGTTAATGAACCAATATTTTATCAAATGAAATTCCATTCTTATAATTTTTTCAAATTATCACATTACATCACAACTAAATTATCTAATAATTACTATGTTATGTTTAAAGTCAATATTTCAACTTCTGTGATTTTATTTTTGAAAATCCGACTTACAAGCTGGCAATGAGTAAAATTTTTGGAGTCTGATTGAACAAACATAATTTTTGGTTAATCATATCCTAACCATATGAATATTAACCTACACTTATTAACAATAATATGAACATAATGATTATAAATTAATCCAAAAAATAGTAATTTCACCATCTAATGTACAAATAAAATTTAGGCAACTTATATGTGATAATATGACCATAGTAAAAGTATTGTTTTTTTGGTAAGTCAAAAAAAAGTAATTACAACTTTTTAATATTTTATAAAAAATATTTCTAAAAGGAGTTAACAGAGTAAAAAATTTATGTCCTATGGTTTTCAAAAAAAATTTATAAGAACTTAAGTAATTGTTGAAAGCTTTATAAAATTAGTTAAACTTTTTGAATCTGTATTTTTCAAGGAAAAAATAATTTTAATTAACAATTAAATTAATAATTTTTAGAAAATACTTTTTTAAAAATGGATTGTACTTTCTATTTAAAGACATCGAGAAATGGTTTGGGTGTATTATTGTTATTTTTCTAAATTACATGATTTTTTTAGGAAGAGTTAAATACGATAATTTACAGCATAAAAAAAATTAATTACTGAGTTATAGGTGATGTTATGATGATGTAATCATCATTTGTTCGAACTCACATGCACTTATTACTATTTTTTCCATGTAATCATCACTATATCTTATCTAATATATAAATAATAAAATAATAGTAAAAATAATAAGGAAACCATCATCCCCTCCACTATAAAAACCACTAACTCTCCACTCTTCTCTTAACTCATCTCAAGCCTTCTGCGTTGCCTAAAGACTACTAAAATCTCTCCCCATGCTCCTCCCCCACGTCTATCAGCCCTTGGTATCCTCAAAAGACCATTCATCTCCCCATTATATGATCTCAACGAACATTAATTTAAGGGTTAAATTCAACATTCCAATTCTTTTACCTTCCTTTCAGGTTATTTTTTTTCTTTTTTATTCTTACCAATCCTCATCCAAATTTTATGATAACTCTAGTACCTTATATATGATTGAATGTTGTAATGATGATGGAATAATTTATTATTGTCTCTCCTTTATCATTATTTTATACTATTAGTAAAAACACTATCTGAGATGTGTTAATTTACCACATTCAAGGACAGTGGGCTTGGAGTTGGCATTACCATATTCAATTCTGGTCATGAAACCATTCATATTTGATACAGACTACAATATATGTATTATTTTTCATCTATGGTTCTGGAATATTTTTGTACACCTAGTTTTGATTTATTAATAAAAAAGTTCATTTTGATAAAAACCCACCAATTAACCCAAATTGTTATCACTAATCTTTTATATAAAAAATCATCATAACTCTATATAATGATATGAAATATAAAAAATGTAACCATCTGGTTGATAAATAATAAAATGTGACTTCATTTTAATGCAACAATCATCATTATACATGATTATCAATTCATTTTTATATCTAAACCAATCAAGAATCAAACGGACCCGAACAATGAAATTGGACCTCATAATCAACCACAAAGGTTATAAATAAACTCCAAAAGTATGCACTAAATCAATTACATGTATAAGAGGTTATAATATTATTAATTAATGAACCCTATTTTAATATTCACTTCATTAATATAATTTGGATTGCAATATCAAACATAAGCTATGGATTTTATCTAAACCTTTATTATTCCTTCAGGTTTTTCTTAATCTATTTTTACACAAATGAAATACTATATTATATTTATTTAAACCATAAAATTGATTTTTATATGTCTAAAATCATGTATCATGTTCCATTAATAATTTTATTTCCATTATATACATTCATTTACATGATTATCTCTTCAATACATTGTGATATAAAAACTCCTTTTTATGGAAACATCCTTATTCATACACAATTACATGTACACTATAGGATATATTTTTAATAAACCAATATAATTATAAAACAATTATTTTTATCATGAAATCCTTCATGGATAAAATTAGTTTTTATGAAAAATATTATTCACTTTTCTATTTTAAATGAGCTTTGACATTTTCATTAAACCACACTAAAATGATTTAATTTTTACGTTTCATAAAAACACTTTTACATGTTATAACATTAATTTGGGATCACATATTACAATATTTGACTAATTTATTTTATTAATGTCCATGTATTTTTTAATTACCATCTTTCACTCACAATTGTATGATAAACCAATTAATTACGATTTATGACATGATTATGATTCCAATTTTATTCCATGGGTACCATTAGGATTATGTATGATTGATTATGTATGATTCTCAATATAGAAAACATATTAATGAATATGTTATGATCGTTGAGACCATATAGTAATCAAATTAATTTTTAAATGTTGTGTCATATGAGAGGTTATCTGAAACAGTCTTGGTGGTAAACCTTGACTTGTCCTCCCATATGTGAAATGAGCCTTGACTCATTCAAAATTCATGGTTTATGTTGCTACCACATTATTAGGACTCCATGTTTATATGATCCCATGATTATGTTTTATGATTTCACATGTTCCGTGTTTTTTATATAATTATTCTATGACTTCTAACCCATATTTTAAAGCTTTATTACTATTCTTTTTCCCTTACTAGGCTTTTAGCTCATCCCTTTGTTCATGGTATGCCCATGTTACCCTATGATGATGTATAAGCACAATGGTGGTTAGTATCTCGTGATGAATATTATATAAATAAATTTTTTATTTAGACCCTTGATTTCAGTTGTATGTACATTTCCTTCCAAGACACTAGGCATCACAACCATTGTCTTGTAATATGATGTTTTATTAAGCATAAATTCATGTAATGATTTCTGTAAAGTTTAGGTTCACAATAGTTGGTTTTATAGTATAGTCTAGTTATTTTTTTAGATTTGGAATAGAGTACTTTCGTATAATCCTTGAGGATAATACTATGTATAAGGAAACATTCCTAATTTTTTCATTTGTATAGACTAAGTGGTTAATCAAGAAAGTAAATCCCTATTTTTATACAAATAAATAGAGGTGGTTATGGAATAGATGTATCTAGGGGTAAAACCAGAAAACGTGGCATTGTTCTAGACTTAAACTGGATCTAGGGTATGACAAAAGACCTTTCTACACTCTTTTATTGATACTCCTATTGTATATGGTTTGTTAAAATCATGATCTTAGTACAATCCATTTTTAAGGGTGTAAACAAATATCTCATAAGAATATAAGTTATGAAATAGATCAAGGATAAAATAAATTTAATCCTTAGGAATCACAAGTTAGGATATACTTCACCTTTACAAGATTATCCGTTTATGTTCAATTACTTCTTTTAATGTTTTATAAATATGTATTAAAGACCTACAATTATAAGTTATTTTCCATTACTAATGGTAGGACATAGAGTAACATATTCCATCAATCAATGTGATTGGGAATGTGAATATTACCTTAATGATATGTTAAATATGGTGGGAATTGGTTTTCAGAACATCATTATAGTACATTCTTAGATGAATCATGTTATATAAAATAACATGAGTCATGTAGAATTACCTTCTCCTCTAATGAACGAGCAGGATGTGGTATAATCTTTCATGTGGTAAAGGCCTCCCATGTATAGTGGATCTTCTCATCCTCTCCTCAAGGAACAGAGGATGAAATCCATTTAAAATATATTGTCTATCCTATACTTCCCAAATAAGAGAAAGTTGAACTGGTAGTCAATTGTTTTGATGGGGAAGTTGATCAGTAGTAGAAACTGATCGAAAATATGATGTCCAAAGAGGAAATTGATTCCATGGATTGGGTGAAATTCAAGAATATATTTTTAAATATATATTTTCCAAAAACCCTCCACCTCAAGATGGATGGATAGTTACTCATAATCTAGAAGAAGGAATATGATACCATCATGATGTATGATGAAAAACATCACAAGGCTTTCAAGATACTCCACTATATTTTTCATGAACACAGAAAGAAAGGTGGATTAGTTGTTTGGATGAGTAAAGTCAATCAATGAAAAACATTGGTGATTTGGGACATCAACAATTATCAATAGATTTTCTTGTTGTGCACTCATAGTTAAAATAAGGATCTAGGTGTCTATGTTTTCTTATAGGACCACTGAAAAAAATAGGAAAATGGAATCTAATATGGGTTGTTCAAAAAAAATCCCAAGAGAGAAAGAAGATTGTACATCCCACGTGTAAAAATTGTTGCCAAAATCATCCTAAGAACATTCTATAGGGAACCTGAAATTTCTTCATATATGGATGATGTTACATATATCAATGAACATAAAAATGGATATGATGAATCACAATATGGTAGATGAAGAAAAAAAGGATTTGATTAATGCTCAGCATATAGTTCAATGTTATAACAGCAAGGAACATGGTCATTATGAGAGCAATTTCCCAAATCTAGGGGTTGTAAAAGGAAATCAACAACAACCTCCTATTAAATAAGGAAGGGATTTTTATATTAATAATATTGAGTTGGATCTGGAAGAAAATGTTGTGAATGGCACAATATTTATTCATTCAATAATAGTAAACACTATTGGATTCTGGTTTTATAAATTCTTTCATTTAATACATGTTTAGTAGAATTATTCAAACACCACCTCAAAATTTTGATGATAAGTTATCTATGGTAATAATGAGTGGGGAAATTATTGCACTGAAGGTTTATATGTCCTCCACAATAAATATTTTTAGATGGAACCTCCTCATAAATCTTTTCATACTTCCATTAGTGGAGTTCGATATTAGATTGGATATCATTATACAAAGGCACCATCAACTGTTAGGAAAGGGAGGTCACTCTTCACATCCTGAAGCTTCCTCTAATTATTTACAATTGTATTGAGGAAGATGAATCTCATTTAGAATCATTGACTAATGTGTTCATATTAATACCTTATGATCAGGCATGTATATATTCAATGATTGAGGCAATATAGATGATATTTCTTAAAGGTACTCCCATCATGAGGGATTACAATGATGTATTAAAAAATTAGCTATATGGTATTCCATCTATTCAAGGTGTTGAGTTCTCAATTGAACTTGTTCATGGATCCCTACCTATATCAATAACACCTTATAGAATGGTCACTGTTGAGCTGGAAGAGATGAATAAATAGTTACAGAAGAATCAAGAGAAGTGTTTTATATGCCCGAGTTCTTCAACATGGGGTGTGTCAATCCTCTTCATCAATAAGAAGGATGGATTAATGATCCTGATGATTTATAATTGTGAGCTCAATAAAATCACAATAAAGAACAAGTATCCCCTATGATAGATAGATAACTTGTCCGAATAGAATCATGGGGCCTCTTATTTCACTAAGGATGACGTTCAGTTGAAAAAATTCCAATTAACGGTGAGTAGGGACGTTATTCCAAAGAATTTATTTTTAATGAGGTATGGACACTATGAGTTCATAGTGATTCCCTTCGGATTCAACAATTCTCCAGAAATTTTCTAGTATTTAATGAGTAGAGTTTTTAGATATTACCTCATAATATCTGTGGTAGTTTTTATCAATGATTTGTAGACATATTCAATGATCGTGGAGGAACATGAGGATCATTTAAATATTTTGACAATGACATTTTAAAGGGAGAAATTATATTCAATGTATAGTAACTTTGTGTTCTAGATGGGGGATGTATCATTCATGGGGAATCATATCACCCAAAAAGGGATATATGTGGTCCCTTCCAAGACAAAGAAAATTGATGAGTGGCCTAAGACAACATCTGTAACGATGATATGCAGCATCCTATGTCTCACTAGTTATTATCGATTATTTGTGAAGAACATATCGTGATTATCAACCCCAATGTCCAATATTTCATTAAAGGGAGTAAATTTCATATGGACTCAAGAATGTGAAGATTGTTTTAATGTGTTGAAAAAGAGGTTTATCAATGCTCCAATACTCAAACTCCAATCATGTGTAGAAATCATTGAATTGTGATGCTTCAAAGAATAATATTTTATGTGGGATGGTGAAAATTGATAAATTGATGGCCTATGCCTTATGAAAACGTAAAATACATGATTAAATCTATCCTAAGTAGGATCTGGAGTTGGTGTATGTGATCTTTTCACTGAAAATCAGGCATCATTATCTTTATGGGGAGATGATTGAGATATATAGCGATCAAAATAGTCTAAAATATATATTCACACAAAAAATATATTAATATGGAATAGTTATTATGGTTAGGCTCATCATGGATATTTACTACTCAATCAACTACTATCCCATTATGGTAAATAATGTGGTCGATGCTCTATGTAGAAAGGATATTTCATCATTATCAATGATGAGAATTGAAAATTATCCAATTTTTATATAATTTAATAGGATTTAAATGGCAATATTTAAGTTAGGAACTTCATTAATTCTTTTCTTGAACGATTTCTCAACCATCCCTCATGGATAAAATAAAGGATTCTCATAGATAAGATGTGGAAATTATGAAAAGGGTGTCAGCCATTAAAATACGAAATCCATTGAGTTCATGATTCATGATGAAAGAGTTTTTAGAAATGAGCTATGATTATGTGTACCATATGGTCCATTGGTAATGAAATATATTTTGAATGACACACATAACTCATCATTCTCTATTCACATAGGGAACACAATGATGTATTAATATCTCTGAGAAATAATTTTTGTGAAAATATAAAGAAGGAGATTACTGAGTATATATCAATGTGCCCAGGATGTCAACATGTGAAGTTTGAATAAAATTAGTCTATGGGGATGATGAATCCCCTAATGAATGTAATGTTTTAGTGGGAAAACATCACTATTGACAATTTCAGTAGTCGACCATGGATATCCATATGAAAAAATGCTATATGGGTTATTGTGGATTATCATACCAAGACAAATCACTTTATCACAATTCGAGAGGAATTCTCATTAGATGAAATTTCATGGATATATTTATCAATGTGGTGGTAATGCTATATGGAGTACCACTATATGTTGTTTATGATAGAGATATGAGATTCACCTCGAAGTGCTGGAATGTCTCCAACATTTTTTAAGCATGAAATTAGACTCTTATATGGACTATCATCCTCAAACTGATGGCCAATCTGAGTGATCTATTCAGACATTGGAACATATTTTGAGAGAATGTTCTAAGGACTTCAAAATAATATGGGACTAACACCTTCCTCTGGTTGAATTCTACAACAATAATAGTTTATAATTGAGTATCAAATTGGAACCATACATAGATCATTATGGGAAAAGGTTCAGAACACAAGTGTGTTGGGATGATGTCGGTGAGCTTATGTTTCTAGGATATAAAATGGATGAAGAAATGGTAGAGAAGGTAAAACCCATTCAGCAGCACATCACGACAGGCCAATGTTGACATAATTGTTATGAATACAATCACCAATTTGACCATGAGTTCAAATTTGTGGCAGGGTATCCCTCCATAGATCTCCATGTAAAAAGGTCATGTTGTTTGGGAAGAAAGGAAAAATAAGTCCCAGGTTCATAAAACACTTTTAAAATATTGTCATGATGGGGATGTGGCCTATCGACTCCCACTTCCACCTACCAAGCCTTAAGTACATGATTTCTTCCATGTAACTGTCTTATGAATGTAAATACCAAATACATAACATGTACTCTCTTCAGAGGTGGTACAGTTGGTGAATTGTCTTTCTTATGAGGAGCATCTAGTGAAGATCTTTGATTATAGTGATAATGTTCTATGTAACAAAAAACTCATATACGCAAACTTTTATGGATGAACTACAACTATGAAGAGTGAATAACGGAATTTTAGGTGGAAATTATGGTAATGATCCTATAGATGTTTATGGAATAAAATATAAAATAGAGATTTTAGGGTGAAATTTCTTTAGGGAGGAAGAATTTAAACGAAAAAATTTTTATCAATGGATATTACCTTTGAATACTATTTTCATATAATAACATGAAATCACAACTCAATAAACTACTAAGTACTATGTGACCAAAAAGCATAATATTGTATCTTTGGTGATTCGAATTTGGAAAAATTGACATACACGGTTGCAATCTATAAAATGATTGGAGTCTAATGGAACAATCATAATTTTTTTGGGGAATTGTTTACAACCCTTATTAATAGTAACCTACCAGTATGAATACCAATATGAACCTAATTGATAGTATATCATCCAAAAAAAAGTAACCTCACCCCTGAATGTACAAATAAAACATAGGAATCATATATGTGATAATATGACCATAGTAATAGTATTGATATTTTTAGATGTTGTAAATAATTATATAAAAATAATTAATTAATTTAAAATAAAACTAGTTTTTGTAAAGGGTGTTCATAAATTTACAATATTATGTCATTTGGTTTTATGATAATTATATAAGACCTTTTGTAACTTTTAATACAATAAAAAATCAGTTATAATTTTAAAATCTGTGTTTTTCATGTGATTTATTATTTTAATTGAAAATTAATTTAATCATAATTATAATTTTATTTGAAAAATTGATTTTTTTCCTACCCATCAAAAACTGGTTAGGTTGATGATTTGGGATTTTTCTAAAATACTAGAATTTTTTATGAATAGTGAAATATGATAATTTACAACATGAGATAAATATATTAATTACTGTGTAATTGGTGATGTTCTCCTGGTTTAAGAATATTTTGTACTAACTCACATGCACTTATTACTATATTTGTTAATTAAATCATCATTATTTCTTTTCTTAAAGAGAAATAATAAATTAAGGATTAAAATATTTGGAAAACTCTCCTCCCATCCACTATAAAACCTACGCACACTCCCCTCTACTCTTCCCTCTTCTCAAGACTTGTGTCTTTCCTAAAGTCTTCTAAATTATCTACCATATCGTCTCTCCCATATACATAAGAACTTGATCTCACCAAATGTTCAAATCCCTTACCTTTAATAGGCCCTCAAGGAAGATTCATTCAAGAGGTGAATTCCTCTTTTAAATTAATTTGCATTCTTTTCTTGTTCCCCTGTTTTCTTTTCTATCCTTACATAACCTACAATAAATTTTCTGAAAACTACAATAACTTATATTTACTATAATTTTTTAATGTTAATGGAATAATTTGTTATCATCTCTCATTTACCCTTCTTTTATACTACTAGTAAAACGCCATCTGAGATGTGTTAATTTACAAAATTCTAGGATGATGGGTTTTCAATTTCCATTACCATCTTTAATTTATGCATGAAACCATAATTATAGTAGAACCAGACTATAATATGTGTAATATGTATCATCTAGAGAGACGGAATCTTTTTGTACATGTGTTTATGATTAATAATACAAAAAAGTTTTGTTATGATAAAAATGCAAATTAACCCAAATTATTATCACTAATGTATTATATAATTATTCAACTTTATTACATGTATCCAAATGAAATTTAAAAACATGTATCCTTTTATATATAAGTAAGCCAATCACTAATCAAATAGACCTGAATAATGAAATTGAACCTCATAACCAATCAAAAAAGTTATTAATTAACACAAATGGTTATACTAAATTAATTTCAAGTAAAATATGTTTTTGAATTAGTAATTAATAAATGTAATTTGATTATTCAGGTCATTAAGATCATGTTGAGAAAAACATTAGTCATAATGTAATGGATTCTACTTAGACCTCTATTATTCATTTGGGTTATTCTTACTCAATTTTACCCAAATAAAATCCTCTATTATTTTTATGTACATATTTTTTTCTGTTTATATACCAAATATAAAGTATCAAGATCCATTAATCATTCTATTCCTTGGATGTACATTCTTTTATGTGATACCATCCTCAACACTTCCTGATAAGCAATGCTGTTTTAAAGAGGCTTCCTAATTCTTACTCAATTTAAATTACACTATAAAATCTATTTTTAAGAAACCATTATATTAAAAAAATAACTATTTTTATCATGAAATATTTTATGTTCACTTTTTTTTCTATATAAAATATTATTCAATATTATATTTTAAATTATCTTTGACATTTTAATTAATCCATATTAAATTTTTTTAATTTTAATGTTTCATAAAACCATTTTTACATGTTATCACATCAATTTTTCATCAATTGTTTTGTTATAAGATTATATAAACATATGAATGTCCATTCCAATTTTAATTTCCTTATTTCATGGACACATGAATGATAAGCCCAATCATTATTCGTTATTACATGAATATGATAAAAATTTCATTCCATAAGTACCTCTAGGATTATGTATGATTGATTAATTATTATTCTCAATCATGATTACATATTGATGAAAATAATAAGATGGGTTCACATAGGTATTCTTCCAATATATTAGTTAATGTTGAGTCTCATGAGTTGTTTTTTTCAATGGTCTTGGCTGTTGGCCTTAAATCTTCCTACAATGTGAAAGGGTATTCATGTTGAACCTTTACTCATTATCCACTATGTGAAACGAGCCTTTTCTTATGCTAGAGTCATGTTTTATGTTGCTGCAACATTATTTTGACTCCATGTTTATCTGATCCCATGATTTTATTTTATTATTTTTTATGTTGAATTCTATTTTATATCATTATTTTATTCCTTCTAACCCATGTGTTAAAGCATTATTACAATTATTTTTTCCTTTTGGGGATTTTAGCATATCACTTTGTTCATGGTATCTCCATTATATCATATGAAGATGTATGAGCACAATGGAAGTTAGGAGCACTTTTTAATTATTAATTAATTAAATGTTTTATTTCATCCCATGTTTTCAGTTTTAGGTACCTAGTCTTCCAAAACACTAGACATCATGATAATTGTATTGTAATTTGATGTTTCATTATGCTTAAAATATTTTAATGATGTGTAGTAATGTATAGGTTCACTAATGTGGGGGGTCCATTATGTGCAGCTATGGAGGTTGGGTGGTGGCCGAGGGAGAGAGTGAAAAGGGGGAAGAGGATGCAGATGGGAGAAGGGGAAGGAGTTGTTGTGGAGACACTTTCATGAGGTAGGAAAAGAGGGGAAGGGGAGGTTGAGGGTTTTGGTCATGAAGGAGGAGAATATGTTTTGATAAAATATGTGAAGGGAGGGGTTCATAGTTTGCTATTTGGGAGGGAGGAAAATGGGGGATTTGATCTATTAGGGGTTATGTTGTTGTGAAACTAGGGTTCATGAAATGTGTATTTTATTTTTCTA
Organism: Viscum album; assembly: GCA_963277665.1. Lineage (NCBI taxonomy): Eukaryota > Viridiplantae > Streptophyta > Magnoliopsida > Santalales > Viscaceae > Viscum > Viscum album. Next base: position 1,190,438,042 of record OY728121.1, on the reverse strand, counting down.
AACATTATGTTTGTATTACTCATTTTTTAGTAGGGTTTCAAAACATTTAATGATGGTTTTGATATGATTTATAGGCTAGAAAATTTGCATGTTGTGTAAACGAGTAACAGAATGTGTAACTGACAGTTGCACCATGAAATTTTTTCAAATTCTAGCCTCATTCTCCTATAATATCCTAAACATTCATGAGTTAATCCTCACATATTCTAGCTAATATGAACTGCCATGGGATTCCTCCAAAATCAGTTATTCCATTAACGTCGGGAGCTTGTCTAAATAAAGGATCAATTTCACCAAATGTTGATGACACATCCTTCTTGGAAGGTTTATTGGACGATTATTAATTTTGACCATTCACCTTAAATGGTGGTCCATTGTAGAGTCCCAAACCGTGACGTACATGGACATTACATTAATTTTTCGGAATACTTAATACATAACAAAAACAGACACACAAGGACCGTAATAGTTTAGTGTCTTTGGAAACTTGGAACATATTCTTCTAATCACGGTGAAAGATCTTCAACATCTCCATGAAAGATCATCACCTTTTGTTTTCTTACCTAAAACCTTTCTTTATATCCTTGGGAAAAGAAAACATATAAATGGTGAGCTTAAATGCTCAGTAAGTGTAAGCATGGAGAAAATAAAACAAACCATATACATTTGAACCTAAAAACATGACCATAATGTTTAAAAATGAAAATATTGATCAATGAGATAAAACATGGAATTACATAAGGCATAGATCATAATGGAACATCATGCATGGTAAAATAGAATGGGAATAAAACTTTTAATTGTGGAAACCATTAAGCACTGGATATGATTTCCATAGTAGCCAAGGCATTGCTGCCAAGACCATCTTAGTGGACAAAGTCCCTTTCTGAATCGAGTTCACTCCTCGTTCCAGTCATGTAACACTGAACTGGATTAACTTACCTTTCCAGCTTGGTCTATATCATGGGATATAAATCTTTACCCAATGCATTTGAGGGAGATATAGGTCCCACCCATCTCATAATGAAATCATTAATTCTGGTGCCACAAAATAAACATACATCATTCATAATAACCCATTGAATAAAATGGGTTTCATAAACATCATCCCATCATCAAATAATCCATATAAAAGAAATGGATATCATTTCATAATAAGAAAATTTAATCCATGTAAATCATAGAGAAACATATGAAATAATGTCATGTTAGATGGAAAATGGTTTTGATAAAACGCTTGAAATGAATTCTTGCGGAAAATATCCTTTCTTCTTCAAATTCATTTTCTTTTCACAAAATGTCAAGAAATTATAAAATAAAATGATTTTTTTGATAATAGTAATGAAATATTTTTGAAGAAGCATCATGAAAATAAGGCTTTATAAAACCATAAATATCCTTTCATGACGTATAAGTTAAAAAAACATTATTCTCATACATTTGCCGGAAAAGTAAAAAAGTACCTCATAAAAGAAAGATTCCTTACACACCATTTAGTAAAAGAAAAAAATGGGTAAAAAGGACTTTATACATACATGAAACTATTTTTAGAAAACAACTACATGGATGATAAATATAACCGCAGTAAAAACTTATGAATAAATAATCTCTAATAAAAAAGAGGTTGGAAAAGTTATCCCTTACAAAGATCTTTTTGTAAATAAAATATATCACTTATGTGTATTCACTATAAGGTCACATAAAGAAAGTATAAATACATGATAATATATAAACATTCATTTCCCTCATAGTCAAAGAATGACATAAACATGAAAGATAAGATCATCCCAAAGAACAGAAATTGGGAAAAGATGTTCCCTTACCTCGTGTCCGACTTGACTCGATCATTATTTAATCTCCAGAATAATAAACCAAAGTTAATTTCTACTTGATTATGAACACTTTTAAAATTTATTATTCCTTTAATATCACTTATTACCATGTTATAAAAAATATGTGACCATTTTAGTTAAAAATGTTCATTTTGTCGATATTAGGTCCTTGAGTAAAAAATGGACTTCTTATATTTAAATGTTGATCATGTGGTCAAAGGATATTTATATCCATAATTATATTCATGATTTATATATCATATATATCATATATATCCACCATATACAAGTATTTATAATATTACATAATATATGGAGGTATGAAATGAAATGCACCGTTCATGGAGACGGTAAGCCGTACGTACACATGAACGCTACTTTCATTTCAATTTTTTATTTTAGTGGAATTAAGACATAATGATTCATAGGTATATTATAATTCTAATATAATATCATATATAATATCATTAACTAAATAATTTATACATCCCACATAAGGCATTAACGAATCACATCACTTTGAGGGGGCGGTAGTCCGTACTTCCTATAATGAGATCGTCGTATTTACCCACTATGGAAACCATAAAGGATTGATATAATTGGGAATTAAAGAAGAATAAAGAAATAATAAACATAATATATATCATATATGAATACAGTGGCATCATAATGGACACCATGAGAGGCAGTAGGAGAAAATCGATCAATCATCGTTTCTTGGGGCGTTACATTGTCATCCACAGAAACATTATTTTTTTCATCCATTACATGGAGGTGTGTGTAAGTGTAGTTCTAAAACTTCTCATAACAACATCATAGTATATTTAGGATACTATTATTCTTACAATATAAAAGATTAAAAAAACTTTAGGGTTCGGAAAAGTAGAATAAAAGAAACCAAATTAGGAGAAACTATTACATTTAATTTGGGTAACTTCCTTTTGTTTGGACCAAAATAACTTCTTGAAGTGACTTTATGCCTAATGTAAGGCATCTAGTGGGAGGATAGGGATGTAGGGAGCTTATTTGGTCAGATATTGGATGATCCAAATGTCTTGAGGGGTGTGAGGAATTTCATAGAAGTGGTCTCCTTTTATAAGTGAGAGGAGGGGCTCTTTAGGAAAGTGTGAAAACATTATTTTATTATAAAAATATTTTCGGTTTCAAGAGGTCCAAACCACATTAATGTCTATGATAAGATGACTCATATTCAAAATAAAACCATCCAATATGAATTGGACAGGTTTTGAGTAATATTTTAATCATTATAATATTATTTATTTAAATCATTTATTAATGAGGTAAATACTGCGTCATTATTGTGTCATAAATAATTTAATTTATTTAATTTGTAAAAATTATAAAAAAATACCAACATGTAGGAAATATCTTTATATTTATAATGAATATTTATAGTCAAAAATATAATTTATATACCCGCTTATAGAAATTAATTACTAAAATAGTTTTGTTAATTCCAATTTTGTCTTTACATTAAATTAATTAATATAATGTGTCATTGTCTTTAATAAGTGGCTACATTGGGTCCAAAAATCGACCCAAGGATTCCCATTTTAGTCTATTACTCATCCAATAATGTTTGGACAAGTGTAATGGTAATTTTGAATTATTATAATATTCTCTTAACCTTAAATTATCCTATTTACTTTTAACCTTGGTAATAAAAGTAAAAAGTTACTATTCACCAAAAATTATTTTTATATAATTGAACCAAATTTTACTCCTTGATTTTAACCGTGTCTCCTGGATATTCGAAATTCAACTCACAGAAGTAGTGAAATTATGTTTTATGAATAATTGCAAAAGCTCATAGGAGTTGGGTAAAAGACGTTGAAAAGTTCAATACAATTTTTATAAATCTAAAATTATTATAAAATAAACCAACTAATTTCATTGAAATTATTTAAGTAATATGTATCTATTTTTACCTAAAATAAATTTAAATCAAAAAAATGATTATTTAAATAAAATGTTGGTTTTAACCAAAAACTCATTGTTTTCACAATTCATCAAAAATTGAAGTTTTTCAGAAAAATTCCAAATATTCAGCCTATGCTTTATTTTATATTCCAAATTCAAAAATAATATCTATTTTTCCAAATTCAAAACATATAAGTGGAATTAATTAATTTTAAATGTAATTCCCGTTATCAAAACAAATAGGGTGTTTTTAGGAAACAATAACTATCAAAAGATCGTCACTTGTTTATGTCCAATTTCAAAGTGAAATTAAATCCAATGACCAACATTGGATTTAATGGTAAAAATATATTTTATTTAAACTTTAAAACAAATTAAAAGATAATCTATCCATATAAATTATTACGATGAAAAAATTGGTTTTTAATTAAAATATATCGTGTTTTACTATTCATCAAAATATGAATGTTATCAGAATAATATGAAAAATTTATCCATAGTAAATTTTAATATCCTTATTCCAAATAGGAATTTTATTTTCTCAAATTGAACTCATAAAATGGTCAAAAACTATATTTAAAATGGGTGCGGCATCAAAAGGCAGTAAAACTGCATTTTTTCAAAAATACTTCTTTTATCCGAAAAACTGCTTTTGTTTTCCTACCTCATTCTAGAAAATGTGTAAGATAAATTATAATGTTATAAAATTCAAAATTCTGTTAATACTTTTCGTAACGGATAGTTTATAATATTATAATAATATAACATTGTTTAGTGAATCCTGTTATTGCGTACTACACATGCTATCAAGGAAGGTCGCGATTGAGTATAATGCAAGCTATTTCAGGGTTGCGTGTAGTGAAAGACTCCTTTGTTGTTTTGTATAAAAAAATACTAACAAATTTCATTTACACATTGAATATATATATATATATATATACTAAATTTTGCGTAGAATAACAACTATCAAACAAACTTGAAATTGTGTGTAACACGATCCAAGATTAGTGTAATGTATGCTGCAAGCTAATACGGTGTTGCGTATTGTGCAAGATAATCTTGTTGTAGCAAAAAATAGACGATATGAAAGAAATTAAAAGAATGTATCTTATAAAATATTTGGTTGTTACATTCTACCCCCCTTAAAATGAATTTCTCCCTCAAAATTCATCGGGGTTATAAATCGTTTACTATTAATAGAAACCCACATCATAAAAAGGAATACTAAAACATAATTTTAAAAACTAAAGTATGAAATGTAACGATTACCCAATGTAACTCATCAGTGGGTTTCCATATAGTAGAACATTGGTGAAAATATGGATATGGAAGAAAAATATAACCATCATGTTCTGATGAAGAGTTGGAGAGAACATGGCTATGAAAAACCCCACAATCACAAAGCTGTAAATGTTTTATGTTCTAATGTACCATCTGATTCATGAGATATGAGGGCACTAGGACAACATTTTTGGCTTTCCAGATAATTCCCCTAATGTTGATGAATTTTTGAATTAAAATAAATTCTTACTTGATTTTGGTACAATTTCATTGTTGTTCATGTCTTGAACAATTTCCACGTCATCTCTTAATGAAATGAAGTGAAATTTGTTTTTCCATGATGTGTTAGTGGATCATGCGATAGAATTATAGGTCATTCCATCTGTCTCAATCATAAGGTTAGAAAAATTTATATACATAAGTCCATCTTATGGTGAGATTAATCATACATGGTTCCAAAAAGGGACTAATACTTCATCTATAAAACAGCTTAATAAAATAAAACTAATTTCTACTAACCAGGGACTTATTGTAGGATAGTGGTAGGCGATAAAGGCATATCGCACATCGGTTGTGGGTTTGATTCCCACAGCCTTGTCCGACGCGATGGGTTGTCTCCAGTCCTACAGGTTGTCCTTTTTCTAAAATTACATCATTATGGCATTCCATCAATAATATCAAAAACAGTACTAGCCTTAAACAATACTAACTTATTTCTAACATAATCCACTTCAATACTTTTGTCCAAGCTTATAGTATAAAGAAAAAAATTACTAGAAATGTCATCTATCGATCATGTGAATAACATAATTTATCCCCAATATATCTTGTTGATCATTTTCCAATCAGGTGAATACCTTAATCATGCATTCTCTTAAAAAATGAATACACATTGAACCTTTTTGAAAACATGAATGCCGTCAAAAGTTAACTCTATCCACATACCAACATCCAAAAATTTATATATACTCAATCCATGATATCACATTGTCCTTATTTTAGTAATGATGTCATTAATACTATCAAACATATCATTATCTCTTTATCCCTTCATTAAGCATACATTATCTATATTCGAAAAATATCTGAGTAACCTTTCATGGTTACTGGTAACATTCATCATATACTTTCAAAAATTAAGCAAAGGTAACAGTGTAACAATCCCTATATTTTTCTTTATTCCATAGTACAATACATTATTCTTGATAAACATACAATCATTACACTACCTTCTTAAACCACTGACGGAGCTTCATCATTTCTTTCATCTCATATATCATTTTTAGTCTCTTCATCGTCATCAACATAAATATTACCCGTACGACCATGCTGATTCTCTCCATGAGATTTTCCCTTAGGGAATTGGTTTTCATAATGCCCGTACATTCCACATTTAAAACACTTAACCATTGTTGATGTATTAGAAACACCATTATCCTTGTCCCTGGTGTTAACTGAACCTTTTCCTTTACAATTACTAGATTTGTGTCCATCTTTTCCACACCCAAAGCATCTTCCAGTTCCTTTGAAACATTCTCCTTGATGCCTCTTCCAACATGACTTACATGGGGGAAATTGACCTTTCATTCCACTATGATCATCATGAAACTCAATCTTTCTCTTATTAGCTGAGTCAGGAAACGTACCAAAGCTGAGATAATTGATCATATTATGAGATTACTGATTAGGCATAATAAAAATCTTTCACCTTCCAAATACCATTTCATTTTCTTGATCATGAATAATATCATTCCGTTGTCCATCATATTCTCCTTTATCTTGAATCTTCCTCTTTCCTTCCATTTTCTAAGTCGCAAAAAGAATAGTGTGAGAGGAAAAAATCATGCTATGGAAAAAAACAAAATAAATGGGGATTAAATTCAATATATAACATCTTAGGTTTAATTCTAAGATGTTTAGAATAATTCTAGGACTAAAACCTATAGTTATACTTATCCTTATGGACATCTCTAGACATACCTTAGAAATATCTATGGGGATCACACTAAAGTTTTTGAAACCTAGTTTCCAAAGGTTAACTAAACCTTTCCTCTGATAACAACTCTAGAGGCCCAAAGCATGACGTACATGAACATAACATAACTTTTGTGGAACACTTAATACATAAAAAAACAGACACACAAGGACAGTAATAGTATAGTGTCATTGGAAACTTGGAACATAATCTTCTAATCATGTTGAAAGATCTTCCACATCTCCCACAAGAATATTCCCCTTTTGTTTTCATACATAAAACCTTTCTTTATATCCTGGGGAAAAGAAAACATATAAAGGTGAGCCCAAATGCTCAGTAAGGGTAATCATGGAAAAAATAAAACAAACTGTATACATTTGAACTTAAAAACATGACCATAATGTTTAAACATGAAAATCTTGAGCAATGAGATAAAAAATGGAATTACATAAGGCATATATCATAATGGAATCTTAATCATGATAAAATTACATTGGAATGAATCATGAAATTTTTGAAAAACATTATACATGTGATATGATTTCCATTGTAGCCAAGGCATTGCTGCCAAGACCATCTTAGTGGACAAAGTGCCTTTCTGAATCGAGTTCACTCCTCGATCCAGTCCTGTAACACTGAACCAGATTAACTTACCATTCCATCCATGTCTATCTCATGAGACATAAATCTTTACCCAATGCATTGGAGGGAGATATAGGTCCCACCAATCTCATAATGAAATCATTCTTACATGAGCCACAAAATAATCATACATCATTCATAAAAACCCAAAGAATAAAATGGGTGTCATAAACATCATCCCATCATCACATAATTCATATAGAAGAAATTGATATCATATCATAATAAGAAAAGTGAAACTATATAAATCATAGAGACACATGTGAAATAATGTCATCTTATATGGAAAATGGTTTTGATAAAACACATTAATTGAATTTTTGAGGAAAATATCCTTTCTTCTTCAAAATCAATTTCTTTTCACAAAATGTCATGAAATTATAAAATAATAGGATTTTTTTATTAATACTAATGAAATATTTTGAAGTAAGCTTCATGAAAATAAGGCGTTATAAAACCGTAAAAATCCTTTCATGACGTATAAGTTAAAAAACATTATTCTCGTATTTTTTCTTGAAAAGTCAACAAGTACCTTGTAAAAGAAAGATTCCTTACACACCATTTAGTAAAAGTCAAAATGGGTAAAAACAAATTTAGATATACATGAAACCATTTTTAGAAAACAAGGACATGGATGATAAATATAACCCCAGTAAATACTTACGAATAAACAATCTTGGGTAAAAACGAGATTGGAAAAGTTATCCCTTTCAAAGATCTTTTTGTAAATAAAATAGATAAATTATGTGTATTCACTATAAGGTCACATAATGAAAGTATAAATACAGGATAAGATAGAAAAATTCATTTCTCAGATAATAAAAAAATGACATAAACAAGAAAGAGAAGATCAACCCAAAGAACGGAAATTGGGTTAAGATGTTCCCTTACCTCGTGTCCGACTAGACTCAATCGTTATTTAATCACCTGAATAATATAACAAAGTTAATTTATAATTTCTTAAGAACCCTTTTCAAATTTATTATTCCTTTTTATAATACTTATTACCATGTTATAAAAATATGTTACCATTTATGTTAATAATGTTCATTTTGTCGATATTTGGTACTTGAGTCAAAAATGGACTTCTTATAATTACATGTTGTTCATGTGGTCATGGTTTCATTATATCCATAATGATATTCATGATTTATATATCATATATATAATATATATCCAGAATATACATGTATTTATAATATTACATAATATATGGAGGTACGAAATGAAATGCACCGTTCATGGAGATGGTAAGTCGTACGTACACATGAACGCTACTTTCATTTCTATTTTTTATTTTAATGGAATTAAAACAAAATTATACATAGGTATATTATAATTCCAGTATAATATAATATATAATATCATTAACTACATCCTTTATACATCCCACATAAGTCATTAAAGAATCACATCACTTTGAGGGGGCGGTAGTCCACACTTCCTCAAATGAGATCATCGTATATACCAACTATGGACCCATAAAGTTTTGATATAAATGGGAAGTAAAGAATAATAAGGAATTAATAAACATAATATATATCATATATTAATAAATTTCCATCATAATGGCCCCCATGAGAGGCGCTAGGAGAAAATCGAACAATCATCATTTTGTGAGGCGTTAGATTTCCATCCACATAAACATTATGTTCTTCATCCATCAGATAGAGGTGTGTGTAAGTGAAGTTATAATCCTTCTCAAAACAATATACTAGTATATTTAGGATACTGTTGTTTTTACAAAATAAAGTATTAAAAATAGTTTTGGGGTTGGAGAAGTAGAATAAAAGAAAACAACTTAAGAGAAACTATTACCTTTAATTTGGGTAACTTCCTTTGGTTTGATCCAAAAGAACTTCTTTAAGTGCCTTATTCCTAATTTAAGGATTTTAGGGGGAGTATATGGATTTAGGGAGCTTATTTGGGCAGATTTTGGATGATCCAAAAGGCTTGAGAGGTGTTAGGAATTTCATAGAAGTGGTCTCCTTTTATACGAGAGAGGATGGCTCTTTAAGAAAGTGTGAAAAATTATTTTATTATAAACATATCTTCGGTTTCAAGAGGTCCAAAACACATTAATGTACAATATATAATGACTCATATTCTAAATAAAATTATCCAATAAGAATTTGACAGGTGTTGGATAATATTTTAATCAATATAATCTTATTTATTTAAATCATTTATTAATGAGGTAAATAATGCATCATTATTGTGTCATAAATAATTTAATTTATTTGATGTCTAAAAATTATAAAAAAAATACAAACATGTAGGAAATATTTTTATATTTACAATGAATATATATAGTCGAATATATAGTTTATATTACCCCTTATAAATATTAATTACTAAAAGATTTTTGTTAATGTCAATTTTGACTTTACATTAAATTAATTAATCTAATGTCTCATTGTCTTTCATAAGTGGCTCCATAGGGTCCCAAAATCGACCAAAGGATGCCCATAGTCGGCCATTACTCATCCAATAATGTTTGTACAAGTGGTAAGGTAATTGTGAATTATTATAATATTTGTTTATCCTTCAATTACCTTATTTACTTTTAACCGTGGTAGATAAAAGTAAAAAGTTACTATTCACCAAAAATTATTTTTATCTAATTAAACAAAATTTTACACCTTGATATTAACCATGTCTCTACGAGTTTCGAAATTCAACTCACAGAAGCGGTAAAATTGTGTTTTATGAACAATTGCAAAAGCTCCAAGGAAGTGGGTAAAAGACGATGAAAAGTTCAATACAATTTTTATAAATCTAAAATTATTATAAAATGATTCCAATGAATTTAGTTGAACTTATATAAGTAATATGTATCTATTTTGACCTAAAATAAATTTAAATAAATTAAATTTTTATTTAAATAAAAAGTTGGTTTTAACCAAAAACTCTGTGTTTTAACTATTTATCAAAAATTGAAATTTTTCAAAAAAATACCAAATATTCAGCCTAAGATATATTTGACATTACAAAATCAAAAATTATGTCTATTTTTTCAAATTCTAAACATAAGAAGTGGCATTAAATAATTTTAAATGTAATTCACGTTATCAAAACAAATAGCTTGTTTTTTTAGAAACAATAACTATCAAAAGATCATCACATGTTTATGTCCAATTTCAATGTGAAATTAATTCCAATGACAAACATTAGATTAAATGGTAAAAATATATTCTAATTAAACATTAGTACCAATTAAAAAGATAATCTACCCATATAAATTATTGCTATGAAAAAAGTTGTTTTTAATTAAAATATAGTGTGTTTTTATTAATCATCATAAAATGAATGTTATCAGAATAATATGAAAAATTTATCCAAAGTAAATTTTAATACCCTGATTCCAAATATGGATTTTATTTTGTCATATTTAACTTATTAACATGTCAAAAACTAGATTTAAAATGGGTGCGCCATCAAAAGGTGGTAAAACTGCATTTTTTTAAAAATACTTCTTTTATCTAAAAAACTGAATTTGTCTTCATACCTCATTTTATAAAATGTCTAAGATGAATTATAATGTTATAAAATTAAAAATTCAGTAAATACTATTCATAACAGCTTTTTTATAATATCATAATAATATATTGTTTTTAGTGAAACCATGTATTGCGTACTACACACGCTATCGAGGATGGTCGTGATTGCGTGTAACACAAGCCAAGTCAGGGTTGTGTGTAGTTCAAGAATACATTGTTTTTGTGTATAACAAAATCCTAAAATATTTCATTTACACATTGAATATATATATATATATATACACACACTCAATGTTGCGTAGAATAACTGCTATCAAACAAAAATGAAATTGTGTGTAACACGATCCAATATTAGTGTTGTGTATACTGCAAGCTAATACGGTGTTGCGTATAGTGAAAGATAATCTTGGTGTAGCATACAATAGAAGATGTGAATGAAATTTAAAGAATTTATCGTATAAAATATTGGGTTGTTACATCCACCCCCTCTCTGAATTTTGATAGTACCAATGGGAGAAAATTGAACGACTTTGAAGTGGATGAACCATCAAAATTTCTACATTCATGAGAATAATTTCAATCTTGATTTGAATAAGAGGACCATTATTTCTAGGGATAATGATATGCCTTGAAATGCATTGATCATTCCATTTCATTGATCGGTGATTGTATATCATGGCATTGTCATAGTCATTCTTCCTGATTAATTTTAGTTCAGTCAACTATAGAAATCAAGCTTCTCCTACTTTAACAAAATATATATTTTACTTCTTATTTTCCAAATATGAGTAATTCCCATGTTCAATGAGAAATTAACATGGTTTCCCAAAATATATTCTCAACATTTTTTTTCATATGGGAGTTTTGTATGTGGTGTTGGATTCCCAGATTGCATAATCATGTTTTATAACTCAATCACTTCAACATGTCTTCACCATATTTTCCAAGATTTTCATGATCTCCCTATTTGACAATTCCACTTTCTCACATATTTGTAGGTGGTAGGATGTTCTTGTGTTGTACCACTTTCCATACAGTTTATGAAATAAGGTCATTGTTTGGTTGGAAATTCTTTTTCTTCAATCTGTGATGTGTAATCAAGGAAATCCAAATCAAGATAAGAATTTTTTTTAGAAAATTAATAACTAATTTTTTCATTTCATGTGATGTCGCTTCAATTTCAATCACTTATTAGATGTACTCAAGTACAAACATTATGTAAACATTTCCTTGTGAGTTGTCAAATTGTAACATGAAGACTATTCCTCATATATATAATATTCAGACATCCATGATTGGGTTTTTTGGAATTTCATTCCATTTTCCAATGTTCATAGTTTGCTGGCACATTTCCAATCATTGAAAGAATTCTATTTCATCTCATTGTAGGAAGGGACATTGAATTATTCATTGTAAAAAAATTTATATATTCCACTGATGTCAATTATTTACTCCAGTTTGGGAAGTATGGGACATTTTTCATTCATCTATGACTTCATTATCATCGATGTAATGTTGTGATAATCCATCATCACAACACATAAATATTAGTGGTTCATCCTAGTAGTAATGTTTTTCATTAGAAAAAATTACATTCATATATTGATATGAGAGGTGACTTTGTAATAATCTTGTGGGAATCTAATTTTTATTATCATAGAAACACAATTTTATATTATTGTTGAACAACATTCCATTAGGGAAATCAAACTAAATATCAGCTGCATCTTTATCCATGATGATGGGAAGATGAAGTTGGGTTAAATTATCGGCGAACACATTATATGTAACCTTGGGGTATTTGATTAAAATATAAAATTATTTTAGTTGTAGGATTCGCCTTACTGGCCTTGTCATCGAATCCATCTTGTTCATTTGAAGCCTTATGAAAGGATGATTAGTATTCACAAACTATATATATAGACCAAATAGGAACAAAATACATTGAAGGCATCCATAACAGCGAATAGTTCATTCTATCTAGTTTTATTGTTGAATTTATATTCATCCAGTGTATGAATGGAATAGTAGATAGGATAGAATATGTGGCCAACTCGCTATCTTATAATTGTGCAAACCACATAATCATTGGCATCACACTTCATTTTGAATTCCTTATCATAGTTGGGTGAAATGATTACAAGGGATGTAATTAGGATTCCCTTCAATGGGATAAAAATTTTCTGACATTCCTCAATGAATTAAAATAGATTTTTTTTTTCAAAATAGGGTTGTTAATTGGGGGAAAATGAATTCATTTTATTTTAAAAATCAACCATACAATCGATAATTCCTGAAATATGTTCTTATAACCTTAACTATTGATGGTTCAGATAAATACATGTTGAATTTTACCATGTATGGATAACCTTCTAAGACATACTTTTAGATTTTATATGTGATGACTATGCATAAATGAACCACGAAATGAATTCATTCCTAATTCAAAACTAATCATTTATCTATACAAAATTGTGGGACTAACACCAGATTACATAGGCAAATTTCAAAATATTTTTTGCAGACTAAAAATTCATCCATGAATACTTCAATAAATTCAAATTCCATATCATGGAAAATGGGTGTTATTCATATTTGAAAATTTGTTGGAGCATTACACATCCCAAATGAAATTCTCTTATAGGTAAAGGTTCTAAATGAAAAAGTGAATGTAGTTTTTGAGAAATCATCTAGGTCAACTACAATTTAATTATATCATGCATTTCCATCCTGGAAACAATAGAATTCATGTCCTACAATTCCTTACATAATTTTATCCATGATGTATAATGGAAAATCATATTTTCATGTTGATATATTCATGATTCAATTATCAATGGAAACTCTCTATCCAGTGATGGTGTGTGTTTTGATCAATTCACTTTCATTAGTCTACTACATTGTTAGTGGACCATTCATAGGAACTAAATGTATCTGGATTACCAATTCACAATCTATGATTGAAAAAAATTATTTTATTATCCGGAAGATTCAGTACCTAATTATTGCCAACTTCCTTCATTGGTTGTGTGATCCATCTTTGACGATGGTTTTTTTTCATCTTACTGAAGTAGAATCTTATGTGTTAATACAGTCAGACTGATTCCATTGATGTCTTACACTCCCTAGGTAATTGACATCATGTGTCTTTTCAATACATCAACCTATTATTCATCTTCTTCTAGAGATATTTTAGAGTTGTTGTTAACTGTATGGGAGATAGATGCTCCTCTGTGTGAATTCTTATGGGTACTGGGTACAGTATTCAACTCTAGTGTTGGTTTTTGGATAGTTATGGGGGGTGAATTATGGGATTTTATCACTTGTGAGAGTTTAATTCAATATTAATTTATCAAAATCATTTTCATCTTCATCATCTGAGAATGATTCATCAGTGTGTTCTTCTTTTAATATGTATTCATTTCCTTCATAGGTATGGTATATGGCCTTATATATAATAACATTATTTGATTATTTAAAAGATTTGACAATATAGAAGACCAATTTTTCTTCTCTGACATGAAATATTATAGGCCCTTCAGTCCCATGTATTACTTATTTTTTGGTTGGTTGGAATGGTCATACATGGATGTTGGGGATTTCACCTTATTCTTCAATGTTAAGAACATGGAAGACTACTGGAAAGATGAATATTAATACACTGACTAATACATAATTGACAATTACTCTTCGGTTCATCACTAATTGTTCTGAATGTTGTATTTATCATCAATTAGATTTTTTCTCTTGCAGTCTGGTCATGATAAAAACACTCATGGGAATTAAGTTGAAACTTCTTCCAATATCTCATAGTGAACATCCATGTATTCACTCTCCAATAGCACATGGAATTGAAAAATTATAGGGTCTCCCATCTTTGGTGGGAATTACATTAGACCAAAAAAAAATCATCATTCAATAAGATGACACCAAGATCACCCACTTGGTTTTCATCCACAATGATCTTTAAATATTTTGGAATATTTTGGGATTTGAGAAATGGCCTCTACATAGGGTATATTTATGCACAATTTTTTGAACATTTCAATTAATTTCATGTAGTGTACCTCATGTGTTTTATGTCGTAATAATTCATGAAATAGAAGAGGTGTCTAGTACGGTGGTGGGGAAACATAAGCTTCTTCATTTGGTTTCTCAAGAGTTTGGGTTCTTATACTGGGTGATACATCCAAAGGTGTTTCTAGGGTGTTCCTATCAATATCTTATTTTATTGGTGGTTTCTTCATAAAGCCTTTATGTTTCATTTCATCTCTTCTTCCTAGTTGTTTAAAATCCAATATCATTACACTTATCAGAACTAAATTCATACCTTTTTCCCTTTGGGATGACTTTGTATTACCTGTTAGAGTACCTAGAAATTTTTAAGACTATGTATTGGAGATCTATCCCTTCTAAACATCAATATTATGAGAGTTAGTTCATTGGGTATATATCACCATAAATTTATTTTTTATTTATTGCTTTACATTAAAATAAAATATCTATGAGATTATTTATGTTTCTTGGGAGAGGTTCAGGTTTTTGCTGAGGTCATGGTGGAGTAGGTTGAAACAGTTGTTTTCATATTTGTAGGAAATGTTTTTATTAAACTTTTTGTAGTTATTAACAGGGTTAATGGGGTTATACCCTTGTGGTACATTATTAAAAAAATTTTATTGACATGTCACTATTTATCATTGACTTTATTTTCTAGGGTGGATACTCAGAAGGCCACTGCTGATTGTATTGCTCCTCCTATTGGAATGGTGGATTTTGATGATTGTAATTGACATAATTACTATCTTGATTTTAAGGTTCTTTAACACTTGTCTTGTAGTCCTAGTATTAATGAAGGATACCACACATGTCTCAAGATTTTATTTCTATTATAGTATTAGGAGAGGGGTTTGCAGTAGACAGATGAAATTATTTTATCTTCATTGTGAGTGCTTCGACTTGTGCTGCTAGTCATTTATTCTTGTCTAGTTGGTGGATTCCACACCGAGGTGTTCCATGATCATTATTACATAGTCTGGAATTGTGTGAGACATCATCCAAATGGAACATCCAACTCTAGTTGTCTTGAACATCAGTCCTCCATCAATGGTGACATTGAAGACAATTTATGCAGATAGTAGAAGACCATGGTAAAATGTCTGTAGTTGAATCCACATGTGCATTCCATCATGTGGGAGATTTATCATATAATCCTTAAATAATACCAATGATTCACATATAGATTATCTATCACTATGTGCGATGTTATTAACGCTTTTCTGGAGAACCCATGCCTAGATCAGTGGGAATTATTTGTCTATAATCATCATGGCATGATCATCCCAAGTGGTAATTTATTCAGGAGAATGAATCTTGATCCCATCCTTGGCTCGTTCTCATAAAGAGAATAGGAATATTAGGAGTCTAATTATGTCATTTGAAAATCCTTGATGTTAATGTTATCACAAATATATAAGAAGTTAGATATGTGCTCAGGAAGGTCATAACTTTGAATTACAATAAATTTCCCCATATTCTGGATCATATTAATGAGTGCACATTTCATTTAAATATTATGGTCCTGGATAGAAGGATGAAGTATTTTTGTTGTGGAACCATGGATTTATGTCAGACCATAATGCATGATAGTTCACACTTGATGCGCTGGGTTCTCTCCAAGAATAACTTTTTTCATGTTGGATGGGTTCAGCAGATTAGGCCTCGCTTGATTGACAAGGTCGTCTGAGGTTAACAAGTGACATGAAATGAGATACCATTTAATCTCATGATTGAAGGATATATATCCCTATTTCATCAGTCACGTTTAATGTGTCAAAGGCCATGGTACATGGACAATGCCATTAAAAACAGAGACACTATAGCATATTTGAGAAAGAGAAAGAGAGAATGGGGTTCGGAGAAAGGTAACCCCATGTCATTTCTCTATGGTTTGACTAGGTGAAATTCAAAATTACCACACTCCCAAATAGTATTAAAAAAATTATTCACCCACACACATAATTAAAATCCACATGAGCTATATTCAAAATAGAATTGTATTGTTTTCCAAAAAATTACATGCTATTAGGGAGTAGTATTGTGTATGTCTAGGGTCAATCCCAGGGGGAACGATATCAAGAACTATCGACCAAGGGCATGTGCCTTTTGGTGTGGTAGTACTTTCTAGATTAATTTATTTTGTAATTCTATAATTATAGAGTTTATAGTTTGATTCAATAATAAGATAAGTATCGTGATCAATTTTGGGTACTTAAAGAAAATGTGATTTTATTTCTATTATGGAAGGATCATAAGGTTTATTCTATGAAGAAAATAGAGGTCTCTAAATGAATTTGGTCAAATCAACTATTTCTACCTAGGAGGTAACTATTCCTTGATTGGGAAATAGTGACAACCTAGATTCATTATGTTTATCTTCTAAGGAAGAAACTTTTTTAGTTCATTAGTCATTGCCTAATCTACTCCAACTAGTATATGGTCCGTCACGTAAATATCTAGTGGTTAAGGTTGTTTAATTAATTGGATAGATAATGATTATTTATCTGGATTACAAATCCATCAAGTTAGAATGTTTATAATTTAATATTTAATTTAATTTAGATACACTATATCTTAATCCCAACCCTTTGTGGTTTATACCCTCATGATAGGCTTGAATTTAAGATAATGGAGAGTTATCATTTTTCACAACATTCTTAGAACAATTAGATTTAAATGGTTAGAACAATTGAAATGATTTAGATTCAATAAATGGTTTGAGCATGCAATAATAAATTTAGAAATATAATTCACAACACAATTCAATACATACATTAAATGTGTGAAAAAAATAAATGAAACATTAGTTCGTTGACCATCGGTGTTGAAAGATGGTGATAAAGCAAAAAGGAAATGAAGGTGATGTTGAAACACAATACATAATGCATTTATTAATGTAAAATAATGAAAATAATCTATGAAATTTGTTTTTATAGGGGATGAAATTGAAGGGAATGTTAGAGGAATAAAATAAACATAATTCCACTACTCTGGAAGCTCTCTAAATCAGTTATTCGACTGCTTTATTTACAGGTAAAAAGTTACATGATGTGTAATGAGTTTCAAATTGTCTAATGCTGACTCATGTAAATATCCAAAAAATATGAATATATGCATCTCACGATATTATCTCATTTGATATTCGAATATTTTAATGCTTTAATATTGTATTCCCCTAACTCATGATGTGTACCTTCTTCCAAGCTATATCATTAGAGCAGATTTCTAGTTCAAATGGTTCACAATGTGTATCTTTTACTCAACGTGAATAATGGATTATTCACTTGCATTCTTCACAACATGAGTTATGAAATGATTTAGGACGTAGTTAATTCTTTGAAACACTAATAAATATCTTGTAATGATGTTTCATGACATTTAATATGGAAATTATTCTCTTTTTCTTTATTTTCTTTTTTGAAACCACTAAACCCGCATTTCTACAATAATCATCCCATACCAAGATATTTATCGAATAAATAATTTAAAATATATAATTGAATGATAATATAAGAATGTATAACATCAGATTATATTCAATGATTGTAATATGAGAAGTGTTTTCATATGATCAAAATCATCATTGAAGAAATTTTCTGGAAAAGTTAATCTCTTCTTCCAATCATAAATAAAATGATTATAAATATAATGTTTAATATCATCTATTAGAGTTTTGGGAAACTCTATATTAAATGAAATCTGAATATATCTCCCACCAAAAGGCACTTCCACTAACTGAATGACCTTTAATGGCATCAAAATAATAAAATCCTATAATATGTGAGAAAATAATATTTTTATATTGGAATTTTTATGATAGAATATAAGAAGTAGAAGAATAAGAAACTTGAAAATGTTTAGTTAAATTTATTACATCCATTTTGATAAATACTAGTTGGATTTAATTTTATGGACCATTGGGTTAGAATCTTGAGGAGATTGGTGAAGAGAGAACTTTGTGCATGAGTTATATTTTTTAGCATTTACTTTTTATGTTTACCGAATGGTTTTTGATGAATTAATAATATTTATTTGATTTCAATATGTTGAAATTTGTTTTTTAAGTAATGATGAATTATTCATGATATACAAGAGTAATAGAAAATTTAATTTTCCATTGATTAATAGGTTAAGAATAATTTTATGTTCATAGTTAATCATTAATGAACACTAATATGAGAGGATTTTTTGTAAAAATAGTTCACCATTTTTATCTTCATGTATTTATTACCCATTTAAAAACTTCAACCTCTTCTACTATTAGAGTGATTTTTTCATCCATGGTAACAAATATAGTCACACCGAATTAATTATAGAAATTAAATAGATAAAAATATATTTATTTTAATAAGGTTATCCCTCAATGTGGGTGACGTAATATTTGTGTTCTTTGGGATGAACAATGATCAAGATTCAATACTAAAAGATCAATCAACCATTATATCAAGTGATACATAACATAATTCGATGACTGTTACTCCCCCACTCTTACAGTGAGTTGGGGAGGAACAACTGAGTGATGTTAATATCGATGCATGACGTGCTTAGTTATCATCCGGATAGGATCCTAATGGATTTTTGATAAGTGGGGATAAAATAATTCTTTTTAGAGGGTGAATTGCAGTGCCAGTGATGTTGTAGGAGGAATTGTTAAGGGAGTTAAATACATCCCCTTAGTTGGTACATCCTAGAGTGGAGAAGATGTACCAAAACTACAGATGTAAGTATTGGTGTCCAGATATTAAGAAAGTAGTGGGTGAGATCATTTCACAATGCCTCACTTGTCAGCAAGTGAAGGTCGAGCATCAGGTTCCAGCATGCATGGCCTAGCCACTCGAAGTACCTAAGTGGAAATTGGACACTATCTCGATGTACATTGTGATGAGGTTACCATGTACATCTAGGGGGCATGAATCAATATGTGTAATAGTTGATCGAAAAACAAAGTCAGATCACATCCTACCCAACCAGGAGCGGAGAAGGATAGAGGTCTCAGGATGCCTCTACATCCAGGAGATTGTGTGGATCCATGGGGTTCTTTCAATGATCATCTTAGATCAGGAAAATCACATTGCATCCCAATAGTGGAGGGAATTATAAGAGGCGTCCCAGATGATGCTATTCTTGTGCACATCATTTCACCCCAGACGGATGGTCAGTCGGAGTAGAACATAATGACCTCAGATGATATGCTATGTGATAGCATCATGGAATCAGGTCGCAGTTGGGAGGACCAATTTCCACTAGTGGATTTTTCATTCAACAAAAATTATCACTACAACATTGGAATGGAACCTTTTGAGACCTTTTAGGGGTGGCCTTACAGATCACCCCCTATGCTGGACAGACCCTGGGGGTCAGTACCCATGGGACCAGAGATGGTACGGGCTACCATCGAGTAGGTGCAGATCATCCAGGAGTGGATGAGGACTGTATAGAGCAGGCATAAGTCATATGCTGATTAGATATGGTGACCCTGGGAGTTTGAGGAGGGCGATCAAGTATTCCATCAGGTCTCACCCCAACGATGATTGTGAATTATTTTCCTAGGCTACAAGGTATCTCTGAGGTTAATCAGAACTTTTCTAATCCTGATAATAGTTGGATAGGGGGTTCAACTTCACGCTATTCTCCCAAAAATGAATCAGTTGCATGGTGTTTGTTACTTTTCATAGCTGAGGTGGTATGTTCATAATCAGTTGAATGTAATTGAGTGGGGTGATTTGGACATCGATGATGGTGCGACGTTTGTGGTGTTCCCGGTGGAGGTAGAGGATTGATAGAAATGGATCCTATATGGGTGGTTGATTACTCTAGTGTGACTTTGGTGGCTTCATGGTAATATATAGGAGAGTACATGAGAGTAGGAGGCTCATATTCTTGATTTATACACCTCCGGGTTTGATTAGATAATGATTTTTCATTCGAGGATGTAATGACCTAAGGAGGTGATATTGTAATGTTTGAGTAGTTCAACATATTTTATTTAATTATATGTAATAATTTTGAGACCACATGATTTTAAGGAAGATATTTCCAATGCCTGGTGAACTCATTATGGAATTTTGAATTTTTTTCATTTCACATAACTAAACAAGAGAACGGGGTTTTATATCTTTTGAAATGGTTCTAAGATCAAATATCCAAGGTCATTGTTGAAACAAAAATTCCTGGATTCTCCAAGAAAGGAATTAATATTGGCTGAGAAGGGCCAAACCGAAATGTTATTTCTTATACTTTTAGGAAAATAATAAAATAACATATAAAATTTAAAATATTTTCCTTTATTATATTTTTAGCAGAAGATGATGATGCTACAATGAAGAAACAATGAAAATTGATGAATCTCGTTAATGGATAATTAACTCATAGTGTATCAATTCTTTAATGACATGCAACATATATTCTCTTTCATAAATGAAACAATGTAATGACAAGACATCACAACATAAAATAAACTCTATGATGTGTTTTACATTATTTTGGATGACTCATAGGTGGAACGAGGAATTAAAACTACTAGGATTGTTTGAAGAACCTCCAATGAAAATACTCTACAAGAAACAATGAAAAACCCTGATGAACGTCAAACATATTTTCCACACCTCTAAGAATGGAGCCCAAAGTAAAGAACAATGTAAATGTGTTGAAATCTCAAGGATTAAACATTGCAGCAAAAAATTTCAAATATATAGGTATTGTTTAATTTTTTATTTCATCCTTGTTCATTTAATGAAAATAAAAACAAGGATCCACCCACAAATAGGTTGATCATGGCATCATGAATTTATGTGGGAGGGTAACATTAACTAGGATATTCTCTACCCTGGATTATTTTATCTTTTTAAATGATTGATCATCTCCCTTGAGCCTCCCTAGTTTTAAAAATTATTATGTGGATGGTGCAGGACAACCCAAAAAAAGGCCGAAACTCCTCCGCATGGTGCCACAATCACTAGAACATGGAATGAGGCAGTCTGAACTACACCACACGTGGTTTTAGGGTGTCGGGGACTACCAGATGCTTCATCCTGATGAGGTAAACCACTGATCTACCTCTGGAAGATTGGGCTTTGGGCTGGCCGACCGCAACCCCAGCCAGTGGGCCAGACCTGCAGCTTTGTGGGCTAGTCATGTGGCCTAGTAGGCTGGACTTGTGCTTGTAGGATGCACCCACATCCTTTAGGTCGAACTGGACAAGACTCGGTCTCTAGGCTACACGAAGGGCTAGAAACTCGGTCGAACCAGGACGGGTCCAGCGAAACCATTTAGTCCTGGCCCACCAGTCCGGCCGGGCCTGGCCGACCAAAACATGAACTGGGTCAGGTAAAGTTATTTGAATTATGTTGGTGTATGTGGGCCCCCCAAACTGGGGGGGTTGGGTGGGTTCGGCTGGGTCAGACTAGGCGTAGACAAAAGGGGCCCCTTATTTACTAAAAATCTTGTATCTTGCAAAAAAAAGTGCCTAATAAATGATCCGTTTGGGGTGTTAGGACGCTCTTGATGTTCTGGATCTTTATAATTCCCTAAAGAGGCTTTCATGCATGTTGATATGCAACTAATGGATTGAGGAGTGGTTCTCCAAGGCATGCTACTTACGGAACCCTACAGTTGACTGAGACATGAATAGTACTAAATTTCTATTCTGTGTGACATGACTATCGCAAGGATGGATGAAATTCTATATGAATTTTCAGGCCCATGTTGGGATACAATTTTTTTTTGAATTTGCAGGTCCAAAGTACGTGAAGAGGAGGAGTACCTCAGTTTCCACATATTAGTGGGAAGAATTTCTATGTGACATTGTAGGCACACGATATGGGATGAGGAGGTACACATAATAAGTCTCTGTTTAGTGGGAAGCACTTCTGAAAGACTTGAAAGGCCCACTATAATCGATATAGGAAGAGTATTATATTAGATTAGGTGTTCGATGATGTGACTGATGATTCTTCTATCACAACCCTAAATGGATACCTGGTGTGAGCTGCCTTTTCCATCATGATTTGTTTGAGGATTTCTATGTGGATTTCTTTGTTTTGGGATCCCTAATGAGTATTTTTTTACACAACCCTACATAGGCATTGCCTTCAGGTGATGTGTATGGTGGAAATGATGGATGTTTTGAAAAAGACTTTGGAGACCTAGAACCAAGAGGTGCTCAAGGATACGGGACTGACACACACTATGAAGGTGGATGTGGTGGAAAAGGACTTGTGATGGAACTGTAGGATAAAGTGTACATGATGATCTACATAGGAATGCTATGGCTACACTAATCTCACAATTAGTTGGGGTCTCTGTGGATCTACATCATAGTTTCCTTCTTTTACTTTGTTGTTTTTAGTTCTTTTGATTGCTTTGTTTCCTGGCCCAGTCATTTTAGTTTTACTTGCACTCTATTTTGTTTTAATGATTCTTGTTTCCATTTTATTGGGTGGGTCATGGTTGGGAATGTTTTCATGTATAGGTACTCATGAAAATTCCTCCCACATGTAGGATGATGCCATAATCACTAGTCACCATCCCCTGGCCATCATTTTGGTGGGATTGTGGTAGTCACGACACATGCCTATGGGGATTGATCATGACACCCATGATTTGGGGATCTTCATATCCACTCCTCACATCACAATATATTTTCCTCAAACCCTCTATCTAAATATAGAAACAGTGTTCCACACACTAATTCAAAATGAAGAAGATTATGATGGGGTTTATGGGGAAAATTTTACAAGACTTGCATGATATGCATTTTTCATTGACATGAAAATATAAATAATGACGGATTTTATAAGGCCCCATCCTTAAACCTTACTTAATCTTGAGTTATTACAAGATTACAAATTGAGGATATTTTCAAGTTTAGAGTTTTAGAGATTTAGATAATAAAACTTACATTACATTCCACATTTAAACAATGTGGTTACATAGAAGATATTATTAATTTTTCCCATCAACAGAAACATATTTAAAATAAAACACGGATTAATTCATGACACTTCCTTGACACTATCATCATATCATGTACCCTTCCCTTGACCTGTGAAAACATTTCAAAAACACGGGATGAGTATAAAAAGCTCAGTAAGGGATATAAAAATATGGAAAGGAAAAATGAGTACATGTATACATAAGAATCAATGAAATCGTACACTACTCATAAAACATAAGCACATTAACATTCCTCATCAAATAATTAATAAATCATAGAAATCATAAGACATAAAGGTAACTTGAGGCATTCATAACATTCTTACATAGGGAGTAACCCTCTTTGTTATGTTTGGAATACCCATCATAGTATATTACCTAAATCTATTTGGAGAAACCTTAAGTTTTAACTCCTTCATGTTACCCAATGCATTGAAGAGATATATCAGGCTCACCCGCCCTTAGTTTATCACAGAACCACTCGTCTTCATTATAATGCCCAAGAACCATAACATAATCGTATCACATTAAACATGCATAAAAGAAACATAAACTTTCCACTTTCCAATCACAAGATATCAATTCAACACATTGATATAAAAACATTATGAAAAACATTTTCAATACAAAAATAAAAGAAAAGTAAAACAGGGTGTTTATTTTTCTTTTTATTAAAAAATGTATGGCTTGTAGAGGAAGTCGAAACTCAAATAATGGTCACGGCGGTGGAGAAGTCATTTTCGCCGCATACGTACGACAAAAACATTCCCTTTTGTCGTTTAGTAAAATGTTTCGTATAAAAAAATATTTCTTTTGGATAAATGTAAAAGTCAAATGGGGTTTATACACCATATAAAATAAGGTTGTGTATAAAACAAAATATGCCACAATGAAAGGATATTGAGACGAAGTCCATTACCTCGAGTCCGACATGACTCGATCATTCTTTAACCTCCTGAATAATAAACATGAGTAAATTTCTACTTTCTTAAGAACATTTCTCAATTTCATTATTCCTTTTATATCATTTATTACCATGTCATTAACACTATGCAATTATTTAAGTTAATAGCGGTCATTTTAACGATCAATGGTACTTGAGTCAAAATATGCTCTTTATAATTAAAATTTGTTCATGTATCCATTATATCCAGAGTTATAATCATGATTTATATATCATATATATCATATATATACATTATATACATGAATTGATAATATTACACAATGTTTAGAGGTAAGAAATGAAATGCACCGTTCATGGAGAAAGTAAGCCGTACATACACATGAACGCTACTTTCATTTCTATTTCGTATTTTATGGAATCGAATCATAATGATATATAGGTATATTATAATTCTAGTATAATATCATACATAATATCATTAATTAAATCCTTTATACGTCCCACATATGGTATTAACTAATCAAATAACATTGAGGGGTCGGTAGTCCGCACTTCCTAGAATGAAGATATCGCGTTTACCCATAATGGAAACCATAAAGGTATGCCATAAATGAAAAATACAGAAGCTTATGTAAAACATAAACATATCATATATCATATATAAATATAGTTTCATCTTAATGGAAACCTTTGATGGTGTTAAAAGAATATTGAACAATCATCGTTTTGTGAGGCATAAATTCTCCATCCACGGAACCAATATGTTCTTTAACCATTAGATGTAGGTGTGTGTAAGTGTAGCTAAAATACTTATTATAAAAACATCCTAGTATATGGAATATACTGTTTTTGTTACAAAATAAATGATTAAAAAGAGTTTAGGGGGTTTTAGAAGCAAAATAAAACATAAGAACACAGGAGAAGACACTACCTTTAAATCGGGTAACTCTTTTTGATTTGAGCTCAAAGGCTTCCTTGGGAAGACTTATACCCAAATTGCGGATACTAAGTGTTATAGAGGGATGTGGAGAGACAAAATGTGCAGGGTTTGGCCGAGCCAATGGCTTTGGATGTGTGTGTAAGGTGGTATAGGTGGGGGCCTTTTATAAGAGGATAGGAGGGGCACTCTGGGAAAGTAAAGAAATGTTACTTTATTTTAAAAATAGTTTCGGATTTAAAAGGAACCACATTGATATAATTCCAGTATAAGGTGATAAGGGTTCGAAATATACCCATACAATAGGTTTTTGACATGTAGGTCTTAGATTTTACATTATCTTTTCATTTTATTTAAATAGTTAAATAATGTGGTAATCACTGCATCATCATGGTGTCATAAATAATTTAATTAATTTAATGTCTCAAAATTATATGAAAAATACTATGATGCATGAAATCTTTATAGATTTCCAATTACTATTTATAGTAAAAAATATAACTTGTATAACCCCATTTAAAAATTGTTTTAGTAAAACAACTCATTTTTGTGTCATTTTTACTTTTACATTAAATAAAAAGCATTAAAGTCTTTATCCTACCCAAGTGGCTCCATGGGGTCCCAAAAATATACCCATGGGTTTTCTTGATTAGCCATGACACATCCAATAAAGGTAGGAGATGTGTCTAGGTCATTCCATATTATTAAAACATTATTTTTACCGTAAACTACACTAATTACCTCTAATCGCGATTAAAAACATAAAAGTTACTATTCAACAAAAAATTATTTTAATCCCATTGAACCACATTTTACATATTAATGACAACCATTTATGTCGGATTTTTGAAATTCAAAGCACATAGGTGGTAAAATTTCATTTAAACGAAAAATCAATTTTTTTGTACCACTTTGTGGTTTCACTATTCATCGAAAATTGATGTTTTTTAGAAAAATACCAAAACATCACCCAAAGATATATTTAATATTCTAAATTCAAAAATAATGTCTATTTTACAAAATTGAAAACATATATGTTACATTAATTAAATTAATAATAAATTCCCGCTGTCAGAGCAAATAGCATTTTTTTATGAAACAATTAGTATCAAAAGATTGACACCCGTTTAAGTCCAATTTCAATGTGAAATTAATTCCAATGACCACCTTTGGATTAAATGATAAAAATATATTAAAATTTCACTTTAAAACCAAATAAAAAGATAATATAATCATATAAACAAATTAGATTAAAAAGCGGTTTTGAATTAAAATACAACATTTTTCATTATTCATTAAAAAAACATTATCAGAAAAACACCAGAAATTTATCCAAAGATAATTTCAATGTCCCAATAATAAATAATATGTTTATATTGACAAATATAGCTTTTAAATTGTCAAAAGATAAATTTAAAAATGGTTTTCCATCAAAATGCAGTAAAACATTCTTTTAAAAATATTAGTGTATTTCATGCCTAAGATTGGATTTATTCTCATTCTAAGCCACTAAAACACTATATAATTTTTTAGTAAACATAGATAAAAATATATATTATTCATTACTTACTTGGTATGTTACATCCTTCCCCACTTTATAAAATTGCATCCCCGCAGTTTATTTACTTATCGAATAAGTGGGGGTATTTAGCCCTCATTGCATTTTCAGATTCTCATGTTGCCTCTTCAACAATGTGGTTTTTCCACAAAACCATTACCTGATGAATCACCTTATTCTGTAACACTAGATCCATGTGGTCAAGAATATGGTCATGTTTTTCCTCATAAGATAGGTTCTCTTCCAGCTGAACTACCTCTGGACTCAAAACATGTGATGGATCTGGCATGTACTTCCTTAACATTGAAACATGAAAAACATTGTGTACCTGAGATAAACTTGGAGGTAAAGCCACTCGATATGCAACTGATACAACTCTCTCTAGAATTTCATATTGTCTAATGAACCTTGGAACCCGTTTTTTGCTTTCTTAACAAATCGCATCACACTTTTCCATGGTGATACTTTGAGAAAAACATGATCACCTACATCAAAAGAGAGATCCTTCCTCATGTTGTCCGCATAACTCTTCTGCCTGCTCTGAGCTGTTCTCATGTGTTTCTGTATCAACTGAAATTTTTCTACCATCTCTTCTACCAATTCTGGTCCCATCAGCTTCCTTTCACCCTCTTCATCCTAGAAAGTTAGAGTTCGACACCGCTTCCTATATAACGCCTCAAATGGTGCCATCAGTATACAGGAATAAAAACTGTTATTATATGAAAACTCAACCAAAGAAAGGTGTTGGTCCCAACTTCCCTCATAATCCATCGAACAAACATCTAGCATATCCTCCAAAGTCTGAATTGTTTGTTCTGACTGCCCATCTGATTGAGGATGAAAAGCTGTACAAAAATTAAATTTTGCACCCAACGACTTATGAAGGCCTTTCCAAAAGTTATAAGTGAACTTGGGATCACGGTCATATACAATGTAGAGAGGAACTCCATGTAACCTGACTATCTCTTTAAGATACAAACGGGAAAGTTGATATAGGGAAAAGGTATCTCATATAGCAAGTAAAGGAGTAGATTTAGTCAAGCGATCAAAAATAACCTAGATTGCATTATTACCTCAGGGTGTCTTAGGCAATCCCACAACGAAGTCCATGGATTTATTCTCCCATTTCCACTCTGGAAGTGGTAAAGGATGAAACATCCCTTTCGGTAACTGCCACTCTGCTTTACCCTGCTGAAAAGTCAAATACATCACAGTAAAATCAGAAATATCTCTTTTCATTCCATCCCACTAGTAATACTCATGCAGATCTCTGTACATCTTAGTACTGCCAGGATGAACTGAAAACGGGGAACTATGAGCCTCCCTTAACAACTCATTCTTCAATTATGAATCACGAGGCACACATAATCTCTTCCCAAACCTCAAAACACATTCATTATCAATGTTGAATTTTGGAAACCTACCCTTCTGAATGAGCTCTACCTTTTTCTACAACTCACTATCTTGCTTCTGTGCTTTCTTGATTTTGTATGATAGAGAAGATTTCACTGATACCTGAAACAAAATAGAAGGACATCATGCACCAACAACGTCTATGCCAAATTTCATCAAATCCTTAACCAAAGGATTATATTCCAAATGCAACATTGTTAATGAAGCATTACTTTTTCGACTCAAACCATCAGCCACTTTATTTTCTTTTCTCGGATGGTAATGAATTGTACAATCATAATCCTTGATTAATTCCATCCATCTCCTCTGTCTCATGTTCAATTATTTCTGAGTGAATATATACTTTAAACTTTTGTGATCAGTATATATTTCAAACTTTACTCCATAAAAATGATTCCTCCAAATTTTTAAAGAAAAAACAATAGCAGCTAATTCCAAATCATGTGTAAGATAATTTACCTCATGAGTTTTTAACTGTTGTGAAGAATAAGAAATTACCTGATCATTCTACATTAAGATGCAACCAAGTCCTTTCAATGAAGCATCGCTATAGATAACAAACTCCCCATTCCTAGAAGGTAGTGCCAAAATTGGATCATTCACCAATCTTCTTTTCAGTTTTTGAATACAATCATCATATTCTTTTGTCCAGAAAAACTTAAGACCCTTCAAAGTTAGCTTTGTCATTGGAATAGATAACCGTGAAAAATTCTAACAAACCTTGGGTAATAGCCTGCCAAACCAAGAAAACAATGAATATCAGTCACATTTTTGGTCGTGGTCATTCTCGAACAACCATTTTTTTTGCAGGATCAACAATTATCCCATCTTTAGAAACAATATGACCAAGGAAAGAAATTTGTTTCAACCAAAAATCACACATTCTGAATTTCCCATACAATTTATTTTCTTTCAATATTTTCAAAATAACCCTTAAATGTCTTTCATGATCTTCTTTACTTTTAGAAAACACCAAAATATCATCATGGAAAAAAACCACAAACTTATCCAAGAACTCATGGAAAATTCTATTCATTATTTCCATGAATACAGCAGGTGCATTGGTTAGCCAAAAAGGCATTACTAGAAATTCACAATGGTCATATCTTGTACGGAACGTGGTCTTCGGAATATCTGCTTCCTTTACCATCATCTAATGGTACCCCGATCTCAGGTGAATCTTTGAAAAATACTGAGCTCCTTGGAGCTGATCAAACAAATCATCGATATTAGGCAAAAAATATTTGTTCTTGACAATGATGTTATTCCATGCTCTATAATCAATGCAAAGTCTCATAGAACCATCTTTCTTTTTAACAAATAAAACAGGAGCACCCCTTGGTGATGTTCTAGGTCGAATGTAAACTTTCTCTAATAAATCTTTCAATTGCTCCTTCAACTCTAAAAGTTCAGTTTGAGCCATTCGATAAGGGGGTTTTGAAATTTTCTTAGCATTAGGAACTAAGTCAACAGTAAATTCAAATTCCCGATATGGTATTATTCCAGGAAACACATATGGAAAAACATCATGATACTCATTTACCACTGGCACATCATTAATCTGAATAGTTCCTTTATTTTCAACGATGTGTGTAAGGTAACATTCATATCAATCTTTTACAAGTTTCTCAGCCTCTTGATATGTTATCAACAGTAATGGTTCATTCAAGTACACAAACTGAAATTCTTTCTGAAAAGAATTTTCTTTAGCTCTACAGTCAATCTTAGCATGGTAAATAAAGAGCAGATCTATACCCAGGATAACATCAAACTCTACTAGAGTTAAAACAATAATGTTTGAAAGTTGGTTCTTTCCACGGATAAGGATAGTGAGATTATTATAAATTCTTTTTTCCTCAACATTTCCCCCAGGTGTTTTTACCACAAGTTCAGTTGTCATTTCTTGAGATGGTATTCCCATTTTACTTGAAAAGGTTTTAGTGATGAAAGAATGTGTAGACCCCGAATCAAACAACACACTGGCATAATCTGAAAAAAAGTACCTGATACTACTTCATTTATGGCCCGACATCTGCTGAAGTAGTTGCAAAGGATTTCACCACCCCTTTCTTCTTGTAGTCTAACTGCTTCCCATCACTCAAGCTCTTTGTTGGACACTCATTTTCATAGTGACCCATACCATTGCAATTAAAACATTTCACTAACTGTAAATCAAATTTGGTCTTACCTTCATCTTGATCTGTTTCAGGGAAATCACAAGCCTTATGTCCCATCTTACAATATTGGTAGCAATTTCCAGAATTCAGAAGACATTCCCTAGCATGCCTTTTACCACATTTATCACAAACTGGAAACATAGTTTTCTTACCATCAGACTTTTTTGAAGAATTCTTTCCCTTATCCTGGAACCTCGGTCTCTTCTCCTGTTGGTTGTTATGGAACACTTGATCATTGGAAAACTCCATTTCCACCTTCTCTGCACATCGAACAAGCTTTTCATAAATTTTGAACTCATGAGAAGCTAATTCCCTTCGATATTTTGTCTTTAATCCTGAGTAAAAACGATTGATTTTACTAACATGGTCTCGGATAAAATTTGGAGCATACCTTTCCAATCGAGTGAACCTTTCTTCATAGGCAGCCACTGAGTCTTCGTCTTTCCTCAATTCCAGTAATTGTTTTTCCATCTGATGTCGAAAAACCTTAGGAAAATACTTCTCAAGAAAAATACCTTTGAATTTAGTCCAGTCGAGGGCATCAATCTCATCAGCATCCCTGATATTTTTAACCATCGACCACCACTGATCTACTTCACCCTCCAAATGGTAAATAGAAAGACTAAACATTTGATTATCTAAACACCCCATGACATCAAAAATCTTCTCCAGTGATTTAATCCACCCATCAGCTAGCACAGGGCCAGATGATCCTCTGAATGATGGGGGATGTTGCCTCATGAAATGTTCCACCACTGAAATGTTCCTCTGCGGTTGATCTGGCTGATCTCGTGCATGGATACTGCCACCATTTATCGCTTGAGTCAACTGCCCCATTGCTGCAACAAACATTTCAGTTCCAATTCTGACCATCTCATGATGCTAATTCGGATGGTTATTTCCTTCTGTATGCCTTCCTAGCACTGCTTCCCTGTTTCCTCTGCGGAAAACCATTCTGAACAAACATGTCTTAGATGAAGCAACATGGTAATCTTCAAATGCTATATCATTTCAATTTTACCATAAAAAAATATTTTTGGAAAATCATTTAATATAATTCTAACTCCTAAAGTTATATAAACCGACCTATGATACCAACTATAAGGCCCCAGCCTTAAACCTTGATTAATCTTGAGTTATTACAAGATTACACATTGAGGATCTTTTGAGGTTTAGAGTTTTTGAAAATTAGATTATAAAACATGCATTGCATTCCACATTTAAACAATGTGGTTACATAAAAGATAGTATTAATTTTTCCCCATCAACAGATACATATTTAAAATAAAACATGGTTTATTTCTTGACACTTCCTTGAAACTATCATCATATCATGTACCCTTCCCTTGACCTGTGAAAACATTTCAAAAACATGGGATGAGCATAAAAATCTCAGTAAGGGATAAAAAATATGGAAAGGAAACATGAGTACATGTATAAATAAGAATCATTGAAATCACACTCTACTCATAAAACATAATCACTTTAACATTCCTCATCAAATCACTAAAAAATCATATAAATCATAATATATAAAGGTAACTTGAGGCATTCATAACATTCTTACGTAGGGAGTAACCCTCTTGGTTACGTTTGGAATACCCATCATAGTATATTACCTGAATATCTTCAGAGAAACCTTAACGTTTAACTCCTTCGTGTTACACAATGCATTAGAGAGCTATATCATGCTCACCCACCCTTAGTTTATCACGGAACCACCCGTCTTCATAATAATGCCCAAGAACCATAACATAATCGTATCACATAAAACATGCATAATGGAAACATAACATTTCCACCTTTCAATCACAATATACCAATACAACACATTGATATAAAAACATTATGAAAACCATTTACAATACCTTAATAAATGAAATGTAAAATAGGGTATTTATTTTTCTTTTTAAAAAAATGTATGGCTTGTAGAGGAAGCCGAAACTCAAATAATGGTCACAGTGGAGGAGAATTCGTTGTCACCACATATATATGAAAAAAACATTCCCTTTTTTCATTTAGTAAAACACTTCGTATAAAAAAATATTACTTTTGGATAAACGTAAAAGTCAAATAGGGTTTATACACAGTATAAAAGAAGGTTGTGTATAAAATAAAATATGCCTCAATGAAAGGAGATTGAGACAAAGTCCCTTACCTCAGGTCCGACTTGACTCGATTGTTATTTAACCACCTGAATAATAAACTTGAGTTATTTTATACTTGCTTAAGAACATTTTTCAAGTTCTTTATTCCTTATATATCACTTATTACCATGTCATGAACACTATGAAATTATTTAAGTTAATAGCGGTTGTTTTAATAATCATTGGTACTTGAGTCAAAATATGCTCTTTATAATTACAAGTTGTTCATGTATCCATTATATCAAGAGTTATAATCATAATTTATATATCATATATATCATATATATCTAGTTTATACATTCATTTATAAAATTACATGACGTTTAGAGGTAAGAAATGAAATGCACCGTTCATGGAGACGGCAAGCCGTACGTACACATTAACGCTACTTTCATTTCTACTTCGTATTTTATGGAATTGGATGATAATTATATAAAGATATATTATAATTATAGTATAATATAATACATAATATCATTAATTAAATCCTTTATACGTCCCACATATGGTATTACCTAATCAAATAACTTTGATGGGGCGGTAGTCCGCACTTCGTAAAATGAAGATATCGCGTTTACCCGTAATGGAAACCATAAAGGTATGCCATTAATGAAAAATAAAAAAGATTAAGTAAAACATACACATATTATATATCATATATAAATATAGTTTCATCTTAATGGACACCTTTGAAGGTGATAAAAGAATATTGAACAATCATAGTTTCGTGAGGCAGAAATTCGCCTTCCACGGAAACAGTATGTTCTTCAACCATTAGATGTTGGTGTGTGTAAGTGTAGATAAAATACATTTTATACAAACATTATATTGTATGGATTATACTGGTGTTTTTACAAATGAAATTAAAAAAAAGATTTTATGGGGTTTGAGAAGAAAAATAAAACATAAGAACACAAGAGAAGACACTACCTTTAAATTGGGTAACTCTTTTTGATTTGTGCTCAAAGGCTTTCTTGGGAAGACATCTGCCCAAAGTGAGGCTTCTAAGAATTAGAGAGGGATGTGGAGAGACAAAATGGGCAGTGGTTGGCCGAGCCAAAGGCTTTGGAAGTGTGGGTAAGGTGGTAGAGGTGGGGTCCTTTTATAAGAGGAGAGGAGGGGCACTATTGGAAAGTAAAGAAATGTTACTTTATTTTAAAAAGATTTTCGGATTTAAAAGGTCCCAAATAGATATCATTATAGGATATGGTGATAAGGGTTCTAAATATACCCATCCAATAGGTTTTTTACATGTGTAGAATTTAGATTTTACATTATCTTTTCATTATATTTAAATCGTTAAATAATGTGGTAATTGTTGCATCATCATGGTGTCATAAATAATTAAATTTATATAATGTATAAAATTTTTGAAAAAAATACTATGATGAAGGAAATCGTATTATCTTTCCAATGACTATTTATAGTAAATAATCCGACTTGTATTACCCCATATAAAAATTGTTTTTTTAAAACAACTAATGTTTGGGTCATTTTTACTTTAACATTAACTAAAAAGTGTTAATGTATTTATCATACCCAAGAGGCTCCATGGGGTCCCAAAAATCTACCCATGGGTTGTCTTGGTCGGCCAGGACACATAAAATAATGGTAGGACATGTTTCTAGGTCATTCTATATAATTAAAACATTATTTTTACCTTAAACTACACTAATTACCTCTAATCACGATTAAAAACATAAAAGTTACTATTCACCAAAAAATTATTTTAATCCCATTGAAACACATTTTACATATTAATGACAACCTTCTATGTCGGATTTTTGAAATTAAAAACACAGAGGTGGTAAATTTTCATTTAAACGAAAAATCTATTTTTTAAGCACCACTTAGTGGTTTCACTATTCATCAAAAAATGTAGTTTTTCAGAAAAATACCAATACTTCACCCTAAGATATATTTGATATTATGAATTAAAAAATGATGTCTATTTTAAAAAATTCAAAAAATATAAGTTGCATTAATTAATTTAATAATAAATTCCCGCTGTCAGAGCAAATATCGTGTTTTTATGAAACAATAAGTATCAAAAGATTGACACCAGTTTAAGTCCAATATCAAAGTGAAATTAATTCCAATGACCTCCACTGGATTAAATGGTAATAATTTATTCTAATTTCACTTTAAAACCAATTAAAAAGATAATATAATCATATAAACAAATTAGATTAAAAAGAGGTTTTGAATTAAAGTACAACATTTTTCCCTATTCATTAAAAAAACATTATCAAAAATATACTAGAAATTTATCCAAAGTAAATTTAAATGTCCCAATCATAAAGAATAAGTTTATCTTGACAAATATAGCTTATAAAATTGTCAAAATATAGATTAAAAAATGCGTTTCCACCAAAAGGCAGTAAAAAAAGATTTTAAAAATATTTGTGTATTCCATTCTTAAGATTGGATTTATTCTCATTTTAAGCATCTAAAACATTATCTAATTCGTTAGTAGACATAGATAAAAATATATATTATTCATTACTTACTTGGGATGTTACATATTTCATCTTTATTAAACTAAATTTATGTCTATTAATATCATAGTAAATTCATGAATTCCACATTTTTGATAAGACAATATGTTATGACCAAAATTTTGAAACATAGACCAAGACTCTCAGTGGTATCACGGGTCTAGTGACAAAAAGAGAAATATTGGTTATAATATGGGAGGATTGGCAGATAAATCCAATGATGTAAAGAAGACCGAATAACTGAGATGCCAATATTTTGGGGTGAATATTCCTCAATATTTTCTAAGGGAACCAGGAAATTATTCAATTATGGATTATTGGGGATCCAACTATGATCTACCAATGGAAAATGAAGTGTTACACTATTGTGTAAGAAGAGGATAAGGTTCAGATCAATACTTAGCCTATAGTGCTTTGTGTAAAATTCAAAAAACATTTGCATTATGTGAATTGTTTCTCTATGATAAGTGTTGTTGGATACAATCAACCAGAAAAAACCACCAAGGCAGTAGGGAAGGTAATATTCTATCACTTCTGCTGAGGTGGAGGTGGAAAACAATGTGGTGATAGGTACACTTTATTTTCATTCACAAATAGCTAACATACTATTTTATTCTAGTTTAATGCATTATTTATTATCTTTTATTTTTATTTGAATTATTCAATCCCCACTAGAAAATATGGATGTTGGGTTACCTGTGAGAACAGAAAATAGAAATTTTTTTGCATCCAATTCATCTAACTACACAATAGTTAATGTTGATGAGCTGAACACCCCATAAAACCTTATTTCACATATTTTTGTGGAGTTTGATGCTATTTTTTACATGTAAGTTATATCTTTATACAAATCCAACATCAAATGTAGAGAAATATATATCACAATTCAAATCATTAACATTTACAGCAATAAAATATAACTGTAAAGAAGAGGATGAATCTTTTTCAGAATCATCACCTTAAATATTTATATTTCTACATTATGATCAAGAATATCAAGCACACGTGATTAAGACAAAGAAGATAATAATGATCGGGGAAAATCCCTTTGTGAGGGAATATACTAATGTATTCCCTAAAGAGTTTCATATTATTCGTCATCACTTGTAGGTTGATTTATCAATTTATAATATTCATAGTTATAATCCTATATCAATGATACTATATAGAATTTCAATTGGTATTATCAAATATATAAAGAAATAGTTAAATGAGAATATAGAAAAATGTTTTATATGACCAAGTGCTTCACGGTGGGGTGAACTAGTCCTCTTTTCATAAATAAGATAGGATCAATGTGCCTATGTGTTGATTATTGAGAGCTCCATGAAATTACAATAATGAACAAGTATCACATACCATGGATAGATGAACTATTCAATCAGCTATATGATGAGAGTTACTTCTCAAAGGAAGGCCTTCTATTGGGATATCCTTAATTAATGTGGAAGAACAATGTTATTCCCAAAACTATATTTCGAATGAGTTATGGAAACTATGATTTCCTTGTTATTCCATTTTGAACATATTATTCTCACAGAATATTCACTGACTTTATGAATGGTGCCTTCCATGATTATATTAAAAAATTTGTGGGTTTCTTTATCGATGACATTATGATATACTCCAAAAGAAAGGATGAGAATGGGGAAAATTTTAATGTTGTGATATATAATTTTCTAATGGTGAAACACTATAAAATGTACAATAAATGTGAGTTATAGATAAATGATGTTTTATTCTTGGGGAATGTTATCACTAACAATAGAATATATGTG